>CM077663.1:84915857-89715857 GCA_039707655.1 Elymus sibiricus
TCATCGGTGCCAAAACGCGAAGCTTTCACT
Source organism: Elymus sibiricus (assembly GCA_039707655.1). Taxonomy (NCBI): domain Eukaryota; kingdom Viridiplantae; phylum Streptophyta; class Magnoliopsida; order Poales; family Poaceae; genus Elymus; species Elymus sibiricus. The sequence continues at coordinate 84,915,888 of CM077663.1, forward strand.
CGGCAGCTCACACATGCCATCACGAGGCACACGGGTCAGTCACGGCGAGAACCGGCCTCCAGATCCGGATCTGGGCAACAGAAAGTGTGCCTGAACCACCATCCGCTACATCCCTCGTCGCCCAAGCGACCGAGAAACGTAGCCACCACTGCCGCCATGGGGCCTGCCAGAAAGCCACCATACGGAACATCATCCGGGGCCGTCGCCCCGGCATCCATGTCCCGGGCCACCGTCAGCCATCACCATCGCAACGCACAGACCACGGTGAGAAGAGCGGAAGGGACCTCCATCTGCTCCTAGCCCGGCATCAGCCACCAGACCTGGGTGATCGCCTCCACCGTTGGAGGCGTCCACGCCCGCGTCCCCAGTAAGTCCCTGTCGACATGGGGGAACACGACCTAGTAGCTGCCGACGGCCAACGCCAAGCAAGCCCCGACCTTTAGCCGAGACGAGCTCAGGCACCGCCACATCCGTGGCCACCGACGTCGCTCCGACCAACAACACAACAACAACACGGGCGCCAACTCGGACCGACGACACAACGGAACAACAAGACAGACGGGTACAAACGCGACGGTAAACACCGACGCGGACTAGGTCGACCCTCTGTCGGCGTGCCGCCGATCGCCCTCCTCTGCCACGCTCCAGATCCTCGTTGCCCACCAGAAACCCTCGCAATGCCGGATCGACCACTGCTAACAAGGCCGCAGCCCCGCCCCTTCGCCGACCGGGGCGCTCCCGAGTCGCGCCACCGCGTCGAGCGCGTGCAGCCCCGCCAGATCCGTGCCGGCTACACGCACCCACCGCCCTCGAGCCCCTGGCCCTGCGCTGTCTGCCAGCCCCCGTGCCAGATCTGGCCGGGACGAGGCCAACCCGCCACCACCGAAGCATGCAGCCACCACACCACGCCGGAGCACCAGGGCACCGCCACGCCGCCATCGGCCGGCGCCATCGGAGGGCCAGTGGCCGCCACCTACCAGATCTGGCAGCTTCAGATCCAGCAAGGGCTGCCCAAGGCAGCCAGGCACCCAGCTGCACAGCGCCAGCAGCCGGCCCCCTCCGGACGGACGCGCACGGGAGTCGAGTGCCCCTGTCCGCCGTTGATGCTCACCTGCGCCCCACCGCCCAACCATGGAGCCAGGCAACGAGGACGTCCGAGCGGGCGCCGCCACGCACCCAGGCCACCCCGTGCAGCCGCCGCAGCACCACCGCGCGCCCGAGTCGTCGTCCCAGCCGCGCGCCTTGCCGCCGCCGCGCCCCACACCAGCGCCGCGCCCCCGACCAGACGCCGCAGCCCGCGCTGACGACCCCATGCAGGGAGGAGGAGGGTCCTCCCCGCCGCCGACGCCGCCCGGGCTTTGCCCGGCGGCGCCCTCCGGCGACGACGAGGGAGGAGGAGACGACGGAGGGGAGGAGGGCACTAGTCCATTACCGCCGGCCATCCATGTGCAGAAGCACAGGCCAGTCGGCACATTGGAACCCGGACGTCTGGCCATAGGGACAAAAGTCCGGCCCCGAACGGTTGTGAACCTAAAATAACCTCCGTGGACCATTTTAATTTTTCATTTAAAAAAAAAGATGGACCATTTTAATGCTATAAATACATGAAGATTACTACTCGTATCTACGTGTAAGATACAACAGTTTAAGCGTTAACTAATAATATGAAATGAAAGGAGTAGAAAGCTGAAGTCCGGGTGGGGTAAGAGCATCTACAGCCGGACTTGGCAAATCCGACCCCTCAAACGCCCACGGACGCGCCCGGACGCGTCCGCGGGCACTGACCGGGCACGCCTCAAATTAGGCACTCCACATCCGAACACCTCAATTAGCATATCTCAAATCCATACAAACTCATGCAACTACGTCGACGCACACGGATCGTCCGGCTACTCCATCACAGTACACTAAACATGCCATCGGACTACCAAAATTTGGCATGTTTGGCTATGGTGGACCTCATCCACGGCTGCCCTTGCCCTTCCCTGCGTCCTTGCCGTCCTTCTCGCGAAAGTACCGCTCAAAGACGCAGTACGGATCCAGCCGGATCTGTTCGTCGCCGGAGCTGTCCTCGACGTCGCTGTCCTTCTCCTCCTTCGGTGGCAGTCCGGCCATGGCCCGGACCGCCTGACTCTGCTCTCGGGCGAGGGCGTGCGTCTTCCTCCGTTGTCGTTTCTACAAAATGCGGGCGCGGATGGCTTCCTCCTCTGCGGCCGCCCGCGCCGCCACAGCAGCCGCCTCCGCCTCCGCCATATCCGCCGCGAGACAGACCCGGTATGACTCATAGTTTGCCGGACCGGTGATGGGGAAGGAGCCGGGAACGCGAGGATCCAGCACCGTCGGACCCGAGTGCCGGTGAGCCAACGCTAGGGCCTCGCGGCGGACGGATCCGTCCCTCGGTCGGCTGCTCTCCTCCCGGGACCGGCGGAGTGCAATGCGAACTGCCATTGCCTCCTCCAACCCACACGGAATCACACCCCAGTCGACGGATCCGGAAAGGTTGGACTCCGATCCGCTGTCTGACATGGCGGAGGTGGCCGGAATCTGCCGGAGGAGAGCTCGGGTGGCGGAGGGGAGTGGAGGGGAGGGGAGTGAAGTGGCTAGGGTTTGGTTCGGCGAGCGGATGGGGACGAATATAAGTGGGGTAGGGGTGGGCCAGCATGGGCCGGCTCCGACGTGGCGGGCGTGCCCGGGCGCGACCGGGCGCCCCCATATCCGCCCCATATTTGGGCTGGATATGGGGGGTGCCGGTCAGCCCGGGCGTTTGAGGACCGTTTGACAGGTCCGTCTGGGTCAAAAAAAGTGACCGGACGATCCGCCCGGACATTTGAGGCGGGTCTGAGAGATCCGGTTGTAGATGCTCTAATATGTAGGCCCCGGTGCGAAAGCATGACAAAGCGAATGCCGATTTCTGTGGCCGGGGTTGCTGTGCCAGGCCAATACATTGTCTTGACAAGCTGGATGGCCGGATTAAGACCTCTCCTCTCTGCCCAGGACCACGACTACCAATGATTTGGTATTATTCCTGAATTTATCATCAGCTCTTAATTAAATTCAATGACGAATCTATGATTAATTGATTATATGGCAGAAACGCTGTGCCGACATGTGATGCCATGTTCTAGCACATGCACGCGCGCATGGGGCCGGGCCTCTCGCGCTTTTGTTCCGGCGATCGTAGGCAGTCCAGCGCAGTATGTCGGAGCGATAGATTAGCTTTGCTACTAATAATGTGTGTCAGTGTGTTCTTCTGCTTAGCAATCCGGCGTAGTCGGGCGGATCCTGGATGACGCACCGGCTGCTTCATTTCTGGGTAAGACCCGGGGTAAAGTAGTTGTGAATTTCAGTTGGTGCTACACTTTGACGCTCCCCTTGCTGCTCATTTTGCCTGCCCTTTGACCAATCACTGAACTAACACGTGCTCCTGATGCAGAAATGGAAGAAATGGCCACATCCATTGGGAGGCAATGCCAGAACAGCCATTGTCGTCTGCACAATGAGCCCTGGCTGCACATACACTGACAGAACTTGTGTTTTGGACGAGTGAACTCGAGAAAACACGACCAGCGCCCGGCCGTGATTCGCCACGCGTGCTCCAGCGCGCGAGCCGTCCACGGTGAAGGAAGAGGAGGCCGAGGACGACAAGGCCCTCAAGCAGGCCAGCACAGTGACGCTCCATGCATCGGCCGTCAGAGCCGGAGCCGTGGCCACCACAAGGGCTCGTGGGGCAGACGTGGACTTGCATGCTGTTTCCATGCACGCCCGAGCCGGAGGAGTAGTGCCCTCGCAGACGTCGTTTGTTAGATTTACAGTGATGTTTTAAGCCAAATTACTTATACTACTCCCTCCGTTCCTAAATATTTGTCTTTTTAGAGATTTTATTATAAACTACATACGGATGTATATATAGACATAATTTAGAGTGTAGATTCATTAATTTTACTTCGTATGTAGTTCATATTTGAATCTCTAAAAAGACAAATATTTAGGAACGGAGGAGTAGTGCCCTCGCAGTTGGATTTAATGTTTTAAGCCAAATTATACTAGTACTACTTAGTAATCTTTCCAAATTTTGTACCGGTGTATTGATGTATGGCACCCCAGTACCCAGCTCGTAGGTCCGCCACTGTTTCTGTTTGAGAATCAATTTTACTCCTCTGCTCTTACCTTCTACTCCCTCTCGTACCATAATACTTGTAGTTGGAAAGAACTGCATTGTAGTTTTCCATTTAGGTTCAGTACGACTTGACCTCACACCACAGTGTTAGAAACAAGGTCTAAGCATTTGAAACAGAGTGTAAGAAAATCTGAGCAGATGGAAATATTATCCCAATAATAGTACTACTCCCTCTATACCTAAATACTTGTTGTTGGGGCCCATAAATGGAAAACTGAACATAAATGGAAAACTACAATGCCATAAATTGTTTGTCTCAAGTTCAGTTCAGTGTGCCATTTTCACCAGTGCTGCATAATCAAGCCACTGGCTGGAGCACTTCATTTTCACCACTGATGCTGCAGATGCTGCATTAGTATTAACCGAAGAAGAGAAAACGTTCTTTTAACTGCACGGGCTGCCCGGCCGCCGGCTGCTGCGCCCACGATGCCCGACTCGGACAGAACTGCACAAACCGTATGCTGATGTTTTTCGAGCGCAGGCTCAGGCACAAGCACCTCTGCCGCCCTCCAGCTGCGTATAGCTTCGACAAAACTCAAGTCGCTCACAGGCCACAGACACATTTTGCTCCAGTTAGTTCATGCAGGACGACTCAAATTTGTCAACTGACATCTTTGACCAAAACAAATTACATTCATCAGTTCAAACTACGTTAAATAATAAAGGTACCTCCCCAGCAGTTGTAGAAATAGAACACAAAAGACACATAGATCTAGTCTTCAAGTTTGATAACACAGGATCACAAAACATAGGTCGAGTACAACAGATATATATATATATATATATATATATATATATATATATATATATATATATATATATATATATATATATATATATATTAGTTCTAACTTTGATCACCTAATGAGTCATCTTCAACACCCCGACACCAAGTTATTGAGCTTGTCCCTCACAAGCAGGGACCAAGCAACAACCACCACCACCTTATGTTCGCCAACAACACCTTCTCCTTTGCTTACTTGGCAATGCCGAGCAGGGAAATCAAGCTGGGCCTCGTGAGCAACAAGACGAGACTTTGTATATTCTTTTATGGTGATTTTCAGTGATCCTTCTGATTCCACGGTGACCACATTCCTTGAAAGGAAAACATAGCCATCGCCATCCGGTCCATCTTCAAGAAACTTTTCATCACAATCAATCAGCACAACTTCGCGACATGCATCAGCAATGACACCTTCAGTATACGATGAACATGAAACTTGACCTCCATATTCAAAAGAAGACCCCCCTCCAACAAGACTAATGGACAAGATAGTGGCCTGGACCGCACTATAAACAGTCTCGAGGCTTAACTTTGCGGAACACATGCAGCTAAAGAAAAGAGCAGTATCAGCAGTAGCGAAACTGTGGTGGTTAGTAGAACTCATCAATGCTTCATCTTGGGACTCTGTTCCATCTTTTACCCTTAGTTCAACTTCAAAATCAACAGGGTACTCGGCCAGAATAGCACGAGAAGGGCCAGTCAAGTGCAAAAAAGGATCCTACAAACAACATCATCATCATTATCATTACTAACGCTTAATTGAAACCGACGAACATCTAATATTAGATTGTATTGAAAGTATTACAAAGGACTAATTAAAATACACCATCACAATTTTTGCTCAGGAACAAACTCAATGACCTTTTGAAATGCCTAAGAATGAGCATGGTATTCCCTTCCTAAGAGTTATATGTACTGAGACAGACAGAGCACCAGGGATTAATGGTCACACTGATTGTTTTAATGTTCCTCTTGCTGCTGACCACACTATAATTGATTATATCTCTCAATGAGAACTGATTCATCTTCCATGGTTATTAGAAGGTACAAAATGGGAGACTGGTAGACACATTGGCATAGTAGTGGTTGGACCAGATAGCTCCCTGAAACCATTGCTTGACACCGAGCCCCTAAACTTCCTAAAATGTTTTCATTTCTGTTTACTGAACAAATTTCTTGCTTGAACTATATCAAGGATGCAAGTGTCAGAACCCAGAAGCCTGTGATATTGCTGTTAATGAGATACACATCAAACTATTGCCAGGGACGAAGCTAGAATAAAACTTTGTTGGGGTCATTTTCAATAAATAGATATTGTTTAGTACTAAATTAATGAAGAATTTTCCAATTTCATTGGGGTCAATTGACCCCAATGCCTACAAGGCAGCATCGTCTCTGACTATTGCAATCAACTTTGACAGTGCAACTATACCAACAAAGGCCTGCATTCTGCCTGGAAGGTGCAGTACTGAAGATGCTTGTGTTGATCCAGAATAGATCTTGACTTCGGCCATAAGTAGAAACTATTTTTTCATATAACCTTTTCTTGTACTCCCTCCACCCCACAATATAAGACGTTTTTGCAAGCTAAAAGAGCTTGCAAAAACGTCTTATATTGTGGGACAGAGGGAGTGCTAACTACCACTAGGTGTCCCTCATAGAGCGAGTTTCTTATCTGCTGCACTACTCGACTAATGCTGATGAGCTTAATTCGATTTCCTTGATGTGTAATTACACGCTGATAGTGATAAACTTTGCTTCGATCAAATTATTTTCATCCATGAGTAACAATAATCAAAGCTATGCTTATTTAGGAACCAGCAGAGTTATATGGACTGCCACAGTAATTTTCTATGTTTGCTAGTATAAATGTTTAATACACAAGATCACATGCAAGAGGAAGAAAAAATGTTGTATACATACCTTTTCAGTGAGTACTTGGCAGTTAGCCCTGGAGCGAGAGAAGAGAAGGTTGCGGTTACCATCCACAACGTCTCGAGCAGCGACCACGCCATACACATAGAGTGGCCACTTCAAGCTGTCATTTAGGTCACAGATTTCGAAGGAGTAAATCTGCAAGGCCTTGGTGGCGAAGCCGGTGTATGGGATGATAGCAGGTGCAAATGGGGTGAAGTACATAGGAGACAGTGTGGCTGCAACATCAATGTGCGTAGTGTTATATAATGTAGAAACTAGTAAACCAAGAAGTACGTATAATCTTTTACCATACAAGAAGAAAAGCAGCAAGTTATGATTGCATTGACTGAGAAATGCATATTAAGGAAGAAAAAGGAAGCAAGAGCAGGAAAGGCATATGAGCACACAGGTGCTACACTCACCGACATCAAAGCCAAATGTCCACTTGGGAAACTGTGCACTAGTGTGTATTTGTGTAGGTATATACTAGTTTTCTAACCACATACCGTTGGTGTATTTTTTTTCAAATGCACTGTGGAATGGGCCCTCCACAACAACTTCACTGTCCAGAGTTTATTTCATTAATTACTACCTTCCAACAGCTACTCCCACTAACAACTTATTGCCTCCATGTTTGAATGGTATGGTTTATATATGATCAATCAATACCCTTGCTACTTACTTTCTCTGGTAAATGGGTCAGAGAATCAATTTATCAGTTCCTAACTCAGACAGGCATTGCATTAGTACACTGAAATTACATTATAGGAATTTGGTGTGGATTTCTCTAATTTCTGGCATGAGCACTAATTCCCCTGGAACTAGTACAATGAGTTTGCCCAGAGTTAAAAGATTTCTATAAGAATTGGAATTTTGGAATCACTTGTTGTGGTTTCAAAAATTCTTTGAAAGTAGTATCACGGAGGCTGAGTTTTCCTAAAAGATAAATAATTCCAAGGGCTTATAGTACAGTTACAGAACTCTCATATTTTTTCATTTTGAATGTTAATTTTGGAATTCAATGGTTTTTACCTCCCTGGAATTATTACCCAGAGATTAACCGTCACTCTTATAAGCCAAATAACGAAGTAGACAGGTACAATTTTTACCCAGAGGATATTCATGAGAATATTATTGCCCTCACATATTTGCCACTTGCAACAAATTAAATATCAGTCTTATAAGCCAAAATGGCGAAGTTTGCAGGTATAATTTATACCCAGAGGACATTCATGAGAATATTATAGTGCCTCATATATTTGCCACTTGCAACAAATTAAATGTCATTCTTAGGGCATTTCTATCCGATCCCCTAAAAATAGCAGAGGATCCGGTGGAGTAAACCCTTAGTGGAGTATACTTACTAAGTTTTCGCCGGACCTAGCTGATCCCCTAAATTTAATGGAGTAAAGTTACTTTTCGGTTTATGCATTTCATCGAACACCTGCCATGCGCGGTGGGCATGGAGCGAGGGCGGGGAGCGCCGATGCTCTTCACGGTCACTCGCTGGCAGCGCACACGCGTGACACCCGCACCGCACCGCGCCGCCATCTGGCGACAGCCTCCGGCAAACCGAGCGCCTCCACCCCCGTTTCCAACGCTGCTCATGCACACGCACATGCCGTACACCCTGCTCCCCGTGTCGGTCACCGGCGCCAGCAAATCAAGTGCCCACGGGAACAACAGGGCGGCAAAACTCGTAAATGTGGATCGCAAACTACCACCAATCCGATGCCCAATTCCCATCAGGAAGACAAGAAGTCGGCGTTGAAACAAGCGAAACAATGCCGCTCAATCAAAGGTCCCGGTCGCAAACAGAGCGATGGAACTCCAAGCGGAACCACTCCCAGAAATCAATGATCCATATGTAGTTCCTTATTGGAATCTGTAAAAAAGACTTATATTTAGGAACAGAGGGAGTAGATGAGATAAGCAGCACTTACTTATATCGTTGAAGCCGCCAGACCTCAACACTGGACTGCCCCAAATTGACTCCCAGCTGACACGGCGTTCTTTGTAAGCAGCAACTGCAGCATCCGCAGAAGATTTGCTTGAATTCGGCGACCCTTGCCTCGCTATGATTCTGGAGATCTCTGCACATCTTTCCGACAGGACATACAGTAACCTGACCGTCTCGAAGGAGATTGGAACAGCGAGTTCCCTCAGAGACTGGATCCGGTAGCCCAACTTGTGCGCCTCGTGCAGGAGCAGATCGAGGGCCTCCTCGTGATGAGGAACAAGGTAGGGCAAACTCACCACAGGCAAGCTCGCGATCTTCTGGCCGGACAACTGCTCCTTCAGCTGAGGTAATTCGCGAGATAGTGATCTTCCACGACAATGCTTCTCCAGATAGTCCTTCTTCCCAGCAATCGTCTCCAGGCCCCGGGACGTGACCTCACTCCTCAGGAATTCGGTCTCCCACCTCAGGGTCTCACGGTAGCGACGAAGAGAGTCTACCAAGTCTCTTTTCGACTGCATATCCATCTTCCTCTCTTGTCCCCAACACCTTTGATCTCTGTTTCCGCCGCCGATTCGCCGCCGCCGCCGCCGCCGGGTTCCTCTTTTTTCTTTTTCTTTGTGGTGAAAGCTTGGGGTTTCAACCAAGCGGTCGGTCGGGATTGGGATGGATATCAAGCAAAGCTCAGTCCGGCCCGGTCGGAGGGGCTGGCCCAACAAGAGCGACTCTCTCCGCCTCACCGGTCCGTCCAAGAACCTCCCTGCTCCTCTTTTATTAGGAGAATGCCCATGCGTTGTCACGGGCATTTTAAAAATATCACTGTTCACCATGATCATATTGTACTAAAGCTTTTTTGAGATTTATTGATATATTATATTCCTCGTTGAATTAATATCATTAAATTCCTCGATCCATCAAACCATGGGTATGTGCAAAAGTAAATGAATCTGTGAATCTGAGTTGAATGGAATAAGGATGGATCAAATAAATGAACACATGCATCACACAAATATCGTTCATTAGTTCTTCTCCACCTGAAAATGGAACCTAATACGACCGATCAGCCTCCTTGCTAGCGCCGATGAACCTCATTTGGCCATTTCTTCTGTCGTCGGCCTCAACATCTCTCCGCTAGCTCGGTCACGAAGCCCACGTCCAACATGTTTCACTTCATTTTACATTACTCTTCATGTAACATAAGTACTGCTATTCAAGCATGCATATCAGTAAAATATGGAAATGGATATCTAGTATAGCAATATCTACACGCAAAAATTTGTTTTGCCGAGCAACTTATATGCTTGCCTTCTCGAAAACTGAGCTGACATTGTAGCAGAGATAATTTCCAAGACAATTGTTTCTCCACCGATAGAACATGTTTTGTGGGAATTTGATAATTATTTTAAGTAACATATATAGAAAGCGAAAAATTGTTCAGCGAACTCAGGATGAAACGGATAAGCCTTCTCTTAAGAAAAAAAATAACTTCATGCCAACTTTGGCATTCTTTCAACATTATGATATGCCCAATTGCTGGTTGCACGATCTTGCACATCTTGTATGAATTAGCGTTCACTTTTTTTTAGTGCACAAATGCATATGAGACTTGCTGGAATCAAACACAACAAATCATGGTGAACTGTACCCCTGGTTACATTCAGGAGATAACCCGATCTGGTGCACTCAGAAACTCGCCGGTGGCGGAGGTAGAGGGTGGCCAGGGTGGGTTGTGGCCCACAGCCCACCCTAATCTTCTTTGTCTTCACATGATGCCATTTTGTCCTTGCTTTTTGCTACATTGTCGGAGGAGGAGTTTGAGTCGAGCTCGGCCTCCCCGGTCTCTTCTTTATATATGTCCTCGATCGTCGGTTTCCATAGGCGGACACGAGCATTTATGAACCAGTTCGAAATCTACGGCAACGAAGAATGTAAAATAAGCTCAGCAAACTGATTTCTTTTAACAGAATACAAAGTCTTTCAGAAGTCAAGTCATTTTGCACACTTCCAAAGCCAAATATCCGATTCTCCTAGAATACAAGTTATTTATTGATGGAGAACTTAACAAATATAATTTTGCCTATTTGCAGGTTATCGACATACGGAGTACATCCTTCAGACATCGGAAATGCCGCGATATTGTCTGAAGGGCAACTGCAGTATAAGGTTTGGCAGCTCCAGACCCAGCAATCATATCAAAAGACGACACTACTATTTGCATTTGATGAAAATAATGCTTGTACTTTCAGTCAACCTGAAAAAAAAACAGCTTGGTGTTCAGAACAGTTCATTGAAGACGTGATGTATATTAACTGAAAAATAAGAACACCACATTCAAGTTTCTGTATTTATTTCACGTCTGATTTAGATACCATAACTTCACCAAGAAATACTATCCGTCCTGAAAGAGGTACCTTTTACGCTCCCGCCCACTTGACATTCCAATAGGATTGTTAACATGAATTTCTTCAGAATTTGGTGGCAGTCTAATTATTTAGCATAGTGATTAGATATATGTTGCAGTTCCTACTACAACTATGCTTAATACTTCCTTGGAGGCTCTTTAGCTAGAAACTTGCATGCACAAGCTTAAGCCTTCTTAAGAAGCCTACCTAGAAACCTTTGACACATCTCAACTGACTTCTTCAAGGGAATACATTTTTCACAAGCTTGACAACAGGAGTACCACTAATATAAAAATATCTAAGCCTAATTGGGTACTACATCAAAATATAAAATGAAGTCATGACTCTTGTATTCTTGGTGTACACGATAGCATGTAAATAGTCGATGAGATATTACAAGTGTTAAAAATATAAGAGCAACTCATATTGCTATGCTCCAGGGTGCAAACACACCTGCATGTGATAGATAGTTTCATGTTGACAAATAAATGTGTAGGAGGAAACACACTTTCAAAATAAATTAGCAAACATACATTTTGATCAAGCCAAGGGCGCATGATTTCTTTGATCAGTGCAAGCCACTTAATAACTGAACATGTAAAACTGGACAAAGTACTACAGATATAATGCAAGCAATCCTACTATAGTTTCGAGGCACACATATAAGCAGTTGTTCTCATGCAAACTAAAGTAGTATATATATCCATTTCACCAGCTACTATATTAAGATGGCCAAGCCTTTGTTAATCAGATGAACATGATCCATGCAAGGACGACATTAGCTAAGAAATATAGTAGCAAATATTAGTTAGTTGAATATGCTCCGGGCTAGGAGGACACTAGCAAGGAGACGTAATATAGCAAAGAAAATAAGGATAATCTTACATGAACCTCTTGCGGTGACGGCACCTTGACAGAGATGATATGAAAAATCTTAGTTGGGGTGTATTCCTCGATGGGGGTGCTGTCTGGTAGCGGCTGCGTGCACGGATGCAGCAGAGCATGACCCAGCACAGCGGGCACAGGCGTCAAAGATCAGCGCACATAAATGGAGGCCGATGAAGGCGCTGGCATCGTGCATGAGACATGCGCAAAATTATCAAATCAGCACTGCACGTAGCATAGATGGATCTCTCAAAATATCCTCCCATTCATCAATTCTTTTATAGAAAAGAAATTAAATGGCTTGATCAATAATCTTAGCTTTGCTTGTATAGTGCTGCTCTAAAATCTTCCTCGAACTGGAGATTGACGGCCAGATACTGTGCATTAACTCTAATGCAAAAAATTATTATCATCTTCAAAAGAAACTCTTTTGTAAGAAGATATCCATGAGAAATATATCAAATTTTATATGAAAATATCTGAACCAAATAGAGCTCATATATATTCTCAGCTCATAGATTTCATTAGCCTAATGTAGATCTGACCGAAAGTGTGATCACAGGTTTTAGTTAGATCATGAACTGTTCCCGTCACTCAACAGCTAACACGAGAGTTTGGCGAAAGTACGGTTGGCATATATGAAACACAAGTACATATCCATTAGCAGAGGACACGCATGGGTTGCGTGTTACCTGTGGTGAATAAACCATATGCTTTTTGACCAGATATATATATGCAAGGCTGATAAATAAGTCCATCAGTAATTGATGTTAGCAACATCTATTTTGCCAAGCTCATGCCCTCAAACTTCCTAAAGATTGAAATCTAAGAAATATTCCTTCAAGTCAAAGATACTGTTATATAACTTTACTTGTGGAGAGCTCACCAAATATTCTTCTGTACTTGCTTTCCAAAAGGTTTAATATGTAAACTGCATTAGATTAAATAATTTTGTATGTAAATCATCTCCTAAATGAAGGCCTGGATAGATGCAATGTTGAAAAGGAATAGCTATATGACTTTGACACTAAGCATGCTTTAGTATCTGAACGAACCTCTCTGAACCATGTACTATATAAAAAATCATCTGCACACGTGATCAGTTTGGACATTGGTTGGTGCTAAAACGACATCAAAACCTGCTGCTACACACTGGGTAGGAGGACAGAACTAAAATATCTACACCAAAACAAATTGTATAGCCATAAAAATGAACCCATTGCAAGTACCTGCTACAGACCTTGTAGTACAGCGGCAGTTGTCAAACACCTACATCGAGCACTTTCAGAGAGGGATTGGGATCCAAGGTAGTAGTTCTTCGAGATTTCAACATGAAAGTTGAGTGAACCACGGGAGCGGAGGAGAGCTCCGGCGACGGGCGAGATCGGAGGAAGCCACCGTCCACATGGTGTGCGCGCTGCTGACCCATCCTCGCAAACAGAGCAAAGTACCAGAGACCAAAGTTTGATGATGTTTATTGGATGCGCTTGGCATTCATGCAACTGAAGAGATAAAATTATAAATTCTTTCAATTAACAAAGAATTTGAAGCAAGCATGATCAAATTATAGCAAGACCGGTCATGCAATGTTAATTGTGCCAAGAACTATTTTTTTTAAATCACAACTTGATTTTTCTTAGATGAAATTGTCTCCAGTGTGTATGAAGCATAAATAAATCTAGTTAAAAAATGCAACAACTACACAATCTGAAGTAGCTATACAAGTGCAGCAACTACACAAACATCTCAGTACACAAACTGTAACCTTATTCACTGCTCCTAGTTGCATGAAATTCCTACAGGAAAGAGAAAAGAGAGACAGGGGAGATGCAGTGATGACGTGCACCGTCTGCCCTCACCTTGCAACCTTGCAACATCTAAGACAAAAATGCAGAAGCACACTGTCAATCCATTCCGTCCCATTTTTTAAATTTTTATGACAACCTTGAACATTAATAATTGATTTGACTTCCTAAGTACAAATCGAACTTAGTGAATAAAAGCAAATATATGAGGAAGCAAGAAACAGTGCTTACCTCAACCAATGATGACAGCTCTGTTGCATGGACATGGCATCACATATAATACTGTTTAAATTACTGTATTCCTCCTCTGCAAAATAAATTATGTACACCTTAATTTACACACCTAAGGATGACATGATGTATCATGGGTAACTATAACCAGCCTATAGTCAACTTTGTCTTATGACAATTAGTACAAATAAATACTCTATTCACCTTTAGGTATGTTGCATTTGTTGCTTGCCAAGGAAGAGTGGGAGGCTCATGAGCTGAGTACTCTGACGGCGCGTCCGAGTAGTCGATTAGAAGAGCGCACGTGCAATTCCCAGTTTCACTACCAAAAATTCAATAAACCAGATCACAATTTCAGTACCACAATTTAATACAAAATACCGTATACCCGAAAAAGAATGGAGATTACAATTTCAGTATCACAATTTCATTTCAGTAGGCAATCATATCCATTCCAGTTTCAGTAAAATATCAAAATCCATTTTGAAAACAAGTGGAGGTATCTCAGTAGAAAAATACCATATCCATTTCAGTACAAAAAACAAAACCAATTTCAGTGTCCGATCCATCGCAATATTAATATTCAATTGAAAAATGGATTCCACATGAACATCAAGAACCAAAAAAAACATGTTCAGTAAAGCATCCAAAAAGAAAACAAAGTGCAGGTAACAGCAACATACATTAGGAGCAAAACGAAACCTCCTTGTTGGAGCCTAGGATTTAGAGGCGTTGAGGCTGTCCCGGCTGCATATTACTAACTACTATGTTAAATTATTCAATCTAAAATTAACCAAAGATAAAGTTTTCGTGCGTTGGACCGGTCACGGTATGTCTAAAATTGCATGATTGCAGTGCTATTTCCCACAAAATCAGCACTCTGTGTTTCTTCAACGTTGATGCTGCATGAATGAAATTGGTTGGATGGAAGATGTTTGGAGTGCGTGCTAAGATAATGTTTGTGTTCAGCTTTGGTAAGAAACTGATCAGTACCCACACTCATCATATTGTAACATCTCTAGCCAATTAATTTCTTGATGTTATCTTATTGAGAATGGACGACCATAGAATGGATGTAAACTCTGCAGCTAGCCAATATCCAATGTCTTTGCTAATAATCTTCTGCCCAAGCAGCTACAAATGGCTACTCTGACCACATGGCTGTCGTGTCTGTGGGACAGACCGATTACAGTTTGTACTTCGATGATAACAGATAAGTTAATACAACAACTTTAAATATCTATGAAAATGTAAATGTTCCCAGATCAAACCTGGCGTAGGCAATTGGACCAGCACCCACCAGACTCTGAACCATGACTTGATGCACCTGGACTACGCATGAGGTGCATATCAAGATGCTAGAAACAACTGCATGGGCGTCTTCCCGTACAACTTTGTCTCCAATCTCCATGTACCTCAAAGTCAAATCTGATTAGGTATTGATCATGGTATAAAATATATTGTATATGTTAGTAACCATAGAGGAAAACTACAGAAGGGTTCTTGTATGATCCAAATTTTGACATGAAGAACGAATATCAGAAGAAGAAATAACTTGAGGTACATCGAATACCTGAAAATCCTACCAAATTGGGAAGGAGAAGTAGAACTCATCATGGAGACATACATTTGTTATTATACATATGCGCTAACACAAATATTTCCTAAACATCTTAATTCAGCATCATCATCCCCACATTTTTTTACATAGATTCCACGTCCATGTGGTGCAGAATAAAAGTTAAATGTGGAAGTGGAAGATATCTAGATTAGTAAACAGATATGATTGCACTAAAAAAAATTGAAACGAGGCAAAAGATTTGCCATTTTCATTGATTAAGAGGGAAGTTTTAGAGGTTTGAGGCCCATGGCCGAATTACAACAATCACTCTCGTGGCATTACATTACTCAAGTGCTTCGCTCCCACAAGGCTCCAAAGCGAGGCCTCACCTTTTATCCTAGCAACGACAACACCCACTGGGACGGCATTACTACGGAATATCCTTGCATTCCTCTCTTTCCACACCTCCCAAGAAATAAGCAACATCAAGGAAGCAAGCGGCTTTCGCGATTCGGTTTTCTTATTGGCGTTGTGGTTCCACCACTCTTTAACGGAAGTCGCGTCACTTCAATCGGAAGGATGCACATCATGAAGACCCAACCAATCTTTGACCATGCGCCAAACTCTGATAGCGTATCGACACTGGAATAAAAGGTGGGCCGCCGATTCCTGGACCTGTTTGCATAGGAGACAAAGATTGCAGTTTGGCCAGCCACGACGTTGTAGTCTGTCTGTCATCCATATCCTATTGTTGATTGCCAGCCATGCGAAGAACTTACATTTAGGAGGCGCCCAAATCTTCCAAACAGTCGGGACCATGGCCGTGTCAGTATGGCCCAAGAATTGCGCCTTGTAGGCCGTCGCGGTCGAGTAGAGTCCGCAGTAGTGAATTTCCATGTTATGGTGTCGCGTGTGTGGACGTCGAGGTGGACATGGGAGACCCTCTCCCAAAGGGAGACAAACTCGGAGAGGTGTTCGACGGTGATGCCCTGAACAATGTCGACCTGGGAAGTCCAGTAGTTGTCTTGCAGAGCCATACGGACCGAGCAATTCTTCTTCTTCGACAAGCCAAAGATGTTAGGAGCCAAGTCTTTGGGCCTAATCCCATCAAGCCAAGGAGACTCCCAGAACTTGGCACGCATACCATCCCCAACTTGGACCTTGGTAGCAACAGCAAAGATATTGCGGTCATTGTCATCACAAGGGTTTCCCAACCAACCCATGGTTTGTCCGGGTGAAGCCACTTGGGCCACAACCACCTGAGGCGAAGGGCAATGGCAAACTTCTCGAGATTTAGGATTCCAAGGCCTCCATGCAGCTTGGACTTGCACACTTGTTCCCAATTTATCTTGCATTTTCTGCCCGTAACCTTATCACAACCTGCCCAAAGAAACGCACGTCTGAGGGCATCGATCTTCTTCTTAACCTCGGCCGGTAAATGTAACACCGTCATGTAGTAGATAGCAATCGATGTGAGGACCGACTTGACCAAGACTTCGCGACCCGCTGAGGCAATATGTCTTCCCACCTAAGGAGTGAGCTGACTCGCCACCTTGTCCTCTAGGGGTTGGTCGTGAATTCTCTTCAGCCTCGTGACGGATAAAGGCAGCCCAAGATATTTCATTGGAAAGGAGGAACGCTTGGCCGAAAAGGATTGGAGGATGTCCGGTAGATCAACATTTTCGCAGCGGATTGGGGCGACAAAACTTTTTGAACAATTTGTGACAAGGCCGGTGACATCCCCGAAGTGCTTGAGAGTGTCGGCAAAAAATTGGACGTTCTCCTTAATGGGCGCAAGAAAAACAACGGCGTCGTCCGCATAAAGCGAAGCACGGATAGTCATAGCATTTCCACCAAGGGGATGAAGATTGCCCTGAGCCGTGCTCTTCGCAAGGATGTGATGCAGCGGGTCGATGGCGAGCACGAATAACAGGGGGGATAGGGGGTCCCCCTGCCTCAACCCACGACCAAGCTTGATGGGATCGCCCGGCACGCCATTGAGCAGAACGCGCGATGAGGCCGATGACAGCAGTGTCGAAACCCAACCTCTAAAACAAGGCGGGAAACCAAGGTGTCGAAGTAGGTCGAGGAGGAAGTCCCACCGAACCGAGTCAAAGGCCTTTTTTATATCAAGTTTGAAGAGCAACGCCGGGGGTTTTCTACGGTGGAAGCGTCTGGCGAGATTGCGCACATACATACTAATTAAACAATATGACATCCTGGCTCACTGATCACGTTTCCACCCATGTACATATCTATTCATGCATCCATGACGTGCATGATGTTTATGCTATGGCCGAGAATGTATTTGGGCCTGTCGACTGCAATCGAACCTGCTTCTAGGCTGCCATGCATCCCGTGCACTGCAGGCAATGGAGTTACTCCGGCTCGAACTCGCAGCAGCTGCCACAACGCCACAGAACTAAGATCTGGGAAATCACATGGATAAAGCTTGAATAAATGAACACATGTTATGTGCCAATATATAGGGGACTAAGGCGATGGAATTACAAACCAGCAGGCAAACCTAGCCATGGATCAAGACTAAGAGGAGCCCCCATCCAAGCATGAAGACCAACATCAATCAAAAATCAAAATATCTGATAGAATTTGCAGGCAACCACAAACTCTCCTTCCGCAGGCTGACGTGATACTTAGATGTAGGCAGCAAGCCGACAGTAGCATACTCCATCGCCGGACCTTGAAACTGAACCTTACGCGTTGAAGCACGCCTAATCGCGCCGCTCACTCGCACAACAGCCGCCACAACACAAAAGAAACGGAGATCCGGGAAATCGCATGAATAAAGTTTGAGACATGAGATTACTGTACAAATATATCTGCCGCACATCAGTAGGTCCCCTTTGCCACGTCCACACTCCACAACTGCTGCTCCAAATTGAGTCGCGAGGCAAGATGAGCATGGGATTGGAAGAAGGCCGACGTGCTGATTCATCTCCTCCTTGCCCACCTTGACCCCTCGTAACAGCGGTGGAGGAGGACCTTGGAGGGCTGGGGTAGGGCAACAGCGGAGGAGGACCCCGGGGGGCATGGGTAGGCCTCATCGGGGCGGCAGCAGGAAGGTGAAGACGGTGGGCGGCGCAGGCGGGCGAAGATGATGGGCTGCAGATCCGCGACGGCGGTCGCCAGGGTTGCGGCTGCGTCTCCCCGGATCGGCGGCGGCGTCTGCGAATGCGTCTCGTCCGCAACGATGGCAGCTCTAGGACATCGGCGAAGGGATCCGGGTGGCGGCGACCTAGGGTTCGCGATGGCAGCGATGGGATGGCGTGGCGGCTATAGCCTCGTTCTAACGCACGCCGTGGCTGGAGCGTCGGGTGTGGGTTGTCAGATCGGTTTTTTTTTCGTCCGATTTCCTATTTAGATATAGTAGATACGGACGTGGGAGCCTCGATGGCTCGATCGATCTATCTCCGTCCGTTTTTTTTCTTCGTTCGTGGGAGCCCCTTTGGCCCATTTTTTTGCTGGGAGCGCGAGGGACGGATTAAGTGCGTACAATCTGGTTTTCTAGCTGGTGGGATGGATGACGAAAAAACCTAGATGGGAGGTGGGAGGGATGACGAAAAAAAACCGAGACAAGAAGCTATCAAGTGCCCCTTTAGGAGTAGAGATTTGCCGTGAAAACAAAGAAATCACTAATTAAAAAGAACCCCTTGTAAATGTTCCTTCCACCCTCGGGGACTGAAAAACGGCAGCCTAGGAGTTTTTACTTTTTTTCGTAGATATGTTTCTTAAAACATGTTATCCCTTATAAACCGTTCCTCCAATTTCTGAAGTGTTTTCGTTATTGGATTTCGCGCGTTGAGATTTTCAAAACTAAATAGAAGAAAAAACCGTAGCCAGAAACATGATTTTTTTTCCTTTTCCGTGCTTCTAACGGAAGAAAATATGTGTCTCGCGCGGAAAAAACATGTTCTTTTTGTGTTTCTCTCATGAAAGCAAATTTGTGCCTACACAAGAAGCAAACTTAAGCCTCTTGTGGAAGCATTTTTTTTCCATTCCAAAAGGCACGGTGCCTCTCGCGGAAGCAAATATGTGCCTACACAAGAAGCAAACTTTGTGCCTCTCATGTAAGAAAAAAAAAATCTTTTTCCCTTTCGTAGAGGCACAACTCTACCTCTCGCGACAACAAATATGTGCCTCTAGTGGAAGATTTTTTTTCTTAGGCAGACTTTTGCCTCTCTTGAAAGTTCCATTGATAATACAATGAAGAATATTAGATGAATTGAATGAAGCAATCCATCAACACAAAACAGGTGCATTGAGAGTTGATAATGAATGAAAACTTCTATGGAAAACAATGACATCAAGTTATATATGAATGTTTTGTTCCATGAGTAATGCAATAAGGAGGTTGAACAGATTCAGAATGAATGTCATCCACATATAGTTGTGCACCAAGTTTGAGTCAAATAATTGAATCAAATGTGATCAAGAATTATTACAGGTGGTGAACACGATATGATCAAAATGGAATACATTAATTGATTGAAGAAGTTCAGATGTTTTCATGCTTAGGATAATGAGTTGAGCCAGGTTCGGAATAAACACCATCAATACAAGTTCAGAATCTGGAATGAATGCCATCAACAACAGTTCAGTTTTTGAAACCAACAGGCCCCATACAACCTATGAATGAAATGATTTAATAATAAAAACCATTCAGCTCGACGAGACGAAGGCTTTTCGTATTGAATATTTTTCAATCCGAAGAAATCTTGGGGTTCGAATAACTCATCAATGTATTAGACATCACTGTCAAGGTGTGGTGTGGGGCGAAACTTTTCTCAGGTTAGACTGTTGGGGCTGCAAATTTTGCATATGACCTCGGATCGAGATGGTTTAAAAAGAAAAGTCGCTCACCTTGATACAAGGAAGAAGAGTCATGTTCAACACTTGTTCATTTGAAGTCGTCTTGGGGACGTTATCATGATCAAAAGAAATGGCCCTCCATATATCAGGTGTTGATCATGGAGTAAAGATAAAGATTAACCGAGATAAAGCTTGATGATCGATTCTAAATGGTCAACACACAAGCGCAACTAATATACCACATGGGATCTTGTGGTATTGTAAAAAAATGGTAAATGTGTTTTGTGTACTAACCCATAATATGTGTGTGTCTATGTCTGAGGGTTAGGTGATTCTCGTGAGCTTGCATCAAGAGAAATATTTCAAGTGCCCATGAGAGGATGACATCAAGTGATGATGATCATGATTGGCAAAGGAAAGTTCAAGATTGACATACCAAAAGATTACATGCTTAATGCTTGTGGATGATCACATGATGGGCATGTGAAGATGGAATACAAAGCTACGCTTCCACATGGTTGTGTGGGGGCTGTATGATGTCTTCACCAAGAGCCGTGATCAGGATTGCCTTTCCAAATTGAGCCAAGAATAATGTCAACATCAAGCTCAAGTGGCATGCTCATGCCAAAGGTATTAGTTCCTTTGGATTTAGTTGTGTGGGTCGATGACCATCGAAAAAGATATATACTCAAGAATGGATTTACGGAAGCTATCTGTTGTAGCTCTTTTGTTTGAGTTATATGGATCCCTCACTATTAAGAGGGAGTCAAGGGGGGTCGTGATGGATTTGCTCAAATCAATATATTCTACAAAACATTCCACTTCAAATCCATCAAAAAGCCCTAAGTATATTCTTCACCCAAAAAAATGCATACATTGGGTTGCCTAAACTTGCCATTGAGATCACCAGTGACCAGATTGCTACCAGATGTCCGGCAAGCAGGTGGTGTCAGTCGAAGAGCAGGGCAAGGAGGTGGTGGAGCTCCCCGGCGCCCCAAGCGGGCGAGGAACTTCAGCCATTTCCATGAGGAGGTCGGGCCACCTCACTTCTGCTAGGTCATCCTTGCACCGAAGCTGAAGTGCCTTCTGATGCCACTGGACTTCACCAAGCACTTCCTCGCCCAGGAATTCAAGATCAAGAGTCAAGAGCAACACCATCTGCACTTGGAGGGTGCCGGTCCAAGTGATCAACCACAGGGTCACCCTTAATAAGGGTTGGGACCCCTTTGTCGTTGTTCACCCAATCAAGATCGGGTACCTCGTCACTTTCAAGTTGCTGACTCCCGACACCCTGAAGGTAATCGTCTTCAACAAAGACAGCGTCGAGGTGGTGACGAAGTGCAAGAAGCACGACATGGCCTTCGCCGTGGATGCCTAGATAGTTTACTGGTACCTAGTTTGCTTAGCGCGAGACTATTTGTTCAAGATTTTGTTTGATTTTGTGGCACTACGTTGAACTTGTTGTTATCTCTGTCGTGCTTGCTGAAGTGCTGGTAAGCTCATCACTCCGAAAGGAGGTTATCAGACAGCATGCATTGCATCTAATTAAACAACATGACTTGTGTTTCTGCCTAAACAAGAATGCAATCAAGCAATGTGATTTGCATTTCTTCGCAGCCAGACTGGGGGAGGGGGTATGCAGACAACCAAACGATGTGCAAATGATGGTTTTTACCCTGTATTGGCTCAACCAGGCTCAACTGGGACAAGTTTGCAAAGTGACAAAAAATAGATGCAGGCAACCAAACATGTCCCTTCTCATCTTTCTCCGCTTGACGATGGCTCATTAGTAAACTGCATGCAGCAGCTTCACAAGTTGAATCAAGCTGGATCACGAGGAGTGCCGCATAAAATGAATGAGCCTATGAGCCTCACACGGATGACCCCATTCGCAGCATCTTCACAAGTTGGATCAGGAGGCGCACGGCATGAAATGGAATGGTTAGATGAACATGACTCATATCTTTTGCAGCCTAAACTGTAGGAGGAGCTGCTGACAGTCAAGCTACAGACAGGGTGCTTGCTTGCCCTATGCCAAGGCACAAGCTGAGTCTTCCTGGGCCAGCAAGGGAATGTGACTTCTTTTAACTCTAGGGATCCAACAACACACCTAAACTACCTAGCGCGCAACATAATACAGATCAACAGCGACCAGCTCGGATGACAGCAGCAGGTCTCACACGTTGATCACTTCTGGCCAAAAACAAAGAAAAAGAAAAAGTTACTACAGTACTAGTAGTATTTAAGTAAGGTAAACATGGCCTGGAAATAACTAACAGCAAAGCAAAACTGCAGAGTTCACTCTGCAGCCCAAGGAGGGTTCGGTTCAGTTATATAAGTTAAATAAAGCATGGAGTTGAAGGTATACATGATGAAATCCCAACCAATGATTGACAAGCTATAGTATGCAAGAGAAAATATGGATCAACAAACGGGAGATATGAACCACTATGGTGCAGTCAAATCAAAATGCGTACAGACTCCCCTCTCAATAAAAAGAAAGACATGCAGACTGTCCACCTAAAGAAATGGCTTGCAATTTTATCACTGAATGTCCATTCCTGTGTTATATGGGCATGCAAATGCCTCCAGGACTCATTTCAAAAAAAAGTAAAAGAAAATTACTCTAGAACACGACTGCTCTGGTACAGGCAGCTAGTGCCCAAGCTTACATATTAATCGAGTAGCTAGGAATGTGAAACCACAAGTTAATTATCTACGCAAGCTTTATCTACATATACAGTATATGGAAAATTTTGGAGACAAACCAAGCTGGCAACACTCCATTTTAGAGCAAGGACAAACATAAGGTGGGAACAGAAGGTTTGCACATTTCCAGAAGTAGGAGAGCTTACCTAATGGTATCTTGTCACACGCACCACCATATAGCACGCCATCATCACTGGGAATTCCCTGCTGAAATGAGAATCTGTTTCAATATCTTAAAGAGATAAAAAAAAGTGTGAATACAAGACAGAAATGCAGTGTCGCTGATCACAGTCAGAGAAGAACAATGATGAAGTTGAAGTGTCGTACGTACAAATGCCAATAAGAGCAAATCATTGATGAGAAGTGCAACCCATCGTACTATAGAAAGTTGAGCTAATAGCACCGGGGGTCCTAGAACTTGCACCGAATGTGATGGTTGCAGGCAATGTGCAAACCCAGTCCAAACTCACCACCGGCCAATGGGAACGCGCCAACTGGACAGGGCGGGCCAGCTGTTGCCACTTTGCACCTAGCCCCCTCCGTTTGGTCCTAATTATTCAGCCACCGTTTGAGACATGTTGCCATAGTCACTACCGCCAGTCTTCCCTGGATGACGGGAACAGCTGTAAATCCTTTGTTTCGAGCTGCATACTTGGCTAAATCTTCCAAGCAATATGAAACCTTGATGGTGCCCTGGCTTTGCAAGTCAGACCAAGAGCTCGTCTATCCCAATAACATGACTTTTAGTTCTCCAGAAGACCAAGAAACTTATATAAGGGATTGGCTGGAGGAAAGAGTTGGATTTAAAACCGACTTCAGAATATCGTTCTACCCTGGAAAGGTAGGGTTTCTTTTTTATTCCATAATGTCAAACGCTATGTGTTTTAGTTGTCTAATCATTTATCTGCCCTGGCTGCAGTTTCAGAAAGAAAGGAGAAGTATAATTCCTGCTGGGGACGCTTCACAGTT
Organism: Elymus sibiricus; assembly: GCA_039707655.1. Classification (NCBI taxonomy): domain Eukaryota; kingdom Viridiplantae; phylum Streptophyta; class Magnoliopsida; order Poales; family Poaceae; genus Elymus; species Elymus sibiricus. The sequence continues at coordinate 84,940,115 of CM077663.1, forward strand.
TATACCATCAAAGGAAGCTGACATTGCAATCCTGGAAGAACCTGAGCACCTGAACTGGTACCATCATGGAAAGCGTTGGACTGATAAATTTAATCATGTTGTTGGTGTTGTGCATACAAATTACTTGGAGTATATCAAGAGAGAGAAGAATGGTGCTATTCAAGCTTTTTTTGTCAAGCACATTAACAACCTTGTTGCCAGAGCTTATTGCCACAAGGTAATTATGCACTGTACTACTATGACTGTTTATTGCGATGTTCGAGTGCACACACTGTGAACTTCTTCATATATACATATATTTCAATAACTATGTGCTAGGTTGTTTTTGCTTACTGAGCTGATGGTATGATACGTGTAGGTTTTGCGACTATCAGGGGCTACTCAAGATCTAGCCAGATCCATGATCTGCAATGTACATGGTGTTAATCCCAAGTTTCTGGAGGTTTGGGAGAGAATAGCAGCAGAGAGGGAATCTGGCCAGCAGTCCATGTCCAAAGGAGCTTATTTTCTGGGGAAGATGGTCTGGGCCAAAGGCTACAGAGAACTGATAGATTTGCTTGCGAAGCACAAGACAGATTTGGACGGTTTCAAATTGGACGTCTATGGAAACGGTGAAGATTCAGTTGAAGTTCAATCAGCTGCCAAGAAGCTGGATTTAAATCTTAACTTCCATAAAGGCCGAGATCATGCAGACGATTCTCTTCATGGGTAAAGATCCAAACCATCCAGCTTTGAAAACATATGCCTACCTTGTACTTCTGCGATTTCATTGATCTGAATGCTTCCTTGTGGTTCTTTTTCCAGGTATAAGATTTTTGTAAACCCGAGCATTAGTGATGTCCTGTGCACCGCCACTGCTGAGGCGCTAGCCATGGGTAAGTTTGTGGTCTGCGCAGATCACCCATCCAACGATTTCTTCAGAACGTTCCCAAACTGCCTGACGTACACGACGTCAGAGGACTTTGTTGCCAAAGTGAAGGAAGCAATGGCCCGTGATCCCCAGCCCCTCACTCCTGAGCAGCGATACAACCTTTCATGGGAGGCTGCGACCCAGAGGTTCATGGAGCACTCCGAGCTGGACAAGGTCCTGAGCAGCAATGGTGATTGTGCCAGCACCTCTGTAAACAGCGTCGACAGGAAGATGAGGAAACCAGCCTCGTTGCCAAACATGTCGGAGATCGTGGATGGCGGCCTAGCATTTGCCCACTACTGCTTCACGGGCAGCGAGCTCCTCCGGCTGTCGACTGGGGAGGTGCCCGGGACCCTGAACTACAATAAGCAACATAGCGTGGACATGCACCTGCTGCCCCCTCAGGTACAGAATCCTGTGTATGGCTGGTAAGACAGAACCACTGCTGTTACTAGTACATAGATAGGTCTGTAATTCTTTTTCCTCCTCTCCCTGATGCCAACGGCAAAGCCTTGGTTCCCCCCTGCCGACGGTGGCTGAATAATTAGGACCAAACGGAGGGGGCTAGGTGCCAAGTGGCAACAGCTGGCTCGCCCTGTCCAGTTGGCGCGTTCCCATTGGTCGGTGGTGAGTTTGGACTGGGTTTGCACATTGCCTGCAAGTTCTGGGAATGGGTAGGTACAAATTTCAACTTTTAGGACTCAACCATCACATTCGGTGCAAGTTCTAGGACCCCCCGGTGCTATTACCTCTAGAAAGTTGTACACTAGCAGTTCATGCTTTACTAGCTGCAGTGCTGCACGAAGAATAATAAACAAAAATGAGGGCACAGGTATATTAATTCTTTCAAACAGCCATCTCACCTGTGCATTGACAGCTCCCATTTCAGTCCACCTATTTCAAAAATTTGGTGTGGCCGATAAAGAAGATGCTGGGAGCCTGATGTTCAGGAAAACTTGCTCTTGCAGTCTTGAGAACACATACGTTCTACCAAGAGAAATATCCATGTGTAAGGCATCACTTCTGTTTGGTGGACATGTTCAGATGGAGTATTTAACAAAAAAAACTAGCACAATTCGTTGAACCGTACAAACAAACTACTCCCTCCGACCCAAAATAAGTGTCTCAGGCTTAGTACAACTTTGTACTAGAGCTAGTACAAAGTTGAGACACTTATTTTAGAACGAAGGGAGTATCACTTTACGAATTTGTGCCGAAAACTACCAATTTTTTTGCTAATCTGTGACTAAAAACTACCATGTCTAAAAAGTGTCCAGTTCATCTCGTTTAAACTCGATTATGATAGATTTGACCCGCAAGTAAGCGTTGACGTGGCACAATAGTCAACTCCGTTAAATTGACCGTTATCAACTCCGTTAAAACTTGGGGAACGCAGAGGTAGTGGTGGTGGCGATGCGACGGCGAGGTCGGAGGAGATGGCCGCCGCAAGATCGGCCTCACGGAGGTAATAATTCCGGAGATCAACTGTCGCGCCGTGTTTGTACACCAAATCTGCCACCGATTTCTTATCCTGGCTCGACAGCTCCGGGCCTGCGGCGGAGATCTTAGCCGTCGGCGCGCCCCAGCGAACAGGGCACGGCCATTCCTCCGGCGACGTCAGGAAGAAAAACCCACTTTTCCACTCTCCGTCGGATTTGGAACTGCCCAGGCCAGTAACCAGCGCGCCGGCACCTTCCTTGCGACGGAAGCAGTACCAGCCACCCCTGATTCGGAGGGACAAGAAATGACGAAACAAGGCGACCGACGGCGGCACGTCGGCGTCTTGGCAGAGCGCGAGGAAGCCGACCAGGACGCGCCACCCGTCGGGCGTGAGCTGGCCGGGCGCGAGGCCGAAGTGGGAGAGCGTCTCGCAGAAGAAGGCGTGGAGCGGGAAGCGCACCCCGGCCTCCAGCGCGTGCGCGTACACGCAGACGACCCGCGGCGGGGGGGAGCACGCGCGCCGGTCGCCGGCGGGGCTCGCGGCGAGCTCCCCCGTGAGGCCGTGACGCCGTGCTTCTCGCAGAGGGCCTCGACTTCGGCCTGGGTGGTCAGGGACGGGACGAGGTGAAGCGCTCGGCGGCGATCACCAAGAGGGCGGCCGCACAATAGTCAACTCCGTCTCCAGAGTACTTCATCTTCTCCGCCTCCGGTGAAGCCTGCCGCCGCCTGGTCGCTTGCCTCGCCTGCAGGTCCCGCCGTCTCCTCTAGATGCGGCCGAGCCGCCGGAGTACTTCATCTTCTCCGCCTCCGGTGAAGCCTGCCGCCGCCCGGTCCCTCGCCTCACCTGCAGGTCGCGTCGTCTACTCCAAATGCAGCCGCGGCCGGCGACGGTTGGTCTCCGCGGTCCCTCTTGCCGTCATTCGCCGCCGGCGACTACCCCCTGGTCTTCCTCCATGGGGAATTTTAGAGGAAGGAGATAGAAATGACATGTGGGGCTCATATGTTGACGGTCAAACTTAACGGTGCTGATTTTTACAGTCCTAACGTGTGAGCCAATCCTGTCATAATCGAGTTTAAACAAGTCGAATCTGGCGCTTTACATACTTGGTAGTTTTTAGTCAGAGATTAGCAAAAAAATAGTAGTTTTAAGGACAAAATCGTAAAGTGGTACTCCCTCTGTTAATAAATATAAGACGTTTTAGACCACTACTTTAGTGATCTAAAACGTCCTATATTTGTTTACAGAGGGACGTTTTAGACCACTACATCAGTTTGTAGGCACAATTCGATGAATTGTGGTAGTTTTTTTGTTAAATACTCTGTTCAGATGTGAAGGATTGTACTCTCTCCCTTGAGACTCATGACCGAAAAAATGATCTAAAAAAGCTTACTCGGCTTCTAAAACTCTCTGGTATCAAACTGCTCTTCATAATCATCATCGTCATCTTCCAGATTAATTACAGGAGTCATCATTTGGCAATTGTCCAGACTTTGAAGTAGCCCGTCTATCTGCAGTCTGATCTAAAAGCATTTGCTCATCCTTTAACTGACCCCCATAAGCTGCAGGTTTGTCTGCACCATTAGCTAGTAGCATCTGCTCACCGTTCAGATCATAATGATCCAAGTCATGCATAACTGTAACATGATCTACTTCTACTCCCTCCGTTCCTATATATAAGTTTTCTTAGAGATTCCACTACATACATCCGTATGTAGTCCGTAGTGGAATGGAGGGAGTACAAAGCCTTTGCTCATCCATTATCCGGTGATTAACGTCAGGGTGTTCATCTGTAGCATGATCAGGTAGCAACTGCTCACCATACACATGGTAAATGTCCAGTACATGCAGAGTGGTGCCCTGATTTGGAGGCATTTGCTCATTCTCCATCTGATGATTAGGATCCATGTGCTCCTCTGTATCTTGCTTTAACAGTGTTTCCTCATTGTCTAGAAGCATTTCATCCTCCAACTGTTGATCACCATGTCCATGCTCATTGGCTCTCTGATTAATAAGCATTTGCTCACTGTTCTCAGCGTTCTTATCCAAGTCATGTGTGATAATACCCTGATTTAGAAATTAGAAGCATCTGACCATCCTCCAACTGCTGGTTTACATCCGCAAGTTTATCTTGAACTTGAGTATCTGGAGGATCATAGTATGCCTGTTGGCTCATCTGACCAACTAAATCAGGCTGAGAATCACAAATTCACAGCCGTTATCTTCACGAGGATCACCGGGCGTCTCAGGCATCTCACAGATCTCATGAGGTCCATCGACAATGAGGTCAAAAATTTGATACCAAGCTGGCAGTTCTTCTTCTTCATCTCTGGTAGGATCACCATCAGCAGCTTCAATTTCCATTTGTGGAGTTTCCTCCACAAGTTCAGTTTCCAGTTCACTTTGGGGAGCATCCATTTCACCTGCAACTTGAAGTTCAGTTTCAAGTTCGCTTTGCAGGGCAACCATTTCACCTCTAACTTGAAGTTCAGTTTCAAGTTCACTTTGCGGAGCATCCATTGCACCTCTAACTTGAAGCTCAGTTTCAAGTTCACTTTGCGGAGACCCCATTTCACCTCTAACTTCAGAGCAACCGCTGTTCTCAGCCACTGCCCGCAACACCAGCCTCCGTGTCCTCCTCCACATCGCCGAGCTAGGACTGCGTGTGCACCAGTTCTCAACAGGCTCTGATGGATGAACATCCACCATGCACAGTTGGTGGCTGGCATTTATTTCACCAGCATCTGCATCATTCAAGCCAGCAACAGCAGCAACCTCGTCATCCTCCTCTCCACTGATCTCCTGACCATTGTCCTCTGTTTCCATCTCTTCATATTCATAGGTGGCACCATCATTATCTTCACCATGATCATCTGATTCCACCGCCCGATCATATTCATACTCTGATTATACTGCCACTTCCTCTGCATGTCTAGCACCATCATCCTCTGATTCTACTACCCCTTCATCTTCATGACTCGCACCGCCATTCGCCTCCACCACTACCACCTCTGAACGAGGTGTCTTCAGATCCCTTGGCAATTTATCAACATCGCCACGGTCCACATCACCGTGACGGCTGGCAACAGTTCAAGACCTTGCTCCGATCGAACTCACCACCGCATGGCCACCAAACTGAATCCCTCCACAACAGAGGAGGGGATGGCAGCAAAGGCAGGATGACCACAGTAGCAACAGCAACGCCCAGTGGCATTGCATATCCAACCAAACCGAGCCTGGGTTCGTTAACGAGTAATAATATTAATTGCGCAAGAAAATTATAGGTGGGCATCACGTATTCATATTTAGGTTCACAAAGTCATAAAATATGACAAAATACTACACCAGATTTTCTGTAAAACCTAAAATCTGCACATGTAAATGTAAAACTGAATTCAGAGATGGTTACTGGGGTAGGAATGGCTCCAGACCAACTGCGGGTGTCGCCTCATGGAGGAAGAGAGGGAGCTGAAAAAGATTATACAGGTCATCATATGTGAATTTTTTTAGGAGTGTCTATTAAATATGAGTGTGATAACTGGGAAGACCAAGGACAAAGGTGACCTTCTAATGATATGAGGAAGTTACTACAACATGACAAAAGTGCATAACTGAAGTATAGACTTAATATGAATAAACAATGCACGTCAACTGAACAAAACATTCCTTGACCTTATAATGTTATATGACTTATGAGGGCCAGATAAACAATAAGTGCTACATCCCTGAACTACACTGGATCTTTCTTTACAATTCCTAACTGGGAAAGTAATACAGAAACATTATTAAGTTTCAGTCAAGTGCCGTCTAACTGCAGAACAAAACAAAATTTACTTATCAGAATATGAGTGGAGTTGCACACACAAGGACACAGACCAGATGCTGCAACAAAATTTACTCATCTTGCTCTCATCGGCTTTGTGGGTTTGTGTGTCCTTTTCCTGTTTGGGCTCAGCATCCCCTCTGCTTCGGGTTTCATGGCATGCCTCTGCGTTTATGCCATGTTGTATCCCCTATGTACTCATTCTTTTTTCTTCTATCAATGAAAAGATACGCAACTTTGCGTATTCGCGAAAAAAATAAATGTGAGAAAGAAGAAAGGGAAATATTTATAGCATCAAAACAAAATGCGTGGTTTTTAAAGGCGAATAGAGTAACTGATTCATTTCACAAGACATGGGGACCTTACATTATTACTAAGATTTGCATATTCACGCAAACATCAAGTTACAGATCGGTCAGTTGTTTCTTGAAAGCAATTTTTGCATATGTAGGAACTAGGAAATGCCTAACTAACAGCTTAATGATTCGCAGAAAAAAAAAACTAACAGCTTAATGACGAAACTGAATAAAAAGGAGACCTGTGACTGAAACTAACTACAGGCGCCACAAGGATTATTACTGACAAAACTACCACTTTGGAAAATCACTTACTCAACACACTTGATTGAATCGCATCAAACACAACTTGAGACAGCAACTTGTACTGGCTGCCTTTTGAGGATTCGGTTCACTATCCTCAGGGCTGGACAGTGACCTTAAATGGGGCAGGGGAGCGAGGTGGTAACGGCTTGATCTCATCCTCGTCAAGAAACACGAGTGATTTCTGAAGTACCAGTACTTTACTTAACAAGCGTGTTGCGCCTCAAGTTGGTCCTCAACCAGATTTTGCTTTACAGTATACAAGTCCTAATCGATGGCTGCAGCATACAGTGGCCAGTTCTTGAGATCGATCTACTGGACAGATGGATGGTTGCTGAAGGCAAAGACTAAAGGGGTTGACCATACATGCTAGCACTGGATGTAGGGCTGGGCGTTCGGTTTATATGGTTAATACGGTTCGGTTTATTCGGTTTTTTATAATTTCGGTTTTCAAGAAATAGAAACCGAAATAATCACATAAAATTTAGAAACCGAACCATATTAACCATAATATATCGGTTCGGTTTGTTCAGTTAACCGAAAAACCGAAATACATGCACTTGTCAGTATAAGTGTAATAACTCAAGAGCACTTATTTGGATTGTATAATATGCATAAAATAATCATGAGAGCTAGCAACCTTAATATCTATGGTATATTCGGTCAAGCAAACTAGTAAACATAATTAAGTAAAAAAATCACATCGAACCTGAAATGTATTATGTGCGGAGAAATATGTGATGCCTGCAAACTATTGCACTTTTGGAAGCAAGGTATTACATGGGGTATCTTACATATCGGTTTGTTCGGTCTATTCGGTTTATGTGTACTGAAAACCGAACAAAAACAAAAGACTGAACAACCTTAAAATTTCCCACCGAACCAAAAATCGAACCACCAAATTAACCGACAAATCGGTTAATACGGTTCGGTTCGGTTTTACAGTGCCCACCCCTAACTGGATGGAAGATAAACAGCAGCACATCATGCATGCTCTTCCAAGATGCAAATGCGCCTGGTCCTGAACCTGTACAAAACTTGTTTCTTCTGATGAATAGGCAGCAAGGGCCGTTTCCTCAAAAAAAAAAAAAAGCATTTTAATCTACAGCAGCAAGTAGACCATACAAGCATGCATCGTCTGGACAAGAAAGTTGGTTAACAAAAGACCAGTCAGCTGGTTAACAAAAGAAAGAGCGCTTGAGTCATCGGTTTGCGACGTCAAAGTACGCAATGTACCAGGTAGCTACTACATATTGTTACAAATGTCGTGCAGTCAAATGCTTAAACAACTAAACATGGTAATACATCACAAGGTATTGTAGCAAACTGAACTTGGGACTGTCGTTGCACATGGTAATACATCACAAGGTCTTGTAGCAAGCTGAACTTGGACCGTCATTGCTTGTCAGCTGCTTAGTGTCTTGAGGTTGAGCACAACATCGAAGCCATCCATCATTGCTAGAATTCCAGGGACTAGCTACATCAAAAGGTCTGGTAGCAAGCTGAACTTGAACTGTCATTGCTTTGTCAGCCGCTTAACGTCCATCATTGCTAGAATTCCAGGGACTAGCTACATCAGAAGGTCTTGTAGCAAACTGAACTTGAACTGTCATTGCTTTGTCAGCCACTTAGCGTCCTGAGGTTAAGCACATCATCAAAGCCCTCCATCCTTGCAAGAATTCCAGGGACTAGCTCATCATCAAACCTCAAAAGATACAGGAAATTGTCTGTCAACTGTTCCAAGGTCATTTGGCCACGGGCAGAAGGGGCAGAGATGGCAATTGTAAAGGGCGACAATTGATCATCAGCTGGAACAGGAACCCTGTGTGCCTCACGCCTCAATGCTGGGTACGAGTTCAATTCCTTGGCGCTTGCAAACAGAGAACGAAAGCGCTCGGCCAGCAGTATACGGTGACTCTTAACTTCATTAACCAGACGAAGAAACTTCCCCTCGGGCACATGTGCGTGCTCTCTTACTATTTCGTCAATGATGGCTTCCTCCAAGAGAAGCAAACGCAAAACCAAAGTAGTATAGCTCATGTTTCTCCAGTTCTTGATCAAATCATGCAGCTGGCCATTCCCAATGGCAGCCACAAAAGCTATTGATTTTAGGATTGACTGAAACGTGTGACTGTCCACCGGACCAAATCTTGGAACTTCACCGAACAGCACAAACAGGGTCTGGAATATGCGGTACCCATCATGTGTTGGTTCTGCTTCAGGCTCAGCGTAAAGCTTTCGCAAAAATAATTCAGCATCATGTAGAAACCCATCATAAATTTTGACCTTCTCTCTACATTGAGAAATGAAATGGTGTCATACAAAACCTAAAAATAAAATGAATGCAAAACAGACAAATGAACACAAACAGGAAAAGAGACAAGAAATACATACAAATGCTTTGTGTACGTGTTTGTATACTTCGTCTGCCTGCACTTATTTTTGAAAAGCCCTTTTTCATTTAGAGTACTAGAGTCAGTGAATAGACACCAATACGCTGTTTTGTAGTCGGCAGCTTCACGAATAAGCCTCCATGCGACCAAGTAATTATCACTATCTCTAAATAAGAGCTCAATGACAACCCTCGCATGCCCTGAATGCCTCTTCCGATGGTAAGTACGCAGTCTAACAATATAATAAGTCTCCTGTCCAGTAAACATTTTAACAAGTGAATACAGGATACTTGATACAATTGATTGGAGCACGCAACTAGAATGCCCCACAAACAAGTACAAATACAAAATATGCTACAGCAGCAGTGGAGCTTGCAAACAATGAGATCATATGATATTGCAACAGTATCTAATCTATTAGCCAAGAGACAGTTGCAAGCAACATAGAGAACACTACCTCTTTTTCAAAAGGAGGGGGCATTGACGTGGACTTTGACGTGTATCGAGTGCTGTGGACTCCACCAGTCTTGGATTCACTTTCAAGAGTCAAAGGGGACTGTTTCCCAAAATGTTCATGCACTTGGTTATAGAGATTGCGAAGGTCCAATAGCGTAGGCAAAGTTGGCAAGAAGCTGAACTTCTTGTAATCGTCAGGAGCCCAAGATGGACGTGGCACATCTAGTGTGTACTTGCCACGAACATAGGGAAACTTCGGAATCTCCTGTGTAAATTGTTTAAGTTAGAAATGTTACAGACAGGAGAATTAAACAAGTAAATATCCGAGGCAAGAAATAGAAGGCATTAGACAAATCTCCACAAGACCAAACAAATACTAAGCAGGGCATTGGGGAAGTGCAAATGTAATTTCTTATTGTTCAGTAAGACCAAGAAGTAAATATCTTTAGCATATGAGATATGTGGTACAACATCAGCAAGGTCCACATTTATTGTCTTCGTGTACAGTAGCAGCAGGAAGTAAGTATCTTAACCATTTGCAGATTGATAGCACATACTCCCTCCTTACCGGTTTATAAGGCTCATATCTGAAATCTCACCAACCAAGGGAAATGTCTATTGGCTGGGATGAATTAAGCTGGTTTAGAAAGTGCCCAATAAGCCTTCTCCTTTTTCTTCACGAAAACTGTGCGCGCCGTAGTATTAACTCTCAGCCGTTCGACTCCCGACGCAATAACTCCAGCGCCTGCGTGCACTATGCTGCGCGCTAACGGCTGCATGCGCGCGCTCCCTCTCCCGCCTCCGCTCTGAACTTATTTGCATGCGCGCGCTCTCTCCCGCCTGACCTCAAAACTAAACCGGCCCGTGCGCGCGCGCTCTCCCACCTCTCTCTCTCTCATCTGCATGGCGCATGCATAGGCCAGTTTTCGTTTTCATGGTGTGCATGCATGCACGGCGCCATTAGCTCAATTTTTGGTTTTTTAGCGTTGGCGCCGTGAACTCGAACACTGCCTCTCCCGCCATAGCAAATCGTACATGCACTGCAGTAGTATAAAGTGGTGGGCAGCAAGCAAGTTTAGCCACACCATTCTTCTCCTACATCTCCATCTTCTTTCGGGAACCATGGTCCTCATTGACCTAAACGAGCCACCACCAGAGGGGAATGGGAGGTTGGAAGCTGGCATAGGTGTTGGTTTTGGTGATGCTGGGCGCGGCCGTGGAGTTCACGGGCTCGCCGGCGCCGTTCTAGCAGGATTCCGTCAAACTGCAGTTCGGCACGCCGGCGTGGCTGACGACGGAGTCAGTAGCGCCACTGCAGGCCGTGTTCCCAGCCGGCTAGGCCTGTCAGGCCGCGGTATGACCGCCGGGTGGTCCGCTGGTGCGGGCCTAACCGGGCAAGCACGAGGTCCGGCGCTCGGCCTCACAGGGCGCGGGCACAGCCTAGGCGGTGGAGGTGGCCGAGGAGAGTGCTACGACGCTGCCGTACATGGCCGCGGACAAGGCAATGATAACACGGTTGTGGGGGGCGACGTTGGCCATGGTGCTGGGCATGGCAACGGTGGACATGGCCTTGGCGTTGGGCGTGGCGCAGGAGGTAGTGCTGGCCGTGGCGTTGGTCGTGCAGCAGGACGTGGCCGTGGAGCCAGAGGTGGCCGTGGCGCCGGTCGTGCAGCAGGACGTGGCCGTGGGCTGGGCAACGCCCAAGAGGCTGTGGTCGTTGGTGTCGGACATGGCACCGGGCCTAGCGTCGTCCATGGAGCCGGACGTGGCCGCCGCATACTAGGCCCCTGGTATGGAGAAGGTGATGCTGCCGGCGACGCTAGCATGGACGAGGACTCGGACAGCGACAGCGACAGCGAGAGCAACTCGGACAGCGACAACAACACCCAAGCTCGAACGGTGGACCTAAGTACGCAACAACGTTTTGTTTTTCATTTAGATTGTGTGTATACATTACTCTCGGCCGCGCCCACCGCAGCGACGACGCCGTTGACAGCTGCGTCAGCAGCGCCCATGGCTACGGCGACGCCAGAGTTCTCCGTGCCCATCACCCATGGCTGGAGCTCCTTCTCCACGTCCGGAATCCAATCTGCCATCGCTTTGCTGCTCTCGTTTCGTATGTGGATGAAAAGAGTAGAGGAGGGTGGGTGAAAGAACACGAGTGCTTCGAGTCGTTTTAAAGAAGTGTGTGGTGCATGCATGCAGGCATGCAGCGAGGGAGAGGAAAGGAGTAACGGCCATTTCTCTTCGTACGAGAACAGCAGCCAGCGAATTAATGGCGTGCGTAGGGATCGAAACGACGGCAGCGCTTCAACCGAGCGGACCACGAATTGAGCCTTATATTACGGTAATCTGGAGATTTTGAAATGAGCCTTATAAACCGGTAAGGAGGGAGTAATAACATTAATGAAGTAACTTCTTTTGATACAGAGAGTCGAATGTATTGGAAGGACAGAATAAAGTGATTAAAAATCTAAGGTGATAGAAACAGTAGATATTTCACCACCACGGCATCAGGCAGATACATCTTCATGCATCATAGCAATTGTGATCAAACAGGCACAACAAATTAAAACCAATACAAGGAAGAGAGAAAACTCACTTCATAAGTGAGCTGCCCTGAGCCGGCTTTCCTGAGGTTTTCATCCCTGTATTTCTTGTACAAGTTGTGTAGGGTCGCCTGAGATGACGAAGACATCTAGCAAGAGACCGGGAAGAGGGCACAAATCGGTAAGCAACACTGAACAGCATGCAAGGTAGGGCATATTTCAGAAAAACAAAGTACCTTGCTTCAGTCAGGTAGAGGACAGGGTTAATCCTGGATGGACGTCGAATCAGAGGTCCTGCCTGAAGAACGCTAATCCCGTCCTGGATGTGCGTCGAATGGGAGACCCTGCGTGAAGAACCCTAGCTCAGATTGAGCTCGCTTGAGCAAACAAGAGAATGCTAGAGAGACAGGCAAACGAGGGCTCCTGGACTCACCATGGATTCGTGGCTGACAGGTGAAGGGGGCAGTGGAAGAGCGTCCTCGATGAGCGTCGAATCATGAGAACCTAGTCGAATAACCTAGATCAGATTGATTTTCGTTTGCGGCACGAACGAAACCGAGAGAATGCTAACCAGGCATACAAATGAGGGCTTGTCTACTCACTTGGATTCGCGGCAGCCGTCGGTGAAGGGGGCAGCGGGAGAGCGGGCGCCGCCGCGCCGCCGCCGCCGCCGCCGCCGCAGGAGGAGGTTGGTTTAGGGAAGCTTCGGGGTTGAGAGGGAACGAGAGCGGCAGTCTGGGTGCCTAGGGTTTAGGGGTTTGGGGCGCCTTGGCTTTTTATGGGTAGAGAAGCAACGCCGGGCGGCCCAACATCGGTCCGCTGTGCGCGGCTGGTGTCTTCCGAGGAGCAACAGCGGGCGGCCCAACATCGGTCCGCTGTGCGCGGCTGGGGTCTTCCGAGGAGCAACAGCAGGCGGCCCAACATCGGTCCGTTGTGCGGCTGGGGCGCACGGAAGCGCTCGGAGGTGGAACACGCGGCGTGTACCGGCGAGCAGTCACGTAAAGTGTCGCTGCACTGCCCAGCGGTGGCGTCGCCGGCCGGAGAGTGGATGCACCGAACCGGTTGTGCCGTCGCCGAAGCGTCGATGCACCGAACCGGTGGTGCGGTCGCCGGAGCGTCGATGCACCGGACCGGTGGTGCCGTCGCCGGACGCTGCCCTTGCATCTCTGCTATGTTGGTTGGTTGGTGGGACGGGACTTGAGGAAGAGATGAACTTGTTGGCAGAGGTGTTGTGTTATATATAGGCGGTAGCGCAGCCTCGTGTGTATCGAGCGACCTGTGTGCCGCCGCGCAATTAACGCGACTAGTGGGCCCCACAGCAATAATGTCGCACCCATCCACCGAGACCGAGAGAAACGAACGGCCCTCCTCGATTGTTTGGTACTTCCTCCGTTCCTAAATATAAGTCTTTTTAAAGATTTCACTAGGAAACTATATACGAATGTATATAGACATACTGAGACTACATACGAAGCGAAATGAGTGAATCTACACTCTAAAGTATGTCTATATACATCCGTATATAGCCTTCTAGTGAAACCTCTAAAAAGACTTATATTTAGAAACGAAAGGAGTAGTACTGTATAAATATATAAATTATTATTATCTGCCGATACAGACAAACGGTCCATGCCGATGCACGCGGCGCATTGAAAACTACCCCAAAGACGTGTGGCCTTCCCCATATCGTTTTCCTCTCTCGGCTGCAACCCTAGCCGCTGTCGAAAAGACAATTTTGTAGCGCCTTCCTCCGTCGGCTCTTCTCCGTTGGTGACCTAGCTCGTCGGGTGTGAGGGGGTCTTTGAATACACGTGTGTGGATCGTTTTTAGTCTTTGTATTCTAGGTTTTTTAGATTGTTCATCGTCTTCGCTTTGGCGGCGAGGATGCTTTGGCGGCGAGGATGACGACGCTGAATAAAGATTTTTTGGATCGTTTCCTGATGAGGACATCAGTCCTATGACTGGGGATGGATTTGAAAACCAATCTGATCAAGCAAGCATGGCATGGCGACGGCAGCATCCTTGTGGTGGACATGTGTACTCGGGCTTCGTCGTTGCGACAACGTTTGCTCCACCGTCGACGTGGAGCTTTAGAGGTAGTCCAGGAGCATATGCAGATTGTGGTCTGCATCGACGACATCTGAAAGACGGAACGTGTGCTGGGTTTGTGGTTCGTGGATGAAAGGTATGGTTTTCTTCTTCAGCGACTCAGTCGTGGTGAGGTGTCAGATCTGGAGTTCAATGACGTGTCCACGGTGTTGACCCGGTCTGATCCGTTCAATGGCAGGGCTTTACTTTTGGTGAGCCACCTTGGACGACTGCAGAGCTGCATACCAGCGATGGAGCAGCGTCGAGCTTGGGTGAGGAGGTGATTCGTCATTTTATTTTATTTGGTGGATGTTGTTGTGTGGTGCCGGAGGCAAGTGGCGAGCGTTAGTCTACCTTTTTTAATGGATTCGGCACGTGCAATTTCTTTTCCTCCGAGACGACCCGCAATTTTTACTTTTACTCCCCTTATATCTGCTTTCTTTAGTTAATTCAATGGCTTTTTTCATTGCCTTTCGGAATGAAACTCTACTTTTTAATTGGAAAGTTATATATTCTGTAAGAATGTTAGGCTGTCTATAAGGTTCTTTAACTTTTCAATAGAAATATTAAAACTCTGGTTTACAGAGTTAATTTCTTTTTGTAGATCTTTCTCTAATTCTTCGATTGCTCCTTTTTTCTTTAATAAATTTGGGAATCCAATATGGATTATTACGTGGACCGTATCGATTTCTTTTTGAATTTCTATATGTGTAATTACTTCGGAACTTGAACCTGAGTCCATTTTTCTATTACGTGTAATTACTTCGGAACTTGAGTCTGGTTCTATTTTTCTATTCGAGCCCTTTTTCCTATTCTTTTGTATATAGTTCTTGATACAATCCCTTATTTTTTATCTTCCTGTAGACCTTCAGAATAATTTTTTTGTTGTGCGAACCAAAAGGAATGGTGTTTTTGGGTTGTACCAAGTCTGAAACCGAGTGGATTTATTTATTGTCCCATATTTTTCTATTCTATATTTCGTTTACTGGGAATCGAAATCTTAGATGGATCTAAAGGTTATTTAGATTTATTTACTATATTCAATACAATTGTTATATGACACATGCTTTTTTTATAGGGAAACTACGTCCTCCAGCTCGAGGTCTGAATTTCTTCATAATAGTACTCCTACTGACTTCGGCTTTAGTAATGAATAAATCCGCTTGTCGAAATCCCTATAATGAGTAGCATTTGCGGCTACTGAATAAACCAACTTTAAGATGGGATAAGATGCTCGAAAGGGCATGAGGTTCAGTATCATAACAGTTTCCTCGTAGTAACGCCAGCGAATCTCGCCAGGAACTCTTTGTGCTTTGAAAATAGACATAGGGATACGTTTTTGTGCTTTGAAAACTCTCTCGAACTTAAGTAGACGATCGGTTGGAACTTTCCTTGCGAGTTTCCTTAGCCCACTTTTCTTCTTCTTTATCCTAGGGATATACTCTACTAGTTTGAAACTTGTCATAAATAAGGTTATTCCCCGCCTACCTTTACTTTATTTTGAATCTTTTTTTTCTTCTTAATCTTTCTATTCAGAATTGAGTTAACGACGAGATTTAGTATCCTTTGTTGCATTTTCATAACTCGTAAAATGCCGAGTAGGCACGAATTCTCCCAATTTGCGACCTACCATAGGATTTGTTATGTAAATAGGTATATGTTCCTTTCCATTACGAATCGCAATTGTATGGCCAACCATCGTGGGTAGAACGCTAGATGCCCGGGACCATGTTACTATTATTTCTTTCTCCTCCTTCATATTGACATTTTCTATCTTTGCCAATAAATGATGAGCTACAAAATGATTCATTTTTTTCGTGTCACAGATGATTACTCCTTTTTTTCCTTTTTAAAGAGTGGCATTCTATGTCCAATATCTCAATCGAAGTACAGAGGTCAGAATAAATAGAATAATGACCAACGGAAAAAAGAAAAAAAAATCCTTTAGCTAGATAAGGGGCGGATGTAGCCAAGTGGATTAAGGCAGTGGATTGTGAATCCACCATGCGCGGGTTCAATTCCCGTCGTTCGCCCATCGCATTATTGCAAATTCCAAAAATGCAATTTTCCATATTCCTAGTTACGTATTTACTTACGGCGACGAAGAATAAAACTATCGCTATATTTTTTTCCTTTTCCTAGTTCTTCTTCCAAGCGCAGGATAACCCCAAGGGGTTTGTGGTTTTTTTCTACTAATGGGAGCTTTCTCTTCACCGCCCCCATGGGGGTGGTCCACAGGGTTAATAATTACCCCTCTTACTACGGGGCGTTTACCTAGCCAACACTTAGATCCGGCTCTACCCAAACTTTTTTGGTTCACCCCAACATTACCCACTTGTCCAACTGTTGCTAAGCAATTTTGGGATACTAAACGAACCTTCCCAGATGGTAATCTTAAAGTGGCTGATTTACTCTCTTTTGCAATGAGTTTCGCTACAGCACCTGTTGCTCTAGCTAATTGCCCACCCCTTCCACGTGTGATTTCTATGTTATGCATGGTCGTGCCTAAGGGTATATCGGTTGAAGTAGATTCTTCTTTTCTCTCAAAAAACCCCTTCCCAAACTGCACAAGCTTCTTCCAAAGCATACGGCTTTCTAGATGTATATGACGATCTCTAGACAGATGAATCTTATATGAATCATATGATGAAGTACCACATGAGTGGATATATAGGAAAAGAATCCAAATCTGCCGAATCGCTCATGTTATGATCTTCTACATCCCAGGTCTCTGCGTTTCGAAGCACAAAAAAGCATGAAGAATCTTGAGGAGCTTCAGCTGAAGAAGGAGGCACATTTAGAGCTGGTTGAGGGTCATCCACAACTTCCAGGGCACAATTCTTAAGCACTTGTCCTAACCTTTCCAGCTTTGGAGCATTGCTCTTGGACAGATCAGAGAGCTTTTTCATCTGAGTGAGGATGGTGATCTAAGCTTCTTCATGGGCCATAGATTAGTGAACTTTCTCTTCTAATGAAATAGATCTTTCAAGTTTTCGTATGAGTCTACTAGCCATAGGTTTCTATTTTGTTAGTTCCACCGGAGATAGGTATGGAAGCCACTATGAGAATATATCCAGGTATGCTTCTAACTTCACCTCACGCCATAAACGGAATCCCTATCATGAGCGCAATTGTATTTACAAGTTCAGTAGCCTGAGTGAGCTTTCTCCTCAATATGGATGTGATGATTGTTCATAAACTCCTTGAAAATCAGACAGTCCTATTATCAGTGCTCCAAGCTCCATGTGTTCTAGGGCTAAGACTATGTTGGTGTAGGATCCCTTATCCTTCCTCTGGCATTCGCTGATCGATTTCTAAATGAGTGGAATTTTGATTCTCTAACTGCTCAAATAGCAATGGTTTCCTGTTCCGCATTGACCCTAGGATTGGCGGCTTGGCTTAAAGAATATGGGATTCTCCGCACCCCAATTCTTTCCCATCAGTTGAAAATTGATATGAGATCTTGAACCCAGGGGGCTCCTATGTTCTAGGCAGAGGCATTGATGCGGGCTATTAGAATAAGGTGGTAAGGTCCAAGCATCTTCAAACCCCACATATGCCCTCTTTTATCTAGTAAGGGGAATGAAAGAAACAAGAATGTTGCACAGTAAAGTGTCAGCGCTCATCCCCAAACTCCATAGGCGTGCTTAAGCCGCTCCAGAAGCTACAGAGAGGTGAAAGCCACCATGAAGACACTAATCTTGAATGTGAGGGGCCTGGCCAGGTAGAAGGGGGCAACCTTTTGAAGTGATAGAGTGGGTGGACATAGTTTGTGTGCAAGAAACTAAGAGAGAACAGTTCTCAGATAAAGAGTTAATGGCAATTGGTGGCAGAAAGCTTTTCAAGTGGTTTTGCATGCCAGCCAGTGCCAGTAAAGGTGGAATGCTTATTGGAGTCAATCTGGATGTCATGGATGCAGAACTCACTGGGGAGGGTCAATTTCTCCATGGTGTTTGAGTATAGAGGCTTTGTGATAATTGTGCTTGGGTGGATGCTTATGGTCCAACCAAACAGTCTTTAAGAGATATGTTTTTGTTAGAGCTCACTAACTTTGTGCGGAGTGTTGATCTACCTTTGCGGGACATGATCAGATTTGCTCATGAAACAATGGCAGAATACATATTAATAGGATGGAAGCTTTTAATGCTTTCATATCTGAAACTGAACTACATGAACTAAGAAGGGTTGGTGGCCTGGACTAATAAACAATACAGGACAGTGAGAGAAGTTTTGTATAGAGTTCTGGTTTCTTCAACTTATGAGGATTTATTTCCTAAGTTTTACTATCCCTCTTGCAAGCTGGGTCAGATCATTGTCCTTTACTTCTAGAAAATGGGGAAGATAGGGGCTGCCACTAATTTTTGTTTTGAACCATCCGCAAGAAGGGTTTAGAGATATGCTGTTACAGAAATGGCCTACAAGAACTGTTGCAAATGTTCCATTCCAGACTATTGGCAACAAGTGTCTCAGGGCTTCAGAAAGTTCTTGAGAGGGTGGGCGTCAAGCTTAGATATGTTCTTCTATTTTTTTAGTTTTGTCATGTCGGTCCTTATGTGACTTGTACTTTGATCTTTATGATATGAATGAGGCGTATTACCATGCTAAAAAAATACTATCTCCTTTTAGTATTGTAAATTATTATCTGCCAATAAGCCTTATAAACCGAAAAGGATGTAGTACATCTCATGCATCGGCGTTCTTTCCAAACGCACGCTCGTTTCTGCACCTAAGAGCATCTTTAGCACATCCCGTAAACCGGATCATCTTGTATGATAACCGTTTCTTTGCGGGATCCATTATGTATCCCGGCACGAACAGATGCATTAAATCAGGCCATTTCAGAAAAAGAAACTATTGGATTTCATCTGCGAGCCAATTTCCTCTATATCTATAGGATTTCGTTCGGTTTTGGAGGATCCCCTTTCCTTTGGCGGAAGGGAAATTTCAGCCCTAACCGCTTTCCTTGCAGCCGGCACCATGGCTTCCCGAGTTCGATTCCGACCAAATCTCACCGTTGTCGCCGTACGCGAGCTACCGCACGTCGCCGCCGTCGCCGTCGTTGTCGCACGCGAGCTGCCGCACATCGCCGCCGCCGCCGTCAAGCTGCCGCATGTTGTCGCCACCGCAAGCTAGCTAGCTCGTGACGGCGGCGGCAGCTAGCTCGCTGGCAGCCGCTCCGTTACGAGCCGCAGCCGCAAGCGAGATAGCTAGCTGCCGCATGGTGTCGCTACCACAAGCTAGCTAGCTCGCGGCGGCGACTAGCTGTCGCTCTGTTGCGAGCCACTGCTGCATGCTGTCGCCGCCGCGAGCTAGCTAGCAGCCACTTCGTTGCGAGCCGCCGCCGCGAGCAAGCTGGCTAGTTGTCGCCGCCCTCGCGAGCTAGCTGTTGTCGCCTGCTCGTCACGTCCATCTTCGTGGTCTTCGTCTTGCTCCACGGCGAGGCGGATTCAATTGTAATTTAACAGACGTTTTTAGGGGATTTGTGCAATTTTATGGGGACAATATTTTACGGGGTCTATTCTGCTGGAACAAAAAACATACCGTAAAAATGCGAAAAAGCTTTTTACGTGATCCTTTTAACCGATTTTTACGGGACGGGTATACGGGGTCCGCTAGAGATGCTCTAAGAGGGGTCGGGCTCTCGTGCTGGGTTCCCTGCACGCAGTAGCCTGCAGGGCCAATCAAACGCCAACAGTTGTCCCGGTGGACCCCATCACTCATAAAACAATTTTTCTTCTAATTTACGGAATAAATTTTCCCTTGCCTTATCCCTGCGAGAGGATTACAACGCCGTGAGGTCCATCCGACCGGACGGTGGCCGGCGGCAAGATGGGAGCTGCCGCAGTGTTGCGGCTAGCGCCGTCCGCCTCCGGCGCGCTGCACCGCCTGTGTGTGGTTTTCCCTTCCACTAATGTGATTGAACAGTAGAGAACAACGGATAGGTGAAGCTTTCCCTGCACTCGTGAAATTGAAAAACAGATCAGTATGGATAGGGGAAGCTGGATAGCTCGTATACTTCAAACTTCACTACGTGCATGTGCAATACCCGGATAGGTGAGGTACTAGCTAGCTAGTACAGAGGTCGACGAAGCAATGGAGTTTGCTTCCATCTTCAAGTGTGTCTGTACGACCTCCCACGGTACCTCAGCCGCCGTCCATGGCCGAACGGTCGCACGTGCTGCATTTCAAGCTTCTCCAAGGGAAAGAGCTGCCTTGGCCTGGGCTTGGGCGCGCCGGAGGCGGCCGGCCGTAGCGGGGTAGCCGTGATGGCTTCTGCCTCCTGTCTTGGCGCCGGGGGCCGCCGGCCACAGTCGGAATCCCGTTCCCACGGAGCAAATTAGAAGGAAAAATGTTTATGAGTGGTGGGGTCCACTAGGACAGCTGTTGGCGTTTGATTGGCCCTACAGGCTACTGCGTGCAGGGAACCCAGCACAAGAGCCCGACCCCTCTAAGAGCATCTCGGATCCTACAAAGTCGCACCCTGCAAAATTCGTAACCGAAGACGTGTAACTTTTATTTGATACCATGAAGACTCGGGAGAAAGAGAATCCCTAAAGTCATTTCGTAAATATTTTGTGGGGCGGACTTATAGATTTGATATCATGCTACTCGCCGCTGGAGGCGGAGCTAGCTGCTTGCCTCGAAGGAATTAGCCTGGTGCAAGCTCACACTGATAAAAACCTGATCATTGAACCTTTTTTGTGGGGGTAAAAGGAGTTTTATTTCATAAAGACAAGGCCACAATCGCAAGACAACTGCTCCTCATAACAAGAAGGACATGAGTTCAGCCATACTGCAATACACGCTTCAGTACAACTATAGTTTGCCAATTGATGTGCTACAATCACAGGCCTATCCGAGTGTTGAATGGCCAGTGCAATACCTTGCATAAGAGCATGAATTTCCGCTTCCAGGACATCATTACAGTGGAAGATATATCTGTATGCCACAAATATCAACGAACTATTCTCCCTGCGTAGTACCATGCCAGCCGCAGCACGGCCATCCTGACTTGAAAACAAACCGTCGACCGACAGCGCCACCCATCCCACGGTTGGGGAAGGCCATATCAACACAGAGGAGCTCCCTAATACAAAAAGAACTTTGTACTCCAAATGGGCTCTCCGAATGAATAATTGTCAACATGGGAGCGGCACACGGAGCAGAGGTTGTCTACACACCAGCTTCCTGAAACACAAATATGTCATATGATAAAAAGTTCTCCGTCGGCACACTCAAGTATATACAACAAAATGCCGGAGTAAATATACACACGTAGGATAGACTGCCCATGTACTTCAGCATATAAAACAAAACGGGCGACTAACTATATAGACGTAGGATAAACTGTCCACATGGCAGAATGTAGAGTTTTTTTCACAAACACAAGTAGAGCAGAAAGTCAGAGCTGCACCATACGACTGACAGTGAAGCGAGAAGAACAAATGTGTTTGACCTTTTAATCATTCATATAAGATACGGAACAACATTTATAGCACATTATCTACTACAGGCAGCTCAATTATCATGGCATTGGCATATTGCAACACACATGATTTCAGTCGAGTAGCTTTCAGGCCACTTCCATTCAGCAAAATAAGAGAGAATTGAGCTTGAAATCTGAGAGAGGGGGAGATCACTAGTAGAAAATAGGGCACCAGTCCCGGTTTTAGAGGGCCTTTAGTCCCGGTTCTGCAACCGGGACAAAACGATCGGGACTAATGCCCATCACTTTTAGTCCCGGTTGGCTTACGAATCGGGACTAAAGGAGCTCCGCGTGGCCGCCGTGGGGCGCCCAGGCAGGAGGACCTTTAGTCCCGGTTGGTAACACCGACCGGGACTAAAAGGCAGCCACGCGTCAGCAGCTGCCAGGCGCTGGTTTTTTTTAAAGGAAGGGTTTAGGGTTTTTCATATTGTGTTTCCCCCTTTTATTTTTGTGTTTACCCTTCAATTCTTTTACATTTAGGGTTTTATTTTTATTTAATGTTATCCATTCGACTCGACGCTAGCTACTACATATAGTAATGAAGGAATCATTACACAAGATCCTCATGAACATATATAGAGAGAAGTGACCTCTCTTTCTCCGTGCTTGGTCGAACAACAAGTTTTTGTATATCTATCCGACGCTACTACATATATACAATATAACATCTCTTACGATCCCTGACATCATCTAACTAAATCTATTTGTAATTTCATATGGTATTCTCTGTGTTCAGGTATGACGTGGTCAACAAAGAATCCCGCCAATTTTTTCTTGAATTGCTCGTATGCGATCATGTGGTAGGAGTTCATTCCGCATCTCCCGGACCTAATTTAAAGAAGGGGTCAATACATATATATGAATAAAACTCAACACAATTGATGGTAATAAAATAAAATTGTGAATATTGTTTACGTACTTGAAATTGTTGGTCAGAGAAGCCCCGCTCAGAAGTCGAGTGGCGCATGAACTCGCAAACGTAGTATCCACATAAATTATTCCCGGGTGCCTGCAACAAGCACTTTACGAGAATAGAGCTCAATTAAACTGATAATCAAGCATGATAATGGTATTGATGAAACTAGAATCAATGAGAAATGCGCGGAACTAGTTAGTACTACTTACTTTGGGGTGTGTAAATCGCAGCTCCTTCTTCAGACCCGGAACCATTGTGGTGAACTTTTTTCAAACCCTGCCCGGTAAAGAAAATGATTACTTGATATCAGGAAATGAACGAAAGTTGCCGATATGGTGCGATAATGATTGAACTTACTTCTGGAGCATTTCACTCATGTCCGCCCACAGCTTAGGATCTTTACGTCTCGAGTCTAAGACAGTTACTACTCCCACGTCAAGCTTAATGGATAGCGGAATGAAGTGGAAGTGGCGCACGCATAACTCATCAATTACACTTAACCTCGAGTAAGCGAAATTGAATATGCACAAGACAGTAACACTCACTTGAAGTTGTAAGAAAAGAGTATTTCCCTTTTGTTTTGATGTCGAAGGAACGCTTTGAGCAAGTTTTCCTCAGTATCTTTGGCTCTTTTTTGTACCGCCCATTCATTTACGGTATTTGGGCTAATAAACCCAATGTCATAGATTTGTCCTCTTTTGCATTCGACGATTTTCAATCTGCATAATATAGTGAGGATAATTATATATACATGCAATGAACGAGCTGAGCTAGAGACTTAATTACAGAAGTAATACTTACAGACAATAGCAAGCCACGAGAGTTTTGTCGAGGGCATCTTGATTGAATAACTAAAATAATTTCATAAATTGAACGTACATCAGGTCGACTCCAATTAAGTCGTGCTCATCTTTAATTCCCAGCAACATACTGTCGGTCCCATCCTTGGTGCAAGTTTCCAAGTACCAGCCATGCAATCTTCGCATCATCGTTGTTAGATGCGGGAGCTGATCAGGTTTGACGAGAGGCTTCACGTGCTCATATGTAAAGGGCGCTACTACCTCAGCCATTTCAAACTGTACATGATCGCCCACGTAATCACCAAGAGCGGTACCGGGCGCTAGCCTTGGATGATTAGCGATATCGTTAGACACCTTGAGCGGGGGGCACGATTGTTTCTCCTGTTCGCCGAGCTGGGGGATTGTTTTCCCATTTCGTCTTGCAGCACTGGTAGTACTTCCCGACCGTCGTGCTTCATCATATATCTTTCTAATACTGCGGTCATAGTTGGATTGCGACAGAGGCGGTGGTGGTCGCTTAAGGGCATCCAGAGTTCGCTTTCATCGGATCTATTATTTCCTTCG
Organism: Elymus sibiricus; assembly: GCA_039707655.1. Lineage (NCBI taxonomy): Eukaryota > Viridiplantae > Streptophyta > Magnoliopsida > Poales > Poaceae > Elymus > Elymus sibiricus. The sequence continues at coordinate 84,964,137 of CM077663.1, forward strand.
GAGGTGGACGTTTCCATTCAAAATGGGCCTGCACTTTGGCAGCCACGATGTCCGCGTTTTCCTCTTCAGTCCTCTCATATGGTAACTTTGGAGGAGCTATGAGGCTTGGACTAGCTCTGAATTTCTTGCCTGTTGTACTGCTAGCCGCCATAGCGACGGCGCCTCTCTTCCACCGTTGCTGAGGCGACGAAGTCCGTGGACGCGTCCGGAGGAGGCGGAGTCCGCTGACGCGCCGGAGATAGCTGAGGCGGAAGAGGACTCTGCTGAGGGGCCTCCTCCGCCAGAGACGGATGAGGCGGCGGAGACAGCTCACGCGCCGGAGACGACTCAGGCAGCTGAGCTGGACTGTGAGGAGTCTGCTGAGGAGCCTCCTCCGGCTGAGTCTGCTGAGGCGGCGTCCAGTTTGGAAGCAGGATGTTTTCCTTTCTCCATAGACAGGTAGTCCTTAAAGCATTTTCAAGAAGAATCTCCCCTTCACGTGTAGTGCACTCAAGCTCCAGCCCCTCAAGTCCGTCCATTATTTCATCCACCCCGACAATAGCAAAGCCAGCTGGAACCGGAGCGAAATGGAAAGTTGCATCAGGTCGAGGAGGTAAGACATAGCCGACCGCCACCTTCAAGGCCAGGTTATGGCATTTCGCCATTAGCACACAATGTTCATTATCTGTGATACCATCCACGGGGTAGCGAGGAGCTGTGCTATCAGGCTGAACGAGCTCCGTGGAAGCCACGCTGCTTCTCCACTGAGATGGTGGGGTAGCATCGTGGGTAGTATCCAATGAAGGATCTTCGTGCCGCTGAGATGGTGGGCCGGTAGCTCTCTGGCTCTCAAGTGCCTCTAGTTTCGCTAATCTTTCATTGATCTTCTGCATTTCGCTTGCTTCCTCTTTCTTCTTTCACTATCGGCTTCTATAACCAGTGCTGTCGGGAAACCCATGCACCCATGGAACGGAGCCTGATGTGCCTCGTGTTCATCCAGGATGTTCAGGATTCCCGAGGGCCATTGACAGCTCGTCCTTCTCTCTGTCGGGATGGAACCTCCCTTCCATCGCTTTCTTGATTGCTTTCTCAAGCTTTTTGACGGGTGTTTCAAGTTGAGCTTTCATCCAAACACATTTCCCTGATTCTGGGTCGAAAGTTCCCCCAACCCCGAAGAACCAAGTCCTTGCCCGATCTGGCCAGTGCAATGTCGCTGGTTGGACATCTTTAGCAAGCAGGTCTTGCTCAGCTTTGTCCCACATAAGCCAGGCTTTGTTGTAGCCACCTGACACCATAACATGGTGATACTGCTTCTTTGCAACATTTTGCTTATTTATGTCACCTTTTCTTAGCCTTCTCCGATTTCTTGTAGGCCACAAATGCGAGCCAGTGATCTTTTATCTTCAAGTATTGACCTTTGAATTATGGAGTCTCGTCTTTGTCGACAAACTTTGTGTTCAATAGTTTCTTCCAGTTCTTGAATAGTTCTGCCATCTTCTTAAGAGCAAACGCCTTGACCTTTCGCTGTATAACTGGGTTATTTGGATCCTCCTGTGGCGGTAGGCTGAAATTTCTCATCAGCGAGTTCCAAAGATCATCTTTCGGTCTATCATGGACATAAGGAACTTCAGGGTCCTTCTTCTTATTCTATTCTTGGAGGCTGATCGGGACGTTGTCCCTAACAATAACTCCACACTGATGTATAAATTTGTCATTAATCTGCTTGGGAGCAGTCGGTTGGCCTTTCGGAGAGACTTCTTCGATCGTGAACCTTTCATCCGGGCCCAACCTTTTCTTCGGGCCTCGTTTCCTTACCGAAGTTTGGCTTGATCCGGAGGGCTAGAAGAAGAAAGAAGCGTTAATATATGTACATACAAAATAATTAATGCATCTAGTCAGCAGAGGCTTAATATATATATGTATACCTCGCCGGGCTTTGAAACAGTTAAGGCTCCCTTCTCCATTCGATCACAGGAGCCGTCATGATCTCCTTCTCCTCCATTCCATCACCGGAGTCTTCATGATCTCCTTCCTCCTCCATTGGATCACCGAAGCCATCATCCTCTTTTTCCTCACCATCGATGTCATTGAGAAACAACAAGGTGATATCACCTCCGGCGCGGATTATATCCCCCAACAACTCTTCTTTTTCTAAGTCTATGTCCATAGTTTCTACAAATACTACGACATGGCAATATACAATCATGAGAGATGGATTAGTGGCAAACATAGACTTAATCACAATAAGGAATCATATGCATATGAGCAATGGATTAGTGGCAAACATCATGCAAAGTTCACAAGTTTTATAACAGTCAGTTCACAAGTTTTATAACAGTCAAACCATTTTAGTAACATTTTTGTCATAAAGTATATATCAACTATAGGAATGGGAGCTTCACATTTTCATTAAAAAAAGTAGCTTCACATTTTCATTAAAAAAAGTAGCTTCACATTTTCATTTCAAAAAAAGACTTGCTTCACATTTTCATTTAACAAAAATACTACCTTCACATTTTTATTTCAAAAAAAGACTCGCTTCACATTTTCATTAACAAAAATACTACCTTCACATTTTCATTTAAACAAAGACTTGCTTCACATTTTCATTTCAAAAAAGACTTGCTTCACATTTTCATTTAACAAAAAGACTATCTTCACATTTTCATTTCAAAAAAAGACTTGCTTCACATTTTCATTTAACAAAAATACTACCTTCACATTTTCATTTAAAAAAAAAGACTTGCTTCACATTTTCACTTACAAAAAATACTACCTTCACATTTTCATTTCAAAAAAAGACTTGCTTCACATTTTAATTTAAAAAAAGGCTTGCTTCACATTTTCATTTAACAAAAATACTATCTTCACATTTTCATTTCAAAAAAAGACTTGCTTCACATTTTCATTTACCAAAAATACTACCTTCACATTTTATCATTTGTTTCTCTATCTAAAAAAAACCTAAAAAAATTATCATATGCAAAATTTAACATGTGTTTCTCTATCTAAAAAAACCTAAAAAAATTATCTTCCATCTCATCTCATCTCCACAAAACATCTATCTATCACATTGAGTTATTACATTTCATCCATCTATCAATTCATCTAAAAAAATAGAGCACATTTCCACAAAACATCTCATCTTATCTTCACAAAACATCTCATACATCTCATCTAAAAAAACAGAGACTGACGACCATGGGGCGACCATGGTCGGAGCAGTGGCAGCAGGGCGACCATGGCCGGAGGAGTGGAAGCTCACTAGGAAAGGGGGGAGCTCACTGGGGGCGCGACGATGGAGCTGTGGAGGCCGGTGACGAGGAACGGGCTCGGGCGCGCGAGTAGGTCCGGCGCCGGCGACGGTCAGCGGGCTCGGGGACGGCAGGGCGTTGGCGAGGGGCGACGGCGCGGTCCGACAGCCTGGCGGCGTCAAGGTGGTCGTCGGTGCCGTCGGGAGAGAGGAGGATCGAAGAAACTGGATGGGGGATCGGAAAATTTCCTAAGTGCCGCTTATATAGCCCCGCCGTTAGTCCCGGTTGGTGGCTCCAACCGGGACTAAAGGCCCCTCTTTAGTCTCGGTTGGCGCCACCAACCGGGACTAAAGGTGAATTTCACCAGCCCAAAGGGCGGGAAGCCCAGGCCTTTAATCTCGGTTGGTGGCTCCAACCGGGACTAAAGGGGGGGGGAATTAGTCCCGGTTGGAGCCACCAACCGGGACTAAATGCCTGTTACACAGCGATGTCGAACGTTTAGTTCCACCTCGCTAGTTGAGAGGCGCCCACACTGGTTTATAAGCCGCGCTGCGCCTGAGCTGTCGAGCTTCTCTCTAATGCAGGCAGTACATGCCTAACCTTTGTCTCTGCCATGTTTGGTCTGTTGGGCCCGCGGGCCTGCATCCTGGCCCATTTACAGATTGGTTTCTAGTCGTATGCAGGCCGTGGTGGCCAAGTAGGTGGCATTTTTTTAATTTTTATGTTATTTTAGTTTGCTATTAAAGTTTTTAATAAAAATACTTTGATAATTTTAGTTGCATAAATTTTATATAATTTTAAGTTAATATTATTTTGATAATAACTAGAGGTTTATAAAAGCTTTTTAGTTGATTCTTTTTGCTATTGAAGAATATTATAGTTTTGTTTTAGTTGATCATAACAAAATATTTTAATTAATTCTTTTTAGTTCATTCTTTTTGCTATTAGAGTTTTATAAAAGCTTTTTAGTTCATTCTTTTTGCTATTAGTTCATTCTTTGAGCTTAGTTGCATAAATTTGATATAATTTTAAGTTAATATTATTTTGATAATAACTAGAGGTTTATAAAAGCTTTTTAGTTGATTCTTTTTGCTATTGAAGAATATTATAGTTTTGTTTTAGTTGATCATAACAAAATATTTTAATTGATTCTTTTTAGTTCATTCTTTTGCTATTAGAGTTTTATAAAAGCTTTTTAGTCCATTCTTTTTGCTATTAGTTCATTCTTTGAGCTAAATGACCCTGAAATTTAAATGCACTACAAATGAACTTTTAAAAGGTTGAAACTTGGCATGGTGTCATAATTTCACTCACATAGCATGTGCTAAAAAGTTGAGAGGGTTACGGGAAAAACTGGATGCACTTCGTGTACAAACTGGACAATCTCTTTCAAAGTATCAGGGTTTCGGACGAAAACTCATCTATTACAAAAGGGATTTCATTTCTTGACATGTAACTGAAGTGATATTCTAGATCAAAGCCATCATCAGAATAGTTGTGGAGAGAAAGTCTTCACTTTTTCTTCGCGTGTGTCCCTTGCTTATTGCGCTGTAACCATGGATAATCTTCATCATTTAACAGGATGCTTGGGTCAGCCTTCACTTTGAAGGGAGGAATTTCATGAAACTTTTCATAATCTTCAGACATGTCTGTCTTGTCCTTCACTCCCACGATGTTTCTTTTTCCTGAAAGAACTATGTGGCGGTTTGGCTCATCGTTTGATGTATTCGCTTCCTTATCTTTTTTTCTCGGTTTGGTAGACATGTCCTTCACATAGAAAACCTGTGCAACATCATTGGCTAGGACGAATGGTTCGTTTGTGTACTCAAGATTATTGAGATCCACTGTTGTCATTTCGTACTGCGGGTCTACCTGTACCCCGCCTCCTGACAGATTGACCCATTTGCACCAAAACAAAAGGACCTTAAATTCATGTCCATAGTCAAGTTCCCATATCTCCTCTATGTAACCATAATATGTGTCCTTTGCCCTATTGGTGATTGCTGCATCAAAGCGGACACCACTGTTTTGGTTGGTGCTCTTATTATCTTGGGCGATAGTGTAAAATGTATTCTCATTTATCTCGTACCCTTGGTAAGTCCATACAGGTGAAGATGGTGTCCTGGCCAACAAGTACAGCTCATCTCCAACAGTGTTGTTACGCATGAGATGCATTTGCAACCAATCGCTGAAAGTCCCGATGTGTTCACGTGTAATCCAGTCGTCATACTGCTCCGGGTGTTTGTAGCGTAGAATATTCTCATGTTCATTGATATGCGGGTCCACCAAGATAGAATTCTGTAGAACTGTGTAGTGTGCTTGCGCCCAAGAATGCCCGTCCCTACATATTATTGAATCCGCTCCTAGCGTGCCTTTTCCACCCAGTCTCCCCTCATACCGCGATTGAGGGACACCAATCGGCTTAAGGTCAGGAATAAAGTCAACACAAAACCAATGACCTCCTCTGTTTGATGGCCCATGGAGATGCTTCCTTCTGGCCTAGCACCATTACGAACATATTTCTTCAAGACTCCCATGAATCTCTCAAAGGGGAACATATTGTGTAGAAATACAGGACCCAGAATGGCAATCTTCGACTAGGTGAACTAGGACATGCGTCATAATATTGAAGAAGGATGGTGGGAACACCAACTCGAAGAAGACATTGGACCAAATCATTCTGTAACCTTGGTAGGATTTCTGGATCGATTACCTTCTGAGAAATTGCAGTGAGGAATGCACATAACTTCACAATGGCTAATCGAACATTTTTTGGTAGAAGCCCCCTCAATGCAACCGGAAGCAGTTGCGTCATAATCACGTGGCAGTCATGAGACTTTAGGTTCTGAATTTTTTTCTCTGCCATGTTTATTATTCCCTTTATATTCAACGAGAAGCCAGACGGGACCTTGATACTGAGCAGGCATTCAAAGAAGATTTCCTTCTCCGCTTTGGTTAGAGCGTAGCTGGCAGGACCTTGATACTTCTTTGGATGCATGCCGTCTTTTTTGTTCACATGTTGCTGGTCCTCCCGTGCCTCCGATGTATCTTTTGTCTTCCCATACACGCCCAAGAAGCCTAGCACGTTCACGCAAACATTCTTCGTCACGTGCATCACGTCGATTGCAGAGCGGACCTCTAGGTCTTTCCAATAGGGTAGGTCCAAAAATATAGATTTGTTCTTCCACATGGGTGTGTGTCCCTCAGCGTTATTCGGAACAGATTGTCCGCCAGGTCCCTTTCCAAAGATTACTTGTAAATCCTTGATCATATCAAGTATATCATCACCAGTACGGAGGACGGGCTTCTTCTTGTGATCTGCCTCACCTTTGAAATGCTTGCCTTTCTTTCTTAAGGCATGCTTGGTCGAAAGAAATCGATGATGTCCCAGGTACACATTCTTCTTGCATTTGTCCAAATATATACTTTGGGTATCATCCAAACAGTGTGTGCATGCGTTGTATCCCTTGTTTGTCTGTCCTAAAAGGTTACTAAGAGCAGGCCAATCATTGATGGTTACAAACAGCAACACTCGTAGGTCAAATTCCTCTTGTTCATGCTCATCCCATACACATACACCTTTTCCATTCCACAACTGTAAAAGTTCTTCAACTAATGGTCTTAGGTACACATCAATGTCGTTGCTGGGTTGCTTAGGGCCTTGGATGAGCACTGGCATCATAATGAACTTCTGCTTCATGCACAACCAAGGAGGAAGGTTATAGATACATAGAGTCACGGGCCATGTGCTATGCTTGCTGCTCTGTTCCCCAAAAGGATTAATGCCATATGCACTTAAACCAAACCATACGTTCCTTCCGTCACCTGCAAAGTCCCCCCACTTTCTCTCGATTTTCTCCACTGCGACCCGTCAGCGGGTGCTCTCAACTTCCCGTCTTTCTTACGGTCTTCTTTGTGCCATCGCAACAACTTGGCATGCTCTTTGTTTCTGAACAGACGTTTCAACCGTGGTATTATAGGAGCATACCACATCTCTTTGGCAGGAACCCTCTTCCTGGGACGCTCACCCTCAACATCACCAGGGTCATCTCGTCTGATATTATACCGCAATGCACCGCATACCGGGCAAGCGTTCAATTCCTCGTACTCACCGCGGTAGAGGATGCAGTCATTAGGACATGCATGTATCTTCTGCACCTCCAATCCTAGAGGGCTAAGAACCTTCTTTGCTTCGTACGTACTGTCGGGCAATTCGTTATCCTTTGGAAGCTTCTTCTTCATTATTTTCAGTAGCGAACCAAATTCCTTGTCAGATACACCATTGTCTGTCTTCCATTGCAGCAATTCCAGTGTGGTACCGAGCTTTGTGTTGTCATCTTCGTAGTTTGGGTACAACCATTTTTTGTGATCCTCTAACATGCGATCGAACTTCAACTTCTCCCTTTCACTTTCGCATTCACTCTGTGCGTCAACAATGACCCGGCGAAGATCATCATCGGGCACATCGTCTGGTGCCTCTTGATCTTCAGCTTCCCCCATTGCAGTATCACCGTATTCAGGGAACATAGGATAGCTGTCATCATCCTCTTCTTCTTTGTTGTCTTCCATCATAACCCCTCTTTCTCCGTGCTTGGTCCAAACATTATAGTGTGGCATGAAACCCTTCTCAAGCAGGTGGGAGTGAAGGGTTTTTGAATTAGAGTAATCCTTCATATTCTCACACACAGTACATGGACAATACATAAAAACCATTCTGCTTGTTTGCCTCAGCCACTTCGAGAAATTTATGCAGGCCCTCAATGTACTCGGAGGTGCGTCGGTCACCGTACATCCATGACCGGTTTATCTGCGTGCATTATATAATTAAGTGTATCAAAAACCATTACAGAACATCATGAATAGAGAAGTGACCAAATTAATACAAGTTCATAATCACATTAAAACCAAAATACAGTAGTGATCAAATGTTATTACTGAAAAAATAAATACATAAAGTTCATACATAGTTCTCATAGAACAACATACAACTCTCTAGAGCATCTAATTGAAACATAAATTGAAACTAACATACAACTATGTAAAACATTTAAATGCAACAACAAATGCGATTATAACCGCAACTAAGGTAACAATTGATCCAACAACATAATGATACCAAGCCTCATTATCAATGGCATATTTTCTTATCTTTCTAATCTTCAAGCGCATTGCATCCATCTTGATCTTATGATCATCGACGACATCGGCAACATGCAACTCCAATTTCATCTTCTCTTCCTCAATTCTTTTCAATTTTTCTTTCAAATACTTGTTTTTTTAACTAGATTTAACCTCTCGACAAGAGGGTCGGTTGGAATTTCCAGTTCACATACCTCCTAGATAAAAACATCTATGTCACGTTGGTCGGCATAAGTCATAAATACTAAATGAAACAAATAGTTATTAAAGATAATATACCACATCCGAATCATAGACTGGGCGAGGTCCGATGGGGGCGGATACCAAAACTGTCAGGGATATTACCCCGCGGTATAACCCGGCCTGAAGTATGACCCGACCGGGGCTTGGCGACTCACTGCTGTGCCAGCCGAGCTTGGCGACTCATTGGTGACCCGGCAGGAGGTATGACCCGGCCCATCGTATGGCGGCTCATAGGTCACCTCTATTACCGGGTTGCAGGATGACCAGGCCAGGCCTAGCATGTAAGCCGATGCAAGGCGGCCCACAAAGAAGACCCAAAGGAGAGGAAGGATTCTCTTACAAGAGAAACAAGACCCGGATTATGACTCAAGAGATACTAGTCCTAATCCTATTCCTAGTAGGACTCTACATGTAAACCTACCCCTTCCACTTATATAAGGAGGGGTAGAGCACCCCTAGAGGGACAACTTCAAGTCATTAGAGATAGACAGATTAGAGGCTCTCGAGATTAGAGGTAGCGATCCCGCACCCTTGTAATCGAGATCATCCTCATTATCAATATAGACACAAAGCATGACGTAGGCTTTTACCTCCATCGGAGGGGCCGAACCTGGGTAAACTCGCGTCTCTCGATTCCGACCAACCCCTCTCAAGCTGCCACCTAGTTGTGTTGGCCTCACGCCTAAATTCTCTCACGAGGACATTGTGCCGTGACAAAACCACGACAGTTGGCGCCCACCGTGGGGCCTTGCACGGAGGTGTTGTGTTCTTGACAGAAGCTTTTCAGGGATCGATATGCTCGTGATTTGCTAGATGAAGAATTATCGGGCGAAAGGATCAAGTCATGGATGAGCAGTCGGAAACTATGTGTATGAGATTGAGATCAAGATAAGATTAGGGTTGTGGTCTATACGCCGTCGTTGTGCTATGATTCGTCAAATTGCTGGCTGCGCCGAAATCGCCGAAACCGACAAGATCTTCGTCGTGGCAGAGCCGTGATGTCTACTACGCAACCTTCTTCTTGTAGACTCGTGTTGGGCCTCCAAGCGCATAGTTTTGTAGGACAGTAGCAAATTTCCCTCAAGTGGATGACCTAAGGTTTATCAATCCGCGGGAGGCGTAGGATGAAGATGGTCTCTTTCAAACAACCCTACAACCAAATAACAAAGAGTCTCTTGTGTCCCCAACACACCCAATACAATGGTAAATTGTATAGGTGCACTAGTTCAGCGAAGAGATGGTGATACAAGTGTAATATGGATGGTAGATATAGGTTTTTGTAATCTGAAAATATAAAAACAGCAAGGTAACTAATGATAAAAGTAAGCACAAACGGTATTGCAATGCTTAGAATCAAGGCCTAGGGTTCATACTTTCACTAGTGCAAGTTCTCTTAACATACTGACATAGTTGAATCATATGTAAATCCCTCACGTGCGACAAAGAGTTCACTCGAAAGTCACAAATAGCGGAGAACAAACGAAGAAATTATTGTAGGGTATGAAACCATCTCAAAGTTATCTTTTCCGATCAATCGTATGAGCTATCCCTATAAGTGTCACAAACAGCCCTAGAGTTCGTACTAAAATAACACCTTAAGATACACATCAACCAAAACCCTAATGTCACCTAGATACTCCAATGTCACCACGAGTACCCATGGGCTTGATTATACGATATGCATCACACAATTTTAGATTCATCATGTTCAATCCAACACAAAGAACTTCAAAGAGTGCCCCAAAGTTTCCATCGAAGAGTCAAGACGAAAACGTGTGCCAACCCCTATGCATAGATTCCTAAGGTCACGGAACTCGCAAGTTGATCACCAAAACATACATCAAGTGGATCAATAGAACATCCCATTGTCACCACGGATATCCCATCGCAAAACATACATCAAGTGTTCTCAAATCCTTTAAAGACTCAATCTGATAAGAAAACTTCAAAGGGAAAACTCAATTCATCACAAGAAGATAGAGAGGGGCAAACTCCATATGATTCATCTATATTAATAAAGCTCGCGGTACATCAAGATCATGCCATCTCAAGAACACGAGAGAGAGAGAGAGAGATCAAACACATAGCTACTGGTACATACCCTCAGCCCCGAGGGTGAACTACTCCCTCCTCATCATGGAGACCGCCGGGATGATGAAGATGGCCTCCGGTGATGGTTTCCCCCTCCGGCAGGGTGCCATAATGGGCTCCCGATTGGTTTTTCATGACTACAGAGGCTTGCAGCGGTGGAACTCCCGATCTAAGTTTCTTTTCGGAGGATTGGGTATTTATACGAATTTTTGGCGTCGGTCTCACGTCAAGGGGGGCCACGAGGCGACGACAAGCCAGGGGGCACGCCCTAGGGGGGCGCCCCTAGGCTTGTGGCTGCCTCGTGGCTCTTCTGGCCCAACTCTGATGCCCCGTGGGTGTCTTCTGGTCCATAAAAAATCACCGTAAATTTTTATTCCGTTTGGACTCCGTTTGATATTCCTTTTCTGTAAACTCAAAAACAAGGAAAAAACAGAAACTGACACTGGGCTCTAGGTTAATAGGTTAGTCCCAAAAATAATATAAAATAGCATATTAATGCATATAAAACATCCAAAACAGATAATATAATAGCATGGAACAATCAAAAATTATAGATACGTTGGAGACGTATCAGCATCCCCAAGCTTAATTCCTGGTCGTCCTCGAGTAGGTAAATGATAAAAACAGAATTTTTGATGTGAAATGCTACCTAACATATTCATCCATGTAATATTCTTTATTGTGGCATGAATGTTCAGATCCATAAGATTCAAAACAAAAGTTTAATGTTGACATAAAAACAATAATACTTCAAGCATACTAATAAAGCAATCATGTCTTCTCAAAATAACATGGCCAAAGAAAGTTATCCCTACAAAATCATATAGTCTGGCTATGCTCCATCTTCATCACACAAAGTATTAAATCATGCACAACCCCGGTTTTATCCAAGCAATTGTTTCATACTTTAGTGTTCTCAAACTTTTTCAACTCTCACGCAATACATAAGCATGAGCCATGGATATAGCATTATAGGTGGAATAGGATATGGTGGTTGTGGAGAAGACAAAAAGAAGGAGATAGTATCACATCAACTAGGCGTATCAACGGGCTATGGAGATGCCCATCAATAGATATCAATGTGAGTGGGTAGGGATTGCCATGCAACTGATGCACTAGAGCTATAAGTGTATGAAAGCTCAAAAAGAAACTAAGTGGATGTGCATCCAACTTGCTTGCTCACGAAGACCTAGGGCAATTTGAGGAAGCCCATCATTGGAATATACAAGCCAAGTTCTATAATGAAAATTCCCACTAGTATATGAAAGTGTCAATATAGGAGACTCTCTATCATGAAGATCATGGTGCTACTTTGAAGCACAAGTGTGGAAAAAGGATAGTAGCATTGCCCCTTCTCTCTTTTCTCTCATTTTTTTTGGTGGGCTTCTTTGGCCTCTTTTTTTTATAAAGTCTGGAGACTCATCCCGACTTGTGAGGGAATCATAGTCTCCATCATCCTTTCCTCACATGGGACAATGCTCTAATAATGATGATCATCACACTTTTATTTACTTACAACTCAAGAATTACAACTCGATACTTAGAACAAAAATTGACTCTATATGAATGCCTCCGGCGGTGTACCGGGATGTGCAATGACTCAAGAGTGACATGTATAAAAAATATATGAATGGTGGCTTTGCCACAAATACGATGTCAACTACATGATCATGCAAAGGAATATAACAATGATGATGCACGTCATAAATGGAACGGTGGAAGTTGCATGGCAATATATCTCGGAATGGCTATGGAAATGCCATAATAGGTAGGTATGGTGGCTGTTTTGAGGAAGGTATATGGTGGGTTTAATGCACCGGCGAAAGTTGCGCGGTACTAGAGAGGCTAGCAAGGGTGGAAGGGTGAGAGTGCGTATAATCCATGGACACAACATTAGTCATAAAGAACTCACATACTTATTGCAAAAGTCTATTAGTTATCAAAACAAAGTACTACACGCATGCTCCTAGGGAAAGGGTTGGTAGGAGTTAACCATCGCGCGATCCTGACCTCCACACAAAGGAGGGCAATCAATAAATAAATCATGCTCCGACTTTGTCACATAATGGTTCACCATACGTGCATGCTACGGGAATCACAACCTTTAACACAAGTATTTCTACCAACCCACAATTACTCACTAGCATGTCTCTAATATTACCATCTTTATATCTCAAAACAATCATAAGGAATCAAGCTTCTCATAGTATTCAATGCACTTTATATGAAAGTTTTTATTATATCCCTCTTGGATGCCCATTATATTAGGACTAAATTCATAACCTAAGCAAATTACCATGCTGTTTAGAGACTCTCAAAATAATATAAGTGAAGCACTAGAGGAAAAGACAAACTACTCCAAAAAGATATAAGTAAAGATCAATGAGTAGGCAACAATTAAATAACTATGTGAAGACTCTCTCATCTAAGAATTTCAGATCTTAACTATTTTATTCAACAGCAAGCAAAAGAAAAATAGCACTCCAAGAATAGCACGCATCATGTGAACGAATAAAAATTTAGGCTCAACATAGGCTAACCAATAATTGTTGATGAAGAGAGGTGGGATGCGTAGCATCCCCAAGCTTAGATGCTTGAGACTTCTTGAAATATTTACTTGGGGGTGCCTTGGGCATCCCCAAAATTGAGCTTTTGTATCTCGTTCAATCCTCTCATATCATGGTTTCACCTATTCTCAAAAACTTCATCCACACAAAACTCGAAAAGAACTCGTGAGATAGGTTAGTACACATAATAATAAATCAACTCTTTTATGTACTGCCAAGACATGTTGCACAATAATTTCCAAACATCATCTACTGTTTACTATCATTTCCACAATTTATATCTACCAATATAGGCTATGGAAACTATAGGATAAGTAGATAACAAAACTATGACAGCAATCTGTCCAAACAGAACAGTCTGTAGCAATCTATTAAATCAGTGTACTTCTGTAACTCAAAAAATTATGAAAATTTAGGAAATGCTAAATAATTTATATTAAAACACTGTGTAAAAATTTCAGAAACTTTCCATGTTCCAGTAAAATATGAAAATTCAAACACTACAGCAAAAGTTTCTGTTTTTACGCAGCACACATCAAACATGCAATGCAAGCATCCTAAGGCAATTCTTGGAACTTTTTATTAAAAAAAAAGATTATAAATAACACCTAACATAGAAAAACAAAATAAAATGATGCTCCAAGCAAAACACATATCATGTGGTGAATAAAAATATAGCCTCAAGTAAATTTACCGATGGATTGAAGACAAAAGAGGGGATGCCTTCCGGGGCATCCCCAAGCTTAGGCTCTTGGTTGTCCTCGAATATTACCTTGGGGTGACTTGGGCATCCCCAAGCTTAGGCTATTTCCACTCCTTATTCCATAGTCCATCAAATCTTTACCCAAAACTTGAAAACTTCACAACACAAAACTTAACGAAACTCCGTGAGAAGGGTTAGTGTAATAAAGATAAATCATTCACTTAGGTACTGTCAAGACAAGATTCATAATTGTTCCCACATGATACCTACTGTATTGTACCATTCCCATAATTTATACCACTAAATATAAGCTATGGAAACACTAAAACAAGCAAACTATGCATGCAAAACAGAATCTGTCAAAAAAAGAACAGTCTGTGAAGATCTGTAGTGTAACCACACTTTCCTGTATCTAAAAATTCTGAAAAATTAGTAAAACCTGAATAATTTGTATATAAATACTGTGTAAAAATTTCAGATCATTATCACGCTCCACTAAAAAATGAAAATTCCTGTACTGGAGTCAAAAGTTTCTGTTTTGGTTCAGCATCAATTCTACTCATCTTGTGAGTTATCCCAAAAGCTTTACTTGGCACTTTATTGAAATAAAAGGCACAAAACATGATTACTTCAGTAGATTAATCATGTGAACACACAAAAACTGTAGGTATAAATATTGGGTTGTCTCCCAACAAGCGCTTTTCTTTAATGCCTTTTAGCTAGGCAAGATGATTTCAATGATGCTCACATAAAAGATAAGAATTGAAACACAAAGAGAGCATCATGAATCTCATTACAAGCACATTTAAGTCTAACCCACTTCCTATGCATAGGGATTTTGTGAGCAAACAATTTATGGGAGCAAGAATCAACTAGCATAGGAAAGCAAAACAAGCATACCTTCAAAACTTTGAACACATAGAGAGGAAACTTGATATTATTACAATTCCTACAAGCATATGTTCCTCCCTCATAATAATTTTTAGTAGCATCATGAAAAAATTTCACAACATAACGATCACATAAAGCATTATCTTCATGATCCACAAGCATAGAAAATTTGTCATTCTCCACATAAGCATATTTCTTCTCATTCATAATAGTGGGAGCAAACTCAACAAAATAACTATTATGAGATACTTGATTGTCATAACCACTTTGAATATTAAAATCATGATGACAAGTTTCATAGTTACTATCACTCTTTATAGCATACATGTCATCATCATAATTATCATATATAGTAGGCATTTCATTATCATAAAAAATTTGCTCATCAAAACTTGGGGGACTAAAAATATCGTCTTCATCAAACATAGCATTCCCAAGCTTGTGGCTTTGCATATCATTAGCATCATGGATATTCAGAGAATTCATACTAGCAATATTGCAATCATGCTCATCATTCAAGGAATTCTCATTAAGTATTTTCATAAATTCTTCCTCTACCAATTGAGCACAATTTTCCAAACCATCATTTTCACGAAAGACATTAAAAAGACGAACCAATTGATGCAACCTAAACTCCATTTTTTTAGTTTTCTTTTATAAAACCAAACTAGTGATAAAACAAGAAACTAAAACATTCAATTGCAAGATCTAAAGATATACCTTCAAGGACTCACCTCCCCGGCAACGGCGCCAGAAAAGAGCTTGATGTCTACTACGCAATCTTCTTCTTGTAGACTCGTGTTGGGCCTCCAAGCGTAGAGTTTTGTAGGACAGTAGCAAATTTCCCTCAAGTGTATGACCTTAGGTTTATCAATCCATGGGAGGTGTAGGATGAAGATGGTCTCTCTCAAACAACCCTGCAACCAAATAACAAAGAGTCTCTTGTGTCCCCAACACACCCAATACAATGGTAAATTGTATAGGTGCACTAGTTCGGCGAAGAGATGGTGATACAAGTGTAATATGGATGGTAGATATAGGTTTTTGTAATCTGAAAATATAAAAACAGCAAGGTAACTAATGATAAAAGTGAGCACAAATGGTATTGCAATGCTTAGAAACAAGGCCTAGGGTTCATCCTTTCACTAGTGCAAGTTCTTTCAACAATACTGACATAGTTGAATCATATGTAAATCCCTCACGTGCGACAAAGAGTGTAAGAGCATAATTTTCCCTAAGTAGTTTTGGTGGTTGATGACAGTGTGTTTGCGGACTAACTGTGTGCATTAAGCTTTCGGAGGTTATCAGGTGGCACGAGACGGTTATCTTCCCCTCAAGTAGTATATCAGAAGACGGAGTCTTTTCCTTTCGAGGTTAGGTTGGTGGACCTGAGTCATAGGAAAATCCGTACTATTAAGAGGGGATCCGCATCTGGAAAGGTTGGGAGGAATCATCACGTACACTTTGCACCCCCGTCCTTTCCCGGCACGATGGAGCATTCTCTGCGCCCAAAGCCTCCATAGTTTCTCTTAAGCGAAAGTATCACTCTTCAGAGCGGTAGTACCGCTCCAGCGGTACTACTGCCCTGAAGGATCGCTCGAACGACCGCTTACTTCTTAAGCGGAAGTTCCGAGCGGTACTACCGACCTGAACTACCGCTTATATTTTTTAAGTGGAAGTTCCGAGCGGTACTACCGCCCCGAACTACTGCTTATGTTTTTTAAGCGGAAGTTCCGAGCGGTACTACCGCCCTGAACTACCGCTTATATTTTTTTAAGCGAAAGTTCCTAGCGGTACTACCGCCCTGAGGAACTTTGGAGCCTCTTTCGCATCCTTTTCTCTTTTGGACTTCTAGGACTTCTGAGCAGAAGTACCGCTCTCTCCAGAGCGGTACTACCGCCCCAAGCGGAAGTATCGCTCCCTCCGGAGTGGTACTACCGCTCAGTTGTTCCAGTACGTGTATAAGCGGAAGTACCGCCCCCTAGGATGGTACTACCGCTTATGCTTGTATCTGGGCAGAAAAACGGCCACATTTCTCCCCTCCTATATAAGTGAGTCTTCTTCCCCATTGAGACTCACCTCTTCCCATATAAAGCTCCATTGTTGCTCCTAAGCTTATTCTTGCTCCTTCTCCCTCCCTAGCCATCAAATCTTGTTGATGCTCTAGGGTTTGGAGGGGAGGGCCTTGATCTACACTTCCATTGAGAGATATTTGATTCCCCCATCAATCCCTTGCGGATCTTGTTACTCTTGGGTGTTTGAGCACCCTAGACGGAAGAGTCACTTCGAAGCCATAGTCCATTATGGTGAAGCTTCGTGGTGTCATTGGGAGCCTCCAATTAAGTTGTGGAGATTGCCCCAACCTTGTTTGTAAAGGTCCGGTTGCCGCCTTCAAGGGCACCACTAGTGGAATCATGGCACCTCGCATTGTGTGAGGGCGTGAGGAGAATACGGTGGCCCTAGTGGCTTCTTGGGGAGCATTGTGCCTCCAAACCAATCCAACGGAGACGTACTTCCCCTTACTAGGATGGAACTTCGGTAACACATCCTCGTCTCCATTGGTTCCTTTTGTGGTTACTCCTTACCTTTACTTTGTGCAAGCTACTTATATTGTTATATCTTGCTTGCTTAGCTCGTTGTTGTGATTAGCATCATATATGTTGCTCACCTAGTTGCATATCTAGCCAACCTATTTATTGCTAAGCCTAAATTGTTAAAGAAAAGTTAAAAATTGTTAGTTGCCTATTCACCCCCCTCTAGTCAACCATATCGATCCTTTCAATTGGTATCAGAGCCTCATCTCTTTATTAAGGGTTTCACCACCCGAAGACTATGGCTGGCGAAGAGGAGCGGTTGGGAGAACTTCCCGAGGCTGTGGGAGTGAACACGGTCTCTCGCGAGGATTTTAATGAGGCTATGTCCTTGCTTAAATCCTCCATGACGGCCGAGGTCAAATCCATGTTTAAAGATTTCCTTGATACCCTTAAACTTTCCACCGATGCGGTGCAAGTGGCTAATCCCACTAACTCGACATCGGATGTCAACTCCGGTAAGGAGGGGGCTAGAGATGATAAGGATAATCGTTCTCAAGGAATTAATGGGTCGGGGACTTTTGCCTCAGTTCCCCCTCCCTTGGTCTATGGAGGACCGGTGCACCCACCTCATATAGTTAATCACGGTCCTCCTCCTAAACTTGTTAAAAATGATTTTGCTAATTGGGTTTTCTGTATCAAGTCTCATTTGGATCACAGCTCAATTCAACTCATGTGAGTCATTGAAGAAGGATACTATCCTCGTGATCCACGCAACCTCACTCCAAGAGAAGAAGCGGATAAACAGCTAAATTCCTCCGCCTTGTTCATACTCCAAGCTGCTGTTCCTACTGAAGACCTACCTCACCTGCGTCCCTTCACTGTTGCTAAAGAGTGTTGGGAACACATTGTCTTCAAGTACAAGGGCAGCTCAAGCATTCAACGGTCAAACTATGAAGTTGTCCTTGACCAGTTAGATGAGTTTGTAATGATAGAGGATGAGAAACCGCGTGAGCTCTATAGAAGGATGACTGCTCTCGCCGTTGCCCTCAAAGATCATGGTAGCAAGGAAGTGGATGATACTTGGATCAAGCGTAAGTTTCTGAAGGCCATCATGTCCTACAACAAGGCCATGTCCGTTGTCATCCGTCAAAGATCGGACTTTCACACCTTGCCTTCTGGTGATGTGTTGGATGAATTTATTGCAATGAACATCTTGAACACGACAGCTGACAATGCTCTCGCTCGCGTGCAATGGTCAAAGAAATCATCCCCCAACCTTGCTTTGAAGACCAAGGTCAGTCAAGAGGAAGAAGAAGAAGAAGAAGAGGAAGAGGGTTGCCCCGAGGACACCAAATATGCTTATCATGAGCATATGGCTCTTGCGTCCAGGCAATTTTGGGGCAACAAGAGAAACCCAAGGCCCAACTTCTCCAAGAACAACTCAAACGGGTCAAAGGGAAAGCAACGTGTGAGGACCTGCTATAACTGTGGAAATGTGAGTCACTTTGTGGTGGATTGTCCATACGAGAAGAGGGAAGACAATGGTGGCAAGCTCATCCGCAAAGATAAGGCCAAGTCTTTCCCCAACAAGACCAACTTCACCAAGAAGTCTTCTCACAAAGTGTTGGTGGCTCAAGAAGAGTATGCATCAGATGATGATGGTGATGACGAAGACACAAGTGGTGAAGGAATGGCAATGGCATCTGTGGCAATTGCATCCTCTACCCCAACAAAGGTGTCACTCTTCGACGCCCCCAATGAGAACCACATCGCTAGGTGCCTCATGGCAAAAGGTATCACCAAGGTAACCTCCAACGCCAAAACCTCAAACATTAAGACTTCTGTTTCTTCCAATCCGTCTTTGTTAGATTATGTGGGTGAACTTGAGGAGGCGATAGAGGGTGAGAATGAGTTTGACAAGTTCTTGTGTAAAATCAAGGGAGAGTCCAAGAAGCACTTCGTTGCTCTCTTGGAACAACTTGGTGAGGCCAATGACATGATTGAGTCTCAAGAAGAATTTCTTGAGGAGATGAGAGGGCATAGTCGTGATTATGCCGACGAGATAGTAGATCTTTCTATTGATCTAGAGGAAGAGCGAGGTCTTCATTTGACTCTTAAGGAGTCACAAAATAATGACTTTGCTAAATTACGTAAAGATTATGATCATGCTATTGTTCTTAACCGTGTTCTTAAATCTGAAAAGGTTGCACTTGGGATTGACCATGCTCGACTCAAGGATGAGGTTGTCTCTCTTGACAATGCTCACAAGGCATCGAAGAGCATTTATGCTTCTCTTAAAGAGTCGCATGATCAACTCCAAGTAAAACTCAGTAAAGAAATTGCCACGTGTCCTCCCTTTGTCTTAATTGATAATGCATCTGCTACTAACCCATGTTGTGAGCATGCACATCTTGTGGAGGAAAATGCTAAGCTAAAAGAGCAGCTTGAGAAAGGCCTTGTGACATGTATACAAGGTCAGAAGAATCTCAATGGCCTTTTGAGCAATCAAAAGGAAGTGATTGCAAAGGAAGGAGTTGGGTTTGCACCCAAATCCAAAAAGAAGAAAAAGAAGAAGACCACGCAGGTTCCTCCACTCAAGGAAACATTTGTGAAAGTGAGGAACATTACTCATAAGAAGAAGAAAGACAAGGTTGTGAGTGATAGTGCCAAGAAGGGCAAGATCACTCCCTCCAACAGGGCCGGCGATTTTAACCCCTCCTATGTTTTGTGCCGTGCTAGTGATGGGCATGTTTATGCCAAATTTGTTGGTTCTTCTTATGAGTATATTGAGTGGTCTATTTGGGTTCCTAAGACCCTTGTCACTAATATGAAAGGACCCATTCAAGAATGGGTACCTAAATCCAAGCATTGATCTATTGTAGGACTTTGCTTCCGGGGGAGTCTCATGGTTGCTCGATAGCGGAGCAACAAATCATATGACCGGAAGCAAGGACTTGGTGGTGGATGTTCGACCCGATGCATCCGTGGCCACCCAAGTCTCATTTGGCGATGATGCAATCTCAAAGGTATTGGGTCTTGGCAAGGTGGTTATCTCTCCGACCTTAACCATTGAGAGAGTCATGCTTGTTGAGACCCTTGCGTATAATTTACTTTCCGTTCGTCAATTTGCATTCATGGGATTTAGTACCTTCTTTGGCATTGATACCATGACCCTTTTGTGGAGCAAGACTCTTAAAGTAGCCTTTGTTGGGCATGTCGAAAATGGTCTCTATGTGATTAACTTCTCGGAGCGACCCACTAAGACCGCGACATGTCTAATGGCTAAAGTTGATGTGGGATGGCTTTGGCATCGCCGACTAGCCCATGTCAATATGAGATCTTTGCAAAGTATCCTCAAAGGGGATCATATTCTTAGACTAACAAATGTGAGTTTTGCCAAAGATCGTGCTTGCAGTGCCTGTATCGAAGGAAAGTTACATGAAAAAGCTCATCGTCCAACTACTACAATCTACTCAAAGAGGACCTTAGAGCTCCTTCACATGGATCTCTTCGGGCCTCCATCTTTTGACAGCCTTGGAGGAAGAAGATATTGCTTGGTGATTGTGGATGATTACTCAAGATACACATGGGTATATTTCTTCAAGAGGAAGAGTGAGACCCAACAGACCGTCATCAACTTTGCAAATGAAGTCCAACATCAACATGAAGCAAAGATTTTGATAATTAGAAGTGACAACGACACTGAGTTCAAGAACTACACCCTAGATGAGTTTCTCAGTGATGAGGGGATAAAGCACCAATATTCCACAACTTACACCCCTCAACAAAACAGTGTTGCGGAGAGGAAGAACCGGACGTTGATGGATGCGGCAAGAACCATGATGGCAGAGTTTAAATCTCCATATAACTTTTGGGCCGAAGCCATCAACACGGCGTGTCATGCATCAAATCGGCTCTATCTCCACAAAGGCTTGAACAAGACTCCTTATGAGATTCTTACCGGGAACAAGCCCAACCTCAAATACTTCCGAGTGTTTGGTTGTAAGTGTTTCATTCTCAAGAAAGGTGTTCGTTTATCTAAATTTGATTCTAGAGCCCATGAGGGCATATTTGTTGGTTATGTTGCAAACTCTCATGCTTACCGTGTCCTCAACAAGTCCATCGGACTCATTGAGGAGACGAGTAACGTAGAGTTTGATAAAAATAATGGCTCCCAAGTGGAGCAAAGTGGTCTTTGTGATATGGGTGATGAAATTCCTCCCCAAGCCATAAGAAGAATGGATGTGGGATACTTCCTACCCGTTGAGGAACTCCTTGTGGCTGAAGGAGAAGGACAATGGTCCACTCAAGTGAAACCATCACCGACGCACGACCCACACGCTTCCAAAGAACAAAGTGAAGGCCCTCAACCCCGTGATCAAGATCAAGGGCAAGATCAACTTGCTAGTGATGTCTCTACTTCACATGATGCTCAAGATCTTGTTCACACCCCCGTGCAAGTTCAAGATCAAGATGAAGCTCAGGACCAAGATCAACTTCAAGATCAAGGTCAAGCTAAATATCAAGATCATGCTCAAGATCTTGAGCAAGCTGGTACTAGTACCGAAGCTCGTCAAGTTACCAAGCCTCAACTTTCCATGGAGGAAATTCTTGAAAGACGAGCTGCCAAGATTGCTTCCAAGCTTCACAAGAGGCAACACCTCCTAGAGAACGTCTACAGAAGCTTGAAAAGAGGGGTAACTACTCATCGTCAATTAACAAACTTTTGTGCACATCACGCGTTTGTTTCTTGCTTTGAACCCCTCAAGGTACAAGATGCACTCGAAGACGAGGATTGGCTTGAAGCCATGCATGATGAAATCAACAACTTCGAGCGCAACAAAATGTGGTGATTGGTGCCAAGACCAAAAGAGAATCCCAATGTCATTGGAACCAAATGGATTTTTAAGAACAAACAAGATGCACATGGTATCATTATTCGCAACAAGGCAAGACTGGTGGGTCAAGGCTACTCCCAAGTTGAGGGTGTCGACTACGGTGAAACCTTTGCCCCTGTCGCTCGCCTTGAATCTATTCGCATGTTGCTTGCTTATGCTTCTCATCATAATTTCATATTATATCAAATGGATGTGAAGAGTGCTTTTCTTAATGGTCCACTTAAGGAGTTGGTATATGTCAAGCAACACCCGGGGTTTGAGGATCCCAAGTTCCCCAATCATGTATACGTTCTCGATAAGGCACTCTATGGCCTTAAACAAGCCCCATGTGCGTGGTATGATCACCTTACCGAGATGTTGCAAGATCGTGGGTTTGAAATTGGGAAATCAACCCCACTCTTTTACTAAGAGGGTTAACGGGAACTTGTTCATATGCCAACTATATGTATATGATATTATCTTTGGTTCTTCTAACAAAGCTTTTAATGATGAGCTCGCCGCACTAATGACCAAAGAGTTTGAGATGTCTATGATGGGAGAGTTGAAGTTCTTCCTTGGATTCGAAGTCAAGCAACGAAGCCAAGGAACCTTCATCAACCAAGCCAAATACACTCAAGACATGCTCAAGAGGTTCAAGACGGATAAGCTAAATTCTCCGAAGGCCAACACTCCGATGCCACTCAAATGCCAACTTGACAGTGATCCCAATGGTAAAGCTGTGGATCAGAAGGTATATCGCGCCATGATTGGATCTATGCTTTACCTTTGTGCATCTAGGTCGGATATCATGTTGAGTGTGGGAATTTGTGCATGATTTCAATCCGCACCTAAGGAGAGTCGCTATGTGGCTGTCAAGCGAATCTTTCGATATTTGGCTCATACCCCAAACTTTGGCTTATGGTATCCCAAAGGTGCTTCATTCGATCTCATTGGATATACTAACTCGGATTGGGCGGGAGACCGTGTGGAAAGGAAGTCCACTTTCGGAGGTTGCCAATTTCTTGGCCGCTCTCTGGTAAGTTGGTCTTCCAAGAAACAAAACTGTGTTTCTCTCTCGTCCACCAAGGCCGAGTATGTAGCCGCCGCAAGCTGTTGTGCTCAGATTCTTTGTATGAGGCAACCTTTAAAGGATTATGGGGTCAACTGTGACAAAGTGCCTCTTTACTGCGACAATGAAAGCACGATCAAGATCTCCAACAACCCGGTTCAACACTGCAAGACAAAGCATATTGAGATTCGTCATCACTTCATCCGGGATCACATCAAGCGTGGAGACATAGATCTTATTCATCTATATACTAAGGAACATCTTGCAGATATATTCACGAAGCCACTGGATGAAGCAAGATTTCGCGAGTTAAGGCATGAGCTAAATATCATTGATTCGAGCAACGTGGCTTGACTTAGTGCACACCCCACCACACTCATCATTATGTCTTGTTTAGGTGTAGGCATGGACTTAGGGGGAGTCTAGTTCTCTCAATGAACTATCCCTCCTCCTATTATGCATAAATTAATCAAGTCTTTCACATTCGTCATTTTTTGATGACTCTTGTGCTTCAAAAACGAGTTTTGGTCATGGGCCCAAGGTTAAAATCTTCGCGGTGCCATACCAATTGACTCAAACATAGGTGGCTTCGGCCACCGCCCCCACCTCCTTGTGAAGCATTTGCATTACTAGTGCATATTGGTTCAAATTTGTTGTTTCAAGTCTTTGTCTCTTCGGGTTTGGTTTCTCATAAAGACTTGGAGTAACTTCTTGCATGTGTCTAGTAGAAAGTCTTGTTGCTCTTCATCACCCCAGATTTGTTGGATTTGCTCTATTTGCTGGGAGTGGTTTTTGGTCATAAGCGGTACTACCGCTCTGGTGGACGGTACTACCACGCAAGCGGAAGTACCGCCCATACCAGCGGTACTACTGCTTCGGGGGCTCTCTGACAATTCTAGTAGTGGGAAGGGGAGTTCTAACTCCTCCCCATACCCATTCACGGTCTCGTCTCCGCCCGTGGCGACCGAAGCTCTCCCGGAGGCCAGCTCTGGATCTCCCATTCCATGTCGGTCTTCGCATTTTCGTCCGGTGGGATTGATCCCCACCTCTCCCTCGTGCCATGGACCCCGGTATTGCCCTCATTCTTTCTCGTTTGACCTAGCTTTTCTTTGATCTTAATCTAGGGCAATGCATGTGGTGTCTCTTGTTTTTCTCGCTATTCTTGGCATGAGTAGGACGAATATGATCACTAGAGATATATTAGATGGTTAGGGACTTGGTGTGTGGTGGATTTGTGGTCACTTCCCTGCCGCGGGATCTTCCCGTCGCCAGGGTGGTACTACCGCTCGGGCATGACCGGTACTACCGCTTCGAGCGGAAGTACCGCTCCTGCCCCAGCGGTACTACCACGGATCACTACATCTCCCATCTCCGTGTCCTTTACTCTCTCTAGTATTTTTGCTTGGCTTTTGCTGGATATTTACATTTGCTATGTCTCTTGCCATTCCTTCTTTGTGAGTTCAGGTGATGATGGCTCTGCTATGGGTGCTCGTCATGTGAATCCAAGCCGTGGTAGTTCCAAGCGGTACCGAACGTCCAACAAAGCAGAAGCTGGTTCAAGTGCTCAACCCCAGCGGCAGTCCACAAAGAAAGTTGCCTCTAAGAAGCAAGCTATCAAGGATCCTCAGGATATGTCTGGCACCAAGTTCTATGAGTTTCGATAGCTCAATCCGTACTGCCGTGCTCAGGACCCCGCATTTGTTGGTCGTCCCTTCTGGAACAAGGCTCAATCTCTCATCTATGTTGGAGCCCTGAAGGCTAAGACAAACCTCTATGTGCCTCATGTCAAATCCATCGACACAGAGCATATGGTCAACAACCCTCACTCTGAATACTTTGCTGAAGCTCGTGCTCTTTGCCAGTAATGGGGTCTGGTTCCCATTATGGTGTTCAACAAGGATTTTGACTCCGAGCTTGTGACTTAGTTCTTTGCCACCATTCACTTTCACAATGATGAGGAGAGGAGCATGACATGGATGACAGGTAGCAGAGTCATGCGTTCCAACTGGAAGACCTTTATGAACTCTTTGGGTTATGCAGACTCAGGGGAAGTTGAGCCAGTTGGTCTTCGACCACACATTGAAGAACATGCTATTCACAAGTCCAAGCTCACGCGCTACCAACGGATTGTAAAGACTGCCAAGGGTACTCGCGCTGAACTCATTCCATTTCTGGACATCATGCACCGTATCTTTCACAACACTCTGTTTCCCCGTGTGGGGAACTTGGATCAGGTTCACTCTTATCTCGTGAATCTGCTTCTTATGTGCCTCAAGGAAAAAGACAAAGATTCCACTTTGGATGTTTCCCACATCATGTGGACGGAGCTTCGCTCAGCAGTTCTTGACAGGAAGGTGCCTATCTACGGTCCCTATATCTTCAAGTTCATTGATGATACTTGGTCTGTGCAGTTCCCTGGTGAGCCTCTAGTCACTGATCACATGGTGACTCATGGTATTGTTAGGCTAGGTGTAAAGGAGAAGTGGGGAGTTGCGCCGTCTGTGCCAGAGATTGCTCCCACCGACTCTGATGATGAGTCTGAGCCTGACTATACTGATGCCACCTATGTTCCTCGCTTTGAGACTGTTCCCTCTTGGGCTGCCAAGCTCAAAACCAAGATGAAGAATCTTCTCTGCTTTCAGATCAAGGGACAGTACAAGGCCCATGTGGAGGCCAAGAAGGCTCGCAGCCGTGACAAGAGGATCATGAGGAAGCTTGGTCTGTAGATTGACAGCGAGTCTGAGGAGAGGATTACTGATGAGGAGGAATGGATCAAGAAGAATTGCCCATATGATGAGTCAGAGGATGATGTGCCTGCTGCTACTGATGAGGAGGAAGATGATGAGCCTGAAGAGTGACTGTTCTGTGCCTGTCATCAATTGGTCTCACTTTAGTCCTCTGTGCCCCTTTTGGTGTCTCGATGCCAAAGGGGGAGAGAGTGTGTAGGGATTTGCCGAGTCACGATTTCTCTTTTTATCTGCGCATCTCTTCTCTCATGAACTCATTTATTTGCTTTGGTTGTTTGCTTTGCTTTATGATGTCAGACTTCTGAGTTCTATGTATGGTGTAAGACATGCTACCTCTTATATCCGTTATGTCTACATTATCGTGAGTCTATATTTCCTTACTTTCTTACCTGCTTATCACTCATTTCGTTTGTATGCAAGTATGTGGCCACGTCTATAAAATATAGGGGGAGTGTTGATCCTAGTGTGTGCTCTTTGCATTCCAAAAGCATATTCAAATAGGGCACACATCTAGGGGGAGCCCGTCTATATTTTGTAGAGGTTTGGTTTGCCATAGCCTTACTGCATATCTTATTAGCAAATCCCGCGGTGTTATCAACCCACCAAAAAGGGGGAGATTGTAAGAGCATAATTTTCCCTAAGTAGTTTTGGTGGTTGATGACAGTGTGTTTGCGAACTAACTATGTGCATTAAGCTTTCAGAGGTTATCAGGTGGCACGAGACGGTTATCTTCCCCTCAAGTAGTATATCAGAAGACGGAGTCTTTTCCTTTTGAGGTTAGGTTGGTGGACCTGAGTCGTAGGAAAATCCATACTATTAAGAGGGGATCCGCATCCGGAAAGGTTGGGAGGAATCATCACGTACACTTTGCACCCCCCGTCCTTTCCTGGCATGATGGAGCTTTCTCTGCCCCCAAAGCCTCCATAGTTTCTCTTAAGCAGAAGTACCACTCTTCAGAGCGGTAGTACTGCTCCAACGGTACTACTGCCCTGAAGGATCGCTCGAACGACCGCTTACTTCTTAAGTGGAAGTTCCGAGCGGTACTACCGCCCTGAACTACCGCTTATATTTTTTAAGCGGAAGTTCCGAGCGGTACTACCGCCCCGAACTATTGCTTATGTTTTTTAAGTGGAAGTTCCGAGCGGTACTACCGCCCTGAACTACCGCTTATATTTTTTAAGCGGAAGTTCCTAGCAGTACTACCACCCTGAGGAACTTTGGAGCCTCTTTTGCATCCTTTTCTCTTCTGGACTTCTGGGACTTCTGAGTGGAAGTACCGCTCTCTCCAGAGCGGTACTACCGCCCCAAGCAGAAGTACCACTCCCTCCGGAGCGGTACTACCGCTCAGTTGTTCCAGTACATGTATAAGCGGAAGTACCGCCCCCTAGGACGGTACTACCGCTTATGCTCGTATCTGGGCAGAAAAACGGCCACATTTCTCCCCTCCTATATAAGTGAGTCTTCTTCCCCATTGAGACTCACCTCTTCCCACATAAAGCTCCATTGTTGCTTCTAAGCTTATTCTTGCTCCTTCTCCCTCCCTAGCCATCAAATCTTGTTGATGCTCTAGGGTTTGGAGGAGAGGGCCTTGATCTACACTTCCAGCGAGAGATATTTGATTCCCCCATCAATCCCTTGCAGATCTTGTTACTCTTGGGTGTTTGAGCACCCTAGACGGAAGAGGTCACTTCGAAGCCATAGTCCATTGTGGTGAAGCTTCGTGGTGTCATTGGGAGCCTCCAATTAAGTTGTGGAGATTGCCCCAACCTTGTTTGTAAAGGTCCAGTTGTCGCCTTCAAGGGCACCACTAGTGGAATCACGGCACCTCGCATTGTGTGAGAGCATGAGGAGAATACGGTGGCCCTAGTGGCTTCTTGGGGAGCATTGTGCCTCCACACCGCTCCAACAGAGACGTACTTCCCCTTATCGGGAAGGAACTTCGGTAACACATCCTCGTCTCCATCGGTTCCTCTTGTGGTTACTCCTTACCTTTACTTTGTGTAAGCTACTTATATTGTTATATCTTGCTTGCTTAGCTTGTTGTTGTGATTAGCATCATATAGGTTGCTCACCTAGTTGCATATCTAGCCAACCTATTTGTTGCTAAGCCTAAATTGTTAAAGAAAAGTTAAAAATTGTTAGTTGCCTATTCACCCCCCCCTCTAGTCAACCATATCGATCCTTTCAAAGAGTTCACTCCAAAGTCACAAATAGCATAGAACAAACGAAGAAATTATTGTAGGGTACGAAACCACCTCAAAGTTATCTTTTTCGATCAATCGTATGAGCTATCCCTCTAAGTGTCACGAACAGCCCTAGAGTTCGTACTAAAATAACACCTTAAGATACACATCAACCAAAACCCTAATGTCACCTAGATACTCCAATGTCACCACGAGTACCCATGGGCTTGATTATACAATATGCATCACACAATTTCAGATTCATCATGTTCAATCCAACACAAAGAACTTCAAAGAGTGCCCCAAAGTTTCCATCGGAGAGTCAAGACGAAAACGTGTGCCAACCCCTATGCATAGATTCCCAAGGTCACGGAACCCGCAAGTTGATCACCAAAACATACATCAAGTGGATCAATAGAACATCCCATTGTCACCACGGATATCCCATCGCAAGACATACATCAAGTGTTCTCAAATCCTTTAAAGACTCAATCCGATAAGAAAACTTCAAAGGGAAAAATCAATTCATCACAAGAAGATAGAGAGGGGGAAACTCCATATGATTCATCTATATTAATAAAGCTCGCGGTACATCAAGATCATGCCATCTCAAGAACACGAGAGAGACAGATCAAACACATAGCTACTGGTACATACCCTCAACCCCGAGGGTGAACTACTCCCTTCTCGTCCTGGAGACCGCCGGGATGATGAAGATGGCCTCCGGTGATGGTTTCCCCCTCCGACAGGGTGCCGGAATGGGCTCCCAATTGGTTTTTCGTGGCTACAGAGGCTTGCGGCAGCGGAACTCCCGATCTAGGTTTCTTTTTGGAGGTTTGGGTATTTATAAGATTTTTTGGCGTCGGTCTCACGTCAAGGGGGGCCACGAGGCGACGACCAGCCAGCGGGGCACGCCCTAGGGTGCACCCCCTAGGCTTGTGGCTGCCTTGTGGCTCTTCTGGCCCAACTCCGATGCCCCGTGGGTCTCTTCTGGTCCATAAAAAATCACCGTAAATTTTTATTCCGTTTGATACTCCTTTTATATAAACTCAAAAACAAGGAAAAAACAGAAACCGGCACTGGGCTCTAGGTTAATAGGTTAGTCCCAAAAATAATATAAAATAGCATATTAATGCATATAAAACATCCAAAATAGATAATATAATAGCATGGAACAATAAAAAATTATAGATACATTGGAGACGTATCAAGCCGCCGCCACGTGACGGCGCTTCCAAGCCGCCCTGGTCGCGCTCGCCCTCTGCCGTGGTTGAGCCGCCATCGCGGCCTACGCTCCTCCCGCGCCTCTGAGCCGCCTCGCCCCGAGCCGTGTCTCCATCGCGGCCGCACTGCGCTTGCTTCGCCTCGCCCCGAGCCGGGTCTACGCCACGGCCGCACTACGCTTGCTTCACCTCACCCCGAGCGGGTCTTCGCCACATCCGCACTTCACCTGCCTGTTGCGCCAGGGATGGCTCTGCCTCGATTTGCCAGCACGCGATGGTCCGGCCTCCGCTGCGGAGTCACCCCGTAGCTCCTCCTTCACACAACCCGCCCGCAGCCGCCGCCTCCGCAAGCACCATCCTGCTGAGCCGCCCCTTGCTCCCCTTCCACCGCATCGATCCATGGCCGAGCCGCCCCTGGCTCTGCTTCCGCCGCGCTGCCGCACAATTGAGTCGCCGCCTCGCTGCCATGTGCCGGCCCGCCGGCTCGCCGCCTCGCCTGCGCACACTACAGGAATCAGCCACTTTGCCATCTGCCATGGCAGATGGCAAAGGCATGGTCGGCGGATGGCAAAGGCTTTACCATCTGCCAGCAGACGGCAAACAGTTTGGCTGAAACCCAGCCGGGAAAGGCTACTTTGCCGTCTGCTGGCAGATGGCAAAGAGCCTGCAGCCTTTGCCATCAGCTGGCAGATGGCAAAGCCTCTGAATGGGGTTAGCCACGTTAGAAGGCTAACGGCGTGCTTTGCCGTCTGCCAGCAGATGGCAAAGATTCTGGCCTTTGCCATCTGCTGGCAGATGGCAAAGAGACCAAATAGGCCCTTCCCCGTTCGGACAGGTAGCTGACACGTGGCCTCTTTGCCATCTGCCAGCAGATGGCAAAGGCTAGAATCTTTGCCATCTGGTGGCTGATGGCAAAGGCTGCAGGCTCTTTGCCATCTGCCAGCAGATGGCAAAGATTCTGCAGCCTTTGCCATCTGCCAGCAGATGGCAAAGAGACCAAATAGGCCCTTCCCCGTTCGGACAGGTAGCTGACACGTGGCCTCTTTGCCATCTGCCAGCAGATGGCAAAGCTAGCAGATGGCAAAGTGCCTATATTGCCCCATTTAATTTTGTTTTTTCTTATATCAATTCATCTTCACAGAAAATCAAACACACATATATATATATAACCAATATAGCATATTCAACACATATTACCAATAGTCATGAACACATATATATCCAACACATCCATGAACACATATCCAACACATGTTACCAATAGTAGCAAGTTTCATCCATACATATACATAGTTTCATCAATATTACACAGTTTCATCCATAGGTAGCAAGTTTCACAAAGTCAAAACAAAAACTAAAGACAAGCACTCCATCAACCCAAGCTTCCATGATCTAGAGCAAATCTGCAAAATGGGAAAGAAGAAAGTTAGAAGAAAAAGACTAGAAGAAGAAGATTATGATGATGCAACTAAAATGTGAAGACTATTATGATGCAACTTATATCTGTAAAATATGTCATTTTGGAGCTAAGTATGATTATTATGTCATTTTTGAGCTAGCTTAGCATACTAAGTCATTTTGGTGTAAAAAATGCTAAGTAAGGTCATTTTGGAGCTAAGTAAGGTTATTATGTCATTTTGGAGCTAACTAAGCATATGAAGTCATTTAGGAGCTAAAATATGTCATTTCTTAAGCATATTATGTCATTTTAGAGCTAGCTAAGCATATTAAGTCATTTTGGAGGAAAAGATGCTAAGTATAGGTCATTTTAGAGCTATCCTAGGTTAAATAGGTCATTTTTAAGCTAATTAAGCTTATTATGTCATTTTTGAGCTAGCTAAGCATATTGAGTCATTTTGGAGGAAAAATGCTAAGTATAGGTCATTTTAGAGCTATCCTAGGTTAAATAGGTCATTTTGGAGCTAAGTAAGGTTATTATGTCATTTTGGAGCTAGCTAAGCATATGAAGTCATTTAGGAGCTAAAATATGTCATTTCTTAAGCATATTATGTCATTTTAGAGCTAGCTAAGCATATTAAGTCATTTTGGAGGAAAAGATGCTAAGTACATAGGTCATTTTAGAGCTATCCTAGGTTAAATAGGTCATTTTTAAGCTAGCTAAGCATATTAAGTCATTTTGGAGGAAAAAATGCTAAGTATAGGTCATTTCAGAGCTATCCTAGGTTAAATAGGTCATTTTGGAGCTAATTAAGCTTATTATGTCATTTTTGAGCTAGCTAAGCATATTGAGTCATTTTGGAGAAAAAAAATGCTAAGTATAGGTCATTTTAGAGCTATCCTAGGTTAAATAGGTCATTTTGGAGCTAAGTAAGGTTATTATGTCATTTTGGAGCTAGCTAAGCATATGAAGTCATTTAGGAGCTAAAATATGTCATTTCTTAAGCATATTATGTCATTTTAGAGCTAGCTAAGCATATTAAGTCATTTTGGAGGAAAAGATGCTAAGTATAGGTCATTTTAGAGCTATCCTAGGTTAAATAGGTCATTTTTAAGCTAGCTAAGCATATTAAGTCATTTTGGAGGAAAAAATGCTAAGTATAGGTCATTTTAGAGCTATCCTAGGTTAAATAGGTCATTTTGGAGCTAATTAAGCTTATTATGTCATTTTTGAGCTAGCTAAGCATATTGAGTCATTTTGGAGGAAAAAATGCTAAGTATAGGTCATTTTAGAGCTATCCTAGGTTAAATAGGTCATTTTGGAGCTAAGTAAGGTTATTATGTCATTTTGAAGCTAGCTAAGCATATGAAGTCATTTAGAACCCGGGCCGACATGACTAGTCATAGAACCAAGGTGGCACAAACGTACAGGGACAGTCATACATGACCCAGCAATGCACGTGTCGGTCATCAGCGAGTGCAACCAAGTCGTAGCAAGCTACAAGGACTTCGGTGATACACCGCGTGACATTTCCCCGTAGGGACAGACACATGAGCAAAGAAGGACACATGCCGGTCAATCCATGTGTTCCGGAGCAGTAGCGAACTACCATGGCTCAGTGGAAGCACTAGGAGGCATTTCCCTGTATGGAAGGCTACCAAAGGCACACGACTAGGTGTCGAATCCCACACATACAATGCATTTCAAACATACACACATTATGCACGATATGTGTAGATACAACATGGCATCACAACAAAACTCTATTAAGCAAAACACTTGGGAAAACTTACCGTCATCACGGAGGTGTATGTGTAGGTGTAGGACCGGTCGCGCCAGTGGTAGACGGAGAAGGATCGGTCGATGCTTGTCGGGAGTTATGCTGCACCAAAGATTATTTCCAATGTATCGTTAGCATGATGCAACTCAAATGTGAAGACTAGTAAGTAATCTCCATTCAAATGAAACTCACCGTGTCCGCCGGAGCAATGACTGGCATCGGCGGAGGGGTCTGACCGTTGCCCTGGCACATGGTCTACACATTTGGTTTTCACGAGTCAGTCATATTAGTTAGTAATGAAAGGAACATTACGTGCATGATTTCGCTAATATGCAGAAGAAACTTACCACGAAGAGCTCGTATAAGGCCCGGTTCTGCGCGTCATTCCGGTTCCTCTCCTCCTCCAACAGCTTAGCCGTCCTGTCCTCCATCTCCCTCTCCCTCTCCGCCAGAAGCTCCTCGGTCTTCGCTCTCTCTTTCTCAATAGCAGTCTGCAACACCACTCCTCGTTAGCATTGTAATCATCGACGGCCGCACACACAATGTAATGGAGGAAAGGTATCTGAGTCCGTATAACTAACCTGGAATTCGAGCTCCATTGGCCGTGCACGAGTCCTTATCTCAGGATCGGAGCTGGTCTGGCGCTTCTTGATCTGCGGGAGAGTGCTAGTACAATGTATCAGTCCATCCCCAATGGCTAACGAGCCATGGTGCCTCCCGCCACCAGATATCATCACCAGCTCTGGATCAAGAGGTTGCTGGCTCGGGTTAAAGTCCGGCCCTTTCCTCGCCTTCCCCTCGTCTCTGTACCTCACAAGCTTGTGGTGGGAGGCGGGGTTGCTGAATTTCTCTGGATCATCGAGGTCAGACTCAGAGAATGACTTGGCCTTCTTGTACGAGGCAGTATTGGACATGGCATAGAGGTCAAACAGCTCTGGCACTGGAGCCTTGTTGTGTCGCGCCTAAAAGAGAGGAACAGAGTATTAGTTAAGGGCTCAAGCTAGCATGAAGAATGAATTTGCATGAATCATGAAGCAAAACACATACCCAGTTTTCCCCGAACTGACGTAGGTTGACGCTGCCTAGATGGTGTGGGACACCTTTCATTTTGGCACGCTTGTCCTTTGCAGTGTCGTGGACGGAGCGCCATTGGGTAGTGCACCACTCATCCACCAACGCCTCCCAACAGTCCATCCTATCCGCACACCATCTCGAGGGCACCTAAGTTAAGCAAGAGAAATTTGAGCGCTACGCCTACGAATCAAATCAAGGAACTAAGTACAAGGCCTTAAGAATAGGTAATTACCTTCATGTACTTCTCCTTACTGAGATACTTGACGCGGCACTTCTCTTTTTTCCTCCTAATACCAGTCGAGGCGAAGTACTCTCGAACAGCCTGCGTCCGAGCCTCGTGCCGAAAAGCACCTTTTCGGTCAACAGGAGGCCGAAGAGGTGTCGGGTGTCGGGGGTGTCGTGGTGTCAAAAGGACAAAGATAAATTCTATCCGGCAAATGTGGACTTTAAAGAAAAGCGTGCTACATGATCCTCAAAACATCTATAAGCATATCCTAAATCTTGGCTGCATGCATGTGTTTTTCGAAGTCTAAGGCTGTGTTTGGTTGAGCTGCAGATTCTGTAAAAGCTGCTGTGAGCTGTGAGCTGTGAAAAAGCTGCTGTGAACTTTCAGCTGTGGAGAAGCTGGAAGCTCTTTGGCTGAAACAGCTGTGAAACTGTAGATTTGACTGTGAATTGTCTATAATGACCCTGGGTAATGAGTCAAAAAAATTGTCTGTAATGACCATAGCAGTGGCGCACCTAGGTGTGGTGCGCCATTACTATTTTTAAATTTTTTTGAATTTTGAAGGCGGGAAAATAGTAGTGGCATCGTAACGTTTTTTAATTTTTTAATTTTTTTGCCTCCAGATCTTAAAAGCATCGTAACTTTTTTTTCTGTTAGGTTTTTGAGGATTCTAATAAATCAATAACAGGCGCCGGTAAAAAGGTTCAACCGCCCACGAGCACCACTTGCCGCGATTAACGCTGCAGGTTGCACCCTGCACCCCCGCACAGAACGCGCTGCACAAAGCTTTACGAAAACGAGCGTGGCACTGGGGACCATATCGCTACAGACAGTAAGCGCGAACTGTTTATAGCGGCAATAAAAGGCGACATGGCTGGTGCCGCTAGTTGGGTGCACTCGCTCCTCTTTTATCAGTAGAAACTAGGTTTCGTCGGTGCTCTTATACCATCCAGACAGCGGCTGAGATCAGGACACGGCGGGGAGCAGAAACGAATCGGACGGGAACTAGGGCACATGGGCTGGGAAGCCTCCATTTCCCAGCCAAATCAAGAATTGAGATCTGCGCGAGGGAGGAGGCCTCGTATGGCCGGGTAACCCAGGACCTTTTACTAGTTAGATACTCCTAACTAGCAAACGAAAAAATAGAAAGGCAACCACATCTGATGTTTTTATCAGGATGTACGCCAACATCGCTCTTCCAAGAATTTCTCTCTGCTCTGTTTAGAAACCAAAAGGTCGGGACCTCATTTTCAGATACTGCAAAGAAAACAAGTAGATATTTCCAGCTAAACAAACAAGTAGGCAGTCACAAACAAACTGCAATCTATGGTACCTGCAAATCTGGGTCCAATTTCAAGTATTGCTGTGAAACTCTTTGAAAATCATTTTACAGATTATAAATTCACAAGACACACAATAAGAATCTTCAGGACCTATGTGCTAACCATAGTACCCTCTCAATTAACAGATATTAGCATTTACATTTCAAGTAGTCAAATCTGGGTCCAATTTCAAGTTAGGAGTCAATACTCAGGACCGGTCCGATCTTCCCTGATGGACTCATGCCGTGACTATAAACAATTCTAAAACAAAAAATCAAGTTATCTGATTGATGCTGAATATCAATACTGTGTGTGTTTGGGGGAGGGGGGGGGTAATATTTCTTGAAAAACAGAATTAAAAAGGAACTTAATTGTATAGAAGTTGGTGCACAACCATAGGCTATAAACAAGGGAGAAAGTTGAAGGCTCTATACTCTAGAAATAGCACCATTACCCATTCATGTTTCAGGCACAATGATGTTGCACTTATTTTATAAGCTGCTGCTCATACTAACAAAATTTAAAGCAAGCTTCTAAATTTGTTCCATGGTCATATAGTAAAAGTGTAAATTTAGCTCTCATAAACTTCAGTAAAACAATACATAACTCACCCGAACGCTATGCTGATAGTCGATAAATTTCTTTGATTGTTGTTGCAGAATTCCACAGATGTAGAGCAGCAGGAACACCTAGCAGCTTAGCCCATCGTCCATGTGCGGCATCACATGCAGCAAAAACTGCTTATGTGCTTTCTCTCAACACATCAACTCTGAAGAAGATGCAAGTGTTCAAAAGCAAATCTTTTTTTGCATCATCACACATAATTAAGGTATGCAACTTATGAGATACTGGATTCGCTATGACTGAAGTTGCCAAACATTTTTTATTGAATTTGTACTGGACATATCATTTGCTTTTCCTTGAAACACTGGAGGCTTAGTAGTACTACGTGTAACAGTATTTAAGACCCGTGAAGTAAAACCATAGTCATTCAGCTCCACTGGAAGAGTACATCTCCACCGTCATGATGCAGGACGCCACCTACTAGCTTTCAGGAGGCCACCATCATGATGGACGGAGAAGACGACCGCGACGAAGAGGCGACCGATGGTGGTGCGGCTGACGGAGAACTGGACCCAGCCACAAGGGTCACCCATGTACTCTGATCCGTGGTAGTGTCGCCACCTCTTGTAGCTCGAGGGGGTGATCTGAATGGGGCTTAGATAGAACTGATGCTGCGGCTTCTTTGTTGTCCTGCAAATATAACGAGAGCATGTAAGCAAACTGAATAAAGTAATTATCAAACATGAAGGGATAAACTCTCTAGAGAATAGCAAATCCATACTAGATAAAATAGTATCATATTCATACTGCACGCAGCGGCGACCGAATACACCCGAGAATCATGAGCTATTTTGAATGTGTATATAACCTATCTACAATAATTTTGGATTGATTAAAAAAACAATTATCAATCAAGTTCAGTGGTACATAGCATGACATTCAGAGCTCTCATTGATGCAATGTAACCCACACTCATAGTCCATTCGAGATACAAGGATTATCAAGTAGAGAGGTTAATGGAGTAGCATCACAGAGAAGAGCAGCATTCAACTGAGCTCTAGGCCACACCACATGGTACAAAATGCAATCTGGATAACTGGATACACACACGTTGTCTACATTCAGAGAACATTTTCCTAGAACAATAACATTACATAGCTAGGTTAATCTAACCATGAACATTAGCACAA
This sequence comes from Elymus sibiricus, assembly GCA_039707655.1. Classification (NCBI taxonomy): domain Eukaryota; kingdom Viridiplantae; phylum Streptophyta; class Magnoliopsida; order Poales; family Poaceae; genus Elymus; species Elymus sibiricus. The sequence goes on from CM077663.1 coordinate 85,001,192, forward strand.
TATTGTTCTGGAAATCATTCTTGGAAGTACACATACACATATTTTATGCTACAAGACCACACATACATCTAATTTCTGTAGTAACAAAGTTCATAGAAAATTTGCTACAGATTAATAATTAAACCATCAATTATTGCTTTAGGTCACGAAGCAATCAGCCATAATGTTCACAAGTATGAGAAAACTACAACCAGAAAAGATTCATACCTGCATCAACAGCCAGGGGCGTGGTGATTGGGCGGTGCTGCAGGTCGCAAGGGAGGTGGGGCTCGTGGATCTAGGGCCTAGGGTGCTGGATCCGGCGAGGCAAGGCATCTGTCGGCGAGGAAGACCTCTTGGGCATTAAGCCTGGGCACTGAGCTCATGTACAGGGAAGGGGAGGCGGGTGAGAAGAGAAGGAAGGATGGGGGAGAGGGGCCGGCCGGTGGCACACTCACGGGATTACCGGAGAGAACGACGACGACGCGTGAAACCCGGATGACGGCAGCTCGGGGCAGGACGGGCGGAGGCAGACGGGAACGAGCTCCTGCTCGGGAGCGAGCAGGCAGGCGCGGGTGCAGGGGCATGACTTCCTCAGCTTCCAGGTGTGCTCCGGTTGGTTCCAACAGAGGAGCAAGAGTAAGACGGCGGCCGTGCAGCAGAGAGGGACGAGACGGTGACGCGGCGGGGGGAGGGCAGGAGTTGGGAACGGATAAGATGATAGGGGCGGCGGTGGAGGAGAAAGAGTGGGGGGGGCGGGGAGGATGGAGCCGGTACGCCGGCCAGCCGGCGGTGCTCCGCCCAGCCAAGCAGAGAAGAAGGGGAGGAGGGAGAGACGAAGGGGAGGAGAGTATTACCTGCGACGGGCGGCGGGAATGGATCTCCGGGCGGCGGGGATGGAGCTCCGGGCGACGGCGGTGGCTGGAAGGTCGCCGGAGTCCGGCTGCAGGAGCTGGCGGCGGCGAACCCTAGCGAGGAGAGCCGGCGGCCGGCTGCTGCTCTCGATTGGGTTCGGTGGCGGGCTGGGAGAGAGAGGGAGAGAGAGAGAGGGGTGAGGCCGGGCTGGGAGAGAGGGGAGATAGCCCCACCTCTTTGCCATCAGCCAGCAGATGGCACTTTGCCATCTGCTGGTTGATGGCAAAGAGGTGGGGCTTTGCCATCTGCTGGCTGATGGCAAAGAGGTGGGGCTTTGCCATCTGCTGGCTGATGGCAAAGAGGTGGGCCTAGTGCGCCGTTACAACGCCGTCGTCCGCTGGACCCCACCAACCTCTTTGCCGTCTGCCAGCAGACGGCAAAGATTCTTTGCCATCTGCTGGCAGATGGCAAAGAATTGGCTGATGGCAACCAGGTTCTTTGCCATCTGTCAGTTCTTTGCCATCTATTTTTTGTAAGCAGATGGCAAAGACGTTCTTTGCCATCCGCTGGCAGACGGCAAAGAGCTGACTGATGGCAAATTCCCTGTTTCCAGTAGTGGCAGTTCGATTTAAGCTGGCCGCCGACCGCTGTCGCCGTCCTGCTTCGCTCCGCCTTGCCTCCGCGGCTTCCAGCCCGCGCATCGGCTCTGGCGTTGTTGCGCCTCACCTCACCCCGCTGCACCGGAGCCGCCGCCGTGGCTCCACTCGCCGCGGCAAGCTACGCCTATCCAGCCGACCAGTTCCACGGTGCCTCGCCGTCGTGACCTCACCTCGATTCGGCTCTCTCCCGAGTCATCACCATGGCTGCCTCGCCTGGAGGTGCATCGAGTTTGTTTCAGATCTCAGGCTTGCAGCACACATCTTCCACTTCTCCTCCGTCAATTAAGCCGCATCCATGAGCGCTCTCTCGAAGTGGCAGTGCGAGCTCTGGTGCTCCTTGTGCGTTGTGAATATCGAGGCCCATGTCGCTGAGTGCACCTACAAAACCATGATCGGGTACGACACCAACTTCTTCTCCCGGCGCGACACCTTTGTCTCCACAGCCAGGGACAAGAACGACAGCAGCATCGACGTGCTCGCGGACTTACTCTCCTTCTTGGTGGTGCGCCACGTTGAGGAGGTGCAGTGGGGACTTTGGCTACCTCATGACTTCAATGCACCTTGAGTCATCGCCGACTCCCAGGCGCTTGTTTTCCTTCCTCTGTTGTCATAGACCCTCTGCATGCTGGACTTCACCAGCTGCGGTGGCCTCGAGCCGTCGGCCGGTTTTGCATTCCCACAGCTGGAGTCACTGTGGAAGAGCCTTTGGAACGGTCCCATTTCCCTACTCCGCCTGAAGATGCACTGATCTTTCACATCGATTGCCCTACAGCCATTACGGTGATGATGGATAGATGCATCCATTACCCCGCCTGAAGCAATGGATTGATGAATGACTCAAATATACATATAAAGGGATGGCGGCTGGGACGTTGTCAACCTAGTTTCTATTAGTGGACGTCGAAAAGATTTGGGGCAACCACATGTACAGTGTTGAGGCAGCCACGCCCGAAGCCAACTATTGTCGCTGCTGCCACACCTGCCATCACATCAAATCCAACACAAGAGCAAAAGCTGCAGACCTAGAGAAGCACTTGGTCACTAGCAAAAAAGAAAGGGGCAACAGTTTTCTCCTAGCAAGGTGATTGCTTTACAAGGCGGAGTGCCGGGGTTTTTGTCGATCTCTGGAAGGGTATTTTGTTTTGCAATGTGCTATCCGAACTTGTGAAAACATGGTTTGTTCCACTATCCAAGCTTCTGCACAAGTATCCATATTCACCCAACAACAAAAACCAGGTGCTATCCGTTCCATCTATTTTATCAGTACATATTAACTTCTTTCGAGAACAATTACTTTTCCTGCAATATTTGTACGCAGGACAATTGGCATTAAAACGCGGAGGAGGAGCGTGCACCAGCATCATTCTGCACTGGTGTTTGTCCGTGTCGCATTACTCAACAGACTCGCGCACCAGCTTCCGATGCCACGACCGCACCGGCTTACAACGCCGCGGCCGTATCTCGTAGCCGCACCGGCTTACAACGCCGCGGCCGTCTCTTGCGACTGCACCGGCTTACAATGCCGCGACCGTCTCTCGTGACCGCGCCGTCTTCAAATGCTGCGGTTGACTTCTACGTCTACATCAACATGCCAGGGGCCGCATACACCAGTACGATGTCGCCACCCTGCGGTCCAGTCTACATTGACACGCCAGTGTCGTGCTTGCTCACTTGAGCCGCCCAACGGACGCGCGGAAGCCATCGTGCCCGCGATCCGGTTTACATCAACACATCGGTGCAGTGCTCGCCTATACGAGCCGCCCAACAGACGCGCGCAAGATGACGCCCCTCTGATCCGGTTTATTCCAACGACTCTGAAGCAAGTCATTATATATTATTAGCCTCTGCCTTCACCGGATGGCTCAATGGATAGACGTACAAATTGCCGCCACTGCGGTTTGGTTAACTTCAACAGCCAGCTGGGTCGAACCATCGGCTGAGTTACTGACAAAACTCATATGGGATCATTTATAACCCGCCATCTCAACCTTCCGTGGGTTCATGTTGCGTTATCAACGCCAGGGACATACAATGAGTGTCGCGGAGGTCATCAACTCACCACAAGCTTTTGGCTTCAATAAATTTCAGTTATCAGCAGTCAACCATATGTCGGCTTATGCCGTGGCCAAGTGTGAAGAATCTCAAGCCGCCTCTTCGAGTCGACTTAAGACTCGGGGGCTATACAGACATAACTTGGCAGATACAACCGGGCTCAAATATTCTGGAACCCCGGGTCATTGCAGGGAAGATAACCTGGTCTCGGGGGCTACTACATTATTGGCGGAAGATTTAAAGTTGCCCAAGAGGACGAGCCGCCATGTTGCGACCATTCAAACATGGGTGCACTACCTTATTGGCGAAAGATTTAAAGTCGCCCAAGAGGATGAGCCGCCATGTTACGACCGTTCAAACATGGGTGCCCGGATTTATTGGATCATCATATGGTCACTTGGGGGCTTCCAACTCTATGAGTTTAGCTTTCATACCCTCTTGGCCCGGCTTTATATGCCATGTTCGAGTTAAACCTGCCTGTTTGCAACTTGCTACTCCGCCATGTGACCCGCCGAACTCTTGACAGTCAATCTTGCTAAGAGACCCTGAACTTTTATAAGTTATTCTCACACAAAGACCCTGAACTTGTCAAGGTTTAAACGGCGGCTTTTGTCACAAGAGAGCCGGCTTACAGTGAGCTAGGATAAACTCGCCTTGTATGCTTTAATCCCTCCGCTATGTGGCCCGTTCGTACTCTTAGCAACGTCAATTTTTTAAAGACCCTGAACTTGCTAAGGTTTAAATGATGGATTTATGTCACGTGAGAGCCGGCTTATGAGGTTTCAGGCTTTCATGCCAAGCTTCTTTGAAGCAAAACTTGAGTTTTTCAAAAACAAAACAGAGCTAGTCTCTTTTTGTCGAGCCTTGAAAGCCGACATTTTTATACTCTGTTATCATACACATACATCATCATACATTTCATCATATATTGCATCATCATTGCCAATGTTACAAATATCGGCCAGTTAACTATAGTTAACTGCAGTTAACTGCTATTCGGGCCTCTTCCGATACGAGAAAGGCCTATTCGGCCCAATAACTCGGAGGCCCAGTTAATCGGTCTGACAGGCCGATTTATCGGTTGTCAGGCTGAATTATCGGCTGGGCCGATTAACTGGGCGCCATATTTTTGGCCCAAATCTGGCCCGGTCCCTCCCTTTCTCTCCCTACTACTTATAGTTTTTCACAGCCGCCAGCGTTAGGTTTAGGTCACTCCTCTCTCCCACTCGATCTGTTTGCTCTTTCCCGCTCCTGGAGAAGCAGCCGCCGGCCCTCTACAGGCAGAATCCTCCGGTGGTGTCCACTCCACGAGCAGCCCCCGCCGGCCCTGACCATCCCCTCCCCGAGCAGCAGCAGGTTCCCTTGTCCCCTCAACGAGCAGTAGTGATTGGAGCATCCTTGCATGTTTCCATTTGGCATTTGTGTTTGCTGATTTGTGCTGCTACTAGCCCCTAGCCCCTACTATGCTGTGAACTTGTGATGTGAGCTGAGAACTACCTTATGTTGTTGCTTATGTAGCCCAGGATTGCATGTTTACATATTCAGTAGCCTAACTGACTAAGTATATATAGCTATGGCCCTAGTTCTCCTGACCGATAAATGGGTTACCGATATATTCAGTTAAATGGCCGATTCACCGATTAATCCCTTCTCAGCCCTCGACCGATATGTTACCAGTTACCGATATCCAAAACATTGATCATTGCATCGTCATACCATGCATCATATATGCATGAATATCCTGGTTTATATCACAGGAGCCAGTTTTCAAACCAGGATACATATTCCAATCCTTAATAGCCAACATGGCTGGATTTCCATTATGGTTGTTATAACCAATATTGAATAATTGAGGTTCTGAAACCAGGTTATATTATTATCTTAAATAGCCAACATGGCTGGATCTTCATCATGGTTTATCATAATCAGTATTAAATGATTGGGGTTTTTCAAGCCAGCTCAGAAGAATTGACTATTCCCGAAGAGCCGCCCTATCAAGTATAATGCCGTGTCATCTAATTGACCAGCTCTTGGATTCTTTCAAATTGTGCTCTGTAGTAAACTATAACACTTATAGATTTCTCATACATATATTTGCCGGGTTGCACTGCAACCACGAGCAGGGATTTTCATTTCAAGGACAAAAGCATTATTCTAGGATATTCAACAAAATACCGGGTTACAACCACAGTCAAGGAGTCATTCAACAAATTATGATGAGTTATATTATTCTCACACAGTCCCAAGTCGCTCCAGGCATGCGAATCGGCACTTGAGGGCTACAGTGTTCAGCTGTTCAAACAGATTATAAGGTCTAAATTGAAGACCCGGCCCATCACATACTAATGAGCCGGCCCTTGAGGGCTACACATGTGAAATACAAGACACTCAGTCTATATCTGGCGACTCAGATGACAACCCAAATTTCTCAACATTCAACACTAATTTCAAAGTCCCATGTCGCTGCAAGCATGCACCACGGCACTTGGGGGCTAATGAAAGTTGTTACATTGTCAACAGGTCCTGTTATCTCAAGGAGACGAGTCAACCTTTCTATCTTTTCTAAGTCCTAGCCCAGTATTTTCTTACTAAGCCGGCCCTTGGGGGCTACACATTACTCCTCAAGTCTATATGATCAGATCTACAAAAAGTTCCTGCTCATTATTGCATAATGACCCGGACCTTGGGGGCTACACTGGCTGAAGTTTTATGAGCATAAGACATTTACAAGTCCCAGGTTGCTGCAGGCAAGACAACCCGACACTTGGGGGCTACAGGTAATATGGATATATCAAAAAATAGCAGAACATTTTCAAGCTATCAATTTTGAGTGAGCAAGGTCTCATGTCTTGGTGGAGCTGAAGAATTGAAAGCCGGTTCAGCATCACACGAATTTCTTTATTCCCAATAAATTTATCAAGTCAGCTGGAGTCCACTTGTTTTACCTGGCGTCACCAACGATCATGACCCGACATTGTCAAAAATCATGACCCGACAGATTCTATATAAGCAACCCGGCTTCACTGGTGGAAGTGGTTTAACAATGGACGAATTTCTATTCCCAATATTTTTATCAAGCAATGGAAGCCAGTTCAACATCATGTGGATTTCTTATTCCCAAGATTTTTGTCAAGCCAAAGTATTGAAGGCCGACTCAACTGCATATGGGTGTTTTATTCCTAGTATTTTGCAAAGGACATGGACCTGCAAGATGATTGTGAAGACGACTCATTAACATGAAGAAGAAACCCGGATTTTTAAGGAGCTACTTCATTAAGCCGGCCAGTGGAGCAAGCCGGTCACTTAACATATTTGTTATTCTTATTTCAGGAGCTTACCATGAATAAATTCAAGCTAACCTGGGGGCTAATGTCAGGGATATTACCCCGCGGTATAACCCGGCCTGATGTATGACCCGACTGGGGCTTGGTGACTCACTGCTGCGCCAGCCGAGCTTGGTGACTCATTGGTGACCCGGCAGGAGGTATGACCCGGCCCATCGTATGGCGGCTGATAGGTCACCTCTATTATCGGGTTACAGGATGACCAGGCCCAAGGCCCAGCATGTAAGCCGGCGCAAGGCGGCTCACAGAGAAGGCCCAAAGGAGAGGAAGGATTCCCTTACAAGAGAAACAAGACCCGAATTAGGACTCAAGAGAGACTAGTCCTAATCCTATTCCTAGTAGGACTCTACATGTAAACCTATCCCTTCCACTTATATAAGGAGGGGTAGAGCACCCCTAGAGGGACAACTTCAAGTCATTAGAGATAGATAGATTAGAGGCTCTTGAGATTACAGGTAGCGATCCCGCACCTTTGTAATCGAGATCATCCTCATCATCAATATAGACACAAAGCATGACGTAGGCTTTTACCTCCATCGAAGGGGCCGAACCTGGGTAAACTCGCGTCTCTCGATTCCGACCAACCCCTCTCAAGCCGCCACCTAGTTGCGATGGCCTCACGCCTAAGTTCTCTCACGAGGACATCGTGCCGTGACAAAACCACAACAAAAACCATGGCACTATATAATAACAAACAATAATAAAAGTAAGAAATTTATACAAGTATCCATGTAAATCATACAAGTAAGAATTTTTTCTTTTAAAAAGAAGATAAGAACAAGAGGCTCACCATGGTGGTGCTGGCGACGAGATCGGCACGGGCGATCGACGATGGTGAGGACGGGGACGGGACGGGACAGACCGCCAAACCTAGACAAATCTTGGAGAAAATGGAGCTTGGAGGTCGAGCTTGGAGGGGAGAAAGCTTAAGCGTGGCTCGGGCATTTCATCGAACACCTCGTGTGCATAGGAGGTGAGAGCAGAGCAGCACACACCTCCCACACGCCGGCCGGCTAAAAAACAGAGGAGTGAGCGGGCAGGGGAAAGCATATGTATAGGCATCTCTTTAGTCTCGGTTGGTGGCTAGAACCGGGACAGAAGACTGCCCTTTAGTCCTGGTTCCAGCCACCAACCGGGACTAAAGGGGCTGCGCCAGGAGCGAGGACCTTTAGTCCCGGTTCGTGTCTGGAACCGGGACTAAAGGGGTCAGACGAACTGGGACTAGTGCCTGCCGAGGTCCGGCCGGCGTCCTGGCCTCACGAACCGGGACTGATGCACCCATTAGTCTCGGTTCGTAACATGATCGGGACTAATGTACTTATCTGGCCTGGACCAAAGCCCTGTTTTCTACTAGTGGATGGACCTGTAGGTAATCGAAAATCAGTACGACGACATCCTTGATGGTGCCCTCTGGTACCTGGTGGTGGTTGCGTCTTGCGCTCTCTCGTACCTGGTGGTCATCCACCATAAATCCCTTTGGATGGTTCATCTTCGCCTCTCGCATGTTGCCGAACATGGATAGCGATGTCATCATCACCTTATGGAAAATGTAAATAGAAAAGGTAGATCACAAAACAGGGTAGCTTTGTATAGGAAAATCATCTTACAGAAACAAAGTCAAGCTTAATTTTGTAGTTGTAAATAGTACCAGGGCCTTACCAAAGCAAACAATCTGTATTGCATTAACATGGGTCCATGCCTAATTAGGTTTAAGGAGATACTTGCATCATCACCCTCCTACAGTATACAGCGAGCAAGCAGCCATTGAGCACTCAGACAACTAAAAATACAATAAATAATAGAAAACATGAATAGCTAATAATGCGTAAATGGTTGTTTCATTACTGAAACATGGTTGTACGAATTTATTTTATTGTGTCCCAGTTGACACCATCACAATTAAAGATTTCAACTTCTCAAGATCTTTCAGATTTTTCAAACCCTGCTTTTCTCTGACAACATGTCCATTATCCAACTGACTACAACAACACAATTAATCAACAGTTGTCAGATCATGGCATGCATACCTTGTTAACCTTGATACGAGGCGTGATATTCTGGTCCTTCAAGACGTCAACAAAGGTCTTGCCATCTGTAGTGGATTGATAGAGAGTTTCATCAAAAAGAATAACACCAGAGATATATTCACCAAGACCAGCAATGGTTAGCAAAAGCTGCCTGTAAGCCTGGTGGTTAACTTCCATGTTGTCCAAACCAATGGATGCCAATCTCTTTCCACATGTTGCACTCGACTCGTCGATCGCAAGGATCCCATGGCTAGGGGAAGCAACAGTTTTCTGCAATGGGGCAAACTATTAGATTTGTAGTCATGAAACACAACAGAGTGAAGGAAGGAACACTGATGAAAAATAAACAGGAAATAGCTTAAGACCAGTTTGGCATACCAAACATCAAGCAATTAATACAATCATCAGTGTTATTTTTAGATTTGCGGTGGTTCAAAATCTAAAGGCACGGTTCATTCACATGAGGGCATGCTTCACACTAACTGACAAATCAACACTTTAAAAGAATATTATAGTTGAAACAAAATAAAACCTAATATACACATGAAGCAAAGGAGATAGCCTGAAAGCAGACAAATCCTTTTCATCCGAGCAGAAAAGCCAAGACTAATACTAACAAAACCAAAACTTAAGATACTGCTGGTAGGTTTGCCGCAGAGGATACAATCGAAGTGCAACCATACGTCAGCAAAGTCCACCCATCTATCTACAGACCAAATATGAACATACGGATGCCCAGTTGGCCACATCTCCTAGAAACAATTCTATGATATTTGGATTTGAGAATTTACTCTCAAGAGTAACACCTAGCATCACATGACCCCCTTCCGTATCTATCGAGGCTTGTTGCTCAACCTGAGTTTAAAAGTCAACCTAAAAAGAGAGCCAGATTTTACCATGGCCTGATCTGGGGCGATACAAGTACTACCTCTGTTCATAAATATAAGACGTTTTAGAGACCTGTATCAAGTCTCTAAAACATCTTATATTGATAAACAGAGGGAGTAGCAAACAAAACAGAGTAACTGGGCCAATCTATTTAGAGCATCTACAGCCGGACCCCTCATACTCTTCTCAAACGTCACTAACCGGTCATGAAAAAGCGATCCAGACGGACCCCTCATATCCATCTCAAACGCCCGGACTGACCGGCACCCCTCATATCCATCTCAAATATGAGGATGATATGAGGGGTCGCGGACGCATCCGAGCACGCCCGGTCAGTCCGCTACGTAGAACGCGACCCCATCCCGGACCACCTTTTCTCTTTCTTTATTCATTATTTTCTTTCCCTCTCTTCTTCTCCACCAATCACGTGCAAGTGACCGGACATATGAGGAAAAATATGAGAGATGCGGCTGCACGGACGAAAAAATAGGGGTTCAAAACGGACACGTCCGGTCATTGACCGGACGTGTCTGCGGGCGTTTGAGGGGCCGGATTTGCAAGTCGTGACTGAAGATGCTCTTATCACTGTTTTTCCCACATCACGCAATCGGCCATCTAAAATAACAGAGGCTTGAACGAGCATGGCATACGCGCTCATCTACCAACCCAAATTGGATTGCAATGAAAAAAACTGTGATCTATTCGTTGTGCTAATTGGATGGGAAAATACATCGACAGGAGGTGTGTTCCAACCCAGATTTAAGTCAACGGAGAAACGCACACGACGCCCCCATTTTCATCAACCCCACAGAGCAGTCCCCATCAGTGATCGCTAGACGCCAACCGAACAAACAAACCCAGAGCCGCCACCATCACAGATCGCCGCACGCGATGCATGCAACACCCCAAAGGCGAGATCCACCCGTGGGCCACCGGCTCCTAGACCTAGGTGAGGCTACGAGGATTAGAGAGGGAGGGGAGGCGCATGGTTGGTGGGCGGCGTAGGAGCCGCGGAGGCACGGACGCGGACGAGCGAGGCGCGGAGGACACGGTGTTCTTGAAGGGGAGAGGGGCGACGCGAGACCACACCGCCTCAGATCTGGATAGATTAGCCGTCCATGTGCTCCTCATGTGGATGACGGCGGTGACGGCGACGACGGAGAGCTCCTGGTCGTCGGGCTGCACGGCGGCCGCTGCGGCCCCCTCCTGCTGGTGGCAGAGGCGGCGCGTGACCCAGAGCAGCGCGGCTGCCTCGGTCGCCGCCGCGAGCGTGAGCGGGCCGAGCATCCCACCTCGTGAGGTGCCGCGAGCGCGTGCGGGCCAAGCATCCGACCTCATGCGGTGCGGCAGCGGCCGGCCGGGTGAAGGAGACGACGGCGACACGAAAGGGCGGCAAGCGCCGCTTAGGGTTTGGAGGGAGAGAGAGGGAGCGACGCGAGTGCGGGAGGAGCAGACGGGATCGAGGCGGGCGCTAGGTCATCTCCATGGAAGGGGCTGCGTTTTATACCCATGTACGTGACATGGCGGAAATGCCCTCGACGAGGCAGACTATTTACGCGCGGTGGCAGGAACGAGCGGTAACTGCTCACAGTAGTTCGATCCGATGGTCGAGGTCGTCCAGGACCGAGATCGGACGGCCAGAAACGCATCAAGCAAACGATACGACGACCACCATTTTCCAAATCGCTGAGGAGCCAGGGGTTCTCCCACGAATCTTATTTCTGGATGCCCTAACGACCTAGTACACCCCAGACATGACCAAACGGGCTGTGCTTTTTGGGCCGGCCCAGAAGCACGGCGGCACGGCACGGCACGACCCGTTTAGCTTTTTTATTATTTATTTATATTTTTTTACATATAAGATATACAAAATAGCCCAGCAAGCCAAAATCAGCCCAAAAATCAGCCCAAATAGCTAATAGTCTAACAGGCCAGCGGGCCTAGCGTGCCGATGGGCCGGACCGTATAGCTCCCGGGCCGTGCCTGGGCTGGAGAGGTCAGCCCACGGGCTGGCACGGCACGGCCCTTTTACTAAACGTGCCTGGGCGGGCCGTGCCGTGCTGGGCCAGTTTACGGCCGGGCCGGCCCGTTTGGCCAGGTCTGGTAGACCCCCACCACACCCGAGCCCGAGCCCAAGCCCACTGCCTGTGTCTTCTCCTCTCCCGATAGGGCCGATACCCACCCGCCGTCCCTCTCCGCCCACCTCCTCTCCTCGAGTTGAGATCCGCGTCGGCGTGGGGGTGGGGGACACGAACCTCAGGTCGTCAACCTCAGTGACCTCGCGCGCTTCGGGGTAACCCACCGCGGCACCGTCGTGCCGCTCGACGTGCACGACGACGAGATGCCTGCTCCCCCTCGAGAACCTGGCTGCCTGAGGTGGTCGAGGTCTGCTCCTCCACAGTCGTTGCTGCATCGGGAGAGTAGGAGGTCGCGGCCACTCCTCCAGACGACGAGATGCCCATCTCCTCCTCACCGCCGACCTCTTCGCCAGCAACCTCGACCCTCAACGCAGGGGCAAGTCCACTGCTCTCTTCTCCTCCCTTCCTTCAGGTCCGGTGTCTTTCCCGCAAAACGAAGAGCATTTATGCTTCTCTTAAAGAGTCGCATGATCAACTCCAAGTAAAACTCAGTAAAGAAATTGCCACGTGTCCTCCCTTTGTCTTAATTGATAATGCATCTGCTACTAACCCATGTTGTGAGCATGCACATCTTGTGGAGGAAAATGCTAAGCTAAAAGAGCAGCTTGAGAAAGGCCTTGTGACATGTATACAAGGTCAGAAGAATCTCAATGACCTTTTGAGCAATCAAAAGGAAGTGATTGCAAAGGAAGGAGTTGGGTTTGCACCCAAATCCAAAAAGAAGAAAAAGAAGAAGACCACGCAGGTTCCTCCACTCAAGGAAACATTTGTGAAAGTGAGGAACATTACTCATAAGAAGAAGAAAGACAAGGTTGTGAGTGATAGTGCCAAGAAGGGCAAGATCACTCCCTCCAACAGGGCCGGCGATTTTAACCCCTCCTATGTTTTGTGCCGTGCTAGTGATGGGCATGTTTATGCCAAATTTGTTGGTTCTTCTTATGAGTATATTGAGTGGTCTATTTGGGTTCCTAAGACCCTTGTCACTAATATGAAAGGACCCATTCAAGAATGGGTACCTAAATCCAAGCATTGATCTATTGTAGGACTTTGCTTCCAGGGGAGTCTCATGGTTGCTCGATAGCGGAGCAACAAATCATATGACCGGAAGCAAGGACTTGGTGGTGGATGTTCGACCCGATGCATCCGTGGCCACCCAAGTCTCATTTGGCGATGATGCAATCTCAAAGGTATTGGGTCTTGGCAAGGTGGTTATCTCTCCGACCTTAACCATTGAGAGAGTCATGCTTGTTGAGACCCTTGCGTATAATTTACTTTCCGTTCGTCAATTTGCATTCATGGGATTTAGTACCTTCTTTGGCATTGATACCATGACCCTTTTGTGGAGCAAGACTCTTAAAGTAGCCTTTGTTGGGCATGTCGAAAATGGTCTCTATGTGATTAACTTCTCGGAGCGACCCACTAAGACCGCGACATGTCTAATGGCTAAAGTTGATGTGGGATGGCTTTGGCATCGCCGACTAGCCCATGTCAATATGAGATCTTTGCAAAGTATCCTCAAAGGGGATCATATTCTTAGACTAACAAATGTGAGTTTTGCCAAAGATCGTGCTTGCAGTGCCTGTATCGAAGGAAAGTTACATGAAAAAGCTCATCGTCCAACTACTACAATCTACTCAAAGAGGACCTTAGAGCTCCTTCACATGGATCTCTTCGGGCCTCCATCTTTTGACAGCCTTGGAGGAAGAAGATATTGCTTGGTGATTGTGGATGATTACTCAAGATACACATGGGTATATTTCTTCAAGAGGAAGAGTGAGACCCAACAGACCGTCATCAACTTTGCAAATGAAGTCCAACATCAACATGAAGCAAAGATTTTGATAATTAGAAGTGACAACGACACTGAGTTCAAGAACTACACCCTAGATGAGTTTCTCAGTGATGAGGGGATAAAGCACCAATATTCCACAACTTACACCCCTCAACAAAACAGTGTTGCGGAGAGGAAGAACCGGACGTTGATGGATGTGGCAAGAACCATGATGGCAGAGTTTAAATCTCCATATAACTTTTGGGCCGAAGCCATCAACACGGCGTGTCATGCATCAAATCGGCTCTATCTCCACAAAGGCTTGAACAAGACTCCTTATGAGATTCTTACCGGGAACAAGCCCAACCTCAAATACTTCCGAGTGTTTGGTTGTAAGTGTTTCATTCTCAAGAAAGGTGTTCGTTTATCTAAATTTGATTCTAGAGCCCATGAGGGCATATTTGTTGGTTATGTTGCAAACTCTCATGCTTACCGTGTCCTCAACAAGTCCATCGGACTCATTGAGGAGACGAGTAACGTAGAGTTTGATAAAAATAATGGCTCCCAAGTGGAGCAAAGTGGTCTTTGTGATATGGGTGATGAAATTCCTCCCCAAGCCATAAGAAGAATGGATGTGGGATACTTCCTACCCGTTGAGGAACTCCTTGTGGCTGAAGGAGAAGGACAATGGTCCACTCAAGTGAAACCATCACCGACGCACGACCCACACGCTTCCAAAGAACAAAGTGAAGGCCCTCAACCCCGTGATCAAGATCAAGGGCAAGATCAACTTGCTAGTGATGTCTCTACTTCACATGATGCTCAAGATCTTGTTCACACCCCCGTGCAAGTTCAAGATCAAGATGAAGCTCAGGACCAAGATCAACTTCAAGATCAAGGTCAAGCTAAAGATCAAGATCATGCTCAAGATCTTGAGCAAGCTGGTACTAGTACCGAAGCTCGTCAAGTTACCAAGCCTCAACTTTCCATGGAGGAAATTCTTGAAAGACGAGCTGCCAAGATTGCTTCCAAGCTTCACAAGAGGCAACACCTCCTAGAGAACGTCTACAGAAGCTTGAAAAGAGGGGTAACTACTCATCGTCAATTAACAAACTTTTGTGCACATCACGCGTTTGTTTCTTGCTTTGAACCCCTCAAGGTACAAGATGCACTCGAAGACGAGGATTGGCTTGAAGCCATGCATGATGAAATCAACAACTTCGAGCGCAACAAAATGTGGTGATTGGTGCCAAGACCAAAAGAGAATCCCAATGTCATTGGAACCAAATGGATTTTTAAGAACAAACAAGATGCACATGGTATCATTATTCGCAACAAGGCAAGACTGGTGGGTCAAGGCTACTCCCAAGTTGAGGGTGTCGACTACGGTGAAACCTTTGCCCCTGTCGCTCGCCTTGAATCTATTCGCATGTTGCTTGCTTATGCTTCTCATCATAATTTCATATTATATCAAATGGATGTGAAGAGTGCTTTTCTTAATGGTCCACTTAAGGAGTTGGTATATGTCAAGCAACACCCGGGGTTTGAGGATCCCAAGTTCCCCAATCATGTATACGTTCTCGATAAGGCACTCTATGGCCTTAAACAAGCCCCACGTGCGTGGTATGAGCACCTTACCGAGATGTTGCAAGATCGTGGGTTTGAAATTGGGAAATCAACCCCACTCTTTTTACTAAGAGGGTTAACGGGAACTTGTTCATATGCCAACTATATGTATATGATATTATCTTTGGTTCTTCTAACAAAGCTTTTAATGATGAGTTCGCCGCACTAATGACCAAAGAGTTTGAGATGTCTATGATGGGAGAGTTAAAGTTCTTCCTTGGATTCGAAGTCAAGCAACGAAGCCAAGGAACCTTCATCAACCAAGCCAAATACACTCAAGACATGCTCAAGAGGTTCAAGACGGATAAGCTAAATTCTCCGAAGGCCAACACTCCGATGCCACTCAAATGCCAACTTGACAGTGATCCCAATGGTAAAGCTGTGGATCAGAAGGTATATCGCGCCATGATTGGATCTATGCTTTACCTTTGTGCATCTAGGCTGGATATCATGTTGAGTGTGGGAATTTGTGCATGATTTCAATCCGCACATAAGGAGAGTCGCTATGTGGCTGTCAAGCGAATCTTTCGATATTTGGCTCATACCCCAAACTTTGGCTTATGGTATCCCAAAGGTGCTTCATTCGATCTCATTGGATATACTAACTCGGATTGGGCGGGAGACCGTGTGGAAAGGAAGTCCACTTCCGGAGGTTGCCAATTTCTTGGCCGCTCTCTGGTAAGTTGGTCTTCCAAGAAACAAAACTGTGTTTCTCTCTCGTCCACCGAGGCCGAGTATGTAGCCGCCGCAAGCTGTTGTGCTCAGATTCTTTGTATGAGGCAAACTTTAAAGGATTATGGGGTCAACTGTGACAAAGTGCCTCTTTACTGCGACAATGAAAGCACGATCAAGATCTCCAACAACCCGGTTCAACACTGCAAGACAAAGCATATTGAGATTCGTCATCACTTCATCCGGGATCACATCAAGCGTGGAGACACAGATCTTATTCATCTATATACTAAGGAACATCTTGCAGATATATTCACGAAGCCACTGGATGAAGCAAGATTTCGCGAGTTAAGGCATGAGCTAAATATCATTGATTCGAGCAACGTGGCTTGACTTAGTGCACACCCCACCACACTCATCATTATGTCTTGTTTAGGTGTAGGCATGGACTTAGGGGGAGTCTAGTTCTCTCAATGAACTATCCCTCCTCCTATTATGCATAAATTAATCAAGTCTTTCACATTCGTCATTTTTTGATGACTCTTGTGCTTTAAAAACGAGTTTTGGTCATGGGCCCAAGGTTAAAATCTTCGCGGTGCCATACCAATTGACTCAAACATAGGTGGCTTCGGCCACCGCCCCCACTTCCTTGTGAAGCATTTGCATTACTAGTGCATATTGGTTCAAATTTGTTGTTTCAAGTCTTTGTCTCTTCGGGTTTGGTTTCTCATAAAGACTTGGAGTAACTTCTTGCATGTGTCTAGTAGAAAGTCTTGTTGCTCTTCATCACCCCAGATTTGTTGGATTTGCTCTATTTGCTGGGAGTGGTTTTTGGTCATAAGCCAAAATCAGCCCAAAAATCAGCCCAAATAGCTAATAGTCTAACCGGCCAGCGGGCCTAGCGTGCCGACGGGCCGGCCCGTATAGCTCCCGGGCCGTGCCTGGGCTGGAGAGGTCAGCCCACGGGCTGGCACGGCACGGCCCTTTTACTAAACGTGCCTGGGCGGGCCGTGCCGTGCTGGGCCAGTTTACGGCCGGGCCGGCCCGTTTGGCCAGGTCTGGTAGACCCCCACCACACCCCGAGCCCGAGCCCAAGCCCACTGCCTGTGTCTTCTCCTCTCCCGATAGGGCCGATACCCACCCACCGTCCCCCTCCGCCCACCTCCTCTCCTCGAGTTGAGATCCGCGTCGGCGTGGGGGTGGGGGACACGAACCTCAGGTCGTCAACCTCAGTGACCTCGCGCGCTCCGGGGTAACCCACCGCGGCACCGTCGTGCCGCTCGACGTGCACGACGACGAGATGCCTGCTCCCCCTCGAGAACCTGGCTGCCTGAGGTGGTCGAGGTCTGCTCCTCCACAGTCGCTGCTGCATCGGGAGAGTAGGAGGTCGCGGCCACTCCTCCAGACGACGAGATGCCCATCTCCTCCTCACCGCCGACCTCTTCGCCAGCAACCTCGACCCTCAACGCAGGGGCAAGTCCTCTGCTCTCTTCTCCTCCCTTCCTTCAGGTCCGGTGTCTTTCCCGCAAAAAAAAAAAGAAGTTCGGTGCCTTTCCTGAATGAAGCACAAGCGTGGCAACTTCAGGTTCGGTTCGGGTGCTAGGGCACCAGTTCCAACTCGTTGAGTTGGTCTAGACATTGTAGCATCTGACCTCGTCATTGCTGTTCGAAATCTTGGTTCCTGCCTTTGTTGCTCTGTTGGTTCAAGTTGGTGCTGCTCTGCACGACTGCACTCCACTCCTGCGGGAGAACATGCCCATTGTTTCCTCACGCAGGTGCACAAGAATCTGAGGTCCCAAACAAGCTCTAGGAATAAGTAGTGGACAACTAATTTGTACTCCCTCCGTAAACTAATATAAGAGCGTTTAGATCACTAAAGTAGTTATCTAAACACTCTTATATTAGTTTACAGAGGGAGTACTAGATGCTAGTGAGGTTTTGGTGTCTGGCAGACAATGACATATGCATCATATCTTGGAGAGAATGCTGTTCAGCATGTATTTGTGGTAAAAATGTCATTTTGTTGTTTAACCAACATGCTGCATTATATTGTGCACCAATGGTACTTTCATGTGTTTGTGGTTTTGGCCATTATTGAAATTTTTGTTAGCCTTAAACAGTGAAGTGGTTACCCATGCTCAGAAATTTCTCTAAACAATGGATTCCATATGAACTCTACTTGTTGCTCAATAATTTTTACGAAGTGGCAGGGAATATTATCCCAAATGCCATAGAGGTAGCTGTTTGGTATGTTTTGCTCACTTATTTTTCCTTTGGTGATGAATTCTGTTTGGCAGCATTTCAAAACCCAACCGCATAGTTTTCTTTGGTGGTGATCTTCATCATCTTCGTGGGAGGCCATAGAGCTAGCTATTTCACATTTGTAGGTGGTATGCCAGGTTATGCGCTGTTGTTTCCCTTACGCGTTTTCCTCACGCAGGTACACAAGAGACTGCCTTTAGGGGAGTTTCTTCTTCCACTACCTTGCCTCCCGCCCTCCCCCTCTGGTGGCTGTTTCTTCTTCGACTCCAGCACAGTGGTAAGCCTCTCCTCTGCTCTTTCATGCTCTGTATGCCCACGGCCATCAAGCCGTGCTAAATTTATGCCATGTCAATTGGGATGCCTCTTCTCTGTGTATGGATGCCGGGTGTTGCGTTGTTGTTGTGCTTTACCACATTTGGTGCACACAGAGCTGAACCTCTCGTTCCATATGGTACTTTGCCAAAAAAGAATACTTTAACGGTAAATGTTTGAAGGATTTATCCTGCTTCAGCAAGCCAGTGAATTGGTATGGAGCTACAGATGTATCAAAATATGTTAATGATAATGATATGTTCATCCATAGCCCTATTAGATTTAAACATTTTAATTTGCCAATTAGTTAGCATCTTCTGCATGGCCTTTCAAACTTCAATGCAGCTGTGCAAGGTCTATATTGAAATGTTTTCCAGTTTTGTGTTGATTCAGACTTTTGTAGTTACACGTCCGGTGTTAGTCCCTCATGCAATTCATGATGCTTCTACAGTAGGGTGGAGTATATGAATTCCACAAGTTTAGAGTTACTGCTCCCAAGCTGATTTTATGCCTCTTGAAGCATCTTACATGATTAAATTAGCAATAAATAAATGGTTTTATTGACAATGAGATCTTGGGAAAATCGCTTTTGTTTACCGTTGCAGTGTGAGCATTGGTTTTTATTTTACATGTTTCTGTTTTTGTACAGATTGATTGATGGAGAAAACACAAGAAAAAGGGCAGTTAAATGACAGCGATGGGGCAGGTGGCTTATCCTGTTTGTTTTTCCTTACTGCAAATTAAACCAATAATCTGCATTATTCAGTTTGAGAGTATGCTGAACGTGAGAGTTAATGACGATGATCATTATTGCTGTTGAAAGTACACGAGCAGTCACCGTTAAGGCCCACCGACAAATAGCTAAGCAAACACGATTGCCGTATTTTCTCTCTGGAATAGAATGAATAATCAATTTACAATTTTTATTTTGCAAAGTGACGTGCATCAGATGTTGCTATCAGTTCAGACATTGCACTTTAACAAATGTAATACTTGAAATAATATTCCAAATGAACTAGCTCATGAGTCTCAATCTCGGCAGAGTTGTTTGTTCCATTTGTAAAGCTAAATCTGCTATACTTTGATCTTTTCACGAATTAGTGGTACTTGCTGTCCGTTTACTTGCTTCTTATCATTACTAGTGTTCAGTCTGGGCGTATCTCTACTTGTTCTTCCAATCCCCAATCTCATATTTACCTTTTCTATCTAGCTAACTTGCTCTGCTGTGCTGCAGGATCCCCAGCCAAGCACTGCGTCGCTAGTCTCTGCAGCTCCTTTCCAAGGCTTAAGTCTTGGAGGCGATGAAATGGCCGAGCTCAAGTTCAAGATTGACGAGGAGACAGAGAGGCCGTGAAGGTGCCTGACCAAAGTCGCCCCCTTCACCATGGCCTCTCCAGGAGCGAGCTCTCAGGCCGGAGGAGTCTGAATGTGTGCTGCCAGCAAGGTCGCTGCGGATCGGGCACCTCCTCACCAAGCTATGCGTGCATGGTGGTGATGGCAGCCTTCAGCGTCGTCCCGTGTGCGCACCAGCCTGCCTGGGGAATCCCGGCTCCGCACGGCCATCTTCTCCCCCTAGATACAGCGGCACCAGTAGTCCAATGGAGGCGCTGGCGAACCCTAGCCACAATTGCTTCTCCCCTAGCTCCCTCCTCGCCCCCTTGCCTCTGCTTCGACTCCAGGATTGGCGAGCCACTCGGTCCCTCTCTGCTCTCTCCCCCTCATGTTCTTTGTGCCCACGGACATCGAGCCGTGCCAGTTTCTACTGCTTTGAGCTGTGCTTCTGTGATACTATACATTAGGTATGTCAAAACTGAAACTTTATACTGCTTTGTATGTCTCTGAGTTGTTGTTTGGTTCCATCCTCGACAATTTGTGGTAACCTGTTAGCATCGTCACGATCAAGAATTTTGTTTGCTGTGCAGTTATGTAAATATCTACGTTTTTTTTTTCTATCTCTGTCTAGGAATTTTCTGTCAGTTACATTGATATTGCATCAAGGTACGATGGATCTGCAGATGCTCAGTCATCTTAGATATGTCAGAACTCACAACTTTAGTAGATTTCATAACTTCTGTTCCACAATAAAAGATGTTATCATCTGTGACTTTGCTGAGTGCCTTGCACTTTAAAGTCCTTGTGTCCATAATTTCATATGCATCGGTGTTCCGATCATCATATTCTTCTTTGAAAACTTCAGCTCTTTGTATTTAAGTCTTTTTTTTTGCTGTTTTAATCATTATATATTCTGTGTCTTTACAGATATGGTGAACATTTTTTTCAGAAGGAACCCATGGATTTGTAAAAGGATCGATCCACCAACATCATGCAGTGCTGGGGCTGCTGGAGCGGGTTTATCTCACTGGCAGGCCCCAATCATTGGCCCTAGCTACAATTCCTACGTAGGAGGGGTGTTCTTTCTGAACATCCATTTCCCTCCAGGTTGCTCCTTTAAGCCTCCAAAAGTGAATCTCCAAACAAAGGTCAGCCGGTGTTTGTGATTTACCTTGACCATGTACTACCATCTGTTAGTCAATCAGTCTCTTTGTCGTTGAGAATTCTAGATGAATGGGTTCCATTATGAAATCATATCTTACCTAGAGTTGATTCGTTTTGTACGAGTCATTTCCGTCAGATGTGTTATGTTGATACACCTGCTGCTGCTATACAGAGATGCTTGAATTGCAATGTACACAAACACTGCCACTGCTGCAAACCATAGTAGTAACTTCTCTTTTTCGCCCAAAAGGAATGATTTATGATCACGATGTGAACGGAGGGAGTGCTATTTAAATTATGTATAGAGACTACTATTTAGCTAAACAGCACAGTACTTTAAATTGAGCTAGTTATTCTTCAAGCAATAATGACTGTACACTTGATACCTTATCACTGTGTTGAAGTATATAACACCGCCAGTCATACAATAGTCAAGCATTCTGTTAAGAGTATGTAACGTGACTAGGTCAATCTTAACTCAATATGCCCTTGACGTCAGCCCCTTAGTACAGCTCTTTATGTGCTTGCTTCAGTGCCCCTGGGAAGCTGTTCTTCTTCCATGTGCTATTAATTGAGAATGTCGGTCACTTGTTATTCGTTGTCAATATTGCACTATAATTTTCGCAAGGAATTGATTGTGATATCACATTCTTACACCATTTTTCAGGGCTCAGAGTGAACCTTTTGGTCTCTCTGTCAATGATAACCAGCAAAGGTCCATATTTTTTTCTGTTTTCAAGCTACGTAATAAGTACACATAATTTTCCAGTGAAATAAAATTGTACAATGCTATCAAGCTTTCAGCTTTTGTTACCTGTTTCTTGCCTCGAAGGTTTTGTCTTGTTACAACATTCCATCAAATACAAAGGATGCTAACCTTTTGGCTGTCAGAGGAAATTGTGTAGCTAAAAAGAATATATATTTGTAGTAGAAACAATATGTGGTAGAAATAACAACTGAATTCTTTAAGGTGTTTATGGAATGCGTTTTGTCTTGTTACAGCATTCCATCAAAAAATGAAAACGGCTTATTCCAGTTTGTACCTGAGATCAAATTTGGACTGAAAAAATGAGGGCTTAAGTTTGAAATTACAGTCTGGAAGTCCATGTCTCCCTAATAAAAAGGATACCATGTAATCTCACATCCTATGAACCCAGATAAAGAGACTTAGGACCTGTTCGGATCCTTTCCGCTCCACAACTGCGGCTCCTGGAGCAGAGGGAGCGCCAGTGTAATTTCAGGGAGCGGCTAAAACCGGGCTCCTCGTTTCCTCTAAGCGCGGAGCGGAGTTTTGAATGGGAGAGATTCCGAACAGGCTCTTAATAGCGGAGCAAAACTTTGTTTGCTCCATCTGCAATCGTGTAGATGCAGAAAGCAAGTTGGTCAAGCCATTAGCATGAATAAGCTTCGGTTGTCAAATTTGAATGGTCGTATGGCTACAACAACTACCTTTCATATTTTCTCAAAAATCTTAGAGCAATTTGATGAAATCGATCAAAATGAATGCCCATGGTAAACCCTATCGACAAATCTAACAACTCGCGATTAACACAAAGGCCAAGATAGCAAAAAATAGTGACTCAATCAGAATATCTTCTGTGACATCAAATGAGAACAATTGATCATAACTCATTGGAATATTTGGGAATTATTCTGATGACTGTCATATGCATACAAGTATTTATCTTATCTTGCTGATTTACCACTATGTAAAGTTCTTTCTTATCTCTATATGTGTGAGTTTAGTTTCATATAAACATAAAAGCTGCTTCATACCTTTTTCTTATGTATCCTATTCGCTTTAGAAAGCGGCATTCCGTTGTCTATTCATGATATCCAACACCAAGAACTCTCAGTGTACACTTGGGCTTATTTTTCAGCATTTTACTCTGAAGTTAAAAGGTGGCTTTTGAAAAACATGCACAATCTTGTATATCATGTGGCATGCTCGAACCTCATCACTTCACATGCTAGAGTAAAGCAACTAATTTGGGTTTTGCTGATGTTTGCCTCTTTGGACAGGGGATGCTTGTCCTGGTGCAATGCAAATGTTGGCAATATGTGTACTTGTTACCCAACTAATTGAATTAACAAGCCTTTCAGCATTTTTCTCCTCTTATTATATTTTTCTTTCTTTACTGAAGGACCAGAGCTGCACCACCAATGCAAACCCCCTGATGAACCAGGTAGCGGTAGCAAATGGAAGGCCCCAGAGGTACCAAGCAGCAGCAGCAAATGGATATGAATAAGATATTTTTCCTGAATATATTATTACTATTGCAATGTACACATGAAGATGCACTGGAAACCATTTACTCACTACAAATTGCCATGTGGCTTCTTGCAATTTCATTGGCTGTTGCACTTGAATTAATTAACACATCGCAATTATATATACCAGTCAAGTATGATCAACACTTTTGTCTGCCTATAATATATAGTTGCCTTGGGTAGCATTATCTTTAGATGGAAAACAATTGATGTTTGTTATCCATTTCCATGTGTAGTTGCCACTGTAGTAACTTGTGTTTTCAGAAAGAGAAAGAAACATGTAGTCAATCAAAATGCTAGATAGATGCTCTGTACATATTTTTCGGTGCTGTTTGGATTCATGGTTCCAACTCTAGAATTATTCTATGTATGGTCAGATAGATGTAGTTCCAGATATAACTATAGGGGTGCTTAGAATTGGTGATGCATTGTCACTGGTCCGCTACATCTGTGATTAGAGGTTCAGGTTGTGCCCATTTTTTGGTCTTTGTATTGGTCCCCCCCCCATTCATGTGTATTTTGATCGAAAAGGTGCTATCATTTCCTCAATGTCTAGCATCATGGTTTCAGTTTACTGGTACAAACTGGTTACTGTTCTGAAATTTAAACCATTTTCATGATTTTTGAAAAGATAGATAACCTTGAAGTCATGGTTGTTACAGGTTGAGGGAACCTGATACACTCAACAGCCACGTGTAGTCGGTTGTCAAGCTGAAGGGGCTTGACATCCAGCAGTCTTTACACGATGTGATGATCTGGGTTCCCACCACTGTCTCCTTGGCTACCACTAAGGTTAGTCCCTGGTCTCTCCTTTCTGTCTTTGCTGGGACTTAACCTTCGAGCTATGGCAATCTTGGAGATTCATAATTGCTGCTAATCCACCTGATCATGTTGCATTCATCGTTTAATCCGCAAATCGGATCATTGTGTCGATCTCTGTTTGGTTTAGTATTTACACGTTCAGTTAACTGTTGGAGCAGCTAGCAAGTGATCGATTGAGTCCATCTCTGCATGTTTGGTACAGTATATATATGAATATATCGCCATGCATGTTTGGTTCAAGCGTTTTGCTAGGTTCTGAATGAATAAGGGAGTGGCAAGCAATCTTGGACTAGTAATTAATAACTGTGTTTAGCCACTTTTACTTCATTGCTCCATGTTGTAGAGTTGCTGTTGTCAATGTTTTTAAGGTGGTAAGGCGAGGCTCCTTGCTGTTGGCTCCTTGCTGTTGCCTGTTGCTGGTTGAGAACGAGCTGCTGGACAGCAGGACGAGGAGCTTCTGGAGAGGAGGAGGAGCTGCTGGAGAGGATCTGCTGCAGAGGAGGGACCAGATCTGCTGGAGAGGAGCCACTGGAGAGAAGGAAGGGGAGGACCGTGTGAATTGGGGGCTGTTTCTCTCTCACCCGCCCTCTTTCCCGTTGGCGCCAACAGCCTCCTCTGTTTCCCGCCTAAAACTGCTCCCCTGCCTGCCTGGCAAGCTCAAGGCGTCCAATGTGTGGACCAAGGTGCCAACCTGGACGCCTAAGCAGACGCTTCAGACGCCCTAAAGATTAAGGCGGACACCTTACGCAGGTACCTAAGGCAAGGGGGACGCCTTAAAAACAATGGCTGTTGTCTATTGTTTGATAGTTGTACCCTTTTTTTAATGTGTCTTTGTTGGTGGATGCTCCTTCGGATGGCTTTAGATCACTAGGATGAAACCATCTAGGATGAAAGCTGCTTATGTTGGGGACTTGTGTATATGTGTAGCTGATGCGCGCACTATAGGGAGCATGGTAGAGTGGCTAGTAGCTTGCAGCTATTTACTTGATATCACAGCGCAGGGAGATTTACCTTTGTTTATAAAGGACCATTCATACCTAGTGCCCTCCATCATGCTTCTAAACGGAAAAATTATGCACAATTTTTGTCGGCAGTACAAGTATTCAGGATCTCTTTTTAGCAGACTTTTAGTCTGGCTATTATTTTGGGTATCGGTCTTTAATTCCGTCTCGTTGGATTGAAACGGAAGAAGCCGTGCCTGTGATTCTTGTACTCAATTCGTTTGGTCATGTTACTGTTTCCCCAAAGTTGGTTCTTTCTTAATTTGTGTTTCCTCTTGCAGAGGTGATCGTTGCTGTGATGAAGCTGCAGAGGTGGTGTAGGTAAGCCACTCCCGTCCTCTCCCATGCTTTCTCTTTTGCTCTGCGTGTCCACGGCCACCACGCCGAGTTAAGTTCTGTGATGGCCATCGCGTCGTGGAGATTTCTAGTTTTTTGGGCTGTGGTGATGGTCACCGCTTGAGTGGATTTAGCCCTGGAGATCTAAATTAGCTCTGTTTTTATCAGTCAGTGGGAACTGCATTTGGAACTCTCATTTATTTATCTGCTATGCTTGGCTTGGTTTTTATATTTTGGCCAACGATTGGATTGAACATAATCAACCGTCTCTGATTTGTTTTGGTCTACTAACATGTGAAACTAGCGCACTACAAATATTTTCTGTTTCACGGATATCGATACTCTGTGCTGACCGTTTTTACTTGTACGGTTGTTAAGATGTCCTGTCCACACCCCAGAGCAAAATGATTTCATTACATTGGGCTGAACTTGAAACTGTGATCTTGTTATCCTCTCAAGTCGAGGAAGAACAGCTCCTAATTCCAAGCTTTCAGATTTACGTGTAACACATGATCCCAAGCAATTGATCCAGATTGCCTCATGTTTTCATCGAATTATTAAGCCCACAATGCTGCGTTATTCCTTGTCTGCCAACTGAGTTTCTCCATGATTTCTGAGTAGATTAATTATATGTACAGTGTAATTGAGAGATTTTTTTAGCATGATTCAGTTCTGCCTTTTGAGTTTTTATTTATCTGACATTGCATGTCTGTTCTGCTACTGGGCAGGGAAGATTTTGGACTTTGACCAGCTCATAATGTAGAGGGCGCAAGGGGTTGTTATGGGTAATTATTTTCATCCATCGCTCTTCAGATGCCTACTTCTGTTTGCACTGTCGAAGGAATGCTACTGTGTCATGCTCCTTTTTCCTCGTTGTATATTGGTGGAACTTGATGGCACATTAACCAGGGTAGTCTTGAGGAGTAAACTATTCTGTCAATTGCCTTGTATATGAACTACACATCAGCTTAAGATGGTCATGTTTTCAGTTATAGTTGATTAAGTAGAACAGCTTGACTTTCCCAAAGAAAATCACTGCATCTATATTTCGAGCCTACTGTATCCTCATCATAGAGAAGTAGGAGCAGTCTTTCGGGCTTTTGGATAACCCAGGAATCATTCATTACACCTGGTGGCAAAGTATATTTGTGGAACCTGGTCACACATTAACTAGGGTAGTCTTGAGAGTAAACTATTCTGGTAATTACCTTGTATATGAACCTAAAGGCACTCTAGCTTAAAACGGTTGTGCTTTCAAGTATAAATGAGTATTAAGTATAACAGTTTGACTTTTGTGAAAGAACATTACTGCATCTGTAGAGCGTCCGTTCAGGCTTCTTGCAACTTTTGAGTCTACTGTATCCTCATCATACAAAACTAGAGCAGTCTTTTTGGCTTTGGATAACATAGGAGTCATCACATGGGGTAGCAAAGCCTCTTCAATTTTTCATTTGTGTGTTTCTTCTTGTGTTCTGACGAGTTGTCTAATTTTGAGAGGTCCATCTTGGTAAATGTCTTGTGTGTTTTTCAGTGTACCATGTTACCCGCCAAGAAACATTCTCAAATCTTTCTGCATATATGGGCCAAGGAAAATGACCTGTATTCGACCAACCAGGATTGTCTAAAGAAGCTTGTTGGAAACAAAGTGGATAAGGTACTTCTATCCTCACTTCCAGATTTTGTCAATCATCTGCACTTTGCAAGTGCTACTTTCTTGTACCTGTCTTTAGAGACGGCTGAATGTAGATGCTTGGTCTGGCAGGAAACTGAGAGAGCTATCACGAAAAGGAAGCAGTTGACGTTGCCAGAGAATGTGGAAGTTTATTTCTGGAATACAATGCCAAAACCAAAGTGAATATGGAGCAGTGCTTTGAGGAGCTCGTACTGAAGGTATGTATGTTCCATATCTGGCATGATATATTTGTTCCATATCTGGCATGATATATTCGTAGTAACATATTGGACCGAGAATCGGTCCCTCAAACGGTTACTGAAGCACCAGGGCGTGTCTGTTTGCACTTGATAGTGGAATGATTGCTATGATTGCTTTGTTGGGATGCTTGTTGCTGTCAATAATTAGAATGTTTTCCTTGCTGACAATTTAATTAATGTTACATTTCAGTATCAATCAACATCGTTTCCTCTTGGAGCTGAACCCTGGGTTGTCACGACGCACCTCTTGTGTGACCGCCGGTGCAGCCTGAGCATCAGTCTCTCTCAGCTAGGGTTTTGTAATGAATGGTCCATGCTTTGTTTGATAGATACCTATTATTTTTGCATGGTTTAATTGACAAGAGGTGAATTGTTAACTTATCATCAGGTACTGCATCATTACACTGCTAGAGTTGAACAAACTATTCATGATCCACTTGATTACTCATGAAAATCTTATTCAGTTAAAGAAAAACACTCAAGATAAAAAGAAATTTGAGCACCTTTGAATAAAAAAAAAATCTGAGCAGGAAATTCTCTTTTCAGATGGTTCAGTAAAAAACTTGAGCAGGATATTCTGAAGATCAAAAGAAATCTGAGCACCTTTCCAGAAATTTCATTTGCATATCATTCAGTAACATGGAGTACTCCAAAAACTGATTGCTTTTCATCTTATGGTGAAACATATGGAACACTCACTTTCTTGAAACAGATGAAACTGATTGCTTAAATCTTGATTTCTTGTAACAGAGAACATCACAAATCGGGTTTTTGTCAAATTTTTATCACTGCAGACCCTCAACCCTACAGGTGCTCTGCGCTCCCTCACGGGGAGAAAAAGAGTTGCCCTGCTCGGTGTTAGCGGGCTGCAGGCTGCGGCGGCGCATGCGTCGGGCGGGGAGCAGGACGGATGCACGCGGGCGCCCAACTCACTCCTGGTTCCCACTGGTGGGCGCACGCAGACTGCTCGACAGAATGCGTGTGGCGTCGTTGGCGTTGGTTTGTTGGCGGTGGCTGCCACCGGAGCTGCGGACTCGGCCCGTGCATCATCATCCCGGGGACTTACTTGGTGTAGTATCAGTCTGTGATGAATGTAGATCGACCGCAGTCATCCATCGACTGTATTATGTGATCAGTGTAAACTGTGCTAAGCTAAGCACCAGCAGACGCCCTGTGTAATAAGCAAGAATTCAGTTTGTGGTATTTGGCTCTGTTCTTGTACATTGGCAAAAGCTTGTGTTTGTTTCAAATTCAGGAGTTAAGTAGAAACTGTGTTAAAAGGGAGGCTAATATGATAGCGCATTATGCGGTTAAATTAGCTTCTCCATCTAATGTTGTAAAGAAGGTGATAACAAAAGCACTGAATCATTCAAGTTGACAGTAATTTTGACTTTGTAGTGCTAGTGCATACCAATTCACTCTTCTGGGTAATTAACTAATCTGCTGTAACTTTAATTAATGAATCATAGAAGTTGTCTTTGCTGACGGGAGTTTGCCTTGCAACAATTTAATGACCTGTGAATTTGTTTAGTGTTCTGCACATTCATGTAGTCTCTGAATGCCGTTGTAAGTGATGGCACACACACACACACACACACACACACACAAACTGCATGCTGAAACTGAAGCCTTTGCAAATTGCATAGCATTTCACACCAAAACATTCCCTGCAAGTTACAAATGGCAATCTTAGCGCATGTCCTTGAGCTTACTGAAGCTCTAGTGCGACCCAGATTCTAGTTAATGCTCAATCTCTTCTTCGCTTCGCTTCGATTGGTCCATCCTGCATGCTGCACTCAAGTCGTCGCCATGAAACGGCTTGCTTCCATGTGCGTACCTCTTGGATCAAATCTCCATCAGTTTGTTTTTCACTCGATTCAGTTTGGGTTTCTGACGGATGTTTGTCTCCCTTGTAACATGAAGTGTTGCTGCTTCCTTCTCCTCTGTCTCTTGTGTCCCCGACCAAGCCATCGCTCTTCATGGCATCTTCGTCTGGTCCGCCACCGTCACCTACTTCAACAAGTGCATCATCTCCCTCAACGAACTGTAGTTGTATCAGAGTTGTGCTCTTCCTAGACATCCATCATGGCCTAGTATCCTGTGCAGTGGAGGCGTCCCCCGCGACTTCGCGTAGGCGGAGCAATGTCAGTAAAAGATGTAGGAGTATACATTACGAGCAAGTCTCCATTAAACCGACTCCTTATTTTGTTTAGTCGTGCATCCGTTTCTAATAATTAACTAATACCAAAATGAAATTATGACAAATAAGTAAATCACCTATCGATTACCGTTTTATCCCTAACATCAGGGTAATCCCTATTTTTTCAAGGTAGTATCCCCCATGCTTTGTCTTGGAGTACTGTGTGAAATTAACCGTCAGATGAAGATGTATGAATGGCTCACATTCATTTAGGGGTACCGTAAAAGAGCTCGCTAAAACTGAAGCCAAAAAAGGACAGCAGCAGCAAACAGTGACAGAGCCCATTTATTCAGAGACGAGATGGAGCTGTCACACTTGGCCACTTGTCCAGTGTGACGTGGCAACCGAGTACCGGGCCCCACCTGTTAGGAGCGTGTGTGCGTGTGGCTGGGGTTTTAAACCGGCCGCCTGTGGCTGGGAGAGACATGCGTGATGAATCAGTCTGTATCCTCACCTAAACATTCCTCTGCAATAGACTCCTCCTTCCCCAAGTTTTCCTCTGTCCCTCACCTAATTCCTCCGCTCCCCTTTCCCCCTTTCCTGGTGCGTTACCGTTGGTATTCAGAGCCAAATCGTCAGAAATTTTTTCTTTCCCGGCTGTGGTCGTAGATCGGTAACATCCACCGCGCCGGTGTGAGCTGCTCCGGCAAGCCACGCAAAATCCGTCGCGGGGTTCAATCTCTTCCAAGTCAGGACGACAGCTCCCCAGAAGGCTTCGGCTGCGACGCGGCAGGTGTTGGCCGCCATGGACGAGGGGCACGAAAACGTCGCCAAGATGCTCGCATCGCTCCTCACCAAGGTGGACGAGCAGAAGGCCGCGCTGGACAAGCAGATCGAGATGCAGGCCGCGTTCAACGCCCAGATCACGCAAGAGGTGTGTGGGCTCGGCAAGCAGGTCGATCTGACCCAGGCAGATGTGGATGCGGCGCGCAAGGCAGCGGAGGGATCGGCGGCTCCGGTAGGCTTGGTCACCACGCTGCTACACCAACCCGCGTCGCAACATCACCAACCACCGCCACCACCCCATCCACCATCTTCGGTCCCAGATCCGGCCCGCCCGTCGTCCTCCCATGTGCGATTGGGAGATAATCTCCCCCCACTCCTTCCGGTGCCCCCGCACGGCGGCTTCCTCGCGCCGGCTTCCGTCTCTTCCCCAATGGGCTACCACAACGAGTACCACAAGCCGCCGAAGCACGACTTCCCCAAGTTCGACGGCACCGTGCCATACCTCTGGATCGACCGCTGCCTCGCCTACTTCGAGTTGTACAAGGTGGCGGAGCATCAATGGGTGGCCACCGCGATGCTCTACATCGACGGTCAGGCCGCGCACTGGTTGCAGGCATTTAGTCAAACACATCGCAACCTATCGTGGGAGCTCTTCACCGCGGTGCTCCTGGAGGAATTCGGCACAGAGGAGTTCAAGGGGGTCTTGCACAGATTGCTCCAGCTTCGACAGTCCGGCACCGTCTCAGAGTACCGCGCCGCCTTCGACGAGCAGATGTACCACCTGCTGGCGCTGGACCCGTCCATCAACACCAAGTTCTTCGTCACGCAATTCCTCTTGGGGCTGAAGGACGAGCTCCGGGCTGCGGTTCATCTGCAGGCGCCGTCAAGTATCACGCGTGCCTCGGTGTTGGCACGCATCCAGGAAGAGGAGCTGGGCACAACAAGGGCACGCCCGCGCATCACACCAGCGGGGCGACCTCCTCTGACGGTCGCAGTCCAACAGCCACGAGACGCCGCACCCAATCGCGCACAAGGAAACGAATACGCGCGTGAGCGGCAGCTCCACCACTTTCGCCGCGCCAACAACCTCTGTTTCAAATGTGGGGATAGCTACACGAGGGAGCATTGCTGCGCCGCGCCCGCCCAGCTGCTCACCATCCAGGTGGGAAACCACGGCGAAGTCCTCTCCGACGACACCATTCATGCTCTGGAGCTCCTGGACGACCCGGGCCCGGACGCGCCACCGCCCGTGCCGGCCGCGAGCGCTCCCGAGTGCTGCCTGCTCTCATCCCAGGCGCTAGATGGAACGGACTCGGCCACCACCATCCGCCTGCGTGCACTGGTGGGCAACCAGGTGATGCTGCTGTTGGTCGACTCCGGAAGCACTCACAGCTTCGTCAACAAATCGTTCGTCGACCGGATCGGCGCCACCATGGAAGGAATTGCCCCGGTGGAAGTGCGCATGGCCAATGGAGATCGGTTGACCTGCAACCGCATCGTGCCAAAGCTCAAGTGGTGGATGCAGGGGCACACCTTTGCCACGCCCATGCGCGAGCTCGAGATCGGCGCGTACGATGGCATCCTGGGCATGGACTGGCTCGCCCAGCACAGCCCAAAGACAAATGGGTCAAGTTCAAGCATGAGGAAGAAGAAGTGACTCTCCGCGGGGTGCAGACAAGGACCACCCCCACACTCCAGGCAGTCATACCAGAAGAGCTGCGCAAGATGATAGCGAGCAACGATGTTTGGGCAATGGCCATGGTGGACTCCTGCGGGCGCACGCCGCCACCACCGCGGAAGAATCCCAGCCAGACGCCCCTCAGTGATCTGTTGGATGAATTCGCCGATGTCTTTGCCACTCCCCAGGGCCTACCTCCACATCGTCAGTACGATCACGCCATCACACTGGTGGAGGGGTCGGTTCCCGCGAACACGCGCCCCTACCAGTATTCATCGCTTCAAAAGGATGAAATTGAGCGACAGATCAAGGAGATGCTCGACGCCGGTGTCATCACGCATAGTGTCAGCCCATACGCGGCTCCAATCCTCCTGGTCAAGAAGAAGGATGGCACGTGGCGATTCTGCGTCGACTATCGCCGGCTGAACGATGCCACTATCAAAAACAAGTTCCCACTGCCAATCATAGATGAACTCCTTGACGAGCTGGCCGGCACCGCTGTTTTCTCCAAGATGGACCTGCACGCGGGCTACCACCAGATCAGAATGCGTGAAGAGGACGAATCCAAGACAACGTTCAAGACTCATCATGGGCATTTTCAGTTTCGGGTCATGCCGTTCAGATTGACGAATGCCTCGGCCACATTCCAATGCCTGATGAACGCGATCTTCAGTAAGTATGTGCGCAAGTTCGTCATCATTTTTCTGGATGACATTCTTGTTTTCAGTGAGACAATGGAGGAGCACTTGGAGCATCTGCGTATCGTCTTCGGGACCCTTCGAGCTCACCAGCTGTTCATCAAGGAGAGCAAGTGCAGCTTCACCTGTGATCACATTGACTACCTCGGACATGTGATCTCCAAGGAAGGCGTGGCCACAGACAAGGAGAAGACGCAGGCCATGGAGCAGTGGCCGACACCGACGAATGCCACCGAGCTGCGTGGATTCCTGGGCCTCACTGGCTACTACAGGAAATTCGTGCCGCACTACGGCATCATCGCCAAGCCCCTCACCCAGCTGCTCATGAAGAAGGGGTTCGCCTGGAATGACCAGGCTCAAGCGGCGTTCGAGATGCTCAAGACGGCGATGGTTACTACTCCAGTCCTCACTCTGCCCAACTTTGACAAACCATTCTCGATCGAGACCGACGCGTGCGACACCGGAGTGGGCGTGGTGCTTGTTCAAGAGGGCCACCCCATCGCATTCTTCAGCAAAGCGCTCGGCGTGCGCAACCATAAGCTCTCCACTTATGAGAAGGAGTTCTTGGCGGTGGTGATGGTGATCGACAAGTGGCGCCCATATCTGCAACGCGGCCCCTTTGACATCCTCACCGACCACAAATCCCTCTGCAACCTGGGCGAGCAACATTTGGAAACCGAGCTGCAGCGCAAAGCCATGGCAAAGATGGTCGGCCTCCAATTTCGGTTCCAGTACAAGTGTGGCCTGGATAATGGAGCCGCCGACGCCTTGTGCTCAACTCCTACTCCACCGACCCCAACGCTCTCAACGTGCAGCTCGACCTGGCAGCGCTCTCAACGTGCCAACCCGCATGGATTCATGAGGTGCTCAACTCCTACTCCACCGACCCCAACGCCCAGGATCGTCTGCAGAAGCTTGCCATCACCAGCCCTGACGACGACGGTTACGAGTTGCACCATGGCGTCATACGTTGGGGTGGTCGGCTGTGGATCGGCGCCAACACGGCGCTCTGCACCAAGCTCATGGCCGCGCTCCACAACAGCGCCATCGGTGGCCACTTCGGTGCCACGGCCACGTACCATCACGTGCGCAAGCACTTCGAGTGGCGCGGGCTCAAGCACGACACGGAAGACTTCGTGCATCAGTGCTCGACCTGCCAGCAGGTCAAGCATGAGCACTTCAAGCCTGGGGGATTGTTGGCACCTCTTCCCATTCCCACGGTGCCCTGGGAGGACCTCACCATGGATTTCGTGGAGGGGCTGCCATCATCCGAGGGCTTCGACACGATCATGGTGGTGGTGGATCGCTTCACCAAGTTCGCCCACTTCATCCCGCTGCGTCACCCCTTCTGAGGGTGTCCTGGACTAGGGGGTACTCACTACGTCGTCTCCCGACCAGAGGGGTCGGGCCGAGGACCCCGATGGCGGTTCACTCATGGGCCACTTCGGGCAGCCCATGCCGACTACAAGGAGGTTTCCACAAGACTTGGCGCACAAGACAAGGACTCCTTTAAACCCTAGGCCCCTGGTGCATATATAAACCGAGGCCAGGCTAGTCAATAGATCATTACATTACATCTCATATTCATTACTACAATGTCGTGGTAGATACTTATACTATGTACTATCCCCATATCAATACAATCAAAAGCAGGACGTAGGGTATTATCTCCTCGAGAGAGCCCGAACCTGGGTAAAATCCTGTGTCCATGTTACCATCGTTCCAAGACGCCTAGCTTAGGACCCCTACTACGAGATATGCCGGATTTATTTCTGACATTGGTGCTTTCATTGAGAGCCTGCTGGGTAGTCGTCGCGGTGCGATGGGAATTCAGATCGGCTCCATCGCGATCTACGCGTTGGAACCGAGCTACGTCGTCAACGTCGGCATCTTCGTCGCCGGCTTGACTGGTCACCTCGGCTAGACCGAGGAATGCACGCCACGTCGGATCATCTAGATCGGACAGGTGTCTTCATCAACATCAACTCCAATCTCAACCAAGATCATGGAAGAATCCTCCATGGTGCTCGGGGGCTCAACGTCAACATTGCCCTCGCGCGATCATGCAGTTTTTCTGGACAGCGGATTCGTGTTCGTCGTCCCTGCCTCCTCTAGTGTTGTTTTGACGATTGCTTTGGTGAAATTGTGCGGAATTAAGTCTAGAACAACCCTACAAAATTTCGTCGCGTTCCGATGAAGGAATCTCCGGCGATCTACATTATACCGTAGCCGTGTCAAATCTGGACGTGAATCTAGACAACTTTAGGGCGAGGAGTCCAGCATCTAGCTCGGACATCGTTTGGAAGATCCCACCATTCATCAGCTGTGGAATTCTCATACCGATCACCCCTCAAAATTTCAGCTCGATCCGACCGTCCAAACTCCAGGAAACATCCGATTAGTACAATGAATTTTGGATCTATTTTCTGCGCGAAAACGAATCCGACCCGAGTTCATCTTTTTCATGAACGGATTGTCAGACGTCCTTTTTAAAGGAAATTTTCTCATCATCTCGGTCATCCGACCAAGAGTTCGGCATCGCGAGGGCCGAATAATCATCAAGCAAACCTCGTTATCCGTGGGTTGTACGGGTCGGGCGCTCCGTTGCTTCATCAAGCCAGCATTGACCTCGTCACAAATTCCGACCTGCGTCGGCATCGCCGCGCTGTTACTTTTTCAAGCTGACGTCCACCACGCCGACCTGCTTTGACACGTCGGCTGGCATGGGGCTCTAGCATCACCAGCCGACCAACTTCGACACCTCAGCTAGTGTGAGACTTCGGCGTCACCAGCCGACCTACTTCGACACCTCGGCTGGCCTGAGACTTCGGTGTCACCAGCCGACCTGCTCCGTCACCTCGTCTAGACCGGGGCTTTGGCATCCTTTATCAACCTGCTCCGAGGACTTCGGCATCACCAGCCGACCAACTTCAACACCTCGGCTGGCATAAGACTTCGGCGTCACTAGCTGACCTGCATGAGACTTCGGCGTCCGCCGATCACAGCTTCGCCATATTAACTGGACCAAGGACTTCATCTCGCCACATCAACCGTGCAGTGTCGCCACTTCGTCAAGCCAAACTCTTCTTTCAGGCACCTCGGCGCCCAGGCCATATTCCTTTACTTATTTGCTTCACTTAAATTAACTAAGTAGAAGATTTTTTTAAATATATATTATTACCTTTATTTGTTATTACTTTTGGCTTGCACTATTGTATGTGTGCAGGTAATCGGCTTCAGCTGCGCCGCGCGGTCAGTTCGGCGTCACCTTGCCGACCTACTCCGCCACCTCGGCTGGACCGGGGGCTTCGCCTCACCACATAGGCCGAGCCGTGTCACTACTTTAGAATGTCGAGATCCTCGTTCGATCATCTCGGGCTTGGAGGCTGGGACCTCGGTCATGTCAAAGACTATGCACCATATCGGATTTGTCAAAAGTTCGATGGGCGTCCTCGTCCCGCCACAAGCCCGGATCGCGTCATCGACACCGAGCACATTAACCAGCTAAGTCGCTTTCATGTTAAAATATTTTCAGCTTTCTAATTTTGTTCGGTTCAACCAAGCGTTATATTTTTTTGACAAAAAGTTATTTGTGAAAAAATTCTTTGTCAAAACTTTGTTTGTTACAAACAAATTCAAATACCCCGTTTACTTGGGGGCTTCCTTTATGAAACCTTTTCTCTTTGTATGTGATTATTATTGTACAGCTTCTTTCCTTGCTCGTGTATTATGCCAAAATATGCATCATGTTGACTTAAGTGTTCTGCAAAGCTGGGTTGCCTGGTTCCTGTGCTTACTCCTACGTTCCCGATTGTTCGGCTAGGGAGTAAAGGGAGCACCTCTGCGATTGTTACGATCGGGTCATCCGAACTCGTACCTCAGACGGGTGAAGCCGAAAGCTAGCGCTCTTATTGTTTTCAACTATGGTTGGCACACGACAGAACTAACGCGTACACAAATCTATTGCACAAGTCTCATAGTAATTATGAGCGACCAAAGAAAGGTACCGTTGGGGGCACTATTTTCTTTGAAGATGCTTCTTACGTTACATAAGTAATATAGCATAAGTCCCCTGGGCGCGCTTTGTCTGTTACAGCCTCATGGCCTGATTGCCTGGTTATCTGAAACACCGCCGATATTCTCAGTAGGCGGAGTAGACAATACTTTTTGGCCCTTGACCGAAGAGGGAGAAGCCGACGGTCGGTTAAGACGCGTTCAAAGTTCGGGCGCATACAGATATTATATAAGTACTTCGGCACATACAATCATTATACATAAAATTCTTTTACCCAAGTCACTTGGGGGGCTCTTAAATTAATATGAGCCGTTTTATAATAAATGTTTTCTTCTTAGTCGTTGTAAAGTCTTTTTCTACCACTCCTTTCTCGACTCAAGTGTGTGATCAATAGCCGGATAGCCTGGTTTCTCTCTAAAGCCGCTCGCGTTTAGTTCGCTAAACTGGTCTGAGAAACACTCCGCCTTTGGGATAGGGAGGTTGAAGCCGAAGGCTGACCCACTTAAAGTCTAGAGATCGGATATGTCATGTCAAAGCACGACAAAAGCACAATTTTAAGACCAATTTCGTATTGGCACCAAAAAACTTGATTCAATCTAGACGTAAAGTTTTTTACGCAAGTTTTTTGGTCTTTTGAGCTTATAACATCTTTCACCTATTTTATGTTTTCCTTTCAGGAAGCGGGACATTCTCTTGGTTGAGGTGTTCGGCGTGATGGTCTTGCTAGGAAACTCTTTTCTAAACTACAGTTCGGCATCTTTCCTGGTAAACTCCACCTCGGTGTTGTCAAAACATACATGATGGTTGAACTAGTTCCCGAGGAGGTACGATCCTAGGGTAGGCCATGTTGCCCAACCCAAGTCTCGGGGGCTACTGCATTGACAATTCAATGCAGAAAATTTAAGTGCAATACAGTTTCCGAGGAGATTATGATCCTCAGGTTGATCGGCCGCACCCAACCTGAGTCTCGAGGTCTGTGCACACCGCTTTTGTGTTCCTAAGTATGCTGCCGAGCTAGAAGTTGATCCTCAGGCCGATTTCGCGAATCGACCTTAGTCTCAGGGGCTACTGGGATCAGCGGTCTTATGTCATCCTTCAGGTGCGTCTCAAATTTTAGACCGACACACACCTTGAGGGCTACTGGCTATATATCTCGGCAGAGAATAAATTGCACCAATCGAAAATATCCACAAAAAATCAGCCCACGGTCGGGGTGGTGCACCACCTCGAAAGCAGTCCGGCATAAAGCTCGGGCGCAAGTGGCTGGCTCCATAGAGAGCATTTTCGATATTAAGCTCGGATGAATTCCTTTAATTTTTTAAGGTCCAAGGTTGTTTATGATACCTCAGACACTGATCATTGATGTCTACTATACAACCTTCTTCTTGTAGACTCGTGTTGGGCCTCCAAACACAAAGTTTTGTAGGACAGTAGCAAATTTTCCTCAAGTAGATGACCTAAGGTTTATCAATCCGTGGGAGGCGTAGGATGAAGATGGTCTCTCTCAAGCAACCCTGCAATCAAATAACAAAGAGTCTCTTGTGTCCTCAACACATCCAATACAATGGTTAATTCTATAGGTGCACTAGTTCGGTGAAGAGATGGTGATACAAGTGCAATATGGATGGTAGATATAGGTTTTTGTAATCTGAAAATATAAAAGCAGCAAGGTAACTGATGATAAAAGTGAGCACAAACGGTATTGCAATGCTTAGAAACAAGGTCTAGGGTTCATACTTTCACTAGTGCAAGTTCTCTCAACAATACTGACATAGTTGAATCATATGTAAATCCCTCATGTGTGACAAAGAGTTCACTCCAAAATCACAAATAGCGGAGAACAAACGAAGAAATTATTACAGGGTATGAAACCACGTCAAAGTTATCTTTTCCGATCAATCTTATGAGCTATCCCTATAAGTGTCACGAATAGCCCTAGAGTTTGTACTAAAATAACACCTTAAGATACATCAACAAAAACCCTAATGTCACCTAGATACTCCAATGTCACCACAAGTACCCATGGGCTTGATTATACAATATGTTAGAAATATGCCCTAGAGGCAATAATAAAATGGTTATTATTGTATTTCCTTATTCATGATAATTGTCTATTGTTCATGCTATAATTGTGTTAACCGGAAACCGTAATGCATGTGTGAATACATAGACCACAACATGTCCCTAGTGAGCCTCTAGTTGGTTAGATCGTTGATCAATAGATGGTCACGGTTTCATGACCATGGACATTGGATGTCGTTGATAACGGGATCACATCATTAGGAGAATGATGTGATGGACAAGACCCAATCCTAAGCATAGCACAAGATCGTGTAGTTCGTCTGCTAAAGCTTTTCTAATGTCAAGTATCGTTTCCTTAGACCATGAGATTGTGCAACTCCCGGATATCGTAGGAATACTTTGGGTGTGCCAAACGTCACAACGTAACTGGGTGGCTATAAAGGTACACTACGGGTATCTCCGAAAGTATCTGTTGGGTTGGCACGAATCGAGACTGGGATTTGTCACTCCGTATGACGGAGAGGTATCTCCGGGCCCACTCGATAAGACATCATCATAATGAGCTCAATGTGACTAAGGAGTTAGCCACGGGATGATGTGTTACGGAACGAGTAAAGAGACTTACCGGTAACGAGATTGAACAAGGTATAGGGATACCGACGATCGAATCTCGGGCAAGTATCATACCGGTAGACAAAGGGAATTGTATACGGGATTGATTGAATCCCCGACATCATGGTTCATCCGATGAGATCATCGTGGAGCATGTGAGAACCAACATGGGTATCCAGATCCCGCTGTTGGTTATTGACCGGAGAGGTGTCTCGGTCATGTCTACGTGTCTCCCGAACCCGTAGGGTCTACACACTTAAGGTTCAATGACGCTAGGGTTATAGGGAAATAATGTACGTGGTTACTGAAGGTTGTTCGGAGTCTCGGATGAGATCCCGGACATCACGATGAGTTCCGGAATAGTCCGGAGGTAAAGATTTATATATAGGAAGTTGTTATTGGGGTTCCGGAAAAAGTTTGGTTTTTTCCGGTATTATACCGGGAAGCTTCCGGAAGGTTCCGGAGGTCCGGAAAAGTTTCCACCACGTCCAATACAGCAGCATGGGCTGTAAGGGGGCGCCCTAGCCTTAATGGGCCTGGGGCACCAGCCCCCCTAAGGCCCATGCGCATGGGGAGGGGAAACCCTAAGGGGGAGGGCCTCCACTTGACTTGGGAGGCACTCCTCCCCCCCCCTTGGCCGCCGCCCTAACCCCAGATGGGATCTAGGGGGGCCGGCCCCCTCCCCCCTCAGCCTATAAATAGTGGAGGGGTGGGAGGGAGGCCACACCTCAGCCCCTGGCGCAGCCCTCCCCCTCCTACACCTTCCTCCTCCTCCATAGCGCTTGGTGAAGCCCTGCCGGAGTACCACGCAGCTGCACCGCCACCACGCCGTCGTGCTGCCGGAGCTCTCCCTCAACCTTTCCTTCCTCCTTGCTGGATCAAGGCGTAGGAGACGTCACCGGGCTGCACGTGTGTTGAACGCGGAGGCGCCGTTGTTCGGCGCTTAGATCGGAATCGACCGCGATCTAAATCGCTGCGAGTACGACTCCACCAACCGCATTCTTGTAACGCTTCCGCTTAGCGATCTTCAAAGGTATGAAGATGCACTCTCCCCTTACTCGTTGCTGGTTTCTCCATAGATAGATCTTGGTGAATACGTAGGAAAATTTTGATTTACTACTACGTCTCCCAACAGTGGTATCAGAGCTAGGTCTATGCGTAGAATCTATGCACGAGTAGAACACAAGTTGTTTTGGGCGTCGATCTTGTTAATTTGCTTGCCGTTACTAGTCTTATCTCGATTCGGCGGTATTGTGGGATGAAGCGGCCCAGACCAACTTTACACGTACTCTTACGTGAGACCGGTTCCACCGCCTGACATGCACTTGTTGCATAAGGTGGCTAGCGGGTGTCTGTCTCTCCCACCTTAGTCGGATTGGATTCGATGAAAAGGGTCCTTATGAAGGGTAAATAGCAATTGGCATATCATGTTGTGGTTTTGGTGTAGGTAAGAAACGTTCTTGCTAGAAACCTATAGCAGCCACGTAAAAACTTGCAACTACAAATTAGAGGATGTCTAACTTGTTTTTGCAGCATATGCCTTGTGATGTGATATGGCCAAAAGGATGTGATGTGATGCATTGTGATGTATGAGATTGATCATGTTCTTGTAATAGGATTCACGACTTGCATGTCGATGAGTATGACAACCGGCAGGAGCCAAAGGAGTTGTCTTATTTTATTGTATGACCTGCGTGTCAATCATAAACGCCATGTAATTACTTTACTTTATTGCTAAACGTTAGCCATAGTAGTAGAAGTAATAGTTGGCGAGACAATTTCATGAAGACACAATGATGGAGATCATGATGATGGAGATCATGGTGTCGTGCCGGTGACAGTGATGATCATGGTGCCCCGAAGATGGAGATCAAAGGAGCAAGATGATATTGGCCATATCATGTCACTATATTGATTGCATGTGATGTTTATCATGTTTACATCTTATTTGCTTAGAACGACGGTAGTAAATAAGATGATCTCTCAATAAAATTTCAAGAAAGGTGTTCACCCTAACTGTGCACCGTTGCTAAGGATCGTTGTTCCGAAGCACCACGTGATGATCGGGTGTGATAGGTTCTAACGTTCGCATACAACGGGTGTAAGCCAGATTTACACACGCGAAACACTTAGGTTGACTTGACGATCCTAGCATGTACAGACATGGCCTCGGAACACAGAAGACCGAAAGGTCGAACATGAGTCGTATAGTAGATGCGATCAACATGGAGATGTTCACCATGGATGACTAGTCCGTCTCACGTGATGATCGGACACGGGCTAGTTGACATGGATCATGTATCACTTGGATGACTAGAGAGATGTCTATCTAAGTGGGAGTTCATTAAATAATTTGATTATGTGAACTTAATTATCATGAACTTAGTCTAAAATTGTCTTTACAAACTATATTGTAGATCCAATGGCCAACGCTAATGTCACCCTCAACTTCAACGCGTTCCTAGAGAAAACCAAGCTGAAAGATGATGGAAGCAACTATGCGGACTGGAGCTTGAGGATCATCCTCATAGCTTCCAAGAGATTGTATGTCCTTGATGCACTGCTAGGTGACCCACCCATTTTCCCAGCGGACCAAGACATTACGAACGCCTGGCAGTCACGCTGCGATGATTACTCCCTTGTTCAGTGCGGCATGCTTTACAGTTTAGAACCGGGGCTCCAAAAGCGTTTTGAGCAACACGAAGCATATGAGATGTTCCAAGAGCTGAAACTGGTTTTCCAAGCTCATGCCCGGGTCGAGAGATATGACATCTTCGACAAGTTCTTTAGCTGTAAGATGGAGGAGAATAGTTCTGTCAGTGAACACATACTCAAAATGTCTGGGTTGCACAACCGCTTGACTCAGCTGGGAGTTAATCTCCCGGATGACTCGGTCATTGACAGAATCCTTCAGTCGCTTCCACCTAGCTACAAGAGCTTTGTGATGAACTACAACATGCAGGGTATGGAGAAGTCCATTCCTGAGTTGTACTCGATGCTGAAATCAGCGGAGGTCGAGATCAAAAAGGAGCATCAAGTGTTGATGGTGAATAAGACCACTAGTTTCAAGAAAGGCAAGGGTAAGAAGAACTTCAAGAAGGACGGCAAAGATGTTGCCGCGCTCGGTAAACAAGTTGCCGGGAAGAAGAAGAACAAGAATGGACCCAAGCCTGAGACTGAGTGCTTTTATTGCAAGGGTACCGGTCACTGGAAGCGGAACTGCCCCAAGTACTTAGCGGATAAGAAGGCCGGCAACGTTAAAGGTATATGTGATATACTTGTTATTGATGTGTACCTAACCAGCGCTCGTAGTAGCTCCTGGGTATTTGATACCGGTGCAGTTGCTCACATTTGTAACTCCAAGCAGGAGCTGCGGAATAAGCGGAGACTGGCAAAGGACGAGGTGACGATGCGCGTCGGGAATGGTTCCAAGGTCGATGTGATCGCCGGCGGCACGCTACCTCTACATCTACCTTCGGGATTAGTTTTAAACCTCAATAATTGTTATTTAGTACCAGCTTTGAGCATGAACA
Source organism: Elymus sibiricus (assembly GCA_039707655.1). Classification (NCBI taxonomy): domain Eukaryota; kingdom Viridiplantae; phylum Streptophyta; class Magnoliopsida; order Poales; family Poaceae; genus Elymus; species Elymus sibiricus. The sequence goes on from CM077663.1 coordinate 85,044,119, forward strand.
TTGTATCTGGATCTCGTTTGATGCGAGATGGCTACTCATTTAAATCTGAGAATAATGGTTGTTCTATTTATATGAGAGAAATGTTTTATGGTCATGCCCCGCTGGTCAATGGTTTATTTTTGATGAATCTCGAACGTGATGTTACACATGTCCATAGTGTGAGTACCAAAAAGTGTAAGGTTGATAACGATAGTCCCACTTACATGTGGCACTGCCGCCTTGGTCATATTGGTGTCAAACGCATGAAGAAGCTCCATGCTGATGGACTTCTGGAGTCTCTTGATTTCGAATCATTTGACACGTGCGAACCATGCCTCATGGGCAAGATGACCAAGACTCCGTTCTCTGGAATAATGGAGCGAGCAACTGACTTGTTGGAGATAATACATACCGATGTATGCGGTCCAATGAGCGTCGAGGCTCGCGGTGGCTACCGTTATGTTCTCACCCTCACTGATGACTTGAGCAGATATGGGTATGTCTACTTAATGAAACACAAGTCTGAAACCTTTGAAAGGTTCAAGGAATTTCAGAGTGAGGTAGAGAATCAACGTGACAGGAAAATAAAGTGCCTACGATCTGATCGTGGCGGACAATATTTAAGTCACGAGTTTGGCACGCACCTAAGGAAATGTGGAATTGTTTCACAACTCACGCCGCCTGGCACACCTCAGCGAAATGGTGTGTCTGAACGTCGTAATCGCACTCTATTGGATATGGTGCGATCTATGATGTCTCTTACCGACTTACCGCTATCATTTTGGGGATATGCATTAGAGACTGCCGCATTCACTTTAAATAGGGCACCGTCAAAGTCCGTTGAGACGACACCGTATGAATTATGCTTTGGAAAGAAACCTAAGCTGTCGTTTCTAAAAGTTTGGGGATGCGATGCTTATGTGAAGAAACTTCAACCTGAGAAGCTCGAACCCAAAGCGGAAAAGTGCGTCTTCATAGGATGTCCCAAAGAGACTATTGGGTATACCTTCTACCTCAGATCCGAAGGCAAAGTCTTTGTTGCCAAGAATGGATCCTTTCTCGAGAAAGAGTTTCTCTCGAAAGAAGTAAGTGGGAGGAAAATAGAACTTGATGAGGTAATCGTACCTCCACTCGAACCGGAAAGTGGCGCAGCACGGGAAGTTGTTTCCGCGGAGCCTACACTGGCTGGAGAGGAAGTTAATGATGATGACCATGAAACTTCAGATCAAGTTACTATTGAACGTCAAAGGTCCACTAGGACACGTTCCGCACCAGAATAGTACGGCAACCCTGTCCTGGAGATCATGTTGTTGGACAACGGTGAACCTTCGAACTATGAAGAAGCGATGGCGGGCCCGGATTCCAACAAATGGCTTGAAGCCATGAAATCCGAGATAGGATCCATGTATGAGAACAAAGTGTGGACTTTGGTGGACTTGCCTGATGATAAGCGAGCCATTGAAAATAAATGGATCTTTAAGAAGAAGACTGACGCGGATGGTAATGTGATCGTCTATAAGGCTCGGCTTGTCGCTAAGGGTTATCGACAAGTTCAAGGAGTTGACTACGATGAGACTTTCTCACCCGTAGCGATGCTGAAGTCTGTCCGAATCATGTTAGCAATTGCCGCATTTTATGATTATGAGATCTGGCAAATGGACGTCAAAACGGCATTCCTTAATGGCTTCCTTAAGGAAGAACTGTATATGATGCAGCCGAAAGGTTTTGTCGATCCTAAAGATGCTAACAAAGTATGCAAGCTCCAGCGCTCCATCTATGGGCTGGTGCAAGCATCTCGGAGTTGGAACATTCGCTTTAATGAGGTGATTAAAGCGTTTGGGTTTATACAGGTTTATGGAGAACCCTGTATTTACAAGAAAGTGAGTGGGAGCTCTGTAGCATTTCTCATATTATATGTGGATGACATATTGTTGATGGGAAATGATATAGAACTTTTGGAAAGTGTAAAGGCCTACTTGAATAAACGTTTTTCAATGAATGACCTTGGATAAGCTGCTTACATATTAGGTATTAAGATCTATAGAGATAGATCGAAACGCCTCATAGGTCTTTCACAAAGCACATACCTTGAAAAGATATTGAAGAAGTTCAATATGGATCAGTCCAAGAAGGGGTTCTTGCCTGTGTTACATGGTGTGAGACTGAGTACGACTCAATGCCCGACCACGGCAAAAGATAGAGAAGAGATGAGTGTCATCCCCTATGCTTCAGCCATAGGCTCTATTATGTATGCCATGCTGTGTACCAGACCTGATGTGAACCTTGCCATAAGTTTGGTAGGGAGGTACCAAAGTGATCCCAGAGCGGAACACTGGACAGCGGTCAAGAATATCCTGAAGTACCTGAAAAGGACAAAGGACATGTTTCTCGTATATGGAGGTGCCGAAGAGCTCATCGTAAAGGGTTACGTCGATGCTAGCTTCGACACAGATCCGGACGACTCCAAGTCACAAACCGGATACGTGTATATTTTGAACGGAGGGGCAGTCAGCTGGTGCAGCAGCAAGCAAAGTGTCGTGGCGGCATCTACATGTGAAGCGGAGTATATAGCTGCTTCGGAAGCAGCAAAGGAGGGAGTCTGGATGAACGAGTTCATCACCGACCTAGGAGTAATTCCCAATGCGTGAGGCCCGATGACTCTATTCTGTGACAACACTAGAGCTATTGCCCTTGCCAAGGAGCCCAGGTTTCACAAGAAGACAAGACACATCAAACGCCGCTTCAACTCCATCCGTGATTACATTCAGGAGGGAGATATAGATATTTGTAAAGTACATACGGATCTGAATGTCGCAGATCCGTTGACTAAACCTCTCTCACGAGCGAAACATGATCAACACCAGAATGCTATGGGTGTTCGATTCATCACAATGTAACTAGATTATTGACTCTAGTGCAAGTGGGAGACTGTTGGAAATATGCCCTGTAGGCAATAATAAAATGGTTATTATTGTATTTCCTTGTTCATGATAATTGTCTATTGTTCATGCTATAATTGTGTTAACCGGAAACCGTAATGCATGTGTGAATACATAGACCACAACATGTCCCTAGTGAGCCTCTAGTTGGCTAGCTCGTTGATCAATAGATGGTCACGGTTTCATGACCATGGACATTGGATGTCGTTGATAACGGGATCACATCATTAGGAGAATGATGTGATGGACAAGACCCAATCCTAAGCATAGCACAAGATCGTGTAGTTCGTCTGCTAAAGCTTTTATAATGTCAAGTATCGTTTCCTTAGACCATGAGATTGTGCAACTCCCGGATATTGTAGGAATACTTTGGGTGTGCCAAACGTCACAACGTAACTGGGTGGCTATAAAGGTACACTACGGGTATCTCCGAAAGTATCTGTTGGGTTGGCACGAATCGAGACTGGGATTTGTCACTCCGTATGATGGAGAGGTATCTCTGGACCCACTCGGTAAGACATCATCATAATGAGCTCAATGTGACTAAGGAATTAGCCACGGGATGATGTGTTACGGAACGAGTAAAGAGACTTGCCGGTAACGAGATTGAACAAGGTATAGGGATACCGACGATCGAATCTCGGGCAAGTATCATACCGGTAGACAAAGGGAATTGTATACGGGATTTATTGAATCCCCGACATCGTGGTTCATCCGATGAGATCATCATGGAGCATGTGGGAACCAACATGGGTATCCAGATCCCGCTGTTGGTTATTGACCGGAGAGGTGTCTTGGTCATGTCTACGTGTCTCCCGAACCCGTAAGGTCTACACACTTAAGGTTTGATGACGCTAGGGTTATAGGGAAATAATGTACGTGGTTACCGAAGGTTGTTCGGAGTCCCGGATGAGATCCTGGACATCACGAGGAGTTCCGGAATAGTCCGGAGGTAAAGATTTATATACAGGAAGTTGTTATTAGGGTTCCGGAAAAAGTTCGGTTTTTTTCGGTATTGTACCGGGAAGCTTCCGGAAGGTTCCGGAGGATTCCGGAAGGGTCCGGAGGTCCGGAAAAGGTTCCACCACGTCCAATACAGCAGCATGGGCTGTAAGGGGGCGCCCTAGCCTTAATGGGCCTGGGGCACCAGCCCCCCTAAGGCCCATGCGCATGGGGAGGGGAAACCCTAAGGGGGAGGGCCTCCACTTGACTTGGGAGGCACTCCTCCCCCCCCCCTTGACCGCCGCCCCAACCCTAGATGGGATCTAGGGGGGCCGGCCCCCTCCCCCCTCAGCCTATAAATAGTGGAGGGGTGGGAGGGAGGCCACACCTCAGCCCCTGGCGCAGCCCTCCCCCTCCTACACCTTCCTCCTCCTCCATAGCGCTTGGTGAAGCCCTGCCGGAGTACCACGCAGATCCACCGCCACCACGCCGTCGTGCTGCCGGAGCTCTCCCTCAACCTCTCCTTCCTCCTTGCTGGATCAAGGCGTAGGAGACGTCACCGGGCTGCACGTGTGTTGAACGCGGAGGCGCCGTTGTTCGGCGCTTAGATCGGAATCGACCGCGATCTGAATCGCTGCGAGTATGACTCCACCAACCGCGTTCTTGTAACGCTTCCGCTTAGCGATCTTCAAAGGTATGAAGATGCACTCTCCCCTTACTCGTTGCTGGTTTCTCCATAGATAGATCTTGGTGAATACGTAGGAAAATTTTGATTTACTACTACGTCTCCCAACACAATATGCATCATACAATTTCAGATTTATCATGTTCAATCCAACACAAAGAACTTCAAAGTGTGCCCCAAAGTTTCTACCGGAGAGTCAGGACAAAAACGTGTGCCAACCCCTATGCATAGATTCCCAAGGTCACGGAACCCGCAAATTGATCACCAAAACATACATCAAGTGGATTAATAGAACATCCCATTGTCACCACGGATATCCCATCGTAAGACATACATCAAGTGTTCTCAAATCCTTTAAAGACTCAATCCGATAAGAAAACTTCAAAGGAAAAACTCAATTCATCACAAGAAGATAGAGAGGGGAAAACTCCATATGATTCATCTATATTAATAAAGCTCGCGATACATCAAGATCGTATCATCTCAAGAACACGAGAGAGAGAAAGAGATCAAACACATAGCTACCGGTACATACCCTCAGCCCTGAGGGTGAACTACTCCCTCCTCATCATGGAGACCGTCGGGATGATGAAGATGGCCTCCGGTGATGGTTTCCCCCTCCGGCAGGGTGCCGGAACGGGCTACCGGTTGGTTTTTCATGGCTCTGGAGGCTTGCGGCGGCGGAACTCCCGATCTAGGTTTGTTTCTGGGGGTTTCTATATTTATAGGAATTTTTGGCGGCGGAAACAAGTCCAAGGGGGCCACGAGGAAGTCACAAGCCAGCAGGGTGGGGCGCGCCCCTATGGCTTGTGGCTTCCTCGGCCTTCTTCTTTGATGACTCTTCGCTCCAGTATTTTTTATATTTTCCAAAAATATTCTCCGTAAATTTTCAGCTCATTCCGAGAACTTTTATTTTCTACACAAAAACAACACCACGGTAGTTCTGCTGAAAACAGCGTCAGTCCGGGTTAGTTTTAATAAAATCATACCAAAATCAAATAGAATTATTATAAACATGGCATGAATACTTCATAAATTATAGATACGTTGGAGACGTATCAATCATCATTGGAGCTCGGATGCAGTCCGACGTTGGAGCTCGGAAGCAGTCCGGCATAAAACTCAAGATCGAAGATGCCTCAAAAGCAGTCCGGCATAAAAGCTCGGATGTGAATGGCTGGCTCCATAAAAGACTATTCCGGCATTTAATCTCGGATGTGGTCCTTCAAATTTTCAGAGACCGAGGTAATTTATGACACCTCGGATGCCGACCAGCGTTGGAGCTCGGACACAATCCGGTGTTGGAGCTCGGACGCAGCCCGTCATTGGCGCTCAGATGCCGATCAGCGTTGGAGCTCGGCTACAAAAAACACCTCGGACGCAGTCTGGCATCAAGCTCGGACGCGAGTGGTTGTCTCCTTAGAGGTCTTTTCCGACATTATGTTCGGTTGAACTCCTCCAAACTTTTCATGACCGAGGTAGTCTATGACACCTCGGATGCCGACCAGCGTTGGAGCTCGGCTAAAAATACACCTCGGATGCAGTTCGGCGTTGGAGCTCGAATGCAAGAGGATATCGCCCCACAGGAAAAAATTACCCGAGGTGTGGCGTAAAAATTACAAGGCATTGATAAAAGCTGATAACTTAAAGGGGCTCCTCAGATGCCCGACGTATGAACTCTTCGGATAGACATCGGCGATTCTCAAGATCGGAGATGGGAAGATTTGTTGAACCAGTTTTCAAGACCGACGACCGAAGACGAAGAACAGTTCGGAAGAACCGAGGAGCGTCCCCAACTTGAAGACCGGTTCAAGGGGGCTACTGAGGGTGTCCTGGACTAGGGGGTACTCACTACGTCGTCTCCCGACCAGAGGGGTCGGGCCGAGGACCCCGATGGCGGTTCACTCATGGGCCACTTCGGGCAGCCCATGCCGACTACAAGGAGGTTTCCACAAGACTTGGCGCACAAGACAAGGACTCCTTTAAACCCTAGGCCCCTGATGCATATATAAACCGAGGCCAGGCTAGGCAATAGATCATTACATTACATCTCATATTCATTACTACAATCTCGTGATAGATACCTGTACTATGTACTATCCCCATATCAATACAATCAAAAGCAGGACGTAGGGTATTATCTTCTCGAGAGAGCCCGAACCTGGGTAAAATCATGTGTCCATGTTACCATCGTTCCAAGACGTCTAGATTAGGACCCCTACTATGAGATATTCCGGATTTATCTCCGACACCTTCCACGCGACGCAAGTGGCGCGGGCGTTCTGGGACAACGTCATCAAGCTCCACGGCATCCCTGCTTCGATCGTCTCCGACCGCGACAAGGTGTTCACCAGCAAACTTTGGCGCGAACTGCTTGCTGGTGCGGGAACCAAGCTGCTCTACTCCACCGCGTACCACCCGCAGACGGACGGCCAGAGCGAGCGCATCAACCAGTGCATGGAGATGTACCTCCGGTGTGCGGTGCATGACACGCCGCTCAAGTGGCGCCGCTGGCTGCCCATGGCAGAGTTGTGGTACAACTCGACCTTCCACTCGTCGCTCAACTGCACCCCTTTCAAGGCGTTGTATGGCAAGGAGGCCAACCTGGGAGCCATGGCTGCGTGGGCCGCCGATGCTCCGACTGGCGAGGACATGGACTGGGCGACCCACACGGCGCGCATCCGGGAGCAGCTGGCGCGCGCCCAGCATCGCTTCAAGAAGCAGGCTGACCGCAACCGCACAGACCGTCAATTCCAGGTGGGCGAATAGGTGCTCTTGAAGCTGCAGCCTTACGTCCAACAATCCATCGTCGGCCGTCCCTGCGCCAAGCTCGTGTTCAAGTTCTTCGGGCCGTACACCGTCGTCGAGAAGATTGGGTTGATGGCTTACAAGCTCGACCTGCCGGCGTCTAGTCGCGTGCACCCGGTCTTCCATGTCTCCCAATTGAAGCCGTTCACACCCGACTACACGCCGGTGTACGTCGACCTACCACGGGTACCAGACCTGTCTGTGGAACATGAAGCACCAACTCAGATTCTGGAGCGCCGGATGATGAAGAAAGGCAACTCTGCAATCGTACAGCTCAAGGTTCAGTGGGGCGACAACTCTTCTTCGTCCACTACTTGGGAGGATTATGAGTTTCTTCGGCAACGCTTTCCGGAGGCCACGATCTGGGAGGACATCGGCAACGCCCCGGAAGAAGGGACTCAGTCTTAAGGGAGGGAGAATGCCACACTTGGCTACTTGTCCAGTGTGACGTGGCAACCGAGTACCGGGCCCCACCTGTTAGGAGCGTGTGTGCGTGTGGCTGGGGTTTTAAACCGGCGGCCTGTGGCTGGGAAAGACATGCGTGATGAATCAGTCTGTATCCTCACCTAAACATTCCTCTGCAATAGACTCCTTCTTCCCCAAGTTTTCCTCTGTCCCTCACCTAATTCCTCCACTCCCCTTTCCCCCTTTCCTGGTGCGTTACAGGAGCACTGAAGAAGGACGCAACGCACACACACAAGCTCGCCTCCAGCACGACAAGAAGGACGCACGCATTTGCTGTCACCGGCGGGAGTCGCCCTGCCGGGCTCAAGGTCTCATCCATCCAGACAAAAGGACACGGGTGCTGCCTCTCGGGCCTCTTCGTGAGATGATCGTGCTCTTGTAACATTGTAATTCAGGTTGGATGTTGACCGGGAAATCAACGCGTGATCTTTGCTGCTTTTTTTTATTTTGGGGACGTGATCTTTGCTGCTGGGAGTAGTAGTTAGTGGTAGTACTACTGAGCTTCTGCAAGGAGAAGAACCTCGTATCGTATCCATGGAGACCCAGCAGGAGCCGACCAAAGCGGGTGTGGTGGGGGCGCCGCAGGGGTCGGCGGTGGAGTTCTCCAGAGGAGTGAATTGCAAAAGAAACCACCACATCTTAAATTCAGTTTCGGAATTGCCATCACATTCCTTCGGCGCGATTTTCTTGTTAATTTTCTCAATAAAAGCCAATGATCGGTTTGCAACAAATTAATTCGTTCTATGACATGCCGGGCCCACTAGTCCGTGCCACGTGGCAGTAAAAGTCAGCACAGACGGTGTCGACTGTTAAGTTGGACATGGACCCACCTGTCAGCACACTTCTCTCTTAAACCTTCTTCTCTTTGGGACATTCATTCGAACAGCTTGGATGCAAGGGAGGTGCCTCGCTGGTCTGCGCACACAAGCAACAGCGGCACCAGGAGGCATCAAAGAAGCAGCCATGAGGTAGCTCGCGCACGAGAAGGACGCCAGGTCACACACGCCCCGCGCGCACGCACGCAGGCCGCACCATCCATGGCGAGCTTGGCTCGCGCCGCCCGTCGGATGACGATGTGGGACACGGCTTGGTCCAGAGGGCTCCATGGACTGAGCCGCCGCGAGCGCACGCACCAGGACACGGCAGGAATGCGTGAGGCGAGGGTCTGAGCCGCCCGTCTCCTGGTGCGTACGCTCGCGGTGTGCGCGCGCGGTTGTGGTGGGCTCGGTCTCGGGCTCGGCGGAGGTGCAGCGCCGCCGTTCTTCGAGCCCAGAGGATCTCTGACGCGGGCGACGACCGAGAGGAGGTCGAATGCGGGCAGCTCGATCTGGCCGTGCTCCCATGGACGAGCTCGAGGCACACACCTGACGGCTGTGACAAGCCCCGCCACGCTGCCCGCCGGAACCGGCCACCAGCCACCCTTGCCGTCAGCCGCGCACGCCTCGCCAGCGCCTCCCTCGCTCCTCCTCATTAGGTCACCGACCCCACGCGCGGTGGCGAGAAGCTCGTGCCAGCCACTGCATCGTCAGACGGGCTCTGCCTGCACCGCGCGACCCCTTGTCGCCGCCCTCTGCTGGCTCCGACGAGCTTCGCCATGAGCACGGCCGCTACGTCCCTGCGACCGGCTCGCCCACGACCGTCACCCGCTGCACTCTTGTTCGATTCAACGGCAAAAAGTCCATTTTCAACCCTGAAGTCGTAGAGGTTCGGCGAAACGAACCCTCGAGTCGAAATTTACCCCCTGAACTATGCAATCCCTGTCTAAATCGAACCCTGACGTCATTTGAGGCATAAAAAAGCTGACGTGGCAGGGATTCGTCTGCCTGGTGGGCCAAGGCACGCATCCGTCCTCCATCCTTGGCCAGCCCATTTGTATTTTTTTGTCTTAAAAAAATGTTTTTTCTTGTTAAAGGGAGCACCTATTAAACGCAAAGAACATCACACAGGACGAACAGAGAGACCCGTGACGAGCTCACATCAGCCAGCATGTACATTTTTTGTCTGCTCTTTGGGTCGTAGGAGACCCTCACCTGGCTGGAGACACGAGGAGCTGAAAAAAGGGAGAACGCTAGAGGCGAGTCGATCGCTAGCCATTCGTCTGCTCCAGACCACGAGCGCGAGCTGCCAATGTGTGCGCCCTAGCTTGCACGAGGGAGTGAAAACCAAATTTCGTTGACAATTGGTAAAAAATATGTCTCAAATGTTTTAGAAATGGGTGTGCCTAGGTCTCAGTCGAAGTCTCAGTCAAGTAGTATAGTAGGTAAGAAGAAAAAAAACTAAAAAAAATTATTTGCACGAATCTCGATGCAAGATCAATGGATTATAGTATCGACTGAGACTTCGCGAAGTCTCAGTCGACTGATTTTTAGCAGGGCTGTTTAAAAATTCTGAAAATTTACAATCTCAAATTTCATAAAATCTTTTGTCTGAAGATGGATTTTTTTGTGTATCGCAAAAGTGTAGTATTTCAGTTTGCGGTGTGCCCAGGCTCTGACAATTTGCTAGCTCCGCCACTGTTTACAAATATTTGCCCAGGCTCTGATATTTCGTTGACAATTTACAAATATTTGCTAGCTCCGCCACATTTTTTTAATCTATGAACATTTTTTGAAAACAGAAACGGTTTCCAAAATTCCAAAATAAATAAATAGAAAATATGAACATATATTGAAGTACGCGAACATATTAGAAAATTCATGACCATTTTATCCTTTTGAAAATCTGGTTCACGATGTTTTTTTTGTTTTCTATTTCCTACTAAGAACAAATGTAAAAATAAAAATAAAAACAAAAAAGGAAAAAATAAAATAAAATAAAATAAGAAAAGGAAGAAAAAGGGAGCAAGTGACACAACAGGAAAATGTAGGTCTTGGATTCGGGCCGGTTTAAAAAATAAAATAAAAACTGCGCATATTAAAGAAGGAAAAAAATAAAAAACGGGCCGGCCCAACGACGAACATTGTGAAATGGCATCAATCCCGGTCATACGTCGACAATCCTTGTTTGCCAAACGATTCCATGTTTTAATTTAGATTGGGATTACATAGTTCAAGATGCAATCGACCAGGATTTTGACTTGAGGGTTCATTTCGCCAAACCTCTACGAGTTTAGAGTTGAAAATGGACTTTTTCCGATTCAATGCCTCAAAGAGGAAAGGAAGGATCGAGAGAGATAAGGGAGCTGACGGGTGGGCCCACCGTACAATCTAACGGTCAATAAATGATGTTGACCATTTTGTGCCACGTCAATCGTCAACGCTTACATATGGGCCCAGCATGTCAGAATTAATTTGATGCAAACCGGTCATCAATATTTATTAAGAACATTAGTAAGAAAACATGTTGATTTTTTGGGCGCCCAAGAAATGTGGTGGCCATTCCAAAGTTGGATTTGAAATGCGGTGGTTTTTTGTAATTCACTTTTTTTTCGGAGTAGGTACTCTGATCCGCTCTCCTCAACTTGGACGGTAATATCGCTCAGTAGCTCGCCGGCGGTGGAAGGTTGCGAAGGTGGAGGCGGCTCTTCCCCATCCGTGCAGGCAACATGGAACAGGTCAGAGTAGGAGCTCGACCGTGGTGCAAAGGACCAGGCTGCAAAGGACAACAAGCCCAGACCAGAGGTGGCGGAGGCGAGGTCGCGGTGGTGAGAAGCGGCAGAGGTCTCGGCGCCGGGCGGCTAGAGGACGGGAACAGATGTTGCGGCTTGATCGGAGCGTGGTGGCCGCTTGCACATTACCAGGACCTATTTGTAACAGGCTAGGGACCTCTTTGGACATTCCCTGGTTCGTTCTGAACAAAGAAAAAACCGAGAAAAAGAAACCCATGTACGTGATATGTCAAATCATCACCAAATCGGGATGAATAGGAAAATTAGGGACAAAAAAAATCTGTGTGTGTGTTGGGGTGGGGGGGGGGGGGGGGGAATGTGAAAGAAATCTTTAAATTAGTAATAAATATTTGACAGAAACCAGATTTATGATGTTCTCTGTCACAAGAGCATATTTTGAGATAAAAAATGAATTTACTGTAAGTTTAATAAGTTTTAAAGTGTAAATGTTTCACACGTTCCACCACTTTATCTAAGTTTTGTTTCAAAGTTTCATAATATGACCTCCTTGGTATGTCAAACGTGCAGTATTCTGTATTCATTTGATCTTATACAAATTAAGTTCTTTATCGCAGACTTTTTTCTCCTTTATATGATTCTTTTAAGATATCGAGTATTAATTATTCATTTTCTACATAAAATACTTTGGGCAATGGATTAGACTTCTTAAGCCATTCTTTCTTTTCTTATCTACGTTTGTGAAAATAAAATTGTTGATCTGTCTATTGGAAAACAAATAACAAGGAAGTAGTTTCTTCAAATCCAAATATCAAAGTGATACTATGATTTCGAGTCAAATGTTCTTCCTAAGCCTCTTCCTGCACCGAATTCATTTATGTTCACTAATTTTCAGTTGGCATGTCTTCCTCAGGGTGGTAATGAGTAGCTCTGTCCTCCCGCCTCAAAGAATTCGTTTTTTATCTTTCGGGTAAGATGCCTTACTCATGTACAACTTTCTCATTTTCTTCCATTACCCATGGCGATTGTATCCGTGTAGCACTTTTAAGGCAAGATGGAGCCTCACGGCCACGGCCACACATAAATCTGTGATAAATGGTGAGCCCATAGCTATCATGATTTCTTAACCTTCCTAATTTCGATTCAGTTAGAAGATGATCAGTGAGTACATATATGAACTTGCTGAGGAGATGGTTTGAAACATTGGAAGACAGATTTTACAAAATTTAAGAAATATAAATGCCACATGTCACATCTGATTATAAATGTGATTATTTCTGAAAACCAGATATGCATCATGCTATCATTTCGCCATTCTGCTTCGTTATGCGTTGATGGCAGGGCAAGAAGGCTATTTTTTTTCTTCTGAAAGTACACTAAGGCGTACCATAATTTATAGCTCATATCGTTGTTGTCCGCATGAGCGCATGGATTTTTCAACTTCTTGTAAAAAAAATGTATACATTGCCTTCTACTCCCTCTATAAAGAAATATAAGAGAGTTTAGATCTACATTTTCTTTTACAAGAAGTTAAAAAATCCATGCGCCCATGCGTACAATGATACGGGAGAGGATGCTGCCTTCACCTGTGTGGCGATGGTCTTTTCAGGTGCAGAAAATGGAAAAGAAAAAGGGAAAGCAATGAAAAAAGGGGGAAATGGCATGTTAATCAAAGTACACACGAGCTGAGTGGCATTTTTACGAAGCCAATGCTAAGAGTGGCAATCTTGCGAAGCCCTGTGTTGAAAGTGGCAAATAGCCAATTTTTACGGAAAGACACCTTGGCCACTTCCCATAGTGTTAAGCAGGAATGTAAAGAAGTAAACGGATGATATATACGTTATGTGATTTGACTATGCAGATTGCGGATTCTACATAACTGAGGATCTGTGTAATTCGTACCTCACTTGCTCCAAAAATCTGTGCAAACTGATCTTTGGAGAATTTAACAAGTGACACTCATTGTATGTACATCGCTTGGAAAAATAGCTAAAAATAAGTGAAGAGGATGAGCTGGATAACAGAACCGTGAGAGAATTTCAGCAGTGGGTAGAGCATGCCTCGGCTTTCTCCTGGCCGAGAGATTAATTACTCTATTCTTTGGCACTTTGGTTGTGTGGATTTGGGAGAGGATGCTGCCTTCACCTGTGTGGCGATGGTCATCAGGTGGGTGGTGCGGACAGGTTACATTGCACCCAGTTGGGATATATATGGCGCCATTGAGCGACTGAACAATGGGTACACGGCGATTGGATAGCTTGTTACTAATACAAGAGCAGATTTTGTATGCAGCAAGGGTGTTGTTAAATGCAGGTCAAGTAGCTCATCAGAGAACAACCCCAAGCGACAATACAACCTATGGTGTCTAAATGTCTCTCAAGCTCAACAAGACAAGAATACCAACTTGTTAACTCACTGTCAAGTTGTTGCCGAGGCAGCGGCACCAAAAGCACCTATGACATTAGACAATCAGACCCAATCTGCATCAGTTTCTTCGGTATACCGACGGAATCTTGAAAATCAAAAGGGAGAAACAATAATAGGCTAGCCCATACACAGGCTCAGGATGCTTACTCTCCACAATGACGCTGGTTCATATATGTATAGTGCCTTTCGATCCCTGAATGTATAGTTTGTAAGTTGCAGAACACAATAAACAGCCCAAACCAAACCTGGTGATCATACCAAATCAAAGAAGACAATTGTTCTATAGTTCTAGCAGCTCATGCACAACTTTTTTTTTGTCAACATAAAATTTATTGAAAAGAACCAAGTCACTAACATCATTGTTCAAAGGTTGCACATTCAGGGATCTGACAACATCCTTTATAGGCAAGTAGAAGAGTGCCTTGATCGAAAGCCACTATACATGCATGGAGGACTCAAGTCACTAACATCTCCCAATCCTTCATACATGACAAAAATACACGGCCAAGCAACCACAAGAATAATGCATTTGCTTTTCAACATGACAGAATTTGACGAATGTTTAGATAATTTCACAGCACAAAACTGTTCATTAAAGGAAACATAGTACGACACGAGTAACAAGTCAGTACACAGAGAGTCGGATATACATACAGTTTGACATCCTACTTGCCTTACCATACCCACTAGCGAAACGAAAATACATGGCCAAGACACCACACTAGGCCTGGGTAGTATATCCGTCAATCAAGAGATCCATCTTGTCGCGGACAAGCCGGGACCAAGCAACAGTGATATCCACCTGAGAGCCACAAACCGAACATGTACGCTGAGTTATGTTGCCATACTCGGAAGGGAAGTAGATATGAGTAGATGTAGAACCAGACCCCCCATACGCCTTTACCACAACATCCAATACTCCACCACACTCTACCGAGACGACGTTCCTTGACAGAGGGAGGTAACCATCTAGATCAAGCTCATCATATTCTTGGGGAATTCCTTCAAGAGAATCAAGCAGCACAACCTCGTGCATAGCAGCACTACCATCTGCACTAGACGACCAACAAGAAACTTGGACTCCAGATTTGAAAGGAGACTCCCCTCCGACAACCCGAACTGATAAAATAGTGGCCTGTATCGTACTAGGAAGTCGTTCAAGGCTCAACTTCGCTGTACACAACGGACTGTGAAAGGTTAAACATGGAAGCTCACTACTGGGTGCTAGAGGAAGCTCACCGCTGGTTGCTACCTCGTAGCGGCTGCTAACACAGATCAATTCTCTATCATTGAGCTCATCACCTCTAGGATTACAGCCATCATGTACTCTTAGTTCGACTTCAAAATCAACAGGGTCCATGGCTAGAATAGCACGAGACGGGCCAGTCAAGCACAGAGAACAATCCTGCAAACATTAGATCATCATTATATTTAAATGGAATGTTTTGCTGAAGAAGAAAAATACTACTGTACTTAGAAGAAACGAAGAAAAATGAAGAGAATAACTGAAATACAACAGTGCATACATTTTCAGATTTGAGTACTTGACACATAATACTTGACCGAGAGAAGAGAAGGTTGCGGTTGTGGTCCACGGTGTCTCGGGCAGCGACCACACCATACACATTGAGTGGCCACTTCAGGTCGTCACTTAGTCCAGTAATTTTGAAGGAATAGATCTGCAAGGTGCTCTCAATGACAGCAGCACGGGGCGGGATGATACCGGGTATGCAGTGCGTAAACTGCATAGGACTCAATGTGGCTGCAACACAAATTAAGCAAAGACTAAGCAAATTTCTTGAGACATGCATACAACAATCAGACTAAGCAAATAGAGTCCGAGTAAGCAATTTTCTTACATGCATAGAGCAAACATAGACTTGTTTTTTAAAAACTGTACTAATTTAAAACCACAGTATTCCAACATGTGGGCAAGTAATACTACAATTTCTTAAAACCATGGCTTTTCTCAGTTTTACAAAAACTACAGAGATGTTTGGATGGTGATGTTTTACCATAGTTTTGATTGATTGTTACGGTGGATGACAACTGAACCTAACTCAGCTTGGAGCTACACGACCAATTAGCGACTTCTAACAGCCGCCGGGCTGCATGCACCCGCCATGCACGCGGTCCGCACGCCAACAACTAGATATTAGGATCTGTACCAACAATTATACAATTCACTTTGATTGCTTTGTGATCAAATTAGAGGAGGCAGACTAAGTACTGTCACTACGGTGTTTGCTCCTGATTTCTGACCAACTTTGCCATCCAACAAGAGTGGCTTCAGATTTTTGTACTGCCATACCAACAAACCAAGCGAAAGAAACAGATCAGCTAGCCAGCCTGAAATTGCTGATTACTCTAAGCAGGAGATACATGATTGGTCAAGGTTCATCCATCGACCAGATCAAAGTAATACAATCGTTGGTGGCATGCATGTGCTCACATCTGCAGCAAAAACTATGGGGCCTAAACCAGTAGAGTTGAGTAAGCTAATTTCTTGAGAGAAGCATAGCATAGAGCAAACAGACTAAGTAAATAGAGTTGAGTAAGCTATATAATTAAGCTGCAGCATATATATGCATGTTTTACTTACTTTTATCTTTGAATCCACCGCACAGTCCCGCCTTGCTGCCACTTGAGTATTCCCAGGCTGTACGGTAGTCTGCAAAAAATCCCAGCTGGTTATCCATCCGCTCTTTTAGTTGCTCCTTTGGGGATTTTGCTTCCTGCTCGTCTGCGTGCTCCTCCTCCACAATGGGCTGCTCCTCCTCCACAATGGGCTCCTTCTGCGGCATCTGCTTCCTCTTTGCCTCCCTCTCCGCCTTCCTCTGCTTGCTCCTCTCCCTCTGCCGCTCCCTCTCCCTCTGTGCCTTCCTCTCTGCTTCCCTCTTCGCCTCCTCCGCCTCCATCTCTGCCTGCCTCTTCGCCTCCCTCACCCTCTCATACTCCTGCTCATCCTCCTCTGTAATCATCATTGCCAACTCATTTCTGTAACAGCAGGGTCTGGCCAGGACATTGGAGGAGAGACGCAAGAATTCATGGGCTGGCATCATCTTCCTCACCGCCTGCTGCCTCCTCGTCTCCTCCGCCTCCTCCTCCTCCTCCTCTTCCTGCTCCTCCTTTCTTTCCATCTTCTCGGTGATCTTCTCAGATGTAACTTGTGCATCCTCCTCCTTGTGCTGCTGCTGCTTCTTTTTCTTCTTCTTCTCCTTCTTCCTCATCATACCCCTCTTCTTCTTGTCCTCCTCATCCTTCTCCTTCTGTTGTTGTTGTTGTTGTTGCTTCTTCTTCTTCTCCTTCTCCTTCTTCCTCATCCTCTCCCTCTTCTTCTTCTCCTCCTTTCTCTCCTCCTCCTTCCTCTTCTCCACTGCCTCTGCTGCATCCACCATCACCTTCTCCATTGCCAGCTCGGTAGATTTGTAGAAATCCTTGGAGATTTTCATTAGTTTGGATGAGATGCTAACCAGCTCGTCAGCCTTGTACAATGGGATATGTGAATTGGAGCTCGAAAGAAAATGCGACATGGATAACATCCGGTGGCCCAAACCCTCAATATCCTCCAAGATACCGAAGGGTTCATTGCAGTCCACCTTGTCCCGGACGGACGACGTTGCTGTTCCAGAGATCTCATCCACCCAGCGAGAAATTCCGGGAGTAAGAGACCCAATCAAGTCCTTGCGCTCGCGCTCCAGGGATGTGATCTCCGCCATCAGAGTCGATAACTCAGAGTCGGACTGAATATCTGAGTCGGCAAAGGAGGACCTGGTGCCCATCTTTGTCCCCAACACCGTTGATCTCCGTCGCCTCCGCTTGGGGTTGCTCCGGGGCTGGCCAAAGCACAAGTCCGTAGAGCTCTCCTCCTCCTGCTCGAGCTGCCGGGCAATCCTCCTCTCTCCTTCCTCACGGGTGTCCAGCAGCCGGCCTCGCTCCAATGCTCCTTGCCGCTGCCGCCATCCTTTTCCCTGTGCTCGGTAGCAGGCGGCTGGGAACTGGAAGATGAGGCTGCGCGCGAGGTGGAGGAGGAGGCGCTCGGGGCGGTTGGAGGGAGGATGGGCGAGGACGGATGCGGGAGAGAGGTGCGGCGGCTATGGGGATTGGGGAAAGGGGGCGAGGGTTTGTGGTGGCGGCGGCTGACGAGAGTGAGGATGGAGGGAGGGGAAGAAGGGAGGTTGCGGCTGTGACCCAAGCAAGTTCAGCCCGGCTCGGACGGGTTGGCGAGACAAGTGTGGCCCAGTTCTCCGCAGACCTGGCCAAACGGGCCGGCCCGGCACGGCATGGCCCGGCCCGGTCATAATCGTGCCTGGCCCGGCCCGGCCCGTCAGGGCACGATTAGTAATCGGGCCGTGCCGTGCCGGCCCGCGTGCTGACCTCTCCAGCCCAGGCACGCCAGGCCCGCTGGCCCGCTAGGCTTTTAGCCTGTTAGGCTGTTTTTTGGGCCGATTTCGGCCTGTTGGGCTGTCATATATATATATATATATAAACATATAAATAAAAAATAAAAAAGATAAACGGGCCGTGCCGTGCCGGCCCGCGTACCCAGCCTTCAGGCCCAGGCACGGCCCAAGGCGGGCTGCGTGCCTGGCACGGCCCGATTAGCTCGTGCCGGGCCGGGCCCGTTGCGTGCCGGCGCTGCGTGCTTCTGGGCCGGCCCGTTTAGCCCGGCCCGTTTGGCCAGCTCTGGTTCTCCGCTCGCGGCCGGCGGAGGAGCGTGGGGGTCGTTCAAATCCTTCGGGTTTTTTTTTGAGAATAACATAACTTCATTGACTACTGAACATCACAACAAAGTTCGTTCCTGATACAATCCGGAACCACACTACGATAAAAACGATTTACAGCAAGCTCACACCTCCGAGCTAATTTGTGAGCCACCACATTCAAACCACGCCTGACGAACTTTCTTGTTTGCTGATGGTACGCATGGAAATTTCTGTGAAGAAAATACCAATATAGAAAAGAAAAACTTGAGTGGACGGATGATGGCGTGTTCCGCCCGTGACCCTGGCGACTGCGAGGCGACCTCGAAATCCCGGTCCGCCACCATTAATGGCGCCTGCGCCCACCCAGGTCCAATTAAATCCACCGCCCAGCCCACCCACCAAATCCTTCTCAGATCCAATCTCGCGATGGTGGGGGGACACCGTGCGGCTCGTTCGAGGAGAGCGCAACCTGCGACGATGGTGGCGGCGCCGTTGGTGCCGCCGATGCCGATTCCGATGGAGTTGTTGCCGGAGACCGACCCATACTCCCCGGAGGCGCGCGCGGAGATGCTTCAGGTGGTGCGGGGCCGCTTCCCCGACCGCAACAAGTGGCCGGAGATCATGGTGGAGATCATTCAGAGGTCCTCATTCGCGGAGAGAGCTCGATTCAGTGGCGACAAGGGAGGGATGGATTACCAGATGCTGTTCTGGGCCATCCAGGAGGCGGAGTCGACGGACCCAGGCCGGGCGGCGAGGTGGGCGAGATTCAAGGCGGAGAGCCCCTCCCGCCTCAACATCCGCCCGCCGTCGATGACCGCGCTGGCCAATCTTCCTCCCGGAGTTCTGCCGCCCGGGGTCAGCCCACCCCGTCAACGCTGAGGACGCAGGTGCCCGGTGGGTGCGCTCGGCGAAGGGCACTCCGCCCTGAGCTACGGGCGCACCGGGCGGATTCTGGACGGCGTTTCTGCAGTCTAGAACCACCACCATGGCCGGGCGACCGCGGTGAGGTCCCTGCTCATCGGAGTCAGGTATGCAAAATTCAGAATCCTGCTCCCCGGACTTGTGTTCGTGATGGGGAAGAACGTGGTGACCTTGTGGTCAAAGTCCCAGAGTGTGTCTCGTGTACCAATTCTAATCCTACGCTCAATAAGGGCGGGGCGTCTGCTCCGGGGCTTCCCTGTCCACCGGAAAGGGCTTGTGCCTCACCAGCTCCAGCAAAGTCCGTGCTGGACGGCGGGATTGGGGAATTGCGGGCGACGGGGTCCATTATGAGTAGAAACGTGCACGGTCCAGCTGTTGCCCCTGCGCCCTTCATCAGGGGATGTGTGGTTAGACAGAAAGCGCAATCCCGTAAACCGTATTCCCTTGTGGGAAGCTGTCTTGAGGAGGAATCCGAAGAATTTTTTGGGCAGCTCTGGGTTATCCCTTCTCCATCCCGCCATCGGCTTCATAAACACATCTCCCCCATCCCCCCGAACCCTACCTATGCACTCCCCAAGATCTTCTGGGTTCGTAGAGATCTCTTCCGATCTGGGGAATTCACGCGTGAGGACTGCTTCCCAGTTGAGAGATTAGGTCGTTTTGATCCTACCCCGACCATCTTCAAGCCATCTGTGAAAGGGATCGGCCCCGGTTCCCGTTCCTTCGCGGAGGTGGTCAGGAACATGGATAAAGGTCATCAGCAGCCATAGCGACCGCCGCGCCGTCAGGCCGGCAAGAAGACGACGCCAGGACAAGGGGGACTGGCTCCTCCTCCTCCTCCTCAACCACCGCCCCCGTGAAGCCAGCCCAGGCCATCGCCAAGGGAGGGGGGATGGTAGCTAAGGCCACGGGAGCTGGGGCTCCTCATCCTGCCCCTGCTGCACCTGTGGCCCCTCCTCCACCAGCTACTCAAGCCCTGGATTCGAGGTACAAAGACATGACCTGTTTCAACTGTACCTGGCCAGGGCACTATATTAGAAACTGCATTGAGGTTAAGAAGTGTTTCATTTGTGCGGGAAATCACAATGTAAACAACTGTGCGGCATGGGCTCGTCAATACCCTACTGCTACATACTTTGGAAGTGCTGCTGCTGGTCTAGGGTTTTATCATATTGATGTCCCTGTGGCCGCGGAATCTAGTTGGATGAATTACAAAAACTGTGCCCTGTTACATGTGGTGAGGGGTGAGGTATCTGCCTCTGAATTGCTGATGCAGTTGAATGGTATTTTCTGCAAGAATAAAGAATGGCCTTGGCAAATCGGAGAATTGGAAGATAAGAAATTCCTCCTACGGTTTCCACCATGGAAGAATGTTGAGGATCTGATTGAGTTCCCTCCATTTGACCTACCTATTGATGGAGTATCTGTGAAGGTTGTTGAGTGGCAAGGACTGCTAGACCCATTTGGAGAGCTGACTGAGGCATGGGTTCAGATTGAAGGAATTCCCCCTAAATGGTGTGCTTGGAAAGTTTTTTCCCAGATCACCTCTTGTTTTGGTATCCTTGTGGATGTGGACTGGAATGGAATATTTAAAAGCTTTTATGAGGTGATCAGGGTGAAAGTGGCATGCAGGGACCCTGCCAAAATCCCCTTTAAGAGATTAGTAGAGATGAAAAAGAAGTTATATCTGTTGTTCTTCTCTGTAGAAGGTTTTTAGCAGGTTGGTGATGACAATGATGAGGATGGAGATGACCCTGATCATGAAGATCCTGACAAGAACAAGGGTGAAGATGATGAATATGGAAGTCCTGATATCTCAGATAAGGATACCATGGCAGGTGATGAGGACACTCCAATAGATGAACTTGATGAGGCTAATTTCACTAAGAACAACTCTTATGCTTCATCAAATGGTGGTAAACAGAAGAAGATTGTTTCTACAGCTGATTTCCATCCTCTTGGTCTAATGGATCAAGTCCACAATGATTTCATTTCAGAGGTCAAAGTGGGATCTATGCCAACATGCAGACCTGAAATCTCTGCTGAAGCTATACCTCCTGTTTATACAGATGTTATCCAACATTCCTTTCTCATAACCAATGGTCAAGAAATTCCTGAAGACAAGACTGGATAGATCCTTGTGGATGTGAGCAATACCCAGATTAGTCCCCCTGCTGCAGTTTCTACTGCCTTTTCAGTTTTGGATAATGATGCCATGTCTGTCCATATGGAGTACTGTTCTGAACAACTAAGGAAATTTGAGATGGTAGAGTCTGATGGTGAAGAGGAAAATGATCTCCCTGATATGCAATTTCTCCCTAAGGACTTAGCTTCTGCTTTGGGTTCTGCTAAAAGGTTTCTGCTGGAAGCTCTTGATAAGGCTGAATCTGAGAAGAAAATGAAGTTTCAAAAGGGAACTTCATCCAAATGGGGGCCTACTCTGTCCAACAGACCTGTTACTAGGAAGCATGGTAACATCCACATTATGGACAAAGCTCAAGCATACTTGATGAAGAAAAATCTGGAGATTCCTAACTCCTTCAAAGGTAAATCTTTTTCTTGTTTGGACATTGATAATCTTGTCTCTCAAATTTGTTGGGAGACGTAGTAGTAAATCAAAATTTTCCTACGTATTCACCAAGATCTATCTATGGAGAAACCAGCAACGAGTAAGGGGAGAGTGCATCTTCATACCTTTGAAGATCGCTAAGCGGAAGCATTACAAGAACGCGGTTGGTGGAGTCGTACTCGCAGCGATTCAGATCGCGGTCGATTCCGATCTAAGCGCCGAACAACGGCGCCTCCGCGTTCAACACACGTGCAGCCCGGTGACGTCTCCTACGCCTTGATCCAGCAAGGAGGAAGGAGAGGTTGAGGGAGAGCTCCGGCAGCACGACGGCGTGGTGGCGGTGCAGCTGCGTGGTACTCCGGCAGGGCTTCGCCAAGCGCTATGGAGGAGGAGGAGAGGGAGAGGTAGGGCTGCGCCGAGAGAGAGGGAAAACTCGTGTGTTAGCAGCCCCAAAAACTCACCATTATATATAGGAGGAGGGGAGGGGATGCGCCCTAGGGTTCCCCTTAGGGGGCCGGCGGCAGCCCCAGATCCCATCTGGGCGGCGGCCAGAGGGAGGGAGAGAGGGGGCGCATCCCTAGGTGGGCCTTAGGGCCCATCTGCACTAGGGTTTGCCCCCCTCCACCCTTGGCTGCGCCTTGGGCCTTGGTGGGAGGCGCACCAGCCCACTCTGGGGCTGGTCCCTTCCCACTCTCGGCCCATGCAGCCCTCTGGTGCCGGTGTCCCCACATGGTGGACCCCCAGAACCCTTCCGGTGGTCTCGGTACATTACCGGTGACGCCCGAAACACTTCCGGTGACCAAAACCTCACTTCCTATATATGAATCTTTATCTCCGGACCATTCCGGAGCTCCTCGTGACGTCCGGGATCTCATCCGGGACTCCGAACAACCTTCGGTAACCACATACACTATTTCCCTATAACCCTAGCGTCATCGAACCTTAAGTGTGTAGACCCTACGGGTTCGGGAGACACGTAGACATGACCGAGACACCTCTCCGGTCAATAACCAACAGCGGGATCTGGATACCCATGTTGGCTCCCACATGCTCCACGATGATCTCATCGGATGAACCACGATGTCGGGGATTCAATCAATCCCGTATACAATTCCCTTTGTCTACCGGTATGACACTTGCTCGAGATTCGATCGTCGGTATCCCTATACCTTGTCCAATATCGTTACCGGCAAGTCTCTTTACTCGTTCCGTAACACATCATCCCGTGGCTAACTCCTTAGTCACATTGAGCTCATTATGATGATGTCTTACCGAGTGGGCCCAGAGATACCTCTCCGTCATACGGAGTGACAAATCCCAGTCTCGATTCGTGTCAACCCAACAGATACTTTCGGAGATACCCGTAGTGTACCTTTATAGCCACCCAGTTACGTTGTGACGTTTGGCACACCCAAAGTATTCCTACGGTATCCGGGAGTTGCACAATCTCATGGTCTAAGGAAACGATACTTGACATTGAAAAGCTTTAGCAGACGAACTACACGATCTTGTGCTATGCTTAGGATTGGGTCTTGTCCATCACATCATTCTCCTAATGATGTGATCCCGTTATCAACGACATCCAATGTCCATGGTCATGGAACCGTGACCATCTATTGATCAACGAGCTAGCCAACTAGAGGCTCACTAGGGACATGTTGTGGTCTATGTATTCACACATGCATTATGGTTTCCGGTTAACACAATTATAGCATGAACAATATACAATTATCATGAACAAGGAAATACAATAATAACCATTTTATTATTGCCTCTAGGGCATATTTCCAACAGTCTCCCACTTGCACTAGAGTCAATAATCTAGTTACATTGTGATGAATCGAACATCCATAGCATTCTGGTGTTGATCATGTTTCGCTCGTGAGAGAGGTTTAGTCAACGGATCTGCGACATTCAGATCCGTATGTACTTTACAAATATCTATATCTCCCTCCTGAATGTAATCACGGATGGAGTTGAAGCGGCGCTTGATGTGTCTTGTCTTCTTGTGAAACCTGGGCTCCTTGGCAAGGGCAATAGCTCTAGTGTTGTCACAGAATAGAGTCATCGGGCCCGACGCATTGGAAATTACTCCTAGGTCGGTGATGAACTCCTTCATCCAGACTCCTTCCTTTGCTGCTTCCGAAGCAGCTATATACTCCGCTTCACATGTAGATGCCGCCACGACACTTTGCTTGCTGCTGCACCAGCTGACTGCCCCTCCGTTCAAAATATACACGTATCCGGTTTGTGACTTGGAGTCATCCGGATCTGTGTCGAAGCTAGCATCGACGTAAGCCTTTACGATGAGCTCTTCGGCACCTCCATATACGAGAAACATGTCCTTTGTCCTTTTCAGGTACTTCAGGATATTCTTGACCGCTGTCCAGTGTTCCACTCCGAGATCACTTTGGTACCTCCCTACCAAACTTATGGCAAGGTTCACATCAAGTCTGGTACACAGCATGGCATACATAATAGAGCCTATGGCTGAAGCATAGGGGATGACACTCATCTCTTCTCTATCCTTTGCCGTGGTCGGGCATTGAGTCGTACTCAATCTCACACCTTGCAACACAGGCAAGAACCCCTTCTTGGACTGATCCATATTGAACTTCTTCAATATCTTTTCAAGGTATGTGCTTTGTGAAAGACCTATGAGGCGTTTCGATCTATCTCTATAGATCTTAATACCTAATATGTAAGCAGCTTCTCCAAGGTCCTTCTTTGAAAAACATTTATTCAAGTAGGCCTTTATACTTTCCAAAAGTTCTATATCATTTCCCATCAACAATATGTCATCCACATATAATATGAGAAATGCTACAGAGCTCCCACTCACTTTCTTGTAAATACAGGGTTCTCCATAAACCTGTATAAACCCAAACGCTTTAATTACCTCATTAAAGCGAATGTTCCAACTCTGAGATGCTTGCACCAGCCCATAGATGGAGCGCTGGAGCTTGCATACTTTGTTAGCATCTTTAGGATCGACAAAACCTTCCGGCTGCATCATATACAGTTCTTCCTTAAGGAAGCCATTAAGGAATGCTGTTTTGACATCCATTTGCCAGATCTCATAATCATAAAATGCGGCAATTGCTAACATGATTCGGACAGACTTCAGCATCGCTACGGGTGAGAAAGTCTCATCGTAGTCAACTCCTTGAACTTGTCGATAACCCTTAGCGACAAGCCGAGCCTTATAGACGGTCACATTACCATCCGCGTCAGTCTTCTTCTTAAAGATCCATTTATTTTCAATGGCTCGCTTATCATCAGGCAAGTCCACCAAAGTCCACACTTTGTTCTCATACATGGATCCTATCTCGGATTTCATGGCTTCAAGCCATTTGTTGGAATCCGGGCCCGCCATCGCTTCTTCATAGTTCGAAGGTTCACCGTTGTCCAACAACATGATCTCCAGGACAGGGTTGCCGTACCACTCTGGTGCGGAACGTGTCCTAGTGGACCTTCGACGTTCAATAGTAACTTGATCTGAAGTTTCATGATCATCATCATTAACTTCCTCTCCAGCCAGTGTAGGCTCCGCGGAAACAACTTCCCGTGCTGCGCCACTTTCCGGTTCGAGTGGAGGTACGATTACCTCATCAAGTTCTATTTTCCTCCCACTTACTTCTTTCGAGAGAAACTCTTTCTCGAGAAAGGATCCATTCTTGGCAACAAAGACTTTGCCTTCGGATCTGAGGTAGAAGGTATACCCAATAGTCTCTTTGGGATATCCTATGAAGACGCACTTTTCCGCTTTGGGTTCGAGCTTCTCAGGTTGAAGTTTCTTCACATAAGCATCGCATCCCCAAACTTTTAGAAACGATAGCTTAGGTTTCTTTCCAAACCATAATTCATACGGTGTCGTCTAAACGGACTTTGACGGTGCCCTATTTAAAGTGAATGCGGCAGTCTCTAATGCATATCCCCAAAATGATAGCGGTAAGTCGGTAAGAGACATCATAGATCGCACCATATCCAATAGAGTGCGATTACGACGTTCAGACACACCATTTCGCTGAGGTGTGCCAGGCGGCGTGAGTTGTGAAACAATTCCACATTTCCTTAGGTGCGTGCCAAACTCGTGACTTAAATATTCTCCGCCACGATCAGATCGTAGGCACTTTATTTTCCTGTCACGTTGATTCTCTACCTCAGTCTGGAATTCCTTGAACCTTTCAAAGGTTTCAGACTTGTGTTTCATTGAGTAGACATACCCATATCTGCTCAAGTCATCAGTGAGGGTGAGAACATAACGGTAGCCACCGCGAGCCTCGACGCTCATTGGACCGCATACATCGGTATGTATTATCTCCAACAAGTCAGTTGCTCGCTCCATTGTTCCAGAGAACGGAGTCTTGGTCATCTTGCCCATGAGGCATGGTTCGCACGTGTCAAATGATTCGAAATCAAGAGACTCCAAAAGTCCATCAGCATGGAGCTTCTTCATGCGTTTGACACCAATATGACCAAGGCGGCAGTGCCACATGTAAGTGGGACTATCGTTATCAACCTTACACTTTTTGGTACTCACACTATGGACATGCGTAACATCACGTTCGAGATTCATCAAAAATAAACCATTGACCAGCGGGGCATGACCATAAAACATGTCTCTCATATAAATAGAACAACCATTATTCTCAGATTTAAATGAGTAGCCATCTCGCATCAAACGAGATCCAGATACAATGTTCATGCTCAAAGCTGGTACTAAATAACAATTATTGAGGTTTAAAAATAATCCCGAAGGTAGATGTAGAGGTAGCGTGCCGACGGCGATCACATCGACCTTGGAACCATTCCCGACGCGCATCATCACCTCGTCCTTTGCGAGTCTCCGCTTATTCCGCAGCTCCTGCTTGGAGTTACAAATGTGAGCAACTGCACCGGTATCAAATACCCAGGAGCTACTACGAGCGCTGGTTAGGTACACATCAATAACAAGTATATCACATATACCTTTAACGTTGCCGGCCTTCTTATCCGCTAAGTACTTGGGGCAGTTCCGCTTCCAGTGACCGGTACCCTTGCAATAAAAACACTCAGTCTCAGGCTTGGGTCCATTCTTGTTCTTCTTCTTCCCGGCAACTTGTTTACCGGGCGCGGCAACATCTTTGCCGTCCTTCTTGAAGTTCTTCTTACCCTTGCCTTTCTTGAAACTAGTGATCTTATTCACCATCAACACTTGATGCTCCTCTTTGATCTCGACCTCCGCTGATTTCAGCATCGACTACAACTCAGGAATGGACTTCTCCATCCCCTGCATGTTGTAGTTCATCACAAAGCTCTTGTAGCTAGGTGGAAGCGACTGGAGGATTCTGTCAATGACCGAGTCATCCGGGAGATTAACTCTCAGCTGAGTCAAGCGGTTGTGCAACCCAGACATTTTGAGTATGTGCTCACTGACAGAACTATTCCCCTCCATCTTACAACTGAAGAACTTGTCGGAGACGTCATATCTCTCGACCCGGGCATGAGCTTGGAAAACCAGTTTCAGCTCTTGGAACATCTCATATGCTCCGTGTTGCTCAAAACGCTTTTGGAGCCCCGGTTCTAAACTGTAAAGCATGCCGCACTGAACAAGGGAGTAATCATCGCAGCGTGACTGCCAGGCGTTCGTAACGTCTTGGTCTGCTGGGAAAATGGGTGGGTCACCTAGCGGTGCATCAAGGACATACAATCTCTTGGAAGCTATGAGGATGATCCTCAAGCTACGGACCCAGTCCGCATAGTTGCTTCCATCATCTTTCAGCTTGGTTTTCTCTAGGAACGCATTGAAGTTGAGGGTGACATTAGCGTTGGCCATTGGATCTACAATATAGATTGTAAAGACAATTTTTAAACTAAGTTCATGATAATTAAGTTCACATAATCAAATTATTTAATGAACTCCCACTTAGATAGACATCTCTCTAGTCATCCAAGTGATACATGATCCATGTCAACTAGCTCGTGTCCGATCATCATGTGAGACGGACTAGTCATCCATGGTGAACATCTCCATGTTGATCGCATCTACTATACGACTCATGTTCGACCTTTCGGTCTTCCGTGTTCCGAGGCCATGTCTGTACATGCTAGGCTCGTCAAGTCAACCTAAGTGTTTCGCGTGTGTAAATCTGGCTTACACCCGTTGTATGCGAACGATTGAACCTATCACACCCGATCATCACGTGGTGCTTTGGAACAACGATCCTTAGCAACGGTGCACAGTTAGGGTGAACACCTTTCTTGAAATTTTATTGAGAGATCATCTTATTTACTACCGTCGTTCTAAGCAAATAAGATGTAAACATGATAAACATCACATGCAATCAATATAGTGACATGATATGGCCAATATCATCTTGCTCCTTTGATCTCCATCTTCGGGGCACCATGATCATCACTGTCACCGGCACGACACCATGATCTCCATCATCATGATCTCCATCATTGTGTCTTCATGAAGTTGTCTCGTCAACTATTACTTCTACTACTATGGCTAACGTTTAGCAATAAAGTAAAGTAATTACATGGCGTTTATGATTGACACGCAGGTCATAAAATAAAATAAGACAACTCCTATGGCTCCTGCCGGTTGTCATACTCATCGACATGCAAGTCGTGAATCCTATTACAAGAACATGATCAATCTCATACATCACAATGCATCACATCACATCCTTTTGGCCATATCACATCACAAGGCATATGCTGCAAAAACAAGTTAGACGTCCTCTAATTTGTAGTTGCAAGTTTTTACGTGGCTGCTATAGGTTTCTAGCAAGAACGTTTCTTACCTACGCCAAAACCACAACGTGATATGCCAATTGCTATTTACCCTTCATAAGGACCCTTTTCATCGAATCCAATCCGACTAAGGTGGGAGAGACAGACACCCGCTAGCCACCTTATGCAACAAGTGCATGTCAGGCGGTGGAACCGGTCTCACGTAAGAGTACGTGTAAAGTTGGTCCGGGCCGCTTCATCCCACAATACCGCCGAATCAAGATAAGACTAGTAACGGCAAGCAAATTAACAAGATCGACGCCCACAACAACTTGTGTTCTACTCGTGCATAGATTCTACGCATAGACCTAGCTCATGATGCCACTGTTGGGAGACGTAGTAGTAAATCAAAATTTTCCTACGTATTCACCAAGATCTATCTATGGAGAAACCAGCAACGAGTAAGGGGAGAGTGCATCTTCATACCTTTGAAGATCGCTAAGCGGAAGCATTACAAGAACGCGGTTGGTGGAGTCGTACTCGCAGCGATTCAGATCGCGGTCGATTCCGATCTAAGCGCCGAACAACGGCGCCTCCGCGTTCAACACACGTGCAGCCCGGTGACGTCTCCTACGCCTTGATCCAGCAAGGAGGAAGGAGAGGTTGAGGGAGAGCTCCGGCAGCACGACGGCGTGGTGGCGGTGGAGCTGCGTGGTACTCCGGCAGGGCTTCGCCAAGCGCTATGGAGGAGGAGGAGAGGGAGAGGTAGGGCTGCGCCGAGAGAGAGGGAAAACTCGTGTGTTAGCAGCCCCAAAAACTCACCATTATATATAGGAGGAGGGAAGGGGAGGGGCTGCGCCCTAGGGTTCCCCTTAGGGGGCCGGCGGCAGCCCCAGATCCCATCTGGGCGGCGGCCAGAGGGAGGGAGAGAGGGGGCGCAGCCCTAGGTGGGCCTTAGGGCCCATCTGCACTAGGGTTTGCCCCCCTCCACCCTTGGCTGCGCCTTGGGCCTTGGTGGGAGGCGCACCAGCCCACTCTGGGGCTGGTCCCTTCCCACTCTCAGCCCATGCAGCCCTCTGGTGCCGGTGGCCCCACATGGTGGACCCCCGGAACCCTTCCGGTGGTCCCGGTACATTACCGGTGACGCCCGAAACACTTCCGGTGACCAAAACCTCACTTCCTATATATGAATCTTTACCTCCGGACCATTCCGGAGCTCCTCGTGACGTCCGGGATCTCATCCGGGACTCCGAACAACCTTCGGTAACCACATACACTATTTCCCTATAACCCTAGCATCATCGAACCTTAAGTGTGTAGACCCTACGGGTTCGGGAGACACGTAGACATGACCGAGACACCTCTCCGGTCAATAACCAACAGCGGGATCTGGATACCCATGTTGGCTCCCACATGCTCCACGATGATCTCATCGGATGAACCACGATGTCGGGGATTCAATCAATCCCGTATACAATTCCCTTTGTCTACCGGTATGATACTTGCCCGAGATTCGATCGTCGGTATCCCTATACCTTGTTCAATCTCGTTACCGGCAAGTCTCTTTACTCGTTCCGTAACACATCATCCCGTGGCTAACTCCTTAGTCACATTGAGCTCATTATGATGATGTCTTACCGAGTGGGCCCAGAGATACCTCTCCGTCATACGGAGTGACAAATCCCAGTCTCGATTCGTGCCAACCCAACAGATACTTTCGGAGATACCCGTAGTGTACCTTTATAGCCACCCAGTTACGTTGTGACGTTTGGCACACCCAAAGTATTCCTACGGTATCCGGGAGTTGCACAATCTCATGGTCTAAGGAAACGATACTTGACATTGAAAAGCTTTAGCAGACGAACTACACGATCTTGTGCTATGCTTAGGATTGGGTCTTGTCCATCACATCATTCTCCTAATGATGTGATCCCGTTATCAACGACATCCAATGTCCATGGTCATGGAACCGTGACCATCTATTGATCAACGAGCTAGCCAACTAGAGGCTCACTAGGGACATGTTGTGGTCTATGTATTCACACATGCATTATGGTTTCCGGTTAACACAATTATAGCATGAACAATATACAATTATCATGAACAAGGAAATACAATAATAACCATTTTATTATTGCCTCTAGGGCATATTTCCAACAAAATTGATAGAATTGATATTTGCATTGGTGATAATGTAGTGGAAGAACATGATATCCTTTTGGATATGATTGAGACTGAGAAATTAAGATGCTTACAATTTGCTGATAAAAATCCTGAGATTGTCCTTCCAAATAATCTAGATGTTGACATCCATGATTTTGAGTCTATTGAGAACCAAGCCTCTCCTCTCAGGTCAGGGGGCACTGCTGACCTGAGTGAAGATTACCCGGTTCTCCATACCAAAAATATGCCTTGTGGCTTATCTCACCCTTTCAAAATCCAATGATAGGGGCTTTTTGGAATATTAGAGGTCTAGGACAACATGGAAAATTATAGTGCCTTGGGGATTTCCTCAATAACAATCATGTGGATTTTGTTGATTTCTTTGAAACCAAGAGAGAAAGTATTGACAATCACATGCTCAATTCTATTGCGGGTGGTAATGATTTCTGTTGGCATTTCTTACCTGCTGTTAACACTGCTGGTGGTATCCTTGTGGGACTTAGGAACAACCTGTTTGAGATTATTGGTTTCATTAATAAAAAATACTGTGTGATTGTGACTATTAAAAACAAGGAGGATAACTTCATATGGCATCTTGTGGCTGTCTATGGCACTGCTTATAATGAGTTTAAACTTGAATTCATAGCTGAACTTCATGAGGTTATGAGCTCCTTATCTTATCGTGTGTTATTGGGTGGAGATTTTAATCTTGTTAGATATGCTAGTGATAAGAATAATGGGGTTATCAATAACCAGTTTGCGCTTCTTTTCAATGATTGGATTAATAAATGGGGTCTCATGGATATTAAGATTGCGAATAGGTGTTATACCTGGAGTAATAATCATGACACCCCTATTTTTGCTACTATTGATAGAGTCTTTGTGACCACATCTTGGGACGCGCACTTTCCCCTTTCTATCCTCTCGGCCCTCCCAAGGGTTGGAAGTGACCACACCCCGCTAATTTTAGACACCAAGGCTAGGAGGGTTACCTCCCCGAAAGTTTTTCGTTTCGAGAAATGGTGGCTTGACCAACCGGGGTTCCGAGACTTAGTGTGTAATACCTAGAATTCTACACCTGGTATAGGCTCAGCCATTGATACATGGCTTAACAAAACTAAAAATCTGTGTAAGAAAATTAAAGGGTGGAGTATTAACGTAGAAGCAGATCTTAAAACGAGGAAGAAAGACCTTATGTAAGAATTTGATATCTTGGATGTGTTTTCTGAAACTAATTGCATTGATGAGAGTGATAAAGCTCGCATGAATGAGATTCGGAAAGAGCTTGACAATATTTGGCATAAGGAAGAAATTGCCTTGTGGCAAAGATCGAGAGAGCGTAGAATTAAAGATGGTGATAAGAACAATGCATACTTTCATGCGCTGGCTAACCATAGACATAGGAAAAACCATTTGTTTGTGCTGAATGGGGATGATGGTCCAATGCATACTACTAAGGAAATGTTAGAGGTGGCCACCTCTTTCTACAAAAAGTTGTTTGCCCATGAACATAAACATAACATTCATTTGGGTCCCTCTTTTTGGAGGGAGGAGATGGCCACCCCTGAAGAGAATGAGATCTTACAGAATTTTTTTTCTTAAGAGGAAATTAAGGAAGCCATTTTTGGCTCGTATGCCCATGGGGCTCCTGGTCCGAATGGTTTATCCTTCCTTTTCTACCAATCTTTTTGGGATCTAATTAAGGGGGACTTCATGGATATGGTGAGGAATTTTGAAGAAGGGAAGGTAGATATCCATAGATTAAATTTTGCTTTAATTATTCTGATTCCTAAAGAGGCAGATGCTAAAGACATGAAGAAATTCAGGCCTATCATCCTTGGGAACGTTGCGGTTAAGATCTTCTCTAAAGCCATGACCAACAGGGTATCCCCTATTGGGGATAGACTGATCTCCCCCAACCAGACAGCTTTTATCAAGAGGAGATTCATCCTGGAGAGTGTGGTCTTAGCCCATGAGATTGTTCATGAGGTTAAGAAATCCAATACCCAGGGGCTAATCCTCAAGTTGGATTATGAAAAAGCCTACGATAGAGTTAGCTGGGATTTCCTGTTTGAAATGCTTGCTTCTAGGGGTTTTGGGCCAAACTGGATCTCCTAGATTAGGAGTATTCTTGAGTGTAGCACGTTTAGTGTGAAAATTAATGATACCATTGGACCTTATTTTCTGGGGGTAAAGGTCTTAAATAGGGAGATCCGAGTTCTCCGTTGCTTTTCAATTTGGTTGCGGATGTCTTTTCTAAGATGCTTAGCAAGGCCTCTCAGCAAGGATTGATTTCTGGGCTTCTGCCTAATATTATACCAGGAGGGATTACTAGTCTGCAATATGCGGATGATACCCTATTGTTCTTGGAAAATTCCTGTGAGAAGACTAGAAACTTTAAATGGATTCTTTCATGTTTTGAGAACCTTTCTGGTATGAGGATTGACTTTCATAAAAGTGATTTATTGATGATCAACATTGAGGAGGATGTAGCTAAATCTTTTGCACAAATCTTCTGTTGTGAACTTGGCTCCTTCCCAATTAAATATCTTGGTGTCCCCCTCCATTACGAGAACCTAAAACATGAGGATTTGCAACCTATTATTGACAGAATTATTAAAGGCATATCTGGATGGCTGGGGAGACCTTTGTCTTATAGAGGAAAACTTATTTTGCTTTGTGCTTGTATTGTGAGCATCCCGGCCTACTTGATGGCCGTTATCAAATTCCCAAAATGGGCCATTAACGCTATCAATACCCAAATGGATCACTTTTTCTGGGGAAATCTTGATGATCAACATAAATACCACCTGGCTAACTGGGGCCTTATTTCTCAGAAAAAATGTTTTGGGGGTTTGGGGGTTCCTAACCTCAAAGAATTCAATATGGCCTTGCTGGCATCCTGGGGTAAGAGATATTTTTATCAGGGGGCTAAAGATTGGAAGACGATTCTTGACTTTAAGTATAGCACTAATTCTCCTAATATTCTGTGGGCAAAACCAGAATCTGGTTCTCCTTTTTGGAAAGGAGTCACTTGGGCGATGAATGCGTCTAGAACATTTTATCGATGGAAAATAGGGAATGGTGTGAATATCAAATTTTGGCATGATATCTGGGCGGGGGATTGTTCCCTTAAAACTCAATTTTGGGATCTGTTTGATATCTGTAATCAAACAGAATGTTCTGTGGCTCAGGTTTGGGATGGGGAGAGGCTGAAATTGACCTTTAGAAGATGCGTGGATGTTAATGGTATGGCTACATGGTATCATCTGATTGATACAATTAAGCAATTTCCCCTCACTGATTGTCCTGATGTCCCAGTTTGGATGTTGGAAGCAAATGGAACTTATTCGGTCAAGTCCTTTTATAAAGCCATTAATTTTGAAGGGATGGTTTCTGCCATCGATGAGAAATTCTGGAAAGTAATATGTCCCCGCAATATTCATGTTTTTCTATGGTTGTGTGCTCACAACAAAGTTTTGACTAGAGATAATCTTGCCAAACGTAGGAATGTAGATGACCCTACTTGTCTTTTTTGTTGTGAATTGGAATATGTTCAACATCTCTTCTTTGATTGCATTGTGGCAAAATGTGTGTGGGATTTGGTTGCTGAAGGATTTCATTTCAAGCAAATTACTTGTTTTGATGACGTTTGTGCTTTGTGGCATACACATAAGGATAATTATGTGCTTAATATGGTGACTTCTGCCTCCTTATGGAGCATATGGAGATTGAGAAATGATTTTTGTTTCTAGGGTTGAATTTGGAAAGGATTGGGCTGCGTTCTTGTGAAAATCCGTGGCTTTCTTCAACATTGGGTGGTTCTCTGCGACGAGTCTCAGGCAGCTCTAGTCCGACAGTTCATGCTGCTGCTGGATCGTCGCCGTGGGGAGCTTCTGTGCATCGCATGGAGATGATGTTTTCCCCGGCTGGAATGGATGCTCCGTAGAGGCTTTTAGCGCTCTTCTGATTTCGTTTCCTGCTTGGGGTCTGTAATAAAAGTTATCTCCTGTTGCTCACTCTGTTTCACTTATGACTGTTTTAGCTCAGAGGGGTGGTTTTAGTAGGTTGCTGGTTGTTGGACCGGATTGTATCTTGAACCTTGTCTGTCATTTGCTTCATATATAAAATGGAGCGGGGGGGAGACCCCTTTCTTTCAAAAAAAAAAACCACGCCTGACATGTAAGAAAGAACACAGAGAAAACCCAGACGCAAGAGACTTGATGTCCGAGACAACAACACCTACTCTTGATCGATCTTGAACCATAGACCTGATCCTGTTCACCATGGAGAGGCAATCAGATGCCAAAATAATTGAGGTACAACCTTCAGATCGACAAACCTCAAGAGCACGCCGAATAGCAAGCGCCTCAGCCAACTCAGGTCCAGAAAAGCCCTGAAGCTGCTCATTGCCAACAAATATGCATTCCCCAAGATGATTCCTAGCCACAAAGCCCATGCCCATCCGCCGGATAGATGGAAACAAAGCCGCATCAATGTTCAAATCCTTCGTTAGGTAGGCGAAAAATGTCACCTGCATGCACGCCTTGGTTGATGGCCGCCATGTTATAGACATGGCCATCATTGACTGGCAAACAAAGCCACCTGCGACGTTTGTCGCTCGAATTGACTGATCAAGAATGATATGTATCGCTTATCACACCGTATACCACATTAACGAATTTGAACGGGGGTTACTCAATGATTGCAGCACCAACACTCAATGAATGTCGAAGTCTACTTTCGAATTTCAGGAAGGTAGTTGTTGGACAGTGTAATAGGGAGTCGAACATGGTTGCTCATGAGATAGCTAGGTTTGGTGGAGTAGTCCTCCGACTTTGTGGTCCGATACTCCTTCTAGCTTTATTATTCCTTTGGTAGCACACCATGTAAGTTTAATTTGAGTTAATAAAGCTAACTTTTTTTTTGAGAAGAAGTTAATAAAGCTAACTATGAAGGCTTTTCGTCAATTTTTTTTACTACATTGACCGGCCCATAGGGGATCGAGCGAAGAAGCGAGGGAGCAATCGGTTTTGGGAACCATCTAGAATATTGCTGAACCATTTTTTTACTTCCAGGTTTTCTATTTTTATTTTTTCTGTGTTCGTTTTTCTTTTCTTTTCTTTCTAGTTTTTATGTTTCTTTGTTGTTTTTTTACTTTTCTTCGGTTTATTTTCTTAAGTTCTAAATTAAAAACAATTGCTCAGGGATTCATAATTTTTCATTTTCCAAAAAATGTTCAGCACTCAAAAAATTGTTCATATTTTTGAAATTTTGATCAGTATTCCAAAAAATCTTCGCGGTTCTCAAAACTGTTCATTTTTAATAAAAAAATGGAATCTTAAAAAATAATTCGCAATTCAAAATATATATCTGCTTTTTAATACGCGAGTATTTGCTGTATTCATGAACTTTCTCCAAATTCATCAAGATTTTCCAAATATGCAAATGTTTTTGAATTTAAGGTCAGTTTTTGAATCCGAAAACATTTTTTTCATATTTGTAAATGTATTTTTAAATTAGTGATTTTTTTTGGAATTCATGAACAATTGTTTGAATTCACGAACATTTTTAATCATTAGAAAAAAACGAATTCATGAATATTTTTTGAATTCAAGGGCACATTTTTTATAATTTAGAACATTAGATGTATTCTCGATTTTTCTCCAATTAAAATTAAACTGACCAAAAGAAAAGACGTTTGCTCTCTCCTCACGCTCGCTAGGCCAGGCCCATCTCACACGCGTGACGCCAACATGCCTTTTTTTTACGGGTGACGCCAACATCCAGGCTGTGAGCGATACATAGCTTTGCCCGTCATTGATCAGAGCTCCTCCGCATCGCCTATAGTGCCACGAGCGGGAGCTTGCGCCCATGCGTGTGTAAAGCGGGTTATGGCCATTAAGTGTTGAAAATATGAGGAAATTACTACAAGACTTAATCTGAATAAACAGTAAATAAATCATGACAGCAATAGCATAGACTACACTAATCATACAGACTAGCATAGTAAACGAGTAGATCGAATTTACGGCAAAAACTAGACATATAAATTTTAGCATGATCTCAAATAAAGAGGACAAGATTACATACAGTGCAGGGGGAGTAGAACCGCCAGCGGTGATGTTCTGGGCCATGTCGTTGATGAAGAGGTTGCCGAGGTGGGGGAAGAAGCTGTCGTTGGCGAACTCGTCACAGCCAGCACTCGCGCGAGTGTGCTCCCCAAAAACCTGATCGCTCCTCTCCCGTACAGGATCTCGAGAGGCGGGGTTTCGGAGGCCTGCTGTCCCTTCTCGCGATGCACGCCGGAAGGAGGGATGGAGAAGACTTGGATGGCGGCGCAATGATCTGGAACGGTGCGAAACCATAGGTTGTGGCGGCGGCTAGGGTTGGTAGGGACCTTGCGTATATATGCACGGCAGTGTAGAGAGACGTGGACTGAACCCACGTTCGAGTCGGTTACAACCCACGATTCGACGTCTCAGATCGTGGCGCGTCTGTTACGGACTCTTCGTTCCCGGCCGGCAAAGATAAGCGCGTAGGTATGAGCTCGGCTCGGCTCAATCCCGCAACCCGCGGCGCGTCGTGACGAGGTGTGGCGTGGCGTGGCGTGGCGTGGCATGGCGTGGCGAGGCGAGCGAGGAGGAGGAGTGCGCGAGGGCATCTTCTCTTCTCATTCTCTTACAAGTGCTAGAAGAGCTCACCT
Source organism: Elymus sibiricus (assembly GCA_039707655.1). Classification (NCBI taxonomy): domain Eukaryota; kingdom Viridiplantae; phylum Streptophyta; class Magnoliopsida; order Poales; family Poaceae; genus Elymus; species Elymus sibiricus. The sequence goes on from CM077663.1 coordinate 85,081,717, forward strand.
TATAAAGAGGTGCAACTCTCTCCCAACTAGCAGTATGGGACTAAACATTAGTCCCACTCACACCACACACACAGCCATGCAAGATGGGCCATGAGAATTTCAGATTTTAGTTGGGCTTTGGGCCAAAGACCTACTATCAAAATCCAACAATCCCCCACAAAGTCTCATTGGCATATCTCATCTCTTAGTTCCAAAACATTGTTTATCTACCGGTGCTTAATGGAGACTGTTAAGTTGAACTTCCATTTAGAATTTTATGCTACACTAGATCACAACTTGAATAGTGGACTATGCCTTGAACTACAAGTTTTCTACGAGACTAGTTTTACACAAATCCTTGACCGATACTGGGCTGCCGCAAGGCTTCCCCGTGGGTGGAGCGTATACGCTATACTCCAGGACCTTTCATGAATTTATTAGAGAACACCCAATTCTCACAGACTGCGACGTTTAACAGTCAAATTCATATAGGTGTGTTCCTCAGGAGATGCTCTGCAGGATAACATCTCTGCTTACTCAAATAAGCCACTTGGAACACATTAAGATAAGTATCAACCTGCCATGCAGATTATGATAGCATTGCATCTTCACAGAGTAGGATAACAAATATAGGGATACTCTCCTTCTAGTTGTCCAATAGCTTGTCTCCCACTTCTACTTCACGGGATCTCCGGTCACATAGAGTGGGTTACCACTATGGACAACTCATACGGTGGGTCTCAAACCCATCTCCATCGATGCATTTTCTATCACATTACGTGATAAACCCTTTGTGAAGGGATCTGCCAAGTTTTTAGACGTTTGGATATAATCCAATGCAATAACTCCGGAGTTCTTCATTTTCCTGACAAATTTCAATCTCCTCTTCACATGCCTTGAGGAGTTCATATTATCCTTAGAACTGTTTATCTTTATGATCACAGTTTGGTTATCACAATTCATTAGGATAGCGGGTATTGGTTTTTCAACCACAGGTAAGTCCATCAAGAGCTGACGAAGCCACTCTGCTTCAACAGTGGCCGTGTCTAATACTGTGAGTTCTACTTCCATAGTTGACCTCGTTAAGATGGTGTGCTTGCAAGACTTCCAAGAAACAACGCCACCACCAAGTGTAAAAACATAACCACTTGTGGCCTTAATCTCATCAGCATTAGATATTCAGTTTGAGTCACTATAACCCTCCAGTACCCTCGGGTACCCAGTATAGTGAATCCCATAGCTCGCGGTGCCTTTCAAATAGCGCAAAACTCTCTCAAGCGCATGCCAATGATCATCTCTCGGGTTTGATACAAACCGGCTTAGTTTGCTCACAGCAAACGAGATGGCAGGTCTCGTGGCACTTGCCAAGTACATAAGCGAGCCAATAATCTGAGAATACCTCAGTTGATCTCTAGCAATCCATCGATTCTTTCGAAGCAACACACTAGCATCATATGGAGTTGGAGAAGGCTTGCATTCGCTATACCCAAAACGACTCAAGACCTTTTCCACATAGTGAGATTGAAGCAGTGTAATCCCACCATTCTCATCTCTCAGCAGCTTGATGTTCAGAATAACATCAGCTACTCCTAAATCCTTCATCTCAAAACAGCGAGATAAGAAATCCTTAACCTCCTTGATTAAATCAAGGTTGGTTCCAAAGATCAGTATGCCATCGACATACAGACAGAGAATAACTCCTTCGCCCCCACCATGGAGATAGTATACACACTTGTCAGCTTCATTTACAACAAAGCCTGCAGCAGTTAATGTTCTTTCGAACTTCTCATGCCACTATTTAGGAGCTTGTTTAAGGCCATATAAAGACTTCAATAACTTGCACACCTTTCCTTCCTGACCAGGTACTACAAAACCATCGGGCTGATCCATGTAAATTTCCTCATCCAACTCTCCATTGAGGAAAGCCGTCTTAACGTCCATTTGATGAACGAGAAGACTGTGTGAGGCAGCCAATGATAGTAGCACCCGAATAGTGGTCAGTCTAGCCACAGGTGAGTAAGTATCAAAGAAGTCTTCACCTTCTTTCTGGGTATAACCCTTGGCCACAAGCCGTGCCTTGTACTTTTCAATTATACCATCAGGTCTAAGATTTTTCTTGAACACCCACTTACATCCCACGGGTTTGCACCCATAAGGATGATTAGTGACTTCCCAGGTTCCATTAGCTAAGATGGAGTCCATCTCGCTACGGACAGCTTCCTTCCAGTAGTCAGCATTAGAGGATGCATAGGCTTCTGAAAGAGTCTTGGGTGTGTCATCCATGAGGTACACAATGAAATCATCACCAAAGGACTTTGCAGTCCTTCGTCTCTTACTCCTTACAGGAGTTTCATTGTCATCCTCCTCAGGATTCTCAACGTGTTCCATCGCAATGGTGGGTTCAGAAATTACAGATAATTCCTGAGTAGACAGAGTAGGTATCTCCTGATTTGATGAGTTAGGCATATCCTTCATAGGAAATATGTTCTCAAAGAAAGTCACATCATTCGACTCCATAATTGTACCAACATGCATGTCGGATACCTTAGATTCTATTATCAAAAATCTATAGCCAATGCTATGAAAGGCATAGCCCAGGAGAACACAATCCACGGTTTTTGGTTCAAGCTTGCGCTTCTTGGGAATTGGTATATTGACTTTCGCCAAACAACCCCAAGTGCGTAGATAAGAGAGTTTCAGCCTTTTCCTTTCCCATTCCTCAAAAGGAGTAATGGTTTTCTGCTTTGTGGGAACTTGGTTTAGGACATGACATGCAGTCATTAGCGCCTCTCCCCACCATTCCTTGGAGAGACCTGATGTGTCTAACATGGCATTAACCAAATCAGTTAGAGTGAGTAGGGAGGCGTCCTCTCATGGATTATACCATGTTTCGCACAAAACGAATCAAAGTCATTGGAAAAATACTCTCCACCACGATCAGACCTAAGCCGTTTAATTTTTCGATCAAGTTGGTTCTCTGCTTCAGTTTTATAATTTTTGAAGAAGTTTAAAGCCTCATCTTTTGATTTCAGAAGATACACATAACAATATCTAGTGGAGTCATCAATCAATGTCATAAAATATTTCTTTCCACCTTTTGTCAACACACCATTCATCTCACAAAGATCAGAATGTATAAGCTCTAGCGGTGCCAAGTCTCTTGCCTCTGCAGTCTTATGAGACTTGCGAGGTTGCTTAGCTTGCACACACACTTGGCACTTGGAGCCCTTGACACTAGTGAATTTCGGAATTAAACTCATATTGGCAAGCCGCGTCATGCAACCAAAGTTAATATGACAAAGTCACGAATGCCAAATATTAGACTCATTATCATGGCAAACATTATTAATAACTTTAGTGCAAATATCTGACAAAGACAAGCGGAACAAGCCTCCGCACTCATAGCCTTTTCCAGCAAATTGTCCATACTTGGAAATTACAACTTTATTGGACTCGAAAACCAACTTAAAACCATCTCGACACAAATGGGAACCGCTGACGAGATTTTTATTGATGGAGGGCACATGATGAACGTTCTTCAAGCGCACGATCTTCCCCAAAGTAAACTTCAGATCGACCGTACCGACACATCGAATGATAGCATGTGACCCGTTACCCATCAGCACGGGAGAAGTCCCTGTGACCAGATGAGAAGAAAACAAGGAGGCATCAGCACAAACATGTACATTGGTGATACGTCCATTTTGCATCATGCTTTTATATCGATATTTATTGAATTATGGGCTGTTAATACACATTATGGTACAATACTTATGACTTTTCTCTCTTATTTTACAAGGTTTATATGAAGAGGGAGAATGCCAGCAGCTGGAATTCTGGACTGGAAAAGGAGCAAATCTGAGATACCTATTCTGCACAACTCCAAAAGTCCTAAAAATCTACGGAGAATTATTTTGGAATATATAAAAAATATTGGGAAAAATAAATACCAGAGGGGACCCACCAGGGAGTCACAAGCCAGGGGCGCGCCCTACCCCCCTGGCGGCGCGCCCCTGTGGCTTGTGGGCCCCCTGGCAGGCCTCCGGTGCCCATCTTCTGCTATATGGAGGGTTTTGAACTGGAGAAAATTAGAAGGGAGCTTTCGGGACGAAAGCGCCGCCGTCTCGAGGCGGAACTTGGACAGAACCAATCTAGGGCTCCGGCGGAGCTATTCTGCCGGGGAAACTTCCCTTCCGGAGGGGGAAATCGAAGCCATCGTCATCACCAATGATCCTCTCATCGAGAGGGAGTCAATCTCCATCAACATCTTCATCAGCACCATCTCCTCTCCAAACCCTAGTTCATCTCTTGTATCCAATCTTTGTCTTAAAACCTCAGATTGGTACCTGTGGGTTGCTAGTAGTGTTGATTACTCCTTGTAGTTGATGCTAGTTGGTTTACTTGGTGGAAGATCATATGTTCAGATCCTTAATGATAATTAATACTCCTTTGATTATGAACATGAATATGCTTTGTGAGTAATTACGTTTGTTCCTGAGGACATGGGATGAGTCTTGTTATAAGTAATCATGTGAATTTGGTATTTGTTCGATATTTTGATGAGATGTATGTTGTCTCTCCTCTAGTGGTGTTATGTGAATGTCGACTACATGACACTTCACCATTATTTGGGCCTGGAGGAAGGCATTGGCAAGTAATAAGTAGATGATGGGTTGCTAGAGTGACAGAAGCTTAAACCCTAGTTTATGCGTTGCTTCGTAAGGGGCTGATTTGGATCCATATTTTTCATGCTATGGTTAGATTTATCTTAATTCTTCTTTCATAGTTGCGGATGCTTGCGAGAGAGGTTAATCATAAGTGGAGGCTTGTCCAAGTAAGGGCAGCACCCAAGCACCGGTCCACCCACATATCAAATTATCAAAGTAACAAACGCGAATCATATGAGCATGATGAAAACTAGCTTGACAGAAATTCCCATGTGTCCTCGGGAGCGCTTTGCTTTATATAAGAGTTTGTCCAGGCTTGTCCTTTGCTACAAAAAGGATTGGGCCACCTTGTTGCACCTTTGTTACATTTGTTACTTGCTATCCGTTACGAATTATCCTATCACAAAACTATCTGTTACCGATAATTTCAGTGCTTGCAGAAAATACCTTACTGAAAACCGCTTGTCATTTCCTTCTGCTCCTCGTTGGGTTCGACACTCTTACTTATCAAAAGGACTATGATAGATCCCCTATACTTGTGGGTCATCAAGACTCTTTTCTTGCGCCGTTGCCAGGGAGTGAAGCGCCTTTGGTGAGTGGAGCTTGGTAAGGAAAAATTTATATATTGTGCTGAAATTTACTGTCACTTGTTACTATGGAAAATAATCCGTTGAGGGGCTTGTTCGGGGTATCTTCACCCCGACCGGAAGTACAAAGAGATGCCCCTCAACCTACTGCACCTACTGAAAATATTTATTATGAAATTCCTTCGGGTATGATAGAGAAACTGCTAACAAATCCCTATGCAGGAGATGGAACACTACATCCTGATTTGCATCTAATCTATGTGGATGAAGTTTGTGGATTATTTAAGCTTGCAGGTTTGCCCGAGGATGATGTCAAGAAGAAGGTCTTTCCTTTATCTTTGAAGGAGAAGGCATTGACATGGTATAGGCTATGTGATGATATTGGATCATGGAAATACAACCGATTGAAATTGGAATTTCATCAGAAGTTTTATCCTATGCATCTGGTTCATCGTGATCAGAATTATATTTATAATTTTTGGCCTCGTGAAGGAGAAAGAATCGCTCAAGCTTGGGGGAGGCTTAAGTCAATGTTATATTCATGCCCCAATCATGAGCTCCCGAGAGAAATTATTATTCAGAATTTTTATGCTCGGCTTTCTCGTAATGATCAATCCATGCTCGATACTTCTTGTGCTGGTTCCTTTATGAAGAAAGATATTGAATTCAAGTGGGACTTATTGGAAAGAATTAAATGCAACTCTGAAGATTGGGAACTCGACGAAGGTAATGAGACTGGTATAAACCTTAAGTTCGATTGTGTTAAATCCTTTATAGACACCGATGCTTTTCGTGAATTTGGCACTAAATATGGACTTGACTCTGAGATAGTAGCTTCTTTCTGTGAATCTTTTGCTACTCATGTTGATCTTCCTAAGGAGAAGTGGTTTAAATATCATCCTCCCATTGAAGTGAAAGTAGTTAAACCTATTAAAGTTGAAGAAGAAACTATTATTTATAATGCTGATCTTGTTATTCCTACTGCTTATATTGAGAAACCGCCCTTCCCTGTTAGAATAAAGGAACATGCTAAAGCATCAACTGTGGTTCGTAAGAGTTGTACTAGAACACCTACGCCCCCTGAACAAATTAAAGTTGAACCTAGTATTGCTATGGTTAAAGATCTCTTGGTTGATAATATTGATGGGCATGTTATTCATTTCTGTGATGAAGCTGCTAGAATTGCTAGACCTGATACTAAAGGTAAACATAGACCTATTGTTGGCGTGCCTGTTGTTTCTGTTAAAATAGGAGATCATTGTTATCATGGCTTATGTGATGTGGGTGCTAGTGTGAGTGCAATTCCCTTTACCTTATACCAAGAAATTATGAATGATATTGCACCGGCTGAATTAGAGGGAATTGATGTTACCATTAAGCTTGCTAATAGAGATACTATTGCACCAATTGGAATTGTTAGAGATGTTGAAGTCTTGTGTGGGAAAATAAAGTATCCTACTGATTTTCTTGTTCTTGGTTCCCCACAAGATGATTTTTGTCCCATTATATTTGGTAGACCTTTCTTGAATACTGTTAATGCTAAGATAGATTGTGAGAAAGAAACTGTTACTGTAAGTTTTGGGGATGCGTCTCATGAGTTCAATTTCTCTAAATTTCATAGACAACCCCATGACAAAGAATTGGCTAGTAGAGATGAAATTATTGGTCTCGCTTCTATTGCTGTGCCTCCTACTGATCCTTTAGAACAATATTTGTTATACCATGAAAATGATATGCATATGAATGAAAGGAATAAAATAGATAAGATTTTCTTTGATTAGCAGCCTATTTTGAAACACAACCTGCCTGTTGAAATACTTGGGGATCCTCCTCCACCCAAGGGTGATCCCGTGTTTGAGCTTAAACAATTACCTGATACTCTGAAATATGCTTATCTTGATGAAAAGGAGATATATCCTGTTATTATTAGTGCTAACCTTTCAGAGCATGAAGAAAAGAGATTATTGAAAACTTTGAGGAAGCACCGTGCTGCTATTGGATATACTCTTGATGATCTTAAGGGCATTAGTCCCACTCTATGTCAGCATAAAATTAATATGGAGCCTGATGCTAAGCCAGTTGTTGATCACCAATGACGGTTAAATCCTAAAATGAAAGAAGTGGTAAGAAATGAAATATTAAAGCTTCTGGAGGCAGGTATAATTTATCCTATTGCTGATAGTAGATGGGTTAGTCCCGTTCATTGTGTCCCTAAGAAGGGAGGTATTATCATTGTCCCTAATGATAAAAATGAATTGATCCCGTAAAGAATTGTTACAGGTTATAGAATGGTAATTGATTTAAGGAAATTAAATAAAGCTACTAGGAAAGATCATTACCCTCTACCTTTTATTGATCAAATGCTAGAAAGTCTATCCAAACATACACATTTTTGCTTTCTAGATGGTTATTCTGGTTTCTCTCAAATACCTGTGTCAAAAGAGGATCAAGAAAAGACCACTTTTACTTGTCCTTTTGGTACCTTTGCTTATAGACGTATGCCTTTTGGTTTATGCAATGCACGTGCTACCTTTCAAAGATGTATGATGGCTATATTCTCTGACTTTTGTGAAAAGATTGTTGAGGTTTTCATGGATGTTTCTCCATTTATAGAACTTCTTTTGATGATTGCTTGAGCAACCTTGATCGAGTTTTGCAGAGATGCGAAGAAACCAATCTGGTCTTGAATTGGGAAAAGTGCCACTTTATGGTTAATGAAGGTATTGTCTTGGGGCACAAAATCTCCGAAAGAGGTATTGAGGTTGATAAAGCTAAAGTTGATGCTATTGAAAAAATGTCGTGTCCTACAGATATCAGAGGTATAAGAAGTTTCCTTGGTCATGCTGGTTTCTATAGAAGGTTTATTAAAAACTTCTCTAAGATTTCTAGGCCTCTCACTAATCTTTTGCAAAAAGATGTTCCATTCGTTTTTGATGATGATTGTGTAGAAGCATTTGAAATTCTTAAGAGTGCCTTGATTTCCGCACCTGTTGTTCAACCACCTGATTGGAACTTACCCTTTGAAATTATGTGTGATGCTAGTGATTATGCTGTTGGTGCTATTCTAGGACAAAGAGTTGATAAGAAATTAAATGTTATCCATTATGCTAGTAAAACTCTAGACAGTGCTCAAAGAAACTATGCTACCACTGAAAAGGAATTTTTAGCAGTTGTGTTTGCTTGTGATAAGTTCAGACCTTATATTGTTGATTCCAAAGTAACTGTTCGCACTGATCATACTGCTATTAAATACCTTATGGAAACGAAAGATGCTAAACCTAGACTTATTAGATGGGTTCTTCTGCTACAAGAATTTGATTTGCATATTATTGATAGAAAGGGTGCTGATAACCCTGTAGCAGATAACTTGTCTAGATTAGAGAATGTTCTTGATGACCCACTACCTATTGATGATAGCTTTCCTGATGAACAATTAGTTGTCATAAATGCTTCACGCAATGCTCCTTGGTATGCTGATTATGCTAACTACATTGTTGCTAAATTTATACCGCCTAGTTTCACATACCAACAAAAGAAAAAGTTCTTCTATGATTTAAGACATTACTTTTGGGATGATCCACACCTTTATAAAGAAGGGGTAGATGGTGTTATTAGACGTTGTGTGCCTGAGCATGAACATGAACAGATCCTTCACAAGTGTCATTCCGAGGCCTATGGAGGACACCACGCTGGAGATAGAACTGCACATAAGGTACTACAATCTGGTTTTTATTGGCCTACTCTCTTCAAGGATGCTCGTAAGTTTGTCTTGTCTTGTGATGAATGTCAAAGAATTGGTAATATTAGTAGACGTTAGGAAATGCCTATGAATAACTCTCTTGTTATTGAACAATTTAATGTTTGGGGTTTTGATTATATGGGACCTTTTCCATAATCTAACGGGTATACTCATATTCTAGTTGCTGTTGATTATGTTACTAAGTGGGTAGAAGCTATTCCAACTAGTAGCGCTGATCATAACACTTCTATTAAAATGCTTAAAGAAGTTATTTTCCCTAGATTTGGAGTCCCTAGATATTTAATGACTGATGGTGGTTCACACTTTATTCATGGTGCTTTCCGTAAATTGCTTGCTAAGTATGATGTTAATCATATAATTGCATCCCCTTATCACCCTTAGTCTAGTGGTCAAGTAGAATTGAGCAATAGAGAAATTAAATTGATCTTGCAGAAGACTGTTAATAGATCCAGAAAGAATTGGTCTAAGAAACTTGATGATGCATTATGGGCTTATAGAACTGCTTATAAAAACCCTATGGGTATGTCTCCGTATAAGATGGTTTATGGTAAAGCATGTCACTTACCTCTAGAGCTAGAACATAAGGCTTATTGGGCAATTAAAGAGCTCAACTATGATTTCAAACTTGCTGGTGAGAAGAGGTTATTTGACATTAGCTCACTTGATGAATGGAGAACCCAGGCCTATGAGAATGCCAAGTTGTTTAAAGAAAAGGTTAAGAGATGGCATGATAAAAGGATACAAAAGAGTGAATTCAATGTAGGTGACCATGTATTCTTATACAATTCTCATTTAAGATTTTTTGCAGGAAAACTTCTCTATAAATGGGAAGGGACTTACATTATCGAGGAAGTATATCGTTCCGGTGCCATCAAGATCAACAACGCCGAAGGCACAAATCCAAAGGTGGTAAACGGGCAAAGAATCAAACATTATATCTCAGGTACTCCCTTAAATGTTGAAACCAATATTATCAATACCATAACTCCGGAGGAGTACATTAGGGAGACCTACCAGAATGTTTTAGACTCCGAAAAGGAATAGGTATGTGTTACGGTAAGAAAATCGACTCCAAAAATTTTCCAAGGGCAATTTTTATCCATTTTGGAATATTTAATAAATTAGGAAAATTTAAATTAGTCCGAAGAGTGCACGAGGAGGCGACAAGCCAGGGGGTGCGCCCTACCCCCCTGGGTGCGCCCCTGTGGCTTGTGGCCACCCCGTGTACCCTCCGGACTCCGTTTTCTTGTGGTATACTCCTTCGGGTCGGTAAAAATTCATTATATAATCTCCCGAAGGTTTTGACCTTCGAATCACGACAATACCTCATGTTTTCATTTTGAGTTGTTTCTACAGCAGATTTAGAGCAAGATGTCTTTGCAAGAGTCGGTCGGGGAGAGCCGTGCCTCTCACCTGACACCGGGGTCCGGAGCATTCAGCGAAGCCAACCACTTCGGGCAGACCACGAAGGAAGAGATGGAGGCCGACTTGAAAAGGATAGATGCCATGGAGGAAGACCAAGAAGTTACCTCTCGTCTACAACCTGGAGCCATGTTGGAAGAGCTTCAGAGCTCAGCAATTCCGAATTCCGTTATTCCTCCCAATGCTAAATTTCTTACTTATGAAAATATGAAAAAGAGTGTTGCTTCTTCCCCCGCAGCAATGAAACATCCATGGGTTATAGGAGCTCTAACCGTCACTGGAAAACTTCGCAAGGAAATAAGGGATCTCAGACAGCAAAATAATAAGCTTGAGGAGGAGAACCGCATTCTGAGGGGCATCATCGCCAAGAATATAACATCGCCACCTTCGAAGAAAGACAACTAAACACATGGTTATGGGCACTCCCCTTGGCTTGTGCCAAGCTTGGGGGAGGTGCCCCGGTATCATATCACCATCACATCTTTTACTTTTATCGTTTTTCTTGGTTTGATCCTTTTGGTCATATCTTGATCTGGTACAATAAAGTCTTTAGTGTGATCTAGTTTTGAGTTTTGCTTTATGTTCCCCCCATGTAAGCAAGTCCGAGAGTTATATAATAAAGAGTAGTTTTGAGTTGAGGGCTTTGCTTGCTTGCTATGATCTTGAGAAAAAGAAATAGAAAGAAGTATAGAATAAAAGCAAAGAGTATATATAATGATCTTATGGGGGGTGATGACTTCACATATAAGAGGTATGTCAATTGAAATATGTTGTGAGTTGACAAACAATGCTATTGGTCATTGTTGCAATTAAAAGGAAGTAACGAAGAAAGAGAGGTTCACATATAAATATATTATCTTGGACATCTTTTATGATTGTGAGCACTCATTAAAATATTATATGCTAAGAAGTTGATGATGGACAAGGAAGACAACGTAATAGGTTATGTTTGCTTATTTCCGAATAGAAGTTATATGGTTATAGATCCTTTAACATGTGACGCTTGCTTCCACCCCATATTAGCCAAAACTTCCGCACCAAGTAGAGATACTACTTGTGCATCCAGACACCCTTAACCCAGTTTTGCCATGAGAGTCCACCATACCTACTTATGGATTGAGTAAGATCCTTCAAGTAAGTTGTCATCGGTGCAAGCAATAAAAATTGCTCTCTAAATATGTGTGATCTATTAGTGTGAGGAAAATAAACTTTATACGAACTTGTGATATAGAAAAAATAAAAGCGACAGACTGCATAATAAAGTTCTTTATCACAAGGGGCAATATAAAGTGACGTTCTTTTGCATTAAGGGATTGCACATCCAACTATAAAAGCGCATGACAACCTCTGCTTCCCTCTGCGAAGGGCCTATCTGTTACCTTTACTTTCTAGTACTTACCTTTATGCAAGAGTCATGGTGATCTTCACCACTTCCTTTATTTCGCCTTTATCTCTTGGCAAGCGTCATGTGTTGGGGAATGATCTAGACACATATATCCACTCGGATGTGGGTGAGCATGAGTTATTTTTGTTGACATTACCCTTGAGGTAAATAGTTGGGAGGCAATACTATAAGCCCCTATCTTTCTCTGTGTCCGATTGAAGCTTTAACCTCATGGGTACCGCGTGAGTGCTAGAAATTATGAAAGACTAGAAGATGATTGAGTATGTGGATTTGCTTTACAAGCTCTTATATTGACTCTTTCCCGCGTTATGATAAATTGGAATTGCTTCAATGACTAAGATCATAGTTTGTTGGTTCTCAATAGAGTTCCTGATTCATACTTTACCTTGTGAATGAATTGTTACTCTAGCATAAGAAATTATATGTCAATATATGTTGCTGTTCTAAAGATAACCATGATGCCTGCATGTCCGTATTTTATTTTATCGACACCTCTATCTCTAAACATGTGGGCATATTTATCGATTTCGGCTTTCGCTTGAGGACAAGCGAGGTCTAAGCTTGGGGGAGTTGATACGTCCATTTTACATCCTGCTTTTATATTGATATTTATTGCATTATGGGCTGTTAATACACATTATGGTACAATACTTATGCCTTTTCTCTCTTATTTTACAAGGTTTATATGAAGAGGGAGAATGCCGACAGCTGGAATTCTGAACTGGAAAAGGAGCAAATCTGAGATACCTATTCTGCACAACTCCAAAAGTCCTGAAAATATACGGAGAATTATTTTGGAATATATAAAAAATATTGGGCGAAAGAAATACCAGAGGAGACCCACCAGGGAGTCACAAGCCAGGGGGCACGCCCTACCCCCCTGGGCGTGCCCCTATGGCTTGTGGGCCCCCCGACAGGCCTCCAGTGCCCATCTTCTGCTATATGGAGGGTTTTGACCTGGAAAAAAAATCAGAAGGGAGCTTTCGGGACGAAGCGCCGCCGTCTCGAGGCGGAACTTGGACAGAACCAATCTAGGGCTCCGGCGGAGCTGTTCTGCCGGGGAAACTTCCCTCCCGGAGGGGGAAATCGAAGCCATCGTCATCACCAACGATCCTCTCATCGAGAGGGGGTCAATCTCCATCAACATCTTCATCAGCACCATCTCCTCTCCAAACCCTAGTTCATCTCTTGTATCCGATCTTTGTCTCAAAACCTCAGATTGGTACCTGTGGGTTGCTAGTAGTGTTGATTACTCCTTGTAGTTGATGCTAGTTGGTTTACTTGGTGGAAGATCATATGTTCAAATCCTTAATGATAATTTTAAACTTCTCTGATTATGAACATGAATATGCTTTGTGAGTAATTACGTTTGTTCCTGAGGACATGGGATAAGTCTTGTTATAAGTAATCATGTGAATTTGGTATTCGTTCGATATTTTGATGAGATGTATGTTGTCTCTTCTCTAGTGGTGTTATGTGAACGTCGAATACATGACACTTCACCATTATTTGGGCCTAGAGGAAGGCATTGGGAAGTAATAAGTAGATGATGGGTTGCTAGAGTGATAGAAGCTTAAATCCTAGTTTATGCGTTGCTTCGTAAGGGGCTGATTTGGATCCATATGTTTCATGCTATGGTTAGATTTATCTTAATTCTTCTTTCGTAGTTGTGGATGCTTGCGAGAGAGCTTAATCATAAGTGGGAGGCTTGTCCAAGTAAGGGCAGCACCCAAGCACCGGTCCACCCACATATCAAATTATCAAAGTAACGAACGTGAATCATATGAGCATGATGAAAACTAGCTTGATAGAAATTCCCATGTGTCCTCAGGAGCACTTTGCTTTATATAAGAGTTTGTCCAGGCTTGTCCTTTGCTACAAAAAGGATTGGGCCACCATGCTGCACCTTTGTTACATTTGTTACTTGCTATCCGTTACGAATTATCCTATCACAAAACTATCTGTTACCGATAATTTCAGTGCTTGCAGAGAATACCTTACTGAAAACCGCTTGTTATTTCCTTCTGCTCCTCGTTGGGTTCGACACTCTTACTTATCGAAAGGACTATGATATATCCCCTATACTTGTGGGTCATCAATTGGCACCGGTGTCAATTAACCAATCAGGAGAATGACATACTGAAGGAATGGTAGGAAAAATACCGTACCCAGATTCCTTCATATCAGTATCACCAATGACAACATTAGCGGACTTGCCACTCTTCTCAAGTTCATGCTCCTCATAGCGGTTGGGACATCTCGGCGCCTAGTGATTAGGATCACCGCAGACATGGTATAGTCCCTTTCCCCTTCTTATGAGAATTCTTCTTGAAGTTGGTAGAATGCGACGGCTTGTTCTTTGCATCAAACTTGCCTTTGCCCTGAGATTTGTTCTTGTTGTTTTTGGGCTTGTTGGGCTGGAAGTTCTTCTTCTATACCATGTGGGCAGTAGAAGCTCCCCCGGCAACTCGAGCACATGTGTCTTTTGCTCTCGCCTTCTCTTCAACATCAAGAGTACCAATGAGATCCGGAACGGAAAACTCCTGTCTTTTGTGTTTCAGAGAAGTAGCAAAATTGTTCCATGAAGGTGGAAGCTTGGCAATGATGCCTCCGGCCACAAACTTTTCCGGCAACACACACTTAAAGTACTCAAACTCTTTTGCGAGTGACTGTATCTTATGAGCTTGTTGAACAACAGGGCGCTCATCAGTCATCTTGTAGTCATAGAATTGCTCCATGACGTACAACTCGCTGCCAGCGTCCGAGGCCCCAAACTTGGCCTCAAGCGCTGCCCACATGTCCTTGCCGTTATCAAACGACATATGAATCCACAATGGTGTTGGGGAACGTTGCATGGGAAACAAAAATTTTCCTACGCACACACAAGATCTATCCATGGTGATGAGCATCTACGAGAGGGAGAGTGAATCTACATACCCTTGTAGATCGCTAAGCGGAAGCGTTTAAGAAACGCGGTTGATGTAGTCGAACGTCTCCGCGATCCAAATCGCAAGTCGTCCCTCGATCCGATCACGTACTAGCGCCGAACGGACGGCACCTCCGCGTTCAACACACGTACGGCTTGATGACGCCTTCACCTCCTCGATCCAGCGAGCGATGGTGAAGTAGTGGTTGAGTTCCAGCAGCACGACGGCGTGGTGATGGTGGTGAGGAACAATCTCTGCAGGGCTTCGCCAAGCGCTACGGAGATTATGACGGAGGAACTAGAGGGCTAGGGTTGCCGGCACACGGCTTGGGAAATCCTGATGTCTCTCGTGTGCTAGCCCTGCCCCTCTATTTATATGTTGAGCCTTGGGGTCTAAACTTGGAGTAAAAGCCTCCTCCAGGTCGGTTTTGCCCGCACAAGGTCGGTTTGGCCCGCAGGAAAAGAGTCCAACTCGGATCCCTGCCGAACCGTGCACAGCCGCGTACAAGCGGTAGTACCGCTCACAAGCGGTAGTACCGCTTGGGCGGTAGTACCGCTTCACACAAGCGGTAGTACCGCTCGGGCGGTAGTACCGCTTCACACAAGCGGTAGTACCGCTTACGCGGCAGCAAAACTACTTTTTGCACTTTCCAATACCTTGTGGGCTTTTATCCCTTGGCCCATATAAAGTGTTGTTGCACCCGAACACTTCGGTAAACATCCGGAACCCCTTCCGGTGAACTCTGGAACTCTTCCGGAGATCGAAACACTATTGTCACATATATCAATCTTTACCTCCGGACTCTTCCGGAGATCCTCGTCATGTCCGGGATCTTATCCGAGACTTCCGAACAACTTTCGGTCACCAACATAATAACTCAATTATACTAATCGTCACCAAACGTTAAGTGTGTAGACCCTGCGGGTTCGAGAACTATGTAGACATGACCGAGACACCTCTACGGCCAATAACCAATAGCGGGACCTGGATGCCCATATTGGCTCCTACATATTCTACGAAGATCTTTATCGGTCGAACCTCTATGTCAAGGATTCAGTTAATCCCGTATGCTGTTCCCTTTGTTCTTCGGTATGTTACTTGCCCGAGATTCGATCGTCGGTATCACTATACCTAGTTCAATCTCGTTACCGGCAAGTCTCTTTACTCGTTCCGTAATACAAGATCTCGTGGCTAACACTTTAGTCACATTGCTTGCAAGGCTCATTGTGATGTTGTATTACCGAGTGGGCCCTGAGATACCTCTCCGTCACACGGAGTAACAAATCCCAGTCTTGATCCATGCCAACCCAACAGACACCCTCGGAGATACCTGTAGAGCACCTTTATAGTCACCCAGTTACGTTGCGACGTTTGATACACACAAGGTATTCCTCCGGTGTCAGTGAGTTGCATGATCTCATGGTCAAAGGAACAGATACTTGACATGCAGAAAACAATAGCAATAAACTGACACGATCATATGCTACGTTTGTAGTTTGGGTCTTGTCCATCACATCATTCTCCTAATGATGTGATCCCGTTATCAAATGACATCTCATGTCCATGGCTAGGAAACCTTAACCATCTTTGATCAACAAGCTAGTCAACTAGAGGCTTACTAGGGACACAGTGTTGTCTATGTACCCACACATGTATTTGAGTTTCCAATCAATACAATTATAGCATGGATAATAAACGATTATCATGAACAAGGAAATATAATAATAACCAATTTATTATTGCCTCTAGGGCATATTTCCAACAGTCTCCCACTTGCACTAGAGTCAATAATCTAGTTCACATCACTATGTGATTTACATTGTAATGAATCGAACACCCATGCAGTTCTGGTGTTGTTCATGTTTAGCCCTTGGAAGAGGTTTAGTCATCGGATCTGCAACATTCAGATCCGTGTGTACTTTTCAAATATTTATGTCGTCCTCCTTGATGTAATCGCGGATGGAATTGAAACGTCGCTTTATGTGTCTGGTCCTCTTGTGAAATCTTGGTTCCTTGGCTAGAGCAATGGCACCAGTATTATCACAAAACAGAGTCATTGGGTTAAGTGCACTAGGCACTACTCCAAGATCTGTCATGAACTCCTTCATCCAGACACCTTCCTTCGCCGCCTCCGAGGCTGCGATGTACTCCGCTTCGCATGTAGAATCAGCTACCACGCTTTGCTTGGAACTGCACCAGCTAACCGCACCCCCATTAAGAATAAATACGTATCCGGTTTGCGACTTAGAGTCATCCGGATCAGTGTCAAAGCTTGCATCGACGTAACCCTTTACGACGAGCTCTTGATCACCTCCATAAACGAGAAACATGTCCTTAGTCCTTTTCAGGTACTTCAGGATATTCTTGACCGCCGTCCAGTGTTCCATTCCTGGATCACCTTGAAACCTTCCGACCATACTTATGGCAAGGCTGACATCGGGTCTTGTGCACAGCATTGCATACATGATAGAGCCTATGGCCGAAGCATAGGGGATGACACTCATCTTTTCTCTATCTTCTGCAGTCACTGGGCATTGAGTCTTACTCAACTTCACACCTTGCAATACAGGCAAGAACCCCTTCTTGGACTGATCCATTTTGAACTTCTTCAAAACTTTGTCAAGGTATGTGCTTTGTGAAAGTCCTATTAAGCGTCTCGATCTATCTCTATAGATCTTGATGCCTAATATGAAAGCAGCTTCTCCTAGGTCCTTCATTGAAAAACTCTTGTTCAAATATTCCTTTACGCTTTCCAGCATTTCTATATTGTTTCCAATCAGTAATATGTCATCCACATATAATATTAGAAACGCTATAGAGCTCCCACTCACTTTCTTGTAAATACAAGCTTCTCCGTAAACTTGTATAAACTCGAACGCTTTGATCACCTCATCAAAACGAAGATTCCAACTCCGAGATGCTTGCACCAGTCCATAAATGGATCGCTGGAGTTTGCAAACTTTGTCAGCATTCTCTGGATCGACAAAACCTTTTGGTTGCATCATATACAACTCTTCCTTAAGGTAACCGTTAAGGAACGCTGTTTTGACATCCATCTGCCAAATTTCATAATCGAAAAAGGCAGCTATTGCTAACATGATTCTGACGGACTTAAGCATCGCTACGGGTGAGAAGGTCTCATCGTAGTCAACTCCTTGAACTTGTGAAAAACCCTTTGCGACAAGTCGAGCTTTATAGACGGTGACATTACCGTCCGCGTCCGTCTTCCTCTTAAAGATCCATTTGTTCTGAATGGCCTTACGCCCTTCAGGTAATACTTCCAAAGTCCATACTTTGTTTTCATACATGGATCCCATCTCGGATTTCATGGCCTCTAACCACTTCTCGGAATCCGGGCCCATCATCGCTTCTCCATAGCTCGTAGGTTCATCGTTGTCTAACAACATGATGTCTAAGACAGGGTTGCCGTACCACTCGGGAGCAGTACGCGTCCTTGTCGACCTACGAGGTTCGATAGCAACTTGATCCAAAGCTTCATGATCATCATCATTAACTTCCTCTTCAGCTAATGTAGGCTCCACAGAAACAACTTTCTGCGCTGCGCTACTCTCAGGTTGAAGTAAAGGTTCAATAACCTCATCAAGTTCTATCTTCCTCCCACTCAATTCTTTCGAGAGAAACTCTTTCTCAAGAAATGTTCCGTTTTTAGCGACAAACACTTTGCCTTCGGATCTGAGGTAGAAGGTATACCCAACTGTCTCTTTTGGGTATCCTATGAAGACGCATTTCTCCGCTTTGGGTTCCAGCTTTTCAGGCTGAAGCTTTTTGACATAAGCATCACATCCCCAAACTTTAAGAAATGACAGTTTTGGCTTCTTGCCAAACCAAAGTTCATATGGCGTCGTCTCAACGGATTTCGATGGTGCCCTATTTAAAGTGAATGCAGCTGTCTCTAATGCATAACCCCAAAACGATAGTGGCAAATCGGCAAGAGACATCATAGATCGCACCATATCCAATAAGGTTCGATTACGACGTTCGGACACACCATTACGCTGTGGTGTTCCAGGCGGTGTTAATTGTGAAACAATTCCACACTGTCTTAAGTGACTGCCAAACTCATAACTCAGATATTCTCCTCCTCGATCAGATCGTAGGAATTTAATCTTCTTGTTACGATGATTCTCAACTTCACTCTGAAATTGTTTGAACTTTTCAAATGTTTCAGACTTGTGTTTCATTAAGTAAATATACCCATATCTACTTAAGTCATCAGTGAAGGTGAGAAAGTAACGATAACCACCGCGCGCCTCAATACTCATCGGACCACACACATCAGTATGTATGATTTCCAATAAGTCACTTGCCCGTTCCATTGTTCCAGAGAACGGCGTTTTAGTCATCTTGCCCATGAGGCATGGCTCACATATGTCAAGTGATTCAAAATCAAGTGACTCCAAAAGTCCATCAGCATGGAGCTTCTTCATGCGTTTTACGCCAATATGACCTAAACGGCAGTGCCACAAGAAAGTGGTATTATCATTATCAATTCTACATCTTTTGGCATCAATGTTATGAACATGTGTATCATTACTATCGAGATTCAATAAGAATAAACCCCTCACATTGGGTGCATGACCATAAAAGATATTACTCATATAAATAGAACAACCATTATTCTCTGATTTAAATGAGTAACCGTCTCACAATAAACAAGAACCAGATATAATGTTCATGCTTAACGCAGGCACCAAATAACACTTATTTAGGTTCATCTCTAATCCCGACGGTAATCGAAGAGCGAGCGTGCCGACGGCGATCACATCAACCTTGGAACCATTTCCCACGCGCATCGTCACTTCGTCCTTTGCCAGCCTCCGTCTATTCCGCAGTTCCTGTTTTGAGTTGCAAATATGAGCAACCGCACCGGTATCAAATACCCAGGCACTACAACGAGAGTTGGCAAGGTACACATCAATAACATGTATATCATATATACCTTGTTTGTTGTTGGCCGCCTTCTTGTCAGCCAAATACTTGGGGCAGTTCCGCTTCCAGTGTCCAGTTCCCTTGCAATGAAAACACACAGTTTCTGGTTTGGGTCCAGCCTTGGGTTTCTTCACGAGAGGAGCAACTGCTTTGCCACTCTTCTTGGAGTTACCCTTCTTACCCTTGCCATTTTTCTTGAAACTAGTGGTTTTATTGACCATCAACACTTGATGCTCCTTCTGAATTTCAGACTCAGCGGCTTTCAGCATCGCAAACAGCTCGGCGACTGACTTGTTCATCCCGTGCATGTTATAGTTCAACACGAAGCTCTTGTAGCTAGGTGGCAATGATTGAAGAACTCTGTCAGTGATAGCCTCTGGCGGAAGGGGCATCCCTAACTCAGCCAGACGGGTGGAGTACCCAGACATTCTGAGCACGTGATCACTGATAGACCCGTTCTCCTCCATCTTGCAAGCATAGAACTTATCGGAGATCTCATATCTCTCGATCCGGGCATTCTTCTGAAAGATAAACTTCAATTCCTGGAACATCTCATATGCTCCATGACGTTCAAAACGTCTTTGAAGTCCCGGTTCTAAGCCATACAACATTGCACATTGAACTATTGAGTAATCATCAGAACGAGCCTGCCAGGCGTTCACAACGTCTAGAGACTCAACTGGAGCAGGTGGATCACCAAGCGGTGCATCAAGGACATAAGCCTTCTGGGAAGCCGTAAGGATAATCCTTAGATTACGGGCCCAGTCCACAAAGTTACTTCCATCATCTTTCAACTTAGCTTTCTCTAGGAACGCATTAAAATTCAGGGGTGCTACTGCGCGAGCCATGATCTACAACATAAATATAGCAAAGACAACTTAGACTATTGTTCTAGATAATGAGTTTTAGTTAATCATATTTAAAAAACTCCCACTCAAATTGACATCCCTCCGGTCATTCGAGTGTAACATGATCCAAATCCACCAACTCAAGTCCGATCATCACGTGAGTTGAGGTGGTTTCAATGGTGAACATCTTCATGTTGATCATATCTACTATATGACTCATGTTCGACCTTTCGGTCTCTTGTGTTCCGAGGCCATGTCTGTACATGCTAGGCTCGTCAAGTTTAACCCGAGTGTTCCGCACGTGCAACATGGCTTACACCCGTTGTATGCGAACGTAGAGTCTATCACACCCGATCATCACGGCGTGTCTCGAAACGACGAACTTTCGCAACGGTGCACACTTGGGGAGAACACAATTTATCTTGAAATTTAAGTGAGGGATCACCTTATAATGCTACCGTCGTCCTAAGCAAAATAAGATGCATAAAAGGATTAACATCACATGCAAATCATAAGTGACATGATATGGCCATGAACTTGTGCTTTTGATCTCCATCTCCAAAGCACCGGCATGATCTCCATCGTCACCGGCATGACACCATGATCTCCATCATCTTGATCTCCATCAACGTGTCGCCATAAGGTTGTCGCGCCGACTGTTGCTTCCACGACTATTGCTAACGTTTAGCGATAAAGTAAAGCATTACATAACGCTTTAATGATTGACACGCAGGTCATACAATAATTAAAGACAACTCTATGGCTCCTGCCAGTTGCCGTACTCATCGACATGCAAGTCGTGATATTCTATACAACACATGATCATCTCATACATCACATATATCTCATCATGTAATTGGCCATATCACATCACAACATACCCTGCAAAAACAAGTTAGACGTCCTCTAATTGTTGTTGCAAATTTTACGTGGCTGCTACGGGTTTGCAAGAACCGTTCTTACCTACGCAAAACCACAACGTGGTGTAGTGATTGCTTTTTGATCTTCTAAAAGAACCCTCTTCATTGAAATCGATTCAACTAAAGTGAGAGAGACAGACACCCGCTAGCCATCTTTATGCAACGAAGTTACATGTTAGTTGAAGGAACCTGTCTCGCGTAAGTGTACGCGTAATGTCGGTCCGGGCCGCTTCATCTCACAGTACCGCCGAATCAAATATCAACTAGTAACGGCAAGCAATATGTATACACCCACGCCCACAACTCGTTTGTGTTCTACTCGAGATCTCATCTACGCATAGACCTGGCTCATGATGCCACTGTTGGGGAACGTTGCATGGGAAACAAAAATTTTCCTACGCACACACAAGATCTATCCATGGTGATGAGCATCTACGAGAGGGAGAGTGAATCTACATACCCTTGTAGATCGCTAAGCGGAAGCGTTTAAGAAACGCGGTTGATGTAGTCGAACGTCTCCGCGATCCAAATCGCAAGTCGTCCCTCGATCCGATCACGTACTAGCGCCGAACGGACGGCACCTCCGCGTTCAACACACGTACGGCTTGATGACGCCTTCACCTCCTCGATCCAGCGAGCGATGGTGAAGTAGTGGTTGAGTTCCAGCAGCACGACGGCGTGGTGATGGTGGTGAGGAACAATCTCTGCAGGGCTTCGCCAAGCGCTACGGAGATTATGACGGAGGAACTAGAGGGCTAGGGTTGCCGGCACACGGCTTGGGAAATCCTGATGTCTCTCGTGTGCTAGCCCTGCCCCTCTATTTATATGTTGAGCCTTGGGGTCTAAACTTGGAGTAAAAGCCTCCTCCAGGTCGGTTTTGCCCGCACAAGGTCGGTTTGGCCCGCAGGAAAAGAGTCCAACTCGGATCCCTGCCGAACCGTGCACAGCCGCGCACAAGCGGTAGTACCGCTCACAAGCGGTAGTACCGCTTGGGCGGTAGTACCGCTTCACACAAGCGGTAGTACCGCTCGGGCGGTAGTACCGCTTCACACAAGCGGTAGTACCGCTTACGCGGCAGCAAAACTACTTTTTGCACTTTCCAATACCTTGTGGGCTTTTATCCCTTGGCCCATATAAAGTGTTGTTGCACCCGAACACTTCGGTAAACATCCGGAACCCCTTCCGGTGAACTCTGGAACTCTTCCGGAGATCGAAACACTATTGTCACATATATCAATCTTTACCTCCGGACTCTTCCGGAGATCCTCGTCATGTCCGGGATCTTATCCGAGACTTCCGAACAACTTTCGGTCACCAACATAATAACTCAATTATACTAATCGTCACCAAACGTTAAGTGTGTAGACCCTGCGGGTTCGAGAACTATGTAGACATGACCGAGACACCTCTACGGCCAATAACCAATAGCGGGACCTGGATGCCCATATTGGCTCCTACATATTCTACGAAGATCTTTATCGGTCGAACCTCTATGTCAAGGATTCAGTTAATCCCGTATGCTGTTCCCTTTGTTCTTCGGTATGTTACTTGCCCGAGATTCGATCGTCGGTATCACTATACCTAGTTCAATCTCGTTACCGGCAAGTCTCTTTACTCGTTCCGTAATACAAGATCTCGTGGCTAACACTTTAGTCACATTGCTTGCAAGGCTCATTGTGATGTTGTATTACCGAGTGGGCCCTGAGATACCTCTCCGTCACACGGAGTAACAAATCCCAGTCTTGATCCATGCCAACCCAACAGACACCCTCGGAGATACCTGTAGAGCACCTTTATAGTCACCCAGTTACGTTGCGACGTTTGATACACACAAGGTATTCCTCCGGTGTCAGTGAGTTGCATGATCTCATGGTCAAAGGAACAGATACTTGACATGCAGAAAACAATAGCAATAAACTGACACGATCATATGCTACGTTTGTAGTTTGGGTCTTGTCCATCACATCATTCTCCTAATGATGTGATCCCGTTATCAAATGACATCTCATGTCCATGGCTAGGAAACCTTAACCATCTTTGATCAACAAGCTAGTCAACTAGAGGCTTACTAGGGACACAGTGTTGTCTATGTACCCACACATGTATTTGAGTTTCCAATCAATACAATTATAGCATGGATAATAAACGATTATCATGAACAAGGAAATATAATAATAACCAATTTATTATTGCCTCTAGGGCATATTTCCAACAAATGGAATCGTCAAGAACACTCAGAAGGGCGCCCTTGAAGAGGGCATCGATCTTCTCAAAAGCTTCCTGCTGTGCAGGATTAAGATCGCCCTCAGGCTTGCCCTTGGTGGCGTCATAGCAGTACATGGTTTGAAACCAGTAGACTGCTCTTGTGCACCACCTCTTATATTGCACCCCCTTGAAGGTGGGCGGCTTCAGATGTGTAGCAAAACCACTTGGAGTAAACTGCCTATAATCAGGTTTTTGGATTGTTGAAAATACGAGCAAATTACTACAAGACTTAATCCGAATAAACAGTAAATAAATTATGACAGCAATAGCATAGACTACACTAATCATGCAGACTAGCATAGTAAACGAGTAGATCGAATCTATGGCAAAAACTAGACATATAAATTCTAGCATGATCTCAAACAAAGAGGACAAGATTGCATACTGTGCAGCGGGAATAGAACCTCCAGCGGTGATGTTCTGGGCCGTGTCGTTGATGAAGAGGTTGCCGAGGTCGGGGAAGAAGTTGTAGTTGGCGAACTCGTCACACCCAGTAGTCGTGCGAGTGCGCTCCCCAAAAACCTGATCGCCCCACTCCCATATAGGATCTCGAGAGGCAGGGTTCCAGAGGCCTGCTGTCCCTTATCATGGTGCATGCCGGAAGGAGGGATGGAGAAGACTTGGATGGCGGCGCAATGATCTGGAACGATGCGAAACCATAGGTTGTGGAGGATGCTAGGGTTGGCAGGGACCTCGCGTATATATGCACAGCAGGGTAGAGAGACGTGGACTGGACCCACGTTCGAGTCGGTTACAGCCCACGTTCCGACGTCTCAGATCGTGGCGCGTCTGTTACGGACTCTCCGTTCCTGACCGGCAAAAATAAGCGCGTAGGTATGAGCTCGGCTCAGCTCAATCCCGCAACCCGTGGCGCGTCATGACGAGGCGTGGCGTGGCGAGGTGAGCGAGCAGGAGGAGTGCGCGAGGGCCTCTTCTCTTCTCATTCTCTTACAAGTGATAGAAGAGCTCACCTTATAAAGAGGTGCAACTCTCTCCCAACTAGCAGTATGGGACTAAACATTAGTCCCACTCACACCACACACACAGCCATGCAAGATGGGCCATGAGAATTTCAGATTTTAGTTGGGCTTTGGGCCAAAGACCTACTATCAAAATCCAACATAAAGAACGCATTTGGTTATCTTTCCAACGTAGCCTGGTCTATGGAGCCTGGTTCAACAAAGTCTGTTTGAGTGTATACAGACAAAAACTAACATCTGTACATAATCCGATCGTCGGCATCTAGGCCTCTTGCATTAAGGGAGCAATTTTGACATAGCGTTTGGTGTTATGTATTGTCTTGGATCATGCAACTACACGGTGCTTGGTTGTATACACGGGATATGATTAAGAGTCAACACTTATACTTAACACATAGAGTTACACTTTGTCTCGCAACTGCGATGGACGGTGACCGCTGCGCCGCGTCGACACGACGAGCACGGAGTCTTGGACGAGCGTTCCTGTCGGTGCCATGGTGAACTAGTTGGTAGCGTTGTCACTGTAGAGAAAGTCTTTGCAGAGAAGGCCTAAGGCAGAGGACGGGGAAAGAGAAATACAGTGCGTGTCGGACCATGGCGACTGCGATGGACGGTGGCCATGGCACCGTGTCCAAAATGGCGAGCACGATTCGTAGGCGAGCGACCCCATCGGTGTCGCTGCGAACTAGTTGCTAGCGTCATCGCCGCAGAAAACCTCTGTGCGGAGGAGTGCTGAGGCAGAGTACGGGGGAGGAGAAATGCAGACTATGCAATGCGTGTTAGACAATGGTGACTGCAATGGACGATAGCCGTGGCGCCGCGTCCGACACGACGAGCACGGATTCATGAGCGAGCGACCCCATCGGCGGCCTGACGAATTAGTTGCTAGCGTTACCGACGCAGGGAAAGTTCGCACGGAGACAGAGGATAGAGAAGGAGAAATGCAGTGCGCGCGCCATGGCAGCGTCAGGGCAGTAGGACGAGAGAGGGGAGGCCGAGATGAACGACGCCGAAAATGACTCCATTGTAGTAGGACGTGGGCAAGGAGGTCAAGAGAAATGGTGTCGGTGCCAAGAGGGACGAATAGGAGTGTTGTGAGGCAAAGGACACAGGAGAAGAAATATAGTGTGTGCGCCATGATGGCGTCAGTGCATTAGGCTCCTGAAGAGAAGGCCGAGATGAACAACAACGACGATGATGCCACTGCAGCAAGACGCGAAAGAAGAGATCGTGAGGAACCACACTGGCATGTAGAAACGATTAAGCAATATCTTAAATCACATCGCAGATATGCATATGTATAATTACAAGGAAGATGTGGATCTTCTCGTTTACGATTGTTGAAACAGAAAACATCGAACATGAATGTCGTGTGAAGCTGCGAGATGAAGTTACTGGTCAAAGGAAATTTTAAACGGTAGGCCGTGCGCAATGAATTTGAAAAAATCCGTTCAAAATAGCTTCAAATATGAACCCAAATTGAGCATTTATGGCCGACGAAACTATGAACTAATCAAAAAATGAATCATAACGTCGATGCGTATCTTTTTCGTGTAGAGCTTATCTTGAATCGAAGCACCATTGTGTAGAATAAAAAAGGAGATTAAGAAGAAGCTTAGGACGCGTTTGGTTACCTGCATTAGGTAGTGACAGTTCCGCGCGGGAAAAAATTGGCCCGTTTGGTTACCTGGGTCGCATGGAATAGTTGGCCCGCACGGAACTTAAAGCGGTGCTCAGCCAGGCTCGCTGGGAACGGGCGAATCGGCAGTTTCTAGCGAGCCAGGCTGGGGTGATGTAAGGGAAGGGAACGCCGTGCTCAGCAGCTGTAGGGAGGGAGACGGCGGGAGCGATGGCGCGTCTCTGAAAAAGCGGCGGGATGAATTCGCGTCATCGCCCGCCAATTCACGGTCGCCCTATATAGCCAGAGTGACCGGCGCGCGAAGACTGTCGCCACCATTCCCCCCCTCTCAAGCTTGCACTCCAGTCCGAATCCACATCGACAATAAGGTAAGCGGTGCAAGTACTTTGGCGACCGGTTGGCTACGGCGGTGATGGATCCACTCCTTGTCTCTCCTTCGTGCCGCACCTCCACTACGTCTCCTCCGATGGCGTATGTAAGTTTGACCCCCTCCCCCTTCCCTCTACTAGTTCTAGCTAGATTTATCAATGGGGTGGGGTTAGATCGTCTGATCTGTTCCACTGTGATGTTGCAGTAGCTAGTTGGGATGGATTTGAAGCATGCTAGTGGTTATTTTCTTGGATGTTCATGGATGGAGTGGTAGTATGCTTAGATGTTCATGGATGGAGTGGTAGTATGCTTAGATGTTCATGGATGGAGTGGTAGTATGCTTAGATGTTCATGTATGGAGTGGTAGTATGCTTGTTCATGGATGGATTGGTAGTATGCTTGTTCATGGATGGATTGGTAATATGCTAGTTCATGGATGAATTGGTAGTATGCTTAGATGTATGACATGGTAGTGTACTGTATGTTGTCTTGAACTAGATGTATGGCATGGTAGACGTATGGATTGGTAGTATGTTGTCTTGAATTAGATCATCCTTTGCATGTTGTACTATATGTTGATGACGCTTACGTTTGTAGGACATGACCACTCAAGAGTTTAGTCTGGCCATCATGTCGTCTGAGAGCCAGTCCCCGACGTCCTACATCCAGGACTCCCAGGCTAACATCGACTAGATGCCTCTTGATTCAGAGGTTTTCGAGGTGCCACCTACGATGCCTCCATTTGTGCTGGCTAAGCCCAACGTTGTACCTCATGCGCATGCTCGAAAGGCAGCCGCAAAGGAGAAGAACGATGGCAGAGGATGCGGCATGAAATGGCAGCCATTCCTCTCCACTTTTGTGCTTAACAAGATGCGTGACATCATATCTAATGGAGTGAGGACTGATAAGGGGATCAAGGAGGTGCATTTGAACTCTATGGAGAAGCTAGTCTTCGACTTTTGTGGACAGGAGGTCACCGCGACCCAGGTGTAAAACCGCCCGAGGAAGTGGAGAATCAGGTGGATCACCATCTCCAAGCTGAGAGACCTGGGCGGTGCTTCATGGGAAGAGGAGACCTGCACGATCATGTTGGAGGCAGAGCACTACCAAGGCTACATCGTGGTTAGCTCACAAACCATGCCATTCTAACTCATCATCTCCTATGAACCATTGTGCCATACTAATTAACCGTCACTCTGCCTTGTTTCTTTCTTAGGATCACCCTAAGGACACAGAGTTCCTCAACACACCTATCCAGAACTACCATCAGATGCAGAAGATCTTCTCCTTCGGGCTCGCAACCGGCAAGCATGCCATGGGGTCAGGTCGG
This sequence comes from Elymus sibiricus, assembly GCA_039707655.1. Taxonomy (NCBI): domain Eukaryota; kingdom Viridiplantae; phylum Streptophyta; class Magnoliopsida; order Poales; family Poaceae; genus Elymus; species Elymus sibiricus. The sequence goes on from CM077663.1 coordinate 85,109,765, forward strand.
CCCTTGGGCTCGCCGATGCCCCCAATGCCGCCCATGCCCTAATGCCAGAGTATCCAAGCACCCAGGAGTCAGGCACCGTCAACCTTGATGCTCCTGAGAAGGAAGGTCAGCACGTTCATGTGCTTGATAGGAAGAGGAAGCGATTAGGCTTCATGGAGGAGGAGATGACCGTGTTCAGTAGCATGACTCGGTCTGTGGAGGTGGCCATCACCATCAGGGAGAGCAAGACGGTTGAGGTCCACCCTGAGCTCTACGGCGCCATGATGGACCAGATAGGCTTCAGCCAAGAGGCTCTCATGGTGACTCTCAGCCACCTGCTTGACAACAAAGCCCAGAGTGTTGGCTTTGTTGCCATGGGAGAGGTTCACAGGGTGCTCTGGCTGAAGACCTGGCTGGGCAAGCACTACTACTAGTGCTGCTTCTGCTGGTGGCGACGACGTGCGTGATCCTCAATGACAACGACATATATTTGTGTAGTTAGGGCTTGAAAACAATCTTATGGTCTGTATATTTTGGTGAGGTGGTATATACTAACCCCTCACGGTGATCACGAACTTGCGGTGGTAGGATTACACCCTCTTTTGGATGTGGTGGTAGGATGACATCAATGTAGTGGTAGGTTGAACTTGGTATGTGGTATGATCATGCATGCTTACTAATGCTCTTATGATCCATTGCTTGTGTGCTTGTTACTTCATTGCTTGATCCTAGAGTGCTTCATTGCTTGTTGCTTCAATTTATTACTCATTTGCACTGCCAGGGCAAGTGGTATGCCGTGTTCGAAGGAAGGGTTCCAGGGGTTTACAGCTCATGGGAAGGTTGCAGCAAACAAGTTTCAGGGTACAGCAACCAAAGCCACAGAGGGTTTAAGACTAGGAAGGAGGCAGAAGATGCTTACTCCAGGTATGTGCTATAGCAGGGATGCAGTAAGGTTGAGGTTGCCAAGGTGGATCGTCCGTTGGGGCTGAAGAACATCATCATCTTTGTCTAGTTCATCGCTATTGCAGTGTTATGGTGCTTGTGTGCGAGGTATGATAGTGTGTAAGGTATAGGAGTAGTGGATAAGCTCACCAAGTAGGGTACAAGGTGAACACAACTCTATGCTCGCATGCAACCAAACAACGTGCGCTCGTCTGACCACATCCAATGCAGGTAACCAAACGCAGAGCGAAGAGGCAATCCCACTATGCAGGAAGAGAGTATGCAGGCAACCAATCAACATGCAGATGTTGGTTTTTTGCTTGCATACACTCAGTCTGGGCCAACCGGGTCAAATATGTAAATGGCCAAAAATAGATGCAGGCAACCAAACACGTTCTTAATGAAGGTAGAATAAGATGGGATGTACAAGCTATGTACTAGCTCACATCTCTCATCTCAGCCTGACAGGGGTGGAGCCAGGATTTAACCATGAGGGGGCGAGAAACCAATGCTCATAGAATGGACGAAATATCATGACATATTAAGTCTTATAGTAACGTTGAGGACAAAGCATAAAAAATATTCGTAGAACTATAAAATAAAGTTACATATCTATTAGCTTAAATTGAGCTCTACGACAACCAATGTCGAACAAATTGATTATCTCATCAGATGTGATATTTGCAGCTATTTCCTTCCCAATATAGATGACCATGTTATGGCAAAGAAAGTCATCTCCCATTCTATTTCAAAGACTTGTCTTGACTAGTTTCATAGCTGAAAAAGCTCGCGCAATTGTCGCGGTTGACACCGGAAGAGTTATGACCAACCGTAGTAATCTATCAACCATTGAGTATGTATCAGCTTTACGTGTATTTAATAACCAAACAGTCAAATAAGCAAGAGTTATGGACAACTGCAATAATCTATCAACCATTCAAGATTCAACCATTGAGTATGTAGCAACTTTACCCGTTTTGAACAATCCAATAGTCAAATCAGCAAGTGAGGGTGAACTCTTTAGCTTTGGATGGTTGCAAACATCAAGCTGGAAATGGGAAAGTTGAGACTCCAATTGAGCTCGTTCTTTACTAGAGAAGTCAACAGGATAAACATTTTCCACCAGTGTGCATATATTAGACACGTCAACGAGTCATGTCGTGGATCCAAAGAAGCACAAAGGGCCAAAAGCTCTGTGCTTTGAACGCCGAAACGATCATTTAGCTCAACCAATTGCTGATCTATGGTAACATTGAACACATCTGCTTTGTAGTGATGTAAGAGCAACTCCAAGGGGAGGACCCATTTCGTCCGCCCATGTCCATTTGGGTCTGCGCGGACAAAAACGATGGCCCAACGCGGAGACCCATTTCCATTTTGCGTCCGTTTCGTGTCCACGCGGACCCATTTCCGGCCCAAAAATGCACCTGTAATGCGTCCACGCGGACACGAAACGGACGCTCCCCGCGTCCTCTCCGCGTCCCCCTCGGGTCCACATGCCGGCCGCACAACTACCACCCGCGGTCGTATTAAACGCGGCCACCAACATCAGGCCCACCTGGTAGTGGCAGCAAGCTGTCGGTCGTTGTCCTTTTTAATCCGAAGCGTGCGGCGGGACCGGCCTCATCCACTTCCCCTTCCCGTCCACATCTGGCCACTCTTGCTCCCCCAGCGGCGACCACGAAACCCTAGCCAACCAGCCAGCGCTAGCGACCGCCATGGGCTTCTTCAGCAAGGGCAAGGGCAAGCTCACCCCCGGCGCAAGCTTGTCCCGGACGCCGGTGCCACCTCGCCGCGTCCCTTCACCGCAGGAGCGTCTGTACATCCCAGTCCACCAAGCTCGGTGGCACTGGCAGTACAGGCAAGCTCTCCCGTACCCAGATGTCAACCTCCCCCATGGTTGGCATCTGGACCCCGACCGCACCCCATCCCAGCAGTGTCGCGGTTTGCGCGCGCACGCGGAGGAGGTCCGCTGGCGACGCGAGCTCCTCACTCCGAAGCAGCGGTGCGATCCGACGTACGTGCCCGACTCCCCTAACTGGGAGGTTTGGTTCGCTGTCGAGCACGAGCAGGAGCGCCTCCACGGCGTCCTCTTCGATCCGGCCATCCCTCCACCGCCCCCTGAAGTGAAGCCAGAGGAGCAGGAGGAGGAGGCCGCCTACCAGGCCGCCCTCGAGGAGGCAACGGCCTACGCCATCGAGGAGAGCAGGCGCGAAGAGGAGGCGCGTTGGGTAGGCCTCGAAGAAGCCCTCGCACTGTCCGCGGCGGGCGACTGCGTCCTGCCTCCTCCTCCTCCAGCTCCGCCGGCTGCTCCAGTGCTCCTCGAGCCCAAGGTTGAGGCCGAGGAGCGCCAGCCTGAGCACTACCAGTGCACCGGCCAGCTCCGGGATTGGATGTTCGCGCCTCCCGTCTGGCTTAAGTGCACAGAGGAGCAGGAGCAGAAGTACCTCCTGCACCACAGGTCGCTGGCGCTGGCGAGGGAGGCCCACGAGGCCGAGGAGCAGATGAAGCTGGAGCGCAGGTGGGCGGAGGAGGAGGCGGAGCGTCGGGAGCGGGAGGCGGAGCGTCAGCCTGCGCCGCCGGCAGCGCCGGCGCAGGGCGCTGCTCAGGCGTGGGAGGCCGCGTTCCCTTGGGCTGGGCCGGCGCCGGAGCTCATCGACGTCACCGCCCCCGACGACGATGAGGACGACGATGCGTAGGGCCGGCGCCAGATGCAAACGGCAGGCGGCCGTGTTTTTTATTTAAATTATGTTTAATTAAGTTTTATGTGGACTTGGGCCGGCTTTGACCGGTGTTTAATGTTTAATTATGTTTAACATCGTTGTTTGGGCATTTATTATTATTTTTAAATTCGCGCTGACCATTTGCGTCCAAGCCTGCGTTGGGCGGACTAGCCGACCCATTTGTAAAACCGAACACCAGCGTCCGCTCGGCCGACCCAAACGGACGAAAAGCGGACAAACCGCGCGTCCGTTTGGGTCTCCTCGTTGGAGTTGCTCTAATGTAGTAGTGTTATCGTGTTTGTTGCGAGACTTTGTTACGTCAACGTACCTCCTCCTGCAGCCTTAGAGGACAAACAACGGATAAAGACGACATATCGACATAGCCTTAGCAGCTGAACGGGAGCGGCTGCGGCAGCGAGCCAGCGACAACCGGCGGCTGGGAGGCAGCGGCGGCAAGGCAAACAACGCCCTAGTACCTTAGTACAACCAGGACACGATCAATAGATTAGATTGATCGATCCCATGTGGGGCAAACAACAACACAGGGCAGCCACGTACATGGGCTATTGGGCTTTTTGTATAGCTTACTTATTATTAAAATACTTATATGGGCCATCTACAGTAGTATAGTACCTATATAATACCTATAGTACTACCTACTAGAAATCGTTGGGGGTGGGGCGAGCGATTGGCAGGGGTCTCCACCCCTGCAGCCTGACATACTGAAAACTGCCTAACAGTAAATTAGTAAACCAAATGGGCCAAAATCTTTCCATGCGGGTCTGAACAAGGTATATGTAGGGATTACCAAACACGCCCTAAGCCCTTTACATTTGCTCGCTCGGGTCTTCGCACGCTGGCCTCTCTTGCTCGATGGCTCGCCCACTAGGGACACATCACGTAAACCTGTTGCCACTTCTCAAAAACAAAAACATAAACATGGTGCCAGTTTTTCTTTAACCGTTTACCGGTTGAGTGTTGGAAACAAATATAAATTTGAAAAAGGTTCAGAATTAAAAAAAAAACAAATTCAACAAAGTTCAGAGATTATAAAAAATAAAGTTTATTAATTAGCAGAAAGTTCACTAATTTCGGAAAAGAAGCTTATGGGATTGAAAAGTTTCAGTGATTTCAAAAAAATAATCACAAAATTCAGAAAACTTCACAAGTTTTAAAAAAGGGTCACAGAAAAATTTAATCAAATTTAAAAAAAGTTCATTAAAATTTTAAAAAGTTTGTGTATTTCAACCTTGTTTGAAAAGATTCCCAAATGTACGAAAAAAAATAAAAAAATCGTCCTATGAATTGAACAAGAAAAAAACATGAAATTTTAATTGGAATAATAAATATAAAAATAAAAGATGCAAACAACCAGAAATCGGCCAAAATCGGACAAAAACAAAACAGGAAGAAACCGTCCAAAAACACACTAAAAGACCAAGACCACCGTTACAGTGCAAAATGGAAAACATGGTCATAATTTTTGTAAACACATGGTAAACATTTTTTAATTGCAATAAACATTTTTCATATGCATGAGGAAAAAATTATATGCACATTTAAAATTTTCTAAATACAGAATGAATTTTCTAAAAAATATATTTTACCAATGTCTACTTTTGATTAATGTATGTTGAACATTTTCTGTACACAGCATGAACCTATTTTTTACGCTTTCATTTTTTAAAGTAAATAATTAGCATTTAAAAAAATATATGTCTTGAGGTTTACTTTTTTTCATAGACATTGTACATTTTTTGTATACATAAGTTTTTTTTTTGGTTATACATGTTTAACATTTTTTCAAATACTTGATTAACATTTTTCAGATATACATTTTGATGTCTACCTTTTCTCCATACATATCATACATTTTTCGTATACATAGGAAAATAATTATACATGTCTTAACATTTTTCAAGTACATGATTAACATTGTTTTCAAAAATACTTTTTGACGTCTAAATTTCTAATAGGTACTTTAAATTTTTTGTATACTTATGAGACGTTCCTTTATACACATTTAACATTTCAAATACAAGATTTTTTTTTTCATATGCATTGTACATTTACGTATACAGCTAAGAGCATCTCCAACAGACGCGCGCTAGCGCAGCGCACTAAATTTTTTTTGCAGCGCTGAAATAGCGTTTTGGCGCGCGGTAGGTTTAACAGACGCATAAAAACATGGCGCCCAACCTGCCGGCCCCACATGCAGTAGCCCGCGCGCACAAGCCGGCGCCTCAAATTTGCAGCCCGCAGCCCGCGTGCACTAAATTTACAGCTTCGTTTTTGTGCGTGCTTTATTTTACAGCTTCTGTTGGAGCGTTATTTTTGGTCGCGCGCGCTATATAGGAATCTTTTTCAGTGCACGACTCATATAGCGCCTCTGTTGAAGATGCTCTAAAGACTTTTTTATACAAGTAAAACATGTTGAAAATATGATTAACATTTTAAAATACACAGTTAAATTTTTTCTATTGGACAATGAAAGTTTCATAATACTTGTTGAATTTCTTTTGAAATATATAATCAACATTTTCTTAAGACATTTTTAAATACACAATAAACAGTGTTTACAATGCTAGTACATTTTTCGTAATACTTGGTGAATATTTTTAAAATATGTAATAAACATTTTTCTAAAATATACTGACCACTTTTTATAAAGATGCATGTTTTTATAAAAACCATAAATATGTTTTTGAAACATGTCGACACTTTTTCAAATAAATACATGAACGTTAAAGATAAATTAGTTTTTCATGTATCTCTAAATTATACATGAATATAACCTCAAAAATATATACATGAATATATGGTCTATGAGAAAAAAAACGTTCTTTGAAATGAAAAATAACCTAACAGATGAAGTGAACGAAAAGAAGGAAAAAGGAAGAAGAAAAAAAAAGCGAAAGGCAGCCTACCCAATTGGAACGAGGCAATCCTACACAAATGGAAAGAAGCGAAGGAAACCATGAACAAAGAAAATAATAAGAAAAAGCAAACTAAACGGAATGAACTCGAAGCTACCCCACCGGCCCAATATATGTTTGCTATAGAGGAGGCGAGCTAGAAGCAAGATATAGAAGCCGCAAGACTTTTATCTGGCTTATAGCGAGTATAGCTCTTGATTCACCCGACACACGTCTATAGGACCGGTCCATTAGCTCAGACTCGATAGCTTAGTCCGGTCTTCTGCTAGACCCGCAAGAGTTGTTGTATTTCCCCGAAGAGGAGGGTCATGTAGCATAGCGGCAAAAAGTATTTCACTTAATTAAGAACCATGGTTTATCGAACCAGTAGAAGTCACCAAGGTAACAATTTAATAGTATTTGCACACAAACAGATAAATTGCTTGCACTCAACAAAGGCAAGGGGGGCGTCACTCTCCTTGTTATTGCTAACTAGTACAAGATTAAAGGCAAATAATGATAGGGCAAAGCGGCAAGGAAGTAAAATGGCAACTGTAGGAGTTTTTGTATTGATGGAAATTAGACCTGGGTACCATAGGTTCACTAGTGGCATCTCTCTCGAAAGCATGTGGTGTGATAGATAAATTACTGTTGAGCAATTGATATGGTAGTGCAAATTATAACTATGTTCATGCATGCCATAATCTCACATAGGCATTACGTCTGTGATAAATAGACCGTAATCCAACTGCATCTTTACTCCACCCAAAGATAGCTATGTAGCATGCATCTCAAAGTATAAACTTCACAAGAAACAGAGTAACGCAATAAGCAAGATGACATAATGTAGATTGGAGAAAACCTAGCAATAAGCTTAACCCCATCATTTTATCCTTGCAGCCAAAAACACAATACGTGTCTTTGTCATTTCTATCACTGGACAAGATCACCGTAAGATTGAACCCATTACTATGCACCACCCCCTCTCTAAAGAACTACTCATCTATCTTGGCCAAAGAAGACAAGTAGGAAAGCAAACATAGATATAAAATTACATAAGAGAGACTTTAAGAGATTCAATATAAATCAATGAACAATCTGATCATAAATTCATAATTTATCGAATACCAACAAACACACCACAAAAATTACATCGCATGGATCTCCAAAGAGATCATTCTATTGAAGATCAAGAGCGAAAGAAAGGAGAGAGAGACTGAGAGAGATAGAGAGACACACACACCCACACACACAGGGAGAGAGAGAGAGAGAGAGAGAGATCTAACTACTGCTATGGACACTCACACATCATCATGAAGGCATCAAGGTTGATGAATATGGCCTCCCCAGTGGTTCCGGCTCCGACAAAGGACAATAACAAGGCTCCAGATAAGAGCGCGTCGGAACGGAGGCTTGCAGCGGCGATAAAATTGTTTCAGGTCTCGCTCCCAGGATTTCGGAATATATGTGAATTTATAGGCCAGATATTAGGGCAATCGGAGGATCAAGGGGCCCACAAGCCACCCCGGTGCACCTCCCTGGTTTGTGACCTCCTCGTGGGCCTTTTGGTCTCCTCCCGCAGTTTCTAAGGCCTCTTATGTTCGAGAAAAATCCTCAAAAAAAATTCGTCATGTTTATACCTTCGTAGGTATTGATTTTTTTATAAACCAAAAATAAGCATGTAAGATGATAAATATAATATGATATAAAATGATGGCCAAGGCATGTAAGAATGATATATAATAGCATTTAACGATAAAAAATAATTATAGATAGCTTTGAGACATATCGCTCGACCTACTGGTTTTGTCTGTTTTCTTTCTTTGTTTTTTATTTTTGGTTTTCTTTACTTCTTCTAGGTTTTTCTTTGCTTTTCTATATTTCTTTGTTTCTTTCACGATCTTGATTGGTTTTTTATTTTATTTTATTTTCTTCGTTGCTTTCTCAATTACACTGGTTTTTAACTTTTGTTTTCTGGGTTTATTATTCTTTGTTTCTTTTCTCAGTTTTCTTCATTTCCCTTTCTTTTGTACCGGGTTTCTCTATTTTCATTATTTTGCAGTGGTTTTCTTTGGTTTATATTTTTATTGTTTGGATTTTATAGATTTTATTGGTTTATCTTGTTTGTCTGTCAATTTTTCATTGGTTTCCTTTTTGGTCAACACATGTCAGATTTTTGGAATACAAATTCAACATTTTTCATACACACCAATAACATATTTTATAGACATGTTTAACATTTTAGAAATACATTGTTAACAAGTTTTAAAATTAATATTTTTATGTACATTTTTTCCATGCACATTTTATATTTTTGGTATATATCTAAACTGTTTTAAATAAATGTTTAATATTTTATTTTCAAACCATGTATTGATGTCCATATTCCAATCCACATTGTACATTATTCTTATACATCGGGAAAATATATATACACGTAATTAACATTAATTTCAATATATGTTTCTGAGTAATTTTTTATATACACATTTTACATTTTTTGTATACATCTGGAACATTATTATATACTCCCTCCATCACAAAATAAATTTCCTAAACTTAGTACAACTTTGTATTAGAACTAGTACAAAATTAAGATAGTTATTTTACGATGGAGGGAGTACATGTTTAATATTTTTCTAATACATGATTAACATTTTTCCATATTTATCTTTTGATATGTACATTTTCATACATGTTTTACATTTTTGTATACATTGTAAATATTTTTTAAAACCTGCTTACATTTTTTTTAAATACATGATTAACTTATTAATTTTATATTTTGATGTCTACTTTTTATACACATTCTACATTTTACATACATCTTGTACATTTTTGATGCATCAAGAATATTTAATGTACATGTTTAACATTTTTAAAATACATGATTAATTTATTTTATATTTAGGTTCTGTGTCTATTTGTCATACACATTGTACATTTTTCATATACATTTGAAACATGCTTCTGTACACAGTTAACATTTTTCAAATGTATGATTGAAATTTCTCAAAATTTCATGTAAAGTGATTTGCGTAACATATATGTTTATAATATTTCCCAATATATAAAAAGAGTAAAAAAGGCCAAAAACCAGAAATGAAAATGAAGGAAAAATAGCGAGCGGTTTGAGGCCTGTGGCCTCCCGGGTGTTGGGCTAGCCTAGGCTCGCCCTGCGCAGGCAGGCAGCCATATGTCTCGCTCTAAGAACCCCTCAAAAAAAAAAAAAAGTCTGAGCGAGACATAGTCACGCTCTTGTCTTCAAAGATAAAAGCATAGGCACACCTAGATTTGTGTATTAGATTCGTCGAGTTGTCGATTTGGGATACGTGTATACCTTACAAACGTGAGAAAGTAAGAGCATCTTCATCCGTATACCTCTAATTCGACCCCTTAATCGTTTGTGGCCCCATCTGATCAGTGACCCGACGTGTCCGTATTGAGTTCCTATTTGTCCGTTCATGTAGTCACACTTTTCATTTTATTCCTCGTATATCGAGTCACTTACACATGATTGATGAAGATGGACAGAGAGGAAGAAAAAAATGAATAAAGAAAGAGAAAAGGTGATCCGGGATGGGTCTGCTTCCTACCAGGCCTGTTCATGGACTGCCCGGCCCGGAGGACCGATCCCGAAGCCCGGCATTCGGGCCCGGTTCAGGCTCCAATTTTTAACCGAAAGCCCGACCTGAAAGCCCGAAAGGCCGAAGAAAGCCTGAAATAGAAACATATATATATTATATTTGAAATATAGGTATACTATATTATTTTAATACTTCAAATATAATTAATTTAATTTAAAAAGCCACTGTTCATGTGCTTCGGGGCGGGCCGGGCCGGGCTCGGGCCTGGAATTTTGACACCGGGCTTTGTCAAGCCCGACTCGAACCCAACCCGGCCCGGAGGATGATCAGGTCTACTTTCTATGTGGCGACTGACCGGACGCTTCCGCGAGCCCTCATATATCGTTCTTACATTTGTCTTTAATATAAGGGTTCGCGGATAATCCAAACATATAGGGATGATATGAGGGATCCGATTGGGTCAGGAATTTTCTTTTCTCTCCTATCCGATCACTGACCGATCATGCTCGCGGATGTTTGTGATAGATTTGGGGACTCTGGCTATAGATGCTCTATAACATCGTGTACAATCTGTTGAAATGTGAGATGGGCCTAGAGTCCATATAACAATTTCAAAAAATCTACAAGGGCCCATGTGGGTTATATGGCACTAGGGGAGTGGGAAGTTTGGTATCACCCTGGAAGTTGAAGAGGAGTTGGACCTCCTTATAAGGGTTTTTCTTCTACAAGCTATTTGAGTTTGAGAAGAGAAGAGACCCTCGCGCACTCCACCTCCGTCGCCCGCCTCGCCACGCCTCGTCACGATGCGACGCGACACGCCGCAGTTTACGGGATTGAGCCGAGCCGAGCTCGTACCTACGAACGGAGAGTCCGTAACGGACACGCCACAATCTGAGACGTCGGATCGTGGGCTACTCAGACGTGGATCCAGCCCACGTCTCTCCATCCAAACACGCCTATATATGCGAGGCATCGGCAACCCTAGCCGTGACGAGATCATATCACATCTGCTCCACCCGCACCACCCTGTCGTTCGTTTCTTTTGCTGCTGCTGCCGCCGGCGACTTCACCCCGTTCATCGCGTACACAGTTGACGGTGTTAGGAATAAGCCATGACAATGTGTGATATGTCACGGTGGTATGAGCCTGGACGGACTGTGATGTGCATGCATATGTGCTGGCCGTGGCCGTGGCCGTTGAGAGGTTGAGCAAGTCGTAATGCATGTACGTAGTTGTTAGTTAGTGGCCGGATGGCTAGCGTTGTGGGTGGGTTAGTTAGCGCGTGAGACGGCCGTGTACGTGCTAGTGGTGGCCGGTGTGGTGGCCGGATCCATCGTGCGTGCGTGCAGTGTGTGTGCACAGGTCTGGGTATAAAAGCCCTCTCATGCAGTGGCGGAGCTTCGGCCTGAATCCTGGAGGGGCGATGGGCTGGGGGGGGGGGGGGGGGGGGGGGGGCGGCTAGAACACGTTTTGGGCCGATTTTCACTGATAGTATGGGCTATATACTAAGAGACACTCAAAGAAAATCTTGTGGGCTGGGGGGCGGTGGCCCAGGTTGGCCCTCACATAGCTCCGCCACTGCTCTCATGTACTGATGTAAAGGGTGCCGGTGTGTAGCCGTGCTCCAGTGTGTTGCCGAGCGACGGGGTGTGCCGAGCCAAGTGTGAGTGGCCTAAAAGATGTAGTCTCCGTCGGGACCGTGGTGTGTGTCCGGTCGACGTGAGAGTTCTTTCGCGTTGTGCCGCGTGCGTGCGTGTGTACCTCATGTGTGTGTTCGAGTCGTTGAGAGAAATAAAGCTAAGATACATGCGTTGGTGCGCCGCGGCGTTCGTCGCCGGAAAAATCATGGTGTCTTCTTCGTCTACCTTCGTCCGGCGTTTGTGTCGCCGAAAGGTTGCTCGGCGTGCGTTGCCGCGGAGGATTGGTCCGGGGTTTATCCCAGGGGCGGAGCCAGAAATTTTCGTCAATGAATTCATTTACTAACTAGTTGTGAAATTTCCGTATGATCTAAGTCTTACTTTGCGACATATCGCATCGAGATTATATCAGTCAAAGAAAGCAAATGATATCACTTATCACACATATTTGTTACTTTAAAATTGAATAGTGCAAAACTTGCCGATAGGATAAAATTATAAATCATCTGTTTACATATTAAAAATGGAGTAGTACCAAATAAACTTCATATTTTAGATCCAACTTCTCGTCTTTCTGAAAACATTGAGAAAATAACAAGTTAGTTTGGCAAGTTTAAAATAAAAGTGAAATCATGTGAGATAATCATGTAAAGTCACTCACATTTCAGAGCGTCCCTTTTCGATTTTTCATCGCCTTAAAAAGGTCGAACACAGCATCATTAGTAATGGGAGAAAACATCTCTTTCTCCACATAGCAGATTAGACAATCACTCATGAACTGATCACCAATTTTGTTGTGCAACTTTTTCTTGACAACATTCATAGCTGAAAAGCATCTCTCCACGGATGCTGTGGCAACTGGTAATATCAAGACTAACTTTAGAAGATGATATACCAAAGGAAAAGTAACATGTTTATTTGTCTGCACCATTAACTTAGCAAGATCAGCAATCCCGTCCAAATTAGCAAACCTTTCATCTGCTCGCACATTATCAATGTAAGTGTGCAGTTCAGGACCAAGATCGTCCATTTTTTTTGAATCAAAATCATCTGGATAAAACTCAGCTAGCTTCACTAAGCTGTCCAAGTTAAAAGCGACAAATCCATATTTTGGGTTGAAAGAAGCCATGTGAGCAAGTAATGCAAAATTTACCTCATTGAAACGTTCATCAAACTCTTGAAGTTGCCAGTCAATAACAGAATTAAGACACTCTACTCGATAATGCTGGAGGTTTGTCTTATTAGTTTTTTGTCTTGGTTTGTGTCGATTGATATATTGCTCCTGCATATCTGTGTTCTCAATGTGATGTTCTTCACAAAATAAATATGCCTTCTGTATCAGTGAGTCCCATCCATTCTCCCTTAGTTCCTGTAGCTCATTCCTTGTTGACTTCACACATGACATAGCATTAAGGATGTCTTGATCCTTCTTTTGTAAAGAATGTGACAAAGTATTTGCATTTCCTAATATATGCAGCATCATGTGCAAATAAAACACAAAATCAAAGGTCTCAAAATATGCTACAAGACCACGTGCCTGACTTTTCTTTTCACCTTTGCCTTCTTTCTCCACATATTTCAGAACAGACATGATTGCAGGGAACAACTTCACTAGACTTGAGAGAGTTCTGTAGTGTGAGCCCCAACGTGTGTCACCAGCTCTCTGAAGAGTTTGATCTTGATTTAACCCTTTGCCAGTGTTAATCTGCCCACTACCTATGGCTTTTATTACATCCTCTCGATGTTTCTCTCTAATCATGTCCTTTCTTTTGCAAGAAGCTCCAACCACATTAAATAAAATGGAGATCATGTAGAAGAAATCTGCAATATCTTCATGCTTCTTTGCTATTGCTACAATCACCAACTGGAGTTGGTGAGCAAAACAATGCACATAATAGGCTGACTTATTCTCTTGCAAAATCTTTGCTTTCAAGCCATTGAACTCACCACGCATATTGCTAGCCCCGTCATAACATTGTCCTCTGACTTGTTGTATGCTTAAACCTATATCCGTGAATAATTTTTGAAGTGCAGCCTGAAGACATATTGCCGATGTTTCTTGCACAAGTACAACTCCAACTAACCGTTCAATGATAAATCCATGCTTGCTAAGGTATCTCAAAACAACTGCCATTTGCTCTTTGTCAGACACATCAGCAGCCTCATCAATCAACAAACTGAACACGTCACCTCCAATTTCTTCAATAATAGAATTCAAAGTTATCTGCGCAGAACAATAAGGGGATCATTAGAGATTAGTGTAGCTTATAAGACAACAAAAATAGTAGGAAATATAATTTAACGATGATGTTACCTTGGCAAAATAGCTTGCAATTTCCTTCTGAATATCTCCACATACCCACTTGCAATTTGGTGAACCATTCTCAAGAACTACCTTCCGTATATCATCATTTTGATTTGCCAAAGTATTTACCAACTCTCGAAAGTTTCCCTTATTTTTTGACTCTTCTGATTCGTCATGGCCTCGGAAGGCTAAGCCTTGATGTAACAAGTATCTAACTGAATCAATTGAAGCATTAAGCCGAATTCGATTTTGCTTTTTTGTAACATCAGTTTGCTTATCAAGCGCAACCTGAATCGATTGATCTTGATTCATCAAAGCATCACATCGCTTTACTGCTACATTATGAAAGCTATTAACATTACCTTTACCCTCATGGGTATCCAGCCTACTTTTCTTGTTCCAACCATTCCAACCGTTAATTCCAAATGCATCACTCCCAGCTTGTCCCTCATTATTATCTCTGAAAAGATAGCAACACAAACAAAAGGCCTTATGCACCTTGTCACTATACTCAAGCCAACGACCATAATCTTTAAACCATTCTGGATTAAATCTTCGTGAGGCATCTCCAATGTCCCTGTGTGGATAAACAAAAGTAGACGGCGGCTTGTAAGGTCCCCTCGTTAAATATCGTCGCCTAATCTCATCTTGCTTCTTAGGATTTCTTGTGTACTCCGAAATTCTCTTCCGATCAGCCGGATCGTAGGGCAACTCATCTAAATTAATCTCTTTCTGGATAGAAGGCTTCGGAAGACTACCAGCAGCAACATTTGATGTACTTTTCTTACATCTAACGGGTGACCTCGATGTCCCCACATCATTATCTGGATCAGATGATCGACTTCTCTTCTTTGAAAAATATCTTTCCATAGCCTACATGAATCAAAGTCCACGAAAGAAAGAATTAGAAAATTAGGGCAAAAACTTTCCCCTACTACTAGGCTACTAGAATTAGATTGGGTAGTTGTAGAGAGGAAACTCAGGAAAGGGATGCGGAGCGGAGGTGATCTTACTAGCTCAAATTACACTGCAGTTGTTCGCTTCTGGGCTTGCCGTTGCCGCTGTCGATTTCGTCGGGCGTCGGCGTCTGAGGGGGTGAGGAGCGAAGCGACGGGCTAGGTTAACAGAAAAGAGAAAACTAGGCGAGACGGCCCAGACGGGGAAGAGAGAGGCAACGCGAGTTGGGAAATCCACGAGGCGTGCGGCGGTCGTCCGTGTATTCATCGTACAGGTATTGGTTTCCTTTGGTTTAGCGAACGTACAGGTATTGATTTAGTAACAATCAGGCCTGAGATTGGGCTTTTGGGCCTTTTATATTCGTTTATGTATGTGGTGTTAGCAGCTTAATGGGGTCAGGCTTAATATTTTATTGGGGTCAGGCCAATACGTCCTACTAACACATGCACGTGGCTGTCAAATTCCATTGGGTTCATCTGAACCCAACGGTGCAACGTTGGCTCCGCCACTGGTTTATCCCAACATTTGATATCATGAGCTTGGTGGTCTTGGGCGTGTTCCCCTTGCCGGAGGCGCGTCGACGGCGGTGGTGTTCGCCGGCGGCTGCGCGAAGCTCCGGCCCGTGTGTCGGCCTGTGGAGGTGCGTGGCGCGGCGGGTGTCATGGCGGCCGCGGAGGCGCTGCGTGGTAGCACAGAGGCTGCGGCAGTGCGGCGAGGAGGCCGTGGAGGACCTGCGTGGTGGCGCGGTGGCGTGGAGGTCACGATGGCCATGGCGTGGCGACGGCGAACCACGGCGAGTCTGTGGTGGTGGCGACCGGCGTCAGCGCGCCAGGTCGAGCCCATGACGGTGGTGATCGGCGTCAGCGCGCCAGGTGGAGTCGGCGGCCGTGGTGACGACTACAGTGAGAGTTGCAGCGACGACAACGACGGGAGCTGCGACAACTCCGGCGGCGACAAGGTCATGGCTTAGGAGGAGAATGTTAGGAAAAAGCCATGACAGTGCGCGCGCGCGTGTCACGGTGGTATGAGCCTGGACGGACTGTGATGTGCATGCATGTGTGATGGCCGTGGCCGTAGCCGTTGAGAGGTTGAGCAAGTCGTGATGTATGTACGCAGTTGTTAGTTAGTGGCCGGATGGCTAGCGTTGTGGGTGAGTTAGTTAGCGCGTGAGACGGCCGTGCACGTGCTAGTGGTGGCCGGTGTGGTGGCCGGATCCATCGTGCGTGCGTGCAGTGTGTGTGCACAGGTTTGGGTATAAAAGCCCTCTCATGTACTGATGTAAAGGGTGCCGGTGTGTAGCCGTGCTCCAGTGTTGCCGAGCGACGGGGTGTGCAAGTGTGAGGGGCCTAGAAGATGTAGTCTCCGTCGGGACCGTGGTGTGTGCCCGGTCGACGTGAGAGTTCTTTCGGGTTGTGCCGCGTGCGTGCGTGTGTACATCATGTGTGTGTTCGAGTCGTTGAGAGAAATAAAGCTAAGATACATGTGTTGGTGCGCCACGGCGTTCATCGTCGAAAAATCATGGTGTCTCCTTCGTCTACCTTCGTCCGGCGTTTGTGTCGCCGGAAGGCTGCTCGGCGTGCGTCGCCGGGAAGGATTGGTCCGGGGTTTGTCCCAACAGACGGGAGAGCAGGCCTCCGAAACCCCGTCTCTCTAGATCCTATACGGGAGAGAGGCGATTAGGTTTTTGGGAAACGACTATGCGATTGCTCAACTTCGTACGGCTACTTCCTCTACGTCCGCGTCGCCTTCGTCATCACTATGTCTTCATCAACGGACGCCGAACGTCTTGCCGCCGAGAAGCTAGAAGCCGAGAAGAAGAAGGCCGAGGACGCTGCCGCCGCCACTGCCGCGGCTACGGCCAACTGGCCTATCGGAGGGCATAACACATTTATCCCGCTCCTGTTATTCCTGAGTTAGTCGTACTAGTAATCTGCGTAGATGTGTCTACTATCTGCCTACTACACGATAATATGATCAAATATCAATATGACTTTTGTATTGTTTACGTCATGCTCATGATTTATTCTTAAATTAATTTAATCAAAAAGTTGCCTATTTACTCAACACAATCATGTGTGTTCAGTTATCATCAAAAGTAGTAAAAAGGAAAAAAAAAAGGCATCTAGAGCTAACATGGAGCATCTCCGAGGCCACATGCATGTTTGTGTGCCTCCAGTTCGTTGACCCACTACGCGAGGAAGCCATTGACCTAGCTCAATTTCCGAGTGCCAGAACAATTATTGTTACCCAGATCAAGTCAAACCCCATCACCGCATGCAGATGCCTCGTCTAAAGAAACCATGCCAGTAGCCGCCGCCCCGGTCGCCGTGTTCTCCGTCCGGCCGCCACGCCGATACCTCCCCGCACGTTCCACGTTCTCAGATTACCACCGTATCGCATGTGCATCCTCTACATATGCTCAGGACTTCCCACTGCTCAGATGCAGCCGTTGCCGCCGTCAATGTTCTAAGCTTCTAGAGCTAGCCACAACGATGGCTCGCTTGTTTCTTTCTCCCGTCCTGCTGGCCTTCTCCCTGGCCGCCGCCACCCTCATCCTGAACGTGGGCGTCGCGGAAGCCTTCTCGTGGCAGTGGCAGGGGTGGCGCCACGTCTTCCGCGGCCGCTACGGCCGCCGCCAAAACATCTCGTCGATCGTGACGGAGGACAAGTTCTCGCGCATGTTCCTGCACAAGGACGACGACGCCTGCCCCGCCAACGGGTTCTACAACTACTCATCCTTCGTCACCGCGGCGGAGTGGTTCCCGGAGTTCGGCAGCGGCGCCCACCACGTCGACGCCGACACGCGCAAGCGCGAGGTCGCCGCCTTCCTGGCGCAGATCTCCCACGAGACCACCGGCGGGTGGGCGACGGCGCCCGACGGGCCCTACTCCTGGGGCCTCTGCTTCAAGGAAGAGATCAACGCGTCCAGCAACTACTGCGACGCCAACAACACGGAGTGGGCCTGCGTCCCCGGCAAGTCATACCACGGCCGCGGACCCATGCAACTCTCCTGGTGAGCATTCCACAAAGAAACTCATCATTCTTTCCCGGCACCGCGGCACGCCACATAGAGTATCTCAAAGTCTATTTGTCAGGAACTACAACTACGGGCCGGCGGGGGAGGCGCTGTGCTTCGACGGGCTGGGGGAGCCGGAGCTGGTGGCGAGCGATCCGGTATTGGCGTTTAAGGCGGCGCTGTGGTTCTGGATGACGCCGCAGGAGCCCAAGCCGTCGTGCCACGACGTGATGCTGGGCCGGTACGTGCCCACCGAGGCCGACAAGCAGGCGAATCGGACGGCGGGGTTCGGGCTCACCACCAACATCATCAACGGCGGGCTCGAGTGCAACCGCCCTGGCGACCCGAGGGTGGAGGATAGGATCGGGTACTACCGCCGGTACTGCAAGATCCTCGACGTCGATGACCTTGGGGATAACTTGGACTGCGCGCAACAGCTGCCCTATTCGTAACCAATGATACACTCGTCAGTTTGGGCACTGCTAATCAAGCTACAATGCTAGGCATGCATGCAAGTTTCGATCTTTTTGAAGTACCAATGTTGAACCTTTTATGTTGCTTACGCAAATCTTATGGACGAAACCTTCTGGCTTCTAGTCTAGGTAATTGTATGAATGCTAATATGCTATGTATCAGCAAAACCTTTTGCTCGCAATCTGTTCCCGAGTCAATTACACCACAGGTGCCTGAACTTGGCAAGAAAAGTCAGTTTGGTGCTAAAACTTATGGCATACATTGAACCGGTGCCAAAACTTGGCTTGAACGTGCATCTACAGTGCTAATCATGTTATGTATACGCACAACGTGTTGACAAGATGCACCAACGTGGCATGGGACACAATTTCAGTAACCGGAAGGCGGGGGCGGGCGTGTGGCATGTTTTTTTTTTTTTTTGCCAAAAACACCTTGATATTTTATTTTATTTTCTCACAAAAAGCGCATCAATTTTCTTCTTCTTAAAATAACCCTGAAACGTCATATGACAATTGGGCACCACCCGCCACAACGCAATACAACAAAGGAAAATTGGAACGCAAAATATAGCGCCACGTCACTATGACAATTGGGCACCACCCGCGAGGACAAAATACAAGAAAGAAATATTGGGACGCAAAATATAGCGCTATGTCACTATGACAATTGGGCACCACCCGCCAGGACAAAATACAAGAAAGATAAATTGGGACGCAAAATATAGCACCGCCTAGGTTTGAACACAACACCTTTAACGTCAGCTCGGACAGGCTAGCCACCACATCACATATCACTTGTTGTACAAATGGGATTTCTACCCATAATGACCTGTACACAAGCACACACATAGGGCTTAAGTGGACTATAGTCACCGCAGACCATTTTCACGTGTTAGTTTTTTTTTCATAGCATTTTGTAAGAATACGTAAAGTAAAAATATTATACATACAAATAAATTAACTTATTTAATATTTAAGATAATGTTAATTTAATTCTAAATATACTTCCTCCGTTCCATAATGTAAGACGTTTTTTGACACTACACAGACACTACACTAGTGTAGTGTCAAAAAACGTCTTACATTATGGGACGGAGTGAGTATTATTTTAACATAATGTTCATGTAATTCTAAAAAATATTATTATTTAAATTAATGTTCATGTAATTCTAAAACTATTATTATTGAAAATATTTTTCACATAATTCTAATTTTTTTTTAAGAATGTAAATATTATCCTATTAAATACGCAAGTATTATTTCAAAATATTTATGTATTTAAATAATATTTATGAATTATAATAATTTTGGTAAATTATAAAAAAAATCTTGCACTATTAATGTATTCAGAAAAATATACATTTAGTTTTGACTGTATTCATGCATTCAGATAAATATTCATGTATTCACTTTATGAGAAATATTATTACTTAAAATACTGTTCTTGTAATTCTAAAATATATTCAAGCATTATTTAGAAAATAATTATATAATTTAAATAGTAAATATGAATTTTAATCTTTCTGTTTAGGGGAATATAGTAAATATGAATTTTAATCTTTTTTTTTGAAAATTTTAATCATATTTATGAACTAAAAACACTATCATGGTAATAATGGGCAGCGGCCACTACAGCCCATTTAAGCCCCATCTAGGTCATTAGTTTTTTTATGACAAATATGGATCAATACATATAGCTATCATCAGGCTTGTTAGGATGAGGTCGCGTGTTCGAAGCCCCCGACTTTTGCATATTCATTTCCTTTTTGTACTGTTTCCTGACGTATTAAATAATGAGAGATACTTCTAGTATCATAATATGACGTATTATAGCACGTGGAAAGAGAAAAGTTAATGTCAAATATATCTTGTCTAGGGAATACGAGATCATACCTGCAATCAAATTGATCTGGGACACATGTTGCCAACTAAAGCACAAGATACTCGTATGGCTTCTCCTCAATAATAGGCTCAATACCAGAGCTATACTACACAGGAATCAATTCTTCGTACTAGAGTACTCCTGTGTCATGTGTGGGGCCAGTGGTTTTGATACCAGAAATCACTTATTCTTCACTTGTCCATTTGCCCAGATATGTTGGTCCCATCTATGTTATAACTAGTCAACATCATCAACGGCGGAGTTCGAACTCCCGACCAACATCATCAACGGCGGTCTCGAGGGCAACTGCCCTGCCGATCTGATGGTGGAGGACAGGATCGGGTACTACCGCCGGTACTGCGAGATCCTTGACATCGACGACCTTGGGGACCACTTGGACTGCGCTCAACAGCTGCCCTTCTCGTAACTGATACACTCATCGGTTTGGACACTGCTAATCAAGCTAGAGTGTTCGGCGTGCATGCAAGTTTCGATTTATTCTACCAATGTTGAACTTTTTATGTTGCTTATACAAATGGACGAAACCTTTTGGCTTCTAAGTAATTGTATGAATACTACGTATCAGGAAAACCTTTTTACTCGCAATCTTTCCATGTCTGTACGGCACCGATTTTTTCCCTCCGCATTTGCTATTCATAAATTTCCTAAAACAAAGGAAAATATAAGGAAAAAAAAGACGAAAAACTCAGGAAAAATATCTTGAAAAAAATCTAAAAAAAAGCCCAATAAAACAAAACATGAAAACCAGCCACCAGCTATTCGGCCTGGCCCATGGGAGGACGCCAGCTCCACGTCACGGATCTGGACATAGTTAACGCCCAACTCCTATTTGGCACCTTCTGCGTGGCACGAGCGACATGATTCGAACCCACGATCTCCTCTTCCGCACAAACTGCAGTAAGACACCTCACCTGTGTTGATTACTTACTTACTTTTTCTTCTTTTCTTCTCCTGTTTGTTTGCATCCCAACCCAGTTTCCCCGTTGCGCTGGTCGGTTTTTATACTGTTTTTTTCTTTTCTTTTCAAAGAAGCATGATTTTCAACCCATATTCCTTTTCCAAATTCACTAGTAAGCTTGCACGTGCAATGCACGTCTTATTCAAGTTTAAAATGTGAATATGCAAAGCTTCGAATGTCAATCCACATTAATTCCACTATATGCAATGATCTATAGCACCTTCCATATACTATGCAGTTTAAATCATAGAAATTCACTACTTCGTAAACTGCAAACCTACCTAAAGCTTATATCAAGATTAAACAAATTGATTTCTCTTTTGATGAGTCAATACATACCTATTTAAGTTCACACGCTTATAGGTTGACACCAGATCAACATCAAAGGCAACGAACACCTTACTGTCTTATGCACACAACTGAGCTCTCAAAGTCCCGCATTTCACTTTCATCAAGCATACCTGCAGCTCTGCAAACCAAACATTTTTAGAGTTCTACATATTTACAAATTACATCGGAAGAGCTCTCGTCAGTCATCTTTTCTTGGACCCCGGTTATTATTGAAGGCCCAGGCTCACGGATTATGGACAATCCCATGCCAAGTGAACATTTAGCAGCAGAAAAGGTGCACATGATGCTCTGAATTGCCTTCTTGTTTACCAGCCTGTAATCGACTTCCACTGTACCTATTCTCTCGATCCCCATTTACGTGCCCTCGTAACATTGTACTCAGTCCTACAACACAATAAGGCCGTCGAGCAAAGAATGCAATATGTTACTGTTGGTCATCTATTACTCATGCTCGCTTATCTCGTGGGAAAAGGTACTGCAAAATCTCCAAGTGTTCATAGACGCAACCAGACTTCAGTAATCTAATTTGACAGAGAGTGCTCCTCCTAAAGTAGTCAACCGAAAATTACCTATTTGGTTGATCGTTTGCGGAACTTAGAAAAGAAAAGCATAAAATAACAACAAGAGATCCAAAAGGCACAAAAAAGCACATCAGAAAACTATCTTGAGGCTAACCTCGGGATCATGCAATGACACAACAAATTCCATCAGGCAGCATCAGTGTAACGCGCGTTCATGATCATGCAATGTAGTAGTCCAAGAAGCACGAAGAGTGTTTCAACACAATTCAGTAGAACAATTACGATTGAATGGCTAATCTGACCACTTTTGCACCATCACAAATTATATTGTAATCGCCAAACAATATGTGGCGGACAAGGTCACACCAATATAAAAAACAATAAATATATCTAAAGTCAAGATTTTAATGAAAAGAAAAATGTCACAATAACACAAATAAGTGGAGCGTGCAGATTAGTATCATTGCTTCTATCAGCAGAATAGAGAGAAAGCAAGAGTTTCAGCGGTTCATCATAAGCAACACATGCACTCAAATTCTAGCTGGAGGCCAATGTGTACAATTCATATATGTGTGTCTACCAGTGCAATCTCCATGTTGCACCACCTTCACCGCTGCCAGTCATGCGTTATGCAGCAGCCATGTTTAAAGCATCCATTTTTATTACTATGAGGCAACAAATACTATGTTTTTCATAACGAAGGTGTGGACTGTTATTAAGGGCCAGTTCTTTTGAGGTGTAGCTTATGCATAAGCTGCGGTAGAAAAAAGCCATAGAGAAGCTGCCGTGGAAATAAGCCTATGAAAATAAGCCATCCAGTTCTTTTAGGTTCTGTCGTTTTAGCTTATTTTCTCGTACGTTTGGTGAATTGTCTGTAATACCCTTCGATCCAGTCGGGGAAGGTGGCTGCCGTCGATCCAGTCGAGCTCCGGAGCCGACGTCCATGGTCGCTGGAGGCGAGCAGCCGTCCTGCTGGACAGAGGAGTAGCCGGGGTGGAGCAGAGTAGAGGGAGGCGGGGAAGGAGCGCAACTACCCAGCACCGCCAGCGTGGGCATGTCGTCGGCATGGAAGGAAGGCGACATCAGGAGGCAGGGTAGCGGCGGTGGCGGTGGCGGCTGCTGCAGGCATGGTCGGCGGCGGCGGCTGGAGGCATGGTCGCGGCGGTGGGGAAACCCTAAAATTTCTATCGTGGGAGGAGAGGGATGCAGGGCGCTGCGAGTGTTTTTTTTTTCCTTTGGGGTTGGGACGTTTGGGAGGGGCGCGGTGGCATTTCGGGGGTAATTCCCTGCAACTGCGAGGGCAAGGTGTTATACCGCTTCGTGTTTTAAGTGATGGTTGCGAGAAGCTGCCTACCCCCAGCTTTTTTCATTGTGAAGGAAATGGCTGTGGAAATAAGTTAAGCTCCTCCACCAAAATGAGTTCTTTTACGCTTTTGGCTTATTTTGACAATTAGCTACAATAAGCCCCAAAAGAACTGGCCATAAAAGAGAGGTCAGGAATTTTACAAATAGTAGTTCTAACATCAGAAATATATCCTACGATTGGGAAAGTACCCTTTTGAGCTCGAGCTCAAATGCACCTGCATGAACAGTAAAATCGAAAAAAAATCAAAACATTTCAGAAAAATTCTGAATTTTTTTTATGATGAACTTTGACAAATTTTCTAAGTGCTTTGCAAATTTTCACCATGAGATCACATTCGAGGAAGGCGTGGCAAAAAAAAACAAAATCAGTGTTTCAAAATGCTTTCAAAAATAGCATTTTCAGAGCATCGTTTTTGTTTATTTTGTCACGCCTTCCTAGAATGTGATCTCATCATGAAAAGTTGCAAGCGCTTCAAACATTTGTCAAAGTTCATCACAAAAAAAATTCAGAAATTTTCGAAATGTTTTGAATTTTTTTTCGATTTTACTGTTCATGTGGGTGCATTTGAGCTCGAGCTCAA
This sequence comes from Elymus sibiricus, assembly GCA_039707655.1. NCBI lineage: Eukaryota > Viridiplantae > Streptophyta > Magnoliopsida > Poales > Poaceae > Elymus > Elymus sibiricus. Next base: position 85,133,978 of record CM077663.1, read on the forward strand.
ATACTCCACGTCCGACGATTGTCCCTATTATTGTTCCGAAAGGACTAAACTTTATTTCCATGTAGGCTATGATAGAATAATAATGATGTATGTGTAACTGGCATCAAATATCCATGAAAGTTATCCTTAATATGACCAGCAATCAACATCTACATACAAGTATAAATTGGTAACACTTGTAGATTCGGTTTCTCTATCCACCTCTTCTCCTCCTCTTCCCTCGCCGCCGCCCAAGGGCGCGGCCACGCGAAGCCTTGCCGTTGCCGGCGGCGGCAGGGACTCGGCGTCCTTTCGCTCGTGTGGGGCTGGCCGAGCCGGTGCTCCCGGGCCGGAGCGTGGCGTTCGGCCGGACGTCATGGCGGGTGGTGGCGGTGCTCCGGCGAATCCGTTCCTCCGCGGAAGGCGGCTTCGCGTTCTCGTGCGTCGCGGTCGTTAGGGATGGCGGCGGCATGACCAGATTGGTCGACGACGGCGCGGTCGGATCTGGGCCCAGGTGAGGGCCTTGGTCCCTGGATTGCGGTCGGTGCGGTGGCGGATGCGCTTCGTCGGCACTCTTGTTTGGTCCATGTCAACGCGGGCAACTCCAGGGGAAACCCTAGATCTTCTTGGGATCGAGCGATGGCGGTGCTTTTGCGTCGTAGTCCCTCTTCAGGGCATCGTTTTGGAGTTTGCTCCGGTTGAAGGGACCAACGACGCCGGCGGCGCACGCCTGGTGGCGCAACTGCCGATGAAAATCGCGCCGACTACGGTCTTGGCGGATGATGGCGGCGTCTTTGATGTCGTTCCCTTGTCGAGGCATCGTCGTTGCAATTTGCGTCATCAGTCTCGGGATGCTCCGGGGGAAACCCTAGATCCGGGTCTCCTGGATCGGCGATGATGGCGTTCGTAGTATCGCTTTTCCTCCTAGGGGCATCGTTTTGGAGCAAGTGACGGTTGGAGGGGACAAGAGGAGGAGCGGTGTTGCATCTACCGCAAGGCCGACGACGGATCACGGCGGCATGGCGTTGCGGAGTTTCGGTGACGGGCGCGTGTGGATAGACACGTGCAAGATGGTGGCACTGTCTGGCGCCGTGGTCGATGCGTCAGTTCCTGCTCTGGAGATGGACCGGTGGAAGATGGCGGCGGCAGCCTCTGAGAGTGCGCCGGACCGGTGTGGGGCCCAGTCCCGGTGTGTGGCTGGGCTGGGGCATCCGGCTAGATGTTAGGGTTTGGTGCGATGTCTGTTTGGTATTAGTCCCGGATATTCGGTACACCTTCATCAAGGGGATAGGAGTAGCAACGGGTGTTGCCTAGATGGCGGCTTCAGATTGGCTGATGTATTACCTTATATGGTCCTTGTGAATAATTAATAAAATGTCTGCATGCATCGTCCAGATGCAGAGGCCGGGGTATATCCTCCTTTTCTAAAAAAAATGTTTTTCCCTAAAACTTGGTGCACAAACCAATGTGATTCAGAGTTTTGAGTGACGTTGCAGATTCTACAAATGGGCTGATTTATTATTCCTGCAGAAGATAATCAACTGGCTATTAGATATTGTTATTGTTTGATAAATGTTCTGATGCCCTCTATTATCCAGATCAAATTTCTAAAAAAAACGCATGATATATGTTTCTATAACTAAAGTTGATTCACCCCTCGTTGTATTGGACCCACAGAAAGGTGTGAACGCAGATGAAATTGGCAGCAAACTGTAAATTAGTAATCAAGATCGAAATTTGTGAACGCAGATAAAACGCTCATATCTACTCAGAGACTAAGCAATCCAGTTTCACATTCTCTAACCATCAATTTAACAGCATGTATATTTAGGAACACATACAAAAACCCTGCCATCTGCGTCAGCTGCTCGTCCCCATCTAACCAGGATTTTACATCAAGCGGACATGCCACCCAACCCAAATCATCCCGGTCACAGGACCAACCATGCGAGGAAGGATGCAGAGAGAAGGGGGCTGGAGGATACCTGACAAGCGAGAGGTCGATGCGCTTCTCTCTCCTTTGCTTCGCGCTCGCAAAGCTTGGCACTAAATAGGTCCCCCTGATGGAGGATTTATGCGGATGGCGAGACTACACCAAAAATCAGGACGGCCAAAGCTGCGACTTCGAGCGGCGGGGAGGGGAGCGAGGTAGGGACGTTCCAGGAAATGCGGCGGACGCAACAGGGAGGTGGGCATGGTGGGCGACGGTTACGTCTGCAGCAACAGGCAAGGAGGGTGGGCGAGTTTGACGATCGGCGACCATGGGAAGTATGGGGGACTCGGGGGCCACTGGAGTGTGAGGACCAGTAACAGCGGTCTTCTGGTGGCGGACTCGGCGACATATGGCATGGGGCAGCAACGCCTCCGCCTCCTGCAGCGTCGGCACTTGGCAGCGAGCGAGGAGCCGAGGATGGCGGATGGATCCCAAATTGATGCGCCGTCCTCTGGTGGCGGACCCGGCTACAGATCGCATGGGGCAGCAGCGCCTCCGTCTTCGGTAGCGTCGGCAGCGAGAGCGAGGAGGGCGGATGACCGGATGTATTCCACATTGATGCGCGATGCGCGTGTCATCGGGGAGACGCCGGCGTGGGGAGGTACAACAGAGGCACTCGGGAGCGCTGGAGGCGTGAGGAAGTCGTGCGATCGTCCGATGGGAGCAGTTATTATTATTTTAGAAAGGTAAAATTAATTAGCGGCAGGATAACTGCGGACTCGTGAAGACACTAAACATGGTTAGCGCTAAACATTGGAGCCTCCTGGATCATCGGATCGAGCTGTTTGGATGGATGAGATTGTTTGGATCTCCGCCCTTTCGTGCTTTTATAGGGGTAGTAGATGAACCTTTTTTACAAGGCCAGTGGACTTTTTTGAAATCCGTGAACTTTTGTTCGAATCCGTAAACTTTTTAAAATCAAAGCCTGGGATAGAAAAAAAGGGAGAAATGCCGTGGTTACAGGATGCAATTTCCTCTTCGAATAAACCTCGTAATCATAAAAAAATGGTTTTTTTAGTGCTATGCCTTGCAAAGTCATCTATGAAATTATAATCATCATCGTCGTACCATTTCTTAAATGCCCAATGCCCGTCGATGATGCATTACTCGTACCTGGTCTAGGATTCTTAGAGCTTGCACCACCCTTTGATGATCCAACACCCTTACATCAACGAACAATGTCGGATGAGCATAATATTTTTTATATTTCATAAATTTTTCATGTATTTTACCGTCGCGAGTCTACTGGTGACAAGCATGCTATTAGTTAGCAATCAACCACATCATCCTTAGTTGAAAGGGTGTGATATTGGCACAACAATGGTTGATAGATTGTATGGTAATAGGTGACCCTACCTAACATGTATGGTAGCTAGCTCCAGAATAAAGATATTACTTTAGCAAGTCATGGTTCGTGTCTTATGATGCTGAAGAAAATACGTAGCTAAACGATCACAAATTTGTTGTTGTCCAAAGAAGTACCATCATGTAGGTTAACTTTTGCAGGGAATATTAGAGAGCTTTATTTCACAAAAACATTCAGGGTCCAGTTCGCGAGGAGGCTATTGATCAGGAATGAAGGGTCTGAGTCTAGTCAGCATTCAATGACCGTCAGCATACAAGCACGCTTACCACAAAGATGAGTCAGAAGATTAGTTGTGTGAGATACATCTTTAATTACAAAGGAACAAAAAGAAGAAGCTAGCTAAAATGTTTATGAAATTTTAAAATAGTATTCATATTATTTTTCAAAGTTCATTGGGTTAATAAGAATTGGTTACTTATTTTTTAAAAGTTCATGCAGCTAAAAATTGTTTGGGTTTTAAAAATAATATCATGTAATTTTAAATTGTTGTTACGTATTTTCAAAATGTTTATGTAAATTTGAAAATGGGCATAAGTTAAATAGATATTCATGTAATTTAAATGCTGTCCACATCTTCTAAAAAATAAATGTGTACACTTTATAAAAATATAGTCAGGTAATTTAATGTGTTCACATTTTTGTGTATGTTCGCACATGTAATTATTTAAAAATCAATTAAGTTTTAAAAAAAATATGTTTGTGTATTTTAAAAGGTGTTCATGTATTTTAGGTTTGTGTATTTTAAACGTTTCCACGTGTTTAATAAACCTAAAAAATAGAATGACTGACGTATTTTTAAAAATGTTCATGTGTTTACAAAAAAAATAAAAGTAAAATAAAAATGGATAAAAGTAAAAGTTCAAATAAAATATAAGTAGAAATAAAAGAAATAAAAAGAAAAATAAGAAAAAAGACAAAGAACCAGGGAAAATATCTTGGAAAAATCTAAAGGAAGCCCGATAAAACAAAACACGAAACCAGCCGCACACTATTCGACCTGGTCCATGGGAGGACGTTAACTACACGTGGCGGGTCTGGACATAGTTACCGCCGAACTCCTATTTGAGGCCTTCTGCGTGCGCGTGAGTGACATGACTCGATCCCGTGACCCCCTCTTCTATACAAACTACAGTAACCAACCAAGACACCTCACCTGTGTTGATTACTTATTTCCTTTTTCTTCTTTTCTTCATCGCTTTGTCCGTGTCCCAAACCGGTTTTCCCTATTCGCTAGTCGGATTTTATGCCCTTTTTCTCTTATTTTTAAAAAATCTTGAAATTGTTTTCAATTTGATTTTTTTCTAAATTCATTTCAACAAAGCCATAGAATTTTTTCGAACCCGTGAACTTTTTTTTCTAATCCTTAAACTTTTTCCAAATCCACGAGCTCTATTCAATTTTTACGACCTTTTGTCTAAAGTACGTGAAATACTTTTCGAATTCCTAGTTTTTCTAAAAGTGACAAACTATTTTTAAAATTGATGATTTTGTTTTCCAAAATGGATGAACTTTTTTCAAATTTGTGAACTTTGTTCCAGACATCTACAAACTTTTTTGAATGCCATGATTTTTTTTTAAAATTGAATTTTTTATCCATAATCGTGAACTTTTTATCAAATCCATGATCTTTTCATTTTGTTCTTAAATTTTCAGATTTACTGTTTTACAAAAATCAAAACGGTTAACTGGTCAGCTTTATTTTTATGAAACGTCAACCGATCAGAAGCGACCCAAGAGAGCGCCAGTTTGCGTTGGTGGGCCGGCCCATGTAACGCAGCGCGTGAGCGCCAGTAACGATAATTGGCCCCTTTCGGGGCTGGAGCCAGCGCTGGGCTGCGCGCTAAAAAACTTTTGTTGCGCGCTGTAAAACAGTTTTTTGCACGTCGCGCGCCTGTTGGAGATGCTCTAATGCTTTGCAGTCGAGTTGCTCTTCTGGCCGAAAAGGTGTTGATTTCTCGCTTAATTAAGCCAATGCTCATGATACCAGAACGTCAACCTCCAAGCTACGCGATTCCAATTCTTCAGTTGGCATGATATGAGTGCGTGCACTACATGAGTGTATAATACCAGAACTTTTTTTTTTGAGCGGTAATCGGATGCATAAGTGTCGTACGCATAGCATCACTCAAAAAAAGATACGCGTGCACGATCATTTTGGACGCTTTGGTGGCCCACATATTTGCATCCACTTGACAGGCGGCCCGCCAATGGAACGCACTGCCACAGGTGAGACAGCGAGGTTATGACAGGTATGATGACACAGCTTTGTTTATTCTTGTTCCTCATGCAACACGAGCAACGCCGCACGCGCGAGTGCGCAACTGTCCAGAGAGGGACAGGTATCAAATTTGCATTAACAACACTGCTTAACATCCCAGTAGAGCCTGATGCTTCTTTATTTATATTACTGAAGAAAGAAGAACTGAAGAAAATCAAATGAGAAACCCGACCACATACATACATATCACGGCCGATTCCAGACTTCCACAGGGAGGCAATGATCCGAATTCAACCAAAAGTACTTCCATACACTTTTTATATAGTACACAAACAAGCTGCTACTTCTTCACACGGTCCATGGAAACCACAGAGGAATTCGCGCCATCAATCACTTCATCAGCGTACACGGAAAAGAATCAAAAGAACGCACACGAGCATGGAGGGACTAGACACTAGACAGACAAGATCATCATCCTGAAAATACTGTGTCGCGGAGCACTACGGACGGCTTGGTTTTACTTGGTGATGGCGTAGATGGCGTAGATGATGCCCGGGATGTACCCGAGGAAGGTGAGCAGGAGGCAGATCCAGAACTCGTGCTGCGAGAGAGAAGCCAAGAAACGATTATCAGCAATCAGAATTCCATCCATACATGTCCCTATCTATCAATCTATGCATCTATCAATCAACCTGTAGATCGAGCGAGCCAGAAAAGGGAAGGCGGAAGAAGAGAGGAAGAGGAAAGAATCTGATGCTTACCCCGCATCCGAACTTGAGGAAGACGCCGAGGGGCGGGAGGATGATGGCGAGGATGATGTCGATGCAGCTGGCGGTGCCCATGGTCGATCTTCCGGCGGATGGAGAGCTTTTTCACTCGGCGGATGGAGGAGGAGAAGCAGAGCTGAGCAGAGCAGAGCAGAGCAGGATAGGAAGGGATAATGAAACACGTATCGACCCAGGTCCTCGTTATATAGACCGGAGAAGGGAAGTCAAGGGTGGACGGCGGCGAGGGTGAGGAGAGATGGAGGCCAAGGGAGGGAGTGAGGAAATATCGGGGCGACGCGTGTGGGCCTGTCGACGGGCAACACGGGCTGGGGACCGCGTTGGCGACGCGTTGTTATAAAAGGGATAAAACTCGTTCGAGTTTGCCTCGCTGATGGGCTCGTCTCATCCGCCGTCCAACCACCCTGGCAAATTTGCCAGTGTCCCATAGCAATTTGGCTCCTAGAAGTGGTATTACTTAGCTGTTAAGAGTTAAGGAGAAAGCATTTGTCACTGGGCGTATATGCCCTCCTTGAAATTTTCTGGGATTTTTAGGATTGCAGCAAAGCCTCGGGGCGAGGGCAACGACGATGACTATTTTGTAGTGCCGTGCTCCTTGGATTCGAGGATACGCATGGCGTCATCGTTTGTTACTACTATAGTGCGCTGTGGTCGTGTGTCTTTTGTCGACCTGTGTGAAAGAAATGAGAATTGGCGTAGTTGGGTGCTTGCTGAATCACGAGCGGGTTTTTTGTTGTTGAGAAAAACGAGCGGTTTATATAGAGTACAAGGTTTGAAGGGTGCTAGTTGGCCTGGCGGTGGCGGCGACTCTGCCTTGTGAGTACCATCCTCCTCTTCACCTCTGTCGTTGTACCGGTGAGCTCCCCGTCGGTGATGCAGGGGCTTGGTCTAGATGTGATGTAGGGGACGGATCTCTGGTTTGTGGCAAAGATTCGACGAATGTCAGTCACTTGTGGCTGAAGTTGGCAGACTTTCCGGTCGCCACGATCGTCTTTAAAACGATACTTCCTTCGGCAATGGAGTGGCGACGACGACGACGCGCCCGCAACTCGCTCTGCCGACATTAGTCCGTGTTAAGTGGTCCAAGGACCTATTTGTAACTTTATTTACTTCTGGGGTCCCTTGTACTACTGTGAATCTTTCACATAATCATGAGGTCTTTTCGCAAAAAAAAAGGTTTGAAGGACGGCGCTCTTCTACATGTCAAGTTTTTTGCAGGGTATTTAGAGAGATTTATTCAAACATACGTAGTCTTGAGACAGTCAGACTGTGACGCCCCCATTCTTGTCCGTACGCTAATCATGCACACAAGGCGTACGACCAAGATTAGGGACTCACTGATTGATACCACAACACGACAAAAGACACAAATATAAAGTCATATAGCTTCATATTACAAGCCAGGGGCCTCGAGGGCTCGAATACAAAGCTCGACATAAACACGAGTCAGCGGAAGCAAATATATCTGAGTACAGACATAATTTAGACAAATTTGCCTTAAGAAGGCTAGCACAAACATAAGCAGCGGATCGAAAGAGGCGAGGCCTCCTGCCTGGGAACCTCCTAACTACTCCTGGACGCCGGAGAAGTCTACGTCGTAATAAGCGCCATCCTGCTGGTAGGGGCCTCCGTCGGGGTAGTAGTAGTCGACACCTCCAGCGTACTCCATCTTCTGGGCTCCAACATCTGAACGCAGAGTCGTATCGAAGGGGAAAGATAAAGCAAAGCAGCGTGAGTACTCATCCAAAGTACTCGCAAGACTTACATCAGAACTATGCTAAGTATACACCATTATCAAGGGAAGGGGTTATATCTGGACTGACTGAAGAAAGCAAGAATAAGGGGAAGACCTAGTCCTATCGAAGACTAGCATCTTCAGCATCTTGCAGCATTAGAAGAGAGTAGACCTGCAGCTCATATATAGTCATATTGTTGTAGCAATTTTATTAAGTAAACACGCCCAGAGATCCTTCCTCGACTCCCCACGAGGAAGCAATCTCGGAGCCACAATTCATTTTATTAGTTTATGATTATAGTTGTAGTAGGTCAAAGCACAACTCCAAGTCGTCCTATTACCGTGGACACGGCTATTCGAATAGTTTACTTCCCTGCAGGGGTGCACCACATTCCCCAACACGCTCGATAAGCTACGGCCGGATACGATTTTCTGGTCATACCCGGCCTCGACATATCGACACGACGTAGTCCTACCTAGGCTCAACAGAGAGGCCAGCACGCCGGTCTACATCCTAATGGCTCGGGGTCTTGGGCCATCGCCCTCGCCATCCTGCACGTTACGCCATCGGCCGGGACCAGTCCTAGCACGCCCTCCATCAAGGTCCCTGCGTTCCAGACCACCCGGGCGCGAGTTGAAAAATGTGGCATCTGAAGAGCTTTCGGGAGAATGTACGCCGCCGAGCAGCCCATACTGATTACCCCGCGTGGTGGTTAGTGCGTATTAGGCCAACGACCTAACTCAGATTAAATACTCAACCCATTAGCAATTTTATTTGTGCGGGGCAAGCTCGAACCAAAAGTACAGTCCGTCGCCCCGCCAAGAACACTCGAGTGCCTTACGGCGCACCCCACCAAGTCTCCGGATGCCTTGCGGCGCATCCCACCAAATCTTCGGATGCCTTGCGGCGCATCCCACCAAATCTTTCTCACACGGGTACCCTTGGGGCCGACCCGTCTCAGAACTGTCGGGAACTCAGGTCCACTTCAACAGAGTGGTACCGCCTGTCCCTCCAGTCCCGTCTTTCACATGTAATAAATGTCAAGTCAAAGTAACTGTGTGGTTATACACCAAGTGGATATCCGAGGAATCACCCTCGATGGATCCCACTCGAGGTATGTGTATGACAAGAGTCGCTATCGATAAATGGGAAGGAGGAATCACCCTCGATACCCACGATCGATTAGCTACGCTACAGAATTAACATCCGGAGTGCTAAGTGAGGTATCACCCTCGGCACTCGATGGTAGCTCTGCAGTGTCATACTAAAGGGGTGTGCGGTGATGTGAGGGGTCTGGCTCGTCGGTCAGTTGACCAAGTCTTCGGGTCTTCGAGTCGTCGAGTCGTCGATGAACAAGCAGGGGCAACTGGGACTCAGGGGTCACTGGGGATTCATTTCCCAACCTATACTAAGCAGTTGGTATGATTACAGTGATAGTAACAGTTCATCAAAATCAGGCTATGCATCAGAATAGGATCTATCTAATACAGTAGCAAAATCTAATGCAAGCATAAGAGGGAGAGAGATGGGTGATATCGGAATGCTCAAGGGGGATTTGCTTGCCTTGCTGCTCTATCGAGAGGGAAAGGTCGTCGACGACGTAGTCGTACATAGCAGTATCATCGGCAGTCTCAGCATCTATCGCAGTATCAGGGTCTACCGAAAAAGAAGCAACGAGGGGAAACAAATAAATAACAGCGCAAACAATAGCATCACAAGGCATGACAAGGCAATACGCGGTGACAGAGGTGATCTAACGCAGTGTTACACGATACCGAGAAAGGGGGAACCCATCCGGGAAAGTTTTCCCGGTTCCGGACATTTGTCAGACAGATGACCGGAGGGGGACGGTTGCAGGTTCGAGTAGTTAGAGGCATGTGGTGAACGAACGGAGCACGTATTCGGATTCGTCTCGTCGTTCTGATCAACTTTCATGTAGAAAGTTTTTCGATCCGAGTTACGGATTATTTAATACTAATTTTTAAATATTTAATCAATATTCTGAATTAATTCTAATTAATAATTAGGATTATCCAAAACAGGAATATTTACTGTTTAAATTAATTAATTATTTAACAGATTAAATTAACAGGTTTATTTAATCAGTATTAATTAGTCCTAATTAACATGGGTCCCACATGTCATACTCTGTTTTATTAACAGAGTCATTAATCTAACCTAATCAGTTTAATTAGGTTAATTAACAGATTAATCCCTAATTAATTATTTAATTAATTAATTATTTTACTAATTAATTATTAATATTATTTATTTATTTAATTTTCTATTTTTCTTTTAACTTTTTAAACGTTTTTGGGTGTGGGGCCCGTCTGTCATTGGCACCGGGCGAACATGTCCGCTTGTGGCCATTCGGTCGCCGGACACGTCCGGTGACCGAAGGCGCGCGCGTGCGCGAGCGGGCGACGGGCGACGGCGGGCAGCGGGTGACGGAGCCGCGCGGAGGCGATGCGAGCACGCGCCGGCAAGGGCGCGGCAACGGCGCGACGCGCGGGGGCTCGGGCGGAGTGCGGGTGCGGCGGCTGCGGCACGGCGACGGACGGGCAGCGGCGGGTGCGAGCGAACGGCCGAGCGGGCGAGCGACGTCGTGAGCTGGCCGCTATGAGCGCGCGGCGGCCGCGTGCGGGCGGCGCGGTGCAAGGCGGGGCCGCGGTGGTCGGCGTGACAGAGGGAAAAGGGGGAGACGGAGGGCGTCCTCACCCTCGCTGCCGAGAAGAGGGGGGCGGCGAGGCTCGTGGTAGCTCGTCGGGGAGGAGATGAGGAGGCGAGGCGACGGCGTCGGGGTTCGGCGAACGGCGGGGCTCCGGGTGGTGGCGACGTCGAGCGACGGGGTCGAACCCCTCCCCGATCCAGATGGGATCGAGAGGTGGGGGGGCTGGCGAGGGGGGATGGGGTGAGGAGGAGGCCGGGGAGGGTCCGGCGGCGGCGGGGGCGTTGCGGCGGCGCCAAGCGCCGGTGGGGGAGGAAGAGGTGAGGAGGCGACAGTGGCGGGGGAGCCCCGGTGGCGGGCGCCGGCCGCGGGTCGGGGCGGCGCGGTGGTGGCGGACGGCGGGCGCGGCGGCGTGCAGTTGGGCGGGGCCGCGCGAGGACGGGAGCGGGGCGGCGCGGCTCGGGCACGGGCGCGGGCGTCGTCGCCTCGATCCAATCGGGGAGGGGGGAGAGGGAGAGTGGGGAGCGAGGGGGATCGGGCTAGGGTTTCGCCCGGGGAGGGGGGGTTATGGGGGCTTTTTCTTTTTCTTTTTTTTCTTTTTATCTTTTATTTTTACTACCAAGGACTTTTGTAAATTATGAAACTTGGTCCAATAAGTATTGTGCTCAATATGCCACTGTTATAAAAAGGTTTGATAGGCATTGGAAAAGATTTGGTATTTTCCATAATGCAATAGGTATTTAAAGTATTATTTTTGGCTTCTGTTTTCAATAATTTAGGGCATTATAAAACCTTACAAAATGTTGGTTCCAATTTTATAATCGCCTACTGATTATTTGCAATTATTTGAACACTTTACCTTTTATGTTGGAAGAAATAATAATTTGACTTATTATTGAATTTTGATTTGAATTTGTTTATTCCCAAATTATTTTTGTTAAGGTTTAATGACGATGACTTGGCATGTTAATTAGCATAACAACTGGGTTAGGCCTGGGGATGTCACAACGCTCCTCGTCTAACAAGAATTCTCGTCCCGAGAATTAAGAGGTAGAGTAAGGGAAAAGTTCTGGTTACGACATTCTAACGAGTCTTCTAGTTTTGGTTGCTCTTCTCGAAGAAGTTGATACCTTTCGTCGACGTCTTCAATTCACTGATTCAGGTCCTTTTGACGAAATCGTCATCCTTTCTTCGGGAACTTCATCGTCCTACGAATGCGATAAGAGGGAAAACTCTGAAAGAACGTAACTCCATAAAGTTGGGCACCTGACGGTGAACTCAAGGAAGAAGACATGAATTATTTCTCGAGTTGTTACTCAGGGAATTCATTGGGGGCAATACTCGATGGTTCAAAAGTTTCAAACGGGTAGGCGATCATTCGATGTCTAATCAGACGGAAGGGTTCAGAGCAACGAATTAAATATTGCGTCTGATACAAGATTAGGCCATCCCTTAGGCGGTGGCTCGGGAATTACATACGAAGCCAAGTGCAAAAGATGCCTTGGAAGCAAAGTGGTACAGGAGAGTCAGGTTTCGATCCTGTGGAACTGGGGGTTATGGGTCCATCATGTGGATTAGGAGTAGGAAGAGCGGTGACATCTTGCACGGTCATGCTAGCAAGACATGTCAGAGGAAAATCTGTCAAGTATGTCGGTAACAACTTAGATACCAAGGGCGGGGGACGAAGAGAACCATCTTCCTGCTCGTTGAAACGAGGCGGACCAATAGGCAAAGTTCTCGTCCACCGGCGGTTACCGGAATGTTAACAACAACAGTAACAGGGTCTTACTGACAGAGTTGTACACTGAGGTGTTTACCTAAGCAGGGAATTACCACTGCTCAGATCAAATAAATCGCAAGAAAGGTTAAACAGACCAATGGAAAGGAAAATGTGATTATCACGTTAAACAGTCCAATGGAAAGGAAAATGTGGTTATACTCAAGTTTTAGGAGTATACCTTTCCCAAGGAAAAACAAAGCATGATATACATGACAGGATAGCAAGTAGATAACCACTTAGGTAAAGGGGCGAGGAAGTTCATGACATTCCCATACAATGGCGTTTGGATGATCGATCAAGAAACAATTAGCATTGAGCTTACATCATTCCTTTTGAAGATCGATATACAACATTCATGCTTCGGGATAGCAATGATATGATGTTTCGAGTAAAGGATGGAGTTTGGATACACAAAGGATGTGGGGACCCCGACTCATAAGTCGTGATCACCGAATGCACGTGTACAGTGATCCCAGAGATCAATGCTCACTGAACACACAGAAGCTGAATAACAAGAGTCTTACATCCACATTTAGCGTCTTACACAAATAAAGACCATGGAGGTCTAGTCTTACATAGATAGGACCACAAGGGCCAAACACTTAAACATAACAAGCAGCGGAAATCTTGATTGAAAGCGTGAACCCATGCCATCTGCCTTAAACCTACAGGCATTCTGACTGGGAAGCGTCCTAGTTCGCATGTTCATCACCAACGAACTCTTCACCGTATTCCTGTTCTTCCATGCCTGGCCAATTAAATAACCAGTGGCAAGCCAATGAGTACTTTGAATGTACTCGCAAGCAACCCAAGTTGTGGAACAAGGTATAACGATGCATGATATAGCACTAAGTAGGTAAGTTTTGCAGAAAGCTGATTTTTAAATGCAATGACATGATCAAGTAAGTTGAGTAAGCATGCATCAACTGCTAACAGGTACTCATGTGGGAAAATCTTAGTTATCATCATAAGCAGGGGTTGAACATCTCATGTTCATCATCATGCTAAGTCATCGGACTTAGCTCAAGTACCATCTTTGTCACCAACACACACACACACACCAGTTTGTGAAAACATTTGGACATAGCACAAGAGCGGTCATCCAACTGTCCTTGACCATGGACACGGCTATTCGAATAGTTTTACACTCTGCAGAGGTTGCACACTTTACCCACAAGACTCGGGGAACTTCCGTGTCATCCACGACTCGCGGTACATCACATACCCGAGGTAAGCACCCGAACAATGCCTTTCCCCTAGCGATACTAAACAAAGAGTCCACTCGTTGGTGCCATCCCTCATGATATACATCACACGTATCATCCATGAGGGCACGCAACGGTGTGCCCGGTGCCTGTGAAGACAGCGTATGATCGTCCATTCCGGTATGACCCCGTATCGAGAGTGACCACTTCACTCCCGCCACTAGTAATGCGGGCTCTATGCTAGTACCCACCAAGGTAATCAACAAAGCCCCATCCCATAAGGGTATCGTGGTCGTACATGTAAGGTTGGAATAACGGTCGCAACTTACACCAATCCGTTTTCGAAAACCACACACACTCACTTGCTCCGGTACACCACTTCTTTATCAAGTGGCTACCTAGCTCATCATCATCTCCCTCGGGCATTAGTGGCACCCGACGGGGTTTTCGAAATGTCTTTGAAATCATTTTGTTTCCATCACCATGCATATCCCGTCCCACTTTGCATAGCAACTACTTAGCATCCTAACTACTCCCACCCGCATAACCCTCATAAGGATGGTAGGGTCATGCACGATGCAAGTATCAACGGTAAAGTATCGGAGGCAACCCACCGAAGTGGTTACCACAACATCATGATCAACATATCAAATCAAGGTGCTATATGACATGCAATGAAAATGGTTTCTTAACATGGTCAAAGGGCTGCTTGCCTGGCTCAATAAAGTCTTCGGGGTCTTTGAAATCTTCGTGCCCAATCCCTTCGTCAACAACGCAATCTATCGTCGCGGAATAAATGGGCAAAAATAAGCATCACACAAAAACAGAGCAAAAATCTTAACTTCTATAATGTTACACTATGCTGATAAATACTACAAGATATTCTAAAAATATTTGTTTAGGGTTTTGTAGTTAAAAAGACTTTTCAAACTATTAAAAACAGAGGCTAAAATGCCCAAAAGAGGTTTTAAAATAAATCAGTAGATAAAAGGTGTTCAATAAATTATACAAATGGCACTATTAAATTCTACACAATATTTCAAGATTTATGGTGGAGAAATAATTGGAATAGGAATTTTATTTGGAGCTGTGGGATTTTTGGAAAACCCCACAGAAAAAGAAAAAGAAAAGGAAAAGAAAAAGGCCTCAGTGCCTGGGCCAGAGGCAGCCAGCAACTGGGCCGGCCCAGCTGGCCAGCCAGCCGCGCGCGCGGTCAGGTTCAAACCTGACACGCGGGGCCCGGCTGTCGGCGACAGCGAGGGGAGAGAGGGAGGCGAGGCAGAGGCCGACAGGTGGGGGCCACCTGTCGGGTTCGTCTCCCTCCTCTGGACAGAGGGAGGCGGGGCTCACCGGCGACGTCTCCGGCGATGGCGAGGGCTGGAGAGCACGGGAATGAGCTCAGGGTCGAGCCGCCGTTCTCCTGGAGGTCGAAGGAGCGGCGGGGATGGCCGGAGTCGCCGGCGGCGAGGTCCCACGGCGGAGATGCTTCGGGAGGTGGTTGCTGGGCCCTTCTCGTGCTGCGAATCGAGCAGAGAGGAGGGGGGAATGGGTCAGAGAGGTGAGGGAGGAGCAACTAAAGAAGAAGGGGGACCGAAGGGGCGCCTCACCTTGAGATCGACGGCGGCCCGAGGCGGCGGCGCCGAGCTCGATCCCAAGCACAGAGAGAGGGAGGGGAGCTAGGGCTTGGCAGGGTGTCGATTAGGTGTGGAAGGGGGCCAGAGGAGAGAAGAGGGGCTCGGGGGAGGCCCTTAAATAGACGGGGGTGAGTCCACCGAACGCAGGTGCGCCAGCGAGCTCGTGGCCGAGGCCAGAGGCCACGGGAGAGAGAGTGGGTGTGCCTGGGGTGTTCCTGGCAGGGGTCTAGGTGCGAGGGAGGCAAGAGAGAGAGAGAGGGGAGTGCGCGCGTGTGGAGCTGCGGGTTGGCCGAGCCGGGCGGCGTCGGGCACGCGCGGGGGAGGCCGCCGGAGAGATAAGGAGGAGGGGGCCGATAGCTTGGAGTGATGCGGACGTCGAGGGCATCTCAGGGGACACAAGGGGGAGACCCAAAGCTGTCGGGAACAGCCATTGGGCGGCGGCTACAGTGCGGGAGTGCACTGTAGCGCGCTCTGGAACGCCCGTTTGGCATGCCAACGGCGTCTTGTGCGCGGCCATTAGTGTCTAGGGGGTCTAGGGGGATCTAGGCTAGGGGACACTGGCATTGGATGCCCTGGGAGGTTGATAGAATAAGATGGGAGGGGAGAGAGAAGCATATTCTTGCTGAGAGAGGTAAATGTGGGTTTTACCCCACTTAACCCTTGAGTCTTGACCAAAATAAAGTTACTGGAGGTGCAATGCAACACTACAAGGTTGTGGTAAAAAATTTGAGTGATGGAGAATAGTAGAAGGGGGTCAAACATGGTTTTTACCACCTGGGCAAAAAGTGTTTGATGATGGTTTGGCTAAGCAAATGGAGTTTGATTGCCCTGAGATTTAACAGGATGAAAATATAAGTAAAAATAGATAGGATCACCAAGTTTGAGGAGTTTTGAGGAAAGTTCACAATGTAACTTTGTGAAACCCTAGAAATGAACAGAATCAGATTTCTGTAGATCTAGGCATGCATTTCACTTCCCACAAATCCACCACTTGGTGTGGTGTCATTATTTGGGGTATAGAACATGCCCACAAAGTTTAAGATCAATAGGACAAACTTCACAATGCAAAGTTGTTCAAATTTGAATCTGGTCAGAGAGTGGTTTGGAGTATTTTGATGAATAAAATCAATTGGGATTGATATGAAACTTTGCAAGATCATCAAATTTGACATTTGTGACTTGCTGGAATTTTCTTGGAATTTATTGAGAATATTTCTTATAGAAATATTTCAAAAGCTTGATTTGGGCAGAAAGGGTTTTGAGGGGTTTTGCCCATGTTTTTGAACATGACCATGTGTTGAAACTCATATATATGGAAAATATATGTCCACTGAGTTTCCCTAAATTTTCTCAAATATTTTCAAGCATTTAAATAATTTTTCCCTATGAAAAGCCATTTCTGGCCTTAAGGAAAAGCCTTTAAATAAAATAGGAAAATAATCTTTAAAATTAACATTTGGTGTTTTTGGGAAGTCTTATATATAGTAGGTTCCAAATAAAATCTTTGGTGCAAAACATTCCACCCAATTTGAGGACTTGTAGTACAAACCTCAATTCAGGGGTTTTGAAAAACTTAAATTGAATAAATGCTTTTTGGCCAAAAGAATATTTTGTAAAAATATTTTTAAGTCCTATACACATGGCATGATCATTGGACAAGAGTTGGGATCAAGGAAAAGAGTTTTGAGAGTAGGAGGGAGTTTTATGAATATAGAGCACTAGCAAGCAATCAAACAAGCAAGCAAATAGCACACAAGTCAAGCATCACAAGCACAGAAAAAGTTTTAATTGGCCCTAATTTTTGAGTCATGCTAACTTAGTCATGAGGCAAATCACAGGGTGTGACAGACCTACCCCCCTTACAAGAATCTCGTCCCCGAGATTCCTAGGCTAGGCGTGGGAAAGATGCAGAAATTCAAAAGTGAGGTAGTCTTCACGTTCCATGTTGCTTCTGCTCCGGCGTGGTTGTCCTTCTAGGTCTTGAAGTGCCTGATGATATGTCTCCGAATGCATCGTTGACTTCATCTAAGGGTGAATGGGGTTCTTGCAATATGCTAGGATTGCCTAATGGTTAAGGGTTTGGTAAACGAGGTTCTGGCAAGGGCCTGGCTTGCGTGTGTATTCCAAAGTCGGAATATGTGGCCAAGTAGTGTGACTATGTGCTGGTCCCGGGGTTGCTTACGTTGGTTAGTGACATCTAGATGTCTCACGTAAGAATAGATGGGTCGAGCCTTGGCGTAGCTTCTCGTTGACGGGGAAGTCCTTGTCTTCCTTAAGGCAGGAGATCTTTAGTCGCAGTGGTCTTCATCCTCGAGAGTGTTGAAGCGCGTCATCGTGGTCTTCGCATCGAGACCTTCTGCTTGGGTAAGTTGCCCAGGTAGATTCTTCATTCTTCTTTGGTCGTTTGTCTTCATCGTCATGGACGCACGTTTCGGGAGGGTCTTTGAGCGTTTGGTCTACTCGTCTCTCCGTGGCAAGGTCTGTGATGAGTCTCATCCCTAAGACTGAGCTTAGAGACTTGGTGTCAAAACGGGTTCTACCATGTGGGACGGTTTCAGCGGGGTTCTAAAGAAGCCGACTATCCAGAGGTATGGAATAGCCATCTAGTCCCCAAGGTCCGAGGCTTGGCAAGCGGAGTGAACTACCTTTGACAGGTGGTTTACCATGATCGAGTCAGGATCACGCCCTTGATTTGATCAAAGAGGGGCTAGAGACGAAGTCATGACAGTCGTTCCACTCCGTCCCAGACAACTGAAGAGAGTAGGGACATCATGCTTATCGCACACCATCAAGGTGGTGGAGTGAGGGCGCTACCAACTTTATCGGTTCCATCCTAGTCAGGAACTGATAGATGACCACTTAAAGCAAGGGGCTCTATAATCCTCTTGATGTCCAAGGGCTTCATCGTGCTCGAGCGTCGGTGCTTCTTGATATAGCCTAGTTGACGTAGCCAGCAGAGGAGCGGTGGCTGACTTCTCTTGCTTCTTCTTCTTCGTCGTGGTTCCTCAACCGTAGTGGTTCTTCGTCTTGCTTGGGTAAGAATGTCCTCTGCTGAAGGGAGGGTGCATTAAGTAGTCCAACCCTTCTCAAGGTGGGGCCTTATACTTGAGAGGCATGGCAATTGGTGTTCCTGGGGCTGGTCCGAACAGGACTAAGGTGTTCCTGTTTCTCATTGGGTGAATAAGTATGTCATCCGTGAGGACAACAACATATTTTCCCCGAGTATCATACAAGCACATTGCTTGTGAGACATGTGAGAGAGCAGGCATTTGCTCCGGATGGTCACTAGTATCAAGGGTTTGTGGTCCAACCTAATACAGGTCTTCGTGGCCACCTTCCTTTTGAACAGGATTGGTGGTGGTTGAGGTGGAGTATCGACCATGGTCCAAGGACTTATAGTCAAAGGCCTATGGTCATAATCCAACCATATTATGGCTCGGTAAAGCTTCGGGATCTCAAGGAGCTTAGGATGTGAGTGAACGTCTATCATCTTATCCTTGAGCACAGTTCTTTGATGCCAATAGTCCTATTATTTACTCCAAACAAAATCACCCTATCTTATTGAAGGTACCATCTCATATGAGTCAACTCCAACATTACACATGCTACTCATATCCCCAAGGTTTTGAGAGAAGGACTATACCGAAAATCTCATATGTATACTATAGCTAACTCACATATATCCCTATATAAAAATCCTCGGGATAATTTACAAGCCGCTAAGTTTGATCATGACACTACCAATCCAAGTGTCCTACTGACCTACCCAAGGTCTAAGGTACTGCATTACTATGCTAAGGAAACTCGTAATATACCAATCCAAGATCTTGTTTCCTTCCTACGAATCCAACTTAATTTATCCACGAATATCATCCACTATTACATGATCCATTACTGCTACAAATCCAGCATCGATGGTGTCCAACATAATCTCCTCGAGTTCATATAATCCACATATCATTGCAAGGACTATTATTATAGTATATCCATGAACTTCCAATGACCAACTAACTCCAAGGTCAAGCTCATATAGATCCTTAAATTAGCTCTCACGACTCCAACCTTATCTCGTCATCCACCGAGAAACATGGTATCATGATCAAGATCATCGGACTAAATCCAAATTACTCCGAACCATGTAGTTTGATTGATCCCGAGCACCTATTAGAATCACCTATTTAAATCCAAGGTTTACATTTAGTAAGAATTCCCTACCAGTTATTCCAGTCACTATCATATCACCATCAATCCACTATCAACATTACTTGCCAAAGTCAAGTCATTCATCCACCAAGAATTTCATCTTGTGATCATATTTGTCCTACTAAATCCAAGTTACTCAAGGGAGAAACAAGTTATGCTACTCTATCAACTTTGATCCACCAAGTTCGTTTACCAACATAAGGGTCTTATGATACACCAAGCGGTCTCAACTGCTTCATCAAGATATCCATTACAACCTCATCGAATCATTAGCCTATGAATCATGTATCTCCAAGGCAACCTTCACTATGGCATCATTAGTTCAAGTGCTGGCTTAGGGATGTAATGTGTCTGTTCACTATGATTACTGGTCTCGCGATGAACCCAGTGCTAAGCAGGGGCTATTGGAGCTCAATAAGTGCTCTGGCAAATCCGTGTACTAAACACGTGATCAGAGGCTTGTGCTGGGAAGCTTGTGAGGTTTAGGTTGGGCTAGGGAGGGGTTTCCAATCTTGAGGGAAAAGCATAACTCTACGGGGTGGCATCTGGTTGAGTACGTTGTAGTCGAAGTCTTCGGTGTCAGTTGTTTGCCGAGGTGGATCCTTGGTGCATCTTGTCTTGTCGGTCTTCAGTTGACGAGAGGGGGAAGAGGGAACAGCAGCATAGAGGGAAGTGCCTAAGGGGGTGGTATAGTGCAAGTGCAATCAAGCAAGTGCCGAAAAGGCCAAACACAAACATCAAGGTAAGGTAGGTGATATAGTCGCGCACTTGTTGCCTAGGGCAAAAGTGCGACTTTCACCAAAGCACAACCAAGCAAAAAGAACCAACACACAATTATGGTTCTATCTGAACCATCATAAGGACTCGACTTCGCATCGGGGACACACGACCTATCCTACCCTAGGGTTCTCGGACTCAGTAGTCGTGCTTGCGTCGTGTCTTGGAGAGGAGTCTGCTCAGTCTTTTGGGTCTTCCCCAGGTGCCGCTATGTCTCTGGTTGTTGTTTGTCGAAACGATCCGGGTTGGGGCTTGGAGGTTCTTCGACGACCTCGCATCTGGTGAGTTGACGATGAAGGTAATTCCTCATGCTTGTCGTTGACAGGGTCTTCTGGTGTCTTCGTAGTCGTGCCGATGTCTTCTTGTCTTCTGAGACGTCGAGGGTTCCAAGTGGGCAATCTCTTATGCAATGACATTAACAAGGCATGGTAGAGTCATATCCTGCCGGTCACGTTGATGATATTATCAACACCAAGAGCGGGGGATGATGAGAACCGTTTTCCTGCTCACTATAGTGAGGCGGACCATATGGCGAGGTTCTCATCCACCGGTGGTTGCCGACACGTCATCGAGAATGACATGATTGCTCTATTAGCGATGCATATCATGATCTTGCATATCTTATGCCCTAGTCATCGAAGGCCAAGGTGGCATCATCCTGGGGCAGTGTCGAGGGTGTCACCATCTTCCGAGTCTTGATATTTCATCCTTCGAGAAGGTATTTTCTGCTGGTAGCTCCTTGTCTAATGTCGCCAACTTGTGTCCAAGATATGAGGGCAAATGTCTGGCAAGGCGGCTTCCTTTTGGGTTACCCACGAGGGTTACAAGGAATCCAGTGGTCGGGGGCACAAGGGTAGTAGCGACCATTTGCAAAGTTTTGAAAAAGTAGACGAGGAGAGTTATGAGAAAGATGGTGGAAATGCTAAGGCAAAAACCTTTGCTTCCTTTGAAAATTTAGGAGAGGTGAGAAACGTAGAGGTTTTGTAAGTGATTTTGAAGGGTCTCGAAAAATAGTCTTGTCCTAACTAACGTCCATGCTAACTAAGGGCTTCCTACAGTCAGGATGGCTCTGATACCAGCTCTGTGGGGACCCCGACTCATAAGTCGTGATCACCGAATGCACGTGTACAGTGATCCCAGAGATCAATGCTCACTGAACACACAGAAGCTGAATAACAAGAGTCTTACATCCACATTTAGCGTCTTACACAAATAAAGACCATGGAGGTCTAGTCTTACATAGATAGGACCACAAGGGCCAAACACTTAAACATAACAAGCAGCGGAAATCTTGATCGAAAGCGTGAACCCATGCCATCTGCCTTAAACCTACAGGCATTCTGACTGGGAAGCGTCCTAGTTCGCATGTTCGTCACCAACGAACTCTTCACCGTATTCCTGTTCTTCCATGCCTGGCCAATTAAATAACCAGTGGCAAGCCAATGAGTACTTTGAATGTACTCGCAAGCAACCCAAGTTGTGGAACAAGGTATAACGATGCATGATATAGCACTAAGTAGGTAAGTTTTGCAGAAAGCTGATTTTTAAATGCAATGACATGATCAAGTAACTTGAGTAAGCATGCATCAACTGCTAACAGGTACTCATGTGGGAAAATCTTAGTTATCATCATAAGCAGGGGTTGAACATCTCATGTTCATCATCATGCTAAGTCATCGGACTTAGCTCAAGTACCATCTTTGTCACCAACACACACACACACCAGTTTGTGAAAACATTTGGACGTAGAACAAGAGCGGTCATCCAACTGTCCTTGACCGTGGACACGGCTATTCGAATAGTTTTACACTCTGCAGAGGTTGCACACTTTACCCACAAGACTCGGGGAACTTCCGTGTCATCCACGACTCGCGGTACATCACATACCCGAGGTAAGCACCCGAACAATGCCTTTCCCCTAGCGATACTAAACAAAGAGTCCACTCGTTGGTGCCATCCCTCATGATATACATCACACGTATCATCCATGAGGGCACGCAACGGTGTGCCCGGTGCCTGTGAAGACAGCGCATGATCGTCCATTCCGGTATGACCCCGTATCGAGAGTGACCACTTCACTCCCGCCACTAGTAATGCGGGCTCTATGCTAGTACCCACCAAGGTAATCAACAAAGCCCCATCCCATAAGGGGTATCGTGGTCGTACATGTAAGGTTGGAATAACGGTCGCAACATACACCAATCCGTTTTCGAAAACCACACACACTCACTTGCTCCGGTACACCACTTCTTTATCAAGTGGCTACCTAGCTCATCATCATCTCCCTCGGGCATTAGTGGCACCCGACGGGGTTTTCGAAAAGTCTTTGAAATCATTTTGTTTCCATCACCATGCATATCCCGTCCCACTTTGCATAGCAACTACTTAGCATCCTAACTACTCCCACCCGCATAACCCTCATAAGGATGGTAGGGTCATGCACGATGCAAGTATCAACGGTAAAGTATCGGAGGCAACCCACCGAAGTGGTTACCACAACATCATGATCAACATATCAAATCAAGGTGCTATATGACATGCAATGAAAATGGTTTCTTAACATGGTCAAAGGGCTGCTTGCCTGGCTCAATAAAGTCTTCGGGGTCTTTGAAATCTTCGTGCCCAATCCCTTCGTCAACAACGCAATCTATCGTCGCGGAATAAACGGGCAAAAATAAGCATCACACAAAAACAGAGCAAAAATCTTAACTTCTATAATGTTACACTATGCTGATAAATACTACAAGATATTCTAAAAATATTTGTTTAGGGTTTTGTAGTTAAAAAGACTTTTCAAACTATTAAAAACAGAGGCTAAAATGCCCAAAAGAGGTTTTAAAATAAATCAGTAGATAAAAGGTGTTCAATAAATTATACAAATGGCACTATTAAATTCTACACAATATTTCAAGATTTATGGTGGAGAAATAATTGGAATAGGAATTTTATTTGGAGCTGTGGGATTTTTGGAAAACCCCACAGAAAAAGAAAAAGAAAAGGAAAAGAAAAAGGCCTCAGTGCCTGGGCCAGAGGCAGCCAGCAACTGGGCCGGCCCAGCTGGCCAGCCAGCCGCGCGCGCGGTCAGGTTCAAACCTGACACGCGGGGCCCGGCTGTCGGCGACAGCGAGGGGAGAGAGGGAGGCGAGGCAGAGGCCGACAGGTGGGGGCCACCTGTCGGGTTCGTCTCCCTCCTCTGGACAGAGGGAGGCGGGGCTCACCGGCGACGTCTCCGGCGATGGTGAGGGCTGGAGAGCACGGGAATGAGCTCAGGGTCGAGCCACCGTTCTCCTGGAGGTCGAAGGAGCGGCGGGGATGGCCGGAGTCGCCGGCGGCGAGGTCCCACGGCGGAGATGCTTCGGGAGGTGGTTGCTGGGCCCTTCTCGTGCTGCGAATCGAGCAGAGAGGAGGGGGGAATGGGTCAGAGAGGTGAGGGAGGAGCAACTAAAGAAGAAGGGGGACCGAAGGGGCGCCTCACCTTGAGATCGACGGCGGCCCGAGGCGGCGGCGCCGAGCTCGATCCCAAGCACAGAGAGAGGGAGGGGAGCTAGGGCTTGGCAGGGTGTCGATTAGGTGTGGAAGGGGGCCAGAGGAGAGAAGAGGGGCTCGGGGGAGGCCCTTAAATAGACGGGGGTGAGTCCACCGAACGCGGGTGCGCCGGCGAGCTCGTGGCCGAGGCAAGAGGCCACGGGAGAGAGAGTGGGTGTGCCTGGGGTGTTCCTGGCAGGGGTCTAGGTGCGAGGGAGGCAAGAGAGAGAGAGAGGGGAGTGCGCGCGTGTGGAGCAGCGGGTTGGCCGAGCCGGGCGGCGTCGGGCACGCGCGGGGGAGGCCGCCGGAGAGATAAGGAGGAGGGGGCCGACAGCTTGGAGTGATGCGGACGTCGAGGGCATCTCAGGGGACACAAGGGGGAGACCCAAAGCTGTCGGGAACAGCCATTGGGCGGCGGCTACAGTGCGGGAGTGCACTGTAGCGCGCTCTGGAACGCCCGTTTGGCATGCCAACGGCGTCTTGTGCGCGGCCATTAGTGTCTAGGGGGTCTAGGAGGATCTAGGCTAGGGGACACTGGCATTGGATGCCCTGGGAGGTTGATAGAATAAGATGGGAGGGGAGAGAGAAGCATATTCTTGCTGTCCAGAGAGGTAAATGTGGGTTTTACCCCACTTAACCCTTGAGTCTTGACCAAAATAAAGTTACTGGAGGTGCAATGCAACACTACAAGGTTGTGGTAAAAAATTTGAGTGATGGAGAATAGTAGAAGGGGGTCAAACATGGTTTTTACCACCTGGGCAAAAAGTGTTTGATGATGGTTTGGCTAAGCAAATGGAGTTTGATTGCCCTGAGATTTAACAGGATGAAAATATAAGTAAAAATAGATAGGATCACCAAGTTTGAGGAGTTTTGAGGAAAGTTCACAATGTAACTTTGTGAAACCCTAGAAATGAACAGAATCAGATTTCTGTAGATCTAGGCATGCATTTCACTTCCCACAAATCCACCACTTGGTGTGGTGTCATTATTTGGGGTATAGAACATGCCCACAAAGTTTAAGATCAATAGGATAAACTTCACAATGCAAAGTTGTTCAAATTTGAATCTGGTCAGAGAGTGGTTTGGAGTATTTTGATGAATAAAATCAATTGGGATTGAGATGAAACTTTGCAAGATCATCAAATTTGACATTTGTGACTTGCTGGAATTTTCTTGGAATTTATTGAGAATATTTCTTATAGAAATATTTCAAAAGCTTGATTTGGGCAGAAAGGGTTTTGAGGGGTTTTGCCCATGTTTTTGAACATGACCATGTGTTGAAACTCATATATATGGAAAATATATGTCCACTGAGTTTCCCTAAATTTTCTCAAATATTTTCAAGCATTTAAATAATTTTTCCCTATGAAAAGCCATTTCTGGCCTTAAGGAAAAGCCTTTAAATAAAATAGGAAAATAATCTTTAAAATTAACATTTGGTGTTTTTGGGAAGTCTTATATATAGTAGGTTCCAAATAAAATCTTTGGTGCAAAACATTCCACCCAATTTGAGGACTTGTAGTACAAACCTCAATTCAGGGGTTTTGAAAAACTTAAATTGAATAAATGCTTTTTGGCCAAAAGAATATTTTGTAAAAATATTTTTAAGTCCTATACACATGGCATGATCATTGGACAAGAGTTGGGATCAAGGAAAAGAGTTTTGAGAGTAGGAGGGAGTTTTATGAATATAGAGCACTAGCAAGCAATCAAACAAGCAAGCAAATAGCACACAAGTCAAGCATCACAAGCACAGAAAAAGTTTTAATTGGCCCTAATTTTTGAGTCATGCTAACTTAGTCATGAGGCAAATCACAGGGTGTGACAGACCTACCCCCCTTACAAGAATCTCGTCCCCGAGATTCCTAGGCTAGGCGTGGGAAAGATGCAGAAATTCAAAAGTGAGGTAGTCTTCACGTTCCATGTTGCTTCTGCTCCGGCGTGGTTGTCCTTCTAGGTCTTGAAGTGCCTGATGATATGTCTCCGAATGCATCGTTGACTTCATCTAAGGGTGAATGGGGTTCTTGCAATATGCTAGGATTGCCTAATGGTTAAGGGTTTGGTAAACAAGGTTCTGGCAAGGGCCTGGCTTGCGTGTGTATTCCAAAGTCGGAATATGTGGCCAAGTAGTGTGACTATGTGCTGGTCCCGGGGTTGCTTACGTTGGTTAGTGACATCTAGATGTCTCACGTAAGAATAGATGGGTCGAGCCTTGGCGTAGCTTCTCGTTGACGGGGAAGTCCTTGTCTTCCTTAAGGCAGGAGATCTTCAGTCGCAGTGGTCTTCATCCTCGAGAGTGTTGAAGCGCGTCATCGTGGTCTTCGCATCGAGACCTTCTGCTTGGGTAAGTTGCCCAGGTAGATTCTTCATTCTTCTTTGGTCGTTTGTCTTCATCGTCATGGACGCACGTTTCGGGAGGGTCTTTGAGCGTTTGGTCTACTCGTCTCTCCGTGGCAAGGTCTGTGATGAGTCTCATCCCTAAGACTGAGCTTAGAGACTTGGTGTCAAAACGGGTTCTACCATGTGGGACGGTTTCAGCGGGGTTCTAAAGAAGCCGACTATCCAGAGGTATGGAATAGCCATCTAGTCCCCAAGGTCCGAGGCTTGGCAAGCGGAGTGAACTACCTTTGACAGGTGGTTTACCATGATCGAGTCAGGATCACGCCCTTGATTTGATCAAAGAGGGGCTAGAGACGAAGTCATGACAGTCGTTCCACTCCGTCCCAGACAACTGAAGAGAGTAGGGACATCATGCTTATCGCACACCATCAAGGTGGTGGAGTGAGGGCGCTACCAACTTTATCGGTTCCATCCTAGTCAGGAACTGATAGATGACCACTTAAAGCAAGGGGCTCTATAATCCTCTTGATGTCCAAGGGCTTCATCGTGCTCGAGCGTCGGTGCTTCTTGATATAGCCTAGTTGACGTAGCCAGCAGAGGAGCGGTGGCTGACTTCTCTTGCTTCTTCTTCTTCGTCGTGGTTCCTCAACCGTAGTGGTTCTTCGTCTTGCTTGGGTAAGAATGTCCTCTGCTGAAGGGAGGGTGCATTAAGTAGTCCAACCCTTCTCAAGGTGGGGCCTTATACTTGAGAGGCATGGCAATTGGTGTTCCTGGGGCTGGTCCGAACAGGACTAAGGTGTTCCTGTTTCTCATTGGGTGAATAAGTATGTCATCCGTGAGGACAACAACATATTTTCCCCGAGTATCATACAAGCACATTGCTTGTGAGACATGTGAGAGAGCAGGCATTTGCTCCGGATGGTCACTAGTATCAAGGGTTTGTGGTCCAACCTAATACAGGTCTTCGTGGCCACCTTCCTTTTGAACAGGATTGGTGGTGGTTGAGGTGGAGTATCGACCATGGTCCAAGGACTTATAGTCAAAGGCCTATGGTCATAATCCAACCATATTATGGCTCGGTAAAGCTTCGGGATCTCAAGGAGCTTAGGATGTGAGTGAACGTCTATCATCTTATCCTTGAGCACAGTTCTTTGATGCCAATAGTCCTATTATTTACTCCAAACAAAATCACCCTATCTTATTGAAGGTACCATCTCATATGAGTCAACTCCAACATTACACATGCTACTCATATCCCCAAGGTTTTGAGAGAAGGACTATACCGAAAATCTCATATGTATACTATAGCTAACTCACATATATCCCTATATAAAAATCCTCGGGATAATTTACAAGCCGCTAAGTTTGATCATGACACTACCAATCCAAGTGTCCTACTGACCTACCCAAGGTCTAAGGTACTGCATTACTATGCTAAGGAAACTCGTAATATACCAATCCAAGATCTTGTTTCCTTCCTACGAATCCAACTTAATTTATCCACGAATATCATCCACTATTACATGATCCATTACTGCTACAAATCCAGCATCGATGGTGTCCAACATAATCTCCTCGAGTTCATATAATCCACATATCATTGCAAGGACTATTATTATAGTATATCCATGAACTTCCAATGACCAACTAACTCCAAGGTCAAGCTCATATAGATCCTTAAATTAGCTCTCACGACT
Source organism: Elymus sibiricus (assembly GCA_039707655.1). NCBI lineage: Eukaryota > Viridiplantae > Streptophyta > Magnoliopsida > Poales > Poaceae > Elymus > Elymus sibiricus. Next base: position 85,161,884 of record CM077663.1, read on the forward strand.
CCAACCTTATCTCGTCATCCACCGAGAAACATGGTATCATGATCAAGATCATCGGACTAAATCCAAATTACTCCGAACCATGTAGTTTGATTGATCCCGAGCACCTATTAGAATCACCTATTTAAATCCAAGGTTTACATTTAGTAAGAATTCCCTACCAGTTATTCCAGTCACTATCATATCACCATCAATCCACTATCAACATTACTTGCCAAAGTCAAGTCATTCATCCACCAAGAATTTCAGCTTGTGATCATATTTGTCCTACTAAATCCAAGTTACTCAAGGGAGAAACAAGTTATGCTACTCTATCAACTTTGATCCACCAAGTTCGTTTACCAACATAAGGGTCTTATGATACACCAAGCGGTCTCAACTGCTTCATCAAGATATCCATTACAACCTCATCGAATCATTAGCCTATGAATCATGTATCTCCAAGGCAACCTTCACTATGGCATCATTAGTTCAAGTGCTGGCTTAGGGATGTAATGTGTCTGTTCACTATGATTACTGGTCTCGCGATGAACCCAGTGCTAAGCAGGGGCTATTGGAGCTCAATAAGTGCTCTGGCAAATCCGTGTACTAAACACGTGATCAGAGGCTTGTGCTGGGAAGCTTGTGAGGTTTAGGTTGGGCTAGGGAGGGGTTTCCAATCTTGAGGGAAAAGCATAACTCTACGGGGTGACATCTGGTTGAGTACGTTGTAGTCGAAGTCTTCGGTGTCAGTTGTTTGCCGAGGTGGATCCTTGGTGCATCTTGTCTTGTCGGTCTTCAGTTGACGAGAGGGGGAAGAGGGAACAGCAGCATAGAGGGAAGTGCCTAAGGGGGTGGTATAGTGCAAGTGCAATCAAGCAAGTGCCGAAAAGGCCAAACACAAACATCAAGGTAAGGTAGGTGATATAGTCGCGCACTTGTTGCCTAGGGCAAAAGTGCGACTTTCACCAAAGCACAACCAAGCAAAAAGAACCAACACACAATTATGGTTCTATCTGAACCATCATAAGGACTCGACTTCGCATCGGGGACACATGACCTATCCTACCCTAGGGTTCTCGGACTCAGTAGTCGTGCTTGCGTCGTGTCTTGGAGAGGAGTCTGCTCAGTCTTTTGGGTCTTCCCCAGGTGCCGCTATGTCTCTGGTTGTTGTTTGTCGAAACGATCCGGGTTGGGGCTTGGAGGTTCTTCGACGACCTCGCATCTGGTGAGTTGACGATGAAGGTAATTCCTCATGCTTGTCGTTGACAGGGTCTTCTGGTGTCTTCGTAGTCGTGCCGATGTCTTCTTGTCTTCTGAGACGTCGAGGGTTCCAAGTGGGCAATCTCTTATGCAATGACATTAACAAGGCATGGTAGAGTCATATCCTGCCGGTCACGTTGATGATATTATCAACACCAAGAGCGGGGGATGATGAGAACCGTTTTCCTGCTCACTATAGTGAGGCGGACCATATGGCGAGGTTCTCATCCACCGGTGGTTGCCGACACGTCATCGAGAATGACATGATTGCTCTATTAGCGATGCATATCATGATCTTGCATATCTTATGCCCTAGTCATCGAAGGCCAAGGTGGCATCATCCTGGGGCAGTGTCGAGGGTGTCACCATCTTCCGAGTCTTGATATTTCATCCTTCGAGAAGGTATTTTCTGCTGGTAGCTCCTTGTCTAATGTCGCCAACTTGTGTCCAAGATATGAGGGCAAATGTCTGGCAAGGCGGCTTCCTTTTGGGTTACCCACGAGGGTTACAAGGAATCCAGTGGTCGGGGGCACAAGGGTAGTAGCGACCATTTGCAAAGTTTTGAAAAAGTAGACGAGGAGAGTTATGAGAAAGATGGTGGAAATGCTAAGGCAAAAACCTTTGCTTCCTTTGAAAATTTAGGAGAGGTGAGAAACGTAGAGGTTTTGTAAGTGATTTTGAAGGGTCTCGAAAAATAGTCTTGTCCTAACTAACGTCCATGCTAACTAAGGGCTTCCTACAGTCAGGATGGCTCTGATACCAGCTCTGTGGGGACCCCGACTCATAAGTCGTGATCACCGAATGCACGTGTACAGTGATCCCAGAGATCAATGCTCACTGAACACACAGAAGCTGAATAACAAGAGTCTTACATCCACATTTAGCGTCTTACACAAATAAAGACCATGGAGGTCTAGTCTTACATAGATAGGACCACAAGGGCCAAACACTTAAACATAACAAGCAGCGGAAATCTTGATCGAAAGCGTGAACCCATGCCATCTGCCTTAAACCTACAGGCATTCTGACTGGGAAGCGTCCTAGTTCGCATGTTCGTCACCAACGAACTCTTCACCGTATTCCTGTTCTTCCATGCCTGGCCAATTAAATAACCAGTGGCAAGCCAATGAGTACTTTGAATGTACTCGCAAGCAACCCAAGTTGTGGAACAAGGTATAACGATGCATGATATAGCACTAAGTAGGTAAGTTTTGCAGAAAGCTGATTTTTAAATGCAATGACATGATCAAGTAACTTGAGTAAGCATGCATCAACTGCTAACAGGTACTCATGTGGGAAAATCTTAGTTATCATCATAAGCAGGGGTTGAACATCTCATGTTCATCATCATGCTAAGTCATCGGACTTAGCTCAAGTACCATCTTTGTCACCAACACACACACACACACCAGTTTGTGAAAACATTTGGACGTAGCACAAGAGCGGTCATCCAACTGTCCTTGACCGTGGACACGGCTATTCGAATAGTTTTACACTCTGCAGAGGTTGCACACTTTACCCACAAGACTCGGGGAACTTCCGTGTCATCCACGACTCGCGGTACATCACATACCCGAGGTAAGCACCCGAACAATGCCTTTCCCCTAGCGATACTAAACAAAGAGTCCACTCGTTGGTGCCATCCCTCATGATATACATCACACGTATCATCCATGAGGGCACGCAACGGTGTGCCCGGTGCCTGTGAAGACAGCGCATGATCGTCCATTCCGGTACGACCCCGTATCGAGAGTGACCACTTCACTCCCGCCACTAGTAATGCGGGCTCTATGCTAGTACCCACCAAGGTAATCAACAAAGCCCCATCCCATAAGGGGTATCGTGGTCGTACATGTAAGGTTGGAATAACGGTCGCAACTTACACCAATCCGTTTTCGAAAACCACACACACTCACTTGCTCCGGTACACCACTTCTTTATCAAGTGGCTACCTAGCTCATCATCATCTCCCTCGGGCATTAGTGGCACCCGACGGGGTTTTCGAAAAGTCTTTGAAATCATTTTGTTTCCATCACCATGCATATCCCGTCCCACTTTGCATATCAACTACTTAGCATCCTAACTACTCCCACCCGCATAACCCTCATAAGGATGGTAGGGTCATGCACGATGCAAGTATCAACGGTAAAGTATCGGAGGCAACCCACCGAAGTGGTTACCACAACATCATGATCAACATATCAAATCAAGGTGCTATATGACATGCAATGAAAATGGTTTCTTAACATGGTCAAAGGGCTGCTTGCCTGGCTCAATAAAGTCTTCGGGGTCTTTGAAATCTTCGTGCCCAATCCCTTCGTCAACAACGCAATCTATCGTCGCGGAATAAACGGGCAAAAATAAGCATCACACAAAAACAGAGCAAAAATCTTAACTTCTATAATGTTACACTATGCTGATAAATACAAGATATTCTAAAAATATTTGTTTAGGGTTTTGTAGTTAAAAAGACTTTTCAAACTATTAAAAACAGAGGCTAAAATGCCCAAAAGAGGTTTTAAAATAAATCAGTAGATAAAAGGTGTTCAATAAATTATACAAATGGCACTATTAAATTCTACACAATATTTCAAGATTTATGGTGGAGAAATAATTGGAATAGGAATTTTATTTGGAGCTGTGGGATTTTTGGAAAACCCCACAGAAAAAGAAAAAGAAAAGGAAAAGAAAAAGGCCTCAGTGCCTGGGCCAGAGGCAGCCAGCAACTGGGCCGGCCCAGCTGGCCAGCCAGCCGCGCGCGCGGTCAGGTTCAAACCTGACACGCGGGGCCCGGCTGTCGGCGACAGCGAGGGGAGAGAGGGAGGCGAGGCAGAGGCCGACAGGTGGGGGCCACCTGTCGGGTTCGTCTCCCTCCTCTGGACAGAGGGAGGCGGGGCTCACCGGCGACGTCTCCGGCGATGGCGAGGGCTGGAGAGCACGGGAATGAGCTCAGGGTCGAGCCGCCGTTCTCCTGGAGGTCGAAGGAGTGGCGGGGATGGCCGGAGTCGCCGGCGGCGAGGTCCCACGGCGGAGATGCTTCGGGAGGTGGTTGCTGGGCCCTTCCTGTGCTGCGAATCGAGCAGAGAGGAGGGGGGAATGGGTCAGAGAGGTGAGGGAGGAGCAACTAAAGAAGAAAGGGGACCGGAGGGGCGCCTCACCTTGAGATCGACGGCGGCCCGAGGCGGCGGCGCCGAGCTCGATCCCAAGCACAGAGAGAGGGAGGGGAGCTAGGACTTGGCAGGGTGTCGATTAGGTGTGGAAGGGGGCCAGAGGAGAGAAGAGGGGCTCGAGGGAGGCCCTTAAATAGGCGGGGGTGAGTCCACCGAACGCGGGTGCGCCGGCAAGCTCGTGGCCGAGGCCAGAGGCCACGGGAGAGAGAGTGGGTGTGCCTGGGGTGTTCCTGGCAGGGGTCTAGGTGCGAGGGAGGCAAGAGAGAGAGAGAGGGGAGTGCGCGCGTGTGGAGCTACGGGTTGGCCGAGCCGGGCGGCGTCGGGCACGCGCGGGGGAGGCCGCCGGAGAGAGAAGGAGGAGGGGGCCGACAGCTTGGAGTGACGCGGACGTCGAGGGCATCTCAGGGGACACAAGGGGGAGACCCAAAGCTGTCGGGAACAGCCATTGGGCGGCGGCTACAGTGCGGGAGTGCACTGTAGCGCGCTCTGGAACGCCCGTTTGGCATGCCATGGCATGCCAACGGCGTCTTGTGCGCGGCCATTAGTGTCTAGGGGGTCTAGGGGGATCTAGGCTAGGGGACACTGGCATTGGATGCCCTGGGAGGTTGATAGAATAAGATGGGAGGGGAGAGAGAAGCATATTCTTGCTGTCCAGAGAGGTAAATGTGGGTTTTACCCCACTTAACCCTTGAGTCTTGACCAAAATAAAGTTACTGGAGGTGCAATGCAACACTACAAGGTTGTGGTAAAAAATTTGAGTGATGGAGAATAGTAGAAGGGGGTCAAACATGGTTTTTACCACCTGGGCAAAAAGTGTTTGATGATGGTTTGGCTAAGCAAATGGAGTTTGATTGCCCTGAGATTTAACAGGATGAAAATATAAGTAAAAATAGATAGGATCACCAAGTTTGAGGAGTTTTGAGGAAAGTTCACAATGTAACTTTGTGAAACCCTAGAAATGAACAGAATCAGATTTCTGTAGATCTAGGCATGCATTTCACTTCCCACATATCCACCACTTGGTGTGGTGTCATTATTTGGGGTATAGAACATGCCCACAAAGTTTAAGATCAATAGGACAAACTTCACAATGCAAAGTTGTTCAAATTTGAATCTGGTCAGAGAGTGGTTTGGAGTATTTTGATGAATAAAATCAATTGGGATTGAGATGAAACTTTGCAAGATCATCAAATTTGACATTTGTGACTTGCTGGAATTTTCTTGGAATTTATTGAGAATATTTCTTATAGAAATATTTCAAAAGCTTGATTTGGGCAGAAAGGGTTTTGAGGGGTTTTGCCCATGTTTTTGAACATGACCATGTGTTGAAACTCATATATATGGAAAATATATGTCCACTGAGTTTCCCTAAATTTTCTCAAATATTTTCAAGCATTTAAATAATTTTTCCCTATGAAAAGCCATTTCTGGCCTTAAGGAAAAGCCTTTAAATAAAATAGGAAAATAATCTTTAAAATTAACATTTGGTGTTTTTGGGAAGTCTTATATATAGTAGGTTCCAAATAAAATCTTTGGTGCAAAACATTCCACCCAATTTGAGGACTTGTAGTACAAACCTCAATTCAGGGGTTTTGAAAAACTTAAATTGAATAAATGCTTTTTGGCCAAAATAATATTTTGTAAAAATATTTTTAAGTCCTATACACATGGCATGATCATTGGACAAGAGTTGGGATCAAGGACAAGAGTTTTGAGAGTAGGAGGGAGTTTTATGAATATAGAGCACTAGCAAGCAATCAAACAAGCAAGCAAATAGCACACAAGTCAAGCATCACAAGCACAGAAAAAGTTTTAATTGGCCCTAATTTTTGAGTCATGCTAACTTAGTCATGAGGCAAATCACAAGGTGTGACAAAGGATCCAGGAGGATCAACTTATAAAATAAGTCTTACGATTCCCCCATGGAAGAATGGCAACCCTAGCTGAACAAAGCATTATAACAATAGGTCATCCGGCCAGGTGTGCTAGCTACAACATCACCTTACCGAGTAATAAGACCAAAGTTATAATTCTTGATAATATTCCAACCATCATATTTGTCCGAGATTCAGATCTGGTCAGAGTCAGGATATCTCTGACAAGGAAAGCCTGAGGAGAAAAGGATGCAACACAGACTTACGAGATGATGTTGCAAGAATCTCGGAATGAACGACAGAAGCAAGACTGGAATCATTAGCCAGACTGCAAGACATATGAACACAAGGTCAAGACATTCGTGCCCACATGGAAGTTTCTAGAATGGAGGGCAATCAAGTTCTGATTGGGGACCATCATAGAGGATATCAAAGTTCCATGTGTAAGTCTAGACTAGGACGAATCAAATCAATCAATGGCCTGGCGTGCTAGGAAATACATATGGAGTGAAGGTAGCAAATCTACCAAACCATAGGATACTTCGCACATGCCTGAATGAATTGGAACGATTCCAGAGGAAGCGAGACAAAATTTTCCCATAAGCGCGGTGGCAAAAATGCACGTGAACTTATAGAAAAACACGTCTTTTATCAAACAAATTCTTTATGAGCTAAGCATAAAGATAATGCTTTCAAGGTTTCCAACACTAGCTTCAATGTTCCTCATGAACCACGAACGAGATGAAGATGTGGCTGATAGATTCAGCGACAATTCATCGAGAACTCCAAACGGATGAATTTCCACCATTATGTGAACAAGGAGATGACACTTGTCAGCTCAAATGATATAATGTGGTATGATCGAGGAGAACATACATCATTAATCATTGGTTGAAAAGTGCGTCCGAATTATGACCTTAGGCATCAAGATCAATGTTAGAGTGACGATTCAATAACCAACAACCTAAGAACGAACTGTCGATCATTAACTTCAAAGCAATAGGGTTGCTCGAAGTTAGAATCAAAGCAGCATCGTTTGATGGTGAGAAGTATCACTATGCCAAGAATTTCTAAGAGGTGGAGCAATCCTCACAACATTCTTGACACAAAAGACAGTAATACTTCAAGGCAGAACACAATGCACGCTGGAGAGTAAGTTGCATTCATAACGTGGACAAGTCCGCGATGAAAGGAAGTCAAGGATGTTGTTGATGATATCAAAAATCATCGAGGGCAAGGAGGGTATTTATCATCATGAATCAGCTGACGTCTCAGGAGAAGTCAAAATGTGGTTGATGATCACGACACCATTTGTCGAGAGCTTTCAAGAGAATGCAATCGAACAGCGACGGCGTCAAGCAGGGAATGACGAAGTGGAAAGTTATAGGAACAATAGACAAGACGCAAGCTGGGAACCAAGGTTGCCTTTCAAGACAAGGAACATGATGTTGAAAACTCAACGTAAGTCGTGCTCATACTCTGAAGAATTGGTGCACCAGAGAAGGACGAGGTGGCACAGTCAAAGATAGCTAGACAAAGGATGCAACCGATAGTCTAGGAACGACCAGATTGACTTTGATATTCCTAGTAACAATTACAAGGGGAATTGAATTGCAGTGTGGAACAAATCTTCCAATCGGTGTTCTCGGTTGACAACAACCCCAGAACCCGTGGAGTGATTAAGACAATGAAAATTATTACCTCATCAGAGTTAATAAGATGTATTGCAAAGGCGTGATATCCTCGAGATACCAGAGGGTAAAACTCGAAGGTACAACATGATAGAAGTAGAACTGGGTCATTGACCTGTGACAGCAGATACTTTAACCTTGTCAAAAATTGACGAGGCATCGGAATGAATTCCTTTCGGATAAATTAATAAGGATAGCATGGTCGGAACCATAACTGCAATCGATCAAATTAAGGATATTGAGAGAATCATTCAGATGAAAATTCATTTTGCAAGAAGCTTCCGAGACGGTCTACATCGTTTCCATGGGCATGAACACAAAGTTCAGGGTCGACTCCCACTTCTCCAATGCATAACATCTCATTCACCTCTCGCTCTGATAAAGCTGTAGTGTTGGAATTTTATCTGGTAGAACACCAGAAGGATATGACTTGTGAAGACCTTCGGGTTCTCACGGATTAGGGGAAGGCATAGGTTCAACCCATCGGGGCATCTTAGGAACATATACCACAAGCTACAAGAGTAATTAAAACATGCTTGACAACAGAGCATGGCTGACAAAAGCATAGGGTACAACTTATCGGAGGAAGAAGACAAAATTTACCGATAGAATCATGTATCAGGGGAAAACCAGCACAAGAATTTTGAATGTGAAGGATGCTAACGGTTAATAACCCAGCAATGGTTCTGGCGGTCCACAAGGGACTGATGTGAGTATCGGTACTACATCAGAGGAATAAGGAATGCAGAGGCATCGGATTCAAGAAACACCTGAATAGGCTGATGCTTAAAACACAAAGGAATTATGATTCCCAAAACGAAGGATCAGAAGCAGATGCTCTGATCAAGGATGGATAAGTTAAAAAGACTTAGTTGGACAATCAACACAGGTTTGAATTGCCGAGAACCAACTCATGTCCGGAAGGACGTCTGAGTCGGAAAGATAATTTAAAAGGATAAGCTGATGACTGCGTGCATCCGCACACATTGAATCCATAGGCTTAAAATGGCAAAGTCAAGGGGTGCCAACGAAGACTACTAGACATATGGAATTAACCAGAATGCAAGCAGTCAAGAATTTCAAGAGCAATAGGCTGCAGAAGATTTTCGGAAGATCGAAAAGCATTCCGAAGAATTTTTGTGAGACATATGATCAATTGAGAAGAACGGATCCTCGATAAATAAGAGGAATTAACCGTAAGGATTCTCATGCGGAATAAAAATGCAAGGCTGTAAACTCAAAGGATTTTCGGGGCAACGGAGAGTAATTCGGGGCATCTTGTAGTAAGAAGAGCCACGAGAAAATATTGTATGAATGACAAGTGCAAATAGTCATCCATAGAGACTTATCGGGGGTAGGGAATTGCAAAGCCGATGAGCACAAAGTCTCGGAAAACATCAGAAAGGTATCTTCAGAACCTTCTGACGAAGCAGGTGATCTTCTGGTATGAGGGCTCTCCGGGAGAAATAGTTACGAGAACCTAGAGCCCGAGTTAGTAAAATCTTTAACCCGAAAGAGAAGAGAGGTCAGAACCCAGAGTATAGAAGAGGAATAAAAGATCCTAATACCACCCAATGGCGACGTGGGCCCGTAAGCCACACAGTCATGTTAGTAAAACAGTTTTCATAGAGTAGACTCAACTTCGGCCAAGGAGTTGGAAAGGGGGCTACCTACAGGCAGTCGGCTCTGATACCAACTTGTGACGCCCCCATTCTTGTCCGTACGCTAATCATGCACACAAGGCGTGCGACCAAGATTAGGGACTCACTGATTGATACCACAACACGACAAAAGACACAAATATAAAGTCATATAGCTTCATATTACAAGCCAGGGGCCTCGAGGGCTCGAATACAAAGCTCGACATAAACACGAGTCAGCGGAAGCAAATATATCTGAGTACAGACATAATTTAGACAAGTTTGCCTTAAGAAGGCTAGCACAAACATAAGCAGCGGATCGAAAGAGGCGAGGCCTCCTGCCTGGGAACCTCCTAACTACTCCTGGACGCCGGAGAAGTCTACGTCGTAATAAGCGCCATCCTGCTGGTAGGGGCCTCCGTCGGGGTAGTAGTAGTCGACACCTCCAGCGTACTCCATCTTCTGGGCTCCAACATCTGAACGCAGAGTCGTATCGAAGGGGAAAGATAAAGCAAAGCAGCGTGAGTACTCATCCAAAGTACTCGCAAGACTTACATCAGAACTATGCTAAGTATGCACCATTATCAAGGGAAGGGGTTATATCTGGACTGACTGCAGAAAGCAAGAATAAGGGGAAGACCTAGTCCTATCGAAGACTAGCATCTTCAGCATCTTGCAGCATTAGAAGAGAGTAGACCTGCAGCTCATATATAGTCATATTGTTGTAGCAATTTTATTAAGTAAACACGCCCAGAGATCCTTCCTCGACTCCCCGCGAGGAAGCAATCTCGGAGCCACAATTCATTTTATTAGTTTATGATTATAGTTGTAGTAGGTCAAAGCACAACTCCAAGTCGTCCTGTTACCGTGGACACGGCTATTCGAATAGTTTACTTCCCTGCAGAGGTGCACCACATTCCCCAACACGCTCGATAAGCTACGGCCGGATACGATTTTCTGGTCATACCCGGCCTCGACATATCGACACGACGTAGTCCTACCTAGGCTCAACAGAGAGGCCAGCACGCCGGTCTACATCCTAATGGCTCGGGGTCTTGGGACATCGCCCTCGCCATCCTGCACGTTACGCCATCGGCCGGGACCAGTCCTAGCACGCCCTCCATCAGGGTCCCTGCGTTCCAGACCACCCGGGCGCGAGTCGAAAAATGTGGCATCTGAAGAGCTTTCGGGAGAATGTACGCCGCCGAGCAGCCCATACTGATTACCCCGCGTGGTGGTTAGTGCGTATTAGGCCAACGACCTAACTCAGATTAAATACTCAACCCATTAGCAATTTTATTTGTGCGGGGCAAGCTCGAACCAAAAGTACAGTCCGTCGCCCCGCCAAGAACACTCGAGTGCCTTACGGCGCACCCCACCAAGTCTCCGGATGCCTTGCGGCGCATCCCACCAAATCTTCGGATGCCTTGCGGCGCATCCCACCAAATCTTTCTCACACAGGTACCCTTGGGGCCGACCCGTCTCAGAACTGTCGGGAACTCAGGTCCACTTCAACAGAGTGGTACCGCCTGTCCCTCCAGTCCCGTCTTTCACATGTAATAAATGTCAAGTCAAAGTAACTGTGTGGTTATACACCAAGTGGATATCCGAGGAATCACCCTCGATGGATCCCACTCGAGGTATGTGTATGACAAGAGTCGCTATCGATAAATGGGAAGGAGGAATCACCCTCGATACCCACGATCGATTAGCTACGCTACAGAATTAACATCCGGAGTGCTAAGTGAGGTATCACCCTCGGCACTCGATGGTAGCTCTGCAGTGTCATACTAAAGGGGTGTGCAGTGATGTGAGGGGTCTGGCTCGTCGGTCAGTTAACCGAGTCTTCGGGTCTTCGAGTCGTCGAGTCGTCGATGAACAAGCAGGGGCAACTGGGACTCAGGGGTCACTGGGGATTCATTTCCCAACCTATACTAAGCAGTTGGTATGATTACAGTGATAGTAACAGTTCATCAAAATCAGGCTATGCATCAGAATAGGATCTATCTAATACAGTAGCAAAATCTAATGCAAGCATAAGAGGGAGAGAGATGGGTGATATCGGAATGCTCAAGGGGGATTTGCTTGCCTTGCTGCTCTATCTAGAGGGAAAGGTCGTCGACGACGTAGTCGTACATAGCAGTATCATCGGCAGTCTCAGCATCTATCACAGTATCAGGGTCTACCGAAAAAGAAGCAACGAGGGGAAACAAATAAATAACAGCGCAAACAATAGCATCACAAGGCATGACAAGGCAATACGCGGTGACAGAGGTGATCTAACGCAGTGTTACACGATACCGAGAAAGGGGGAACCCATCCGGGAAAGTTTTCCTGGTTCCGGACATTTGTCAGACAGATGACCGGAGGTTGACGGTTGCAGGTTCGAGTAGTTAGAGGCATGTGGTGAACGAACGGAGCACGTATTCGGATTCGTCTCGTCGTTCTGATCAACTTTCATGTAGAAAGTTTTTCGATCCGAGTTACGAATTATTTAATACTAATTTTTAAAGATTTAATCAATATTCTGAATTAATTCTAATTAATAATTAGGATTATCCAAAACAGTAATATTTACTGTTTAAATTAATTAATTATTTAACAGATTAAATTAACAGGTTTATTTAATCAGTATTAATTAGTCCTAATTAACATGGGTCCCACATGTCATACTCTGTTTTATTAACAGAGTCATTAATCTAACCTAATCAGTTTAATTAGGTTAATTAACAGATTCATCCCTAATTAATTATTTTACTAATTAATTAATTATTATTATTTATTTATTTAATTTTCTATTTTTCTTTTAACTTTTTAAACGTTTTTGGGCGTGGGGCCCGTCTGTCATTGGCACCGGGCGAACATGTCCGCTTGTGGCCATTCGGTCGCCGGACACGTCCGGTGACCGAAGGCGCGCGCGTGCGCGAGCGGGCGACGGGCGACGGCGGGCAGCGGGTGACGGAGCCGCGCGGAGGCGATGCGAGCACGCGCCGGCAAGGGCGCGGCAACGGCGCGACGCGCGGGGGCTCGGGCGGAGTGCGGGTGCGGCGGCTGCGGCACGGCGACGGACGGGCAGCGGCGGGCGCGAGCGAACGGCCGAGCGGGCGAGCGACGTCGTGAGCTGGCCGCTATGAGCGCGCGGCGGCCGCGTGCGGGCGGCGCGGTGCAAGGCGGGGCCGCGGTGGTCGGCGTGACAGAGGGAAAAGGGGGAGACGGAGGGCGTCCTCACCCTCGCTGCCGAGAAGAGGGGGGCGGCGAGGCTCGTGGTAGCTCGTCGGGGAGGAGATGAGGAGGCGAGGCGACGGCGTCGGGGTCCGGCGAACGGCGGGGCTCCGGGTGGTGGCGACGTCGAGCGACGGGGTCGAACCCCTCCCCGATCCAGATGGGATCGAGAGGTGGGGGGGCTGGCGAGGGGGGATGGGGTGAGGAGGAGGCCGGGGAGGGTCCGGCGGCGGCGGGGGCATTGCGGCGGCGCCAAGCTCCGGTGGGGGAGGAAGAGGTGAGGAGGCGACAGTGGCGGGGGAGCCCCGGTGGCGGGCGCCGGCCGCGGGCCGGGGCGGCGCGGTGGTGGCGGACGGCGGGCGCGGCGGCGTGCAGTGGGGCGGGGCCGCGCGAGGACGGGAGCGGGGCGGCGCGGCTCGGGCGCGGGCGCGGGCGCCGTCGCCCCGATCCAATCGGGGGGGGAGAGGGAGAGTGGTGGTGTGTCAAATGGGGAAGCAAAGTGTGGATGCATGCCAGAATAGTCGGAGAAGAGAAGGTGTAGTCCGAGGTGTGGTAAGGAAGCTAGCAATAATAGTTGTAATTGTTATAGACAAGTGATGTTGGCGGAACAAGAGGCGCGATGCAATACTTGGGTAGGAGAGAAAGAACCCAACAACACGATGAAGACTATGTGCGAAGGTTGACGATGTTTCGCCCAGGGAACAATAAGGCTAGCCTGGTGCTGCGATGCTATGACTCGAGGGGGTGATGTAGTTGTCGCTCGTGTGGTGCAATGGCTGAGGTGACCACCAACAATGTTCAAAATTAAGAAGGCACTTCGAGGACCATAGGCGGTGGCGCGACGACATGAAGGAGCGACATAGTGGCAGTCCATTGCTCGGTCGATGGAGGAGCATGCATACTTGGAGAAGCTGGTTGACTGCGACATACCTTATGCAGACAAGGGAGCGTGGACATATTAATGGCATTGCATGTTTGGCTAATCAAATGGAGTGCGCATGGTGTAGATCTTGCTGAGACAAGGCCACAATGGTGGGGGCAATGGCGCACGTATTGGAGTTGGTGGTGGCGTTGTCGAAGATGGCTTGGTCGGTGGTGGCCAGGTGCGTTGTCTGGACAAGAGCAACTAGCCCGTGTGTGAAGGCATCCCTTGTGCAGCATGTCCGTCCATGCCCCATGGTTCCTACGAGGAAACAATCGGTACAGCGTCAATAGCAATCTCGAAGTAGAGGTGCGTCAGGACGATGAGCAGTGAGAAGCACCGATAATCAGGAAAAGACTCTCATGGGGAGCCAATCAATCTGACCGTGGAAGAATCTAGATACGCGTTGTGGAAACCCCCGGCCGAGACCATGAAGATTGGTCTCCCGGGGGTGGTGTATCCTGGAAGTTGTGGTTGAGCTAGGTCTATAAGCTTGCACCCGATGCCACGAAAGAGGATGAGAAATTCAATGTGGGTTGTATTGAGCGACGAGTGAAATTCAATGTACGTTGTGTTGAGCGCCGAGCAGATTATATAGAGTAGAAGGTTGTTGTTTGGGGAGGGGGCACCAAATACAAAGATATGCCAATACATTTAGCACCATGAAAGCTTTGTATTCGCTATATAGTTTGAACTGAACTTTCCAGTTAATAGGCAATATATTCTTCTACCAAATACAAATACAAGGATATGCCAACCGACTTCCATGGAATAATAATTCTTAGTACTACCTCTGTTCATCAATATAAGACGTTTTAGAGACTTGTATCAAGTCTCTAGATGTCTTATCCTCTATAACACTAAGGTTTCTATTTTTTTTAAGGCCTCACAATCAATTAAGGTCTCAATTTGGAGTTGGGTCATCCAATTTTGACCGAGTCAACAATTTCACAATGAGCTCCCTCATTCAATTTTTTAATACATTATGCTCCCTAATTTTAAAGCTTCTCCCGTCAATCCTTGAGTTTGACTCCGCCAATCCTTTGTTGTGGCAATGAAATCTCTAACCTCGTTAAGCTATTCCATTTGAAAGCCCCTCATTCAACTCTTTAATTTGGATTGAATACATAACCAATTGGGTCGTTCACCCTGGCTTCATGGTGGGATCTCTAGATGAATGTGTGACAAAATAGAAGTGTCGCCCATGACACGTTTAGCACCAGCATAACACACGTGTCCAACAACGTAAGTAACTTTCTCATGTTTGTGTACTAATTAAAAGACGTCCTCCAATCACATGGTCAAAAACATCCACCCAAACACCACAATAAAAAAAATGACGCTACGGATTGGTTATACCAAACATTGTCCCACAAATCACTTCCCCGATTTGCATCGTTGGCCCAATTTTTTCCTAATCTCTCACCATAAATTCACACATCCATCTGTAAGCATGATTTCGTAAAGTCTGTCCGTAGAAGTAAATGCACTTCATTGTATCCCCCACACGTCAAACCAACTAATATGTAAATATTTCTCATAACTTTATTATGTTTTTACATAAAACATGTATAACCCCAAAAATATAAACGACATGGCAAAGCGTGCACTGCCCTTCTAGTATTGATGAACAGAGGGAGTAGGTTTTTGTGCAGAAGCTCTTTGGTTCCAAGAAATGGTACTAACATGTTTTTATATGGATCCTCGCGAATGAACGGATAGAATATTAGACAGAGTGTTAAGTGTTGCTCATATAATTTGTATGTTTTCTGCGATCGCCTGTTTTGCTGTCCCATCCATGTCAAATTCTTGTGTGTGTTTTTCTCTATCTGTTTCTCGCTCATACTACTACTATCCGACGAGACACTTGACACTCTGTCTTGCCCTCGCTGGGCACGTCTGCGATATGATTCCCCTCTTGTTTCTCCCTGCTGTCATGTGCTTCTCATTCATCTTTCCAGCAAAGCTTCGGCTTACAGATAAGCACCTAGCTGGCGTGAAGTGTCCATCTAACATGGCACCATATTCTCCTCCTCCTCCTCCTACTAAACGCGACCCACAAGAACCGGCAACAAGCGCATCTAGACGAAAACGCAAGTCAACATTTCAACTATGAGCATCAGCAGCAGCCGCTACGTGCTCCCAGTCCGCTGGGTTAGCTTGTCCAACTTGCATGCTTCCTTCGAAGACGTGAACGAGATGCGTCACATTTGGCTCCAGCAACTCCGTCGGGCCGTCGCTCTCGGTTACGTGGGAAGCAGGGACTAGCCCGAGTCAAAATTTAGCGCTATCTAGACGCTGTGGAGCTGGACTGACGCGGCTGACTAAGCCGCGACCAAACACGTCGCCGCCACGCTGCCTCGATTAGCCCACTGCTAGTCATCAGTGCTAAACATGTTAGTACAGTACTAGACAGCGTACAAGCAACACAACAGATGAAACTAGTATTCCCTCCGTCTCAATCAAATTAAGTGACTCAACTTTGTACTAACTCTAGTACAAAGTTAGTATAAAGTTGAGTCACTTATTTTGAGACCGAGAGTATTTGTCTTTGACATTGACATGCAGAACTATTAACACAACAGCATGTTTCCAGTCAGCACCAGCAGCCCATAATATGATCCTCAGAGACAAGATAAGGCCTTGTACAATGCTAGATGCTTAGAAAGGTGCTTACAAAAATAAACCGGGTTTTTGAGAAGCACCAGTGTCTATTTCTACAAGAGAGACGCCTAGTTAAGCGTCTACCTTGTACAAATAAGCATCGGTGTTTAAGGAAAACCTGGTTTATTTCTCTAAGCACCTCCCCTAAGCAAATACAAGGCCTAACCTGTTCTAGCTCAAGCACTCACGCTGCTCAAGCTGTGTACAACGACGGAGATCCTACATAGACATAGAACTCGCTGACAGGCAGGAAGGGAAGGCTGGCAGCTGCAAGTTCTTCACGGCTGCTCGGCAATCTTCGTCCTCGCTTCTACCAACGCCTGCGCCCTGACACTTGCGGGGTCACAAAGACTGAAGGGGATTGGTATTTCTACTACAGTAAACATAGTTTGATGATGATGATTGATCAGTATGCCCTACTTCTCTTACCTAGAGTTTATTTAAGCTGCTCCTTCGCATCCACAGCCGCAGCTTCCTCTTTAGGCACGACATCAACAACAGGCTCATACAAGTACCACTCCTTTCTTTTCCTGATATATGCAAAACAAAAACGCACAAGACAGTTTTAATAGAAGGCCAGAGTTGCAACAAAACCCTGCTTTAGTCCCTTTAAGAGGGGGATAAACAGTGTGATAAGAACCAAACCGTACAAGTCGTGACTATCTAAAAAGCCTTTTTATTATAGCAGATCTTACCGAATGACGCTTCCTTTGCTCCCAAAATACTTGAACATGTCCACTGCGTTGTTCATGGCTTTACTGCAAAAACATAGGCACGCCATTTTAAAATAATAACAAATACAACATCTAAAAAGGGGATGTGGCATAGTTTGAAAAGGTTTGCCAGGCCTGTTGTTCCGCTAAAAACTAAAGATTCAAAACAAAAATGAACATCAGTAAACACTTGCACGAACCTATTAGAAGCAAATTCTGGTGCTCGCCTTTTCTTTGACATTTTAGCTTCTCTCATAGCAGAAACAGTCTGACTAGCAATCTGCCAAGTTCATGCCGTCTGTTTAGTTATGCTGGCCAACAAATGACCCTATCCAATATCCAGTGAAAGCCAACTTTGCAGGTATTTACTTGAAAAACAAACCAATAAAGAAATTTCATGAAATTGTAAAGACTAAATAGCAGGGAAAGTATATCTAACCTCATAAAGTTGCTCACGTATGCAAACAGCTATTGCAGGCTACACATCAAGTAGCATGATTTTATCAGTGTAAAACAAAGTTTCTGAAATACTACACACCATCTATTCATAGAGAATTATACACCAATAAAAAACGTCCATTTAATAATAAATAGGTATCATGCATAGAATAACAATACTTTATAAAGGTTTAAATTGAAGTTGATAGATAGTGGTGCAAAGTGCTGTCAAATCCCAGAAAAATACATGTAAATCCAAAACTTTAGGACAGATTAATTAAATTCAACAAATCTTCAGAACCAATAGAAATAATGAAGGTTATAGCGGAAACGTCTACAATACTCTTCCAAACGTAGAATGGAAGAATCAGGCTGCTGTAGGAACATCAATATCCAAAATCTTGTAAGCAAGTTGGCACAGTGCTTTCAATCAATCTAGCTCAACTTGTTAGTATTCTTAGGTTTAAATGGAAATTCCAAGTTCCATGAAAATAATTACAACGATGCTAGGTAGCAAAAGTTTGCTACATAGCACGATTAGGTGGCTTTCTTCTGTAAACAATCAAACCAAAAAAGGCAACCCCCACGTGACCAGGTCCCTATTTGCTCGGGAGTCGTCCCCCCTCCCTCTCTAGAAAAAGGCAAGAAATCCGCTGCCACCCGCCCCCCCCCCCCCCCTCCCTCCTTCCTTGCAGGTATCCCTGCGCTGCCACAAGCAAAGATGAGGCAACAAGAAAACAACACTAGCAGATCCAAGGCGCTGCAACAACAAAAGAGAACAGAACAAGAGGAGTGGACTGCACAAAGCACACGGAAAGCTCATCACAAAGCACCACGTCTGTTGATTTCGTTGGCAAACAAGGTCAGGAAGTTGCCTTCTACGAAGAGGATAACAGCCAACTAACATGATACCTGCATGCGGTTTTCAAGGAGAACATGAGGCAACTACCTGTTAACAGAAGCAACTCCAAACATCTGGGCAAATAGATTACTAGACTAGCGTTTCTTGAAAAAATCTGAGGCAAATCAGCAGGGATACAAACCGCAATGAAAAGTATCTCACCATGCTCCAAAAAGTTAAACACTCCTGCACTTTCCCAATATTGCATCGCCCTCTGTATTTTCCCCTCCCGAGTAGCGCCTCATTGGAGGACCACCCTCTGCCTTGATGCTCCCACGCAGCGCATCCAACATCCAACAAACACCCGTCCCCGCAAAACGCCATTCTCGTCATGCGTGTGTGTTCCAGCTCGCCGCGCCACCCCCACCGGTCTCCACCGAGGCCAAGTAACGGCCGTGTCGTCGATCTCCCTCTGCCACAGCCCCTCCCTCCCCCCCCCCCCCCCCCCCCCCCCCCCCGCCCCTGCCTCCTCGACCCCGTTGACGAGCAGCAAATATGGGAGATGAACCCTAGAGCTGAGGAAGTAGAGGATGAGAAGAGGAAAGAGGAAGTGGGAGAAATTTCCCGGGAGAGATCGAAGAAGACAAACGGTCGAGCTTGCACTATGCCCCACAGTCCCTCCCCCGCCCCACTTGTCTGTGCTCACCCACACACACACACGTGGTGAAGCGATGCATGACCTAACAGCTGTGGCGCGGCCACTCGTAGAGCACAAATCGTGCGCGTGCTGGTATAAATTAATGGTATGTCTATTGATGCAAATACTACTGGTACGAAACTGAAGATGTCAAAACTATAGTTGCATCTCTGTGTAGCTCGGCTATTAAAAAGAAATGTGACAGTTTTCCCAGATTTGGTGAGGGGTTTAAGAGTAGCCTAAATGTGTACATAGCGCCTGCATCGCTAAGAAAACTAACATCCTTAACATGATGCATCAATTGCCTATTTTGTTTGATTATATTAAATTAAGTGCGTCAAATAAAAACATACAAAGCTCTCAAGAATTAAAGGATTGTTACCCCAACTTCAGGATCTGTAATGTTCAAATCATCACATAACGTCCTTGCAAATTCCTCGGGATCACTTTCAAGGTTGCCTATATCCTGGTATATTAAAGTTGATACAAAACCAAGTTAAAAATAATAATGCATCCGAACAGCCTGATAAGGCAAACAGTCTACATAAATAATCATCGACAAATGTGCACGTACCCACAAGAACTGATCTCTAACTACCGTATTGTTCACTCGGAGGTCAATCTGCACATACCATTCATGTGAATTCAAACGGAATGGCACGGAAACAGCCCACATGTCTGCAGTTATCAAAAGAAACTAACCTTGAGGGGCATAATCTTCTCCTTGACCTGCATCTCCTGCCCCTCGTAGGAACGGAACTCTGCCAATTGCCCCTTTCCGGTGTGCGCGCACACACACAAATAACCCACACAACTAGTAGTGAGCCACAGAGCTGTGCAATTGCAGGATAGCAATACAAACTAATACTATGTTCTACGAGCATATGCTATGCTATAAATGAACCACAAAGATGAAGCAAGCTGAGAAAGAACGGTGGTAGTACCTGGATGGACTGGAGCATCTGAGGGACGAAGGTGGCCGGAAGCTTGAGCTCCTTGGCCGTCCTCTTGGCGAAGGTGATGACCTCCGAGTCGGGATCTGCACGGCGCAGGAAAGACCGGACCATCAAGAACCGACGAACCTGACGAAAAGAGCAAGCGACGAGGCGGAGGCGGCGCCGTACCGCGGGGGTTCCAGGTGAAGGCGTCCCTGTAGCGCTGGCCGTCCACCTCGATGTCGACGCGTATCGGCACCAGGTTGTCCCTCGTCGGCCTGCCCAGCGCAGCAGCGCGGTTAAGCTCCTCCCCCATCCCCCGACAGATCCAAGGTTCCTCAGAGAGAGAGAGAGAGAGAGGGAGAGAAGGTACATGCGGAACTTCACGGTGGAGGACCGGGGGGCGCCGAGGCTCACCGTCTTCATCGCCGTCCGGGCGGTCCGTTCGTCGCCGCCGTGAGGGTGGGGGTTTCGAGGGCCGATGGCTGACCTCTGCTTGCGCCGCCGTGGACGGGGCTAATTCGGATTTCAGAGCCCAAATCTAATGTGGACTCAACGTGCACAGTTTTTTCAGGGAACTCAAGTCACGGGGATAGCCAGCCCAAGAAACTGCGATGCATGAAAACGGCCCACTAATAAACCCGTAAGGTATTCTGAGGCAAAAAAAAAAAAAAAACTAAAATCAGTAAGGTGCAGCATTTTGCTAAAGAAAAGGGATAGACTGTTTTTGTGTGTGTGTGTGTGTGTGTGAGATGCTTGACATCAATCAAGCCAACCAAAAGCAAATAGGGCGAGGTGAGTTTCAGTTGTTCAATCATAGTCGTCGTCACCGCTGCCTCGGTCCTCCTCCTCTTCCTTGTCTGGCGACCTCGTCGGCGACAAGAGGAGTGGGGACCCGTTCATTTCATTTGTCTTTTCCTTAGAGCATCTCCAGCCGTTCGGTGCCCCCAGTGGCAGAAATAGCGCCGCCTGGGGGTCAACCGGCATAAAAAACGGCGTGGGGGCGGTCTAGTTCCCAGTCGCGCCCCCGACGGCGCTTTTTGAACACAAAAAAAGGTCAAATTTCGGCCATGTTTGGACAAAGTTCAGGCGATTCAGTTGACATTTGTACAAAAAGTAAAATAAAAACATAAAAACATAGTAAAAAACTAAACTACACCGCTGCCGTCGTCGCCGCCTTCTACATGCCGAGGAGGCTGTAGAAGGCGGTGTAGTCACCGCTGTCGTCATCGTCGCTGCCATCGTCATCGCCGTCCTGCACGTCGCTACCGTCCCTGCTGCAACCCTGCCCTGGGTCGCCGAGACGATGCAGCTCGGGGTTGGATGGCCCGAGCGCATCCTCGTCGCTGTCATCGAGGATGACGACGCCGCCCTCCTTGCGTCCCCGGAGGCGAGCGGCGATCTCCTCGAGGGCGCGGCGCTGACGCACCATCTCCTCGCGGACGTAGTCATCCCGAGCCCATTTGAGGGTGGTCTCGTCGGCGGCGGCCATGTCGAGGTGCTCCTGCTTGACGGCGACCGGTGTCGCCACCGCGTACGGCTCCGTCTTCGGCCTGACAAGGCGAAGGTGGCCGCGGGGAGGGGGTGAGGCTGGCGGCGGCGGCCCTCGTTGATAGTGATGCCGCCGCCACCACCACTGCGCCCACTGCGCCGGAGTGCGCGTCTCGTCGGGCTCGGTTTTCACGGCGAGGAGGGGCGTTCGTGCGCCGGAGGAGGTGGACTGGGAGCTGGACGATGACGACGACGCCCCGACCATGCGCCTCGGCTGCCATGACGAGACGCTCCAGCGCGAGAACGTCTGTGCCGGGTGATACGTCTCCAACGTATCTATAATTTATGAAGTATTCATGCTATTATATTATCGGTTTTGGATATTTTATACTATTTTTGGGGACTAACCTATTAAGCTAGAGCCCAGTGCCAGTTCCTGTTTGTTGCATGTTTTTTGTTTTGCAGAATATCCATACCAAATGAAGTCCAAACGCGATAAAAACTTATGGAGATTTTTTTTGAAATATATGTGAATTTTGGGAAAAAGAATCAACGCGAGACGATGCCCGAGGTGACCACAAGCCAGGGGGCGCGCCCTACCCCCCTGGGCGCGCCAGGCTAGCTTGTGGCCACCCTGTAAGGCGGTTGGTGCCCTTCTTTCGCCGCAAGAAAGCTAATATCCGGATAAAAATCGTGTTAAAATTTCAGCCCAATCGGAGTTACGGATCTCCGGGAATTTAAGAAACGGTGAAAGGCCAGAATCAGGGAAGGCAGAAATAGAAGAAAACAGAGAGAGAGATCCAATCTCGGAGGGGCTCTCGCCCCTATTGGAAATATGCCCTAGAGGCAATAATAAAATGGTTATTATTATATTTCCTTGTTCATGATAATCGTTTATTATCCATGCTATAACTGTATTTATTGGAAACTCAAATACATGTGTGGGTACATAGACAAACAATGTGTCCTTAGTAAGCCTCTAGTTAACTAGCTCGTTGATCAAAGATGGTGAAGGTTTCCTGGCCATGGACATGAGATGTCATTTGATAACGGGATCACATCATTAGGAGAATGGTGTGATGGACAAGACCCAAACTATAAACGTAGCATATGATCGTGTCAGTTTATTGCTATAGTTTTCTGCATGTCAAGTATCTGTTCCTATGACCATGAGATCATGCAACACACTGACACCGTAGGAATGCCTTGTGTGTATCAAACGTCACAACGTAACTGGGTGACTATAAAGATGCTCTACAGGTATCTCCGAGGGTGTCTGTTGAGTGGGCATGGATCAAGACTGGGATTTGTTACTTCGTGTGACGGAGAGGTATCTCAGGGCCCACTCGGTAATACAACATCACTATAAGCCTTGCAAGCAATGTGACTAAGGTGTTAGCCACGGGATCTTGTATTACGGAACGAGTAAAAAGACTTGCCGGTAACGAGATTGAACTAGGTATAGGGATACCGACGATCGAATCTCGGGCAAGTAACATACCGAAGAACAAAGGGAATAGCATACGGGATTAACTGAATCCTTGACATAGAGGTTCGACCGATATAGATCTTCGTAGAATATGTAGGAACCAATATGGGCATCCAGGTCCCGCTATTGGTTATTGACCGTAGAGGTGTCTCGGTCATGTCTACATAGTTCTTGAACCCGCAGGGTCTACACACTTAACGTTTGGTGACGATTAGTATAGTTGAGTTATTGTGTTGGTGACCGAAGGTTGTTCGGAGTCTCGGATAAGATCCCGGACATGACGAGGATCTCCGGAAGAGTCCGGAGGTAAAGATTGATATATGTAATAATAGTGTTTTGATCTCCGGAAGGGTTCCGGAATTCTCCGGAAGGGGTTCCGGATGTTTACCGAAGTGTTCGGGTGCAGCAACACTTTATATGGGCTAAAGGGGTAAAACCCACGAGGTATTGGAAAGTGCAAAAGGAAGTTTTGCTGCTGCCTTAAGCGGTACTACCGCTGGTAAGGCAGTACTACCGCGTAAGCGGTACTACCGCTTGTGTGAAGCGGTACTACCGCTCAAGAGCGGTACTACCGCTTGTACGCGGTACTGCTGGAATCCGAGTGGGACTCTTTCCGTGCGGGCCAAACCGACCTTGTGCGGGCAAAACCGACCTTGTGGAGGCTTTCTCTCCAAGTTCAGACCCCAGGGCTCAACATATAAATAGAGGGGCAGGGCTAGCACACGGGACACATCAGGATTTCCCAAGCCGTGTGCCGGCAACCCTAACCCTCTAGTTCCTCCCGCCATAATCTCCGTAGTGCTTGGTGAAGCCCTGCAAAGATTGTTCCTCACCACCATCACCACGCCGTCGTGCTGCCGGAACTCATCTACTACTTCACCATCGCTCGCTGGATCGAGGAGGTGAAGGCGTCATCAAGCCGTACGTGTGTTGAACGCGGAGGTGCCGTCTGTTCGGCACTAGTTCGTGATCGGATCGAGGGACGACTTGCGATTTGGATCGCGGAGACGTTCGACTACATCAACCGCGTTTCTTAACGCTTCCGCTTAGCGATCTACAAGGGTATGTAGATTCACTCTCCCTCTCGTAGATGCTCATCACCATGGATAGATCTTGCGTGTGCGTAGGAAATTTTTTGTTTCCCATGCGACGTTCCCCAACAGTGGCATCTGAGCTAGGTCTATGCGTAGATGAGATCTCGAGTAGAACACAAAAGGGTTTTGTGGGCGTTGATATTCAGATTGCTTCCTCCCTTGGTCTTTTCTTGTTTCGGCGGTATTGTGGGATGAAGCGGCTCGGACCAACATTACTCGTACGCTTACGAGAGACCGGTTCCTTCAACTGACATGTAACTTCATTGCATGAAGATGGCTAGCGGGTGTCTGTTTCTCCCACTTTAGTCGGATCGGATTTGACAAAGGCGGTCCTTGAGAAGGTTGAATAGCAATTTTTATACCACCGTTGTGGTTTTTGCGTAGGTAAGAATCGTTCTTGCTAGATACCCGTAGCAGCCACGTAAAACTTGCAACAACAATTAGAGGACGCCTAACTTGTTTTTGCAGGGTATGTTGTGATGTGATATGGCCAATTACATGATGAGATATATGTGATGTATGAGATGATCATGTGTTGTATAGAATATCACGACTTGCATGTCGATGAGCACGGCAACTGGCAGGAGCCATAGAGTTGTCTTTAATTATTTTCGCCGTTTTGCTTTACTTTATCGCTACGAGTTAGCAATAGTCGTGGAAGTGACAGTCGGCGCGACAACCTCATGGCGACACGTTGATGGAGATCAAGATGATGGAGATCATGGTGTCATGCCGGTGACGATGGAGATCATGCCGGTGCTTTGTAGATGGAGATCAAAAGCACAAGTTCATGGCCATATCATGTCACTTATGATTTGCATGTGATGTTAATCCTTTTATGCATCTTATTTTGCTTAGGACGACAGTAGCATTATAAGGTGATCCCTCACTTAAATTTCAAGATAAAATTGTGTTCTCCCCGAGTGTGCACCGTTGCGAAAGTTCGTCGTTTCGAGACACCACGTGATGATCGGGTGTGATAGACTCTACGTTCGCATACAACGGGTGCAAGCCAGTGTTGCACGTGCGGAACACTCGGGTTAAAACTTGACGAGCCTAGCATGTACAGACATGGCCTCGGAACACAAGAGACTGAAAGGTCGAACATGAGTCATATAGTAGATATGATCAACATGAAGATGTTCACCATTGAAACCACCTCAACTCACGTGATGATCGGACTTGAGTTGGTTGATTTGGATCATGTGACACTCGAATGACCGGAGGGATGTCAATTTGAGTGGGAGTTTTTAAGTAATATGATTAACTAAACTCATTATCTTGAACACTAGTCTAAGTTGTCTTTGCAATATTTATGTTGTAGATCATGGCTCGCGCAGTAGCACCCCTGAATTTTAATGCGTTCCTAGCGAAAGCTAATTTGAAAGATGATGGAAGTAACTTTGTGGACTGGGCCCGTAATCTAAGGATTATCCTTACGGCTTCCCAGAAGGCTTATGTCCTTGATGCTCCGCTTGGTGATCCACCCGCTCCAGTTGAGTCTCCAGACGTTGTGAACGCCTGGCAGGCTCGTTCTGATGATTACTCAATAGTTCAATGTGCAATGTTGTATGGCTTAGAACCGGGACTTCAAAGACGTTTTGAACGTCATGGAGCGTATGATATGTTCCAGGAGTTGAAGTTTATCTTTCAGAAGAATGCCCGGATCGAGAGGTATGAGACCTCCGATAAGTTCTATGCTTGCAAGATGGAGGAGAACGGGTCTGTCAGTGATCACATACTCAGAATGTCTGGGTACTCCACCCGTCTGACTGAATTGGGGATGCCCCTTCCGTCAGAGGCTATCACTGACAGAGTTCTTCAATCATTGCCACCTAGCTACAAGAGCTTCGTGTTGAACTATAACATGCACGGGATGAACAAGTCAGTCGCCGAGCTGTTTGCGATGTTGAAAGTCGCTGAGTCTGAGATTCAGAAGGAGCATCAAGTGTTGATGGTCAATAAAACCACTAGTTTCAAGAAGAATGGCAAGGGTAAGAAGGGTAACTCCAAGAAGAGTGGCAAAGCAGTTGCCCCTCCCGTGAAGAAACCCAAGGCTGGACCCAAGCCTGAAATTGAGTGCTTTCATTGCAAGGGAACTGGTCACTGGAAGCGGAACTGCCCCAAGTATTTGGCTGACAAGAAGGCGGCCAACAACAAACAAGGTATATATGATATACATGTTATTGATGTGTACCTTACCAACTCTCGTTGTAGTGCCTGGGTATTTGATACCGGTGCGGTTGCTCACATTTGCAACTCAAAACAGGAACTGCGGAATAGACGGAGGCTGGCAAAGGACGAAGTGACGATGCGCGTGGGAAATGGTTCCAAGGTTGATGTGATCGCCGTCGGCACGCTCGCTCTTCGATTACCATCGGGATTAGTGATGAACTTGAATAATTGTTATTTAGTGCCTGCGTTAAGCATGAACATTATATCTGGATCTTGTTTATTGCGAGACGGTTACTCATTTAAATCTGAGAATAATGGTTGTTCTATTTATATGAGTAATATCTTTTATGGTCATGCACCCAATGTGAGGGGTTTATTCTTATTGAATCTCGATAGTGATGATACACATGTTCATAACATTGATGCCAAAAGATGTAGAATTGATAATGATAATACCACTTGCTTGTGGCACTGCCGTTTAGGTCATATTGGCGTAAAACGCATGAAGAAGCTCCATGCTGATGGACTTTTGGAGTGACTTGATTTTGAATCACTTGACACATGTGAGCCATGCCTCTTGGGCAAGATGACTAAGACGCCGTTCTCTGGTACAATGGAACGGGCAAGTGACTTGTTGGAAATCATACATACTGATATGTGCGGTCCGATGAGCATTGAGGCGTGCGGTGGTTATCGTTACTTTCTCACCTTCACTGATGACTTAAGTAGATATAGGTATATTTACTTAATGAAACACAAGTCTGAAACGTTTGAAAAGTTCAAGCAATTTCAGAGTGAAGTTGAGAATCATCGTAACAAGAAGATTAAATTCCTACGATCTAATCGAGGAGGAGAATATCTGAGTTATGAGTTTGGCAGTCACTTAAGACAGTGTGGAATTGTTTCACAATTGACACCGCCTGGAACACCACAGCGTAATGGTGTGTCCGAACGTCGTAATCGAACCTTATTGGATATGGTGCGATCTATGATGTCTCTTGCCGATTTGCCACTATCGTTTTGGGGTTATGCATTAGAGACAGCTGCATTCACTTTAAATAGGGCACCATCGAAATCCGTTGAGACGACGCCATATGAACTATGGTTTGGCAAGAAGCCAAAGATGTCGTTTCTTAAAGTTTGGGGATGTGATGCTTATGTCAAAAAGCTTCAGCCTGAAAAGCTGGAACCCAAAGCGGAGAAATGTGTCTTCATAGGATACCCAAAAGAGACAGTTGGGTATACCTTCTATCTCAGATCCGAAGGCAAAGTGTTTGTCGCTAAAAACGGAACATTTCTTGAGAAAGAGTTTCTCTCGAAAGAATTGAGTGGGAGGAAGATAGAACTTGATGAGGTTATTGAACCTTTACTTCAACCAGAGAGTAGCGCAGCACAGAAAGATGTTTCTGTAGAGCCTACATCAGTTGAAGAGGAAGTTAATGATGATGATCATGAAGCTTCGGATCAAGTTGCTATCGAACCTCGTAGGTCGACAAGGACGCGTACTGCTCCTGAGTGGTACGGCAACCCTGTCTTAGAGGTCATGTTGTTGGACAACGATGAACCTACGAGCTATGGAGAAGCGATGGTGGGCCCGGATTCCGAGAAATGGTTAGAGGCCATGAAATCCGAGATGGGATCCATGTATGAAAACAAAGTATGGGCTTTGGAAGTATTACCTGAAGGGCGTAAGGCCATTCAGAACAAATGGATCTTTAAGAGGAAGACGGACGCGGACGGTAATGTCACCGTCTATAAAGCTCGACTTGTGGCAAAGGGTTTTTCACAAGTTCAAGGAGTTGACTACGATGAGACCTTCTCACCCGTAGCGATGCTTAAGTCTATCAGAATCATGTTAGCAATAGCTGCCTTTTTCGATTATGAAATTTGGCAGATGGATGTCAAAACAGCGTTCCTTAACGGTTTCCTTAAGGAAGAGTTGTATATGATGCAACCAGAAGGTTTTGTTGATCCAGAGAATGCTGACAAAGTTTGCAAACTCCAGCGATCCATTTATGGACTGGTGCAAGCATCTCGGAGTTGGAATCTTCGCTTTGATGAGGTGATCAAGAGCTCGTCGTAAAGGGTTACGTCGATGCAAGCTTTGACACTGATCCGGATGACTCTAAGTCACAAACCGGATACGTATTTATTCTCAATGGGGGTGCGGTTAGCTGGTGCAGTTCCAAGCAAAGCGTAGTAGCTGATTCTACATGCGAAGCGGAGTACATCGCTGCCTCGGAGGCGGCGAAGGAAGGTGTCTGGATGAAGGAGTTCATGACAGATCTTGGAGTAGTGCCCAGTGCACTAAACCCAATGACTCTGTTCTGTGACAACACTGGTGCCATTGCTCTAGCCAAGGAACCCAGGTTTCACAGGAGGACCAGACACATAAAGCGACGTTTCAATTCCATCCGCGATTACATCAAGGAGGACGACATAAATATTTGCAAAGTGCACACGGATCTGAATGTTGCTGATCCAATGACTAAACCTCTTCCAAGGGCTAAACATGATCAACACCAGAACTGTATGGGTGTTAGATTCATTACAATGTAAACCACATAGTGATGTGAGCTAGATTATTGACTCTAGTGCAAGTGGGAGACTGTTGGAAATATGCCCTAGAGGCAATAATAAAATCGTTATTATTATATTTCCTTGTTCATGATAATCGTTTATTATCCATGCTATAATTGTATTGATTGGAAACTCAAATACATGTGTGGGTACATAGACAAACAATGTGTCCTTAGTAAGCCTCTAGTTAACTAGCTCGTTGATCAAAGATGGTGAAGGTTTCCTGGCCATGGACATGAGATGTCATTTGATAACGGGATCACATCATTAGGACAATAATGTGATGGACAAGACCCAAACTATAAACGTAGCATATGATCGTGTCAGTTTATTGCTATAGTTTTCTGCATGTCAAGTATCTGTTCCTATGACCATGAGATCATGCAACACACTGACACCGGAGGAATGCCTTGTGTGTATCAAACATCACAACGTAACTGGGTGACTATAAAGATGCTCTACAGGTATCTCTGATGGTGTCTGTTGAGTGGGCATGGATCAAGACTGGGATTTGTTACTCCGTGTGACGGAGAGGTATCTCAGGGCCCACTCGGTAATACAACATCACTATAAGCCTTGCAAGCAATGTGACTAAGGTGTTAGCCACGGGATCTTGTATTACGGAATGAGTAAAGAGACTTGCCGGTAACGAGATTGAACTAGGTATAGGGATACCGACGATCGAATCTCGGGCAAGTAACATACCGAAGAACAAAGGGAACAGCATACGGGATTAACTGAAT
This sequence comes from Elymus sibiricus, assembly GCA_039707655.1. Taxonomy (NCBI): domain Eukaryota; kingdom Viridiplantae; phylum Streptophyta; class Magnoliopsida; order Poales; family Poaceae; genus Elymus; species Elymus sibiricus. The sequence continues at coordinate 85,191,502 of CM077663.1, forward strand.
CCTTGACATAGAGGTTCGACCGATATAGATCTTCGTAGAATATGTAGGAACCAATATGGGCATCCAGGTCCCGCTATTGGTTATTGACCGTAGAGGTGTCTCGGTCATGTCTACATAGTTCTCGAACCCGCAGGGTCTACACACTTAACGTTTGGTGACGATTAGTATAGTTGAGTTATTGTGTTGGTGACCGAAGGTTGTTCGGAGTCTCGGATAAGATCCCGGACATGACGAGGATCTCCGGAAGAGTCCGAAGGTAAAGATTGATATATGTGATAATAGTGTTTTGATCTCCGGAAGGGTTCCGGAATTCACCGGAAGGGGTTCCGGATGTTTACCGAAGTGTTCGGGTGCAGCAACACTTTATATGGGCTAAAGGGGTAAAACCCACGAGGTATTGGAAAGTGCAAAAGGAAGTTTTGCTGCTGCCTTAAGCGGTACTACCGCTGGTAAGGCAGTACTACCGCGTAAGCGGTACTACCGCTTGTGTGAAGTGGTACTACCGCTCAAGCGGCACTACCGCTCACGAGCGGTACTACCGCTTGTACGCGGTACTGCTGGAATCCGAGTGGGACTCTTTCCGTGCGGGCCAAACCGACCTTGTGCGGGCAAAACTGACCTTGTGGAGGCTTTCTCTCCAAGTTTAGACCCCAGGGCTCAACATATAAATAGAGGGGCAGGGCTAGCACACGGGACACATCAGGATTTCCCAAGCCGTGTGCCGGCAACCCTAACCCTCTAGTTCCTCCCGCCATAATCTCCGTAGTGCTTGGCGAAGCCCTGCAGAGATTGTTCCTCACCACCATCACCACGCCGTCGTGCTGCCGGAACTCATCTACTACTTCACCATCGCTCGCTGGATCGAGGAGGTGAAGGCGTCATCAAGCCGTACGTGTGTTGAACGCGGAGGTGCCGTCTGTTCGGCACTAGTTCGTGATCGGATCGAGGGACGACTTGCGATTTGGATCGCAGAGACGTTCGACTACATCAACCGCGTTTCTTAACGCTTCCGCTTAGCGATCTACAAGGGTATGTAGATTCACTCTCCCTCTCGTAGATGCTCATCACCATGGATAGATCTTGCGTGTGCGTAGGAAAATTTTTGTTTCCCATGCGACGTTCCCCAACAGCCCCTCCGCCGCCATGGAGGCCAAGGACCAGAGGGGAAACCCTCCTCCCATCTAGGGAGGAGGTCAAGGAAGAAGAAGAAGGAGGGGGGCTCTCCCCCCCTCTCTCTCGGTGGCACCGGAACGCCGCCGGGGCCATCATCGTGACGGCGATCTACTCCAACAACTCCGTCATCTTCACCAACACCTCCATCACCTTCCCCCGTCTATCTACAGCGGTCCACTCTCCTGCAACCCACTGTACCCTCTACTTGAACATGGTGCTTTATGCCACATATTATGATCCAATGATGTGTTGCCATCCTATGATGTTTTGAGTAGATTACTTTTGTCCTTTGGGTTGATTGATGATATAGATTGGTTTGAGTTGTATGTTTATTTTGGTGCTGTCCTATTGTGCCTTCCGTGCCGCGCACACGTGAAGGATTTCCGCTGTAGGGTGTTGCAATACGTTCATGATTCGCTTATAGTGGGTTGCTTGAGTGACAGAAGCATAAACCCGAGTAGGTGGGTTGTTGCGTATGGGATAAAGGGGACTTGATGCTTTAATGCTATGGTTGGGTTTTACCTTAATGATATTTAGTAGTTGCGGATGCTTGCTAGAGTTCCAATCATAAGTGCATATGATCCAAGTAGAGAAAGTATGTTAGCTTATGTCTCTCCCTCATATAAAATTGCAATGATGACTACCGATCTTGTTAGCAATTGCCTAGGATAATTCCGCACACCGACCCATCATTATTCCACCCTCGCTGTTTGTAATACATTGTAATATATTCTAACTTTATGATACCAGCACCTATTTCTATATTTTAGTTCTCCGATATCATGCAAAGCTATTCTCTTTATACCCACAACGTAGTTTTATTTCTCGTTTCTAGTTGGAAGCAAACGTTCGGCGTACGTAGAGTCGTATCAGTGGCAGATAGGACTTGAGAGAATATTGATCTTACCTTTAGCTCCTTGTGGGTTCGACACTCCATACTTATCACTTCCACCTTTGGAAATTGCTACGATGATTCCTTGCACTTGGGGATTATCACCGGGTAGTCAAGCTGCGACGAGTTGCCGCCCTCGATGTGCCCGAGGACGGCTTCGAGCGTGCGCCTGGGGACGCCCCACCACCACTGCCGTCCCTCGGAGTTGTGGCACCCGCGGCTGGGCAGAGCGTCGTTCGTGGACGCGAGCTTCTCCTCATGGCGGCACTCGAAATACGCCGTCCACAGGTTGTGGTTGTCCGGGGCGTACCTCGGTTGCTGCCTCGCCGCCTCCGACAGCGAGGACCGGATCCTCACGATCTTGGCGCGTCGCTCAGCACCGGTGGGCGGCGGAGGCACCGGGACCCCGCCGACGCTGAGCCGCCAAGAGCCCGGCACCCGCATGTCGGGCGGCGCCGGGTACTCCGCCTCGTACAGGAGGCGGGCTTCATCGTCGCGGAGGTGGCGGTGGCTGAAACCGTTGGCCTCAGCGCCATCGCCTGGAAAGCGCTCAGCCATGGCGTTTTTGGGAAGAAAGGTCGCCGGGGAAGAGGGAGAGAAGGGCGTCGGCGGCGAGATTGGGAGGGAAAGCTGTGGCGAGAAGTGCCCAGCCACCGATTGTTGGAAATATGCCTTAGAGGCAATAATAAATTAGTTATTATCATATTTCCTTGTTCATGATAATTGTTTATTATCCATGCTAGAATTGTATTGATCGGAAACTCAGATACATGTGTGGGTACATAGACAACAATGTGTCCCTAGTAAGCCTCTAATGGACTAGCTCGTTAATCAAAGATGGTTGTGGTTTCCTAGCCATGGACAAGAGTTGTCATTTGATAATGGGATCACATCATTAGGAGAATGATGCGATGAACAAGACCCAAACTATGAACGTAGCATATGATCGTGTCAGTTTATTGCTATTGTTTTCTGCATGTCAAGTATCTGTTCCTATGACCATGAGATCATGTAACTCACTGACACCAGAGGAGTACCTTGTGTGTATCAAACGTCACAACATAAGTGGGTGACTATAAAGATGCTCTGCAGGTATCTCCGAAGGTGTCTGTTGAGTTGACATGGATCAAGACTGGGATTTGTTACTCCGTGTGATGGAGAGGTATCTCAGGGCCCACTCGGTAATACAACATCACAATGAGCCTTGCAAGCAAAGTGACTAAAGTGTTAGCCACGGGATATTGTATTATGGAACGAGTAAAAGAGACTTGCCGGTAACGAGATTGAACTAGGTATGGAGATACCGACGATCGAATCTCGGGCAAGTAACATACCGATAAACAAAGGGAACAGCGTACGGGATTAACTGAATCCTTGACATAGAGGTTCAACCGATAAAGATCTTCGTAGAATATGTAGGAACCAATATGAGCATCCAGGTCCCGCTATTGGTTATTGACCGTAGAGGTGTCTCGGTCATGTCTACATAGTTCTCGAACCCGCAGGGTCTGCTCACTTAACGTTTGGTGACGTTTCGGTATTATTGAGTTATGTATGTTGTTGACCGAAGGTTGTTCGGAGTCCCGGATGAGATCCCGGACATCACGAGGAGCTCCGGAATGGTCCGGAGGTAAAGATTTATATATAGGAAAGTGGTATTTGGGTTCCGGAAAAGTTTCGGGTACTTCCGGTAGTGTACCGGGAGTGACGAATGGGTTCCGGGGGTCCACCGGGAGGGGCCCACCCACCCTGGGGGGGCACATGGGCCCAAGAGGTGGCGCACCAGCCCCTGGTGGGCTGGGCAGCCAACCCCATAGGGGCCCATGCGCCCAAGGGAAAAGGAAAAAAAGGGTGGAGGTGGCTTGGAGGGGAGGGACTCCTCCCTAGAGTTCCACCTCCCTTGTGGGAGGAGGACTCCTCCCCCCTAGGTTCGGCCGAACCCCTCCTTGGAGGAGGGGTTAGGGATGCCTCCCCCCTCCCCTTCCCCCTATATATAGTGGGGGTTTTGAGGGCAGCCACCACCCGAAAGCCACATGCTGCCCTCTCCCCTCTAGATTGTTTTCTCCTCTAGATTAGTTCAGTAGAGCTCGACGAAGCCCTACCGGATTAGTTCACCACCACCGCCACCACATCGTTGTGTTGTCGGAGAACTCATCTACCTCTCTGCCCTCGCTTGCTGGATCAAGGAGGCGGAGATCGTCATCGAGCTGTACGTGTGCTAAACGCGGAGGTGCCGTCCGTTCGGCGCTAGATCGTGATTGGATCGTGGGACGGCTTGCGATTTGGATCGTGAAGACGTTCGACTACATCAACCGCGTTTCTTAACGCTTCCCGCTTAGCGATCTACAAGGGTATGTGGATCCGATCTCTCCTCTCGTAGATGCTCATCTCCATGGATAGATCCTGTATGTGTGTAGGAAATTTTTTGTTTTCCATGCAACGTTCCCCAACAGTGGTATCAGAGCTAGGTCTATGCGTAGATGAGATCACGAGTAGAACACAAAGGAGTTTGTGGGCGTTGATATTCAGATTGCTTCCCTCCTTAGTCTTTTCTTGATTCAGCGGTATTGTGGGATGAAGCGGCCCGGACCAACCTTACATGTCCTCGTACATGAGACCGGTTCCATCAACTAACATGTAACTTTGTTGCATAAGATGGCTGGCGGGTGTCTGTCTCTCCCACTTTAGTTGAATCGGATTCGACAAAGGCGGTCCTTGTAGAAGGTGAAATAGCAACTTGTATATTGCCGTTGTGGTTTTGCGTAGGTAAGAATCGTTCTTGCTGGATACCCATAGGAGCCACGTAAAACATGCAACAACAAATTAGAGGACGTCTAACTTGTTTTTGCAGGGTATGATGTGATATGATATGGCCAAAAACATGATGAGATATATGTGATGTATGAGATGATCATGTTTTGTATAGATTATCACAACTTGCATGTCGTTCAGTACGGCAACCGGCAGGAGCCATAGGGTTGTCTTTAATTAATTATGTGGCCTGCGTGTCACTCATTAAGCGCTATGTAATGCTTTACTTTATCGCTAAGTGGTAGCAATAGTAGTAGAAGCATGGTTGGCGCGACAACCCCGATAGCGACACATTGATGGAGATCATGGTGTCATGCCGGTGACAATGGAGATCATGTCGGTGCTTTGGAGATGGAGATCAAAAGTACAAGTTCATGGCCATATCATGTCACTTATGATTTGCATGTGATGTTAATCCTTTTATGCATCTTATTATGCTTAGGATGACGGTAGCATTATAAGGTGATCCCTCACTAAAATTTCAAGATAAAATTGTGTTCTCTCCGAGTGTGCACTGTTGCGAAAGTTCGTCGTTTCGAGACACCACGTGATGATCGGGTGTGATAGACTCTACGTTCGCATACAACGGGTGCAAGCCAGTGTTGCACATGCGAAACACTCGGGTTAAACTTGACGAGCCTAGCATGTACAGACATGGCCTCGGAACACAAGAGACCGAAAGGTCGAACATGAGTCATATAGTAGATATGATCAACATGGAGATGTTCACCATTGAAACCACCTCATCTCACGTGATGATCGGACTTGGGTTGGTGAATTTTGATCATGTAGCACTCGGATGACCGGAGGGATGTCAATTTGAGTGGGAGTTTTTAAGTACTATGATTAACTAAACTCATTATCTTGAACAATAGTCTAAATTGTCCTTGCAAAATTATATTGTAGATTGATAGCTCGCGCTGTAGCTCCCTTAAATTTTGATACGTTCCTAGAGAAAAAGTAAGTTGAAAGATGATGGTAGTAGTTATGCGGACTGGGTCCATGATCTGAGGATTGTCCTCATTGCTACACAGAAGGCTTATGTACTTGATGCACCGCTCGGTGCGCCACCCCCTCAAGCGTCGTCTGTGGATGTTGTGAACATCTGACAGACACGTTCTGATGACTACTTGATAGTTCAGTGCGTCATGCATTACAAGTTAGAATTGAGGCTCCAAAGACGTTTAGAACATCACAGAGCATATGAGATGTTCCAAGAGCTGAAATTGGGATTTCAGGCTCGTGCCCTTGTTGAAAGATATGAGACCTCCAACAAGATACTTTGCCTGCAAGATGAAAGAGAATAGCTCAATCGGTGAGCATGTGCTCAGATTGTCTGGGTGCTACAATCACTTGAATCAAGTGGGAGTTGATCTTCCTGATAAGATAGTGATTGACACAATTCTCCAAGTCACTGCCACCAAGCTGCTAGAGCTTCGTGATGAACTATAACATGCCAGGGATGGAGATGATGATCCCTGAGCTATTCGCGATGTTTTACACCACGAAAGGTAGAAATCAAGAAAGAGCATCAAGTGTTGATGGTAAGACCACTAGTTAGGGCAAGGGCAAGAAGGGAAACTTCGAGAATGGCAAGCCAGTTGTCGCTCCAGTGAAGAAGCCCAAGGTTGGACCCAAATCCGAGACTGAGTGCTTCTGTTATGAGGGGAACGGTCACTGAAGCGGAACTGCCCCAGATACTTGGCTGATAAGAAGGCTGGCAACGTCAACAAAAGTATATTTGATATACATGTTATTGATGTGTACCTTACTAGTACTCCTAGTAGCACCTGGGTATTAGATACCGGTTCAGTTGCTAATATTGGTAACTCAAAATAAAAGCTACGGAATAAGCGGAGACTAGCTAAAGGGCGAGGTGACGATGTGTGTTGGAAGTGTTTCCAAGGTTGATGTGATCACCATCGCACGCTCCCTCTACCTTCGGAATTAGTGTTGAACCTAAATAAATGTTATTTGGTGTTTGCGTTGAGCATGAACATGATTAGATCGTGTTTATTGCAATACGGTTATTCATTTAAGTCAAGAGGATAATGGTTATTCTGTTTACATGAATAATACCTTCAATGGTCATGCACCAAATGTGAATGGTTTATTGAATCTCAATCGTAGTGATACACATGTTCATAATATTTATGCCAAAAGATGCAAAGTTAATAATGATAGTACCACATACTTGTGGCACTACCGCTAAGGTCATATTGGTGTAAAGCGCATGAAGAAACTCCATGTTGATGGATCTTTGGACTCACTCGATTTCGAATCGCTTGAGACATGCAGACCATGCCTCATGGGCAAGATGACTAAAACCTCATTTTCCGGTATGATGGAGCGGGCAAGTGACTTATTGGAAATGATACATGTTGATGTATGCGGTCCAATGAGTGTTGAAGCATGCGGTGGATATCTTTATTTTCTTACCTTCACTGATGATTTGAGTAAATATAGGTATATTTACTTAACGAAACACAAGTCTGAAACGTTTGAAAAGTTCAAGCAATTTCAGAGTGAAGTTGAAGATCATCGTGACAAGAAGATAAAATGTCTACTATATGATCGTGGAGGTGAATATCTGAGTTACGAGTTTGGTATGCAACTTAAGACAATGTGGAAATTGTTTCACAACTCACGCCGCCTGGAACGCCATGGTGTGATGGTGTGTCCGAACGTCGTAGTCGTACTCTATTGGATATGGTGCGTACTATAATGTCTCTTACTGATTTGCCACATTTTCGGGTTATGCATTAAAGACAACTACATTCACTTTGATAGGGCACCATCTAAGTCCATTGAGATGACACCGTATGAATTATGGTTTAGCATAAACCTAAGCTGTCGTTTCTTAGAGTTTGGGAATGCGATGCTTGTGTGAAAAGACTTCAACCTGATAAGCTCAAACCCAAAGCGGACAAATGTGTCTTCGTAGGATACCCTAAGAAAACAGTTGGGTATACCTTCTATCTCAGATCTGAGGGCAAAGTGTTTGTTGCTAAAACGGGTCCTTTCTCGAGAAAGAGTTTCTCTCGAAAGAATTAAGTGGGAGGAAAAGTAGAACTTGATGAGGTTATTGAACCGTCACTTCAGTTGGATGGTAGCACGACGCAGAAAGATGTTTTCTATGGCACCTACACCGAATGAAGAGGAAGTTAATGATGATGATCATGACACTTCGGATCAAGTTACTACCGAGCCTCGTAGGTCGACAAGGAATCGTACCGCCCTTGAGTGGTACGGCAATCCTGTCTTGGAGGTCATGTTGTTAGACAACAGTGAACCTATGAGCTATGAAGAAGCGATGCTGGGCCCGGATTCCAACAAATGGCTAGGAGCCATGAAATCCGAGATAGGATCCATGTATGAAAACCAAGTATGGACTTTGGTAGACTTGCCCGATGAACGGCATGCCATTAAGTACAAATGGATCTTTAAGAAGAAGACAGACGATGATGGTAAATGTCACCATTTATAAAGCTCGACTCGTCGCAAAGTAGTTTCTAACAAGTTCAAGGAGTTGACTACGATGAGACTTTCTCACTCATAGCGATGCTAAAGTCTGTTAGAATTATGTTAGCAGTTGCTACATTTTTCGATTATGAAATCTGGCAGATGGATGTCAAAATAGAGTTTCCTTAACGGTTTCCGCGAGGAAAGGTTGTATGTGATACAACCAGAAGGTTTTGTCGGTACTAAGGATACTAAAAGGTATGCAAGCTCCAGTGATCCTTCTATGGATTGGAGCAAGCATCTCGGAGTTGGAATATATGCTTTGATGAGGTGATCAAAGCTTTTGGGTTTATACAAAGTTTATAAGAAACTTGTATTTACAAGAAAGTGAGTGGGAGCACTATAGAATTTAGGATGAGTATATGTGGATGACATATTGTTGATCAGGAATGATGTAGAAATTTCTGGAAGGCATAAAAGGTTGTTTGAAAGGTGTTTTTCAAAGGAAGACCTGGATAAAAGGCTACTTAAATATTGGGCATCAAGATCTATAGAGATAGATCAAAACGCCTGATAAGACTTTCAATGAGTGCATACCTTGACAATATTTTGAAGGAGTTCAAAATGGATCAGTCAAAGAAGGAGTTCTTGCCTGATTTGTAAGGTGTGAAGTTGAGTGAGACTCAAAGCTCGACCACGGCAGAAAAGAGAAAAAGGACGAAGGTCGTCCCCTATGCCTTAGCCGTAGGCTCTATATAGTATGCCATGTTGTGTACCACACCTGGTGTGTGTGCCTTGCCATGAGTCTGTCAAGGGGTACATGAGTGATCCAGGAGTGGATCACTGGACAGCGGTCAAAATTATCCTTAGTAACTTGAGGACTGAGGAAATATTTCTCGATTATGGAGGTGATAAAGAGTTCATTGTAAAGAGTTACGTCGATGCAAGCAAAGCGGATACGTATAGTGGAGCACCATTTGGAATAGCTCCAAGTGGAGCATGGTAGCAGCATCTACATTATGACATAAGATTTGCAAAGTGCACACGGATCTGAATGTTGCAGACCCGTTGACTAAAAACCTCTCTCACAAGCAAACATGATAAAACCCTAGAACTCATTGGGTGTTAATCACATAGTGACGTGAACTAGATCATTGACTCTAGTGCAAGTGGGAGACTGTTGGAAATATGCCTTAGAGGCAATAATAAATTAGTTATTATCATATTTCCTTGTTCATGATAATCGTTTATTATCCATGCTAGAATTGTATTGATCGGAAACTCAGATACATGTGTGGGTACATAGACAACAATGTGTCCCTAGTAAGCCTCTAATGGACTAGCTCGTTAATCAAAGATGGTTGTGGTTTCCTAGCCATGGACAAGAGTTGTCATTTGATAATGGGATCACATCATTAGGAGAATGATGCGATGGACAAGACCCAAACTATGAACGTAGCATATGATCGTGTCAGTTTATTGCTATTGTTTTCTGCATGTCAAGTATGTGTTCCTATGACCATGAGATCATGTAACTCACTGACACCGGAGGAGTACCTTGTGTGTATCAAACGTCACAACATAACTGGGTGACTATAAAGATGCTCTACAGGTATCTCCAAAGGTGTCTGTTGAGTTGACATGGATCAAGACTGGGATTTGTTACTCCGTGTGACGGAGAGGTATCTCAGGACCCACTCGGTAATACAACATCACAATGAGCCTTGCAAGCAAAGTGACTAAAGTGTTAGCCATGGGATATTGTATTGGAACGAGTAAAAGAGACTTGCCCGTAACGAGATTGAACTAGGTATGGAGATACCGACGATCGAATCTCGGGCAAGTAACATACCGATAAACAAAGGGAACATCGTACGGGATTAACTGAATCCTTGACATAGAGGTTCAACTGATAAAGATCTTCGTAGAATATGTAGGAACCAATATGGGCATCCAGGTCCCGCTATTGGTTATTGACCGTAGACGTGTCTCGGTCATGTCTACATAGTTCTTGAACCTGCAGGGTCTGCACACTTAACGTTCGGTGATGTTTCGGTATTATTGAGTTATGTATGTTGGTGACCGAAGGTTGTTCGGAGTCCTGGATGAGATCCCGGATGTCACGAGGAGCTCCAGAATGGTCCGGAGGTAAAGATTTATATATAGGAAAGTGTTATTTGGGTTCCGGAAAAGTTTCGGGTACTTCCGGTAGTGTACCGGGAGTGACGAATGGGTTTCGGGGTCCACCGGGAGGGGCCCACCCACCCCGGGGGGCACATGGGCCCAAGAGGTGGCGCACCATCCCCTGGTGGGCTGGGCAGCCGACCCCATAGGGGCCTATGCGCCCAAGGGAAAAGGAAAAAAAGGGTGAAGGTGGCTTGGAGGGGAGGGACTCCTCCCTAGGGTTCCACCTCCCTTGTGGGAGGAGGACTCCTCCCCCTAGGTTCGGCCAAACCCCTCCTTGGAGGAGGGGCTAGGGCTGCCTCCCCCTCCCCTCCCCCCTATATATAGTGGGGGTTTTGAGGGCAGCCACCACCTGAAAGCCACGTGCTGCCCTCTCCCCTCTAGATTGTCTTTCTCCTCTAGATTAGTTCGGTAGAGCTCGGCGAAGCCCTGCCAGATTAGTTCACCACCATCGCCACCATGCCATTGTGCTGCCGGAGAACTCATCTACCTCTCCGCCCTCGCTTGCTGGATCAAGGAGGCGAAGATCGTCATCGAGTTGTACGTGTGCTGAACGCGGAGGTGCCGTCCGTTCAGTGCTAGATTGTGATTGGATCGCGGGACGGCTTGCGATTTGGATCGCGAAGACGTTCGACTACATCAGCCGCGTTTCTTAACCCTTCCCGCTTAGCGATCTGCAAGGGTATGTGGATCCGATCTCTCCTCTCGTAGATGCTCATCTCCATGGATAGATGAGGGCGGCTTTTATAGCGGCGAGCGGGCGACGCCGTGTGGCCGCGTGGCGGGAGAGGGACGCGCGTCGGCACGCGTTCACTGCACTGCCCATGAGAAATCAATGGAAGTCTGACCGGCGGCAACGCGCGGTCACGTCGCATTGATTCCCCGCGGGAAACCGAGGCGATGAGGACGAGGAAGTGCCCGGTCGCTGACATGGTGGGCCCACCCGTTTTCGCGCCAAAAACCTTTCCCCAAGCGCCCCCAGCGCGCCGGGTTCGGCCTGGGTACGTTGGCGCCAATTTCGGCCCTAACCGGCGAAATCTGGGCTCCTGGGGGCGCGACTGGGCCGATTTTCAATAGCCGGCGATAAAAAAGTGGCCTGGGGGGCCTGTTGGGGGCGCGGCTAGAGATGCTCTTAGGTTTTGGTTCCCTAGCGGCATCGGCGAGGTGCTGATGGTGATGGTGTTTGTGAATAAGGTCTCTGCGGCCCACCTTGGCGATGTTCTACTAACGCCAACGAAGGGCTTGTGTGAGTATGTGTCTTCAGATCTGTTGGCTCTATTCGGATCTTGACAATTGATGTGTCTATCAAGGACCACAATTGGCTGACTATTGATGCGTGAATTCAACATCTTCTTCCATGTTGTTAAACGGTATGGTTCGGTTTCTCCAACTCTTTGTTTGATGGTGATGGATTGCAAGTCTGTAATATGTGAGAAGATGTTCCAACCGATGTTTCTTAAGCAACTTGTATATCTCATTTCAAGTGTCAAGCATGGATTGCGTTCTTTAAAGTCTGGTATGGCAAGAGCACTTGCAGGTCCCTTTTTACCATTGGTTCGGTGCGATTTTCAATCTCTGGCAGACGGAATTCAGACGGGAGGAAGGAGCAGACTAGTATGGTTTTCATTGTAATTTTATTTTTTTACTGATTGTCCTGCGTCAAGTTACGTTTCCATTTTACCAGTCTCTTTCCTTGATAATTATCATATCTAACATGTCCTTAAGGTGTCTTTCCTAAAATAATTAGGCCACCACTCATCTGGAACGCTCACGCCACTGATAGTTCATTATAATCCATTAGTGTTAAGGATTATAACAGCAAACTAAGGACGGACCTCAAACTAAGGTAATGGTAAAAGCAAAGTTGATTTTGTGTTGGAGCTCTAGGTATATAACACTAATGGATTATATTTGGTTAGCTATGTCACCTACAAGGTCGAGGATAATGAGGACATGCTCGAATGTTGGAGAGAGGTCAATGAATGTTTAAGGTTGTGATTCTACATCCATTATTGTCCTCTATTACAATAGGAGACATGTTTTAGTGCATGTGACTAAATGATTTGCTAAACTGTTATTGGGTCCTTTTCATGTAACTTTTTTTGCTGTTGTGCACTTGAACTTTTATGTTCTGAACACAAAAAGTATTTATTTCTCTTACTTAAATCTTTATGTTGCATGTGTTGCAAACATTTATTATGATTTTATTATATCAAACGGGGATTTATTGCGTATGCACAAAATGTTGCATGTGCTCATCTGGAATGTTGCGACATTTTACCACATTTTTTGTTGAACAACGGTGTTGCATAGGTACAAAAATGCATCAATTTTAGTGGATTGTACGATGAAAAGAACAACACATAGCGAAAACATGCAAACCACTTCAACAACAACACACCGCCTTTAGTCCCAAACAAGTTGGGGTAGGGCAGAGGTGAAATCATCCGATCTCGCGACCAACTCATGGTTCTGGCACATGGACAACAAGTTTCCACGCATCCCTGTCTATGTCTAGTTCTTTGATGATACTCCAGTCCTTCAGATCTCTCTTTACGGACTCCCCCATGTCAAGTTTGGTCTACCCGGCCTCTTTTGACATTATCCGCACGCTTTAGCCGTCCGCTATGCACTGGAGCTTCTGAAGGCCGACGCTGAATATACCCAAACCATCTCAGACGATGTTGGACACGCTTCTCTTTCAATCGGTGCAACCCCAACTCTATCTCCTATATCATCATTCTGGACATCCATCTCAACATGCGCATCTCCGCCACACCTAACTGTTGCACATGTTGTCTTTTAGTCGGCCAACACTCAATGCCATACAACATTGCGGGTCGAACTATCGTGCTATAGAACTTACTTTTTAGCTTTTGTGGCACTCTCTTGTCACAGAGAATGCCAGAAGCTTGGCGCCACTTCATCCATTCGGCTTTGATTCGATGGTTCACATCTACATTGATATCCCCATTCGTCCGCAGCATTGGCCCCAAATATTGAAAGTTGACCTTCTGAGGCATCACATGTCCATCAAGGCTAACCTCCTCCTCCTTCTCGTGCCTAGTAGTACCGAAACAACACCTCATGTACTCGGTTTTATTTTTACTAAGCCTAAAACCTTTCGATTGCAAGGTAAAAATAGTTACAGATTATAAGAAGGGTGCCAGCTTAGTGGCGGACCGTTATGTCAGTTGAGGCATCTTGAAGACTTCAAAAACTATGAAAAGTTGTTGTATACAACCTAAACAATCACTATAAGGTATTGTGTATCAGTTACCTAACTTTATGTGCAAATTAGCTCATATTCCAGTTTGGGGATATTGTTCATATAGGTTGCTTTGGGGGAAACTTCTGGCTTTCCTCCAGACTCCCGTATGAAGGTTGTGCATACCTGATCTATATTATAGTTTTTTTCGAAAAGGAGGATGGCCCCCTGCCTCTGCATCTATATTCATAGTGTAAACCTCAGACGAAAAAATAAACAGTGTGATTTGAAGCTAAATAGTAAAATAAATATTTTATATGCGTGTGTGTTGCTCTTTTTCTCCCTGGGAATACACACTATACAATAATTTTGTATAAGCAGCCCAATTTCTTTGCCTAGCTAATACTCCACCAAGAAATAACCATCTCATCCTAGCCCCCCCCCCCCCCCCCCCCCCCCCCCCCCAAAAAAAATGAATTAATGAAATCCAAGCACATCCAGGAATGGAGACCATATGAGTCGCCATCGGTGAATCAATCAAAGATGCTTGATCTATCCACCCTTGCAATCTTCAATTTCTTCACACTCGCCAGGAATAGCCTGCCCAAAGAATTTTGTAAGGAACGTAATTATTTAAGATTTTCACAAAGATCCTCTAAAAATAAGTTTGACAAAGATGTAGAGCACAATTTAATTCGATTCTCTGAAATATCATGCACACATTCTGTATCATTGCTCGATGGTTCAAACTAAATTCTGTGGAATTACTGTGAGATGGAAGAACTGATAAGTCTGAAATTCAGGATGAAGCCATATAGACGTACTCCCATGGTACGTCCCCGGCCATCAACCAGTCCCCCTCCTGGTCTTGATAAGTGACAACATGGCGAGCCTGCTTCTCCCCAAGAACCCCTTGGTGATCACGGCCGACAGTATCCGGATCTAGATCGAATAAACAAACCAAATATCAGAGAAAAAGTACTATGTGATCAAGTGACGGACAGCTTTCGTTGTGATGATTTATATGAATGTTATTAGGCGCGTACGTACGTATGATGGAGGCATTGAACATGCGGCCTAGTAGGGCGAGGAGGCCGTCGTAGCCGTCCAGCAGCAGCAGATCCAGCTTCCGGCCGATGGGGAGGCCCTCCATGTACACCTTCATAAACAGCGACTGCTGCCCATGGTCGCCGCCGCCGCCGCCGCCTCTCTCGTACACCGGATCCGGCCTCGTCGTCGTCAAGGTGCTCCTAAGAAACGGTTTGATCGATGCATCGGTTTATGTGCAGAAAGCCAGAGATTGACCCATGCAAATGAAAATGATGAACAAGAAGTTTAATTTCTGAGATAAAATCACGAGTATGCAGAGACCTTGGGGTGGAAGCGGAGACGCCGTCGGCCGTGTGGAAGGAGGAGGAGCATGGCCGCAGGCTGAGCCCGAGGTGAAGGTCCGTGCTCAGGCCCCTGTCGGTCGCCGGCCGGTAGCAGGACGACGCCGTGGAGACCGTCGCCCGCGGCCCGCCGGCGCCGCAGCTGTCCATGGAAGAAGAGGGAGCGGAAGAGGACGAGGACGGCTCGCTCGCCGCCTTGCACTCCATCAGACGAGAGAGAGGGGGAGAGAGATAGGTGGCAGAAGGAAGAGGGCCGAGATTTATATGAGCGTGTGTACGAATGGAGGTGGCTTTAGCGGTGACCGAGCGTGACTTCTTCTTCTTCTTTTCGTTTCTTTGTGCCCGTGATCTAGGCAGGACTTCACGTGACGGTGGAGAATGTTGGGTCGTTACGGTGTGCACTCGAGTGCGGGGCAACGTGACCGGCCACCGCCGAGATCTGCTGTGAGCCTGTGAACGTACCCTGCTGGCCCCGTTGCCGTTGCCATTCGTCAACTCATCACCCTGCTGCCGGCTCCACCAACCAACACGTTGGTCCTCATGATCCCTTTCTCAGATCACCAACTACACTCATGGAGTCATGGGCCATTGGGCATGGCTCTCGAATCGATTTTTTCGATCATTGGCCATTTGGTGTGAAGAGAATGAAACCGGCTCGAATTAGCACCATGGAGTAAAGAACAGAGGAAACTTTAGAGACGACACGACCGGAAGAATATCCACATGTGACTGTGGTGCGCCGAAACTCTCGTAGCACATTTTGAAATGTTTAGAAAACTCTTGAAAAAAAAGCTCATTTATACAATATCATTGTATGTTGTCAAAAAACTTCAAATTAAAATTTAAAACATAGCTCAAAAAATAAAAATAAAAATTTGACCAATTTTTTTGAACACAATACAAACGCAAACGCTCATATAAACGCGCATACACTCACCCCTATGAACGCATACACGCACATCCTACACCTATGAGCACATTCGAAAGACTGAGCTGACATATCATCTTGAGATTTATGAAGTCATCGTAGGCGCCTCGTCGTTGACGGGAACGTCTCCTTCCACTGAATACACATCGCCGGAAGTCCTGAAATAAATCCAGGAATAATGCAAGCACTAGGACTTGAAACCTGATGGGCTGGAGATACCACTGTCCCTCTAACCATCCAACCACAGGTTGGTTCGCTCGACCAAATAATTGTATAACATAAGTTGGATTTTAGATTTGGCCCATTATCCCCTAAAAAAGATTTGGCCCATTATCATATTAATGTCAAATTTGTTACTTTTGTATCTCGAGCAATGTTTTCAATTTTAATACGAAATTTCATGACAGCGTACATTGATGTTCTCATCCGATGCACCGGTAACAAGGTGGATGCGCCAAATACATTACTGATGCAACCAAGTACTCGTTTAGCGTCGGTGCATGGATCATACGTACCTGCACTATTTGAATAGGGACGATCATACGTACCTGGACTATGTGCTACTGTGGCGTATCACAGAAAAGAGGGACGACCATTTACGTCCACATACTATTGGATGAAGCTGAAGAGACAGTTTGTGCTGAACGACATGATCTTTTGATCAAAAACTTGTTGGACATCTTCTTAATTTGAGACATTGTTGTGCTAGAGTTAATTTGCATGACATGTATGGATGATTTGTGCTATTTCTTATCCGAATTTTGATGAGTATCGTCCGATTTGCATGAATTTCGTCGGGTTGGTTTGAGTTGTTGGGTGGATGTATGTGGCTACGGTTGAATGTCGTCCGCCCACATCCTTGTCTGCGGACTGACCCCCCTTGTTTACGGACGGATGCAGGAGGAAATTTTGCGGGTTGCCATTGAAGATGCCCTTAGCACCATGAAGTAAAGAAGATAAGAAACTTTAGAGACGACACGACCGGAAGAATATTCGGTGCACAGGTAACTTGTGGTACACTAAACTCTCCTAGCATATTTTAAAACGTTTAGAAAATTCTTGAAAAAAATCTAGCTCATTTACACAATATCATTGTATGTTGTCATAAAATTTCAAATCCAAATTTGAACCATACCTCAAAAAACAAAAACAAAAAATCGACCAAATAAGGACTTTTTTTTGAGAAACATAAGGAGTATATAACATAAGTTGACTCTTCTAAACGCCCTAAACCCTGCGTTGCCCCATGCAGGTCCAGCCTCCGTATCAAAAACCTATCTTCCAAGTGAAAGCGTTATTCTAGAATATTAGGGGTTTCGGTGCTAGGGGGCGCCGAGACCAGCTGAAGGACGTGGTTAGAGGTGAAAACATTGGTATAATTGGGTTGGTCGAAACGTTCAAAGACTCCTTCTCTTCAGACGAACTCTCTGCCGTAGCGCGGATGGATAGATTTGATTGGAATTGGCTTCCTGCTTCGGGTCACTCGGGTGGGATCCTCATCGGCACCAAGCGTGACCTATTTGACTTTGTGACCTTTGATCATGGTATTTTTTGGGCTAGCACTGTTGTTCACCATCGGCGTTTCAATACTCTCTGGGAAGTTATGGTTGTTTATGGCCCTGCTGATCATTCCTTATCCTCGATCTTCCTCGATGAAATTTCTGCCAAGATTGAGGCACTAGTAGAAAACGGCCCATTTGTCCCGGTTCCAGAGGCCCATTTGTCCCGGTTCTGGAACCGGGACTAAAGGGTCGGGACTAAAGCCCAAAACCTTTAGTCCCGGTTTGCTTACAAACAGGGACAGAAGGGGCTCCACGTGGCCGCTGCGGGGAGCCCAGGCAGGAGGACCTTTAGTCCCGGTTGGTAACACCAACCGGGACCAAAAGGCATCCACGCGTCAGCATCTGGTAGGAGCTGGGGTTTTTTTTTTTGAAAGGGGGGGGGGGGTTTAGGGGGTTTTGTAGGGTTAATTTAGGAGTTTCATATTGTGTTAGCTAGCTAATAGAGAGAAGTGTCCTTTCTTTCTCCATGCTTGGTCGACGCTAGCTACTATAGAGAGAACTCGACACGCTAGCTAGTAAGCAAATGAAGGAACCATTAAGTACACAAGATCGTCATGAACATATACAGAGAGAAGTGATCGACCTCTCTTTCTCCGAGAGATTGGTCGAACAACAAGTTTTCGTATATCTATCCGACAGTACCACATATATACAATATAACATCTTTTACAATCCCTAACATCATCTACCTAAGATCCAATCACAAATCCGCATGGTATTCTCCGTCTTTAGGTATGACGTGGTCAAGAAAGAATCCCGCCAATTCCTCTTGAATTGCTCGTATGCGATCATGTGGTAGGAGTTCATCCCGCATCTGCCAGATCTAATTTAAAGAAGTGGGTCAATACATGCATATATATGAATAAAACTCAACACAATTGATGGTAATATATAAAATAAAATTGTGAATATTATTTACGTACTTCAAATTGTTTGTTAGAGAAGCCCCGCTCAGAGGTCGAGTGGCGAATGAACTCGCATACGTAGTATGCACATAAAACAGTCCCTTCTTTCTGGTACAAGCACTTTATGAGAATAGAGTTCAATCAAACTGATAAGCAAGCATGGTAATGATATATTGATGAAAATTTGAATCAATTAGAGATGCGCGGAACTAGCTAGTACTACTTACTTTGGGGTGCGTAAATCGCAACTCTTTGTTTAGACCGGGAACCTTTCGGATGAACTTCTTCCAAACCCTGCCAGGCAAAGAAAATGATTACTTGATATCAGGAAATTAACGAAAGTTGCATGCCGATATGGTCCCGGTATTGACTGAACTTACTTCTTGAGCATTGCAGTCATGTCTGCATAATCCTAGGGATCTTTACGTCTTGAGTCTAAGATAGTTACTAATGCCCCGTCAAGCTTAATGGATAACAGAATAAAGTGGAAACCGCGCACGCATATATAACTCATCAATTACATTACTTAACCTCGAGTAAGCAAAACCGAGTATACAGAGAAGACAGCAACACTCACTTGAAGTTTTAAGGAAAGAGTATTTCCCTTTTGTTTTGATATATAAGGAACGACTTTAGCAAGTTCTCCTCGGTCTCTTTGATTGACTTTCGTACCGTCCATTCATTTACGGCATCTGGGCTAATGAACCCAACATCGAAGATTCCTATTTTTTTGCATTCGACGATCTTCAATCTGCATAATATAGTGAGGATAATTATATATACATGCAATGAACGAGCTGAGCTAGAGACTTAACTATAGAAGTAATACTTACAGACAGTAGGAAGTCATGAGTTGTTTGTCGAGGGCCAGTTGATTGTATAACTGAAATAACTCCACAAATTCAATAGGCATCACGGGAAGTCCAATGAATTCGTGCTCTGGTTTCACTGCCACCTACATAGTGTCTCTCCCAGACTCCCTGCAGGTTTTCATGTACCACTCATGCAATTTGTACATCATCGTTGT
This sequence comes from Elymus sibiricus, assembly GCA_039707655.1. Classification (NCBI taxonomy): domain Eukaryota; kingdom Viridiplantae; phylum Streptophyta; class Magnoliopsida; order Poales; family Poaceae; genus Elymus; species Elymus sibiricus. The sequence goes on from CM077663.1 coordinate 85,211,045, forward strand.
TAGAGGAGGATGATCAGGTTTGACGAGAGGCTTCCCGTGCACGTATTTATATTCTTCTTTTGTTACCTCAGCCGTTTCAAAAATTACATCATCCCCCAAGTAATCACCAGGATTGGTACCGGGCAGTAGCACCGGATGATTAGCGACGGTATCGCTAGACACCTTGAGCGGGGGGCACGATTGCTTCTCCTGTTCGCCGAGCTGGGGAATTGTTTTCCCACTTCTTCGTTCTGCTAACCTTGCATCACTGGAAGTACTTCCCGACCGACGCGCTTCTTCATATGTCTTATGAATAATGCGGTCATAGTTGGATTGCGGCGGAGGCGGTGGTGGTCGCTTCAGGGCATCGATAGTGCGCTTCACTTTCACCGGATCTAGCTTCTCCTTCGGAGGTGGAGTTTTCTTTGCAAAATGGTCCCTCACTTGGGCACGACATATGTCCTCGTTTTCCTGCTCGGTCCTCTCATATGGTAACTTTTCCAGAGGCTTGAGAGATGGACCATATCTGAATTGCCTCCCGCCTCTGCTTGTACTGCTAGCCGCCGGAGCGGCGACATCTCTCTTCCGTCGTTGCTGACGAGGCGGAGAAGGAGGCGGAGTGCTCTGACGCGCCGGAGGAGCCGGAGCGGCGGCGTCTGTCTTCCGCCGTTGCCGACGAGGCGGAGGAGGAGGCGGACTGCTCCGACGTGCCGGAGTAGGTGAAGGAGGAGGCGGAGTGCCCTCACGCGTTGGAGGAGCCGGAGAAGGAGGCAGAGTGCCCTGATCACTCGCCGGAGGAGGAGGAGGAGGAGGAGGAGGCGGAGTGCCCTGACTCGCCGGAGGAGGAGGAGGAGGCGGAGGCGTCCAGTTTGGAAGCTTGATGTACTCCTTCTGCCATAGACATGTACTCCTCAGAGCACGAACCAGCTGATTCTCCCCTTCACCTGTAGAGTGGTCAAGCTCGAGCTCCTCAAATCCCTCCATTACTTCATCCACCATCACAACAGCATAGCCATGTGGAATCGGAAGGCAGTGAAAAGTTCCGTTGGGTTGAGGAGGTGCAACAGAGCTGACAGCCGCCTTGAAAGTGAGGTTCCGGCATTTCGTCATAAGCTCGCAATGTTGAGCCTCCGTGATAGTATCCACGGGGTAGATAGGAGCCGTGAAGTCAGGCTGAACGGGCTCCGTGGAAGCCACGCTGCTTCTCCGCTGTGATGGCGGGGTAGCTTCTGGGGTAGCTTCGTGCCGCTGAGATGGTTGGCCGGCAGCTCGCTGGCTCTCAAGTTCCTCTAGCTTTTGTAGTCTTGCATTGAGCTTATGCATGTCGCTCAGCTCCGCTTTCCTCTTTCTCTCCCGGCTTCTGTAACCGCCTGCGTCGGGAAACCCAACCTTCCACGGAACGGAGCCTGGTGTGCCTCGTGTTCGTCCAGGGTGCTCAGCATTCCCTAGGGCCTCAGTCAGCTCGTCCTTCTCTCTGTCGGGAATGAACGTCCCTTCCTGCGCTGCGGTGATATACTTCTGAAGCTTCGTGACGGGTATTGCAAGTTGCTCGTCTGTCCAACGGCACTTCCCTGTTTCAGGGTCCAAAGTTCCCCCAACCCCGAAGAACCAAGTCCTTGAACGGTCTGGCCAGTTCAATGTCTGTGGTATGACCCCTTTAGCAATCAGGTCATTCTCAGCTTTGTCCCACAACGGCCGGGCTTTGAGGTAGCCACCTGACCCCGTGTGATGGTGATACTGCTTCTTTGCAGCATTGTTCTTGTTTGTCTCTGACATTTTCTTACTCTTGTCCGATGTCTTGTAGGCCACAAATGCGGGCCAGTGATCTCTTATCTTCTCAAATCGGCCGGTGAATTCTGGAGTCTTCCCTTTGTCGACAAACTTTGATTTCAAGTCATTCTTCCACCTCCTGAATAGATCTGCCATCTTCTTAAGAGCACACGCCTTGACCAGTGGCTCTATAACTGGCTTATTCGGATCCTCCTCTGGCGGTAGGGTGAAATTTGCCTTCAGCGAGGTCCAAAGATCATCTTTCTGTCTATCGGTGACATAATCACCTTCAGGGACGTCGTCGTCCTTAGGCTTATTCCATTGCTTGATGCTGATCGGGATGTTGTCCCTAACAATAGCTCCGCACTGAGCAGAAAATGCGTCCTTGGTCTGCTTGGGTTCAATTGGATGGCCATCGTCCGCGAGTGCTGTGATCGTGAACCTTTCATCCTTGCGCAACCTCTTCTTCGGGCCTCGTCTCGTTACCGAAGTTTGGCTCGATCCGGAGGGCTATAAAAGAAGAAAGAAGAGTTAATATATGTACATACCAAAACAATTAATGCATCAATTAGCTAGTTAGCACAGGTTTAATTAATATATATACCTCGCCGGACTTTGCAACAGCTCCCTCCTCTGTTCGATCACCGGAGCCGTCATCATGGTCTCCTTCTTCCTCCGGCATTCGGTCACCGGAGCCATCATGATCATGTCCTTCCTCCTCCATTGTTCGATCACCGGAGCCGTCATCCTCTCCTTCCAGACCATCGGTGTCGTTGAGAAACGACAAGACATCACGTCCGGCGAGGATTATCTCCCCCAACAATTGTTCTTGTTCCAAGTCACTTTGAGCCATAGTTTCTGCAAATATTACAACATGGCAATTAATATACAAACATGAATGTCCGACGTCCGGACCGCCTCTCTCATGAATGTACGATGTCCGGACCGCCTCTCTCATGAATGTCAAACAAGGGATTCTCTTAACCTTTAAGGGATTTAACAAAATGGCGCCATTCTGAATGTGCAGAAAATGGTCCATATTTTTCCTGATCTCATCTACCCTTCTATATGTCATGTTGTCTAGTGTCAAAGGATTCAAGAAAACCAAGGCTTCATCATTAGCCGGAAGTAACAGGCGCATAATGGTACGAAGCTCTCCAAAATTGTTTTGGAACGGAGTCCCGGATAGGATAATTAATTAGCTTTTTGGTACGAAGTTCAGCAAGAGCCTTTCGAATATCGCTATTTGGAAGGCCTTTGCTGAAATTCGTACCAAAAAGCGAATTATTCTATCCGGAACTCCGTTCCAAAACAACTTTGAAGAGCTTCGTAGCATCATATGCATGTTACTTCCGGCTAATGATGAAGCCATGGATTTCTTCAATACTTTGACAGACAACGTGACATATAGAAGAATATATATATAGATGAGATCAGAAAAAAATTGGATCAACTTGTGCAAATCCATAATGGGGGCATTCTTGATAAATCTATGTTACCGGAGTTTTCTATATGAAAAAAAAATTCCACATGACATGTCCGACGTCCCCCCTCATGTTGAAGTTATCGGGGAGGGTGTAGACGACAACGACGCTCACCCTTCATGTCCGATGTCCGACGTCCCCCCTCATGTCATGTCCGACGCCACCCCTCATGTCGAAGTTATCGGGGAGGGGGTAGACGACAACGACGCTCAGCCCTCATGTCATGTCCGACGTCCCCCCTCATGTCGAAGTTATCGGGGAGGGGGTAGATCGACAACGACGCTCTTTCTTCTAGGGTTTGGGTGGCCTCGATAGTTGGTCGGGCGAGCGGACCGCCTCTCTCTCATGCATGTCCGACGTCCCCCCTCATGTCGAAGTTATCGAGGAGGGGGTAGATCGACAACGACGCTCTTTATTCTAGGGTTTGGGTGGCCTCGATAGTTGGTCGGGCGAGCGGACCGCCTCTCTCTCATGCATGTCCGACGTCCCCCCTCATGTCGAAGTTATCAAGGAGGGGGTAGATCTACAACGACGCTCTTTCTTCTAGAGTTTGGGTGGCCTCGATAGTTGGTCGGGCGAGCGGACCGCCTCTCTCTCATGCATGTCCGACGTCCCCCCCTCATGTCAAAGTTATCGGGGAGGGGGTAAATTTTAACTTAGTGAGTCTTTTAATTAACTCATTTTCATATATAAATTATTTTCATCGGAGTTACGGTTAATTTTCTACGAATTTTCTATATACATACATCCATCGATATCCATCCATACATACATATACATCTACATTATATATGAACAAAAAAAATTAATAAACAAAAAAAATACACTAAGCATCTACATCTACATATACATACATATACATAAACATGACTAAAAATTTCATCATATAAAAAAAATACACTAAGCATCTACGTATACATGTACATACATATACATACATTACATAAACATGATTAATAAAAAAAACGGCCGGGGCGGCGCGGCTGCTCACAGCGGGGCTCGCGCGACGACGGCGACGGCGACGACGGGGCAGGGGCGCGGGGTCGGGGGCGAGGACGGCGACGGCAACGACGGGGCAGGGGCGCGGCGACGGCGGGGGCGGGCCGGGGTAGGGGCGCGGGCTCGGGGCAGGGGCGACGGCGACGACGGGGGAGGGCCGGGGCAGGGGCGCGGGCGACGGCAGGGGAGGGCCGGGGCAGGGGCGACGGCGATGACGGCGACGACGACGGCGGGGGCAGCGGACAGCGTCGGGGCAGCCTGGCGGCGTCGATGTGCTCGGCGTCGTCGGGGGCGAGTGCGGATGAAGTGTGAAAATTTCCCAAGTGTGGGCTTATATACCCCCACCCTTTAGTCCCGGTTGGTGACACCAACCGGGACCAATGCCCTCCTTTCGTCCCGGTTGGAGCCACCAACCGGGACTAAAGGTCTATTTTCAGCAGCCCAAAGGGCGGGAAGCGGAGACCTTTAGTCCCGGTTGGTGCCACCAACCGGGACGAAAGGTGGGCATTGGTCCCGGTTGGTGCCACCAACCGGGACGAAAGGGCTGCGGCTGGCACGGCGTCGGGCAGGTGGATGTTTAGTCCCACCTCGCTAGCTGAGAGGCGTCGAGAGTGGTTTATAAGCGCGGCTGCGCCAACCCTCTCGAGCTCCTCTCTTTAGCAGGCCTACGGGCCTAATCGCACTCACTGCCTGTGGGCCTTCTAGGCCTTCTGCGGGCCTGCAACGTATGCAGGCCATGTTGGCCCAGTAGGCGGCATTTTTTTAAATTTTTTCCAGTATTTTTGTTTTGTTTTTTACTTTATTTATTTTCTTTTTAGTTCATTCTTTTTACTATTAAAGTTTTTAACAAATAAATACTTTGATAATTTTAGTTAATATTATTTTGATTCTTTTTAGTTGATTCTTTTTGCTATTGAAAAATATTATATTTAATTGATTCTTTTTAGTTCATTATTTTTACTATTAAAGTTTTTAACAAATAAATACTTTGATAATTTTAGTTAATATTATTTCGATTCTTTTTAGTTGATTCTTTTTAGTTGATTCTTTTTGCTATTAAAAAATATTATATTTAATTGATTCTTTTTAGTTGATTCTTTTTGCTATTGAAGAATATTATAGTTTTGTTTTAGTTGATCATAACAGAATATTTTAATTGATTATTTTTAGTTCATTCCTTTTGCTATTAGAGTTTCATAAAAGTTTTCTAGTTCATTCTTTTTGCTATTAGTTCATTCTTTGAGCTAAATGACCCTGAAATTGAAAAGCACTACAAATGAACTCTGAAAAGGTTGAAAGTTGGCACGGTATCATCATTTCACCCACATAGCATGTGCTAAAAAGTTGAGAGGGTTACGGCAAAAACTGGATGCACTTCGTGTACAAAATGGACAATCTCTTTCGAAGTATCAGGGTTTCGGACGAAAACTCATCTGTTACAAAGGGATTTCATTTTTTTGAACTTATTTGAACTCCAGACTTTTTGTGTGTTCAAAATGCACCATTCAAAGCCACATCATCAATTTTCAACCCTTTCTGACTTCATTTTGTATTTTTAATGCATTTACTGATTTTTTTGAGCTAAATGGCCCTGAAATTGAAAAGCACTACAAATAAACTCTGAAAAGGTTGAAATTTGGCATGGTATCATCATTTCACCCACATAGCATGTTATAAAAAGTTGAGAGGGTTACGGCAAAAACTGGATGCACTTCGTGTACAAAATGGACAACTCTTTCGAAGTATCAGGGTTTCGGACGAAAACTCATTTGTTACAAAGGGATTTCATTTTTTTGAACTTATTTGAACTCCAGACTTTTTGTGTGTTCAAAATGCACCATTCAAAGCCACATCATCAATTTTCAACCCTTTCTGACTTCATTTGGTATTTTTCATGCATTTACTGATTTTTTTTGAGCTAAATGACCTTGAAATTGAAAAGCACTACAAATGAACTCTGAAAAGGTTGAATGTTGGCATGGTATTATCATTTCACCCACATAGCATGTTATAAAAAATTGAGAGGGTTACGGCAAAAACTGGATGCACTTCGTGTACAAAATGGACAATCTCTTTCGAAGTATCAGGGTTTCGGACGAAAACTCATCTGTTACAAAGGGATTTCATTTTTTTTGAACTTATTTGAACTCCAGACTTTTTGTGTGTTCAAATGCACCATTCAAAGCCACATCATCAATTTTCAACCCTTTCTGACTTCATTTGGTATTTCTCATGCATTTACTGATTTTTTGAGCTAAATGACCCTGAAATTGAAAAGCACTACAAATGAACTCTGAAAAGGTTGAATGTTGGCATGGTATCATCATTTCACCCAAATAGCATGTTATAAAATGTTGAGAGGGTTACGGCAAAAACTGGATGCACTTCGTGTACAAAATGGACAATCTCTTTCGAAGTATCAGGGTTTCGGACGAAAACTCATCTGTTACAAAGGGATTTCATTTTTTTGAACTTATTTGAACTCCAGACTTTTTGTTTGTTCAAAATGCACCATTCAAAGCCACATCAGCAATTTTCAACCCTTTCTGACTTCATTTGGTATTTTTCATGCATTTACTTATTTTTTTTGAGCTAAATGACCCTGAAATTGAAAAGCACTACAAATGAACTCTGAAAAGGTTGAAAGTTGGCATGGTATCATCATTTCACCCAAATAGCATGTTATAAAAAGTTGAGAGGGTTACGGCAAAAACTGGATGCACTTCGTGTACAAAATGGACAATCTCTTTCGAAGTATCAGGGTTTCGGACGAAAACTCATCTGTTACAAAGGGATTTCATTTTTTTGAACTTATTTGAACTCCAGACTTTTTGTGTGTTCAAAATGCACCATTCAAAGCCACATCATCAATTTTCAACCCTTTCTGACTTCATTTGGTATTTTTCATGCATTTACTTATTTTTTTGAGCTAAATGACCCTGAAATTGAAAAGCACTACAAATGAACTCTGAAAAGGTTGAAAGTTGGCATGGTATCATCATTTCACCCACATAGCATGTTATAAAAAGTTGAGAGGGTTACGGCAAAAACTGGATGCACTTCGTGTACAAAACGGACAATCTCTTTCGAAGTATCAGGGTTTCGGACGAAAACTCATCTGTTACAAAAGGCATTTCATTTCTTCACATGTAACTGCAATGATATAGTTGTGGAGATAAAGTCTTCACTTTTTCTTCGCTTGTGTCCTTTGCTTATTGCGCCGTAACCATGGATAATCTTCATCGTTTAACAGGGTGCTTGGGTCAGCCTTAACTTTGAAGGGAGGAATTTCATGAAACTTTTCATAATCTTCAGACATGTCTGTCTTGCCCTCCAATCCAACGATGTCTCTTTTTCCTGAAAGAACTATGTGGCGCTTTGGCTCATCGTATGATGTATTCGCTTCCTTATCTTTTCTTTTTCTCGGTTTGGTAGACATGTCCTTCACATAGAAAACCTATGCCACATCATTGGCTAGGACGAATGGTGGGAACCTCTCAAAGGGGAACATATTGTGTAGAAATACAGGGCCCAGAACGACAATCTCGTCGACTAGATGAACTAGGACGTGCGTCATGATATTGAAGAAGGATGGTGGGAACACCAGCTCGAAACTAACAAGACATTGCACCAAATCACTCCTTAACCTTGGCAGGATTTCTGGATTGATCACCTTCTGAGAGATTGCATTGAGGAATGCACATAGCTTCACAATGGCTAATCGAACGTTTTCCGGTAGAAGCCCCCTCAATGCAACCGGAAGCAGTTGCGTCATAATCACGTGGCAGTCATGAGACTTTAGGTTCTAGAACTTTTTCTCTGCCATATTTATTATTCCCTTTATATTCGACGAGAAGCCAGACGGGACCTTCATACTGAGCAGGCATTCAAAGAAGATTTCCTTCTCTTCCTTGGTAAGAGCGTAGCTGGCAGGACCTTCATACTGCTTTGGATGCATGCCGTCTTTTTCATGCACACGTTGCTGTTCCTCCCGTGCCTCCGGTGTATCTTTTGTCTTCCCATACACTGCCAAGAAGCCTAGCAGGTTCACGCAAAGATTCTTCGTCACGTGCATCACGTCGATTGCAGAGCGGACCTCTAGGTCTTTCCAATAGGGTAGGTCCCAAAATATAGATTTCTTCTTACACATGGGTGCGCATCCCGCATCGTCAGTCGGAACAGATAGTCCGCCAGGACCCTTTCCAAAGATTACTTGTAAATCATTGACCATATCAAGTATGTGATCACCCGTACGGAGGGCGGGCTTCTTCCGGTGATCTGCCTCACCTTTGAAATGCTTTCCTTTCTTTCGACATTGATGGTTGGTCAGAAGAAATCGATGATGCCCCAGGTACACATTCTTCCTGCATTTGTCCAAATATATACTGTCGGTGTCATCTAAACAGTGTGTGCATGCGTGGTATCCCTTGTTTGTCTGTCCTGAAAGGTTACTGAGAGCAGGCCAATCATTGATGGTTACAAACAGCAACGCATGTAGGTCAAATTCCTCCTGTTCGTTCTCATCCCACACACGTACACCTCTTCCATTCCATAGCTGTAAAAGTTCATCAACTAATGGCCTTAGGTACACATCAATGTCATTGCTGGGTTGCTTAGGGCCTTGGATGAGCACTGGCATCATAATGAACTTCCGCTTCATGCACAACCAAGGAGGAAGGTTATACATACATTGAGTCACAGGCCATGTGCTATGCTTGCTGCTCTGTTCCCCAAAAGGATTAATGCCATCTGCACTTAAACCAAACCATACGTTCCTTGGGTCACCTGTAAAGTCACTCCACTTTCTCTCGATCTTTCTCCACTGCGACCCGTCAGCGGGTGCTCTCAACTTCCCGTCTTTCTTACGGTCTTTTATGTGCCATTGCATCAACTCGGCATGCTTTTTGTTTCTGAACAGACGTTTCAACCATGGTATTATAGGAGAATACCACATCACCTTGGCAGGAACCCTCTTCCCGGTGCGCTGGCCCTCAACATCACCAGGGTCATCTCTTCTGATCTTATACCGCAACGCACCGCATACCGGGCATGCGTTCAAATCCTCGTACGCACCGCGGTAGAGGATGCAGTCATTAGGGCATGCATGTATCTTCTGCACCTCCAATCCTAGAGGGCATAGAACCTTCTTTGCTTCGTACGTGCTGCCGGGCAATTCGTTATCCTTTGGAAGCTTCTTCTTCATTATTTTCAGTAGCGAACTAAATTCCTTGTCAGATACACCATTGTCTGCCTTCCATTGCAGCAATTACAGTGTGGTACCGAACTTTCTGTTGTCATCTTCACAATTTGGGTACAGCCCTTTTTTGTGATCCTCTAACATGCGATCGAACTTCAACTTCTCCCTTTCACTTTCGCATTCTCTCTGTGCATCAACAATGACCCGGCAAAGATCATCATCGGGCACATCGTCTGGTTCCTCTTGATCTTCAGCTTCCCCCATTGCAGCATCACCGAATTCAGGGGGCGGGTAGTTGTCATCATCCTCTTCTTCTTCGTTGTCTTCCATCATAACCCCTCTTTCTCCGTGCTTGGTCCAAACATTATAGTGTGGCATAAAACCCTTCTCAAGCAGGTGGAAGTGAAGGGTTTTAGAGTTGGAGAAAGCCTTCGTATTCTCACAGACAGTACATGGACAATGCATAAAACCATTCTGCTTGTTTGCCTCAGCCGCTTCGAGAAAATTATGCAGGCCCTTAATATACTCGGAGGTGCGTCGGTCACCGTACATCCATTGCCGGTTCATCTGCGTGTGTTATATAGTTCTCATTATTGAACAACATATAACTCTCTAGAGCATCTAATTAAAACATACATTGAAACTATGTAAAAAATTTAAATGCAACAACAAATGCGATCATAACCGCAACTAAGGTACCAATTGATCCAACAGCATAATGATACCAAGCCTCAGTATGAATGGCATATTTTCTAATCTTTCTAATCTTCAAGCGCATTGCATCCATCTTGATCTTGTGATCGTCGACGACATCGGCAACATGCAACTCCAACTTCATCTTCTCCTCTTCAACTCTTTGTAATTTTTCTTTCAAGTAATTGTTTTCTTTTTCAACCAAATTTAACTTCTCGACAAGAATTTCTATGTCGGTTGGAATTTCCGGTTCACATACCTCCTAGATTAAAAAATCTATGTCACGTTGGTCGGCATAATTGTCATAAACACTAAATAAAACAAATAGTTATAAAAGATAATATTTACCACATCCGAATCATAGACAGGACGAGGGCCGACGGAGGCGGATACCAAAACCACCGCACTATATAATAACAAACAATAATAAAAGTAAGAAAATTACACAAGTATCTATCTAAATCATACAAGTAAGAACTTTTTTGTTTTAGAAAGAAGATAAGAAGAAGAGGCTAACCACGGTGGTGCCGGCGCCGAGATGGGCGCCGGCGATCGACGACGGTGAGGATGGGGACGGGACAGGACGGACCGCCAAACCTAGACAAATCTTGAGGAAAATGGAGCTTGGACAAGGAGCTTCGAGAGGAGAAAGCTTAAGTGTGGCTCGGGCATTTCATCGAACACCTCATGTGCATAGGAGGTGAGCTAGAGCACCACAAAGTTCTCCCAACGGCCGGCCAAAAAAACAGAGCAGTGCACTGCTCTGCTCGCGGGCAGGGGGTATATATAGGCCGACCATTGGTCCCGGTTTGTGGTTGGAACCGGGACTAAAGGACACCATTTGGTCCCGGTTCCAGCCACAAACCGGGACCAATGGTTGTGGGCCAGGAGCCAGGCCTATTGGTCCCGGTTCGTGTCTGGAACCGGGACCAAAGGGGTCAGACGAACCGGGACCAATGGCCCACGAGGCCCGGCCGGCGCCCTGGCCTCACGAACCGGGACCGATGCCCCCATGGGTCCCGGTTCGTGAGTGAACCGGGATTAATGGGCTTTTCAGGGCTGGACCAAAGCTCTGTTTTCTACTAGTGAGGTTTGTACTCTACCCATTCTGGTGGGAGGGGATTTTAATCTTCTCCACGCTCCTTAGGACAAAAATAACCTTAACTTCTCGTGGCCTCTTGCGGATGCCTTTATGAAAGCACATTTGCTCCCTTGGTGGTTTTGGTAATTAATAACAACATATAAGTCATTGAACTAATGTTTCCACTAAGTATATTTTAGGAAAAGTTTAATGATAGGATTGGCAAAAGGATTGTGGAGATTGTGGAAATACCCCAAGATGCAAGGAAATGGATTGGCAAAGCTTCAAGCAAGAGGACTCTACATTTTACTTTGTGAGAAATCACTTTGAGTCCATAGGAAAGCCAATACTATTAAAAGGGGGTAAGGTACTCGTTGGTGAACAAAATGCTCATACGTGCACAAGTGATAGTCACCAAAAACACCCACAAGCTCTTCCACAAAAGTCTGTCCAAAGTCAAATATCCAAAATCGGTGCAACCAACACTTTCCACTCGGTGCCACCGATTTCCATACTCAGACAGACCTTAGCCAAACCCTAGCCTTTCGGTGCAACCGATATCGGTGCCACCGAGTTTAGGTTGCCAACTTTCTGTTACGCAAATTCAAAATATCGGTCCCACCGAGATTGTTGGATCGGCGTCACCGAGATTGGGCAATCTGACCGTTGGTCACCTTATCGGTGCAACCGAGTTTCCTATATCGGTCTCACCGAGATTCAAAAGTTGCCACCTTTTGGCCACTTCGGTACCACCGAGATTAACACATCGGTGTCACCGAGTTGGTCATTTTGTGTGTAACGGTTGGATTTTTGGGGATGCCTATATATACCCCTTCACCACCACCCACTCGAAAGAGAAGCACTCAGAACTATTCCATACTTGCCCCATCCAGTTTTCTGAGAGAGAGCCACCTACCCTTGTGTTGAGGTCAAGAGCATCCACTCCAACCATATGGATCTTGATTTCTAGCCTCCCCAAGTTTCTTTCCACCAATCCCATCTCTTCCACCAAGCCAAATCTGTGAGAGAGTGATTGTGTGTTGAGGAGTCTATCATCTTGAAGCACAAGAGCAAGGAGTTCATCATCATTGCCGAGCCTATTACCTTTTGGAGGGTGGTGCCTCCTATATTGGTTAGGTGTCGCTTGGGAGCCTCCTACTTCGTGTTGTGGAGTTGAACCAAGAAGTTTGTAAGGGCAAGGAGATCGCCTACTTCGTGAAGATCTACCCATAGTGAGGCTAGTCCTTCATGGACGGAAGCCGTTATGGAATAGTCAAGGTTGCTACTTCGTGGACCCTTATGGGTGGAGCCCTCCGTGGACTCTCGCGACCGTAACCCTCCGTGGGTTGAAGACTCCATAAACGTGGATGTACGATAGCACCACCTATCGGAACCACGGTAAAAATCATTGTGTCTACAATTGTGTTTGATCCTCCTACCCTTTCCTTTCTACTCATGCTTGTTGTTAATTTCCGCTGCTATACTCTTAGACATGCATGTGTAGGGTGTACTTGACTTGCCATAAATGTTAAAATCTGCCAACTCTAAAATTTGGGAAAAGGTAGAATTTTTATTTGGTCAAGTAGTCTAATCACCCCCCTCTAGACATACTTTCGGTCCTACAAGTGGTATCAGAGCCTTGGTCTCCATTGCATTGGTCTCACAACCTAGGAGAGTATGGCGTCTAGTGAGGGAAATTATCATCGTAGAGGTCCGTACTTTGATGGCACTAATTTTGCTAGTTGGAAGCACAAAATGAAAATGCATATTCTTGGTCATAACCCCGCCGTTTGGGCTGTTGTTCGTGTTGGCTTGCAAGGTGAATTCTTTGGTGATGGAAAGGAACCGGATCGTGAAGCGACCGCGGAAGAATTGAAGATGTTGCAATACAATGCTCAAGCATGCGGCATTCTCTTCAACTGCCTATGCCCCGAGGAATTCAACAAAATCAGCTGTCTTGAGAATGCAAAAGAGATTTGGGATACTTTGGTTGATATGCACGAAGGAACCGAGTCCGTGAGAGAATCCAAGTTAGACGTTCTTCAAAGTCAGCTTGATAAGTTCAAGATGAAGGATGATGAAGGAGTCGCAGAGATGTACTCTAGGCTAGCTCTCATCACCAATGATATTGCCGGCTTAGGAAGCGAAGAAATGACCGACAAATTCATCATCAAGAAGATACTTAGAGCTTTGGATGAGAGATATGACACCATGTGCACATTGATCCAAATGATGCCCAACTACAAAGATCTCAAGCCTACGGAAGTCATTGGAAGGATTGTTGCTCATGAGATGACACTCAAAGACAAAGAAGAGCTTCACAACAAGTCTAGCGGTGCTTACAAAGCCACAAGTGATGCTCCCGCAACTTCAAGCGACAACCTTGTCACCAATGAAGAGATAAGCCTCATGGTCAAGAAATTCAACAAGCTCTACAAGAATAGAGGCAAAGAACGAAGCTCCAACTCAAGATATGATGAGAAGCGTTCGTCAAGTCGTGACCGCAACTGCTACAATTGTGGGAATCCCGGACACTACTCCAATGAGTGCACGGCTCCCTACAAACGAAGAGAAGAGTGACCTCGAAGACGAAGCTCAAGGAATGAATCACCTCAAAGAGAGAGAAGGAGTAGAGATGATCGTTATGAACGAAGACCCTCAAGGAGAAGTAGAGATTCGGAGAAGAAGGACAAGTACACTAAGAGCTACACAAGAATAAAACATCAAGCTCATGTTGGTGAATGGGTTTCCGGCTCCGACTCCAACAACAACTCCGAGAGAAGCTATCACTCCGACTCCGACTATAGTCAAGATGATGGTGTTGCCGGAATTGCTCTAGTGACTACCAACTCCTATGATCTATTTGATTCACCAAATGAAGGGAGTGGAAGTTGCTTCATGGCTAAAGGCCCCAAGGTATCACACCCCGAGTATCTTGATTTCAATAGTGATGAAGATGATTTGCTTTGTGATGATGACTTGCTCTTTGACAAAACTAGTGATGTTAGTCAAAATGAACTTGATAATTCTCATGCTAGTCAAGATAAGTCAATTGATGATGATAAGATGAAAATAGAACAACTAACTAAAGAACTAAACACTCTTAAGTTAGCTCATGAATCTACTCTCTAAGATCATAGAGAGCTTGTAAAAACTCATGAGAAGCTACGCTTCGAGAAGCTCAACTTGGAGCAAGAGCATGAGTTTCTTAAACCTATTAATGACGATCTCCAAAAGAAGACTTCATCTTATCTAGCCAAATGACTACTCTTGTCTACATTCATGCCTCAAGTTAAAACTAAGCAAACTAGTAACAAAGGCAAGAAAGGTTCTTCATCTAGTAGCAACAATAAAAATGCTAAACCTAATGATGTTGCTTCTAGTAGTTCTATTGATTCCACTAATGATGATTCTCTTAGCCAAGTTACACTTGAGCAAGAAAATGCTTTATTGAAAGGAATTATAGAGAAAGGTATCTACAAGAGTCTTGCCGGGTGTAAGCAATTTGAGGAAATTGTACGCAAGCACGGAGGATATCGAAAGAACCATGGTGTTGGCTACTTCAACGCTAATGGAGTTGAATGGGAAGAAGGTCAATACCCCAAGCCCAAGTTTGTTCCTCAAAAGGAGAAGTATGAAAATACTCTTCCTAAGGGGACAAGCACTCAAGATGACCTTCCACCACAAGACCACAAGCTCAAGGGAAAGAACAAGCTTCAAGAGGACATTGACTCATATGAAGATGAATCCCTAGCTTTGGTGGAGTGGGTTCCCAAGGCTACTTCAAGCTCAACTTCTACAAAGGCTACTACAACACCAAGGATACCCATCAACTTGATGTGGGTCCCCAAGAAGAAAAACTAGAGAGTTCTTGAGGGGTGACTCCGCCAATGAAATTCACTCACATTCATTATTGGCAAGAACTATTTGCAATCAACATCAACTCTATGCAATAGTTCAAGGAGTCACACATTCCCTCAAAGGTAAGCAAGGGACAAGGTAATCAACAAATCAATGGACATAATTACACATGCTTTGCACTCCATGTCCATAGATATCCTTGTATTTGTTTCTTGTGTGTTGGGACTAACCCATGTAGGTGAGAAGAGTAAGGAAACAACAAGGATGCTCCCAACTCTTGGTGATCTTCATCAACCTTGAGCATCCACCACTACCTCACCAACATGAAGTCTTCATCGACAAAACCCAAGGTTAGTTTATCCCTCCTATGGGGGGATGTCACATCAAGGGGGAGCTTTACTCTAAGACTTGAGTTAAAGCATCTCTTAGTATGTGATAACATTAAATGCTTCATGTAAAAGTGGTAACCCCTGTTGTGCTTAAACGATGAGTATGGCCTATGATCAAGTATTCTTACTTGGCTCCTAAGTCAATATACTCATATATAGATGACTTCGTCATCGCCCAAGTGCTTGTTAGATGCTAGTATGTATGTGCATGTTTGTCATGATTTCATTTGACATCTTATTGTGTGAGCATGTTGGTCTGCATTTATTTTCCCATTCGAGGACATCCAATTGTTGCTATTTGGCTTTTGATTTATCTTTTGCCAATTGGATGGACAAGAATGCCTAGGACCACTCTCTAGCTATCTATGCTTTCTGACCTCATATTCCATTCATGCTGCATCACAAAATTTGAACAAGTACTTTTCGATCCCTCTGTGTGAGGGGCACTCGGAGTTCCGTATCGACAAGGACTGACCATTAAAACCTCCCAAGTGCATCTCGGTGGAACCAACCCACAATTCTCGGTCTCACCGAATGCCTAGGGTTGATCTGGTTTTCAATCTCGGTACTACCGATTCCATATTCTCGGTTACACCGAGTTTCCCTGTCAACTGACAGTTGAGGAACTCGGTGACACCAAAAATGTAGAATCGGTGACACCGACAGTGAGGGGTATATATGCTGTGGTCCCGACACTTTGAAATTTCATCCTCAAACCGTCGCGCCCTAGAACCCTAAGCTACCGCGAAGGACCCCCTGGTCGTCGCCCTTGTCTCCCCGCGCTCCTCCGCCGGGATCCTCGCCGTCGACGGGCATCTTCGCCGCCGTAGCGGATCCGTCGCCAAGTTAGGGTACGGATTCGATTTTTCTTGCGCTCTCCGTCTTATTCTTGCGCAATGAAATTGATTTTATCTATAAGCCACGGTTTGCACATCTTTCTATCCACGAGAAAACTCCATAGATTAGCGAATGATGGATTTTTTAGGTTTTGCCGTCCGCCTCATGAATCTCGGTAGAACCGATGCAAAATAATCGGTAGCACCGATTTTGTTTTCTGGCACACTGAGAACACCTCGGTGGAACCGAGTGCTATTTTCGGTGTAACCGAGAATGGTGCCAAGTTCCTGGAAAGCAGGTTGTTTGTCTCGGTGGGTCCAAAAAGTTTGTCTCAGCTGTACCGAAATACATTTGGCAGAATGCAAAATTTGAGAAATCTTAAGTTCAAACTTTCAAAAGCAGCTGTACTTTTTTGTGATGACTCATCCTCTTCTGCTCCTCTATACTCTATTCACAGGGTCAGTATGTCAAGTGCTGAGGACAGTGAGAACAACTTCCAAGAGGAGAACATTGTCATGAGTTCAGGCACTAGTCCTGAGTCCAAATCCCCTTCAGATCCAGGCACTCCCAGTTCTCATGGGTTGCCCAAGGCTGCTACTAGGGCCAGGAAGAAGCTGAATTCAGATGAGGAGGATTCAGATTTTGTTCCAGAGGAGATTCTTGCCAAGAAGCAAGAGAAGGCTGCCAAGAAATCTGCCAATGAAGCCACCTCTTCAAGGAGGACTGTCAGCAAGGTTTATGCTAGCTCTGAAGCTATGAGAGCACCTGAGAGTGCTAGAGCTACCATGACTGTTGAGCCCCCAAGGAAGTCATTGCCTAAGAAGGCAGGGGAGAAGAAGAGAGCTAGGAAGAGGATTGTTTATGTTGTTGGAAGGCAAACCTCTATGTTTGAAGACCCAGAGGAGGCTGCTGGTGCTGCTGCTGAGGAGGAGGAAGAACATGTTGAGAAGGCCCCTCCCAAGAAGAAAAAGAAGCTTATGGCTGATGCTATGCCAAAGACTGGCACATCCAAAAGCACCAAGTCTGCTCCCAAGAAAGCTGCTGCTGAAAAGCCAAAGAGGTTATCCAGACAAATTCCAGCTTCTGAAAAGAACAAGGGAACTACCTCCAGAGTTGAGGATGAAGATGCTATGTCTGCTTTGATGAAGCTTAGACCACACCTTCCTGAGCATAATGCCAGCCATCTGCGTGCTGAAGATATGAAGAGGAAGGATTCTGGTTTGAGGGCATGGAGAGCTATTGATCCATATGCCCAAAGGAGAAAGACAGCTGTGGACTACAAATTCTACACCAAGGAGCAACAGGATTTCTATGAGACTGTGCTGCTTGACAAGAGTCCAGCTGTGAGTGACATGAGATATGTAGACTGGAAGTACATCAAGGAGAATGAAGACTACTTTCCAAGTGTTCAAGACAACTTTCACTGCATTGGCTTGGATGAGTTTGTTGGCAGAGAGTTTACAGCATGGAATGATGAGATGATCATGCAATTCTACTCCACTGCTCATTTCTATGGAGATGGTAGGATTGTATGGATGACTGAAGGAGCTAGATATGAGTCCACTGTTGATGATTGGGCTGCCATCTTAGAAGTCCCAGAGGTACAGGATGGTGACTTGGATGTCTACTCTGAATCCAAGGAGAGCCACAATGCTATGGCCAACATGTACAATGAGATTCCTGCTGCTCATGTGAAGTCTCACAGGCTAGGTTCTATCTATTTCCTCCAGGCTGGCCTCCCTACCATGAACACTATTTTGAGGGACACTTTGATGCCCAAATCAGGAGATGAGAAGATGATCCGAGGCTACTCCATCAACATGCTGATCCATCTTGACAGACACATCAGGATTAGAGTCATGGACTTGATTGTAGAGACGGTGAAGAGGGTTGCTGCTGATCAGAAGCGCTCTTGCTGCTATGCACCCTATATCCAGATGCTCATCAACTCCAAGCTGGAGAAGCACATCTTTGCTCTGGACAGACCCCACTTGCCCCTACAGCCAGATTTAGAGGACAACATTGTGGTGATGGACCCAGAACATCCCACATCAGCTGCAGCTCAAGCACAGGAAGAGGCAGAGGCAGCTAGAGCCACTAGTGCTCAGGTCCCTAGATCCAGGAACGAGCAAATGGATCTGTTGATATCATCAATTCAGGGCATGCAGAAGGACATTAAGGACATTTTGAACAATCAAAACAGTCTTGTCAGGATCTTTGAGAACAGGATCAAGACCCTTAATGATAAGGTGGATGGGCTGACCAAGACAGTCAATGAGCTCAAGAAGGAAGTTGACTCTGTGCCTATTCCTCATTCTCCAGATGATGATGATGAGGATGACTCACCTCTCAGGCCAGGCACTCACTTCACTACTCAGGCCAGATCAGCCACTGTGCCAGCTCCAGACTTGAGGCCCTCTTCATCAGCTCCTGCTACTGTCACCTCAGCTCCATCAGCTCCAGTTCCTCCAGTTGCTACTCCAACTCCATCCACGGCATCTGCAGAGATCTTCGCCGACGCAGTTCTCTCGACTCCTTCATCAACAACCGGAGGAGATCAGCCCAAGAACGCTTAGATATATGCCTTTGAACTTTTTGGTAACTTGTTGCCAAAGGGGGAGAAGTGTATATAGATCTTTAGGCTTCGAGTGAGAGAGCGTTTGGTTTTTATCACTTTTTCAAAAACAATTGTCTTTTGATGTGTCTGTGTTGAACCTATGTGGTGTTTTGATCATACGCTTAATGTGTGTTGCTACTATTTCCTATCATGATGCTACTTATGAGATGATCATTCACCTTTGCTTGATTGTGTTGTGCTATGATGTTCATTCTAATTATTCTCGCACACCACCAAGTTGTATGTGACATGGAAGAAGTGCCCCATGTACCTAATCGATTGTGCATTTGCATTCCAACACAAATTTAAAATAATGCACAAATTTAGGGGGAGCTCTTGCTTATCACATACTTCTCAAAGCGACGATTATATTCATTGATTATATCATTGTCGAAGCTTTGATCTATATGTTGTCATCAATTACCAAAAAGGGGGAGATTGAAAGCACATTTGCTCCCTTGGTGGTTTTGGTAATTAATAACAACATATAAGTCATTGAACTAATGTTTCCACTAAGTATATTTCAGGAAAAGTTCAATGATAGGATTGGCAAAAGGATTGTGGAGATTGTGGAAATACCCCAAGATGCAAGGAAATGTATTGGCAAAGCTTCAAGCAAGAGAACTCTACATTTTACTTTGTGAGAAATCACTTTGAGTCCATAGGAAAGCTAATACTATTAAAAGGGGGTAAGGTACTCGTTGGTGAACAAAATGCTCATACGTGCACAAGTGATAGTCACCAAAAACACCCACAAGCTCTTCCACAAAAGTCTGTCCAAAGTCAAATATCCAAAATCGGTGCAACCAACACTTTCCACTCGGTGCCACCGATTCCCATACTCAGACAGACCTTAGCCAAACCCTAGCCTTTCGGTGCAACCGATTCTGCTTCGGTGCCACCGAGTTTAGGTTGCCAACTTTCTGTTACGCAAATTCACAATATCGGTCCCACCGAGATTGTTGGATCGGCATCACCGAGATTGGGCAATCTGACCGTTGGTCACCTTATCGGTGCAACCGAGTTTCCTATATCGGTCTCACCGAGATTCAAAAGTTGCCACCTTTCGTCACTTCGGTACCACCGAGATTAACACATCGGTGTCACCGAGTTGGTCATTTTGTGTGTAACGGTTGGATTTTTGGGGATGCCTATATATACCCCTTCACCACCACCCACTTGAAAGAGAAGCACTCAGAACTATTCCATACTTGCCCCATCCAGTTTTCTGAGAGAGAGCCACCTACCCTTGTGTTGAGGTCAAGATCATCCACTCCAACCATATGGATCTTGATTTCTAGCCTCCCCAAGTTGCTTTCCACCAATCCCATCTCTTCCACCAAGCCAAATCTGTGAGAGAGTTATTGTGTGTTGAGGAGTCTATCATCTTGAAGCACAAGAGCAAGGAGTTCATCATCATTGCCGAGCCTATTACCTTTTGGAGGGTGGTGCCTCCTAGATTGGTTAGGTGTCGCTTGGGAGCCTCCTACTTCGTGTTGTGGAGTTGAACCAAGAAGTTTGTAAGGGCAAGGAGATCGCCTACTTCGTGAAGATCTACCCATAGTGAGGCTAGTCCTTCGTGGACGGAAGCCGTTATGGAATAGTCAAGGTTGCTACTTCGTGGACCCTTATGGGTGGAGCCCTCCGTGGACTCTCGCGACCGTTACCCTCCGTGGGTTGAAGACTCCATAAACGTGGATGTACGATAGCACCACCTATCGGAACCACAGAAAAAATCATTGTGTCTACAATTGCGTTTGATCCTCCTACCCTTTCCTTTCTACTCATGCTTGTTGTTACTTTCCGCTGCTATACTCTTAGACATGCATGTGTGGGGTGTACTTGACTTGCCATAAATGTTAAAATCTGCCAACTCTAAAATTTGGGAAAAGGTAGAATTTTTATTTGGTCAAGTAGTCTAATCACCCCCCCTCTAGACATACTTTCGGTCCTACACTTTAATGGTTTCATTAGGGATTGCGCTTTACGTGAGCTGCCTAGGGTGGGAGCCCGCTTCACTTGTTCTAATCACCAGGCTAACCCGGTCCGTTCGGTACTGGACCGTGTCTTCATCTGCTCTAACTGGGACTCCTTATTTCCCTGTGCTTCCTTAAAATCTAGAGCGATCGTGGGCTCCGACCACGCTCCTCTCATCTTAGACGCGGGTCTGGACAGTACATCTATCGCCTCTCGGTTTCAGTTTGATGCTTCTTGGCTTCTGGTTGATGGGTTCGTAGATATGCTAGCTGACAAGATTTCTTTGCTTCTTGCTTCCTGTCATCGATCTTTCGGTCCCATGGACGACTAGCACACATGTTCTTATGCGATTCGCAAATTCCTTCGCGGTTGGGCGTGTAACAGGGCAGCGGTTGCCCACCGTGAGAAAAGCTCCTTGGACGCCCAGATTGCCGGCTTGGACACTGTGGCCGACGGTCTGGGCCTGTCGGAGAGTGAATGGTCTGTCCGATATGCCTTAGAGGAGGCTTTGATGCGGTTGCATCAGCAGGCTGAGATATACTGGTGCCAATGGGGCACTTTGAACTGGACCCTTAAGGGCGATTCCCCCACGGCGTATTTCTTTGCCATTGCTAATGGTAGGAGGAGGAGGTGTGCGATCGATAGCCTTATTATTAATGGGGTTAAAGTTTCGGACCAGTTGCTAATTATGGCGCATGTTGTTGATTTCTTCTCTTCACTCCTCTCCGCTAAGCCGGAGTTCGGCCTCTCGATTTCTCATTCTCGTTCTCTGAGACATGTCCTTGAATCCATGTTCTCTTCTTATGTCCCACACCATTTGATGATGATATGGAGCAAGGGCATTCAGGAATTTGTCCACAAGAAAATGCTTGGTCAAGTTGAATCCATCTTGGCTCTTGTCACAATCATATGATTCAATATCAGTGGCAAGTGTCATCAATCGCTCATGAAGTTGCTTGGGGTCTTCAACTTTCTCCATGCAAAAATATTGTAATTCCCCTTTGGCAATCTCATATTGTGCAAGACAGAGGGAAGAAGTTCCAGTCTTGGTCATCACGAGGCTATCCCATAGGTCTTTTGCATTTGTGAGGTGAATGTAGGGCCTCTTCTGCTTGTCAGACATGCCCTTTCTTATGAGCATGATTGCGGTGTCATTGAGGTGTTTGTCATATTCTTCACCGGGTGTGAGATCCTTGGGATTCACAGGGTTGTAACCTTTCTCCATGACCTTCAGCATTTCATCGTTGAGAAACCTAAGATGATCCTGCATTCCAACCCTCCACAAATAAAAATCGGCAGTGTTATCAAGTAAAGGGGGGGTTTCCCGCTGCATTATACCTAGGTTTCTCAACTATAGATTTTGCATACAACCATGGAACACCGGTGTGGTCACCAGTTTGAGATTGTTGGCCCAAATTTGGAAGAGATGCATTTGGTTGCTTTATCACACCCCCTGGGTTTTCCAGTGGTGGAGTTTTTGTAGCTAATGCATATGTCGGAATCGGGGCTCCGCAAAACCAAACAAGGTTCGAACACTGGGGCGTGTGCGAAGATCTCAACCGGTTCGAAGTCCCAAGCCTGTCACCCTACGGCCCAGCTGCGTCGAGTAAGTGTGAGCGAGGAAGAAGATGGACTCAGGGATTTACCCAGGTTTGGGCCACCTTGCGGTGTAAAACCCTACTCCTGCTTTGTGGTGGATTGGCCTCACGAGGAGGCTGAGGATGAATAGTACAGTGGTTGGGTGGCCTCTCGAGGGCTCTTGCTAATGATGAACTGGTGTCCCCCTCCAAGGTGGGAGCTCGTCCCTCTTTATAGGGGCCACGGTCCTCTTCCCTTATCGCACAGGCGAGAAGGGATCCCACACCGGCCAAATTTGAAAGGGGACAAGAAGTACATCCTATCCTGACTAAAGGTGGTCTTTGCCTGCAAAGCTCCCGGGTGTGACGCATCGGTGGGCTCGGCGATGACATCCGTCCTGCCGAGCTCGTGGTCTCGGTCCTCTTGCACTAGGATGGAAACCTTTGGGGGGTTCCTTGGGAACCCGCGTACGTCCTTGCCTCCTTATCATGAAAGAGGAAACTGTCCTCCTTCTGCGCCCGTTGGCGCCCGCCTGGCTCTACCGTCAGAACCCACGTCACCCCGGCCTCACGAGGCCGGGTACTTGCATAGGAATCTCCGCTCCTCGGGAGGCAGCCCGGGGGGATGCCACTTCTCCGGAGGTCTTGGTGTTGCTCTCCTCGCGAGGCGGGGGCTCTCGCGAGGGCCTTGACTTGGGGGGCTTGTTGCTAGGCCATACCGGGCCGCCGTGGTGGGCCACGCGTTGGGCCGCAGTCAGGCAGGTCTGGGTACCCCCGATCCCAGAACGCCGACAGTAGCCCCCGGGCCCAAGGCGTGCCAACCCTGGCTTCGAGATGAAGGCAAAGGGCGCAGGGTGAAGCGTCGCGGGCCTCCAATCGCCTGTGGGCCAGGCTCGACGCGTGGCACATGACGGGGAACGGACACCTCTGCCCCCAATCGCCTCGGCAACTGTCTAGGCTGACAAAAGCTAGGCGCCATCTGCAAAGCCATCATTGCTCTTCTTCCCTGTGCCTCGCTCTCCTGCTCAGATCCCCTTTCCTCCGCGAGAAACTCCTCCAAGTCTTGGCGCAGCATCATCCTTCCTCTTGCTCTTCTGCCTCCAGGATCCTTCGGATGGCGTCTGTAGGGAAGACGAAGCCCGAGGCTCCAGCCTCGGCCCCCTCTTCTCCCTCTCCGGCGCTCACGACATCCACCATCGCCAAGGAGGGGGATCTCGCCTCAGCGCTCCCGTTGACTGCGGGAGACTCCAATGAATGGGGGAGGACCTTGATCTGTTGCGGCTCAGCAGAGCGGCGCACCCTGGCAAATATGTTTTACCCCTTCTTCCTCCACAGCGTCTTCTGCGGGCTCGTCCCGCCCTTCTCAGGGTTCTTCTCTGCCATCCTCGCACACTACGGGATTCAAGCTCTCCACCTTCAGCCCAACTCCATCTTGCTCCTGTCGATCTTCGCTTTCTACTGCGAGGCCTTCGTAGGCGTGAAGCCTTCAGTGGCCCTCTTCCGCCACTACTTTAGCATGAGGCTCCATGACAGCGCGCAGCGGTCGGGGTGCGCCTCCTTCGTCGCAGTCCGGAGCGGCAATGTGCTCCTGAAGGCCGGGAAGAAGGTGGAAGGCTACAGGCGTCGCTAGGTCTTCTTGGATGTCCACGGGGTCGATTCGCATCTGGAGCTCCCAACGAGGCTGCCCGAGAAGACTCTAGGGTGGGCCTCCACGAAGCTCACCGACCCCAGGGCGACGCCCGTCCTGAAGCGGATCTCCTCGGACATGGACGCCAAAAAGCTGACCGGGGCGATGATGGTGAAGGAGTTCGTGACGCAATGCCTGGCGCCGCTCCAGCAGCACTCGAAGCCCATGTGGGAGTATGAGGGCATGGGAGATGTCATCAGGCTCAGATCCGCTAGCCTGATAGGCGAGGAGTGGGACAAGGCCCTGAACACTCTGCTCTTCAACGATCTCGGGGATCTTCCCGAGGCCTACGCCCCGCTGTACCGCCGTGATGATGGAAGGGCGTTGGCCGCTGCCATGCCTGATTTTGACGACCTGGGGCTCACGCCGTCCGAGCACCCCAATCCCCCGGTGCTGGTGTCCTTCGCGACACCAGCGGAGGGGAGGATTCGGAGGAGACTGTGGATGACAGGGAGGAGGCGTCCCCTCTGTCGAAGAGCGTGCTCCTCCGCAGCCTTGATGACGACAATGATGATACCAACGAGCCCCCGACCGCTGGCTCCCAGCGCTTTGCCAGGGTGCTCAGGGGGGCGGGGCCTTCCCCCCAAACCGTTCGGACGTCCGGCCGGCTGACCCCGAAGAAGCGCGCAGCCGCGCCTGCTCCGGTGGACTCTCCATGCCCCAGCAAGGTGGCCAAGACACTGTCCTCGTCCCAGCCCGTGCCGCGGCTGATAGGCAGGGCGGCCGCCGCTGAGGCAGACGTGGCTTTGCCGGCCGCGGTTCCTCAGGGCGTCATCCGCACCCCTCCCGATGGCAGCGCCACACCGGGGGTCGGTGAGGAGCACCCTGCTCGCCCCCTGGGCGCGGCCATGGCCATGCCGAAAGAAGCAAGGGCGTTCCGACCGGCGCCGAGGTGGAGAAGAAGAGGAAGTGGGTCGTGCGTGAGGAGTAAGTAACCTTCCTTGTCTCTGTTTGACCATGAATTGTGCATGTGCTCACGACTCTCCTCCTCCCACTGGCCAGGGTCGAGGTCGTGCCGAAGAGGAAGAAGGCGAGCGTTGAACCGAAGGAGCCCCCTATCCTGGGGGCGCCATCGGCCTTGGGCTGTGGTGGAAGCGAGCCGCGCCAGCCCAGCGCGCCGCTTGGAGGAACGGCCGCCGGGGGCGCGGGGGCTCTCGAGGCGGCACTCCCTGCCGCAACCGTGGCGGCCCCGACGCCGATGTAGGGGGCGGCTCCTCGCCCCCTCCTGGCGGAATCCGCTACCGAGGGCGCAGCGACGCAGCCTCGGGAGGAGCCAGCCCCCATGGGCCAACTGGTTGTGGAGCCGTCCGTGCTCGCCGTGACAGAGGAGAAACTGGAGCCCCTGGCTCCCCAAGTTAGCCACACTGCTGGACCCTTGGTCACGGCGCCCGCCGAGGCGCCGGTGTCACCTCCTGGGTCGGTTCTCGCGCTCGCGTGCTGCGGTCCTCTGATCAAGTCCGGTGCCTTGGATGAGGCCTACACCATGCTTGGCAGGCTCCGGGCCGACCTCCAAGATGCTGAGAGGCGCCTCGCGAAGGAGCGCCTGGGGCTTGTTTCTGGGTGGTCCCAGGCCGAGGCGGCCACCCAGACGGCCTGGTGCCGGGCCAAGGCTGCCATCGCGAAGAGCGAGAAGGAGGCCGCCGAGGCCAAGGCAGCCCGAGACACGGCACTGGCCAAGGAGGAGTTTGCCAGGAAGCGCTACGGTGAGGCAAAGGCCAACCTGAAGGCCTTTCAGGATGAGCAAGCCGCGCTCGCACAACGAGTCCGTGAGCAGGAGGAAGTCCTCAAGGCCCGCGAGGCGGAGCTCGCCGATCGTGACTCCGCGCTGTCCTGGGTGGCTGACGACCAGGCCAAGGAAAGCGAGCGCCTAGCCAAGCTGAAGGAGGAGGTGGAAGAAGCCCAGGCGTCCCACGCCCGACGCGTCTCCGAGACGACGACCCAGCTGGAGGCCAGGGAGAGGACCCTTGCCGTTGCCGAGGAAAAGGCGGCCGCGGAGCACGACGCCTTCCCTTCCCTCGAACTCGAACTTCGCAAGTCACTGCGCTCCATCTGCAGGGGAGGATTCTGGGAGCCTTTGGCGACCCCCGAAGCCGGCTACGCAGGGCTCTCCTTCAAGCTTGCTGAGGTGCTCGAAGGCGCTTCCACCAGGGTGGACACCATTTTGGAGGACGAGTGCCGCGATCTTCTTGCCACGGCCACGATGCGGGTCTTCAGCCAGCTCTACCTCCGTGAGCCCGGCTTCAACTTCGATTCGGTGCTCGTCCCGGTTGCTCCTGCGTCCCGCGCCGCTGCGGAAGCGGACGTGAAGGGCCCGGTGGACGCGTTGGTGGAGAAGTTCACCTGCATCGCCACCGCCAAGCCCTCGGCGACGGAAGCAAGCGGTGGTGACGACGGCGGCAGCGACGTTGACGATGAGCTTGCCGTGGCTGGGACAGTTGGCGACGACGGCCTTGGCGGTGGCGGCCCCTCCTCCTAGATCTTACCCTGCAACATTTACGGTGCCTCGTGGAGGCGTGAGTCTTTGAATTCGCAAGACATTCAGTGCCTGTAATAATTGCTTGAATTTCCTTGAATTTCGTGATTTCCTCCGGTGCCCTGTTTCCTTCCCGCTTGCTTTTGTGCTCTGCGTCGGCAGGGCCTAATCCCGCGCATACCTCGACCGCCGTTGGGGCGTCCGGATCGCCAGGACGAGACCAAGGGGCGAGGGGCTACGTGATCAGTGAGGCCCCTAAGTCGCGATGCTCAGGGGTCCCCCTTGACATGCGAGCAACACTCACGAAGGAAACATGGTGATGCCAGGGTGGATTTGGGGCGCCTTGGTGCTCTGCGTTGGCAGGGCCCAATCCCGTGCATACCTCGGCCGCCGTTGGGGCGTCCGAATTGCCAGGACGAGACCAAGGGGCGAGGGGCTACGTGATCAGTGAGGCCCCTGAGTCGCGATGCTCAGGGGTCCCCCTTGACGTGCAAGCGGCGCCCGTGAGGTGAGTTCATACCTTTTCTCGCTAGCTTTTACCTGGGAGGGACGTGAGAAGACCAGGTATCAGAACCTGGTGAGGCGGCTCACGTCAGGCCTGTCCTGAGCGTAGCCCCCGGCAAGCCCCCTCATGCGTGCATCCCAGGGGAACGCTGCGTGATGGGGCTGTGCGAAGAGCCGGGAGGCCATCCTGAGGTTGGTGAAATGCTAGGGCGCCCTCAGTTGTTTATCCCCCAGTGCGGAGCATGGGGCTTCCACTGGGCGTGGGCATAGCCGCTGAGCGACAGCGTCGTCCGCCAGCGCGGAGCATGGGGCTTCCACTTGGGCGTGGGAAGGGAGCTCTGTGTTAGAGTCTCCGGGCGTGTACAGCCCAATAAGTTTGCACTCGTGGCTTGCACGGCTGAACTGGGGAGGTGTATCTAGGAACTCGTGAGCCAGCGCGGGACTCACGAGGCCCTACCTCAAAGGCGGGTTGCGCCTGAACTTTTATAGCGCGAGGCGCGCTTGTAAGACCTGTGGGGTGCGGGTAACCTGCGCCGAATGAGTCTCCGGAGGCCATCGCATGAGAAGGCCAAACACCAACGACCCCAGGAGGTGACGTGTGCAGAGCCAGGCCGCCAGACAGAGCTCAGCCGTTGGGTTTATTAACGCTGCAGGGACGGACCCGAGCACAGACGTCGTGCCCAGTCTTCTCATGCGACAAACCCAAGGAAAAAACACACGACGCGTGGCTCCCGTGACGGCGAAGCGCCGAACAGCGGTTATTGGAACCGGGCCACGCGCCCTGACTCACCCACACTCGATTAGCTCATGCGAGGACAAGCACCAAGGGCCTCGGCAAGGTGACGTACACGGGGCTGGCCCGCGAGACAGAGCTCAGCCGCTTAGATTTATCGACGCTGTAGGGACGGACTCAAGCATAGGCGTCGTGCGAGCCCTTAATCATAAGGCGGTCAAAAGCGGGGTTGTAAGGGCGCGGCGACGTTCATGGTGATGAAGCACCGGGCATGCAGTTTGAATACTTAGGAAATTCATTAAATGCAGAATCAGTCTGGTGCA
The DNA here is from genome assembly GCA_039707655.1 of Elymus sibiricus. Classification (NCBI taxonomy): domain Eukaryota; kingdom Viridiplantae; phylum Streptophyta; class Magnoliopsida; order Poales; family Poaceae; genus Elymus; species Elymus sibiricus. The sequence continues at coordinate 85,239,226 of CM077663.1, forward strand.
TGCGCAAAGCGATACAGTTGCGAGGGCGGGCCCTAGCAGCTTGAGGATGGTGCAGCCCGGTGGGCGCCCTCAATTGAACAAACCAAAAGTCACCTGGCATCGGCGCTGCTGAAGCGTTGGGGTAGTTGTCGAAGCTGGATCATCACGAGCTTGAGTGCTCCAGAGGCTCGAGTAGCCCGCGTGGGTCTGGGATCTCCGGAAGATCCTCGCGGCGTCGGGTCTCATGAGACGCGAGGACGGTCTGCATGAGGCGCTGGTACGTAGCGCCCGAGTTCGCGAGGACGAAGGGCATGCGGATGTAGCTGCAGGGGAAGCCCCCACTGCGTCCATCACGCGACGGCCAGAAGAGGCCCTACGATGAGGCCCTGTTGAGGCCTGGGATGTTGACGCAGACGCGCAGCCTTCCGTCGTGGACGGCTGCCGCACCGGGTGGCGCAGGGCGATGCTCGCCGCGCAGGGCCTGTGCCTCCTGAAGCTCCCTGATCGCGTTGGTGATGAACTCTCTTGTTCCTGGCGCCTCGCGCCTTGCTTCTTGCTTGTGGGGGCACGCGTCGAAGCACGCCTCCGAGTGGTGCCCGAGCACCTCCCCCGTCGTACCCGTCAGGTTGGTAGCTCTCCAGGTGGAAGCCCCCGAGCCTGTCCTGAGGGAGGCGCCGGGCGTGCCTTCCTATGCGAGAGGGAGAGGCGCCCCAGCGGCGGACGCAGAGCCTGAGACGCCAGCGGTGGAGGTCAAAGCCCCCTGGCAGCTCTTGGGGAGGAGCTGCTTCTGCTTCTTGCGGGTGTCCTCGGGAGGCAAGACGTCGCCCTCGTCGTCAGAGTTTTCGGCCGCCGCAGCCTGGTAGGCGCGTTCAAGGGAGCTGACTGCATCCTTCTCGTCGCAGGCGACCGTGATGACGCGGCTGCACCCTGGCATCTTGAGGACATTGTAGCCATGGTGGACTGCCGCCATGAACTTGGCGAGGGCAGGGTACCCAAGGATGGCGTTGTACGGGAGGCCGATGTGAGCAACATCGAAGTCGATGAGCTCGGTGCGGTAATTGTCGCGCTTGCCGAAGGTGACTGGGAGGCGCACCTGCCCGAGTGGTGTGGTGGAGCCGGCGGTCACTCCTGAGAAGGGCTTGGTCGGCATGAGCTGGTCATAGGGCACCTGGAGCGTCTCGAATGTCTCGACAGAGAGAACATTAAGCCCAGCGCCGCCGTCGATGAGGGTCTTGGTGACGAGGACGTTGCTGATGGTGGGCATGCAGAGCAAAGGGAGCGCGCCTGCGGCAGCTGAGCACTTGAGTTGGTCCTTGGAGTCGAAGGTGATGGCCCACTTCGACCACTTGAGGGGACGCGTGGCCTCGAGCTTCGGGAGGGCGGCGTTCACCTCGCGAGAGAACTGCTTGAAGATGCGGTGTGAGGCTAGGGCTTGAGCCCCGCCCAGGATGCAGGCAACCGCACGGGGCTCCTAGAAGCCCCCAGCCCCATCGTCCCGCCGGTCGTCTTCGTTCCTTCTTGGTGGCAGCGGTAGCGGAGGAAGGCCGGCCCTGTCCCGAGGACGGGCCTCCCGGGGCTGATCGCGCCAGGTTCCGTCACGAGGCTCGTCACACCAGCGGTCATCGCGAGGCTGGTCGCGCCAGTCCTGTCGTGAGTTGCGGTTGTCCTGACAGCCTCCGTTGCGGCCTCCTCCACGGCCGTAACCACGGCCACCACGCTCGGGGCTGCGACCGAGGCGCTCGTCGCGGAGCTCCCTGAGCTCTTGGCAGTCGCTGGTGCTGTGGGTGTTGGTGTAGTGGAAAATGCAGAACGGGCGGTTGCTCTTGAGGGGTTCTTCCTGGTCTCGACCACGCTTTGCCTTGGGCTCGGCGGCCAGAATGGTGGGGTTCTTGCATTTTGCCTCCTTGGCCTTGGCCTTCTTGTCCTCAAGGTCTGCCTCCGGAAGCTCACGGAGGGAAAGGCGGCCCGCCTCGGCCTTCGCGCACTTGTTCGCCAGGTGGAACATCTCCAGGGCAGAGCACAGATCGTCGTGGATGGCGAGCTCCTCTCTCATCCTGAGGTCCCTGACGCCATCGGTGAACGCCGAGATGATGGCTTCATCCGACGCCTTCGGAATCTTGAGGCGGTCGCTCGTGAAGCGTTGTATGTACTTGTGCAGGGTCTCTCCCTCCTGCTGCTTCACGCACCGCAGGTCGCTCACCACCGGGGGGCGGTCCTGGGTGCCCTGGAAGTTGGCGGTGAAATGCTCGCGAAGTTCGTCCCAGGAGGAGATCGATTCCTTCGGGAGGTTGAGGAGCCAGGAGCGTGTGCCATCCTTCAGAGTCACGAGGAACCAGTTCGCCATGACCTTGTCACCACCTCCTGCCGCCTCGATGCTCAGTGAGTAGAGCTGGAGGAACTCTGCTGGGTCGGCGGTGCCGTCGTAGCGCGGAGGGAGGTCCGGCTTGAACTTGCTGGGCCAGACGACGCGGTGCAGCTCCGAGGTGAAGGCACGGCAGGCCGCTTCGCTCTCAGGCACAACGTGGACGGGAGGAGCCTGGTCTTGATGTCCGTCCGCCGCAACCTCCAGCAGCGCATGGTCTTGATGCTGGCGCTGCGGCGGGCGAAGCGTACGCGCGTCACCTTGCGGCCGCGGCACCACCTGGCAGCTCACCTCGTCTCGTGCGCGCGCTGGTGCCGCGCGTGGCTGGTCGCGGGGGCGCACTTCGCGCCTGGGCTCGAGGTCGGTGCTTTGCAGGGACGAAGGAGGAGGCGCGTATTGGAAATATGCCCTAGAGGCAATAATAAAAGTAGTTATTATTATATTTCCTTGTTCATGATAATCGTTTATTGTCCATGCTATAATTGTCTTGATTGGAAACTCAATTGCATGTGTGGATACATAGACAACACTGTGTCCCTAGTATGCCTCTAGTAGACTAGCTTGTTGATCAAAGATGGTCAAGGTTTCCTGGCCATAGACATGAGATGTCATTTGATAACGGGATCACATCATTGGGAGAATGATGTGATAGACAAGACCCAAACTATGAACGTAGCATATGATCGTGTCAGTTTATTGCTATTGTTTTCTGCATGTCAAGTATCTGTTCCTATGACCATGAGATCATGCAACTCACTGACACCGGAGGAATACCTTGTGTGTATCAAACGTCACAACGTAACTGGGTGACAATAAAGATGCTCTACAGGTATCTCCGAAGGTGTCTGTTGAGCTGGCATGGATCGAGACTGGGATTTGTTACTCCGTAGGACGGAGAGGTATCTCAGGGCCCACTCGATAATACAACATCACAATAAGCCTTGCAAGCAATGTGACTAAAAAGTTAGCCACGGGATCTTGTATTACGGAATGAGTAAAGAGACTTGCCAGTAATGAGATTGAACTAGGTATAGAGATACCGACGATCGAATCTCGGGCAAATAACATACCGAAGAACAAAGGGAACAGCGTACGGGATTATCTGAATCCTTGACATAGAGGTTCAACCGATAAAGATCTTCGTAGAATATGTAGGAGCCAATATGGACATCCAGGTCCCGCTATTGGTTATTGACCGTAGAGGTGTCTCGGTCATGTCTACATAGTTCTCGAACCCGCAGGGTCTGCACACTTAATGTTCAGTGATGTTTCGGTAGTATTGAGTTATGTATGGTGGTGACCGAAGGTTGTTCGGAGTCCCGGATGAGATCCCGGAGGTCACGAGGAGCTCCGGAATGGTCCGGAGGTAAATATTGATATATAGGAAGTCCCGTTTTGGTCACCGGAAAAGTTTCGGGTATTTCCGGTATTGTACCGGGAGTGCCGGAGGGCCATCGGGAGGGGCCACCCACGCCGGGAGGCCACATGGGCCTGAGGGGTGATGCACCAGCCCTTAGTGGGCTGGGCAAACCAGCCCCACAAGACCCATGCGGCTAGGAAGGTGGGAAAGGAAAAAAACCCAAAGAGAGGGAAGGATTCCAAGTAGGATTGGAATCCTACTTGGAGTAGGATTGGAGGTGGATTCCTCCACCTCCTCCCACTTCGGCCGAACCCCCTAGGGGGAAACCCTAGGGCTGCCTCCTCCCCCCTCCCTCCTATATATACTAGAGGAATAGAGCCCCCCAAAGACACAAGTCCACGTGCCAGTTCTCTATTCCCTAGTTTCTCCACCAAATAGATTCCGACGGTGCTTAGGCGAAGCCCTACCGGAATAGTTCCACCACCACCGCCTCCGCGCCGTCGCGCTGCCGGAGAAGTCATCTACATCTCCGCTCCCTCTTGCTGGATCAAGAAGGCGGAGATCGTCATCGAGCTGTACGTGTGCTGAACGCGGAGGTGCTGTCCGTTCGGCGCTAGATCGTGATTGGATCGCGGGACGGCTAGCGATTTGGATCGCGAAGACGTTCGACTACATCAACTGTGTTTCTTAACGCTTCCCGCTTAGCGATCTACAAGGGTATGTAGATCCACTGTCCCTCTCGTAGATGCTCATCACCATGGATAGATCTTGCGTCTGCGTAGGAAAATTTTTGTTTCCCATGCAACGTTCCCCAACAGCGCGCCGTGGGCCATGTCGCCCGCCTAGAAGGGCTGGGGATGAAGCGAGTGGGAGGGCGTCGGGGCCTCGCCGGTGGCGTCGATGAGCTCGGCGATGCGGCCAAGCCAGTCTTCGTAGCGGTCGTTGGTGGGGCGGTAGCGCAGCAGCTCGCGCGCCATGAGCAGCGCAGTCGGTGCGTTCGCCGGTCCACGGTGGGAGTGGGAGGATGACGTCGTGGCAGTAACAGGGGACGGAGTGGCGGTGTAGTCGTCGCGCTGCACGGAGGGTGGCAGCGACGAGTCCTGCTGCTCTTGAGCAGCCGGGCTGGTGGCAGCGTTGGCTGCCGGAGAGATGGAGCGGCATGGGGCGCCGCGGCCCACGGGCGCCGTCTGGGCGACGCGAGCGGCCTGGCGCTCGGCACGAACTCGGCGGTCATCGGCCATGGCAGCGACGGAGCTGAGACGGGGTGGAACCGGAGAAAGATTTCGACACGCCCCTACCTGGCGCGCCAATGTCGGAATCGGGGCTCCGCAAAACCCAACAAGGTTCGAACACTGGGGCGTGTGCGAAGATCTCAACCGGTTCAAAATCTAAAGCCTGTCACCCTACGGCCCAGCTGCGTCGAGTTAGTGTGAGCGAGGAAGAAGATGGACTCAGAGATTTACCCAGGTTCGGGCCACCTGGCGGTGTAAAACCCTACTCCTGCTTTGTGGTGCATTGGCCTCACGAGGAGGCTGAGGATGAACTAGTACAGTGGTTGGGTGGCCTCTCGAGGGCTCTTGCTAATGATGAACTGGTGCCCCCCTCCAAGGTGGGAGCTCGTCCCTCTTTATTGGGGGCCACGGTCCTCTTCCCTTATGGCACAGACGGGAAGGGATCCCACAACGGCCAAATTTGAAAGGGGACAAGAAGTACATCCTATCCTGACTAAAGGTGGTCTTCGCGTGCAAAGCTCCCGGGTGTGACGCAGTGGTGGGCTCGGCGATGACATCCGTCTTGCCGAGCTCGTGGTCTCGGTCCTCTTGCACTAGGAAGGAAACCTTTGGGGGGTTCCATGGGAACCCGCGTACATCCTTGCCTCCTTATCATGAAAGAGGAAATTGTCCTCCTTCTGCGCCCGCTGGCGCCCGCCTGGCTCTGCCGTCAGAACCCACGTCACCCCGGCCTCACGAGGCCGGGTACTTGCATAGGAATCTCCGCTCCTCGGGAGGCAGCCCGGGGGGATGCCACTTCTCCGGAGGTCTTGGTGTTGCTCTCGTCGCGAGGCGGGGGCTCTCGCGAGGGCCTTGACTTGGGGGGCTTTTTGTTGGGCCGTACCGGGCCGCCGTGGTGGGCCACGTGCTGGACCGCAGTCAGGCAGGTCTGGGTACCCCCGATCCCAGAACGCCGACAGCATCCAACCTCATTTTGACCAAGGCCTCAATAGAAGCATCATGCTCCTCCTTTTGCGTGGCGAGGGCCCTTTCAAGATCCTCAGCAGTGAAGGATCTACGCTCATCCGAAGAGGATGTCCCATTCTTGATAGGGAGTGCAACTAAAGGATTCCCATCATTATCCATCTCGCTCTAGGGCATTTAAGCCACAAGATTAGAGCACGAGGCTCTGATACCAATTGAAAGGATCGAGATGGACCTAGAGGGGGGGTGGTGAATAGGTCCAATTACAAATTTTAATTGTTACTTAGCAATTTTAGGCAATAATGCGGAATATGAAAGTGAGCCTAACAATTGCAAAGATGCTATATGTGCTATGTATACTAAGCAAGGCAACAAGTAAGTAGATAAGCAAGCACAAGTAATACAAGTAAGTACTCAAAGACAAGTAGCCACAAGTAGGGAGTTAGGGTTAGGGATAACCGCAACTCCGAGAGACTAGGATGTATGCCGATGTTCACATCCTTGGAGGGAAGCTACGTCACCGTTTAGAGAGGTGGATGTTACCACGAAGGCACACCAACGCCACGAAGGCTCACCCTATTCTCTCCTTGGGATAACACCACGAAGGCGTTTCTCAACCACTAGTGGTAGGCCTTGAGGTGGCCTCCAAACCCTCACAAACTTTCCGGGGGAAATCACAATGGTTTGATTCCTCTCCGAAGAACTCCTACCGCCTAGGAGTCTCCAACCTCCAAGAGTAACAAGATCAAGGGAACCGCTCAAAACTTGCTCAAATCACGAATTGCTTTGGTTGAGAGGAGGGGAGAGGGACGATCTATCTTTTTGTTCGAACAACACTCAAGAATCCTCACAAACGCTCTTGGGATCTAATATTTGGTGAGGACAAGAGAGAGTGAGAGAAGGAAGTGTTCTTGGAATCTTTCTAATGTGTTGGACAGCTCACACACGAGGTGGGAGAAGACTATACATAGTGGTGATAGGAAAATGGCCGTTAGAGCCACTTATGCTGCACAGTTGCCGGACGTCCGACAGTTGTCGGTCGTCCGGAGTGGCACGAGGCCTCGGACGTCCGACAGGGGTCGGTTGTCCGAAGAACACGAGAGAGCATGTCAGTGCAGCAGTATGGATGGGGAGGATGCACAGCATACGGATGGCCGGAGGGCGTCGGCCGTCCGGGGCACGGTCGTCCGGAGGGAACCGCGTCCGACATTTTGGCTCTCGTGTGTGGCGTCGGATTTCCGGCCGCACCCGGATGTCCGGAGCTCGGACGACCGGAAGGACCAGAAATCCGAGGATTCGTTTCTGATGGCTGGCTCCGGATATCCGGAGAACGTCGGTCATCCGGCGACCGGACGACCGAAGACCGCCGGACGTCCGAAGAGAAACGGAACAACCTGATGAGGAAGTATAAGAGGATTTTTCCTAGATTTTGAGCAAGTTTATTGCGAGAGCCAGTGATCCCCTCTTAATAGTGCGGGATCCCTATACTCAAGAGTAAACAAAAAGAGATAGAACATTTCGTCTTGTTTCTCCGTACTTCAAACATCCTGGATATGTTAGTCACGATCCCCACAACAGTCTCTTGGGAATTAAACCTGAGATGCATTTGATGAAAATGATTAGTTCCCTATATGTATGTTGTCAACAACATCAAAATATGATTAAGGGCATGATTGCACTTTCAATCTCCCCCTTTTTAGTAGTTGATAACAACATACATATAGCTCTCAAAAAGTAAAGTAGACTTAGACAGCTTAGGAGAGATTTGTTACAGAGCTCCCCCTCATTATATGCATAGTGAAAATAATTATGGTCAGGAGCTCCCACTTACTTGATAATGAGTGCATCGGATATATCACAGATCAATATGTCGACACAAAAGAATAAGAATATCTCATGATAACACAACACTCATATATAGCATAATGGTTCACCATTCATAAATAGCATTACATCATAGATAACATAGCATAATGGGGTTCATCATACATAGATAGCATCTTATATCTTATATTTACTAATTGGATGCACCATACGAGGCTCCATGTTAGTTCTCATAAACTAAGCAAATTGTCCGTTAGATCTCAAGATTAATTATCTATAGCCGTCGGATGAGGTACCTTAATTAAGAGTCCTAGGATATTGTCCCACGTGCACCTCTTTATCTTTATTTAAGGAATATATAAACCAAGCCAATACGTATTGCCGGTTGAACTCTACCATGTCTATACGGAAAAAAAATCTTTTGAAGATTCGTTGGCTCAACCTTTAGTGCTCGATCAACACAATGAAGCATCAGCGAGAAAACCATAGCGCCGTTTTTCTCACGATGTCCTGAATTTTCGAGTTCCATGCATGCAACGCGGCCTTGGACTGGATGGCTTTCACGCGCATGTACACCATGGACTGCATGGCCTCCAGCCGATAGTACATGATGGCTTATCCCCACGCAGGCATGCATGGCAGCTTGACGCAGGCATCAGAATTGACAATGTTGACGCACGCGTATACCAGCAGGACTGGACGCGGTGGTCCTTAACGCAGGGCTCGGCCGTGGATTCACCAAAGGACGTGATGCAGGACTGCACGCTGGCGATCCGGAGGAGACATCAACCAGCACACCTGCGTCAGCAAGGACGAGACCATGGCTGCGCGCTGTCCTTGGCCTTAGACAAGCTCGACGTATATACTATAAGGCCCAAACAACAAAAGCGGTGGTGGAACCGATTACCGAACTTTGCCTTTGACATCCAATCTACCGATGATAGTACTACATGCGAGCTAATCTACTGATGAACACACGTACAGTTCTTGCATATATGTTGGATAGTACCTGTGATCACCTGAACACTCCATTGTACAACTTCTCCAATTCGTATTCTAATTAGTGACAAGCGGAACCTACAAAGATTAATATGTATATATAGATCATAATCATTCGAGAAGTATGATTAAGTTAATGAGGTGAGTCGAATTTTGTACTGACATTCAGCCCAATAGTTACGTATTTATCACCGTGGTGCAAGAACTAGACAGCAAGCATCAACTTATCATACTAACTAAAATATCATTACGTACCACCACTCATGTTAGCAAGTAGGAATTTCGTAAATGCCCAACCAGTATGTTAACTGCATGTATGGTCTGCATTGGTAAACCTTGGTACTGTTGGGAAATAGGCTACTGGACAGATTTTTTAACATAAATATTCTCTCGATCATTTGCTATATGCTATATTAAACTTAACTAAGTTTAGCTATTTATCTAATGTGATGCATACAATGCGCGCCGATGTGCTTTGTTCTAAAATAAATTGGTATTAACCGAGGAATTTTCACACTTTATTTTTGGAATAAATTGTTTCACAAATCGAAGCAACATGTTTATGTGTTATTAGAGATAAATATGTAGGTTGTCTGCATCCTACTGGTGCAAAGGTCACACTGCAATAAAACATTCCTTTAAATCAAAGTTGGATGCGACACTTTGAGAATAGTAGCTTTTTCTTTTGAGGGATTGTGTCGTTTTATTCGGCAGTTGGCAAAGACTTTGATGGTTGTTGGTTAATTTATTCAAAACCTGCTTCAACCATGTCATACATTTTTCATGGGTGAGAAGATCTGCTACATTGTTTGGTCATCTAGCCACAGTTTTTCTATCTTTGAATTTATAGTTTCTTTTCGTCATATATAATGAAAATTCTACCTCAAATTCAGACTAAAAAAGTGGGTATATTAGTAGGAAACTGCTAGACTTTGGTTCTCTCATCGAGGTGTCACAACTATTACTTTATTCATAGTTTATACAGAAAAGCTCATGTATTTCTCTGCTGTTATAAGACATGTATCTTATCTTACATATATTTAATATTCGTTATGTATGTGATGTGGGAACCCATGCATTCTTTTAGTGACGACGGAACTGGATTGAATGAGATTTGGTCGTCCACAAAATTTTACGGAACATATAGGATTTTCATTTCATGTAAAAACAATATTGAACACATATACAATCTAATTGGATGAAGGTATCTAACTCCTACCGTCTATGTCTAATAAATAAATAAAAATTACATATATATTTAACTATAAACACTTAAACAATATGTTTATTATTTTCCTACACTACTAATTTAAATAAACTTTCCCATGCAATAAATATTGTGCTAGCCCGTGCGGGTGCACGGGTTGACGACTAGTTACATCATAGATAGCATAGCATAATGGTTCACATGAAGACTAACAAATCAAATACTAAGATAATCTCCTCCACCTTTGGCATCAAGTACCTATAAAGGGGAAGTACTAGGACAACCAGCCACGCAATCAGAGATCATTGTCATCATCATCATTACCATGGGAGCCACTGCCTCCTGCCTCGTCAAGGAAACCAGCCCACTCGGGACCAGAAGGGAAGCCAAAGTCGGAAGGAGGAGCATCAGGAGGACGCTCATCCTCATTCACATAAGTTGCTCCAGAGTCTCTCAGAAGAGCCTTCAAAGCATTCTTAGAGGAGATCATGCGAGTGACCACATCGTGGTTTTGAGAGCACTGAAAAAAGAAAGCCTTCAGCATGGCAGAATGGGCCTTCCCAAGAAAACAAGCAATGCGACCGAAGGAGGCAGAGCCAGAGGAGGCCGGACGAGACCGAGCAGCAACCCGTCGAGCAGGAGCGGATGAGGATTTCTTGGGAGCCCAATCATCCGCCATATGAGGTGGAATGACCCATTTGTGATGCACATGAGTTCGAGCAATGGGAAAGGGGGCCACATGCTCAATGAGAGCCTGAATAAAGGGAGCATGAGGAAAGGCTCGCTTGTATTGAAAACTAGTGAGGCGAATCTCATGTCATAGGAAATGAGGAATGTTGATCTTCCCTTTAGGATGTTCATTAAGACGAGTCATGAGATCGATACAATACCCGCTACAAGTCCCCTTGTCACCCATCTTGGGATAGATGGTGCGAATGACACACTGAAAAATGACGAAGAAGGGAGACCTCCAAATAGAAACTTGATTTAGATCCTTGCCCTTTTCATCGTCATCAAGATCATCAATGGATTTTAAAAGATAACCACAGGCTTCAATGGCCTTGGGTGCATGGCTTGGATCATCCTTATGGATTTTGAAACCAGTGTCAGAAAAACCAAGAGCGGCGACAAACTGAGCATAAGAGGCTGAGAGCTTGGTGTCGGAAGTCATCCAAGTGACGGTCTTGTCAGGACCAAAGAAACAAGTAGCATAGAACTGATGAATGGTAGCATGGTTGGAATCATGTTTAAAAGCAAACGGTGCAACCAGGCCAGACGACTCAATGAGATTAATGGCACCCGGATATTTCGCCGGATGAGTGCGAATATGCTCTAAGTCAATATTGTGATGAACAGACAGACCTTTTGGAACAATGACAGTGGTGAAAATGTCTGCCTGAACATTTGTGCAAAAACGAGAATCCATAGAGTCATGCATAACAAAGAATTGATCAATGTCGCGACGAAACTGAAGATAGGAAGATTTAGGGACTTGGGTGAAGTCCTTTATCTTGCGACCAAGAGAGGGAGGGGGCTCAAGAGAGATGCAACGAGCATCACCTTGAGGCTTGTGACGCCCCCAATTTGACCGTACGCTAATCATACACGCAAATGCGTACGACCAAGATTAGGGACTCACTAATCAATATCACAGCACAACACTAGACACAAATTAAAGTCATACAGCTTCATATTACAAGCCAGGGGCCTCGAGGGCCCGAATACAAAGCTCGACAAGCACGAGTCAGCGGAAGCAAATAATATCTGAGTACAGACATAAGTTAAACAAGTTTTGCCTTAAGAAGGCTAGCACAAACATAAGCAGCGGATCGAAAGAGGCGAGGCCTCCTGCCTGGGAGCCAACCTAACTACTCCTGAGCGTCGGCACTCTCCACATAGTAGTAGGCTCCAGCGGTGGTGTAGTAGTTGTCTCCGGCGTACTCCATCTCCTGGGCTCCGTCATCTGAATGTGGTAATCGTATCGAGGGGGAAGGAGAAATGCAAAGCAGCGTGAGTACTCATCCAAAGTACTCGCACGACTGACATCAGAACTATGCTAAGTATGCATTGTAGGAGATATGCCCTAGAGGCAATAATAAATGTTATTGATTATCTCCCTGTTCATAATTAGGTTTATGTTCCATGCTATAACTGCTGTGGTTCTCGAGTCTGCAATAACCACGAGGCTCGGAGGAAGACTCATATGCACGTGTGGGATAATAAACGGTAAAATGTATTCCTAGTGAAGCCTCTATGACTGGCTCAAGTATTGCATGATGATCCTGTTTTCCTGATCATGGGCATGGCTATGCCGGCAATTTTGAGGGCACAATTGTTGGTAGAACACTTGTGTTGAATCGACCCAAATTGATGTTATGCTATGAGATACATTCGTCATAAGTTAATGGTTAATAACACAGGAAGTTAATGTTTGCATAATTCCTTAGACCATGAGAGTATCGAGTTTCTTCATGCTTGCTTCATGAACTTTGGGGTTAGTTAAACGTCATCCGTAAATGGGTGGCTATTACAGCGGCTTACGGGTTCATGGAAAAGTATGTCAAGTAACTTGATAGCTCAAGATTGGGATTTGCTCCTCCGACGATGGAGAGATATCTCTGGGCCCTCTCGGTGTTACGGTATCCATCATCGTCTGGCCAGACACAGGGTGATTTGATCACAGGGATGCCGGAACACGGGAACAAGAAAAGAGAACAATACCGGCAACGAGGTAACTAGCATAGTGGACAAGGTGTTGATCCACGGGGATGCCAACATGTCTCACCTCGGGTATTTGTAACATATTGCGAAGCAACATGAATAGCACACGGCAACTGGAGGTTCACTCGAATATTCATTCGTGTGGGTATAGGGGTCAATATGGGTGTCCACGGCTCCGATGTTGATCATTGATCGGAAGGGGTTCCGGGTCATGTCTATGCTTCACCGAACCTATAGGGTCACACGCTTAAGGGTCATCTATCTGCTGAATACTAGACAAGGAGTCCGAGAGAAAGTCACTGGAAAAGTTTCGGAGACAACGGAAAAGTTCCGGAGAGAACACCGGAAAAGTTTCGGTAAAACCAAAAAGTTGTTTCGGATAAAACCATTGATCCAAAAAGGTTTCGGCAAGCACCGGGAATGTTTTGGAGGTTGCCAGATTGGTCTGGTAATTTCTGGAATTTTTCCGGAGAAAAAACCGAAAAAGGTTTTCGGAGCTGTCGGAATTGTTTACCGGGTAAACGAAGATGGTTTTAAATTAAACCACCGTACCGGAAATGTTCCGGAGCGCGTCCAGATAATTTTAGAGGGTGCCGGAAATGTTATGGGACCTTCCGGAATTTTTCAGAAGAAATAGTTTCGGAAAACATCTTGTCCCAGCGAGAGGGAACAAGATCCCACGGATCGTGGGGGCTGTTTTTGGGGGGGCCCCCTTTAGGGGACAGCCCCCTTGTGGCTGGACAAAGTGTTGGGGGGACCCCCCATGGTGGGGGGCAGCCCCCACAAATGGTGGAGAGTGTTGGGAGGAAGGTGGGGCCCCATGGGGGAACACCATGGACAAGGGAACATGTTTTCTCCATGTTTGGTGGGAACATGTTTCCTTGTTTGGTGGGTGCTTGTTTTGTGGGCTGAAATTTCAGCCCCCCCCCCTCACCCCTTCCACCACTATATAAGGAGGTGGAGAGGAGCTCTCCATACTCACTCTAACTCTCACACACATGGCATGCATGATCTGCCTTTCTTCTCTCCCTCCCACGAAATAGTTTCGTAGAGCCGAAAGGCTGTCTGGGTTCCGGTGGGAACTAGTTCTGGACGGCGAAGCCCTGCCGGATAGATGACACCGTATGTGTGCAACTCTGTAGAGAGATCGTAGTTTCGGTCTTAGTTCGTGAGTGCCTCCCGAAGGGCTGTCCGTGTGACCGTCCGAGTTTTGGAGGTCCTCCCGAAGGGCTGTCCGAGTGACAGTCCGAGTTTCGGAGGTCCTCCCGAAGGGCTGTCCGCGACACCGTCCGGGGGACTGTGCGACCGCCTCCCGGAGGGCTGTCCGCGGGGCAGATGAGGGTATACATCCTCGCGGTTGGGATGTTGTAAAATTCTAGCTGCGGGGATCTGCACCGCCGTTCGTCATCGACTCTACTTCCGCTGCGCTACGAGTCGGTAACGAAATGATCAAACCTTGTATGCAGTCTCCATAGTGGTCCTGGGCTGGTGCGTAGGTCGGAAATTTTTTGTTTTCTGCTGCGTTACCCTACAGTGGCATCAAGAGCCGTGCTATGCGTAGATGCAGGTTGCGATCAAGAATACATAGAGATGTATGGGTGTTGCACAATATAATTAGGTAGTAGATGAGATCTATTGCTGAAAATTATTTGTGCGGGTAGCAGATGAAGTCTGTTACCCGATGTTCTTGTTGCTTCCCTCGAATTTGCATATTTCTGATCTTGATAACAGTATGGTGGAGTTTCAATGTTCTGGCAATCCGCGATCCTGATTGATCAACGAAGTGCTAACAGTTCATTGAATTCCACCGTAGTTAAAAAGAAAGATGAAATTTTGCAGACGAAAGGGCAATGCAGATGTGATCTGCACGGGGGTCACGCGTATGACGAAGTTTAGTATGGGGCTCGAGATTTTATTATCTCGTGTTTCATACACCCTGGAATGTTAATCTAGCGACTTGGATTATCATGCTTGATGATGGACGTTGGTAGCTTCGGTTTGTTTCGAAACCTTAGAAGCCACGTAAAATAAATTTTTGCATGAACCGATTAGAGGCGTCTAACTTGGTTTTGCAGGATGGTTTGCATGTGCATGTGATGTGGTATAGCAGTGTTCATAATAATTTGATTATGTATGAGATGACTATATGATGTAAATTGATTAACATGACCTGCGTGTCATGATTCGGCATGATGGCTGGAGCCATATGATTGCACTTTAATGACCTGCGTGTCAACCTTATGTAATGCACTTATTTTATTAGCTATAGAGATAGCAATATTATCTGGTGCATCGACAAGGTGGTGGCAATCTTCACGAAGGTGAACACCGACGCGAATGCCGAAGACGAAGAAATACTAGACTTCTCCGTCAGAAAGGGCTATACCATATCATGCTATTATGAATTGCCTGAGATGTTTATCCCTTATGATGCACCCTTCTTGATTGCGCGGTAGTCACTTTATTAGGGTGATCTCTCACAAAAATATCAAGTAGTTAGTGTTCTCCCAAGTGTAGCACCGTCACGGCACCTAACTTTTCGGGGTATCACATGGATACATGGGTACGAACGATTAGGGATGTGTGAGGCGGGTGAGTTGAGACCTCGCAGCGAGATCACTTGGTTGTCTTGACGTTCAGGCATGAAAGTCATGAGCTCGGAACACACGCATCGAAAGATGAACAAGAGTCACATAGAGATGTGATTGGCAAGTTGGCCTACCGATTGCAATTCTCGTCACTTGAGATGGATACATCCTTGGCGTTGAATTGTAATTTGGATCTTGAATCGCTCACAATCAATTATGAGAGATATTGTTTTGAGTGGGAGCGCACTATAGAATTGAATTCTTTTAATTCTCAGTGCAATTAATTTTGAACACTGTCTAAGTGTGATTTGCATAATAGTTGTAGAATAATGGCTCGCGTTTCCACCTTCTCTATTAAAATTGAATAGCTGTTAAATATCTGGTTAAAACTTTACGGTTGGTAACGTAATGTGAGGATTATCCTCAAGAGTGCCGAGAAGGACTTTGTCCTATCGCATGCTTTCGGTATTCTCCCGCTAATGCTATGGATCATGTGACTCTCGTCCTTCGATCCAAAAGCTAGAATTCCTTTTCAGTCAAAGTGCAATATGTTTGCTTCCATGAGACCCGAACTTCGAAAGTTTGGATAGTTATGTGATATTCATGGAATCTGAAAATCATTTTCAGAGACAGACAAAGGCTAAAAGATATGAGATATCCAAAGCAATGTTTGTTTGCGAACTGTTAGTAAAGGAGTTTACTATGCATTAGACTGATAAGAGAGGGATCCAGAAGAACGCCTGTCATATGATGATGGTGAATAAAACAACAACTTAAAGAGAAAGGAAGTGTCCGAAGGGTGTTAGTGAAACTTTCACGCCTAGGAAGTCCGGGGCTAACACCACTCTTAAGTTTGGTGCTTCTTCTGAGAGTAGGAGAATTACTAAAAGTTAAACTGTTAGAAGTATAATGGCAAAAGGATAGAAGACTGGAATATCCAGCTCATGTATGAATGTCATACAGGGTTTTTTTTTTGATGTATAGAAGGCTGGTCAAAGATATAGTTCTTGGGAATTATGGTTAAACATGTTAATCACTAATTCTTGGGTATTGTGAGTTAATCACAAAGATACCCGCTCGATTGCATTCTGTTGCAACTCGATGTAAGAACTACTATGGCCTGAGAGACTAGCCAGGAATGAGGTTAAGATACACATAGGGAACATAGTAAAAGTTACTATGCCTTCCATCGGTGTATTCCCTATGTATTTGCTTTCATAATTCATTTTAGAGTTTCACACTCTAGCCCTTTGCATAAGGTATCTTGCAAGAAGGTTGTTCATAAGAGAACTTTTGATGTTCGGTGTTATGAATAACATAAGGGCCATACTTTCATTATGAATGAGACGTATGTTATGAATATTGATATTAATACATTGCCTCTGTATTTACTTTCATAATTCATTTAGAGTTTCATACACTCTAGCCCTTTGCATAAGGTATTTTGCAAGAAGGTTATTCATAAGAGAACTTTTGATGTTCGGTGTTATGAAAAACATGAAGGGCCATGCTTCCATACAGGATGGGATGTATGCTATGAATATTGATGGTAATATGATACATCCATAACACTGACGCTAAATGTCGCAAGACTAAAAGAATACCACACAAGTGTGGCACTGCATTTGGTCACATTGGAGAAACCCGCATGGAAAATTCCATTATGATGGATTTTGAAGTCATTTGATTTTGAATCATCTGACACTTGCAACTTTCCTCTGAAAAGTGAAGTGACTGAAATACCGTTCACAGGCCATAAGGAACGAGCAAAGAACATATTGGTAATCATACATTATGATGTGTGTAGTCCAATAAATGTTGTTGCAAGTAGTGGATTTATCTATCTTCAGAAATGACTCAAGTAGATGTGTGGATATTTACTTGTTGAGACGTAAGTCTGGATCTTTTGAATTCATTCATAAGGTTTTCAAAAATGAAGTAGAAGTTGTTGTAACAAGAAAATTATGTTTCTACAATTCGATTGCAGAAAGGAATATTTGAGTTACAAGTTTAGCGAATGTCTGATGAGTTATGAAAGGGGTTTCATAACTTGCACCTCCCGGAACACCACTGCAAGTGGAAAGTCCGTGAAGATGTAATCGAACCATTTATGACATGGTAAGATCAAAGATGACATAAATAAATTTGCCATTATCCCTTTTATAGAGTGATGCTTTAGAGACTGCGGCTTTTACACTGAAAAGAGCTCCATCAGGTCTGTTGAAATGACGCCATGGTGTGGTACGCCCAACCATGTTATATCTTTTCTTAACATTTGGAATATGGGGCTTGTGTAAAAGGTTACAAACCTATTCCAAATCAGACAAGTGCTACTTTGTAAGGTTATCCCAAGTCATTGGGTATTTCCCCACCACTATACCGAGGCAAAGGGTTTTGCCGCAAAACGGTATGCTTTTAAAGAGAATAGTTCTTACAAAAGGTGAGTGGGAGGACAGTGCAAACTCGACGAGATAACCAGTATCTTCGTCATCAGACCAAAGGAAAGAAACCTTGGAAGTGATTCCGGAGTTTCCTACTGCGACTGATACGGAAGTCTCTACAATAAAATGTATGGACTTCGGTCGAACTTGCAGCTGAACCACGTAGGCAGAGCTCGTGCAAACCTATCAGGTGCGCAAACGAGATATTGTTGTTAGACAACAGTATACCTACAATACACAAGGAAGCGTTGATGGGCCCTGACTCCGGAATTGGCTAAATGCCAATACAATCCGAGATAGTTTCCATATAAGTGATTCGAGATTAAAATCTTGATACACCTTTCAGAAGACTTAGAGTCTAACGAATATTTATGGAACTAAAAACTGATACGGATAAAAATGTTTTATCCATATAGCTCGACTTGTTGAAATAACAAGTTCAAGGAGTTGACTACGATGAGGTTGATTCACCGTAGCGATGCTTAATGTCGGTTCGGGTTGAACTAGCAATTAATACATATTTCAATCATGAGATATGAAACATGGATGTCAAAAGGATTTCCATCTCATGGAAATGAAACCTAGGACTTGTATGTGATACAGTCCAAAGTAATTTGTCGATCCAGAGGATGCTAGTAAGTATGCAAACTTCAGAGTTCCAGTGATGGATAGAAGAGAGCAAAGTGGAGTTGGAATCCTCGTCTTTGATGGAATGGTCAAAGGGGTTTGACTTCATCAAATGGGTATCGAAGATGCTTGTGATTCAAGAAAGTAAGTGGGAGCATAATAATATTTCTAAAAACGTTGTGTGCTTGACACATTGTTAATTGGAAGTAAATTTCTTGACACGAATTAGGACTTCATTTGAAAATAGTTTTTCGATGAAGTGCTTAGGCTAAATAGCCTCAATATTAGGCATGATGATCTATGGAGATAGATTTACCTAATGGGGCTAAGAAATGAATACATATTGACAAGATGCTAAAACCTTTTAGCATTTAAAACGCCAAGGAGTGATTCTTGCCGAAGTCACATGGAAAGAGTTTTGCGAGACTCGGTGTCCCAAAACACTGATGAGCAAAAATACATGATGGTGATTCCACACACTCTTGTGTTTGGATTAATCATGTATTCCATGGTATGTAAAACAACCAGATATGTCCAATACTCCAAAGTTGTTGCGAGTATAGATACCAAAGTGATCAAAAGTACTGATCATGGGACAACAGTGAAAGATGTCATTAGGTACTAGAATAGTACTGATGACATGTTTTCTCGCAAGCAGAGATTATGAAGTGCTCGTTGTAAGTAATTACATCGATACAGTCTTCATCAATGCTCCATGCGATTTTCGATTTAAATTAAGGGTTTTGTGTAATACACAACATAGTGGCACGGTAGTTGGAAATTGTTCCAAACAAGATACTGTGGCGAATTCTATAACAAAGGCTAAGTATGTTGACGCTTAAGAAGCGACAAAGAAGTTGTTGAATCATATAGTTCATTCATGAACTTAGTATGGTTCCAAGATGGCTTTGGTCTATGGGACACTATTGCAGATAGTTGCTCCATAGCTCAGTCTGAGGAATCAGGTTTCGACCAATGATTCACACATATGCAAAGCCAAGTCCACACAAAATATGAATTTTGTGAAAGCGTGAAAACGCGAGGATATGCAAAGTTACACACGGAGCTGAAGTCGTCAGATCCGTTGGACATCAGGCTATACCACATGCGAAGCATATTTTACACCAGTATGCCATAGGTGTAAAGTGCATTAGCATTGACTAGATTATTGACTCTAGTGCAAGTGGGAGTCTGTAGGAGATATGCCCTAGAGGCAATAATAAATGTTATTGATTATCTCCCTGTTCATAATTAGGTTTATGTTCCATGCTATAACTGCTGTGGTTCTCGAGTCTGCAATAACCACGAGGCTCGGAGGAAGACTCATATGCACGTGTGGGATAATAAACGGTAAAATGTATTCCTAGTCAAGCCTCTATGACTGGCTCAAGTATTGCATGATGATCCTGTTTTCCTGATCATGGGCATGGCTATGCCGACAATTTTGAGGGCACAATTGTTGGTAGAACACTTGTGTTGAATCGACCCAAATTGATGTTATGCTATGAGATACATTCGTCATAAGTTAATGGTTAATAACACAGGAAGTTAATGTTTGCATAATTCCTTAGACCATGAGAGTATCGAGTTTCTTCATGCTTGCTTCATGAACTTTGGGGTTTGTTAAACGTCATCCGTAAATGGGTGGCTATTACGGCGGCTTACGGGTTCATGGAAAAGTATGTCAAGTAACTTGATAGCTCAAGATTGGGATTTGCTCCTCCGACGATGGAGAGATATCTCTGGGCCCTCTCGGTGTTACGGTATCCATCATCGTCTGGCCAGACACAGGGTGATTTGATCACAGGGATGCCGGAACACGGGAACGAGAAAAGAGAACAATACCGGCAACGAGGTAACTGGCATAGTGGACAAGGTGTTGATCCACGGGGATGCCAACATGTCTCACCTCGGGTATTTGTAACATATCGCGAAGCAACAGGAATAGCACACGGCAACTGGAGGTTCACTCGAATATTCATTCGTGTGGGTATAGGGGTCAATATGGGTGTCCACGGCTCCGATGTTGATCATTGATCGGAAGGGGTTCCGGGTCATTTCTATGCTTCACCGAACCTATAGGGTCACACGCTTAAGGGTCATCTATCTGCTGAATACTAGACAAGGAGTCCGAGAGAAAGTCACTGGAAAAGTTTCGGAGACAACGGAAAAGTTCCGGAGAGAACACCGGAAAAGTTTCGGTAAAACCGAAAAGTTGTTTCGGATAAAACCATTGATCCAAAAAGGTTTCGGCAAGCACCGGGAATGTTTTGGAGGTTGCCAGATTGGTCTGGTAATTTCTGGAATTTTTCCGGAGAAAAAACCGAAAAAGGTTTTCGGAGCTGCCTGAATTGTTTACCGGGTAAACGAAGATGGTTTTAAATTAAACCACCATACCGGAAATGTTCCGGAGCGCGTCCAGATAATTTTAGAGGGTGCCGGAAATGTTCTGGGACCTTCCGGAATTTTTCAGAAGAAATAGTTTCGGAAAACATCTTGTCCCAGCGAGAGGGGACAAGATCCCACGGATCGTGGGGGCTATTTTTGGGCTGTTTTTGGGGGCGCCCCCTTTAGGGGACAGCCCCCTTGTGGCTGGACAAAGTGTTGGGGGGCCCCCCCATGGTGGGGGGCAGCCCCCACAAATGGTGGAGAGTGTTGGGAGGAAGGTGGGGCCCCATGGGGGAACACCATGGACAAGGGAACATGTTTTCTCCATGTTTGGTGGGAACATGTTTCCTTGTTTGGTGGGTGCTTGTTTTGTGGGCTGAAATTTCAGCCCCCCCCCCCCTCACCCCTTCCACCACTATATAAGGAGGTGGAGAGGAGCTCTCCATACTCACTCTAACTCTCACACACATGGCATGCATGATCTGCCTTTCTTCTCTCCCTCCCACGAAATAGTTTCGTAGAGCCGAAAGGCTGTCTGGGTTCCGGTGGGAACTAGTTCTGGACGGCGAAGCCCTGCCGGATAGATGACACCGTATGTGTGCAACTCTATAGAGAGATCGTAGTTTCGGTCTTAGTTCGTGAGTGCCTCCCGAAGGGCTGTCCGTGTGACCGTCCGAGTTTTGGAGGTCCTCCCGAAGGGCTGTCCGAGTGACAGTCCGAGTTTCGGAGGTCCTCCCGAAGGGCTGTCCGCGACACCGTCCGGGGGACTGTGCGACTGCCTCCCGGAGGGCTGTCCGCGGGGCAGATGAGGGTATACATCCTCGCGGTTGGGAGGTTGTAAAATCCTAGCTGCGGGGATCTGCACCGCCGTTCGTCATCGACTCTACTTCCGCTGCGCTACGAGTCGGTAACGAAATGATCAAACCTTGTATGCAGTCTCCATAGTGGTCCTGGGCTGGTGCGTAGGTCGGAAAATTTTTGTTTTCTGCTGCGTTACCCTACATGCATCATTATCAAGGGAAAGGGGGTTATATCTGGACTGACTGCAGAAAGCAAGAATGAGGGGGAAAGGCCTAGTCCTATCGAAGACTAGCATCTTCAACATCTTGCAGCATTAGAAGAGTGTAGATTGGTAACTCATATGTAACAATATCATAGTAGCAATTTTATTAAGTAACCACGCCCAGAGATTCTCCCTCGACTCCCTGCGAGGAAGAAAACTCGGAGCCAACATTCATTTAAAATTATCAATTTTAGTTATATTAGCTCGGGATACAACTCCAAGTCGTCCTGTTACCGTGGACACGGCTATTCGAATAGTTAATTTCATCCCTGTAGGGGTGAACCACGTTTTCCATCACGCTTGATCACCTTTGGCCGGACACACTTTTCTGGGTCATGCCCGGCCTCGAAGATCAACACGTCGTCGCCCTACCTAGGCTCAACAGAGAGGCCAGCCCACCAGTCTAAATCCTAAGCGCGCAGGGGTCATGGGCCCACTCATCCTTTGCACTCCTGCACGGTGCGAGGGCAGCCGGTGTCAGTCCTGGCACCTCTTAAATACAAGACGGTGCTTTACGCGGGCCACCCGGGCGCGTGCCACTCCATTGCTGACGTCCGAAGAGCTTCGGCTGATACAACGACGCCGAGTACCCATAACTTCTCCCACATGAAGATTAGTGCGAAAAGGTCAAATGACCAACTCAGATCAAATACCCAAACCATTAGCATTTTATTAATTGCGGTTACAAGCGCGATACACGATATGTGTTCCCGTCGCCCCGTCTCGAGGTCTTGTGGCAAGGGCCAAGAATGCCCGGCCACGCCCCGTCGTATTACACCAACACCCTCCGGTCATCCTGACCTCATCATGTATCCTCCGGTCATCCTAACCTCATCATGTATCAACAGTAAGTAAATGTAACCGTGTGTCTATAACACCAAGGGGAAAACCGAGGAATCACCCTCGATGGATCCCACTCAATGTAATCGTCAAGGTGACCAGAGAGGATTCACCCTCGATGGCCTACGCTTGAGGGGTTGCACGACAGAGTCGTCGTCGGGAGTGGTGAAGGAGGAATCACCCTCGATAACCACGACCGACTAGCTACACTACAGAGTTAGCATCAGGAGTACTTCACGAGGTGTCACCCTCGGTACTCGATAGTAGCTCTGCAGAGTCGTACAACTAAGGGGGTGTGCGGTGAATGTGACGGGCATGGCTGGTCGGTCGGTTGACCGAGTCTTCGAGTCGTCGAGTCGTCGATGAAGAAGCGGGGGCAACTGGGACTAAGGGGGGTCACAGGGGATTCATTGATCAACCTATACTAAGCAGTTGATTTAATAGCAGGTATAGTAACAGTTTATCAAAAGCAGGCTATGCATCAGAATAGGAGCTAGCTAATACAGTAGCAAAATCTAATGCAAGAATGAGAGGGAAAGAGTTGGGCGATATCGGAATGCTCAAGGAGGTTTGCTTGCCTTGCTGCTCTGCTGCAAAAGCCTGATCGTCAACGGCGTAGTCGTACCCGGCAGCAGCGTCAGTCTCGGGGTCTACCGGTAAGAAGAGGGGGGAGAAGCAATAAATATAAGGCAGACACATGCACACGATGCGTGACATGACAATAAGCAGAGCTAGGCATGCACTAATGCAGTACTACACGTCACAGACGGATCGGAAGAATATCTGACGATATTTTCCGGGTCTCGGGCTACTACCAGACAGATGAAACGGATGGAAAATTTCCATGTTCGTTATGATAGGAGCACGTGACAGCCTAACGGTCAGCGTATTCGGATTCGTGGGATTTTTCTGAGCAACTTTCATGTATAAAATATTTTCATCCGAGTTACGGATTATTTTATATTAATTTTCAAAGTTTTATTAATATTCTGAAATTAAACAGAATTAAATTAATTCAAAAAAGCATTTATGATGTCAGCATGAGGTCAGCATTGCGTCAGCAGTCAACCCAGCTGACTCAGGTCAAACCTGACAGCTGGGCCCCACCTATCATAGACTCAGGGTCTAAACAGAGTTTAATTAAATTAATAGGTTAATTAGAGGGGTGGGTCCCATCTGTCAGTGTCTGATTAGTTTTAGCTAATTACCAGGATTAATTAAATTAACCTAATTAACTACAGTGGGTTGGGCCCACATGTCATACGCACAGGGTGGGTCGGGCCCCACCTGGCAGTGACTGGGCTGTGCCCAGTCAGCACAGTTGACCGAGTCAACTGGTCAACTGGGGGCCCGGGGCCACTGGCAGGTTCACTGGGGGGTGGCCCCAGCCAGGCCAGGTCAGCAGCGGCCGGCGAGTCGCCGCCGGCGACGCTCCAGCGAGGCCCAGAACGCCGGCGGGGCTCGGATTTCGCGTAGGAGGCACTAAATCGCGCGTCGCTTGCTGCATTCGCGAGCAGGGGCTGCCGTCGTTCCATTTCGGCCATCGGGGCAGGCCGTGGTGGGCTGTGGCGTCGCCGGCGTCACGCCGTGGCGAAGGCCGGTTCGGGCAGATGGCGAAACAGCAGCTGCAGCACGCGGGGGTCACACCTAGCGCATGGGATCGACGCAGGGGAGCACCTGGAGCACGCCTGCAGCACGCGTGGGTGCTCAACGGCACGCACGGCTCGTGCCCGAGAGCAATGGCGGGCGGCGGAGCTCGGGCTCCGACGGTGACGGCGCTACGGCGGGATAGCGAGCAAACGGAAAGGTCAGGGAGGCTCTACGCGACGCGGGGAGGCGAATGGCGGCGAGTGCAGAACCAAAAGGCCACCGTACGCTCGCCGGCGTCGAGCTCCGGCGGAAGCGAGCTTCGGCTCCGGTGCAAGTCTACGCTACGGGCTCGAATCCGACGGGGGAAAGGAGGGGAAAGGAGCGGGGCCTCACAGTGGTCCTGCAGGTGAGCTCAGCGGGCTCGGGGGAGGCCTGGGGTAGCCGGAATCATCGCTGGAGCGCGTCGGCGCTCAGAGGAAGAAGACGGCTCGGGGCGGCGATGCAGGGGCTTCGGTCTCGCTCCCGTGGGCGGGGTCGAAGCAGCGGACGGTGGCGAAGCGTGGGGACGTGCTCCTAGGCACCGGGGAGTACGGTGGCCGCGGGGGCGAGCTTGGCCATGGCGACGGTGGCGCGGATGCGGGCAAGGTAGGGCAGGCGGCGCGAGAGGGAGGAATGGAAGGGGGCTAGGGTTCTAGGGGCAGCGGGGGCATCTAGTAGGCGGCGGGGAGCCGCCCGATGCGCGCCAGAGCGACGGGAGTGGCCGGTGGCGGCCATCGCCGCCTCCACGTCTCCCTGGGGAGCAGGAGGTAGACGACAGGGGGGGCAGATGGGCTGGGCTGGCACTTGGGCCGGCAGGCCTAAGTGACCAGGGCATTTAGCCCTTTTCTTTTATTTTTATTTCTATTTACTTTTCTGTTTTAAAACTTTCTCTTAGTTAATTATTTTAGTTAGAAAATACCAAACCAAAAGTATGCCACATGGCTCAATATTCCAAATGCAATATTAGACAGTAGCATAAAAGGTTTGAAGGCCGTTTGAAATTACTTGAAAATTTTATAATTCAAAAGGGCATTTAATAATTTGTTTTGCCCTCTGTTAAATTGTGTTAGAGGCACTAAACACTTTACAAAAATGTGGGTTGCAATTTTAGAAATGCCTAGGGAATATTTGAAACCTATTCATGATTTTTAATTCCTGGTTTGCAAAACTTTTAATATCACTTTTCAATGAATTTTGAAAATCATTAGGAAATTTAAGTGAGGTTTGATTCCATTGATGATCAAACATGGTTTAGCAAAACATCAACTTAATCCTTATGATCACTGTAGCTTAAAACACAAGCATTACTGTAGCATGAATCTAGGGGTGTCACAACTCTCCCCTACTAATAGAAATTCTCGTCCCGAGAATTAAGAGGTAGACGTAAGGGGGAAAGTTTGGTTACGAAAAATCTAACGAGTCCTCTCGTTCTTGGCTGCTCTCACCGAAGAGGTTGGTCCTTCTTGTAGAGTTATCCATTACTCTGATTCAGGTCAATCTGATGGAGTCGTCATCCTTTCTTCGGGATCTTCATCGTCCTACGAATGCGATAAGAAGGAAAACTCTGGAAGAACGTACCTGACGGAGAACTCAGGGAAGAAGACAAGATTTATTTCTCGAGTTAAGACTCAAGGAATCACTAAGAGCAAAATGCGATGGTATAAAAGTTTCAAACAGGTAGGCAATCATTCGATGCCTAATCAGATGAAGAAAGGGGGGAAGTTCAGAGCAACGAGAATAAATATCGCGTCTGATAAAAGAATAGATCATCCCTTGGACGGTGGCTCGGGAATTACATACGAAGCCAAGTGCAAGGGATACTTTAGAATCAAGGATGTACAAGAGAGTCAGGTTTCGATCCTGTGGAACTGTGGGTTATGGGCCCACCATGTGGAATAGGAGCAGAAAGAGCGGTGACATCTTGCACGGTCATGATAGAAGACGTGTCAGAGGATAGCTTGTCAGTTATGTTGGCAACAATGTCGGTACCAAGGGCGGGGGACGAATAGAACCATTTTCCTGCTCGTTGAAACGAGGCAGACCAATAGGCAAAGTTCTCGTCCACCGGCAGTTACCGGAATGTTATCAACAATAGTAACATGGCCTTAATGACAGAATTGATCACCGAGGTGTTTACCTAAGCAGGGAATTACCACTGTTCAGATAATTTAGACTACAAGAAAGGTTAAACAGACCAATGGAAAGGAAAATGTGGTTATACTCAAGTTTTAGGAGTATATCTTTCCCAAGGAAAAACAGAGCATGATATACATGACAGGATAGCAAGTAGATAACCATTTAGGTAAAGGGGCAAGGAAATTCATGACATCCCCATACAATGGTGTTTGGATAATTGATCAAGAAACAATTAGCATTGAGCTTAGATTATTCCCTTTGATGATCGGTATACCACATCCATGCTTCGGGATAGCAATGATATGGTGATTCGAGTAAAGGATGGAGTTTGGATACCCAAAGGATCCAGTAGGAACAACTTATAAAATAAGTCTTATAATTTCCCCATGGAAGAATGGCAATCCTTGCTGAACAAAGCATTATAACAATAGGTCATCCGGCCAGGTGTGCTAGCTACAACATCACCTTACCGAGTAATAAAGACCAAGTTATAATTCTTGAAAACGTTCCAACCATCATATCTGTCCGAGATTCAGATCTAGTTGGTGTCAGGATATCTCAGGCTCAGCAGGTCTGAGAAGGAAAAAAGGATGAAACACACGTCTATGAGACGATGTGGCAAGATTCTCGGGGAATGATCAATAGAAGCAAGCCCTGAATCATTAGCCCGACTGCAAGACATATGAACGAAAGGTCAAGACACTCGTGCCCACATGGAAGTTTTCTAGAATGGAATGTAATCAAGTTCTAGTTGAGAACCATCATAGAGGACTTCAAAGTACTCGTGTAAGCCCAGATTAGCTCTTACGAAGAACTTCTTTTCCCAGATCAATTCACTCAGTGGCTTGGCGTGCTAGGAAACACCTATGGAGTGAAGGTAGCAAACCTATCAGACCATAGAATACTTCGCACATGCATGAATGAGTTGGGACGATTCCAGAGGAAGTGAAACAAAATTTTCTCATAATCACGGCGGCAAAAATGCACGTGAACTTAGAGGAAACACTTCCTTTATCAAACATATTCTTCATGAGCTAGACACAAAGATAATGCTTTCAAGGTTTCCAACACCAGCTTCAATGTTCATCATGAATTTAATTGATATCTTGGAAGAGCCCAGAATGCTGATGAGGATCACGACACATTTGTCGAGAGGTCTCATGAAGATGTAATCGATCAGCAACGACATCAAGCAAAGAAATGGTGAAGCGAAAAGTTGTCGGAACCACCGACGAGGGTGCTAGCTCAAAATCGGAATAGCCTTTCAAGACAACCAACATGACGTTGAAAGCTTGATGTAAGCTTAATGCACTATTGGAATGGTGCTTCGGGGATGAAGGACATAGATAGCATGGTCTAGCTTTAGCATGACGATGATGATGTAGCCTAACAGCTTGGAATGACATGATCGAGTACAAACTCATAAGCAAAAAGATTACTAAGAGTTGTTGAATCGCATTGCTGACTCGATTCAATTATCGGTGCCCTTGAGTGCCCAACAACTCAGTACACGAGGAAACTGGAATCAGTGAAGGAAAACATAGCTGATGAGGAGCTTATAAGAAGCTATGTAGCTCCATGATTTTCTCGAGATACCAGGGGTAATACTCGGATGTAGACCAGAATTAAAGCTTGGACCGATGTATTGATCTGCAGAAGACAAGTTCTTAAACTGGTCTAAAAATGGGATCAAAGAAGAACAATCATGGTCAGAACCACGGTTGTAAAGTATCAAATCATAGATACAAGGTCAAATTAAACAAAGAGGAAGATTATCCGGCAAGGCACCAGA
Source organism: Elymus sibiricus (assembly GCA_039707655.1). Taxonomy (NCBI): domain Eukaryota; kingdom Viridiplantae; phylum Streptophyta; class Magnoliopsida; order Poales; family Poaceae; genus Elymus; species Elymus sibiricus. Next base: position 85,267,377 of record CM077663.1, read on the forward strand.
AGAATAGGACTCGTGAATACACTCGGGTTCACACGGAGTAACGAAGGCATAAGTTCAACCCATCGGGGCATCTTAGGAACATATACCACAAGCTTCAAGACTAATTAACACCTGCTTGACAACAGAGCATGGCTGACAAAAGCATAGGATACAGCTTATCAGGGGGAGAAAACACAAATTACCAAAGGCATTAATTATCAGGGGAAGAACTCACAAGAATTTTGAATGAGAAGGACACTGTCGGATAATAATCCAACAAGGGTTTTGGCGTCCTACCAAGGGATCTGATATGAGTATCGGAACTCAATCAGTGGAAGAAGAAAGCAAGGCATCAGATTATAGGACATCCAAATAATTTGATGCTTAAATAACCAAAGGAATTGAGACTTCCCAATTGGTGTATCAGAATCAGATGCTCCGATCAAATACAAGTAAGCTGAATGGACTTAGATGGACAATCAATCTAAGTTGATTTGTCGAGAACCAACTCATGTTTGGACAGACGTCTGAGTCGGACAGATAATTTATGAGAAACAACTGATGACTGCGTGCATCCACACACAGGTTGAATCAATAAAATCAAATGAGAACCAACAAGGATTTAATGAATATTGCTAGACATATGCAATTAACCATAATGCAATGCAGGTGAGAAAGGTCAAGAGCAAAAGGCTAATGAGGATTTCAGAAGATCGAATAGCAATTGGAAGGATTTTGTGAAACCCATGACAACTGAGGACGAACGAATCCCCGGTAAGCATAGGGGGGGTTGATGGCAGAAGGGGATCGCAAGAGCGATAAACAAAAGTTCTCGAGAGAACATCAGAGAGTATCTTCGGAGTCTTCTGATGAATCAAACCGTCATCTGGAATGAGGGGCTCTCCGGGGGAAGTAGTTACGAGAACCTAGAGTTAGAGTTAGTAAAATCTTTAACCTGAAAGAGAAGAGAGATCAGAACCCAGAGTATAGACAAGGAGTAAAAGATCCTAATACCACCCGATTGAGATGTGGGCCCGTAAGCCACACAACAATGTTAGTAAAAGTTTTTCAAGTACTAGACTCAACTTCGGCCAAGGAGTTGGAAAGGGGCTACCTACAGGCAGTCGGCTCAAATATTCTGAAATTAAACAGAATTAAATTAATTCGAAAAAGTTTTTATGATTTCAGCATGAGGTCAGCATTGCGTCAGCAGTCAACCCAGCTGACTCAGGTCAAACCTGACAGCTGGGCCCCACCTGTCATAGACTTAGGGTCTAAACATAGTTTAATTAAATTAATAGGTTAATTAGAGGGGTGGGTCCCATCTGTCAGTGTCTCATTAGTTTTAGCTAATTAACAGGATTAATTAAATTAACCTAATTAACTACAGTGGGCTGGGCCCACATGTCATACGCACAGGGTGGGTCGGGCCCCACCTGGCAGTGACTGGGCTGTGCCCAGTCAGCACAGTTGACCGAGTCAACTGGTCAACTAGGGGCCGGGGCCACTGGCAGGGTCACTGGGGGGTGGCCCCAGCCGGGCCAGGTCAGCAGCGGCCGGCGAGTCGCCGCCGGCGATACTCCAGCGAGGCCCAAAACGCCGGTGGGGCTCGGATTTCGCGTAGGAGGCACTAAATCGCGCGCCGCTTGCTGCATTCGCGAGCTGGGGCTGCCGCCGTTCCATTTCGGCCATCGGGGCAGGCGGTGGTGGGCTATGGCGTCGCCGGCGTCACGCCGTGGCGGAGGCCGGTTCGGGCGGATGGCGAAATAGCAGCTGCAGTGCGCGGGGGTCGCACCTAGCGCATGGGATCGACGCAGGGGAGCACCTGGAGCACGCCTGCAGCACGCGCGGGTGCTCAACGGCACGCACGGCTCGTGCCTGAGAGCAATGGCGGGCGGCGGAGCTCGGGCTCCGACGGGGACGGCGCTACGGCGCGATAGCGAGCAAACGGAAAGGGCAGGGAGGCTCTACGCGACGCGGGGAGGCGAATGGCGGCGAGTGCAGGACCAAAAGGCCACCGTACGCTTGCCGGCGTCGAGCTCTGGCGGAAGCGAGCTTCGGCTCCGGTGCAAGTCTACGCTACGGGCTTGAATCCGACGGGGGAAAGGAGCGGGGCCTCACAGTGGTCCTGCAGGTGAGCTCAGCGAGCTCGGGGGAGGCCTGGGGTAGCCGGAATCGTCGCCGGAGCGCGTCGGAGCTCCGAGGAAGAAGACGGCTCGTGGCGGCGATGCAGGGGCTCCGGTCTTGCTCCCGTGGGCGGGGTCGAAGCAGCGGACGGTGGCGGAGCGTGGGGACGTGCTCCTAGGCACCGGGGAGCACGGTGGCCGCGGGGGCGAGCTTGGCCATGGCAACGGCGGCGCGGATGCGGGCGAGGGAGGGCAGGTGGCGTGAGAGAGCGGAATGGAAGGGGGCTACCGTTCTAGGGGCAGCGGGGGCGTCTAGTAGGCGGCGGGGAGCCGCCCGATGCGCGCCAGAGTGACGGGAGTGGCCGATGGCGGCCATCGCCGCCTCCACGTCTCCCTGGGGAGCAGGAGGTAGACGACAGGGGTCAGACAGGCTGGGCTGGCACTTGGGCCGGCAGGCCTAAGTGACCAGGGCATTTAGCCCTTTTCTTTTATTTTTATTTCTATTTACTTTTCTGTTTTAAAACTTTCTGTTAGTTAATTATTTTAGTTAGAAAATACCAAACCAAAAATATGCCACATGGCTCAATATTCCAAATGCAATATTAGACAGTAGCATAAAAGGTTTGAAGGCCATTTGAAATTACTTGAAAATTTTATAATTCAAAAGGGCATTTAATAATTTGTTTTGCCCTCTGTTAAATTTTGTTAGAGGCACTAAACACTTTACAAAAATGTGGGTTGCAATTTTAGAAATGCCTAGGGAATATTTGAAACCTATTCATGATTTTTAATTCCTGGTTTGCAAAACTTTTAAAATCACTTTTCAATGAATTTTGAAAATCATTAGGAAATTTAAGTGAGGTTTGATTCCATTGATGATCAAACATGGTTTAGCAAAACATCAGCTTAATCCTTATGATCACTGTAGCTTAAAACACAAGCATTACTGTAGCATGAATCCAGGGGTGTCACAAGGCTGATCCGGAGGTGGAGGAGGCATGTACGACGGCCTCCGAGTGCCGGGCTTTGGAGCATTTCTGTGAATAGCAACAAATTCAGCCCGTTCTTCATACTCCATATCTTCTTCGTAGTCGGAGCCCTTCGAGGACGACATAGTTTCACGAACAGTACGCTTGGCGAGGCGCTTGAGGGGGCGAGCCCGTTCTTGGGAGTCATCGGACCCCGCACCATGGGAGGCATGAGAAGACGAGCCCACGGGGATCTTGCGCCCGGTGTGCTTGATCTTTGGCATGGCGAATCCACGACCACCTCGGTGATAAACCTAAGACAGAGAGTGGGATCAAAGCCACCATGACCACCCAAAGCAAGAAAAAACGAGGAAAGAACCGGCGGAGAAGAAGGGGGATGAGCAGATCTACCTCAGGGCAAGGAAAGGAGGGCCACGGCCGGAGATCGGTCGGCGGCGGCCCGGCGGCGCAGGAGAGTAGGGAGAGCGAGATGGGGGCGGCGCGGGGGGATAGGGTAACTGTCCAACCCCGCGACCCCCAGATTTTATATGCATGGCCGAAACCTCGGGTGTCCGAGGGCCGTCAGACGACCGAGAGACGTCGGCCGACAGGAAGCAGCTAAGGCGTCGGACGACCGAGAGGCGTTGGACGTCCGAGAGAGTTAACAGAAAACTGGTCCAGGCAGGGAGTGGAGGAAGGATAGGGGCAGAGTTGGTGACACACATGATGGCGAGATGATGAAAGTTATCATAACACATATAACAATATGACCAAACGAATCAATGATAACCCTAGTTTAGGTAAAACAAACCGCTCTAACAATGTTTATAGCAGGGGCGGTGGCTTACGCCACCATGTTTGAGTAAATGTAGTATGGCACTGCGAAGATAGGAACCTTGAGCCCATTGCCACAACTCCATCATTTAAAGCACCAAGTCACAAAAATGAGCAAAGTAACTTTGAGAGTGTTTGGTTTATTTATGCATCATATAGGGTGAGAGTGCCCATGAGTTGAGTGTCTCCCCCTAAAGATATGCCTACACCTAGACACGACATGAAGTAAATGTATGCAGGTGTGCAAAAATTTCACATAATGCTATCAAGCTCCAAGATACCAAGTTCATGCCTAAGTTGACAGAACCTAGCTTCATCCAGCGGTTTGGTGAAGATGTCAGCAAGTTGTACATCCGTACCAACATGAGCAAGAGCAATGTCACCCTTTTGCACATGGTCTCTTAAGAAGTGATACCGAATGTCAATGTGCTTGGTGCGAGGGTGATCAATAGGGTTTTCAGCAAGCTTGATGGCACTTTCATTGTCGCATCGTAGAGGCACATTTTTGTAAGTTATACCATAGTCCTTCAAAGTTTGCCTCATCCATAGCAATTGCGTGGCACAGCTTGCAGTTGCAATATATTCGGCTTCAGGGGTGGATAGGGAGACACAATTTTGCTTCTTCGAGGACCAACTTACCAAAGAGCGTCCAAGAAACTGGCATGCCCCGGAGGTGGATTTCCTTCCCACCTTGTCTCCAGCCCAATCCGCAATCCGTGTACCCGATGAGATCAAACTTGGCATCCTTGGGATACCACAGACCCAACTTTGGGGTGTGAACAAGGTATCTAAGAATATGCTTAACCGCCTTATGATGGCTCCCCCTGGGGGTAGCTTGAAATCTTGCACAAATGCCTACACTTAACATGATGTCTGGTCTAGAAGCACAAAGATAAAGCAGTGAACCAATCATAGAGCGGTAAAGAGATGGGTCAAACGGGATACCGTTTGTGTCTTCGTCAAGAAAATTTTTGGTTGCCATGGGCGTCTTGCAAGGGCTGGCGTCTGTCATTCCGAACTTCGCAAGAATGTCCTTGAGATACTTGGTTTGTGACAAGAAAATTCCTTCTTGAAATTGTTGGATTTGAAAACCGAGAAAGAACTTCAAGTCCGCATTGAGTGACATCTCAAAGGTCTTGGTCATGGATTCCACAAACTTCTTGCATAAATGAATGTTAGGAGAACCAAAAATGATATCATCTACGTAAATTTGGCATAAGATCAAATCACCCTTTTCCCTTTTAGTAAAAAGAGTAGGATCAATCACCCCTCTCACAAAACCATCATCGAGTAAAAACTTCTTAAGATGATCATACCAAGCACGAGGTGCTTGTTTGAGGCCATACAGAGCCTTGTGAAGTTTGTACACATAGTCTTTGTGATTGGGGTCAATGAAACCAGGTGGTTGTGATACATAAACCTCTTCTTGTAGAGGACCATTAAGAAATTCACTCTTCACATCCATTTGATGTAGAGTAAAACCATTGAAAGCAGCATAAGCAAGTAAGATGCGAATTGATTCAAGATGGGCAACGGGAGCAAAGGTCTCATCAAATTCCAAACCTTCAACTTGTGAGTACGCTTGTGCCACTAACCTTGCCTTGTTTCTGATGATTACACCATCCTCATCTTGCTTGTTCTTGAAAATCCATTTTGTTCCAATAACATTGTGTTCCTTAGTTGGCCTTTTGACTAAAGACCATACTTTGTTGCGCTCGAAGCTGTTCAACTCTTCTTGCATTGCAACAAGCCAGTCGTTGTCCATCAAGGCATCTTGTACCTTGTGTGGCACAACACTAGAGACAAACGAAAAGTGAGCACAAAAGTTGGTTAATTGTTTACGAATGACTCTACCCTCCGATATGCCGGTGTGAATTTGCTTGACATCAACACGACGGGCTACACGAGGCATGATGGAGGTTAGGGTTTCACGAGGCTCAATTTCATTTCCATCATCAACATCTTCAATATGTGAATCTCTAGGGTGTTGTGAAAGATCTTGTTCTTCATGTATCATTTGTTGAGATTCACCATCACTAGAAGATTCGTCATCATCGACATGTGCATGTTCTTGCTCTTGTTCTGGATGATGAACTTGTTCTTGTTCTTGTGCTTGATGGTGTTCTAGGTCCCGTGTAGGACCTAGTTCTTGTTCTTGGATTATGAACTCCTCTTGAGGAACGGGTTCTTGTTGTGATGTTGGTGTAGTAGTAGTTTGAGCATGAGTGGTGCTAGTGTCCTCATTTGAACCTTCACAAGGAACATGTTCCATTGGAAGGAGAGCACCTACACCCATGGTCAAAATGTCTTGTGAAGGATCTTCATCACCTGCATCACTTAGATCAACTTGCTCCCCATGGGAGCCATTAAATTCATCAAACAACGTCACAAGTTTCTACAACACATCCGGTGGATTTGTTGTAGACCCTATAGGCATGGGAGTTTGATCCATAACCAACAAATATTCCTTCGGTTGTTTTAGATTGAAATTTTCCTAACCGTTCTCTCTTGTTGAGAATGAAGCATTTGCAACCAAAAACCCGGAAATATTTGACATTTGGTTTGTTCCCGGTTATGAGTTCATATGGGGTCTTCTCCAAGATCTTGCGAAGGAATAGATGATTCGATGCATGACATGCTGTGTTGACAGCCTCTCCCCAAAAGCTATGAGGTGATTTGTACTCATCCAACATGGACCTTGCCATTTCCACAAGAGTGCGGTTCTTCCTTTCGGCTACCCCATTTTGTTGTGGGGTATATGGTGCGGAGTATTGATGCTCAATTCCTTCATCACTAAGGAACTCTTCCAAGGTATAGTTCTTGAACTCAGAGTTATTGTCACTTCTTATTGCCAAGATTTCTTTGTCAAATTTTCGTTGAGCTTGCTTGGCAAAATCAATGAAGGTGATTTTTGTCTCGTCCTTCGACTTGAGAAAGAACACCCATGTGTATCTTGAGTAATCATCAACAATAACGAAACAATACTTCTTCCCACCAAGACTGTCCCATGAAGGAGGCCCAAAGAGATCCACGTGAAGGAGCTCCAAAGGTCTTGAAGTTGATACTATGTTCTTGGGGGGATGCTTTAATTGATGTTGCTTCCCTGCTATGCATGCACTACACACACGGTCTTTCTCAAAAGATACATTGGTTAGTCCAAGGATGTGTTCACCCTTTAAGAGATCTTGAATATTTCTCATGCCGACATGGGCTAGCCGGCGATGCCATAGCCATCCCTTGTCGGCCTTGGCCATGGGGCAAGTTGCATGAAATGTGCTCTCTTTTGAGAAATCAACTGTGTAAAGGTTGCCATCCAACTCCCCCACAAAGGCAACTTCAAGAGTATCTCTCTTAAAGACTTCCACATCCGTTAGTCCAAATAGTGTATCATAACCAACAGAAGCCAATTGACGAACAGAAAGCAAATGATATTTTAGCGATTGGACAAGCATGACATTTGTAAGTGACATGTCATTGGTGATAGCCACCTTGCCCAACCCAAGTACCTGTCCTTTAGACCCTCCACCAAAGACAATGCTCATAAATGGTCGAATAGCTTCCATGAAGTCCATGAGCAATGTTCCATCTCCGGTCATATGATTTGAGCAACCGCTATCAATCACCCATTTGACTCTACCGGAGACACCAACCTACACACAATTCAAGTCTTGGTTAGAGGCACCCATTTTACAATGGGACCTCTCAAGTTAGTAACAAGGGTCTTAGGAACCCAAATTGCATAAAACCGAAAAGCATTTGTAGGACCAACAAACTGAGCATAAACATCTCCATCTTTTCGCTTACAAAGCACATACGATGGAGGCACAAATTCTTTTGGCTTGTTGGGAGTAGGCTTGCCCCTAGTGGCCTTCCTACTCACATCCTTGTCAACCTTACTCTTTCCTTTCTCCTTGTGCCCTTCTCGCACAAATGTCTCCTTAAGGGGAGTTGTAGACTTATGTGTCACTACCTTACTCTTGCTTGTGCTTGGATCAAATCCAAGTCCTTCCTTGGCCACAACCTTCTTGTGTTGACTCAACACTTCATTGAGGTTCTTTTGTCCTTGAGCACATGACATGAGCCCTTTTTCAATTTGTGCCCTTAACACCCGATTCTCCTCAAGTAAGCTAGCTAGGTCACCATTGGGGTTAGTAGCATAAGCATCAACATTTATAATAGGAGAGGAATAGGCTTTCCCAAGTGTGTTAAGATAAGTGATCTTGAGTTCGTCAAACTTCTTGGTGAGGAGATTGAGCTCTTCTTCATTTGTCTTGAGAGACAAATGCAGGAGCTCACAATCCTTAGTGTGTCTATCAATGTTTGCACCTATTTTTAAGCACAATTCATCATTACGTACTTCCTCATATAGGACTTTCCGCTCAAGGACTTCATATTTATCCTTTTCCTCGGTGACGAGGGTTTCGAGTTCCTTGATGGAGATGGCGGTGTGCTTACTCACCATCTCCATAAGCATACGAAACATAATGAGCTTCTTTCCTTTGAGAGAGCACATGACTTTCTCCATTTTAGCAAACATAGCATCACTTATTTCATAATCATGATCATGATCCTCAGCATCAAGATATTCATCACTAGGTGTGGTAGGAATAAATAGAGGAGGGTTTGGACGTGGAGTTACCTTCACCTTGTCCGGAGAGGCTTGACCCTCATCATTATCTACCGTGGCCTTTGCCATGAGACATTTGTGTGCGTTGACTTTGTAGTCTTTCATATAGTTGTATGTGACAACATAACCAGTCTTGTTTACGAGTCTCAATGTGGTTTGAGTGTCTTGGGCTACACCTGCAACACCTCTAACATCATCGGAGTCGGACTCGTCTTGGGCAACCATAGCCTTCACATCTTTCTTCTTGAACTTGGAGTTCAGTGGGTTGGGCAACTTCTTCTTCACAAATGTCTTCGGAAATCTTGGCTTGTCTTCTCTATATTCATAGGGGCACTCATTTGAGAAGTGGTTGGTTTCTTCACAATTGTAGCAAGTCCTAACTTTCTTCTTTTGGAATCTTCCCTTGAATTTTCCCGCACTAAACTTCTTCACAAAGAGAGCCATGTCTTCATATGAGGGCCCCTCATCCGAGTCAACTTCATAGCCTTCTTCTTCAACATCTTATTCTTCTTCTTCTTCACTTACATCATCATCCATTATGTGCTTGGCCTTCAAGGCTAGGTTTGTCTTGGGTGATGAGGAACCATGAATGGCAAGGTGTCTTGTAGCATTTGCCTTTGATTCTTCAAATAGTTGGAAGGTTGAAATGACATCATCAGGAGACATGTCCTTGAATCCATGTTCTCTTCTTATGTCCCACACCATTTGATGATGATATGGAGCAAGGGCATTCAGCAATTTGTCCACAAGAAAACGCTTGGTCAAGTTGAATCCATCTTGGCTCTTGTCACAATCATATGATTCAATATCAACGGCAAGTGTCATCAATCGCTCATGAAGTTGCTTGGGGTCTTCACCTTTCTCCATGCAAAAATATTGTAATGCCCCTTTGGCAATCTCATATTGTGCAAGACGGAGGGAGGAGGTTCCAGTCTTGGTCATCACGAGGCTATCCCATAGGTCTTTTGCATTTGTGAGGTGAATGTAGGGCCTCTTCTGCTTGTCAGACATGCCCTTTCTTATGAGCATGATTGCGGTGTCATTGAGGTGTTTGTTATATTCTTCACCTGGTGTGAGATACTTGGGATTCACAGGGTTGTAACCTTTCTCCATGACCTCCAGCATTTCATCGTTGACAAACCTAAGGTGATCCTGCATTCCAACCCTCCACAAAGAAAAATCGGCAGTGTTATCAAGTAAAGGGGGGTTTCCCGCTGCATTATACCTAGGTTTCTCAACTCTAGATTTTGCATACAACCAATGGAACACCGGTGTGGTCACCAGTTTGAGATTGTTGGCGCAAATTTGGAAGAGATGCATTTGGTTGCTTTATCACACCCCCTGAGTTTTCTAGTGGTGGAGTTTTTGCAGCTAATGCATCCAACCTCATTTTGACCAAGGCCTTAATAGAAGCATCATGCTCCTCCTTTTGCTTGGCGAGGGCCCTTTCAAGATCCTCAGCGGTGAAAGATCTACGCTCATCCGAAGAGGATGTCCCTTACTCGATAGGGAGTGCAACTAAAGGATTCCCATCATTATCCATCTCACTCTAGGGCGGTTAAGCCAGAAGATTAGAGCACGAGGCTCCGATACCAATTGAAAGGATCGAGATGGACCTAGAGGGGGGGGTGAATAGGTCCAATTACAAATTTTAATTGTTACTTAGCAATTTTAGGCAATAATGCGGAATATGAAAGTGAGCCTAACAATTGCAAAGATGCTATATGTGCTATGTATACTAAGCAAGGCAACAAGTAAGTAGATAAGCAAGCACAAGTAATACAAGTAAGTACTCAAAGACAAGTAACCACAAGTAGGGAGTTAGGATTAGAGATAACCGCAACTCCGAGAGACTAGGATGTATGCCGATGTTCACTTCCTTGGAGGGAAGCTACATCACCATTTAGAGAGGTGGATGTTACCACGAAGGCACACCAACGTCACGAAGGCTCACCCTATTCTCTCCTTGAGATAACACCACGAAGGCGTTTCTCAACCACTAGTGGTAGGCCTTGAGGTGGCCTCAAAACCCTCACAAACTTTCCGGGGGAAATCACAATGGTTTGATTCCTCTCCGAAGAACTCCTACCGCCTAGGAGTCTCCAACCTCCAAGAGTAACAAGATCAAGGGAACCGCTCAAGACTTTCTCAAATCATGAATTTCTTTGGTTGAGAGGAGGGGAGAGGGACGATCTATCTTTTGGTTGGAACAACACTCAAGAATCCTCACAAACGCTCTCGGGATCTAAGATTTGGTGAGGACAAGAGAGAGTGAGAGAATGAAGTGTTCTTGGAATCTTTCTAATGTGTTGGACATCTCACACACGAGGTGGGAGAAGACTATATATAGTGGTGATAGGAAAATGGCCGTTAGAGCCACTTATGTTGCACAGTTGTCGGACGTCCGACAGTTGTCGGTCGTCCGGAGTGACACGAGGCCTCGGACGTCCGACAGGGGTCGGTCGTCCGAAGAACACGAGAGAGCAGGTCAATGCAGCAGTATGGATGGGGAGGATGCACAGCATACGGATGACCGGAGGGCGTCGGCTGTCCGGGGCACGGTCGTCCAGAGGGAACCGGACGTCCGACATTTTGGCTCTGGTGGGTGGCGTCGGATTTTCGGCCGCACCCGGACGTCCGGAGCTCGGACGACCGAAAGGACCAGAAATCCAAGGATTCGGTTCTGATGGCTGGCTCTGGATATCCGGAGAACGTCGGTCATCCGACGATCGAACGACCGAAGACCGCCGGACGTCCGAAGAGAAACAGAACAGCCCGATGAGGAAGTATAAGAGGATTTTTCTTAGATTTTGAGCAAGTTTATTGCGAGAGCCAGTGATCCCCTCTTAATAGCGCGGGATCCCTATACTAAAGAGTGAACAAAAAGAGATAGAACATTTCGTCTTGTTTCTCCGTACTTCAAACATCCTGGATATGTTAGTCACGATCCCCACAACAGTCTCTTGGGAATTAAACCTGAGATGCACTTGATGAAAATGATTAGTTCCCTATATGTATGTTGTCAACAACATCAAAATATGATTAAGGGCATGATTGCACTTTCAGGCTTTCCCCACGTTGTTTTCTTATTGCTCGTTTCCGGATATCTCCATTGCGGAGCTTTCGGCTAATAATTGGGACCTGGCCTTCCGCCGCTCGATGTCTCCTGCAGAGTTGGATGACTGGCAGCGTCTTGTTACCCTAATCCCCGTGCTCTCGGAGACAGCTGACTCGGTGGTCTGGCATCTTTCCTCTTCTAGTCGCTTTTCTGTTAAATCTCTGTATGCCAAGCTTATTGATGGCACCCCCACCAACGGATTCAGCCCGATTTGGCGTGCCCGTATCCCTCCTAAGGTGAAAATCTTCATGTGGCAAGCCTTCAGGGCTCGTCTTCCCGCGGCTGATCAAATTCGAAAGCGCAATGGCCCGGGCTCGGACAGATGTGCGCTGTGCAATGCCCTGGAGGACACGAATCACATTTTTTTCCAATGTGTTTTGGCCAAGTTGGTCTGGTGCTTTATTAGATCGTGGCTCCAGGTGTCTTGGGCTCCGTCTTCTTTCTCTGAGTTCCGGATACTCTCTAATGGCTTGGCTGGGGTTACCAAGCGGCTATTTTGGGTCGGACTTGCTGCGGTCTGTGGGCCTTGTGGACAACCAGAAACAAGTTTACCATTGAGCATATTTTCCCTGCTAAACCTGCTGATTGCTTATTTAAATCTTATATGTTCCTGCAGCAGTGGAGATCATTGACTAAGACGGGAGACCGGGACGCTTTCGATCTCCTATCCTCTAAGATTTGGGCTTTGGCGTCTTCTCTTTCGCGGCAAGAGCCTGAAGGCTAGATCTTGCTTTTGCCTTTGACTTAGTTGTTGGCTTAGTCTGCTCTTCGGCGTCTGCTACCTGTTATCTCTCTTAGTTCCGGCCTACGTGCCGAGGTTGTGGCCTTGGGCCCTGTACCCCATACCTCGTTCTCTCGTTTTGTTTGTGGCCGTGGCCGTTGATGTGTGACTTGTCTGGTACGCTGCCTTGTGGCTTTATCTATAAAGTCGGGCTGATGCCTTTCCTCTAATAATTTTTTTGACCCATTACCATATTAATGTCAAATTTATTACTTTTGTATCTCAAGCAATGTTTTCAATTTTGATATGAAATTTTATGACAACATACATGATATTCTCTTACGATGCACCGGTAACAACGCACACGCTATCCCTATGAACACCTTCAAGAGACTGAGTCGGCATATCATCTTGAGATTTACGAAGTCACCGAAGACGCCTCGTCGTTGACGGGAATATCTCCTTCCAGTGAATGCGCATAACCGAAAATTCTGAAATAAATCCAGTAAATAATGCGATCACCATGACTTAAACTCTGATGACCTGGGGATACCACTGTCTTTCTGATCATCCAACCGCAAGTTAATTCGCGTGCATGGATCATACGTGCCTGCACTATTTGAATAGGTCCTACTCTCATACACGTGTATATACATAACTATGTACACACGCATCCGATTATTATTTTGGTACTTTTGTAGCCATCTCAGGATGGATGTTTTTTATGCTCCGGTTCGCTACAGCAGCACGCATCGATCATCATCACTCATCAATACGTTTGGTTGGGCGGTCAAACCAGAGGAGCAACATTGCTAATTAGCCGTACACTTTGCTAGCTAATTGATCGGATCAGATCAGGATCAGATCCGAGGAGACGAGAGCATGTCCTGCATGTTGATGTAGTAAAACGACGCGTGAATGAAATGTCGATATGCATCGTCTCCGTCCACACATATGGAAATGGACACAAATCATTTGTCGCCCTCAATTATTGGCAGAACCCTGAACCTTGATCTTTTATAATTCAAGGAGCCGTTTATTTTGCATATTTTGTAATATTGCAAAAAAAAAAAAAAATCTTTGCTAACTATAACTTCTAGTTTTTGAAAATATTGTTTGTTCCCATTTAAATAAGTGGTGTGCTCAAGCTGCAGCTATAGTTTTAACAACGGACCGACAACGAACCGCTAGGCTGTCGGTTCAAGTTTTCACCAGTCAAAGCGCATGTTCAATGACGGCAGAAAATTGTAATTTTCAAAATGACCTATGACTAAATGAGTACACGTAATATTAAATGTAATTTTAATCAAGTTTACGGGCTCGGTTCTTAGTTGATACTTACTCTATTCCATAATTCTTTATGTGGTTTAGTTCAAAGGATCATGCAGAAGGAGTACATCATTATTCAAATTTAGATATATGTATCTTATAAAAGCAGACAAGGTGTCGGTTTAGATTTTCTCAGACCGATCCAGTTTTTTAAACTACGGTTGCAACTACGGAGAGTTAAACTTAACGAATATGCCAATATGGCAAACAGGAGCTGGAGCATGTGCTTGCTACATGAACAATTGATTCATATATAATTCTTAAAGTATCAAATAAAACTCTATGCATATATTTTGAAGTCTTCCATGCGCTAGTGTTTATCATAGCAAAAGAAATTTATGCACCAACTGGGAAAACAAATTGACTGCACCAACTGGGAAAACTAAAATCCCAAAAGCTAAGCACTAAATTTATTTTTCTCACACAATGACAAGATCCATTATTCCACAAAAATTTAAGAGCGCGCAAAAGACTTCAATATCTACATGTATAAATTCTTCCAAAATTTTCTCTGTTGAAAAATAAATTTCTTGAGAAATGTTATTTAGCTGACGTCAGTTTTTCGTCCCTCCCAGTGAACACGTTGGTTGTCAGTCGATCTCCGACACAAATCACGACAGAAGGTTTACTTTTCCTAACTGTTCGCTCTAACCAGCTGCCAGGGTGAACGTCTCCTCCTTTATTCTACCGAAAAGAAATCTGGCCGAGGTGCGCGAGGGGTGGCTCAAACTTGTGAACTTCTAAAGGAAGGACAGGTGGGCTGAAGGTTGTGAACATATGTGGTGAAACTTGCTATAGGTTTTTGAAGCTAAAATGTTTTTAATATGTTTTTTATTTGAAAATTTTAGATGAAAAATCTGGAAATTTTCCATCTTTGAAAGAACAAAATTCCCTATTTTTTCCATGTGCCCATTACAAATCTCAAATGCCATATTTTTAAGAGAACAATTTTTCTAAGCTTGCCATTTGCAATTTTATATTTTTTGCCATGTCATTCCAAGTTGCAAAACATTACCATGCTTTTAGAGGAGAAATTACTAAACTTACCATGTGCAACTTTATTATAGATAGCATGGCAATTTCATTATTTAGACCATGGCAATTGTTTTAGTTAGTCCACGGCAATTTTATTAATTACACCAGGCTAGTTCTATTCTAGGTACCATGGCAAAAAAATTAGGTAGCATGGCAATTTCATTATTTAGACCATCACAGGTTTTTTAGTTGGACCATGGCAATTTTATTATGTACACCATGGCAATTTTATTAGTAAATCCTTGACAATTTTCCGTGTCATTTACAAAAAAAAATCGTCTTTGGAAATGAGATATTTATTAGACTTATCTAGATAAAAAAAATCATGTTGAAGTTGCCATCGAAC
This sequence comes from Elymus sibiricus, assembly GCA_039707655.1. Classification (NCBI taxonomy): domain Eukaryota; kingdom Viridiplantae; phylum Streptophyta; class Magnoliopsida; order Poales; family Poaceae; genus Elymus; species Elymus sibiricus. Next base: position 85,282,460 of record CM077663.1, read on the forward strand.
CAATTCTGCAAACTATAGTAGCCCACGCAAATGCGTAGGCAATATCCTTAGTTGTTTTTTAGCCCGTTCTTTTTCTGTGTGCTTACTGGGCCAACTGGGTTGGACTCTCCCCGTGAACGATTTGCCCCGGCGTGCCTTTCCTGCGAACGATCGCCAGCTATTGGGGTCATTTTTCCTTTACACCCGGAAACTCATGCTCCTCGGTGCATCCATGAATTTCTGCATTCTTTCAAGGAAAATAATGCATTTTCAAACGAACACGGAAAATAACTTTGGGGGGGGGGGGGGGGGGGGGGTAAACAAGGAAAAGAATCTGAGCATGCAATAAATGAAGAGTGAATTCCGGTTTTTACCCCCTAATTTAGCATTTTTACATTAGTTACCTCATTTAACAAATTTTCATCCAGATTACCCCATTTAGTGACAATCTTGACTTTTTTTTTACCCCTTTTAATTTTTAAGAGCCTTCTTGCAAATATCGTGTTTTACTCGAGTGTCCAGACTAAGTACCCAAGCATATATTTCTATTAAAAAAAATCCCATTCTATTAATTATGTTAATAACTGCTAGTACTAATTTTAAATGGACTCACATCATTGGAGCCCAACTAAAAAACACATGTTCGACAATAGCACTGCAGATCTGTAAAATAGAATGTGTTGTTTTTATTTGATGATTTCCCAAAGCGTAAAATAAATGCTTCCTCCGATGTTTTGCATCAAGGAAGAAAATTAAATATCATCATATTAAACCTACAAACCACAACCCACAATGCAAAATTAAACGTACTTGACCGCTCAAGATAACTATTTGCCTTTCGTGACAGCCATGAGAAAAAAAACCCGGGTGCGGCTAAACCAAGTGATCGGTTCGGACATTGGAAAAAACGCCAAGAGGAATCCGATGGCAGGGAGTTAGCTGGCAGATCGCTTTCAAAAGAATTACTTGGATAAAAAACCGGCAAAACTTTTGCTAAATGGGATAATCTAGATGAAAATTTATTAAATGGGGGTAATTTGTGTCAAAAATGTTAAAGTAAGGGTAAAAACTGGAATTGATTCTAAAATGAACGACAAGGAAAGAGACCCTTTGAATGTAGCTCCTTCTCCACGGGCAAAAGAAGTGTACGCAAGTATGCATAGTTGGGTCTTGCAGGCTTCTCCGCAAGGCAAGGCACCCGATACCGATAAGTTTTATGCTTGACACGGAGCCGGCGAATTTGCGATCCAGCAAGCATGGGGATGCACCCCCGCTCCCGCCGCCGCCGATCCAACAACAGTTAACACATGGTTCAGTATACCAATAATACATCTGAATGCCATATCATCATCACCCCGTTGATATTCTCCAGAAAATCATCACCTTGTTGTCAGCAAATCCTCTAGCTGGAGTGCTAAATTATTGTTTTTAAGAATCGCGTGCCGATGCGTCAGAGAAGAGGAACAGATCGAGCCGCATGCCTTTGCTTCTAGAGAAAGAAAGGCAGAGCATCAGGGAACACATTTCTAGTTTCTACCTGCAAACGACAGGATCAGAAGAAGCGATCGATGGCGTGGGGAACTTCGTCGTGTGTGTAAGTCTGCAGCGCGACCAGCATGCTTGCATCTCTGCAAAGCTTGTGAACGCCGTGCCGTCAAAGGGGGAGCTGGGCGTGGTAAACTGGTGTGATGCGGTGCTTTAACTCATGGCTACGACAACATGCAACCTGTGGTAAACTAGGACAAAATCGGAGCACAGCGCTACCTGGTTTCTACTAGCATTCATGATTTGATCTCCATGCTCCTACTTCGGCGCCATTGCTGAATGACTGATGTGATTCTCCATGTCTTCGTTGCTTCTGTGTTTGGAGTGTCGTGGTTCTGGTCTTTTGGGTCTGTTTCCTGTTTCTTCTTCAGTAACGCGCGAGAGAGCACGCCCTTTTTCATTAGAAGAAGAGAGACCCACCAAAGTACAATCAGTGGCGCCAAAGGCACACACAACACACACCTACTCTCTCGCAATAACCCTGTACTAGTCACTCTTGGTTAGTTTCATATACTGTAGTATCGTGGTTTTGGGCCCGTTGTGAATGTTACGGCAGCGTACAGGTTTCTACTAATTTGCCCCAACTGGCTTTCTCCTCTTCTCTTCCGCTTTATTTTGTTTTTTTTGTCACGAAAAAGGACACATATATACTATAATAGGTTCATATGAAGTACGAAACATCCTAAACGTAATAAAAATTACATCAAGGACCCTGTACCATCGAACAACCAATACCGCCGTCAGAACGAGGCGTCAACGCGTCGTGGTCACCGCTCCCCTATCAAAGTCGACTTGACTTTGTCGATGACAGTCGAGAAGCCTTCTTGCACATGCACCAGAGCCGGGGTTATCCCCACTGAACTCTTGAATCAACAAAAAATAATCCTAACACAAGTTCTTACCAATGTACACGCATGACGAGAAACCTTAACCTCATTGTCCCATGTAGACGGCTGGAATCTACGCCAGAGCCAGAGCACCATCGACTCCGTCCCAATAAATGGACTCGAGGAGGATCGAAACATGAAAAACCAACTCAAATTGAAGCGCCGGCATCCGCTGGAAAGGCGTCCCTTTGAGAAATAAAATCCTAACCTAAATTACTAATCGGAGTCGGGACACCGGGACTCCCCTGCCTCCCACCAACCGCCTTGGCGGCAGGCAGAGGGAGGAGGGTCCAGGGAATCATCGACGAAGCTTGGAAAGAGAAGGAAAGAGAAATCCTAACACAGTGTGATGTTTTTCTATCTTTTCATATTTTTGTTGATGTAGTTCGGTGTTGACCTTGTATTTTCGTCAAACAGTTAATAGAAAGGGGCAAGCCCAGTTAGAAAAAAAAATTGATTTAATCTTCATGGAATTTCCAGATGAATTCTTTTTTGGAAGTAACTTAAACGGACCTGGTTAAAAGGCTTATAAAATCTAGGGCAGTCTTCAGCTATTTCCTTTTTAGCAATGAGGCGTGAGGGTTTCTCGAAGGACTGCATTAGCAGTCGCCGTCACTTTGAGAGAAATTTTGGCGTTGGGAGATGAGGGGACTTTGGATCTTCAATTTAAGAAGGTTTTTTAATTTTAAAAACTATACAATTTTTTAGAATCATCATGAATAATTTTTTCCATGAATTTTAATAAAAATCATCTCGATTTTTATATATAAATCATGAATTTAAAAAATGCTCATGGATTTTTAGAAAATAATTACTAATTTCGGAAAATGCTCACAAAATTCGAAAAATGTTCATGAATTTCGGAAAATTTCGCCGTTGGGATAAAAAATCACAAATTTGAAAAATCTTAAAGAATATGAAAAATGTTGCAAAAGTTAAAAGTGAATATATTTTAAAAACAATTAAAGAAAGAAAAATAAAAGAAAATGAGAAAAGAAACTAAAAATCAATGAACCAACACATTACAAGATAAAAAAAGGAAGAGAGAACATTCTAGAATGTTTCGACATCCGAAAATAGGAACGTCCAGTTTTCTTTCGTTACATGGGTCGGCATGTTAAGAGAGGAAGCGGCAATCAAATTGGGAGCACTGGCTACCGTTAAGCCTATATTAGATGTCTTATACGGGTCAAATATGGTATATCTCGCCTCTTGCGAGACAGAATTCTGTCTCACCTTCAGCGCTCCCGTCAATGGGCCGGCCAAATAACCTAAACGGAGAGCATCGATTGTTTATTTTTTGACGGGACGGAGAGCATCGATTGTTATCTTAGCGGACGGTTTTCTAACTGTTCCTGGGAGCACCCTCACCCATTTCAGAAGCTTCTAAGCCGTTTTATTTGTATTTCTCAGCCGGTTTTTTTAGTTTCGAGCGTTCATTTCTTTTTTGTGTTTATTTAGCTTTTTTTTTGTTTTTTCACTTCCTTTTTTCTTTGGTTGTCGGTGATTGTTTTGAACGAATTGCTTTTTGATTTCGGTTCTTCCTTGTTATTTCCTGGTTTTCTTTTATTTTTTTAACTTATTTAATACTCATTGTAAATTTTGTTCGTGCATTAATTTTTTTATTCTATATATGTTTAACATTTCTAAAATAACTAATTAATAACTTTTTTCAAATGTATATTTTGATGTCTAGATTTTTTTCATACACAATGTACCATTTTTAATACATATGAAATAGTATTTTTCAAACGTTTAACACTTTCTGAATACATTTTTTGAAATACATATTTAATTATCTACAGATACACAAAATACAATTTTCGTATATCCAAAATATATATTAGTATGCCTAATTACTCTAGTTCATTTGACGGTGCCATGAAGTTAGATAGTTTTATGTCCTCATTTATCTGATGATTCGAATTTGATTAATTTATGTGTGTTAAGCTTTTTTTTCTTGGTTTGATTCTTCATGGAGGTGAAATCTTTTATTGATACCATAATGAAGATATTGTGATTCGATTGCCTGCACTGGGATCATCCCCCGACTGATGTACATCGATGAAAGCTTCCCATCTTTTTGGACGGGCGAATAAAGATGTTTTCAATTTTTTTTTGGTAAAGTACGTGCGGGCGAAACAGTGACATTGTTGCTCCAGTCCAATTGTACCCTTTTTATAGAAGTCTTTGAAAGTATTTCTTCTAGCAGAGATTCACATCACGAAGAATATGTTTTCAGTAATATTCAATGTAATTCTTAGTCATATGATTCATCTTATACTTTTTGGAGCCTAGATCAGAAACCAGCGTAGTTTCAATTGTTATGAGTCTGGATATAATTATAGGTGTTTCTAAAACAATTCTGAGTATGGCCATGAATATAAACATTATAACAATGAACCATGCATTTTGTTCGTAGACATTAGAAATAATTTCTATTCGACCGCGTTGCGTCAGGAGAGCTCCTCCTCACCACCTTGAGCGTTCGAATTGCCAGGGATGCTCGGAGAGACATAAAGGTGGGCCACACCCCATTACCTTGTTCGCGGATAGGCTTGCGTGTCAGGTTCGCTCAGCTCACGTCCTTCGCTCGCTAGTTGGCTTGCTTGGCGATCAGGGAAAAACAAGTTGGGTAAAAATAGAAAAAATGCTCACTAATTGTCAAAAACCGTATTTTTCATACAAGTTCATGCATTTAAAAAAAGTTTGTATACTTTAAAAAATTATAAATTAAAAATTAATCATGAATTTCATTTTCCATGAATTTTATAAAATCGACTCTATTTGTTTAAGATCAAAATCATGAATTTTCAAAATGCTCATGAAATTTTAGAGAATATCCAATAACTTTAGAAAAACTTTCTCAAAATTGAAAAAAAGATTTTAGAAAATTTCATCAATGGGAGAAAATTCAAGAATTTGGGAAAAAAAATTTAATTATCAATTTTTGCAAAATTGAGGAAAAACCACAAATTTGAAAAAGTCCACAAAAGTTTAAAATGGGTATTTAAAAAAAAGTATGGAAAGAAGAAAATTAAACAAAAATAGGAAGAAGGAACATTCTAGAATGTTTCCGTAACCAAAAAGAGAACTTCCAGTTTTTCTTTCGTTACATGGGCTGTCATGTTTTTCCTTCAGCAATTCCGTCAATGTGCCGGTTCAATAACAGAAACGGAGAACATCAATCGTTACCTTGGCTGACGGTATTTTAACTGTTCCTGGAGCACCCACACCCATTTTCGGAACCTTCTAAGCCGGTTTATTTTTATTTCTCAGCCGGTTTTTGTAGTTTTGCGCGTTTTTTTCTTTTTGTGTTTCTTTAGCTTATTTATTTATTTTTCCCTTTGGTTTCGGCGAGTTTTTGAACGGTTTCCATTTGGATTTCGGTTCTTCTTTGTTCTTTCTTGGCCTCCTTTGATTTTTTGCCTTTGGTTTTTTAACACATATCTATTTTTTAAATACTTATTGCGATTTTTTTGTATACATTAAAAATAGTATTTGATATATGCTTTTACTATTTTTAAATGCCTATTTAGTATTTTTTACATATATGTTTTGATGTCTATTTTTTCATATATATTTTACCATTTTTAATATATATATTAAATTATATTTATTAATTTTTTTAGCATTTATTAAATAGATGATTAACGTTTTTCAAGTGCATCTTTAAATATCTACATATACGTGAAATATAATTTCCTTATATCCATAAATATATATTCATATGGCCAATAAAGTTTGTGTAAATTTTAGATAATTCAAATAAAAGTGGGAAAAAGAAAATGGAGTAAATGAGAACAAAAGAAATAAATAAGTAACATCCAATAAACAAAAAAAGAGAAAAGAAAACCTACAGTAATTCAGGAATGGAAACTGACTGCCAGAAAATACTAGAAAAATTAAGAGATAACAGGATAAGAACCTGCTAAAAAGGAAAAGCAAAAACCACTTGAACAAGAAGATGGGCCAGGCCCCGGTGTGCCTTGTTTTTGCGTTGTTCCAACATTTTTGCTCAGCGAGCGTCAAGTAGGGTTTGTGGAAAGAACTGGTGTGCTGAAATAGAGAGACCTTGTCTACGTGATTGAATTTAGTTTTGGGCCGGTCCAATCCTTCTAAAAGGGCACCCCGGAAGATCCGGGAGCAACTAATCAGCGAGTCAAACTCGCGAAGCACGCATTATCCGTAGGGGTTGGCCGTCATGTTTGGTTAGATCAGCCCAACGGTCTTCATTTCGTCCCTGTAAATATTGTGACGGTTGAATAAAAAGTTTCGGAGTTTGCCTAAAAAAAATCAGTGAGTATTCCTTAGGGAGCCACCGTAAGGGTTATATTCGGTGGGCTGGGAGTGTGTCGCTTGACATGCTCTCAGTCGGCGCCACGTGTCTTGTGCTGAGCGCTCCCTCCATATTTGACTTTTTCTTATATTTTTCTGTAAACATTTTTGGCTTTTAGATGTATTTTTTAGGTTTTTCTGCCATTCTGGTATTTCCTCGGTTTTCATAGGTTTTGGACAAAAAAAAGTCGAATTTTCTTTTTTGCGTGAAAAAACATGTTCTCTTTTTTCTCTTCCTCGAGAAGCAAACACGTGCCTTTTGAAAAAATATATGGAAAAACATGTTTTTTTCCTTCCGCATGAGGCATAAATTTACTCCTCGTGGAGGCACAAATTTGCTTCCGCGAGAGGCACAGTCGTGCCTTTCTAAAAAAAAGAAGGAAAATGCGCTTTTTTCTTCCGCGAGAGACACAAATTTAAATGTAATGGAGGCACGGATTTGCTTCCTTGAGAGGCACAGTCGTGTCTCTCGGAAAAGGAATCACACACATTTATTTTCTTTCTTCCACGAGATGCACAGATTTGTTTTCGCGAGAGGCACAAATATATTTCTCGCAGAGGACGGATTTGCCTTCGCGAGTGGCACAATTGTGCCTCTTTGGAAATGAATCACCCGCAAAAAAAAAGGAAATGAAAAAAAAACGTGCTTCCGGTTTGTTTTTTCTTCTGTTTTTTTCGTGCAAAAAAAGTTTGTCGAACCTATCAACATGTGATCTAGTTTTACAGATCTTGTCGCGAGGAATCCAACGATGAGAATGGTTCAAAATTTGGACACACGATTTAAAAGATAAACCGTTTTAATGAACGAATATACGAAAAAAGGGAAACTCCCAGGTTGCGACAATTGACGCACATGTAGTGCGCCACTTGTCGCAACTACAGTACACCACTTGTCACAACTGCAGTGCATCATTTGTCGCAACTATAGTACGCCACTTGTCACAGGCGCAACTGGGAAGATGGCTGTAACCTCTGCAAAAAGTACTCCTTAATTAAGTAATTTTGGAAAGATCCTAAATACACTATCTCTGTAGTTTGACTAGAGCTTTGGCCTAAATCTAATGAAAAGGCACTCGGGAAAATCCTAAATATCTCTGCTCAAAATCCTAAATAAGAATCTCAATTCAACCTGAGCTTGCATCAGATCTGTCACGCGAAGATGTAATTTACCACTTTAGATGTTCACTGTTCTTAACGCCTTTTCTTTGGTTCAGAAATGCATCACTTCGTGGTTGGCAAACCCTCTAGCCCGACTAGTAAAGTTTCTTTTTCTTGTTGATGAGAAAACGGCATGACCAGCCTGCTCCAACATCATGTCTTCCCTGACCAACCGCAAGAAAGATATCACAGCACATCGCAGCGGAACTTACGCTGCACCGATCTCCATGATTAGGGGTGGACACGCATGCAGCAACACACGGCCTCCGGATGGGACCAGCAGTACAGCATTCGGACATGAGGACAAATAGTTGTGGGCGCTGGCATTGGCTTTGCGCGTCGATGGAAGGGAGGACGACAGGTACCGGTGGTCCGGCCGGCGAGGCCCCGTGGCCCCGGTGGGCACGTGAAGCTCGCCGGCAAGGAGCGGCCGTCGCCGCGCCACGCCGCCGCTTTCCTGGACGATGCGAATCAAAAGCTATCGATCTATCCATACCTGTACGTACGTATCCGCGCCCAGCGTGGCGGGATCCGCGAAGAATCTAAAGCTGCGCGGTCCAGAGTACTACGTATTCGCTACATTTCCTTCTCCGTTTTTGATTTTTTTTGCAAGACAAGAAATTGTTGCGTGCATGCATATATAGATATGGTCCACAACTCCACATACCAAATAGCTAAAAGGACTTAGGGCTGCCCTAAAATTCATCGACGTAGTAAAATCAACTGTACCACATGCATGCAGTGAATGCTTGAAGCGTGGCAAATATATCTGGTCGCCTCTCCGTCGATCTGTCATCTTTTGCTTCACGAGGCATTTGGCTCTACTCCTAGCGGTATGTGGAAGAGAGGAGTAGACGTGTTGTCCCAGCAATGGGGAACCGAAAATTCGTCCGTCATTTTCGGTCCAAGAATTTTAGTAACAGAATAGGGGTGGATCGTTCTTCCATTTATAACTTCCGGCGGCCCATCCAAATCACGTAACTTTCGCACGTGTCACGGCGACGCCGGCAAGCTAGCGCCCTCAGGCATGCATCCACTCACGGCCGTCGCCGTCGCACGGAAGGGCTCGCCCGCGCCGGTCGTTCCGGCCACGTACCTCCCCCGCCCGCCCTGGGTTTCGCGGCAGCGGATGCGTTAGTCGCCATCGCCGGCCCGCCGCGCGTACGTGTCTCGCGCTCGCGCCACGCGCGCCGGCGGCAGATTCCTGGCTGCGCGCTAGTAAGTGGATGCATGCGTGTTGAACTGATGCCTCGATCACCATCTTCCTTTACTCAGGGGAAAAATCTGTGCATGCTGGTGCGCCGCGACGATCGACATAGACCTACCGCGAGCGAGTCCAGGCTCCCACGTGAAGTCACACGCGCCGCGCGTGCTAGCCCTCAGGGGAGCTGACTTTTTTCGATAGAGAAGCATCAATCATCATCTACGAGTATGATGGATGAATGAATGTGCTGGATCGTTGAGGGTGATTTTGTGTTTAGTTGGGATTTCAGTATTGTAGGAAGAAGTGAAGAAAGATCAAATAATGGTGAAAGTGGAAAAATGGACCATGTTCTTCAATGGCAATATTGAGAATTTTCTTTTGCGAGTAGAGAACAGTAATTTGATTGAGTTAGATCTCATCAACAGGAGGTTTACATTATCTAATAATCATGGAAATCCTGTTTGTGAGAAGCTTGGAAGGATTCTTGTGAACCCTGAGTGGGATTTATATTATCCCACTCAGTTAAAGGCTTGGAGACAGATCTATCTGACCATACGTCCATTCTAGTGAGATGTGCTGGTTCGAAGAGAGGATTTGAAGTGAGTTGTTCAGTGTGTTTGGAATGTTCCTTACAAAGGACATAACCATCTAGCTGAGTGGCAGTGGATGGTGAGGACTTTGAGAAACATGCTGTTTTTTGTAGCAATAAAAAAGAAAAAGGGAAATCAAGTTAGAGGGTCAGCTTTGTGGAATTTTTGTCTAGAAAGACAACCTGACCAATGCAATTGACAAAAAAAACTACCTCTAGATCAAAATGTCACAAAAGACCAGTTGAGCAGTGGCGGTAGGCGCGCTAGCTGACACGCGTCACCTGCCGCCACAACTCACGGCGGCAGGATCGGCCGCCACAGCGCATGGCGGCAGCCTGTGCATCACAGAAGTCGGAGGAGCGAACGGAACGGAGGGGCGCTGGTGGGCCCAGCCGCCATGTCTTGTGGCGGCAGGTACTAGGGGATGCCTTCGGGCTGTGGGTTGTCCATTGGTTTTAGGAACGCATGCATGGTTAATTCTGTGCATGCATAACAAGCACACGCATATACACCACATGGTTGGTTTTGCGCATGCACACGCACATGCATGGTGGGCCATGCCGCCATGCACTGCGGCGGCAGGTACGGGGCATAAAATTTTGCATGAATGGAAGGGATGTTGCTACAGTGATGCCGCCTCGCGGCTTGGCGGCATGGCCCAGCTAACCTGCCATGTTCCGTTGTGGCACACCCGGACCGTGAAAACCAGACGCCAGGCGCTGCCGCCTCCGCACGTGGCGGCATGCGCCACGTGTGGGCTGGCGCGTCCGCCGCCACGGCCTAGCTGGTCTTTTGTGTCATTTGAATCAGAGGTGGTCTTTTCTATCATTTGCATTTGTCACATAGTTCTTTTGGACAAAAATTCAGCTTTGTGGTGTTTTGCAAAGTACCCATCGGCGGTACCGTGACATATGTGACTTTTTATGACAGTGAGAGTGAGACGTGACCTTGGATTATTAGACGGAAAAATGACAGAGATTTTATCCAAGTCTGGGCCCTTACGATACAAGTAATAACACTAATCACGTTTATATGGAATTATGTCAAGCATCAATATATCAGCGAGTACAGTCGGGGGTCTAACGATTCGATATGAGGTCACGGTTATTTGAGGTGGTTGAACTAGACTGGATTTCGTTGGTCTAATATGTGAAAGGCTAAACTATAGCCTCGACTCCTATGTTGTCTTCGCCTGGGAGTTGTCCCTCTCCTCCTTGGGGTCTCACACATTTCTATTCGGCCGTAGTCGGTCCGCTTATCTTCCGTCTTGATCTTCTTGCCTTGGGCGGCTCAGACTCCTATCTGTATTGCAGTTGAAAACTTTCCTTGTAGGGAGTGTGAGGATACTCGTTTAGGGATGTAACCTGTCTAACTACGGGTCCCCCATGGGGTTTGGGTCCAAGACCAAACGACCCGCCAGGGCTGTGCCCGACACATCATGGGGCCAAAACCCGCTTCCGATTGACAAGATTGATACCTTGGATTCATGTGGTTTGCAGGCTCATGAAATCCAATAGAGGAATCTCTAGAGGGATGTGTTTCAAAAGATACGAAGGAGGATGACACCAAAGGATGAAAAGAACTAAGGAACAATATCTTAAGTTGGGTGATACCAACTCTAGATATTTCATGAGTAAGGTCAGTGGGAGGATGAAAATAATAATTCAATCATGTCTTTTAGGGGTGAGAATAACTGAGTTGAGGGGCAAAAGGCTATGACACAACATATAATTAACATGATACTATGAACCGTTATTTGATGCATCCTTCAGTTCCTCTGTTTCAACTAATTTTCCTTTTGCTCAGACTATAGACCTTGAGATAAATACGATCTTGTTGGTCGAGTACTCTTGGGAGTGTTGGAAATATGCCCTAGAGGCAATAATATTGTATTATTATATTTCCATATTCATGATTAAGAGTTTATATTCTTTGCTATAATTGCTATGATCCTGGAATATGCGATTCAGTGGAGAACTCCTATGCACGTGTGGAATGATAAACGGTAAAATAAGGCTCCCGGTCTTGCCTCTAAGACTGGCTCAAGTGTTGTTGGTGATCATGTTTTCCGGATCTTGTAACGATGATCCTAAAACAACATTGAGAGTATGACGTTAGAATAACAGTCATATTGAATCGACCCAAACTTGTTTATTATACTTTGAGATAATATCGTCTGAAATCAATTGTTATAACACATAGTGTTAGCATGTGTTTTATGTTCGTTAGACCATGAGAGTATCGTAGTTACTTCTTATCGTACGATGAGCTTTGGGGTTGCTCAAACGTCATCTGTAACTAGGTGATCATAACGACAACTTTCAGGTTCATCGGAAAGTCTGACAAGGGACTAGATAGCTCGAGAGTGGGATTTTCTCCTCCAACAATGGAGAGATATTCTTAAGGCCCTTTTGGTGTGATGGCATCCATCATCGTCTAGCCAAACACAGGTGACTATGTCACGGGGATGCCGGAACACATCAACGAGAAAGAAGAACAAAACCGGTAACGAGAATAACGGTATAATGAGCATGCCGATGACTCGAGAGGATAACCATGATTCTCGGGTCTTGTAAAATATCGCAAAGCAAAGGGAATGTCACATGATAACCGATGGTTCACTCAAATATCATTCGTGTACTCTTAGGAATCGATATGGACGTCCACGGTTCCGCTATCGGTCATTGAACGAAGGAGTTTCGTTCATGTCTACAAGTAACCGAACCTACGGGATCACAAGGTTAAGGTAATCGCGATTTTATGAGTGTTAGTAGGACGAGTATCGAGGATTTATTTATGTAGTTGTTTCATTAATATTTGGAATATATTTGAGAGGATCCGGGAGCGTTCTGGGGCCACCGGAAGGGTTTCAAAGAAGTATCAGGTAATACCAGATATTACCGATAAATATATATAGGTGGAAAATGTTTTCGGGGATGTTAAATTATGTATAAAATGGTCTGAAATTATTTAAACAATTTTATATTTAATGAAATATAAACGGGCCTAAAAAGGCCAAGAGGTGGAAGACAACTTGGGCCATAAGAGCCCAAGTGGAGCACGCGCCCCCCTTTCCTTATGGGGGGGAGGCAAATTAGGGTAGGGGAGGAGTCCAACTCCTCCTCCGCTTGGATGGCGCCCCAAGGAGGGTTTCCCTCCTTGGTGGCAGCCCCTCCCCCCTATAACCTATATATACTTGAGGTATTGGCCCTACTGATACACACTAGTTTTTGAGCCTCCACTAGTTCTCTAGTTCTAGGTCTAGTGGGTCCTAGTTGACTAATTAGTTCCTCTAATCCTCATAATTAGAAGCCCAATGTGGTTCTAATATCCTCCCTCTAATTCTCCGGCGGTGATTAGCTCTGACGGCGAAGCACTGTCAGATCTTGAAGACCGTATGCTTGCAACCAAGTAGAGAGGTCGTGCTTTCGGTCTTCGGTTCGAGGGATCGTTCATCTACGGTTCGAGGGACTCCAAGATCGATCTTCATCATCACGTTCTTCTTCCGCTGCTACTCGGTGACGGTATCTTCATAGTGTTCCTGGTTGATCATAGTGCGATTTTTTTTGTTTTCTACTATGTTTTCCAACAGTGGCATCATGAGCGGTTCTATGAGTAATAAATGTTGCGATCTAGATTACATGAGGATGTGAGGGTTTGATGTTCTTTCTATGCTTACCTCGAGTGTTGCTTTGGTTCAGTTCATTGACGGTATGATGTAAGTGATGACCCACAAGTATAGGGGATCTATCGTAGTCCTTTCGATAAGTAAGAGTGTCGAACCCAACGAGGAGCAGAAGGAAATGACAAGCGGTTCTCAGTAAGGTATTCTCTGCAAGCACTGAAATTATCGGTGACACATAGTTTTGTGATAAGATAATTCATAACGGATAGCAAGTAACAATTGTAACAAAGGTGCAGAAAGGTGGCCCAATCCCTTTTGTAGCAAGGGACAAGCCTGGAAAAACTCTTATATAAAGCAAAGCGCTCCTGAGGACACATGGGAATTTCTGTCAAGCTAGTTTTCATCATGCTCATATGATTCACGTTCATTACTTTGATAATTTGATATGTGGGTGGACCGGTTCTTGGGTGCTGCCCTTACTTGGACAAGCCTCCCACTTATGATTAACCCCTCTCGCAAGCATCCGCAACTACGAAAGAAGAATTAAGATAAATCTAACCATAGCATGAAACATGTGGATCCAAATCAGCCCCTTACGAAGCAACGCATAAACTAGGGTTTAAGCTTCTGTCACTCTAGCAACCCATCATCTACTTATTACTTCACAATGCCTTCCTCTAGGCCCAAATAATGGTGAAGTGTCATGTAGTCGACGTTCACATAACACCACTAGAGGAGAGATAACATACATCTCATCAAAATATCGAACGAATACCAAATTCACATGATTACTTATAACAAGACTTATCCCATGTCCTCAGGAACAAACGTAACTACTCACAAAGCATATTAATGTTCATAATCAGAGGAGTATTAATTATCATTAAGGATCTGAACATATGATCTTCCACCAAGTAAACCAACTAGCATCAACTACAAGGAGTAATCAACACTACTAGCAACCCATAGGTACCAATCTGAGGTTTGAGACAAAGATCGGATACAAGAGATGAACTAGGGTTTGGAGAGGAGATGGTGCTGGTGAAGATGTTGATGGAGATTGACCCCCTCTCGATGAGAGGATCGTTGGTGATGACGATGGCTTCGATTTCCCCCTCCGGGAGGGAAGTTTCCCCGGCAGAACAGCTCCGCCGGAGCCCTAGATTGGTTCTGTCCAAGTTCCGCCTCGAGACGGCGGCGCTTCGTCCCGAAAGCTCCCTTATGATTTTTTCCAGGTCAAAACTCTCCATATAGCAGAAGATGGGCACCGGAGGCCTGCCAGGGGGCCCACAAGCCTGCAGGGCGCGCCCAGGGGGGTAGGACGCGCCCCCCTGGCTTGTGACTCCCTGGTGGGTCCCCTGATGTATTTCTTTCGCCCAATATTTTTTATATATTCCAAAATAATTCTCCGTAGATTTTCAGGACTTTTGGAGTTGTGCAGAATAGGTATCTCAGATTTGCTCCTTTTCCAGTCGAGAATTCCAGCTGCCGATATTCTCCCTCTTCATGTAAACCTTATAAAATAAGAGAGAAAAGGCATAAGTATTGTACCATAATGTGTAATAACAGCCCATAATGCAATAAATATCAATATAAAAGCATGATGCAAAATGGACGTATCAACTCCCCCAAGCTTAGACCTCGCTTGTCCTCAAGCGAAAGCCGAAATCGATAAATATGTCCACATGTTTAGAGATAGAGGTGTCTATAAAATAAAATACGGACATGAAGGCATCATGATCATCTTTAGAACATCAACATATATTGACATATAATTTCTTATGCTAGAGTAACAATTCATTCACAAGGTAAAGTATGAATCAAGAACTCTATTGAGAACCAACAAACTAGGATCTCGGTCATTGAGGCAATTCCAATTCATCATAACGTAGGAAAGAGTCAATATAAGAGCTTGTAAAGCAAATCCACATACTCAACAATCTTTTAGTCTTTCATAATTGCTAACACTCACGCGGTACCTATGAGCTCTAAGCTTCAATCGGACACAGAGAAAGATAGGGGCTTATAGTATTGCCTCCCAACTATTTACCTCAGGGATAATGTCAACAGTAATAACTCATGCTCACCCACATCCGAGTGGATATATGTGTCTAGATCATTCCCCAACACATGACGCTTGCCAAGAGATAAAGGCGAAATAAAGGGAGTGGTGAAAATCACCACGACTCTTGCATAAAGGTAAGTACTAGAAAGTAAAGGTAACAGATAGGCCCTTCGCAGAGGGAAGCAGAGGTTGTCATGCGCTTTTATAGTTGGATACGCAATCCCTTAATGCAAAAGAACGTCACTTTATATTGCCCCTTGTGATAAAGAACTTTATTATGCAGTCCGTTGCTTTTATTTCTTCCATATCACAAGTTCGTATAAAGTTTATTTTCCTCACACTAATAGATCACACATATTTAGAGAGCAATTTTTATTGCTTGCACCGATGACAACTTACTTGAATGATCTTACTCAATCCATAGGTAGGTATGGTGGACTCTCATGGAAAAACTGGGTTAAAGGTATTTGGATGCACAAGTAGTATCTCTACTTAGTGCGGAAGTTTTGGCTGATATGGGGTGGAAGCAAGCGACACATGTTGAAGGATCTATAACCATATAACTTCTATTCGGAAGTAAGCAAACATAACTCATTATGTTGTCTTCCTTGTCCAACATCCACTTCTTAACATATAATATTTTAATGAGTGCTCACAATCATAAAAGATGTCCAAGATAAAATATTTATATGTGAACCTCTCTTTCTTTATTACTTCCTTTTAATTGCCACAATGACCAATAGCTTTGTTTGTTAACTCACAACAAATTTCAATCGACATACCTCTTATATGTGAAGTCATCACCCCCCATAAGATCATCATATATACTCTTTGCTTTTATTCTATATTTCTTTCTATTTCTTTTTCTCAAGATCATAGCAAACAAGCAAAGCCCTCAACTCAAAACTACTCTTTATTATATACACTACTGGAATTAGGGACTTTGCCATCTACCAGCTCTTTGCCGTCTGCTGGCAGATGGCAAAGAGCACATTTGCCGTCTGCTTTTACAAAGCAGACGACAAAGAACATGCTGATGGCAAAGAGGCTCTTTGCCATCTTCACTTCTTTGCCGTCTGCCAGCAGACGGCAAAGACCAAAGTGGGGCCCACGGGGTACTGCGTTGGCTAGGTCACACGGGGCACTTCTTTGCCGTCTGCCGGCAGACGGCAAAGAGGTGAGGGGGGCCCCACAGTGTAACGGCGGGGACGGGCTAACGGTCCCCCTCTTTGCCGTCTGCTGGCAGACGGCAAAGAATTCTTTGCCGTCTGCCAGCAGACGGCAAAGAGGGGGGCTTAATTTTCGCCCCCCGCGCCCAAACCCCCTCTCTCTCTCTCACTTCTCTCTCTCTCTCTGTCTCTGCGCGCCGCCGCCGCCCCCTCCCCGCCGACCCCCTCCTCCCCGCCGACCCCCGCCGCCCCCCTTCTCCCCGCCGCCGCCCCCTCCCCTCCTCCACAGCGCCGCCGCCGCCCCCTCCCCTCCTCCACAGTGCCGCCGCCGCCCCCTTCCCTCCTCCACAGCGCCGCCGCCGCCCCCTCCCCGCCGACCCCCTCCTCCCCGCCGACCGCCGCCGCCACCCTCCTCCCCGCCGACCGCCGCCGCCCCCCTCCTCCCCAGCGCCGCCGCGTCGACCACCCTCCGGTGAGCTCCACCATTCCCCCCCTTTTTTGTTTTTTTCCTGTTTTTTTTTCTGTTTTTATTATTTCATTTAGTTAGTTTATATTAGTTAGTTATTAGTTCATATTAGTTAGTTTTTATTAGGTAGAAAAAACTTAGATAGAAAAGAAGAAAAGAAAAAACCTAGAAGAAAAAAAAGAAGAAAAGAAGATGAAAAAAAAGGAAAAATAAAAAAGAAAAAGAACAAAAAATAATAAGAAGCAGAAGAAACAGAAGAAGAGGAGGAGGAGAAGAAAAAAGAAGAAGAAGAAGAAGAAAAAAAGAGGAGAGGAGGAGAAGAAGAAGAGGAAAAAAGGAAAGGAAGAAGAAGAAGAGGAGGAGGAGGAGAAGAAAAAAGAAGAAGAGGAAGAAGAAGAAGAAAAAAGAGGAGAGGAGGAGAAGAAGAAGAGGAAAAAGGAAAGGAGGAAGAAGAAGAAGAAGAAGGAAAAAAAAGGAAGAAAAGGAAGAAAAGAAAGAAGAGGAAGAAGAAGAAAAGAAAAAAAGAGAAAAAACCCCGACCCCGACACGGCACCTCGACCCCGACCCCGACCCGACACCCCGACCCCGACACCCCGACCTCGATCCCGACCCCGACACGGCACCCCGACCCCGACCCGACAACCCGACCCCGACCCGACACCCCGACCCCGACACCCCGACCCCGACCCCGACCCCGGCACGGCACCCCGACCCCGACCCGACACCCCGACACCGACACGGCACCCCGACCCCGACCCGACACCCCGACCCCGACACGGCACCCCGACCCCGACACCCCGACACCCCTGACACCGCGACACCACGACACCCAGACACGACACCCCCCGACACCCCGACCCCGACCCCGACACCCTGACACCCCTGACACCCCGACACCACGACACCCAGACACGACACCCCCCGACACCCCGACCCCGACCCGACACCCCGACACCCCGACACCACGCCACCCCGACACCACGCCACCCAGACACGACACCCCCAACCCCCGACACCTCTTCGGCCTCCTGTTGACCGAAAAGGTGCTCTTCGGCCTTCCAGAGGCCGATGGGGTCATATATTTGTGATGCATTTATTGTACTAACTTCGTTTACTCTTTGTCATTGCAGGTGTTGACAGATGGTGGGCGCGGGTCGAGAGCGCTCCGAGTCTCCTTCCTCGGCGCGTGGTGGGAGGGGTACTTCCATCCCACCCCACCACCTCCGGAGAGCGCTGGATCTCAGTATGCAGACACCGGCGGGCGCTTCTTCTTCGACCGGGAGAGGTCGGGGGGGGGGGGAAGAAGGTTGGTAGAGGTGGACGTGGCGGCGGGAGAGGTAGGAAGGCTGCTACTACGCCTTCCTCGCCGCCACCCCCAGCTGATTCACCCGACCACAGGAGTGCTCCGTCTGAGATGGAGCAGCCTGAGGTGCAGCCGTCTCGGACTCCGGTCCACGAGCCTCAGGCCGACGAGCCTACGACAGATGAGGCTACGACAGACGCGCCTACGGCCGACGAGCGTCGGGCCGCCGAGCCTTCGTCCCACGAGACTGGGGATCACGCTGAGTCACAGCAGAACCCAGGTGCGGGCTCGTCGAGTGGCCGTGCTGAGGGTGGCTATAGTTCTGATAGCTATAGCGAGAGTGAGTGGGTTGAGGGGCGCAAAGTCTACCAGCGTGGTGGTACAAAGCTCCCGCCCACCCCGGCGACCCCCAACCAGAGGTGGTTGATTGCGCCGCAGGGGGAGAAGTAAGTGCATTTACTCTTTTTTAACCTTTTGTCTTCACGTTTCTTCGAATATCTAATGCGTTGGCCTTGTCATACTGCAGGTCTTGGACACACGGGCCTGGTTGCCGCAAGCCCAACAGTGTCCTTGGCGTGATTTGTCGCCAGAGCTTCCCGGGGTGGGTCACGTTGCCCGGTGAGGGCCGGGTTCCAGAGCTAGGAATGACCTGGGAGCACTACTTGGCTGCCCCGGCCCCGCCGGGGCATAGGATCGGCGATGTCGAGTGCCACACGGTCGCCGACATTGTGATCCAGACGTTTTGGGTAATTTCTCCTTTGCCGTCTACGTTGTGTTTTCTTCTTTGATTGGCAACCCTAGTGATTGTACTAATCCGTGTTTTCTTGTTTGATTGCAGACCTTCTACAGGTGTGCTGAGGGACAGGAGGAGGCCGCGGCTCGGGTTATCGACAACGAGTGCAGGCGCCTACTTCAAAACTTTCGGCACGAGGCTCGGACGCAGGCTATTCGAGACTACTACGCCTCGACTGGTATTCGGAGGAAAAAAGAGAAGTGCCGCCTCAACTATCTGAGTAAGGAGAAGTACATGAAGGTAATTACCTATTCTTAAGGCCTTGTACTTAGTTCCTTGATTTGATTCGTATGCGTAGCGCTCAAATTTCTGTTGCTTAACTTAGGTGCCCCCGAGATGGTGTGCGGATAGGATGGACTGTTGGGAGGCGTTGGTGGATGAGTGGTGCACTCCCCAATGGCGCAACGTCCACGACGGTGCAAAGGAGAAGCGTGCCCAAATGAAAGGTGTTCCACACCATCTAGGCAGCGTCAACCTACGTGGGTTCGGGGAAAACTGGGTATGTGGTTTGCTTCATGATTCATGCAAATTCATTCTTCATGCTAGCTTGAGCCCTTAACTAATACTCTGTTCCTCTCTTTTAGGCGCGGAACAACAAGGCTCCAGTGCCAGAGCTGTTCGACCTCTATGCCATGTCCAATACTGCCTCGTACAAGAAGGCCAAGGCATTCTCTGAGTCTGACCTCGATGATCCAGAGAAATTCAGCAACCGCGCCTCCCACAACAAGCTTGTGAGGTACAGAGACGAGGGGAAGGCGAGGAAAGGGCCGGAGTTTAACCCGAGCCAGCAACCTCTTGATCCAGAGCTGGTGATGATATCTGGTGGCGGGAGGCACCATGGCTTGTTAGCCATTGGGGATGGACTGATACGTTGTACTAGCACTCTCCCGCAGATCAAGAAGCGCCAGACCAGCTCCGATCCTGAGATAAGGCCTCGTGCACGGCCAATGGAGCTCGAATTCCAGGTTAGTTATACGGACTCAGATACCTTTCCTCCATTACATTGTGTGTGCGGCCGTCGATGATTACAATGCTAACGAGTGGTGTTGCAGGCTGCTATTGAGGCAGAGAGAGCGAAGACCCAGGCTGCTCTTGAGGAAGCAGAAGCGAGGACCCAGGCGCTTCTAGAGGAAGAGAGACGGCAGGCGGCGGCGAGGGAGAGGGAGGCGGAGGAGAGGACGGCTAAGCTATTGGAGGAGGAGAGGAACCGGAACGAGGCGGGTCAACGGGCCCTATACGAGCTCTTCGTGGTAAGTTTCTTCTGCATATTAGCCAAATCATGCACGTAATGTTCCTTTCATTACTAACTAATATGAATGACTCGAGAAAACCAAATGTGCAGAGCATGTGCGAAAAGAATGGCACGACCCCTCCGTCGATGCCAGTCATTGCTCCAGCGGGCACGGTGAGTTTCATTTGAATGGTCATTAGTTACTAGTCTTCACATTTGAGTTGCATCATGCTAACGATACACTGCAAATGATCTTTGGTGCAGCATAACTCCCGACAAGCATCGACCGATGCTTCTCCGTCTGCCACTGGCGCGACCGGTCCTTCACCTACATCTAAATGATGACGGTAAGTTTTCCCAAGTGTTTAGCTTAACAAAATGACTCAATATGCTTAGCATTTTTTCCTCCAAAAATGAAAAGGGTAAACACCTTCTTCTTCTTCTTCTTCTAGTCTTTTTCTTCTAGTCTTCTTTTCTTCTTCTTCTTCTTGTCTTCTTCTTGTCTTCTTCTTCTTCTAAAATGGCATATACTTACCTAATTTAGCTCAAAAATGGCATAATTACCAAGGTAAGCACAATAATGACCTATACTTACATAATTTTCCTAGGTTAGCAAAAAAATGGCATACTTAGATAGGTTAACTCTAAAATGACACAAATAATGAATAAGATGAAAGAAAAACAAGGAAGAGGAGGAAAAGAAGGAATAGGATCATCTTCTTCTTCTTCTTCTTCTTCTTCTTCTTAGCATTTATTCCTCCAAAATCACTTAATATGCTTAGCTAGCTAAAAAATGACATAACAACCTTAATTAGTTCCAAAATGACCTATTTAACCTAGGATAGCTCTAAAATGACCTATACTTAGCATTTATTCCTCCAAAAATGGATTTATATGCTTAGCTAGCTCAAAAATGATATAATAACCTTAATTAGCTCCAAAATGACCTATTTAGCTCCAAAATGACTTAATATGCTCCAAAATGACCTATTTAGCTCCAAAATGACTTAATATGACCTATTTAGCTCCTTCTTCTTCTCCTTCTCCTTCTCCTCCTCCTCCTCCTCCTCCTCCTCCTCCTTCTCCTTCTCCTGCTTCTCCTGCTTCTCCTTCTCCTTCTTCTCCTTCTTCTTCTTCTTCTTCTTCTTCTTCTTCTTCTCCTTCTTCTCCTCTATTCCTTCTTCTTCTTCTTCTTCTTCTTCTTCTTCTCCTTCTTCTCCTTCTCCTCTTCTCCTTCTTCTTCTTCTTCTTCTCCTTCTTCTTCTTCTTCTTCTCCTTCTTCTTCTCCTTCTTCTTCTTCTTATTCTTCTTCTTCTTCTCCTCTATTCCTTCTTCTTCTTCTTCTTCTTCTTTCTTCTTCTTCTTCTTCTTCTCCTTCTTCTTCTTCCTCTTCTTCTTCTCCTTCTTCTCCTTCTCCTTCTTCTTCTTCTCCTTCTCCTTCTTCTCCTTCTTCTTCCTCTTCTTCTTCTTCTTCTTCTTCTTCTTCTTCTTCTTCTTTTTCTTCTTCTTCTTCTAGTCTTCTTCTTCTTCTTCTTCTTCTTCTTCTTCTTCTTCTTCTTCTTCTTCTTCTTCTTCTTCTTCTTCTTCTTCTTCTTCTTTTTCTTCCTCTTCTTCTAGTCTTCTTCTTCTTCTTCTTCTTCTTCTTCTTCTTCTTCTTCTTCTTCTTCTTTTTCTTCTTCTTCTTCTAGTCTTCTTCTTCTTCTTCTTCTTCTTCTTTTTCTTCTTCTTCTTCTAGTCTTCTTCTTCTTCTTCTTCTTCTTCTTCTTCTTCTTCTTCTTCTTCTTCTTTTTCTCCTTCTTCTCCTTCTTCTCCTTCTTCTTCCTCCTCTTCTTCTTCTTATTCTTCTTCTTCTTCTTCTTCTTCTTCTTCTTCTTCTTCTTTTTCTTCTTCTTCTAGTCTTCTTCTTCTTCTTCTTCTTCTTCTTCTTCTTCTTCTTCTTCTTCTTCTTCTTCTTTTTCTTCCTCTTCTTCTAGTCTTCTTCTTCTTCTTCTTCTTCTTCTTCTTCTTCTTCTTTTTCTTCTTCTTCTTCTAGTCTTCTTCTTCTTCTTCTTCTTCTTCTTCTTCTTCTTCTTCTTTTTCTTCCTCTTCTTCTAGTCTTCTTCTTCTTCTAATTTCTTACTCCCATTTTTGCAGGTTTGATTCACTTCATGGAAGGGCATAATGCTACTGTTTACATATTAGATGTTTGTGAAACTATGTATATATGAATTGGATGTATGATGTTTGATGACGATGGTGAAACTATGTTTGATGTTTGAAACTACGTTTGATGTATGATGTTTGATGTTTGAAACTATGTGATTCTGAATATATATATATATATGTGTTTGAATTTCTGTGAAAATGAATTGATATAACAAAAAACAGAAAAAACAGGGGCTATATAGCCACTTTGCCGTCTGCTAGCAGACGGCAAAGCTCTTTGCCGTCTACTGGCAGACGGCAAAGAGGCCACGTGGCAGCAGCCTGTGCAACCTGGGCTGGCCTATGTGGCCTCTTTGCCGTCTGCTGGCAGACGGCAAAGAAGGAAAGTTCTTTGCCGTCTGCCAGCAGACGGCAAAGAGCCTGCCTGGGCCCAGCTGAAGCCTGACGTCAGCTGACGTCATCTACAGCTCTTTGCCGTCTGCTGGCAGACGGCAAAGAAGGAAAGTTCTTTGCCGTCTGCTGGCAGACGGCAAAGATCGCCGTTAGCCACCTAACGGGGATGGAACCTTTTCTGTGCCGTCCACGCTCTTTGCCGTCTGCTGGCAGACGGCAAAGAAGGAAAGTCCTTTGCCGTCTGCCAGCAGACGGCAAAGCCGCCTTTGCCGGCAGCCGTTCGGCCGGAGTGTTTGCCGTCTGCTGGCTGACGGCAAAGCCTTTGCCGTCCGCCAAGTATGCCTTTGCCGTCTGCTATAGCAGACGGCAAAGTGCCTGATTCCAGTAGTGATAACTCTCGGACTTGCTTACATAGGGGGACATAAAGCAAAACTCAAAACTAGATCACACTAAAGACTTTAGTCTACTAGATCAAGATATAACCAAAAGGATCGAACCAAGAAAAAAAAGGATAAAAGTAAAAGATGTGATGGTGATACGATACCGGGGCACCTCCCCCAAGCTTGGCACAAGCCAAGGGGAGTGCCCATACACATGTGTTTAGTTGTCTTTCTTCGGAGGTGGTGATGTTGGAGTTGTTGATGAGGTTGGAGGCTTGTCCTCCGTCTTCCAAGGCATGGGCTCACCATCGTAAAAAGATGAACGAGTCTCCGGGATCCTCAAATCTGCAGCCAAACTCATTCTCTTAAATCTGTATTCATACTCACAGTTTTGGTTTTGCAGGTCATAGATCTGGGCTTGGAGATGCTCAATTTTCTCGTAAAGCTTGAAGATGTGCTCCCCGATGTCCTTGGCGTCCAGCTTGTGCTTATGGGTAAACTCCACGATCATCATGTGATTGGCATTGAGTCCTCGTTCAACCATCCCTTAGCACTTGAAGACTTGTTGCTCCATTGCTTCGAGCCTTGTCTCCACACTTCCGGTCTTCTTTGGCCCCTCAACATCACAGATGTGCAGCACCCCCTCATGCATCTCAATGGTTTGAGGGTGTTGCAGCACCTCCGCGAGGTAGGGGTTGATGACCTTCTCGAAGAACTTGGAGACGTCATGTTGATCTAAATCTGCTGCAGAAACAGCTCAAAACAAAAAACAGGAAGTATTGTCGTGATACGAAGGTCAAAACCTTCGGGAGATTATATAATGAATTTTTACCGACTTGAAGGAGTATACCACAAGAAAACGGAGTCCGCAGGGTACACGGGGTGGCCACAAGCCATAGGGGCGCGCCCAGGGGGGTAGGGCGCGCCCCCCTGGCTTGTCGCCTCCTCGTGCACTCTTCGGACTACTTTAAAATTTCCTAATTTTTTAAATATTCCAAAACGGATAAAAATTGCCATTGGAAAAGTTTTGGAGTCTGTTTGCTTACCGTAACACATACCTATTCCTTTTCGGAATCTGGAACGTTCTGGTAGATCTCCCTAATGTACTCCTTTGGAGTCACGGTATTGATAATATTTGTTTCAACATTTATGGGAGTACCTGAAATATAATGTTTGATTCTTTTCCCGTTTACCACCTTCGGATTTGTGCCTTCGGCGTTGTTGATCTTGATGGCACCGGAACGATATACTTCCTCGATAATGTAAGGCCCTTCCCATTTAGAGAGAAGTTTTCCTACAAAAAATCTTAACCGAGAATTGTATAGCAAGACATGATCACCTACATTGAATTCACGCTTTTGTATCCTTCTATCATGCCATCTCTTAACCTTTTCTTTAAACAACTTGGCATTCTCATAGGCCTGGGTTCTCCATTCATCAAGTGAGCTAATGTCAAATAACTTCTTCTCTCCAGCAAGTTTGAAATCATAGTTGAGCTCTTTAATTGCCCAATAAGCTTTATGTTCTAGCTCTAGAGGTAAGTGACATGCTTTACCATAAACCATCTTATACGGAGACATACCCATCGGGTTTTTATAAGCAGTTCTATAAGCCCATAATGCATCATCAAGTTTCTTAGACCAATTCTTTCTAGAACTATTAACAGTCTTTTGCAAGATCAATTTAATTTCTCTATTGCTCAATTCTACTTGACCACTAGACTGAGGATGATAAGGAGATGCAATTCTATGATTAACATCATACTTAGCAAGCAATTTACGGAAAGCACCATGAATAAAGTGTGAACCACCATCAGTCATTAAATATCTAGGGACTCCAAACCTAGGGAAAATAACTTCTTTAAGCATTTTAATAGAAGTGTTATGATCAGCGCTACTAGTTGGAATAGCTTCTACCCACTTAGTAACATAATCAACAGCAACTAGAATATGAGTATACCCGTTAGATTGTGGAAAAGGTCCCATATAATCAAAACCCCAAACATCAAATGGTTCAATAACAAGAGAGTAATTCATAGGCATTTCCTGACGTCTGCTAATATTACCAATTCTTTGACATTCATCACAAGACAAGACAAACTTACGAGCATCCTTGAAGAGAGTAGGCCAATAGAAACCAGATTGTAATACCTTGTGTGCAGTTCTATCTCCAGCGTGGTGTCCCGCATAGGCCTCGGAGTGACACTTGCGTAGGATCTGTTCCTGTTCATGCTCTGGTACACAATGTCTAATAACACCATCTACTCCTTCTTTATAAAGGTGTGGATCATCCCAAAAGTAATGTCTTAAATCATAGAAGAACTTTTTCTTTTGTTGGTATGTGAAACTAGGCGGTATAAATTTAGCAACAAAGTAATTAGCATAATCAGCATACCAAGGAGCATTACGCGAAGAATTTATGACAGCTAATTGTTCATCAGGAAAGCTATCATCAATAGGTAGTGGGTCATCAAGAACATTTTCTAACCTAGACAAGTTATCTGCTACGGGGTTATCGGCACCCTTTCTATCAATAATATGCAAATCAAATTCTTGTAGCAGAAGAACCCATCTAATAAGTCTAGGTTTAGCATATTTCTTCTCCATAAGATACTTAATAGCAGCATGATCAGTGTGAACAGTTACTTTGGAATCAACAATATAAGGTCTGAACTTATCACAAGCAAACACAACTGCTAAAAATTCCTTTTCAGTGGTAGCATAGTTTCTTTGAGCACTGTCTAGAGTTTTACTGGCATAATTGATAACATTTAATTTCTTATCAACTCTTTGTCCTAGAACAGCGCCAACAGCATAATCACTAGCATCACACATAATTGTAAAGGGTAGGTTCCAATCAGGTGGTTGAACAACAGGTGCGGTAATCAAGGCATTCTTAAGAATTTCAAATGCTTCTACACAATCATCATCAAAAACGAATGGAACATCTTTTTGCAAAAGATTGGTGAGAGGCCTAGAAATCTTAGAGAAGTCCTTAATAAACCTCCTATAGAAACCAGCATGACCAAGGAAACTTCTTATACCTCTGATATCCGTAGGACACGGCATTTTTTCAATAGCATCAACTTTAGCTCGATCAACTTCAATACCTTTTTCGGAGATTTTGTGCCCCAAGACAATACCTTCATTAACCATAAAGTGGCACTTTTCCCAATTCAAGACAAGATTAGTTTCTTCGCATCTCTGCAAAACTCGATCAAGGTTGCTCAAGAATCATCAAAAGAAGTTCCGTAAACGGAAAAATCATCCATGAAAACCTCAAGAATCTTTTCACAAAAGTCAAAGAATATAGCCATCATACATCTTTGAAAGGTAGCAGGTGCATTGCATAAACCAAAAGGCATACGTCTATAAGCAAAGGTACCGAAAGGACAAGTAAAAGTGGTCTTTTCTTGATCCTCTTTTGACACAGGTATTTGAGAGAAACAAGAATAACCATCGAGAAAGCAAAAATGAGTATGTTTGGATAGTCTTTCTAGCATTTGATCAATAAAAGGTAGAGGGTAATGATCTTTCCTAGTAGCTTTATTTAATTTCCTAAAATCAATTACCATTCTATATCCTGTAACAATTATTTGCGGGATCAATTCATTTTTATCATTAGGAACAACGGTAATACCTCCCTTTTTAGGGACACAATGAACGGGACTAACCCATCTACTATCAGCAACAGGGTATATTATACCTGCCTCCAGAAGCTTTAGTATTTCATTTCTTACCACTTCTTTCATCTTAGGATTCAATCATCGTTGGTGATCAACAACTGGTTTGGCATCAGGCTCCATATTTATTTTATGCTGACATAGAGTGGGACTAATGCCCTTAAGATCATCCAGAGTATATCCAATAGCAGCACGGTGCTTCCTCAAAGTTTTCAATAATCTCTTTTCTTCATGCTCTGAAAGGTTAGCACTAATAATAACAGGATATATCTCCTTTTCATCAAGATAAGCATATTTCAAAGTATCAGGTAATTGTTTAAGCTCAAACACGGGATCACCCTTGGGTGGAGGAGGATCCCCAAGTATTTCAACAGGAAGGTTGTGTTTCAAAATAGGTTGCTGATCAAAGAAAATCTTATCTATTTCATTCCTTTCATTCATATGCATATCATTTTCATGGTCTAGCAAATA
Organism: Elymus sibiricus; assembly: GCA_039707655.1. Taxonomy (NCBI): domain Eukaryota; kingdom Viridiplantae; phylum Streptophyta; class Magnoliopsida; order Poales; family Poaceae; genus Elymus; species Elymus sibiricus. The sequence continues at coordinate 85,309,884 of CM077663.1, forward strand.
TTGTTCTAAGGGATCAGTAGGAGGCACAGCAATAGAAGCAAGACCAATAATTTCATCTTTACTAGGCAATTCTTTGTCATGGGGTTGTCTACGAAATTTAGAGAAATTGAACTCATGAGACACATCCCCAAAACCCACAGTAACAGTTTCTTTCTCACAATCAATCCTAGCATTAACAGTATTCAAGAAAGGTCTACCAAATATAATGGGACAAAAATCATCTTGTGGGGAACCAAGAACAAGAAAATCAGTAGGATACTTTATTTTCCCACACAAGACTTCAACATCTCTAACAATCCCAATTGGTGCAATAGTATCTCTATTAGCAAGCTTAATAGTCACATCAATTTCCTCTAATTCAGCAGGTGCAATATCATTCATAATTTCTTGGTATAAGGTAAAGGGAATTGCGCTCACACTAGCACCCACATCACATAAGCCATGATAACAATGATCTCCTATTTTAACAGAAACAACATGCACGCCAACAATAGGTCTATGTTTACCTTTAGTATCAGGTCTAGCAATTCTAGCAGCTTCATCACAGAAATGAATAACATGCCCATCAATATTATCAACCAAGAGATCTTTAACCATAGCGATACTAGGTTCAACTTTAATTTGTTCAGGAGGCGTAGGTGTTCTAGTACAGCTCTTATGAACCACAGTTGAAGCTTTAGCATGTTCCTTTATTCTAACAGGAAAGGGCGGTCTCTCAATATAAGCAGTAGGAATAACAGGATCAGCATTATAAATATTAGTCTCTTCTTCAACTTTAATAGGTTCAACTACTTTCAATTCAATGGGAGGATGATATTTAAACCACTTCTCCTTAGGGAGATCAACATGAGTAGCAAAAGATTCACAGAAAGAAGCTACTATCTCAGAGTCAAGCCCATATTTAGTGCTAAATTCACGAAAAGCATCGGTGTCTATAAAGGATTTAACACAATCAAACTTAAAGTTTATACCTGACTCCTTACCTTCGTCGAGTTCCCAATCTTCAGAGTTGCATTTAATTCTTTCCAATAAGTCCCATTTGAATTCAATATGTTTCTTCATAAAGGAACCAGTACAAGAAGTATCGAGCATGGACCGATCATTATTAGAAAGCCGAGCATAAAAATTCTGGATAATAATTTCTCTCGGGAGCTCATGATTGGGGCATGAATATAACATTGACTTAAGCCTCCCCCAAGCTTGAGCGATACTTTCTCCTTCACGAGGCCAAAAATTATAAATATAATTCCGATCACGATGAACCAGATGCATAGGATAAAACTTCTGATGAAATTCCAATTTCAATCGGTTGTAGTTCCATGATCCAATATCATCACATAGCCTATACCATGTCAATGCCTTCTCCTTCAAAGATAAAGGAAAGACCTTCTTCTTGACATCATCCTTGGGCAAACCTGCAAGCTTAAATAATCCACAAACTTCATCCACATAGATTAGATGCAAATCAGGATGTAGTGTTCCGTCTCCTGCATAAGGATTAGCTAGCAGTTTCTCTATCATACACGAAGGAATCTCATAATAAATATTTTCAGTAGGTGCAGTAGGTTGAGGGGCAACTCTTTGTGCTTCCGGTCGAGGTGAAGATACCCCGAACAAACCCCTCAAAGGATTATTTTCCATAGTAACAAGTGACAGTAAATTTCAGCACAGTATATAAATTTTTCCTTACCAAGTTCCACTCACCAAAGGCGCTTCACTCCTCGGCAACGGCGCCAGAAAAGAGTCTTGATGACCCACAAGTATAGGGGATCTATCGTAGTCCTTTCGATAAGTAAGAGTGTCAAACCCAACGAGGAGCAGAAGGAAATGACAAGCGGTTCTCAGTAAGGTATTCTCTGCAAGCACTGAAATTATCGGTGACAGATAGTTTTGTGATGAGATAATTCGTAACGGATAGCAAGTAACAATTGTAAAAAAGGTGCAGCAAGGTGGCCCAATCCCTTTTGTAGCAAGGGACAAGCCTGGACAAACTATTATATAAAGCAAAGCGCTCCCGAGGACACATGGGAATTTCTGTCAAGCTAGTTTTCATCATGCTCATATGATTCGCGTTCGTTACTTTGATAATTTGATATGTGGGTGGACCGGTGCTTGGGTGCTGCCCTTACTTGGACAATCCTCCCACTTATGATTAACCCCTCTCGCAAGCATCCGCAACTACGAAAGAAGAATTAAGATAAATCTAACCATAGCATGAAACATGTGGATCCAAATCAGCCCCTTACGAAGCAACGCATAAACTAGGGTTTAAGCTTCTGTCACTCTAGCAACCCATCATCTACTTATTACTTCCCAATGCCTTCCTCTAGGCCCAAATAATGGTGAAGTGTCATGTAGTCGACGTTCACATAACACCACTAGAGGAGAGACAACATACATCTCATCAAAATATCGAACGAATACCAAATTCACATGATTACTTATAACAAGACTTATCCCATGTCCTCAGGAACAAACGTAACTACTCACAAAGCATATTAATGTTCATAATCAGAGGAGTATTAATTATCATTAAGGATCTGAACATATGATCTTCCACCAAGTAAACCAACTAGCATCAACTACAAGGAGTAATCAACACTACTAGCAACCCACAGGTACCAATCTGAGGTTTGAGACAAAGATCGGATACAAGAGATGAACTAGGGTTTGGAGAGGAGATGGTGCTGGTGAAGATGTTGATGGAGATTGACCCCCTCTCGATGATAGGATCGTTGGTGATGACGATGGCTTCGATTTCCCCCTCCGGGAGGGAAGTTTCCCCGGCAGAACAGCTCCGCCGGAGCCCTAGATTGGTTCTGTCCAAGTTCCGCCTCGAGACGGCGGCGCTTCGTCCTGAAAGCTCCCTTATGATTTTTTCCAGGTCAAAACCCTCCATATAGCAGAAGATGGGCACCGGAGACCTGCCAGGGGGCCCACAAGCCTGCAGGGCGCGCCCAGGGGGGTAGGGCACGCCCCCCTGGCTTGTGACTCCCTGGTGGGTCCCCTGATGTATTTCGTTCGCCCAATATTTTTTATATATTCGAAAATAATTCTCCGTATATTTTTAGGACTTTTGGAGTTGTGCAGAATAGGTATCTCAGATTTGCTCCTTTTCCAGTCCAGAATTCCAGCTGCCGGCATTCTCCCTCTTCATGTAAACCTTATAAAATAAGAGATAAAAGGCATAAGTATTGTACCATAATGTGTAATAACAGCCCATAATGCAATAAATATCAATATAAAAGCATGATGCAAAATGGACGTATCAGTAAGCTTTGTACAAAGTTTTGACAATCGATCGACTCTGGCTATCGACGATCTGCTAACAGTTCTTTGGGCTTCATAATAGTCAAGAATAGTGAACCATCGCGTACACAAGAGGGTGATGAAGATGGTTGATCTTCTAGGGGGTTACACGTATCGACGAAATTTAGTGTGGGGATAGACATTTTTAATTAAGTCTCTTCCCTCACACGCCCCGAAACTTAATCTAGTAAGAAGGATTATCGCCTTATTGGTGGATGTAGGTAGCTAGTGTTATCCAGAAACCCTAGAAACCATGTAATTAAAATTTTCTAAACCGATTAGAGGACGTCTAACTTGGTTTTGCAGGTTGCATGTGATGTGGTATAGCCTTCGTCATGATAATGTGTTTATGTATGAGATGGTTATATGTTGTAATGTTAAGTGGCCTGCACGTCACGGCATGATGGCTGGAGCCATGAGATTGCCACTCGTAGAGATAGCCTACATGTTACATGTGACGATGGCAAGCGTACATGGAGGACCCCAACGGGGAGAAGGTGTACAAGGCGCGGGACGAGGAGCTATAATTTCGTGCCACGATGAAAAATAAAAAAATGGGAGAGGCCAAATGAGCCCACCAAGAAAAAAAGAAAAAAGAGAAAAAAATGAGAGATAAAGTAAGAAGGGATAGTGCTACTACCTCTTTTTCCACACTTGTGCTTAGAGAAAGCACCATGTTTTTCATATAGAGAGTCTCATGTTTTGTCATTTTCATATACTAGTGGTAATTTTTCATTATAGAACTTAGCTTATATTCCAATGACGGGCTTGTTGGAAATATGCCCTAGAGGCAAAAATAAAATGGTTATTATTATATTTCCTTGTTCATGATAATTGTTTATTATCCATGCTATAATTGTATTGATTGGAAACTCAAATACATGTGTGGGTATATAGACAACACTGTGTCCCTAGTGAGCCTCCATAGGACTAGCTCGTTGATCAAAGATGGTCAAGGTTTCCTGGCCATAGACATGAGTTGTCATTTGATAACGGGATCACATCATTAGGAGAACGATGTGATGGACAAGACCCAAACTATGAACGTAGCATATGATCGTGTCAGTTTATTTCTATTGTTTTCTGCATGTCAAGTATATGTTCCTATGACCATGAGATCATGTAACTCACTGACATCGGAGGAGTACCTTGTGTGTATCAAACTTCACAACGTAACTGGGTGACTATAAAGATGCTCTACAGGTATCTCCGAGGGTGTCTGTTGAGTTGGCATGGATCAAGACTGGGATTTGTTACTCTGTGTGACGGAGAGGTATCTCAAGGCCCACTCGGTAATACAACATCACAATGAGCTTGCAAGCAAAGTGACTAAAGAGTTAGCCACATGATCTTGTATTACGGAACGAGTAAAGAGACTTGCCGGTAACGAGATTGAACTAGGTATGGAGATACCGACGATCGAATCTCGGGAAAGTAACATACTGATAAACAAAGGGAACATCGTATGGGATTAACTGAATCCTTGACATAGAGGTTCAACCGATGAAGATCTTCGTAGAATATGTAGGAACCAATATGGGCATCTAGGTCCCGCTATTGGTTATTGACCGTAGAGGTGTCTGGTCATGTCTACATAGTTCTCGAACCCACAGGGTCTACACACTTAACATTCGGTGATGTTTTGGTATTATTGAGTTATGTATGTTGGTGACCGAAGGTTGTTCGGAGTCCCGGACGTCACGAGGAGCTCCGGAATGGTCCAGAGGTAAAGATTGATATATAGGAAGTTCCGTGTTGGTCACCGGAAAAAGTTCGGGCGTCACCGGTAACGTACCGAGGGTGCCGGAAGGGTTCCGGGGGTCCACCGGGAGGGGCCCACCCACCCCAGGGGCCACATGGGCCTAGGAGGTGGCGCACCAGCCCCTGGTGGTCTGGGCAGCCAGCCCCTAAGGGGCCCATGCGCAAGGGGTGGAGGTGGCCAAGTGGGGAGGGAGTCCTCCCTAGCCTCCACCTCCCTTGTGGGGGGAGGACTCTCCCCCCTTGGGCCGATCGGACAAGCCCTAGGGTTTCCCCTAGGGCCGCCTCCCCCCTTCCTCCTATATATAGTGGGTTTTTTTAGGGCAGCCACCACCTGAAAAAGCCACGTGCCGCCCTCTCCCCTCTAGATAGCCTTCTCCTCTAGATCTGTTCGGTAGAGCTCGGCGAAGCCCTGCCAGATCAGTTCACCACCACCGCCACCACGCCGTTGTGCTGTCGGAGAACTCATCTACCTCTCCGCCCTCGCTTGCTAGATCAAGGAGGCGGAGATCGTCATCGAGCTGTACGTATGCTGAACGCGGAGGTGCCGTCCGTTCGGCGCTAGATCGTGATTGGATCGCGGGACGGCTTGCGATTTGGATCGCGAAGACGTTCGACTACATCAACCGCGTTTCTTAACGCTTCCCGCTTAGCGATCTACAATGGTATGTGGATCCGATCTCTCCTCTCGTAGATGCTCATCTCCTAGATTGATCTTGGTGAAGCGTAGGAATTTTTTTGTTTCCCATCCAACGTTCCCCAACAGTGGTATCAGAGCCAGGTTTATGCGTAGATGAGATCACGAGTAGAACACAAAGGAGTTTGTGGGCGTTGATATTCAGATTGCTGCCTTCCTTAGTCTTTTCTTGATTCAGCGGGAGACCGGTTCCATCGACTGACACGTAACTTTGTTGCATAAGATGACTGGCGGGTGTCTGTCTCTCCTACCTTAGTTGAATCGGATTCGACAAAGGCGGTCCTTGTAGAAGGTTAAATAGCAACTTGTATATCACCATTGTGGTTTTGCGTAGGTAAGAATCGTTCTTGCTAGATACCCATAGCAGCCACGTAAAACATGCAACAACAAATTAGAGGACGTCTAACTTGTTTTTGCAGGGTATGTTGTGATATGATATGGCCAAAGACATGATGATATATATTTGATTTATGAGATGATCATGTTTTGTAATAGTTTATATCAACTTGCATGTTGATACGGCAACCGGCAGGAGCCATAGGGTTGTCTTTAATTATTATGTGGCCTGCGTGTCACTCATTAAGCACTATGTAATGCTTTACTTTATCGCTAATCGGTAGCAATAGTAGTAGAAGCATGGTTGGTGCGACAACCCCGGTGGCGACACGTTGATGGAGATCAAGATGATGGAGATCATGGTGTCATGCCGGTGACGATGGAGATCATGCCGGCGCTTTGGAGATGGAGATCAAAAGCACAAGTTCATGGCCATATCATGTCACTTATGATTTGCATGTGATGTTAATCCTTTTATGCATCTTATTTTGCTTAGGACGGCGGTAGCATTATAAGGTGATTCCTCACTAAAATTTCAAGATAAATTTGTGTTCTCCTCGAGTGTGCACCATTGCGAAAGTTCATCGTTTCGAGACACCACGTGATGATCGGGTGTGATAGACTCTACGTTCGCATACAACGGGTACAAGCCAGTGTTGCACATGCGGAACACTCAGGTTTAAATTGATGAGCCTAGCATGTACAGACATGGCCTCGGAACACAAGAGACCGAAAGGTCGAACATGAGTCATATAGTAGATATGATCAACATGGAGATGTTCACCACTGAAACCACCTCATCTCACGTGATGATCGGACTTGGGTTGGTGAATTTGGATCATGTATCACTCGGATGACCGGAGGGATGTCAATTTGAGTGGGAGTTTTTTTTAAGTAATATGATTGACTAAACTCATTATCTTGAACAATGGTCTAAGTTGTCTTTGCAAATTTACGTTGTAGATCAATGGCCCGCGCAGTAGTTCCCCTGAATTTCAATGCGTTCCTAGAGAAAGCCAAGCTGAAAGATGATGGAAGTAACTTTGTAGACTGGGCCCGTAATCTGAGGATTATCCTCATGGCTTCCCAAAAGGCTTATGTCCTTGATGCACCGCTCGGTGAGCCACCCGCTCCAGTGTCGTCTGCAGACGTTGTGAACGCCTGGCAGTCGTGTTCGGATGATTACTCAATAGTTCAGTGTGCTATGTTGTATGTCTTAGAGCTGGGACTTCAAAGGCGTTTTGAACGTCATGGAGCATATGTGATGTTCCAGGAGTTGAAGTTTATCTTTGAAAAGAATGCCCGTATCGAGAGGTATGAGACCTCCGATAAGTTCTATGCTTGCAAGATGGAGGAGAACGGGTCTGTCAGTGAACACATACTCAGAATGTCTGGGTATTCCAACTGTCTGGCTGAGTTGGGAATTGCTCTCCCGCCGGAGGCGATCACTGACAGAGTTCTTCAATCACTGCCACCTAGCTACAAGAGCTTTGTGTTGAACTATAAAATGCAAGGGATGAACAAGTCAGTCGCCGAGCTGTTTGCGATGCTGAAAGTCACTGAGTCAGAAATCCAGAAGGAGCATCAAGTGTTGATGGTCAATAAAACAACTAGTTTCAAGAAGAATGGCAAGGGCAAGAAGGGCAAGAAGAGTGGCAAATCAGTTGCCCCTCCCGTGAAGAAACCCAAAGCTGGACCCAAGCCAGAAGCTGAGTGCTTTCATTGCAAGGGTACTGGCCACTGGAAGCGGAATTGCCCCAAGTATCTGGCCGACAAGAAGGCAGCCAACACCAAACAAGGTATATATGATATACATGTTATTGATGTGTACCTTACCAACTCTCGTTGTTGTGCCTGGGTATTTGATACCGGTTCGGTTGCTCACATTTGCAACTCAAAACAGGAACTGCGGAATAGACGGAGGCTGGTAAGGGACGAAGTGACGATGCGCGTGGGAAATGGTTCCTGTTGGGAACGTTGCATGGGAAACAATTTTTTTCCTACGCACACGCAAGATCTATCCATGGTGATGAGCATCTACGAGGGGGAGAGTGGATCTACATACCCTTGTAGATCACTAAGCGGGAAGCGTTAAGAAACGCGGTTGATGTAGTCGAACGTCTTCGCGATCCAAATCGCAATCCATCCCGCGATCCAATCACGATCCGTCCCGCGATCCAATCACGATCCATCCTGCGATCCAATCGCGGTCCTGCCGATATAACGCCGAACGGACGGCACCTCCTTGATCCAGCAAGCGAGGGTGGAGAGGTAGATGAGTTCTCCGCCAGCACAACGGCGTGGTGGCGGTTGTGGTGGAGCTATCCCGGCAGGGCTTCGCCAAGCACGACCGAGACGATCTAGTGGAGAACAGATCTAGAGGGAGAGAGAGGCAGCCGTGAATTTTTAGGTTGGGGCTGCCCTCAAAATCCTCTAGTATATATAGGAGGAAGGGAGGGGAGGAGGCAGCCCCAAACCCTCCACCAAGGAGGGTTCGGCCGAACCAAGGGGGAGGAGTCCTCCCCCAACTTGGATTCCTCCTCCCACAAGGGAGGTGGAGTCCTGGGAGGACTCCCCACTTGGCCCTCCTCTCTCCTCTTCGCATGGGCCCTTAGGGGCTGGCTTGCCCAGCCCACAAAGGGCTGGTGCAACACCCCTAAGGCCCATGTGCCCCCCGGAGTGGGTGGCCCCCTCCCGATGGACCCCCGGAACCCTCCCGGCACCCCCGGTACACTACCGGTGACGCCCGAACTTTTTCCGGTGACCAAAACGGGACTTCCTATACATCAATCTTTACCTCCGGACCATTCCGGAGCTCCTCGTGACGTCCGGGATCTCATCCGGGACTCCGAACAACCTTCGGTCACCACCATACATAACTCAATACTACCGAAACGTCACCGAACATTAAGTGTGCAGACCCTGCGGGTTCGAGAACTATGTAGACATGACCGAGACACCTCTACGGTCAATAACCAATAGCGGGACCTGGATGCCCATATTGGTTCCTACATATTCTATGAAGATTTTTATTGGTTGAACGTCTATGTGAAGGATTTAGTAAATCCCGTATGATGTTCCCTTTGTTCTTCGGTATGTTACTTGCCCGAGATTCGATCGTTGGTATCTCTATACCTAGTTCAATCTCGTTACCGGCAAGTCTCTTTACTCGTTCCGTAATACAAGATCCCGTGGCTAACTCTTTAGTCACTTTGCTTGCAAGGCTTATTGTGATGTTGTATTACCGAGTGGGTCCTGAGATACCTCTCCGTCACACGGAGTAACAAATCCCAGCCTCGATCCATGCCAGCTTAACAGACACCCTCGGAGATACCTGTAGAGCATCTTTATAGTCACCCAGTTACGTTGCGACGTTTGATACACACAGGGTATTCCTCCGGTGTCAGTGAGTTGCATGATCTCATGGTCATAGGAACAAATACTTGACATGCAGAAAACAATAGCAATAAACTGACACGATCATATGCTACGTTCATAGTTTGGGTCTTGTCCATCACATCATTCTCCTAATGATGTGATCCCGTTATCAAATGACATCTCATGTCTATGGCTAGGAAACCTTGACCATCTTTGATCAACGAGCTAGTCTATTAGAGGCATACTAGGGACACAGTGTTGTTTATGTACCCACACATGTATATGAGTTTCCAATCAATACAATTATAGCATGGATAATAAACGATTATCATGAACAAGGAAATATAATAAAAACCATTTTATTATTGCCTCTAGGGCATATTTCCAACAGTCTCCCACTTGCACTAGAGTCAATAACGTAGCTCACATCGCTATGTGATTTACATTGTTATGAATCTAACACCCAATGAGTTCTGGGGTTCGATCATGTTTTGCATGTGAGAGAGGTTTTAGTCAACGGTCTGCAACATTCAGATCCGTGTGTTCTTTGCAAATCGATATGTCATACTGCAGATGCTACCATGCTCCACTTGGAGCTATTCCAAATGGCTGCTCCACTATACGTATCCAGATTGCTACTCAGAGTCATCCGGATTGGTGTCAAAGCTTGCATCGACGTAACCCTTTACGACGAACTCTTTATCACCTCCATAATCGAGAAACATTTCCTTAGTCCTCTATTCACTAAGGACAATTTTGACCGCTGTCCAGTGATCCACTCCTGGACCACTCTTGTACCCCTTGACAGACTCATGGCAAGGCACACACTAGGTGCGGTACACAACATGGCATACTATACAGAGCATATGGATAAGGCATAGGGGACAACCTTCGTCCTTTCTCTTTCTTCTGCCGTGGTCGAGCTTTGAGTCTCACTCAACTCCACACCTTACAAATCAGGCAAGAACTCTTTCTTTGACTGATCCATTTTGAACTCTTTCAAAATCTTTGTTAAGGTATGTACTCATTGAAAGTCTTATCAGACGTCTTGATCTATCTCTATAGATCCTGATGCCCAATATTTAAGTAGCTTCATTCCAGATTTTCCTTTGAAAAACTCCTTTCAAACAACCCTTTATGCTTTCTAGAAATTCTACATCATTTCCGATCAACAATATGTCATCCACATATACTTATCAGAAATTTTATAGTGCTCCCACTCACTTTATTGTAAATACAAGTTTCTCATAAACTTTGTATAGACCCAAAAACTTTGATCACCTCATCAAAGCGTATATTCCAACTCCGAGATGCTTGCTCCAGTCCATAGAAGGATCGCTGGAGCTTGCATACATTTTAGCATCCTTAGGACTGACAAAACCTTCCGGTTGTATCACATACAACCTTTCCTCAAGGAAACCGTTAAGGAAACGATGTTTTGCATCCATCTGCCAGATTTCATAATCGAAAAATGCAGCAACTGCTAACATAATTCCAACAGACTTTTAGCATCGCTACGGGTGAGAAAGTCTCATCGTAGTCAACTCCTTGAACTTGTCGGAAACTTCTTTGCGACAAGTCGAGCTTTATAAATGGTGACATTTACCATCAGCGTCTGTCTTCTTCTTAAAGGTCCATTTGTACTCAACGGCCTGCCGTTTAACGGGCAAGTCTACCAAAGTCCATACTTGGTTTTCATACATGGATCCTTTCTCGGATTTCATGGCTTCTAGCCATTTGTTGGAATCCGAGCCCACCATCGCTTCTTCATAGCTCATAGATTCACTGTTGTCTAACAACATGACCTCCAAGACAGGATTGCCGTACCACTCAGGAATGGTACGATGACTTGTCGTCCTACGAGGCTCAGTAGTAACTTGATCTAAAGCTTAATGATCATCATCATTAGCTTCCTCTTCATTTGGTGTAGGCACCGCAGAAACATCTTTCTGCGTCGTGCTACCATCCAACTGAAGTGACGGTTCAATAACCTCATCAAGTTCTACCTTCCTCCCACTCAATTCTTTCGAGAGAAACTTTTTCTCGAGAAAGGACCTGTTTTAAGCAACAAACACTTTGCCCTTGGATCTGAGATAGAAGGTATACCCAACTGTTTCCTTAGGGTATCTTATGAAGATGCACCTTTCCGCTTTGGGTTCGAGCTTATCAGACATAAGCGTCGCATTCCCAAACTCTGAGAAATGACAGCTTAGGCTTCTGCCAAACCAAAATTCATACGGTGTCATCTCAACGGACTTAGATGGTGCCCTATTTTAAAGAGAATGTAGTTGTCTCTAATGCATAACCCCAAAACGATAGTGGCAAAACGATAAGAGACATCATAGTGCGCACCATATCCAATAGAGCACGACTACGACGTTCGGACACACCATCACACTATGGTGTTCCAGGTGGCGTGACTTGCGAAACAACTTCCACATTGTCTTGAGTTGTATACCAAACTCGTAACTCAGATATTTACCTCCATGATCATATCGTAGACATTTTATCTTCTTGTCACGATGATCTCAAACTTCACTCTGAATTTGTTTGAACTTTTCAAATGTTTCAGACTTGTGTTTCATTAAGTAAATATCCCCATATCTACTCAAATTATCAGTGAAGGTAAGAAAATAGCGATATCCACCGCACGCTTCAACACTCATTGGATCGCTACATCAACATGTATCATTTCCAATAAGTCAATTGCCCGCTCCATCATATCGGAAAACGGGGTGTTAGTCATCTTGCCCAAGAGGCATGGTCCGCATGTCTCAACCGATTCAAAATTGAGTGAGTCAAAAGATCCATCAGCATGGAGTTTCTTCATGCGCTTTACACCAATATGACCTTGGCGGCAGTGCCACAAGTATGTGGTACTATCATTATTAACTTTGCATCTTTTGGCATCAATATTATGAACATGTGTATTGCTACGATCAAGATTCAATAAACCATTCACATTGGGTGCATGACCATTGAAGGTATTATTCATGTAAACAGAATAACCATTATTCTCTAACTTAAATGAATAACCGTATTGCAATAAACACGATCTAATCACGTTCATGCTCAACGCAAACACCAAATAACATTTATTTAGGTTCATCACTAATCCCGAAGGTAGAGAGAGCGTGCGATGGTGATCACATCAACCTTGGAAACACTTTCAACACACATCGTCACCTCGCCCTTAGCTAGTCTCCGTTTATTCCGTAGCTTTTATTTCGAGGTACCAACATTTAGCAACTGAACCGGTATCTAATACCCAGGTGCTACTAGGAGTACTCGCAAGGTACACATGAAAAAAACTTATATCAAATATACTTCTATTGACGTTGCCAGCCTTCTTATCTACCAAGTATCTAGGACAGTTCCGCTTCAGTGACCGTTTTCCCCATAATAGAAGCACCCAGTCTCGGGTTTGGGTTCAACCTTGGGTTTCTTTACTGGAGCAGCAACTGACTTGCCATCCATGAAGTTTCCCTCATTGCCCTTGCCCTTCTCGAAACTAGTGGTTTTACTAACCATCAACACTTGATGCTCCTTCTTGATTTCTACCTTCGCGGTGTCAACAATTTGGAGAAAAATCTCTCTCTATATAGATAGGTATCTCTGTGGATAGAGATAAAGATAGGGATCCCTATAAATCGAAATATATGGAAAAAGTGCACTTTTTGACTACTACTACTATTTCTTAGACTTTTTCAAGGAAACATCGTTTTTTCGATTTTGACTGAATTGGTCGGAGCGTAGACGAGCAAGCAGAGCCCAGGAAAGAGGTCAGATCGTCATAGAGCAGTCGACTATAAGTATAAGACTGCTGGCCTGAGAGAAGGCAGTCTCTCTCGGGAAACATGGCCCAATTTCTCTTCTTTCTTTTCACACGGGCAACAATTGGGAATAAAACAGACCATGAACATGAGTTTAACGAATAGCTCGGGGATCACTATTTCCATCCCTGGCATTTCATAGTTCATCACGAAGCTCTAGTAGCTTTGTGGCAGTGACTTGGAGAACTATATCAACCACTATCTTATCTAGAAGATCAACTCCCACTCGATTCAAGCGATTGTAGCACCCAGACTGACGGGGGGATAACCCCGGGGTAGCCTCAGCCGACCCCTTCCTCCAACACTTTGAAAGAGCTGCAGGACGAGCAGCCTCCCCCTGCAGTCCGGCTCCGCGCAGCCGGTCGCACCGATCGGCCGGCTAGGGGCGGAGATGCCTTGCCCCCTAGCCGGCGGTGCTGCAGGTACCGCGGTCAGAGCAAGCGTGGCTACAGAGGACCCCGTCGCGTCGGGGGTCAGCGCCCGCATGGCCACAGTGGAGGCAACGGTGCCTCTGACACCGGCCGACCCCGACCGGGCGTACGGCACAGTGCCGGCACGCCCTCAACCACTCCATTACCTGCCCCAGCATGGGTACAGCGCGGCCGGCTGTACCGCTGACCACGGCCGGCCACCGCTAGACGACGCCCCGAAGGACGGCCCGTGCCGCGGTGTGACGGGCACCAGGGCCCACCAGGCGGGCCCCCTTCGGCTCCTGACGGGACCCCGCGGCCGGTGGACCCTACCGACGACAAGACCCCTCAGCCGGGGGCCCCACGGCCGGCTAGAGAGACCGCCAGCTGGGGCCCTCCGGAGCCTTCTGCTCATATTGTATTCCGGGGGGTTGGCCTATAAAACCCCTCGGAGCTCCCCCATGCAGGGGGATCACTTTTCTCAGCACACACACACACCCACGTAGAGAGGCAGAGAGGGCAAGCTAGCCCCTTCTTCCTCCTCTACCCAAACAGCTAAAGGAGCACCATTGTAGCCCCCTTTGGCTCATCAACCAGACCAGCAGGACTAGGGGTATTACTTCCCACGGAGGGCTCCGAACCTGGGTACATCACGTGTCCCGCACCGTTTGTCCCCGATCTCGCTCCCGGAATCCACCGGCGTCCATCGGCCCCAACCACTCTCAATAAGCCTCCCCATGGCATCTGCCGTGAGAAAACCACGACAGTTGGCGCCCACCGTGGGGCCGACCGCGGCGCCGGCCGGAGTCACGCTCCGGGCGGGACCCTTCACCACCTCCCCCGGCAGCCCCACGTCCAGGCGGAACTGCACGCTCGAGGGGCTTGCTCCCGCGGGGCAGAACCCCGTCCCCGCTGGCCCTGCGGGCGACGCTGCCGGCCTCTCCCTCGAGCAGCCCGGCAGCGACCCTCCGTTTGACGTTGCCGTCCTCACTGAGCGCATCGGCAGGCTGGGCCTCACCGACGAGCCGACCGCCGACAAGTACCCTAGCCAGGTGCTCGACTGCCTCAATCTGCCCTCGTCCGTTGACTCCCGCGTCCGCGTGGGGGTACTGGCCACCGGCTCCTCCACGACCTCCGGCCGTGCCAGGGCGGAGGCGGATGCGGCCGCCGCGGCTGCTCGCGCCGGCACCTCCGACCACCTCGGCTCCGTGCTTCGGGGCCTCAGCACCCCCGTCGCGCCCATGACGGACCCGGCCACGGCTACAGCCGAGCTGGAGGCCGCTCGCCGGCTGCTGCTTGCAGAGGCGAACACGCTCGCTACCACCAAGCGCCGGATGGAGTCCGTGCAGCACGAGTACAACTCCACCTATGGCCTCACCCCCGCCAACAACGAACCCAGCCGGCGCGGCGATGTCCGCAACCGCGGTCGTGTGGTCACGGAAATCCTCGGCGGCAGGCTTCCCACCTACGACACGCCGGCTACCAACTTAAGGGCCGCCCAGGTGGCCTACGCCGACCTCGCCGACCTGGTGGGCGAAGAGCGAGAGCGGCAGGACCGGCACATCCAAGACCTCATCGTCACCGCCAATGCCCAGCAGGCCTGGCTCGATGGGGCCATCGCCGGCTCCGAAATTCCCGTCCCTGAGGGGGACGCTCTGCAAACTGCTGGCCAGTGCCGACCAGTCCAGCAAGCCTCTTCCCCCCGCGGGTCCGGCCGGCGGGGCGCCGGGTCCCACAACGGACGCTCCCGGCTGCGAGACGAGCAGCCGGCCGTCAACAGCCGGCTCAAGAACGCTCCGGCTGGCGGCAGCCGGCGCAGCCGGGACCATACCCCGCCTCCGCGGCCGGAGCGCGCGCTATCGCCGACCCCGGCCGTCCGTCCCGAGCTCGTCGCTCGGCTCGGCCCGCGCGTCCCGCGGAGTGAGAATGACGCTCGGACTCGCATTGACCGACTGGCGCAATCCGCCCTCCTGGAGGAGGAGGGTCCGATCGGCCCGACGTGTTTCGGCCCTCGGATCTGCAACGAGCCGTTTCCGACCGGCTTGACGCTCCCTCGCGGCATCTCGAAGTACAACGGCACGGCCAAGCCGGAAGACTGGTTGGTCGACTACACCACCGCAGTCGGCATAGCCAGGGGGAACAAGCGCGTAGCCGTGCGCTACGTCCCCCTCATGCTGGTCGGCTCGGCCCGGACCTGGCTCAACAGCCTGTCCACCGGCAGCGTCAACACCTGGACGGACTTCGAGGAGGCGTTCGTCCGCAACTTCACCGGCACCTACAAGCGGCTGGGCTGGCCCCGCGAGCTGGCCATCTGTGTCCAGGGCCGGACGAGTCCCTCCGCGACTACCTCACACGCTGGACCGAGCTTCGCAACTCCTGCGAGGGAGTGCACGAGGTGCAGGCCATCTAGTACTTCATCGAGGGTTAGCGCGACGGCACCCACCTCAAGCACAAGCTCTTGTGCTCCGAGCCGGCTACCCTGGCAGATCTGATGGCCAAGGCGGACAAGTACGCCACGGCCGACTCCGCGATGCGGATGAAGATCGCCGTGCCAGCCAAGCCGGCCCCACCGCCCGCCGCACCGCGGGCAGCTACCGACAACCGGCAACAGCAGAACAACAAGCGCAAAACCGACCAGCCGGATCCCCGCTACGGGAGCCGACAGGTCGCCACCATCGAAGAGGAGCCGCCTGCTGCCCAGGGCTCCAGCCAGCGTCAGTGAACCGGCAAGGCCTCCTGGCAGCCCAAGCTCACCTTCGAGCAGATGCTCGACCTACCCTGTAAGCACCACTCCGGGGCCAAGCCGGCCACCCATACGCTCCGGCAATGCAGCTTCTCCCAGCGGCTAGCCCGAGGCGAGGGCCTTTCGGCTCCTCCGCCTCTGGCTCCCCGCATACCGGCTCCGACTCCGGCCCAGCCGCCTGCTCCGGCCCCGGCTGCCAACGACGGCCGCCTCCACGACCAGTTCCCTAACTAGGACGGGTCCTACGTCGTCTTCACCATGGAAGCAACCGACAAGCACAGCGTGCGCCAGCGCCGGCACGAGGTGAACGCCACCGTTCCCTCGGTCCCCCAGTTCATGCACTAGTCCGAGAAGCCGGTCACCTGGAGCCGGGCGGACCACCCGGCTGTGATGCCAAACCCCGGCAGCTATGCCCTCGTCCTCGATCCCACCATCGTCTCCGAGAGGCGCACCTGTCATTTCTCGCGGGTGCTGATCGATGGGGGCAGCAGCATCAACATCCTCTATCGCGACACGATGCTCAAACTGGGGCTCGGGGAGAAAGACCTGTGGGCGAGCCAGACGGTTTTCCAGGGCATCGTGCCGGGATAGTCCTGCACCCCCATCGGCAAGATCGAGCTCGACGTTCTCTTTGGCGACAAGAGTCATTTCCTCCATGAGCCGGTATGGTTCGAGGTGGTGGACCTCGACAGTCCCTACCACGCGTTGCTGGGCAGGCCGGCCCTCGTCAAGTTCATGGCGATCCCCCATTACGCCTACCTCAAGCTCAAGATGCCGGGCCTCAAGGGCATCATCACCGTCGCCGGCAACTACAAGACGTCGATCGAGTGCGCGCGCGATGGCAGCCGGCTGGCCGCGGCCCTGGAGATAGCAGAGGAGATGCGGCAGCTCGACCGGCTCGTGGCTCACGCCTCCGGCCAGCCGGCCGTGCCGGCTCCCCCGTCCCAGTCGGCCAGCGAGGCGTCGTTCCAGCCGTCCAAGGACACCAAGCAAGTGCCGCTCAACCCGGCCAACCCCAAGCAGTGCGTCACCATCGGCGCCAACCTCAGCAACAAATAGGAAGGCGAGCTCGTCGACTTCCTCCGTGAGAATCGGGACATCTTCGCATGGTCTCCCAAAGACATGCCAGGTGTTCCGAGGGAGTACGCCGAGCACAAACTTCATGTCCGTCCGGATGAGAAGCCGGTCAAGCAACCCCTGCGCCGTTTCTCCGAGGAGAAGCGGCGTACTATAGGATTGGAGATCGCCCGGCTGCTCGCAGCCGGCTTCATCATGGAAGTGTTCCACCCGGACTGGCTGGCCAACCCAGTCCTGGTGCTAAAGAAAAACAAGACTTGGCGCATGTGTATCGACTACACGAGCCTGAACAAGGCGTTCCCCAAGGACCCGTTCGCCCTGCCGCGGATCGATCAAGTTATCGACTCCATGGCCGGCTGCGATCTGCTGTCTTTCCTGGACGCCTACTCAGGCTACCACCAGATCAAGCTAGACCCGGCCGACCGGCTGAAGACCTCCTTCATCACCCCCTTCGGGGCCTACTGTTACATCACCATGTCCTTCGGCCTGAAGAATGCAGGCGCCACCTTCCAGCGCTGCATGCAGAAGTTCCTCCTGCCGCAGATCGGCAGGAACATCCACGTCTATGTTGACGACATCGTCATCAAAACCAAGAAGCACTTCAGCCTCCTTGACGACCTCCGGGAGACCTTCGCCAACCTGCGCGAATACAAGGTCAAGCTCAACCCGGAGAAGTGCGTTTTCGGCGTCCCAGCCGGCCAACTCCTGGGTTTCTTCGTGTCCACCCGCGGCATCGAAGGTAAAGCAGAGAAGATCAGGGCGATCGAGCGAATGCCCAAGCCGATCCGGCTCCGTGATGTCCAGAAATTCACCGGCTGCCTCGCCTCGCTCAGCCGGTTCGTCAGCCGGCTGGGGGAGAAGGCCCTGCCCCTCTACCAGCTCATGAGGAAGACGGCGCTTATCGAGCCGGGCACCGACTCCACCAGGAAGCCGGCTAAGTTTGAGTGGACCGACCAGGCGGACGAGGCGTTCCGCGACCTCAAACGAGTCCTCACCCGCGCGCCCATCTTGGCCGCGCCGGCTGAGAAGGAGCCCCTGCTCTCATAGATCGTGGCGACCATGCGCGTCATCAGTGTCGTCCTGGTGGTGGAGCGGCCGGAGGAGGGCAAAACGCTGCCGGTCCAGCATCCCGTCTACTACCTCAGCGAGGTTCTCTCCGCCTCCAAGCAAAACTACCCCCACTACCAGAAGATGTGCTACGGCATATACTTCGCCGCCCAGAAGATCAGGCAGTACTTCCAAGAGCATACCATCACCGTGGTGAGCACGGCGCCGCTGGGCGAGACCATGAGCGGCCGGGACGCCACCGGCCGGATCGCCAAATGGGCGATCTCCCTACGAGATGCGATACGAGCCACGCACCGCCATCAAGTCGCAGGCGATGGCCGACTTCCTCGTCGACTGGGCCGAGACCCAGTTCGTGCCGCCTCCCCCGGACTCCACGCACTGGCGCATGCACTTCGACGGCTCGAAGATGCGGACCGGTCTGGGAGCCGGCATCGTGTTGTCGTCTCCGAAAGGAGACCAACTCAAGTATGCGCTCCAAATCCACTTCGCCGCCTCCAACAACGTGGCCGAGTACGAGGCGCTCGTCCACGGCCTCCGGCTTGCCAAGGAGATCGGCATCCGATGCATCTTGTGTTTCGACGACTCCGACCTGGTGGTGCAGCAGGTCTCTAGCGAATGGGACGCCAGGGACTCCAACATGGCCAGCTACCGCTTCCTCGTCCAGCAGCTTACCGGCTCCTTCGAGGGTTGAGAATTCGACCACGTCCCCCGAGCGGACAATGAGGCGGCAGACGCCTTGGCCAAAATCGGCTCCACCCGCTAGGCCATCCCGGCTGGCGTCTCCCTCGAGCAGCTGCGTAAGCCGTCGATCAAACCCTCCGCCGAGTCAGAGTCCATCTTCGTGCCCGCAGATCCCGCTGGCTCCTCGACGGGCCCTGGGGCTACGCCGGCTCCGACGGTTCCGCCGACTCCACTGGCTCCACTAGCTCCGCCGGCTATGCACGCCACGCCGGCTCCAGCGGCCGTCGTTCCAGCGACGGCCGGCCCCGAGCCCGTGGCTGTCATGATGGCTGTCGACCAGCCGGACCCGGGGACTAGCGAGCCTAGCGAGCCGGTCCCGGGGGCTCCGTCGACGGACCCGGGGGCTCCGGCAGCCCAGAATCTCCAGCCCGAGCCGGAGCCGGCCTCGGTGTCGGCTCCGTCGTGGGCCCAGCCAATCTTGGCTTTCCTCTTGCGCGGCGAGCTCCCCCCCGACGAAGACGAAGCCCGGCAGATCCAGCGCCCTGCTCCCGCCTACAGCATCATCAACCATGAGCTGGTCCACCGTAGCGCAACCGGCGTGTACCAACGCTGCGTCGAGTCCGAGAAGGGCCAAGAGATCCTCCGGGACATCCACCAGGGCGAGTGCGGGCACCACGCCGCCTCGAGGACCCTGGTGGCCAAGGCGTTCTGCCACGGTTTCTACTGGCAGACTGCACTAGAGGAGGCGACGCAGCTCGTCGACAGATGCGAGGGGTGCCAGCGCTTCCGCGCGCAAAGCCACCTGCCGGCTGCGGCGCTCAAAACCATCCCGCTGTCGTGGCCCTTTGCCGTTTGGGGGCTCAACATGGTGGGGCCATTCAAGACCGCTCGAGGCGGCATGACGCATTTGCTGGTAGCCGTCGACAAGTTCACCAAGTGGATCGAGTTTAGACCCATCAAGAAGTTGGATGGCCCAACCGCCGTCCGATTCATCGAAGACATAACGGTCCGCTACGGCATCCCGCACAACATCATCACCGACAACGGCACCAATTTCGCCAAGGGCGCGCTGGCACGCTTCTGCGCCAAGCAAGGCATCTGGCTCGACCTGGCCTCGGTCGCCCACCCACAGTCGAATGGCCAGGCCAAAAGGGCTAACGGCTTAATCCTGGCCGGCATCAAGCCCCGGCTCGTGGCACCGCTCGTCCGGTCAGCCGGCTGCTGGATCGAAGAACTGCCGGCCGTCTTGTGGAGCCTTAGAACCACGCCCAAGCAATCAACCGGCTTCACGCCCTTCTTCCTCGTGTACGGGTCCGAGGCGGTCATCCCCACGGACATCGAGTTCGACTCGCCTCGCGTCACGCTGTACACGGAGACGGATGCAAAAGAGGCAAGGGAGGACGGCGTCGACCTCCTCGAAGAGGCCCGCAAGCTAGCACTGAGCCGAACGGCTATCTACCAGCAGAAGCTCGGGCACTACCACAGCAAGAGCATCCGGCCCCTCTCCTTCCGCGAGGGGGACCTGGTGCTTAGGCGGATCCAACGAACCGCCGGCCAGCACAAGCTGTCCTCCCCATGGGAGGGCCCGTTCATCATCAGCAAGGCGCTGCACAACAACGCGTACTATCTAATAGACGCTCAGAAGCTGCAGAAGCGCAAGAGAGACGCCTCCGGCTAGGAGACGGAGCGCCCGTGGAACGCGGCGCTCCTCCGTCCGTTTTACTGCTAAGGACCAGCGTATGTATGTACCTCCCCTTTTGGGCTTATGAATGCAACGGGTGCCCCAAGCCAGCTCTTGGGGCACGCCTCTTTCGTTTCCTCCCAAAGCAGTTCGCCTCACTCACCGGCTCCCGGACCCGGTCCCACGGCCTCGGGGGCTTGCCGGCTAGCCTTGACGTCGCTCCCCAAAGCCGGTCAAGTAATGTGAACTAAGGAAACACCCTACCACCCCTCCCAGCTACAGACCGGCTCCCGGCTGTTCGGCTGGCGGGTTCTCGGGACGGTAAACTTAGCACACACGAAAACGGTCATAGGGGGTCGCCGGCTAGGGCTAGCCGAAATTTTCTTTAGCCTCTGCCATTCACCTTAGCCAAAACATCCTCGCGTATCTCAAACTCACGACCGAATCCCCCGAGGCGGATGCCTCGTCCCAGCTACAGACCGGCTCCCGGCTGTCCGGATGGCGAGGCCAATGCCGAAGGGGTCAGGGCTTTGGGTAGACAGAGCTAGAGGGGCAAAAAGGCTAAGGTCGAGTCGGCACGCATAAAAAACTTTGGTAACCAAAAGCACAAACTTATATATACAAAAAGCATGAATGGCCCACAGCCCCAAGTTCATTACATTTACACCCCCAGTGGGTGGAATTGCAATCTAACTAAATGCAGGAAAGAAAGAAGGTCTTAAATAGCGGCAGCGCTGTCTTCTCCTCCGGCATCCTCCGCGGCGACTGAAGTAGAGGCCCCGTCCTTGGCCACGGCGCGATCCGTGTCGGCTCCCACGCCCAAGTCATGAGCCAGCTCGGAGTCGGCGTAGTCGTCGGTGCTGGACCCGGCATCTTCGTCACCCGTCTCCGCGGTGCTACCCTCCGGGTCGTCAAGGGCAAGCGTGTACGGGTCCTCCGGGATCACCCCGCCGTCTGCCGTGCGCTCCGGGACGTACTCGTCCCACACGGCGAAGGAAGCAACATCGCTGGCCCGAACGGCTAGTGCATTGGCAGCTGCCTCCAGCTCCGCATCGGTGCCGGCGCGCTGGGCCGTAACCAGCCCCAAGTCCAGCTCGGGGTACCATGACCTCGCGATGCGAAGTGCCATGGCCGCTCCGGCGCGCGCGGCGGAGTCCCTCCAGGCGTTCACCCGTGCGGTCCCGAACTCCAGCCACCTCGACAGCCGGCTCATGGAGTTCGGCTCCACCGCATCCGGCCAGAGGGTGCGGACCAGCTCTGTGCCGGCCGCCTGGAGTCGCTTCAGGGCCCGGACCACCTCGTTCAGACGTGCCCTGGGGGCGATCCCCACCTCATCCAGCGTCCAGGCGGCAAGCTGCCCGATGGGGACTCCCTGGGCCCGCTGGTCCTCGCGGTGGGCCTCCACGGCCGCCTCCGTGACCCCCTGCGTGCCTGGGAAAAGTCCTAAGGGAGAAAGGGATGCGGGATGAACAACGAAAGAAACCAAGCACCCCAAAAGAAACGAGCAGGCAAATGCAAAACAACGAAACTTACAGGCCAGAAGCCGATCCACCTCGTGCCCTTGCTCCTGCAGCGCGGCCTCCCTGGCCGACCACTCCTGGAGCCGACGCTCGTGCTCGGCTCGGGCCGTCTATGCCTCCTCGACCGCCTTCGCCAGCAGGGCGTCCTTGTCCTCCAGCTCCTGGTGGTGGGCCATCTCCCGCTCCTCCAACTCCCGGCGAAGAGCCGCCTCCCGCTCCTCCAGCTCTCGGCGGTGGGCCGCCTCGCGCGCATCCTTTTCCGCCTGCGCTCGATCCGCCTCCTGGCGGAGCCGGTCGCACACCGCCATCAGGAGGTCCTGCCGTTCGCCAAGATTCACCACCTGGCGACGGAGACTGACCGTCTCGATGTGGGTGGCTGCCCGGGATGAGGATGCCTCTGTCAGAAAGAAAGCAAAGAAAGGGATTCAGCCCGCCTCCGGAGAAGCTGGTCTGAATCCCGGGGGCTACACCCAGTGGGTGCGCTCGCGCGCCCCCACTGAAAATTCGCAAGAGCCTTACCTCGCAGGTCGGCGGACAGAACAGCCAGCCGGCTCTCGGCTCCACGATACAAGCCCAGCAGCGTGTTGTACGTGGCCACCCAACGGTTGTGTGCGGCCTGCAAAAAACACAGAAGCAAAGACGCCATTAGACTTGACCCGCCTACATTCTAAGCCGGCCCGAGTCTCGGGGACTACACCCAGTGGGTGCGCTGGCGCGCCCCCAGTGGAAAAAACCCAAGCAAAATACAAGGCTTCGAGCCCTTACCGCGACGGATTGCTCAAGGTGCACCAGCCGGCCGCCGGCGGCCCGAGCCTCTTGTGCCACCTGGTCGCGGCAGGTGGCAAACTCCGCGACGACAGCACCCACCGCAGCCCCAAGGGAGCTCGGCGCGTCGTTGATGGCCGTGGCCCAGGTCTCCTGCAGCCGACCCCCGTCGGCGGGTCCGGACGCGCCCTTCGCTGTGGTCACTAGGGGGCCCGCCCCTCCCGGAACCATGTTTCCGGGTGCCCGTGCTGACGAGCCCGAAGCATCCGCCCCCCCGGGCTCCATTTCCTCGCTTTCTGGCGCTCCGCCTTTGGCGGCGTCGGCTCAGCTCGCCTCCGGAGCCGGAACCTCCGGAGCCGGGACCTCCATGTCCAGGACGACGACCTCTAGGGCTCCTCTGCCCCCGGCGGCACGTCCTCCGCCCCCGACGGGGCCGTGTGGCTGCCCAGCTCCGCCCCTTCGGCGGCGTCCGCCGCGCTCGCGGCCGCGCGGGCTTCCTCCTCAACCCGCGCATCTGCCTTCGCCCGCCGCGGGGGGTCGTGCCTGTCCTTGGATCTCCTCTCTCGGCCAGGGGGAAAAGGCTCCCATGACTGACCGGCCGCCTCCGCGCTGGCCCGCCCCGACGTCCGTTTCTGCGCCGCCTCCTCCCATGGGCGACGTTCCTCCACGCGCAGCTCCCGCTCGACCACCTCGAGGTCCCGCCACGCCTCGCACTCCCTATCATCGGTGGCGGGCGGCGGTGCTGTCCCCGCCGTCTCGACGGCCGTGGCCCTCCCGAGGGCGCGCGGCTCCCTATATGAACAAGATGAGGAAAAGAGGTTGACTAAAAAACAAGCGAGTACTTAGAACAAACTTACCCGATGGTGACGGGGACCGCCCGTCTGGCGGGGCCCGACCGGGCAACCCGCGGTTTCTTCCTGCCGCCTCCGCGTCTGCCACCCGGCTGCCCGCCGGCCGCTCGCTTGGGGGCCGGCCTGGAGCTGGCCTGCTGCTTCCCCCTCTCACCAACGACCACGTCGTCCCGGCTGGGCGCGCGGTCGGGGCGGCGAACGCGCCTCCTCGGCGCCGTGGTGTCATCTCCCGAAGCTTCGGTGTCCTCCGGGGCCGTTGCACCACGCACCTCTTCTGTTTCAGCGTCGTCGTCGGTCGAGTCCCGCAAAAGTGATTGGGGAGGGAATTCACCCGCTGACTCGGCTGCCTCCATCTCTGTCCCGCCGACGCCGGTTGCGCCGGCTGGTTCCGATTCGGCCGGCTCCACGTCGTCGGCGTCCTCGACCTCCTCCGGGTCGGACTCCGCCACATCGGCAGCTGGCGCGCCGTAGTTCTGTAGCTGCGGGAAGACCTGCATATGAGAGAAGCCCTCCGTCGTCAGGCCGTGAGGGGGAGCCGGCTATAGCAAAAGAAGGGGTGGGGGACGGCTCGCCACGTACCCGCGGAGCCGGACGGTCCCGGCTGTACAGGGCCTTCCCCCATCGCCATTCACCTTCGTTCATCTTGGCGACTGAGATGGCGTTCACCCTCCTCGCCACCTGCACCGCCTTCAGCTCCTTGGTGGAGAGCCGACAAGGGTCGCGCCGCCCTCCCATCTAGCAGATGAGATGCGGCTAGCGCTACATCGGCTGCACCCGGCGTGCCACCATCATAGCCAGGAGGTCCGCGGCCATTAGCCCGTCCGTCCTGGTCATCACCACCAGGCGCTCGCAGAGCCGGTCTGCCGTCTCGGGCGATCCGGGCCGAGGCGTCCGCCAGTTCAGTATCGCGACCGGCGGCTTGTTGACGAAGTCGGGGAGGTTGATGTAGTCCTCCTCAGGCTTCACGTTCTTCACGTAGAAGAACCCTTTCTGCCATTTCTTCACCGAGTCCTGCAAGGGGAGCTGCGGAAACCCGGCTCCGGCACGGAAGTGAATCTGGCGGCTCTGCAGGCGGTCATAACCTTCTGGCCAGTTGCCGGGTCCTTTACCGTATGGCGCTTGAGATAGAAGAGCCGGTACCAGAGGTCCAGGCGTGGCTCCACCCCCAGGAAGCCCTCGCAGAGCGAGACGAACGCCGCCAGTTGCAGGACGGCGTTGGCGGCCAGGTGGTGCGGCTGCAGCCCGAAGCGCGAGAGGAATCGCCGGAAGAACGTGCTCGCCGGCAGGCCGAGCCCGCGAAGGAAGTGTTCGGCAAAAACCACCACCTCGCCCTCCCGCGGGGCTGGTGCATTCTCCGCCTCGGCGATGCGTGCCTCCAGGTGCTCCGCCGGCGGCAGCTTGCGACGATGGCGGAGCTGCTCGATGAAGTGCTCGTCGACGTCACTGCTGTCCCACGCCCCCTTGCTCGCCATTGCCCTCGAGGGATTCGTGGCCGCGGCGGTGGGGCGCTGGGCCTCGGACGTGGCGCGGCTCCTGGCGACGGCAGACGGCGGCGCAATGAGCGCGCGGCCTTCGCTTCTATCTCTCTCTCTCTCGGAACGGGGAGGGGAGGGGCGACGACGACGATGCACTGGGGCAGAGGAAACGAGTGCGCCGTTCCGCTCCTCTTCCCCCCCATTTAAACCCCCGCGCGGAGGTAGTGGGGAGCGGATCCATCGCGCACGACCCCCACTACTTCCGCCATGCGCGGGAGAGGCATTAACGCGTCCTGGGAACGCCAACCTATGGCCCGGGCCGCAGAAGATCCGTGCGCACGGCCCGAGGCCGCAGCCGAAGCGGGCCCCGCCCCACAGCCCGGTCTTGTCCTCCGCGTGGCTTGTCAGGTCGTGGCCCGCTGCCCCCCCACGTGGCGTGCCTCCTCTGCCCGTCGGGGCACTCGAAGCGTCCTGCGAAGCGTCGGCCGACTATGCAGCCGACCGCCGCGCTCCCGCCTCCTCTGGCTCCAAGATCGTGCATAATACAAGACAAGATGCAAGCCGGCGAGGCCCGCCGCCATTCACCGGCGGGCCTCCCCTGCTTCGGGGACTACTGACGGGGCGATAACCCCGGGGTAGCCTCAGCCGACCATTTTCACTTTTCGAAACAACTGCAGGACGAGCCACCTCCCCCTGCAGGCCGGCTCCGTGCAGCCGGTTGCGCCAATCGGCTGGCTAGGGGCGGCGACGCTTAGCCCCCTAGCCGGCCGTGTTGTAGGTATCGCGGCCAGAGAACATGTGGCTACAGGGGCCCCCGTCGCATCGAGGGTCAGCGCCCGCATGGCCAGAGTGGAGGCAACAGTGCCTCTGACCCTGGCCGACTGTGACCTGGCGGACGGCATAGTGCCGGCACGCCCTCAACCACTCCATTACCTGCCCCGGCATGGCTACAGCGCGGCCGGCCGTACCGCTGACCGCGGCCGGCCACCGCTAGACGACGCTCCGAAGGACAACCCGTGCCGCGGTGTGACGGGCCCCAGGGCCCACCAAGCGGGCCCCCTCCGCTCCCGACGGGACCCCGCAGCCGGCGGACCCTACCGACGACAAGACCCCTCAGCCGGGGGCCCCATGGCCGGGTAGAGAGACCGCCAGCTGGGGCCCTCCGGAGCCTTCTGCTCATAATATATTCCGGGGGGTTGGCCTATAAACCCCCCCGGAGCTCCCCCGTGCACAGGGGGGATCACTTTTACTAGCACACACACACACACCCACGTAGAGGGGCAAAGAGGGCAAGCTAGCTCCTTCTTCCTCCTCTACCCATACAGCTCAAGGAGCACCATTGTAGCCCCTTTTGGTTCATCAACCAGACCGGCAGGACTAGGGGTATTAGCTCCCACGGAGGCCCCCGAACCTGGGTACATCCCGTGTCCCGCACCGTTTGTCCCCGATCTCGCTCCCGGAGTCCACCGGCGTTCATCGGCCCCAACCACTCTCGATAAGCCTCCCCATGGCATCTGTCGTGAGAAAACAACGACACACCCATTGTGAGGGGTTCATTCTTACTGAATCTCGATAGTGATGATACACATGTTCATAACATTGATGCCAAAAGATGTAGATTTGATAATGATAGCACCACTTTCTTTTGGCACTACCGCTTAGGTCATATTGGTGTAAAACACATGAAGAAACTCCATGCTGATGGACTTTTGGAGTCACTTGATTTTGAATCACTTGACACATGTGAACCATGCCTCATCGGCAAGATGACTAAGACCCCGTTCTCTGGAACAATGGAACGGGCAAGTGACTTGTTGGAAATCATACATACTGATGTCTGCAGTCCGATGAGCATTAAGGCGCGTGGTGGATATCGTTATTTTCTCACCTTCACCGATGACTTAAGTAGATATGGGTATATTTACTTAATGAAACATAAGTCTGAAACTTTTGAATAGTTCAAGCAATTTCAGAGTGAAGTTGAGAATCATCGTAACAAGAAGATTAAATTCCTACGATCAGATCGAGGAGGAGAATATCTGAGTTATGAGTTTCGCAATCACTTAAGACAATGTGGAATTGTTTCACAGTTGATGCCACCTGGAACACCACAACATAATGGTGTGTCCGAACATCGTAATCGAACCTTATTGGATATGGTACGGTCTATGATGTCTCTTGCCGATTTGCCGCTATCGTTTTGGGGTTATGTGTTAGACACAACTGCATTCACTTTAAATAGGGCACCATCTAAATCCGTTGAGACGACGCCGTATGAACCGTGGTTTGGCAAGAAACCAAAGTTGACATTCCTTAAAGTTTGGGGACGCAATGCTTATGTCAAAAAGCTTCAGCCTGAAAAGCTGGAACCCAAAGCGGAGAAATGCGTCTTCATAGGATACCCAAAAGAGACGATTGGGTACTCCTTCTATCTCAGTTCCGAAGGCAAAGTATTTGTCACTAAGAATGGGTCATTTCTCAAGAAAGAGTTTCTCTCGAAAGAATTGAGTGGGAGGAAGATAGAACTTGATGAGGTTGTTGAACCTTCACTTCAACCAGAGAGTAGCGTGGCGCAGAAAGATGTTTCCGTGGAGCCTACATCTGTTGAAGAGGAAGCTAATGATAGTGATCATGAAGCTTCATATCAAGTTACCGTCGAACCTCGTAGGTCGACAAGGGCACGTACTGCTCCTGAATGGTACGGTAACCCTGTCTTAGAGGTCATGTTGTTGGACAACGATGAACCTACGAGCTATGTTGAAGGGATGGTGGGCCCGGATTCCGACAAATGGTTAGAGGCCATGAAATCCGAGATAGGATCCATGTATGAAAACAAAGTGTAGACTTTGGAAGTATTACCTGAAGGGCGAAAGGCCATTCAGAATAAATGGATCTTTAAGAGGAACACGGACGCGAACGGTAATGTCACCGTCTATAAAGCTCGACTTGTGGCAAAGGTTTTTTCACAAGTTCAAGGAATTGACTACGATGAGACTTTCTCTCCCGTAGTGATGCTTAAGTCCGTCAGAATCATGTTAGCAATAGCTGCATTTTTCGATTATGAAATTTGGTAGATGGATGTCAAAACAGCGTTCCTTACCGGTTTCCTTGAGGAAGAGTTGTATATGATACAAGCAGAAGGTTTTGTCGATCCAGAGAATGCTGACAAAGTTTGCAAGCTCCAGCGATCCATTTATGGACTGGTGCAGGCATCTCGGAGTTGGAATAAGCGTTTTGATGAGGTGATCAAAGCGTTTGGGTTTATACAAATTTACGAGAAGCTTGTATTTACAAGAAAGTGAGTGAGAGCTCTATAGTGTTTCTAATATAAAATGTGGATGACATATTGCTGATTGGAAACAATATAGAATTTTTGGAAAGCATGAAGGAATATTTGAACAAGAGTTTTTCAATGAAGGACCTAGGAGAAGCTGCTTTCATATTAGGCATCAAGATCTATAGAGATCGATCAAGACGCTTAATAGGACTTTCACAGAGCACGTACCTTGATAAAGTTTTGAAGAAGTTCAAAATGGATCAGTCCAAGAAAGGGTTCTTGCCTGTGTTACAAGGTGTGAAGTTGAGTAAGACTCAATGCCCAGTGACTGCAGAGGATAGAGAAAAGATGAGTGTCATCCCCTATGCTTCTGCCATAGGCTCTATCATGTATGCAATGTTGTGCACAAGACCATACGCCAGCCTTGCCATAAGTATGGCCGGAAGGTTTCAAAGTAATCCAGGTGTGGATCACTGGACGACGGTCAAGAATATCCTAAAGTACCTGAAAAGGACTAAGGAAATTTTCTCGTTTATGGAGGTGATCAAAAGCTAGTCGTAAAGGGTTACGTCGATGCAAGCTTTGACACTGATCTGGATGACTCTAAGTCTCAAACTACATACATATTTATTCTCAATGGAGGAGCGATAAGCTGGTGCAGTTCCAAGCAAAGCGTGGTAGCTGATTCTACATGCGAAGCGGAGTACATAGCTGCCTCGGAGGTGGCGAAGGAAGGTGTCTGGATGAAGCAGTTCATGACGGATCTTGGAGTTGTGCCCAGTGCACTGGACCCAATGACTCTGTTCTGTGACAACACTGGTGCCATTGCTCTAGACAAGGAACCAAGGTTTCACAAGAAGACCAGACACATAAAGCGACGCTTCAATTCCATCCGCGATTACATCGAGGAGGGTGACATAAATATTTGCAAAGTACACACGGATCTGAATGTTGCAGATCCGTTGACTAAGCCTCTTCCACGAGGGAAACATGATCAACACCAGAACTGTATGGGTGTTAGATTCATTACAATGTAAATCACATAGTGATGTGAGCTAGATTATTGACTCTAGTGCAAGTGAGAGACTGTTGGAAATATGCCCTAGAGGCAATAATAAAATGGTTATTATTATATTTCCTTGTTCATGATAATTGTTTATTATCCATGCTATAGTTGTATTGATTGGAAACTCAAATACATGTGTGGGTATATAGACAACACCGTGTCCCTAGTGAGCCTCTAGAGGACTAGCTCGTTGATCAAAGATGGTCAAGGTTTCCTGGCCATAGACATGAGTTGTCATTTGATAACGGGATCACATCATTAGGAGAATGATGTGATGGACAAGACCCAAACTATGAACGTAGCATATGATCGTGTCAGTTTATTGCTATTGTTTTCTGCATGTCAAGTATATGTTCCTATGACCATGAGATCATCTAACTCACTGACACCGGAGGAGTACTTTGTATGTCTGAAATGTCACAATGTAACTGGGTGACTATAAAGATGCTCTACAGGTATATTCGTGGGTGTCTGTTGAGTTGGCATGGATCAAGACTGGGATTTGTTACTCCGTGTGATCGAGAGGTATCTCAGGGCCCACTCGGTAATACAACATCACAATGAGCTTGCAAGCAAAGTGACTAAAGAGTTAGCCACGAGATCTTGTATTACGGAACGAATAAAGAGACTTGCTGGTAACAAGATTGAACTAGGTATGGAGATACCGACGATCGAATCTCGGGCAAGTAACATACCGATAAACAAAGGGAACAACGTACGGGATTAACTGAATCCTTGACATAGAGGTTCAACCAATAAAGATCTTCGTAGGATATGTAGGAACCAATATGGGCATCTAGGTCCCGCTATTGGTTATTGACCGTAGAGGTGTCTCGGTCATGTCTACATAGTTCTCGAACCCGCAGGGTCTGCACACTTAACGTTCGGTGACGTTTTGGTATTATTGAGTTATGTATGTTGATGACCGAAGGTTGTTCGGAGTCCCGGATTAGATCCCAGATGTCACGAGGAGCTCCGGAATGGTCCGGAGGTAAAGATTGATATATAGGAAGTTCCGTGTTGGTCACCGAAAAAAGTTCGGGCGTCACCGGTAACGTACCGGGGGTGCCTGAAGGGTTTCGGGTGTCCACCGGGAGGGGCCCACCCACCCCAGGGGCCACATGGGCCTTGGAGGTGGTGCACCAGCCCCTGGTGGGCTGGGCAGCCAGCCCCTATGGGGCCCATGCGCAAGGGGTGGAGGTGGCCAAGTGGGGAGGGAGTCCTCCCTAGCCTCCACCTCCCTTGTGGGGGGAGGACTCTCCCTCTTGGGCCGATCGGCCAAGCCCTAGGGTTTCCCCTAGGGCTGCCTTCCCCCTCCCCTTCTTCCTATATATAGTGGGGGTTTTTGAGGGCAGCCACCACCTGAAAAAGCCACGTGCTGCCCTCTCCCCTCTAGATAGCCTTCTCCTCTAGATCTGTTCGGTAGAGCTTGGCGAAGCCCTGCCGGATCAGTTCACCACCACCGCCACCACGCCGTTGTGCTGCCGGAGAACTCATCTACCTCTCCACCCTCGCTTGCTGGATCAAGGAGGCAGAGATCGTCATCGAGCTATACGTGTGCTGAACGCGGAGGTGCCGTCCGTTCGGCGCTAGATCGTGATTGGATCGCGGGATGGCTTGCGATTTGGATCGCGAAGACGTTCGACTACATCAACCGCGTTTCTTAACGCTTCCCGCTTAGCGATCTAAAAGGGTATGTGGATCCGATCTCTCCTCTCTTAGATGCTCATCTCCTAGATTGATCTTGGTGAAGCGTCAGATTATTTTTGTTTCCCATGCAACGTTCCCCAACAGGGCTTCCTCAAATGCCCGAGGTCTTTATGAGCAAGCAAGTTGGATGCACACCCACTTAGTTTCATTTGAGCTTGCATACAGTTATAGCTCTAATGCATCCGTTGCATGGCAATCCCTACTCCTCGCATTAATATCGAATGATGGGCATATTCATAGCCCGTTGATCCGCCTAGTTGATGCGAGACTTTCTTCTCCATTTTTACCCCTTTGAAACCTACCACCATATTCTATTCCACCTATATGCTATGTCCATGGTTCATGCTCATGTATTGTGTGAGGTATAAAATGCGCGTGAAAAAGTACAATCCAATTGCTTGGCTTAACACCATGGTGCTTGACATTTGTATTTATGTGGTGAAGACGGAGCCATGCCATGCTAATATGATAAAATGAATGGGGTTAAACATTCTTTAAGGATCGTATATTTTGAAAGTTGCTGATTATGTTACTTGTGTTGATGGATATTACTATGTTAATGTTTATTGATTCATCATTTCTCAATGATCAAACATAAAAAGATTACATGTTGGGTAGCATGTCACGTCAAAAATTCTGTCTTTATCATTTACCTACTCGAGGACGAGCAGGAATTAAGCTTGGGGATGCTGATACATCTCCAACGTATCTATAATTTTGATTGTTCCATGCTATTATACTATCATTCTAGGATGCTTTTTAGGCATTTACTTGTTGTTTTATATTAGTTTTGAGTACTAACCTATTGACCCAGTGCTAAGTGCCAGTTGCTGTTTTCTGCGTGTTTTTGGCTTTTCAGGAACACGGTATCAAACGAAGACCAAATACCCCGAATTTTTTTGATGTTTTTTTGGGACCAAAATAAGACCTAAAAGCTTCGGATAAAGACCGGAGGGCACACGAGGTGCCCCAAGCCATCAAGGCACGCCCAGGGGTGGTGGTCGTGCCCTGATAGCTTGGGGCCACCTCCCTGGCCCTGATCTCTGGCTTATAAATTCTCGAATATTGCAAAAACACTAGAGAGCCTTCCGAAACACTTTTTCTGCCGTCGCAATCTGTTCCGCCATGTACCCATCTGGAGCCCTGTTCCGGTGCCCTGAGGGGGGATCGATCACAGAGGGCCTCTATATCAACCTTGCTGCTCCCATGGTGATGTGTGAGTAGTTCACCATAGACCTACGGTTCCGTAGCTAGTACCTATATATATATATATATATATATATATATATATCTATGTTCTTCAATGCCAATATCACTGTGATTCCTGCTATGATCTATCTAACGTAATCAATCTTTGCGGTGTGTTTGTTGGGATCTGATGAATTGTGGGTTTATGTTCAGATTATTCATCTAAAGATATTGAATACTTGCTGGTATTTTATTTGCATGATTGTTATAGCTTCGTAATGCTCTCCGATCTATCGGTTTGGTTTGTCCAACTAGATTGATTTATCTTCAGGTGGGAATGGTGCGTTGTAGTGGGTTTAATCTTGCGGTGCTCAATCCCAGTGACAGACAGGGACATGACACATATTGTTTTGCTGCCACTAGGGGTAAAACGATGTGGTTTATTCATACTGATTGGATTTACTTTGTCTATATCATGTCATCATCCTCCAAGAATTACTCCGTGTTTACTTAATACTCTAGATGCATACTGGATACCGATCGATGGGTGGAGTAATAGTAGTAGATGCAGGCAGGAGTCGGTCTACTATTTTATGGACGTGATGCCTATATACATGATCATTGTCGTGAAGAAATATTGTGTAACTATGCTCTTTTCTATCAATTGCCCAACAGTAATTTGTTTACCCATCGTATGCCTTCTTCGAGAGAGAAGCCTCTAGCGAACACTATGGCCCCCGGGTCTCCTCACAAATATAAAAAAACTCTAAATACCTTTCTGCCATTATTTGCTTTCTTTTTATTTACAATTTATGTTTATCAAATTATCTATATATCACTACTTATCGCTTGCAAGTAACGATTTCAAGGGAATTGACAACCCTCTTGCCCGCGTTGGGTGCAAGTGTTTGCTCTTTTGTGCGTAGGCGCTGAAGACGGGAATATGCATGGTTCTCCTATTGGTTCAATAACCTTGGTTCTCACTGAGGGAACTACTTACCTTTTTCTTTGCTGCTTCATCCCCTCCTCTTCGAGGAAAATCCCAACGCAGTTTACAAGTATCACATGCTTACAATACTCTCCTGATAATGCTATGGATGGCAAGACTCATGTCCTTCGATCCAAAAGGTTTCAATTACATTACGGTCTGCTTGCTTCCAAGAAACCCGAACTTCAAAATGTTTGGGATAGTTATGTGATATTCTTGAAAATGGAAATTGTTTTCAGAAACAAACATAGATTGAAAGATATGTGATATCTAAAGAAGTGTTTCGTTTGCAAGTTCTAGTGGAATGTTCAACTATGTTTTAGAATGAAATCGTAGGACCTGGAAGAACACCAGTCATGAGTTAATAAGTGAGAACTTAAAAGAGAAAGAACAAATACGAAGGATGTAATGAAACTTACATGCCTAGGGAAGTTTCAGGCTCACACCACTCTTAAAGTTGGATGCTTCTTCTGTGAGTAGGAGGAATATTGGAAGCAAAATATAAGAAGTTAAAAGGCAGAAAGAAAGAAGACTGGAATGCCCAGCTCAAGTATGAATGTCATACAAGTTATGAGATGAAGAAAAAGTTGGTCAAGTAATAGTAACTCTTGAGAAATATGATTAAATTGTTGATCTCTAAATTCTTCGGTATTGTGGTTAAAAGTTGATCACAAGGATACCGACTCGATTGCATGTTGTTGCGAATCGATGAAAGAACTACTATGGCCTAAATGATCAAGTAATGAGGTCAACATATATGGTGGAACTTATGTAAAAGGTACACTACTTACCATCAACATATTACCTCTGTAATTTATTATCATAATTTATTTTAGAGTTTTATACACTCTAGCCCATTGCATAGAAGTTGCAAGGAGGTTGTTCATGAGAAAATAATAGTTGTTCGATGTTATGAACAAACGGCCATACTCCTATTGCGGATAGGACATATGTTATGAATATTGATAATACAATTTAATGTCCATAACACTGACGCTAAATATCGCAAGACTAATAGAATACCACATATGTGTGGCACTGCATTTAGTCACATTGGAGAAACCCGCATGGAGAAATTCCATAGTGATGGATTTTGAAGTCATCTCACTACTGCAGGATGCTGCTAACGCGACACATCAATCAGAGACCCTTCGACAAAACTGTGTGCGATAACCAAATCGCAAACGGTATAGTTATAGCTCCGTCGCTAATGATGTAAACTGTGTGCGATGGCGTATCCATCAAATACGATCTAAAAAATAGTTGCATGTACGATGTTCGGCAAACAGTTGGCCTAGATAAACTGGTTGAGATTGGATAATATAACACAAACGCTTATAAAAATACAGGTGTGTGCGATGTACGACATACAGTTCACCCCGACAAACTGTTTGCGCTGATCAAGCGGAACACAAACGATTGTCCAGATGATCACGTGTGCAATAGACGGCATACAGGTCACTCGGATGAACTGTTTGTGATGAGGTCAAATAACATAAACGGTTACATAGATCAAGATGTGTGTGATAGACGGCATACAGGCCACTGGGATGAACTGTGTGCGATAAGAAAAAATAACACAAACAGTTTCTCAGATCAAGATGTGTGTGATGTACGCAGGCCACTCGGATGTGTTGTGGGCAAACGGTTCTGGATAAAGAACTGTCAGGGACTGATGAAATCATCACCGACGGTTTTGGTTGTTTATTCTGTATGCGCTGTGATTTGCTCAATCTGCCCACAAACATCTATGCTCTGTTTAGAAGAACATGATTGCATAACCAAATTAAGCATCCAATACACACATAACATTGGCGCACACCTTAATAAACTATTACATGCATAATAAACTTATCCCTCTAAAACTACGAATATTTCTGCATAGAGGGAGTATGAGAATTCAGAAACGATCATCAAATCATCTACTTCTTGTGATGCTTGCCGCCAGCATCTGCTTGTGGCTCGATCCCTCGTTGTCTTCAGGTAGGAGGCACTTCCTCATGTCAACGATCCGCCTGAACATCTCGTAGCATGTGTACGCTTGCTTGGCCGCGGTCTGGAGGTGATATTCATCCAGTTTCTTCACCCAGCCCCTGTGCTAGACAGGCTTGATCTTGTTGCACTCAGCCTTAATGTCAGTGTAGTAGAGGTCGATGATGGCCTCGGCCAAGTCAACATGGGAGTCCATGTCCTTCTTGCGGCCCCAGACCCTATAGTGGCCGCAGATGTCGACAAGCTTCTGGCAGGCCAAGCCCGAAGTCTTGAGCACCTTTGGATTGTTGGTGGTGTCCACCGTAGCGAACCTGTAGTTGGGGCTGTTGACAAACCTGGTGAAACGCTCCCCAGGCACTGTGGCCAGGCAGTAGTGGTAGAGGATGACGTGATGGCCGACGCACAACTGGGCGACGGCAACCTTCTGATCATGCCCGGCACGACCGCCGGTGTAAGTGAGGTCGAAGCCGACCACTTTGTACTTGTCATTCGCATCAAGCAGCCGCTCCATGGTGTCGATGGAGTCCTCCACCATGCCCGGGTCATTGGTGTACACCACCGTGAGGTCCGTCTTCCTCATGTGGGTCTCCACATGATGCACGCCGAACTCCAATGGAGCACTGCTGGACATCCTCTCCGTATGCATCGTCCAGGGTGCGCTTATTGTGTTGTGGGGCACGATCGAAAGTGTGAAGATACTATGGTTAATGGCCGTGGGTATAAATGGGGGCCGGACGTCCTGGAAAACCGGCACTTCCGGATGGCAGTTTTTGCAGCGCGTGATTCAGTCGTGGAGCACGTAACTGCATGGGGCGACGTGCGTGGCGCAACCGCATGCATATGGAGCCCTGTAAGTGCATCTAGTGCCCCTTAGTGATTTTGGTGTATTGAAGACTTATAGGTTAAGAGACTGATGCGTTTGTAAGTGTACACAGGCTCTATAAGTCGCTGAGGAGTTTGATACATTCGGATATTATCGACCCCTAAAAATGTATGTCTTCAACTGAAGACTTTGGTGAAGACTTTGGTCAAGACTTTGGTATTCCCTGAAGACTTTGAAAAAGAAGAAGTTGGTGTGACCTTGAAGATATGAACGAGGACTATGAAGCGTGAAGACTTTTGTTTTCGTAGTTTCATTTCCTTTCTTTGAGTCATAGGAAACACCGTACTGTTAAAGGGGGCTGAGGTAATACTAAGGAAAATTTCCAACTGATGCTCAACTCAAAAGCCTCAACCTATCAAATCCTTCGAGTGAAGCCTTTGGCAATCTCTTGCAGTTCAGTCAAGTTCTTCAGTGACAGATACGATGATCTTCTGGTCTCTGAGGAAATTGGTCTGACTGAGGAGTTAGGATTTCGCCAGTGCGAATTGCCTACAAGTGAGGAATATGATAAGCCTGAGGACTTTCATAGTTCGAAATTCCGACCGTTGCTATGCTAAGTGCCAGCTGTCCCCAATCATCCTATCCACATAACGGTCATATCATTGGGGGCATTTATGTCTTATCATGTCGGGTTGCACCCTGGCTATAAATAGCCACCCCCCACAACCACTAGTTGGTTGGCTTCTCCGAGAGAGAACTGACACTTGTCATTTGAGAGCAACCCATCCTCCGAGGACTTTGAGAGAAAATCATCAGTGAGGAAAAACCCCAAAACCAAACCACCAACCCAAAGTGATTGAGCATCACTGAAGAAATTGTTCCTGTGTGGAACCGACGTTTGTTACCTTTGAAGACTGTGTATCTTCCAGACGGTTAGGCGTCATGGTCTAGTGCATCCTGTAGTCAATTGGGGATCACGAAGTGACCTTGGTCTAGAGCATCCAGCAGTCAATTGTGGATCGCCGGGTGACCAGTTTGTGAGGGTTTTGGAAGTTTACCCTGAAGACTTACCATGAGTGTTGGGCGAGGACTGTGTGACCTTAGCTCAAGGAGAATACGGTAAGGACTGTGTGTCCTCTGGTTTAAATACCAGGCCGCTCCAAACCAGACGTACGACTGTCACAGCAGTTGGAACTGGGTCATCAAACCATTGTCTTCATCGAGCTACCTGGTTCCATTTCCTCAACCCTTTCATTTCCTCGTATACTTGTTGATGAAATTGATCGTTACTGTTTGAAGAATTTGACTGAAGACTTTCTCAATTTCCTCACCTCAAATTCTTCAAGCTACCTTGTTCCTCACCTGCTTATCCTGTATCACGCTACCTGTAATATGTGCATGCTTTATTTCATCATGATGACTATGCGATCGCTATGCTTCGTATGCACTTGAGTACTTATTCCGCTGCTAGTTATTCATCACATTTCAAATTCCTCAAGTTGAAATTCCTCAGTGATGAATTTGTAAAAATCGGCTATTCACCCCCTCTAGTCGATCTAACGCACTTTCAATTGGTATCAGAGCAAGGTACTCCCTTGTTCTGTGTGATTTTGGTTTAACCACCTGGAGTTCTAGTTATGTCGACTGCAGGTATGATCAAGGTTTCCGCAGGATGTCCTACCTTCGATGGGTCGGACTATCCCTACTGGAAGAACAAGATGTGCATGCATCTTGAGGCTATTGACAACGATCTCTGGTATGTTGTGGAAAATGGTGTTCCCTCCGTCACTCCCACGATCAACGCTGCTGATGTGAAGAGATTCAAGAAACTTGATTCACAAGCGAAGAATATCATTTGTGGCCATCTGAGCAAAGGTCAGTATGGCAGAGTGAGTGCTTTGGAGTCTGCTAAGCTTATCTGGGATAGGCTGTCCAAAGTCAACGAAGGTGTTTC
The DNA here is from genome assembly GCA_039707655.1 of Elymus sibiricus. Taxonomy (NCBI): domain Eukaryota; kingdom Viridiplantae; phylum Streptophyta; class Magnoliopsida; order Poales; family Poaceae; genus Elymus; species Elymus sibiricus. The sequence goes on from CM077663.1 coordinate 85,348,464, forward strand.
CACTCAACGTGACTCTCGTGTTGATGTCCTTCGCAATCTCTTCAACCGCTTCAAAAGACTCGACAATGAAAATGTTCAGCAAACTTTTGATCGCCACACTGATATCTCCAACGAGCTTCAAGCACTGGGTGCCACGGATATCACTGACCACGAGGTGGTGAAGAAATTGCTAAGATCTCTTGATTCCTCATTCGATACACTAGCTTTGATGATTCAAGAACGTGGAGACTACAAGTCACTTGATCCTGCTGATATACTTGAGAGACTCAATACTCATGAATTCCAACAAGCCGAGAAGAGAGACCTCTACGGACCAAGCTATAGAAGATCTCGTGCTCTGAAGGCAAAAGCAATTTCCTCATCCGAAGACGAAGATTCTGATAGTAGCCTTGGTGATCCTGAAGAACTGAGTCAGGAGCTGGCAATGCTCGTGAGGAAATTCCAGAAGTTCTCAAGGAGAGGCCGATTTGGAAAGTCATCGAAAAGTGGTTTGAGGAAATCAGATTCCTCAAGCGACTACAAGAAGAGAACTTGTCACAAATGCAAGAAGTCTGGTCACTTTATCTCTGACTGTCCTCTCTGGGAAAAAGAATCAAAGAAGAAGAAATACAAGGACTACAGTTCCGATGACACGAAGAAAAAGAAGAAATCTGCAAAGTCCTCAACTTCAAAGTCCTCATCTTCAAAGTCCTCATCGCACAAGAAGAATGGTTCCAGAAAGGCTCGGGCTTTCATCGGCAAGGAAATGGATTCTGAAGAAGAATCTGAAGAATATGAAGAAGAGGAAGAATCTGAGGAGGAGTCTGACTCTGGTGTTGCTAGCCTTGCTCTCGCCATTGCTTTCGTCAGCAAGTCCATCTTCAACGATGAAGAAAATGACCACTCCAACGACTCTGACGTCAGCAATGATGAATATGCTCCCACTTACTGCTTCATGGCAAAAGTTTCCAAGGTACACAAGCATCACTCTTCTTCTGAATCAAGTGAAGGTGAATCTGATGAATATGTGAAACCTAGCTATGCCAAACTTGCTAAAATTGCCACTAAGCAACAAAGTGCACTTGAAAAGCTTCAGAAATTGCTAGACAAAAGCGATGATCTGTTGAATGAGGAAGTGGATCGGACTCAAACTCTGTCTGATGATCTCAAAAGTCTTCAGACAAAGTATGATAACCTTCAGAGTCATCATAATGCTCTCTTAGTTGACCATGAGAAGCTTTCTTATGAATTTCTTCAAAGAAAGCAAGATCTTGAGAAACTAAGAGTGGCTCATGAGGATCTCCAAAGGGAAAACGATTCCTTACTGGCTCAATAGATCAGTACCGCTCAGGAAGAATTTGTTCCACCATGTATGAAATGCATCGAACGTGAAACTGCTAATTCTTTACCTGAATGTTCAAATGCTTCTATTGCTGCAAATTCTTCAACTATCCCCGTGGTCACAAATTCCTCATCTGAGGATACCACAAGTATCACTGACGAAAATGCAAGGTTGAAGGAATTGTATGTGACAGGCATGTACAAAAGTCTCAAAGGGCATCAAACCCTTTGCGATGTGCTCAAAAAGCAGATTCTAAACAGGAACCCTAGGAAAGAGGGTATTGCATTTGAGAGGAAACTCAATGCTGATGGATCCTACTGGACACCTGAGCAGTACCCCAAAACTTCATGGGTTGCTGCAAAAGGACCTCCTGTGGATCCATCCACTTTATCTGGCTTTACTTGTGAAACTTCATATTCCTCTGATGAGTCACTTGACTCCAACTACAAATTCTTCAAAAATCAGAAAGGTGAAGTATTTGCCAGATTTGTTGGAACTAACTGCAAGAACGGTTCACCTCTGAGGAAAATCTGGGTTCCTAAAAGCTGCTTGGAAAATCTTCAAGTGAATGTCCTCACAACACCACCCATGAAGAAAAGGAACCCCAGATCAAATTCCTCATATGGACCAAAGTCTTCACTTGGACCAAATTCCTCAAATGGTCAAAAGTATCATTCTCGTGCTAATGCATCTGTTTCGCAGGAAAAATCTAAGAGTTCTGAATATGTGCATTATTCTTCAAATCATTATGTTCATAAGTCCTCGAAGAATTTCTCTGCTTATCCATATGAGTACTCTAACCCTAGTCCCGTGAAACGAAGTGCACTAGCTTCAATGCCTCCCTTCTCATATGGAGCTCGCAGAATGATGAACTCTTTGCCACTCCTCCAGATGTGGGTGGTGAAGAAATTGAACTAAATTCTTATGCAGGGTCAGGTCTCCAGACGAACTTGAACGTCTGATGAATTTGCTGGAGACCTGAGGAAATGCTTGAAAGGATGCAAGCTAATCATGCAGAAATGAGTTCCTCATTTCTCACGTCCTCACACTGCTTTACTTACTATGTTGTGTGATGAAATTCTGCTTGATGAATTTGATGTCATATTCTTCACTCTGAAGCATATGAGTTCGTAAGTTGTACTAATTCATCTGCAGGATGAAACTCTAAAAACTACTGAGTGGGTCCTCGACAGTGGATGCACCAACCACATGACTGGTGACAAGAGTCTACTGATGAATATGCCACTTGCCCCATCTCATCTGAAGCATATCACCTACGCTGACAAAGGAAAAAAGCAAGGTATTGGGTCTAGGTAAGGTTGCAATCTCCAAGGACTGACACATGGACAAAGTGATGCTTGTCGAATCCCTCGGGTTCAACCTCATGTCTGTCTCAATGCTTTGTGATCTTGATATGGTTGTCATCTTTGGAAAATATCGTTGTGTTGTCATCATGGAATCTGACCATTCCAAAGTCTTCGAAGGCTTTAGGAGAGGAGACTTGTATATTGTTGATTTCTCTACAGGTCCTCAGCCTGCCACGTGCCTACTTGCAAAGTCCTCAGAAGGCTGGCTGTGGCATCGACGACTTGGACATGCTGGTATGAGGAACTTGCACACGCTCGTGAAGAAAAAGCACGTCATTGGCATCGAAGGTGTCAAATTCCTCAAGGATCACCTCTGTGGTGCTTGTGAGTCTGGGAAGATGACCAGATCCAAGCATCCCTCGAAGACAATCATGACCACGACTCGACCTTTTGAATTGCTTCACATGGACCTCTTTGGCCCCACTCATTATTCCACACTAACAAATGCTTCAACTTTGTATGGATTTGTCATTGTTGATGATTACTCTCGTTACACTTGGGTGCATATTATTCTGTACAAGTCTGAAGTGCAGGATGTCTTCAGACGATTTGCTTCAAGGGCCTCAACAAACTTTGGCGTCAAGATCAAACATATCAGGAGTGATAATGGGACTGAGTTCAAGAACACCAATCTTGATGAATATCTTGATGAACTTTGTATTACTCATGAGCTATCTGCCCCATATACTCCTCAGCAGAATGGCGTCGTGGAGCGCAAGAATAGGACTCTTGTTGAGATGGCTCGCACCATGCTTGATGAATACAAGACTCCTCGTCGCTTCTGGCCTGAGGCAATTGATACAGCATGCCACATCATCAACAGGGTATATCTTCACAAATTCCTCAAGAAGACATCATATGAACTCATGACCGGCAAGAAACCCAATGTAAGTTATCTCAAAGTCTTCGGTGCAAAACGCTGGATAAGAGATCCTCACCACAGTTCTAAATTTGCACCGAAAGCCCATGAAGGTTTTATGCTTGGTTACGGAAAGAACTCGCACACCTACAGAGTCTTCAACACCTACCATCACAAGGTTGTTGAAACTGTAGATGTGCGGTTCGATGAAACTAACGGCTCGCAAAGAGAGCACCTGCCTTCTGTGCTAGATGAAAAGTCTCCTGAGGAATCCATTAAGTTGAAGGCTACTGAGGATGTAGTACCCACTGAAGAAAATCCTCAACCTACTGAGGAAGTCATTCCAACCAATGAAGACATTCATGCTGATACACCTGAAGAAAATGGTGCTGAAGAAAATCCTCAACCACGTCAACCTGCTCATCCGAGAGTTGCAAATGAAGTGCAGATTGACAAAATCATCGACAACATCAATGCACCAGATCCTCTCACTCGCTCAAGAGCTTCACATTTGACTAACTTTTGTGGGCATTTTGCTTTTGTCTCTATCATAGAGCCCACCAAAGTTGATGAAGCTTTCAAGGAGCCTGAGTGGATTCAAGCTATGCAAGAGGAATTGCATCAATTCAAGCTCAACAACGTGTGGGAACTTGTCAAGCGGCCAGATCCTCGCAAGCATAACATCATAGGTACCAAGTGGATCTACCGCAACAAGCAAGATGAAAATGGCCTTGTGGTAAGTAATAAGGCTCGTCTTGTAGCTCAAGGCTACACACAGGTTGAAGGAATTGACTTTGATGAAACTTTTGCACCTGTTACTAGACTTGAAGCTATTCGCATATTGCTTGCTTATGCTAACCATCATGATATCATTTTATATCAAATGGATGTGAAAAGTGCATTCCTCAATGGTAAGCTTGAGGAAGAAGTATATGTTGCTCAACCCCCAGGTTTTGAAGACCCTAAGCATCCTGACAAAGTCTTCAGACTCAACAAGGCCCTCTATGGCCTCAAGCAGGCCCCTCGAGCATGGTATGACACTCTGAAGAAATTCCTCACGAAGAAAGGCTTCAAACCCGGTTCACTCGACCCAACTCTTTTCACTAAATCCTATGACAATGAACTGTTCACATGCCAAATATATGTAGTCGATATCATCTTTGGCTGTACTGACAAACGTTACAGTGATGAATTTGCCTATATGATGAGTGAAGAATATCAAATGTCTATGATGGGAGAGTTGAAATTCTTCTTAGGTCTTCAAATTCGTCAGCAAGACAATGGCATCTTCATCTCACAAGAGAAATACCTCAAGGATGTTCTGAGGAAATTCAACATGCAAGACTGCAAAGGTGTCAAAACTCCAATGCCTTCAAAAGGCCACCTCTGCACTGACGAAAATGGTAAAGATTTCGATCAGAAGGTATACCGCTCCATGATTGGCTCTTTATTGTATCTATGTGCATCTAGGCCTGATATTATGCTGAGTGTTTGCATGTGTGCCCGATTCCAAGCAACACCGACGGAATCACACCATAAGGCTGTGAAACATATTCTTCGATACTTAGCTCACACACCAACGCTTGGATTATGGTATCCCAAGGGCTCAAATCTTCACCTCGTCGGATACTCAGATGCTGACTATGCTGGAGATCGTGTGGATCGCAAGTCAACCTCAGGCACATGTCATTTCCTCGGACGATCCTTAGTCTGTTGGTCCTCGAAGAAGCAGAACTGCGTGTCACTTTCTACAGCTGAAGCTGAGTACATTGCTGCTGGTTCATGCTGTGCTCAGTTGTTGTGGATGAAGCAAACCCTCAAGGACTATGGCATCAAGGTGAAGAATGTGCCTCTCTATTGCAACAATGAGAGCGCTATCAAGATTGCTTACAACCCAGTTCAGCACTCCAAGACCAAGCACATCCAGATTCGTCATCATTTTCTTCGAGATCATGTACTCAAGGGCGACATCTCCATCGACCACATCCCCACTGAAGAACAACTGGCCGATATCTTCACTAAGCCCTTGGATGAAAAGAGATTTTGCAAGTTGCGGTGTGAGCTAAATATCTTAGAATCTTCGAATGTTCTTTGAAAATACACACATCCTAACACTCATGCAAAATTGATGACTTTGATGTGCAACACACGAAGTAACGTTTTTCTTCAATCAATGAAGAATAACTCTCTAAGTGTGAAGAAATTAACGAAGAATTTGATTCTCAGAACCCTACGACAATTGTATGCGGTGTCTGAAATCATCATTCTTATACGGTGGGTCACGCCACCACCAATAGTTGAAATTCTTCAGAGTTGAGTTTTTCATCATTTTGCAAAGTCTTCAAATTTTCAAATTCTTCAAGTTTGCAAATTCCTCAACTGTTCAAATTCTTCAAACAGTGAAACTGATGTTCTTCATTGACTATATATATATATATACATTTGAGTTTTCAATGTCCTCAACTGCATTCACTTATTGCTAATTCTTCAAGTTGATTTTCATCTAAGTGAATGTGATCGGACCCGTTCCTCTTCTATGCTAAACTCAACCCAGTCTATTCACAAATTCTTCATATGCGTTCAACTTTGAAACTCGTTCAAAGTCTTCACTGTATCCTTGACAGCTGAAGAATTTGCGAACGGAAACTTTAAAATTTTCACTATCAAAATTTTCGGCGCTTCCCGCTCAAACAGTTCCAATTCCCACGACTGGATAAGCCACGATCCCCCACTATCTCCACTACTCAGAACGTGGGTGACACATGTCGCATGGAGAGCAAGGGTCAGGGGCAATCTGGTCCAAAATCTTCGGGCCGATTCGTTTTTACTGCCACTATATATACCCCCTTCCCTTCACTGTGCTCGAGTTACTCTTCACTCCCATCTCTCCCGAGCTCAAACCTAGCGCCGCCGCTAAAATCATCGCCGCCGGAGAGGAAGAGCTTCACTGCCTCGACCTCGCCGTCGCCGTACTCGCATCGGTCGCGGAAGTCTTCACCCCGCCGCCGCTGTAGCTGTCTCCCTCTGCCAAGCTAGGGCGTGGGAGATCTGGACTGACGAACTTCCCCAATTTCATCTCTCTGTTCGTCATGTTCTTCATCAGGGTAAATAAAATCTAATTTTACTGACCTTGTTTGATCTTCATGTCTTCCACAAAAATCCTCAAAAGTGTTTATTCTTCAAGAATCATCTTCCTAAGCACCTTACATGTTTTAATCCCTTGATGTTTTTTCCTAAGTTATGATTTTCTTCAAGATTCCTCAATTGTGTGGATCAACATATTCGCACAACTCTGGAACCTAAGACAAAGAACACTTAGTGAAATTCCTCAAGACATCTATGGTCAAAATCCTCAACTTGATGTATTTTGAAAAATTTCTGAGAACGCATATGACCTCTTCAAATTCCTCACACCTATACTCTGTTCACAGGTACAAAATGTCTGCTGATGAATCACTAGGTTCTCATCAACTTAACTCATTTGCAGCGTTTCTTGAGGAAAAACTGTATACATCTTCAGAATCATCAAGAGTTCAAAGTCATCAAGTGAAGAAAATGGCAGATGGTAAAAGACCTCAGAAGGGTGGAAAGAAGGCCGAACAGAACACTGCTTTTGAGATACCTGAGCATCTGTATGCCGGTTACTGTATTCCAGATGAGGCCATTCATGGCAAAGAGACAAAAGAGCAGAGGAAAATCAGAATTCAGAGGATTGAACGGAGGTGGGTAAAGGAATGGAGAGACTATCGCTATGTCACTCCCAAGTACATGAGGAAATTCGCCCTCAAACCTCCTTGCAAAAGGGCTCCTCCTGCTGATGATCAAGAAGTTGATCCCACTAGCGTTGCTCGTGGTGAAGACTTTCCAGCTGAATGGGCAAAGCATCAACAAAAACTTCAGAGATCTGCGAAAGCTGCAGTGAAGCAATTCAATGAAGATTCTGCTGCTGCTGCTGCCTCTGCCGGAGCCTCTGATAGTGCTCCGAAGAAATCGATCGTGAAGAAGTCTGCAGTGAAGTCAAAAACTTCAACTGCAAAGTCCTCACTGTAAAATCCTCATGCAAATTCTTCAAAGACCTCTGCAATGCCTCCACTAGCTGCACAATCATCAGCTGCTGTCACAAAGTCCTCAACACCTGTACATCTTGCCACATGTCAGAGGACTACTGTCTTCTCAATTGCTTCAGGGGTCTCTGCAAGTTCATCAGCCCAAGCACAGTCTTCAACAAGCCCTACTTTGATGAAGATAAAGAGAACTGCTGGACGAGGTCAGAGAGCAAGTCCTCACAATAGCAAAGCTACTGTGAATGTACCCTCAGGATCTGAGGATGATAATGAGGCTACTAATGAAGAATTGGAAGAAATCATCAGAAACAGTCAGCAGAGAGCTGCAATAGCCAAGGGCAGCTCTGTATCTCTCATGCTGGATCCTAAGATGATCCTCAACTTCATCGACATATGACATGAGGATCCAAGCACTCCACTTTCCTCACTGAAGTTACCTCTTGGTGTGGACCATGTCCTTGCACACTTCATTGCTGAGGAAAAATGGAAAAGAGAACAAGCTCTGAGAGCTAAGAGAAGCAGGGCAAGAAAAGAAAAGTTCCTGAAGAACAATGTGATGAATTTGACTCCCAATCAACTCATCACAGTTCAGTCTGAGATTCGCTGCCTTACTGAAGAACAAGCAAAGTATGATGCTGAATGGAAGGGCACCAAAGTAAGATTTGTCAGGGCAGCCCAAGCTGCAGTTAAAGATCACAACTCAAGGGTTGCAACTCAGTTGCAAAAGCAAATTCCTCAGGCTGAAGAATTTGCTCAGCCTACTGAAGAAACTGCACACGCAGCTGAAGAAATTCAGGCTGCTGAAGAACCTGTCAGGGCAACCTCCACTGTTGCACCTGAAGAAACTGCCAGGCCAGCTGAAACTTTTGCTGCGCCTGATGAAATTGAGACCACTAGGACGACTGCATCAGTCGTGCCTGAAGAAACTGCTCCCCCTTCACCCTCAGCTGAAACTACAAAACCCTCAAGGGTGAAGAACATCCACCTTCCTTCTGCATCAGAAGTGAAGAAAACTAAGGCTGCGGAGAAGAGAGCTGCTAAGAAAGAAAAGCATCAACTTCAGATTCCTCAGCTGTGAAGAAGTTGAAGACTATGCCAAGTTCTTCAACTGAGCCCATTGATGCAACTCCAATCTCCTCCGTACCTGCCTATGAGATAATTCCATTTGGTGTTGACTATGTCACTCCAAATGATGAAGATGAAGAAGATCATTCTGCTGCTTCCTCAGAGCAGATTGATGAAGAAATTGAGGTGGAAGCAAATGCCTCAACCCCACTGGTATCATCGCCCCAGCCTCAGTTGACTGCTGAAGAGGCCGACGTTGAAGAAATAGAAGAGGATGTGGACATTGGAAACACAACCCCTCTTATCAATGATGAATATTGGGAAGCTGCACACCCAAATTCACCAATGACCACTCCCCTCACTGAAATTCCTCAGTCTCCAGCCCAGACTGAAGAAATTCATACATGATCTGATGACTTGGCTGCACCTGTCCCTGAAGATATTCAAGCTGCATCAGCTGAAGAAATTGCTGCTCAAACAGCAACTGAGGAAACTGCTATTCAAATTCCTCAATTTGAAGAAGTTCCTCCTATGCCAAAGGAAATTGTGGGCCGCTTCAAGCCAAACCTTCAGCCGAAGCCCAAGATGCCCTTCAAAAGCTCAAAGCGCCCCAAATTCATCAAGACCAATTTCTTCAACGAGCACATCTTCTTCAATGGGCCAAATCCTTATGACTCTGCAAGGGCCGGTCGCACCAGATTTTGGATACCCACACAGATGAACTATTATGCATCAGTGCTATTTGACAAGGAGAAAGTCTTCGAGCATCAGCAAATTCCTCATGTGGATATGGAATCCATTCCGTGCTTCACACCTGTGCTCGCAGTTCTTCATGATGCTGGACTTCTTCCCTTCTGCGTTGACACATGCGACTGGAATGAAGAGCTAATTCTTCAATTCTATGCAACCTTGCATATCTCGGGTGATGCTTCTGATGTCAATTCATGGATTCTGGACTGGATGACTGGATCTACTCACTACACTGCCCCAGCCACAGAATTGCTTCAGGCTGTGCCAATAGCAATTCCTTCAGAAGGAGCGCGCTGCATCTATGATGAAACTGAACTGCCCAACCACTTGATGCAAGTGCTGATGAAGCCTTTGGCTCCTGGCAAACCTCAAAGGACCACCTTCCAAGTGAAGGATTTGCTCTATGTGCCCAGGACCATATACCGCATACTAACCAAAACCCTCAATCCTATCAAGGGTCACAACTCTGAAGAAGAAGCTGTTGAAGGAATCATGAAGAATATGCTATTCAACATCATTCATGGGATTCCCATCAATTACCACGATTTTTTCATGAGGACTTTGGCCAATGCAGCTATGTCACCATTTGAGTTGAAGCCTTACGCTCCCTGGATCATGAAATTCATCAGAACAAGGTCTTCAATTCCCTTCAAGGCTGACCTTCAGAATCACTTCAGCTTTCTGCCTCCGATTGAAGTCCTCAAGAATACATTTTCCTCAGTCGAGGGTAAAGGCAAAGCTATCATTGATGAAGGTACTCGTCCATTGGATGGACAGTTTCGCAAAGCTGCATCTTATTCTACCAATGATGACACTGCTACCCAAGATTCTGCTGCAAAAGCCTCAGCGCAAAATCCTCAAGAAACTGCCCCTCGTGTGATGACTGATCGAGAGCTTCTTCTAAGTCTTCATCAGAAGATTGATCGCAATCACAAGTGGGTAAAGCGTCAGTTTGGTTCACTTCTTCGAGACATGACTGTCACGCACAACTCTGTGAGGAAGAACCACTATTATCTTCATGAAGTCTTCGACCGCACATGGGCCATCCAGTCTCACCTCAAGACTCCTGAAGAACTCAAGGAGATGGAATTTCAGTAGGACTTTGATTGGTCCATCCCTCAAGACCCCTGAAGAACTCAAGGAAATGGAAGAAAGTTGAAGATCCTCAGCTGGTTACAAGCTCATTTTCTTCATCACGCCAGGCGGATGAAGCTGAGGATATTGACGACACTGCTGCAGGCCCTGCATCAACGAATGACCCCGACAACGCTGGCGCTCCTCCACCACCTTCAAGATGAAACTCTTCAGGGGCGTTAGTCCTCATTTTTCATCCCTTTTGGTCTTCGATGACAAAGGGGGAGAAAATTTGAGTTAGTCTTCAAGCGGGTCTCTATATATGGGCTGTTTTTTTGTTTATGTTACAACTCTCGATCTTCTGAAGCTTTTGTTGGTTGAGTTGTAAACTTAAGTCCGATGGTGGTCTGACGTTTTTGAACGTCAGACCCCATTTTCTCAGATCCCATTTTCTTAGACCCCATTTTCCATCATGCATTTCAATTTCCTCATGATATATATTAAATGCGTGTATGGATTACAAGATATAGGGGGAGTTTTCCATGTTTTTACCTGCTGTGTGCATTTGCAGTCCAAAGCAAATTCCTCAAATATGCACATCTTCAGGGGGAGTTCTTCTATATCTTGCAATCAAATTCCTCAAACACTGTACTTACACTTCATATGTTTATCCCCGTTGAAAACTTAACCTATTTGTCATCAATCACCAAAAAGGGGGAGATTGTAAGTGCATCTAGTGCCCCTTAGTGATTTTGGTGTATTGAAGACTTATAGGTTAAGAGACTGATGCGTTTGTAAGTGTACACAAGCTCTATAAGTCACTAAGGAGTTTGATACATTCGGATATTATCGACCCCTAAAAATGTATGTCTTCAACTGAAGACTTTGGTGAAGACTTTGCTGAAGACTTTGGTATTCCCTGAAGACTTTGAAAAAGAAGAAGTTGGTGTGACCTTGAAGATATGAACGAGGACTATGAAGCGTGAAGACTTTTGTTTTCGTAGTTTCATTTCCTTTCTTTTAGTCATAGGAAACACCGTACTATTAAAGGGGGCCGAGGTAATACTAAGGAAAATTTCCAACTGATGCTCAACTCAAAAGCCTCAACCTATCCAATCCTTCGAGTGAAGCCTTTGGCAATCTCTTTCAGTTCAGTCAAGTTCTTGAGTGACAGAGACGATGACCTTCTGGTCTCTGAGGAAATTGGTCTGACTGAGGAGTTAGTATTTTGCCAGTGCGAATTGCCTACAAGTGAGGAATATGATAAGCCTGAGGACTTTCATAGTTCGAAATTCCGACCGTTGCTGTGCTAAGTGCCAGCTGTCCCCAATCATCCTATCCACATAACGGTCATATCATTGGGGGCATTTATGTCTTATCATGTCGGGTTGCACCCTGGCTATAAATAGCCACCCCCCACAACCACTAGTTGGTTGGCTGCTCCGAGAGAGAACTGACACTTGTCATTTGAGAGCAACCCATCCTCCGAGGACTTTGAGAGAAAATCATCAGTGAGGAAAAACCCCAAAACCAAACCACCAACCCAAAGTGATTGAGCATCACTGAAGAAATTGTTCCTGTGTGGAACCGACACTTGTTACCTTTGAAGACTGTGTATCTTCCAGACGGTTAGGCATCATGGTCTAGTGCATCCTGCAGTCAATTGGGGATCACGAAGTGACCTTGGTCTAGAGCATCCAGTAGTCAATTGTGGATCGCCGGGTGACCAGTTTGTGAGGGTTTTGGAAGTCTACCCTGAAGACTTACCACGAGTGTTGGGCGAGGACTGTGTGACCTTAGCTCAAGGAGAATACGGTAGGGACTGTGTGTCCTGGGACTGTGTGTCCTCTGGTTTAAATACCAGGCCGCTCCAGACCAGACGTAAGACTGTCACAGCAGTTGGAACTGGGTCATCAAACCATTGTCTTCATCGAGCTACCTGGTTCCATTTCCTCAACCCTTTCATTTCCTCGTATACTTGTTGATGAAATTGATCGTTACTGTTTGAAGAATTTGCCTGAAGACTTTCTCAATTTCCTCACCTCAAATTCTTCAAGCTACCTTGTTCCTCACCTGCTTATCCTGTATCACGCTACCTGTAATCTGTGCATGCTTTATTTCATCATGATGACTATGCGATCGCTATGCTTCGTATGCACTTGAGTACTTATTCCGCTGCTAGTTATTCATCACATTTCAAATTCCTCAAGTTGAAATTCCTCAGTGATGAATTTGTAAAAATCGCCTATTCACCCCCCTCTAGTCGATATAATGCACTTTCAAGCCCCGAACGTGATCGTGGGCTGGCCCCAACCGCTGGCAGAGTGCGCGCGGAGGGGCGCGAGAGCACAGCACGCACAGGGACGCGAGAGCAGAGCACGCGGTGGGGCGCGAGGTCGAAACAGACCACTATGTACTTGTCCTCGTCAAGTAACAGGTCCATGATGTTGGAGTTCTCCATCCAGATCGGATGTTTGGTGTACACCACGAACGGACAGGGCGTGTCGCTATGGCATGCATGGTCCAAACACGACACAACAATCAGAGACCCTTCGACGAAATTGTGTGCGATGCATCAATCGCAAACGGTGTAGTTCAAGCTCCATCGCTAATGGAACGAACTGTGTGCGAAGGTGGATCCATCAAATACGATTCAGAAAGTAGTTGCGTGTGCGATCTACGGTAGACAGTTTGTTCTTATGAACCGTTTGTTCTTATAACAGAAACGGTTACCAAAACTACATACGTGTGCGAAGTACGGCATACAGTTCACTCAGATAAACTGTGTGCGCTGATACAGCAGAACACAAACGATTCGGCATAACAAGATGTGTGCGATATACAACAAACGGGTGAGTAATGAGAATCGTGTGCGAACACCAGATATAACACAGACGATTGGTGCTAATAAACTGTGTGTGTTGTGGGGAAATGTTTGCTAATATACAACTGTCAGCGATTGATGAAATCATCGCCGACGGGTTTCGTAGTTTAGTCCGTGTGTACTGTGATTTGCTCGGTCTGCACAACATCAATGCTGCGCCTACAGAACAACAACATATGTACTTATAAGAAAATGATCGCATAAACAAAAAAGAACACAATGCAATTTCAAATATTGTATCACAAATACCAGCAATATTACAAGGTTCAAATTCCAGCATAACGAGGCCCAAATTCAAAGATTACAAGGTACAAACTGACATTAGAAATCAAATCCAATCTTCAAGATCCATGGGATGAAATATTTCTGCGAAGGGATCATCCACCGAGAAGTCATATATCGGTTCGATAGAATCGCTTCCGAATAATCTGTCATATGAACTTCCAAAGTGAAAATCAGCTTCTGCAGAGCCTTTTCCATTCCGCTGTAGACGCCCCCGCTGGTCAGTAAACCATCCATTGTGGCGCACTAAATATAGTGCAAACCTCATTACCTTGAGCACCCTTGCTTTCTGAACAGAGAAACTAGCAAATTGTATCTCTGGATTGGTGCCTCGGTACTCGTTCAAAGTAATTTCCGTGAGATGGAATTCAAGGCATTCGATGGGATTGTTATATTGCGCCACATTTTCCACTCCAACTCCAGCTTGTATCTGTAAACGAAGACAACATATCAGTGCTTAGATGCAGTATCGAACACTACGGGCCTCTTTGATTTGCATAATTTATAAAATACACTAATAGATTGACATGCCATCTTCGATCGTTCATAATTAACATCTCAAACAAATGTATAGTACACATTTCATTGTAATCATGGGTAAAAGTACCAACAAATTGAACTCCGTTGTGGTTAAGAATTAACAGGAAAGGAACATCACGTCGACGTATAGCTTCTCCGTGCACGAAAAGCATATAAGGAACTTAACAACTTCATCCAGATTGGGGCCGATAGATTGTAGTGCCAAGATCTTCACTGTGCGTAGAGACAATGCGAGGCTTGTGGGAATCATTTTCTGGATGATAGCCGAACATAGATCAACAAAAACTAGATAAAATGTGATGTAAAATAATAAGAATGAGAAGAAGATTGTTGTACCTGAACGGGTATGGATCCAGCTGTAACAAGTTCAGAGAATTCAACACACAAATACCCCAACACTGTCAATTTCGGTGCGCCAATGACCCTGATTCTTGTTCGACCTTCTTTATCAAGTACAAACAATCTCTCTAGGAAAGGCGCATTCTCAATGACCATATCATGAAACTCCCCAACTGACAGCGTGTTGCGACACCAGCCATGCACATCAATCGTACGGAGATTTGTCGTAGTGATGTGGAGGCTACTAAACCCAAACATCATCTGAAGACGAAGGTACTCGAGCATTGTATAGCCGCCGAGCAGGCGCTCCAAATCCGACTTCGAGATGCTGATGCCAATGAGCTCGAGGTGCTTCAGTTTAGGGAGATGAAGAGCGTGCGCGGCATTAATCTTGGGGAAAAGGCATCGCATGAACTTAGTGTGGCGCAGCATGGGCGCGAGGCGGAGGACAGACGGAGGCAGCGAGCGCCAGTGTCCAGCATCAAAGTTGAGCTCCTCGAGCTGATCTAGGGCGGGGGATAAGAACCAGTCATGAAACTTGGGTTCGGCCTTGCAGTTTGAATGGAAAGTGCCGATGGCAAGGCGTCTGACGGGCGCATTGTGCGTGGCGAGGATGTGGGACAATGCGTCCAAGCATTTGCGATCCCCGCTGCAGAGCTCGTCGTCGTCGAGGAGGTCAATGGGGGTGGAGTGTCATAGGGGGCGCCACCGCCTGGAGAGGATGGTGGTCTGCACGGCAGATTTGATGGGGAACAGAGACATGATGGTTACCAACATCTCATCGGGGATGCTGCTGATGAAGTCCACGCTCGCCAGAGGCTCGTGTGGTTCAGCCTCCACCCGCCCCCGCTTGTTGGCCGCCTCGTCGTCCATCTAAAAAGGAGGCGATCCGCGGCGGCGGCCCAAATAGATAAGACCGGAGGAGAAGGTGTAGCACTAATGGAGAACTTGGGAGAGAATAGTGCTGTGGGTGGTAGTCCGAGGTCAAAGGGCTTGATTCCCGGTGAGCCAGCTGCGCCTATGCGGCAGACTGCTCGCACACATCCCTTTGAGCCTGCACGGCAGACTCCTCGCACACGTCCCGTCTAATCAAACCTGCACCCATAGCACAGGCAGGGCCCACCTCTCATAGAGGCAGGGCCACACGTCTGCTCGATGAGCCCGTTCCCAAACCGTTTCTAAAAACCATAAAGCGTTCCGTTCTTGGGAACTAAAACCATCAATAAATATTGAGCTTGTTTCCTTTCACATTCCAAATTACCACACGCTAATTTTTTTCGCAAATCAGTTCACACCTATCAAACCTAAATGTGTTCTCACTTAGCAGCTGTTTACTGTAGTAGGCTATAAAAACACAAACTCGTACTCAAAAATTACCGCACATTTTCACCCCCGCCACCAAAAAACAGGCCTTTCTTTGCTAGTCCTTCATTCCGTCTGCCATGTCCAGTAGGGGGGGGGTTTCTGGGTCGAGATATAACCAGGGAAGAAAGACCAAAGCCGCGGAAGCAACCGAGAGGTCTCGCCGCCGCGCCGCGGAAGCGCGAGAGAGCTCGAACCACACCGCTTTGGCCGTAGCAGAGATGTCCGGTGGCACCGCGGACGCCCGGGACGATCTTTCGCGGAGAGGCGACGGCTCTCACAGTCACAAGCGCATTCGTCTCGGAGGCGAACTAGACGATTTGGCAGTCTTTGATTCCTCAGCCAGCGACGACATGCGCGCTGAGCTCGATAGGAAGGACGCCATGATCGATGACCTGGTGAAGCTGCTGGAGAAGAGCGACGCCTCGGTTGACAGGGCGACCGGCCTCGTGGAGAACCTTATGGAGGAGAACGATGCCTAGAAGAAACTCTTCGAGAAGAAAAGTGCCTCGGAGGGGAGGCTGAAAGAACTCTCCGAGGCCAGCGACGACATGCGCGCTGAGCTTGATAGGAAGGACGCCATGATCGATGACCTGCTGAAGCTGCTGGAGAAGAGCGACGCCTCGGTTGACAGGGTGACCGGCCTCGTGGAGAAAATTATGGAGGAGAACGACGCCTGGAAGAAACTCCTTGAGAAGAAAAGTGCCTCAGAGGGGAGGCTGAAAGAACTCTCCGAGGAACTTTTGAAAGACTTGGCGAAGCTCTACATCGAGCGGGAGGGGCTATTGAAGGAATCCGTGGAGCGTGTGAAGGAACTTCATGCGTACGCGACGTAGGCCATCGACTCTTTCGAGCAAAGAGCCCGCGCCATGGCCGCAATGCGGAAGATGTCGGATGAGAGGCGACAGGAGATGGAGGTTGTGGAGGCGATGAAGAAGGAGATTGAGGAACTTCGCGCCAAGCAATCCATGAAGAATTAGATAGCAGCGGGCCAGATTGTTTTCTTTGTCTTCCTTCTTCAACCTCTTCCTTCTTCTTTTGCCCCTGTGTCTTTGGGGAGTTGCCACATGTGGCATTTTTTTATTATCATGCATATGTAAGAAAATTATTATCTTTGCCAGTGCTAATTTGTTGTTATATTATTTCGTTCGTTTGTACATGTATACGAGTCGAAAACAGACGAAACGTCAAAGTTCTCGGCTAGGCACGAATAGAACAGTGATCACAAGCAAACTAGTCCATCCATCCAGGCGATTAACCACATTATAAAACAACGGGTAGGACGCCATTAATTCAGAAGTTGGGAGCTAGGCTAGCGCGGGGGGGGGGGGGGGGGTTGGATGGAGGTCAAAGTATCGCTTCCCGATGAGCATGCACAGTAGACTCTCTTGCGTCCCGTCAAGCATGCACGGCGGACAGCTCTCACGCATCCTGTCAAGCCTGTGCGGCGGACAGCTCGCACACGTCCCGTCGAGCCTACACGACGGAAAGCTCACATGCATCGTATCATCAACCTGCAGCTACACGCATGGCTCCCCCATATCAAGTACTCCCTCCGTTTCTTTTTAGTTAGCATATAAAATTTGGTCAAATTCAAAAAGAAACGGAGGGAGTAAAAAATTGATGCGTGGCTACAAATGGTTATCATACAAGTTTTGTGTGTACATGAATTCAATAAACCAATATTATCAATGATTGCGGCCGAGCTATCATGCTTAAATGTTTCTAATTCATTCACATTCATATGAAAAGGGCCGTAGAAAACTCAATTGATGTATAGAAAGGGCCGAATTGGTGCACTAGAGGACACATTGAATGTAGTTTCATCACAAAAGGTGTCATGTTTCCTATCGAAACCACAAGGTCAGAGCATGTGCCTCTAGTTCAAAATTTGAACTACGCATATTAAACCCTAGAAAACTCAATTAATGTATAAAAGGGGTCGAATCGGTGGACTAACGACTCATTGAATGTAGTTTCACGAACAAAGGTGACATGTTCCCTATCGAAATCACAAGGCTTCTTGAATAATCTTTGGCTTGTAAGATGCATGTCCCAATATTTGTCCCAAATTCATCAGAAAAAAATGCACACCATAGATGTGCCGTGTCATGACACTGTGTAAGTTTCGTGAATTCATGGCGAGCTTTGGGTTCTCTCGGACTTTGAAACTAAGATTATCAATGTTTGCGGTCTAGTCACGACACCGAGATGTTTGTAATTCAGTGACCATCAGTGCATGGGATCTAAACATGGACCCAATGACACAAAATGGTTTTTAATCCATTTTGGTGCGATGGAGCCCATGCTTGTAATTCAAACTTAAGTTCTTCACATTAAGTGCATGCCTAGAAAACTCATATGTCGTTTCGACCACAAAGGTGACATGTTCCATATCAAAACCACCATGCTTGTCGTGGGAAGCTCCAAATTGTAAGAGGTTTGTCCCAAAACTTATATACCATGTCCTATAAGTGTCATGTTGAGACACCAGTTTCAATAGTTTCACATTTTAGCATTGCACTTGTATTAGCCTATGTTGCATGTAGAAAAAATATCAACGCAAGAACAGACATCGAATGTCGTTCCCTCCATAGAGGTGACATGTTCCGTATCGAAATCACGATGGTTCTTGAGAGAAGTTTTGGTGTGCAAGAGACTTGTCCCACATTGGACAAAAAATTATCATGTCGTACAAGTTGAGGGAGTCCTGGTTTGAGGGGTCCTCGGAAGGCCGACCTATTCGTTATAGGCCGAACTATACGGGCCGTATGCCGGACATTGGATTGATGGAAGACCCAGACTCCAGAAAGGAAGCTTCTAGAAGCGTGGCGTATCCTCCACGTTTAAAGTGGTGAATAGGCATGTTTATCCCTTCGACGTGTAACCGACCATGTATAAACCCTAGGGACCCCTGGCGTCTATATAAGCCGGAGGGTTTTAGGTTGTAGACCAACAGAACTCATCTAGGGTTTTAGTCATACGATCTCGTGGTAGATCAACTCTGTAATCCTCATATCATCAATATAATCAAGCAGGACGTAGGGTATTACCTCCATAGGAAGGCCCGAACCTGGGTAAAACCTTGTCCCCTTCGTCTTCTGTTCCCATCGATCCAAGTCTCACAGCTCGGGATCCCCTACCCGAGATCCGCCGGTTTTGACACCGACATTGGTGCTTTCATTGAGAGTTCCGCTGTGATCATCAGAAGGAATCGATGGCTCGCCTAGTCATCAACGAAGAGGTCCGCAATACGAGCACTTTTGTCCCTGGACAGATCTTCACTTTCGGCAGCATAGTGCTGCACGCCGACCCGACCGGCCATCTGGGCCGCGTCGGAAGTTTCTCCCCCGATCAAGAGGTCAGATTCGGAAACTTGGAGTTCTCCGTAGACTCTCGAGGCGATCTATCACTAACCGGGCTCGCAGTCTCGCCTACCACGCCCGGAGACTTTGAGGCTTTAACCCTAGATCCATCTTTCGGCTCTACCCGCGGGATCTACCCCGGCGAGGGCCCGACGTTCAGTCCGGAGCAGGTCATAGAGCCCGACGTCCGGACATCTGTTCTTGCCGAACACCCTCCCTGCGCGGACACACTGGAGGATCACCCCGGAAGCTCTGTGCAGACCGGCTCGATTGAGCTCTCGATACTCAACGAGGCTCTAGATCGGATCTCGTCGATGAAGATTACCGACGACCCAAACCCGATCTATTCTCAGATCGAGCGCCAGACGGGTCAGGACGGATTTTTGTCCCACCCACCACCCACTTGATAGCCACTGTCGAGGATTTAACCGACATGCTAGACTATGCCTTCGAGGAGGCAGAGTACATGGATGAGGAGGATCACGCACTCACCCCCGCTAAGACCGGGCAGTGGACGGCCACCTCCACATACGATGTCTACATGGTGGACTCTCCGAAAAACGACGGCGATAAATCGGATGAAGCGCCGTCAAGACACCGAAAGCCGCATAAACGGTCAAAAGGAAAAAAGGGGCGGAAATCTATCGATGGCACCGGGAACGGAGATACCCCGGAAGACCTCGGTGATCCCGAAAACCCCGAACACCCGTTAGAGGGTCAGGAGAGACCGGAAGACCGACGCGACCCCGATGATCTAGATGATCCCGAGGACGACGACTACCTCCGCTCTATCGAGGGGGAGGATAATGCGGAAGCCGATGACTTCGCCATCCCCGACAATCCTGCAGACCAGGAACTATTCAGGCAACAGCTCATAGCCACAGCCCGCAGCCTGAAAGCAAAAGAACGGCAGCTTAAGGCTGAACAAGACAACCTCAACGATCGATGGACGAGAGTCCTCTCGGCTGAGGAGGGATACGGCACCGGTCTATCGGACCCGCCTAAGAGTTATCCATGCAGAAGGCTGCTGCCACAGTTCGACGACGAGCTCTCCGATATGCCGCCTCCCAAGCATACCCCATTTGACAAGCCAGACCGCCCGCCTCTTGGACGAGACAGGACGGCTGACGATACCGGTTATAGGCTGACGAAACCCCGTATACGGGGAATGGAGCCACTAGAGCCCGATGACAGGTTCGACCTGCGACACGACCTGGATTACAGAGCAGGTCGTACGCGATCCATTTACGGATCCAGAGGATACTCACCCGATCGACGGGAAGGGCACCGTCCTCGGTTCGACCGCGACAATGAAGATCGGGAACGAACCGGAGCTAGGACAGACACCGATCACCGGCGCGTCATAGCTCGGGTCAAAGGCGCCGCCCACCCACTGTGCTTCACGGACGAGGTAATGCGGCATCGGTTCCCGGAAGGGTTTAAGCCCGTAAACATAGAGCAATACGATGGGACAACTGACCGAACCATATGGATCGAGGATTTCCTCCTCCACATCCACCTGGCGCGAGGAGATGACCTCCATGCCATCAAGTACTTACCCCTGAAGCTCAAGGGGCCAGCTCGGCAATGGTTAAATAGCCTCCCCGAAAACTCTATTGGGTGTTGGGAGGACCTAGAAGAGGCATTCCGATCTAACTTCTAGGGCACTTATGTTCGGCCGCCGGACTCCTCCGATCTAAGCAACGTCGTTCAGAAGCCAGGAGAGTCCGCGTGGCTACTCTGGAACCGTTTCTTGACCAAGAAAAACCAGATCGTAGACTGCCCGGACGCCGAAGCTATAGCCTCCTTCAGGCATAATATTCGGGATGAATGGCTGGCTCGACAGCTCGGCCAGGACAAACCCAGGAAAATGTCCGCCCTCACATCACTCATGACCCGCTTCTGCGCGGGCGAGGATAACTGGCTAGCTAGACGTAGCCACAACCCCGAAGACCCCGGAACCTCTGAAGTTCGGGATGGAAACGGGAAACCAAAGCGCAACAAGAACAAGCGCCGGCATAGTAATAGTGACGCCGATGACACGGCTGTCAACGCCGGCTTCCGCAATTCCCGCTCTGGGCAGCGGATGAAGCCTCCTAAAGGCAAACACGATGGACCCACCCCGCTGGACAAGATACTGGAGAGGCCTTGCCAGATCCACGGCACTCAAGAGAAGCCCGCCAATCACACCAACCGTAACTGCTGGGTCTTCAAACAGGCCGGCAAGCTCACAACCGAGGACCAAGGCAAGAGCCCACACAGCGAGGACGAGGATGAGCCTCATGGTCCGATCGGTGGCGGACAAAAGAAATTCCCTCCAGAGGTGAAAACAGTAAACATGATATACGCCACCCATATACCAAAAAAGGAGAGGAAGCACGCCGTTCGAGATGTCTACGCCATAGAGCCTGTAGCCTCGAAGTATAACCCATGGTCGGCATACCCGATCACCTTCGATCGACGTGACCATCCGACCAGTATCCGTCATGGGGGTTCGGCCGCACTCGTCCTAGACCCGATCATAGACGGGTACCACCTCACTAAAGTCCTAATGGACGGTGGAAGTAGCCTCAATCTGATTTACTCAGATACGGTGAAAAAGATGGGCATAGATCCGTCAAGGATCAAGCTCAGTCACACTACCTTCAAAGGAGTGATCCCAGGCGTTGAAGCCCGATGCATAGGCTTTGTAAGCCTGAAAGTAGTGTTCGGCTCGCCCGATAACTTTTGAAGCGAGGACTTGATCTTCGACATCATACCTTTCCGCAGCGGCTATCACGCCCTGCTCGGCCGTACAGCGTTCGCTCGCTTTAACGCCGTTCCACACTACGCATACCTCAAGCTCAAGATGCCCGGCCCCAGGGGGGTCATTACTGTCAATGGCCACACAGAGCGCTCCCTCCGAACTGAGGAACATGCGTTGGCCCTGGCGGCCGAATTCCACTACACCGATGATTAGCAAGCGCCGACATCCGCCGTAAAGGCACCCAAGGCTGGGAAGCGAGCTCGGTCTCAACCCGAAGCACCAGCACCTTCCTCTCCCAATAAATAGGGACTCGCCCTCATCGCACGGCCCTAGAACCTGCAAAGTACGTGCCAAGGAGGCACAACTTCGCGCTTAAAATTCCATGGGCAGCGGTGGGGAAAAACTATTAAAGGGTAAAGTGTTCGGTTAGACCGAACTCTCACCATCAACATGTCTTCGGACACACTACGGGTACCATAAAGTACCCGCTACGGCGTAAAGCTCGTCCACGTTTCGGCGACTTCTCAAGGCTTTTTCTCCAGAGTCCACTCGCCGAATACCACACCCATAACGGTGTACAACTCTTCGGGAGACACAGGAGCGGACAAGCGACAGGGCACATCTAGGACATCAGGTCACCTATCGAAGACCCTTGATACAACCCCTCCTGTAAGATTAATATTTTTAATACCTGTAAAACAGTTGTACCACCAATTTGAATAATAAGAGTTGTTGAGTAAAATACAGATATATCCTACAGTATCTTTTTGCTGTCCCTTTTCGGAACACTCCCTATTTTCTCCCTCTTCTTGCGAACTTGTTTGGTATACTTTACGATGCAACCAGCTAATAGACCGGGGGCTCGACCTTAAAAATCGCCCTAATCACAACTGATTTAGTGTTCGGCATCTTGGAATCCCGCTTTATATGCATTGGTTCCGAACTATGTCTTGGGTCAATAGTTGGGTTGCCCGGCTCCTGTGCTTGCCCCTTTATGTTCCGCTCGTTCTGCTAAAGGGGACAAGGGTGTGCTTCTGGCTAGTCTGGTCAAGCACCTCAGTGGAGAAAGCCGAAAACTGACTGTCATGGTATGCGAGAACCGGTCTGCGAATCCGAGCTTAACTAGATCTCGTCAAAGGTTATTCCGTGTCATACGATGGATTTGGTATTAGTACAAACCAGGTGATATAGGCTTCGGTCACGGTTATTCCGAACATCACGAACCTTGGGGTCTAGTCACTAGCCTCCCGCACTCCTTTCTCGCGCCCCTACGGCTAAGTGAAAGTAATAAAGCATTATATTCCGATTGCCTTCTCCGCCCCGCACTACCGCCTTCGGGTACCGACAGTTCGGCTAAGGGTCACAGTGCGTTGGCACGGACACCCCGCGTAGTATCTACATGGGGGCTGAAGCCGACGACTCGCCGCTTTCAGTTTTAACGGCCACACAGGAGTTATAAAGGATGCAAAACATACAAGACATGATAAACCATGCATTTTAAATATATACACGTTGAAAAGTCTTCGGACAAATTACAACACTTTATTCATACACGTTCTCCCTCGAACACTGAGATTCTATGGCCCTAGCACCCTCCATAACTCCGGAGAAGTACAGCTCGGGGCGCCTATGCTCCTTTCCAGGAGGTAGAGGGACGGTGGCTATCTTCATCGGATCAAGCCCCGGCCAGTGCACCTTGGCCTTCGCGAAGGTCATCCGAGCTCCCTCAATGCAGGAAGATCGCCTCAGTACATCGATCCAAGGAGAGGCGTCGCTCAGCTTTTGCACCAGGCCGAAGAAGCTGCCCGGCAGTGGCTCGTTGGGCCATAGCCGGATGCAGAGATTCTTCATGGCCGGCTCCGCCATCCGGTGTAGCTCCGCCAGCTGCTTCAGCTGCTCAACGAGGAGAGGAGAGCGCTCGGGGGCTTCGACTTGCGCCCAAAACAGCCGAGCTTCGTCTCCTTCTCCCTGCGAAGCATAGAACCGGTTTGCGTCTGCGGCGCTCTTCTGGAGTTCCGAGCAGGCGCCTAAGGAACGCCATACTTGGGTAAGCAGTTCGAACTTCCTATCCCCGAAGATACACTGCAATAAATATGGCTTACCATCCATGATAGCCTTAGCCTGGCCGATCTCCTCTTCATAGGACCGCCTATCCACCCGCTCCTTTTGGAGATCGGTTTTTAGAGTGGATAGTTCGGCGGCCTGCTCCTTCCCTTTCCGCTCAAGGACCTCGCACTTTTGGCCAGCGTCCTTGAGCTCTTGTTGAATTTCTTCCACCCGAGCCTCATGCTTGTCGCTAGTGGCTCTCAGGGCGGATAGTGCGGTAGCCACTTCTTTGGCTGCCGCCTTCTCAACCAAAGCTTCCTGCTTCGCTTTCTCAAGCTCAGCTTTGAGCTTCTCAATCTCCTTCGCCGAGGCTGCATAAGCATAGACTTATATCAAGAAACCGTGTTGATAGTATGGTAAAGAAGAATTTTGATACTCTCATCTGGCTTACCTTGTGCCTCGTCGAATCTCTTGTTCAGAGCGTCAAGCTCGTCTTCGGAGCTTTTGAGCTTCCGATTTAGCTCGTCCAGCTCGGCAGCGTTAGAAGCCGCCGCCGCAGACGAAGCCTGCAGAATACAAACCAACTATATCAAGTTACATGGGTTGAAAAGCTTCCGAACTGTCCTAGATAAAATCATTAGCCCGGTCCTTTTTTAGGCTGCTAAAACATTCCGAACACACATTTGTCTTGTACATAGTTCGGATAATACTCTATTATAGACCCCCAGGTAAGTTTTTCTAAACTCACCTAGGGCTCGGGGGCTGCCATGTATATAATAATTACTCAAAGAAATCAATATTTCACAAAATAGAGCATTACATGGCTTACCTGAAAGCCCGTCAGGAGACCGTTGAAGGCCTCGTTCAGTCCGATATCCACAGACTGAATGCTCTGCTGTACCACACCCATAAGAGTGCGGTGCTCCCCGGAGATGGAGGCGCTTGATAGAGCCTCCCCCATAACCGGCCACCCATTGGTCGATGGCGCCGGCGGGGATCGGTTGGCCCGATCTCCAATCGGAGATTGAACCGGTGCCTCTGGAGGCATGGTGCGCTCCGGACACCGCCTTGGAGGCGACTGGACATCTTCTCGTCCGGTCTCCTCAGTATCCAGGAGAGGCCTCTCTCCCGGGTCTTTGGTGGCCGAGGTGTTGGCCTCGGCCATAACATCATCGCCCCCGCCTCCAGTGTCCGGCTCCAAAGGAGCCTGTTGGGAGGACACCTCCGCAGCGTCCTTCGCGGCGCCCGGAGGAGAGGGGTGCGATGCGGTCCCGCTCTCTGCTAGCTCAGCGGGCGGGGTCTCCCCATCCGAAGCCTGATCGGTGGGGAGAACTTGTGGTGGGCTGCAAGTCACAAAGGCGCTCACATGATTAATCATATTCAGAACTTGGTGCTAATAGCTCGGGAGGCCCTCGGATCCATACCTTCGAGGTGGGGGCTTGACCCTGAGGTTCCTCCGCGGAACCCTCTCGAACTCCTCGGACTCGGTATCCGAGTCCGAACTATCATCGGACAGGATCACCTGTGCCCGGCGTGCTTTCTTCGGGGCGGGGGGATCTAAGTCCTCCAGGGCGTCCGATGATGCCGCCCTCTTTCCTGCGAGGGGGGAATCGCCCCCCTCCTCACCCTCATGCTCCTCCTCCTGGTTCGAGGAGGCATGGGTTTATTCGGACACAGCCTCTGGCTGGTCCTTGATGCGCAGGCCGGCTCGGCCTGGCTTCTTTTTCTCCTTCTTCTCTGGCGCCTTGTAAGGCGCCACGACGAGCATCTCCAACAGCAGCGGAGACTTGGGGTCTTCGGGCTATGGAGCCGGACACTTGATGCCCATTGCTTTGCTCAACCATTCCTGTGAAAGGTGATCGTAAAATGGTTCGACTATCTTTAGGAAGGCAAAGCCGATCAAATAGAACTATGCTTTACCTCGGGTGGGGGCTTGATGGCGCTCAGGCCCTTATCCTCCTTCTTGCCTGGCCACTTCTCCTGCGCTTTGAACAGCGCCTTCCATAGATTCTCCCGAGTGGTGCAGAAGAGTTGACGAATCGTAGGATCATCGTCAGTCCGGTAAGTCCACATAGGAGAGGCCCGGCGCTGGCAGGGGAGGATACGCTGTCGGAGCATGATCTGGACCACGCTGGTCAGATCGATGTTTTCTTTTATCAGGGAGGCAATGCCCCTCTGCAGGTCCTCCACCTCGGTATCCGACCCCCAATCAAGGCCCTATCGGACCCATGAGGTCAATCTGGTCGGAGGGCCGGATCTGAATTCGGCAGGAACAGTTCCGCCCTCCTCCCTTTGCTCAGTGATGTAAAACCACTCTTTCTGCCAGGTCTTGATGGTATCAATGAAGGTGCCGGACGGCCATACCGCGCGAGGGAGCTTGCTGATGACTGCCCCGCCGCAGTCCGCATGGGCGCCCGCGACACACTTCGCCTTGATGTTGAAGATCTTGAGCCATAGTCCGAAGTGTGGCTCGACCCGCAAGAAAGCCTCACAGACTATGATGAAGGCCGATATATGCATAAACGAGTTCGGCGGGAGGTCGTGGAAGTCGAGCCCGTAGAAGTACATAATGCCCCTCACGAAGGGGTGGAGCGGGAAGCTTAATCCTCGGATGAAATGAGGGATGAAGACCACCCTCTCGCCTGGTTTGGGGGTGGGGATCACCTGGCCGTCCTCTGCGGCGCGGTGGAAGACGTTGGCGGGGAGGTATCCGGCCTCCTTGAGGTCCCGGATGTCCTGGTCTGTCACCGTGGAAGCCTCCCACTTGCCGTTGGAGCCGGAGCTGGCCATGGCTAAGCTCGGAGGAGGGAGGATGGAAAACGTAGATCTGGGCTCTAGAAGCTCGGAGATTGGGGAAGGAGGGATGCGAATGGGAAGTGCGGATAAGCCCTGGGGTTTTCTTCCCCTTTTATTGAGCTTACTGCCGGTTAGCCTCCCTTCATGGCGCCGTGAATCTCTCCACTTCCCAAGGCGTGCGTGCCGTTATACGCACATGACTAAACATATCCCGTATAAAACGGGGCACGATCTGTGCATTGATGGATTGTGCTATTGGAAACGGCCTCGAATCGCGAATCGAGTCTTTACGACTGGTTCGGTGGTCGTGGTGGGCCGTGACTTTTCGTCTGAAAGGTTGCCAGGGTTCTCTATTTACTCCCTGACGTTTGTCCTTCAAGGCCGGTGACCCATGTTGTTCGGACGATCTATGATCGGAAAAACTACATGTCGTCGGAGGCCGAACTAATTTGACCGGTCACTATGTGGAGGAAGTAACTCGCCTCGCAAGCCGAAGACTTTGATCACATGAAGCAGCTGAAGCTAGGACTCTTGGCGTTGGAGGATAGTTCGGGGGCTACTGAGGGAGTCCTGGTTTGAGGGGTCCTCGGAAGGCCGGCCTATTCGTTATAGGCCGAACTATACGGGTCGTATGCCGGATATTGGATTGATGGAAGACCCAGACTCCAAAAAGGAAGCTTCTAGAAGCGTGGCGTATCCTCCACGTTTAAAGTGGTGAATAGGCATGTTTATACCTTCGACGTGTAACCGACCATATATAAACCCTTGGGACCCCCGGCGTCTATATAAGCCGGAGGGTTTTAGGTTGTAGACCAACATAACTCATCTAGGGTTTTAGTCACACGATCTCTTGGTAGATCAACTCTGTAATCCTCATATCATCAATATAATCAAGCAGGACGTAGGGTATTACCTCCATAGGAGGGCCCGAACCTGGGTAAAACCTTGTCCCCTTCGTCTCCTGTTCCCATCGATCCAAGTCTCACAGCTCGGGACCCCCTACCCGAGATTCGCCGGTTTTGACACCGACATAAGTGTCGTGTCATGACACCAGGGTAATTAAGTTTCAAGAATTTTAGACGAGTTGTGGATTTATGATGATTTAATAGCCAAGTTTCTCAATGTTTGTGGCCTCGTCATGACTTCGAGATGTTTGCAATCCATTCATGTTCGTTTGCATGGGACCTAAACAAGGAACCCAAGGACACAAATACCTTTTTTCAACCCATTTTGGTGACACGAAGCATGTTTCTTTAGTTCAAATTTGAATTATGCACATTAAATGTCTACAAACTTGATTAGTGTAGTATACAAAAAGCTAAACGAACCATGAATAATTTAAAGCAGTTCTATACGCCCGTCTGAAGCTAGTGCGTGTGTAAGCACGGTGTGCACGTGTCGTGCTAGCTCGAGTTTCCTTCTTTCAGAAGTTATCCAATTTGTATTAAAATGATGTTCTATCCAAACACGCTTCTCCCGCCACTCCCCCAATCGGTCTCCCGCCACTCGCCCAATCGATTTCCCGCCGAAGCGCCGGCCCCGTCATCAACCTACTGGACGAGGAGGACGAGACGGAGCATGCCGGAGAGCAGGCAAAAGCGGCATCACGCCATCGAGCATCAACAAGACGTCATCATCAGCCCCCATGCCACCATCGCACACGGTTTCGAGTACTACCAAAAACATCTGCGATGCGTGTCTGGTCCCACCAGGTGCCCATCGGGGGACGCCTTGTATATGATAGGAGGCAACCGTTACCAGCAAGACGTGGCTTTCCAGCCCGTAACCCATTCGAATGGAACTCGGAAGTTAAGCGTGCTTTCGGTGGAGTAGTCAAGGATGGTGACCGGTTGGGAAGTTGCTAGATTTCAAGGTTCATTTAGGCGGTGTGATATGATCACTATTGGCATAAATAAAAATGCCTATAGTGATATGTCATTCCGGCTAAATCAATCTTGAGATCCTTGTTTTGAAAATATCCATGATTTTTTTGCTTCTTTTGCTGTTTTGAAAATGTCAAGGATCGAGTGTGTGTGTGTGTGTGTGTGTGTGTGTGTGTGTGTGTGTGTGATATGTCATTCTCGCTAAATAAATCTGATACTTGTTTCGAAAATATCCATGATTTTCTTTTGCTTCTTTTGCTGTTTTGAAAATGTCAAGGATCGAGTGTGTGTGTGTGTGTGTGTGTGTGTGTGTGTGTGTGTGTGTGTGTGTGTGTGTGTTTGTGTGTGTGTACCAATGCCTGTGTGTGGACCATGCGCCTACATTGTGCGGTTTCTGATGACAAACCTATCGGTGGGCCCTTAGGATCTGCCATGCCTTTTACTGACAACACTGGAAGGCCAACGAAGGGTGACGATGTGTGTGTGTGTGTGTGTGTGTAAACCCTTATGCTTGTGTGTGGACCATGTGTACATTGTGAGGTTTCCGACGACAAACCTATTAGTGGGCACTTAGGGTGTGTCATGCCTTTTATTGACAATGCTGGAAGGTAAAGGATGGGTGACGGTGTGTGCGTGTGTGTGTGTGTGGGGGGGGGGGGGGGCTGCGCGCATGCGCGTGTGTGAACCCACGGATGTGTGTGGACCATGTGCCTACATTGTTCGGTTTCCGACGACAAACCTATCGGCGGGCCCTTAGGGTTTGTCATGCCTTTTACTGACAACGCTGGAAGGCCAAGGATGGGTGACGGTGTGTGCGTGTGCGTGTGTGCGTCTCTCTCTCTGTGTGTGTGTGTGTGTGCGTGCGCGCGTGCGTGTGTGTGTGTGTGTGTGTGCGTGCGCGCGTGCGTGTGTGTGTGTGTGTGGACCATGCATGCGTCCATTGTGCGGTTTTCGATGACACACTTATATACCGATGGGCCGCTATATATCATCCATTTGAGTGACAACGCTGGAACGTCACCCTGCTACGTGTCATGTGTGTGTGGGGGTGGGGGTGGGGGGAGGGGAACGATATATATAACCAATCTTAAGGGGGGTATATATGTCTAGTTATCTCAGCTAGGTGCATGCCACATCATAGATAGTGTACCATTGTGTATTAATTGTTCAAACACCGGACCACACCATTTTCGCATATACATTTGGCCATATGCAGGGGGATGGTGTTCTTCTAGCCCCGCTCAACTGATCTTCAACGACGTGCCAAGTCATGGGACCGCGTGATCTATATATCCCTATTGTCCAACAACAATATGTGATGGTTTGGCCATATTAAGGTATAAATTATCCTGGTTGTCTTACCAAAATTCAGACATGGATAAATGGGTGACAAAGTTTGAACCAGGTCATGTGTTCATAGGACCCCATATATCGTCCGGCACATAGTGTAGGGGGCAACACCCTATATTATGTTTGTCATGAAACCCTTTGGTGTCACATTGGACACTTTTAGGCATGCACATATGCAGCATGTGCCACACATTAAAGTTGCGCATTGCGAATTTAAACATGACAACACCATGTTCGTACATATATATACTTCATCTGAACCTAATTACAAGTCTTTTTTACAGATTTCACTACGAACTACATATATATTTAGGGACGGAGGGAGTATATATTTGGGTCACTAGCGGGCGTGGTTGTGTTTTGACCCTCTCTTGCATTTTTTTTCTCGTTTATCTCAAAGATGCTAGTATTATGTAAAATAGCAAACGAAACTGACGAAACAATCGTATGCGATTGTACCCCGAGCAGACACGAGTGTGCTACCCTAACCGTGTGCGATGCCCGTACACAGCAAAATCGGCCTTGCCTAGTGGTGCCAACCGCAAGCGTCAGCCAGTGCAAAGGGGTAATGTGCATAGTACAAACCCAAACCCGACAGTGACCTATAAAAGATCTCGCCGCCGGCGGCTAACAACTAATTTTTCCGCCGATAGCTCGCCACCACCACCACACACACCAAATGGAACAGTTGCTCAACCATGGGGATGTGCATGGCACCGTCCTGATAGTGTTGGAGGACGACGTGATAGAGGATTCCGACGCGTTGGCCTCCATGGCAGGCAACTGCAAACAGCTAGCTACTGCGGCCGCCGCCGACGGGATAGAGGATTCCGACGTGCTGTCCTCCATGTCGATCAACGGTCAACCGTCATCTGCCGCGGCCGCCGCCGCCGGCGACCCCGAGTTTCAGCGTCGGATGTAGATGGCCATCGCTCTGTCCGTCCAGGAATCGGGCCTCGATGCGTTCCTGCGCGACGAGGACGAGCGCCGTCTTAGTGTCGGTGTGGAAAAATCTATCGCATCTGCGGATGCCATCCGCAACGCGGCTAGGGATCTGAAGCGGCAGAAACGGCGGGAGAGTGCAAAGAGGAAGCGGAACTCAGATGCAGAGGGCAAAAAGAGGCAGGAGCAGGACCAGAAGGCGGCGGAGCAGGCCGCCGCATGCCTCTCAGCCGCGTTGGAGGCCAGTGCAGGCCTCGCAGCTGCGGCGGCAGCCCTGGCAACAACAGCCACGTCGACCAGGGAAGTAGCTCTAGCGAGATCGGTGCCCGTCTCTATCCCGATGGCCCACCTGGACGCCACGACATCTTCGTCGACAGCGGCAGACCTGGCGAGAGGCGCCGCGGTCGCTCCGGCCGAGGTAGCCCCGCCAGTCTCCGCCATGGAACCAGTGGAGCTCATCGACTTGACGAGCTCCTCTGAATACTCGTTCTGAGGCGAGGAAGGTCAAGACGACTATGGAGGCGCGGCGTTTGGATGCATCCATGGCATATTGAATATTTTGTGCAGTTCATCTTCATGTAAATTGACGAACTGTTTGTAAATTACTGAGCGTATGAACTAATGTCAACTAATCCGCTACAAATTAAGGCATTTTGTGTTGAAAATTTGCCAAATGTTTGAGTCATCTGTTTGTGGGCATGTGGAAATTTAGGATGAATTTGACGTCTGCGACTGAAATTGAGGATGAACCGTGTGAGATGAACCCACCTTGAGAAATCTCAGAAAGAGCTACCCACCTCGAGCAATGCAAAAATTTGTGGTTTCGTGGCACGTCATTTCGTTACAGCGTTGAGCGTACACACTTTATTATGTTTGGACCGTGTGCAATAATTGGTTGCTCCCGCCTAGTTCGTTTGCCAAAATTGAATTGGAAGCGATATTTCAACTGCATGCCGCCTTTCCTCGTCCACCGCACCGACCCTATAGTAAAATTTCAGCTGTCAAGGCATTTGAACCGTCGCCATCCCTCGTCCACCACCATCTCCACCCACACCATTACTACTAAAATTTTCAGCAACAGCGGAATATCTGCAAACACCCCCCGTCCGCACAACACCCCCTCCCCCTTCCTCCCCCACTTGAACCCTAGCTCGCCCCCGCCGCCGCCTCCCACCACCAAACTCAGCCGGTCTGCCCGTGCCTCATAGCTAAACAAGTTCAGGGTCCCCACCGATCCACATACACCATCGCCGCCCTGAGTTTTTAGATGAGGCCGGCGGTGTCCCTTTCCCCCAGATCCCCATCCCGTACTCCAGAGAGTCGCAGCCTAATCAGCCCGATCACATCTCCTGTGGACCTCGAGGAGTGTACGAGCAAAAAGAGGTCTATCATGGCCTCTTCACTGTACGCTAGCGAGGTGGGCGCCGTTCGCGCCGACTCTTTGATCTCGGACGAACACCTCGCTGTGGGAGCCGGTGAGGACGCTGCCTACGTTGCCATGCCGAAGGCTTCAAGTCTGCGGGAATGCGTGTTCCTGTATCTCAGGAGAGATGGCTATGACATCAAGCTCGTCAACATCACCGGCTTCACCCGGGCCATGTCACAAGTTAAGTGGTCCACCGGCAACGCCTCTGGTTCAACCGTCGTCGATCTCTCCAAAGGCCCCGCCGCTGATCTCCTCCGCCTCGTGGTCATGGATTTGCGATCCTTCTACGCCATTGAGCCCCTTTTTTCATTTCTAAAGGAAACGTTCTACGGCGGTGACTTGGGATCCTTAGCTTCAAAGTCAGATCTCATCCACCAAGATAATGGCACACACTACGGCTGTTACAAGGGGAAACGTGCCATCTACGACATCAGGGAGCGCACCCTGGGCACCTCATATCCCAAGTGGAAGGAGCCCATCCATGACAAGTGAGGCAACATCCTGTGAGAAAATCATACCTTTTGTAGCTAGCCGTCTCGTACCCATTGTTTGTAGTAGCTTTTGCCATGCGATAATCATGCAGTGTTTAATTGAGCATTTGTCCAGTTGTCAAGCATATGCCTTGCTTTTCTATATCTGGTTGTTAGGTTGGTTGCATTGAGTATTTGTCCAGTTTTCAATGGCTATAGTTGGTTGTTACAGTGAGCATGAATGCCTTGTTTCTTTCAGTTATTCACAATGTGATGTTCATTATGTGCAAGTATGAACTGTGCAGTTCAATTTCATCAATACCACCTGTTATGCCTGGTGTTGTTAACCTATGCCCTTAACTCCTGCTTTAAACATTTATGCATTGTTTCTCTGAATTTGGTTGCGAGGTTGGTTGTTGTGAGCATTTGTCTAGTTTTCAAGCAGATGCCTTGCTTTTCTGTATATGGTTGTTAGGTTGATTGCAGTGAGCATTTGTCTAGTTTTCAAGCAGACGCCTTGCTTTTCGTTATCTGGCTGTTAGGTTGGTTCCATTGAGCATTTGTCAAGTATCAAATGGCTATATTTGGTTGTTATAGTGAGCATATATGCCTTGTTTATTTCAAGCAGATACCTCGTATACTTGGTTGATGTTAAGCCTGATGTACTTATCATGACTTTACATGTACTTGCACAGGACAACAATGGGAGTGGCCAACATTTTCCACCGAGGTTCTTTTCATCCCTCCGCTTATACTCCATCCGTTCCATCATGTAGTGCATATAGATTTTTGTGATGTATCTACATATACCATCTAAAATGTATAAAATATAAAATTTTGTGATGTATCTAATGAAATGGAATTGCAATTCTAGATGTAAATGTTTTTCTCTACAAACTTGGTCAACGTAAGTAAATGTTGACTTCTCAAAATGTTTATATGCAACACATTGTGGAACTGATGGAGTAATATATTACACCATTCCGCAACTGCATTTTAGCTTCTAATATTGGCTTCTTGCTTGTAGGTACATATGTCTTAGGTAAAGATCCATTCCTGGACCCTTTTTGCGTGTGGGGTAATGAAATATTCATGAACCAGCATCAAGTGAGGAAACTGAAAATGATTGTTATGGAAAAGAGACGAACAATGCCAATTAGGCTATTTGTTTACGCTCTATCCAACACAACAGTGAGTTGTAGGATGGTAACTACGAACTCTGTAGGCTTCTATTACTACTGCCCATAATGAGTTGTCACACAACAATGTCTGAATCTTTTTGTTTTGCAGTGGTTCCCAAAGCAGTTTACTCAAGATTACCTCGCAAAGTACATGATTGCTGGACATGCAATGAAAGTTAAAATATATCATCGAGACTACAATGAGCATCGAGAAGTCGTAATGAAGACAGTGAAGGATGGGCGGGCGGCCATCACTAGGGGCTGGCCTAGAGTCCTTCGTGCGTTAGGCATGGAGGAGGGCACAATATGGCCATTCCGCTTCACCTTCTCCAGCATACAAAATGTCTTTCGGCTCTCTCTTTACCGTCTTTAGTACAACCGTGCTTCCATCATTCTTTATTTGTCCCTTCTGTACTTTCCTTTTTTTTGAGAATTGATGCTGATGTAGTTCTTGAGTATATGTACATGTTAATCGAATTATGCATTCGTTCTTAAACCTAAACATGATTCGATATGAAATACATGAATTCCTACTTTCAAATTTAAATTATGTGAATTATGAACAAAGGTATTTAATTAGGGGCAAATCCTGCTCTGCATGCCATTACAATGCACACAGTTTGAGAAAGCAAAACTTCTGTGATCAACTCCAACATCACACACGTTTCTCCATTCGAGGCGTGTGCGATAAATCTCGTCTTCGCGCACGGTCAGAAGAGAAAGAACGTGCGAGATTAACAACACCAGCGTTTCTGCTAGTCTCCTTATCACACACAATTTCGTATTTTGAACTGTGTACCATCGTAAACGTTGGTCAAAGAAGAACGCGTGCGATAGGCCTTCATCCGACACAGTTATTCTGGATGACACATTTGGGAAGTATGGATCACACGTTTGGGACGTTTTATAAATCACAAGCATTTATCAGAAACCCCACGTGTCGGATATATTCAACCTTCGCATACGGTTTTACAACGATAAACGTATGCACTCTTATATCATATCACAGACGGTCAAAGTGGAACTAACTGTGTGTGATTGTCTCCTTATCGTACACGCTTTATAATCGTGAACTGTTCTCGATTCGGTGCACATCGTAAATGGCGCTTCACAGAATAGCACGTGCAATGTGGTGTGATCTCACACGAGTTGCAAGGATGAACCGTATGGGAAATACACATATATCAAATGATTTTCCGGTGACCCTCGTTTGTGATAGATGCGGACATCCCATACGCTTAGTTTTGGCAAACGTTTGCGTTCTTTGGTCACCATCGCCGACGGGTTTGCCGTGTTGTGTGGGATGGACTCCCCCCTATCGCCCACACATGCAAGGCGACAGTTTCAAAGTACGTCACGGAAAGGGGTTAAAAACTGTTTGTATAGCACGTCACTGCACCAGTGTCTGATTACGAATCATGTGACCCTTGCAACGTTCGTCCAAATAGTGAAGTAAACTAAAATACCGTTCACAAGCCATAAAGAACGACCGAAAAAATAATTGGAAACATGCATATTGATTTATAGTCCAATAAGTGTTGTTGCAAGCAGTGGATTCATCTATCTTCAAAGATGATTCAAAGATGTTTGAGACATAAATATGGATCCTTTGAAATGTTTCAAAAGGTTTTCACAATGAAGTAGGAATTGTTGTAACAAGAGAAGTTATATTGCTACAATTGGATTGCAGAAAGAAAATTTGAGTTTCGAGTTTAGCGAATGTGTGATGAGCTATGAAAATAATTTAATAGCTTGCACCTCTTAGAACACTGCTAAGAGTAGAGTGTTTTGAGTAGATGTAATCAAGCTATGTATGACATAGTGAGATCAAAGATGACATTAATCAAATTTGCCAATATACTTTTAATGTGATGCTTTAGAGACTGTGGCTTTTACACTAAAAAGAGCAGCATCAAAACTGACACCATATAAGATACGGAATGATAAGTGCTACTTTGTTATTTATACCACATGGTTGGGTATTCCTCTACCACTACGCCGAGGCAAAATTGTTTTACCACAGAGTGTGGAAATTTTGAAGAAAATGTTTTTTGCAAAAGAGTGTGTGGGCGGATAGTGCAAATCAACAAGGTTACAGAATCTTCGTAATCAGATCAAAGAAAAGAAACGATAGAAGTAGTTCTAGAATTTCCTACAATGACTGATGCGAAAGGCTCTACATGAGATATAGAGACTTAGGTCGAACTTGTAGCTGAACTATATAGGTAGAGGAAAATTCGTGCAAACCTTCGTGGTGCGCAGACGAAATATTGTTGGAACAAACAATGAACCTATGATACACACAAAAGCATTGATGAGCCCTGACTTCGAAAATGGCTATATGCCAAAGTAATCTGAGATAGTATCCATATACCTGAATCAATTTAGAACTTGATGAATGATAACCCACAAGTGTAGGGGATCGTTTGTAGCCTTTTTTGATTAGTAAGAGTGTCGAACCCAACGAGGAGCTAAAGGTAGAATTAATACTCTCTCAAGTTCTATAGACCACTGATACAACTCTACGCACGCTAACGCTTACTTTACCTAGAACAAGTATGAAACTAGTTTGCGGGAATAAAACTAGAAGTACTTTGTAGGTGTAAAGATAGTTTTGCAAGATAATAAAGAATGTGGAAATAAAAGTTAGGTGGTGTTTTAAATAAAGAACAATATAGTAAATATAGCGAGTGTGGAAAAGTGGTGATAGGGTTTGCGATATTGTCCTAGGCAATCGATAACTAGATCGGTAATCATTATTGAAATTTTATATGAGGGAGAGGAATACGCTAACATACTTTCCGTACTTGGATCATATGCACTTATGATTGGAACTCTAGCAAGCATCCACAACTACTAAAGATCATTAAGGTAAACCCAACCATAGCATTAAACATAAAGTCCTCTTTACTCCCATACGCAACAATCCCCTTACTCGGGTGTAAGCTTCTGTCACTCTAGCCACCCACTATAAGAGAATCATGAATGTATTGCAACACCCTTCATCGTGAATCTTTCACGTGTGCGCCTCACAGAAAGCACCAAAATAAACCATGCAACTTAAATCAATCAAGATCATCAATCAACCCA
Organism: Elymus sibiricus; assembly: GCA_039707655.1. Taxonomy (NCBI): domain Eukaryota; kingdom Viridiplantae; phylum Streptophyta; class Magnoliopsida; order Poales; family Poaceae; genus Elymus; species Elymus sibiricus. Next base: position 85,385,666 of record CM077663.1, read on the forward strand.
TAGGACAAAAAGGAACTACTCAAACATCATAGAATAGCCACACATCATTGGATAATAATATATAGCATTAAACACCATGTTCAAGTAGGGGGTACAACAGCATGCGGGAGAGTGGATCGCTGTAGATAGATGAGGGAAGGTGATGGTGGTGGTGATGACGGCGGCGAAGTTGATGGTGTAGATCGCCGTCACGATGGATGCCCCAGCGGCGCTCCGGCGCCACCGGGAGAGAGGGGGAGAGAGCCCCCTCCTTCTTCTTCTTCCTTGGCCTCCTCCCTAGGTGGGAGGAGGATTTCCCCTCTGTTTCATGGCCGCCATGGCTCCCGGAGGGCGAGAGCCCCTCTGAGATTGGATCTCTCTCTCTCTCTCTGTTTCTCTCCTGTTTTCGCGACTGTTTTCGGACCCCTTCACCTTTTCTTAAATATCCGGAGATCCGTAACTCTGATCGGGCTGAAATTTTGAGGGGATTTTTATCTTGAAAATATCTTTCTTGCGCCAGAAGGAGAGCCTCAACCGACCTAAGGGCTTGCCACAAGCCATCTGGCTGTGCCCCTTAGGGGCGCGGCCGGTTGGCTTGTGGGGCCCTCGGGCATCGTCTTGCGTTGATTCGACTCTCAAAATTCACATATATTCCAAAAAAATCTTCATAAATTTTTATCGCGTTTGGACTTCATTTGATATGGAATTTCTGCGAAACAAAAACACACACAAAAAACAGGAATTGGCACTTGGCACTGGGTAACTAAGTTAGTCCCAAAAATATTATAAAATGTTGCCAAAAGTATATGAAAGTTGTAGAATATTGGTATGAAGCAATCAAAAATTATAGATACGACGGAGACATATCAGCATCCCCAAGCTTAATTCCTGCTCGTCCTCGAGTAGGTAAATGATAAAAAGATAGTTTTTGATGTGGAATGCTACCTAACATAATCTTGAACAATGTCTAATCATGGTATCAATATTAAGATACAAGTGATTCAAGGCAACAGTCTGACAGAAAGACATCCATACTCAGGTTTACTAGCAACAATCATGCCCTTTCAAAATAGCAATGCCAAAGAATGTTATCCCTACAAAATCAGATAGCCTGTCATGCTTGTTCTTCCTAGCATAAAGTATAAATCTTGAGCACCCCGGTGTCAAACCAAGCAATTGGATCGTACTTTTTCAATATGCATCAACTTGTTATTCTTCACGCAATACATGAGCGTGAACCATGGACATAGCATAAGGGTGGAATAGAATATGGTGGTAGATATCAAAAGGGTTGAAAGTGGAGAAGAAAGTCTCGCATCAACTCGGCGTATCAACGGGCTATGGAGATGCCCATCAATAGATATCAATGCGAGGAGTAGGGATTGCCATGCAACGGATGCACTAGAGTGATGTTGCTTGAGACTGCGTCAGTATTTCCCCAAAGAGGAAGGGATGATGCAGCACAGCAACGGTAAGTATTTCCCTCAGTTATGAAACCAAGGTTATCGAATCAGTAGGAGGATCACCACCACCCAATAAGCAGCACTTGCACACAAACAACAAATACTTGCAACCCGACGCGAAAGAGAGGTTGTCAATCTCTCTATGGTAAAAAGATAGATTAGGTAGTGATAGATAGGAGAGATAGATCTCTCAAGAACACAAAATAAAAAGAGCAAATATGCAGCAATATGTTTTTGGGTTTTGGGTTTTGTAGATCTGAAAACAAATATTGCAAAAAAGTAGATCGGAAAGCAATATGTTGGAAAAGTAGACCCCGGGGCCGTAGGGTTCACTAGTGGCTTCTCTCATGAGTATAGCGCACGGTGGGTGAACAAATTACTGTTGGGCAATTGATAGAAAATCGAATAGTCATGACGATATCCAAGGCGATGATCATTATATAGGCATCACGTCCAAGATAAGTAGATCGACTCCTGCCTACATCTACCAGTATTACTCCACACATCGACCGTTATCCAGCATGCATCTAGTGTATTAAGTTCATGGAAAAACGCAGTAATGCACTAAGAACGATGACATGATGTAGACAAGATTTATTCATGTAGGAATAGACCCCATCTTGTTATCCTTAATAGCAATGATACATGCGTGTCTTGCTGCCCCTTCTGTCACTGGGAAAGAGCACCGCAAGATCGAACCCATCATAAAGCACCTCTTCCCATGGCAAGAAAAATCGATCTAGTCGGCCTAACTAAACCAAAGATTCAGAGAAGAAATACAAGGCTATAAGTAATCATGCATATAAGAGATCAAAGAAGACTCAAATAATATTCATGGATAGAAACTGATCATGAACTCAAAATTCATCGGATCCCAACAAACACACCACAAAAGTTTACATCAAATAGATCTCCAAGAGACCATTGTATTGAGAATCATAAGATAGAGAGAGGAAGCCATCTAGCTACTGCCTACGGACCCGTAGGTCTATGGTGGACTACTCACGCATCATCGGAGAGGCACCTATGAGGAAGATGAACCCCTCCATGATGGTGTTTAGATTGGATCTCGAGGTTCGGGAACTTGCGACGGCTGGAATTGGGTTTCGTCGACTCCCCTAGGGTTTTTGGAATATTTGGGAATTTATAGGCATCAGAGGCGGTGGAGAGGGGCCCCGAGGAGGGCACAACCCATCAGGGCGCATCGGGCCCCCCTGGCGCACCCTGGTGGGTTGTGGTCTCCTCGGCCCACTCCCCCGACACTTCTTTGGCCCACTGGGTGTCTTCTGGTCCAGAAAAAATCTCCAAAAAGTTTCGTCGCGATTGGACTCCGTTTGGTATTGATTTTCTGCGAAGTAAAAAACAAGCAAAAATAGCAACTGGCACTTTGGCACTATGTTAATAGGTTAGTCCCAAAAAATGATATAAAGTTGTTATCAAATGATTGTAAAACATCCAAGAATGATAATATAATAGCATGGAACAAGCAAAAATTATAGATACGTTGGAGACGTATCATACAGCTATAAGTGTATGAAAGCTCGACTGAAGCTAAGTGGGTGTGCATCCAACTTGCTTGCTCATGAAGACCTCGGGAACGGAATATACAAGCCAAGTTCTATAATGAAATATTCTCACTAGCATATGAAAGTGACAAAACAAGAGACTCTCTACATGAAGAACATGGTGCCACTTTGAGGCACAAGTGTGGTAATGGATAGTAGTGTTGGAAACATGCCCTAGAGGCAATATTAAATTAGTTATTATCATATTTCCTTGTTCATGATAATCGTTTCTTATCCATGCTAGAATTGTATTGATTGGAAACACAGATACATGTGTGGATACATAGACAACACTATGTCCCTAGTGAGCCTCTACTAGACTTGCTCGTTGATCAAAGATGGTCAAGGTTTCCTGGCCATAGACATGAGTTGTCATTTGATAATGGGATCACATCATTTGGAGAATGATGTGATGGACAAGACACAAACTATGAACGTAGCATATGATCATGTCAAGTTTATTGCTATTGTTTTCTGCGTGTCAAGTATGTGTTCCTATGACCATGCGATCATGCAACTCATTGACACCAGAGGAGTACCTTGTGTGTATCAAATGTCGCAACGTAACTGGGTGACTATAAAGGTGCTCTACAGGTATCTCCGAGGGTGTTTGTTGGGTTGGAGTGGATCGAGACTGGGATTTGTCACTCCGTATGACGGAGAGGTATCTTTGGGCCCTCTCGGTAATAGAACATCACAAGAAGCTTGCAAGCAATGTGACTAAGGAGTTAGTCACGGGATCTTGTATTACGGAACGAGTAAAGAGACTTGCCGGTAACGAGATTGAACTAGGTATGGGGATACCGACGATCGAATCTCGGGCAAGTAACATACCGATGGACAAAGGGAACTGCATACGGAATTGTCTGAACGCTTGACATCGTGGTTCGACCGATAAAGATCTTCGTAGAATATGTAGGAACCAATATGAGCATCCAGGTCCCGCTATTTGTTATTGACCGTAGATGTGTCTCGGTCATGTCTACATAGTTCTCGAATCCACAGGGTCTGCACACTTAACGTTCGGTGACGATTTGGTATTGTTGAGTTACGTATGTTGGTGACCGAAAGTTATTCGGAGTCCCGAATGAGATCCCGGACGTCACAATGAGCTCCGGAATAGTCTGGAGGTAAAGATTTATATATGGAAAGTCATATTTTGGCTACCGGAAAAGTTTCGGGTTTTTCCGGTATTGTAGCGGGAAGCTTTCGGAAGGTTCCGGAAGGTTCCAGAGGGTTCCGGAGGAGTCTGGAAGGGTCCCTCCATCCTCTAGTACGTGCATGGGCTGTAAGGCGGTGTCCAAGCCTTGTTGGGACAGCCCCCAAGGGCCCATGCGGCTAGGGGGTAGGAAACCCTAAAGGGGAAGGCACCTAGGAGGTGCCTTGGGGAGGGAGGACTCCTCCCTCCTGGCCGCCGCCCCCTTCCTTGGAGGAAGGGCTAGGGCTGCGCCCCATCTACCCCCTCCTTCTATATATAGAGAGGGAGAGGGAGGGCAGCCGAACCCCGAGGCATAGGTGCAGCCCTCCCTCTCTCCCTAGATCTGTTTCTCCACCGGAAACGCATCCGCGGCAGTGCTTGCCGAAGCCCTGCTGAGATAGCTCCACCATCACCGCCACCACGCCGTTGTGCTGTCGGAGAACTCATCTACCTCTCCGCCCTCGCTTGCTGGATCAAGGAGGCAGAGACGTCATCGAGCTGTACGTGTGCTGAACGCAGAGGTGCCGTCCATTCGGCGCTAGATCCGAACGGATCAAGATTGGATCGCGGGACGGATCGTGATTGGATCGCGAAGACGTTCGAATAAACCAACCGCGTTTCTTAACGCTTCCCGCTTAGAGATCTACAAGGGTATGTATATGCAATCTCTCCTCTCGTAGATGGTCATCTCCTAGATTGATCTTGGTGAAACGTAGGAATTTTTTTGTTTCCCATGCAACGTTCCCCAACAATGGCATCATGAGCTAGGTCTTTGCGTAGATGACATCACGAGTAGAACACAAAGGAGTTTGTCGGCATTGATATTTAGATTGCTTCCTTCCTTAGTCTTATTTTTATTTGGCGGTATTGTGGGATGAAGCGGCCCGGACCAACTTTACATGTCCTCGAAAAAGAGACCGGTTCCATCGACTGACATGTAACTTTGTTGCATAAGATGGCTGGCGGGTGTCTGTCTCTCCCACCTTAGTTGAAATGGATTCGACAAAGGTGGTCCTTGTAGAAGGTTAAATAGCAACTTGTATATCACCATTGTGGTTTTGCGTAGGTAAGAATCATTCTTGCTAGATACCCATAGCAACCACGTAAAACATGCAACAACAAATTAGAGGACGTCTAACTTGTTTTTGCAGGGTATGTTGTGTTATGATATGGCCAAAGACATGATGATATATATTTGATGTATGAGATGATCATGTTTTGTAATAGTTTATATCAACTTGCATGTTGATACGGCAACCGGCAGGAGCCATAGGGTTGTCTTTAATTATTAGGGCCTGCGTGTCACTTATTAAGCGCTATGTAATGCTTTAGTTTATCGCTAAGTGGTAGCAATAGTAGTAGAAGCATGGTTGGCGTGACAACCCCGATGGCAACATGATGATGGAGATCATGGTGTCATGCCGGTGACGATGGAGATCATGCCGGTGCTTTGGAGATGGAGATCAAAAGCACAAGTTCATGGCCATATCATGTCACTTGTGATTTACATGTGATGTTAATCCTTTTATGCATCTTATTTTGCTTAGGACGACGGTAGCATTATAAGGTGATCCCTCACTAAAATTTCATGATAAAATTGTGTTCTCCCCGAGTGTGCACCGTTGCGAATGTTCGTCGTTTCGAAGCACCACGTGATGATCGTGTGTGATAGAGTCTACGTTCACATACAACGGGTGCAAGCTAGTTTTGCACATGCGGAACACTCAGGTTAAACTTCACGAGCCTAGCATGTACAGACATGGCCTCGGAACACAAGAGACCGAAAGGTCGAACATGAGTCATATAGTAGATATGATAAACATGGAGATGTTCACCATTGAAACCACCTCATCTCACGTGATGATCGGACTTGGGTTGGTGAAATTGGATGATGTAGCACTCGGATGACCGGAGGGATATCAATTTGAGTGGGAGTTCTTTAGTAATATGATTAATTGAACTCATTATCATGAACATAGTCTAAAGTTGTATTTGCAAAATTATATTGTAGATCGATAGCTCGCGCTGTAGCTCCCCTAGATTTTGATACGTTCCTAGAGAAAAACTAAATTGGAAGTTGGTAGTAGCAACTATGCGGACTAGGTCCGTAAACTGTGGATTGTCCTCATTGCCGCACAGAAGGCATGTGTCCTTGATGCACCGCTCGGTGCGCCACACCCTCAAGCGTCATCTGTGGGTGTTGAGAACATCAGACAGGCACGTTTTTGATGACTACTTGATAGTTCAGTGCGTCATGCTTTACGGCTTAGAATTGAGGCTCCAAAGACGTTTTGAACGTCACGGAGCATATCAGATGTTCCAAGAGCTGAAATTGAGATTTCAGGCTCGTGCCCGTGTTGGGAGGTATGAGACCTCCAACAAGATTCTTTGCCTGCAAGATGAAGGAGAATAGCACAATCGGTGAGCGTGTGCTCAGATTGTCTGGGTGCTACAATCGCTTGAATCAAGTGGGAGTTGATCTTCCAGATAAGATAGTGATTGACATAGTTCTCCAAGTCACTGTCACCAAGCTACTAGAGCTTCGTGATGAACTATAACATGCCAGGGATGGAGAATATGATCCCTGAGCTATCCGCGATGTTTTACACCGCAAAAGGTAGAAATCAAGGAGGAGCATCAAGTGTTGATGGTAAGACCACTAGTTTCAAGAAGGGCAAGGGCAAGAAGGGAAACTTTCGAGAATGACAAGCCAGTTGTCGCTCGAGTGAAGAAACCCAAGGTTGGACCCAAACCCGAGACTGAGTGCTTCTGTTATGAGGAGAACGGTCACTAAATCAGAACTACCCCAAATACTTGGTAGATAAGAAGGATGGCAACGTCAACAAAAGTATATTTGATATACGTGTTATTGATGTGTACCTTACTAGTACTCCTAGTAGCATGTGGGTATTAGATACCGGTTCAGTTGCTAATATTGGTAACTCGAAATAAAAGCTACGGAATAAACGGAGACTAGCTATAAGGGCGAGGTGACGATGTGTGTTGGAAGTGTTTCCAAGGTTGATGTGATCACCATCGCAAGCTTCCTCTACCTTCGGGATTAGTGTTAAACCTGAATAAATGTTATTTGGTGTTTGCGTAGAGCATGAACATGATTAGATCGTGTTTATCACAATACGGTTTTTCATTTAAATCAGAGAATAATGGTTATTATGTTTTCATGAATGATACCTTCAATGGTCATGCACCCCATGTGAATGGTTTATTGAATCTCGGTCGTAGTGATACACATGTTCATAATATTGATGCCAAAAGATGCGAAGTTAATAATGTTAGTACCACATACTTGTGGCACTGCCGCTAAGGTCATATTGGTGTAAAGCGCATGAAGAAACTCCATGATGATGGATCTTTGGACTCACTCAATTTTGAATCGCTTGAGACATGCGGACCATGCCTCATGGGCAAGATGACTAAGACCTCGTTTTCCAGTATGATGGAGCGGGTAAGTGACTTATTGGAAATGATACATAATTGATGTATGCGGTCCAATGAGTGTTGAAGCGTGCGGTGGATATCGTTATTTTCTTACCATCACTGATGATTTGAGTAGATATGGGTATATTTACTTAATGAAACACAAGTCTGAAACGTTTGAAAAGTTCAAGCAATTTCAGAGTGAAGTTGAAGATCATCGTGACAAGTAGATAAAATGTCTATGATATGATCATGGAGGTGAATGTCTGAGATACGAGTTTGGTATGCAATTTAAGACAATGTGGAAATTGTTTCACAAACTCACGCTGCCTGGAACACCATAGTGTGATGGTGTGTCCGTATGTCGTAGCCGTGCTCTATTGAATATAGTACGTACTATGATGTCTCTTACCGATTTGCCACTATCATTTTGGGGGTTATGCATTAGAGACAAATACATTCACTTTAAAATAGGCCACCATGTAAAGTCCATTGAGATGACACCGTATGAATTATGGTTTGGCAGAAACCAAAGCTGTCATTTCTTAGAGTTTGGGAATGCGATGCTTATGTGAAAAGACTTCAACCTGATAAGCTCGAACCCAAAGCGGACAAATGCGTCTTCATAGGATTACCTAAAGAAACAGTTGGGTATACCTTCTATCTCAGATCCGAGGGCAAAGTTTTTGTTGCTAAGAACGGGTCCTTTCTCGAGAAAGAGTTTCTCTCAAAAGAATTGAGTGGGAGGAAGGTAGAACTTGATTAGGTTATTGAACCGTCACTTCAGTTGGATGGAAGAACGATGCAGAAATATGTTTTTGCGGCGCCTACACCAGATGAAGAGGAAGCTAATGACGATGATCATGAAACTTCAGATCAAGTTACCACCGAGCCTCGTAGGTCAACAAGGAATCGTACCGCCCTGAGTGGTACGGCAATCCTGTCTCAGAGGTCATGTTGTTAGACAACAGTGAACCTACGAGCTATGAAGAAGCGATGGTGGGCCCGGATTCCAACAAATGGCTAGGAGCCATGAAATCCGAGATAGGATCCATGTATGAAAACAAAGTATGGACTTTGGTAGACTTGCCCGATGAATGGCAGGCCGTTAAGTACAAATGGATTTTTAAGAAGAAGACAGACGCTGATGGTAAATGTCACCATTTTTAAAGCTCGACTTGTCGCAAAGAGGTTCCGACAAATTCAAGGAGTTGACTACGATGAGACTTTCTCACCCGTAGCGATGCTAAAGCCTGTTGGAATTATGTTAAGCAGTTACTACATTTTTCGATTATGAAATCTGGCAGATGGATGTCAAAACAGAGTTTCCTTGACGGTTTCCATGAGGAAAGCTTGTATGTGATACAACCAGAAGGTTTTGTTGGTCCTAAGGATGCTAAAAGGTATGCAAGCTTCAGCGATCCTTCTATGGACTCGAGCAAGCATCTCAGAGTTGGAATATACGCTTTGATAAGGTGATCAAAGTTTTTGGGTTTATACAAAGTTTATAAGAAACTTGTATTTACAAGAAAGTGAGTGGGAGCACTATAGAATTTCTGATAAGTATATGTGGATGACATATTGTTGATCGGAAATAATGTAAAATTTCTGGAAAGCATAAAGGGTTGTTTGAAAGGAGTTTTTCAAAGGAAGACCGGGATAAAGCTACTTAAATATTGGGCATCAAGATCTATAAAGATAGATCAAGACGCCTGATAAGACTTCCAATGAGTACATATCTTGACAAGATTTTGAAAGAGTTCAAAATGGATTAGTCAAAGAAGTTGTTCTTGTCTGATTTGTAAGGTGTGGAGTTCAGTAAGACTCAAAGCTCGACCATGGAAGAAGAAAGAGAAAGGACGAAAGTCGTCCCCTATGCCTCAGCCATAGGCTCTATATAGTATGCCATGTTGTGTACCGCACCTAGTGTGTGCCTTGCCATAAGTCTGTGAAGAGGTACAAGAGTGATCCAGGAGTGGATCACTGGACAACGGTCAAAATTATCCTTAGTAACTAGAGGACTAAGGAAATGTTTCTCAGTTATGGAGGTGATAAAGAGTTCGTCGTAAAGGGTTACGTCGATGCAATCTTTGACACCAATCCGGATGACTCTAAGCAGCAATCCGGATACGTATAGTGGAACACCATTTTGGAATAGCTCCAAGTGGAGCGTGGTAGCAGCATCTACAGTATGACATAGAGATTTGCAAAGTGCACACGGATCTGAATGTTGCAGACCCGTTGGCTAAAAACCTCTCCCACAAGCAAAACATGATAAAACCCCAGAACTCATTGGGTGTTAATCACATAGTGATGTGAACTAGATTATTGACTCTAGTGCAAGTGGGAGACAATTCGAAATATGCCCTAGAGGCAATAATAAATTAGTTATTGTCATATTTCCTTGTTCATGATAATCGTTTCTTATCCATGCTAGAATTGTATTGATCGGAAACTCAGATACATGCGTGGATACATAGACAACACTATGTCCCTAGTGAGCGTCTACTAGACTAGCTCGTTGATCAAGGTTTCCTGGCCATAGACATGAGTTATCATTTGATAACGGGATCACATCATTAGGAGAATGATGTGATGGACAAGACCCAAACTATGAACGTAGCATATGATCGTGTCAAGTTTATTGCTTTTCTGCGTGTCAAGTATCTATTCCTATGACCATGAGATCATGCAACTCACTGACACCAGAGGAGTACCTTGTGTGTATCAAACGTTGCAACGTAACTGGGTGACTATAAAGGTGCTCTACAGGTATCTCCGAGGGTGTCTGTTGGGTTGGCGTGGATCGAGACTGGGATTTGTCACACCGTATGACGGAGAGGTATCTCTGGGCCCTCTCGGTAATACAACATCACAAGAAGCTTGCAAGCAATGTGACTAAGGAGTTAGTCACGGGATCTTGTATTACGGAACGAGTAAAGAGATTTGCCGGTAACGAGATTGAACTAGGTATGGGGATACCGGCGATCGAATCTCGGGCAAGTAACATACCGATGAACAAAGGGAACTGCATACGGAATTGTGTGAATCCTTGACATCGTGGTTCGACCGATAAAGATCTTCGTAGAATATGTAGGAACCAATATGGGCATCCAGGTCCCGCAATTGGTTATTGACCATAGAGGTGTCTCGGTCATGTCTACATAGTTCTCGAACCCGCAGGGTCTGCACACTTAACGTTCGGTGACGATTTGGTATTGTTGAGTTATGTATGTTGGTGACCGAAAGTTGCTCGGAGTCCCGGATGAGATCCTGGACGTCATGATGAGCTCCGCAATAGTCCGGAGGTAAAGATTTATATATGGGAAGTCATATTTTGGCTACCGGAAAAGTTTCGGGTTTTTCCGGTATTGTACCAGGAAGCTTCCGGAAGGTTCCAGAAGTTTCTAGAGGGTTCCAGAGGAGTGCGGAAGGGTCCCTCCAGCCTCTAGGACGTGCATGGGCTGTAAGGGGGCGTCCAAGCTTTGTTGGGCCAGCCCCCAAGGGACCATGCTGGCCGCCGCGCCCTACCTTGGGCCACGCTAGGGGGTAGGAAACCCTAAAGGGGAAGGCACCTAGAGGTGCCTTGGGGAGGGAGGACACCTCCATCCTGGCCGCCGCGCCCTACCTTGGAGGAAGGGCTAGGGATGCGCCCCATCTACCCCCTCCTCCTATATATAGAGAGTGAGAGGGAGGGCTGCTGCACCCCAAGGCATAGGTGTAGCCCTCCCTCTCTCCCTAGATCTGTTTCTCCACCGAAAACGCATCTGCGGCAGTGCTTGCCGAAGCCCTGCTGAGATTGCTCCACCACCACCGCCACCACGCCGTTGTGCTGTCGGAGAACTCAGCTACCTCTCCGCCCTCGCTTACTAGATCAAGGAGGCAGAGACGTCATCGAGCTGTACGTGTGCTGAACGTGGAGGTGCCGTCCGTTCGGCGCTAGATCAGAACGGATCAAGATTGGATCGCGGGTAGGATCATGATTGGATCGCGAAGATGTTAGACTACACCAACCGCGTTTCTTAATGCTTCCCGCTTAGAGATCTACACGGGTATGTAGATGCAATCTCTCCTCTCGTAGATGGTCATCTCCTAGATTGATCTTGGTGAAGCGTAGGAATTTTTTTGTTTCCAATGCAACGTTCCCCAACAAGTAGCGAAGTCCCTTCTCTCATTTTCTCTCATTTTTTTTCATTTTTTTATTTTTTTCATGGTGGGATTTTCTCTTCTTTTTTGTATTTTTGCCTCCCCCATTCATCATTTTTTTATGGTGGGATCATTTGGCCTCCCTCATTTTTATTTTATTTTTCGTCCGGAGTCTCATCCCGACTTGTGGGGGAATCATAGTCTCCATCATCCTTTCCTCACTGGGACAATGCTCTAATAATGATGTTCATCAGACTTTTATTTACTTACAACTCGATGTGAAAAATTCATAGGATGATATGACTCTATATGAATGCCTCTGGCAGTGTACCAGGATATGCAATGATCTAGCGTAGCAAAAGATATCAAAAAACGGACAAGCCATGTAAATATCATGCTAGCTATCTTACTGATACGTCTCCAACGTATCTATAATTTTTTATTGTTCCATGCTGTTATATTACCATTCTTGGATGTTTTATAATCATTTTATAGCAACTTTATATCATTTTTTGGGACTAACCTATTGACATAGTGCCCAGTGCCAGTTGCTGTTTTTTGCTTGTTTTTTACTTCACAGAATATCAGTACCGAACGGAGTCCAATTGCTACGAAACTTTTGGAGAGTTTTTTGGACCAGAAGAAACTTGGGAGCCAAGGAAGCACCTGGGGGGAGGCCCGAGGGGCCCCTGATACACCAGGGCGTGCCAAAGACCCCGGCGCGCCCTGGTGTATCGTGGGGCCCACGGAGGTCTTTTCCACCGCCTCTCAGCTCTATAAATCCTTAGAAATTCCAAAAACCCTAGAGGATTCGACGAAACACAATTCCAGCTGCCGCAAGTTCCAGAACCGCGAGATCCATTCTAACACCATCACGGAGGGGTTCATCAACCTCATTGGTGCCTCTCCAATGATGCGTGAGTAGTCCACCATAGACCTACGGGTCCGTAGGTAGTAGCTAGATGGCTTTCTCTCTCTCTCTTTTGATTCTCAATACAATGGTCTCTTGGAGATTTATTTGATGTAATGACATTTTGCGGTGTGTTTGTTGGGATCCGATGAAGTTTGAGTTCATGATCAGTTTCTATCTATGAATATTATTTGAGTCTTCTTTGATCTCTTATATGCATGATTATTTATAGCCTCGTATTTCTTCTTCGAATCTTTGATTTAGTTAGGCCAACTAAATCGATTTTTCTTGCCATGGGAATGTTGGGGAACGTTGCATGGGAAACAAAAAATTTCCTACGCACACGCAAGATCTATCCATGGTGATGAGCATCTACGAGAGGGAGAGTGGATCTACATACCATTGTAGATCACTAAGCGGGAAGCGTTAAGAAACGCGGATGATGTAGTCGAATGTCTTCACGATCCAAATCGCAAGCCATCCCGCGATCCAATCACGATCCGTCCCGATCTAGCGCCGAACGGACGGCACCTCCGCGTTCAGCACACGTACAACTCGATGACGATCTCCTCCTTCTTGATCCTGCAAGAGGGGCCGGAGAGGTAGCTGAGATCTCCAGCAGCATGACGGCGTGGTGGTGGTGATGGTGGAGTTATCCCGGCAGGGCTTCGCCTAAGCACTACCGGAATCTATTTGGTGGAGGAACTAGAGAATAGAGAACTAGCACGTGGCCGTGGGTTTTGGGGCTCTATTCCTCTAGTATATATAGGAGGGAGGGGAAGGAGCAAGCCTCCCTAGGGTTTCCCCTAGGGGTCGGCCGAACCAGGGCAAGGAGGAGTCCAATCCACTTCCTAGTAGGAAGTGGATTCATATTAGGAAGGAGTTTTATTCCTTCCTATCTCCACCTTTTTCCTCTTGGGCATATGGGCCCTTATGGGGTCGGTTCCCCAGCCCATTAGGGGCTGGTGCGCCACCTCTTGGGCCCATGTGGCCTCCTGGGGTGGGTGGGCCCCACCCGGTGGACTCCCGGAACCCATTCGTCACTCCCGGTACACTACCGGAAATACCCGAAACCTTTCCGGAACCCAAATACCACTTACCTATATATAAATCTTTATCTCCGGACCATTCCGGAGCTCCTCGTGACGTCCTGGATCTCATCCGGGACTCCGAACAACCTTCGGTCGCCAACACAAATATCTCAATACTACCGAAACGTCACCGAACGTTAAGTCTGCAGACCCTGCGGGTTCAAGAACTATGTAGACATGACCGAGACACCTCTACGGTCAATAACCAATAGCGGTACCTGGATGCCCATATTGGTTCCTACATATTCTACGAAGATCTTTATCGGTTGAACCTCTATGTCAAGGATTCAGTTAATCCCGTATGCTGTTCCCTTTGTTCTTCGGTATGTTACTTGCCCGAGATTCGATCGTCGGTATCTCTATACCTAGTTCAATCTCGTTACAGGCAAGTATCTTTACTCGTTCCATAATACAAGATCCCGTGGCTAACTCTTTAGTCACTTTGCTTGCAAGGCTTATTGTGATGTTGTATTACCGAGTGGGCCCTGAGATACCTCTCCGTCACACGGAGTAACAATACCCAGCCTCGATCCATGCCAGCCATTGCCCTCGAGGGTTTCGCGGCCGCGGCGACGGGGTGCAAGGGCTCGGTCGTGGTGCGGCTCCCGGTGACGGCGGACAGCGGCGTGGCGAGCGCGCGGCCTTCACTTCTCCTCTCTCTCTCTCTCGGAGCGGGGAGGGGAGGGGCGACGACGGCGAGGCGCTGGGGGAGAGGAAACGAATGCGCCATGCCGCGCCTCTCCCCCCATTTAAACCCCCGCGCGGAGGTAGTGGGGAGCGGATTCGTCGCGCACGATCCCCACTGTTTCCACCTCGCGCGGGAAGGGCATTAACGCGCTCCGGGAACGCCAACTGACGGCCCGGGCCGCCGAAGATCCGTCCGCACGGGCCGAGGCCGCGGCCGAAGTGGGCCCCGCCCCACACCCCGGTCTTGTCTTCCGTGTGGCCTGTCAGGTCACGGCCCGCTACGCCCCCCACGTGGCGCGCCTCCTCTGCCCGTCGGGGCACTCGAGGCGTCCTGCGAAGCGTCGGCTGACTACGGAGCCGGCCGCCGCGCTCCCACCTCCTCTGGCTCCAGGACCGTGCGTAATACGAGACAAGACTCAAGCCAGCGAGGTCCGCCGCCGTTCACCGGCGGGCTCCCCTGCTTCGGGGACTACTGACGGGGGGATAACCCCGGGGTAGCCTCATCCGACCCCTTCCTCCAAAACTTTGAAACAGCTGCAGGACGAGCCGCCTCCCCCTACAGTTCGGCTCCGCGCAGCCGGTCGCACCGATCGGCCGGCTAGGGGCTGAGACGCCTTGCCCCCTAGCCGGCGGTGCTGCAGGTATCGCGGTCAGAGCAAGCATGGCTACAGAGGCCCCCGTCGCGTCGAGGGTCAGCGCCCGCATGGCCACAGTGGAGGCGACGGTGCCTCTGACTCCGGCCGACCCCGACCGGGCGTACGACACAGTGCCGGCACGCCCTCAACCACTCCATTACCTACCCCGGCATGGCTACAGCGCGGCCGGCCGTACCGCTGACCGCGGCCGGCCACCGCTAGACGACGCCCCGAAGGATGGCCCGTGCCGCGGTGTGACGGGCACCAGGGCCCACCAGGCGGGCCCCCTCCGGCTCCTGAGGGGACCCCGCGGCCGGCGGACCCTACCGACGACAAGACCCCTCAGCCGGGGGCCCCCCGGCCGGCTAGAGAGACCGCCAGCTGGGGCCCTCCGGAGCCTTCTTCTCATATTGTATTCCGGGGGGTTGGCCTATAAAACCCCCGGAGCTCCCCATGCAGGGGGATCAATTTTCTCAGCACACACACACCCACGTAGAGAGGCAGAGAGGGCAAGCTAGCCCCTTCTTCCTCCTCTACCCAAACAGCTCAAGGAGCACCATTGTAGCCCCCTTTGGCTCATCAACCAGACCAGCAGGACTAGGGGTATTACTTCCCATGGAGGGCCCCGAACCTGGGTACATCGCGTGTCCCGCACCGTTTGTCCCCGATCTCGCTCCCGATGTCCACCGGCGTCCATCAGCCCCAACCACTCTCAATAAGCCTCCCCATGGCATGTACCGTGAGAAAACCACGACACAGACAATCTGAGCACATGCTCACTGATTGAGCTATTCTCCTTCATCTTGCAGGCAAAGAATCTTGTTGGAGGTCTCATACCTCTCAACACGGGCACGAGCCTGAGATCCCAATTTGAGCTCTTAGAACATCTCATATGTTCCGTGACGTTCAAAATGTTTTGGAGCCTCAATTCTAAGCCGTAATGCGTGACGCATTGAACTATCAAGTAGTCATCAAAACATGCCTGTCAGATGTTCACAACATCTATAGATGACGCTTGAGGGGGTGGCGCACGGAGCGGTGGATTAAGGACATAAGCCTTCTGTGCAGCAATGAGGACAATCCTCAGATCACGGACCCAGTCCGCATTATTGCTACCAACATCTTTCAATTCTATTTTCTCTAGGAACGTATAAAAACAGGGGAGCTACAGCGCGAGCTATTGATCTACAACATAATTTGCAAAGTCACTTTGACTATGTTGATCATATCTACTATATGACTCATGTTCGGCCTTTTGGTCTCTTGTGTTCCGAGGCCATGTTTGTACATGCAAGGCTCATCAAGTTTAACCCTAGTGTTCCGCACGTGCAACACTGGCTTGCACCCGTTGTATGTGAACGTAGAGTCTATCACACCCGATCATCACGTGGTGTCTCGAAACGACGAACTTTTCGCAACGGTGCACACTCGGGGAGAACACAATTTTATCTTGAAATTTTAGTGAGGGATCACCTTATAATGCTACCATCGTCCTAAGCAAAATAAGATGCATAAAAGGATTAACATCAGATTGAAATGATAAGTGACATGATATGGCCATGAACTTGTGCTTTCGATCTCCATCTCCAAAGCACCGGCATGATCTCCATCGTCACCGGCATGACACCATGATCTCCATCATCTTGATCTCTATCAATGTGTCTCCATGAGGTTGTCGCGCCAACTATTGCTTCTACGACTATTGCTAACTTATAGCGATAAAGTAAAGCAAAAACGCCGAAAATAAATTAAAGACAACCCTATGGCTCCTGCCGGTTGCCATACTCATCGACATGCAAGTCGTGATATTCTATACAAAACATGATCATCTCATACATCACATATATCTCATCATGTAATTGGCCATATCACATCACAACATACCCTGCAAAAACAAGTTAGATGTCCTCTAATTGTTGTTGCATGTTTTACATGGCTGCTACGGGTATCTAGCAAGAACGATTCTTACCTACGCAAAAGCCACAACGGTGATACACAAATTGCTATTCAACCTTCTCAAGGACCGCCTTTGTCGAATCCGATCCAACTAAAGTGGGAGAGAAAGACACCCGCCAGCCATCTTTATGCAACAAAGTCACATGTCAGTTGATGGAACCGGTCTCTCGTAAGCGTACAAGTAAGGTTGGTCCGGGCCGCTTCATCCCACAATACCGCTGAATCAAGAAAAGACCAAGGTAGGAAGCAATCGGAGAATCACGCCCACAAACTCCTTTGTGTTCTACTCGTGATCTCATCTACGCATAGACCTGGCTCTGATACCACTGTTGGGGAACGTTGCATGGGAAACAAAAATTTTCCTACGCACACGCAAGATCTATCCATGGTGATGAGCATCTACGAGAGGGAGAGTGGATCTACATACCCTTGTAGATCACTAAGCGGGAAGCGTTATGAAACGCGGTTGATGTAGTTGAACGTCTTCGCGATCCAACTCGCAAGCCGTCCCATGATCCAATCACGATCCGTCCCGATATAGCGCCGAACGTACGGCACCTCCGCGTTCAGCACACGTACAGCTCGATGACGATCTCCGCCGTCTTGATCCAGCAAGAGGGGGCGTAGAGGTAGATGAGATCTCTAGCAGCACGACGGCGTGGTGGTGGTGATGGTGGAGTTATCCCGGCAGGGCTTCGCCTAAGCACTACCGGAATTTATTTGGTGGAGGAACTAGAGAATAGAGAACTAGCACGTGGCCGTGGGTTTTGGGGCTCTATTCCTCTAGTATATATAGGAGGGAGGGGAAGGAGCAAGCCTCCCTAGGGTTTCCCCTAGGGGTCGGCCGAACCAAGGCAAGGAGGATTCCAATCCACTTCCTAGTAGGAAGTGGATTCATATTAGGAAGGGGTCTTATTCCTTCCTATCTCCACCTTTTTCCTGTTGGGCATATGGGCCCTTATGGGGTCGGTTCCCCAGCCCATTAGGGGCTGGTGCGCCACCTCTTGGGCCCATGTGGCCCCCCGGGGTGGGTTGGCCCCACCCGGTGGACCCCCGAAACCCATTCGTCACTCCCGGTACACTACCGGAAATACCCGAAAACTTTCCGGAACCCAAATACCACTTTCCTATATATAAATCTTTACCTCCGGACCATTCCGGAGCTCCTTGTGACATCCTGGATCTCATCCGGGACTCCGAACAACCTTTGGTCACCAACACGTATATCTCAATACTACCGAAACGTCACCGAACGTTAAGTGTGCAGACCCTGTGGGTTCGAGAACTATGTAGACATGACCGAGGCACCTCTACGGTCAATAACCAATACCGAGACCTGGATGCCCATATTGGTTCCTACATATTCTACGAAGATCTTTATCGGTTGAACCTCTATGTCAAGGATTCAGTTAATCCCGTATGCTGTTCCCTTTGTTCTTCGTTATGTTACTTGCCCGAGATACGATCGTCGGTATCTCTATACCTAGTTCAATCTCGTTACCGGCAAGTCTATTTACTCGTTCCGTAATACAAGATCCCATGGCTAAATCTTTAGTCACATAGCTTGCAAGGCTCATTGTGATGTTGTATTACCGAGTCGGTACTGAGATACCTCTCCGTCACACGGAGTAACAAATCCCAGTCTTGATCCATGCCAACTCAACAGACACCTTCAAAGATACCTGTAGAGCATCTTTATAGTCACCCAGTTATGTTGTGACGTTTCATACACACAAGGTATTCCTCCGGTGTCAGTGAGTTGCATGATCTCATGGTCATAGGAACAGATACTTGACATGCAGAAAACTATAGCAACAAACTGACACGATCATATGCTACGTTCATAGTTTGGGTCTTGTCCATCACAATATTCTCCTAATGATGTGATCTCGTTATCAAATGACATCTCATGTCTATGGCTAGGAAACCTTGACCATATTTGATTAACGAGCTAGTCTACTAGAGGCATACTAGGGACACAGTGTTGTGTATGTATCCACACATGTATTTAGTGTTTCCAAATCAATACAATTATAGCATGGATAATAAACGATTATCATGAACAAGGAAATATGATAATAACTAAATTATTATTGCCTCTAGGGCATATTTCCAACAGTCTCCCACTTGCACTAGAGTCAATAATCTAGCTCACATCACCATCTGATTAACATTGTAATGAATCTAACACCCAATGAGTTCTTGGGTTCGATCATGTTTTACATGTGAGAGAGGTTCTTGTCAACGGTCTGCAACATTCAGATCCGTGTGTTCTTTGCAAATCTATATGTCATACTGCAGATGCTACCTCGCTCCACTTGGAGCTATTCCAAATGGCTGCTCCACTATACGTATCCGGTCTGCTACTCAGAGTCATCCGGATTGGTGTGAAAGCATGCATCGACGTAACCCTTTACGAAGAACTCTTTATCACCTCCATAACCGAGAAACATTTCCATAGTCCTCTAGTTACTAAGGATAATCTTGACCGCTGTCCAGTGATCCACTCCTGGACCACTCTTGTACCCCTTGACAGACTCATGGCAAGGCACACACCAGGTGCGGTACACAGCATGGCATACTATATAGAGCCTATGGATAAGGCATAGGGGACGACCTTCGTCCTTTCTCTTTCTTCTGCCGTGGTCAAGCTTTGAGTCTCACTCAACTCCACACCTTACAAATCAGGCAAGAACTCTTTCTTTGACTGATCCATTTTGAACTCTTTCAAAATCTTGTCAAGGTATGCACTCATTGAAAGTCTTATTAGACGTCTTGATCTATCTCTCTAGATCCCGATGCCCAATATTTAAGTAGCTTCATTCCAGGTCTTCCTTTGAAAAACTCCTTTCAAACGACCCTTTATGCTTTCCAGAAATTCTACATCATTTCCGAACAACAATATGTCATCCACATATACTCATCAGAAATTCTATAGTGCTCCCACTCACTTTCTTGTAAATACAAGTTTCTCATAAACTTTGTATAAACCCAAGAACTTTGATCACCTCATCAAAGCATATATTCTAACTCCAAGATGCTTGCTCCTGTCCATAGAAGGATCGCTGGAGCTTGCATACATTTTAGCATCCTTAGGACTGACAAAACCTTCCGGTTGTATCACATACAACCTTTCCTCATGGATACCATTAAGGAAACGATGTTTTGACATCCATCTGCCAGATTTCATAATCAAAAAATGCAGCAACGGCTAACATAATTCCAACAGACTTTAGCATCGCTACGGGTGAGAAAGTCTCATCGTAGTCAACTCCTTGAACTTGGAGCAAACTTCTTTACGACAAGTCGATCTTTATAAATGGTGACATTTACCATCTGCGTCTGTCTTCTTCTTAAAGGTCCATTTGTACTCAACGGCCTGCCGTTCAACGGGCAAGTCTACCAAAGTCCATACCTGGTTTTCATACATGGATCCTTTCTCGGATTTCATGGCTCCTAGCCATTTGTTGGAATCCGGGCCCACCATCACTTCTTCATAGCTCGTAGGTTCACTGTTGTCTAACAACATGACCTCCAAGACAGGATTGACGTACCACTCAGAGGCGGTACGATTTCTTGTCGGCCTACGAGGTTCGGTAGTAACTTGATCCGAAGTGTCATGATCATCATCATTAACTTCCTCTTCATTCGGTGTAGGCGCCACAGAAATATCTTTCTGCGTCGTGCTACCATCCAACTGAAGTGACGGTTCAATAACCTCATCAAGTTCTACCTTCCTCCCACTCAATTCTTTCGAGAGAAACTCTTTCTCGAGAAAGGACCCATTTTTAGCAACAAACACTTTGCCCTTGGATCTGAGATAGAAGGTATACCCAACTGTTTCCTTAGGGTATCCTATGAAGATGCACTTTTCCGCTTTGGGTTCGAGCTAAGCGTCGCATTCCCAAACTCAGAGAAATGACAGCTTAGGTTTCTGCCAAACCAAAATTCATACGGTGTCATCTCAACGAACTTAGATGGTGCCCTATTTAAAGTGAATGTAGTTGTCTCTAATGCTTAACCCCAAAACGATAGTGGCAAATCGATAAGAGACATCATAGTATGCACCATATCCAATAGAGCACGACTACGACGTTCGGATACACCATCACACTATGGTGTTCCAGGTGGCGTGAGTTGTGAAACAACTTCCACATTGTCTTGAGTTGTATACCAAACGCTTAACTCAGATATTTACCTCCACGATCATATCGTAGACATTTTATCTTCTTGTCACGATGATCTCAAACTTCACTCTGAATTTGTTTGAACTTTTCAAACATTTCAGACTTGTGTTTCATTAAGTAAATATCCCCATATCTACTCAAATCATCAG
Organism: Elymus sibiricus; assembly: GCA_039707655.1. Taxonomy (NCBI): domain Eukaryota; kingdom Viridiplantae; phylum Streptophyta; class Magnoliopsida; order Poales; family Poaceae; genus Elymus; species Elymus sibiricus. The sequence goes on from CM077663.1 coordinate 85,407,070, forward strand.
TGAAGGTAAGATAATAGCGATATCCACCGCACACTTCAACACTCATTGGATCGCTACATCAACATGTATCATTTCCAATAAGTCACTTCCCGCTCCATCATATAAGAAAAAGGGGTCTTAGTCATCTTGCCCAAGAGGCATGGTCCGCATGTCTCAACCGATTCGAAATCGAGTGAGTCAAAAGATCCATCAGCATGGAGTTTCTTCATGCGCTTTACACCAATATGACCTTGGCGGCAGTGCCACAAGTATGTGGTACTATCATTATTAACTTTGCATCTTTTGACATCAATATTATGAACCTGTGTATTACTACGATCGAGATTCAATAAACCATTTACCTTGGGTGCATGACCATTGAAGGTATTATTCAGTAAACGGAATAACCATTATTCTCTAACTTAAATGAATGACCGTATTGCAATAAACACGATCTAATCACGTTCATGCTCAATGCAAACACCAAATAACATTTATTTAGGTTCATCACTAATCCCGAAGGTAGAGAGAGCGTGCGATGGTGATCACATCAACCTTGGAAACACTTCCAACACACATCGTCACCTCATCCTTAGCTAGTCTCCGTTTATTCCGTAGCTTTTATTTCGAGTTACTAACATTTAGCAACTGAACCGGTATCTAATACCCAGGTGCTACTAGGAGTACTAGTAAGGTACACATGAATAAAACGTATATAAAATATACTTCTGTTGACGTTGCCAGCCTTCTTATCTACCAAGTATCTAGGGCAGTTCCACTTCAGTGACCGTTCTCCTCATAATAGAAGCACTCAATCTCGGGTTTGGGTTCAACCTTGGGTTTCTTCACTAGAGCGGCAACTGACTTGCCATTCTTGAAGTTTTCCCTCCTTGCCCTTGCCCTTCTCGAAACTAGTGGTTTTACTAACCATCAACACTTGATGCTCCTTCTTGATTTCTACCTTCGCGGTGTCAAACATCGCAAATAGTTCAGGGATCATCTCCATCCCTGGCATTTAATATTTCATCACGAAGCTCTAGTAGCTTAGTGGCAGTGACTTGGAGAACTATATCAATCACTATCTTATCTGGAAGATCAACTCCCACTCGATTCAAGCGATTGTAGCACCCAGACAATCTGAGCACAGGCTCACCGATTGATCTATTCTCCTTCATCTTGCAGGCAAAGAATCTTGTTGGAGGTCTCATACCTCTCAACATGGGCACGAGCCTGAGATCCCAATTTGAGCTCTTAGAACATCTCATATGTTCTGTGATGTTCAAAACGTTTTGGAGCCTCAATTCTAAGCCGTAATGCATGACGCATTGAACTATCAAGTAGTCATCAGAACATGCCTATCAGATGTTCACAACATCTATAGATGACTCTTGAGGGGGTGGCGCACCGAGCGGTGCATTAAGGACATCAGCCTTCTATGCAGCAATGAGGACAATCCTCAGATCACGGACCCAGTCCGCATTATTGCTACCAACATCTTTCAATTCTATTTTCTCTAGGAACGTATAAAAACAGGGGAGCTACAGCGCGAGCTATTGATCTACAACATAATTTGCAAAGTCACTTTGACTATGTTCATGATAACGAGTTCAATTAATCATATTACTTAAGAACTCCCACTCAAATCAACATCCCTCAGGTTGTCTAAGTGTGACATGATCCAAATCCACCAAACCAAGTCCGATCATCACGTGAGATGAGGTGGTTTCAATGGTGAACATCTTCATGTTGATCATATCTACTATATGACTCATGTTTGACCTTTTGGTCTCTTGTGTTCCGAGGCCACGTCTGTACATGCTAGGCTCATCAAGTTTAACCCGAGTGTTCTGCACATGCAACACTGGCTTGCACCCGTTGTATGTGAACGTAGAGTCTATCACACCCGATCATCACATGGTGTCTCGAAACGACGAACTTTCGCAACGGTGCACACTCGGGGAGAACACAATTTTATCTTGAAATTTTAGTGAGGGATCACCTTATAATGCTACCGTCGTCCTAAGAAAAATAAGATGCATAAAAGGATTAACATCAGATTCAAATGATAAGTGACATGATATGGCCATGAACTTGTGCTTTTGATCTCCATCTCCAAAGCACCGGCATGATCTCCATCGTCACCGGCATGACACCATGATCTCCATCATCTTGATCTCCATCAATGTGTCTCCATGAGGTTGTCGCGCCAACTATTGCTTCTACGACTATTGCTAACTTATAGCGATAAAGTAAAGCAAAAACGGCGAAACTAAATTAAAGACAACCCTATGGTTCTTGCCGGTTGCCGTACTCATCGACATGCAAGTCGTGATATTCTATACAAAACATGATCATCTCATACATCACATATATCTCATTATGTAATTGGCCATATCACATCACAACATACCCTGCAAAAACAAGTTAGATGTCCTCTAATTGTTGTTGCATGTTTTACGTGGCTGCTACGGGTATCTAGCAAGAACGATTCTTACCTATGCAAAAACCACAACGTTGATACACAAATTGCTATTCAACCTTCTCAAGGACCGCCTTTGTCGAATCCAATCCAACTAAAGTGGGAGAGACAGACACCCGCCAGCCATTTTTATGCAACAAAGTCACATGTCAGTTGATGGAACCGGTCTCTCGTAAGCGTACGAGTAAGGTTGGTCCGGGCCACTTCATCCCACAATACCGCTGAATCAAGAAAAGACCAAGGGAGGAAGCAATCTGAGAATCAACGCCCACAAACTCCTTTGTGTTCTACTCGTGATCTCATCTACGCATAGACCTGGCTCTGATACCACTGTTGGGGAACGTTGCATGGGAAACAAAAAATTTCCTACGCACACGCAAGATCTATCCATGGGGATGAGCATCTACGAGAGGGAGAGTGGATCTACATACCCTTGTAGATCACTAAGCGGGAAGCGTTATGAAACGCGGTTGGTGTAGTCGAACGTCTTCGCGATCCAAATCGCAAGCCGTCCCGCGATCCAATCACGATCCGTCCCGTTATAGCGCCGAACGTACGGCACCTCCGCGTTCAGCACACGTACAGCTCGATGACGATCTCCGCCTTCTTGATCCAACATGATGGGGCGTAGAGGTAGATGAGATCTCTAGCAGCACGACGGCGTGGTGGTGGTGATGGTGGAGTTATCCCGGCAGGGCTTCGCCTAAGCACTACCGGAATCTATTTGGTGGAGGAACTAGAGAATAGAGAACTAGCACGTGGCCGTGGGTTTTGGGGCTCTATTCCTCTAGTATATATAGGAGGGAGGGGAAGGAGCAACCCTCCCTAGGGTTTCCCCTAGGGGTCGGCCGAACCAGGGCAAGGAGGAGTCCAATCCACTTCCTACTAGGAAGTGGATTCATATTAGGAAGGAGTCTTATTCCTTCCTATCTCCACCTTTTTCCTCTTGGGCATATGGGCCCTTATGGGGTCGGTTCCCCAGCCCATTAGGGGCTGGTGCGCCACCTCTTGGGCCCATGTGGCCCCCCGGGGTGGGTTAGCCCCACCCGGTGGACTCCCGGAACCCATTCGTCACTCCCGGTACACTACCGGAAATAACCGAAAACTTTCCGGAACCCAAATACCACTTTCCTATATATAAATCTTTACCTCCGGACCATTCCGGAGCTCCTCGTGACATCCTGGATCTCATCCGGGACTCCGAACAACCTTCGGTCACCAACACATATATCTCAATACTACCGAAACGTCACCGAACGTTAAGTGTGCAGACCCTGCGGGTTCGAGAACTATGTAGACATGACCGAGACACCTCTACGGTCAATAACCAATAGCGGGACCTGGATGCCTATATTGGTTCCTACATATTCTACGAAGATCTTTATCGGTTGAACCTCTATGTCAAGGATTCAGTTAATCCCGTATGTTGTTCCCTTTGTTCTTCGGTATGTTACTTGCCCGAGATTCAATCGTCGGTATCTCTATACCTAGTTCAATCTCGTTACAGGCAAGTCTCTTTACTTGTTCCATAATTCAAGATCCCGTGGCTAACTCTTTAGTCACTTTGCTTGCAAGGCTCATTGTGATGTTGTATTATCGAGTGGACCCTGAGATACCTCTCCGTCACACGGAGTAACAAATCCCAGTCTTTATCCATGCCAACTCAACAGACACCTTCGAAGATACCTGTAGAGCATCTTTATAGTCACCCAGTTACGTCGCGACGTTTGATACACACAAGGTATTCCTCCGGAGTCAGTGAGTTGCATGATCTCATGGTCATAGGAACAGATACTTGACATGCAGAAAACTATAGCAACAAACTGACACGATCATATGCTACGTTCATAGTTTGGGTCTTGTCCATCACGTCATTCTCCTAATGATGTTATCTCGTTATCAAATGACATCTCATGTCTATGGCTAGGAAACCTTGACCGTCTTTGATTAACGAGCTAGTCTACTAGAGGCATACTAGGGACACAGTGTTGTCTATGTATCCACACATGTATTTAGTGTTTCCAAATCAATACAATTATAGCATAGATAATAAACGATTATCATGAACAAGGAAATATGATAATAACTAAATTATTATTGCCTCTAGGGCATATTTCCAACAGGGAAGAGGTGCTTTGTCATGGGTTCGATCTTGCGGTGTCCTCTCCTAGTGACAGAAGGGGTAGCGAGGCACGCATGTATCATTGCTATTAAGGATAACAAAATGCGGTGTATTCCTACATGAATAGATCTTGTCCACATCATGTCATCGTTCTTATTGCATTACTCCGTTTCTCCATGAACTTAATACACTAGATGCATGCTGGATAGTGGTTGATTTGTGGAGTAATAGTAGTAGATGCAAAATCGTTTTGGTCTACTAATCTTGGAGGTGATGACTATATATTGATCATCACCTTGGATATCGTCATGATTATTTGATCTTCTATCAATTGCCCAATAGTAATTTGTCGACCCACCGTGTGCTATTTTCTTGAGAGAAGCCACTGTTGGAAATATGCCCTAGAGGCAATAATAAAAGTAGTTATTATTATATTTCCTTGTTCAATGATAATCGTTTATTATCCATGCTATAATTGTATTGATTGGAAACACCGATACATGTGTGGATACATAGACAACACTGTGTCCCTAGTGTGCCTCTAGTAGACTAGCTTGTTGATCAAAGATGGTCAAGGTTTCCTAGCCATAGACATGAGATGTCATTTGATAACAGGATCACATCATTAGGAGAATGATGTGACAGACAAGACCCAAACTATAAACGTAGCATATGATCGTGTCAGTTTATTGCTATAGTTTTCTGCATGTCAAGTATCTGTTCCTATGACCATGAGATCATGTAACTCACTGACACCAGAGGAGTACCTTGTGTGTATCAAACGTCGCAACGTAACTGGGTGACTATAAAGATACTCTACAGGTATCTCCGAGGGTGTCTGTTGAGTGGGCATGGATCAACACTGGGATTTGTTACTCCGTGTGACATTGAGGTATCTCAGGGCCCACTTGGTAATGCAACATCACAACAAGCCTTGCAAGCAATGTGACTAAAGTGTTAGCCATGGGATCTTGTATTACGGAATGAGTAAAGAGACTTGCCGGTAATGAGATTGAACTAGGTATAGAGATACCGACGATCGAATCTCGGGCAAGTAATATACCGAAGAACAAAGGGAACAGCATACGGGATTAACTGAATCCTTGACAGAGAGGTTCAACCGATGAAGATCTTCATAGAATATGTAGGAACCAATATGGGCATCCAGGTCCCGCTATTGGTTATTGACCGTAGAGGTGTCTCGGTCATGTCTACATAGTTCTCGAACCCGCAGGGTCTGCACACTTAACGTTCGGTGACGTTTCGGTAGTATAGAGTTATGTATTGTGGTGACCGAAGAATGTTCGGAGTCCCGGATGAGATCCCGGACGTCACGAGGAGTTCCGGAATGGTCCGGATGTAAAGATTGATATATAGGAAGTCCCGTTTTGGTCACCGGAAAAGTTTCGGGTACCTCGGTAGTGTACCGGGAGTGCCGGGAGGGTACCGGGGACCATCGGGAGGGTCCTTTCGACCCAAGGGGCCTCATGGTCTGTAGGAGGAGGTGAACCAGCCCCTGGTGGGCTGGCCGAACCCCCCAACAAGGCCCATGCGGCTGGAGGTGGGAAAAACCCTAAGGGAGGAAAGGTGGAAAAGGTTTCCAAGTGGAGAGGAGGAATCCTACTCCTAGTAGGATTGGAGTAGGACTCCACCTCCCACTTCGGCCGACTCCTAGGAGGAGGTCTTGGCCGGCCAGCCCCTCCCCCTCCCTCCTATATATACTAGAGGTTTAGAGGTGAGGGCTGACCCTAATTGCCACGTGCTCCCTCTACTTCATCTAGATCATGTTCTCCTCTAGTCTAGTTCGGCGGTGCCTAGGCGAAGCCCTGCCGGAATAGTTCCACCACCATCGCCGCCACGCTGTCGCGCTGCCGGAGAACTCATCTACCTCTCCGCTCCCTCCTGCTGGATCAAGAAGGCGGAGATCGTCATCGAGCTGTACGTGTGCTGAACGCGGAGGTGCAGTCCGTTCGGTACTAGATCGTGATTGGACCGCGGGACGCTCGGCGATTTGGATCGCGAAGACGTTCGACTACATCAACTGCGTTTCTTAATGCTTCCCGCTTAGCGATCTACAAGGGTATGTAGATCCACTCTCCCTCTCGTAGATGCTCATCACCATGGATAGATCTTGCGTGTGCGTAGGAATTTTTTTTGTTTCCCATGCAACGTTCCCCAACAGCCACTAGTGAAATCTACGGCCCCCGGGACTATTCTTTTATTATTTTGCTTTCCGATCTATCTTTTTCCGCATTTGTTTTCAAATCTATTATTCCAAAAACCCAAAAATACCTTTCTGCACATTTTATTTGCATCTTTTATTTTGTGTTCTTGTGCGATCTATTTATCCAATCTCATACAAACTAATCTATCGTTTTACCGTGGAGAGATTGACAACCTCTCTTACGCATCGGGTTGCAAGTATTTGTTCTTTGTGTGTAGGTACCGTTTACATAGTGTTGCTTGGTTCTCCTACTGTTCGATAACCTTGGTTTCATAACTGAGAGAAATACTTACCGTAGCTGTGCTGCATCATCCCTTCCTCTTTGGGAAAATACCGACACAGTCTCAAGCCACGTGAAAGGAATTTCTGGCGCCGTTGCCGGGGATACATCTTCAACATCTATCAGGTTCCTAATCACAAATCTCATATCCTTGCAATTTACATTATTTGCCATTTGCCTCTCGTTTCCATCTCCCCCACTTCACAAAATTTGCCGTTTTATTCGCCTTTTTTCTCGTTCGCCTTTTTCTCGCCGGATCTCTATTTCTTTGCTTGTGTTGCCATGTGCCTTCTATTTGCATGCATCTTCGCTTGCTAAAAATCTGTTGATATGGATCCTCATCCACTTGCTAATCTTTTCAAAAGACTAAATTATGATGAACCAATTGCTAGTGAGTTGAGTGCACTTGATTATCTCTATAAAGTTTTGTTTGAAAATCATGAATCTAAATTTTTTGATGAAGTGTTGAAAGAACAAATTTATAAGGTGATTCATGATAGCTCGTTGATTGAAAAGTATGATTGCAATGATGTTACAATAAATTCTATTAATGTCAATTATGTTAATGATATGCAAAACTACAAGCTTGGGGATGATAATTTTCTCATGTCCACTTCTTATTGCAATGATCATGATTGGGGTGATAATGATTCTTATGATCTTGAAAATTTATTTAAGCCTCGTGTTGAATATGTTATTGATAATAATGTTTGCAATAGTATCGAAAGTGGGTTTGGGAGAGTGTCAACTTTAGGTAAAAAGAATCCCACATATTTGGAGAGTGTTCAATCTTATGATTTTTTTTATAAAAGTGGGTTTGGAGAGCTCATAACTTTAGTTGATGATAATCCCACTATTTTGGAATATGATAAAAACTTTATGCATGTTGATCATAAAGAGAGTATTGTTTATGATAGCTATATTGTTGAATTTGGTTATGATCCTACATGTAATTATTATGAGAGAGGAAATTATGGTTGTAGAAATTTTCATGATACTAAATTAGCTCTCTTCATGTTGAGATTGCTATTGTCTCTTTCTTCTTCCTTCCATATGCTAGTTTTTGCTTGCTTGATAATTTGTTTGCTTATAAAATGCCTATGCATAGGAAGTATGTTAGACTTAAGTGTGTTTTCCATATGCTTCATGATGCTCTCTTTGTGTTGCTATTATTATCTTTCATGAGGGCATCATTGAAATCTCAAGCCTATCTTAATGGCTATAAAGAAAGAGCTTGTTGGGAGGCAACCCAATGAATAAAATTTATTTTTACCCTTTTCTTCATGTTCTTAAGTGTTGACACAATTATGCTACTGTTATGATTGTTTTTTTATGTTTTAATTAGTGTTTGTGCCAAGTAAAGCCTTTGGGATGACTCACAAGATGAGTAGAAACGATGCTGAATCTGAAATAGAAACTTTGACTCCAGTGCAGGAATTTTCATTTTTTACTCGAGCGTGATAATGATCTCAAATTTTAACACAGTATTTCCATACAAATTATTTAAGTTGTCCTAATTTTTCAGAATTTTTAGAGTTACAGAAGTATGCTTAGAGTACAGATTACTACAGACTGTTCTGTTTTTGACAGATTCTGTTTTCGTTGCATTGTGTGCTTATTTTGATGAATTTATGGTTTGTATTGGAGGGTATAAGCCATGGTAAAGTTAGAATACAGTAGGTACAATGCAATAATAAAATATGAATGGGTTTGCAACAGTACTTAGAGTGGTGATTTGCTTTATTATACTAACGGATCTCATGAAGGTTTTGTTGAGTTTTGTGTGATTGAAGTTTTCAAGTTTTGGGTGAGATCACGATGGATGAAGGAATAAGGAGTGAAAAGAGCCTAAGCTTGGGGATGATATGGTAACCCAAGATAATATCCAAGGAGAAACACGCAACTAAGCTTGGGGATGCCCCGAGTGGCATCCCCTCTTTCTTCTAACGACCATCGGTATTTTACTTGGAGCTATATTTTTATTCGTCACATATCATGAGTTTTGCTTGGAGCGTCTTGTATTATATGAGTCTTTGCTTGGTTTTCTTTTTAGTTTCTCACAAGTATTCTTGCTGGACACACCTATTTGATAGAGCCAAAATTATGCTATGATTTGTTAGAATTGCTCTATATGCTTCACTTAAATTTTTTGCAGCTATGGAATTGCTCTAGTGCTTCACTTATATCTTTTTGAGCACGGTGTGCTTTAAATTTTTGAAGAAATACTCTTATGCTTCACTTAGATTAATTTTAGGGTTAGTAAATTTTGAAGAATTTCTCTCATGCTTCACTTATATTATTTGGAGAGATGAAATTTTTATGCTCATGTTCTTCACTTAAATTTATTTGAGCTTGTCAAAAGCAATGGCAATATAAGAAACTAGTTCCAAAGTGATAGATATTCAAGAGGGATATAACAAAAACTTTCATGAAGATCATTGGACAAATTAAACTTGATTCCTTGTAATAGTTTTGAGACAAGATGATAGTAATATGTGAGTCATGTTGGTGAGTAATTATGCTTTAGTAAGAATATTGGTGTTAAGGTTTGTGATTCCCTATGCAAGCACGGAAGTCAATAGTTATGCAATGAAATTACATCCTACTTGTGGTGCATTATTCGGTGTTAGTTATGCTTAATGCCCGTTTATGTGAATTTTCGTTTCTTGGTTGGTTGCTTCTCAATCTATTTGCTAGCCTCCACTTGTACTAAGTAGAAATACTACTTGTGCATCCAAAATCCTTAAACCCAGTTTTTCCATAGGAGTCCACCATACCTACCTATATGCGGTATTTTCGTGCTGTTTCAAGCAAATTTGTATGTGCCATTTCTAATTTTCAAAATGAATTTCCTTTTTGTGTGCTCGTACCGCTCATGAAGCGACAGGGGGTGGCCAATATTTTTCCATGCTAGATGTGTTATTCTCAAGATGAGTGTTTATTCACTTGTCATTGCACGAGAGTACGGCGGTAATAGGGATGCCCAGTCCCGAAATGAAAAAAGAAATTTACTTTATGTTGTCAAATAATAAATTCCTTGGAAAGTGTTGGTATGGAAGGCAACCATGGATACGACTAGCCATGGATTGTGAAAGAATGGTGGAAAAAGGAATAAACTTTATTTTCTGTTTGGGAACCGCCTATGATGTATCTAGCATGGAAAGTATTGAGAACTACTCGGTCGTTTTCGTTGACAGGAAAGGCATGCCACCCAAAATATTTTTCTCTCTCAATTTAAGTTTTGACCTCTGGCACCTCTACAAACCCTACTTCCCTTTGCAAAGGGCCTATCTATTTACTTTATGCAATTTTTATTTTAAATTTGAGTCTCCATCTTCTCTTATAAAGCACCAACTAGGGGGCATTATGATCATACTTGTGCATTGGGTGTAGCTAATATTCGAGTGTGTTTCATGAATGGATCAATGATTGAGCATGATGGGCTAGGGATAACTTTCTTTAGTGTTGATATTTTGAAAGACATGGTTGCTTGTTGGTATGCTTGAGTATTAAAGTCTTCATCTCAAAACTAGACTATTGCTTTGAACCATCTAAAAGTCCAAATGTCCATGATACAAAAGAAAAGAATATGTGATGAACATGTTAGGCAGCATTCCACCTCAAAAATTCTGTTTTTATCATTTACCTACTCGAGGACGAGAAGGAATTAAGCTTGGGGATGCTGATACGTCTCCAACGTATCTATAATTTTTTATTATTCCATGCTGTTATATTATCATTCTTGGACGTTTGATAATCATTTTATAGCAACTTTACATCATTTTTTGGGACTAACCTATTGACATAGTGCCCAGTGCCAGTTGCTGTTTTTTCCTTGTTTTTTACTTCGCAGAATATTAGTACCAACCAGAGTCCAATTGCCACAAAACTTTTTGGATATTTTTCTGGACCAGAAGACAACTTGGGAGCCAAGGAAGCACCTGGGGGGAGGCCCGAGGGGCCCACGACACACCAGGGCGCGCCAAAGACCCCGACGCGCCTTGATGTATCGTGGGGCCCACGGAGGTCTTTTCCACCGCCTCTCATCTCTACAAATCCTCAGAACTTCCAGAAACCCTAGAGGAGTCAACGAAACACAATTCTAGCCGCCGCAAGTTCCAGAACCGCGAGATCCAATCTAACACCACCACGGAGGGGTTCATCATCCTCATTGGTGCCTCTCCGATAATGCGTGAGTAGTCCACCATAGACCTACGGGTCCGTATGCAGTAGCTAGATGTCTTTCTCTCTCTCTTTTGTTTCTCAATACAATGGTCTCTTGGAGATCTATTTGATGTAATAACTTTTTGCAGTGTGTTTGTTGGGATCCGATGAAGTTTGAGTTCATGATCAGTTTCTATCCATGAATATTATTTGAGTCTTCTTTGATCTCTTATATGCATGATTATTTATAGTCTCGTATTTCTTCTTCGAATCTTTGGTTTTGTTAGGCCAACTAGATCGATTTTTCTTGCCATGGGAAGAGGTGCTTTGTGATGGGTTCGATCTTGCGGTGTCCTCTCCCAGTGACAGAAGGGGCAGCTAGGCACGCATGTGTCGTTGCTATTAAGGATAACAAGATGGGGTCTATTCCTACATGAATAGATCTTGTCTACATCATGTCATCGTTCATATTGCATTACTCCGTTTCTCCATGAACTTAATACACAAGATGCATGCTGGATAGCGGTCGATGTGTGGAGTAATAGTAGTAGATGCAGAATCGTTTCGGTGTACTAATCTTGGACGTGATGCCTATATATTGATCATCGCCTTGGATATCATCATGATTATTTGATCTTCTATCAATTGCCCAACAATAATTTGTCTACCCACCGTGTGCTATTTTCTTGAGAGAAGCCACTAGTGAAATTTACGGCCCCCGGGTCCATTCTTTTAATATTTTGCTTTCCGATCTATGTTTTTCCGCATTTGTTTTCAGATCTATTATTCCAAAAACCCAAAAATACCTTGCTGCACTTTTTATTTGCATCTTTTATTTTGTGTTCTTCTGCGATCTATTTATCCAATCTCATACAAACTAATCTATCTTTTTACCATGGAGAGATTGAGAACCTCTCTTACGCATCGGGTTGCAAGTATTTGTTCTTTTTGTGCATGTACCATTTACATAGTGTTGCTTGGTTCTCCTACTGGTTTGATAACCTTGCTTTCATAACTGAGGGAAATACTTACCGTAGCTGTGCTGCATCATCCATTCCTCTTTGGGGAAATACCGACGCAGTCTCAAGCCATGTCGCTTACGATCATGCAAAGCAATATGACAATGGAACTACAATTCATACGAAGTGACGGTGGAAGTTGCATGGCAATATATCTCGGAATGGCTATGAAAATGCCATGATAGGTAGGTATGGTGGCTGTTTTGAGGAAGATATAATGAGGCTTATGTGCAACAGAGCGTATCATGTCACGGGGTTTGGATGCACCGACGAAATTTGCACCGATCCTCGAGGTGAGAATGGACAAGGTACGGTACCGAAGAGGCTAGCAAAATATGAATAGGTGAGATTGCGTATGTCCATGGATTCACATTAGTCATAAAGAAATCATATACTTATTGAAAAGTTTTATTAGTTTTATCACAAATCAAAGTACTACTCGCATGCTCCTAGGGAGGAGGTTGGGAGGTGTTAACCATCGCGCGCCCCCGATTCAACAGCAAAAAGGATTTCAATCACGGATAAATTATGCTCAAATCTTCATCGCATAACTAGAGACTATACATGCATGCTTCGGGAATCACAAACCTTAACATCATTATTCTTACTAATTCACAATCATCTACTAGTGCACCCACATATTACTATCTTAATGTCCCAAACCTATTGTAGGGAATCAAACATATCATATTCAGTGATCTACAAGTTTTATGTAGGATTTTTTGACTAACCATGTAAATGACCAATTCCCGTTGACTCTCTAAATAGGTATAAGTGAGGCATGAGAGTTTAATTCTTTCTACAAAATACCTGGACATGCTCTAATAAATATAAGTGAAGCAAAAGAGCATTCTACAGATAACGGTTTTCTATATGTAGAGAAACATGCATCCAACTTCAAATGATATAAGTGAAGCACATGCAGCATTCTATAAGGCCATACTCAAAAGATATAAGTGAAGTGCAAAGAGCATTATATAAATCAACCATGGACTTTCCCGTACCAGCATGGTGCATTGAAGAAAGGAAAATAAAAGGCACACGACGCTCCAAGAATTTACGAATATCATGTGAACAAAACAAAAACCGAAACATACCGATAGTTGTTGAAGAAGAAAGATGGGATGCCTTTTGGGGCATCCCCAAGCTTAGATGCTTGAGTCTCCTTGAATATTTACTTGGGGTGACTTGGGCATCCCCAAGCTTGATCTCTTGTCTCTCCTTATTCTTCTCATATCAATACCTCCTCGATCTTCGAACACTTCATCCACACAAAACTTGACAAAACTTTTATTAGAAACGTTAGTACATAATCATCAAATCTCATCATGTCCTACCATAACATTATTTCATAATTATAATCTAACATTACCCACTGTAAGCTATCACAATTCTATGGCTCCCAAGTCAATGAGGCCCAACAAGAATTCAAACATAAGCACGCAAAGCAACTATAACAGCAATCTGTGAAAAACAGGACAGTCTGTAAAGATCTGTTTGGTCACTATACTTTTGTAACTCAAAAAATTCTGAAACATTAGGAATTAATAAATAATTTGCATAAAATTAGTGTGTAAAAAATTCAGAAACTTTTGACGTTCCAGTAAAATATGAAAAATCAAACACTATAGACAAAGTTTCTGTTTTTGCACATCATATATCAAACAAGCAATTTAAACATCCTAAAGGTAATTCTTGGCACATTATTTTTATAATACAATGGATTTATACAAGGGGATTATTATTTTTGTTGAAAAGTTTCTGTAATCAAGATTCACAAAGTTTCCATGGACATGAAGAAAGTTCAAGGCTAGCCACCACTTCAACAGTGCTCGTCTTTCTCACTTTCACTTTTCTTTTTGAAAAAGTTTTAGGTTCCCCACTTTATTTTTTTGTTTTTAGTTATTTTAAAAGCACACAACAGAAATAAATGACTCTCTAAAACTTCCGGGTTGTCTCCCTAGCAGCGCTTTCTTTAAATCCATTAAGCTAGGCATATAGTGCTCAAGTAATTGATCCACCTGGATCCCAAGGTATATCAAAGCCAATTTTAATTAACAATGATTTGTAATTTAGTAGTGAGCAAAAAGTGATATATATCATGTGACAACGAAGTCTAAACCTCTTCCTATGCATTGGCATGTCATACAAGAACAATTCATTCACACAAAATAAAGGCCAATACATAGCATAAGTAGTTTCTTGCAATTTTATAGTATTGGAAACATAGAGAGGTGAAGATTTGGTTCCTCTCTCATAATAATTGCAAGTATTAGCAGCAATCACATGCATATTATATTCATCAAAATCATCATGTGTAGTGGTAAAACGCAACCCATCAATATAATCCTTAATAAGTGCAAACTTCTCCGATATAGTGTAGTTGGGAGAATTCAAAAAGATAATAGGACTATCATGTGTGAGTGCAATAGAAACAATTTCATGCTTAACATAAGGAACTATAGCAAGTTCATCTTCATAAGCATAATTCATATTGGCATCATGGCCACAAGCATATCAAGCATCAAGTTCATCAAAAAGGGATATTTCAAATGAATCCAAGGGATCATAGCAATCATCATAACATTCATCCTTCGGTATGTGCGAAGGGTAATTAAACAATGTATGAGTTGAAGAGTTACTCTCATTAGAAGGTGGGAACAAATATACTGGTTACAAAATCATGAGAGCCGATTTAGACCAATGAAAGATATCTCTGCTTATTTGCATGTACCTTGCATATTTAGTGTAAGTACTAACGTTTAGTTTATGGACATAACCCGTCTACTGTAAACTCATTTGATGTCTATTTACTATACTCCCGCAGTCCTTGGGTCGCTCAAAATGTGGAGCGCCTACTCTTCGATATGTCGCTGACCTCACTTACGCACGGGATCTAGGACTACTTTTTTTGTATTCAAGTGCGATAAACTATACAGCTTGGCTGGATCCATAGTATTCTTTATTTTCTTTTTTATATCTTAGCTCAAATTCAAAATTGTGGCAAAGTCTGTAACCTTGAGTATTGATAGCTTTTTAGGCAAAAGTTTAACGAAAAGCTTGTATTGCCTTTTCTTAACAAAAATAAATATGTATTGCCCATGTTGATTAGTTTTTTCTTTTCTTCCTCTGTTTTGCTCGAAATCTCTATCACGTGTACTGCATACCGCTGGATTTTTTTAACTGCGTACTGCCTAGACTTGTGATGTATAGTACTCGTATATAGAAGTGTTGTATTCGTTCGCATGCATGCTATCACAATGTGGGAAAGGCCCCCCCTTAAATTCATGGATGCATCTATCCTTTTCCTAGATACGTACATGCTTGTACACGTTTTCGGTCTTCTTTTTCCAAAAAAAATAGGCTACATCCTTTTTGCACGTACAACTCTAGGTAATCTGGGCCGCCTAATAATCGGACAGGATCTTTTTTTTTGCAGGTCGGATAGGCTCTTTCATATAGATTAGGAACTGCCTAGCTGTTCTAAAAAAAAGGTAGTGTCTAGGGATTCCAATACCGTGAACTTAGCAACAAAAATTTCATCAGAAATCGGGCTCTTTTTTTTCTGACTCATCTCTTTCATTGTCTGGCTGGAAACGTACGTTATAAGGACTCATGCACCTGTACTAAGCAATCACAGCCGTTGTTTTTAACTCTTTTTTACTGCAAAATTTGAGCCGTTCCTTTTCTATTGTTTTAAGTATATAATAGATTTAATGATAATGAAACCTTAGCTTCTTATGCTAAAGGTATTTATGATTACTATGATGTGGAACGAATAGAAGAATTTGTTGCTTTTAAAGGTGCTTATGAAGTTGCTTCTTTGATGGAAAAGTATGATGATGTTTCTTACGAATCTAAATTTTTTGCCATACTTAAATATGGCTATGATAATTATGAATACAATGTTGATATGAATGAATTTATTGAAAGAATGTCCGCTGCCTTGGAAGAGACTAATATTTTGCAGGGATCTATGGAAGAAGAAATTGCTGAAATTGTGAGCTCATTAGATGAAAAAGATGAGGAGGAGAGAAAAGAACAAAAGGAGGAAGATCGGATTGATCACCCGTGTCCACCTTCTAATGAGAGTAACTCTTCAACTCATACATTGTTTAATTACCCTTCGCACATACCGAAGGATGAACGTTATGATGATTGCTATGATCCCTTGGATTCATTTGAAATATCCCTTTTTGATGAACTTGATGCTTTCTATGCTTGTGGTCATGATGCCAATATGAATTATGCTTATGAAGATGAACTTGCTATAGTTCCTTATGTTAAGCATAAATTGTTGCTATTGCACTCACGCATGATAGTCCTATTATCTTTTTGAATTCTCCCAACTACACTATATCGGAGAAGTTTGCACTTATTAAGGATTATATTGATGGGTTGCGTTTTACCACTACACATGATGATTTTGATGAATATAATATGCATGTGCTTGCTGCTAATACTTGCAATTATTATGAGAGAGGAACCAAATCTTCACCTCTCTATGTTTCCAATACTATAAAATTGCAAGAAACTACTTATGCTATGTATTGGCCTTTATTTTGTGTGAATGAATTGTTCTTGTATGACATGCCAATGCATAGGAAGAGGTTTAGACTTCGTTGTCACATGATATATTTGTTCGGTGCAACAAGTAGAATCACATTTCAAGCATGCATCCCAAGCAAACCAACACAATATTGTAATTTGATCCCATAAGTGTTTCCCTTTTTGAGATAAGTGATAATACCTAAAGTACTCACGTTGATCCAACGTGTCTCCCATTATAAAGTTCAATGGGGATTTCTCAGGATCATCAAAGGAGTCATTAAGGCGTTTCACATAACGAGCATAGAAGGTTTTAGGAGGTTCCCCATCTCCATGAGTAGCAAGTACATCTATTTTTTTTGGTGTTTCGTGTTCCATATCCATAACTAAAGATATGAAACAACTAATAACAGAAAATAAAACAACTCATAATAGAAAATAAAAATTACTTAGTCATAAAGAAAACAAGCACACACGAGAATATCTACACTACGCTATTGCTCCCCGACAACGACGCCAGAAAAAGGTATTGATAACCCACAAGTTTGGGGGATCATTTCTAGCCTTTTTCGATAAGTATGAGTGTCGAACCCAACGAGGAGCTAAAGGTAGAATTAATACTCTCTCAAGTTCTATCGACTACCGATACAACTCTACGCACGCCAACGCTTACTTTACCTAGAACAAGTATGAAACTAGTTTGCAGGAATAAAACTAGAAGTACTTTGTAGGTGTAAAGATAGTTTTGCAAGATAATAAAGAACGTGGAAATAAAAGTTAGGTGCTGTTTTAATTAAAGAACAATAAAGTAGATATAGCGAGTGTGGAAAAGTGGTGATAGGATTTGCGAGATTGTCCAAGGCAATCGATAACTAGATCGGTAATCATTATTGCAGTTTTATATGAGGGAGAGGCATACGCTAACATACTTTCCGTACTTGGATCATATGCACTTATGATTGGAACTCTAGCAAGCATCCGCAACTACTAATGATCATTAAGGTAAACCCAAACATAGCATTAAACATAAAGTCCTCTTTACTCCCATACGCAACAATCCCCTTACTCGGGCGAATCATGAACGTATTGCAACACCATTCATCATGAATCTTTCACGTGTGTGCCTCACGGAAAGCACCGTAGGACAGCACCAAAATAAACCATGCAACTCAAATCAATCAAGATCACCAATCAGCCCATAGGACAAAAAGGAACTACTCAAACATCATAGGATAGCCACACATCATTGGATAATAATATATAGCATTAAGCACCATGTTCAAGTAGGGGGTACAGCGGGACGCGGGAGAGTGGACCACTTTAGATAGATGAGGGAAGGTGATGGTGGTGGTGATGATGGTGGCAAAGTTGTTGGTGTAGATCGCCGTCACGATGGGTGCCTCGGCGGCGCTCCGGCTCCACCGGGAGAGAGGGGGAGAGAGCCCCCCTCCTTCTTCTTCTTCCTTGGCCTCCTCCCTAGGTGGGAGGACAGTTTCCCCTCTGGTCCATGGCCGCCATGGCTCCCGGAGGGCGAGACCCCTCCGAGATTGGATCTCTCTATGTTTCTCTCCTTTTTCGGACCCCTTCACCGTTTCTTAAATATCTGGAGATCCGTAAATCCGATCGGGCTGAAATTTTGAGGGGATTTTTACCGTGAAAATATCTTTCTTGCGCCAGAGGGAGAGCCTCAACAGACCTAAGGGATGGCCACAAGCCATCTGTCTGTGCCCCCCTGGGGGCGCAACCGGTTGGCTTGTGGGGCCCTCGGGCATCGTCTTGCGTTGATTCCGACTCTCAAAATTCACATATATTCCACAAAAAATCTCTGTAAATTTTTATCGCATTTGGACTTCGTTTGATATGGAATTTCCGCGAAACAAAAAACACACAAAAAACAAGAACTGGCACTAGGCACTGGGTAAGTAAGTTAGTCCCAAAAATATTATAAAATGTTGCCAAAAGTATATGAAAGTTGTAGAATATTGGCATGAAGCAATCAAAAATTACAGATACGACGGAGACGTATAAATGAACCCTCTGGAAGACTTAGAGTCTAATGTATTGTAATGGATCTATAAACTGACAAAGATAAAAAGGTTTTACAAAGCTTGACTTGTTGCAAATAGTTTATGGCAAGATCAAGGGATTAACTATAATGAGGTTGTCTCATCATAGCAATACTTAAAAATTAGTTCAGGTGAAACTAGCAATTACTAAATATTTCAATTATGAGATATAATATGGTTGTCAAAAGGATTCCCATGAGATAGAAATAGAACGTGATTGTATACATGATACGATCCAAAGTAATTTTGTCAATCCAGATTATACTAGTAAATATCCAAACTTCAAGAAATCCTATAATGGATTGAAGCAAGAATAATGGAGTTGGAATCTTTGTTGTGATGAAATGGTCAAATAAATTGATTTCATCCTGGAAAGCGAAGATACTTGTATTTACAAGAAATTATGTGGGAGCATGATAATATTTCTAAAACACTGTGTGTGCATGACACATTGATGATTGGAAATTATATAAATTTCTTGACACGGATTAAGACTATATTGAAACTAGTTTTTTCAGTAAAGTACTTACCCAATATAGCCTGGTATTACACATAATAATCTATGGAGATAGTAGTGTCTAATCAGGCTTAGCCAAAATACATATTGACAAAATGCTAATGATGTTTAATTAGTATGAAAAATAAGCCAAGAAGAGTTTCTTGTCTAAGTCACATGGAAGGTGTTCTTAAGCAAGAATTGGTATCCTAAAATATTGATGATGAAATACATGATTTCAATCACACTTGTGTTAATTATATTCCATGGTATGTAGATAACTAGATATGTCTAGTACTCCAAGTAAGTTGTGAGTGGTCAAGTTGTTGATCATAGGACAACAGTAAAAATGTCGTCGATTAAAATGATTTATGGTGGCACAGTAAGCTGGAATTTGTCCAAGAGAGTTATTGTGGTGAATTCTATAATAAAGGGTTGGGTCTATTGTCACTTTAGAAGTAACAATGGAGGATAATGAATCAATAGTTCATTTATGAACTTGGTATGATTTCCAGGTGATTATGCCAATGGAACACTGTTCTTAATAGTGGTTCCGTAGCTAAGTCTAATGAATCAAAGGTTCTACCAATGATTCAATATGTGCAAGGCTTCACAAATTATGAATTCTTGTGAAAGCATGGTAGATACATTGAAATACAAATGAAACACACGGGTCTGAAGTTCTCAGATTCGATAGGACAAAGTCTATACCACAAGCAAAAGCATGGACTCACACCAGATTGCCATTGGTGTAAAAGTAAAATGTGCTATCTAGATTATTGACTCTAGTACAAGGGGAGACTATTGGAAATATGCCCTAGAGGCAATAATATTGTATTATTATATTTCCATATTCATAATTAAGTGTTTATATTCTATGCTATAACTGCTATGATCGTGGAAATCGCGATCCAGTGGAAAACTCATATGCACGTATGGAATGATAAACAGTAAAATAAGGTTCCCTGTCTTGCCTCTAAGACTAGCTCAAGTGTTGTTGGTGATCAGGTTTTCCGGATCTTAGGATATTGTTAAGTGTAATGATGATCCTAAAACAACATTGAGAGTATGACGTTAGAAGAACGATCATATTGAATCGACCCAAACTTGTTTGTTATACTTTGACATAATATCATTTGAAATCAATTGTTATAACACCGTGTTTTAGCATGTGTTTTATGTTCCCTAGACCATGAGAGTATCGTAGTCACTTCTTACCGTACGACGAGCTTTGCGGTTGCTCAAACGTCATCTATAAATAGGTGATCATAACGACTACTTTTAGGGTCATCGGGAAGTCTGACAAGGGACTAGATAGCTCGAGAGTGGGATTTGCTCCTCCGACGATGAAGAGATATTCTTAGGGCCCTCTCAGTGTGACGACATCCATCATCGTCTGGCCATACACAGGTGACTATGTCACGGGGATACCAGAACATATCAATGAGAAAGAAGAACAAAACCGGTAACGAGAATAACGGTAACGAGCATGCGGATGACTTAAAGAGATACCGATGATTCTCGGGTCTTGTAAAGTATCACAACACAAAGGTAATATCACATGGTAACCGATGGTTCACTCGAATATCATTCGTGTACTCATAGGGATCGATATGGACGTCCACGGTTCCGATATCGGTCATTGAAGGAAGGAGTTTCCTCCATGTCTATGACTTACCGAACTTATGGGGTCACGAGCATAAGGTAATCATGGTTTGCTGAGTGTTATTAGGACGAGAGCATCGATGATTTATTTGTGGAGTTGTTTCATTGATATTCCAAATAGTTTGAAGAGGATCTGGAAGCGTTCCGGTGTCACCGGAAGGGTTTCGGAGAAGTATCGGGTAATACCGGGTATTACCCATAAATATATATATATATATGTGTGCGTGTGTGATAAATCTTTCCGGGGATGTTAAATTATATATAAAATGGTCTGAAATTATTTGGAACAATTTTATATTTAATAAAATATCAACGGGCCTAAAAAGGCCAAGAGGTGGAAGGCAACTTGGGCCACAAGGTCCCAAGTGGAGGAGCCCCCCTTTCCTTGTGTGTGTGTGGGGGGGGGGATTAGGGTAGGGGAGGAGTCCAACTCCTCCTCCCCTTGGATGGCGCCCAAAGGAGGGTTTCCCTCCTTGGCGGCAGTCCCTCCCTCCCCCTCTAACCTATATATACTTGAGGTATTGACCCTATTGATACACGCGAGTTTTTGAGCCTCCTCTAGTTCTCTAGATCTAGCTCTAGTTAGTCCTAGTTGACTAATTAGAGCTAGGTCTAGTTCCTCTAATCCAAATAATTAGAAGCCCAGTGTGGTTCTAATATCCTCCCTCTAATTCTCCGGCAGCGATTTGCTCTAGATGACGAAGCATTGCCGGATCATGAAGACCGTACGCTTGCAACCAAGTAGAGAGGTCGTGCTTTCGGTCTTCGGTTCGAGGGATCATTCATCTACGGTTTGAGGGCCTCCAAGCTCGATCTTCATCATCACATTGTACTTCCGCTGCTACTCGGTGATGGTAACGATCGAGATCCCAACCATTATTGTATCTTCATAGTGTTCCTGGTGATCGTAGGGCAAATTTTATAGTTTCCTAATACGTTTCCCAACAGGGAGAATATATAAAAGTTTGTCTTCTCTATGGATCATAACAACTGTCCTAGCGGTGATTGATCTGATTGAGTTTAATCAACAATTTTTGGATACTATGAAATATTCCCTCAAAGGTTTGCTTCATGATTTTAGTGATAAAAACTCGAGGTATATGTCGGATCTCGGGCTCCGCAAAACCCAAAGAGGTTCGAACCCAGGGGCGTGTGCGAAGATCCCAGCAGCTTCGGCTTCAAGCTCACGGCTCCACCGCCCAGCCGAATCAAACTCACTCAATCACGGGGAAGAAGACTAACACGCAGATTTACCCAGGTTCGGGCCGCTGCGAAGCGTAAAACCCTACTCCTGCTTTGGGTGGATTGCCTCACGAGGAGATTTGTCGATGAACTGGAACAGTGGTGAGCAACCTCCCGAGGGCGCTCGGGTGGTTTCGGATCTGTCCCCTTCTACGGCGCAGCCTCGTCCCTATTTATAATGGCCCGAGTCCTCTTCCCTTATCGCTCTGGCGGGAAGGGATCCCACAACGGTCAAATTCGAAAGGGGACAGGAGGTACATCTTATCCTGACGAAACGTGGTCTTCGCCTGCAAAGTAGCTGGCAGTGACGCGGAGGTGGGCTCGGCGATGACATCCGTCCTACCGAGCCCGTTGGCCTGGTCTTGTTACACCAGAATAGAAACCTTTGGTGCGACGCCTCGCGAACCCGCGTTCGCCCTTGCCTGCTTTGCACCAAAGAGGAAACTGTTTTCTCTGCCACGCGCTGGTGCCCGCCTGGCCTGGCTTGCGTCACCCCCGACCTCGTGAGGCCGGGCACTGCATAGAGATCTCCGACCCTCGGTAGGTAACCTAGGGTGGCCTCCTCCCTCCAGGGGTCTTGGCTTCGTCCTCCTCGCGAGGGTGGGACTCTCGCGAGGGCCTTGTCTTGAGTGAAGCCGCGCCAGGCCGTACCGGCTGTCAAAGTGGGTCACGCCCTGGGCCGCAGGCAGGCAAGTCTGGGTACCCCCGTTCCCAGGACGCCGACAGTAGCCCCCGAGCCCAAGGCGCACTCGAGTTGGCTTCGGGGCGAAGCCGAAGAAGATGGCCCGAAGCGCCGTGGGCCCCAATCGCCTGCGGGCCAGGCCTGGCGAGTGGTGCGTGGTTGGATACGGACGTCTCCGCTCCCATGTTTCCTCGGCAACTGCCCAAACCAACAAAAGCCTGACGCCCGGGTGGAGCCATTATTGCTTTCCTTCCCTGTGCTCTTGCTCCTTCGCCCAGATCCCTTTCCTCTGCAAGAACTCCTCCAGATCTCAGCGCTGCACCTTCCTCCCCCTTGCTCTCTTGTTCTCTAAGGACCTCTCGATGGCGCCCGCCAGCAAGTCGAAGCCCGAAGCTCAAGGCTCAGCCTCTGCTTCCACCTCACCGGCGCTCTCGGAGTCCGCCATAGCCAAGGACGGGGACCTCGCCCCGGTGCTTCCGTCGACGGTGGATGTCAACAATGAGTGGGGGCGGACCTTGATATGGTGCGGCTCTGCGGAGCAGCACAGCCTGGCCAAGTCAATCTACCCTTTCTTCCTCAACAGCATCTTCTCCGGGCTCGTTCCGCCCTTCTCTGGGTTCTTCACTGCCATCCTCGAGCACTATGGGATCCAGACCCTCCATCTCCAACCCAAATCCATCCTGCTCTTGTTCGTCTTCGCCTTTTATTGCGAGGCCTTCGTAGGCGTGAAGCCTTCAGTAGCCCTCTTCTGTCATTTCTTCAGCTTGCGGCTTCACGACGGAGCTCAGCGGTCAGCATGCGTCTCCTTCGTCGCGGTCCAGAGCGGGAACATGCTCTTTAAGGCCGGGAAGAAGGTGGAGAACTTCAGGCACCGCTGGGTCTTTGTGGATGTCCAGGGCCTCAACTCCCGCCTGGAGCTCCCGAAGGGGATGCCGGAGAAGACTCCTGCGTGGGGCTCCGCGAAGCTCACCGACCCCCGGGCTAAACCCGTCCTGGAGAAGATCTCCCAAGACATCAGCGCTAGGAAGCTGACCGAGGGGATGATAGTGAAGGAGTTTCTGGCGCAACGCCTGGTGCCGTTCCAGGCTCACTCGAAGCCCATGTGGGACTACCAGGGTGGTGGGGATTGCACCAGGCTCCGATCCACCAGGGCGCCAGGGCGCGCCCTAGGGGGGGGCGCCCCCTGGCTTGTGGCCCCCCAGCAGCTCTCCTAACCCTATTCTTCGGCCTATAAATTCCCAAATATTCCCTGGATACCAAAAAGAGCCACGAAAATACTTTTCCGCCGCCGGAAGCCTCTGTTCCCGTGAGATCCAATCTTGTAGCCTTTTCCGGTAATCTGCCGGAGGGGGATTCGATCACGGAGGGCATCTACATCAACTCCATTGCCCCTCCGATGATGCGTGAGTAGTTCACCACAGACCTTCGGATCCATAGCTAGTAGCTAGATGGCTTCTTCTCTCTCTTTGTTCTTCAATACCATGTTCTTCATGATCTTCATGGAGATCTATCCGATGTAATACTCTTTTGCGGTGTGTTTGTCGAGATCCGATGAATTGTGGGTTTATGATCTGCTTATCTATGAATATTATTTGAATCTTCTCTGAAATCTTATATGCATGATTTCATATCTTTGCAAGTCTCTTCGAGTTATTGGTTTGGTTTGGCCAACTAGATTGGTAATTCTTCCAATGGGAGAAGTGCTTAGTTTTGGGTTCAATCTTGCGGTGTCCTCACCCAATGACAAAGTAGGGGTAGCGAGGCACGTATTTGTATTGTTGCCATCGAGGATAAAAAGATGGGGTTTTCATCATATTGCTTGAGTTTATCCCTCTACATCATGTCATCTTACCTAATGCGTTACTCTGTTCTTCATGAACTTAATACTCTAGATGCAGGCAGGAGTCGGTCGATGTGTGGAGTAATAGTAGTAGATGCAGAATCGTTTCGGTCTACTTGATACGGACGTGATGCCTATATGCATAATCATTGCCTTGTATATCTTCATAATTATTCGCTTTTCTATCAATTGCTCGACAGTAATTTGTTCACCCACCGTATTATTTTCCTTCATGAGAGAAGCCTCTAGTGAAACCTATGGCCCCCGGGTCTATTTTCCATATTATATTTTCAGATCTATAAACCAAAAAATACCAAAAATATCTTGCTGCATTATTTTTACTTTTGTTTTACTTTACGTTTTAGCAATCTTTTATATCTATCTCTATCCGATCTCATCCTTGCAAATAACCGTGAAGGGATTGACAACCCCTTTTAGCGTTGGGTGCAAGAGTTTCATTGTTTGTGTAGGTGCGAAGATTGGGGACTTGCTTGTATCTCCTACTGGATTGATACCTTGGTTCTCAACAACTGAGGGAAATACTTATCTACTTTGCTGCATCACCCTTTCCTCTTCAAGGGAAAACCAACGCAAGCTCAAGAAGTAGCAGAGCTGAACAGGGGCGTGGCGACCCTGCTCAACGGCGACCGCGGGGACCTCCCCTAGGCCTACGCCCCGATGTAATGCCACGACAACAAGGCCGATTTGGTCGCAGCCATGCCCACCTTCGACGAGCCGGGGCTCTCTCTGGCCGAGTGCCCTGGCTCCCAGTGACAGTGTCCTCCGACGACACCGCGGGCGAGGAGGAATCGGGGGTGACTGCGGACGACGATCTGGAGGAGGTGTCCCCTCCGTCGCGGAGCGCGCTCATCTGCGGCTTTGAAGACGACGACGATGCTAGGGAACCCCTGGCTGCAAGTCCTCCGCGATTCGCCAGGGTCCTCAAGGGGCCAGGACCCACTCCTCGGGCCGCGCGGACCGCCGGCCGGGCTACCTCGAGGAAGCGGGAGGCTGGGCCTCCTAAGGAGTGCCCCCCTCGTGCCAGTAAGGCGACTGAGGCGCCCGCCTCGCCCCTACCCGAGCAGCAACCTGCGGGCGAGGTGGCCGTGGCCGGGGTGGGTACGGCTTCCCCGGCCGCGGCCCTTGCGGGCGACGCCTCTGCTTCCCTGCACGGTGGCGCCTCCCCGGAGAAGGGCGAGGGCATTCCCGCCTCCGCCGAGGTGGAGAAGAAGAGGAAGTGGGTTGATGTCGAAGAGTCAGTAATCCTGCTTGGTTTTTGGCCGCTGATACGTCTCCAACGTATCTGTAATTTTTGATTGTTCCATGCTATTATATTATCTGTTTTGGATGTTTTATATGCATTAATATGCTATTTTATATTATTTTTGGGACTAACCTATTAATCTAGAGCCTAGTACCAATTTCTGTTTTTTCCTTGTTTTTGAGTATTGCAGATAAGGAATATTAAACGGAGTCCAAACGGAATAAAATCTTCAGAATGATTTTTCTTGGACCAGAATAAACCCAGCAGACTTGGAGATGAAGGCAGGAGACCTGCCATGGCGTCACAAGCCACCAGGGCGCGCCCTAGGGGGGGCGCCCCCTGGCTTGTGGCCCCACGGCAGCCCTCCTAACCCTATTCTTCGGCCTATAAATTCCCAAATATTCCCTGGATACCAAAAAGAGCCACAAAAATACTTTTCCGCCGCCGGAAGCCTCTGTTCCTGTGAGATCCAATCTTGGAGCCTTTTCCGGTACTCTGCAGGAGGGGGATTCAATCACGGAGGGCATCTACATCAACTCCATTGCCCCTCCGATGATGCGTGAGTAGTTTACCACAGACCTTCGGGTCCATAGCTAGTAGCTAGATGGCTTCTTCTCTCTCTTTGTTCTTCAATACCATGTTCTTCATGATCTTCATGGAGATCTATCCGATGTAATACTCTTTTGTGGTGTGTTTGTCGAGATCCGATGAATTGTGGGTTTATGATCAGCTTATCTATGAATATTATTTGAATCTTCTCTGAATTCTTATATGCATGATTTCATATCTTTGCAAGTCTCTTCGAGTTATTGGTTTGGTTTGGCCAACTAGATTGGTAATTCTTGCAATGGGAGAAGTGCTTAGTTTTGGGTTCAATCTTGCGGTGTTCTCACCCAATGACAAAGTAGGGGTAGCGAGGCACGTATTAGTATTGTTGCCATCGAGGATAAAAAGATGGGGGTTTCATCATATTGCTTGAGTTTATCCCTCTACATCATGTCATCTTACCTAACGCGTTACTCTATTCTTCATGAACTTAATACTCTAGATGCAGGCAGGAGTCGGTGAATGTGTGGAGTAATAGTAGTAGATGCAGAATCGTTTCGGTCTACTTGACACGGACGTGATGCCTATATGCATAATCATTGCCTTGGATATCGTCATAATTATTCGCTTTTCTATCAATTGCTCGACAGTAATTTGTTCACCCACCGTATTATTTTCCTTCATGAGAGAAGCCTCTAGTGAAACCTATGGCCCCCGGGTCTATTTTCCATATTATATTTTCAGATCTATAAACCAAAAATACCTCGCTACATTATTTTTACTTTTGGTTTACTTTACGATCTAGCAATCTTTTATATCTATCTCTATCAGATCTCATCCTTGCAAATAACCGTGAAGGGATTGACAACCCCTTTATAGCGTTGGGTGCAAGTGTTTGATTATTTGTGTAGGTACATCTATTGGGGACTTGCTTGTATCTCCTACTGGATTGATACCTTGGTTCTCAACAACTGAGGGAAATACTTATCTACTTTGCTGCATCACCCTTTCCTCTTCAAGGGAAAACCAACGCAAGCTCCAAAAGTAGCAGCCGCCCGCAGGTGGCTCGCGTGCTCACGGTCCCTTCTTCGCTTGGTAACTAGGAGCGCCACCATGCTGAAGGTGAAGAAGAAGAAGGCGGGCGTCAAGCCGAAGGTGCTCTCCGACACGACGCCTGTTCCTGGCGCCCTGCCGACGCCTGATGAGGGGCCGGATGTCGTGGGTGAGGAGGCTCACGGGGCGACTCTCCTTGTCGCGGCCGTGGAGCCCCTGAGGCCAGCGCGTGAGGCTCGCGTGGCGACACTCCTTGTTGCGGCCGCGGAGCCCCCGACGCCCGTTGAAGATACTGCTTCTGCTCCTCGGGATGCATCTGCACTGCTGCCGGAGAGGCCAGCCCTCGAGGGCCGGCTGGCCAAGGGACCGTCCGTTCTTGCCTTGTCTGACGTGGTGCCGCAGCCTCCGGCGCCCTCAGCCCGCCATACTTCTGCCCCCTGGTGGCGGCGCCTGCTGCTACGCAGACGCCACCTCCATGCCAGACCCTGGCGCCTCTGAGTTGTGGCCCTCTGGTCGAGTCAGGCACCCTGGAGGGGGCCTACGCCACTCTGGATAAGGCCCAAGACGATCTCCGGAGCGCCGACGGTCGCCTCGCGAAGGAGCGCTTGGGGCTCCTTTCTGGGTGGCTCCAAGCCAACGGCACTGCAATGGCAGTTTGGAGCCAAGCCAAGGCCACCGCTGCTAAGAGCAGGAAGGAAGCCGCGTCAGCCAAGGCGGCTCGCGACGCGGCGCTGGCCGATGCAGCGTCTGCGGTGAAGCGGAGGTCAGCCTGAAGGCTCTTCAGGAGGAGAAGACTGTGCTCGCGGAACAGCTCCGCCAGCGGGAGGGAGACCTCAAGGCCTACGAGGCCAAGCTTGTCGACCGTGACTCCGGGTTGTCCCGGGCGGTGGCCGGCCAAGCCACGGAGCGCGAGCATCTGGACAAGCTAAAGGAGGGAGTAGCGGCGGAGAAGGCTCAGCTAGACGCCAGGGAGGAAGCCCTTGCTGCAGCTGAGGAGAGAAGGGCTACGGAGCGCGATGCCCTCCCCTTCATTGAGCTCAGGCTCCGTCGGGCGCTGCACTCCATCTGCCATGCAGGAGTCGCGGAATCCCTGGTAGCTCCTGAGAGCGGCTTCGCGGTGCTCTCTTCCAAGCTCGCCGAGGTGCTCGAGGGTGCCGTTGCCAGGGTGGAGACCGTCTTGGAGAGTGAGTGTCGCGACCACTTCTTCGCGGCCACGACGCGCATCTTCAGCCACCTCTACCTTCGCGAGCCGGGTTTCGACTTCGGCGCCGTGGTCAGCCCGGTTGATTCTGGGGTTCGGACCGCTACGGCGACGGCCGTGGAGGGCGCCGTGGAGGCGCTGATGAAGAAGTTCGCCTGCGTTGCCGTTCCCTCGCCTCCTGCAACTGCGAAGGTCAATGACGACATCGACAATGGCAGCGATGTCGATGACGAGCTCCCTACGGTCGGGGCGTGCTTCGGTGTTAGCTCCTCCTCCTAGGTCCTTTCCTGCAACATTTATCGTGCCTCGCAGAGGCGTTAGACTTGTTTACCTTTTCGGAGACATTAAATGCTTGTAATGACTGTATAAATTTTGTGGTTTCCTTCCTCGCCTAGCTTCCATCATGTTTGCTGTAGTGCTCTGTGTCGGCAGGGCCCAATCCCGCGCATACCTCAAGCGCCATTGGGGTGTCCGGATCACCAGGACGAGACCAAGGGGTGAGGGGCTATGTTACCAGTGAGGCCCCTGAGTCGCGATGCTCAGGAGTCCCCCTTGACGTACGAGCAGCCCTCATTAAGGTAACATGGCGACGACGGGGTTGATTTGGAGATTTCGAGCTCCTTGAGCTCTGCGTCGGTAGGGCCCGGTGTCGCGCATACCTCAACCGCCGTTGGGGCGTCCGGATCACCAGGACGAGACCAAGGAGTGAGGGGCTACGTGACCAGTGAGGCCCCTGAGTCGCGATGCTCAGGGGTCCCCCTTGACGTACGACCGGCTCCCATACCTTTCCTCGCCAGCTTTTGCCTGGGAGGGACGCGGGAAGACCAAGTATCAGGGACCTGGGGAGGTGGCGTGCGCCAGGCCCGGCCTGAGCATAGCCCCCGTGCATCCCCCTCGCGCGGGCATCCCAGGGGAATGATGCGAGACGGGGCCGTGAGGGGCCGTCCTGAGGTTGGATGCAGCCGCTAGGGCGCCCTCAGTTGTTTATCCACCAGCGCGGAGCATGGGGCATCCACGTTGCGTGGGCATAGCCACTGAGCGATAGTGTCGTCCGCCAACGCGGAACATGGGGCTTCCACTTGGACATGGGAAGGGGGGCTCGGCTCCTGAGCCCCCAGGCGTGTATAACCCAATAAGTTCGTATGCGTGGCCTACACGGTAGAACTGGAGGTGTATTTGGGCACCCGTGAGCCAGCACGGGTCTCACGAGGCACTACCTCAAAGGCGGGTTGCGCCTAAATCTTTTGGTAGGAGGCGCTATTGCAAGTCCTGTATATTTTTGGAGAAACCTACGCCGAATGAATTTCCGAGGGCCATCGCATGAGAAGGCCAAACACCAAGGACACCTCGAGGTGACGTGAGCGGGGCCGGCCCGCCAGACAGAGCTCAGCCATTGGATTTATCGACGCTGCAGGGACGGACCCGAGCACAGACGCCGTGCCCAGTCTTCTCATGCGACAAACCCGAGGAGAAAACACCCGGCGCACAGCTCCCGTAGCGGCAGAACGCCGACTGTGGTTGTAGGAACCGTGCCGCACGCCCAGACTCAGCCACTCCAGATTAGCTCATGCGAGGACGTAGCACCAAGGGCCACGGGAGGTGACGTGCACGGGGCAGGCCCGCGAGACAGAGCTCAACCGCTTGGATTTGTTGACGCTGCAGGGACGGACCCGAGCATAGACATCGTGCCAGCCCTTAATCACGAGGCGGTCGAAGGCGGGATTGTTAGGGCGCGGTGACATTCACGATGCGCAAACGACACGGCTGCAGGGATGGGCCCCAACCGCCTGAGGATAATGCAGCCCGATGGGCGCCCTCAATCTGAAGAAACCAAAAAGTTACCTGGTACGAACCAAAAAGTCACCTGGCTGCGGTACCACTGAAGCGTCGAGGTAGTCGTTGGAGCCTGGCCTTCATGAGCCCGACGCCTCCGGAGGCTCGGGGTCCTTGCTAGGGCCTGGCACCTCCTCCAGGACCGCGCAACGCCGGACCTCGTGGGGCACGAGCATGGCCTGGGCGAGGCGCTAGAACGTGGCACCCTCATTCGCCAGGCCGAAGGGCATGCGGATGTAGTTGCACGGATAGACCCCACTGCGGCCGACGCGCGATGGCCAGAAGAGGTCCTAGGACGCGGCCCTGTTGATGCCCGGTACGTCGACGCAGACGTGCAACATGCCGACCGAGCCGAGGACGGTGGTTGCGCAAGGTGATGCGGGGCAACACCCGCCTCGCATGGCCTGCGCCTCCTGAAGCTCCTCGATTGCATTGGCGATGAACTCCCGCGAACCTGGCGCCTCGCGCCGTGCTCCTTGCTTGAGTGGGCGTGCGTCGAAGCACGCCTCCATGTTGGGCCCGAGCACCTCCCTCGTCTCACTGGTCAGGTCGGAAGCCTTCCAGATGGAAGCCACCGAGCCCGACCCGAGGGAGGCGCCGAGCGCGCCTTCCTATGCGAGGGGGGAAGGGGCCTTGGCTCTGGGCGCGGAGCCTGAGGCGCCATCCTTGGAGGCCTCCGCCCCCTGACGCCCCTTGTAGAGGAGCTGCTTCTTCTTCCTGGGGACATCCTCAGGAGGTAGGATGCCACCTTCGTCGTCAGAGTTTTCCGCCGCTGCGGCCCGGTAGGCGCGCTCGAGGGAGCAAACGGCGTCCTTCTCATTGCAGGCGACAGTGATGATACCACCACTCCCCGGCATCTTGAGGACGTTGTAGCCATGGTGAGTCACCGCCATGAACTTGGTGAGGGCAGGGTACCCGAGGATCGCGTTGTACGGGAGGTGGATGTGAGCAACGCCGAAGTCGATGAGCTCGGTGTGGTAGTTGCTACGCCCGCCGAAGGTGATCAGCAGGCGCACTTGCCCGATGGGGATGGTGGAGCCATCGGTGACCCCTAAGAAAGGCTTGGTTGGCATGAGCTGGTCATAGGGCACTTGGAGCGTCTCAAACGTTTCGATGGAGAGGACATTGAGCCCAGCGCCACCGTCGATAAGGGTCTTGGTGACGAGGACGTTGCTGATGGTCGGCGTGCACAGCATGGGGAGCGCGCCTGCCACGGCCGAGCACCTGAGTTGATCCTTGGAGTCAAAGGTGATGGCGCACTGTGACCACTTGAGGGGACGCACAGCCTCGAGCTTTGGGAGAGCCGCGTTCACCTCCCGCGAGAACTGCTTGAAGATCCGGTTCGACGCAGGGGCCTCAGCGACGCCCAGGATGCAAGCGATTGCCCTGCCTTCCTGGAAGCCCCCAGCCTTGTCGTTCTGCCTGTCTTCTTCCTTCCTCCTGGATGGCGGCGGTAGCGGGGGGAGGCCGGCCTCACGAGGGCGAGCCTCACGAGGGTGGTTGCGGCGGGGCCCCTCATGAGGCTCATCGCGCCAGCGGTCATCCCGAGGCTGGTCGCGCCACTCCTGACACGGGTCATGACTGTCCCAGCGGCCTCCACCGCGGCCTCCACCGCGACCATAGCCACGGTCGCCGTGCCCAGGGCGACGACCGAAATGCTCACCGTGGAGCGACCTGAGCTCTTGGCAGTCATTGGTGTTGTGGCTGTCGAAGCAATGGAAAATGCAGAATGGTCGTCCACCCCTGGGGGGTTCCTCATCCCGACTGCGCTTCACCTCAGGTTTTGCCGCCAGCACCGCGGGGGCCTTGCGCTTCGTTTCCTTGACCTTGTTCTTCTTGTCTTCGGGGTCCGCCTCGGGAAGCTTGAGGAGGGAGAGGCGACCCTCCTCGGCCTTTGCGCACTTGTTCGCTAGGTTGAACATTTCCAGAGCAGAGCACAGGTCGTCGTGGATGGTGAGCTCCTCCCTCATCATGAGGTCCCTGACGCCATCGGTGAACGCCGAAATGATGGCCTCATCCGACGCCCTCGGGATCTTGAGGCGGACAGTCGTGAAACGCTGTATGTACTTGTACAAGGTCTTGCCCGACAGTTGCTTCTCGCGACGCAGGTCAGTCACAGCGAGGGCGCGGTCACAAGTGCCTTGGAAGTTGGCAACGAAGCGCTCGCGAAGTTCGTCCCAGGAGGTGATCGACCCCTCCAGGAGGTTGAGGAGCCAGGAGAGCGCACCACCCTTGAGGGCCATGGGGAACCAATTCGCCATGACCTTGTCGTCTCCACCGGCCGCCTCGATGCTCAGCGAGTAGAGCTATAGGAAATCCGCGGGGTCAGGGGTGCCGTCGTAGCGTGGAGGCAGGTCCGGCCTGAACTTGCCGGGCCAGACGACCCGCCGCAGCTCCGGGGCGATGGCGTGGCACCCCGCTGCACCCACGGGCGCCGCGCGCACGGGAGGGTCCCGGTCTTGGTGTTCCTGCGCAGCGGCCTCCAGAGGCGGACGGTCGTGACGCTGGCGCAGCGGCGCGGGGAGCGCGCGCGCGTCAGCGCGTGGCCGTGGCACCACCTGGCAGCTTACTTCATCCCTCGCCCGCGCCGGGTGCCCAAGCGGCTGGTCCCACGGGTGTGCTTCACACCTGGGCTCAGGGTCGGCATCGCGTTGGGGAGGAGGTGGTGCATCATGGGCCACGTCGCCCGCCAGAGGCGTCGGCCGGCGGCGCTGACGAGCTCCGCGATGCGCCCGAGCCAGTCGTCGTAGCGGTTGGGGGCAGGGCGGTAGCGTAGCAGCTCGCGCGCCATGAGCAGTGCGGCCGGCCCATGCGCTTGCCCAGGGCTAACATGGTAGGACGACCCAGTAGCCAGAACAATGGAGGGGGTGGCAGTGCGGCCGTCGCGCCGTGCGGTGACCGGCTGCGACGACTCCTGCTGCTCGTGGGCATCTGGGCCCGTGGCGGCATCGACCGCAGGAGAGGCGGATCGACGCGCGGCAGTGCGGCCCACTGGCGCTGTCTGGGCGACACGAGCAGCCCGGCGCTCGGCGCGGGCTCGGCGAGCGTCAGCCATCGGAGCGGAGGAGCGGAGAGGAAGCGAAGCTTGAGGAAAGGCTTCGACACGCCCCCTACCTGGCGCGCCAAATGTCGGATTTCGGGCTCCGCAAAACCCAAAGAGGTTCGAACCCAGGGGCATGTGTGAAGATCCCAGCAGCTTCAGCTTCAAGCTCACGGCTCCACCGCCCAGCCGAATCGAACTCACTCAATCACGGGGAGGAAGACTAACACGCAGATTTACCCAGGTTCGGGCCGCTGCGAAGCGTAAAACCCTACCCCTGCTTTGGGTGGATTGCCTCATGAGGAGGTTTGTGGATGAACTGGTACAGTGGTGAGCAACCTCGCGAGGGCGCTCGGGTGGTTTCGGATCTGTCTCCTTCTACGGCGCAGCCTCGTCCCTATTTATAATGGCCTGGGTCCTCTTCCCTTATCGCTCTGGCGGGAAGGGATCCCACAACGGCCAAATTCGAAAGGGGACAGGAGGTACATCTTATCCTGACGAAAGGTGGTCTTCTTCTGCAAAGTAGCTGGCAGTGACACGGAGGTGGGCTCGGCGGTGACATCCGTCCTGCCGAGCCCATTGGCCTGGTCTTGTTACACCAGAATAGAAATCTTTGGTGGGATGCCTCCGGAACCCGCGTTCTCCCTTGCCTCCTTTGCACCAAAGAGGAAACTGTCTTCTCTGCCGTGCGCTGGTGCCCGCCTGGCCTGGCTTGCGTCACCCCCGACCTCGCGAGGCCGGGCACTGCATAGAGATCTCCGCCCCTCGGGAGGTAACCTGGGGTGGCCTCCTCCCTCCAGGGGTCTTGGCGTCATCCTCCTCGTGAGGGTGGGACTCTCGCGAGGGCCTTGTCTTGAGTGAAGCCGCGCCGGGCCGTACCGGCTGTCGAAGTGGGCCACGCCCTGGGCCGCAGGCAGGCAAGTCTAGGTACCCCCGTTCCTAGGACGCCGACAGTATATAAATTTAATTGTGGAGAAATTTCCTTGATTCCTAATGTCTCATGGGCGTAAATTTTCAAAAATTCAAACCTACATGTTGTATGAATAGTAGTTTTAAGAGCAACTCTATGAAAGTCGCCTTATTGATAGCCTCCACAATGTGTATGGAACACTCCATAATAACATGGAGGTTGTCAAAGCACAAATTCAAAGTCACCATATTGACAATCTCCATATCATGGGACTCACTCTTCGGTGGGACATCTCCCCCCCCCCAAATATTCCTTCCATCCCGACCATGTGGTAGGGGACCACCTGAAGTTTCCTTCGCGCCAATGATTTTGTTGGATGGAGGGCGCATAATGCATGGCGTTGCGACCCAAATGGCGTCTCTACTAGAGTGCCTTTTTGGCCCCATAGTCTACACATTAGGAATTAATATGGTGTTCTGGAGCATATGGTGACTCTGCTAGAGTTACTCTAACGTCTAACCAAAGGAACTACTAATATGATGGGTTTGTGTGCAAATAAGACTACTGAAGGTAGAAACATTGTGGAAGGAATCATTGTTGTTACATGAAATTATGCATGATGCACACAAGGAAACAAAGCATGGGTGTGTTGTTTAAATTTTATATTGAGAAAGCATATGACGACATCAATTATTCTTTTGTTTGCAAAATCATTCTTCTCAAATGTTTTTCTGATTTGACGATGAATACGATTCATGGGTTTTATGGTTAATGGGGAAGTTTAGGTCATCCTCAATAATGAGTTGGGTCCTCATTTTACCACTTTCAAAGGTGTGACACAAGGGGTCCCACTTGTGCCCTGTTTTGTTTTGCATTGTTGTTGATGCACTTGATTTGCTCGTTCACCAAGCCCAGAAAGCAAGAGTGGTGAAGGAGATGACATATCATGTCTAGGAAAATGGCTAGGCTATCCAATGCGGAATTTTGGAACCTGGGCTTAGGCGCACCTATTTAGACAAAAATAAAATTAGTAAGAAAAATAAAAAAATGTGAAACTTTCTCAGAGCAAGCATTGTCTAATGTGTTACTCAAGTTTAAAGTTTGAGGACAAAATGACATGTGGTACTGTTGCAAAAAAGACAAAATTGCAAGTACAAACTGTGTGAATAGTAAACTTAATATAGTATCGGTTTTGTTTTTATTTTTTCCGAGTACCACGAAAGTCATTTTGTCGCGAAACCTTACACAATAGTAATACACTGGACGATACTTATTCTGAGGAAGTTTCAGATTTTTTTTAATTCAGGTGTGCCTAAACCTAGGTTCCGTCGTGTATTTTCGCTAGCCTATCTTGTAATAAAAAAAACGACAAACTCTTTTTTCCTGGAGGATGAAGAAGAAAATGCTAGAAACTTAAAATTAATCTGTTATAGTTTTGAATAATTATCTGCACTAAAAATTACCATTCACAAAACTGATTTTTCTTGTGGTTTTTGTGATTTGATGCAAAAGCAGTGTCACCATGAAGATATTTTTACTTGTAAAGTTGGGGCATTACCATTCAAGTATTTAGGCACCTCAATTGAGTCTACCAGGATCCTGAACAAGAACTCAAAACCTATTCAGGATATGATAAAAAAAAGAAGCTGGATTGTTGACCGAAGTTCTTAGGATCGAGTGTTTAAGGACTAGTAGTGGAGGGGTGATTAATGTTAGGAAAATTTCTAGATCAAATTTAAAAGGTTGGTATATTTACAGAAATAAGAGCATCTACAACCGGAACTTGCAAATCCGGCCCCTCAAACGCCCGCGGACGCGTCTGGGTGCGTCCGCGGACACTGACCAGTCACGTCTCAAATAATGCAATATACATCCGGACATGTCAAATCTCATATCTCAAATCCATAGGAACCAACTACTACGTCGATGCATTACACACATCGTCCAGCTACTCCATCACTACTAAACATTGCCATCGGACTACCAAAATTTGGCATGTTTGGATGTGGTGGAGATCATCCACGGCTGCCCTTGCACTCCCCGACGCCCTTGTCGTCCTTCTCGTTGAAGTACCGGTCGAAGGCGCAGTAGGGATCAAGCCGGATCTGCTCATCGCTGGAGCTTTCCTCGCCGTCGTTGTCCTCCTTCTCCTCCTTCTGTCGTAGTCCGGCCATTTCACGGACCGTACGATTCTGCTCGCGGACGAGGGCGTGCGTGTTCCTCCGCTACCGTTTTTTCAAAATGTGGGAGCAGATGGCTTCCTCCTCTGTGGCCGCCCGCGCCGCCGCTTAAGCCGCCTCCACCTCCGCCATTTCCTCCGTGAGATAGGCCTCAGCGACCCTTATCCTCTCCTTCCCACGGCGGGCAGCCCGTTCCCGGTGTGACTCAAAGTTTGCCGGACCGGTGATGGGGAAGGAGAGATTTTACACCCGCAAGGACCGTGATGATCCCGCCCCAGAGGAACCGAGCGCTGATGTCTACTACACAACTTGTTCTTGTAGACTCGTGTTGGGCCTCCAAGCGCAGAGTTTTGTAGGACAGTAGCAAATTTCCCTCAAGAGGATGACCTAAGGTTTATCAATCCGTGGGAGGAGTAGGAAGAAGATGGTCTCTCTCAAACAACCCTGCAACCAAATAATAAAAATTCTCTTGTGTCCTCAACACACCAAATACAATGGTAAATTGTATAGGTGCACTAGTTTGGCGAAGAGATGGTGATACAAGTGTAGCAATGATAGTAGATATTGATTTTTGTAATAGTAACAATAAGAAACAGCAAGGTAGCAAGTAACAAAAGTGAGCACAAATGGTATTGCAATGCTTGAAAACAAGGCCTAGGGTCCGTACTTTCGCTAGTGCAATCTCTCAACAATACTAATATAATTGAATCACATAACCACCCCTCAACGTGCAACGAAGAATCACTCCAAAGTTCTTATCTAGTGGAGAACATAAAAAGAAATTGTTTGTAGGGTACAAAACCACCTTAAAGCTATCCTTTCCGATCGATCTATCCAAGAGTTCATACTAAAATAACACCAAGTTATCCTTTCCAATCGATCTATCTAAGAGTTTGTACTAAAATAACACCATATGATATGCATCAACCAACTCTAATGTCACCTAGATACTCCAATGTCACCACAAGTATCCATGAGTTAATTATACGATACACATCAAACAATTTCAGATTCATAATACTCAATCCAACACAAAGAACCTCAAAGAGTACCCCAAGATTTCTATCGGAGAACATGGTATGAAAACGTGCAATCAACCCCTATGCATAGACCCCCTAAGTCACCGGAATCCGCAAGTTGATGCCTCAACATATATCAAGTGAATCAATAGAATACCCCAATGTCACTACAGGTATCCCACGCAAGACGTACATCAAGTGTTCTAAACCAAAATTTTCAATCCAACATAACGACATCTCAAAGAGAAAGATTCAATTCATCACAACATGATAGTAAGGGAATAACATCATATGGTCCGACTATATTAACAAAGCCTTCGATACATATAGATCGTGACATCTCAAGAACATGAGAGAGAGAGATTGAACACATAGCTACTGGTACATACCCTCGGCCCCGAGGGTGGACTACTCCCTCCTCATCATGGCCTCTGCTGTGATGATGAACATGACCATCGGAGATGATCTACCCTCTCCGGCAGGCTACTGGAATGCCTCCAGATTGGTTTTTCATCGATACAGAGAGTTGCGGTGGCGGAACTTCTGATCTAGGGTTATTTTCGGGGGTTTCTGAATATATAGGATTTTTGGGCATCGGTTTCACGCGAAGATCGGCCACGAGGGGCCCACAAGACACCAGGGCGCGCCAGAGGGGGCTGACGCGCCCTGGTGGCTTGTGGCCACCTCATGGCTCTTCTGGCGTTCCCACGAAGCTTCAAGTGCCTCTTTTGTTCTAAAAAAATCGTCAAAAAGTTTCGTTGCATTTGGAGAACTTTTATTTATGCACAAAAAACAACGCCACGGTAGTTCTGCTGAAAACAACGTCAGTCCGGGTTAGTTCTAAATAAATCATATAAAGTGCATCAAAACTGTCGGAATTGGGGCGTGTGCAAGGACCCAACAAGGTTCAAACACTGGGGCGTGTGCGAGGATCTCAACCGGCCCAAAGTCCCGAACCGTCGCCCTATGGCCTAGCTACGTTGAGTAAGTTTTAGCGAGGAAGAAGATGGACACAAAGATTTACCCAGGTTCGGGTCACCTTGTGGTGTAAAACCCTACTCCTGCTTTTAAGTGGATTGGCCTCACGAGGAAGCTGAGGATGAACTAGTATAGTGGTTGGGTGGCCTCGCGAGGGCTCTTGGCTGTGATGAACTGGTGTCCCTCTCTCCAAGGTGGGAGTTTGTCCCTCTTTATAGGGGCCACGGTCCTCTTCCCTTGTCACACAGGCGGGAAGGGATCCCACAATGGCCAAACTTGAAAGGGGACAAGAAGTACATCCTATCCTGACTAAAGGTGGTCTTCGCCTGCAAAGCTTCCGGGTGTGACGCAGCGGTGGGCCCGGCGATGACATCCGTCCTGCCAAGCTCGTGGTCTTGGTCCTCTTGCACTAGGAGGGAAACCTTTGGGGGGTACCTTGGGAACCCGCGTACGTCTTTCCTTCCTTATCACGAAAGAGGAAATTGTCCGCCCTCTGCGCCCGTTGGGGCCCACCTGCTTAGCCGTCAGAAACCACGTCACCCCGGCCTCATGAGGCCGGGTACTTGCACAGGAATCTCCGCTCCTCGGGAGGCAGCATGGGGCGATGCCACTTCTCCGGAGGCCTTGGCGTTGCTCTCCTCGCGAGTCAGGGGCTCTCGTGAGGGCCTTGACTTGGGGGGCTTGTTGCTGGGCCGTACGAACCTTCGTGGTGGGTCACGCGCTGGGCCGCAGGCAGGCAGGTCTGGGTACCCCCGATCCCAGAACGCTGACAGTAGCCCTCGGGCCCTAGGCGTGCCAGTCCTGGCTTCGAAGCGAAGGCAAGAAGCGATGGGCGAAGCGTCGCGGGCCCTAAATTGCATGTGGGCCCGGCGCGAGGCGCCCGACAGGTCGCTGGACTCCTCCTTCTCCGTAGAGCCTCGGGAACCGTCCCGAGTCAAGTCGATTCATAGCCTGCGCGCTGTGTTGATCATCATTGTTGTTCCTCGATTGACGTTGCCTTCCTGCCCTTCTGTCACACCGGGCCCACGCCGAAGTGACCCGTCAGTGAAACTGAGGCGACGCTAGGCAGAGCCGCCCACGAGCCAAGTACGACACGTGGCGCCCGAGGAATCCACGTCGCCTCCGCTCCCCACGACGCCTCAGGGATTGCGGTCGCGCCTATAAACCCGCCTCACCTGAGGGGCAGTTCCATCCTTTCTTGTCGTCCTGTTCGCCTTCTTCCATTACTGCCCATTCTCCTCCCTTCGAAAACCGACTTCTCCATCCTTCCTTCCTCCGATGGCATCCAAGGGAAGTGCTGCCGGCGCCGGAGCACGAGCGGGGCCCTCAGCGCTGCGACCGACTCAGGAGGGCAGCGGAGGCCAACCTTCGAGGCCGGTCGAGGCGCGCTGGTGCTGGGCCGCCACCGACGAGTAAGTGCGCTGTCGCCTCTTTTTTTCTTGTTCGTCATGTCTGTCTTGCCGGGCCTGACTGCCGACCTTCCTCAGGGCACCCGCATCCAAGAGGCGCATGCTCGACGTGCTCCAGGGCGAGGCCGCCCTTCAAGTCGCGCTGCGGGGCGAGGAGGATGCCAAGGCGGAGCTGGCATCCCTCCAGGCCCAAGTTGAGGAGGCCGGAAACGCCGTCCAGGCAGCCAAGGACGACGTGGCACACGCGAAGATGATGGAGGCACAGCGCGCCAAACAGTACCTGGACATCGCCCACCGCACAGACAGTGCGGTCCGCCGATTCGTCAGGGAAGCCCCCGTGTTGCCGTGTGCGCACGGCGACGGGGGTTACTTCACCTTCTTCCCGAAGGTGGTGGAGGCGCTTGAGTCCGGCGTCTCCCGGGTGGATGAAGATGTCGAATCCAGCGCGCGCGACCTCCTGGACAATGCTCTGACGCGCGTCTTCTCCAACTTTGCGCTGCGACGTCCCCGCGTTCGACCTCTCCCGCGCGATGGAGCCAGTGCCCGAGGAGCTCCGGAGGCCCCTCGGGGATGAGGTTCGCGAGCACGTGGAGTCCCTGATCGAGCGGTTCGCCCCGGAGGCATCGTCCGAGGGGGGTGGCAGCTCCAGCGACGAGTCCTCCATGGGCCACGACGGGGGCAGCGCCTCCTCCGCCTGAGCTCCTTCTCTTTTATTCCTGTTGCATCATGACCTATTTGCCCCCCGTGGGGCGTTAAGAATTGTATGATACCTTTGCTTTTGGATGGTTGTTGCCTGTCGTGTGTTGACACACGAACACGTCACGTGTACCCTCGACGCCGGGGGAGATACTCCGCAGCTCACGCCGAAGGAGGCCCGACCGACAGCGCGATACGCAAGACAGTCGGCGGGCGCTTTTGTGGACCAGACGCCCCGGTTCCTCGGGAGGGACCCCGTCGGAGGAAGCCGGCGACGATTGGCTGCTCCAAGTCGTCCTGAACGCCCCTGGAGCCTCGTGGATCGCTGCCCTGCAAGAACAAGAACAGGCGAAGAACGAGGAAGAAGAAAAACTAGGGTTAGGGCAAAAAATGTGTATGTGTTTTGTTTCGATTGTGTGTTGTTTCAATCGGCCATCACCTCTTCTATTTAAGAGGGGGTTGGAATTTCCGTACAAGGGATGGACCCAAGTTTCCGTCCAAAGAGTCAAAAATACTAGCCAAATTCGGATTTCCAAAATCTACCCGAATCTGGGCACGGTAGTACCGTTTATAGGCACGGTAGTACCGCTTAAAGCGGTAGTACCGCTCTGAGTACCGCGCTACTACCGCTTGGGGGCATCGGGGTCCAGAACAATTTTCTTAAGCGGTAGTAGAGCGGTAGTTAGGCGCGGTAGTACCGCTCAAGCGGTACTTCCGCTTATGGGAGCGGTACTACCGCCCTCTGCTGTAGTAGCATCTTGTAACGGCCGTAACTTTTGCATACGATCTCGGATGGAGACGATTTTTATATCAAAATCGACCGATTCGACGAGACGAAGACAATCCGTGTAGAAACTTTTCTCATATGAGGCCATCTTGGGGGCGTAATTAGCCGAATGGATAAAACATCCCAGTACTTCGAACACAACTTCGGCCTTAGAGATGAGATCGGATAGCTATGGTCCAAATATTAAAGTTTCTCCTTTCGACGATACGGAACTTTCTCACCTTGAGCACTTTTCCATTTGAGGCCTTTTTAATTATGTTTTTGACCATGCCAAAATCTGGTGTCAACACATGCCCCCCTGTTTTTCGGCAAAGCTTGCGCGCCGAAAAATAATTTGTATCATATTGGCTCTAAGAACGATGTCAACACTCCATCGGCCATTATGTTCTTAGGGCGATAATCATATATCGGCCATGTTTGCTCTTAGGGCGATAATCATATATCGGCCATGTTTGCTCTTTAGGGCGATAATCATATATCGGCCATTGCCTATTTAGGCTTCTTGCCACACACTTGGGTGGTACTTTTTCAAATACTTGCCATTAAGAGCTCGAGGTAGCAATGTTCCTTGCATGGATTCCACCAAATATGAATTTCCGGGAACTATTCTTGCAATCTTGAAAGGACCTTCCCAGCTTGGAGACCACTTCCCGAACTTTTTATCCTTTGAACCGATAGGTAGAATCACTTTCCACACAAGATCACCAATCTGAAAATTCTTCAACTTGACCGTTTTATTGTAAGCTCTTGCTACTCTCAACTTGTCCCTCTCTATGGCCTTTAATGCAGCCAAGCGTTTATCGGCAACCTCATCAATGTTGTCCATCATCAAGTTATAAAAATCCACCGCCGATAAATCACTTTGTTTGGCTATTCTCAAAGCATTCAAATTCACCTCCACCGGTAAAACGGCCTCTTGACCAAATACAAGCTCATATGGAGTTACCTTTGTCGCACCATGCCTTGAGATTCTATGTGCCCACAATGCCTCGGACAATAATTCACTCCATCTCCTTGGATTATCTTCAATCTTCTTCTTGATGAGCTTGATCAAAATTTTATTGCTAGACTCAGCTTGTCCATTGGCTTGAGCATAATACGGGGAGGAATTGAGCAACTTTATCTTATACGATTCGGCAAATTCTCTAACTTGATGTGACATGAAAGATGAACCTTGATCCGTAGTTAATGTTTGCGGAATACCGAATCTATGAATAATGTGCTCATTTATGAATTGAATTACCTCCGTATGCGTCATATTCTTGAGAGGTACTACTTCAGACCACTTAGTGAAATAATCAGTTGCCACCAAAACGAACCGATGCCCCTTTGAAGAAGAAGGATGAATCTCTCCAATGAAGTCTAATCCCCAACCTCTAAAGGGCCACGGCTTGATAATAGGATGTAACATAGCAGTAGGAGCTAACTGAATATCACCAAATTTTTGACAAGCTTCACATCCTTTATAATACCTGAAGCAATCATTGATCATCGTCGGCCAATAAAATCCAGCACGTCGTAATAACCACTTCATCTTGGGAGCCGACTGATGAGTGCCACAAATTCCTTCATGAACCTCTCCCATAGCAATTCTTGCTTGGTCTTTGTCCAGACACTTCAAAAGAACATCTTCAACTGTTCGGCGATAAAGACCACCGTCTCTCATCGTATATTTGAAAGCCATGCGCCGAACAGCCCTGTCCACCCTTTCACTCGGATTGCACAAGTAATCAATAATGGGCTTCCTCCAGTCATGATTTTCTCCTGCACTATATTTATTGTTAGTGGCCGAATCAGTGGGCTCTGGTTCGGTCTCTCCTATGTTAGCAAGACAAGACATCGGCTTTTGAGAGATATGAAACAGGCCATGATCGACATGATAGCCGGATGCTTGTTGTGCCAACTCATTTGCTCTCCAATTTTCATGTCTAGATATATGAGCAATTCTAAAGTGATCCAAGGTAGAAATTATATCTAGACATTTATCAAGATAAACATTAATTGATTCGTCTAAACATTGAAAAACCTTGGATACTTGTTGTACTACTAATAACGAATCACCAAAAGCCTCAATATGTGTAGCACCTATAGCAAGCAACATCTCTAAGCCGAATAACAATGCTTCATATTCGGCTTGATTATTTGTACAAAAATATTCTAAGCGTCATGAGGCTTCAAAAACAGCTCCATGAGGAAATATATAAGCAATACCAACACCTTGGCCGTTGCTACAAACTGAACCGTCAAAATATAATCTCCATGGTACTAACGAGACAAGGTTTATATCAAAATCTTGCTTGTCATTAATCCGATGCTCAACAATAAAATTAGCAACAATTTGGCCTTTCATGGATTTTAGAGATTCATAAGCCAAATCATACTCAATTAAAGCATAAGCCCATTTACCAATTCTACCACTAAGAATTGGTCTATGCAACATGTATTTAATGACATCGGTTTGACAAGCTACTATGCAAGAACTTGGCACTAGATAATGTCTCAATTTCGTGCAAGCATAGTATAAGCATAGGCATAATTTTTCAATAAATGTATACCTTGTCTCTGCATCCAATAGGCGTCGGCTCAAAAAAGTGATAGCATGCTCTTTTCCTTCGGCTTCTTGAGTCAAAACAGCTCCAATAACGCCTTCCTCGGCTGCAATGTAAAGTCTAAAGGGCTCCCTATGCTTGGGCGCCTTCATC
This sequence comes from Elymus sibiricus, assembly GCA_039707655.1. Classification (NCBI taxonomy): domain Eukaryota; kingdom Viridiplantae; phylum Streptophyta; class Magnoliopsida; order Poales; family Poaceae; genus Elymus; species Elymus sibiricus. Next base: position 85,451,494 of record CM077663.1, read on the forward strand.
ACCGGAGGAGTGCACAAATAATTCTTGATCATATCAAATGCTTCTTGCTGCTTTGCCACCCAAGTGAAATCAACATCATTCTTTAACCGAAGGATATGAGTAAATGCATCAACCTTCCCTGACAAATTAGCTATGAACCTCCTCAGATAATTGACCTTGCCAAGGAATTTTTGCATATCTCTCTTGCACGTTGGAGCCTCCACTTTTTGTATAGCTTCTATCTTTTTGGGATCAATCTCTATGCCATCTTTATGAATAAAGAAACCCAAAAATTTACCAGCCGACACGCCAAACGCACACTTCAAAGGGTTCATCTTTAGTCCATATTTCTTCATCCTTTCAAAAGCTAAACGCAAATCGGCTAAGTGAGATTCAAAAGCATCCGATTTGACAACAATATCATCAATATAGACTTCAAGTATAACACCAAGTAAATCATGAAAAATCAAATTCATAGCCCTTTGATATGTGGCGCCGGCATTCTTCAATCCAAAGGTCATCACTGTCCACTCAAATAAACCAAGGAAACCGGGGCACCGAAAAGCCGTTTTGGACATGTCCTCTTCGGCCATGAAAATCTGGTTGTACCCCGCATTGCCATCAAGAAAGCTAATAACCTTATGTCCGGAAGCATCATTAATAAGCATGTCGGCTATAGGCATAGGATACGCATCTTTGGGCGTAGCTCTATTCAAATCTCTGAAATCAATGCACACCCTTAACTTGCCGGAGCCTTTCTTTTCCACGGGCACAATATTAGAAATCCACTCGGCATACCTGCAAGGTCTAATAAAATTAGCTTTAAGCAAACGACCGATCTCTTCCTTGATCCGGTCATATATTTTTGGATTAAACTTTCTAGCCGATTGTTTATATGGTCTAAAACCGGCTTTTATAGGTAACCGATGCTCCACTAGCTCTCGGCTTAAACCTGGCATCTCATGATATTCCCATGCAAAGCAACAAACATATTCTTTCAATAGCTCGATTAACTTATCTTTACAATCGGCTTTCAAATTTTTGTTTACATATGTCGGCCTAGGAATTGAGCCATCTCCAATATCTATTTCTTCTAATGGATCGGCCGATGTAAAACCTTGTCCAAGTTTATCCATATCATCTAACTCTTTTATAGATTCATACATATCGTTCCCATTAGCCCGATATTCTGCAAGCCGCTTTTGTAACCACTCAGAGTTAGGATCCATTTAAATGCATCATACCTTGGAGCCGATTGCCATCAACCGGCTTTAAAGAAACGGGCACAAAACCACTTTTAGTGGCGCTGAGAAAATCAAACTCTGATAAGTCCCGTCCCGTCAAGCAAGCAGCATTGGGGTGTTCCCAATCCACCGGTGCATCGGCTAAAGCAACGCAAGCCGAATTATCCGCATGAACGACCTCCACTTCATCATCAACCCACTGAATTAAAAACTGGTGCATAGTGGATGGCACGCATTGGTTTGCATGGACCCAATCACGGCCTAAGATGATGTTATAGTTACCTTGTACCTCGGCGACAAAGAATGCAGTAGCCAAAGTTTTGCTCCCAACCGTAAGCTCTACGTATGTCACACCTTTGGCTTCAGTTTTCTCTTTGCCTCCAAATCCGTTAAGCACCATATTGGTCTTGATCAATCCTTCGTCAGGCAAACCCAATTTCTTGAAGACCGAATAGGACATGAGATTCACCAGGGCACTACCATCAACAAGCATTCGAGTAATTGGTGATCCATTGACATGGCCTCTGAGGTACAACGGCTTCAAATGTGTCACTGGCTCTTTTGGCTTCTCAAATATTGCATTCTTAGGGCCAAAATCCAGCTGAGCCACTTCCCCTTCTTCATCTACAGCACGGAACTCAGCGGGTAAGTAAAACACCATATTGATATCCATACCTTCGTGGACCGGTGTAGGCTCATAATCCACCATATCTTCCTCCTCCTCGGGCGTGCTCATTGGTTCTGAAACCTGTTCGGGCGGAGCGCAATCGATAGGTGTTGCGGAAGATGTAATAGCAATGGCATCGTCCTCCTTTGGCGGTATAGATGCTGATGTGACAGATGTAGAAACCACCGCACTCTGTACTTGCTTAGGCACCCACACTTGTTTTGTAGGTACCATGGGCCGAATGTCATTAAACCACTTATCTCTTTGCTTTTCGGCCTCCTGTTCTGCCAGCTCGTTACTCCTTAGCCTTTGTAGCTTCCTCTTTTGCGTTTTTGTTAGCCCTGGAGGACACCACTTAGGTTGCATATATTTTGGATCTTTGGGCTTGGCTTTGCTCGTGCTAGCTTCATGATCATTAGCCGAGTGCTTTGGCGCGATAGCAAGTATCGGCTCAGTAGGGTTGTTACGCACTGTCGGCTGTTGTATGGCGAATGTTTCAGTGCCCAAGACAAGTGAGTCGGCATCAACCTTTTCTTTGCCCTTTTCAGACTCAACCGCTGCACTTGGTGATTTGACATGCCACACCTGTTTGTTGACCTTTTCTTGATTATTCTGCATCGGCCGATTGACACCATTGTTCAAACGGCCTCGTGCGGGATAAGAAAGCCTCTCACGCATAGGACTCCTTGGTTCTGCCCATCCTGGATGAAAAGCATAAGGGGCCATTGGGGGCTGCCCTCATCCTCCATTGAATCCTCCCATGAAGTAGGGTGCATAGGGAGGTGGCGCCATCCACGGTCCTGGCGCCCATGGCCCGTATGGCCTTGTGTGATGCTGCAATTCTTGCCTCGGAGGTGATCTTGGGCGCTTCAAATTTGATGACCGATTAGAGCTAGAACCGGCCGCTTGATTAGCATACTTGGACAGCAACATATCAAAAGTTGGCTTGGCTCTCTTGCGCTGCACTTTGGCTTCATTCAGCTTCCACTTGCCAACTTCCGGACTCTTGGGCTTGACAAATTTGACACGGGTACTCTCTTGCTCTTGTGGTTGCCCCCCGAGTGCAGGATTCTTGACAGTGATTTTGATTATCACGCCACCATCGGGTTGCTTGTCGAGCACCACTTGCCTTCCCAAGACCTTGTCGCCATCTCTGTTTTTCCTGGGCTCACCAATGACAATATTAGTTTTATTAGCGGATTCGGCCACTTCCGACCGAATGAGCACCTTTTTCCCCTCCAAATCCAGAGTATTCATTGGGAAGGGCTGCTTATCAACTTGCATCTCAGAAAAGTTCAATCATCCATCATTAATGGCCGATTGTATCTGTCGTCGAAAAACATTGCAATCATTAGTCGCATGAGAAAAAGAATTATGATACTTGCAATAAGCACGCCGTTTCAGCTCTTCAAACGGCGGTAAAGTATGAGATATTCTAATAATATTAGCTTGTAGCAAAGCATCAAATATTCTATCACATTTAGCAATATTAAAAGTAAACTTCATCTCATCATCACGATTCTTATGAATCGGCTTTAAATCATTGCAAGTAAATGGTTTGGCCTTCGAGGGCCAAACAAATTCAGCAGCATAAATATCACCCTCATCGTCCGAACGATCACTATCATATTCAACCATATTCATCTTTGGACGATCAGTTTTATATCTATGCACTTCTTTAAGCTCCTTGCTCCAGCTTTCATGAGCCAAAGCCCTCTGTAAGACTTGGTTGATACTTATAAATTCATAGCCTTCTAGTTTCTCTGTAATATGAGCTCTCAAACCATTAAGCACAAGATCAGCCAAGTCTCTGTCAGTTATCACTAAACTATAGCACTGGTTTTTTGTTTCCCTAAATCTCTTGACGTAATCGGAGACCGATTCGTCATGCTTCTGCTTAACCGATGTAAGATGTGACAACTTAAGTTCATTATCACCGCTATAAAAATGATCATGAAATTTTTGCTCTAGCTGCAACCATGCACGAATAGAGCCATGCGGCAAAGAAGAAAACCATGAAAATGCGGTACCAGTTAATGACAAAGGAAATAAACGCATTTTCAATTCATTTATCGAACCTGCTTCACCCAACTGTGCGAGGTATTGGCTAACATGCTCCCATGTGGTTTTTGTGCCCTCTCCATTAAACTTAACAAAATCTGGAATTTTATACCCTTGAGGGCACGGAATTGCATCAAAGTACTCAGGATACGGCTTTTGATAAATCCGATTCCTAGGTAGTTCAACACCAAAATTCTCTCGAAGTGTTTTAGCCATCTCCTCTCTAAACCTAGCTAGAGCATCGTCCGTAGTAGACGATGAAGCTTGTGGCACTGGCATAGTAGGATTGGGGTTAGCAATCATGGGTGTAAATTGTGACATGTTTGCCGAACCATAGTTCGGCAATGATCTAGCAGTGTTTCCACCTATTTGGTTCGGCGTTGCCACCGAACTCTGCATAAAAGGATTAAGTGGTGCAGCCACAATTTGATTGGTATGGGTAGGAAAATAATTCATCGGCATGGGAGGCGCCGATGAAATAGGCAAAGCTGAATCAGGGTTTCCCATACTAGCAGGCATGTTAGGCATATTCTTCTGAGCATTAGTATTGTCTAAGAAAGCTTGATAGATCAGATTATTGCTATCAGTAATACGACTCTCAATTTCAGCCCATTGCTCAGGAGAAAAGGTAGTACTTACAGAAGGTTTAACCTGCTCAGTTTGAAGAGGAGGGAATCTGATTTCTCCAACCGGAGTGATATTGCCCTGGCGATGCTTCTTGAAGTTTGCAAGGAACTCCTGTAACTCCTTCTCTTCACGTGCATTCTTGTACTCCTCATAAGCTTGGCGATGTTCGGCCGATAACTCCTCCAGATTGGGCTTGATGATGTTATCGGCGTCAACCTCCGAGGGCTTGGGAAGATTGGACATGATGGATGTTGATGATGATGGATCAAAGTCCCCAGCGGAGTCGCCAAAAAGTGTGTTGACACACGAACACGTCACGTGTACCCTCGACGCCGGGGGAGATGCTCCGCAGCTCACGCCGAAGGAGGCCCGACCGACAGCGCGATACGCAAGACAGTCGGCGGGCGCTTTTGTGGACCAGACGCCCCGGTTCCTTGGGAGGGACCCCGTCGGAGGAAGCCGGCGACGATTGGCTGCTCCAAGTCGTCCTGAACGCCCCTGGAGCCTCGTGGATCGCTGCCCTGCAAGAACAAGAACAGGCGAAGAACGAGGAAGAAGAAAAACTAGGGTTAGGGCAAAAAGATGTGTATGTGTTTTGTTTCGATTGTGTGTTGTTTCAATCGGCCATCACCTCTTCTATTTAAGAGGGGGTTGGAATTTCCGTACAAGGGATGGACCCAAGTTTCCGTCCAAAGAGTCAAAAATACTAGCCAAATTCGGATTTCCAAAATCTACCCGAATCTGGGCACGGTAGTACCGTTTATAGGCACGGTAGTACCGCTTAAAGCGGTAGTACCGCTCTGAGTACCGCGCTACTACCGCTTGGGGGCATCGGGGTCCAGAACAATTTTCTTAAGCGGTAGTAGAGCGGTAGTTAGGCGCGGTAGTACCGCTCAAGCGGTACTTCCGCTTATGGGAGCGGTACTACCGCCCTCTGCTGTAGCAGCATCTTGTAATGGCCGTAACTTTTGCAAACGATCTCGGATGGAGACGATTTTTATATCAAAATCGACCGATTCGACGAGACGAAGACAATACGTGTAGAAACTTTTCTCATATGAGGCCATCTTGGGGGCGTAATTAGCCGAATAATGTTCTGGATAAAACATCCCAGTACTTCGAACACAACTTCGGCCTTAGAGATGATATCGGATTGCTATGGCCCAAATATTAAAGTTTCTCCTTTCGAAGATACGGAACTTTCTCACCTTGAGTACTTTTCCATTTGAGGCCTTTTTAATTATGTTTTTGACCATGCCAAAATCTGGTGTCAACATCGTGCTTTGAAGATCGTTATTTCCTTCGTGCGGTTTCCTGTTTTCCTCATGCGACTCCTGCGCCCCGGCCGGTGGGGATCTGTGATGAACGGCTCCGGAGGTCCTTGCTCCTAGCGTGCGGTCGAGGCCACGGAGCGGCAGCCCCGTGCTCCTCCTTGCGCCTGTACTCGCCTCGCAGGGTTGTTGTCTCACCTTTGACCTTCCTTAGGGGGGCCTTCAGGAGCACCGCGTGGCCTTCAAGGACGGTTGCTCGCTTGATCCTCGCGAGGCTGATGCCCTCGCGATGTCCTTGCTCGTGAAGCCTGGGTGGCGCTTGCGTCGGGCTCTCTGGGGCGGCGTCGTGAGAGCCCGATTCTCCTCATTCTGCGTTGTCTTTCCTTTCCCGTAGCATCCGTGCTGGGGGGTCCGTCTTGGGTACTCGGGTGAGTCGCACCGGGGAGAATGTTGCCAGCTAGGCGTACTCCACGAGGCCTCTAAATGAAGGTCCTGCAAGGAAATTATCCTATTCCAAATGTTAAGTGCACGCCCGCCTGCATTTGGGCATCACGCGAGAAGGGTGGGCCTCAAGACCCTGGCCGGGTATCATGCGAGCGATATGCCCTTGAGATGGAACTCGGTTCCTTAACTTCCAGTGTCGCCATGGCGGAGCCAAGCGCTGATACCATGTCTAGACCGGGGGAGCAACCCCCATACGCATTTTGTCTTCCACCCAGCGCGGAGCATGGGGTCCTCCACTTGGGAGTGGGCGGGAGTCCTTCCCTCCGCGGCCACGACACAGCTCGTCCTGGGCTTCCACTTTGGGGGGGGGGGGTCCGGAGCGTGTACAGCCCCTAACTCATTATTACGTGAGAGTGTCACGGCGGCGATAATTCGGTGGATACCCCAGGCACAAGCCTGAGGAGCTCCTAACCCGGTCTTCAGATGCTCTCGCACATTTCGGTGCGGGAGCGCGCAAGTCGGCGTTGCGCTCATGCGGCCCGCGCGCGAGTGTCATCGTACACCGCGTGGCCACAGGAATGTGGTTGCGTGCCCCTACGGCCCAAACATGAGCGCCATGACACGCGCTGCGTGTCTGTAAGGGCACCTCTATAGGAGAGCCAACGATCACCAATTGCGTGCCCCTACGTCCCAAACATGAGTGCCATGGCACGCCCAGCGTGTCCGTAAGGGCACGTCTGCAGGAGTGGCGTTGTTCACCAATTGCGTGCCCCTACGGCCGAAACATGAGCGCCGTGGCATGCCCTGCGTGTCCGTAAGGGCACGTCTGCAGGAGAGGCGTTGTTCACCAATTGCGTGCCCCTATGGCCCAAACATGAGCGTCGTGGCACGCCCCGCGTGTCCGTAAGGGCACGTCTACAGGAGAGGCGTTATTCACCAATTGCGTGCCCCTACGGCCCAAACATGAGCGCCGTGGCACGCCCCGCGTGTCCGTAAGGGCACGTCTACAGGAGAGGCGTCGTTGCCTACTCCATGGCATCGCGAGCCATGCCTCCTTCTGCTCCTCCGCCCGCAATGGTTCACTGAGGGGGCATGACACTAAGGTAGATGATCCGCACGGGTGGCCAGCCCATGGGTCAGAGCTCGGGTACTTAGATTTTTCAACGATTCACTACGAGGACTAGTCCTACGCAGACGTCGTGCCCAGCCCCCATGCGGAACCATCGCGGGGCGGTCGTGGGGGGCGCGCCGGCCCCCGGTAGCGGCAATGCGCCAGAGCCTGAGGCTTTAGACAAACAATACCATCTCGAGTGGGGGGTTAGCCGGATCCGTTATGTATTCAAAAGACACTTGCTCGGGGCGATACAGAACACGGAGAATTGTTTGGTAGGAACAACCCATGAAGTCACCTGATGGCTGCTCGCGGGGGGTTCGGTCGGCTCCCTTACGCCTTGAGGACCCGTGGTGCCCCGGCGCCTCGCGAGGCATACGCGTCCCGTGTCCTCGGCTGCTCATCGCCCTTGTGAACGTAGGGCTCTCACGCTCCTGGTGTCTCGCGCCTTGCTCCTTGCTTGCGGGGTCGCGCGTCGAAGCATGCCTCCGGGTGGTGACCGGGTTCTTCCTCCGTTGCATTGGTCGGGTCACGAGCTCTCCAGGCGGAAGCCCCCGAGCCCGTCCTGAGGGAGGCGCCGGACGCGCCCCTCTATGTGGATGGGGGAGGCGCCTCAGCAGTAGGCGCGGTGCTGGTGGCTCCAGAGGAGGGGGCTCCAGCCCCTAGGCGGCTCTTGGGCTGGAGCTGCCGAAAGGCACGGACGGAGGCTAAGGCATGCGCTCCGCCCAGAACACAAGCGATCGCACGGGGCTCTTGGAAGCCCCCAGCCCAATCGTCCTATCGGCTGTCGTTCTTCCTTGGCGATGGTGGCAGCGGAGGAAGGCAGGTCCCGCCCAGAGGGTGGGCCTCCCGAGGATGACCGTGACAAGGTCCGTCGCGAGGCTCGCCGCGCCAGCAAACCTCGTAAGGCTGATCTCGCTAGTCCAGTCGTGGGTCTCGGTTGTCCCAGCGGCTCCCGCTGCGGCCCTCCCCACGGCCGCTGCCATGGTTACCACGCTCGGGGCGGCGGCCGAAGCGCTCGTCGCGGAGCTCCCTGAGCTCCAGGCAGTTGCTGGTGTCGTGGGTGTTGGTGTAGTGGAAGACGCAGAACGGTCGGTTGCTCTTGAGGGGTTTTCCTGGCCTCGACTGCGTTGGGCCTCAGGCTCGTCGGCCAGAACGGTGGGGTTCTTACCTTTTTCCTTCTTGGCCTTGGCCTTCTCGTCCTCACGGTCTGCCTCCGGGAGTGTGCGGAGGGAGGTACGGCCTGCCCCGTCCCATGCGCACTTGCCCACCGAGTTGAACTTCTGGGGAGTGCACGGGCGCCGTCGTCTCGCGGCTGCGGCATCATCTGGCAGTCCGTCTCGTCCCGCGCCTGTGCCGGCGCCCCACGTGGTGGTTCGTGGCGTCGCGCTTCGCACATGGGCTTGCGGTCGGCCATTCGCGGGGAAGGAGGAGGTGGCGCGCCGTGAGCCACGTCTCCCGCCTGGAAGGGCGGGGGGGGCGAGCCAGCGGGTAGGCGCCAGGGCTTCACTAGTAGCGTCGGCAGGCTCGGCGACGCGGCTAAGCCAGTCTTCGGAGTTGTCATCGTCGGGGTGGTAACACAGCAGTTCGCGTGCCATGGACAGCGCATCCGGTGCACCCGCTGGTCCGCGGCGTGCGTGGGAGGTTGACGCCATGGTGGGAGCGTGGGACGGCGCTGCAACGTTGCTGCCTCGCCGCTCGGAGGGTGGCAGCGGTAGGTCCTGCCTACCGCAAGCAGCCCACCCGGTAGCAGCGTTGGCCGCGGAAGTGGCGGAGTGGCGTGGAACACCGCAACACATAGGCGCCATTTGGGCGACGCGGGCTGGCCGGCGCTTGGCGCGGGCTCGGCGGGCATCGGCCGTAGGAGTGGGGGAGCTGAGACGAAGTGGAACCGGAAAAAGATTTTGACACGCCCCTAGCTGGTGCGCCAGATGTCAGAATCGGGGCTCCGCAAAACCCAACAAGGTTCGAACACTGGGGCGTGAGCGAGTATCTCAATCGGCCCAAAGTCCCGAACCCGTTGCCCTATGGCCTAGCTGCGTCGAGTAAGTTTTAGCGAGGAAGAAGATGGACACAAAGATTTACCCAGGTTCGGGCCACCTTACGATGTAAAACCCTACTCCTACTTTGTGGTGGATTGGCCTCACGAGGAAGCTGAGGATGAACAAGTACAGTGGTTGGGTGGCCTCGCGAGGGCTCTTGAGTCGGTGTCAAAACCGGCGGATCTCGGGTAGGGGGTCCCGAGCTGTGGGTCTTGGATCGATGGGTAACAGGAGACAAGGGTGACGGTGTTTACCCAGGTTCGGGCCCTCCTATGGAGGTAAAACCCTACGTCCTGCTTTGTTTGTACTGATGATGGTGTATCGAGTACAGAGTTGATCTACCACGAGATCGTATGTAGTGGTCTAAACCCTAAGAGCTATGCTCGTATGATGATATGATCTATGATGATCTGATTGTCACTAATGACTAGCCTGGCCTCGGCTTATATAACACACCAGAGGCCTAGGATAACAAGAGTCCTAGTCGGCTACGTCGGTGGAGAGGAGTCCTTGTCTTGATCACCAAGTCTTGTGGAATCTTCCTCGTATGCATCATGGGCTGTCCGAACTGGCCCATTAATGAACCGCCCTGGGGGTCCTTGGCCCAACCCACTGGTCGGGAGACGACGTGGTGAGTACCCCCTAGTCCAGGACACCGTCAGTAGCCCCCTGAAGTGGTCTTCAAGTTAGGGACGCTCCTCGGTTCTTCCGAACAGTTCTTCGTCTTCGGTCGTCGGTCTTGAAAACTGGTTCAATAAATCTTCCCATCACTGATCTTGAGGATCGCCGAGGTGAATCCGAAGAGTTCACAAGTCGGGCATCCATGGAGCCCCTTTAAGTTATCGACATGTATTAATGCCTCACTATTTTTACGCCACAACTCGGGTCCGAAGTGTTTCCCGTGTGGCGGTATCCTCTTGTGTCCGAGCTCCAACGCTGAACTGTATCCGAGGTGTCTTTCTGACTCCAAGCTCCAACGCTGGTCGGCATTCGAGGTGTCATAGGATACCTCGGTCTCTGAATATTTGAAGTAGTTCATCCGAGCTTAAATATCGGGATAGTCTTTTATGGAACCAGCCGTTCGCATTCGAGCTTTATGCTGGACTGCTTCCGAAGTGTCTTCGATCTTGAGCTTTATGCCGGAATGCTTCCGAGCTCCAACGTCGGACCGCATCCGAGCTCCAACGATAATCAGCGTCCGAGGTGTTATAAACTACCTCAGTCTTTAAAAGATTGAACGAATTCAGCCGAGCTTAATGCCGGAAATGCCTTCTATGTAGCCAGCCACTTGCGCCCGAGCTTTATGCCGGACTGCTTCCGAGGTGGTGCACCACCCCGACCACGGGCTGATTTTTTGTGGATATTTTCGATTGGTGCAATTTATTCTCTGCCGAGATTTATACACAGTAGCCCTCAAGGTGTGTGTCGGTCTATAACCTGAGATGCACCTGAAGGAAAAAATAATAATCAAAATAAAACCACTAATCCCTGTAGGCCCTGAGACTTAGGTCGATTTGCAAAATCGGCCTGAGGATCAAGTTCTTGCTCGGCGGCATTCATTAGGGATGTAAACGCGGTACGCAGTAGTTTCCGAGACTCGGGTTGGCTGCGGCCGACCAACCTAAGGATCAAATCTCCTCAGAAACCGTATTGCACTTTGAATTTGCTGCATTGAATAGGCAATGCAGTAGCCCTCGAGCCTTAATTTGGGCAGGGGTGGTCGAATTAGGATCGATATTTGTTTGACACAAACTTTGTTACGTTTGACACAATTTATGTGTAATGATTCTATGTATCCAAGTACTTTACATCATTAATGCTCGGATCCGCATTGTACAAGACTTTGTTGACCGACCATCGGCTTCAACCTGCTTGGCTAGTAGCCGAGGAGTGTTTGACCTACTTTATAAAGACTTTATAAGGGCAAAGATTTACGGCAAACAAGGCAATTCGGCCATACGGTTTTATAAACAAAGGTACGCGGAGAGCTATGTTATATTACGATTTAAGTAAGAAACATCTTCTGGAAAAAAATAGTTCATTTATAAGTTCCTTTTCCCAGGATATCATGTTAACCATGATCGTGAAACCTCAACTCCGATCAATGTGGGAGGAAAATATTGAGGATTTAGTACGAGGAATGTTCCCGAACTCTGTGGTCTTTGATGAACCAAAATTTTCACTTCCGTCGTTGCCGACCAATTATATTCTTAAGATGTCAAGCTTTCGGCTTCACCCAGTCTGAGGTACTATCCCGGATGACCCGGAAGTAACAATCACAGAGGTGCTCCCTTTACCCCCTAGCCGAACAATCGGGGACGTAGGGGGTAAGCACAGGAGCCAGGCAACCCGGCTTGGCCAAAATCTTAAATCAAATTGATGCATATTTATGGCTTTATAACGATGATTACAGAAGGCAGCACTCGCATATTGAATACAAATGCTTGTACATTATATACTATTTTGACTCCTTTGTGACCGTTTATCATTTGAGAGTGGCCCATCGTCGGCTTCTACCCCTGTGTAGATGCTACGCAGGGTGTTTCCGCAGTAACAAGACAACCCTTAGCCGACGTCTCGGTGCCCGGAGGCGGTTGTGTTAGTGGAAACAAGGCAATCAGATATTTAGGCTTTATAACTTTCACTTAGTCATAGGAGCATATGTTTGGGGGCAACTTAATAGCCCCCGGTATACGTCGACTCCTCGGATTATTCGAGGTCGAACCACCCACAACTTGGCCTTTTCAAGAAAGAAAGGCCCTTCGTTTTTCTCGGATAACCTCGATCGGCTATATTTGGTTGAACACCGCCTGCGGTTCGCTGACCAATTTACGCTTGTCGTGACAGTCAGCTTTCGGCTTTCTCCAACTGAGGCACTTAACCAGTTAAACCGGAAGTGACAATCGCAGTGGTTCTCCCTTTACCCCTTAGCCGAACAAAGCGGAAACGTAAGGGGTAAGCACAGGAGCCGGGCAATCCAGCTATAGACCAAAGACACAACTCGAAATCAATGCATATAAATGCGAAATACCAAGGACATTTTGCCGAGGACTGCATGGAGTACCTCGGTGTTTGGTGGGTTCGGTGTTAACCGCAGACCCCCTTTAATACTGCTGATGCGTGAAATGCATCTGGCATTGTACTGCAAGAGTTATGCTCGGAAATACCAAAAAATTTATGCAAAAAACTTTATGTTTAGATAGAAGAAAATAGTGCCAATCCGAAATTGGTCTAAAATTTAATATGTGCTTCGGTCGTGCTTTAACATGATACATCCGATCTCCGGACTCCAAGCGGGTCAACCTTTGGCTTCAACCTCCGTATCCCAAACGCGGAGTGTTTCTCCGAGGCCTGTTTAGCGAACTAAACTCGAGCGGCTTTAGAAAGAAACCAGGCTATTCGGCTATTGACCACACACTCGCGTTGGAAAAGGGAGTAGTAGAAAAAGACTTTGCAATGACCAAGATGAAAACACATTTATTATAAAACGGATCATATAAATTTAAGAGCCCCCAAATAACTTTGGGGAACGGAAATTGTTTTTAACAAACGATTTTTTTTGTTTAACAAAAAATATAATGTTTGGTTGAACCGAACACAAAGCAAAATTTCAAAGAGAGCTGAGCACGACGGCAACTTAGCTGGTTAGTGTGCTCGGTACGGTCCGGGGTTGTGACGGGACGAAGATGTAGTCCTCGACATGGGTGAGATCCCAGTCCCCAAGCCCGAGGTAATCGAGCGAAGAGCTCGGGTCGAGAAGTGGCAACACAACGTGGTTGCTTCAGCGAGGCGAAGCCCCCGGTCCAGCCGAGGAGACAGAGTATTCGGCAGCATGACGGCGAAGCCCCCAGTTATCATGGGAAAAGGAAGGGGTTTTAGCAAACAAACTTTTTTATTTGACACAAATATAATGCTTGGTCGAAACGAACAAAAATTTTAAAAATTTGAGCATGAACGCGACTTAGCTGGTTAATGTGCTTGTGACGTGTGTCAAGCTTGTAGTGGGTCAAGGTCCCAGCCCCCAAGCCGGTCATGAGGTAGCCGAAGAAGAGCTCGGCTTGATGAAGTGACAACACAACACTTCCGAAGGGCCGAGGAGAAACCCCCGGTCCCGTCGATCAGACGGAGTAATTCGGCAGCGTGACACTGAAGCCCCCACGTTAGTCGACTACGTCGACAACATAATTTGGTTGATGGAGGCGAGACGACGATGTAGGCACGCAAAGGTGACCGCATGACACAGCCGAAGTCGATTACCTATGCACACAATATAGTGCAAGCCAAGAGTAATAACAAATCAAGGTAATAATATACTTTAAAAAAATCTTCTACTTAGTTAATTTAAGTGAAGCAAATAATTAAAGGAATATGCCCTGGGCGCCGAGGTGCCTGAGCGAAGAATTCGGCTTGACGAAGTGGTGATGCTGCACGGTCGATGTGGCGAGGCAAAGTCCCCGATCCAGCTAACATGGCAAAGCTAGTCGGCTTGTGACGCCGAAGTCCCTGGAGCAGGTTGATGAAGAGATGGCAAAGCCCCCAGTCTAGCCGAGGTGATGGAGCAGGTCGGCTGGTGATGCCGAAGTCTCATGCCAGCCGAGTTGTCGAAGCAGGTCGGCTGGTGACGCCGAAGTCTCATGCCAGCCGAGGTGTTGAAGCTGGTCGGCTAGTGACGCCGAAGTCCCCAGAACAGGTTGATGAGGAGATGACGAAGCCCCCGGTCTAGCCGAGGTGACGGAGCGGGTCGGTAAGGTGACTCTAGAGCCCCATGCCAACCAACGTGTCAAAGCAGGTCGGCGTGGTGGACGTCAGCTTGAAAAAGCAACGGCGCGGCGATACCGACACAGGTCGGAATTTGTGACGCGGTCAATGCTCGCTTGATGAAGCAACGGAGCGCCCGACCCGTACAACCCGCAGATGACGAGGTTCTCTTGATGATTATTCGGCCCTCGCGATGCCGAACTCTTGGTCGGTTGACCAAGGCGATGAGAAAATTTCCTTCAAAAAGGATGTCTCACAACCCGTTCATGAAAAAAATGAACTCGGGTCGGATTAGTTTTCGCGCAGAAAATAGATCCAAAACTCGTTGTACTCATCGGACGTTTCCCGGAGTTTGGACGGTCGGATCGAGCTGAAATTTTTAGGGGTGATCAGTATAGGAATTCCGCAGCCGATGAACAATGCGATTCTCCAACGGATATCCGAACTAGATACTGGATACCTCATCATAAACTCATCCAGATTCCTGTCCAGATTCGATAGGGCTCCGGTATATTGGAGATTGCCAGAGATTCCTCCATCGGAACGCGACGAAATTTTGCAGGGTTGTTGTAGATACAATTCCACCGAAGCAATCGTCAAAACGACACTCGACGAAACGGGGACAACGAACACAAATTTATTGTCTAGAAAAAACTGCAATATGCAGACGAGCCATCGATCCTTCTGGCGATCCCACAGCGGAACTCTCAATCAAAGCACCAATGTCGGTGTCAAAACCGGCGGATCTCGGGTAGGGGGTCCCGAGCTGTGGGTCTTGGATCGATGGGTAACAGCAGACAAGGGAGACGGTGTTTACCCAGGTTCGGGCCCTCCTATGGAGGTAAAACCCTACGTCCTGCTTTGTTTGTATTGATGATGGTGTATCGAGTACAGAGTTGATCTACCACGAGATCGTATGTAGTGGTCTAAACCCTAAGAGTTATGCTCGTATGATGATATGATCTATGATGATCTGATTGTCCCTAATGACTAGCCTGGCCTCAGCTTATATAACACACCAGAGGCCTAGGATAACAAGAGTCCTAGTCGGCTACGTCGGTGGAGATGAGTCCTTGTCTTGATCACCAAGTCTTGTGGAATCTTCCTCGTATGCATCATGGGCTGTCCGAACTGGCCCATTAATGAACCACCCTGGGGGTCCTCGGCCTGACCCACTGGTTGGGAGACGACGTGGTGAGTACCCCCTAGTCCAGGACACCGTCATCTTGGCTGTGATGAACTGGTGTCCCTCTCCCCAAGGTGGGAGTTCGTCCCTCTTTATTGGGGCCACGGTCCTCTTCTCTTATCACAGAGGCGGGGAGGGATCCCACAATGGCCAAATTTGAAAGGGGATAAGAAGTACATCCTATCCTGACTAATGGTGGTCTTCGCCTGCAAAGCTTCCGGGTGTGACGCAGCGGTGGGCCCGGCGATGACATCCGTCCTGCCGAGCTCGTGGTCTTGGTCCTCTTACACTAGGAGGGAAACCTTTGGAGTGTTCCTTGGGAACCCGCGTACGTCCTTGCTTCCCTATCACGAAAGAGGAAACTGTCCTCCCTCTGCGCCCGCTGGCGCCCGCCTGCTTAGCCGTCAGAAACCACGTCACCCTGGCCTTACGAGGCCGGGTACTTGCATAGGAAACTCCGCTCCTCGAGAGGCAGTCTGGGGGGATGCCACTTCTCTGGAGGCCTTGGTGTTGCCCTCCTCGCGATTCAGGGGCTCTCGTGAGGGCCTTGACTTGGGGGGCTTGTTGCTAGGCCGTACGGACCTTCGTGGTGGGCCGTGCGCTGGGCCGCAGGCAGGCAGGTCTGGGTACCCCCGATCCCAGAACGCCGACAAAACCATATAAAAGTATTGTAAACATAGGCAATCATGGCATGAATACTTCATAAATTAACGATACGTTGGAGACGTATGAGCATCCCCAAGCTTAATTCCTACTCGTCCTCGAGTAGGTAAATGAGAAAAGAAATAATTTATGAAGTGTGAATGCTAGCATAGTGCATAAGTTTGATCAATGATAATTTCAACTACTTTTCCTAGCATCATAACAGCAACTCTTTCTCATAAAACTCATCATGATAAAGTAGCAACCAATTCACATGTTATGGTTCAAGCAATGAATTCTCTTGAAACTTAACAACCTATGTTCTTAGTCACCAAACAACTGCAATTCAACTTATTCTCAACAAATTCTAAGTAAGAGCTCCACATACTCAATCATCATATACTCTTCTATGATTGCTAGTACTCAAAGCATATTATTAGAACAAATGTCATCCATTGAACACGGAGAAAGATAGGGGCTTAATGTTTCTCCTCCCAACTCATTTATCATAGAGATAATTGTCAACAATAATAAGTCATGATCAAATATATTTGACTGGCCATATGTGCCTAGATCTTTCCCCACCACATGATGCTTGCCAACTAGAGAATAATTGAGGTTGAAATGAGAATGCATACTATTGACTCTTGCATAAAAGTAAATACTGAAAGGTAAAAGATGGACCCTTCGTAGAGGGAAGCAGAGGTTGTCATGCGCTTTTTGGTTTTGTATGCACAATCCCTTAATGCAAAAGAACGTCACGTTATATTAACCCTTATGATAGCAACCTTTATTATGCAGTCTGTCGCTTTTATTTCTTTCCCATCACAAGTTCGTTCAAATCTCAATTTTCTCTTACACTAAATGATCAAACACATTTATAAGCAATTTTATTGCCTTTTTGCACCGATGACAACTTACTTGAAGGATCTTATTCAATCCATAGGTAGGTATGGTGGACACTCATGGCAAGAAACTGGGTTTAAGGTTTTTCGGATGCACAAGTAGTATCTCTACTTAGTATGAATTTTTGGCTAGCAAAAGATCCTAAGCAAACACCTAATGTTGGAGGATCCATAACAATATAACTTCGATGCAAATATACACGACCATAACTCATTACGTTGTCTTTCTTGTCCAACTTCAACTAATTTGCTCAAGTTTGAAAATAATTAATGGGTATTCACAATCATATAAGATGTCCAAGATAATATATTTGTATGTGAAAGTTCTCTTCCTTATACTAATCATTCACGAATTGCTTGTATGACCAATATTGTGATTGCCAAGCTTCAAAAGATTTCACTTTCTAAACCCAATGTGAAGCTACTACTAGGCATGATATGAACATATAATTTCAACTTCATGGTATTCAATTCATTCAACAATTTATTCATAGGATACAAATGAAGCACAAGAGTAAATGACAAGCTACTCCAAAAACCTATAAGTGAAGATCAAGCGAGTAGTTAAGTAAATGGGTAGCCATTTGAGAACTCTCTCTCATCTATAAACTTTCAGATCTAAGTATTTTACTTAAACAGCGAGCACAAGAAAAATAGCACTCCAAGAATAGCACATATCATGTCGACAAATAAAAATTTAGGCTCAACATAGGCTAACCGATAATTGTTGATAAAGAGAGGTGGGATGCGTAGCATCCCCAAGCTTAGATGCTTGAGACTTCTTGAAATATTTACTTGGGGTGCCTTGGGCATCCCCAAGCTTGATCTTTTGTATCTCGTTCAATCCTCTCATATCATGGTTTCACCTATTCTCAAAAACTTCATCCACACAAAACTCGAAAAGAACTCGTGAGATAGGTTAGTACACATAAGAACAAATCAACACTTCATGTACTGCCTAGACAAGTTGGACAATAATTTTCAAACATCATCTGCTGTTTACTATTGTTTCCATAATTTATATCTACCAATATAGGCTATGGAAACTATAGGATAAGTAGATAAAAAAACTATGACAACAATCTGTCCAAACTGAACAATCTGTAGCAATCTATTAAACGAGTGTACTTATCTAACTCAAAAAATTATGAAAGTTTATGACATGCTAAATAATGTATATGAATATACTGTGTAAAAATTTAAGAAACTTTCCACGTTCCAGTAAAATATGAAAATTCAAACACTACAGAGAAAGTTTCTGTTTTTACACAGCACACATCAAACATGCAATGCAAGCATCCTAAGGCAATTCTTGGAACTTTTTATTGAAGAACAAGATTATAAATAACACCTAATTGAAAATACCAAAATATAATGACGATCCAAGCAAAGCACATATTATGTGACGAATAAAAATATAGCTCTAAGTAAGATATACCGATAATGTTGGAGACGAAAGAGGGGATGCCTTCCGGGGGATCCCCAAGCTTAGGCGCTTGAGTCTTCCTGGATATTACCTTGGGGGTACCTTGGGCATCCCCAAGCTTAGGTTCTTGTCACCCCTTATTCTCCTCATATCGGTGTCTCATCCAAAACTTGAAAACTTCAATCACACAAAACTTAACGGAACTTTGTGAGATGGATTAGTATAATAAATAAAGATTATTCACTTAGGTACTGTCAAGACAAGATTCATAATTGTTGTCACATAATAACTACTGTATTACCATTCACATAATTTATATCACTGAATATAAGCTATGGGAACACTACAACGAGCAAACTATGCATGCAAAACAGAATCTGTCAAAAACAGAACAATCTGGGAAGATCTGTAGTATAACCATACTTCCCTGTCTCTAAAAATTCTGAAAATTAGGAAAACTGAAGAATTTGTATATCAAGACTGTGTAAAAATTTCACATCATTATCACGCTCCAGTAAAAAAATTAAAATTCCTGTACTGGAATCAAAAGTTTCTGTTTTGGTTCAGCATCAATTCTACTCATCTTGTGAGTCATCCCAAAGGCTTTACTTGGAACTTTATTGAAAGAAAAGACGCAAAACATGATTAATACATTAGCTTAATCATGTGAACGCACAAAAACAGAAAGAAAAAGTGTTGGGTTGTCTCCCAACAAGCGCTTTTCTTTAAAGCCTTTTAGCTAGGCATGATGATTTCAATGATGCTCACATAGGAATAGTATTTGAAACATGCAAAAGAGCACCATGGATCACATGGCAAGCACATTTAATTATAACCCATTTCCTATGCATAGGGATTTTGTGAGCAAACAATTTATGGGAGCAAGAATCAACTAGCATAGGAAGGCAAAACAAGCATATCTTCAAGACTTTCAACACATAGAGAGGAAACTTGATATTATTGCAATTCCTACAAGAATATGTTCCCCCCTCATAATAAATTTCAGTAGCATCATGAAGGAATTTCACAATATAACTATCACATAAAGCATCCTTTTCATCATCTACAAGCATAGAAAATTTATTACTCTCCACATAAGCAATTTTCTTCTCATTCATTGTAGTGGGAGCAAACTCAACAAAATAACTATCATGAGACACTTGATTGACATAACCACATTCAATATTAAAATCATGATGAAAAGTTTCATGGTTAATATCACTCTTTATAGCATACATGTCATCATCATAATCATCATAGATAGGAGGCACGCCATCATCATAATAAATTTTCTCATCAAAACTTGGGGGACTAAAAATATCATCTTCATCAAACATAGCATCCCCAAGCTTGTGGTTTTGCATATCATTAGCATAATGGATATTCAGAGAATTCATACTAGCAACATTACAATCATGCTCATCATTCAAGGAATTCTCATTAAGTATTTTCATAATTTCTTCCTCTACCAATTAAGCACAATTTTCTGAATCCTTATTTTCATGAAAGACATTATAAAGACGATACAAATGATGCAACCTAAACTCCATTTTTTGTAGCTTTCTTTTATAAAACCAAAATAGTGAAAAACAAGAAACTAAAAGATTCAATTGCAAGATCTAAAAATATACCTTCAAGCACTCACCTCCCCGGCAATGGCGCCAGAAAAGAGCTTGTTGTCTACACAACTTGTTCTTGTAGACTCGTGTTGGGCCTCCAAGCGCAGAGTTTTGTAGGACAGTAGCAAATTTCCCTCAAGAGGATGACCTAAGGTTTATCAATCCGTGGGAGGAGTAGGAAGAAGATGGTCTCTCTCAAACAACCCTGCAACCAAATAATAAAAATTCTCTTGTGTCCCCAACACACCAAATACAATGGTAAATTGTATAGGTGCACTAGTTTGGCGAAGAGATGGTGATACAAGTGTAGTAAAGATAGTAGATATTGATTTTGTAATTGTAACAATAAAAAACAGCAAGGTAGCAAGTAACAAAAGTGAGCACAAACGGTATTGCAATGCTTGAAAACAAGGCCTAGGGTCCGTACTTTCACTAGTGCAATCTCTCAACAATGCTAATATAATTGGATCACATAACCATCCCTCAACGTGCAACGAAGAATCACTCCAAAGTTCTTATCTAGCGGAGAACATAAGAAGAAATTGTTTCTAGGGTACGAAACCACCTTAAAGTTATCCTTTCCGATCGGTCTATCCAAGAGTTCATACTAAAATAACACCAAGTTATCCTTTCCGATCGATCTATCTAAGAGTTTGTACTTAGATAACACCATATGATACGCATCAACCAACTCTAATGTCACCTAGATACTCCAATGTCACCACAAGTATCCATGAGTTAATTATACGATGCGCATCAAACAATATAAGATTCATAATACTCAATCCAACACAAAGAACCTCAAAGAGTGCCCCAAGATTTCTATTGGAGAACATGGTATGAAAACGTGCAATCAACCCCTATGCATAGATCCCCTAGGTCACCGGAATCCGCAAGTTGATGCCTCAACATATATCAAGTGAATTAATAGAATACCCCAATGTCACTACGGGTATCCCACGCAAGACGTACATCAAGTGTTCTCAACCAAAATATTCAATCCAACATAACGACATCTCAAAGGGAAAGATTCAATTCATCACAACATGATAGCAAGGGAATAACATCACATGATCCGACTATATTAAGAAAGCCCTTCATACATCAAGATCGTGACATCTCAAGAACACGAGAGAGAGAGATTGAACACATAGCTACTGGTACATACCCTCAGCCCCGAGGGTGGACTACTCCCTCCTCGTCATGGCCTCCGCCGGGATGATGAACATGGCCACCAGAGATGATCTACCCTCTCCGGAAGGGTACTGGAACACCTCCAGATTGGTTTTTCGTTGATATAGAGAGTTGCGAGGGCGGAACTTCTGATCTAGGGTTATTTCTGGGGGTTTCTGAATATATAGGATTTTTGGGCGTCGGTTTCACGCGAAGATGGGCTACAAGGGTCCCACAAGACACCAGGGCACGCCAAAGGGGGCTGGCGCGCCCTGGTGGGTTGTGGCCACCTTGTGGCTCTTCTGGCCTTCCCACGAAGCTTCTAGTGCCTCTTTTCTTCCAAAAAAATCGTCAAAAAGTTTTGTTGCATTTCGAGAACTTTTATTTCTCAAAAAAACAACACCGCGGTAGTTCTGTTGAAAACAGCGTCAATCTGAGTTAGTTCTAAATTAATCATATAAAGTGCATCAAAATCATATAAAAGTATTGTAAACATAGGCAATCATGGCATGAATACTTCGTAAATTATCGATACGTTGGAGACGTATCAAGCGCCCGTTGAACGGACGTTATGGAGTCACGCCGGACAGATCCTGCCGTCGGCCGGGAACTGTCCTCGCGGGAGCGGCGGCGCGCAACGCGGACCGCCATTGCCTCCTCCAATCTGCAGGGGACAACCCCCCAGTCTATGGATCTAGACTGGTCAGAGTCTGATCCGCTGCCCTCCTTGCCTGAGAAGGCCGGAGATTGCCGGAGGAGAACTAGGGTGGCAGATGGGAGTGGAGGGGAGTGGAGTGAAGTGGCTAGGGCTTGGTTCGGTGAGCGGATGAGGACGAATATATATGGGGTTGATGTGGGCCAGTGCGGGCCAGGCGGGCGTGCCCGGGCGCCCCTATATCCGCCCTATATTTGGGCTGGATATGAGGGGTGCCGGTGAGCCCGGGCGTTTGAGGCCGGTTTGAGAGGCCCAGGTGGGTCGAAATTTCATGACCGATCAGTGACCGGACGGCCTGCGCGGACGTTTGAGTGGGTACGAGGGGTCCAGCTGAAGATGCTCTAACTCTGGTTGTTTCTTGCACTATCTTGCACTGGTGTGCACCATCTCCATCCCCGCAAGACTCGTCCACCGGCCGCACCGGGACAACAGTCCCAAGAACATTCACCTTGAAAACTTGCATGTGCAAGGGTGATACGTCCATTTTGCATCATGATTTCTTACTATTATTTATAATGTTTCTATGCATAATAATGCTTTAGGGAGTGATTCTAATGCCTTTTCTCTCATAATATGCAAGGTTTACACAAAGAGGGAGAATACCGGCAGCTGGAATTCTGGACCTGAAAAAGCAAACCAGAGATACCTATTCTGCACATCTCCAAATAAGCTGAAACTTTACGGAGAATTATTTTGGAATATATAAAAAATACTGGAGCAAATAACTACCGGAGGGGGCCACCCTGGTGAGCACAAGACACCAGGGCATGCCAGGCCCCCCAGGCGCGCCCTGGTGGGTTGTGCCCAGCAAGGCCCACCTCCGGTGCCCATCTTCTGGTATTTAAGGTCTTTTGACCTAGAAAAAAATAAGGAGAGGACTTTTGGGACGGAGTGTCAGAGCCCTAGAAATTGTTTGCAGTAATCATGATAGTTGCATCAGTGGCATTCATGCATCATGTTAAAATTCAAATGAATTTGAATTGGGGGTTGATCAAACCCTAGCACCAATTAACCTCAAATAGGATCAACCTAAAATTATTTTTCAATGAACCCAAAATGCCCTCTAAAATGTTCATCATTTTGGGCAAAGCCTAAATGCCTCTCCAAAAATGTTGCACATTTCCAAAGGCATGTTTGGGCTCTGGTTTAATTTTTTAACATGTTTGAATTGGAGTTATTAATTCTATACATAATATTTTATAACTCCAAATAATACTAGAAACACATGAGTGGCTCTAGAAATAATTCAGAAGGCCACATAAATATTTCTAGGTTTTTATAAAATAGTTTGATATTATTTCAAACCAGAACAAATTGCAGAGAAATAGAAAAGAAAACAAAATAAGAAACGGAGCTAACATGGCGACTTACCTGCCTGTAGCCCAACCGGCCCAACTGGCCCAATGTCGAGTCATCCTTGACCTCGCGCCAGGAGGACGAGCGCGTGGCCGCGACGCGCCCGCACGCGCCCGGGCCACGTCCTGCTTGCCGCCATCGCCCTGAGTCGATAAGGACGCCGCGAGGAACCCCATGCATGTCTCCTCTCCACCCCGTGCTCATCCTCTCCCCTGGATCTCGCTCTCCTCGCCTCTCTGCTCGGACCCGAGCACCACCGTCGCCGCCGTTCGACATAGCCGTGGCCACAGGCCACCTGTAGCCCCTCCAGTGCGTCCAGATGCTCCGCCGCGATGCCTCCTTCGTCCCCGTTGAGCCAAGCTTCGCCGGAGGCCCTGCATCACCACCCCGCCACTGTCTTCAACCTCCGGAACCGACGACCGTCTCCGTTCGATTCGTCGCCTGCTAGACGTCCCCACGCTTGCCGAGCTGCTTCCCGGAACAGCTGTGAGGTCGCCTTCCTTTCCCCTTGCTTCCATCATTGCGCGCACACCGTAGCCATCGCTCCCGCTAGCTCCGAGCTCCGGTCTCCACCATGGCCGGTGAGCTCTGCACTCCTGAGCTCCTCCGCTTGCACTCATTTCTCCAGAATGCTCACGCCAACCCCAGGAGGGCATAGGGCCCTTCATTTGGGCTCCTGCTACACCGTAGCCTCGGCTACGCCGAGCCGTAGCTCTGGCTGCCACACATGCTCTCGCCGCCGTCATTTTAGGCTGCCCCGAACCGAGTTGATGCCGCCAACGGAAGCGGGTCAGTCCCATCTCCGCGTGGGTGCTCTCCGTCGGCCATTCTGCTGAGGAGTATAAGGGGCAGATAACTCATGAGTAATACCGAGTTCATCAACATGATCATCAAGACCAGTATTCTTGAACTCAGTCCCATTATCACTCCTGATATGCTTGATTTTGACGCCGAAGTTCGTCAAGGCCGTTGAAGAAAATCGTTTGAAGACATTCTGTACTTCAGATTTGTACAGGATAATGTGCACCCAAGTATAGCGAGAGAAATCATCAACAATAACAAAACCATATAAGCATGGGGTATTTGTTAGTGTGGCATAGTGAGTAGGACCAAAGAGATCCATATGAAGCAATTCAAAAGGATGAGTGGTAGTCATGATAGTCTTGGATGGATGCTTAGATCTGGTCATCTTTCCAGACTCACAAGCCCCACACAAGTGATCCTTGATCAATTTGCCACCCTCAATGCCAATGACGTGATATTTCTTCGCGACCGTGTGCAAGTTCCTCATGCCAGCGTGTCCAAGTCGTCGATGCCATAGCCAGCCTTCTGAAGTTTTTGCAAGTAGACATGTGGCCGGCTGTGGACCTGTAGAGAAATCAACAATATACAAGTCTCCTCTCCTAAAGCCTTCGAAGACTTTGGATTTGTCAGATTCCATGATGACAACACAACGATATGCCAAAGATGACAACCATATCAAGATCACAAAGCATCGAGACAGACATGAGGTTGAATCCAAGGGAATCGACAAGCATCACCTTATCCATGTGTCGATCCTTCGAGATTGCAACCTTACCTAGACCCAATACCTTGCTTTTTCCTTTATCAGCGTAGGTGATATGCTTCAGATGAGAGGGAGCCAGTGGAATGTTCATCAATAGGTTCTTGTCACCAGTCAAGTGGTTGGTGCATCCACTGTCGAGGACCCACTCAGTAGCTTTGGGTGTTTCATCCTGCAGATGAATTAGTACAGCTTACGAACGCATATGCTTCAGAGTGAAGAATATGACTTCAAATTCATCAGATTGAATTTCATCACATAGTATAGTAAGCAAAGTAATATGAGGACGTGAGAAATGAATGATTCATTTCTTCATGAATAGCTTGCGTCCTTTCAAGCATTTCCTCTGGTCTCCAGCAAATTCATCAGACGTTCAAGTTCGTCTGGAGACCTGACCCTGCATAAGAGATTAGTTCAATTTCTTCACCACCCACATCTGGAGGGGTGGCAAAGAGTTCATCATTCTACGAGCTCCATATGAGAAGCGTGGCATAGAAGCAAGCACACTTCGTTTCACAGGACGGGGGTTAGAGTACTCATATGAATAAGCAGAGAAATTCTTCGAGGACTTATGAACATAATGATTTGAAGAATAATGAGCATATTCATGACCCTTAGGTTTTCCCTGCGAAACAGAAGCATTAGCACGAGAATGATATGATTTTTGACCATATGAGGAATTTGGTCCATGTGAGGACTTTGATCCTTGTGAAGACTTTGGTCCAACTAAGGAATTTAATCTGGGGTTCCTGTTCTTCATTTGTGGTGTCATGAGGACATTCACCTGAAGACTTTCCAACTAGCTCTTGGGAACCCAGATTTTCTTTAGAGGGGGACCATTCCTACAGTTAGTTCCAACATATCAAGCAAATACTTCACCATTCTAATTTTTGAATAGTTTATAGTTGGAGTCAATTGACTCATCAAAGAAATGTGAAGATTCACAAGTAAAACCAGATAAATTGGATGGATCTACAGGAGGTCCTTTTGCAGCAACCCATGAGGTTTTGGGATACTGCTCAGGTTTCCAGTAAGATCCATCAGCATTGAGTTTCCTCTCAAAGGCAATACTCTCTTTTCTAGGGTTCCTGTTCAGAATCTGCTTTTTAAGCACATCACAAAGGGTTTGATGCCCTTTGAGGCTTTTGTATATGCATGTCAGATACAATTCCTTCAACCCTGCATTGTCGTCAGTGATACTTGTGGTATCCTCAGATGAGGAATTTGTGACCACGGAAATAGTTGAAGAATTTGCAGCAATAGAAGCATTTGAACTTTCAGGTGAAGAATGAGCAGTTTCACATTCGATGCATTTCAAACAAGGTGGAACGAAATCTTCCTGAGCGGTACTGATCTGTTGATCAAGCAAGGAGTCATTATCCCTTTCAAGATCTTCATGAGACACCCTTAGTTTTTCAAGATCTTGCTTTCTTTGAAGAAATTCATAAGAAAGCTTCTCATGATCGACTAAGAGAGCCTCATGACGACTTTGAAGGTTATCATACTTGGACTGAAGACTTTGAAGGTCCTTAGTCAAAGTTTGAGTATGATCCACTTCCTCATTCAATAGATCATCGCTTTTGTCTAGCTGTTTCTGAAGCTTTTCAATGACACTTTGTTGTTTAGTAGCAATATTAGCAAATTTGGAATAGCTAGGTTTCATGTAATCCTCAGATTCACCATCACTTGATTCAGAGGAGGAATGGTGTTTGAGTACCTTGGCACCTTTTGCCATGAAGCAATAGGTGGGAGCATAGTCGTCGTTGCTGACGTCAGAGTCGTTGGAGTTGCCATTTTCCTCATCATTGAAGATGGACTTGCTGACGAAAGCAGTAGCGAGAGCTAGGCTCGCCACACCAGAGTCCGACTCCTCCTCAGATTCCTCCTCTCCTTCATATTCTTCAGATTCTTCTTCAGAATCCATTTCCTTGCCAATAAGTGTCCGAGCCTTCCTTAAGTTGTTCTTCTTGTGCGATGAGGACTTTGAAGATGAGGACTTTGCAGATGAGGACTTTGAAGATTTCTTCTTTTTCTTCGAGTCATCAGAACGGTCATCCTTGTATTTCTTCTTCCTTGACTCTTTTTCCCAGAGAGGACAGTCAGAGATAAAGTGACCAGATTTCTTACATTTGTGGCAAGTTCTCTTCTTGTAGTCGCTTGATGAAGAATCTGATTTCTTCATGCCACTTCTTGATGATTTTCCGAACCGACCTTTCCTTGAGAACTTCTGGAATTTCCTCACGAGCATTGCTAGCTCCTGACTCGGTTCTTCAGGATCACCAAGGCTACTATCAGATTCTTCGTCTTCGGATGAGGAAATTGCCTTAGCCTTCAAAGCACGAGATCTTCCATAACTTGGCCCGTAGAGGTCTGTCTTCTCAGCTTGTTGGAATTCATGAGTATTGAGTCTGTCAAGAATATCATCAGGATCTAGTGACTTGTAGTCTCCACGTTCTTGAATCATTAAAGCAAGTGTATCGAATGAGGAATCAAGAGATCTCAGCAGTTTCTTCACCACCTCATGGTCGGTGATGTGAGTGGCACCAAGAGCCTGTAGCTCATTGGAGATATCAGTGAGGCAATCGAAAGTTTGCTGAACATTTCCGTTGTCGAGTCTTTTGAAGCGGTTGAAGAGATTGCGAAGAACATCAACTCGAGAGTCACGTTGAGTTGAAATGCCTTCATTGACTTTGGACAGCCTATCCCAGATAAGCTTAGCAGTCTCCAAAGCACTCACTCTCCCATACTGACCTTTGCTCAGATGGCCACATATGATATTCTTCGCTTGAGAGTTGAGTTGCTTCAATCTCTTCACATCAGCAGCGTTGATAGTGCGAGTGACAAAGGGAACACCATTTTCCACAACATACCAAAGATCGTTGTCAATTGCCTCAAGATGCATGCGCATCTTGTTCTTCCAGTAGGGGTAGTCTGTCCCATCGAAGGTAGGACACCCAGCTGAGACCTTGATCATGCCTCCAGTCGGCATAACTAAAACTCCAGGTGGTTAAACCAAAATCACACAGAACAAGGGAGTACTTTGCTCTGATACTAATTGAAAGTGCGTTATATCAACTAGAAGGGGGGTGAATAGGCGATTTTTACAAATTCGTCACTTGAGGAATTACTAGTTGAGGAATTTGCTACTTGACGAACTACTCGCAGCGGAATATGTACTCAAGTGCATGTGAAACATAACAGTAGCATAGTCATCATGATGAAATGAAACATACACAGAGCATGAGTAGCGTGAATAGGATAAGCAGGCAAAAGATAAGGTGACTGAAGAATTTGAGGTGAGGAAATTGAGAAAGTCTTCAGTCAAATTCTTCAAACAGTAACGATCAATTTCATCAATAGGTATACAAGGAAATGAAAGGGTTGAGGAAAAGGAACCAGGTAGCTCGATGAAGACAATGGTTTGATGACCCAGTTCCAACTGCAGTGACAGTCATACGTCTGGTTTGGAGCGGCCTGGTATTTAAACCAGAGGACACACAGTCCCAGGACACACAGTCCTTACCGTATTCTCCTTGAGCTAAGGTCACACAGACCTCGCCAACACTCGTGGTAAGTCTTCAGGGTGGACTTCCAAAACCCTCATAAACTGGTCACTCGGCGATTCACAATTGACTGCTGGATGCTCTAGACCACGGTCACCCGGCGATCCCCAATTGACTACAGGATGCACTAGACCATGACGCCTAACCGTCTGGAAGATACACAGTCTTCAAAGGTAAAAAGCATCGGTTCCACACAGGAACAATTTCTTCAGTGATGCTCAATCACTTTGAGTTTTGGTGGTTTGGGTTTTGGGTTTTTCCTCACTGATGATTTTCTCTCAAAGTCTTCGGAGGATGGGTTTTTCCTCACTGATGATTTTCGCTCAAAGTCCTCGAGGAATGGGTTGCTCTCAAATGACAAGTGTCAAGTTCTCTCTCGGAGCAGCCAACCAGCTAGTGGTGGTGGGGGCGGCTATTTATAGCCAGGGTGCAACCCGACATGATAAGACATAAATGCCCCCCAATGATATGACCGTTAGGTGGATAGAATATCTGGACAGCTGGCGCAAAGCACAACAATGGTCGGAATTAGAACTGTCAAATTCCTCAGGGCTTATCATATTCCTCACTTGTAGGTAATTCGCATTGGCGAAATCCTAACTCCTCAGTCAGACCAAATTCCTCAGAGACCAAAAGAACATCGTCTCTGTCACTAAAGAAGTTGACTGAACTGCAAGAGATTTCCAAAGGCTTCACTCGAAGGATTGGGTTAGGTTGAGGCTTTTGAGTTGAGCATCAGATGGAAATTTTTCCTTAGTATTACCTCGACCCCCTTTAACAGTACGGTGTTTCCTATGACTCAAAGAAAGGAAATGAAACACTAAAAACAAAAGTCTTCACGCTTCATTGTCCTCGTTCATATCTTCAAGGTCACACCATCTTCTTCATTTTCAAAGTCTTCAGGGAATACCAAAGTCTTCAGCAAAGTCTTCTCCAAAGTCTTCACCAAAGTCTTCAGTTGAAGACATTCATTTTTAGGGGTCGATATTCTTCTAATATACCAAACTCCTCATCGACTTATAGAGCATGTGTACACTCGCAAACATGTTAGTCCCTTAACCTATAAGTCTTCAATACACCAAAATCACTAAGGGGCACTAGATGCACTTACACTATTCGTTCGAATTCCCTGAAATGATCAGTTGTGAATTGCCTTAACCTGGCATGAAGAGTTTCAATGATCTCTAGGTCAAAAGTAATTCTTTTTGCCACTTAAGGAAATAACTCAACGAGTCACCTTCCCTAAGGTGCCCCATTGTGGGATCATGGCAATTATTTCCTCGCTACATTGGAACCTCTTCACCATCTATTTTAGCGTGGAATTTTTGCCTACCATTTGAACCTCCGTCATCTACCTCGTCTCATCTCTCTTGATAAGTTTTGTGTCTTAGCTCGGGAGATGTTTTGACATCTCATTCCATGAGTTGACCATGAGTCGCTCGATCTTCGTGAAGATCGATTCTTGTAGGGTTTTCCATCCCTTGTCGTTATGTTGGATGAAGATCCCAAAGGAAAGGTTGTCAAGATCATCATGGTGCCATGAATCAACATCTTCGAGAAGGGCAATTGGACCGTGAAGATTGTGGTAGCTTGTGTCCCCTCTGTCTTCTTACCCTACACCTGAATCTCGGGACGAGATTCTTGTTTAGTGGGGGTGAGTTGTCACAGCCCTAGAAATTGTTTGCAATAATCATGATAGTTGCATCACTGGCATTCATGCATCATGTTAAAATTCAAATGAATTTGAATTGGGGATTGATCAAACCCTAGCACCAATTAACCTCAAATAGGATCAACCTAAAATTATTTTTCAGTGAACCCAAAATGCCCTCTAAAATGTTCATCATTTTGGGCAAAGCCTAAATGCCTCTCCAAAAATGTTGCATATTTCCGAAGGCATGTTTGGGCTCTGGTTTAATTTTTTAACATGTTTGAATTGGAGTTATTAATTCTATACATAATATTTTATAACTCCAAATAATACTGGAAACACATGAGTGGCTCTAGGAATAATTTAGAAGGCCACATAAATATTTCCAGGTTTTTATAAAATAGTTTGATATTATTTCAAACCAGAACAAATTGCAGAGAAATAGAAAAGAAAACAAAATATGAAAAGGAGCTAACCTGGCAACTTACCTGCTTGTAGCCCAGCCGGCCCAACTGGCCAAGTGGCCAGTCGTCCCTGACCTCGCACCAGGAGGATGAGCGCATGGCCGCGGCTCGCCCGCACGCGCCCGGGACACGTCCTCCTTGCCGCCATCGCCCTGAGTCGATAAGGACGCCGCGAGGAACCCCGTGCACGTCTCCTCTCCACCCCGTGCTCATCCTCTCCCCTGGATCTCGCTCTCCTTGCCTCTCTACTCGGACCCGAGCGCCGCCGTGGCCGTCGTTCGACATAGCCGTGGCCACAAGCCACCTGCAGCCCCTCCAGCGCGTCCAGAAGCTCCGCCGGGACGCCTCCATCGTCCCCGTCAAGCCAAGCTTCGCCGGAGGCCCTGGATCACCACCCTTCCACTGTCTTCAACCTCCGGAACCGACGAGCATCTCCGTTCAATTCGTCACCTACTAGACGTCCCAGCGCTTGCCGAGCTACTTCCGGGAACCGATGTGAGGTCGCCTTCCTTTCCCCCTTGCTTCCATCGCCGCACGCACACCGTAGCCACTGCTCCCGCGAGCTCCGAGCTCCGGCTGTCGCCATGGCCGGTGAGCTCTGCACTCTTGAGCTCCTCCGCTTGCACTCATTGCTCCGGAATACTCACGCCGACCCCAGGAGGGCGTAGGGCCCTTTGTTTGGGCTCCTGCTGCACCGCAGTCTCGGCTACGCCGAGCTGTATCTCTGGCCGCCGCACATGCTCTCGCCGCTGTCATTTTAGGCCGCCCCGACCCATGTTGATGCCGCCAACGGAAGCGGGTCAGTCCCAGCTCCACGTGGGTGCTCTCCGCCGGCCATTTGGTCACCAGAGGAGGAATTCCGGTGACCTTCGCCGCGTCGTACCTCACCGGCGGCCTTAACCCCCAGCTAAGCATAGACTAGGCACTAATCTAATGACCTTTGGGTCGCTAACAGTGGGCCCAGGCCCTCTAATGGAATTAGTTTAGCTTAACACTAAACCTAATTAGTCCCTGAGTGTATGACATGCGGGTCCCAGTGTCAGGTTTGACCTGGACCAGGAGCTGTTGACCAGATGACGTTGTGATGACGTAATGCTAGCACAGTAATGATTTTTGGAATTAAAATAAATTAGAAATGATTTATTAATTTTCAAAAAATGCTTAAAACTTCTAAAAATCATAGAAAATAATCTGTAAGTCAGATGAAAATAATTTATATATGAAAAATGATCAGAAAAATCCAATGAATCTGTTTATGCCATGATCATGCATGTTTGAACAAGTTAACATCACCAACTAGGACATTTCATGATTAGGACAAATTTGATAAATAGTTTGGAGTTGGAATTTGATGCATATTTGGATTCCACTTCAATTAATATGACCAAATATTGAACTAGGTGAATTCAGTACCTTAACATGCCATGTCATACATCATGTTTGTTGCATTGCATTGAATGTGTTCATTTCCTTGTTTGCCGGTGTTGTTCCCTCTCGGTAGACATTGTTCCGACGATAAAATCGATGTCACCGATGAAGAGCTTTACCATCTTCAGAAGTGCCAGGCAAGCAACCCCCCCTTGAGCATACTGATATGAAACCACTCTCTCGCTCCTGCTCTGCTTTTCTGCATTAGGACAACAACGATTCAAGTGTTACATGTCCTCGGTAGTTGAACCCATTTCTTTGCATGACCTGTCTTTGCCACAGTAAATAGTTGAAACCACTTAGCATGAGTAGCGACTACTTGAGTCTTGTTGTGCTTACTCATCCATGCTTGCTTACTATGCCTGCTATGCTTAGAGTCGTGTGGGGTCTGATCCATTGATAACCCACAAGTGTAGGGGATCGTTTGTAGCCTTTTTCGATAAGTAAGAGTTTCGAACCCAACGAGGAGCTAAAGGTAGAACAAATATTCCCTCAAGTTCTATCGACCATCGATACAACTCTACGCATGCTAATGCTTGCTTTACCTAGAACAAGTATGAAACTACTTTGCGGGAATAAAACTAGAAGTACTTTGCGAGATAATAAAGAACGTGGAAATAAAAGTTAGGTGATGTTTTAATAAAAGAACAATAAAAGTAAATAACTTAGTAGAAAGCTTTTTGTGTAACGCAAGAGAAAGTTTGTCCCTAGGCAATTTAATATAATATGATATATACTTGTCATATGGAATGGGGGAAAGGCATACGCTAACACACTTTCCGTACTTGGATCATATGCACTTATGATTGGAACTCTAGCAGGCATCCGCAACTACCAAAGATCATTAAGGTAAAACCCAACCATAGCATTAAGTATCAAGTCCTCTTTACTCCCATACGCAACAACCCACCTACTCGGGTTTATGCTTCTGTCACTCAAGCAACCCACCATAGGCAAATCATGAACATATTGCAACACCCTACAGCGGGAATCCCTCATGTTTGCTAGACACGGAGGGCACCATAGGACACCACCATATCAACATACAACTCACATCCATAACATCATACCACAATTAAACCATAGGACAAAAGAGATCTACTCAAACATCATAGGATAGCCAAATATCATTGGGAAATAATATATGGAGTTGAGCACCATGTTTAAGTAGAGATTACAGGAGAGAAGAGAGGTGTTACACCACTGCATAGAGGGGGAGAGAGTTGGTGTTGACGGCGGCGAAGTTGTTGGTGTAGATCGCCGTCACAATGATTGCCCCGGCGGCGTTCCGGCGCCACCGGAAGAGAGGGGGAGAGAGCCTCCCTCATTCTTCTTCTTCCTTGGCCTCCCCGCTAGATGGGAGGAGAGCTCCCCCTCTGGTCCATGGCCTCCATGGCGGTGGAGGGGCAGGAGCCCCTCCTAGATTGGATCTCCCTCTCTGTTCACTTCTGTTTCGCGTTTCTATTTTCTGGCCGAAAACCGTTTCTTATATTCCCGGAGGTCCGTAACTCCGATCAGGCTGAAATTTTGAGGGGATTTTTTTTCCAAAAATTAGATTCCTTGCGCCCGAAGGAGAGCTCCAACTGACCTTCGAGGTGGGCACAACCCACCAGGGCGCGCCTAGGCCCCCTGGTCGCGCCCTGGTGTCTTGTGGGGGCCGTGGGCCTCCGTTTGCATTGATTCCACTTCTCAAAATTCACAAATATTCCAAAAAATCTCCATAAATTTTTATCGCGTTTAGACTTCGTTTGATATGGATATTCTGCGAAACAAAAAACATGCAACAAACAGGAACTGGCACTGGGCACTGGATCAATAGGTTAGTCCAATAAATCATATAAAATGCTGCCAAAAATATGTGAAAGTTGTATAATATTGGCATGAAACAATAAAAAATTATAGATACGACGGAGACGTATCAGCATCCCCAAGCTCAATTCCAAATCGTCCTCGAGTAGGTAAATGATAAAAAAGATATTTTTTGATGTGGAATGCTACCTAGCATAATCTTGATCATATATCTAATCATGGCATGAATATTAAGACACGAGTGGTTCAAAGCAATAGTCTAGTTTTGACATAAAGACATTAATACTCAGGCATCCCAACAAACAATCATGTCTTTCAAAATATCAAGGCTAAAGAACTCTAGCCCTACAAAATCATATAGCCTTGTCATGCTATGTCTTCTTAACACAAAGTATAAATCATGTACTACCCCGGTGTCAGCCAAGCAATTGGTTCATACATTTTAACGTGCTTCAGCATTTTCAACTCTCAAGCAATATATGAGGCAAGCCATGGATATAGCACTATGGGTGGAATAGAATATGGTGGTAGGTTTCAAAGGGGTAAAAGTGGAGAAGAAAGTCTCGCATAAACTCAGCGTATCAACGTGCTATGGAGATGCCCATGAATAGATATCAATGCGAGGAGTAGGGATTGCCATGCAACGGATGCACTAAGAGCTATAAGTGTATGAAAGCTCAATATGAAAACTAAGTGGGTGTGCATCTAACTCTATAATGAAAAATTCCCACTAGTATATGAAAGTGACAACATAGGAGACTCTCTATATGAAAAACATGGTGCTACTTTGAAGCACATGTGTGGAATTAGCATGCCCCTTCTACTTCTTTCATTTCTTTTCTTTTTTTTTCTTTTCCTTTTTTTCTATTTTTTTCCTTTGTCCGGAGCCTCATCCCGACTTGTGGGGGAATCATAATTTCCATCATCCTTTCATCACTGGGGCATGTTCTAATAATGAATAATGATGATCATCACACTTCTATTTACTTACAACTCAATATTACAATGATAGTAGAACAAAGTATGACTCTATATGAATGCAATGATCTAGCATAGCAAAGATATCAAAAAAGGGAAAAGCCATGGAAACATCATGATAGATATCTTACGATCATGTAATGCAATATGACAATGAATGCTCAAGTCATCAGAACGAAAGCGGTGGAAGTTGCATGGCAATATATCTCGGAATGGCTATGGAAATGCCATAATAGGTAGGTATGGTGGATGTTTTGAGGAAGATATAATAAGGCTTATGTGTGATAGAGCGTATCATATCACGGGGCTTGGATGCACCAGCGAAGTTTGCACCGACTCTCGAGGTGAGAAAGGGCAATGCACAGTACCGTAGAGGCTAGCAAATTGCGGAAAGGTAAGAGTGCGTATAATCCATGGACTCACATTAGTCATAAAGAACTCAGATACTTATTGCAAAAGTTTTATTAGCTCTCTCGAAGCAAAGTATTACTATGCATGCTCCTAGGGGGGAGGTTGGTAGGAATTAAGCATCGCGCGCCCCCGACCTTCACACAAAGATAGACAATCAAGGATAAATTGTGCTCCAACTTCCTAGCATAACGGGAGACTATACGTGCATGCTTCGGGAATCACAAACCTTAACATCAATATCTTACTAAACACGATCATCCACTAGTACCTCCCACATATTATCATCTCTATATCACAAAACTATTGCAAGGAATCAAACATATCATATTCAGTGATCCCTAAGTTTTATGTAGGATTTTATGACTAACCATGTGAATGACCAATTCCTGTTGACTCTCTAAATAGATATAAGTGAAGCAAGAGAGTTTAATTCTTTCTACAAAAGACTATGCTCTAATAAATATAAGTGAAGCAAAAGAGCATCCTACGAATAACGGTTTTCTATGTGAAGAGAAACAGGCAATCCAAACTTCAAATGATATAAGTAAAGCACATGAAGCATTCTATAAAGCCATACTCAAAAGATATAAGTGAAGTGCAATGAGCATTCTATAAATCAACCATGGAATATCTCATACCATCATGGTGCATAAAATAAAAGTGAAAACTAAACAAAAAAGATGCTCCAACATTTACACATATCACATGAACGAAACGAAAACGAAAACATACCGATACTTGTTAAAGAAAGATGGGATGCCTTCCGGGGCATCCCCAAGCTTAAACGCTTGAGTCTCCTTGGATATTTACTTTGTGTGCCTTAGGCATCCCCAATCTTGAACTCTTGCCTCTCCTCCTTCTCCTCATATCGACACCTCCTCGATGTTCGAACACTTCATCCACACAATACTTAACAGAAGACTGGTGCGATCCGTTAGTATAATAAAGCAAATTCCTACTTTAAGTACTGTTGCAAACCCATTCATATTTTATATTTGCATTAGCCCTGCTGTATTATAACTTCTCCATGGCTTATACCACCGATAAAATCGATAGTTTCATCAAAACAAGCAGAACAATGCATCAAAAACAGAATCTGTCTTAAACAGGACAGTCTGTAGTAATCTGAACTTTGACCATACTTCTGTAACTCCAAAAATTCTGAAAAATTAGGAAGAAATAAACATTTTGTATAGCAATACTGTGTAAAAATTTCAGAAACTTTTGACATACAGTAAAAAATGAAAATTCACGCACTACATCCAAAGTTTCTGCTTTTACACCGCACATACCAACAAGCAATCTAATCATCCTAAAGGCAAATCTTGGCACATTATTTTTATAATACAATGGATTTGTACAAGGGGATAATTATTTTTGTTGGAAAATTTTCCATGATTCAAGACTCACAAAGTTTCCATGGGCATGAACAAAGTTCAAGCATATCCTCCACTTCAACAATGCTCATCGTCTCTCTCACTTTCACCTTTCCTTTTGTGAAGTTTTAGGTTCCCGTCTATATTTTTTTTAATTTATAAAATCACACAACATAATAAAATGACTCTGTAAAACTTCCGGGTTCTCTCCCTGGCAGCGCATTCTTTAAAGCCATTAAGCTAGGCATAAAGTGCTCAAGTAATGGATCCACCCGGATACCAAGCTATATCAAAGCCAATTTTAATTAACAATGATTTGTAATTTAGTAGTGAGCACAAAGTGATATATATCATGTGACAACGAAGTCTAACTCTCTTCCTATGCATCGGCATGTCATACAAGAACAATTCATGCACATTAAGTAAACGCCCATACATATCATAAGTAGTTTCTTGCAATTTTATATTATTGGAAACATAGAGAGGTGAAGATGTAGTTCCTCTTTCATAATAATTGCAAGTAGGAGCAGCAAGCACATGCATATTATAGTCATCAAAATCATCATGTGTAGTGGTAAAACGCAACCCATCAATGTAATTCTTAATAAGAGCAAACTTCTCCGATATAGTGTAGTTAGGAGAATTCAAAAAGATAATAGGATTAGCATGTGTGGGTGCAATAGCAACAATTTCATGCTTAACATAAGTAACTATAGCAAGTTCATCTCCATAAGCATAATTCATATTGGCATCTTGGCCACAAGCATAGTAAGCATCAAGTTCATCAAAAAGGGATATTTCAAAAGAATCTAGGGGATCATAGCAATTATCATAGCATTCATCCTTCGGTAAGCACGAAGGGTAATTAAACAATGTATGAGTTGAAGAGTTACTCTCATTAGAAGGTGGACACGGGTGATCAATCCGATCTTCCTCCTTTTGTTCTTCGCTCTCCTCCTCATCTTTTTCATCTAATGAGCTCACAATTTCAGCAATTTCTTCTTCCATAGATCCCTGCAAAATATTAGTCTCTTCCAAGGCAGTGGACATTCTTTCAATAAATTCATTAATATCAACATTGTATTCATAATTATCATAGCAATATTGAAGTATGGCAAGATTTTTAGATTCGTAAGAAACATCATCATACTTTTCCATCAAAGAAGCAACTTCATAAGCACCTTTAAAAGCAACAAATTCTTCTATTCGTTCCACATCATAGTAATCATAAATACATTTAGCATAAGAAGCTAAGGTTTCATTATCATTAAATCTATTATATACTTAAAACAATAGAAAAGGAATGGCTCAGATTTTGAAGTAAAAAAGAGTTAAAAACAACGGCTGTGATTGCTTAGTACACATGCATGAGTCCTTATAACGTACGTTTCCAGCCAGACAATGAAAGAGATGAGTCAGAAAAAAAGAGCCCAAGTCCTGATGAAATTTTTGTTGCTAAGTTCAAGGTATTGTAATCCCTAGACACTACCTTTTTTTTAGAACAGCTAGGCAGTTCCTAATCTGTATGAAAGAGCCTGTCCGACCTGCAAAAAAAAGATCATGTCCGATTATTAGGCGGCCCAGATTACCTAGAGTTGTACGTGCAAAAGGGATGTAGCCTATTTTTTTGGAAAAAGAAGACCGAAGACGTGTACAAGCATGTACGTATCTAGGAAAAGGATAGATGCATCCATGAATTTAAGGGGGGGGGGGCTTTCCCACATTGTGATAGCATGCATGCGAACGAATACAACACTTCTATATACGAGTACTATACATCACAAGTCTAGGCAGTACGCAGTTAAAAAAATCCAGCGGTATGTAGTACACGTGATAGAGATTTCGAGCAAAACAGAGGAAGAAAAGAAAAAACTAATCAACATGGGCAATACATATTTATTTTTGTTAAGAAAAGGCAATACAAGCTTTTCGTTAAACTTTTGCCTAAAAAGCTATCAATACTCAAGGTTACAGACTTTGCCATAATTTTGAATTTGAGCTAAGATATAAAAAAGAAAATAAAGAATACTATGGATCCAGCCAAGCTGTATAGTTTATCGCACTTGAATACAAAAAAAGTAGGCCTACATCCCGTGCGTAAGTGAGGTCAGCGACATATCGAATAGTAGGCGCTCCACATTTTGAGCGACCCAAGGACTGCGGGAGTATAGTAAATAGACATCAAATGAGTTTACAGTAGACGGGTTATGTCCAGAAACTAAACGTTAGTACTTACACTAAATATGCCAGGTACATGCAAATAAGCAGAGATATCTTTCATTGGTCTAAATCGGCTCTCATGATTTTGTAACCAGTATATTTGTTCGGTGCACCATCAGAATGTTGTTGTACAAACGCACTCTAGATACAACTCTTAACTATTATATACTTAAAAGAATGTAACTAAGTCTGGCGTAATAAACAAAATAGAATTAGCGTTTTATATCCCATACAAACTCCATATGAAGATCATAAATAACCAAATTGCATTTATGTAAGAAATTCAACATAAAATCAAATCTAGAATATAGAAATTAAATGTCATTAACAAATATAGACTATTTTATATTATGTATGAAAATATGGTGACAGTGGCTCAATGTCAACATATCATACATTAGTGATCAATGTATCAACATACATATAATGCTTAGATATATCAATATGCACAAGCCTGGCAATTGAAAGTAAATGGCAAACCTCATGCTAATTGGAGCTATACTACACTTGGAAGAACAAAAAAAAAGTATATGCATATGTATGAACTGTGTACAAGATATGCATATCATCATGCAAGAACAATCGGTGTTCGATGCCAACCTGCTACATGTGTAAAATAATGTATATAATGTGAGTTAAGGATGCAAAACTGTATTTTGGCTGCAAGAGCAGAAGTTGGAAACAAAATATCATGTAAACTATGTAGCAAGTTGTTCCGGTTATGTTAAAAATATATAAATCAGTCCCTATAAAAAAATGCATGACAATAAAGGGGAAATTAGGATGATACTAAGTGAGAGATGACGTTTCTTTCAAGTCTATCTATGAACTTTATCTGATAATTACATTGGCCGGTATGTGCCTAAGGCAATTCCAGTGAGACACCATAGCTTGAAGCATCTAGAAGTGATGGTGCATGTGGAAATATATCATAAAATATAGTATAATTCGTCAATGTCTAAAGTCTATAATTCCTTAAAATTGTTAAGCATTGAGCTGAATGCAGGACAAGAACAAAAACAAGGTATACCTCATCAATATTAATACTTAATTACGAGGGAAATATCTCTAAAAATTATAGCAGCAAAGATAAATTGAAAGGATTGGGATTAATATACAAAACATCAAAAGATTATTATAAAGTCAATGGTTTTGAATGGTTTGATCCGGGTCGCAATGTCATCGTTTTTTCATTGTTGTTGTTAGACACAAAAATATCATTGTCAACAACAAAATGCACACTCCATCAAATACCAAAGATAGCATTGGTTTTTATTACCACTTTTTATATTCTCAACTATTTCTATACGAATATAGCATCAAAATATAAATCAAATTGTAGTTTGCAATAGAGCACATACCAATACATTGTAAATCTAGCCGCGCAAATGCGCGGGTCACCCAGCTAGTTTGCATGAAAAGGGAAGGTGTGGAGAGCTCATCCTAGAGCAACAAGTAATATCATATCTCAAGCATAGCTCCCGAGCATACCAATGCAACATATGAATTTGATCCCATAACAATTTCCCTTTTTGAGTCAAGCGATAATATCTAAAGTATTCACGTTGATCCAACATTACTCCCATTATCAAGTTAATGGGGTCTTCTCAGGATTATCAAAGTAGTATTTAATACTTTGCACATAACTAGCATCGAGGGTTTTAGGAGGTTCCCCATCACCACGAGTAGCAAGTACCACTAATTTTTTTTGGTGTTTCGTATTCCATATCCATAACTAAAGATATAAAACAACTATTAACATAAAATAAAAATTACTTAGTGATAAAGCAAACAAGCACACACGAAAATATTCACCCCACGCTATTGCTCCCCGGCAACGGCGCCAGAAAAAGGTCTTGATAATCCACAAGTGTAGGGGATCGTTTGTAGCTTTTTTCGATAAGTAAGAGTGTCGAACCCAACGAGGTGCTAAAGGTAGAACAAATATTCCCTCAAGTTATATCGACCATCAATACAACTCTACGCACGCTAATGCTTGCTTTACCTAGAACAAGTATGAAACTACTTTGCGGGAATAAAACTAGAAGTACTTTGCGAGATAATAAAGAACATGGAACTAAAAGTTAGGTGCTGTTTTAAT
This sequence comes from Elymus sibiricus, assembly GCA_039707655.1. Taxonomy (NCBI): domain Eukaryota; kingdom Viridiplantae; phylum Streptophyta; class Magnoliopsida; order Poales; family Poaceae; genus Elymus; species Elymus sibiricus. Next base: position 85,492,285 of record CM077663.1, read on the forward strand.
AAAAGAACAATAAAAGTAAATAACTTAGTAGAAAGCTTTTTGTGTAACGCAAGAGAAAGATTGTCCCTAGGCAATTGAATATAATATGATAGATACTTGTCATATGCAATGGGGGAGAGGCATACGCTAACACACTTTCCGTACTTGGATCTGATGACCCACAAGTATAGGGGATCAATCGCAATCCTTTCGATAAGTAAGAGTGTCGAACCCAACGTGGAGCAGAAGGAAATGACAAGCGGTTTTCAGCAAGGTAGTTTCTGCAAGCACTGAAATTGTCGGTAATAGATAGTTTGATAGCAAGATAATTGGTAACAAGCAAGTAACGGCAACGGTAAACAAGGTGCAGCAAGGTAGCCCAATACTTTTGAGGCAAAGGACAGGCCATAACAATCACTAGTAATAGGCAAAGTGTTCTTGAGGGTACACGAGAATTTCGTCTACTCACTTTTATCATGTTGGTTTGATTCGTGTTCGCTACTTTGATAATTTGATATGGACCGGTGCTAAGGTGTTGTTCTTACTTGAACTAACAACCTACTTATGATTAACCCCCTCGCAAGCATCCACAACTACGAGAAAAGTATTAAGACAAAGTCTAACCATAGCATTAAACACGTGGATCCAAATCAGCCCCTTACGAAGTAGCGCATAAACTAGGGTTTAAGCTTCTGTCACTCTAGCAACCCATCATCTAATAACTACTCCACAATGCATTCCCTTAGGCCCATGAATGGTGAAGTGTCATGTAGTCGACGTTCACATGACACCACTAAGGGAATCACAACATACATATCATCAAAATATTGAACACATATCAAATTCACATGATTACTCGCAACATGACTTCTCCCGTGACCTCAAGAACAAAGGTAACTACTCACAAATAATAATCATGCTCAAGATCAGAGGAGTATTGAATAGCATAATGGATCTGAACATATAATCTTCCACCAAATAAACCATATAGTAATCAACTACGCAAGGTAATCAACACTACTAGTCACCCATAGGTACCAATCTGAGGTTCCGGTACAAAGATTGAACACAAGAGATGAACTAGGGTTTGAGAGGAGATGGTGCTGTTGAAGATGATGATGAATATTGGACTCCCAAAGATGAGAGGGGTGTTGGTGATGACGATAGCTTTGATTGCCCCCTCCGGGAGGGAAGTTCCCCCGGCGGAATCGCTCTGCCGGAGGGCAAAAGTGCTCCTGCCCAAGATCCGCCTCGAGGCGGCGGCGCTTCGTCCCGAAAGTCCTCCTCTGATTTTTTCTAGGTCAAGAGTAACCTTATACCATAAGATGGGCACCGGAGGTAGGCCGAGGTGGCCACAACCCATCAGGGCGCGCCCAGGGGGGGCTGGCGCGCCCTGGTGGGTTGTGCCCACGTGGGAGGCCCCCTCCGGTAGTTTTCAGCTCCAGTATTTTTTATTAAATGCAAAAATAATCTCCTTAAAATTTCAGCTTCATTGGAGTTGTGCAGAATAGGTATCTCTGACGTGCTTTTCTTGGGTTCAGAATTCCAGCTGCCGGTATTCTCCCTCTTTTTGTAAACCTTGCATATTATGAGAGAAAAGGCATAAGAATCACTCCCCAAAGCATTATTATTCAACAAAACAAAGTAAATAATAGTAGGAAATCATGATGCAAAATGGACGTATCAACTACCCCAAGCTTAGACCTCGCTTGTCCTCAAGCGAAAGCCGATATTGAAAAGCATGTCCACATGGTTTGAGAGAGAGGTGTCGATAAAAACAAAATACGGACATAGAAGCATCATGCTTATTAACATAACAGCAACAAACTCTAACATAAGAACTTATTTCAATACATTTTTATCACAAAGCTTCTCATGAACAAGTAACAATTCATCACAACATAGAAGTATGAAGCATAAACCTTATTGGGAACCAACAAACTATGCTCTCAGTCAACTTTGCAACTACACTTCGTCATATTTTCAGGAAGGATCTCATGTCGGAGCCTTTTGGCAAGTCCACATACTCAACCATCATTTAGTCTTCTATGATTGCTAACGCTCACGGCATACCCATGAACAAAAAGTTTCAACCGGACACGTAGGAAGATAGGGGCTTATAGTTTTGCCTCCTACCTCACTCACCTCAAGGGTGATGTCAACAATAATAACTCATGCTCACCCATATCCAACTAGATATATATGCCTAGATCTTTCCTCACCACATGATGCTTGCAAAAGAAAAAGTAAAAAGGAATAGGGAAGAATACTTTGACTCTTGCATAAAAGTAAGTGCATAAAAGTAAAAGATAGGCCCTTCGCAGAGGGAAGCAGAGGTTGTCATGCGCTTATTGGTTTGTATGTTCAATCCCTTAATGTAAAAGAACGTCACACTATATTGCCCCCTATGATAGCAACCTTTATTATGCAGTCCATCGCTTTTATTACTTTGCCATCATAAGTTCGTATAGCGCTTAATTTTCTCTTAGACTAATTGATCAAACACTTTTAGAAGCAATTTTTATTGCCTTATTGCACCAATGACAACTTACTTGAAGGATCTTTCTAGATCCATAGGTAGGTATGGTGGACATTTAAATAAGGAGTTTGGGTTTTGGTTTTTGGATGCATAAGTAGTATCTCTACTTAGTGCGGAATTTTGGCTAGCAAAGATATTGAGCAAGCACCACATGTTAAAGGATCTATGACAATATAACTTCTATGTGGATAAGAACAAACATAAATCATTACGTTGTCTTCCTTGTACAACGTCAACAATTTTGACATATAATATTTGATGGGGGCTCGCAATCATAAAAGATGTCCAAGATAGTGTATTTTCATGTGAATCTTGTCTTCCCTTATTAATTCTTTCATGAATTGCATCATTGACCAATGCTATGTTTGTCAATCTCCAACAAATTTTACTACTTATACTTTTCCTTATGTGATTTCATTACTCACCATAAGATTAGCATATGATTCTTTTCATTTGTTTCATCTTTTCTTTATTTTGATTGCAACAAGAAAGTAGAGAGGCAAAAACTCAAACTAAACTATATTATATAACTCTCACTCGATTACATAGAAAGATAGACCACGGAACTAACACACGAAAATAGATCATGCTAAACTTTAATTCAACTAAAGCAAAGGGAAACTAAGGATCGAACTAAAATAGGTAAAGGTGAATAAAAGTGGTGGTGATACGATACCGGGGCACCTCCCCCAAGCTTGGCTCAATCCAAGGGGAATGCCCATACCCGTGTGCTTAAGTCTCCTTTGGTGGTGGTGATGAACAAGGTGGAGGTGTAGAGGAAGCCTTCTTCTTCAACTTATATTTAAGCATAAAGTTTTCCTCCCTTAGGTCATCATTCTCCAACTCAAGCTTTAATATCCTTTGGCATAGGGCCATCTTGCTTTCCTGCAGAAAACGAGACGGGATAAATTGGACCATAGGTTTGTATCTTCTAGGGAGGCTTGATTTCTTGAATTCCACATGCATATCTCCAGGTTGAGGCAATGGATCATCCTCTTCCTCAGAGCTGTCATCTTTTTTTTCCTGCATGGTAGCATCTTCCTCCTCCTCCGAGGTCCATAGATAGGGGTAAATTTCCCTAAAGATCTTCGGATCTGGAACATAGGGATCAACATGGCTCTCTCCCTCCGAATCTCGAGACGACATATTTCTAGATCTGCTAGGGAAACAACACGAAACAAGAACAGAGGATTTTTCTGTGATGCGGTCGTCAAAATAGTCGGGGGTATATATAGAGAATTTTTATTCTTGGGGAATAAGTATTTGGAAGGAAAACGGAGTCGGGAAGGCATCCGAGGTGGGCACAACCCACCAGGGCATGCCTAGGGGTGCCTGGCGCGCCCTGGTGTATCGTGCTCGCCTCGATCACCTTCCGGTTTATTTTTTATTTCCAAAATTCTAAAATATTCCAAAACTAACAAAAAATATTTTTGCGGATTTTTTGGAGTCCGTTTACTTACCGTATCACATACCTCCTATTTTTAACTATTCTGGAGTGTTCCCGAAGGTTTTTTTATGCGTTCCTCCGGTGTCATGGTTTGGATAACATTGCTTTCAACGTTAATAGGCGTACCTGAGATATAGTTCTTAATTCTTTGTCCATTGACCACCTTCGGGTTAGTACCTTCGGTGTTATTAATCTTGATAGCTCCAGAACGATAAACCTCTTCGATAATATATGGTCCTTCCCATTTTGAGAGAAGCTTTCCTGCAAAAAATCTTAAACGAGAGTTGAACAAAAGAACATAATCTCCTATTTTGAATTCCCGTTTTTGGATTCTTTTGTCGTGCAATCTTTTTACTTTTTCTTTGAATAGTTTGGCATTTTCATAGGCTTGGGTTCTCCATTCATCTAGTGAGCTAATATCAAATAGCCTCTTTTCACCGGCAAGTTTGAAATCATAGTTGAGTTCTTTAATTGCCCAAAATGCTTTGTGTTCTTTAATAGCCTCTTTTCACCGCAAGCTTTCCCATACACCATTTTATATGGAGACATACCCATAGGATTTTTATAAGCTATTCTATAGGACCAAAGTGCATCATCTAATTTCTTAGACCAATTCTTACGAGACCTATTGACGGTTTTTTGTAATATTAATTTTATTTCTCTATTGCTAAATTCAACTTGACCACTATATTGAGGACGATAGGGTGATGCAATTCTATGTTTAACATCATATTTAGCAAGCATCTTACGGAAAGCACCATGAATAAAGTGTGAACCACCATCGGTCATTAAATATCTAGGGACTCCAAACCTCGGGAAGATAACCTCTTTAAGCATTTTAATGGAGGTGTGGTGATCGGCACTACTAGTTGGAATAGCTTATACCCACTTAGTGACACAATCAACCGCAACCAAAATATGAGTGTACCCATTGGAGGAAGGAAAAGGCCCCATATAATCAAAACCCCAAACGTCAAATGGTTAGACAACAAGTGAATAAATCATAGGCATTTCCTGACGCTTATCGATATTACCAATTCTTTGACATTCATCACAAGACAAGACAAACTTACGGGCATCCTTGAAGAGAGTAGGCCAATAAAAACCAGATTGCAATACCTTATGAGCAGTTCTATCTCCAGCATGATGTCCTCCATAAGCTTCGGAATGACATTTCCGTAGGATTTGTTCCTGTTCATGCTCAGGTACACAACGTCTAATAATACCATCTATGCCTTCTTTATAAAGGTTTGGGTCATCCCAAAAGTAATGTCTCATGTCATAGAATTTTTTTCTCTTTTGTTGATAAGTAAAGCTAGGTGGTATATATTTAGCGACAATATAATTAGCATAATCAGCATACCAAGGTGTGTTTTGTGAGACACTTACTGCAGCTAGCTGTTCATCAGGGAAACTATCATCAATAGGTAGTGGGTCATCAAGAATATTTTCTAACCTAGACAAGTTATCAGCTACGGGGTTCTCAGCTCCTTTCCTATCAACGATGTGTAAGTCAAATTCTTGAAGCAAAAGAACCCACCTAATGAGTCTAGGTTTAGCATCTTTCTTTTCCATAAGGTATTTTATAGCAGCATGATCGGTGTGAAAAATAACTTTGGAGTTAACAATATAGGATCTAAATTTATCACAAGCAAACACAACTGCTAAAAATTCTTTTTCAGTAGTAGCATTGTTTCATTGGGCACTGTCTAGAGTTTTACTAGCATAATGGATAACATTCAATTTCTTATCAACTCTTTGTCCTAGGACAGCACCAACAACATAATCACTAGCATCACACATAATTTCAAAAGGCAAGTCCCAATGAGGTGGTTGTACGATAGGTGCAGAGGTTAAGGCTTTCTTGAGTGTTTCAAAGGCTTCCACACAATCATCATCAAAAACAAAAGGAATATCATTTTGCAAAAGATTAGTAAGAGGCCTAGAAATTTTAGAGAAGTCTTTAATGAACCTCCTATAAAAACCAGCATGACCAAGAATATTTCGAATACCTTTAATATCCTTAGGACATGGCATTTTCTCAATTGCATCAACTTTAGCTTTATCCACCTCAATACCTCGTTTAGATATTTTATGCCCCAAGACAATGCCTTCATTAACCATAAAGTGGAACTTCTCCCAATTTAAGATGAGATTAGTTTGTTCACATCTCTGCAAAACTCGATCAAGGTTGCTTAAGCAATCATCAAAAGAAGTACCATAAACGAAAAAATCATCCATGAAAACCTCCACAATCTTTTCACAAAAATCAGAGAATATAGCAGTCATACATCTTTGAAAGGTAGCAGGTGCATTGCATAAACCAAAAGGCATATGTCTATAAGCATAGGTTCCAAAAGGGCAAGTAAAGGTAGTTTTCTCTTGATCGGATTGTGACACAGGTATTTGAGAGAAACCAGAATATCCATCTAGGAAACAAAAGTGTGTGTGCTTAGATAGTCCCTCTATCATTTGATCAATGAACGGTAGAGGGTAATGATCTTTCCTAGTAGCTTTATTTAATTTTCTAAAATCAATTACCATTCTATATCCAATGACAATTCTTTGTGGAATGAGTTCATTCTTATCACTGGAAACAACGGTAATACCTCATTTCTTAGGGACACAATGAACGGGACTTACCCATATACTATCAGCTATGGGATAGATTATACCTGCTTCCAGAAGCTTTAATATTTCAGTTCTTACCACTTCTTTCATCTTAGGATTCAATCGCCGTTGGTGATCAACAACGGGTTTAGCATCAGGTTCCATATTAATCTTGTGCTGACATAGAGTGGGACTGATGCCCTTAAGATCATCAAGAGTATATCCAATAGCAGCCTGGTGCTTCTTTAAAACTTTCAATAATCTCTCTTCTTCATGTTCTGAAAGGTTAGCACTAATAATAACAGGATATATCTTTTTCTCATCAAGATAAGCATACTTCAAAGTGTCAGGCAATTGTTTCAATTCAAACACAGGATCACCTTTAGGTGGAGGAGGACCTCCAAGAGTTTCAATAGGCAAATTGTGTTTCAAGAGAGGTTGTTGTCTGAAGAAAATTTGATCTATTTCATTTCTTTCGCGCAAATGCATATCATTTTCATGGTCGACCAAATATTGTTCTAAGGGATCAGTAGGAGGCACAACAATAGAAGCAAGACCAATTATTTCATCCTTACGAGATAACGCTTTATCACGGGGTTGTCTACTAAACTTGGAAAAATCAAACTCATGAGACACATTACCAAAACTGACACCGACAGTTTGTTTTTCACAATCTATCTTAGCATTGACGGTGCTCAAGAAAGGTCTACCAAAGATAATGGGACAAAAGTCATCTTGTGGGGAACCAAGGACTAGAAAATCATTAGGATATTTTACTTTCCCACACAAGACTTCAAGATCTCTAACAATGCCAAGTGGTCTGATAGTGTCTCTATTAGCAAGTTTAATAGTGACATCAATGTCTTCCATTTCAGCAGGTGCTATTTCATCCATAATTTCTTGGTATAAGGTAAAAGGGATAGCACTCACACTAGCACCCAAATCACATAAACCATGATAGCAATGATCTCCTATTTTGACTGAGACAACAGGCGTGCCTTCTATGGGTCTATGTTTATCTTTTTCATCAGGTTTAGCAATTCTAGCAGCTTTATCACAAAAGTAGATAACATGCCCATCAATATTTTCTACCAAGAGATCTTTAACCATAGCAACACTAGGTTCTACTTTAATTTGCCCAGGGGGTTTAGGTGCTCTTATATTACTCTTACGAACCACATTTGATACCTTAGCATGTTCCTTTGTCCTAACAGGGAAAGGTGGTTTTTCAACATTGTAAAAGATGGTTTCTTCTTTAGCTATGACCGGTTATTTAATTTCTTCCTTAATAGGGGGATGATATTTAAACCACTTCTCCTTAGGGAGATCAACGTGAGTAGCAAATGCTTCACAAAAAGAGGCTACTATCTCAGAGTCAAGTCTATATTTAATGCTAAACTTGTGAAATCTATCGGTATTCATAAAAGATTTAATACAATCAAATTCAAGCTTTATACCTGACTCATTACCTTCGTCGAGTTCCCAATCTTCAGAGTTGCGTTTAATTCTTTCTAAGAGATCCCACTTGAATTCAATAGTCTTCATCATATAAGAACCAAGACAAGAAGTATCGAGCATGGATTGATCATTATGCGAAAGCCGAGCATAAAAATTCTGAATGATAACTTCCCTCGGAATATCATGATTGGGGCATGAATATAACATTGATTTAATCCTCCCCCAAGCTAGAGCGATACTTTCTCCTTCACAAGGCCAAAAAATTATATATATAATTCCGATCACGATGAACTAGATGCATAGGATAAAACTTTTGATGGAATTCCAATTGCAAACGATTCCAGTTCCACGATCCAAGATCATCAGATAGCCTATATCATGTCAATGCTTTTCCCTCCAAAGATAAAGGGAAAACCTTCTTCTTAACTTCATCTCCGGGTAAACCTGCAAGCTTAAATAATCCAGAAATCTCGTTCACATATAAAAGGTGCATATCAGGATGTTCAGTTCCGTCTCCCGCATAAGGTTTAGCAAGCAGTTGTTCTATCATACCCGAAGGAATTTCATAAGTAACATTTTCAGTAGGTGTTGTAGGTTGAGGGGCAACTAATTGTGGTTCCGGTCGAGTTGAAGATACCCCGAACAAACCCCTCAAAGGATTGTTCTCCATAGTAGCAAGTAGCAATAAATTTCAGCACGTAGTATAAGTTTTTCCTTACCGATTTCCACTTACCAAGAGCGCTTCACTCCCCGGCAACGGTGCCAGAAAAGAGTCTTGATGACCCACAAGTATAGGGGATCAATCATAATCCTTTCCATAAGTAAGACTGTCAAAACCAACGAGGAGCAGAAGGAAATGACAAGCGGTTTTCAGCAAGGTAGTTTCTGCAAGCACTGAAATTGTAGGTAACAAATAGTTTGATAGAAAGATAATTGGTAACAAGCAAGTAACGGCAATGGTAAAAAAAGTGCAGCAAGGTAGCCCAATCCTTTTGTGGCAAAGGATAGGCCAGAACAATATCTTATAATAGGCAAAGTGTTCTTGAGGGTACACGGGAATTTCATCTAGTCACTTTTACCATGTTGGTTTGATTTGCGTTCGCTACTTTAATAATTTGATATGTGGTTGGACCGGTGCTTGGGTGATGTTATTACTTGAACAAACCTCCCACTTATGATTAACCCCCTCACAAGCATCCGTAACTATGAGAAAAGTATTAATATAAAATCTAAGCATAGCATTAAACGTTTGGATCCAAATCAGCCCCTTACGAAGTAGCGCATAAACTAGGGTTTAAGCTTCTGTCACTCACTACTGGAATCGGAGTATTTGCCGTCTGCCTGTTCTTTGCCGTCTGCCGGCGGACGGCAAAGAAAGTCTTTGCCGTTAGCTTTCACAAAACAGACGGCAAAGAATTGGCTGATGGCAAAGATTTTGTTTGCCATCACTCAGTTCTTTGCCGTCTGCCAGCTGACGGCAAAGAGCCAACAGGCAGACGGCAAAGAACTGGATGATGGCAAAGATTCTGTTTGCCATTAGTCAGTTCTTTGCCGTCTGCCAGCTGACGGCAAAGAGCCAACAGGCAGACGGCAAAGAAAAGCAGACGGAAAAGAGCTCAGTTTGCCGTATGTAGAAAAATTGCGGACGGCAAAGAAAAAACACACCATGCGGATCGATCCCACGGATCGATGACATGGCATGATCCGTTCCACACATCACGATCTCCCACACCGACCATCCTCTCTCTCCCATGCCCGACCCCACCACTCTCTCTCCCACGCCTGACCCCACCACTCTCTCTCCCACGTGCGCGTCCCCATCCTCTCGATCTCTTTCTCTCCTCTCTGCCGGAGCGCAGAAACGCAGCAGCCGCTGCCGAACTTCCCCAGTGGCTCCGTCTCCGCTCCTCATCGGGTGCCGCCTCTCCGCCCCTCGCCGGCTCCGCCGTCGCCGCCCATCGCCGGATCCGGCCGCGGCCTAGCCTCCCAGACATCCTCTTCTACACCCCTTGCCGGACCTCGCCGCGGGCGAGCCTCCCCGGCCCCCTCCTCTGCGCACCTCGCCGCGGGCGAGCCTCCCCGGCCTCCTCCTCTACACACCTCGCCGGACTACACCGCCGGCGCCACTCGTTGTCCACGTCTCTGCGCCGAGCGCCAGATCTGCGGGAGTTGGCAACTCCGGCGACCATCGAAGCAGCAGCCGCCCTCCGGAGCCCGCCCGCTTTTGCGCATCGCCCGTGTCCGTGCGTAGCCCGCCGGAGCCTGGCCATGGATGTCGTTGTCTGCTGCTGCTCCGGCCATGACCGCCGTCGTCTACTGCTATTCCGGCCATGGCCGCCGCCGTCCGCTACTACTCAGGCCACACTGCTCAAAGGACGCCGGACACGCTGCTTAAAGGATGTTGGACACACTGCTGGCCAGACACCGGACACGCCGCTCGCCGGACGTCGGACACGCCGCTAGACGAATGCTTTTTTTGAATGTTTAGCAAAATTCTTTGCCGTCTGTGAATGTACCAGGCTCATGGCAAAGGCCTTGTTTGGCTGACGGCAAAGAGGCTTTTCCTTTGCCGTCAGCTTGGCTAGGAAGACCGACAGCAAAAGTCTTTGTCGTCCGCTTTTGCCTGGCAGACGGCAAAGAACCCCTTTAACGGAGTTTATTCGGCCCAAAATTTTGCCGTCCACTGGCTGACGGCAAAGGCCTTTGCCGTCCGTGGTTGTGCCCTTTGCCGTCTGCCGCCGTCTGCCATGGCAGACGGCAAAGAGCCTGATTCCTGTAGTGACTCTAGCAACCCATCATCTAATAACTACTCCACAATGTATTCCCTTAGGCCCAAGGATGGTGAAGTGTCATATAGTCGACGTTCACATGACACCACTAAGGGAATCACAACATACATATCATCAAAATATTGAACACATATCAAATTCACAAGATTACTTGCGACATGACTTCTCCCGTGACCTCAAGAACAAAGGTAACTACTCACAAATAATATTCATGCTCAAGATCAGAGGGGTATTAAATAGCATAATGGATCTGAACATATAATCCTCCACCAAATAAACCATATAGCAATCAACTACAAGATGTAATCAACACTACTAGTCACCCACGGGTACCAATCTGAGGTTCCGGTACAAAGATTGAACACAAGAGATGAATTAGGGTTTGAGAGGGGATGGTGTTGTTGAAGATGTTGATGAAGATTGGCCTCCCAAAGATGAGAGGGGTGTTCGTGATGACGATGGCTTCGATTTCCCCCTCCGGGAGGGAAGTTCCCCCGGCGGAATCGCTCCGCCGGAGGCCAAAAGCGCTCCTGCCCAAGTTTCGCCTCGAGACGGCGACGCTCCATGTCGGGACCCCGATCCTAAGCCATACGAATCTAGCATGTAACAGATCATATCACCTTGCGGCCTCACGCACGGTAATCCCCACGGCTGCCACCTTACCTTGGCCGGGACCGTTTGCGTCTTTTTGCTCACGTACATGAATATGTCGCTAGCAATCATATGTCAGAGATCCCGGGTCGACATGACTAGTTATAAACCCAAGTGGCACAAACGTATAGGGACAGGCATACATAACCCAACAGTGCAGGTGTCGGTCATCAGCAAGTGTAGACGAGTCGTAGCAAGCTACATGGACTCCATTACACTTGATTGCTATATGGTTTATTTGGTGGAAGATTATATGTTCAGATCCATTATGCTATTTAATACCCCTCTGATCTTGAGCATGATTATTAGTTGTGAGTAGTTACCTTTGTTCTTGAGGTCACGGGAGAAGTCATGTCGCAAGTAATCATGTGAATTTGATATGTGTTCGATATTTTGATGATGTGTATGTTGTGATTCCCTTAGTGGTGTCATGTGAACGTCGACTACATGACACTTCACCATTCAAGGACCTAAGGGAATGCATTGTGCAGTAGTTATTAGATGATGGGTTGCTAGAGTGACAGAAGCTTAAACCCTAGTTTATGCGCTACTTCGTAAGGGGCTGATTTGGATCCACATTTTAATGCTATGGTTAGACTTTGTCTTAATACTTTTCTCGTAGTTGCGGATGCTTGTGAGGGGGTTAATCATAAGTAGGTTGTTAGTTCAAGTAAGGACAGCACCTTAGCACCGGTCCACCCACATATCAAATTATCAAAGTAGCGAACGCAAATAGAACCAACATGATAAAAGTGACTAGACGAAATTCCCGTGTACCCTCAAGAACACTTTGCCTATTACTAGTGATTGTTCTGGCATGTCCTTTGCCACAAAAGGATTGGGCTACCTTGCTGCATTTTATTTACCATTTCCGTTACTTGCTTGTTACCAATTATCTTGCTATCGAACTATCTATTACCTACAATTTCAGTGCTTGCAGAAATTACCATACTGAAAACCGCTTGTCATTTCCTTTTGCTCCTCGTTGGGTTCGATACTCTTACTTATCGAAAGGACTATGATTGACCCCCTATAATTGTGGGTCATCAAGACTCTTTTCTGGCGCCTTTGCCGGGGAGTGAAGTGCTCTTGGTAAGTGGAAATCGCTAAGGAAAAACTTATACTGCGTGCTGAAATTTATTGTCACTTGCTACTATGGAAAACAATCCTTTCAGGGGTTTGTTCGGGGTATGTTCACCTCGACCGGAACCATAATTAGTTGCCCCTCAACCTACTGCACCTACTGAAAATATTGGTTATGAAATTCCTTCGGGTATGGTAGAACAACTTCTAGACAATCCTTATGCAGGAGATGGAACTGAACATCCTGATATGCACCTAATACATGTGAATGAAGTTTGTGGATTAATTAAGCTTGCAGGTTTACCCGGAGATGAAGTTAAGAAGAAGGTTTTCCCTTTATCTTTGAAGGGAAAGAATTGACATGGTATAGGTTATGTGATGATATTGGATAATGGAACTGGAATCGATTGACATGGTATTATCCATCAAAAGGTTTATCCCATGCATCTAGTTCATCGTGATCGGAATTATATATATAATTTTTGGCCTCGTGAAGGAGAAAGGATCGCTCTAGCTTGGGGGAGGCTTAAGTCAATGTTATATTCATGCCCCAATCATGATATCTCGAGAGAAATTATTATTCAGAATTTTTATGCTCAGCTTTCTCATAATGATCAATCCATGCTCGATACTTCTTATACTGGATCTTTTATGAAGAAGACTATTGAATTCAAGTGGGGTCTCTTAGAACGAATTAAACGCAACTTTGAAGATTGGGAACTCGACGAAGGTAATGAGTCAGGTATAAAGCTTAAGTTTGATTGTGTTAAATCTTTTATGAATACCGATGCTTTTCACATGTTTAGCACTAAATATGGACTTGACTCTGAGATAGTAGCCTCCTTCTGTGAATCATTTGCTACTCATGTTGATCTCCCTAAAGGAGAAGTGGTTTAAATATCATCCCCCTATTAAAGAAGAAATTAAGGAACCGGTAAAAGCTAAATATGAAACCATCATTTACAATGTTGATCCAGTTGTGCCTACTGCTTATATTGAAAAACCACCTTTCGCTGTTAGGATAAAGGAACATGCTAAGGTATCATCTGTGGTTCGCAAAAGTAATATAAGAGCACCTAAACATGCTGAGCAAATTAAAGTAGAACCCAGTGTTGCTATGGTTATAGATCTCTTGGTATAAATTTTGGATGGGCATGTTATTTACTTCTGTGATGAAGCTGCTAGAATTGCCAAACCCAATGAAAAAGATAAACATAGACCCATCGTGGGCATGTCTATTATCTCGGTCAAAATAGGAGATCATTGCTATCATGGTTTATGTGATTTGGGTGCTAGTGTGAGTGCTATTCCTTTTACCTTATACCAAGAAATTATGAATGAAATAGCACCCGCTAAAATAGAAGACATTGATGTTACTATTAAACTTGCTAATAGAGACACCATCACACCACTTGGGATTGTTAGAGATGTTGAAGTCTTGTGTGGGAAAGTGAAATATCCTACTGATTTTCTAGTTCTTGGTTCCCCACAAGATGACTTTTATCCCATTATCTTTGGTAGACCTTTCTTGAACACCATTAATGCTAAGATAGATTGTGAAAAACAAACTGTCGGTGTTAGTTTTGGTGATGTGTCTCATGAGTTTAATTTTTCCAAGTTTAGTAGACAACCTCGTGATAGAGAATTATCTAGTAAGGATGAAATAATTGGTCTTGCTTCTATTGCCGTACCTCCTACCGATCCACTAGAAAAATATCTGCTAGAGCATGAAAATGATATGCACTTGCGTGAAAGAAATTAAATAGATAAAATTTTGTTTGAACAACAACCTCTCCTAAAACACAATTTGCCTATTGAAACCCTTGGAGGTCGAATTAAAACAATTGCCTGATACTTTGAAGTATGCTTATCTTGATGAGAAAAAGATATATCCTGTTATTAATAGTGCCAACCTTTCAGAACATGAAGAAGAAAGATTATTAAAAATTCTGAGGAAGCACCGGGCCGCTATTGGATATACTCTTGATGATCTTAAGGGCATTAGTACCACTCTATGTCAGCACAAGATTAATATGGAACCTGATGCTAAACCCATTGTTAACCATCAACGGCGATTGAATCCTAAGAGGACGGAAGTGGTAAGAACTGAAATATTAAAGCTTCTGAAAGCAGGTATAATCTATCCCATAGCTAATAGTAGGTGGGTAAGTCCCATTCATTGTGTCCCTAAGAAAGGAGGTATTACCGTTGTTCCTAATGATAAAAATGAACTCATTCCTCAAAGAATTGTCACTTGCTATAGAATGGTAATTGATTTTAGAAAATTAAATAAAGCTACTAGAAAAGATCATTACCCTCTGCCTTTCATTGATCAAATGCTAGAAAGATTATCTAAGCACACACACTTTTGTTTTCTGGATGGATATTCTGGTTTCTCTCAAATACCTGTATCACAATCTGATCAAGAGAAAACCACCTTTACTTGTCCTTTTGGAACCTATGCTTATAGACGTATGCCTTTTGGTTTATGCAATGCACCTGCTACCTTTCAAAGATGTATGACTGCTATATTCTCTGATTTTTGTGAAAAGATTGTGGAGGATTTCATGGATGATTTTTCCGTTTACGGAACTTCTTTTGATGATTTCTTAAGCAACCTTGATCGAGTTTAGCAGATATGTGAACAAACTAATCTTGTCTTGAATTGGGAGAAGTGCCACTTTATGGTTAATGAAGGTATTGTCTTGGGGCATAAAATATCTGAACGAGGTATTGAGGTAGATAAAGCCAAAGTTGATGCTATTCAGAAAATGCCATGTCCTAAAGATATTAAAGGTATTCGGAGTTTCCTTGGTCGTGCTGGTTTCGATAGGAGGTTCATTAAAGACTTCTCTAAAATTTCTAGGCCTCTTACTAATCTTTTACAAAAGGATATTCCATTTGTTTTTTATGATGATTGTGTAGAAGCCTTTGAAACACTCAAGAAAGCCTTAACTTCTGCACCTATCGTTCAACCACCTGATTGGAACTTGCCTTTTGAAATTATGTGCGATGCTAGTGATTATGCTGTTGGTGCTGTTCTAGGACAAAGAGTTGATAAGAAATTAAATGCTATCCATTATGCTAGCAAAACTCTAGACAGTGCCCAACGAAATTATGCTACTATTGAAAAAGAATTTTTAGTAGTTGTGTTTGCTTGTGATAAATTCAGATCCTACATTGTTGACTCCAAAGTTATTGTTCACACCGATCATGCTGCTATAAAATATCTTATGGAAAAGAAAGATGCTAAACCTAGACTCATTAGGTGGGTTCTCTTGCTTCAAGAATTTGACTTACACATCATTGATAGGAAGGGAGCTAAGAACCCCGTAGCTGATAACTTGTCTAAGTTAGAAAATATTCTTGATGACCCACTACCCATTGATGATAGTTTTCCTGATGAACAGTTAGCTACAATAAATGTTTCTCAAAACACTCCTGGGTATGCTGATTATGCTAACTACATTGTCGCTAAATATATACCACCTAGCTTCACATACCAACAAAAGAAAAAAAAATCTTCTATGATTTAAGACATTACTTTTGGGATGACCCACATCTTTATAAAGAAGGGGTAGATGGTATTATTAGACATTGTGTACCGGAGCATGAAGAGGAACAAATCCTACGGAAATGTCATTCCGAAGCATATGGAGGACATCATGAAGGAGATAGAACTGCTCACAAGGTATTGCAATCTAGTTTTTATTGGCCTACTCTCTTCAAGGATGCACGTAAGTTTGTCTTGTCTTGTGATGAATGTCAAAGAATTGGTAATATCGGTAAGCGTCAGGAAATGCCTATGAATTATTCACTTGTTGTTGAACCATTTGATGTTTGGGGTTTTGATTATATGGGACCTTTTCCTTCCTCTAATGGATACACTCATATTTTGGTTGCTGTTGATTATGTCACTAAGTGGGTAGAAGCTATTCCAACTAGTAGTGCTGATCACAACGCATCCATTAAAATGCTTAAAGAAGTTTCTTCCCGAGGTTTGGAGTCCCTAGATATTAAATGACTGATGGTGGTTCACACTTTATTCATGGTGTTTTCCGTAAGATGCTTGCTAAATATGATGTTAACCATAGAATTGCATCACCCTATCATCATGAATCCAGTGGTCAAGTTGAACTTAGCAATAGAGAAATAAAATTAATATTACAAAAAACTGTCAATAGGTCTCGGAAGAATTGGTCTAAGAAACTAGATGATGCACTTTGGGCCTAGAGAACAGCTTATAAAAATCCTATGGGTATGTCTCCATACAAAATGGTATATGGAAAAGCTTGTCATTTGCCTCTAGAGTTAGAACATAAAGGATTTTGGGCAATTAAAGATCTCAATTATGATTTCAAACTTGCCGGTGAGAAGAGGTTATTTGATATTAGCTCACTAGATGAATGGAGAACCCAAGCTTATGAAAATGCCAAACTATTCAAAGAAAAAGTAAAAAGATGGCATGACAAAAGAGTCCAAAAGCGGGAATTCAAAGTAGGAGACTATGTTCTTTTGTACAACTCTCGTTTAAGATTTTTCGCAGGTAAGCTTCTCTCCAAATGGGAAGGACCATATATTATCGAAGAGGTTTATCGTTCTGGAGCTATCAAGATCAATAATGCCGAAGGTACTAACCCAAAGGTGGTCAATGGACAAAGAATTAAACACTATATCTCAGGTACGCTTATTAATGTTGAAAGTAGTGTTATCCAAACCATGACACCGGAGGAACACATAAAAGAAACCTTCCGGAACACTCCAGAATTCTGAAAAAGAGGAGGTACATGATACGGTAAGTAATCAGACTCCGAAAAATCTGCAACCATATTTTCTTTCAATTTTGGAATATTACAAAAATTAGGAAAATAAGAAATAAACGGGAAAGCAACCAAGGTGAGCACGATACACCAGGCGTGCCCTGGTGGGTTGTGCCCACCTCGGACACCTTCCCGACTCCGTTTTCCTTCCATATTCTTGCTTCCCAAGATAAAAAAATCTTTATATATACCCCCGACTATTTTGACCACCGCGTCGCAGAAAAATCCCATGTTCTTGTTTCGTGTTGTTTTCCTGGCAGATCTGAAAATATGTCGTCTCAAGATTCAAAGGGGGAGAGCTATGTTGCCGACTATATTGCAAGCCCTAAGGTCTATGGAGAGGTGGATCATTATGGATGGACCACGGATGAGGAGGAAGACGCCAACATGAAGGAAACAAAGGATGATAGCTCTGAGGAAGAGGATGACCCACTACCTCAGCCCGGAGACATGCATGTGGAATTCAAGAAGTCAAGCCTCCCTAAAGGATACAAACCTGAGGTTCAATTTATGCAGGAGAGCAAGGCGGCATTATGCAAAAGGATATTAAAGCTCGAGTTAGAGAATGATGATCTAAGGGAGGAAAATTTTATGCAATAAGTTGAAGAAGAAGGCTACTTCATTACCACCACCTTCATCATCTTCACCACCAAAGGAGACTTGAGTACACGGGTATGGGCACTCCCCTTGGCTTAAGCCAGGCTTGGGGGAGGTGCCCCGGTATCGTATAACCATCACTTTTATTCACCTTTACCTATTTTCGTTCTATCCTTAGATTTTTCGTGATTTACTTGAATAAAAGTTTAGTATAATCTATTTTCGGGTGTTAGTTTCGTGATCTATCTATCTATGTAATCGAGTGAGAGTTATATAATAAAGTTTCGTTTGAGCTTTTGCTTCTAAAAGAATCATATGCTAATCTTATGGTAAGTGATGACATCACATAAGGAAAAGTATAAGTGGTAAAATTTATTGGAGATTGACAAACATAGCATTGTTCAATGATGCAATTCATGAAAGAATTAATACGTGAAGAGAAGATTCACATGCAAATACACTATCTTGGACATCTTTTATGATTGTGAGCCCCCATTAAATATTATATGCCAAAATTGTTGACGTTGGACAAGGAAGACAACGTAATGATTTATGTTTGTTCATATTCACATAGAAGTTATATTGTCATAGATCCTTCAACATGTGGTGCTTGCTCAATATCTTTGCTAGCCAAAAATTCCGCACTAAGTAGAGATACTACTTGTACATCCAAAAACCCAAAACCCAAATTCATGTTTTGAGAGTCCAGCATACCTACCTACGGATCGAGTAAGATCCTTCAATTAAGTTGTCATCGGTGCACTAAGGCAATAAAAATTGCTTCTAAATGTGTTTGATCAATTATTGTAAGAGAAAATTGAGCGTTGTACGAACTTATGATGGCAAAGTAATAAAAGCGACGGAATGCATAATAAAGGTTGCTATCATAGGGGGCAATATAGCGTGACGTTCTTTTACATTAAGGGATTGGGCATACAAACCAAAAAGCGCATGACAACCTCTGCTTCCCTCTGCGAAGGGCATGTCTTTAACTTTTATGTATTTACTTTTATGCAAGAGTCAAAGTATTCTTCCCTATTCCTTTTTACTTTTTATTTTTGCAAGCATCATGTGGTGAGGAAAGATCTAGGCACATATATCCAGTTGGATGTGAGTGAGCATGACTTACTATTGTTGACATCACCCTTGTGGTGAGTACGTTGGGAGGCGAAACTATAAGCCCCTATCTTTCTATGTGTCCGGTTGAAACTTTTTGCTCATGGGTATGTTGTGAGTGTTAGTAATCATAGAAGACTAAATGATGGTTGAGTATGTGGACTTGCCAAAAGGCTCCGACACGAGACCCTTCCTGAAAATATGATGAATTGTAGTTGCAAAGTTGACTGAGAACATAGTTTGTTGGTTTTCAATAAGGTTTATGCTTTATACTTCTATGTTATGATGAATTGTTACTTGTTCATGAGAAGTTATATAATAAAAGTTATATGAATAAGTTCTATGATAAAGTTTGTTGCTGCTATGATAATAAGCATGATGCTACTATGTCCGTATTTCGTCTTTATCGACACCTCTCTCTCAAACCATGTGGACATGCTTTTCAATATCGGCTTTCGCTTGAGGACAAGCGAGGTCTAAGCTTGGGGGAGTTGATACGTCCATTTTGCATCATGATTTCCTACTGTTATTTATAATGTTTTGATGCATAATAATGCTTTAGGGAGTGATTCTAATGCCTTTTCTCTCATAATATGCAAGGTTTACACAAAGAGGGAGAATACCGGCAGCTGGAATTCTGGACCTGAAATAGCACATCAGAGATACCTATTCTACACATCTCCAAATAAACTGAAACTTTACGAATTATTATTTTGGAATATATAAAAAATACTGGAGCAAATAACTAACGGAGGGGGCCACCCTGGTGAGCACAAGACACTAGGGCGCGACAGGCCCCCCAGGCGCGCCCTGGTGGGTTGTGCCCAGCACGGCCCACCTCCGGTGCCCATATTCTGGTATTTAAGGTCTATTGACCTAGAAAAAATAAGGAGAGGACTTTCGGGATGGAGCGCCGCCGTGTCGAGGCGGAACTTGGGCAGGAGCACTTTTGCCCTGCGGCGGAGCGATTCCGCCGGGGGAACTTCCCTCCCGTAGGGGGGAATCGAAGCCATCGTCATCACCAACACCCCTCTCATCTTTGGGAGGCCAATCTTCATCAACATCTTCAACAGCACCATCTCCTCTCAAACCCTAGTTCATCTCTTGTGTTCAATCTTTGTACCGGAACCTCAGATTGGTTTCTGTGGGTAACTAGTAGTGTTAATTACATCTTGTAGTTGATTGCTATATATGATTTAGAAGATTATATGTTCAGATCCATTATGCTATTTAATACCCCTCTGATCTTGAGCATGAATATTATTTGTGAGTAGTTACCTTTGTTCTTGAGGTCACGGGAGAAGTCATGTCGCAAGTAATCATGTGAATTTGATATGTGTTCGATATTTTGATGATATGAATGTTGTGATTCCCTTAGTGGTGTCATGTGAACGTCGACTACATGACACTTCACCATCCTTGGGCCTAAGGGAATGCATTTTGGAGTAGTTATTAGATGATGGGTTGCTAGAGTGACAGAAGCTTAAACCCTAGTTTATGCGCTACTTCGTAAGGGGCTGATTTGGATCCAAACGTTTAATGTTATGGTTAGATTTTATCTTAGTACTTTTCTCGTAGTTGCGGATGCTTGCGAGGGGGTTAATCATAAGTGGGAGGTTTGTTCAAGTAAGAACAACACCCAAGCACCGGTCCACCCACATATCTAATTATTAAAGTAGTGAACGCAAATCAAACCAACATGATAAAAGTGACTAGATGAAATTCCCCTTTACCCTCAAGAACACTTTGCCTATTATAAGATACTGTTCTGGCATGTCCTTTGCCACAAAAGGATTGGGCTACCTTGCTGCACTTTATTTACCGTTACCATTACTTGCTTGTTACCAATTATCTTGCAATCGAACTATCTATTACCTACAATTTCAGTGCTTGCAGAAATTACCTTGCTGAAAACCGCTTGTCATTTCCTTCTGCTCCTTGTTGGGTTCGACACTCTTACTTATCGAAAGGACTACGATTGACCCCCTATACTTGTGGGTCATCAAAGGGCAATTAAGGTTTTGGGGCGTGTTCACGTGACTGCTCACTGCTACTCTACATTGACAGTAGACCTGCGAAAGGATAAGGGAGAAGAGAGAGGCGACCAGTGACTTCGATGGCTCGGGCCCTCCCGATGCCCACGCCGACAGCGCTGCCGGCCGCTAGAGGCTAAGGAGAGGCACCGGCGTTGTACATAGCTGTAGATCTAGTAGGATTAGTAGTAGTAGTAGGGTTTGTTAGCATGATGCTGGTGTTTGGCGAGATGCCGGAGTTCGGCTACATGCCGGGAGGACGACGCTGGATTTCCTCGGCCGGATCTGGCGCTGCTTGGTGGTGCTCTTCCTTGTCGTGGTGCTCCTGTGGTTGGAGCCGCAAGCGATGGGGCGAGGGCCTGCCGGATACTCCGTAAATAAGGCCTGCCTGGGCAGGCAGGATTTGCAGGCGGGTGCTGCCCTCGGTTCTTCTTCACTGAGCCATGGAGGTGGAATGAAGGAGATGCAGGTGGAGCTTCGCGTACAGGTCTCGGGCTGCCATGGAGTGGTGATGCCGCTGTTGCAAGGTGAACAATCTCGGTGGACCAAGTTTTGGCGACCGACTCTGATGACCAGCTGGTGGTCTCTCTCGAAGCCGGCGATGATTGCTGAGGCTTCTTCAACCTCCGTGTGGAGGCCCCTTTTCGAGTTCACGGCAGCGTTCTCCTTCCTCTTGGTGCCAAGTGGTTTTGTCCCCGGCTCCGGCGAGGATGGCTGCAAGCTGAGCTCGCGCTTCTTCGGCGAGTGCAAAGGACCTGATTGCGTTTTTTTTTTATTTTTAGTGTCCTTTCTGTAAAAGCTAGGGACTGCTTTGTATTTTATTTATCTTTTTGGGTCCCTGATGTACTTTGTATGTGCACCGCTGAAAGTTAATGGCATCCAGGCCCTTCGGGGCGTCTCCATGTTCAAAAAAAGAAAGAAAAACTCTACATTGACAGTACAACCATTTCCTCAATGACCTCTAACATCAAGGCACTGAACGAGCAAAAACACCAACAAGAATGCAGCAGCTCCTGCCTCCGGGTATGCCTTTTTAGCGATTGTCGTTATGATCATTTTCTACATTGTTCTTCACACGTATATATTTTTATGATTCTACGTACAACAATGCATCTCTATAATACGATAGTTTTTTTGGTATAACCAATAGCTTGATTTATGTTCATCATTTAGTTATCTTGTCTATTTCTGGATTAAATCAATTACAAAATTGCTTGAACCTTCAACATTGCATGACAAGTTGATGAACCACTAGTTTGTCGTTGTATTGTCAATGAAGAAGGCTCGAATCACACAAAATTAAAACCTGGGAACTCCTGATAAAAAATCATTGAACACATCATCACCACCAACAAGGCTCGAAGAACATGTTTACAATTCGGTGGATCTGAAGCCATCGATATGTGGGACCAAATACCATATGCCATCTAGTTTCAACCACGACGGCCAAACCAACAAGAAGATAAAGTTGTGAGAATTTTGTTGTGAAGCATTCACACCAAGAAGACAGGGTCAAAGACACCAATGCACCAAAATTAATTGTGCTTAATATGGATCCATGGCCTCCCCTGACCCCACCCCCACACACCTTGGTGCCTGAGAGGTGGTCAGAGGGGGAACCAACCGAACATGAGTGGGAAATGGACGTTATCTCCTTCGACGTCTAGGTTAGAACTCGGTGAAAGTTTGTGACTACGAACCTGCTGATCACTCTGTGTTATCAAATATTTCAACTCGAAGCCCTTGAATCTTCGAGGATGTCCACCATATGAATCTTTGGATGGGTTGATGTAAAAAACAAGGAAAATTGAATGGATGGCAGTCTGGATGCTCTCGTAGCAAGAAAAACTTTTGTACTACTGAGTACTCGCTAATAACAATTCTCGCGAACCGAGCGTATCTCACATATTTAGGTTTTTTATGGTGGAACCAACTCATCAGGGTTAAGTTCTAAACTTGACAGTGGTGATCGCATTTTTTTGAATTTATTTTAATATTTTTGTTCGTTGAGAGAAGACGTTCCCGTCGACGAGGCGTCTATGATGACTTCGTCAATCTCAAGATGTTTTGTTCAGTATCTCAGAAATGCTCATAGGAATAGCGTTTGTGCTCGTGCATTCATAGGGATGAATGTATGTTGTATATATGAGCATATCCAATTATACTTTTATACTGTGTTAAAAAAACTAATAACAATTCCTGCATTTAATATGGCCTATGTTATTTTGTTGTTCTCATGGTTCTGCATCAAGAGAATGGACGCAGCCTAGTTACGTGTCTATCTAAACTTGACATGATTTACCTGCGGCTGGTACCATATATCTGCGGTAGGAGAACCGAACAGAATTAACCGTCAACTACACGTCCGGGGAAAATAAACGGAAAGGCTAAAAATCTAAAACGTAGTACACTATATATAACATATGCCTATATTTGCTTTCCCTTTGACCCTCTCTCCAACCAAAACTCATCAAACGCACTATCGTCCATACATGCAGCTAATCCTGCTCTTAACCACTCGTATCCAAACCGTCCCGGCCTATAAATCGAACCATTTCCCGAGCATTTCATCATCAAGCGCAATAAGATCAAAGCAATAAACACCATCTCGCAGCAAAGTCAAGAATAAACCATCTGTTTCCAAGCTCAGCTACCTGCTACGATGGAGATGAAGAAGATCGCCTTCGCCGCCCTCATGGTCGCCACCTTGGCCACCGCAGTCATGGCCTCCGAAGCACCCGCCAGCGACGCCAACACCGTGGCAGCCGGCCCTGCCGCGGCCCTCGCCGCCGTCTCCTTCATCGCATATTCCTCTACTGATGGGGACATGGCAGGAGGGAGATCGATATTAGCATCACCTCAGTTGCACCCACGCATGCATCCATGCGAACAATGCGGTGCTGGCTTTTCCGCTAATTTCATTTCATTTCATTTGTAATGAGATTATGTGAACTGGTGATGATTCGAGTTACTTGTATCTAGCTACATGTAACTGATATTCAATTATATATAATTTTCATTCTGTCATATATATCAACCAGTGCGGTTTCTTGATATTTACCTCATTTATCTGAATATACATAATTACGAGGACAGCACATGATCGACACGCCCACACACATACCACATTCATACCACGACATCACTCACGCACCCAACTCGAACTAGCATTTACGAGGTACGGAGAAAACAAAATCAGCATTGAATAGTGCTGAATGGTAAACGTCAATATTCATTGCTGAATTTGTTATTTTCATAGCTCATAAATGCTAATGTGTTTGAACTTGAAATTTTTCATGGCAATAGAACATCACCCTATTAACATCCTGTATTTTTCTCGGATTTTTTCAAAACTATTAAATTTGGTTTTCACGGAGTTTTCTTTGAAACTTGGTTTCCATAGGATATTCTCTCGGACATGCTCTGCTTCCCAAAATGTAAGCCTCCTTAGTTTTGTCCTAATTCTTTTAGTTTGACTAAGTCTATAAAAAGTACTTATGTCCAATATCAAATAAATACATCATGAATAGATATTTCATGATTTACCTGTTGTATTGATGTTGATATCTATAAATTTGGTCAAACTTAAGAAAATGTGAATTAGAACAAACAAATACTCTATGGCTTATATTTTCGGGAGAAGATGAGTTTAGGCTCTAACGCGAACATGTGTGGGTATCATACATCAGTGTTCAATTCGTACATAGTATCCGGATGGACAACTACACAAGATATCTTACCAACACAAAACATTGTCAAACTTAAGAAAATATGACTCAGAACAATACAAATATGACTTATATTTTGGAAAGAAGACGAGTATAACCCCCAACGCGAACTCGTGTGGGTGTCGCACATCAATCCATTAATTCATGGATTGAACATGGATGGACAACTTATGCAAGATATGTCTTACCAATACTACATATGGCCAAGAAATATGTCATAGAGCAATAGAAATATGACGTGTGTTTTGGGAAGAAGATGAAAGATTTGAGCCCCTGACGCGAACACGTGTGGGTGTCATGTATCAGTGTTCAGTTCATAGGTTGAACATGGACGGACAATCTACACAAGGTATGTCTTACAAATACTGAGGAGCCCATGCTCAAAATTTCTTTTTTTTATTAAGCATGATTTGAGTTGGCGATGAGTAGACGTACTACCGTCTCCATGCGTTGTGTATATCGTATAGATGTTGCATGGACCTAGATATATGCATGCCCAAGAGCGGCCATTGATCTACTTGGCACACCCATGGGTTCCCTAAGGAAATCCTGACATGTACTCGGCAGGAGACCCACTCATGTACGGTCCCAAGTCCTACTCGGAGAAAACGAAGTCACCAATACCTCGACTATACAAATAATGCCAAGATCATGAGAGAGGACCCAAGTTCTACACACGTAGTAACCAGAAAACAGAAGCCAGAAGCTAGACCTATTATCACATCTCACTCCGATCGTCTATCGATCATAAGTCGTCAAGTTATCTATTTCAAGATCTTTCACATATAAGCAAGATCGTCAATCAATCATAAGCCGTCCATGTTAGGGACGCAAAACTCAGTAAAAGCCCTGAGAGGTTGTTTCACTACAAAAAAAATCATGCGCGACTAACATACCGCTATGGGGGCACCGATGAAGTTATTCTCGACATCAGTATTTCACTTGTTCAATTGATTTGCCCCTCGATTTTATATCATCATGTTCTATTTAGACCATTTCCTACCATATGTCCTTCCTAATTCGATGATGCACATATGGAAAACCAAGGAAAGAAATAAGGGCATCATTGGAGAGGTGGGGATCACTTTTGTTTTAAGGGCGTGGAAATCGCCATTTAGTTGTAGAGCCGTGGATCTTCCTTGTAACCATAAAAAATGTTATCATTAGAGCAAGCACTCTGACTCAATAATTGCTTCTTTATCTAGAATGTATTTTGAAAACCTATAGATGTATGTATGGACACGTTTTATGAAATTTTGTAAAAAACATATCCTTAGGTAACAGAAAAGGCAAGTTTTTTTTAGGGGAAAACAGGCATTCTATCGATTTAGGACAAGGGAAAAAAAAGAATATAGATGTTATTTACATGAGAAATGGAAAACAGAACAACCATTTACATCCCAATAAATACTGCCAGCTTCTCGACAATCTCCTCCTTGGGTAAGAAGGCAACCTCTAAAGTGGTATGGAAGGAGTCTTGAAAAACACTCCCTTTGTCAAAGATTACCTATCATATTAGGTTCATTAGGACAACCTTTTGACCAAGTACACTAACACTATCGACATATAAGAAGCTTTTGACCAAGTACACTAACACTCAACATATAAGTTTGGTGGTACAACACTGTAACCACAATTAAGTAATATGGAATACAAATCTAATGACATCAAGTTTATATCACATAAATTTTATTGTAATAGATTAATTGTTGGTTAAAGACTTATCCTAATGATAAGCTGGCACGATGAATCCCGCCTGTGTACAATCAAAATAAAAAAACCAATACATTAGAGGGAGTATGATAGTTTCTTTAATTTTCTTCCACACTTTTCACATAACAGACATTGCCGCATCTCTAAGAAAAATTTGTGCTACAATATCTATATGATTTGTATATATATGTATGCCTATTTCATCACTCCTCAAGCACATATAATTCAAGCCGAACAATTGCCAGCGAGGGAGAGCCAACCGGGCGCAGTGGCACATACTCTTGAAGAAATAGGGCAACCTTGTGAGAGGTGTTCATTAGTTAAAAAAAGTGTCGAACAAAACAAACACACAAATGGGAGAATATAGAGAACTCCCATGGCTTAAATGTTACCATGCTCCCATCAGGTAAAACTCAAATTTATATGTTTTAATAAAATTCAGATAAGATTTGTGAGTGTTTGCAAGATATTTTCTTCAATGCCTACAAATTTGTAATCCAAATTTCAAATACACTCCGAGAAACAAAAAAGAAGAAGACAAAAGCAAAGGCAAATTGTGTCGCTTTTTTATTTTCGCAAAAAAAAGTGTTGTTTTTGTTTTTGTCTTTTTGTGACACTACTTATGCAACCTATTTTGTGGTTAATATTTGGGGACTGCTAGGCGTCCACCGGCCGATGCGCGTTATACGTCCGCCACCTCGCTGACCATTGGATCTACGAACGGGCAGCCGTTGATCGATCTCCTGGCACGTTCCGCTTGTCCCCTCCCCCACTCACTAATTCTTGAAACAACGGCCGTGTTGCAGAAACAACAGCCGCGTTGCAAAAACAATTCTTGAAACAACGTCTGTGTTGCGGAAACAATGATCGTCAATTCCCGAAACATAGGTTATGTTGCGGGATATTTTTTGCAACATCGGACGTGTTGCAGAATTTTATTTCCTGTTTTTTTTGCAACAACGATGATGTCGTGGAAGAACTTTTGCAACATAGGCCAGAGAAAAAAGATACACCCAGCCATGGGCAGCGCCATGTTTCACTTTGGCCAGCACGTGCACGTAGCCGCAGAAGAAACAAGAGAGTACGCAGCACATCACACGCTCCCACACGACACGTGGTTGGACGAGGAGACGGCTGATCGTTGGGCGTCATCAGCCGGTGGAATACAAGAGTTTTCCTTAATATTTTCACGGTAACTTACAACGAGAGGTGTACGCGAGAACACTCATGAGTCGTGACAAAAAAAAGTGCTAATAGCAGAATGCAACACCAATCTTTTATTCCTTTTTTTTAGGGGACCAATCTTTTATTCCTAGCTAGTACTCCCTCCGTCCGGAATTAATTGTAAAACCCCGTCAAAAAAGCACCCAGAAACACACAAAAATGGAAAAACACAGCTCGCGGCTGAACCGTCAAAATCGCGAACGCAGCTCCGGCACGTACTACACTCCACGGCGACGTCAACATGCATGCACAGGAGAGATCGAATGCATGGCGCTCCGCCGCGAACTCGCTATCGATCCCTCCCACCTGGGCCGTGCGGAACAACCTCCCACGCCGTATGCGGGAGACGTGCGCCCCGCTCGCCCACACGCCGGGATACGCGAACGTCGCCGTCGGCCGGCGTCGGTCGGGTGTCCAATGCCAATTCGCCGGCCCAGAACGACGTGGACATGTCACCTTGGCGCCCACACGGTGGCACGTGGAGTTGCACGTGCCAGGCCCCACTGCATGGCCCGCTGAATCCCTTCCCTCAGATCGACGCCGGAGACGTAGCCGCATGCTCATCTTTGTTTTTTCTTTTTTGCGCAGAACGTGTGTGTAGTACACCTCCGATCTCGTCTATGGTCTGCGTTGCCCTGTATCTGGATCTCGACGCTCATAGGACGGTGTGCTGTACCGGTAGCTGGCTATTGGCCGGCTGGATACCATGCACGTACTACAGCGGGTTAGCATTCTCCGTGCAGGCATATACTTCCCCCGTTCCATAATGTAGTGTGGCCGCGCTTTTCAAAATTTAAATTTGACCACAAATTTATCCAACGAGACCGATTGTGGCATGAGTAAAAATTATACCATTGAATTCGTGTTCGAATGAAGTTTTCGATGATACAATTTTTACCCCCGCCACAATCGGTCTCGTTGATTAAATTTATGATCAAGCTTAAAGCTCGAAAACCGAGGACGCAATATATTATGGAATGGAGGGAGTATTACTTTCATAATGCATAATATCATAAACTAGTATGATATGTGATCTCATTTATTGACATGCAAGACACATAGTAATATAGCATTTATCATGATACGGTATCTACCTAGCTATGTTTGCTAGTCCCAAGTGTATGATATTAGGTAAGAGACCCCACTATGACCAGCCTTATCATATGCAGTAAACTTATATAAATTTATGCAGTGTGTTACGCATTTTGTAGATTTGATTGAAGTTGCGTGCAACTGTATGAACTTGGTGACGGACCTCGATCACATGAGAAATGATAATTTTTCAGGCGATTATTAAATAAAGTACCAAACATTATTTTGTTGTGAAACTTCATCTCGCAGGAATTAAAGTTAAGGGTTCCATAGCGTTATCTAGACATTATTATTACTTTCATAACATGTTGTGGCAAAAAAATGATAAGTATAATTGTATTTATTCGGATCAAGGAGCCTAAGATACAACATTTCACAAGTGCCATTTATTCACACGACTTTGCGCGCTCCTGCTATCATGCACTCTTACATGGGTCCACCATCACCCCACATTGGCAGCTCACTTGGAAATTTTGGGCCCCCTCAGCGTCAAGATTTTCCTTTGGCTCGTCGAGCTCAACCGATACTAGATCGCCTCGTGCCTTGCTTGCTGAGGGCTGCCTCATCCATCAGCATGTGTCCTCTGGGATCAATGTGATGAAAACCATCGATCATATGCTAGTCGACTGCGTCTTCTCTCGGAGTGTTTGGCATGACATTCTGCAAATTGGAGCCGAATCCGAGCCACACCCCCGGACAGCATGATCCTCTTCTTCAACTGGTGGCCTTCGATGACTGAGCTGGTCCCTACCAGTTTGCGCAAGGTCTTGGGCTCCCTCATCCCCCGCGTAGCAGGGTCCATATGGAAGCACCGAAACTCCATCATCTTTGACAGTGCCCGACCATCGATCAACCGCCTCGCCCAAACCATCCACGATGAGGCCCGACTCTGGGCTAGGGCAGGCGCTAACGGACTTAGCATGATCATCCCCGTAACCTAGGCACTACTGTATTGGGGTTGAGCACCCCCTAATTCTTCTGCTCACCCTGCGGTCGTGACTATGCCCCCTCCCGTGTGTCGTAGTCCACGATCCGCAACCTTGTACTTTCTAACTCTCCCTATCAATGGAATGATACACACCTAACGTATTCGCGAAAAATAAATCACACGACTTCAATACTGCAGGCTAGGGGAAATTGTCATGACCCGGTCCCGTGATAGGGCCCCGAATCTCTGCGCTTACTGTGTCAATCCCTGGATCAATAGCTGACACACACAATCGACAATGAAATACAGAATACATCACATTCATAGTATTTACATCGAAGATCCAGTGCAATACAATACACACCTGCTTAGCTCTTGGCTAGCTTACATTACAATCATGCAGCGGAGTATATATCTAGTCTTGTGGCACCCATCGACTCACAGGCAAAAGTTGAGTATAGTGTCGTAACCCTACTTCGTACCTTTTCTTCGATATGGTAAACCTGCAACATGATACATTGTAGCCACTAGGGTCGATACATTGAATGTATTGGCAAGTCCACACTTAATGGAATGCATGTTCACCTACATGCTCTTTGGCTGGTGGGGTTCAAAGCTCTTTGCAAAAAATAGTTGTGTCCTACATTTTATAAGGTGGTCTACTCTAATAGCCATATGACACTTCAGGTACATTCCAGTCGTAGTCTAGAGGCACTCTGATGAACCCCGGTCGTAACCCCGATGCAGTTTGAGCACTTTGACTTCCCGGTGCACCCCGTGTCATCCCAAGCCTCTCCACAAACACTGGTGAACCCCAGACCTCAAAGATCGACTCCGATATATACTCCCCATTGGTTCAACCCATAAATTTTAGATGGAAGAGGTGAATGAGATCAATCTGACAATTCTCGGATGAGTTGCTCAAAGTTGTCCGTAGCCGGGGACACGGTTAATCATGATCAGTTTTTACACTCTGCAGAGGTTTGTGTACTTCATCGTGATTCCCGATCACACCCTTCTGCCACTAAACTTCATATGTGAAGTAGCTAGGTAGATCAAGACAAGACTTTTGGGAAGTAGTCACCCTCTCCGAAAAGACAGGCCCAGTCCAACCTACACACCTACATCTGCTAGTCTGCCGCTGGAGGGTTCCCACAACCTACTTGATCCTAGCAGAGCCCATATTGTCTCACGGTCACACATGCAAGCTACTCAACTTTTGAACTCGTACAATCTCTGGTGACTGGGTGGCATTCCCCACGAATGACTACACTCCGATGACCCAATCAAAGTCAGTCCACCTAGATCGATTCATTAATTAAATAGTAATAGTTAAGTAGTCGACCATGCGGTCGTATGGTGGAATAAATAATGGTGTTTCTCAATCCACGTTATCGCGGCTAAGCATCTACTCAGTGGTTACAAGGTCAGGATAAGTTTGGACCTAAGTTGTCAACTACTGGGTTGTACATAATTTAGCATCCTAAACTCACACACCTATCTTGGCAAAGCTATAATGCAAGAAAATACTGAGTGATATGATCAAGTGGAACTTGCCTGGTGTTGATGATTCTTCGATCTCACAATCTTTACCAAGTTACTCTTCGCTTTCCGTACAATCTATCGTAGGGAAAGAGCAATCATAAACAACCATTCAATGCAATCAAACATACAACAAGTGTTGTGTATGGTGTTAGTGTATTGTGTTGTGAGATCATGTGTCAGGGTTAACTCATAAGAGTTTGGAAACAACATAGTGGTTGTTAATTGGAATGCATGTGTTATGAGGTTCGCTTGCAAGTTTCAATAAGGTTCATCACATAAGGAGTATGTGATGTTAAATTGTGGTTGTCAGATCAAATCAAGGAATCATAACGAAAGAAGTCAAGGTCTATGAATCTTGGATAGGCAAGTTCATTTTCAAGTTTGAATGACGATTCAAACTTCTTGATCTTTCATGAGTTTGAATACACTTAAGATTTGAAAATGATAACTTAGTTTGGCTTCCAATTCAATTTGAATTTGATTCAGGGTTCATGTCATTTGAATTCAAATTGACTGGGTTCACATTTGACTTGGTTTCACTAAGTTGGATTAAATTATGGTTCATTTCATATTTTTCCAAGTTGGTTCAACCTAACTCAAGTGCATTTATTGTCTTTCCTAACGTCAAATACAAATCCAATGAAAATTAAGTATATTATTAAATAAGTTTTAAACTAAAGTCACTTATAAATCTAAAATGATTACTAAAGTGTGTTATTAAATAAGTTTGAAACTAGAGTAATTGTAAATCCAAAATAATTACTATATTTTATTTAATTGATTTTAGTTTAACCAAAGTCAAATAGGTATCCAAGAATAATTACTAAGGTTCAAACAGTTTTCAAACTAGTTTGAGTTTGAACCTAATTTAATTTAAGTTCATCTTCCCCTAAAGTCAAATATTAATCCCAAGACAAATACTAGGTTTAATTTAGTTTATTAAACTATATTAAAATAGTTTATTCAATTTAAACGTGGGGTTTCAAGGTTATATTCAAACTAGGTTTGAATTGAAATTCATGTGTTATTTGATTTACCTAAAGTCAAATAATAATAATAAATATTTGTTAATCCCTATTATGGTTTATGAATATATTAGTTTCATAATTGTTCTATGAAATATTTCTTAATTCAGTTTAATCCTAATTTGGTTTAAGTTTTATTTGGATTCTGGCCTCTTATGCATTCTAATTAAATCATGTTTTTAAATTTTTTAAATTTGAACAAAAGTGACCTAGACAGAAACTATATTTCACTAGTTTCAATTTGCAAGAAGAATTAATTAATTTGGATTTATAAATTGCAAGTTATGACCTATTCAAATTCAAACCCACTTTGTTTGAATTTGAATTTTCAAATATTTAGAAATTTAATATTTTTGGACGGGGTTAAAGTAGATTTCATAAGGGTCATTTGGCAAAAAGAATCATCTAATTTGGACTTGTAGATAATTAGTTATGATGGTTCGATGTTCAGGGGCTTTTCTGTAAAAGTGCCATTTAATGGAATTTAATAGAAAATTGAATTAATATGCTATGGATAAGGTGCTGCCACATGTCGCTTTCCTACTGGCTGGTACTGATACTTGTGATCTACGTTGGGTTTTCCATGGAGAGGAACAGGTCATGCAACACAGTTGAGAACAAAGGTTTATCGAACCAATAGGAGTAGCACGCAACCCCCGTCTTCAACGACTGCACACAAAGAAGCAAACACTTGCACCCAACGCAGGCAAGAGGGTTTTCAATCCCCTTGAACTCGTTATTTGCAAGCTAGTGAAGTATGTAGATGATAGTTGAATATTGTAAATTGCAAAATAAAATAAAAGTAAATAAATGACAACAAAGTATTGAAGGCTTTTGCAAATTTATAAGTGAATAGAGCAGGGGGCGTAGTGTTCTCTAGTGGCTTCTCTCATATAGTAGGCATAGGGTGGGTAAACAAATTACTGTTGGGCAATTGATAGAAAAGCGCTTAGTTATGCAATATTTATTCACGACAAAGATCATGTGTATATAGGCATCACGTCCATAAGCAAATAGGTTGACTCCTGCCTGCACCTATTACTATTACTCCACCCATCGACCGCTATCCAGCATGCATCTAGAGTATTAAGTAAAATAGAGTAATGCTTGGAGAACAATGACATGATGTAGAGAAAGAAAATTCAATCAATATGAATTAACCCCATCGTTTTATCCTTAGTGGCAACAACACAAAGACGTATCTTGTCCCCTTCTGTCACTGGGATATAGAAACCCGTCAGGTTGAACCCACTACAACGCACCCCTCTCACTGAAGAAATATCAATCTAGTTGGCCAAAGTATTTTAATAGATCGGAGAGATTTACGAAGCTATAATAATCATGCAAATAAGAATCATAATAGAAATCAGAGAAGACTCAAATCTTTTTCATGAATAATCTGAACATAAACCCATAATCCATCAGATCCCAACAAACGCACCGCACAGATTGATTACATTAAATAGATCACCACGAAGATGCGGTGAACTTTGTATTGAAAATCAAGAGAGAGAGAGCGAGAGAGAGAGAGAGAGAGAGAGAGAGAGAGAGAGAGAGAGAGAGAGATCTATGTACAAACTACAGACCCGTAGGTCCATAGGGAACTACTCACACATCACCATGGGAGCAGCAAGGTTGATGTAGAGGCCCTCCATGATCGATCCCCCTCTGACAGGGCACCGGAACAGGGCTTCAAATGGGCACACGGAGGAACAAACACTTGCGGCGGCGGCAAAAGTGTTTCAGGAGGCTGTCTAGTGTTTTTGGGAATAATGAGAATTTATAGGCCAGAGAGGGACGCCAGGGACCACCCGAGGGGGGCAGCACTCATCAGGGCGCGGCCACCCCCTTGGAGTGCCCTGTTGTGTGCTCCTCCCCTCATGCAACCTCTAGTCTCCTCCCGAAGCTTCCAGGTCTTCTTTTGGTCAAGAAAAAATCATAAAAAAGTTTCATGGCAATTGGACTTCGTTTGGTACTTGTCGTGGTTTTGTCACGGCAGATGTCCTCGTGCAAGCACTTAGGTGTGAGGCCATCGCCGCTAGGTGGTGACTCAAAGGGGTTAAATGGGAACAGGAGGCGAGTTTACCCAGGTTCGGCCCTCCAATGGAGGTAATAGCCTACGTCCTGCTTTGTGTCTACATTGATGATGATCTCGATTACAAGGGTGCGTAATCGCTAACCTAGCTTAAGTCTTTCGGCCCTAAGGGCTTGCCTTTATATACAGGTCAAGACCCTAGGGTTTACAACAGAGTCTGAGTCATATTACAACTTGTAACCTTCCACGTCTCTAACACGCCTTGCCTTTTGAGCAAGGAATCCTCCGGCGTCTTCTGCCCTATGGGCCTCTGAGTCACCGTCCCCACGCGCTTGGGCTGCCCAGTGGTTTACTTAGTAATTGCCTTACTTGTTTTACCTTCACAACACGGCCCATCTTGAACATTGTTCCAGAGCTGCCATTATACCGTGGGGTTATATCCCCGACATTAGGCCCTAGATTGATTTGAATTCATTCATGTCAATTTCTCTTACCTTCTCTTGGCGGCTTATCATCTGCTCGCATTTGTGTTCCTCATGGATCCCGAAGTGCCGGCTCGCAATGCTTCCAGACTTGTCATTTTTCCAGCGCCTGTCTGTCAATGACGTCACCCTTGCTGACTGTTGTCTTTCGGAGTCATCATAACGTATCTTTTGAAAACTACGCCAAATCCAAGCCGATGCGAAAATCGAGGCGCACTTCTTGTCGTGGGAACGATTCCGACATTAGAGAGGGGTAGGATAACGGAGCTTGATCTATCGAGATGCAAATGGGTGACACGGTGGTTTTAGCGAGTTCGGGCCTCTCACGGTGGAGATAACAACCCTACGTCTTGTGCTCCGGAGAGGCTTTGCTTCTTTGTCATGAACACGGAGTTACATGATGTACATGGTGTATTTGAGAGAGAGAAGGAAGGGAGAAGAAGGAACCCCCCTGGGCTATGTGGTGGGGGGTGGCTTATATAGAGTGCGCCACCCCCTCACCTCCTATGTTACAAGATGAGGCATTGATGCCATAATGTCATCCCACTATGAAACCTCCGATGATGCTCCGACTTCCCTGTTGACTGTTAGTCTTCGCATATCCGAGTGGGTCATACGTCCGAGTGGTCGACTGTCATCCGAGTGGATGGGACGTTGCTTGTCCGAGTGAACAGTATGTATGTATTTGTCTGGACCCACCTTACATGTGGACCCATGCTTTCTTGATATTTCGACCCTTCATGGGCCTACCTATTTTGTGTATCCCTGACAGTAGCCCCTGAGACTTTGACTGATTGCTGGCGGTCGGTTGGAGTCTGCAGAGTTTGTTAAACTTGAATGTTGTTGTCAGACCTGACCGAGCAGAATGTTTCTTTTATTTCTCTTCCAGTGGGGGCACGCTGAGTGCACCCACTGGGTGTAGTCCCCGAGCCTCTGTCGGACTAGATGAGTCGGGCAGAGGGTTTATGTCTTCCAGTGCGGAACTGAACTAAACAGGTGAACTCTGATGCGCTTGGCGTAGTAAATTGTTGCAATCTGGAGCTGAATCAGTCGGACTGATCCTTGTGCGCTGGGCACGGTAAATAGATATAACCTGGAACTGGGCCAGTCGGGTAAATCTTCGTGTGGTTGGCATGTTGAATGCTTATTGAGTCTGCCTTATATGATTTCTGGATCAAGGATAAGTCCCTGAGTGTGGATGACGTCCTCACTCGGAGTAGTTTCTAACTTAGGCGAATCAGGTTCGCAGCTAAGCCCCCGAGTGTGGATCATGTCCTCACTCGGAGTAGTTATTGACTTAGGCGACACGGAATCGCAGCTAAGCCCCCGAGTGTGGAGGATGTCCGCACTCGGAGTAGTTTTTGACTTAGGCGATACGGAATCGCAGCTAAGCTCCCGACAGTGGAGGACGTCCGCACTCGGAGTAGTTTTTTACTTAGACGATACGGAATCGCAGCTAAGCCCTCGAATGTGGAGGATGTCCTCACTCGGAGGAGTTTTTGACTTAGGCGATACGGAATCGCAGCTAAGCCCCCGAGTGTGGAGGATGTCCGCACTCGGAGTAGTTTTTGACTTAGGCGATACAGAATCGCAGCTAAGCCCCCAAGTGTGGAGGATGTCCGCACTCGGAGTAGTTTTTGACTTAGGCGATACGGAATCGCAGCTAAGTCCCCGAGAGTGGAGGATGTCCGCACTCGGAGTAGTTTTTGACTTAGGCGATACGGAGTCGCAGCTAAGCCCCCGAGTGTGGAGGATGTCCGCACTCGGAGGAGTTTTTGACTTAGGCGATACGGAATCGCAGCTAAGCCCCCGAGTGTGGAGGATGTCCGCACTCGGAGTAGTTTTTGACTTAGGCGATACGAAATCGCAGCTAAGCCCCTGAGTGTGGAGGATGTCCGCACTCGGAGTAGTTTTTGACTTAGGCGAAGTCAGGTTCGCTAAGCCGAGCGATGGCGCGCGGGGCGGCCGAGTGATGAAGACGTGCCACACGGAATGGCGATGCGCGGGGCATCCAAGTGATGTAGACGAGTCCGGCCGAGTGCCGACGCGCGGGGCGGCCAAGTGCTGTATGTCGAGGAGGCGTCTGACCCAGTGACGGTACGCGGGGCGGCCGTGTCCAGTACGTCATCGAGGGGGCGTCCGAACACGTGACGACGCGCGGGGCGACCGAGTCGAGCATGTCGTCGCGTAGGCATCCGAACAAGTGGAAACACACGAACGACCGTTGCGGCGACTGAGCCTGAGTAGCGACGAAGATGGCGCACAGATGCGTCGAGTGATCTCGTAACCTGTGTATGAAAAATAGCACAAGCCAACATAAAAATTTATCAAAGTAATTTGATCTTTTGCTGAAATAATTTGTGTAAATAACACCCATAGACACCCGCTGGGTGTGCTAGGTGCTTGTTCGTTCGGGACCAGCAAGGGTCTAACAGAGTGTAGGATCCGACTGTACTTGTGCAAGTGAAGGATCCGACTCAACTCGTTTGAGTACTGGACCCAAACAAAGCGGAAGTGAAGTGTTCCCACATAAAAATAAACAACCGAGCGCAGAGGTATACTCGGTGGCGTGGCCTTCGAGTGAACGTCATGTCCGACTTCCTCGACATTCGGTGATGCGGAAACAACTATTTAATTGAATGCACCGTATGAAGAACGACTTAGCTGTCTGATGGCGCAGGAGCGGCCGAGTGACGAAGGAGCGTCCGGCTGAGTGACGGCGCGCGGAGCGACCGAGTGACGAAGGAGCGTCCAGTTGAGTAACGGTGCGCGGAGCGGCCGAGTGACGAAGACGTGTCTCGCCGAGTGGCGACGCGCGGAGCTGCCGAATGATGACGACGCGTCCAGTAGAGTGACGGCGCACGGGGCGGCCGAGTGACAATGGAGCGTCCGGCTGAGTGGCGATGCGCGGAGCTGCCGAGTGACGAAGACGTGTCTCGCCGAGTGGCGATGCGCGGAGCTGCCGAGTGATGATGACGCGTCCAGTAGAGTGACGGCGCGCGGGGCGGCCGAGTGACGAAGTCGTGTCTCGTCGAGTGGCGATGCGCGTAGCTGCCGAGTGATGACGACGCGTCCAGTAGAGTGACGGCGCGCGGGGCGGCCGGGTGATGAAGACGGGCCGCACGGAGCGGCGATACGCGGGGCATCCGAGTGAAGTAGACGTGTCTGGCTGAGTGGCGACGCACGGGGCGGTCAAGTAACGGCGCGCGGGGCAGCCGAGTCGAGAATGTTGTCGCGGAAGTGTCCGACCAAGTGACTAAGCGCGGGGCGACCGAGTCCAGTACGTCATCGAGAATGGCGCACGGAGGCGTCCAGGTAACCTGTGTATGAAAAATAACGCAAGCTGACATAAAAAATTCTCGAAGTAATTTAATGTTTGTTGAAATGATTCGTGTAAATTACACCCATAGACACCCGCTGGGTGTGCCAGGTGCTTGCTGGTCCAAAACCAGCAAGAGTCTAAAGGGTGAAGGATCCGACTGAACTTGTGAAAGTGAAGGATCCGACATGAAGATAAAGAACCGAGCGCAGAGGTACACTCGGTGGTGTGGCCTCCGAGTGAACGTCATATGCGACCTACTTGACACTCGGTAATGCATAAATAATTATTTAATTGAATGCAGTGTGTGAAGAATGTCTTAGCTGTCTGACGACGCGCGGGGCGGTCGAGTGAAGTAGACGTGCCGTGGTGAGTGGCGACACACGGAGCGTCCAAATGATGTAGACGTATCCCGTGTAGTAGGAACGTGCGGGGCGGCTAAGTGATGAAGACGTGCCACACGGAGTGGCGATGCGTGGGTCAGCCGAGTGATGACGACGCATCCAACAGAGTGACGGCGCGCGGAGCGGCCGAGTGACGAAGGAGCGTCTCGCCGAATGACGGCGCGCGGAGCGGCCGAGTGACGAAGGAGCGTCCCGCCGAGTGGCGATGTGCGGAGCTGCCGAGTGATGACGACGCGTCCAGCTGAGTGTCGGCGCGCGGAGCAGCCGAGTGACGAAGGAGCGTCTCGCCGAGTGGCGACGCGCGGAGCTGCCGAGTGACGAAAAGTTGTCTCGCCGAGTGGCGGGGCAAAGGAGCGTCTCGCCGAGTGATGAAGGAGCGTCTCGCCGAGCGGTGATGCGCGGAGCTTCCGAGTGACGAAGGAGCGTCCCTCCGAGTGACGGCGCAAAGGAGCGTCTCGCCGAGTGACGAAAGAGCGTCTCGCCGAGCGGCGATGCGCGGAGCTGCCGAGTGACGAAGGAGCGTCCCTCCGAGTGACGGCGCAAAGGAGCGTCTCGCCGAGTGGCGATGCGCGGAGATGCCGAGTGACAAAGACTTGTCTCGCCGAGTGACGGCGCAAAGGAGCGTCTCGCCGAGTGACGAAGGAGCGTCTCGCCGAGCGGCGATGCGCGGAACTGCCGAGTGACGAAGACTTGTCTCGCCGAATGACGGCGCGCGGAGCGGCCGAGTGACGAAGGAGCGTCCCGCCGAGTGGCGATGTGCGGAGCTGCCGAGTGATGACGACGCGTCTAGCTGAGTGTCGGCGCGCGGAGCGGCCGAGTGACGAAGGAGCGTCTCGCCGAGTGGCGACGCGCGGAGCTGCCGAGTGACGAAGACTTGTCTCGCCGAGTGACGGCGCAAAGGAGCATCTCGCCGAGTGACGAAGGAGTGTCTCACCAAGCGGCGATGCGCGGAGCTGCCGAGTGACGAAGGAGCGTCCCTCCGAGTGACGGCGCAAAGGAGCGTCTCGCCGAGTGACGAAGGAGCGTCTCGCCGAGTGGCGATGCGCGGAGCTGCCGAGTGACGAAGACTTGTCTCGCCGAGTGACGGCGCAAAGGAGCGTCTCGCCGAGTGACGAAGGAGCGTCTCGCCGAGCGGCGATGCGCGGAGCTGCCGAGTGACGAAGACTTGTCTCGCCGAGTGACGGTGCGCGGAGCTGCCTGGTGATGAAGAAGTGTCTCACCTAATAGCGATGCGCGGGGCGGCCGATGAAATTGTCCGAATGGTGTGTTGTGTTCCTGCATAGTGTCCGAGTGGACGGTCGATCCGCACGGGTTCGATCCTTGTACTGTCCGAGCATCGTCCTAGTGCTGCTCGTTTACTGTTCGAGCACCGGGGTTTAATGGAAGCAGGAGTGTTGCGGCGTGCAGCGTCAAGCCTGTGTCTCCGCCGCGGAGCCGTTGTTGTGCAGCCACTCGGGGGAAGAGTGCCGCGCCATCAGCCGAGAGGATCGGTTCCGCCCGAGTGAGCTGGTTACATTTGAGTCAGAGATTGATTGGCGCCGGGGGAGGTATTGCCGGGCCATTGTCGAGTCGTTGGCCCGCCGCGTTGGATAACCAACGTAGGAGCCAAGGGGCCGCCGCCCCCGTGCAACGCCAGGAAGTTACAACATGCAGGTGAAACTGATTGGGTTTACTCCACGCGTGACGTGGGGCGTAGCTAGTTTCCCCATGCATGCAAAATTGAAAGCGTTAAAAGCTAGTTACTCCATGCATGCAAAACTGAAAGCGTTAATAGCTAGTTACTCCATGCATGCAAAACTGAAGGTGTTAAGTCTATGCATGACGTGGGTGTAGCTAGTAATTGTATTCATATAAACAGGAAACGTTCAGTATAATGATGCATGGACCTGATTGCTTGGAGTGCCGTGCATTCGTTCCAGTGAAAACGGCCGGTCTGGCCTGAATCAATCGGCAGGCGAGAGGTGCCGATGCGGTGGACGCGCGGGTGATGGAGGCTCAGTTGCCGGAGATGCAAGCCGGCGCGGTCAATGGAGAGGCCAACGCGAGTACTAATGGCCGCGTTCCACTGCTCGGGGAGCCGGAGCTGCCCGTCGGTCGGAGTAGCACTTCGACGCCCGCGGAGCCGGGCCGAGCGCAGGTGGCCGGCCAACGCGCTCTGCCTCCCGAGGAACATGGGCGAGCTTTAGCAGCCGTGCGCGTGTGGGCGTTCGGCGACGGCGTCGCAGATGAACCAGAAGGTGACGACAACGAGGCCAACGACGCCAGCTGCAGCGCATGACGGCGATGAGGCGGAGGACGCCGGTGGCCGCGCACGACGACCATGAAGCGGAGGACGCAGGTGGCCGCGCACGATGACCATGAGGCGGAGGACGCCGGTGGATGAAGGAATAACCATCTGCATCATGGCTCCATAGACGCCATGCCCCACGGTGGGCGCCAAATGTCGTGGGAACGATTCCGACATTAGAGAGGGGTAGGATAACGGAGCATGATCTATCGAGATGCAAATGGGTGACACGGTGGTTTTAGCGAGTTCAGGCCTCTCACGGTGGAGATAACAACCCTACGTCTCGTGCTCCAGAGAGGCTTTGCTTCTTTGTCATGAACACGGAGTTACATGATGTACATGGTGTATTTGAGAGAGAGAAGGAAGGGAGAAGAAGGAACCCCCCTGGGCTATGTGGTGGGGGGTGGCTTATATAGAGTGCGCCACCCCCTCACCTCCTATGTTACAAGATGAGGCATTGATGCCATAATGTCATCCCACTATGAAACCTCCGATGATGCTTCGACTGCCCTGTTGACTATTAGTCTTCGCATATCCGAGTGGGTCATACGTCCGAGTGGTCGACTGTCATCCGAGTGGATGGGACGTTGCTTGTCCGAGTGAACAGTATGTATGTATTTGTCTGGACCCACCTTACGTGTGGACCCATGCTTCTATGATATTTCGACCCTTCATGGGCCTACCTATTTTGTGTATCCCCGACACTTCTAGCCACAAATTTACCACAAGTGTTTCGTCTTTCACAGCGCCGTTCTGTTTTCCTTCCCTATAAATAAGCCCACTGAGCCTCTGCAGTAACTTTCCCGTCATCTTCTTCCTCTCGCTCCCTATTCGACCGGACACCACCAGAGCTTCGGAGGCGCCATCGGACTCCCTAGCTCCATCATCGATGCCATCAAGCTTTCTCGTCACCGTCAGAGCGAGCACGATCATCTCCGTTTTCGTCCCCATGCAATCTGGTACGAATCCCCTCCATTTAGGGTTCAATGCTTCTGGTGTCTATGCCATGTTCATCGTGTTCATCCGAGACGTAGTTCGTAGATCCATGCGCTTGATATTCCTCATTATTGCATAGTTTTAGCATGATCTCCACCTTGTTTTCCTCATAAGTAGATCTAAAATGAGTCACCAAGGCTATCCTTTGAACGCCGTAGTTTTGGTCTTTCCGTCACCTAGAACACATATTTCATTGTTTTTCCTCACGTAATTAGATCCATCCGAAAGAAAACTTTCGTAGAAAACTGTTTGTGAGCCAACACGCTCGCTAAGTGTTGCGGAGATACGCCTTTGACCTCTTTTAATTTTGCCGGC
Organism: Elymus sibiricus; assembly: GCA_039707655.1. Taxonomy (NCBI): domain Eukaryota; kingdom Viridiplantae; phylum Streptophyta; class Magnoliopsida; order Poales; family Poaceae; genus Elymus; species Elymus sibiricus. The sequence continues at coordinate 85,534,500 of CM077663.1, forward strand.
TTAAATCAGTATGGGCGACTTATAATTCGCACCGGCTCATTTTTCTTGTCTCTTTTGTAGTCGCTTTATAACCTGCCATGGCTCCTAAAAATTACAAGGTCTGCAACTGGGCCAAGACAAAAGAATCCAAGCTCACCATAGATAACCTCGTGGATCAAGATTTCTTGCCGCCTTGAAAAGTCATAGAGTGGCAGGCTCCCAAAGAAGAGACGTACCCACAGCTGTGGCAAGGGGAAGTTGTTGTCTTCACTCATCATCTGCGTAGAGGTTTCCGTCCCCCCGGCTCAAAGTTCTTCAGGGATCTTTTGCACTTCTTCAAACTCAGGCCTCAAGACATTGGTCCAAATTCCATGACCAATATATGTCAATTCCAAGTGTTATGTGAGGTATATCTCTAGGTCGAGCCGTCCGTGACCCTTTTTAGGGAATTTTTCTATCTCAATGGTCAGACTGAGGTGAAGAATGGTGCTGCCTGTGAACTTGGTGGAGTTTCCATTTAGAAGTGGAAGAACAACGCCTTTCCTGAATCAAAACTGGCGAGTCATCCAAAAGGATGGAACAAGACCTGGTTTTACTGTAAGAATACTACACCTGAGGGAGAAAACCCCCTGCCGGGTTTCAGATTGGAAAGACTCAGCAGCAAAGTGGAGTTTTCGGGTTGGCCAACAGATGAAGAGAGGGCTCCATTAGCGCCTCTTCATACGAAATTGAGAGCTCTGACCCCACATGGCTTAACTGGGACTGATCTGATTCGTTGCTGGATAAAGTGGCGGATCCAACCTGTCAGCGTAAGGGGCGGCTTGATGTGTGATTAATCAGGCGACTCATCTGATCCTCAGCGTTTCTCTCGTGAGGGTTTGACTGACGACGCCCTTAATAAAGAAACAAAGGAGTTCTTTTCCGACTCAAAAGAACATGTAGTGTTATCGGCCTGGGTCCATTTTATCTGCTCAACCCGCCACCTCCGGTATTGATTATTCTCGCTGTCTTTTATCAATTTACTTTGACCCGCCGTCTCTTACCGCATGCTTTTGCATGAGAACTCTATTTTCTGGAAAGTCACACCTCAAGCCCCTGTTTCTTCATCGGGTAGAAAAGATAACCTGACCCCTGTGTCATCTTCTGGAGAGGACTCCGAGGTAGAACTTGATTCTCTTGGCCGCTTGTTTATTGAGCTTGCTGGCGCGCCTTCTTATCAGGGTGACTCGGAATCTAGCCAAGCCGGCGAAATTGAGGTAACTCCTATATCCTCCAGTTCAGAAACGTTTGTTCCCTGAAAACCAGGACAAGTCGTCCGGAAGGTTAAGTTGACAGAGCCAGATGCTTACTGGGCTCCCGATTTTCTTTTGAAGAAAGCACAATTCGCTGGTTCATCAAAACGCCAGACCCGGAGTGGTTCGGGAGACTTAGACCATGGTTTGTCTGATGCACCACCGGCTCACAAACCACGCTTCGAGGTGCCTCATAGTCCAACCAATTCTCATCCTAGAGCCGGTTTGTTTAAGCAACCTCTTAGTCCTTCGAATTCGCTTTATCAGGCCTCCCCTTCATCTTCGGATGACTGAACTGCAACGCAACTTCCCACTTTCAATGTCAACCGCGGGTAAGCTCCTGAACTTGCACTTGTTGACTTATGTCGTTTTAAACCTTGAGCTATATTTTCCTTAGCATAATATTTGATCTTTGCAATTGTAGGGCCAAGGCCACTTCGTCAAGGAGGGCTGGCGGGTCATCTTCTGGCACTGTACACCAAAACATGTCAGACCCCCCACCAGTAAAAACAACAACAGGAACTGACCCCTTTGTAGAGAAAGACACAAACGTGAGTGCTGAGGCGGCAATCAATGTTGAGACGCCTAGGCCGGATGAGCCGGTTTTTATGGATATACCACCTGAAGCCCAGGACGCATCGGATGAGCCATCTGCCCGACAGCCAAGCCCGGTTCGTCCTTCCAGCCCGACGACTCGTTTGGATGATCCTAAGGCGCCAACAGAAGCAAACGATCCGGATGTTATCATTGTGAAGGAGGGTTTTCAAGTTCCCACTGCTTCCAATTCCTTGGCTAAGATTGTGACCAAGGATGAACCATTTAACTTGGACAAAGGGAAAGCAAAACTGGAGATTCCAGAGTTGTCCGCACTTGGCATTGAAGATTTACACCACCAATACTTGACCCGGCTGTCTGAGAGCCGGGAAATTGAAATAAGCATGATAAATGCTATGAAGGAGAAGTATGAGGTAAACTTCATGTTTTACCACTATCTTTTATACTGTCATTAGCCTTCGAGGACCACTTTATTGAGGTAAGATGGGTCATAAAATAACTGATATGTAGTTGTACCCCCGAAGGGCCGGCTCATCTTCTTGAGATGAGTCGGATCTCCTGTAGCCCCCAAGGGCCGACTCATCTTCTTGAGATGAGTCGGATCTCCTGTAGCCCCCAAGGGCCGGCTCATCTTCTTGAGATGAGTCGAGCCTTTTTTAATACTTTGAAGAATTCGACCTGTAGCCCCCAAGGGCCGGCTCATCTTCTTGAGATGAGTCGGGTCTTTCCATGCCAAGATTTTTTAAAAAAACTGGCATGCATTAGCCCCCAAGTATCAAGGATATTGCTTGCAATCTGCTTGGGACTTTGATGACACATAAAAAAGAAATAACCTGTCATAAGGCGGTTTGAAGCTGTTGTAGAAATACTTGCTGATACTTCTTGTATATCTGCCAGGAGTAGTTGAGGATGCTGAGTCAGTTGCTGTGAAACTGCAGAAACGGCTCAAAGAAGAGAGAAAACTGAAAGCTGATGCTGAGTTCATGGCGGCTCGTTTTGAGGATTCTGCACGTCAGGGGAATGAACACCTTGAACAAGCCGTAAAACTGTTTCAAACGGAAAAGGCCACCCTTCTAAAATGTGCAGAAAAGGCTGAAAAGAAACTCGATCCATTGAAGGAGAAATATGCCACTCTTGTGAAACAGATCAATGAAATGTTGACGGCAATCTTCGGTATGTGTTCTGTCTCTCCTTTGTAATTGACCGGCTTACGATGGTACGGTGGCTCATTGTCTCTCTTTTTCTTGCAGGGCGGAAAGACCATAATCTTGTAGAGCTACCGATTGTGAAATTGAAGGCTATTTTCACGTATGTAGAGCAACTGTTCACAGGATCTGTTTACTCCATTATGGCGGTGAAAAATCTAAAACACCCGCCAAGAAGCATCAAGGATATGTTGAAGCAGCTTTCCACTGTGCCACAATGGGTGACTGAGACTCGGAGAGCGGCGGCTCTAGGAGGGGCAAACATGGCACTTGCTCGAGCAAAAGCGTATTTACCTAAATTGGATGTGGAGCTCTTAAAAGGCAGCTTTCCTGAGTTCAAACGTGATGGCTCCGCGTTCACTCATTCAGACTATGCTAAGTGCGTCACAGAGACTCGGCCACTGGTGACTCTGATAGATGAAGAGATTGATGTCTCGAAATAGCATCCTGCATACACCAATGATAATGAGCGCAGTAACCCGCCCAAAGATGAGCCGTCTGAGTTGGTACCTCCCCGACGTAAGAGACCTTTTGCCCCTGATGTTGACGCATCATCTCTTGTTGAGGGAACATCAAATTTTGAATCGTCGAACTCAATTCGATGGCAACAAAAAGGCCAGCAGGTTGATGAAGATGATGACCCGATGGAAGCAGATCCAGAGGCGGTCGACAGGGAGAAGGCATGAAGGCATCTCCGAAGATGAATGACTCGCCAAACTGAGCTAGCCCCCAAGTAAATTGGGAAAACTTGAGTATTTTGTGGCCCCATTATGAGCCTGTAATAGGGGTAGTTTTTAAAACTTTTGTGACATGCCTGATCGTGCCATCGTGCACATGGTCACCTTTATTGATTTGGAACTCCAATCTTTTGAGTTGTTTGCTCAGATAAGATTGATGCTACTCTTCTGCTTATCTTTGAATATCTCTGTTGTTTGTGCTCAATGAGTTACTTGATTGAAAACAGAAAAAATAGGTCAAAAACAAGCCGGCAAAAGATCTTGACTTTCAAAGCTCCAGATCTGTTAAACCTTTCCACAATGATATTGGGAATAGGCAATTTAAACCTGGTCAAAATAAGACCGTGGTTTGTTAACCCAGACACTCATATATGAGCCGGTTATAGGGACAATATTGTTCCTGAAAATGCATGATATGAAGATAAAGAATTTATTTTTATGGAGTACTGAAAATAGGCCGGCTCAATGAGACTCGGTAAAAAGGAGACTGGCTTTCGAGGCTCAAGTCTTGCTTCAATGAAGCGGGTATGATAACCCATGGTATATCCTAGCTTTCTGTATGCTGGCTCTCACATGACTCAAGCCAGTGTTTTAACCTTGAGAAGTTCAGGGTCCTAGAGGATTGACTTGCAAGAGTACACGGAGTCACCTGATTAGAGTCGCATCAAGCATACAGGCAGGTTTAACCATATATTGTGGTGTTTTTGCCGGGTCAATAGGGTGAGAAAGCTAAACTTGATGAGTTGGAAGCCCCCAAGTGACCTATGTTGCAAACAATAAAGACTCATGCTCAATTTGTAGGCTGAAACGAAAGAGACCCCGAGTTTCGAGGGTGACGGCTTTATTATATTTGAACATAAAGAAGTATATACAGAATTTGCAGGGGGGGCAAAGATTACAAAAAGGGAGCCGGTGGCTCTTTTAAGTATAATAAGGCCGCAAGTGTGCAATGTTCCAGGGCCGGGTTGTCTCCTCCTCAGAACTGTATGATCCTTCTCGCAAGTCCACCAAATAATATGACCCGTTGTTGAGGTTTCTGCTGATGACAAAAGGACCCTCCCAAGGTGGGGAAAGTTTATGCATCCCTGTCTGATCTTGAATCAGACGTAGCACTAAGTCGCCTTCTTGAAAAGTACGTGTTCGGGCTCTACAGCTGTGATAGCGGCGTAGGTCTTGGTGATAAATGGTAGATCTGGCTGCTGCTAAGTCACGCTCTTCTTCCAAGGCATCCAAGGAGTCTTGACGTGCTAGCTCATTATCCGCCTCAACATAGGCAGCAACCCGAGGCGAGTCATGGAAAATATCGCTTGGTAGAACCGCCTCAGCTCCATACACCAAGAAAAAAGGTGTGTATCAAGTAGACCTGTTTGGAGTTGTGCGAATACTCCAAAGTACCGCGCTGAGTTCTTCAACGCAACAGCCCGGAGTACGCTCAACTGGTACCATAAGCCGGGGTTTGATCCCTCTGAGGATCTCCTGATTAGCTCGTTCGGCTTGTCCATTGGACTGTGGGTGCGCAACTTCTGCCAGGTCAAGCCGGATATGTTCTCGTTGACAAAACTGTTCCATGGCTCTCTTGGATAAATTGGTACCATTGTCAGCGATAATGCTGTGAGGGTAGCCAAAACGGAAAATCAACTTTTTTCCAGAACTTGACCGCGGTCTCTGCGTCGCAACTACTAACTGGCTCTACTTCAACCCACTTGGTGAACTTATCAACCGCCACCAAGAGGTGGGTCTTCTTGTCAGAAGACGGCTTGAACGAGCCAACCATGTCAAGCCCCCAAACCACGAACGGCCAAGTAATTGGGATCATACACAGTTCCTGATCCGGGACATGGGCCTGTCGACCAAACTTCTGACATCCATCGCACTTGCGCACAATCTCTTCTGCATCTGCGTGAGCCGTCAGCCAGTAAAACCCATGTCGAAAGGCTTTTGCCACCAGGGACCGTAAGCCGGCATGATGTCCACAATCACCAGCGTGAATTTCATTAAGAATGTCCTGGCCTTCCTTAGAGGAAACACAGCGTTGAAACACACTAGTGCTGCTTCGCCGATGTAACTCGCCATTGACGATAGTCATTGATTTGGACTGCCGAATTATCTGTCGAGCGATGGTTTCCTCAGCTGGAAGCTCGCCTCGAGTCAGATAAGCCAGATATGGAATAGTCCAGTCCGGAGTAGTGTGGAGGGCCGCCACCAATTGTTCCTCCGGGCCAGGGATAGCTATGTCCTCCTCAGATGGCAGCTTGATGCTACTTCTTGAGCTTGCGTTGGTTTTCCCTTGAAGAGGAAAGTGTGATGCAGCAAAGTAGATAAGTATTTCCCTCAGTTGTTGACAACCAAGGTATCAATCCAGTAGGAGATACAAGCAAGTCCCTAATCTTCGCACCTACACAAACAATCAAACTCTTGCACCCAACGCTAAAAGGGGTTGTCAATCCCTTCACGGTTATTTGCAAGAATGAGATCTGATAGAGATAGATATAAAAGATTGCTAAAACGAAAAGTAAAACAAAAGTAAAAAGATTGCAGCAAAGTATTTTTGGTATTTTTGGTTTATAGATCTGAAAATATAATATGGAAAATAGACCCGGGGGCCATAGGTTTCACTAGAGGCTTCTCTCATGAAGGAAAATAATACGGTGGGTGAACAAATTACTGTCGAGCAATTGATAGAAAAGCGCATAGTTATGATGATATCCAAGGCAATGATTATGCATATAGGCATCACGTCCGTGTCAAGTAGACCTAAATGATTCTGCATCTACTACTATTACTCAACACATCGACCGACTCCTCCCTGCATCTAGAGTATTAAGTTCATGAAGAACAGAGTAACGCATTAGGTAAGATGACATGATGTAGAGGGATAAACTCAAGCAATATGATGAAAACCCCATCTTTTTATCCTCGATGGCAACAATACAAATACGTGCCTCGCTACCCCTACTTTGTCACTGGGTGAGGACACCACAAGATTGAACCCAAAACTAAGCACTTCTCCCATTGCAAGAATTACCAATCTAGTTGGCCAAACCAAACCAATAACTCGAAGAGACTTGCAAAGATATGAAATCATGCATATAAGAATTCAGAGAAGATTCAAATAATATTCATAGATAATCTAATCATAAACCCACAATTCATCGGATCTTGACAAACACACCGCAAAAGAGTATTACATCGGATAGATCTCCATGAAGATCATGAAGAACATGGTATTGAAGAACAAAGAGAGAGAAGAAGCCATCTAGCTACTAGCTATGGACCCGAAGGTCTGTGGTGAACTACTCACGCATCATCGGAGGAGCAATGGAGTTGATGTATATGCCCTCCGTGATCGAATCCCCCTCCGGCAGATTACCGGAAAAGGCTCCAAGATGGGATCTCACGGGAACAGAGGCTTGCGGCGGCGGAAAAATATTTTCGTGGCTCTTTTTGGTATTGGGGGAATATTTGGGATTTTATAGGCCGAAGAATAGGGTTAGGAGACCTGCTGGGGGGCCACAAGCCAGGAGGGCGCCCCCCCCTAGGGGGCGCCCTGGTGGCTTGTCGCCTCCCGGCAGGTCTTCTGCCTTCATCTCCAAGTCTGGCTGGTTTCTTCTGGTCCAAGAAAAATCATCCCGAAGATTTTATTCCATTTGGACTCCGTTTAATATTCCTTATCTGCAATACTCAAAAACAAGGAAAAAACAAAAACTGGCACTAGGCTCTAGATTAATAGGTTAGTCCCAAAAATAATATAAAATAGCATATTAGTGCATATAAAACATCCAAAACAGATAATATAATAGCATGGAACAATCAAAAATTATAGATACGTTGAAGACGTATCAAGCATCCCCAAGCTTAATTCCCGCTCGTCCTCGAGTAGGTAAATGATAAAAACAGAATTTTTGATGTGGAATGCTACCTAACATATTTATCCATGTAATATTATTTATTATGGCATGAATATTCAGATCCATAAGATTCAAAACAAAAGTATAATATTGACATAAAAACAATAATACTTCAAGCACACTAACAAGGCAATTGTGTCCTTTCAAAATAACATGGCCTCAGAAAGCTATCCCTACAAAATCATATGGTCTGGCTATGCTCCATCTTCCCCACACAAAGTATTTAAATCATGCACAACCCTGATGACAAGTCAAGCAATTGTTTCACACCTTTTATGTTCTCAAACCTTTTCAACTCTTACACAATACATCAGTGTGAGCCATGGATATAGCACTATAGGTGGAATAGAATATGGTGGAGGTTGTGAGGAAAAAGGAGAAGATAGTCTCACATCAACTAGGCGTATCAACGGGCTACGGAGATGCCCATCAATAGAAATCAATGTGAGTGAGTAGGGATTGCCATGCAACGGATGCACTAGAGCTATAAGTGTATGAAAGCTCAAAAAGAAACTAAGTGGTTGTGCATAATGATGAAAAATTCCACTAGTTATATGAAAGTGACAAAATAGGAGACTCTCTATCATGAAGATCATGGTGCTACTTTGAAGCACAAGTGTGGAACAAGATAGTAGCATTGTCCCTTCTCTTTTTCTCTCATTTTTTTGGTGGGCATCTTTGGCCTCTTTTTTTTATTTGGGCTTCATTGGCCTCTTTTATTATTTGTAAAGTCCGGAGACTCATCCCAACTTGTGAGGGAATCATGGCTTCCATCATCCTTTTCTCTCACGGGACAATGCTCTAATAATGAAGATCATCACACTTTTATTTACAACTCGATACCTAGAACAAAATATGAATCTATATGAATGCTTCCGATGGTGTACCAGGATGTGCAACGATCTAGCCTAGCAAATGACATCAAAAACGGACAATCCATGAAAACATCATGCTAGCTATCTTACGATCATGCAAAGCAATATGAAAATGATGGTGCGTGTCATGAAAAACGGAACGGTGGGAGTTGCATGGCAATATATCTCGGAATGGCTATGGAAATGCCATAATAGGTAGGTATGGTGGCTGTTTTGAGGAAGGGTATATGGTGGGTTTAATGCACCGGCGAAAGTTGCGCGGTACTAGAGAGGCTAGCAAAGGTGGAAGGGTGAGAGTGCGTATAATCCATGGACTCAACATTAGTCATAAAGAACTCACATACTTATTGCAAAAGTCTATTAGTTATCGAAGCAAAGTATTAGACGCATGCTCCTAGGGGAGAGGTTCGTAGGAGTTAACCATCGCGCGCTCCCGACCCTCACACAAAGGATGACAATCATTAAACAAATCATGCTCCGACTTCGTTACATAACGGTTCACCATACGTGCATGCTACGGGAATCACAAACTTTAACACAAGTATTTCTACCAATCCACAATTACTCACTAGCATGACTCTCATATCACCATCTTTATATCTCAAAACTATATGCAAGGAATCAAACTTCTCATAGTATTCAATGCACTTTATATGAAAGTTTTTATTATATCCCTCTTGGATGCCCATTATATTAGGACTAAATTCATAACCTAAACCAATTACCATGCTGTTTAAAGACTCTCAAAATAATATAAGTGAGGTACGAGAGTTCAAGTATTTCTATAAAATAAAACACCACCGTGCTCTAAAAAGATATAAGTGAAGCACTAGAGCAACATTGCCTAGCTCAAAAGATATAAGTGAAGCACAAAGAGTATTCTAATAAATTCACGATTAATGCATGTCCCCCTCAAAAGATGTGTACAGCAAGGATGATTGTGGCAAACTAAAAAGCAAAGACTCATATCATACAAGACGCTCCAAGCAAAACACATATCATGTGGTGAATAAAAATATAGCCTCAAGTAAATTTACCGATGGATTGAAGACGAAAGAGGGGATGCCTTCCGGGGCATCCCCAAGCTTAGGCTCTTTGGTATCCTTTAATATGGCTTGGGGTGCCTTGGGCATCCCCAAGCTTAGGCTCTTGCCACTCCTTATTCCATAGTCCATCAAATCTTTACCCAAAACTTGAAAACTTCACAACACAAAACTCAACAGAAAACTCGTGAGATCCGTTAGTATAAGAAAAATAAATCACCACTTTAGGTACTGTTGTGAACTCATTCTTTATTTATATTGGTGTAATATCTACTGTATTCCAACTTCTCCATGGTTCATACCCCCCGATACAACCCATAGATACATCAAAATAAGCAAACAACACAAAGAAAACAGAATCTGTCTAAAACAGAACAGTCTGTAGCAATCTATAGACTTCGAATACTTCTGTAACTCCAGAAATTCTGAAAATTTAGGAAAATCAGGGAAATTTGTATATCAATCTTGAGTAAAAATTTCGGACTCATTCGACGCTCTGGTGAATTTATAAAATTCCTGAACTCAGCGCAAAAGTTTCTGTTTTTCAGCAAAATCAAATAACAATCACCGTAGACCATCCCAAAGGTCTTACTTGGCTCAAACACTAATTAAAACAAGAAAACACAATTACTACAGAGGTAATAATGTGTAAAGCACTCAAAAACAGAAGCAAAAACAAAAGCATAAAAATAAAATTGGGTTGCCTCCCAACAAGCGCTATTGTTTAACACCCCTAGCTAGGCATAACGCAATAGATCTAGGTATTGTCATCTTTGGTATGCAATCCATAAGTAGCTCTCATAATAGATTCATAAGGTAATTTTATTTTGTTTCTAGGAAAGTGTTCCATGCCTTTCCTTAATGGAAATTGGAATCTAATGTTTCCTTCTATCATATCAATAATTGCACCGATCGTTCTAAGGAAAGGTCTACCAAGAATAATAGGACATGTAGGATTGCAATCTATATCAAGAACAATGAAATCTACGGGCACATAATTCCTATTTGCAACAATAAGAACATCATTAATCCTTCCCATAGGTTTCTTAATGGTGGAATCCGCTAGATGCAAATTTAAAGAGCAATCATCAAATTCATGGAAACCTAACACATCACATAAAGTTTTCGGAATCGTGGAAACGCTAGCACCCAAATCACACAAAGCATGGCACTCATAATCTTTAATTTTAATCTTAATAGTGGGTTCCCACTCATCATAAAGCTTCCTAGGTATAGAAACTTCCAACTCAAGTTTTTCTTCAAAAGATTTCATCATAGCATCCACGATATGTTTAGTAAAAGCTTTATTTTGATTATAAGCATGCGGAGAATTCAACATTGATTGCAACAAGGAAATACAATCAATCAAAGAACAACTATCATAATTAAAGTCCTTGAAATCCAAAAGAGTGGGTTCATTGCTATTTAAAGTTTTGACCTCTTCAATCCCACTTTTATCAATCTCAGCCTTAAGATCTATAAACTCCGAATCATTAGGACGCCTTTTAACTAAAGTTGACTTATCTCCAGTCCCATATTTATCAATATTTATATTAGAAAACAAAGATTCAATAGGAGTCAGATCAATCACTTTAAGATCTTCATCATTTTTATCACGAGAACACACCTTTTCAAGCCATTCACGCTTAGCACGCATTCTAGCGGTTCTTTCCTTACACTCATCAATAGAAATTCCCATAGCTTTTAAAGACTCATTAATATTACGCTTGGGTGGAGTAGATCAAATTTTCAAAGAATCAATCTCAAGCGAAATTCTATCAACGTTCCTAGCCAAATACACAATCTTGAGCAATTTTTCTTCAATCATAGCATTGAAACCCTTTTGCGAACTAATAAATTCTTTAATATTACTCTCAAGATCAGAGGGAATATTATTATAATTTCCATAAGAATTGTTGTAGGAATTACCATAATTATTAGAGGAATTACTAGGAAACGGCCTAGGATTGAAATTACCTCTATACGCGTTATTACCAAAATTGTTCCTACCAACAAAATTCACATCCATAGATTCATTATTATTTCCAATCAAAGAAGACAAAGGCATATCATTAGGATCAATAGGAGCACTCTTACTAGCAAACAATTTCATTAATTCATCCATCTTTTCACTCAAAGTATTTATTTCTTCAATAGAATGCACTCTTTTACTAGTAGGAGATCTTTCGGTATGCCATTGAGAGTAATTTGCCATAATATTATCTAGGAGTTTAGTAGCTTCTCCTAATGTGATTTCCATAAAAGTACCACCCGCGGCGGAATCTAAAAGATTTCTAGAAGCAAAATTCAATCCCGCATTAAAAATTTGTATAATCATCCATAAACTCAAACCATGCGCGGGGCAATTTCTAATCATTAGTTTCATCCTCTCCCAAGATTGTGCAAGATGCTGATGATCAAGTTGCTTAAAATTCATTATATCATTCCTAAGGGAGATGATCTTAGCGGGCGGAAAGTACTTGGAAATAAAAGCATCTTTACACTTATTCCATGAATCAATACTATTTTTAGGCAAAGATGAAAACCAAGTTTTAGCACGATCTCGTAGTGAGAACGGAAATAGCTTCAATTTAACAATATCATTATCCACATCTTTCTTCTTTTGCAAATCACAGAACTCAACGAAAGTATTTAGATGGGATGCGGCATCATCACTAGGAAGGCCGGAAAATTGTTCTTTCATAACAAGATTAAGCAAAGCGGAATTAATTTCATAAGATTCCACACTAATGGCGGGAGCAATCGGAGTACTAATAAAATCATTATTATTAGTATTGGAGAAGTCACACAACTTGGTATTCTCTTGAGTCATCGTGACGAAGCAAGCAATCTAGCACAGAAGCAAACAAAAAGCAAACGAAAAGATGAACGAAAGAAGGGCGAATAAAAAGGCAATTCTTTTTGGTTTTTTCTGAAAATCATTTAAGAAGTGGGGGAGAGGAAAACGAGAGGCAAATGGCAAATAATGTAAATGCAAGAGATGAGTTTGTGATGGGTACTTGGTAGGCTTGATGTAGATCTCCCCGGCAACGGCGCCAGAAATCCTTCTTGCTACTTCTTGAGCTTGCGTTGGTTTTCCCTTGAAGAGGAAAGGGTGATGCAGCAAAGTAGATAAGTATTTCCCTCAGTTGTTGAGAACCAAGGTATCAATCCAGTAGGAGATACAAGCAAGTCCCCAATCTTCGCACCTACACAAACAATCAAACTCTTGCACCCAACGCTAAAAGGGGTTGTCAATTCTTTCACGGTTATTTGCAAGGATGAGATCTGAAAGAGATAGATATAAAAGATTGCTAAAACGAAAAGTAAAACAAAAGTAAAAAGATTGCAGCAAAGTATTTTTGGTATTTTTGGTTTATAGATCTGAAAATATAATATGGAAAATAGACCCGGGGGCCATAGGTTTCACTAGAGGCTTCTCTCATGAAGGAAAATAATACGGTGGGTGAACAAATTACTGTCGAGCAATTGATAGAAAAGCGCATAGTTACGACGATATCCAAGGCAATGATTATGCATATAGGCATCATGTCCGTGTCAAGTAGACCAAAACGATTCTGCATCTACTACTATTACTCCACACATCGACCGACTCCTGCCTGCATCTAGAGTATTAAGTTCATGAAGAACAGAGTAACGCATTAGGTAAGATGACATGATGTAGAGGGATAAACTCAAGCAATATGATGAAAACCCCATCTTTTTATCCTCGATGGCAACAATACAAATACGTGCCTCGCTACCCCTACTTTGTCACTGGGTGAGGACACCACAAGATTGAACCGAAAACTAAGCACTTCTCCCATTGCAAGAATTACCAATCTAGTTGGCCAAACCAAACCAATAACTCGAAGAGACTTGCAAAGATATGAAATCATGCATATAAGAATTCAGAGAAGATTCAAATAATATTCATAGATAATCTGATCATAAACCCACAATTCATCGGATCTCGACAAACACACCGCAAAAGAGTATTACATCGGATAGATCTCCATGAAGATCATGAAAAAACTTGGTGTTGAAGAACAAAGAGAGAGAAGAAGCCATCTAGCTACTAGCTATGGACCCGAAGGTCTGTGGTGAACTACTGATGCATCATCGGAGGGGCAATGGAGTTGATGTAGATGCCCTCCATGATCGAATCCCCCTCCGGCAGATTACCGGAAAAGGCTCCAAGATGGGATCTCACGGGAACAGAGGCTTCCGGCAGCGGAAAAGTATTTTCGTGGCTCTTTTTGGTATTGGGGGAATATTTGGGAATTTATAGGCCGAAGAATAGGGTTAGGAGACCTGCTGGGGGGCCACAAGCCAGGAGGGAGCCCCCCCCCCTAGGGGCGCGCCCTGGTGGCTTGTCGCCTCCCGGCAGGTCTTCTGCCTTCATCTTCAAGTCTGGCAGGTTTCTTCTGGTCCAAGAAAAATCATCCCGAAGATTTTATTCCGTTTGGACTCCGTTTAATATTCCTTATCTGCAATACTCAAAAACAAGGAAAAAACAGAAACTGGCACTAGGCTCTAGATTAATAGATTAGTCCCAAAAATAATATAAAATAGCATATTAATGCATATAAAACATCCAAAACAGATAATATAATAGCATGGAACAATCAAATATTATAGATACGTTGAAGACGTATCACTTGACCGAAGGATTATGAAGGACATCTAAGAAAACATTGGGGGAAACCGGCTTCCTCTATGAACCTGTCGTGACAGGGCGTCGGCCACCACGTTGAGCCGGCGATCTATATGATTGACCTGGTAGCCTTGAAAATGACCCGCCACATCAGAGACCACCCGCCGGTAAGCCGCCATCAGGGGGTCCTTAGAGTCCCAAGTCCCTGAAACTTGTTGAGCCACCAAATCTGAGTCGCCCAAATACCTGACCCGGCTCAGATTCATCTCCTTAGCTATTCTGAGCCCATGTAGGAGGGCCTCATATTCAGCTGCATTGTTAGTACAAGGGAACATGAGCCATAGAGCATAACAAAATTTATCACCTCGTGGCGAAGACAATATAACTCCAGCCCCCGAGCCTTCCAACTGTCTAGATCTATCAAAGTGTATAGTCCAGTAGGTGTTATCTGCCCTATCCTCTGGAATCTGCAACTCTGTCCAGTCGTTGATAAATCTACCAGTGCTTGGGACTTGATGGCGGTTCGGGGCACATACTTTAGATGGTGATCGCCAAGTTCAATCGCCCACTTAGCAATCCGTCCAGTGGCCTCCCGGTTTTGTATGATATCACCAAGGGGTGCCGAACTGACCACCATGATTGGATGATCCTGGTAATAGTGCTTTAGCTTCCGGCTTGCCATGAAAATCCCAAAGACTAACTTTTGCCAATGCGGGTACCGCTGCTTGGACAAAGTTAAAACTTCACTGACGAAGTAAACTGGGTGCTGAACCGGATATTCCTTCCCTTCCTCTTTCCGCTCAACAACAACTGCTACACAACCACCTTGGAATTAGTGGCAATGTACATGAGCATCGGCTCTTTTTTAGCAGGGGCGGCTAAAACGGGCGGGTTAACAAGCTGCTTCTTGAGCGCTTCAAAGGCCTCATTGGCGACGTCGGTCCACTTAAGTCGCCTGTCTTCTTCAGCAATTGATAAAAAGGGATAGATTTTTCTCCCAGGCGGCTTATAAAGCGGCTTAAAGCTGCAATGCGACCCGCCAGGCGTTGAACCTGGTTTATATTCGCCGGTTCAGCCAGCAAAGTTACTACCTTAATCTTATCCGGGTTTGCTTCGATGCCTCGCTCAGAAACCAGAAAGCGCAAAAGTTTGCCTGCGGGAACACCAAAAACACACTTTGCCGGGTTAAGTTTCATCTGGTATACTCAAAGATTATCAAATGTCTCCTTGATATCCTCCAAGAGCGTCTCCTTCTTCTGAGATTTCACCACGATGTCATCAACATAGGAGAGAACATTGCGCCCAATCTGTGGCAGAAGGCAATTCTGGACGCAGCGTTGACAAGTCTCCCCTGCGCTCTTAAGACCAAAGGGCATAGAAACAAAGCAGAAAGCACCAAAAGGAGTAATGAAAGCCGTCTTCTCTTGATCCTCAACAGCCATCTTGATCTGGTGATAGCCGGAGTATGCGTCCAGGAAGCACAGGCGCTCACAACCCACCGTAGAGTTAATAATCTGATCGATACATGGGAGAGTGAAAGGATCCTTCGCGCAAGCTTTATTAAGATATGTGTAGTCTACACACATGCGCCATGTGCCATTCTTTTTCAGAACAAGCACCGGGTTAGCCAACCATTCGGGGTGAAAAACTTCGACGATAAACCAGACAGCTACGAGCCAGGCCACCTCTTCTCCAATTGCCTTGCGTCTCTCCTCATTAAAACGACGAAGGTATTGGCGTACTGGTTTCATCTTCGGGTCTACGTTAAGGTGGTGCTCAACGAGTTTTCTCGGGACTCTAGGCATGTCAGAAGGTTTCGATGCAAAGATGTCCCAATTCTCACAGATAAACTCGATGACACTACTGGAATCAGGCACTTTGCCGTCTGCCATAGCAGACGGCAAAGGATAGGCCAGCGGATGGTAAACACCTTTGCCGTCCGCCAGCAGACGGCCATAGTTTCGGCACTGCAAACTCCGGTAAAGGGGTTCTTTGCCGTCTGCCTATGCTCAGCGGACGGCAACGTTTTTTTGCCGTCAGCCGGCGGACGGCGAAGAGGGTGGACGGTGTAGTTCTGTCGTTAGCCCCGTTAGGTGGCAACGGCATTCTTCGCCGTCAGCCCCCGGACGGCAACGTCACAAGGCCTTTGCCGTCAGCCCCCAGATGGCAAAGAGGCCAAATGGTCCCAGGGCTGGAGTTCCCAGGTTGTACAGGCGGCTGCCACGTGCCACCTTTGCAGTCGGTGGCAGACGGCAAAGAGCCACTATTGCCTCTTTTTTTCCTGTTTTTGTTATATTCAAGAATTTTCACAGGCAAACATATGATATGTATATATATATTTCACAGAAACGATATCCCTGCAATATGGATATGATCAACCAACAATTATACCAAATTGAAAGTATCAAATGTCACATTGTTCACCATATTACAATAGTTTCATCCATACATACATAGTCTCATCCATAGGTAGAAAGTTTCACATAAGTTCATCGATACAAAATGAAAACAGAAAGTAAACACTAGCACTACATCAAAGCAAGTTGCCGTGAAGTGAATCAAATCTGCAAAATTGGAAATAAGAAAGTTAGAATAAGAATACTAGAAGAAGTAGAAGAAGATCTAGAAGAAGAAGATGATGAAGAAGTGTTTTTCTTCTCTCTCTCTTTCTCCTCTTGTTTTTCTTCTTCTTATTGCTTATTTGTGTCATTTTAGAGCTAACCTAGGTAATTATCCCATTTTTGACCTAACTAAGCTTATTGTGTCATTTTGTAAGAAAATAAGCTAAGTACATGGCATTTATGAGGTTACCAAGTCTATTATGCCATTTTTGAGTTAACTAAGCTTATTATGTCATTGTGGAGGAAACAAAGCTAAGTATAGGTCATTCTGGAGCTAAGTGAGCTTATTATCTCATTTTGTAGGAAGCAAAGCTAAGTATAGGTCATTTTAGAGCTAACTTAGGTAAAATAGGTCATTTCGGAGCTAATCAACTAAGTAAGCTTAATATGTCATTTTGGAGAAAACAACGCTAAGTATAGGTCATTTTAGAGCTAACTTAGGTAAAATATGTCATTTTGGAGGTAAGTAAGCTTACTATGTCATTTTGGAGGAAACAAAGCTAACTTAGGTAAAATATGACATTTATGAGCTAACCAAGGTTATTATGCCATTTTTGACCTAAGTAAGCTAATTATGTCATAAATGAACTAAATAAGCTAAGTATATGAACTAACCAAGGTTATTATGCCATTTGTTGAGCTTGACTTTCGGTCTTTCGAGGTTTTCCTTAGAAAAACTCTCATGCCTCATGGTGTGTATGGTGCACACTCACTCACACTTATATGGTGGTGTATGTTGGTGGACACTACCTAACACTAATATTTCGACCGTCGATGATGGTCGTTTCCCCTTCTCCTCTCCCGCAATATACCAAGGTATATATCGAGAGAAGGAGAAGAAGAAATGACCCCCGCAACAACAGTCGGGATTCCTCCATCAAGAAGAGACATGAAACTCTCACAAGGAGCTCCGACAGACCGAAAGTACGTAATTTTGTCTAAGTGCTAAGTTTGTCTTTCTTTGAGAAAATGAGCCAAGTAAGTGGCATATTAGGGCTTACCGTCCTCGTCATCACGGAGGTGAAGCACCGGGGTTGCTCGGTCCTGGAGAAGGATGCCCTGGAGAAGGGTCGTGCGATGCGGCTCGGGAGTTATGCTGCACCAAAGATCATTTGCAAAGTCTCGTTAGCATGATGACACTGAAATGTTAAGACTAGTAACTAATGACCATTCAAATGAAACTCACCGTTCCCGCCGTGGTAATGACTGGCATCGGCGGAGGGGTCTGGCCGTTCTTCTCGCACAGAGACTGCACATTTGGTTTTGACAAGTCAATCATATTGGTTATTAATGAAACGAACCAGTAGTCCATGATTTGGCTAATATGAAGAACAAACTTACCACGATGAGCTCGTACATGGCCCGGTTAGACACATCGTTCCGTGCCCTCTCCTCCTCCAACAACTTAGCCGTCCTCTCCTCCAAATCCCTCTTCTCCTCCGCCGCCTGCCGGGCCTGTTCCTCCAAAAGCGCCTGGGTTGCCTCTCTCTCTTTCTGAAGAGCAGCCTGCAACACAACTCCTCGTTAGCATTGTAATCATCTTTGTTCGCACATACAGTGTAATGGAGGAAAGCTATCTGAGTCCGTATGACTAACCTTGATGGCGAGCTCGACTGGCCGTGGACGAGGCCTTATCTCAGGACAGGAGCTCGTTTGGCGTGCCTTGATCTCCTGGAGAGTGCGAGAAGACCGTATAAGTCCATCTCCAATGGCTATCGAGCCATGGGGCCTCCCGCCGCCAGCCATCATCACCAGCTCTGGATCAATAGGATGCTGGCTCGGGTTGAAGTCCTCCCCATTCACCGCCTTCCCCACATCTCTGTACCTCACGAGCTTGTGGTGGGAGGAGATGTTGGTGAAGTTCTCGGGATGATCGAGGTCAGACTCAGAGAATGCCTTCGCCTTCTTGTACAAGGCAGTATGGTCCATGGCATAGAGGTCGTACATCTGTGGCACCTCCGTGTTCTTGTGATGCGCCTAAAAGAGAGAGAGAGGAACAAAGTATTACTAAAGGGCTCAAGCAAGCATCAAGAATGAATTGCATGAATCATGAAGCAAACCACATACCCAGTTCTCCCCGAACTGATATAGGTCGGCGCTGCCTTGATGGTGTGGCACACCAGCCATTTTGGCACGCCGGTCCTTGGCGTTGTTGTGGACGGCTCGCCATTGCTCTGAGCACCACTCATCCACCAACGCCTACCAACAATCCATCTTATCCGCACACCATCTCGGGGGCACCTAAGTGAGTAAAGATTAATTTGAGCGCTACGCCTACGAATCAAATCAAGGAAACTAAGTACAAGGCCTTAAGAAAAAGGTAACTACCTTCATGTACTGCTCCTTCTCCAGAAACTTTCCGTGGCACTTTGTCTTTTCCTTCTTAAGTTTCAGCGAGGCGTAGTAGGCCTGCGGTCGAGCCTCGTGCCGTAAGTTCTGTAGTAGGCGCTTGCACTTGCCATCGATAACCTTTGCCGCAGCCTCCTCGTACCCCTCCTCACACCTGTAGAAGGTCTGCAATCAAACGAGACAACACTGATTAGTACAATAAATAGCTATTGTTGATTTTTAATTGTGTAAAGGAAAAATTACCCAAAACTGTGTGATAACCATGTCGGCCCTCGTGTGGCACAAGACACCGTCGATCCTCGTCTCTGGCGGGGCCGGGGCAGCCAAGTAGTGCTCCCAGGTCAATCCTAGCTCTCGAACCCAGCCCTCACCGGGCAACGTGACAAACCCCAGAAAGTTGTGCCGGCAAATCACACCAAGGACGGAGTTGGGCCTGCGGGCACCCTTGGCATGAGTCCAACCCCTGCAGTATGACAAAGCCAACTCATTAGATATTTGAAGAAACGTGAAGGCAAAAGGTTAAAAAAGAGTAAATGCACTTACTTCTCCCCCTTAGGCCTAATCAACCACCTCTGCTCGCGGGTCGCCGGCACGGGGAGGGGGGGCGTGTACCACCACACTGGTAGACCTTCCCCCCCTCAACCACCTCGTCCTCGCTATCAGAAAACCCATCCCCACCACAATCAGCATGGCCACTCGGCTCCGGCCAGCTATCCCATTGGGTCTGCTGGGACGTACCCTGATCCCTTCTCTGCCCCGGAGTCTTGTGGGACGAAGCCTGTGGGACAGGAGTCTCGTGGGACGAAGGCTCGTCGACCCTAGGCTCGTGGACCGGAGTCCGCATAGCCTCCTCCTCAGACGGGTCCACCCTAGGCTCGTGGACCGGAGTCCGCGTAGCCTCCTCCTCAGAGGGGTCCACCCTAGCAGTCCTGTGCTCGGGTGAATCAGCTGGGGGTGGCGGCGAGGAAGGCGTAGCAGCCTTCCTACCTCTCCCAGCACGGGCACGTGTACCTCCAGTACCTCTCTTCTTCCCCCGACCTCCTCTCCCGGTGGGCAACGACGCCGACGAAGAAGCTCCCGCCCGTGTCTGCATACAGTCGAGCAACGCTCTCCAGAGATGCTGGGGTGGAATGGAAGTACCCCTCCCACCACGCGCCGACGAAGACTGAGCCGCAGAACGCTCTAGACCCTCGCCCACCATCTTTCAACACCTGCCATGACAAAGAGTGAACGAAATTAGTACAACATAAAAAATTGAATACCTACATGAATAATAAAAATTTGAATACCAACATGTATATAATTTAAGTGTATCATCATCATGTATATAATAAAAATTGAATACCTGACATGAACTAATAATAATCATAATCGTCTATATATGCTCCGGGATCATCATCATCACTATCATCAATAAATGCATCATCATCATCACTATCGGGAACAACATGTGGAAGGCCTCCTTTATGTAATCGGTCAAGCATTGACAGGTCATCCGCAGCAGTAACCTCTTCTTGTTCCGGCTCAGGAGTGAAGTCGGATTCACAGTCGCTGTCTACTTCAATGTTCTGGGGTGAAGTAGAGCGGATCTTGAAACATTTTTTGGAAAGACGTGTTTCTTGGAAGAATTCTCCTTCATATGTGTCTGGGTTAATGTGAGGTTCATAATCCTCTTCATTGAGGGGAGGTGGTCTAAAATGTGGCGGCACTTCATAAACGACATCCCAACCATTCAGATTTGGATCAGTTTGGCAGGCCCACAGTAGATAGAAAACTTGAGTCGCCTGTTGAGCCGTAATATAGACATCGGGAACATCTAAATGGGTGCTTTGTTTGATTTTGACAAGCCCTATATGTTCATGAGTCCTTCTAGTCTCCTTCGGCTAGAACCAATAGCATTTGAAGATTACGACGTTCGGTGGGTTTTCACCATAGAATAGAAGTTCATAAATTGCTTCAACTCTTCCATAATACTCGGTACCTCCTTCGCCGATAGCAGAGACACAACAATTTGTAGACTTTCGGTCAGCCATAGATAGCTCTTTGCCAAAGGTACAAAAGCGATACCCTTTGATGTCGTATTTGTCAAATGAACGGACCTTATAGTCAAAACCATTAGCGACTTGTCTCAATTTAGCGTCCATAGACTCTGAATTAGCCTACAAATTTAATACGAGGGGATTGTTGCATTAGCCGCAAATTAGATGAAGAAATGAAATGGTCTAATGGAAATTACCGTTTGTTTGAACCAAGAGAAGAAACCGGGATAGCCGCCTTCATGCTTTGCCAGAAGCTCATACTCTTCGATGGAATCCTTTTGAATCACTGCTCCATCAGAGAATTTGGCGACGTATCGACTGAATCAAATATCCGTGAATAAGATCTGTTCAAAGGAATTAGAAGTTGCGAAACAATGTTCCGAGAACTTACTCGATATACGGCCGCACTTCTGTTAGGTTGTTGAAGATATACAACGAAATGGTCCGCCATTCTTCGACATCCAACGCTATTCCTTTCGAAGCACCGGCTGGTGCGAGCTTCCCTTTGAATAGGCTGAGGTTGGATCGACCTTTTTTAGGGTCGCCATCATTGTACCGAGGCTTCGGATAATGCAAATGACGATTTTTGGCTTCGTAGTGTGTTGTCACGAAGTTTGCCGCCTCCTCGGTAATGAATGCCTTCGCCATCGATGCTTCAATTCGACGTTTATTTTTACATTTTTCTCAAAGCGTCTTCTGCATCCTCTCAGTTGCGTAGCACCAACGATTTTGCACGGCCCCCCCAATCTTCCCTCGGTCGGGAGATGCAAAATCAAATGGTGCATTGCATTAAAGAAGCCCGGTGGAAAGATCTTCTCTAACTTGCATATCAACTCCGGCGCCAACTCTTCCATTTCAGATAGCACGATGATGTCTACTACGCAACCTTCTTCTTGTAGACTCGTGTTGGGCCTCCAAGCACAGAGTTTTGTAGGACAGTAGCAAATTTCCCTCAAGTGGATGACCTAAGGTTTATCAATCCGTGGGAGGTGTAGGATGAAGATGGTCTCTCTCAAGCAACCCTGCAACCAAATAACAAAGAGTCTCTTGTGTCCCCAATACACCCAATACAGTGGTAAGTTGTATAGGTGCACTAGTTCGGCGAAGAGATGGTGATACAAGTGCAATATGGATGGTAGATATAGGCTTTTGCAATCTGAAAATATAAAAACAGCAAGGTAACTAATGATAAAAGTGAGCACAAACAGTATTGCAATGCTTGAAAACAAGGCCTAGGGTTCATACTTTCACTAGTGCACGTTCTCTCAACAATACTAACATAGTTGAATCATATGTAAATCCCTCACGTGCGACAAAGAGTTCACTCCAAAGTCACAAATAGCGGAGAACAAACGAAGAAATTATTGTAGGGTACGAAACCACCTCAAAGTTATCTTTTCCGATCAATCGTATGAGCTATCCCTATAAGTGTCATGAACAGCCCTAGAGTTCGTACTAAAATAACACCTTAAGATACACATCAACCAAAACCCTAATGTCACCTAGATACTCCAATGTCACCACAAGTACCCATGGGCTTGATTATACGATATGCATCACACAATTTCAGATTCACCACGGATATCCCATCGCAAGACATACATCAAGTGTTCTCAAATCCTTAAAGACTCAATCCGATAAGTAAACTTCAAAGGGAAAACTCAATTCATCACAAGAAGATAGAGAGGGGAAAACTCCATATGATTCATCTATATCAATAAAGCTCGCGGTACATCAAGATCGTGCCATCTCAAGAACACGAGAGAGAGAGAGAGATCAAACACATAGCTACTGGTACATACCCTCAGCCCCGAGGGTGAACTACTCCCTCCTCATCATGGAGACCGCCGGGATGATGAAGATGGCCTCCGGTGATGGTTTCCCCCTCCGGCAGGGTATCGGAACGGGCTCCCGATTGGTTTTTCGTGCCTCTGGAGGCTTGCGGTGGCGGAACTCCCGATCTAGGTTTCTTTCTGGGGGTTTTAGTATTTATAGGGATTTTTGGCGTCAGTCTCACGTCAAGGCGGTGCCCGAGGAGTCCACAAGCCAGGGGGGCGCCCTAGGGGGCGCGCCCCCCAGGCTTGTGGCCTCCTCGCTCACTGCCTGGCCCGGCTTTTTGCTCCAGTATTTTTTATATTTTCCAAAAATATTCGTAAATTTTCAGCCCATTCCGAGAACTTTTATTTCTGCACAAAAAACGACAACATGGTAGTTCTGCTGAAAACAGCGTCAGTCCGGGTTAGTTCTAATAAAATAATACCAAAATCATATAGAATTATTGTAAACATGGCATGAATACTTCATAAATTATAGATACGTTGGAGACGTATCACACGACAGGCGATAGTTCTTTTGCATAAAGAGAATGGAAGAAATAGCTCAGCTCTGCCAGTACTAGCCATTCATCCTCAGGGATAAATCCACGCAACATCACCGGCATTACCCGCTCAAGCCATATGTGCCAATCATGACTCTTGAGACCAAATATTTTCAGTTTGTCAAGACTCGCTCCCCTCTTTAGATTCGCTGCATACCCATCGGGGAACATCAACTGCATTTTCACCCACAAGATCATTACCCTCATAGTTGGCCTTCCAAGATTGAACCATGCCTTTGGCTTTGTCCAGTTCTGCTTTCCTTTCGGTTGTCGCATGTTTTGTAACGGTCTATCACATAGAGCCTCCTGATCGACTCTAGCCTTAGGATTATCCTTTGACTTCCCCTTGCCGAACAATGTACCAAAAAGGTCCTCGGCGATATTCTTTTCAGTGTGCATGACGTCGATGTTGTGTGGGCAAAGGAGGTCTTTGAAGTAAGGCAAATCCCATAAGCATGTCTTGTGAGTCCAGGCGTGTTGCGAATTATACCTTTTGAAATACCCTGGCTCGAGAGCGTTTAACTGATCCAGGGTCTGTTGGCCTGTCAACGCAGGTGGTGCAGAGTTTTTGACAACTCTACCTTTGATGAAATTCTTCTTGTCTTTTCTGAACTTATGGCGAGGATCCAAGAACTATCTATGCAAGTCGAAGCAAGAAAACTTGCGACCCGTCTGCAGCCAACGGAACTGAAGAGATGCCTTGCATGTGGGGCACGGGAACCTTCCATGCACACACCAGCCAACGAATAGCGCATACGTCGACAAGTCATGCATCGAGTACATGTACCACACATGCATCATTAAGTTTTGTTTTGTAGCGGCGTCGTATGTCTTGATCCCATTATCCCAAGCTTCTTGCAATTCATCCTTAAGCGGCTGCATGCACACATTCATATTCTTCGACCATGAAAAGACATTGAAGTCTTGGTACGATTGGCATATAGCGAAGAACATTAACGGGGATTTTGGTCTGAATCTTCTCACCCATACCATTGTCTACCACAACATACCTAGAAGACATGCAAATGGGATAATAGCTCAAGTCGGCATACTCAAGCCTAAATAAGGCACATCCATTCTCACAGGCATCTATCTTCTCATAGGGCATCTTAAGTACATGGAGGATTTTGTCCGACTGGTACAGGTTTGCAGGCAGTACATGGGCTTTGGGTAGAAAGCGTCCAAATATTGTCATCATCGCATCGTAGCATTCTCTTCCCAGGTTGAATTGAGCCTTCAGAGCCATTACTTGCGCGATGGCATCCAGCTGACAAAGCTCAGTGTGCTCGTGGAGAGGACGTTTTGAAGACTCCAACATTTCATACAATGCCTTTGCAGATTCCTCCATCTCATCATTCGAATCCCGAGCATCATCAAAGTCTTGCACCATGTCTTCGATCCCGGTACCATGCTCATCGGTGCGACGACGAACCACCTTAGCTCTGGCACGTTGGGCAGACTCACCATGAAAAGTCCACACCATATTATTAGGCGTAAAACCCCACTTCTACAGGTGTTTACCCATTTCACCCTCTGTCTGCTTTTTAAAGTTGTCGCACCGGGGACAGGGGCACCATGTTTTATCCTGACCATTTGCAAATGCGGCTCTCACAAACCCCTTGGTATTTGTTAACCATTCTTTGGTCATGTCTTCCTGACTAGTGTGACCGGTGCACATCCACGCACGATCACTCATCTTGCCTAGCTACTAGACACACAAGAAATATATATATAATTCAGCATATATATTCATCAGTTTATCAAGTTTGTCAGTTTTATTACGTCCATGCAACCTACACGCTAATTGGTAAAGATAGGTCCTAATCCCACCCAATTATGTGTAGATTGGGTTCGTTTTCCCATGCTCTGCTACGGATCCGACGCAGAATTTCGGCAGCACCTCCCCGCTGTTCTCCTGATACACGTCTCGGCAATAAGCAGAGAGGATGTGTACCCGGAGAACAATAGTGAGGCACTGACAAAATTCCACATCGGATCCGGAGCAGAGCATACGGGAAAACGAACCCAATCTACACATACTCGGGCTGTCCATGGATAACGTTGGACAATTCGAAAGGATGGCGGTTATAAATATGCAAAGACATGCATATTTATAGATGCCGCCCTTTCGAACGGGAGACGCATACTGGTCACGCATACTGTTAAATTGAAGACACCTATAGCTAGCAAGTTTCATCGGCACGAAGACCGGAACAGAGAAAATTAAGGGGGGAGGAGATGTCATTTGTACTCACCCACGAACGCAAGGGAGCTCGTCAAACGCACGGGGAGGTCGTCGAACAGCAGACCCTCGCAGCGACGAAACAACCGCACATTGAAATCCACCCGATCAACACAAATATGATGTTTTTCATAACAAAATCAGAATATATATATGACCTAACTCATAATTTACAAAACTATGACCCCGTCGGCCGATGGAAAGCCGAAGAGGTGTCGGGGGTCGGGGGTCAGTGCAGTCGGGAGTCAGTGGCGTCGGGGGTCGGGGGTCAGTGGCGTCGATCGAGGGTCGGCGGTCAGTGGCGTCGGGGGTCGGGGGTCAGTGACGTCGGGGGTCAGTGGCATCGGGGGTCAATGGCGTCGGGGGTCGGGAGTCAGTGGCGTCGGGGGTCAGTGGCATCGGGAGTCGGTGGCGTTGGGGCTCAGTGGTATCGGGGGTCGGGTGTCAGTGGCGTCGAGGGTCGGGGGTCAGTGGCGTCGGGGGTCAGTGGCTTCTTCTTCCTCTTCTTCTTTTTTTCCTTTTCTTTTTCTTCTTCTTCTTCTTCTTCTTCTTCTTATTCTTCTTCCTTCTTTTCCTTTTTCCTCTTCTTCTTCTACTTCCTTCTTTTCCTTTTTCATCTTCTTCTTCTCCTCTTCTCCTCTTTTTGTTCTTCTTCTTCTTCTTCTTCTTCTTCTTTTCTTCTCCTCTTCTACTTCTTCTTCTTCTTGTTCTTCTTCTTCTTCTTCTTCTAATTCTTCTACTTACTCTTCTTTTTTTCTTCTTAACTAACAACTAACTAACCTAATTAACAGTACCTGATTAACAACTAACCTAACTATAATCTAATTAACAGTAGCTAATTAACAATACCTAATTAAACGAAAAAAGGGAAAAGACAGGGGACTCACCGTATGGGGAGGGCTTCCGGGCGACGGGGACGATGCAGGGAGGTCGGACCAGCAGATCACCGGGGAGGAGGGGCGCGGGGAGGAGGGGGGTGGTGGAGGAGAGGGCACGGGGAGGAGGGGGTGGTGGAGGAGGGGGTGCAGGGAGGAGGTGGGCGATGGTGGAGGAGGGGGCGCGGTGGTGGAGGAGGGGGTTGGGGGAGGAGGGGAACGCGGGGAGGAGGGGGGCTCGCTCCGGCGGCAGCGCTCCAGTGGGTTTCGGGGGTAGGGAGAGAAGAGGTGGTGCGGGGAGGAGGTGGGCGGTGGTGGAGGAAGGGGCGCGGTGGTGGAGGAGGGGGTCGCGGGGAGGAGGGGCGCGGGGAGGAGGGGGATCACGACGGCGGCGGGGCTCCGGTGGGTTTCGGGTGTGGGGGGAGAGAAGAGGTGTGGTGCGGGGAGAGAGAGAGAGAAGATGACGGCCGTTATGGGGAAAGAAGGGGGTGGGTGGGAGCCGACGGCCGTTAGGGCGCATTTTCTTTGCTGTCCGCCAGCCGACGGCAAAGAGGCAAAAGGCAGACGGCAAAGAGCAGCCTGTTGACCAACGGTCTAGTGGGGCCCGCCTGTGCTCTTTGCCGTCTGCCTTTCGTGTCTTTGCCGTCAGCTGGCAGATGGCAAAGAGGTGACTGATGGCAAAGATTATGTTTGCCATCAGTCACCTCTTTGCCGTCCGTTTTTTGGCAGCTGGCGGCAAAGACTATCTTTGCCATCTGCCAGCAGATGGCAAAGAGCTGGCAGATGGCAAATCACCTGATTCCAGTAGTGTGAGCCCGCTTTCCTATTTGGGATCCAAGCCGATCCCTATAGTGAACTGCTTGGACGAATCGCCTGGCATGAAATCTATCTGCTTAGTATCTTCAGCCGGCTTAAATTTGAGTGAAGTCTCTGACTCAGTATTGGGCTTTTTGAGAGGGCTCATATCAGCCGGGTCAACATTGGCGGTATAGAACTTTAATTCCTCAGCCGCGCAAGCCGACTCGGCATAAGATGCGTCTCCTTCTTCGCACTCCTGGGCTATCTTCCGGCTTCCGTCCATGGTAATCGTGCCCTTTGGTCCAGGCATCTTGAGATTGAGATATATATAACAAGGCCGGGCCATGAAACGGGCATAAGCCGGTCGCCCGAAAAGGGAGTGATAAGGGCTCTTTATCTTGACCACCTCAAACATCAGAGGCTCACATCTGAAATTGTACTCATCGCCGAAAGCCACTTCAAGTTTGACCCGCCCGATCGGATAAGCCGACTTTCCAGGAACAATCTCGTGAAACACCGTCGTTGAGGGAAGCAGCGTGCTCTCGGGCAGGTTCATTCAGCGGAAAGTTTCGTAGTATAACAAGGTCGGGCCATGAAACGGGCATAAGCCGGTCACCCGAAAAGGGAGTGATAAGGGCTCTTTATGTTGACCACCTCAAACATCAGAGGCTCACATCTGAAATTGTACTCATCGCCGAAAGCCACGTCAAGTTTGACCCGCCCGATCGGATAAGCCGACTTTCCAGGAACAATCCCGTGAAACACCGTCGTTGAGGGAAGCAGCGTGCTCTCGGGCAGGTTCATTCGGCGGAAAGTTTCATAGTACAAGATGTTTATGCTGTTGGGGAACGTAGCATGGGAAACAAAAAAATTCCTACGCTTCACCAAGATCAATCTAGGAGATGAGCATCTACGAGAGGAGAGATCGGATCCACATACCCTTGTAGATCGCTAAGTGGGAAGCGTTAAGAAATGCGGTTGATGTAGTCGAACGTCTTCACGATCCAAATCGCAAGCCGTCCCGCGATCCAATCATGATCTAGCGCCGAACGGACGGCACCTCCGTGTTCAGCACACGTACAGCTCGATGACGATCTCCGCCTCCTTGATCCAGCAAGCGAGGGCGGAGAGGTAGATGGGTTCTCCGGTAGCACGACAGCGTAGCGGCGGTGGTGGTGGAGCTGATCCGGCAGAGCTTCGCTAAGCAATACCGAACCAATCTAATCTAGAGGAGAAACGATCTAGGGGAGAGGGAGGGCTGCGCCGTGGCTTAAGGTGTGGCAGCCCTCCCAAACCCCCACTATATATCGGGGGAGAGAAGGAGGGGGCCGGCGCCCTAGGGTTCCCACCCCTAGGGGTGCGGCAGCCAAGATGGGGCCGGCGGCCAAGGGGGTGCCTTGGCCCCCAAGGGAAGTGGTGGCCGGCCCCCCTAGGGTTCCCCCAATGCCCTTCGGCCGCCTGGGCCCTTGTGGGAGGTGAGGGAGTCCTGGATTAAGGGGTCCTCGGGAGGCCGACCTATTTCTTGTGGGCCGGACTGTATGGGCCGTTTGCCGGACACTGGATGGATCGAGGACCTTGTCTCCAGGATGGAAACTTCAAGGATCGTGGCGTGTCCTCCAAGTTTAAAGTAGTGGATAGGCATGTTTATCCCTTCGATGTGTAACCGACCATGTGTAACCCTAGGTACCCTCGGCGTCTATATAAGCCAGAGGGTTTTAGGTTGTAGGTCAACAGAACTCATCTAGGGTTTTAGTCTACGATCTCGAGGTAGATCAACTCTGTAACCCTTATAACATCAATATAGTCAAGCAGGACGTAGGGTATTACCTCCATAGGAGGGCCCGAACCTGGGTAAAACACTGTCCCCTTCGTCTCCTGTTACCCTCGACTCTAGTCTCACAGCTCGGGACCCCCTACCCGAGATCCGCCGGTTTTGACACCAACATTGGTGCTTTCATTGAGAGTTCCGCTATGATCGCCAGAAGGAATCGATGGCTCGCCTTGTCATCAACGAAGAGGTCCGTAACCCGGGCACTTTCGTCCCCGGTCAGATCTTTGCTTTCGGCAGCATTGTGCTGCACGCCGACCCGACGGGCCATCTAGGCCGTGTCGGAAGTTTCGCCCCTGATCAAGAGGTCAGACTTGGGAACTTAGAGTTCTCCGTAGACTCCCGGGGCGATCTATCGCTAACCGGGCTCGTAGTCTCGCCTGCCCCGCCCGAAGACTCTGAGGCCCTGACCTCAGATCCATCTTTCGGCCCCGCCCACGAGATCTACCCCGGCGAGGGCCCGGCTCTCAGTCCGGACCCGGTCATAGTGCCAGACGCCCGGACATCCGTTCTTGCCGAACACTCTCCCCGTGCGGACGCATCGGAGGTTCGCCCCGGAAGCTCTGGGCAGGCCGATCCGATCGAGCTCTCGATACTCAACGAGGCTCTAGATCGGATCTCGTCGATGAAGATTACCGACGACCCAACCCCGATATGTTCTCAGATCGGGCCTCGGACGGGTCAGGACAAAATTTTCGTCCCACCCACCACCCACTTGCTGGCCACTGTCGAGGATTTAACCGACATGCTGGACTACGCTTCTGAGGAAGCAGACGACATCGATGAGGAGGATCGTGCACTCACCCCCGTTAACACCGGACGGTGGACTGCCACCTCCACATACGACGTATACATGGTAGACACTCCGAAAAACGACGGGGACAAATCGGATGAAGCACCGTCAAGACGCCGAAAGACGCATAAACGGTCAAAAGGAAAAAAGGGAAGAAAATCCATCGATGGCACCGGGGACGGAGACACCCCAGAAGACATCGGCGATCCCAAAATCCCCGAACACTCGTTAGAGGGTCAGGAGAGGCCGGAAGACCGCCGCAACCCCGACGATCTAGATGATCCCGAGGACGACGATTACCTCCGCTCTATCGAGGGGGAGGACAATGCGGAAGCCGATGACTTCGCCATCCCCGATAATCCTGCAGATCAGGAATTGTTCAGGCAACAGCTTATAGCCACGGCCCGCAGCCTGAAAGCAAAAGAACGGCAGCTTAAGGCCGAACAAGACAACCTCAACGATCGATGGACGAGAGTCCTCTCGGCTGAGGAGGGATACGGTACCGGTCTATCGGACCAGCCTAAGAGTTATCCACGCAGAAGGTTGCTGCCACAATTCGACGACGAGCTCACTGATACGCCGTCTCCCAAACATACCCCATACGACAAGCCAGACCACCCTCCTCGAGGACAAGACAGGACGGCTGGCGACACCGGCTATAGGCCGACGATACCTCATAGACGGGGAAAGGAGCCACTAGAGCCTGATGACAGGTTCGACCTGCGACACGACCTGGACGACAGAGCAGGTCGTACGCGATGCATCTACGGATCCAGAGCTTACTCACCCGATAGATGGGACGGGTACATGTCTTGGTTCGACCGCAACAATGAAGGTCGGGAACGAAACCGAGCTAGGACAGACGCCGATCACCGGCGTGACATAGCTCGGGTTAGAGGCACTGCCCACCCACTGTACTTCACGGACGAGGTGATGCGGCATCAGTTCCCGGAAGGGTTTAAACCCGTAAACATAGAGCAATACGATGGGACAACTGACCCAACCATATGGATCGAGGATTTCCTCCTCCACATCCACATGGCGCGAGGAGATGACCTCCACGCCATCAAGTACTTACCCCTAAAGCTCAAGGGGCCAGCTCGGCACTGGTTAAATAGCCTCCCCGAAAACTCCATTGGGTGTTGGGAGGACCTAGAAGAGGCATTCCGATCTAACTTCCAGGGCACTTATGTTCGGCCGCCGGACTCCTCCGATCTAAGCAACGTCGTCCAGAAGCCAGGAGAGTCCGCGCGGCTATTTTGGAATCGTTTCTTGACCAAGAAAAACCAGATCGTAGACTGCCCGGACGCCGAAGCAATAGCCTCTTTCAGGCATAATATTCGGGATGAATGGCTGGCTCGTCAGCTCGGCCAGGACAAACCAAGGACAATGTCCACCCTCACAACACTCATGACCCGCTTTTGCGCGGGCGAGGATAACTGGCTCGCAAGACGTAGCCACAACCCCGACGACCCCGGAACCTCCGAAGTTCGGGACGGAAACGGGAAACCAAAGCGCAACAAGAACAAGCGCCGGCACAATAACAATGATGCCGATGACACGGCTGTTAACGCCGGCTTCCGCAACTCCTGGCCTGGGCAGCGGAAGAAGCCTCCTAAAGGCAAACACGACGGACCCACCCCGCTGGACAAAATCCTGGAGAGGCCCTGCTAGATCCACGACACTCAAGAGAAGCCCGCCAACCACACCAACCGTAACTGTTGGGTCTTCAAACAGGCCGGCAAGCTCCCAACCGAGGACCAAGGCAAGAGCCCGCGCAGCGAGGACGAGGATGAGCCTCGTGGTCCGATAGGTGGCGGACAAAAGAAATTCCCTCCAGAGGTAAAAACGGTAAATATGATATACGCCACCCATATACCCAAGAAGGAGAGGAAGCGCGCCCTTCGGGATGTCTACGCCATAGAGCCTGTAGCCTCGAAGTATAACACATGGTCGGCATACCCGGTCACCTTCGACCGGCGTGACCACCCGACCAGTATCCATCATCGGGGTTCGGCAGCCCTAGTCCTAGACCCGATCATAGACGGGTACCACCTCACTAAAGTCCTAATGGACGGAGGAAGTAGCCTCAATCTGATTTACTCAGATACGGTGAAAAAGATGGGCATAGATCCGTCAAGGATCAAGCCCAGCAACACTACCTTTAAAGGAGTAATCCCAGGCGTTGAAGCCCGATGCACGGGCTCTGTAAGCCTAGAAGTAGTATTCGGCTCGCCTGATAACTTTCGAAGCGAGGACTTGATCTTCGACATCGTACCTTTCCGCAACGGTTATCACGCCCTGCTCGGCCGTACAGCGTTCGCTCGCTTTAACGCCGTCCCGTACTATGCATACCTCAAGCTCAAGATGCCCGGCCCCAGGGGAGTCATCACAGTCAATGGCAACACAGAGCGCTCCCTCGGAACTGAGGAACATGCGTTGGCCCTGGCAGCCGAATTCCATTACACTGATGATCGGCAAGCACCGACGTCTGCCGTAAAGGCACCCAAGGCTGGGAAGCAAGCTCGGGCTCAACCCGAAGTACCAGAACCTTCTTCCCCCCATAAATAGGGATTCGCCCCCCATCGCACGGCCCTAGAACCGGCAAAGTACGTGACGAGGAGGCACAACTTCGCGCTTAAAATTCCATGGGCAGCGGTGGGGAAAAATTATTAAATGGTAAGTGTTTGGCTGGACCGAACTATCACCATCAACATGTCTTCGGACACACTACAGGTTCCATAAAGTACCTGCTACGGCGTAAAGCTCATTCATATTCCGGCGACTTCTCAAGACTTTTCCCCAAAGTCCGCTCGCCGAACATTACATCCATCGCGGTATATACCTCCTTGGGAGACGCAGGAGCGGACAAGCGACAGGGCACATCGAGGACGTCAGGTCACCTATCGAAGACCCTTGGTACAACCCCTCCTGTAAGGTTTATAATTCATTTTTAATACCTGTAAACAGTTGTATCGGCAATTCGAATAATAAGAGTTGATGAGTAAAATACAGATGTATCTTGCATGATTGTTTCGCTGTTCTTGGCGCACTCTCTATTTTCCCTCTCTTCTTGCGAACCTGTTTGGTATACTATGCGATGCAACCGGCTAATAGACTGGGGGCTCGAACTAAAGAAAATCGCCTTAAGCACAACTGATTTTTGCGCTCGGCGTCTTGGAATTCCGCTTTATATGCATTGGTTCCGAACTATGTCTTGGGTCAATAGTTGGGTTGCCCGGCTCCTGTGCTTGCCCCTTTATGTTCCGCTCGTTCGGCTAAAGGGGCAAAGGGAGAACCGCTGTGATTGTGCTTCCGGCTAGCCTGGTCAAGCACCTCAGCGGAGAAAGCCGAAAACTGACTGTCATGGTATGCGAGAATTTGTCTGCGAATCTGAGCTTAACTAAATCTCGTCAGAGGTTATTCCGTGTTATACGATGGGTTTGGTATTAGTACAAACCGTGTGATATAGGCTTCGGCCATGGCTCATCCGAACATCACAAACACCTGGGGGCTAGTCATCAGCCCCCCGCACTCCTTTCTCGCGCCCCTACGGCTAAGTGAAAGCAATAAAGCATTATGGTCCAATTGCCTTGTCCGCCCCACACTACCACATTCGGGTACCGATAGCTCGGCTAAGGGTCACAGTGCGTGGGCAGGGACACCCCGCGTAGTATCTACATGGGGGCTGAAGCCGACAACTCGCAGCTTTCAGTTTTAATGGCCACACAGGAGATATAAAGGATGCAAAACATTAAATACATGATAAACCATGCACCTTAAATATAAACGCATTAAAAACGTCTTCGGACATATTACACGCTTTACTCATACACGTTCTCTCTAGAGCATTGAGCCTCTATTGCCCGAGCACCATCCATCACTCCGGAGAAGTACAGCTCGGGTCGCCTATGCTCTTTTCCAGGAGGCGGAGGGGCGGTGGCTATCTTCATCGAATCCAGCCCCGGCCAGTGCACCTTGGCCTTCGCAAAGGTCATCCGAGCTCCCTCGATGCAGGAAGATCGCCTTAGCGCGTCAATCCGGGGCGAGGCGTCGCTCAGCTTCTGCACCAGGCTGAAGTAGCTGTCCGGCAACGGCTCGTTGGGCCATAGCCGGATGCACAGATCCTTCATGGCCGGCTCCGCCATCCGGTGCAGCTCCATCAGCTGCTTCAGCTGCTCAACAAGGAGAAGAGACCGCTCGGGGGCTTCAAACTGCGCCCAGAACAGCCGAGCTTCATCTCCTTCTCCCAGCGAACCATGAACTGGTTCGCGTCCGCTGCGCTCCTCTGGAGGTCCGAGCAGGCGCCTGAGGAACGCCATACTTGGGTAAGCAACTCGAACTTGCTATCCCCGTAGACACACTGCAATAAATATGGCTTACCATCCATTATAGCCTTGGCCTGGCTAACTTCCTCTTCAAAAGAGCGCCTATCCACCCGCTCCTTTTGCAGGTCGGTTTTTAGGGTGGATAGTTCGGCGCCCTGCTCCTTGCCTTTCCGCTCAAGGTCTTCGCACTTCTGGTCGGCGTCCTTGAGCTCCTGTTGGATCTCCTCCACCCGAGCCTCGTGCTTGTCGCTGGTGGCTCTTAGGGCAGAGAGCGCGGTAGCCGCTTCTTTGGCCGCCGCCCTCTCAACCGCAGCCTCCTGCTTCGCTTTCTCAAGCTCGGCCTTGAGCTTCTCAATTTCTTTCGCCGAGGCTGCGTCAGCATTACAAATATATCAAACATACTGCTTTGACAGTACAGCAATGAAGAATTTGGATATTCTAGTCCGGCTTACCTTGCGCCTCGTCGAATCTCTTATTCAGAGCTTCGAGCTCATCTTCGGAGCTCTTGAGCTTCCGATTCAGCTCGTCCAGCTCGGCAGCATTCACAGCCGCTGCCGATGACGAAGCCTGTACAAAAGAAACCATATCAAGTTACGCGGGTTCACAACTTCCGAACTATCATAAATATGATCCTATGTCCGGTCCCCTTAAGGACTGTTAGACCGTTCCGAACAAATACTGTCTTTTACATAGTTCGGATAATGATCTATGCTTGACCCCCAGGTAAGTTTTTTCCAAACTTACCTAGGGCTCGGGGGATGCCGTGTATATAATCATAACTCAAAGAAATTAATATTTCACAGAACAGAGCATTACGTGGCTCACCTGAAAGCCTGTCAGGAGACCGTTGAAGGCCTCCTTCAGTCCGCTGTCCACGGACTGAATGCTCTGCAATACCGCACCGGTTCTTCTTGGAGAGGGAGGCCCCTGACAGAGCCTCCCCCATAGCCGGCCACCCATTGGTCGGTGGTGCCGGTGGGGATCGGTTGACCCGATCTCCGATCGGGGATTGAACCGATGCCTCCGGAGGCACAGTGCGCTCTGGAGACAGCCTTGAAGGTGACTGGACATCTCCTCATCTGGTCTCCTCAGTGTCCGGGAGGGGCTCGTCCTCCCGGTCTTCGGCGGCCGAGGCGTTAGCCTCGACCATGACGTCGTCGCCCCCACCTCCAGTGTCCGGCTCCAAAGGAGCCTGTTGGGAGGACACCTCCGCGGCATCCTTCGCGGCGCCCGGAGGAGAGGGGTGCGACGCGGTCCCGCTCTCCGCTAGCTCGGCGGGCGGGGTCTCCCCGTCCGAAACTTGATCGGTGGGGAGAACTTGTGGTGGGCTGCAAGTCAATAAGGCGCTCACATGATAATCATATTCAAAACTTAGTACTAATAGCTCAGAAGGTCTTCGGATCCGTACCTTCGAGGTGGGGGCTTGACCCTGAGGTTCCTTCGCGGAACCCTCTCGAAGTCCTCGGACTTGATGTCCGAGTCCAAACTATCGTCGGACAGTACTACCTGTGTCCGGCGCGCTTTCTTCTGGGCGGGAGGAGGTACGTCCTCTGAGACGTCCGATGACGCCGCCCTCTTTCCTGCAAGGGGGGAATTGCCTCTTGATTCGAGGAGGCGCGGGTTTCCTCAGACGCAGCCTCCGGCTGGTCCCTGATGCGCAGGCCTGTTCGGCCTGGTTTCTTCTTCTGCTCCTTCTTCTCTGGCGCCTTGTAAGGCTCCACGACAAGCATCTCCGACAGCAGCGGGGACCTAGGCTCTTCGGGCTGTGGAGACGGGGATTTGATGCCCATGGCCTTGCGCAACCATTCCTGCGGAAAGTAATCGGAAAGCACTTAGATTTTCTTCGGAAAGACAAAGCCAATCTAATGAAACTACGTTATACCTCGGAAGGGAGCTTATCGGCGCACAGGCCCTGGTCCTCCTTCTTGGCCGGCCACTTCTCCTATGCCTTGAACAGCGCCTTCCATAGCTTCTCCCGAGTGGTGCGGAAGAGTTGACGAATCGTAGGATCGTCGTCAGTCCGGTAAGTCCACATAGGAGAGCCCCGGCGCTGGCAGGGGAGGATGCGCCGCCGAAGCATCATCTGGACCACGTTGGTCAGATCGATTCCGTCCTTGATCATGGAGGCGATGCCCCTCTGCAGGTCATCCACCTCTGTGTCCGACCCCCAGTAGAGGCTCTTTCGGACCCATGAGGTCAATCTGGTCGGGGGGCCGGATCTGAATTCGGCAGGAACAGTTCCGCCCTCCTCCCTTGGCTCGGTGATGTAAAACCACTCTTTTTGCCAAGTCTTGATGGTGTCAATGAATGTGCTGGAAGGCCATACTGCGCGTGGAAGCTTGCTGATGACCGCCCCACCGCAGTCTGCGTGTGCGCCTGCAATACACTTCGGCTTGATGTTGAAGATCTTGAGCCACAGTCCGAAATGTGGTTTGACCCGCAAGAAAGCCTCGCAGACGATGATGAAGGCCGATATATGCATCAAAGAGTTCGGCGGGAGGTCATGGAAGTGAAGTCCGTAGAAGAACATGAGGCCCCTCATGAAGGGGTGGAGCGGGAAGCTCAGTCCTCGGATGAAATGAGGCATGAAGACCACCCTCTCGCCTGGTTTAGGGGTGGGGATCACCTGGTCTTCTTCCGCGGCACGGTGGAAGATGTTGGCGGGGAGGTAGCCGGCCTCCTTGAGGTCCCGGATGTCTTGGTCTGTGACTGTGGAAGCCTCCCACTTGCCATTGGAGCCGGAGCCGGCCTTGGCTGAGCTCGGAGGGGAAGAGGTGGAAAACCTAGATCTGGGCTCTGGAGGCTAAGTAGATTGGGGAAGCAAGGGTGCGAATGGGAAGTGCGGATAAGCCTTGGGGTTTTTCTTCCCCTTTTATTGGGCTTCTCGCCGGTTAGCCTCCCTTCACTGCGCCGTGAATCCCTCCGCTTCCCAAGACGTGCGTGCCGTTATACGCGCATGATTAAACATATCCCGTGTAAAACGGAGCACGATCTATGCATTGATGGATCGTGCTGATGAAAACGGCCTCGAACCGCGAATCGAGTCTTTTCGACTGGTTCAGCGTTCGTGGTGGGCCGTGACCTTTCATCTGAAAGGTTGTCAGGGAGCACTGTTTACTCCTTGACGTTTGGCCTTCAGGGCCGAGCTATACATGGTGTTCGGACGATCTATGATCGGACAAATTACACGTCGTCGGAGGCCGAACTAAAGCCCGGCCGATCACTATTTGGAGAAAGGAACTTGCCTCGCAAGCCGACGACTCTGATCATGTGAAGCAGCTGGAGCTGGGACCCTTGGCATTGGAGGCTAGTTCGGGGGCTACTGAGGGAGTCCTGGATTAAGGGGTCCTCGGGAGGCCGACCTATTTCTTGTGGGCCGGACTGTATGGGCCGTTTGCCGGACACTGGATGGATCGAGGACCTTGTCTCCAGGATGGAAGCTTCAAGGATCGTGGCGTGTCCGCCAAGTTTAAAGTAGTGGATAGGCATGTTTATCCCTTTGACGTGTAACCGACCATGTGTAACCCTAGGTACCCTCGGCGTCTATATAAGCCAGAGGGCTTTAGGTTGTAGGGCAACAGAACTCATCTAGGGTTTTAGTCATACGATCTCGAGGTAGATCAACTCTGTAACCCTTATACCATCAATATAATCAAGCAGGACGTAGGGTATTACCTCCATAGGAGGGCCCGAACCTGGGTAAAACACTGTCCCCTTCGTCTCCTGTTACCCTCGATTCTAGTCTCACAGCTCGGGACCCCCTACCCGAGATCCACCGGTTTTGACACCGACAGGAGGTGCGGCCAGCCCACCAGGGGCTGGTGCGCACCCTCTCACAGCCCATGGGGCCCTCTGGGGTAGGTGGACCCACCCGGTGGACCTCCGGAACCCTTCCGGCACTCCCGACGAAACCCGGGCATACTCCGAAACTATTCCGGTGTCCGAACATCAACTTCCTATATATCCACCTTTACCTCTGGACCATTCCGGAGCTCCTCGTGATGTCCGGGATGTCATCCGGGACTCTGAACAACCTTCCGTCACCAACATACACAACCCATTAATACCGAATCATTACCGAACGTTAAGTGTGCAGACCCTGCGGGTTCGAGAACTATGTAGACATGACCGCGACACCTCTACGGTCAATAACCAATAGCAGGACCTGGATGCCCATATTGGTTCCTACATATTCTATGAAGATCTTTATCGGTTGAACCTCTATGTCAAGGATTCAGTTAATCCCATACGATGTTCCCTTTGTTTATCGGTATGTTACTTGCCCGAGATTCGATCGTCGGTATCTCCATACCTAGTTCAATCTCGTTACCGGCAAGTCTCTTTACTCGTTCCATAATACAAGATCCCGTGGCTAAATCTTTAGTCACTTTGCTTGCAAGCTCATTGTGATGTTGTATTACCGAGTGGGCCCTGAGATACCTCTCGGTCACGCGGAGTAACAAATGCCAGTCTTGATCCATGCCAACTCAACAGACACCCTTGGAAACACCTGTAGAGCATCTTTATAGTCACCCGGTTACGTTGTGACGTTTGATACACACAAGGTACTCCTCCGGTGTCAGTGAGTTACATGATCTCATGGTCATAGGAACATATACTTGACATGCAGAAAACAATAGCAATATACTTGACACGATCATATGCTACGTTCATAGTTTGGGTCTTGTCCATCACATCGTTCTCCTAATGATGTGATCCTGTCATCAAATGACAACTCATGTCTATGACTAGGAAACCATAGCCATCTTTGATCAACGCGCTAGTCCATTAGAGGCTTACTAGGGACACATTGTTGTCTATGTACCCACACATGTATTTGAGTTTCCAATCAATACAATTATAGCATGGATAATAAACATTTATCATGAACAAGGAAATATAATAATAACCATTTTATTATTGCCTCTAGGGCATATTTCCAACAGTCTCCCACTTGCACTAGAGTCAATAATCTAGCTCACATCACTATGTGATTTACATTGTAATGAATCTAACACCCATACAGTTCTGGTGTTGATCATGTTTCCCTCGTGGAAGAGGCTTAGTCAACGGATCTGCAACATTCAGGTCTGTGTGTACTTTGCAAATATTTATGTCACCCTCCTCGATGTAATCGTGGATGGAATTGAAGTGTCGCTTTATGTGTCTGGTCCTCTTGTGAAACCTTGGTTCCTTGGCTAGAGCAATGGCACTAGTGTTGTCACAGAACAGAGTCATTGGGTCCAGTGCATTGGGCGCAACTCCAAGATCCGTCATGAACTGCTTCATCCAGACACCTTCCTTCGCCGCCTCCGAGGCAGCTATGTACTCTGCTTCGCATGTAGAATCAGCTACCACGCTTTGCTTGGAACTGCACCAGCTTACCGCTCCTCCATTGAGAATAAATACGTATCCGGTTTGAGACTTAGAGTCATCCGGATCAGTGTCAAAGCTTGCATCGACGTAACCCTTTACGACGAGCTTTTGATCACCTCCATAAACGAGAAACATTTCCTTAGTCCTTTTCAGGTACTTTAGGATATTCTTGACCGCCGTCCAGTGATCCACACCTGGATTACTTTGAAACCTTCCGGCCATACTTAAGGCAAGGCTGACGTCTCGTCTTGTGCACAGCATTGCATACATGATAGAGCCTATGGCAGAAGCATAGGGGATGACACTCATCTTTTCTCTATCCTCTGCGTTCACTGGGCATTGAGTCTTACTCAACTTCACACCTTGCAACACAGGCAAGAACCCTTTCTTGGACTGATCCATTTTGAAATTCTTCAAAACTTTATCAAGGTATGTGCTCTGTGAAAGTCCTATTAAGCGTCTTGATCTATCTCTATAGATCTTGATGCCTAAT
Organism: Elymus sibiricus; assembly: GCA_039707655.1. Classification (NCBI taxonomy): domain Eukaryota; kingdom Viridiplantae; phylum Streptophyta; class Magnoliopsida; order Poales; family Poaceae; genus Elymus; species Elymus sibiricus. Next base: position 85,574,870 of record CM077663.1, read on the forward strand.
ACGAAAGCAGATTCTCCTAGGTCCTTCATTGAAAAACTCTTGTTCAAATATTCCTTCACGCTTTCCAAAAATTCTATATTGTTTCCAATCAGCAATATGTCATCCACATATAATATTAGAAACACTATAGAGCTCCCACTCACTTTCTTGTAAATACAAGCTTCTCCGTAAACTTGTATAAACCCAAACGCTTTGATCACCTCATCAAAACGCTTATTCCAACTCCGAGATGCCTGCACCAGTTCATAAATGGATCGCTGGAGCTTGCAAACCTTGTCAGCATTCTCTGGATCGACAAAACCTTCTGGCTGCATCATATACATCTCTTCCTCAAGGAAACCGTTAAGGAACGCTGTTTTGACATCCATCAGCCAAATTTCATAATCAAAAAATGCAGCTATTGCTAACATGATTCTAACGGACTTAAGCATCACTACGGGAGAGAAAGTCTCGTCGTAGTCAATTCCTTGAACTTGTGAAAAACCCTTTGCCACAAGTCGAGCTTTATAGACGGTGACATTACCGTCCGCGTCCGTCTTCCTCTTAAAGATCCATTTATTCTGAATGGCCTTTCACCCTTCAGGTAATACTTCCAAAGTCCACACTTTGGTTTCATACATGGATCCTATCTCGGATTTCATGGCCTCTAACCATTTGTCGGAATCCGGGCCCACCATCACTTCTCCATAGCTCGTAGGTTCATCGTTGTCCAACAACATGACCTCTAAGATAGGGTTACCATACCATTCAGGAGCATTACGTGCCCTTGTCGACCTACGAGGTTCGACAGTAACTTGATCTGAAGCTTAATGATCACTATCATTAGCTTCCTCTTCAACTGATGTAGGCTCCACAGAAACATCTCTCTGCGCTGCGCTACTCTCTGGTTGAAGTGAAGGTTCAACAACCTCATCAAGTTCTATCTTCCTCCAACTCAATTCTTTCGAGAGAAACTCTTTCTCGAGAAATGACCCGTTCTTACCGACAAACACTTTGCCTTCGGATCTGAGATAGAAGGTGTACCCAACCGTCTTTTGGGTATCCTATGAAGACGCATTTCTCCACTTTGGGTTCCAGCTTTTCAGGCTGAAGCTTTTTGACATAAGCATCGCATCCCGAAACTTTAAGAAACGACAACTTTGGTTTCTTGCCAAACCACAGTTCATACGGCATTGTCTCAACGGATTTAGATGGTGCCCTATTTAAAGTGAATGCAGTTGTCTCTAATGCATAACCCCAAAACGATAGCGGCAAATCGGCAAGAGACATCATAGACCGCACCATATCCAATAAGGTTCAATTACGACGTTCGGACACACCATTACGTTGTGGTGTTCCAGGTGGCGTCAACTGTGAAACAATTCCACATTGTCTTAAGTGATTGACAAACTCATAACTCAGATATTCTCCTTCTCAATCTGATCATAGGAATTTAATGTTCTTGTTACGATGATTCTCAACTTCACTCTGAAATTGCTTGAACTTTTCAAACGTTTCAGACTTATGTTTCATTAAGTAAATATACCCATATCTACTTAAGTCATCGGTGAAGGTGAGAAAATAATGATATCCACCGCGTGTCTCAATGCTCATCGGACCGCACACATCAGTATGTATGATTTCCAACAAGTCACTTGCCCGTTCCATTGTTCCAGAGAACGGGGTCTTAGTCATCTTGCCCATGAGGCATGGTTCACATGTGTCAAGTGATTCAAAATCAAGTGAATCCAAAAGTCCATCAGCAAGGAGTTTCTTCATGCGTTTTACACCAATATGACCTAAGCGGCAGTCCCACAAGAAAGTGGTGCTATCATTATCAACTCTACATCTTTTGGCATCAATGTTATGAACATGTGTATCATCACTATCGAGATTCAATAAGAATAAACCCCTCACAATGGGTGCATGACCATAAAAGATATTACTCATATAAATAGAAAAACCGTTATTCTCTGATTTAAATGAGTAACCGTCTCGCAATAAACAAGATCCAGATATAATGTTCATGCTTAACGCAAGCACTAAATAACAATTATTCAGGTTCATCACTAATCCCGATGGTAGTCGAAGAGCGAGCGTGCCGACGGCGATCACATCAACCTTGGAACCATTTCCCACGCGCATTGTCACTTCATCCTTTGCCAGCCTCCGTCTATTTCGCAGTTCCTATTTTGAGTTTTAAATGTGAGCAACCAAACCGGTATCAAATACCCAGGCACTACAACGAGAGTTGGTAAGGTACACATCAATAACATGTATATCATATATACCTTGTTTGGTGTTGGCCGCCTTCTTGTCGGCCAGATACTTGGGGCAATTCCGCTTCCAGTGGTCAGTACCCTTGCAATGAAAGCACTCAGTTTCTGGCTTGGGTCTAGCCTTGGGTTTCTTCACGGGAGGGGCAACTGATTTGCCACTCTTCTTGGAGTTATCCTTCTTGCCCTTGCCATTCTTCTTGAAACTAGTGGTTTTATTGACCATCAACACTTGATGCTCCTTCTGGATTTCTGACTCAGCGACTTTCAGCATCGCGAACAGCTCGGCGACTGACTTGTTCATCCCTTGCATGTTATAGTTCAACACAAAACTCTTGTAGCTAGGTGGCAGTGATTGAAGAACTCTGTCAGTGATCGCCTCTGGCGGGAGAGCAATTCCCAACTCAGCCAGACGGTTGGAATACCCAGACATTCTGACTATGTGTTCACTGACAGACCTGTTCTCAACCATCTTGCAAGCATAAAACTTATCGGAGGTCTCATACCTCTCGATCCGGGCATTCTTTTCAAAGATAAACTTCAACTCCTGGAAGATCTCATGTGCTCCATGACGTTCAAAATGCCTTTGAAGTCCTGGCTCTAAGCCATACAACATAGCACACTGAACTATTGAGTAATCATCCGAACGCGACTGCCAGGCGTTCACAACGTCTGCAGACGACACTGGAGCAGGTGGCTCACCAAGCGGTGCATCAAGGACATAAGCCTTTTGGGAAGCCGTGAGGATAATCCTCAGATTACAGGCCCAGTCTACAAAGTTACTTCCATCATCTTTCAGCTTGGCTTTCTCTAGGAACGCATTGAAATTCAGGGGAACTACTGCGCGAGCCATTGATCAACAACATAAATTTGCAAAGACAACTTAGACTATTGTTCACGATAATGAGTTTAGTTAATCATATTACTTAAAAACTCCCACTCAAATTGACATCCCTCTGGTCATCCGAGTGATACATGATCCAAATTCACCAACCCAAGTCCGATCATCACGTGAGATGAGGTGGTTTCAATGGTGAACATCTCCACGTTGATCATATCTACTATATGACTCATGTTCGACCTTTCGGTCTCTTGTGTTCCGAGGCCATGTCTGTACATGCTAGGCTCGTCAAGTTTAACCCGAGTGTTCCACATGTGCAACACTGGCTTGCACCCGTTGTATGCAAACGTAGAGTCTATCACACCCGATCATCACATGGTGTCTTGAAACGACGAACTTTCGCAACGGTGCACACTCGGGGAGAACACAATTTTATCTTGAAATTTTAGTGAGGGGTCACCTTATAATGCTAGCGTCGTCCTAAGCAAAATAAGATGCATAAAAGGATTAACATCACATGAAAATCATAAGTGACATGATATGGCCATGAACTTGTGATTTTGATCTCCATCTCCAAAGCACCGGCATGATCTCCATCGTCACCGGATTGACACCGTGATCTCCATCATATTGATCTCCATCAACGTGTCGCCATCGGGGTTGTCGCGCCAACCATGCTTCTACTACTATTGCTACTGCTTAGCGATAAAGTAAAGCAGTACATAGCGCTTAATGAGCGACACGCAGACCACATAATAATTAAAGACAACCCTATGGCTCCTGCCGGTTGCCGTATCAACATGCAAGTTGATATAAACTATTACAAAACATGATCATCTCATACATCAAATATATATCATCATGTCTTTGGCCATATCATATCACAACATACCCTGCAAAAACAAATTAGACGTCCTCTAATTTGTTGTTGCATGTTTTACGTGGCTGCTATGGGTATCTAGCAAGAACGATTCTTACCTACGCAAAATCACAACGGTGATATAAAAGTTGCTATTTAACCTTCTACAAGGACCGCCTTTATCGAATCTGATTCAACTAAGGTAGGAGAGATAGACACCCGCCAACCATCTTATGAAACAAAGTTACATGTCAGTCGATGGAACCGGTCTCATGTACGAGGACATGTAAGGTTGGTCCGGGCCACTTCATCCCACAATACCGCCGAATCTAGAAACGACTAAGGAAGGAAGCAATCTGAATATCAACGCCCACAAACTACTTTGTGTTCTACTCGTGATCTCATCTACGCATAGACCTAGCTCATGATGCCACTGTTGGGGAACGTAGCATGGGAAACAAAAAATTTCCTACGCTTCACCAAGATCAATCTAGGAGATGAGCATCGACAAGAGGAGAGATCGGATCCACATACCCTTGTAGATCGCTAAGAGGGAAGCGTTAAGAAACGCGGTTGATGTAGTCGAACGTCTTCGCGGTCCAAATCGCAAGCCGTCCCGCGATCCAATCACGATCTAGCGCCGAACGGACGGCACCTCCGCGTTCAGCACACGTACAGCTCGATGACGATCCCCGCCTCCTTGATCCATCAAGCGAGGGCGGAGAGGTAGATGGGTTTTCCGGCAGCACGACAGCGTGGCGGTGGTGGTGGTGGAGCTAATCCGGCAGAGCTTCGCTAAGCAATACCGAACCAATCTAATCTAGAGGAGAAACGATCTAGGGGAGAGCGAGGGCTGCGCCGTGACTTAAGGTGTGGTAGCCCTCCCAAACCCCCACTATATATAGGGGGAGAGGAGGAGGGGGGCGGCGCCCTAGGGTTCCCACCCCTAGGGGTGCGGCGGCCTAGATGGGACCGGCGGCCAAGGGGGTGCCTTGGCCCCCAAGGCAAGTGGTGGCCGGCCTCCCTAGGGTTCCCCCAATAAACTTCGGCCGCATGGGCCCTTGTGGGAGGTGCGGCCAGCCCACCAAGGGCTGGTGCGCACCCTCTCACAGCTCATGGGGCCCTTCGGGGCAGGTGGACCCACCCGGTGGACCTCCGAAACCCTTCCGGCACTCCCGACGAAACCCGGGCATACTCCGAAACTATTCCGGTGCCCGAACATCAACTTCCTATATATCAATCTTTACCTCCGGACCATTCCGGAGCTCCTCATGACGTCCGGGATCTCATCCAGGACTCCTAACAACCTTCGGTCACCAACATACATAACCCATTAATACCGAATCGTTACCGAACGTTAAGTGTGCAGACCCTGCGGGTTCGAGAACTATGTAGACATGACAGAGACACCTCTATGGTCAATAACCAATAGCGGGACCTGGATGCCCATATTGGTTCCTACATATTCTACGAAGATCTTTATTGGTTGAACCTCTATGTCAAGGATTCAGTTAATCCCGTACGCTGTTCCCTTTGTTTATCGGAATGTTACTTGCCCGAGATTCGATCGTCGGTATCTCCATACTTAGTTCAATCTCGTTACCGGCAAGTCTCTTTACTCGTTTCGTAATACAAGATCCCATGGCTAACACTTTAGTCACTTGCTTGCAAGCTCATTGTGATGTTGTATTACCGAGTGGGCCCTGAGATACCTCTCAGTCACACGGAGTAACAAATCCCAGTCTTGATCCATGCCAACTCAACAGACACCCTCGGAGATACATGTAGAGAATCTTTATAGTCACGCAGTTACGGTGTGACGTTTGATACACACATGGTACTCCTCCGGTGTCAGTGAGTTACATGATCTCATGGTCATAGGAACATATACTTGACATGCTGAAAACAATAGCAATAAACTTGGCACGATCATATGCTACATTCATAGTTTGGGTCTTGTCCATCACATCATTCTTCTAATGATGTGATCCCGTCATCAAATGACAACTCATGTCTATGACTAGGAAGCCATAGCCATCTTTGATCAACGAGCTAGTACATTAGAGGCTTACTAGGGACACATTGTTGTCTATGTACCCACACATGTATTTCAGTTTCCAATCAATACAATTATAGCATGGATAATAAACATTTATCATGAACAAGGAAATATAATAATAATCATTTTATTATTGCCTCTAGGGCTTATTTCCAACATATGCTACTGCCTCCATCCATAAGGACTTTGGACAAGGTGTAACCGCCAAGTTGAGGCGCCACCACCAAAGCTAAACCGCCAGGGTTATCAACCCGAGGAGGATGGTCCTCCCTGGTCCAGGTAATCGGGTGTTCAGACCAGTTGAGATACCTGGGCACCGCCGGCTCAGCCATGTTAACAGCCCTGCTCTTGACTTTACTGTCTCGTTTGCAAGTACTAGTGGTGAAAACATGGTACTGTGCTGCTTAGAATTGCTTTGGAAAACCTGGTTACTGTGCTGCTGCCGAAATTCAGCTCCCGAGTCGCCCCGTGGCAAGCCTGAACCGCCTGATGCTCTAGCCGTGGATGAGGCTTGGGCCATCGTGACTTCCGTTGTAGAAACAGGGACTGGACGAGGCAACTCACAAACCTCATTGAGGATCTTGGTCTCATGACGCCGGCCGGGTAGAGGCTGGCTGGGTTGGGTGCGCCGAGCCGGCTCGACGAGGTTGGTGCATATGTCCGACTCGGGCACCGATGCGCCGATCTGGCCGATGAAGACATGGATCTTGCCAAAGGGGACTCGGTACCCGTACTCAATTGAGTCGGCCTCTGGGCCCCAGCCCGAATCGTCGATGTAGATCTTGCTCCTGCGGCTCTTGGTCATGCGACCCGCCACATAGCTCCCGAACCCTGGAAGGGCTCCCTTTGAGAACTCAACTCCACCGGGCGAGAGCCCCACAGTGGGCGCCAACTGTCGTGGTTTTGTCACGGCATATGTCCTCGTGCAAGGACTTAGGTGTGTGGCCATCGCTGCTAGGTGGCGACTCAAAGGGGTTGAACGGGAACAGGAGGCGAGTTTACCTAGGTTCGGCCCCTCCAATGGAGGTAATAGCCTACGTCCTGCTTTGTGTCTATATTGATGATGATCTCGATTACAAGGGTGCGGAATCGCTAACCTAGCTTTCGAGGGTGTCTAACTTAAGTCTTTTGGCCCTAGGGGCTTGCCTTTATATACAAGTCAAGACCCTAGGGTTTACAACAGAGTCCGAGTCATATTAGAACTCGTAACCTTCCACATCTCTAACACTCCTTGCCTTTTGAGCAAGGAATCCTCCAGCGTCTTCTGCCCTGTGGGCCTCTGAGTCGCTGTCTCCACGCGCTTGGGCCACCCGATGGTTTACTTAGTAACCGACTTACTTGTTTTACCTTCACAACACGGCCCATCATGAACATAGTTCTAGAGCCGCCATTATACTGACCCGGACCAGTAAGGCGGGTCATACCGTGGGGTTATATCCCCGATAGTACTGTAAACCTGAAAAGCCAGAAACATGCAGAAAACAACAACTGGCAGTGGGCACTGGGTTCATAGGTTAGTGCTCAAAAATATATTAATTGGTATATAAACACCCAAAAATCATCCTAGAATGATAATATTATAGCATGGAACAAGCAAAAATTATAGATACGTTGGAGATGTATCAAGCATCCCCAAGCTTAATTCCCGCGCGTCCTCGAATAGGTAAATGATAAAACAAGAATTTTTTATGTGACATGCTATCCAACATGTAATCTATTGCAGGTATGATCATTGAGAAACGATGAATTAACAAACATCAACATATTAATACTTATAAACATAAGCAACATAATCAACAGATATCAAAATATACGATCTTTAAAGAATGTTCACCCCCTATTAATTTTATCATATTTAGAATGGCATGGCTCCGTCTTCACCGTATAAATACAAATTTCAAGCACCACGGTGTCAAGTCAGGCAACTGGATCGTACTTCTTAACGCACTTCAGCTTTTTATTACTCACACAATATATGAGCATGAACCATGGATATAGCATAAAGGTGGAATATAATATGGTGGTAGGTTTCAAAGGGGTAAAAGTGGAGAAGAAAGTCTCGCATCAACTAGGCGTATCAACGGGCTATGGAGATGCCTGATACGTCCATTTTGCATCATGATTTCCTACTGTTATTTCCTTTGTTTTGTTGAATAATAATGCTTTGGGGAGTGATTCTAATGCCTTTTCTCTCATAATATGCAAGGTTTACACAAAGAGGGAGAATACCGACAGCTGGAATTCTGGACCTAAGAAAAGCACGTCAGAGATACCTATTCTGCACAACTCCAATGAAGCTGAAATTTTACGGGGATTATTTTTATATTTAATAAAAAAATACTGGAGCAGAAAACTACTGGAGGGGGCCTGCCAGGTGGGCACAACCCACCAGGGCGCGCCAGGCCCCCCTGGGCGCGCCCTGATGGGTTGTGGCCACCTTGGCCCACCTCCGGTACCCATCTTCGGGTATATGGTCACACTTGATCTAGAAAAAATCAGAGGAGGACTTTTGGGATGAAGCGCCGCCGCCTCGAGGCGGAACTTGGGCAGGAGCACTTTTGCCTCCGTCAGAGCGATTCCGCCAGGGGAACTTCCCTCCCGGAGGGGGAAATCGAAGCTATCTTCATCACCAACACCCCTCTCATCTTTGGGAGGCCAATCTTCATCAACATCTTCAACAGCACCATCCCCTCTCAAACCCTAGTTCATCTCTTGTGTTCAATCTTTGTACCGAAACCTCAGATTGGTACCTGTGGGTGACTAGTAGTGTTGATTACCTTGCGTAGTTGATTACTATATGGTTTATTTGGTGGAAGATTATATGTTCAGATCCATTATTCTATTTAATACCTCTCAAATCTTGAGCATGATTATTATTTGTGAGTAGTTACCTTTGTTCTTGAGGTCACGGGAGAAGTCATGTTGCAAGTAATCATGTGAATTTGATATGTGTTCGATATTTTGATGATATGTATGTTCTGATTCCCTTAGTGGTGTCATGTGAACGTCGACTACATGACACTTCACCATTCATGGGCCTAAGGGAATGCATTGTGGAGTAGTTATTAGATGATGGGTTGCTAGAGTGACAGAAGCTTAAACCCTAGTTTATGCGCTACTTCGTAAGGGGCTGATTTGGATCCAAACGTTTAATGCTATGGTTAGATTTTATCTTAATACTTTTCTCGTAGTTGCGGATGCTTGCGAGGGGGTTAATCTTAAGTGGGAGGTTGTTCAAGTAAGAACAACACCCAAGAACCGGTCCACCCACATATCAAATTATCAAAGTAGCGAACATGAATCAAACCAACATGATAAAAGTGACTAGACGAAATTCCCGTGTACCCTCAAGAACACTTTGCCTATTACTAGAGATTGTTCTAGCCTGTCCTTTGCCTCAAAAGGATTGGGCTACCTTGCTGCACCTTGTCTACCGTTACCGTTACTTGCTTGTTACCAATTATCTTGCTATCAAACTATCTGTTACCTACAATTTCAGTGCTTGCAGAAATTACCTTGCTGAAAACCGCGTGTCATTTCCTTCTGCTCCTCGTTGGGTTCGACACTCTTACTTATCGAAAGGACTACAATTGAGCCCCTATACTTGTGGGTCATCAATGCGCATCAATAGATATCAATGCGAGGAGTAGGGATTGCCATGCAACGAATGCACTAGAGCTATAAGTGTATGAAAGCTAAAATGAAACTAAGTGGGTGTGCATCCAACTTGCTTGCTAATGAAGACCTCGGGCATTTGAGGAAGCCCGTTATTGGAATATACAAGCCACGTTCTATAATGAAAAATTCCCACTAGCATATGAAAGTCATAAAACAAGAGACTCTTTATATGAAGAACATGGTGCCACTTCGAGGCACAAGTGTGGAAAAAGAAGTAGTAGCACTGTCCCTTCTCTCTTGTCTCTCATTTATTTATTTATTTATTTTTATTTTTTATTTTTTCTCTCCCCTTTTTTTCTTTTTTTTCTTTCTTTCTTGAATTTTTTTCTTTTTCTTTTTTTCGTCCTGAGTCTCATCCCGACTTGTGGGGGGAGTAATTGTCTCCATCATCCTTTCCTCACTGAGATAGTACCGTAATAATGATGATCATAACACTTTTATTTACTTACAACTCAACATGAAAAATATAGTATGACTCTATATGAATGCCTCTGACAGTGTACCAGAATGTGCAATGATCTTGCGTAGAAAAGGATATAAAAAACGGACAAGCCATGAAAATATCATGCTAGCTATCTTACGATCATGCAAAGCAATATGACAATGAGTGTACTAGTCATATGATGTAACGGTGGAAGTTGCATGGCAATATATCTCGGAATGGCTATGGAAATGCCATAATAGGTAGGTATGGTGGCTATTTTGAGGAAGATATAATAAGGCTTATGTGCAACAGAGCGTATCATGTCACGGGGTTTGGATGCACCGACGAAGGTTGCACTGATCCTCAAGGTGAGAATGGGCAATGCACGGTACCGAAGAGGCTAGCAAATATGAGAAGGTGAGAGTGCGTACATCCATGGATTCACATTAGTCATAAAAACTCACATACTTATTGCAAGATTTTATTAGCTCTCTCAAAGAAAAGTACTACTCGCATGCCCCTAGGGAGGAGGTTGGGAGGAGTTAACCATCGCGCGCCTCCGACTTAAACAACACTAGGATTTCAACGAGGAATAAGTATGCTCACACATCATCACCATGCTATAAAAAATAGTTAGATGAACAACAAGTTAACACCCTCTAATTCATGATACTTTTACTAACAATGATCATGCACTCTTGTCCTTTCATATTACCACATCAATATCATTAACCCAAAATTTCTCTTTTATGTGCTACAAGTGGTTTTGATTATACACTCATTGGATACGTATTATTTTTGGACTAGTCTTATAACCCATACAAATTACCCTCACTATTTATTAACTCTCAAACAAATATAAGTGAAGAATGAGAGTGGAATTATTTCTATAAAATCTACACGCCACCGTGCTCTAAAATATATAAGTAAAGCACCAGAGCAACTGCTAAGCTCAAAAGATATAAGTGAAGCACAAAGAGTATTCTAACAAATCATGGTGATCTTATGTCTCTCTCAACTGGGTGTGTCCAGCAAACAATGATTGTGGAAAAGCAAAAAAACAGAAAATTAAAACAAACGACGCTCCAAGCAAAACTCATATCATGTGATGAATAACAATATAGCTCCAAGTGACATACCGATGGATTGAAACGAAAGAGGGGATGCCTTCTGTGTCATCCCCAAGCTTAGACGCTTGAGTATTCCTTGAATATTACCTTGGGGTACCTTGGGCATCCCCAAGCTTAGGCTCTTTCCGTTCCTTATTCCTTCATCCATCGTGATAGCACCCAAAACTTGAAAACTTCAGCACACAAAACTCAACAAAACCTTCGTGAGATCCGTCAATATACAACATATCAAATACTTTAGGTAATGTTATAAATTTATTATTATTTTATTATTGCATAAGTTATTGTATTATACCTTCTCCATGGCTTATACCCCCCGATACAATCCATAGCATCATCAAAACAAGACAACTATGCGAGAAAAAACAGAATCTGTCTAAAACAGAACAGTTTGTAAAGATCTGTAGAGAACTTATACTTCTTCAACTCTAAAACTTGAAAACTTAGGAAAACCTGAAGAATTTGTATAGAAATACTGTGTAAAAATTTCAGATCAAAAAGACGTTCTAGTCAAATCATAGAAATTCTGCACTGGACTCTAAAGTTTCTGTTTTTGCACCGTATCAATTCTACTTATCTCGTAAGTCATCCCAAAGGCTTTACTTGGCACAAATACTAATTTAAACATAAAAAAATCATTACAGAGGCAATAATCATGTTATAAAAAATAAACAGAAAGTAAAAAAGCAAAAATTAAAGATAACTATTGGGTTGCTCCCAACTAGCGCTATTGTTTTACGCCCCTAGCTAGGCATATTGCATAGTTTCAAGTGCTGTCATCTTTGGTCTCAAGCTCCTCAATCACAAAACCATGTTTCCTAAAAGTAGGGAGCTTGAAAATAGGATCTTTTATCAAACTTATAAAATTAGGATGCACACTAATCATCTTAAGATCCTCATTTCTTTTAATAGGAGTGATACTAGTATTCTTGGGGACATACATAATCTTAGAATTCTTTCCTTGAGAAGTACTAGCGTTAGCTTTGGATGGGGTAAAAGAGGAAGCCACTTTATCAAAGCCTTCCTCTATTTTATCAATGCTACCAAAACTTTGCTCTACCCGCTCATTAATAGTTGTATCATTCTCCTTTAGTGCTTTCAAAGTGATTCCTATCTTTGACCCAAGTTGAGTAATATGATTGTGAATCTTTTTATCCAACTCCTTAACTTGTTCTTTAGTGACAGTTTTAATTTCAAGAATATCAAGCCTTTGCATAACATGTTCCATGGTCAAAGTAGTTTCATTAATAATAAGAGGTGGTGCCCCAACAAAAATTTCCATTGCTTTGAAAGCATCCGAAGTGTGACTCATTAAGAAATTACCACTGGTAATAGTATCAAGCACGAACCTATACCAAGCAGTAATACCAATATAGAAATTACGAAGCAAGATGTTGTGGGGTTGCTTATGAATTGATTTATTTTGAGCATTACAAATCCTATACCATACATCTTTTAAACTTTCTCCTCCCCTTTATTTAAAATTAAGCACCTCATTCTCGGGAGTGAAGGGAACATAAGTAAGACTAGCCATAGTAGCAACCAAACTAGCAAACATAAACATTTTTGTATTTTTGATTTTTTATGAAACAAATAAAATATAACAGCAAATAAAAAGTAGAAAAAGTGATTGATAATTTCTACGGAGTTACTTGATAGTAGGTTGGTGATACTCCCTGGCAACGGCGCGAGAAATCCTTCCTGATACTAGTGATCTGTGTTGGGTTTTTCGTGAAGAGAAACGGGTGATGCAACACAGTATACATAAGTATTTCCCTCAGTAGAGAACCAAGGTTTATCGAACCAATAGGAGTAGCACGCAACCCCCATCTTCAACGACTGCACACAAAGAAGCAAACACTTGCACCCAACGCGGGCAAGAGGGTTGTCAATCCCCTTGTACTCGTTATTTGCAAGCTAGTGAAGTATGTAGATGATAGTTGAATATTGTAAATTTCAAAATAAAATAAAAGTAAATAAATGGCAGCAAGGTATTTAAGGCTTTTGTAAATTTATAAGTGAATAGACCTGTGGGCCGTAGTGTTCTCTAATGGCATCTCTCATATAGTAGGCATAGGGTGGGTAAACAAATTACTGTTGGGCAATTTATAGAAAAGCGTATAGTTATGCAATATTTATTCATAGCAATGATTATGTGAATATAGGCACCACGTCCATAAGCAAATAGTCCGACTCTTGCCTGCACCTATTACTATTACTACACCCATCGACCGCTATTCAAAATGCATCTAGAGTATTAAGTAAAACAAAGTAATGCTTGGAGAACAATGACATGATGTAGACAAAGAGAATTCAATCATTAAGAATTAACCCCATCGTTTTATCCTTGGTGGCAACAACACAAAGACCTATCTTGTCCCCTTCTATCACTGGGATATAGAAACCCGTCCGATTGAACCCACTACAACGCACCCCTCTCACTGAAGAAATATCAATCTGGTTGGCCATAGTATTTAAATAGATCGGAGAGATTTACGAAGCTATAATAATCATGCAAATAAGAATCATAATAGAAATCGGAGAAGACTCAAATATTTTTCATGAATAATCTGAACATAAACCCACAATTCATCGGATCCCAACAAACACACCGCACAAAGTGATTACATCTAATAGATCACCGCGAAGTTGCGGTGAACTTTGTATTGAAGATCAAGAGACAGAGAGAGAGATACCCATCTAGGTACTAACTACGGACTCGTAAGTCTGTAGGGAACTACTCACACATCACCATGGGAGCAGCAAGGTTGATAAAGAGGCTCTCCGTGATCGATCCCCCCTCCGACAGGGCACCGGAGCAGAGCTCTATATGGGCACACGGCGGAACAGAGACTTGCGGCGGCAAAAAAAGTGTTTCGAGAGGCTGTCTAGGTCAGAGAGGGACGTAAGGGGCCACCCGAGGGGGGCAACACATATCAGGGCGCGGCCACCCCCCTAGGCGCACCCTGTTGTGTGCTCCTCCCATCGTGCAGCCTCTAGTCTCCCCCCGAAGCTTCCAGGTCTTCTTTTGGTCCAGAAAAAATCATAAAAAAGTTTCGTGGCAATTGGACTTCGTTTGGTACTGTAAACCTGAAAAGCCAAAGACATGCGGAAAACAACAACTGGCACTGGGCACTGGGTTAATAGGTTAGTGCTAAAAAATAATATTAATTGGTATATAAACACCCAAAAAGCATCCTACAATGATAATATTATAGCATGGAATAGTCAAAATTATAGATACGTTGGAGACGTATCAGGTACCGCTTCAGGGTTGGGTCAAGTCACAGCCGTTGGATTAAGTGACAGTGGATGGCCGAGATCGAGGTCCACGTGGTAGCACTACATTGACCGATACCCCTTTGCCGTGAGGCTCGATCTGGGTCGTCCATGTAAGTGGAAATCAATAGTCGGTGTTTTAACGGGGCTAGGGTTCGTAACGACTCACCGGAGTTCGCGAGAGACGAAGGTGATGGCAGCGCTGGCATCGGCTCTCGTGGGAACAATACTCCAAGGGGGTTTTGGGCAGTAGAGAGTGCGCGTGGGTGCGGCGCGACGTGAGGGAGACGTAGGTGTCCTCGTCCGGGCTCGGGGGCAACAGAGACGAGCGTTGCGTGCTCGCCGGCGGCTATAGAGCTTCAGGTGTGCTCGGCGTCACGGCTCTCATGCTCCCTATGACAAATTAACGTGTCAGGGCGACGTGCGAGACCACGATGATCCCAAGAAAGGCAAGAAGGGGGTCGGGGGATCACCAGTGACGGCATCATGAGCTACAATGCGGGCAACCTAGAGGCGGAACCGGCGCGAAAACGAGGGGAATTTAGAGAGGAGACTGCGGGGATCTTATATGGGCTTTCGGGAGGCGCGGGGGTGGCCGGGAGTGAAGGGGGTCGTGGGGAGGACCCGGCCGTGGCGGGAACTCGTGGGCGAGGTCGTGCGCGAGGAAGGGGGAAGACCTGACAGGTGGGTCCGGTCGGTCAGAGGGAGAGAGGGAGAGAGAGAGAGGGGTGCACGCGTTGGGATGCTGCGAGTGCTAGCTGGGCCGCGGGGAGGGGTAGGTTAGTTTTTTTTCTATTTCTTTCTGTTTTCTCTTATTCTATTTCCCCTTTTTCTGTAAATTCAAGTCTGCTTTCAATTTGAAGTTTCTTTCAATAGTGACCATTTTGTAAATTCCAAATGGAACATTTCTAAAGTGGTGCACATTTTATTTGGGCGGGACATTCAATTTCTGCACTTATTTATCCAATTTGAAATTTGAATTTGGTTTAAAACCATTTTTTTAAATCTTTTTAGAAATTTGGCAGAGGTTCATCATGTCATTTGGACTTATGGAAATGCTCTTCCTTGCCAAAATAATTGCGAGGCCATTTTTGAATAATCCCTTTGGGTTTTGAATCGATTTCAAAACCAACTCAAATCCTTAAGGAATTATTTGGTTTGAATATTGTTGTAACTTATTTGGAAAACTTTTGCCCAACAACATTTTCAAATGGTTTGTGTTCCTACAAAGCCAGCTAGGCTTTCAACAATTTGTATTGGGTTTGGCCCCTTCTGCTCAAGCAATCAAGCAGATCAAAGCCAAACACAAGCAATCTTGGGCACTCACAGGTATTTCCTAGAAAAAAAATTAAATCCCTGTGAATTTTTAAAATACCAGATTTGGGAAAAATCTGGGATGTGACAGAAATACATTATTATAGTGTCCTCAATTAAAATTAAAAATATTTCTTCCAAGAGATTTGAGTAGACAACACAAAAAAATCTTTCGAAAAATTCCTATGGGTCACTCCTATAAATCAAGCAACCCACATAGGAAAATATATAAGTATTCTAACCCTCCAAAATACCTATCAAAATACTTTGAATCAAAGCGGCCCTCAATATTTATCATAAACACCAAAGTCATCTTTATATACAACTGTTTCCGTTTTACTAATGTAGTGTTTTATCTAAGAAGGTTGGTATATTGTAGTATTTTTGCGAGAATAAGGTATACATTTTCTTGGGTTGGGTCCTGACCATTTGTCACTCCAGTCAACAAAGAGGACCAAACATGTAGTAAATCTACGCAAGCTAAATACCCGGGTGTGGCGACAGAATAATAAAACAAAAGACATAAATACAAATGGCAAAATAGTATACTTGGGAACCACATGTGTAGAGCACGACCCTTGTGTGACGTTCTGCCGACATCTTCACATGTTTCTTACTCCATGGAAACAACCAGGCAAAAATTGGGAAGTCGAAGAATCCTAACCCAATGAAAATCATAATGGCAACACTACTCTAACTGTAACGCAACATCAAGAATTCGATGGTACGATAGCTTCGTTTGGGGCTCTGATACGTCTCCAACGTATCTACTTTTCCTCACTCTTTTGTCCTTGTTTTGGACTCTAATTTGCATGATTTGAATGGAACTAACCCAGACTAACATTGTTTTCAGCAGAACTACCATGGTGTTGTTTTTGTGCAGAAATAAAAGTTCTCGGAATGGAACGAAATTTTTTCGAGAATTATTTCAGAATAAATGAGAATTATTGGAGCTAAAATCCACCAAAGAGAGGGACCAGGGTGAGCATCACCCACCAGGGCGCGCCAGGCCCCCTGGGCGTGCCCTGGTGGGTTGTGCCCACCTCATGGCCCCACTTTCCCTAACTCCGCCACTATAAATTCCTATTTTTGGAGAAAAAAATCAGGGAGAAAGAATTATCGTGTTTCACGATACGGAGCCGCCGCCACCTCCTGTTCTTCATCGGGAGGCCAGACCTGGAGCCCGTTTGGGGCTCCGGAGAGGGGAATCTTCGGTCTTCGTCATCACCAACCTTTCTCCATCGCCAATTCCATGATGCTCCCCACCGGGAGTGAGTAATTCCTTTGTAGGCTTGCTGGTCGGTGAGGAGTTGGATGAGATTCATCTTTTAATCGAGTTAGTTTTGTTAGGGCTTGATCACTAGTATCCATTATGTTCTGAGATTGATGTTGCTATGAATTTGCTATGCCTAATGCTTGTCACTAGGGCCCGAGTGCCATGATTTCAGATCTGAACCGTTTATGTTATCATCTCTATATCCATGTTCTTGATCCGATCTTGCCTAGTCATATGCACCTATTACGTGTTATGATCCGTCAACCCCATAGTGACAATATTTGGGATACTTCGCGGTGATGACCGTAGTTTGAGGAGTTCATGTATTCACCATGTGTTAATGCTTTGTTCCGGTTCTCTATTAAAAGTAGGCCTTAATATCCCTTAGTTTCCTTATGGACCCCGCTGCCATGGGAGGGTAGGACAAAAGATGTCATGCAAGTTCTTTTCCATAAGCACGTATGACTATTTACGGAATACATGCCTACATTACATTGATGAACTGAGCTAGTTTTGTATCGCCCTAGGTTATTACTGTTACATGATGAATATCATCCAACGAGTTACCGATCCAGTGCCTACGACCTTTCCACTTATTGTTCTTGCTAAGTTACTATTACTTTTGCTGCTGCTCCAACTACTACAAAACTATTGCTACTACTGTTACCGCTACTGTTACTGCCACTACTGCTATCAAACTATCATATTACTGTGCTACTGATCACTCTACTGCAGATATTTAATCTCCAGGTGCGGTTGAATTGACAACTCAACTGCTAATACTCTCAAGTATTCTTTGGCTCCCCTTGTGTCGAATCTATAAATTTGGGTAGAATACTCTACCCTCGAAAACTGTTGCGATCCCCTATACTTGTGGGTTATCAGGCTCATCGTTACAAGTGAGTGTTCATGTGCATTTTTATGTTACAAAATTTTAGGCGGTTACTGTTACTTCTTCATGTTTTCTTTTGTGTGAAGGAGAGCGCTGCAAGGCAAAGGTAACACCTACAAATTTGTAGGGTTGGAGTGGATGTCACATGTTTTATATATTGAAAGGAGATATGATTGTGACTGAGGAAGGGGGGCTTTATTTCTATATAACTAACATGGAAAACAAAATGTGAAGATATGTCTGTGAGTTAGGAAAGAAATGCTTGTGAGGGTGGACGTTTAGGTGGAGATACGTTTATGAAGGAGATATTTGTGAGGAGTAATGCTACATCAACGGGGGATTTACTACGAAGTTCACGAACTGGTTGACGTGGACCATTAGAATTAGACTGGGGGAGGAAGGGCCCGCACCCCCTGGAAATCAGGGAGGAAGAGAAAATTAGTTAGAAAGGAGCCCCGTGAAACGCGTGCAATTGTCCAGGAGTCTAGCATTATTGATTTGTGAGACTAGCACATAACAAGCACCCATTATCACGATGGTGACAACATACTCTCTTTTAATAATGTGGATTACATCTAGCAGAAATGATAATAATAATAATAATAATAATAATCATTATTATTATTATTATTATTATTATTATTATGTAGTAATATGTACATGGATGTAGAGTCAGTAGTTGACTTATAAGGTCGGTTTGTTGTGGGGCCATGCCCTTATTTCTGAGTCGCCAAGAAATAATTCAGGTTTCGAAAAACTTCAGGTGTCCTTCATAACATTTCAAAGAGCTCTAGGATTTAACCTCTGCTCCTCAATTTGTAAAGGCAAGACATAGTTTTAACAGGATTGAAATGTTCTTAATTCTAAGTCGATGATTCTCAAATGTTGATTGCTTTTATTCTATAATCTAGATAAAACTAATTCATCTGGGTTAAAGTAGACAGAAATATTCTATTTCTAGTTGAAATTCTTTTGAAACTTTGTGTAATTTTATATCCAGAAATGTGTGAATTGCACTAGTAGAAAACAAGGCTTTGATCCTGGCCAGATCAGAGCATTAGTCCCGGTCATGTTACGAACCGGTACTAATGGGAGCATCAGTCCCGGTTCAAGAGGCTAGGACACCGGCCGGGCCTCGGCAGGCATCAGTCCCGGTTCGTCTGGGACCTTTAGTCCGAGTTTGAGCTACCAACCAGGACTAAAGGAGTTGCTGCCTTTTAGTCCCGGTTGGTGTCTGGAACTGGGACTAAAGGTTAGGCTATTAGTCCCGGTTTTAAGCACAAACCGGGACTAAAGTGGTTGCCTATATATATGCACGCCCCCCCCCCCCCATCTCCTCTGTTTTTTGGCCGTGGAAAGAGTGGAGGTGTGATGTCTACTACGCAACCTTCTTCTTGTAGACTCGTGTTGGGCCTCCAAGCGCAGAGTTTCGTAGGACAGTAGCAAATTTCCCTCAAGTGGATGACCTAAGGTTTATCAATCCGTGGGAGGCGTAGGATGAAGATGGTCTCTCTCAAACAACCCTGCAACCAAATAACAAAGAGTCTCTTGTGTCCCCAACACACCCAATACAATGGTAAATTGTATAGGTGCACTAGTTCGGCGAAGAGATGCTGATACAAGTGTAATATGGATGGTAGATATAGGTTTTTGTAATCTGAAAATATAAAAACAGCAAGGTAGCAAGTAACAAAAGTGAGCAAAAACGGTATTGCAATGGTTGGAAACAAGGCCTAGGGTTCATACTTTCACTAGTGCAAGTTCTCTCAACAATACTGACATAGTTGAATCATATGTAAATCCCTCACGTGCGACAAAGAGTTCACTCCAAAGTCACAAATAGCGGAGAACAAACGAAGAAATTATTGTAGGGTACGAAACCACCTCAAAGTTATCTTTTCTGATCAATCTTATGAGCTATCCATATAAGTGTCACGAACAGCCCTAGAGTTCGTACTAAAATAACACCTTAAGATACACATCAACCAAAACCCTAATGTCACCTAGATACTCCAATGTCACCACAAGTACCCATGGGCTTGATTATACGATATGCATCACACAATTTCAGATTCATCATGTTCAATCCAACACAAAGAACTTCAAAGAGTGCCCCAAAGTTTCTACCGGAGAGTCAAGACAAAAACATGTGCCAACCCCTATGCATAGATTCCCAAGGTCACGGAACCCGCAAGTTGATCACCAAAACATACATCAAGTGGATCAATAGAACATCCCATTGTCACCACGGATATCCCATCGCAAGACATACATCAAGTGTTCTCAAATCCTTAAAGACTCAATCCGATAAGAAAACTTCAAAGGGAAAACTCAATTCATCACAAGAAGATAGAGAAGGGAAAACTCCATATGATTCATCTATATTAATAAAGCTCGCGGTACATCAAGATCATGTCATCTCAAGAACACGAGAGAGAGAGAGATCAAACAAATAGCTACTGGTACATACCCTCAGCCCCGAGGGTGAACTACTCCCTCCTCGTCATGGAGACCGTCGGGATGATGAAGATGGCCTCCGGTGATGGTTTCCCCCTCCGCAGGGTGCCGGAACGGGCTCCCGATTGGTTTTTCGTGGCTCTGGAGGCTTGCGGCGGCGGAACTCCCGATCTAGGTTTCTTTCTGGGTGTTTCTCGATTTATAGGAGTTTTTGGCGTCGGTCTCACGTCAAGGCGGTGCCCGAGGAGCCCACAAGCCAGGGGGCGCGCCCCCCAGGCTTGTGGCCTCCTCGGTCACTTCCTGGCCCAGCTTTTTGCTCCAGTATTTTTTATATTTTCCAAAAATATTCTCCGTAAATTTTCAGCCCATTCCGAGAACTTTTATTTCTGCACAAAAACAACACCACGGTAGCTCTGCTGAAAACAGCGTCAGTCCGGGTTAGTTCTAATAAAATCATACCAAAACCATATAGAATTATTGTAAACATGGCATGAATACTTCATAAATTATAGATACGTTGGAGACGTATCAGCATCCCCAAGCTTAATTCCTGCTCGTCCTCGAGTAGGTAAATGATAAAAGAAATAATTTATGAAGTGTGAATGCTAGCTACATTTTTATCATATTCTTTTCCTCTTTGTATAGTATGGACATTTGGACTTGTAAATGATTCAAAGCAATAGTCTAGTTTTAACATAATGACTTCAATACTCAAGCATGTCAACAAGCAACCATGTGTTTCAAAATATCAACACTAAAGAAAGTTATCCCTAGCCCATCATGCTCAATCATTGATCCATTCATGAAACACACTCAAATATTAGCTATGCCCAATGCTCAAGTACGATCATAGTGCCCCCTAGTTGGTGCTTATAAGAGAAGATGGAGACTCAAAGAAAAAATATAAATTGCATAAGGTAAATAGATAGGCCCTTCGCAGAGGGAAGTAGGGATTTGTAGAGGTGCCAGAGCTCAAGGTTTCAATTGAGAGAGAGAAATATTTTGAGTGGCATGCTTGTCCTGTCAACAAAAACGACAAAGTAGCTCACAATACTTTCCATGCTAGATACATTATAGGCGGTTCCCAAACAGAATGGTAAAGTTTTTACTCCCCCTCCACCAATCAATCACACTCCACGGCGAGCCGAATCCATGGGTACCGTCCATACAAACAACAATCTTGGGGGAGTTTTGTTTCACTATATTTTGATTTGATTTTTGAGCATGGAACTGGGCATCCCGAATACCAGCCACTTTCTCGTGAATGATAGTGAATCAACACATATCATGAGAATAACCCACCTAGCATGGAAAAATATTGTACACTCCCCACCGTTTCATGAGCGGTACGGTCACACAAAAGAGAAAATTTATTTTGAAAATTTAGAGATGGCACATACAAATTTGCTTGGAACGGCATGGAAATACCGCATATAGGTAGGTATGGTGGACTCATAAGGCAAAACTTGGTTTAAGGATTTTGGATGCACAAGTAGTATTTCTACTTAGTACAAATGAAGGCTAGCAAATAGATTGGGAAGCAACCAAACCAAGGAACGAAAAATCACATAAGTGAGCATTGGATCATAACTAACACCGAATAATGCACCACAAGTAGGATGTAACTTCATTGCATAACTATTGACTTTTGTACTTGCATAGGGAATCACAAACCTTAACACCAATATTCCTACTAAAGCATAATTACTCACTAACATGACTCACATATTACTATCATCATGTTTCAAAACTATTACAAAGAATCAAGTTTAATTTGTCCCATGATCTTCATGAAAGTTTTTTTTATTATTATATCCTCCATGGATATCTATCACTTTGGGACTAGTTTCATATATTTCCATTGCTTTTTGGCAAGCTCAAACAAATTTAAGTGAAGTACAAGAGCATAAAAATTTCATTCCTCAAAAAGGTATAAGTGAAGCATGAGAGGAAATGACAAGCTACTCTCAAAAGATATAAGTGAAGATTAATGAGTAGTCAAACAATTAAGTAGCTATGTGAGGACTCTCTCTCTCTCTCTCAATAAATATTTTCAGATCTGAGTATTTTATTCAAACAGCAAACTAAACAAAAATAGAACTCCAAGAATAGCACGCATAATGTGAACGGATAAAAATTTAGGCTCAGCATAGGCTAACCGATAATTGTTGATGAAAAGAGGTGGGATGCGTAGCATCCCCAAGCTTAGATGCTTGAGACTTCTTGAAATATTTACTTGGGGTGCCTTGGGCATCCCCAAGCTTGAGCTTTTGTATCTCATTCAATCCTCTCATATCCTGGTTTCACCTATTCTCAAAAACTTCATCCACACAAAACTCGAAAAGAACTCGTGAGATAGGTTAGTACACATAATAATAAATCAAATCTTTATGTACTGCGAAGACAAGTTGCATAATAATTTTCAAACATTAGGTACTGTATACTATCATTTCCACAATTTATATCTACCAATATATGCTATGGAAACTATAGGATAAGTAGATAACAAAACTATGACAGCAATCTGTCCAAACAGAACAGTCTGTAGAAATTTATGAAAACAGTGTACTATGTAACTCAAAAAATTATGAAAATTTAGGACATGCTATAAAATGTATATGACAATACTCTGTAAAAATTTCAGAAACTTTCCACGTTCCAGTAAAATATGAAAATTCAAACACTACAGAAAAAGTTTCTGTTTTTACACAGCACATATCAAAACATGCAATGCAAGCATCCTAATGCAATTCTTGGAAATTTTTATTGAAAAACAAGATTATAAACAACACCTAACAGAAAAAAAGAAAATAAAATGACGCTCCAAGCAAAACTCATATTATGTGACGAATAAAAATATAGCTCCAAGTAAGATATACCGATAATGTTGAAGACGAAAGAGGGGATGCCTTCCGGGGCATCCCCAAGCTTAGGCGCTTGAGTCTTACTTGGATATTACCTTGGGGGTG
This sequence comes from Elymus sibiricus, assembly GCA_039707655.1. Classification (NCBI taxonomy): domain Eukaryota; kingdom Viridiplantae; phylum Streptophyta; class Magnoliopsida; order Poales; family Poaceae; genus Elymus; species Elymus sibiricus. The sequence continues at coordinate 85,598,303 of CM077663.1, forward strand.
ACTTGGGAATCCCCAAGCTTAGGTTCTTGTCACTCCTTATTCTCCTCATATCGGTGTCTCAGCCAAAACTTGAAAACTTCAATCACACAAAACTTAACGGAACTTCAAGAGATGGGTTAGTGTAGTAAAGATAAATCATTCACTTAGGTACTGTCAAGACAAGATTCATAATTGTTCCCACATGATGCCTTACTGTATTCTACTATTCCCATAATTTATATCACTCAATATAAGCTATAGAAACACTAAAACAAGTAAACTATGCATGCAAAACAGAATCTGTCAAAAACAGAACAGTCTGTGAAGATCTGTAGCGTAACCATACTTCCCTGTCTCTAAAAATTCTGAAAAATTAGGAAAATCTAGGAAATTTGCATATCAATCATGTGTAAAACATTCAGATCAAAATCACGTTCCAGTGAATTTACAAAATTCCTGGACTGAGAGCAAAAGTTTCTGTTTTTGCACAGAATCAAGTCAACTATCATCCACACTATCCCAAAGGCTTTACTTGGCACTTTATTGAAATAAAAGGCACAAAACATGATTACTACAGTAGATTAATCATGTGAACACACAAAAACAGAAAGTAAAAGTGTTGGGTTGTCTCCCAACAAGCGCTTTTCTTTAAAGCCTTTTAGCTAGGCATGATGATTTCAATGATGCTCACATAAAAGATAAGAATTGAAACATAACAGGAGCATCATGAAGCATATGACTAGCACATTTAAGTCTAACCCACTCCCTATGCATAGGGATTTTGTGAGCAAACAATTTATGGGAACAAGAATCAACTAGCATAGGAAGGCAAAACAAGCATAACTTCAAAACTTTGAACACATAGAGAGGAAACTTGATATTTTTGCAATTCCTACAAGCATAAGTTCCTCCCTCATAATAGTTTTCAGTAGCATCATGAAGGAATTTCACAATATAACCAGCACATAAAGCATTATCTTCATGATCCACAAGCATAGAAATTTTTTTACTCTCCACATAAGCAATTTTCTTCTCATTCATAATAGTGGGAGCAAACTCAACAAAATAACTATCATGTGAAGCATAATCCAATTGAAAATTAAAATCATGATGACAAGTTTCATGGTTATCATTATTCTTTATAGCATACATGTCATCACAATAATCATCATAAACAGGAGGCATGCTTTCATCATAATAAATTTGCTCATCAAAACTTGGGGGACTAAACATATCATCTTCATCAAACATAGCATCCCCAAGCTTGTAGCTTTGCATATCATTAGCATCATGAATATTCAAGGAATTCATACTAACAACATTGCAATCATGCTCATCACTCAAAGATTTAGTGCCAAACATTTTAATAACTTCTTCTTCTAACACTTGAGCACAATTTTCCTTTCCATCATTTTCACGAAAGACATTAAAAAGATGAAGCATATGAGGCAACCTCAATTCCATTTTTTTGTAGTTTTCTTTTATAAAACCAAACTAGTGATAAAACAAGAAACTAAAAGATTCAATTGCAAGATCTAAAGATATACCTTCAAGCACTCACCTCCCCGGCAACGGTGCCATAAAAGAGCTTCGTTGACGGGATGTGAGTGCCGCTTACCTAGCCTCCCCGGCAACGGCGCCAGAAAAGAGCTTCGTTGACGGGATGTGAGTGCCGCTTACCTAGCCTCCCCGGCAACGGCGCTAGAAAAGAGCTTGATGTCTACTACGCAACCTTCTTCTTGTAGACTCGTGTTGGGCCTCCAAGCGCAGAGTTTCGTAGGACGGTAGCAAATTTCCCTCAAGTGGATGACCTAAGGTTTATCAATCCGTGGGAGGCGTAGGATGAAGATGGACTCTCTCAAACAACCCTGCAACCAAATAACAAAGAGTCTCTTGTGTCCCCAACACACCCAATATAATGGTAAATTGTATAGGTGCACTAGTTCGGCGAAGAGATGGTGATACAAGTGTAATATGGATGGTAGATATAGGTTTTTGTAATCTGAAAATATAAAAAAAGCAAGGTAGCAAGTAACAAAAGTGAGCAAAAACGATATTGCAATGCTTGGAAACAAGGCCTAGGGTTCATACTTTCACTAGTGCAAGCTCTCTCAATAATACTGACATAGTTGAATCATATGTAAATCCCTCACGTGCGACAAAGAGTTCACTCCAAAGTCACAAATAGCGGAGAACAAATGAAGAAATTATTGTAGGGTACGAAACCACCTCAAAATTATCTTTTCTGATCAATCTTATGAGCTATCCCTATAAGTGTCACGAACAGCCCTAGAGTTCGTACTAAAATAACACCTTAAGATACACATCAACCAAAACCCTAATGTCACCTAGATACTCCAATGTCACCACAAGTACCCATGGGCTTGATTATACGATATGCATCACACAATTTCAGATTCATCATGTTCAATCCAACACAAAGAACTTCAAAGAGTGCCCCAAAGTTTCTATCGGAGAGTCAAGACAAAAACATGTGCCAACCCCTATGCATAGATTCCCAAGGTCACGGAACCCGCAAGTTGATGACCAAAACATACATCAAGTAGATCAATAGAACATCCCATTGTCACCACGGATATCCCATCGCAAGACATACATCAAGTGTTCTCAAATCCTTAAAGACTCAATCCGATAAGAAAACTTCAAAGGGAAAACTCAATTCATCACAAGAAGATAGAGAGGGGAAAACTCCATATGATTCATCTATATTAATAAAGCTCGCGGTACATCAAGATCATGTCATCTCAAGAACACGAGAGAGAGAGAGAGATCAAACACATAGCTACTGGTACATACCCTCAGCCCCGAGGGTGAACTACTCCCTCCTCGTCATGGAGACCGCCGGGATGATGAAGATGGCCTCCGGCGATGGTTTCCCCCTCCGGCAGGGTGCCGGAACGGGCTCCCGATTGGTTTTTCGTGGCTCTGGAGGCTTGCGGCGGTGGAACTCCCGATCTAGGTTTCTTTCTGGGGGTTTCTCGATTTATAGGAGTTTTTGGCGTCGGTCTCACGTCAAGGCGGTGCCCGAGGAGCCCACAAGGCAGGGGGCGCGCCCTAGGGGGGGCCAGGCTTGTGGCCTCCTCGGTCACTTCCTGGCCCAGCTTTTTGCTCCAGTATTTTTTATATTTTCCAAAAATATTCTCCGTAAATTTTCAGCCCATTCCGAGAACTTTTATTTCTGCACAAAAACAACACCACGGTAGCTCTGCTGAAAACAGCATCAGTCCGGGTTAGTTCTAATAAAATCATACCAAAACCATATAGAATTATTGTAAACATGGCATGAATACTTCATAAATTATAGATACGTTGGAGACATATCAAGGTGGTCTACTATTTTTTGCCTATATATGCACATGAGGTGTTCGATGAAATGCTGGAGACACAATTAAGCTTCCTCCTCTGTTCTTCCTCCAAGCTTCATTTTCCCCAAGATTTGTCTAGGTTTGGCGGTGCACCAACTATCCAAGTGTTCTAAAAAGGTTAGCAACTTCATCCTTTCATCTCTCACTGCTAGTTTAGGTCATTTCAAATGCTCTAGAAGTAGTGTGGTTTGTGGGTTTTAATGGAGGAGTGTATGTGTGAGTTTATTTGATTTAGATGCACAATTTGAGCTCAAATTAACTTCTTAGTTTGCACATGTGTAGGGTACTTTGGTTTTAATGTGATGATGAACTTGTATTAATTTGGTCATTTCTCTATTCATGATGTTATGTAAAGGTTTTTGATATACTTAATTATATAATGCACGCAGATGAACCAGCAATGGATGTACGGTGACCGACGCACCTCCGACTACATTACGGGCCTGCGTAATTTTCTCGAAGTGGCTACGGCAAACAAGTAGAATGGTTTTATGTATTGTCCATGTATTGTCTGTGGGAATACAAAGGATTACTCTTCCTCGAAAACCCTTCACTTCCACCTGCTTGAGAAGGGTTTCATGCCACACTATAATGTTTGGACCAAGCACAGAGAAAGAGGGGTTATGATGGAAGACAACGAAGAAGAAGAGGATGATGACAACTATCCTATGTACCCTGAATACGGTGATACTGCAACGGGGGAAGCTGAAGATAAAGAGGCACCAGATGTGCCCGCTGATGATCTTCGCCGGGTCATTGTTGATGCACAGAGAGAATGCAAAAGTGAAAGGGAGAAGTTGAAGTTCAATCGCATGTTAGAGGATCACAAAAAATAGGTGTACCCAAATTACGAAGATGGCAACACAAAGCTCGGTACCACACTGGAATTGCTGCAATGGAAGGCAGAGAATGGTTTATCTGACAAGGGATTTGAAAAGCTACTGAAAATAATGAAGAAGAAGCTTCCAAAGGATAACGAATTGCCTGACAGTACGTACGAAGCAAAGAAGGTTCTCTCCCCTCTAGGATTAGAGGTGCAGAAGATACATGCATGCCCTAATGACTGCATCCTCTACCGTGGTGAGGAGTACAAGAATTTGAATGCATGCCCTGTATGCGGTGCATTGCGGTATAAGATCAGACGAGATGACCCTGGTGATGTTGAGGGCGAGCGCCCAAGGAAGAGGGTTCTTGCCAAGGTGATGTGGTATGCTCCTATAATACCACGGTTGAAACGTCTGTTCAGAAACAAAGAGCATGACAAGTTGTTGCGATGGCACAAAGAAGACCATAAGAAAGACGGGAAGTTGAGAGTACCCGCTGATGGGTCGCAGTGGAGAAAAATCAAGAGAAAGTGGTCGGACTTTGCAGGTGACGCAAGGAACTTATGGTTTGGTTTAAGTGCAGAGGGCATTAATCCTTTTGGGGAGCAGAGAAGCAATCATAGCACCTGGCCTGTGACTCTATGTATCTATAACCTTCCTCCTTGGTTGTGCATGAAGCGGAAGTTCATTATGATGCCAGTGCTCATCCAAGGCCCTAAGCAACCCGGCAACGACATTGATGTGTACCTAAGGCCATTAGTTGATGAACTTTTACGGTTGTGGGATAAAAAAGGTGTACGTGTGTGGGATGAGCACAAACAGGAGGAATTTGAACTACGAGCGTTGTTGTTTGTAACCATCAATGATTGGCCTGCTCTTAGTAACCTTTCAGGACAGACAAACAAGGGATACCACGCATGCACGCACTGTTTAGATGAGACTGCAAGTATATATTTGGACAAATGCAAGAAGAATGTGTACCTGGAACATCGTCGATTTCTTCCGACCAATCATGCCTTAAGAAAGAAAGGCAAGCATTTCAAAGGTGAGGCAGGTCATCGAAAAAAGCCTGTCCTCCGTACTGGTGAAAATATACTTGATATGGTCAAGGATTTACATGTAATCTATGGAAAGGGTCTTGGCGGACAATCTGTTCCGAATGACGATGACGGACACGCCCCCATGTGGAAGAAGAAATCTATATTTTGGGAGCTAGAATATTGGAAAGTCCTAGAGGTCCTCTCTGCAATAGAAGTGATGCACATGACGAAGAACCTTTGCGTGAACCTGCTAGTCTTCTTGGGCGTGTATGGGAAGACAAAAGATACACCGGAGGCACGGGAGGACCAGCAACGTATGCACGAAAAAGACGGCATGCATCCAAAGCAGTATCAAGGTCCTGCTAGCTACGCTCTTACCAAAGAAGAGAAGGAAATATTTTTTGAATGCCTGCTCAGTATCAAGGTCCCGTCTGGCTTCTCGTCGAATATAAAGGGAATAATAAATATGGCAGAGAAAAAATTTCAGAACCTAAAGTCTCATGACTACCACGTGATTAAGACACAACTGCTTCTGGTTGCATTTATGGGGCTTCTACCAGAAAATGTTCGATTAGCCATTGTGAAGCTATGTGCATTCCTCAATGCAATTTCTTAGAAGGTAATCGATCCAGAAAACCTACCAAGGTTACAGAATGATTTGGTCCAATGTCTTGTCAGTTTCAAGTTGGTGTTCCCACCATCCTTCTTCAATATTATGACGCACGTCCTAGTCCACCTAGTCGACGGGATTGCCATTCTGGGACCTGTATTTCTACACAATATGTTCCCCTTTGATAGGTTCATGGGAGTCTTAAAAAAATATGTTCGTAACCGTGCTAGGCCAGAAGGAAGCATCTCCAAGGGCCATGAAATAGAGGAGGTTATTGAGTTTTGTGTTGACTTTATTCCTGACCTTAAGTCGATTGGTGTTCCTGAATTGCAGCTTGAGGGGAGACTAGGTGGAAAGGGCACGCTAGGACCGAACTCAATAATATTTAGGGACGGGCATTCTTGGGCGCAAGCACACTACACAGTTATACAAAATTCTACCTTGGTGGCCCCATATATCAATGAACACAAGAATATTCTATGCTACAAACACCCGGAGAAGTCTGACGACTGGATTACACGTGAACACATGGGGACTTTCGGCGGTTGGTTGCAAACACATCTCATGGGTAACACCACTGTTGGAGATGAGTTGTACTTCTTGGCCAGGACACCATTTTTGACTGTATTGACTTTCCAAGGGTACGAGAGAAATGGGAATACATTTTACACGATCTCCCAAGATAAAAAGAGCACCAACCAAAACAGTGGTGTCCGCTTTGATGCAACAAACACCAATAGGGCAAAGGACACATATTATGGTTACATAGAGGACATATGGGAACTTGACTATGGACGTGATTTTAAGGTCCCTTTGTTCCGGTGCAAATGGATCAATCTGACAGGAGGCGGGGTAATGGTAGACTCGCAGTACGGAATGACAACAATGGATCTCAACAATCTTGGGTACACAGGCGAACCATTCGTCCTAGCCAATGATGAGGCACAGGTTTTCTATGTGAAGGACATGTCTACCAAACCGAAAAAAAGAAAAGATAAGGAAGTGAATGCATCATACAATGAGCCAAAGCGCCACATAGTTCTTTCAGGGAAAAGAAACATTGTGGGAGTGGAGGACAAGACAGACATGTCAGAAGATTATGAAAAGTTTCATGAAATTCCTCCCTTCAGAGTGAAGACTGACCCAAGCATCCTGTTAAATGACGAAGATTATCCATGGTTACGGCGCAATAAGCAAGGGACACGCGCGAAGAAATAGTTTTATACCCCAAAAGATCCCACTCTGGGATGTGACCGTCTTCACCGCCATGATTTTAGAAATAATTATTTGTTAAGTTATGAAAATTCAATTATTCCTATCCTTTTAGTATTTTAATTATACAGAGGAGTTAATCAATGCAAATATTTAGACCATTTTAGTAGGTGTACCAAGTTTGAGCTCATTTGGACATGTTTAGCAATGTTAAGTTGCTCAAATTAGAAAATGGACAGAGATGGTTTCGAGGGAATTTGATGATGTTATCTTGTTCTCCAAGCCATGAGACTTGGCAAGATCATCAAATATGGCATTTGTGACATGCTACAATTTTAGTTAAGATCAACTAAAACAAAACTATAATATTCTTCAATAGCAAAAAGAATCAACTAAAAAGCTTTTATAAAACTCTAGTTATGATCAAAATAATATTAACTGAAAACTATATAAAATTTATGCAACTAAAATTTTCAGTTATAGCTGTCCAAATCAAGCAAACAATAACAGGAAACTATATAAAAGTGTGCAGAAGTTATTCATATTCAAACTCTTATCAAAATCCAAAATGAAAACAGAAAAAAATGTGCAACATATAAAAAAAGGAAAGAAATAAAAAAATGCCCGCCTACTGGGCAGTGCTGCACGGCCTGCATACAACTAGAAGCCCAACAGGGCCAGGATGCAGGCCCGTAAAGCATCTGCTCATGGGCCCAACAGGGCAGAGTAATAATGACATAGTAGGCACGTGTTTGGTTTGAGAGAGGCTCATGATGCCTCTCTCACAGAGGGGTTTATAAGCCGGTCGTCGTGCTCCTCAACTAGCGAGGTGGGACTAAACTCCCACCCACGTCAGCTCCGCGCGCGCACCCAACCCTTTATTCCCGGTTGGAGCCACCAACCGGGACTAAATACCCTTTAGTCCCGGTTGCTGGCTCTAACCGGGACTAAAGGCTTTTCGGCTGTGGGCGAAAGTTCGCGTGCAAAGCCAACCTTTAGTCCCGGTTAGAGCCACCAACCGGGACTAAAGGGTATTTAGTCCCGGTTGGTGGCTCCAACCGGGACTAAAGGTCCCTGGCATATATGAGCGCTGCCTTCTCCCCTTCCCAATCAACCACCATTTTCACGAAGAAACAGAGGAGCAGAGAGCCGCCGCCGCCCTCTCCATCGCGGCGCCGTCAGGCTGCCCATTTTCGCCGGCGACACGCAGCGCCCGCGCCCTCCGCGCCCTCGACATCCGCGTGCGTCTCCGGCGTTCCCGCGCCCTCCGCGCCTGGCCTCGACGTCCGCGCGTGTCTCCGGCGACCGCGCGCCCTCCGCGCCCGGCCTCGACGTCCGCGCGCATCTCTGGCGACCCCGCAGTGCCACCCGCACCCTCGACGTCCGGCGACCAATGCGCACCATCGTCCAGCGACCCCGCAATGCCGTCTCCTACAGTTAGCATCCCCCCTCATGTATAAGCAACCTATATGATCACATCCATGTGCTTGCCTAATTGGAAAATCCAGCGATTCCTCTGCTCATTCCTTGTTTTCTAGTAGATGTACATGAATCTGGTGTGATACTTGCCGTTAGATACCTTGTTTTCTAGTAGATGTACATGAATCTGGTGTGAAGCATTGTTATTTTAAATCCTATGAATCAGATGCTCATTTTCGTTTTTGTGATAGTATGTATAAACACTAGATCAAAGCATGTAAGTTGTAGCTTTTGAGCACAGATTGCTGAATGAAAATGAAGCAACATGTTCACTAGTTGTTTACTTAGGGTTAAGTGTTTTATAGCATTATTCATGATCAAAGTCATTTTTTATAGCATTATTCATGATCAAAGTCATTTCATTTGTGATATTTTTGTTTCGAGCGTACATAATGAATTTGTGATATTTTCATGTGTGATATGAATTTGTAATATTGTTGTCATCATAATGTTACTGTTTTGCATTCCCAGATTTCATTAAGTCTGAAAAACAGCTTATCTCTCATGCGAAAGTCCGGCAAGGTATATATATATTAATTAAGCCTCTGCTGACTAGATGCATTAATTGTTTTGTATGTACATATATTAAGGCTTCTTTCTTCTTTTAGCCCTCCGGATCGAGCCAATCTTCTATAAGGAGACGAGGCCCGAAGAAAAGGTTGGACGAGAATGAAAGGTTCATGATCGAAGAAGTCGGTCCAGATGGCAAACTGACTCTTCCCAAGCGGACCCAAGCACGATTTATATATCAGTGTGGAGTTGTTGTTAGGGACAGCGTCCCAATCAGCATCCAAGAATGGAATAAGATGAAGGAAAATGGAGATTCTTATGTCGGCGATAGATGCAAAGATGAGCTTTGGAACTCGCTCATGACAAATTTCAGCCTACCGCCAGAAGAGGATCCAAATAACCCAGTTATACAGTGAAAAGTCAAGGTGTGGGCTCTTAAGAAGATGGCAGAATAATTCAAGAACTGGAAGAAAAATTTGAACGTACAGTTTGTCGAGAAAGACAAGACTCCCGATTTCGCCGCCGGTCAATATGCGAAGATGAAAGATCACTGGCCCGCATTTGTGGCGTACAAGAAATCGGAGAAAGCTAAGAAATGGTCAGAGATAAATAAGCTAAATGCTGCAATGAAGAAGTATCACCATGTTACGGGGTCAGGTGGCTACAAGGTGGCCCGGCCTACGTGGGACAAAGCAGAGAACGACGTGCTTGCTAAAGATATCGAACCAGAGACATGGAACTGGCCCGAACGGGCAAGGACTTCTTCGGGCATGGGGGAACTTTGCACCCAGAAACAGGGAAGTGTGTTTACACGAAAGCTCAACTTCAAACACCACTGGAACATATTTGGGAAGCAATCAAGGCCGTGTTGGAAGGGAGGTTCCATCCCGACAGAGAGAAGGACAAGCTATCACGCACCCTCGGGAATCCTGAACACCCTGGACGAACACGAGGCACATCAGGCTCCGTTCCGTGGGTGCATGGGTTTGCCGACAGCACTGGTTATAGAAGCCGACGGAGAAAGAAGAAAGAGGAAGCAGGCCGGCTGCAGAAGCTAGAATAAAGATTAGCGTTGCAGGAGAAGAAACTAGAGACACTTACCAGTCAGCGAGCTATCGGCCCACCATCTCAGCAGCACGAAGATCCTTCATTCGATACCGCCCACGAAGCTACCCCACCATCTCAGCGGAAAAGCAGTGTGGCTTCCACGGAGCTCGTTCGGCCTGATATCACAGCTCCTCGCTACCCCGTGGATGATATCATGGAGAGGGAACATTGTGAGCTAATGGCGAAATGCATGAACCTAACCTTGAAGGTGGCGGTCGGCTATGTCTTACCTCCTAGACCTGATGGAACTTTCCATTGCAATCCGATTCCAGATGGCTTTGCTGTTGTTGGGGTGGATGAAGTTACCAACGGATTCGAGGGGCTGGACCTTGAGTACCCTACAGGTGAAGGGGAGACTCATCTGGTAAATGCCGTAAGGACTACCATTCTATGGAGAAAGGAAAACACCGTGCTTCCACAATGGACGCCGCGTCAGCAGACTCAGTCGAAGGAGGGCCCTCAACAGACTCCTCATAGTCCAGCTCTATCTCCGCTGCCTCAGTCGTCTCTGCCGCCTCAGCTGTCTCCGTCGCGTCAGCGTACTCCGCCGAAGGAGGCCCCTCAACAGAATCCTCTGCCGCCTCAAATGTCTCCGCCGCGTCAGGAACGGCGGAAGAGAACCGCCGCCGCTCCGGCGGCTAGCAGTACAACAACGAAGAAATCCATAGCAGGTCCAAGCGTCAAGAAGGCTCCTGCCAAGTTACCATACAACATGACTGAGGAGGAAACCAAAAAGATCGTGGCTGCCGATGTGAAACGCCAGCTTGCACCGAAACGTCCAGATACAAAGGAGAAAATAGATCCGGTAAAAGCGAAGCGCTGTCTGGATGCCCTTAAGCGACCACCACCGCCTCAGCCGCGATCACACTATGACCGTTGTATTGTAAAGACATTTAATGAAGTGAACCAGTCGAGAAGTAGCAGTGCTGCAAGAAGTGGGAAAACAATTCCCCAGCTCGGCGAACAGGAAAAACAATTGTGCCCCCCGCTCAAGGTGTTTGCCAACATCGCTAATGATCCGGTGGGGGTAGCGGCCACTCATCCTGGTTACACTCTTGGTGATTACTTAGGCGATGAGGTACAGTTCGAAAAGGCTGAGGTAGTATCCTTAAAATACGAGCACGGGAAGCATCTCGTCAAACGTGAGCAGCTCCTGCGTCTACCAACGATGATGTGAAAATTGCATGAATGGTACGTGAAAGCCTGCAAGGACGGGACCAACAGTATCTTCGTGGGAATTAAAAATGAGCACTACTTCAATGGAGTCCAGGTGTTGTACATTGAATTTGAAGAATTTTTTCAGTTATACAATCAACACGCCCTCGACAAAACTACCGTCAGTTGCTATTGTCTATAAGTATTTTTTCTGTAATTAAGTCTCTAGCTCAGCTCGTTCATTGCATGTATAATTATCCTCACACTATATTATGCAGATTTAAGATCCTCGAATGCAAAAAACGACAAATTCATGACATTGGGTTCATTAACCCAGATACCGTAAATGAATATACGGTACAAAATAACCCGATGAAACAGAGAAAAGCTTGCTAAAGGCGTTACTTGGACAACAAAACAGAAGGGAAATAATATTTCCTTACAACTTCCAGTGAGTATTACTGTCTTGTGCACATTTTGTTTCGCTTACTCGAGGTTAAGTGTATGCGTGCGCAGGTTCCACTTTATTCTACTAGCCATTCAGCTTGACGAGGGACGAGTAATTGTCACGGACTCGAGACGTAAAGAGCCTAAGGAGTGGGCGGACATGAGTCAAATGCTCCAGAAGTAAGTTCAATTATTACCGCACCATATCGGCAACTTTCGTTCATTTCCTGATATCAAGTAATCATTTTCTTTGCCGGCCAGGGTTTGGAAAAAGTTCACCAACCAGGTTAGGGGTGAATAGACAAAGGAGCTGCGATTTATACACCCCAAAGTAAGTACTACTAGCTAATTCCGCGCATCTCTCATTGATTCTAGTTTCAATATCATTATCATGCTTGATTATCATTTTGATTGAACTCTATTCTCGTAAAGTGCTTGTGGCAGGCACCCGGGAATAATTTATGTGGATACTACGTTTGCGAGTTCATTCGCTACTCAACCTCTGAGCGGGGCACATCTTCAGAACAATTTGAAGTACGTAAACAATATTCACATTTTTATTTTATTACCATCAATTGTGTTGAGTTTCATTCATTCATTCATATATATATATATATATGTATATATATGTATATATATATATATGTATATACATACATATATGTACATATATATATACATATATATATACATATATATACATATGTATGTATGTATGTATATATATATATGTATATGTATGTATGTATGTATGTATTGACCCTCTTCTTTAAATCAGATCTGGCGGAAGCGGGACGAACTCCTACCAACTGATCGCATACGAGCAATTCAAGAGGAATTGGCGGGATTCTTTGTTGAGCATGTCATACCTACAGACGGAGAATGCCATCGGGATTTCCGATGCGATTTTGGTAATTAGATATTAGGGATCGTAAGAGATGTTATATTGTAGTAGCGTCGAATAGATATACGAAAACTTGTTGTTCGACCAAGCACGGAGAAAGAGAGGTCACTTCTCTCTATATATTGATCATGACGATGTTGTGTTAATGGTTCCTTCATTGCTATATGTAGTAGCTAGCGTCGAGTTGAATGAAAAGCATAAAATAAAAATGAAACCCCTAAACCCTCCAAAACCCCTAAACCCCTCCTTTCAAAAAAAAACCAACGCCTGGCAGGTGCTGACGCGTGGCTTCCTTCTAGTCCCGGTTGGTGTTACCAACCGGGACTAGAGGTCCTCCTGCCTGGGCGCCCACAATTAGATACACCTATAAACTTGATGATGTATTACCGTAACTAGAGGAAGACAATTTTTAAGCAAACAATTGATAATCTAGCCTTTACCATGAAACTTCAGATCATGAAATATAGAGCTCATAGTTACATAATGTTATTGTACCTTTTTGCTAGTTCTATAGGCATGATTTATTTATATTTACTATTGACTAATATTTGGCCTGTAAAATATGGATCGTGTGATACAAAAAATATACCATTCAAAATTTTCTGAACATAAAATCAATAATATCAATTTTGTGTACCGTAAACTAAATAGAAAAGTGTCCGCACATATTAAACTAAGACGCAGGAAGTAAGAGAGATTATGGTCCAAAACAAAACATAGCGAGCGTATTCCAGTTTTTATCCCCTACTTTGAACTTTGTTTTACGCTAATTACCTAATTTAACTGATTTTCATCTGGATTACCCACTAAGTGAAAGTTTTGGCGGAATACGATGCAACAGCTGAAAGCAACAAGGGGAAGAAGAATGAGGTGGAAGCAATAAGCATGAAGTTTTGTGATGTAATCGAAAAAGGTTTTCGACCCGCTTTATATATAAAGCAACCCATCACAAGACCAACAAGTACCAAAAAGTCTAACACATCACAGGCCACAACAAAGTACACATAACATGTAGAGTAAAATTGGGTTCTGCTCAGGGCACAATTCAACGAGCCCTAAAAAACCAAAAAACTAAAAACAAGCACAAGCCGCGAGAAGGACTAGAGAGCTAATCTGGATCCGGTGGTGGCGGTGGTAGAGGCGGCGCCGAATATAGAGCCAAGGATCCGAGTCCTATAGTGGGAGTATCTATGATGCCCTGCTCCGGTCCATGGCTGAGCAGCTTCCACATCGCGAGGAGGTCCAGATCTATATAAGGAATGTGTGATGTAAAAAAGGAACTCATCAAGTCAAAGCAGTATATATGTACACCTCACGGCCACGGCAATGTGAGGAAAGAAATGTGTTAGAGCATCTATAGCCGGACTCCTCATATTGATCGGGCGGGCGCGGGAACCACTGGCCGGACATGAGAGAAAGAAAAAGTTGATCCAACTGGACCCCTCGTAGCCTCTTTAAATGTCCGGGCAGTCCGGCACTCCTCATATTGCCCTCATATATGAGATGAGTATGAGCTGCACCCGGGCGTGTCCGACCAGTGGTCTTGCATCCACCACATAGGATTTGGTTCACCTTTTCTCTTTGTTTATTTTTTTTCTCACTTTATCTTAACCAATCACATGCATGCGACCGGACATATAGGGAAAAAATGAGAGACATGAATGTGAAAGTAAAAATTTAAGAGGTGACCGGTCAATGTCCGTGGACGCGTCCGGTCGCGTCCGCCGGCATTTGAGGGACCGGATTTGCAGGTTGCGGATGTAGATGCTCTTAGGCTATCATCCATTCTACCTATTAGGGGCGGAAAAAATGTCACGAGGAAAATTATGATGTGGCACGTGGACATCATGGTTAAGACTCGCATGATAGATTGCTAAATGACAAACTTTCCACTAAATGGAGTAAAAATTGATAACCTCACTAAATGTGTATTTGGATGAAAAACTATTAAATGGGGCCATTTATGTCAAAAAGTTAAAGTAAGGGGTTAAAACTGAAATTCACTAAAAAAGCAGGCATGCGTTATACGAAAAGAACACTGTAATTACAATCATCATTGCCAGCAACATCAGGCTATGTTGGATCCCACTAGTCTTCTCAACTAGCTCCGCCCATGCGCCTGTAGTGCTAACCAAAGGAGATCCGACAAAAGAGCACCATAACCTGATAGATGACCGCCATGCCGCATGCTATCTCCAAAGAAAGCAACCAAAGATATCTCGTAGGACGCCTAAAAATAATATCCCATGGGAGGTGCTGTTCCATGGATTGGAAACACATGTAGTCATAAGAAAATCATTAACCTGTGGAGTACATAGTTGCAACACCTTATGCATTATAATAGGAGTTCATATCGAACCGAGATCTACACTTGGCGGTTAGCAATAGATTAGTAATATGTCGTATATATAGTAGCAACAGATTAAATAACAAGTCGTATATAGCTGCATCAGATTACCAACTTGCGGTCGTAATCGACGATGATTATGAGCAGCATGGGCGTGCATGTGATGGGAAGCAGCTTTGCAGGGCACCTGCAGCTTCCTCCTTGCTTGCAAACCATCCGTTCCCTCGGGCCCCTACCGTGCACTCACATCTTTGTATATGAATTATCAGCTGATACGATGGCTAAAGGAGATACTGTGGCGTAGTGCAGTGTATCCGGATCCGAGTCAAAAATAACGGTCAGCGTAGTACACACGGCCATCGAGTTCAGGGTGACCCTGCAACGTCCATCCATCCATTCATCTGTCAATCAGTTCTTATCCCCTCGAGGATAACACTAGCGGCACGTGATCGAGTATCTGAGCCATGCATTTTCGACTGGACCGTAGAATGGTAAAAACGTACTCCGTCTGATTAATGATGTAATACCATATATATATATATATATATATATATATATATATATATATATATATATATACCTAAATATTTGTTGTTGAAAAGAACTAATGTAAGTTTCCCAGCTATAAGTATTGTGGTACGGAAGGAATAGATTTTTTTGAAAAGTTAAACCTCACAAACTTTGATCAAGTTTGTGGAGAAACCCGTTTACATCTAGAATGTTAAACATATATAACTAGATTTATCATAAGATGTAGTATCATATTCTCTATATTTGCTATTGTACATATAAATACTTTTCTCTATAAACTAGGTCAAGACTTGTAAAGTTTGACTTTTTCAAAAATCTATACGCACCACATTATTAAACTGGGGTGTACATACTACTATCCTCATATAGTGGGAGATTCAAATTTTGTTGTGAAAACTGGTAGATATCAGTTACAGTACACATTAGATAACATAAAAATCACAAGTCCAAGAGTTGACAACTCCAGTGCGGTAAAATCATTGTTTTGAAAGGACATACGGAAGAGTAACAAAAACCTAGTGAAAGCATCCATTTCCCCATTTATGTTTCGAAGGACATCCCGTACATGCCAAAATCACCGTTTTGAGTTTTTTAGAAAAGTTTATTCAGATTTAACTCTATTTTGAAAGTATTCTACGATCTAACCCTTTCTGGTGATGCCGCCCACCTTGATGTTTGCGTTGCATGAGAAACACCACATCTATGGTGTTTCCCCATGTCCCAAAGTTGTGGTCCATGGTGTTTTTCCCTGGCATAAATGTTGTGACCCGTGGCGTTTCATCCAAGACAAGCTAGTACCAAACGCCATAGACCGTGTCATTTTTCATGCAAGGCAAACACCACGATGGATGGCGTCACCAAAAAGTGTCAGATCATGAAAAACTTCTAAAATAGGGTCAATCATGCTAAACTTTAACTAAGGGCCTGTTAGACAACTCTCCATGCCTAGAAATCCTCAAATCCAGTTCCGGAATCTCACTTCCAGCTTCCCACCGAAAACCGTGGATTGGAAACACCGTTCGGCAACAGAACTCCCAGACCCAATCGCTAGTCCGGGCTAGCAGCGGCTGGTCCATTAAGCTCGTTTCTGGTTTGGTAGGGAGGAAAGGGAATCGCTCCGGTCTTTTCTTCCCTAGACGAAACATTTTCCTTCAGTTCACGGTGGCAGCTCACCATAAATAACTCGAACTCCAAGTTTTGCGATTTCTAGGATCCACGAAACACCATCTCCCAGTTTTTGTACTACGACCCATCTCAGATTCGGAGCTAGCTTCCTAGAGCCAGGTCGTTTTGGACTGCTCTGCTTATGGATTCAATGAAGCTGGGAGCTGGGCAGTTGCCGAACAGGCCCTCAAAGGTCAAAATAGTGATTTTCGCCTCCGGGACTACACCGCTTGGATCAAACAACACCATTCAATTGGACCCACCAAACTCAGGCCATATGTCCGGACTGTTCGACACCCCTTCAACCGAGCCCATATGTGCGACGTATTTGGGGTCGATCGGACGCGCTCGGACACAGCCGACAGCTCAAATTTGACAGGATCAATTCCAAACCTATTTAAATTTTCCGCAACCCTCGTCCAACCCGCCCTCTTTATCTAGTCGGTCTCGACCATGTCGCCCATTGCCTAGCTCTGGCATCATCTCCAACCCGCAGTGCGTCACAACGAGCCCAAACCCCTCCCAGCCGCCTCGGACAGGTCACCTCCATGGTACGTCCTACTCCATCGGACATACACCTCTCCCGCCATGTGTTTGACGAAATTTTCCAGCTATTTTTTAGATTCTTTTGCAAAGTTTTAAGCAAATGATGGATTTGTTAGATGAAGATATTGATTATAAGGAGCTAGATGACTACGGGCATGTTCACATCTCCTGCCACTCCAAACTTCTGAAAATCTCGGCCCGAAGCTAGCCCGAACGCAATAGCTTCACGAAGCTAAAATACAGGAAGCTACGATGGGTTGTTGTGCATTTTTCTGAAGCTACCGATCCCCAGCTCCGTGTTTTTTGTGAATCTGAAGCTGGAGTTATTTACAGCCGTATGCCACCGCCAAAAAATGATTCGTCAACTCCTCCCCTGATTGAATCCACAAACAAAACCGCTCGCTCACATATCCCCTCTCCCTCGTCTCTCCCCTCACCCTCACGACTACCGTTCCCCACCGCCGTGCCCGGTTGCCCCTGTCAACGGCCGGATCCTCGCCTTGCCTACAGATCTGGCCGTCCTAGGTTGTTTCCTGTCGGATCCAATCCTTGGAGGCGCAATTCGCATGGGGTTCAAGGAGCTGCGACCCCATGGCTCTCAAGCATCTACCCCCAACCCTCCGAGCCAGGAGCAGCACCGAACTTGACAGTTTGCCCCGCGCTAGGCTCTTTCTAGCCGGCCCAAGGTGGCAGCAAGCAGGCCTTGAGTGCCCCAGTTGGGCTGCCTGATAATCAAGCCCTGGGAGAAGCTATAGCATCATCATAATGTTTCCAGATCGCCAACTGAAGCACGAAGCGACATAAGAAGCTAGATATGAGAAGTTTTGGAGAAGTTAGATGGTTTCAGAATAAGCCCTACATATTCAAAGTGTTCATTGATTTGTGTGCTTTAGACATCGATGACGACGAAGATGTTGACATGATGGTGATGATGAGCATCCAGGAAGAAATGAAGAAAAAAGATATGTATGTTCTCAACTGCAAGGACTCAACGAAGGGAATGATAGTTGTTGCCCAAGGTAGAATAAGTGGTGCAGAGTCTCTAAAACGACTAATTCAAACCCAACCCGGTATTCGTGGAGGATTTATTCCAGCGTCACTTCCGGACGAGCATTCATTTGTTCTTACGTATAGTGGATGGATATGATCTGACTCAGCAAGGAATGATTGTTGTGGACATTTGTCGACCTCTCATGCGCATAAGTGCATTGTTGATCTAAGGACACTTGCACATGGTAAAGTCGCAGACGTTCTTGAGTACGTGAGAGAACACATGCATCGAGGCCATGGAGAATTTTGCATACGCCGTGGTGAAGGTGTTTGCACCAGAGTACTTGAGAGAACCAAATGTCAAGAACACAAAAAAGTTAATGGCAATTGGAGTAGCAAGGGTTTTTCTAGGTATGTTTGGTTCAGTCGATTGCATGCATTGGCAATGGAAATGATGGCTGACAGGTTTGCGCAGGCAGTGCCAAGATCACACCAAAGAGGCCACCATCATACTTGAAGGACTTACGGATTTGACATACTTTCTTTGCATGCAAGGTTCTCACAATGACATCAATATGGTTCAACAATATCCGTTGTTCAAGATACTGTGTTGGAGATGCTATGGCATGCAACTATATCATCAACATGCATGACTAGAACATGGGGTACTATCTTGCTAATGGTACCTATCATGGGCAATATTTGTGAAGACTATATCTGATCCCTAAGGTAAGAAACGATATCTCTTTTCATAAATGCAAGAAGCTGATAAAAAAGGGCATTTTGGAGTGCTCCAAGCGCTCGTTGAGGAATTGTTTGTAGAGATGTAATGAGGTATGAACCGGCCACATTATGGAAGGTGATGACTTGTTATGTAATCTTGCACAATATGATTGTGGAGGATGAGAATGAAGAGGTTGTCCGCACACATGATTTTGAGAATCCCAGAGTACATGTCCGCCTCCCGGAACAAGATGCGTAGCTTGTTGTGAACTTTCTAGATATGCATCGACAACTTCGAGGTACAGATGTCCACGTGCAACAACTCATGGATCTTCTGGAGCATATGTGAATCCGCACTAGAAATCATTGAATCTATGTTTGAATTGTGCATTCCGTATAAATTCTATGTTTTGACTATGCATTTTTCTCTATGAATAAATTGTATTTTTGTGTTATATTCATTTATATATATTTGTATCGTTCAATGATTGGTGAACATGTGTTTGTACGGATTTTAGGTTTAAAATATGGAGGGTGTGGGTGGCTACTGTCCACCACAGACATATAACGGGTCATATTTGCCCAGTCCAGTTGGAGATGCTCTAATTTCGGGAGAAAGAGAAGAATTGATTCTTTCAACAAACATAATGTAGTAATGTTGAGAAGATATCCATTAGAACCGACCTGCATCAGCACGATCTCAATATCTACTCAAGACATCAAAGGTGCACACATCGAATTATTATAAAAGACTAGTAAGGTGCCCGTGCTACGCCATGGAACCACGAAAAATGAGACGGGGTATGAACGACTCTAGTTTATACCAAATTAATTCACTTTGGTAATTCCATTATGGACCATGGGCCAAAGGCTTATGGAGTATATATATATATATATATATATATATATATATATATATATATATATATATATATATATATATATATATATATATACACACACACGCTATAAATCATATTATGTGCAAGGTGAACAATACTAATGTGTATAGACATATGAAACTACAAAAAGTCTGCTCAAGCTTAGATGAGTTTTGTCATGGATAAAGGCCGACAAACGGAACATATGTGGAATATTTCTAGTAATATGGTAGTAGATAGACTCAGCAAATACAGAAGAACAAATATAAGGTGTGTTTCTTATTCAAAACTGACATGTTCTAGTATCAAAGGATGATAAATTTCTCATATTCAAGGAGAAGAATCCTACTGTATACAAAAAAATGGGATTAATGACTATTAGCCTCACAAATCTGAACTTCGGAGTTGTGGGCAAATCCTTTGGTCAACATATGATGATAAAATTTCTCATTCACCTTGAAAGCGTCTGCTGCAATCATAAAGCTTGTATCTTTAGTTCTATGATGACTTTTTTTGCAAATTCTTCCCCTGATAGCTGGAGCATATACAATTCTTTCGAGTGTTGTAGCATCAAAGAAGAAAAGACTTTTCAAGTCTGCTCTTAATTGCCCAACCCAATTTCTGATAACATGTGTACTAACTATTTGAAGTAAGCCATAATTTATCTGTTCAGGGAGATAAAATGATACTCCCTAGAACACATCAAACGCAACACAAAAGAGAAAATGAAGTAAGCATGAAAAGATCTGTACTCATGTGCTGCATGCAGAGGTAGAGAAATTCCAGGAAATTCAAACATCTTGCAAGGAAGATTAATCTCACATGCATATATATTCCACTTCAGTAGTGAAATGCAATTGATTAAGCTATAATCTAATTTGTTCAGGACACAATTAAGTGAAAGGGGTGTGATTAGATAAGGTCTACTTTTCCAAGATGTACAAGAAGAGGGAATATAAAAACAGAGAGGTGGCAATGCACTCAGATGGTGTTGGAAATATGAGCAATTTACCATAAGATTTTATTAACAAAAATATTAGATAAAACATGATTATCCTAGCAGAGATAAGACAAGTCATGCAATCCGATAGAGAGTATGCAAATAACATTTGAAGTAGTGAACATGAACAGAACAAATGTAGAATAGAGGCTAGAACAAGAAACTGTGGCAGAATCTCAAACAGAAAGAACACGAACACTTACTGAGCTGCGGCGGCAGTAGCACTAGGGTTGGCGTAGACGTTGCCACCAGCCATGTCATCAAAGAGGTTGTGGATTTCAGGGAAGAAATCGTTTTTTAGCAAGTGGCATCGACTTCCATGGAGTCCATGATGAAGAAGTCAGTAGTCGCGCAGAGCGCTCCCCAAAAATCCTATCACCCCTTCTGCAGTACAAGACTCGAAGTTGTGGGTTTTTGGAGGCCTACTGTCCCGACCTGTGGTGCACACCGCATGCCGGGATGGGGAAGAACCTGACAACAACTCAGAATTTGGAACTCGCTGGAGTGAGGAAGATAATGCACTGGTGTATCCCTCCAAAGAGGAGCGACCACTCTTTTATAGTGATACATCTCCAACGTATCGATAATTTATGAAGTATTCATGCCTTATTCACCTATGTTTATAATACTTTTATATGGTTTTGATGCACTTTATATGATTTATTTAGAACTAACCCGGACTGGCGTTGTTTTCAGCAGAACTACCGTGGTGTTGTTTTTGTGTGGAAAATGAAAGTTCTCGGAATCGCCCGAAACTTTTTGAAGATTTTTTTTGGAACAAAAGAGGTACTAGACGCTTCGTGGGAAGGCCAGAAGAGCCACGAGGTGGGCACAACCCACCAGGGCGCGCCAGCCCCCCCCCCCCGGCGCGCCCTGGTGTATTGTGCCCACCTCGTGGCCCATCTTCGCGTGAAACCGACGCTCAAAAATTGTATAAATATAGAAACCATCAGAAATAACCCTAGATGAGAAGTTCCCCCACCGCAACTCTCTCTATCGGCGAAAAACCAATCTGGAGGCGTTCCAGTACCCTGCCGGAGAGGGTAGATCATCTCCGGTGGCCATCTTCATCATCCCGGCGGAGGCCATGACGAGGAGGGAGTAGTCCAGCCTCGGGGCTAAGGGTATGTACCAATAGCTATGTGTTCAATCTCTCTCTCTCGTGTTCTTGAGATGTCACGATCTTGACGTATCACGGGCTTTGTTAATATAGTCGGATCATATGGTGTGTTTCCCTCTCTATCTTGTTGTGATGAATTGAGTTTTCCCTTTGAGATTTTGTTATGTTGGATTGAATATTGGATTTGAGAACACTTGATATATGTCTTGCATGTGGATACCGTGGTGACAATGGGGTGTTCTATTGATTCACTTGATATATGTTTTGGTACTCAACTTGCGGATTCCCGAGGTGACATTGGGGTAATCTATGCATAGGGTTTGATACACGTTCTTGTCCTACTTTCTCCAATAGAAATCTTGGGGCACTCTTTGAGGTTCTTTGTGTTGGATTGAGTATTATGAATCTGAAATTGTTTGATGCGTATCGTATAATTAACTCATGGATACTTGTGGTGACATTGGAGTATCTAGGTGACATTAGAGTTGGTTGATGCGTATCATATGGTGTTATTCTAGTACGAACTCTTAGATAGATCGAACGGAAAGGATAACTTGATGTTATCTTAGTACGAACTCTTGAATAGATCGATCGGAAAGGATAACTTTAAGGTGGTTTTGTACCCTACAACAATTTATTCTTAAGTTCTCCGCTAGATAAGAACTTTGGATTGATTCTTCGTTGCACGTTGAGGGACGGTTATGTGATCCAATTATATTAGCATTGTTGAGAGATTGCACTAGCGAAAGTACGGACCCTAGGCCTTGTTTCCAAGCATTAATATACCGTTTTGCTCGCTGTTTACTATTTGCTACCTTGCTGTTTTTACATTTTTAGATTACAAAAACCTATATCTACCATCCATATTGCACTTGTATCACCATCTCTTCGCCGAACTAGTGCACCTATACAATTTGCCATTGTATTGGGTGTGTTGGGGACACAAGAGATTTCTTGTATTTGATTGCAGGATTGTTTGAGAGAGACCATCTTCATTCTACACCTCCCACGGATTGATAAACCTTAGGTCATCCACTTGAGGGAAAATTGCTACTGTCCTACAAAATCTGCGCTTGGAGGCCCAACAAAGTCTACAAGAATAAAGTTGCGTAGTAGACATCATATAGTCACAGGAGAAGGAGACGAACAGACACGGACGGGAGGTGAAGCAAAAGAGGGAGACAAAACGAACATGTAGTAGTCGAAGGGTGCAGCGTTCACATTCAATCTCCACTAGAGCAAAACTTTTCAGCCCCCGTGTGACCTTCCGTACACCAGTCGTGCATGGCAAAAATTTAAACAATGGCTTGGCTCATTTCTGCAACTCGTGACGCATCGTGACAAGGCATGGTGTGGCGAGGCGGGCGGCAGAGGAGGAGCGCGTGTGAATGTCCCTTTTGTTCTCATCCTCATACATGTGGATAAACAACCTCCTATATGGAGGTTTAACCCCTACTAGGTGAGCAGTATGGAACTAAACTTTAGTCCCACCTCTTGCCTTGTATGAATGGGCTAAGTGAGCCTCAGGATTTATTAGGAATTCTGAAAATGGCTATTGAGTTGGCCCAAAAATAGACTAAATTCCAGCAATCCCCCACCTGATCCCGGAGGCACACAAAATTTTCCTTTGATTCTAAAACACTTTTTATAAAAACAGTGCAATGAAGATTGTTAAGATGAATTTTTACTGAGATCTCTATGCTACACTAGTAAGCAACTTGAACAGTGGACTAGGCCTTGAACTGCAAGTTTTCTGCGAATCTAGCTTGACACAAAGCCTTCACCGATACTAGGCTATCGTGGGACTTCCCCGTGGGTGGAGCTTACGCGTCATACTCCGAGGCCTTTTGATGGCTCTATATTTTACGCATTTTTAGAGCTCATTTGTTGCATGTTCTCTTTATATATCATGTCCCATTGACCCAAATAGTTGTCCATTATGCATGTTTACCGCTATTTCACATATCATTGTGAGCATTGCACATATCATTGTGAGCATTGCACATTACTATTTTATTTAGTTTATATTAGTATTGTTTGTTTTCTTGTGTCTACAGGTGTTTTGGAGCAACATAGGACCAAGCACGATGAAAGAACCAAGGATGGGTTTGATACGAAGTCACCAAGGGGCCAAACTAAGCCATTCCGAATGTCAGAAAAAGTGATTTTTTTTCAAAGTGCTCCAAATCAAGATCCAAGACCAGGAATGGATCTGCGCCGTTCATACGAATCCAACTAGCCAAAGAACGTCGAATTCCGAGCTCGTATGAAGATTTGGCGACCGTTTTACCGGAGGACATATTCAAAGACGGCGTTCGGAACGAGTGCGCGCGGTCGTTTGTGCTGTTGTTTGAAATGCACACAGCTCCGATAGTTTCCCTTCTAGATGGGATTCTTCATCGATTTTTTCCCCGTTCGATCCCACGAGATTCTTGGCTCGTAAAGAAGATATTGGGAGAGGATTTGGCTCATCTGGAGACCTTGGATAAAGCCCATCAAGAGAGGAGGCTAGGGAGGCTCTCTATATATGACTCCCTCAACCCTAGCCGCCGCATTCAACATCTCATCACCAAGAACACATCCAAGACCACCTCCATTGCCGCTCCACCACCTGAGAAGAAGGGACAACACCAAGGGAAGAAGGAGGAGGCTCCACCACCATGAGCACCGGCCTCCGGGCCGGTGCCCTTGCACAAACACCGTCACCGGTGCCGCCTCCATATCCATCACCAAAAGCGGCGCCATCTCCATCACCATCACCACCGCGCCGCCATCTCCATCAACATCGCCATGCCTCCTCCCTTCACCAGCTTCATGACGGCTTATAACTTGTCCCTAATCTTCGTGTCTATGTTTGAGTAGTTGTCTAGTTCTTGAGGATATGGTTCAACCTTTTCTGATAATTGTTGCGATCCAATATTACCTATTCATGATTTGAGTTAGTAGCCTTCGCGAATGTTGAGAGGAATGCTCACTCAGATTTATGCCTTGTTCCACGGAACCATGAAAAATGAGACGGGGTATGAACTACTCTAGTTTATATGAAATTAATTCACTTTGCTAATTCCATTATGGACCATGGGCTGAAGGCTTATGGAGTATATATGCTATAAATCATATTCTGTGCAAGGTGAATAATGCAAATGTGTATAGACATATGAAACTACAAAAAGTCTCCTCAAGCTTAGATGAGTTTTGTCATGGATAAAGGTCGACAAACGGAACATATATGGAATATTTCTAGTAATATGGTAGCACATAGACTCAGCAAATAGAGAAGAACAAATATAATGTGTGTTTCTTATTCAAAACTGACATGTTGTAGTATCAAAGGATGATAAATTTCTCATATTCAAGGAGAAGAATCCTACTATATACAAAAAATATATGGGATTAATGACTATTAGCCTCACAAATCTGAACTTCGGAGTTGTGGGCAAACCCTTGGTCAACATATGATGATACAATTTCTCATTCACCTTGAAAGCGTCTTCTGCAATCATAAAGCTTGTATCTTTAGTTCTATGCTAACTTTTTTGGAAATTCTTCCCTTGATAGCTGGGACATATACAATTCTTTCGAGTGTTGTAGCATTAAAGAAGAAAAGACTTTTCAAGTCTGCTCTTAATAGCCCAACCCAATTTCTGATAACATGTGTACTAACCATTTGAAGTAAGCCATAATTTATCTGTTCAGGGAGACAAAATGAAACTCCCTACAATACATCAAACACAACACAAAAGTGAAAATGAAGTAAGCATGAAAAGATTTGTACTCATGTGCTGCATGCAGAGGTAGAGAACGTCCAGGAAATTCAAACATCTTGCAAGGAAGATTAATGTCACATGCATATATATTCCACTGCAATTGATTAACCTATAATCTAATTGGTTCAGGACTCAATTAGGTGAATGGGGTGTGATTAGATAAGGTCTACTTTGTCAAGATGTCCAAGAAGAGGGAATATAAAACCAGAGAGGTGGCAATGGACTCAGATGGTGTTGGAAATATGAGCAATTTACCATATGCTTTTATTAACAGAAATATTAGATAAAACGTGATTATCCTAGCAAATATAAGACAAGTCATGCAATCTGACAGAGAGTATGCAAATAACATCTAAAGTAGTGAATGTGAACTGAACATATGTACAACAGAAGCTAGAACAAGAAGCTATGGCAGGATCTCAAACAAAAGAACACGAACACGTACTAAGCTGCGGTGACAGTAGCGCTAGGGCTGGCATTGACGTTGCTGCCGGCCATGTCGTTGATGAGGTTGTGGATGCAAGGAAGAAATTGTCATTTGGGGAGTGGTCGTCGACGTCCGTGGCAACTGTGATGAAGAAGTCAGTAGTCGCCTAGAGCACTCCCCAAAAATCCTATCACCCCTTCTCCCGTACAAGACTCGAAGTTGCGGGGTTTTAGAGGCCTACTGTCCCGACCCGCGGTGCACACCGCAAGCCGGGATGAGGAAGAACCTGACAACCACTAAGAATTTGGAACTCGCTGGAGTGAGGAAGATAATGTTTTTGTGTGTCCCTCCAAAGAGGAGCGACCTCTCTTTTATAGGCACAAGATAAGAAGATGAACATGCGGGGATGGGAGGTGAAGAAAAAGAGGGAGACGAAACGAACATGTAGCAGTCTAAGGGTGCAGCGTTCATATTCAATCTCCACTAGAGCAAAACTTTTCAGCTCTCATGTGACCTTTCGTACACCAGTCGTGCATGGCAAAAATTTAAACAATGCCGCAGCTCATTCCTGCAACTCGCGGCGCATCGTGACGAGGCATGGCATGGCGAGGCGGGTGGGAGAGGAGGAGCGCGTGTGAATGTCTCCCTTGTTCTCATCCTCATACATGTGGAGAAACAACCTCCTATAAGGAGGTTTAACCCCTACTAGGTGAGCAATATGGAACTAAACTTTAGTCCCACCTCTTGCCTTGATTAAATGGGCTAAGTAAGCCTCATGATTTATTAGGAATTCTGAAAATGGCTATTGGGTTGGCCCAAAAATAGACTAAATTCCAGCAATCCCACACCTGATCCCAGAGGCACACAAATTTTTCTTTGGTTCCAAAACACTGTTTATATAAAAATACTGCAATAAAGATTGTTAAGCTGAATTTCCACCGAGATCTTTATGATACACTAGTAAGCAACTTAAACAGTGGACTAGGCCTTGAACTGCAAGTTTTCTACGAATCTAGCTTGACACAAAGCCTTCACCGAAACTAGGCTACCGTGGGACTTCCCCACGGGTGGAGCTTATGTGTCATACTACGAGGCCTTTTGATGGCTCTATATTTTACGCATTTTAGAGCTCATTTGTTCCATGTTATCATTATATATCATGTCCCATTGAAACAAATAGTTGTCCATTATGCATGTTTACCGGTATTTGCACATATCATTGTGAGCATTGCACATATCATTGTGAGCATTGCACATTTCTATTTTTATTTAGTTTCTATTACTATTTTTTGTTTTCTTGTGTCTACAGGTGTTTTGGAGCAACATAGAACCAAGCACGATGAAAGAACCAAGGATGGGTTTGATACGGAGTCACCGAGCGGCCAAACTTAGCCATTCCGAAGGTCGGAAAACATGAATTTTCCAAAGCACTCCAAATCAAGATCCAAGACCAGGAATTGATTAGTGCCATTCATACGAATCCAACGAGCCAGAGAACGTCGAATTCCGAGCTCGTATGAAGATTTGGCGATCGTTTTACCGGAGGAGGACATATTCAAAGACGGTTGATACATCTCCAACGTATCTATAATTTTTGATTGTTCCATTCGAGTATATTATCATTCTAGGATACTTTTTAAGCGTTTACTTGCTATTTTATATTATTTTTGAGGACTAACCTATTAACCTAGTGCCAGTTGCTGTTTTCTGCATGTTTTTGGCATTTCAGGAATACTGTACCAAACAAAATCCAAATACCCCGAAACTTTTTGATGATTGTTTTTGGACCAAAATAAGACCTGGAAGCTTCGGAGGAAGACCGGAGGGCACACGAGGTGCCCCCAAGCCAACAGGGCGCACCCAGGGGGGTTGGTTACGCCTTGATGGCTTGGGGCCACCTCCCCGCTCTCCTGGCCCTGATCTTCGGCCTATAAATTCATATATATTCGAAAAACCCTAGAGAGCCTCCCGTAACACTTTTTCTGCCATGCAAGTCTCTGTTTCGCCGTGTGCCCAACTGGAGCCCTGTTCTGGTGTCCCGCCGGAGTGGGGATCGATCACGAAGGGCCTCTACATCAACCTTGCTGCTCCCATGGTGATGTGCGAGTAGTTCACCGCAGACCTATGGGTCCGTAGTTAGTACCTAGATGTCTATCTCTCTCTCTATGTTCTTCATTGCCAAGATCACCACGATTCCCGCGGTGATCTGTGTTACGTAATCAATCTCTGCGGTGTGTTTGTTGGGATCCGATGAATTGTGGGTTTATGTTCAGATTATTCATGAAAAGATATTGAATCCTTGCTGGTATTTTATATGCATGATTTTTATAGCTTCGTAATGCTCTCCGATCTATCAGTCTGGTTTGGCCAACAAGACTGATTTATCTTCAAGTCGGAGTGGTGCGTTGTAGTGGGTTTAATCTTGTGGTGCTCAATTTTAGTGACAGAAAGGGACATGACACGTATTGTATTGTATTGCTACCACTAAGGGTAAAATGATGGGGTTCATTCATATTAATTGGATTTACCTTCTCTACATCATTTCATCATCCTCCAAGCATTACTATGTTTTTACTTAATACTCTAGATGCATGTTGGATAGCGATCGATGGGTGGAGTAATAGTAGTAGATGTAGGCAAGAGTTGGTCTGCTTGCTTATGGATGTGATGCCTATATACATGATCATTGCCGTGAATAAATATTGCATAACTATGCTCTTTTCTATCAATACCCCAACAGTAATTTGTTTACCCACCATATGCCTTCTTCGAGAGAGAAGCCTCTAGCGAACACTATAGCCCCCGGGTCTCCACACAAATATAATTACAAAAACTCCTAAAATATCGCTGCCATTATTTAATTTTTTTTATTTTCAATTTATATTTATCAATTTATCTATCTATCACTACTTATTGCTTGCAAGTAACGAGTTCAAGGGGATTAACAACCCTCTTGCCTGCGTTGGGTGCAAGTGTTTGCTCTTTTGTGCATAGGCAATGAAGACGGGAGTTTGCGTGGTTCTCCTATTGGTTATATAACCTTGGTTGTCACTGAGGGAAATACTTACCTCTACTGTGTTGCATCATCCCGTCCTGTTCGGGGAAAATCTCAACGTAGTTTACAAGTATCAGGAAGGATTTTTGGTGCCGTTGCCGGGAGCATCATCAAATTCCTATCAAGTACCTTCTCGCAAATTATCATTCACTTATTCTACTTTTTATTTGTTGTTATATTTTGCTTGCTATAAAAATAAAAATACAAATATATTTCTATTTGCTTGTTTGCTTAGTTATCTAGTTTACTCGTTTGCTTGCTAGTTTACTAGTTTCGTCACCATGTCTCAAGACACTACCAAGTTGTGTGACTTCTCAAATACTAATAATAATGATTTTATTAGTACACCTATACCACCCGCCACTAGTGCGGAGTTTTATGATATTAATGCTGCATTGCTAAATCTTGTGATGAAAGAACAATTTTTGGGAAGTCCTAATGAGGATCCCGCTTCTCATCTCAACACCTTTGTTGAATTATGTGATATGCAAAAGAAAAAGGACATGGATAATGATGTAGTTAAATTGAAATTATTTCCTTTTTCACTAAGAGATAAAGCTAAAACTTGGTTTTCATCCTTGCCTCGCAATAGTATTGGAACATGGGATAACTGTAAGGATGCTTTTATTGCCAAGTATTTTCCTTCCTCTAAAATTATATCTCTCCGAAACCAAATTATGAATTTTAAACAACATTATCAAGAACATGTTGCACAAGCATGGGAGAGAATGAAAATGATGATTAGAAATTGTCCCACTCATGGCTTAAACTTATGGATGATTATAAAAAAATTCTATGCTGGACTGAACTTTGTGTCTAGAAACCTTCTAGATTCTGCTACAGGTGGTACCTTTATGGAGGTTACATTAGGAGAGTCTACAAAACTTCTGGACAACATCATAAAAAATTATTCTCAATGGCACACCGAGCGAGTTCCAACTGGTAAGAAGGTAAATTATGTAGAAGAAATTACTACTTTGAGTGATAAAATGGATGCTCTTATGAATATGATTGCAAACAAGAATCCTCAAGTTGATCCTAAATATATGTCATTGTCTACTTTTATTGAGAAAAATAATGATACTATTGATGTGAACTTTGTCTCGCGAAATAATTTCAACACTAATGCTTATAGAGGTAATTTCAATGCTAGGCCGTACCCCGGTAATTCCCCTAATAACTATGGCAATTCTTATGGTAATTCCTATGGAAACTCATACAATAATAATAATAGGATACCTGATGATCTTGAGAACACCATTAAAGAATTTATTAGTTCTCAAAAGATTTTCAACACTATGGTAGAAGAAAAGTTGTATAAAGTTGACGATATAGCTAAACGTGGATAGGATTGCTCATGATGTGGAAACTCTTAAAAGTAAAACTTTGCTACCCAAGCATGATATTAATGAGTCTATTAAATCCATCCAAATATCTATTAATGAAAGTAAGGAGAGGACCGCGAGGTTGAGAGCTAAGCGAGAACTCTTAGAAAAGGCTCTTCCACCCGGTTTTTACCGTAATCAGGATGAAGATCTTAAAATGATTGGTACTTCTCACATTGAATCTTTGTTTACTAATCTGAAAATAGATGCTAAAGGTACTGGAGATGAGTCAAGTTTATCTAGAAGGTGTTTCGTTTGTTCGGAGGGTGATGATCTTAATGATAAAAATGAAAAAAGTGGGTTTGGAGAGGTCAAAACTTTAACTAGTGATGTACCCACTATCTTGGATCACAAGGACTTTAATTATGATATTTTCTCTTTATTAGAATGTATTTCCTTGCTGCAATACATTTTTAACTTACCTCATGCTTTTGAACAAAATAAGGCTTTTACTGAACATATTGTAGAAGCTATGCTAAAAGCTCATGAAGAAAAACTTGAGTTAGAAGTTTCTATTCCTAGGAAGTTGCATGATGAGTGGGAACCTACTATGAAAATTAAAATTAAGGAATATGAATGCAATGCTTTGTGTGACCTTGGTGCTAGTGTTTCAACTATACCGAAATCTTTATGTGATGTGCTAGGTCTCACCGATATAAATGAATGTTCCCTTAACTTGCATCTTGCGGATTCCACTATTAAGAAACCATTGGGTAGAATAAATGATGTGCTTATTCTTTCTAATAGAAATTATGTACCCGTTGATTTCACTTTGCTTGATATTGAATGCAATCCCTCTTGTTCGTTCCTATGAACTATAGGTGCTATTATTGATATAAAGGAGGGAAACATAAGATTCCAATTCCCACTAAAGAAAGGGATGTAACACTTCCCAGAAAGAGACACTAGTGTAGAAAAGCCTAGCCATGGCGTGGCAAAAATGGCCTTGCTGGCGTGGACACCCGACGCCACCAATATGGCGCCACTGTTAAAAAATACTGCTGGCGTTAGAGGCCACGCCAACAGTATTTGACATGTTAATGGTTTGCCACGTGACTAAGAACATAGGTTGTTAAGTTTCAAGAGAATTCATTGTTTGAACCATAACATGTGAATTGTTTGGTACTTTATCATGATGAGTATTATGAGAAAGAGTTGCTGTTATGATGCTAGGAAAAGTGGTTGAAATTATCATTGATCAAACTTATGCACTATGCTAGCATTCAAGCTTCATAAATTATTTTATTTTATCATTTACCTACTCGAGGACGAGTAGGGATTAAGCTTGGGGATGCTGATACGTCTCCAACGTATCTATAATTTATGAAGTATTCATGCCATATTTACAACAATTTTATATGGTTTTGGTATAATTTGCATGGAACTAACCCGGACTGACGCTGTTTTCAGCAGAACTATCATGGTGTTCTTTTTTGTGCAGAAATAAAAGTTCTCCAAATGCAACGAAACTTTTTGACGATTTTTTGGAACAGAAGAGGCACTAGAAGCTTCGTGGGAGGGCCAGAAGAGCCACGAGGTGGCCACAACCCACCAGGGCGCATCGGCCCCCTCTAGCGCGCCCTGGTGTCTTGTGGGCCCCTCGTGGCCCATCTTCGCGTGAAACCGACGCCCAAAAATCCTATATATTCAGAAACCCCGAGAAATAACCCTAGATTGGAAGTTCCGCCGCCGCAAGCCTCTGTAGCCACGAAAAACCAATCTAGACCCCGTTCTGGCACCCTGCCGGAGGGGGAAATCATCACCGGAGGCCATCTTCATCATCCCTATGGTCTCCATGATGAGGAGGGAGTAGTCCACCCTCGGGGCTGAGGGTTTATACCAGTAGCTATGTGTTTAATCTCGCTCTCTCATGTTCTTGATTTGGCACGATCTTGATGTATCGCGGGCTTTGTTAATAAAGTTGGATCATATGGTGTTTTCCCCTCTCTATCTTGTTGTGATGAATTGAGTTTTCCCTTTGAGATTTCGTTATAA
Organism: Elymus sibiricus; assembly: GCA_039707655.1. NCBI lineage: Eukaryota > Viridiplantae > Streptophyta > Magnoliopsida > Poales > Poaceae > Elymus > Elymus sibiricus. Next base: position 85,630,887 of record CM077663.1, read on the forward strand.
CAGATTGAATACTTTTATGGATTTGAGAGCACTTGATCTATGTCTTGGCACTCAACTCACGGATTCCCGAGGTGACATTGGGGTAATGTATGCATAGGGGTTGATGCACGTTTTCGTCGTACTTTCTCCGGTAGAAATCTTGGAGCACTCTTTGAGGTTCTTTGTGTTGGATTGAGTATTATGAATCTGAAATTGTTTGATGCGTATCGTATAATTAACTCATGGATACTTGAGGTGACATTGGAGTATCTAGGTGACATTAGAGTTGGTTGATGTGTATCATATGGTGTTATTTTAGTACGAACTCTTGGATAGATCGACCGGAAAGGATAACTTGGTGTTATTTTAGTACGAACTCTTGGATAGATCGATCGGAAAGGATAACTTTAAGGTGGTTTCGTACCCTACAAACAATTTCTTCTTATGTTCTCCGCTAGATAAGAACTTTGAAGTGATTCTTCGTTGCACGTTGAGGGATGGTTATGTGATCCAATTATATTAGCATTGTTGAGAGATTGCACTAGCGAAAGTACGGACCCTAGGCCTTGTTTTCAAGCATTGCAATACCGTTTGTGCTCACTTTTGTTACTTGCTACCTTGCTGTTTTTATTGTTACTATTACAAAAATCAATACCTACTATCATTACTACACTTGTATCACCATCTCTTTGCCGAACTAGTGCACCTATACAATTTACCATTGTATTTGGTGTGTTGGGGACACAAGAGACTTTTTATTTTTTGGTTGCGGGGTTGTTTGAGTGAGACCATCTTCATCCTACGCCTCCCACGGATTGATAAACCTTAGGTCATCCACTTGAGGGAAATTTGCTACTGTCCTACAAAACTCTGCGCTTGGAGGCCCAACACGAGTCTACAAGAACAAGTTGTGTAGTAGACAACAAGCTCTTTTCTGGCGTCGTTGCCGGGGAGGTGAGTGCTTGAAGGTATATCTTTAGATCTTGCAATTAAATCTTTTAGTTTCTTGTTTTTAACTAGTTTGGTTTTTATAAAAGAAAACTACAAAAAATGGAGTTTAGGTTGCATCATTTGTATCGTCTTTATAATGTCTTTCGTGAAAATAAGGATTCAGAAAATTGTGCTCAATTGGTAGAGGAAGAAATTATGAAAATACTTAATGAGAATTCCTTGAATGATGACCATGATTGTAATGTTGCTAGTATGAATTCTTTGAATATCCATGATGTTAATGATATGCAAAACCACAAGCTTGGGGATGCTATGTTTGATGAAGATGATATTTTTAGTCCCCCAAGTTTTGATGAGAAAATTTATTATGATGATGGCATGCCTCCTATCTATGATGATTATGATGATGACATGTATGCTATAAAGAGTGATAGTAACCATGAAACTTGTTATCATGATTTTAATATTTAATGTGGTTATGTCAATCAAGTATCTCATGATAGTTATTTTTTTGATTTTGCTCCCACTACAATGAATGAGAAGAGAATTGCTTATGTGAAGAGTAATGAATTTTCTATGCTTGTAGATCATGAAAATAATGCTTTATGTGATAGTTATATTGTGGAATTCCTTCATGATGCTACTGAAAATTATTATGAGGGAGGAACATATGCTTGTAGGAATTGCAATAATATCAAGTTTCCTCTCTATGTGTTGAAAATCTTGAAGATATGGTTGTTTTGCCTTCCTATGCTAGTTGATTCTTGCTCCCATAAATTGTTTGCTCACAAAATCCCTATGCATAGGAAGTGGGTTATACTTAAATGTGATTGTCATGAGATTCATGATGCTCTCTTGCATGTTTCAATTACTACTTTTTATGTGAGCATCATTGAATTCATCATGCCTAGCTAAAAAGCTTTAAAGAAAAGCGCTTGTTGGGAGACAACCCAACACTTTTACTTTATGTTTTTGTGTGTTAACATGATTAAGCAACTGTACTAATCATGTTTTGTGCCTTTTATTTCAATAATGTTCCAAGTAAAGCCTTTGGGATAGTATGGATACTTGTTGATTTGATTCTGTGCAAAAACAGAAACTTTTGCCTCCAGTAAAGAATTTCTCTGATTTTACTGGAGGGTCAAAAAAATATGAAATTTTTACAAAGTACTTATATGCAAATTATTTAATTTTTCCTAATTTTTCAGAAGTTTTAGAGACAGGGAAGTATGTTTATACTACAGATCTTCACAGACTGTTCTGTTTTTGACAGATTCTGTTTTGCATGCATAGTTTGCTTGTTTTAGTGTTTCCATAGCTTATATTTAGTGGTATAAATTACGGGAATGATATAATACAGTAGGTATCATGTGGGAACAATTATGAATCTTGTCTTAACAGTACCTAAGTGAATGTTCTATATTTACTATACTAACCAATCTCACGAAGTTCCGTTAAGTTTTGTGTGATTGAAGTTTTCAAGTTTTGGGTGAGACACCAATATAAGAAGAATAAGGAGGAGCAAGAAACTAAGCTTGGGGATTTCCAAGGCACCCTCAACGTCATATCCAAGGAAGACTCAAGCGTCTAAGCTTGGGCATGCCCCGGAAGGCATCCCCTCTTTCGTCTTCAACACTATCGGTATATCTTACTTAGAGCTGTATTTTTATTCGTCACATAATATGTGCTTTGCTTGGATCGTCATTATATTTTTTTATTTTCTGTTAGGTGTTATTTATAATCTTGGTTTTCAATAAAAAGTTCCAAGAATTGCCTTACGTTGCTTGTATTGCATGCTTGATGTGTGCTGTGTAAAAACAGAAACTTTCTCTGTAGTGTTTGAATTTTCATTTTTTACTGAAACGTGGAAAGTTTCTGAAATTTTTACACAGTGTGTGCATATAAATTATTTACCACGTACTAAATTTTCGTAATTTTTAGTGTTACAGAAGTACACTTTTTTCATAAATTGCTACAGACTGTTCTGTTTGGACAGATTGTTGTCATAGTTTTGTTATCTACTTATCCTATAGTTTCCATAGCCTATATTGGTAGATATAAATTGTGGAAACGATAGTAAACAGTAGATTATGTTTGGAAATTATTGTGCAACTTGTCTTGGCAATACAAGAAGTGTGTACTTATTCTTATGTGTACTAACCTATCTCACGAGTTCTTTTTGAGTTTTTGTGGATGAAGTTTTTAAGATTTAGGGAAACCGTGATATAAAAGGAATTAAAGAGACACAAAAGCTCAAGCTTGGGGATTCCCAAGGCATCCCAAGATAATATTTCAATAATTCTCAAGCATCTAAGCTTGGGGATGCCCCGGTAGGCATCCCACCTTTCTTCATCAACAATTAGCGGTTAGTAGCGGTTGAGCCTAAGTTTTTTGCTTCTTCACATGATGTGTGCTATTCTCGGAATGCCATTTTATTTTCTTTTGCTTGCTGTTTTAATAAAATACTTAGATCTGAAATTTTTTAGATGAGAGAGAGAGTTCTCAAATGGCTACCCATTTACTCAACTACTCGCTTGATCTTCACTTATATCTTTTTGGAGTAGCTTGTCATTTACTCTTGTGCTTCACTTATATCCTATGAGTAAATTGTTGAATGAATTGAATACCATGAAGTTGAAATTATATGTTCATATCATGCCTAGTAGTAGCTTCACATTGGGTTTAGAAACTGAAATCCTTTGAAGCTTGACAATCACAATATTGGTCATACAAGCAATTCGTGAATGATTAGTATAAGGAAGAGAACTTTCACATACAAATATATTATATTGGACATCTTATATGATTGTGAATACCCATTAATTATTTTCAAACTTGAGCAAATTTGTTGAAGTTGGACAAGGAAGACAACGTAATGAGTTATGGTTGTGTATATTTGCATAGCAGTTATATTGTTATGGATCCTCCAACATGTGGTGTTTGCTTAGGATCTTTTGCTAGCCAAAAATTCGTACTAAGTAGAGATACTACTTGTGCATCCAAAAACCCTTAAACCCAGTTTCTTGCCATGAGTGTCCACCATACCTACCTATGGATTGAATAAGATCCTTCAAGTAAGTTGTCATCGGTGCAAAAAGGCAATAAAAATTGCTTCTAAATGTGTTTGATCATTTAGTGTAAGAGAAAATTGAGCGTTGTACGAACTTGTGATGGCAAAGTAATAAAAGCGACGGACTGCATAATAAAGGTTGCTACCATAAGGGCAATATAACATGACGTTCTTTTGCATTAAGGGATTGTGCATACAAAACCAAAACGCACATGACAACCTCTGCTTCCCTCTGCGAAGGGCCTATCTTTTACCTTTCAGTATTTTCTTTTATGCAAGAGTCAATAGTATGCATTCTCATTTCAACCTCAATTATTCTCTAGTTGGCAAGCATCATGTGGTGGGTAAAGATCTAGGCACATATGGCAAGTCAAATATATTTGATCATGACTTATTATTGTTGACAATTATCTCTATGATAAATGAGTTGGGAGGCAAAACATTAAGCCCCTATCTTTCTCTGTGTTCGATGGATGCCATTTGTTCTAAAAATATGCTTTGAGTACTAGCAATCATAGAAGACTATATGATGATTGAGTATGTGGAGCTCTTACTTAGACTTTGTTGAGAATATGTTGAATTGCAATTGTTTGGTGACTAAGAACATAGGTTGTTAAGTTTCAAGAGAATTCATTGTTTGAACCATAACATGTGAATTGTTTGGTACTTTATCATGATGAGTATTATGAGAAAGAGTTGCTGTTATGATGCTAGGAAAAGTGGTTGAAATTATCATTGATCAAACTTATGCACTACGCTAGCATTCAAGCTTCATAAATTATTTTATTTTATCATTTACCTACTCGAGGACGAGTAGGGATTAAGCTTGGGGATGCTGATACGTCTCCAACGTATCTATAATTTATGAAGTATTCATGCCTTATTTACAACAATTTTATATGGTTTTGGTATGATTTGCATGGAACTAACCCGGACTGACGCTGTTTTCAGCAGAACTACCGTGGTGTTGTATTTTGTGCAGAAATAAAAGTTCTCCAAATGCAACGAAACTTTTTGACGATTTTTTTTGGAACAGAAGAGGCACTAGAAGCTTCGTCGGAGGGCCAGAAGAGCCATGAGGTGGCCACAACCCACCAGGGCGCGCCGGCCCCCTCTGGCGCGCCCTGGTGTCTTGTGGGCCCCTCGCGGCCCATCTTCGCGTGAAACCGACGTCCAAAAATCCTATATATTCAGAAACCCCGAGAAATAACCCTAGATCGGAAGTTCCACCGCCGCAAGCCTCTGTAGCCATGAAAAACTAATCTAGACCCTGTTCCGGCACCCTACCGGAGGGGGAAATCATCACCGGAGGCCATCTTCATCATCCCTATGGTCTCCATGATGAGGAGGGAGTAGTCCACCCTCGGGGCTGAGGGTTTGTACCAGTAGCTATGTGTTTAATCTCTCTCACTCTCTCGTGTTCTTGATTTGGCACGATCTTGATGTATCGCGGGCTTTTTTAATATAGTTGGATCATATGGTGTTTTCCCCTCTCTATCTTGTTGTGATGAATTGAGTTTTCCCTTTGAGATTTCGTTATTACCGGATTGAATACTTTTATGGATTTGAGAGCACTTGATCTATGTCTTGGCACTCAACTCACGGATTCCCGAGGTGACATTGGGGTAATCTATGCATAGGGGTTGATGCACGTTTTCGTCCTACTTTCTCCGGTAGAAATCTTGGGGCACTCTTTGAGGTTCTTTGTGTTGGATTGAGTATTATGAATCTGAAATTGTTTGATGCGTATCGTATAATTAACTCATGGATACTTGTGGTGACATTGGAGTATCTAGGTGACATTAGAGTTGGTTGATGCGTATCATATGGTGTTATTTTAGTACAAACTCTTGGATAGATCGATCGGAAAGGATAACTTGGTGTTATCATATGGTGTTATTTTAGTACGTACTACTCGCATGCCCCTAGGGAGGAGGTTGGTAGGAATTAACCATCGCGTGTCCCCGACCTAAACAACACTAGGATTTCAACGAGGAATAAGAATGCTCACACATCATCACCATGCCATAACAAATATTTAGATGAACAACAAATTAACGTCTTTTAACTATCGATATTTCTACTAACAAACAACCATGCACTCACGCCCTTTCATATTACCACATCAATATCATTAACCCACAATTTCTCTTTTATGTGCTACGTGAAGGTTTTGATTATGCACCCTTTGAATACCTATTATTTTTGGACTAGTCTTATAACCCATGCAAATTACCGTCACTATATATTAGACTCTCAAACAAATTTAAGTGAAGCACGAGAGTGCAATTGTTTCTATAAAATATATACGCCACCGTGCTCTAAAAGATACAAGTGAAGGACTAGAGCAAATGCTTAGCTCAAAAGATATACATGAAGCACATAGAGTGTTCTAACAAATTATGGTGATCATGTGTCTCTCAAATAGATGTGTCTAGAAAAGAATGATTGTGGAAAACTAAAACAAAAGAAAACTAAAAACACAAGACGCCCCAAGCAAAACTCATATCATGCGATGAATAAAAATGTAGCACCAAGTGACAAACCGATGGATTGAGACGAAAGTGGGGATGCCTTCCGGGGCATCCCAAGCTTAAACGCTTGAGTATTTCTAGAATATACCTTGGGGTTCCTTGGTAATACCCAAGCTTGGGCTCTTTTCCGCTCCTTATTCCCTCATCCTTCGTGATAGGACCCAAAACTTGAAAACTTCAGCACACAAAACTCAACAGAAAACTCATGAGCTCCGTTAGTATGATAGGTAAATGAAAAACTTTAGGTACTGTTATAAATTTATTCATATTTTATTATTTCCTAAGTTTCTGTATTCTAACTTCTCCATGGTTTATACCCCCCGATACAATCCATAGCATCATCAAAACAAGCAAACTATGCAAGCAAAAACAGAATCTGTCTAAAACAAAACAGTTTGTAATGATCAGCGCAATCACCATACTTATGTAACTCCAAAAATTCTGAAAAATTAGGAGAACCTGGGTAATTTGTATAAAAATGCTGTGTAAAAACTTCAGATCAAAAAGATGTTCCAGTAAAATCATAGAAAGTCTGCACTGGACGCAAAAGTTTCTGTTTTTGCACCGTATCAATTCTACTTATCATGCAAGTCATCCCAAAGGCTTTCTTTGGAACAAACACTAATTTAAACATAAAAATACAATCATTACAGTAGAAATAATCATGTTATAACACCATGACAGAAATTATTTGGTTGTTTCCTAACAAGCTCTTTCTTTATAGCCACTAAGATAGGCTTGGGATAATAATGATGCTCACACAAAAGACAAGAATTGAAGCACAAAGAAAACCTCATAAAACATGTGACAATCATATTTAAGTCTAACATACTTCCTAGGCATAGGTATTTTATAAGAAAACAATTTATCAAGACAAGAAATTTTATAAGCAAGTAGGAAGAATGAAGCATTAACAATTTGAATATCAAGAGAGGTAAGTGAGTAACATGAAAATTTCTATAACCATATTTGCCTCTCTCATAATAATTGCATTTAGGATCATATTAAAATTCAACAATATAGCTATTGTATAAAATATTTTCTTCATGATCCACATGCACAAAAGTTTTACAATCTTCCAAGATAGTGGGATTAACATTAACTAAAGTCATGACCTCTCCAAACCCACTTTTATCAAAAAATTCATAATATTGACCATTCTCCAAAGTAGTGGGACCATTATTTCCTAAAGTTGACACTCTTACAAACCCACTTTTAGTAGCATTGCAAATATCATTATCAACTGTAGATTCAACATGAAGCTCAGAATTCTCAAGATCACAAAAAGTATCATGATTATCACCCCAATCATGATCATTAGCACAATTGACATTCATAGAATTTATACTAACAAAATTGCAATCATGTTTTTTATTCAATGAATGTATCCCAATAGCATTTTCATTCATAATTTCATTATGAGCTATTGGTTTACAATAAGCAGCAAGTCTGAAAAGATTAGCAAGTGGATGAGGATCCATTTATCTTAAACTTTTGCATTTACTTCCTGTTTTGGTGTGACAAAGATAAATATAACATAACTAGGCAAGCAAGCAAATAGAAATATTTTTGTATTTTAAATTTTTATATAAAGAAAAATATAACAACAAATAAAAATTAGAACAAGTGAATGATAATTTGTGAGAAGGTATGATAGGAATTTGGTGATGCTCCCTGGCAACGATGCCAGAAATCCTTCCTGATACTAGTAAACTGCGTTGGGTTTTCTCCCGAAGAGGAGGGGATGATGCAGCAAAGCGTAGGTAAGCATTTTCCCTCAGTGAGACCAAGGTTATCGAACCAATAGGAGAACCACGCAAATTTCCATCTTCAGCTCCTACGCACAAAAGAGCAAACACTTGCACCCAACGCGGGCAAGAGGGTTGTCAATCCCCTTGAACTCGTTACTTGCAAGCGATAAGTAGTGATAGATAGATAATTTGATAAATATAAATAGTAAATAAATAAAAAGTAAATAATGGCAGCAAGGTATTTAGAGTTTTTGTAAATATAATTGTGAGGAGACCCGGGGGGCATAGTGTTCGCTAGAGGCTTCTCTCTCGAAGAAGGCATACGGTGTGTAAACAAATTACTGTTGGGCAATTGATAGAAAAGCGCATAGTTATGCAATATTTATTCACAGCAATGATCATGTATATAGGCATCACGTCCATAAACAAGTAGACCGACTCCTGCCTCTATCTACTACTATTACGCCACCCATCGACCGTTATCCAGCATGCAGCTAGAGTATTAAGTAAAAATGAAGTAATGCTTGGAGGATGATGACATGATGTAGACAAAGTAAATCCAATCATTATGAATAAACCCCATCGTTTTACCCTTAGTGGCAGCAATACAATACTTGTCATGTCCCTTTCTGTCACTTGGATTGAGCACCGCAAGATTAAACCCACTACAACGCACCACTCCCACTTGAAGATAAATCAATCTAGTTGGCCAAACCAAACCGATAGATCCGAGAGTATTACGAAACTATAACAATCATGCAAATAAAATACCAGCAAGTATTCAATATCTTTTCATGAATATTCTGAACATAAACCCACAATTCATCGGATCCCAACAAACACACCGCAAAGATTGATTACATAAGATAGATCATCACGGGAATCGCGGTGATCTTGGCAATGAAGAACATAGAGAGGGAGAGAGAGAGCCATCTAGGTACTAACTACGGACCCGTAGGTCTGCGGTGAACTACTCACACATCACCATGGGAGCAGCAAGGTTGATGTAGAGGCCCTCGGTGATCGACCCCCCCTCGGGCAGGGCACCGGAACAGGGCTCCAGATGGGCACACGGCGGGATCATATGATGTTATTCTAGTACGAACTCTAGGCATGTTTGTGACACCTATAGGGATGGCTCAATAGATTGATTGGAAAGGATAACTTTGAGGTGATTTTACTACCTACAACAATTTCATCTTATGTTCTCCGCTAGATAGGAACTTTGGAGTGATTCTTTGCCGCACGTTGAGGGATTGTTATATGATTCAATTATGTTAGCACTGTTGAGAGATTGCACAAGTGAAAGTATGAACCGTAGGCCTTATTTGCAAGTATTGCAATACCGTCTGTGCTCGCTTTTACCAATAACTACCTTGCTGTTTTTATTATTTCAGATTATAAAAACCTATATCTACTATCCATACTACACTTGTATCACCATCTCTTTGCCGCTTGTGCACCTATACAATTACCATTGTATCGGGTGTGTTGGGGAGACAAGAGATTGTTTGTATTTGATTGCAGGGTTGTTTGAAAGAGACCATCCTCATCCAACACTTCCGGCGGATTGATAAACCTTAGGTCATCTACTTGAGGAAAAATTGTTGTTTTCCTACAAAACTCTACACTTGGAGGCCCAACACGAGCTACAAGAATAAAGTTGTGTAGTAGACATCAATGATGCCTCCGGCAACAAACTTGTCCGGTAACATACAGTTGAAGTGCTCAAATTCTCTAGCAAATGAAGGTATCTCGTGAGCTTGCTCAACCATGGAGCGCTCAACAGTCATCCTGTAGTCATAAAATTGTTCCATGATGTACAACTAAGTGCTGACATCCAAGACCCCAAACTTGGCCTCGAGTGTGTCCCGCATATCTTTGCCATTATCAATTGACGCATAAGTATCAAATATGTTCTCACCAAGGACACTCAAGAGAGCAGACTTAAACAAGGTATCAGTTTTCTGAAAAGTTTGTTCCTGATGAGGATCAAGATCTCCTTCATGTTTGCCAAGAGTGGCGTCATAGCAGCTCATGGTTTGAAACCATAGAAGGACTCTCGCACGCCATCTCTTATAGTGCACACCCTCAAACATAGGAGGCCTCATGGAAGCAGCAAAACCACACGGAGTAAATTGCCTATTATAAGTTTTTTGGATTGTTGGAAATATGAGCAATTTACCATATGATTTTATTAACAGAAGTAGTAGATAAAACATGATTATTCTAGCAGAGATAAGACAAGTCATGCAATCCGACAGAGAGTGTGCAAATAGCATGTGAAGTAGTGAATATGGACAGAACATATGTAGGACAGAAGCTAGAACAAGAAACCATGGCAGGATCTCAAACAGAGAGAACACGAACACGTACTGAGCTGCGGCGGCAGTAACACTAGGGTTGGCGTTGACGTTGTTGTCGGCCAAGTCATCGAAGTGGTTGTGGATGTCAGGGAAGAAGTCGTTGTTTTGCTGCAGAGCTCTCCCCCAAAACCTTATCACCCCTTTTCCCGTACATGACTCGAAGTGGCGGGGTTTCGGAGGCCTACTGTCCAGCCGAAGAGTGCAGCGTTCATATTCAATCTCCACTACAACAAAAATTTTCAGCTCCCGTGTGACCTTTCATACACCAGTCGTGCGTGCCAAAATTTAGACAACGGCTCGGCTCATTCCCGCAACCCGTGGCGCGTCGTGATGAGGCGTGGTGTGGCGAGGCGGGCGGCGGAGAAGGAGCGCGTGTGAATGTCTCTTTTGTTCTCATCCTCATACATGTGGAGAAACAACCTCCCTTATAAGGAGGTCTGACTCCTACTAGGTGAGCAGTATGGGACTAAACTTTAGTCCCATCTCTTTCCTTGCATGAAGGGGGCAAGTGGGCCTCTAGGATTTATTAGGAATTCTGAAAATGGCTATTGGTCTGGCCCAAAAATAGACTAAATTCTAGCAGATGGAAGCGATCTATACTGAGGCATAGCGTGACAGACGACCCACTTCTTCATTAAGAGCATCTACAGTCGGACTTGGCAAATCCAACCCCTCAAACGCCCGCAGACGCGACCGGGTGCGTCCACGGACAGTGACCGATCACCTCTAATTTTTTTGCTTTCATAGCCACGTCCCTCACTTTACCCCTATACGTCCGGTCACATGCTTGCAATTGGTGGAGATGAAGTGAGAAAGAATAAACAAAGAGAAAATGTGGGCCCAATCCTATGTGACGGACGCATGACCACTGACCGAGCACGCCCGGGCACTCCTCATACTCATCTCATATATGAGATGGATATGAGGGGTGTCGGTTAGTCCGGGCGTTTGAGGCCCATTTAAGTCGTCCGTCTGGGTCGCATTTTCATGACCAGTCAGTGATCGTGCGGCCTGGCCAGGCGTTTAAGACGGATTTGAAGGGTTCGGTTGTAGATGCTCTAACGTGGCACAACGCAGTGCTCATGAGGACGGACGCAGTGCGCCCGGCGACTGCGTGCGAGTATGTTGGCAAGGGCACTGCCTCTACGCTATGTTGGTTACATCGAGCGAGCATGCTAACATGTTGTGCACCTCAGCATTGTTCTCGCGATGGTGAGTTAGGCGGGCAAGCATGAAGGTGGAGACTGAAGTCATTCAAGGCCGGGGAGGAGAACAATATAGGGAAGAAGATGTATGAGGGGAATAATAGACGAAGCTGAGATGCTTGACGCATGGCTATTCGAATTTTGAATACTGCCCGTGCAAACCTTCCAGGCAGTTCTTTCATGGCCAAGGCATGCTATCAATTGAACTATGAACCAAGCATACCTATCAAACCTCTTGCCACTTCAGTTGCCAATAACTTTTCTTTGTCCTCGAGAGTTGGTTCTCTCAAGCACTTTGGTCCAAACAGCTTCATCACGGTGCAAGCAAATTTCACTGTGCCCTGAAGACATGTGGTCTCTCCCACCCGGGTTTCAATGTCAACGGCCTATGCGACTTTACCGTAAGCAAACATCCTGAGAGCAGTCATGCATTTCTGCAGAGGAAAGAAGAATATTTGCCCGCCACAATCCTTCCTCGGCTTGAAGTAAGAACCAACTTCCTCCAAGGCATTCACTATGTGGATATAACAAAGCTCCGCTCATCGAGAAGCGACGTAAAAAACCTAATGGTATTTTGGGTCTGATTTGAGGTAGTTAATGTAGAGAAGTCGTGCGTCATCCATCCTATCCCGGGGAACAACTCTCCTACCCTTTATCGAACTCTTGAAGTTCAGGACATGCTCCTCTTGCTTCTCATTTCTTCCTAGATGGTCATCATCATCATCATCATCATCATCACAACATCCTCATCGTCCGAATCCAAACTCCTTGTCTATGAATTCGTCAAGGTCCTTGTTTCGATGGTCATCATCTGAAGAATCCATCGTTTGACTACAAATGAGCGAAAGAATGAAAAAACGCCATGTCCATTTCATCAAACATATAAAGGGCAAGGTGTATGTCCGGGGGAGTAAGATGTACTAGGGGCGGTGTCCAGTAACGACACAGATGGCGGCTTGTGGGTTGGGGCCTCCGGTGACGGCGCGGTGCATGGGGACGACAACAGAGCTAGGGTGACGACGGAGCTAAGAAGGGATGATGCGAACGAGACGAAGAGATGAGGGGGAGAGGGCATGTCGGTCAAGGTTTGGGATGATTTGGAATGGGTCCAGCCTGTTGGATCCGACATGGGTCCAACCGCGTTCGGGCGTCTTCATATCCGTACACATATGAGATAAGTCGAGGGGTGTGAGACGGTCCGGCTGTTCAGAAGAAGGTTTGAGAGGTCCGATGGTAGTTGCTCCGACGGACTTCTCACTGCATCAGCGAACCAGGAATCGTGCATCATCGCCACCGTCGCCACCGAACTGCAACAGTTGAATACGCCGAGAGTGGACCGCCCGACGCGGTGGTGCCGCCCGTCGTAGGTACAGAGCCGGACGCATGGATGCCACGATAGCACACACATGCATGTCAAGCTACTAGCCGGCCGCCGGTGGGAGGAAATGCGGGAGCGTCGCAAATGTTACCCTCCTGGACAACCGTGCAAGAGAAAGTTTGGCTAGCAACCGACGGTCGGCCACGAGGATAGGCAGCAGGCCAGTGGCCACCGGATCGATATCACTCGGATGATGGGCAGACAGTGCGGAAACAAACAGGTCGTGGTCTGGCGGCACGAGCTTCCCCCCTCCCGATCGTCCTCCCGGCTATATATTCCACGGCTCGGCGGGCGCCCCCCACTTCGTCCTCCCGCTGCCCATCCCCCACCCGTGCCGCCTCCGTTGGCATCAATGGCGACGCCTCGTTAGGTGGCGCGTCGCTCTTCCTTAACTGCTCACCCTCACACACACGCATCGGACTCACACGACTCTGCTTTGAGTTGGTGCGCTACTCCTCCCTCCACCCCTCCTTCCCTGCAGCTGCAGCCCCGCTCGTGACTCGTGACGGGAAGAGAAGAGGAGACATAAAATAATACTGCGCCAACCGCGGCGAGGCGTCGGCCGAGCTACACCTGTCGCCGCAGGAGCTGGAAGATCTCCGTTTATATATCCACGCCGGCCGGGGATGTGAGTTTCTCGACGGCTGACCGTGCTCTTCCTTGTCTTCTTGTTCTTGATTCGCCGGCCGGCCATTGCTGGCTTAGCTTTGCTCTGGTGCGCGCGTGGGTACTGACGATGGCGTGTGCGTGATGCTGCTGCGCAGGAGTGAGCCGGGCAACGAGCTGGAGGAGCTGCTCTGGGACAACGGACCGGCTCTCCGGCGGACGGCGTCGCCCTTCCCGCCCTTCTCCGCCGGTGTTACCAAGACGCAGGAGCTCGCCAAGCACCCCGCGCCGACGACGGCGATGGCGCAGGGACACGACGACGACGCCGTGCCGTGGCTGCAACATTACCCCATCATCGGCGTGGACGACGACGACGGCGGCGCCGACACGGCCCCGCTGCCCCAGGAGTACTTCTCCACCTTGTTTCCCGGGTTCTCCGACCTCACCGCTGCGGTGGCGAGCAGAGATGCCGGAGCGCCATCGACGTCTCACGCGGCGGTCGTCGTGCCGCCGCTGCCGGAGCCACCTGCGCCCCCCAAGCAGCAGCAGCCGCCTCGGTCGACCGGCGAGGGCGTCATGAACTTCTCTTTCTTCTCCAGGCCCCTGCAGCGCTCGCTGCCGCAGGCCAGCATGAGAACGTCTGCCGCGGGGAGCAAGTCCGTCGAGTCGACGCTGCTGCAGACCAACAGCAACAGGCTAAGAAGCACCCCACTGTTCTCGGAGCAGAGGACGGCGTGGCTGCAGCCGCCCAAGGAGTCGGCCGCCACGGTGTCCGCACCTCGTCCTCCGGCACCGCCAGTGCCTGTCCGGCGTGCTGCAGAACCGGCTGCGGCGTTACCCCAGAGATTGCAACCGGAAGCGAGGGCCGCGGCGTTGCCCCAGAGATTGCAACCGGAAGCGATGGCCGCGGCGTTGCCCCAGAGATTACAACCGGAAGCGAGGGGTTCCGAGATGCCGCCGCCGCCCGCAACGGCGACGACCTCGTCTGTCTGCTCCGACAACGGTGAGCGGAGCCAGCTGAAGAGGAGCAGCCACCAGACTCTGGAGTGGTCGGTCAGTCAGGACGACGAGGTAAGCTAAGCGCCGGACACATGTTTAACACCACAAACGAAGTATTGTGCTTCTTGTTTCATCAAAATCTCAAACGCAGTCTGCCTGCAGGATCTTGACGACGAGGCCGGCGGCCTGAGAAGGTCGGCGGCGAGGAGCACCAAGCGCGGCCGCACCGCCGAAGTGCACAACATGTCGGAGAGGGTACGTTCCCGAACGCGAGCACGCGCACAAAAATAGATGTGCACCGTACACCTAACTGGCATTCTTCGAGTTGCTAAATTGGCATGAGATTGCTTTGCTATTGCAGAGGAGAAGGGATCGAATCAACGAGAAGATGCGCGCGCTGCAAGAACTCATCCCCAACTGCAACAAGGTACACGACACATCAACCCTCGCAAGAAAGCTTGAAAATACAGTACTTGACAAGGGCACAGCGTGACATCCAATGTTTGTGGTGATGAATGAAAGATTGACAAGGCGTCGATGCTGGAGGAGGCCATCGAGTACCTCAAGACCCTGCAGCTCCAGGTGCAGATGATGTCGACGATGGGGACGGCCGGGCTGTGCATGCCGCCGATGCTGGCAATGCAGCACATGCAGATGCCCCCGATGGCGCACTTCCACCACCACCACCTCGGCGCCATGGGGTTCGGCATGGGCCCCTTCGACCCGCGCCTCGTCGCCGCCGCTGGCGCCGCGCAGTTCCCTTACCCGATGATCCCCGGCGCGCCCATGTTCGGCGCCCACGCGATGCCTGCCCCGCCACCGTTCCACCAGGCGGCCGCGGCGGGCCTTTACATGGCCGCCGGTCCCGTCGCCAACGACGCCACCGCAGAACAGGCCGAGCAGACGCCGAGCGACCATCCGTAGGTCCCACGAACATTGTAGCCTAGCTCCACAGCGGCGGAGGCCGATCTGACTCTAGCAGCGCAGGAAGCAAAGCTCGGTAACTCTGAGCATGGCTGCGGCCAAACGAAGCTGTAAAACTCTTTGTGAAACTGTAAAATGGTTCGCTGTCGGTGTGTCAGAGGATAGGCCGGGTACAGTGTCTGCTGGAGAGGATCAATGGATCAGGTCAGGATCGCTTCTGCTTCCCGCCGCTGCAGTGCTCAATCCTTTTTAAAGCTCTGTCCGCCGCTCATGATGCTCATCATGCCGCGGACGGACATGAGTCAATCTGAAGTATAGCCAGCACTGTTCGTGCACATGCGTCATGGCGCTGGCAGCACAGCTTGAGCTGGCGCGAGCTCGGGCAGGGGCAGTCCATGCCTTATCGTCAGCTGCTTGTGCTGGCGTACGTCGGGGCCAGGATGCTTCGATCACATCCGCCCGCGGCGATGTTGCCGAACCAGGGAGCACCGCAAACGGCGCAAAGGGTCCAACTGAGGTTTTTGCTCCATTGGCGCTGCTTCTATGGGCGTAGCGTACGCCGAAGCCTCTAGAATTTCCAAGGGGCACGCAGGTCGTCGCCGTGATCTGTGTAACTCGTTAGGTGGAAACAGCGTTTTTTTTTCCTCGTGGCGCCCTCAACTGTTTTTCACTTTGTTTTTTTTTAAGTGCAGGTAATATGAATCAAACTCAAGAGCTCTTGCTCTAAAGAGGACCATAATAACCAACTAGAATATCCTAATGCTTGTAATCAACTAGAACATCCTAATGCTTGTGCATGTTTACTTTTTTTTGTTTTCTTCTACTTTAGTTCGTGGCTGGGCCGTCCATTGTTGAATCGGTCCTTTTATCGTTGCTCACTTCAAAAAAGATGAAGAGAGCAATCGAAAGATGCTCACTTCAAAAAAGATGGAGAGAGCAATCGAAAGAAGATTCGTCACCTGAGGATAATCCTTGATAAAGAGTAGTTTAATTATTTCAGTACCTTTTGTGAAGTTTTAAACTCTGAAGTTTATGAGTATTATCTTTTCTATATTTTTTTTCATTTTAAAAAATGCTCATGCTTATAAACTTTTGTTCAATTTTTTTTAAAATGTTCCTTTTTATATTTCTTTTCATAAAGTACAAATTGATGTGGTCGGCCCAACTGCAAATTGAAATATAAGAAAACAGAAAACAGAAGTAAATAGTCACAAGCATTAGGATGTCCTAGTTGGTTGGTGTTATTCTTCTTAGACCAAGCGGTCTTGAGTTCAATTGAAGTTTGATAAAAGTTGAGTACGTGTCACATATGCAAATGTGTATACTGTTTGATGAAATAACTAGACTGTCCTTATACAATATAGGGGGTGTACCGAAGCAGGCCTCGTACATGTTTATCTCGTCCATTTCATATGTGTTTCATATGATGTTCCCTTTATGTTCATTTGCTTATTGCTTCTTCAAACGGGTTTTCTTTTTAATCTTGTTCTACTCATTGTTACTGATCATCTTTTTTATCCTCGATGCTTTCTTTTTTGGAATCGGATCCTATCCTCGATGCTTTCTTTTTTGGAATCGGATCCTCTAACTTAGAGAAGGAATGTCACCGTGCTACAGTGTTAGTCTAGTGTAAAATGCAGAAGGAAAGTTAGGAACTGTTAGCAGGTTATTTACTGTTGGTATTTACTGTAGATATAAATAATCTAAAATTAATTTTATTTCACTATCAATTTGTTTGTATTACTATAAATGTAAATAGTAGATATGTATTTTGCAAACTAATTTAAATCATTTTAGCCTTAATCATATGGATTGGAAAAAGGCAAGTTAGGGCATTGTAGCTTCTCTAACGTTCCTTCTTAATGTTAGAGGATCCGGTTTCCTTTTTTTGCTATCATCTTTTAGTACTTTTTTCTATTGCTGTTATTTTTCTGTTAATGCTCTTTGTTTATCACTCTTAGCTAGCCTACCTCACATACATGTCCTTCTGAACTCCATATACATCCTTCTTCCGATTGTGATCATCTACCACTTTATGGGACGTCTTTCTTGGCCTACCACGCATTAACCAGTTTATGGGACGTCTTTCTTGGCCTACCACGCATTATGTCATCTTCAACAGAATCCTCATTCCATTACAATCATTTCTCATAGATACCACTGTGATTTTGTTCTTACAATTGTAATAATTTGTCCGTAGGCTAATTTCATTCTTGATCCTCTTATTCTAGATCTTAGATCTTGTTTTCTGAAGTTACGTTTGTGTGAACCTCTCCCCCCCCCCCCCACCGCATACTCCCCGTGTCGCCTCCCCGAGCGAGGCGACCAGGGCGGCCCCCTCCCCCTCCCTCTCCAGCATCGTCGTGCCCCCCTCTCTCTCGTAGTTGCCGCTGGTGGGCGCGGCCGGGCGTTGCCCTCCCGGTGCCGTTGAGGCCGACGGTGGCGGCCCCCCTCCCTTCCCTGACGCGGGCTCCCGGCTTGGGCGGGCGGGCCTGGCGGCAGTGCAGCTCGGTCAACGACGCTCCGGCGAGGCCTGGATGGTGACGAAGCGGTGGCGTTGCCTCTTGTCGGCGTTGGAGGCTCTCGGCGGGGCAGTGGCCGGCGGTGCCCTGGCAGCCCAGATCGGGCTCTAAGGGCCCAGATCTGGGTCAGGATGGGCTGGCTAGGGCTCTATCGGGTCGCTTCTAGCTGGTCCGGTGAGCACCTCGCGATGGGGGCTGTGGCTACTGTGTCGCGTCTGCTGCAGCGTGGCTGCGGGAGCTTCATGGGCCCGGCCTGGCACTTGGTCGGGTGTGCTCCTGCTGCTGCGTCCGGTCTGCTACCGCCTGAGCCGGTGGAGGTTGTTCCCTCCCATGTGGCTGCGGTAGTGCCGGCCCCTATCTACGGGTGGTTCGTTTTAGTCCGGTTGGCCTCGTAGCGTTTGCCGTGGTGAGACGACGGCGGCGTCCTTTTGACTGGGCTGGCGCATGTTGATGGGCGGTGGATGTGGTGGAGCCAACGATTGGTCCTGGGTTGTGGGTGCGAGGGGTCGGGAGAAATCCTTGTCCGGTTTTGCCGGCACCGACGCGGTGACGCCTGTCGACGTCGCCATCCTTCTTGAAGGGCATCGTGTGGACCTGTCCCCTACTCCCCTCCGTGTACCGGGAGAAATCCTAGGATTCGTCCGGGTAGCAGTGTCGTCATCGTCGCAGTCCTTCTTGAAGGTGTTGCTCGGTACGCGGCAACTCGGTGGCATAGGAGCGTGGTGGCAGCTCCGGTGGGCGCAGCGGTTGTGGGACTCCGTCGCTTTCGTTGATCCGGCGATGTTGGCATTATTTCTCTTATTTTTCTCTTGTCTTTTATTTTGGGCATGATTGTGATGTCTGCCCCAACGGTCTTCAAACTGATGTATCGGGTGGTTGCTATATTAATATAGCGGGGCGAAAGCCTATTTCAAGAGAGAGAAGTTATGTTTTTGTGTGCGCATATTCTAAAAGTTACATTCCACGAAACTTGCATTTAGTCATTTTTTGGTTACGTCAGCCGAAACTTGCCCTTTCCATACATATGTGCATATCAAAGTTTTGTTCTTTCAAACCTGACACGGACAATATGTTCATTTCATACGGAAATCAACATGTGGTTGGATGGTTAGAGGGACAGTGGTATTCCCAGCCCACCAGGGTTCAAGTCCAGGTACTTGCATTATTTCTGGAGTTATTTCAGGATTTCCGGCAATGCATATTCAGTGGGAGGAGACGTTCCCGTCGACGACGAGGCGCCTACAGTGACTTCGTAAATCTCAAGATGATATGCCGGCTCAGTTTTCCGCCCATGGGCCTTAGTTGCCACTGGCATCCTCCAAATCCCGTCTCTTCTCACTTCTATCACTTCTATCATATAATTATAAAGGAGTTGGACACATTTTATAAAAAGTTCAGGTAATTTAGAAATGTTGTTGATCATTCCGGAAAAATCATGTAATTAGAAAAATGTTTGCGTATTCAAAACATGTTGCTGTAATTAACAAAAGTGGTCGACACATTTTTAAAGAATGATAATGTAAGCGACAAAAATATTCATGTATGGAAAAAATGCTATTGTCCTTTAAAAGAATGTTTGATACATTCTAAATAAATATTGATGTAATTAAAAGAATTGGTCGTTGTTTTATAAAAAAAGTCATTCATGTAATTAAAATAACGTTGGACACATTTTAAAACAAATGTTCATGAAGTAAAAGAAGTGTAACGATACATTTTAAAATATTACATGATTTAATCATGACACAAGTAAACAAAGAAAGTTTTCACCACATTTCTAAGAATTTTGTGTAATTACAAAAGTGCTTGTTTAAAAAATTATTCACAAATTTAAAATATTTATGTGGTTTATATAACAATCATGCCTTCTAAGGAAAAATGTCCATCCAATGTTTGACGAGAAATTTTAAAGTTTTTTAGTTGTTGTTAAAAAAATATTCATAATTTTTTTTAAAATAAAGGAAAAAATAGCATGAAGAAGGACAAAAGGAAAATAAAATATATTAAACACATTTATAAGTATTATGTATTTTTTAGATCATGTAATGAAAAGGAAACCGTAAGATGGGCAAAAGATACAATTGAAAAAGTGGTTAAAAAGAAAGAAAGCCAATGGAGCGCACTCAAACCGGGTGAAAGTCTGAAGCGGAAATTAAAAAGAAAACCACTTGGAACCGGTTCCAGTCAGACCAGGGTACTAGCTCGGCATTGTGCTTGGTATATCTCACTCATTCGCGCAACCACACGAGTTTCCCTTATTTGCCACTCGTTTCGGCCGAATGCAGGGAATCCACACAGGGGAGCACACTGATGGTCCGGCCCGAAGAGTGCTACAATTACAATATATTAAAGCAACTAAGCCAGCCCCTACCAGGTGCATCCGCCGTTGTAGCCGGGGACTCTCCCTGAGCCGACACGTGTCATAACTAAACAATACACCAGTATAAATAGTTATCGTATATTTTTTAAGAAACACGATACAATTAAAATCACTCACATACACGACACTACAATCATCCCTATGAATGTAAACACGCACACTCTACATCTATGAGCACCTCCAAGAGACTGATCCGGCATAACATCTTGAGATTGATAAAGTCGCTGGATACGGTTTTGTACACGTGACACAATTGAACAGTACATCGGAATAAATAGTGATCATATTTTTTAGCACTGTACACCCGGAAGTCGCTCAAATAAACAAACATAACATCACCCCTATGAACGCGCACCCTACCCCTATGAGCATCTCTGAGGCACTGATCCGGCACATCATCTTGAGATTAACGAAGTCGCACATACACCTTCATGTCGACGGGAACGTCTCCTCCCACTGAACGCACATCGCCGGAAGGCCTGAAATAAATTCAGGAAAATGCGAGCATCAATGTCAAGTTGGGACTTGAACTCTGGTGGGCAAGGGATACCACTATCCTCCTAACCATCCAACCACATATTGGTTTGTAAATAATGATCGTATATGAACAGTAATCTTAGGTGAACGGTAAATTTATATAAGCAGTACTCTCGATGACCAGTGACAAATATAAACAGTAATTGTATTTAACTATTGCTGCTGCAGGAATAGTGACTCATATGAATAGTATTTTCAATAAAAAAATACAAGACGATTCCAAATAATCCGGCATAATTACCAAATAAATTATATCTAAAAATGAATATTACATAGAACATGAGATACCATTCTAAATTTATTTATTTTTGCGTCAAGACGCTATTCGACAAGCTCAAAAGAAAACAAATTAGGTTTTTTTACCTGCTTGTGTTGTAAAGTCTTACTTCATAAATTCAAATTGGTCATAAATAATAAAATTTTACACATAACTAAATTGGTATATACAACGATCATATACACATTATTATTGTCTACAATTCAATGTCCTTTCAATTTTAGTTATAGGTCTACTCGCAAAGTAACTCACTTAATGTTCTGTCTTTCCACAGTAAATCCATGTTTTTACAAACTCCAATAAATAAATACATAAAGTATTTTAGAGACTACATCCAATTGGAATGTCCTTATCAATACAGATTAGCGACATGGGCATAAATTAGGGACAAGATTCACATTACCATGTCGTCCAAAAGATATGTGCCACTTTTTTTTATCACTCATTTATGCCATCAACGCTAATACAATCGACATGAACTATGATATTCTTATGCAATAAGTTACAAAATTCATAATTCTTGACCATTTGAGCATGTCAAATATTTGCCCGATTACTTTGATTGTGAACTATGTTTGCTCAGCCCGGTAGTCCGACTCACCAAAAGATAATGATGCAACTACTCGCATTGTTTTCTCCCAAGGATATTGTTATTTCTCAATATAAAATACACAACTCTCGCTTCAGGAACGTCATTTTTTATGTAATATGATATAGTATCTGATTTGTAATTTCATAAACAATGCTCATTGTTCCTGTAAGAATCTTAAATTATTTCTTGCATAGTAGTCATTGCATATATACTAGATAGAATGCATAGAATGACACTAAAGCAAGTTATAGAAGAGATGAAATTTGAAAACAATTACATAACTTATAAAGCACAAGAAATAGAAACTAACTTAATGGTTTTCAGTATCTTAGCATCACCCACTGTAGTACTAGGTTTCTGCCTGTAAATTTTGTTAAATCTTAAATTTGCACGCTTCCATAAGAAATTCCTTCTGATAATGTCATCAAAAGTAGTGATCTTAATATGCAATATTCAAACATAGCATCCTCGACATTGAATTAATAATACAAGAATCTATGAAGTTCAAGATTGGCTTGCCAAGAATCTTAAAGTTGCCAAGACTATTTGAAGAGACGCCAAAACTTCTATTTTTGAAAAAAAGTCAATCTTCAGTAGTGATGTGTGACAAACGTGATTGGGCCCCATTGCCGATGGGAGGTCGGCGCCTTGAGCTCGCGCTGGCCCCGATGCGGGACTAAAATATGAATAGCTTTTGCTATGGATCTTCGTAGTGAACTCAACCACAAGAGTCGGTTTGTTCATTTAACTTACAAGTAAAACGACCTCCAGATTGCATCTCAAGTACTTAATGTGGTCGTATTATGAGTAGTACAACTCATAGAAAGCAAGACTATTTTCTCGTATGATTAAATCTTTTATGTACCATTCATAGATGAATTAGTTGCGTACGGATTGTTGCATCTCCAAGGCTTCTTGTGACGAAGATTCATAGTCATGTTGAATACATGGTTGTCGAAGAACCGTGTGATGTTAATTAATTCAATCATTAGGAGCAACGGTGTCCGTTGAAGTAGAGTAGGATTGGGCGAAATAGCGAGAATTGAATTTAGTATCTCTCCTTCTTCATATAGATAAAGTGGTAGAGCTCCTGATTATTGGTCTGTTTCTTTTCCCAAAAGATGTCTTCTTTGGTAGTGTGTATGGACGATTGCTTAGACCATATTTTTGGTGCCATATTCTAAATCCCGTGATAATTCAATTTCCATAATTTTGTTTGAATGTTTAACAAGTATTATGTTCAGGTGGTTGATTCTTTGTAGTCTCATTTGTTGAATGTTGCGGTGGAGATCCCACATAATGCCAACTTGCAAATTATACAAGTTTGCCGAGATGAGCGAGGAAAAACTGGTTCTCCATTTCACCGATCACTGGGAAGCCATGCAAGCATTAGATATGCATATAAAGGAGACACTCCCTATGTGAATGGTGTAGCATATCGCTTAACAATTGATCTTCGGCAGTCAAATCTAATAGCGAAACAAAAAGATCAAATGATTACAATATGTACAAAAAGGCTTCCTCTATATAAATGATTACAACCAGCTCGACCGCAAACCCATTATAATTTCTTTTCTCATGTTAAAATAAAAAACATGCATGCATGCATGGGATGAGGCACTGGCGCGGCGTGCCACCGCGCCTTCCGCCTGCTAGTATGTATTATTACTAGTAGTAAAAAAGCCCGTTGCAAGGGAAAGAAAAAAATAGCACACTCCTCTAACCAAATAGCTATGACTCTGGACTCTAATAGCAACGCTATATCTCGTCTCAAGCGAGCTGAGCGGGATTTGAACCCAGGTCGCCTGGTTTAGAGCAAGAAGAGCTAACAATTAGGTGTTTTCTTATATTAGTGATAGATTAGTAGGACTAAGTTACTTAAGTCCAAACGGGTTAAGGTTTCCACTGTTTCTTCACCGTATTTTTTTCAGTTTTCTTTTTTCGTTTTCTTTAATATTTTTTATTTATACTACTCCATATTTTTAATTCTTCACCGTTTTCATTTTTTCTCTCTTTTTTGTTGTTTTTCTTTTCTTCTCCATTATTTGTTTGGTTCTTTTTTTCTTCTCGATTTTTTGTTTGGTTCTCTTTTTTCTTCTCCATTTTTTGTTTTGCTTTTGTTATTTCTTATGTTTATTTTCATTTTCACTCTACATTTTCGTATATGTCAACAAAAATTGTTAGTGGTCAATATTTTTTTATACACGTTCAACATTATCCGAATGATTATTCAACATTTTTTCAAATACTTTTTAACATTTTAATACTTATTCAACATTTTCAAATACTTCTTCAACATTGGTCAAATACTCGTTCAACATTTTTTAATACTTATTCAACATTTTTCAAATACTTGTTCAACATGTCTAATACTTATTCAAAATTTTCAAATATTTTTTCAATATTTTTCAGATATTCGTTCAATATTTTTTAATACTTATTCAACAATTTAAAAATACTTGTTCAATATTTTAGATACTTATTCAACATTTTTAAATATGTGGTCAAACTTTAAATATTTTTCCAACACTTTTCAAATACTGGTTGAATGTTTTTTAATACTTATTGAACATTTTTAAAAATACTTGTTCAACATTTTTCAAATTAGTTTTTGATGAGTGTTTTTTTATATATAAAGAGAAGTACAAAAATAAAGCAAAAAAGGGAAACCAACCAAAATAAGAGAAAAACATGGCATCCCATTTATGTTGGCTTCCCGCGCGGCTGGGCCGGCCCATCTGGGGCTGCCCCCCGTCGCGAAGCTTCCCCGATGTCTTGCTTAAAGCGGGAAATAGGGCCGCCCCTCTAATTGGTCCACGTCTTTTATTTCAACACATGGCATCCCATTTGTGTTGCCACTTATCCTCCGTCCCACCCTCGTCGACGGTTGTCTCGTCTTCACACAATCATAACACGTTTGAATGTCGTCAATTCTAAGGTCTCTCTCTCTCTCTCTCTCTCTCTCTCTCTCTCTCGACATAACATGATAAATGTGTTTTTTTTCCTGTGAGTTTTTGGTGAGGGTGCATGTGTGACTATAGATATGTTTTTTGTCTCCCATCATGATTTTGTTGAGGTTTTCATTTTCAATTAGGATCGGCACCGCTATGAAAAAGATGGATCATGCACTATTGATTAAGATTGCATTTCCAATAGCATTTTTAGAATGGTTAGCGGGTAAAATAACATCATATTTATATTCTACATATTTTTTAATCAAATTTCATTTATAACATGTTAAATTTTAAGATAGGGTATAAAAGATATGGATATTTTTAGAAAGCATTCCATATGTACTACGATTTGATTAACCCAAATATCAGAAGATTTCCTGCAATAGCAAAAATCTAACTTATGCGTGGCCTACGGGTTGATTTTTAGAAACTTTAGTGGATTTTCTGAAAAACATGAAAATCTGATATAAGAGTAGACTGTGGGTTGATTAATAGAAAAGTGAGGAAGTTTTCTGCAAAATAGGAAGCTTAGGAGACTTTTAGAAGGTTCCAGCTTAGCGTTTTCTATTTTTCTTCCTTTTAACCTTATTTTCCTTTCTTTGTTTATATTTCATGTTATTCTTAATATAATTTTTTTTGCAAAATTGTTTCTGTTGAAAAATCTACACATTTTGAAAATAATACTCATAATTTTAAAAAATATTAGCAATTTTAAAAATATTGATGTTTTTCAAAAGATGTTCATATTTTTATATAAATGTTCAAAAGTTTTGAAATTTTCCTGTTTAAAAAAATGGATATAATGCTTTTGAATGTTCGTGTAGAAAAGAAAACGGTTAAAAGCGAGGCATAACCGCTATCCCAATAGTGCAAGCTTTAAATGGGCCGGCACAGGCACGTGCCCTATGTTCGTTTGCTCGACATTCTGCCGCAACGAGTGTTTTCCTGGGCCATAGATGCGGTCAATAAGGCTTCCTTTGGTCCATAGGGTAGTAATATCACATGAATAGATAACTTGGAGGAAATGAAATGTCTTGTATCTCAGATCCTATGAATAGGAATAGGTCGTTCACATGACATGATTTTTCTGGAATTTAGCCTAATATTTATTTTCCTTTGAAATATTAAGGATAACAAACATTCCTGCATAGGAATAGGATTCTATTACTACAAACCAATTCTTTTCTATAGAAATCCTATCTTATGGAAATGCTATAAAATTACTCCAAACAAAAAGAGGCCTAAGAGTAGCAGCGAAGATGGATATCATAGGCCGTGTGATCTATGTGTGTGACTCTTTTGATCTTCGATGTGATATTAGCGAAAAACCTTATTTGCAGCACAATGCGGAAAACTATCAAGGCTCCGCACAGATGCGCCACCAACTGGGCGGTCCATTTTCATTTTTTTCTTCTTTTTGAGCTTTTTTTCTATTTATGTTAAATATTTTGGTTTTTTAGTTTTCCTTTATTTTCCACTTTTCATTTTTACTTTAAAAGTTATTTTCAAACTTAAAAATTACAAATGTTCTTCGGAATTTCAAAAAATATTCTTATTTTCAAAATTTGTTCGTAATTTAACAATTCTTTAGGATTTTCAAAAAATGTTTACAATTTCATAAAAAAATGTTTTAAAATTTTGGAGATTTCAATTTGTTTCATATATTCATTTTTTTTGCATTTTCCAGGAAATGTTCACATTTTTTTAATTTTGTTTATTATGTCAAAAATTGTCCATGGGTGTCCAAAAATGTTAAGGAGTTTTCTATAATTTACTCATTATTTTTAGAGATATTCGTGTTTCATAAAACATTCATTTTTAAGAAAAAAACACATTCGATTTTTTCAGAGAATATAATTCAAATCCTTCGCTGCTTTTAGTTGTGAAAAACTCCACGTTGCTTGTTTGGACAAAAAGTTTTAGTTGTTTCAGTTGCTAGGCATGCACACGTTAGAGCAGGAGGTTAGTAGTTTATACCCTCGTCAAATTTTGTGACTTTTTGCTTGTACAACGCCAGGAAATGGGCCGGGCCAGGAAAGCTAGGATGTGTGCGTCGAGAGTCTATTTGCCGCGAAATGTGGCAGAAATGAGCTCCCGAAAAAACCAACTCATCCTTGAGTTCGGTACACCTCCTGTTTTATTTCGCGAGGCACATATTGAGTGCTCGGCCTCATGGTAGTTCATCATCTTCATTCCTTACTCGTACAACGCCAGAAAATGGGCAGCCCTGGGAAGGCTACATATGTGTGCATCTCGAGTCTATTTGCCGCCAAATGCAGTAGATAGGAGCTCCCGGAAATTGGCTCGTTTTGTTACGAGCCTCCTCAGTTGCAACAACAAGAGAGCCGCCTCAAGCCGTCCCAGGATCGTCGCCTCGACATCCACCCTCCAGTGCCGCTACTTAAGAAAAGTCGCCAGTGTCGGATTAATGCCAGAAATGAGATCTGTACTGGAATGGGCAAACAACACCCCGTCCACCCCTTCATCCGAAAGACGAGGGACGCCACCTCAACTTCTCTTTATGGGCAAGCTTGGTTGATGCCAAGCCGCATCGCTTCTTCTGAGGAAGCTACACTTGCGACTTGCGACAAGAGGGGCCCTGCTGCCGCCTTCTGCCGAGCGGGCTTTGCTCGCCTGCTTCTTCCGGCGGCAACGATGGGAGCATAGCGGTGGTGGGGATGATGGGAGCGGCGGCTAGGGTTCACCCGTGTCACCCCCCTTGGAGCAACACCGGCGCGTGGAATGATTGGTTCCATATAGAGTACCCCCTCTGCTCTTCGATACATGGCGCGCACACATTTCGAAAGAAAATTTTGAAAGTTAATTTGATCAAGTAAACATGTGCTATGTTTAAGAATAAAATATACCATTGGATTCATATTTGAACAAAGTATCCGATGTTATAATTTTTATAGCATATAATATTATAACCAAAGTAGTGGTCAAAGGTAAACACGTAAAACAAAGATGCTGCGAACCAACCCGTAGTTGGATGGTTAGAGGGACTGTGGTATCCTCAGTCCACCAGGGTTCAAGTCCTGGTGCTCGCATTTATTTTTGAATTTATTTCAGGATTTCCGGCGATGCGCATTTAGTGGGAGGAGACGTTCCTGTCGATGACAAGGTGCCTACGATGACTTCGTAAATTTCAAGATGATATGCCGGCTCAGTCTCTCGGAGGTGCTCATAGCAGTAGGGTGTGCGTGTGTGCGTTCATAAGGATGAGTGAATGCGCGTGTATATGAACGCTTGCGTCTGTACTGTGTTAAAAAAACAAAAATAACATGTAAAAAGGAACGAGAGAGTAAAGTATGTAACTTGTGCAACTGCTGCTACGTCAACGCTGCTCACAAAACTGTTCCTCATAAACACAACAAACGACAACCTCTTGATACTACAATCTTTGCTCTCAACTTTGCTCTGCCAAATGCACCACAAAAAAAAAGTTTTATAAGAGCATTTCTAACCGATCTCTTATAACCGGTTAGAGGAGTAAAACAATTCGTTTTTACTCCTCTAACCGGCACCTAGCCGATCCCTAATCTACTGTAAGAAACTATAAATTTTACTCCTGCCCCAAACTTCTCATTATATTTACTCCATCACTCGGTGACCGAGAAAAAGCTGCGTCTCTCCTTCAGTGCCCCCCCTCCAGTCCCTCGCCGCATCTGCGCTAGCGTCGCCCCTACTACCCCCCACCGGCACCCGTCCGCCACCGTGGAGGCTCCGTAGGCTCCGCCTTGTCCTCGACCACTTGGATTTGTGCCTCCTTGTCACATCGCTGACGCAGAGCTGCTGCTGCCATCGGATTTGGTGATTCCGGCCGCCGCCGACTGCGCCTGGCCATGGATTGGCTGAGAACCGGACCGCACAGCCTAGACAACGCCTCCGTGCTGCATGCAGGTATTGGCTCCACCTCTAGCCACTCGAATATCTCCCATCGGCGGTTCACTGACGAATACACGCCCAGGCGTCGCCCGGACTCGGCGCTGGCCTACCGGCTAGTCGGCTCGTCGTTGCCGATCGTACAGTGCGACGACTGCCCGCGGTAGGTTGTGCGCCGAGTTTCTACCACGCCGCAACATCCCGGATGAGTGTTCTTCAGGTGCAAAATGATGGTGTATATGCTTCTTTTGATTCGGTTGTTCATCGGATTCGGCGCAATTTCAGTAGCTCATTGTTTGCTCGATTTTGTGTGTAGGATGGATTCAAGTTTTGGTATTGGGAAAAAGAATACATCGATCTATTGATAGCACAAAAATTGATAGATATTCGTGCACTCGTTGCTAGATTAGAGGCTAGAGGTGAGACTAGTGAAGTTATTAGATGCGAAGCACCATCTACTCCTTTAGAATCAAAGAAAAAGGAAGTGTGCAAGCTCGAGAAGCCGCAGATCAACAATGAAGAAATAAAGAAGATATTAATCCAACTAGTAGGAGCATTTATGGAAGTTGTATATCTTCTAAAATGTCTAATTGTGGTTCTTGTTTTCTTTGGTCTTACTCTCGTGACGAAGAATTGGTGAATTATGTACTCTAGTGTATTAAATATCGTTGAATGAAATAAAGAAGCAAATAAGTGTTTCAGTGGCCGAAAATGGAATGCAAATGAAAAATAATAATTGTATTCCGTTATATACAGGGGATCGGCTAGGTCCGACGAAATTTTAATGAAGTAAATATACTCCATTAAAATTTTACTCAGTTATTTTTAGGGGATCGGTTAGAAATGCTCTGAGCCACTGCATAGCTAATTCACTTTTATATATATACCATCTCCTCACCACAGGGCAGGTCAGTAACCAAATCTCAAAAGATCTGATATGTAAAGCATCCAAGCTTTTGTCGAAGGATGACAGGGTGCATCTCCCTACCTAGATTTGTGTGATTAGTGTGGAATGGGGTTGATTAATAATGTAATAATTGGGTGATGCTGGAACGACTTGACCTGTCCCTCTCCCCTCCTGCCGACACCTCACAGCCCTCTTATCTTTCTCCATCCATAGGGCCAGCTATTAAGCAAACAAGGTCCATATGACAAGATATGCTATACACACTTGCTCCATCCATGCACCATCCAATCTTAACCACACCTAGCAATTCTCCCTGTGTACTTACTGTTCCTCTTTGCAATCAATGATCACTCCCCTATATGGAATGATGCATACACACACATCGATCTCTAACTCGACTTTCGAAGAACCATTAACATTAGGAATCCGATAAATTTCGAAAGTTCGGATTTTGAGCATTTCATCCGAACGTTTTTTCATGGCAACTTTAGTTGGCGCGAGGTGGCAACTTTAGTTAATGCGAGGTGGCAATTTTAGTTGTTAACACATGACAACTTTGTTTCCGTTTATTTTTTGTCAGAAAATTGACATGTTTGCCAACCTCGCGTAAACTAAAAGTTGTCATAAAAAACATTCGGGTTGCCATGCTTAAAATCCAAACATTCGGGATTTATCATTTTCATAACATTCAGGGATGCAAATTGATGCATGTTAAGGTACCCTATGGTCATAGCTAGTTCAATCAAACGAACTAAAAATCCCAAAAGAAGTGCTTTGTGAAATTTTAGTTCATTTTAGTTAGGGTCCGAGAGTATCCTTTACCCATTTGCATGCATTATTACCAGCATAGGATATGATCAGTTCCATCCTCTTTCTTTTCGTCCACAGTAGAATCATTCCGCATCATCGTTTTTCTGTTCCAATCTTTTATTGTTGTGAGCTCGATCTGTACCACTTTTGATTGACTAGGAATGTAGGTCTCGGTCTGGAGACAGATCCAATCGATTGATTTAAGTCTGGCGCCGTGTGTGTGATGCCGTGGGCCTTTCTAGCTCTAGGTGCACCGCATGCTAATGCTAGTGGTAATGCTGATGCTATGGTCTCATCAGCATTATTGTAAGAGAAAATATTGATTTCTGAGTCAGTAGTCATCGAAATTGATATTACAAGCAGAAAGGTACTATACTAACTTGATCACGTACGTGACACCTATTCAGTAACCAATATTTTCTGCTAGAAAAAAACTAGTGGCAAAAATTAAATGTCAATTTTAAGAGTTGCACAAGAAAAATGGTCAAAACCTAGAGTGGCATGAACAAAGTTCCCTTAATTTAATTCTGCCCAACGATACGAGCTGTGTGGTTGGGAATGAATCCGGTCTCGTGAGCACTGGTACCTCTCTTGTCTGATCCTAATTGATTTTCTTTGATGGCAATGATAGCGACTAATTGGCCATAAGCAAGCTATGCAACTGTTGAAGATTCTCAAGGATAGATGGGGTTTTCAGGAAAGCAAATGAGTAGATGTGCTGGAAAGGGTGCTCAAGGACTAGTGCAGTGGGGAGCAGGACCATAAGGGCATCTTCAACGCCGACGCTCAAACTGTCTAAACGTGTTTTGCCATCCAACCGATCATCGTTGATCGGTTCGGACGTACTTTTTCCCACAAACCGGAGACAAAGTGGCGGGGGGAAGGGGGCTTTGTTGGCGTCCGGACCGCTGCCACGTCTACTTTTGACTGTCACATTCCACCCAAAAATCTGACCCGCCTCTCCTGTGTTTTCCATCGAACTCCGTGCCACTTGCCGTGCCGCATTCATGTCGGCCCAGAGCATGCAGCGACCAACATTGATGTCCGCGATTTGATCGGACAGTCGGGCGGCGCTAAGGGATGTGAACTCTCGGGCGTCGTCGCATTAATGTGGACGCCACGTCTCGAGAAACCAAATCCAGCCGCTGCACCGCATTGAAGCGGGTTGACCACCCCTTCGTCAGGCCTGGCCGCGGCTATTTAAGCAGTGCGTCGGCGATGCACAGAGCCACACTCGCCTTCCCTGAGACCCACCCCCCTCCCCCTTCCCGTCATCGTCCGCAAGCTCTTTCCCCTCCCCGAGCCCAGCGACGATGCCAAAGTCCTGGTTCTCCGCACCGGCAGGCGGATGCGGTGGAAGTTCCTCGTCGGGCGGATCTTGGCGCCACCGCCTTCGCTCTCTAGGCCCATCGGCATCCACGATGGCGGGCTCCTTCGACAAGGAAGAGATAGTCATGTCGTCCGCGATGAGTAGGACCAGCAGCCGCAACAGCGGCCCTGTGTCCTTGTGGAGGCCACTCCGAGGACGAAGAATTCGTCTATCAGATGGAGATCATCGCTCCGTCAGATGGGCCCGACGACACCATTGCCGGTGCGTGTGAAGGAGGAGCCACCGTCCCCGACGGGCGTTCGCTTGAAGCGGGAGCTAACATCCCCCTGCCAGGTGAAGGACGAACCCGCGTCCCCCCCCCCCCCCCCCCCCGCGCAACCGCCGCCTCCACATCAGAGGCCGCGTGAATGATGAGCCGATGTCCCACCAACGCCTCCGACGTGTCAAGGACAAGCCGGCGTCGCCTCTGCCGCACAGCCGGTATGCCCGCATTGATGGCCCCTCATTGTCGCCATGACACAACCACCGCTCGATAAAGGAGGAGTTACCGCCCGCGATCACGAGGTGCGTGCCACATCCTCTACTACCTCGGAGGAGGCTGTTACGATGGTGCCTCGGCTTCGAGGGCCGTTGTATCCGAGGAAGAGCGCGCGGCAAGGCAGCATGTGCGGTACGACCGACGCAGTGCTGTTCGTTGCTCCATGTTCGTCAATTCTGATGCGGCACCGGAATGGGTCTAGAACCACCCGGACCTAGCCGCTGCGTGGGTCCTCGACCGTCCCATCACCACCGAGGAGACAACAACTCGTTGCTGCCGCTGCCTTGACGGCGAGCTCGCCAAGATCAGCGAGGAGTGGTCGTTTAGCGACTCCTCCGCCAACCTAGGAAGGCTGCCGTCAAAGCTCCATGGGCGCCGTCTACTCTGGCTGCCGTGGCCCTCCACACTGCGCAGGAGGAGACGAAGTGGCTTCTCTGCGAGTGCCAGGAAGCCGCCAGACAAGGGTGTCGTGGCCCTCCGGCGCTCTTTTGCCGTTGGAGGGACAACGATGATGACGGCGGCATGAACCTGGCGGCGGTGTGGCAAGGCAGGGCGGCCACGCGTACGAGGTGGTCGTCCACTATAGGGTTTACTTATTTTATAGCTTTTAGTTAAACGGTCGAAATATCGTCCGTTTTATGTAAATTATATCCGAACTTTAATGAAATCCATATAGTTTGCATGAATTTTTGTCGGTTTAATTGAACCGTATTTGAAATTTATGTGGGTAGCGTTGGATGGTCGGCTCATGCATTCGTGTCTGTGGACTGCCCCATCCCCGTGTCCGCGCGTGGATTTGAGAGCAAATTTACAGGTTAACATTGAGGATGCCCTAACCAAAGATAAGAGGACTCCTGGTCCTACTAGTAGACCGCTCGTGCGTTTCCATGGGCTTTAAAAACATTATATTGCTATTCACGGAGCTAAAATAATCGAGAACAATGCCATCTCAGACTCCCAGCTAACACACATCTTTTTTTGACAATCAACTAACACACATCATATTATCAAACACAATAATATGTTATTCGTAACTCAAAATAATAATATTTTTAAGCTGGAATGGGTTGTGTGTTATTCATTCATTTCGGCATGATTCGAGTCCAAACATCATCAATAAAATCCGGCGGGTATCTAACCGAAGTTTTACATAACGTATACACACAACCTTGTTATGGTATCTTTCACCTCTTTTCTTAGATTTGACATCGAAAGCATCTCCTATCCTTTCTTTGTCTCTTTTCTTTCTTTATATGGAAAATTACCCCAAATGACAAATGAATAGGTGTGGAAGTTATAATTGTAAATAAACCACGATCGAATCTATGAAAGCATTGGTTTACACGTTCCTTTCAGTTTTGACTTTAGGGATAAGAAATCGCTATCTTCTTCTGAGAACCACCTAAGGTTCCACCAACTAAACTAAAAGAACCAAATAATTCCATTTACTCCTTAGATAGCCGATAAGCAGCTCCATTAACTAAGCATTTCACTCATGCCACCCTGAACTCCTCCTTTGAACGGATGCACTCCTTTACCTCCTCCACAATAGGCCCTTAGACTGATTTATCCATTTGTGAGCTTCTTAACTCAGCCGCCACTGTTTTTTGAGTCTGTCTGTAAGATAAGCTTTGCAACATCCAGTTCACGCTTAAGCTGAACAACCCGTCTACAAGCCTTGAGTTCAGCCAATTCAAGGTCCGTAGTGGAGGAGAAAAAAATGGCAATGCCCCTGCCTGAAAAAATATGTTACCATCCATGTGCGAGCGCATGTGTGTATTGGTGGTGTGCATGGAAGTCGGGGTCGTTGACCGAGAGAGGCTGTGACCAGGGGGGCTAGGGTCCTCTCTGTGATCCAGAGATGGGGCTCCTTCACCGATGCTGCTCGTCCATGAGGGGTGGGGGTGGTTGCGAGCGCACTTAGCTATGGTCAGATCTGACCGAGAACATGGGTTGGTGTCGTTGAGGTTCTCCAATGGTGTCGTCTTGGCTCTCCCTTGTGGTCGAACCTCTTTGAAGACTGGTGGTGGTGCAGGAGTTTTGGTTCTCGGATGCCGGGGCGGCGGTCCGCCTTGTTT
This sequence comes from Elymus sibiricus, assembly GCA_039707655.1. NCBI lineage: Eukaryota > Viridiplantae > Streptophyta > Magnoliopsida > Poales > Poaceae > Elymus > Elymus sibiricus. The sequence goes on from CM077663.1 coordinate 85,665,460, forward strand.
GCTTTTCTCAGCATGCATCTTGGCGGCGATGATGGAGGCATCTTCCAGTCGCATTGGCGACGGAGGATGTAGCGTTGGGTGATCCTAGTGTCCTGGTGCCTCGGCAGTGGCGATTCCTAGGTCGTGCTCTAGAGGTCTTGTTTGTCGGCGGCATGCCTTCCCTTAGGGTGGGCAGGTGCTCGGGACTACTCGGTGTGGCGTGGCTGAGAGGAGCCGGGCGAAAGCTTGGTGCTCCGACGCTAGTGACGGCGGTGCTTGTGGGTGTCGCGTCCCTCTTGGGGGCGTCGTTGTGGCCCTCTTACCAAGCTAGGGCTCCGGGTGAAAACCTTTGACCCTCTCCTCAGTCTCGGCGATGGCGACGAGTTGTGTTGCTCCCCTCCTGAGGACATTGTCATGGAGCCTAGGTTTCTCTGGCGGGTCGTGTCATCATCGGTGGACATTTTTAAATCTTGGCTTGGAGCTCCCTCGGCTTTGGCATGGGCGGATTGACTTGCCTCCTAATCTTTTACACGGGTCTTTGCTGGTTCTGCTCACGGCCCTCGTTTTCCACAGGCAGGCTTGGCTCCATGATCCAGAGCGGGAGGGAAGTGGTTCCTCTCCGGTGGCAACTTGGTGTGAGCGGCGAAACAAGGTTCGGCGATTTCCCTTGGCGTCGATTCTCCTTCCTTGTCGGTAGTCTAGGTTGCTTTGTGCGAACGTGTGATCTCTCATGTATTCATGTATTTTTCTTTGGTCTACTTTGTAAGAGGATCTCCTCATCACCATGTATCGGTTTGGTTGTGGTGCTTTATATATAAACGGGGCAGAAGCCTTTTTCGGCATATATGAAAAATGATCTGTACATTACAACAAATCACCATATACAAATGAAAAGTTGTTTATAAAAGTGATCTATAAATTACAAAAGTGATTCCCATCATATTTTCCTTGTGTTCTACGTGGATTATAGGTTTTTCTCAGGTGCACGATGAGAAATTTAATTGCTTTCGAGAATAGAAAGATAGCAAATGAAAAAAACAGCTGCTTTCTGCACGGCCCAGGTTTGCAACATACAAATAGATACACACAGACTATATATGTACTACAACCTTATAAGATACAAATCAGAAGAATATACATTAATATTCCATATTGCAGGGGAAACAAATATGAGGCACAAAGTAGAGAGAAACACGTGCCTGCAACACACGTGTAGGATATAAGATTACCTGGATGAAAATCTTCCTCGTAAGAAACATATTGATGTCGGATGCATAGAAGAATTATATCTTTTCCCTATAAGATTGCCCTCTCAGGAAGAAAATGGAGGCCCTGAAACGTGTTAGCAAAAGGAGAATGTCAAAATTCGCTAGGCTTACAGTATTCCTGGGTACAAATATTTTACTAAAAAGATGCCAAGATCACGTTCTGATTATTTTCTTGCATTTTTAATATGAATTCATATTTCCTATTTCTCAAAGGCATTTTGTACCAAAAAAAGAAAAAGAAAAACTAAACGAGAAGAGCAAGCTTTCTCTTGCAGTATGTTGATTCGGTGACCAAGCACCACACACAGATCACTACAACTGAAATCGATGCCTCCATAAAAAACTTCAATAGGACCAACATCAGTTAAGAACTAGTCCGAAGGAACTACAAGGTTATGAGACATTATGACAACAAATGAGAACCGAATAAATAGATCATATATATAGGTCAAGGATGAAGCATACTAATTTATAAGTAAGAATGGATTTACTCTAGAAAATCGCGAGGAATTAATCAGCATGTCAAAAGAGAATCGGAAGCAAATTACAAAGCATGTTTCAGCCACCGGAGGAAGAAGTCTAATACTTATCATCAAAGAAGCATGTTCAACACACGACCTGCGGTATGTATGCCTTGAGAGTGTGTCATAGCTATACACCATCTTCTACCTGGACACAGAGGCACCGATGTTGCCCCCCATGGCCTTCACCTCCTGCACGATTTGCAAGTGGCTCCCATGCAACGTGTCCGCCAGAGCTTCTCCAGCAGGTGTGTCACGCCGGAAGACTCCGTCGACTCATTAATCAATCCCGACGCCGCGAACACCCCCACGCATACTGAGGGACCTAGAATGCCACCACAAGGAGCGTCAGCGGACAGCGACAACGCCACAACAGACTATGCTATGAACATATCATCAGAAGGAGGAGGGGGAAGGTGAGGTAGTACCAGGACGTACTCGGAGGGAGCGTGTGATGCATGTGGGGATGCGGGCCACATAGTCGAGGAGAGGTACATTGGGAGGTCGAGCCCGACAGGGGGCGCAGGAGCTAGGCCGACCGCGCGTTGGAGGCAACGCCCGTGACAAAGAAGTAATGTTAATTTCAAGATCAAGGGAGCGTGTGATGCATGAGGGTTGCCTCGTTACCGAGTCATAACCGTAGGGAAGCTTCGATAGCACCGACTGCTCGAAATGCTTCTCCATGATCTCCTTGCAGCTTCCAATAGATCAAACCCAACAAGGGAGTGTCATAGCCAAAAAACAAGCATAAACAACCAATAGACGGTCCAATCGATTAGAGATATACCTCTTGGCGAATCGCTGCTCCTGCTGCGCCAACCAGCTCAAGAGGTCGTCAGAATTGGAGAGGTGCACCATGTACTTCTCAATCTATAGACAACAGTATGATGAGGTCAAGTAATTGCCTAATGCAACATTTCGGTTAGTAACTGAACCACTGTGTGGTACAAACTACAAAGACTGAATTCAGTTTGACCTTTTGCACGAGGAGGCGTAGGTAGGAGCAGAGCAGGAAGAGCGTGCAGAGCTCCATCTGGTACAGCGAGACCACCTAGTCATCGATGTCGTTATCCATGAAGAATCAGAAACATCGAATATTGTGAAGAACGACGAGACAACCAATGGCCATAGGGTACGGGAGATCATAGGGTACGGGAGACGAGGGCGGAATCAAAGTGGAGGATCTCTAGCACGACCTTCTCATTGCGCCAAGCCCGCTTCAACAGCTCCACGTCTGTGGCAGCCGCGGCACGCGCGGTGACAGATTCCTTGTCCTTGCATGAAGACATCACTGTCACTCCTTTCCTCTCTCGCTAACTGGCGAAGCAAGCGCCGGCGTTGCTCCTCGCTGCCCGTAACGTGACCACGCCCTGCCCTGCCCTTGTCCCTGCTCCGCTATGACGGCTCAGGCGTCTTGACGATCAACTTTAGGAATCAAATCGAGGGGAGGCTGATTTTTTGTTATGTGCGAGCGGGAGAGATGAAAAAACCAAATTATGGTGGGAGAAGAGACGAAAAAAACCAGACGAGGATGGGTGGTGAGGCAAAAAGAAACGTGGAATGGAGAATACCAAGTCCCCTTTTAGGAGAGTAGAGATTAGATTAAAGTAGAGATTTGTTTGTCATGATTTAGATGTCAATTTCCTTAAAATCCGTTATTTGTTTCCTAAAAATCTGTTGTTTGTTTCCTAAAATAAATTGCACTAATGAGAGGGATTGAATGATTTGGATAAGTTAGGAAAGTTAGATTAAAATCTTTTATTTATTTCCTAAAACTCTGTTATTTGTTTCCTAAAACAAATTGCACTAATTAGAGGGATCGATTGATTTGGATAACTTAAGAAAGTTAGATATGTGATTTGTTATACTTAGGAAAATGCTGGTTTGTGATAAAAAAGTCGAGAAAAAAAAACCGATGGCCCAGGGTGGGTGGGGGTGGTGGGAGGGAAGACGAAAAAAACCAAACGAAGGTGGGAGGGGAGGCGAAAATAAACCGGTGAACGCTGGCTACCAACTCCCCCTTTAGGGATAGAGATTCATAGGCCCGTCGAATTCGACGGTACAAGGTAGATGCACACGATTTACAAAAGTAATATTTCATCATATTATTATCTCCGAAAAGGATACAAGTCCCGGATCTCTACACATGGACTCACGCACGTCTTGACACCAGATTTTAGGTGGCAAATATCGTAATTAAGATGGCTTTAGACGAAAAGTTCACAACATTAAAGTTCTTCGTCTCGTCGAGGCGAACAACTTTGGTTTTTTTGGTTCATCTCAATCCAACGTTGTAAGCAATTTTTAGAGTCAAAACACTTTGGCCTTTTCCGTGACCAAAACTCGGTAGCCCGATCCCAGACACATATTGATACATGTCTTGCGTGAGGCGTGATGTATTTCACTCTCAAGATGGCCTCAGATAAATAAAACTCCAACATGGAACCTCTTCATCTGGTCGAAACAAACAACTTGGCATTTTAAGTCATCTCCATCCAAGTTACTATGTGACCTTCAAAATTAAAATATGGTCGCCGGGTCCAGACATAGGTCATACATGTTTCACCTAAAGCATGGCAGAAATCGGGTTCAAGATGGCTTCAAACGAAAAAGTATTAAACACTAAAGTTCTTCATCTCATTGATGCGAGTAAATTTTACTTCTAGATTGTCTTCATCTGACATCGTATGCAAATTCTACAACTGATGTAACGCCTTTTAGTTTGCACGGAATTCTGGACCCAATTGTTTGAATTATGGTAGGTTTGGACATTGTGATGAAAACTAGAGTCATTTTCTTGTAAGCGAAGTCTAGCGGCCTCATATATAATGAGTATTTCTCTCACTCGTTCTTGCTTTCTCGTTCTTCGTTGTTCTTTGTGTTGTAGGGCAATGATCCTCGAGGCTCTAGGGGCGGTTGGAACGACCTAGGGCAGCCCATAGCTTCCGCACTCCATGACTGGGTCGCTCCTAGGCTTGTGGAGTTTCGGGTTCTCAAAAGACCGCGCCAACGTGTCGTGCGTATCATGCTCCGGGTGAGGCTCCTCCTGTGACGTGTACCACGTATCACGCACAACCCAGGGGTACATTATGATTTGTTCGTGTGTGAACGTACTTTTTAACGACTCCACCGAGGATAGAAGATCAAGATTCATCACATGTCTAACCTTCCCAAACCTATAGACTTAACGCTAATTATATCATGAAGTCCGGTCTTGATGAAATATCAGAGGAACATCGCCAGGCCTATGAAGCACACAAGAAACAGTGCGAGGGGGCTTATGAGGCACTCGAGAAGCATCATGAGGAGGATTTCAGGCATTTCTTGCAAACTTAAAGAAGGACCGTTAGGGCAAAATCATTTTGGTTGGAGAAATCAAGTTACCTCTTCTTCATTGCAAACAAGCCGAAACCATTCTAAGTAGCGCATTCTCTACTGATGAATTGGTTGAACTTCAGAGTGACATCAGTAAGGGTAACAATCTAGTGTACAATTCATTCCTAAAGAATGAAAAATCGAAGAATTTGTTTTTTTCTATAAGTTCATCGACATTCCCCATACAACAACAATATAGTTTTCGTTGAATTTTCAATCCTAGCCAAAATGATCAACTTGTGGATGCACTTACATGTCCTAGTCCTATTATGAGTGTGCCCAATTCAGCGTTGACACCGACCCACCTCGTCACACTAGCCATAAGCACAAGCGTGTTTAGTCTTCCGCCAAATTATGATTCAACGCCCACACCAAAAAGCCATATCCCTAGCTAGTGCTACTGTCGCTCTTATTCCATAAGCACAAATATCTTCATTTACCACATACCCAATTTTATCCAAACTATGGGAGGATCTGTGTAAGATGATTAAGGAGTCTTTCAGAACCGAGTTGAAAGCAAGGAGTCAAGTGTACAAAATCCTTACCATCAACACTTCGATGTGATTTCTTGCCCTCAAGTTTATAAGGCCCCCGAATTTTAAAATTTTGGTGTCGAGGCTACGAAAACAACATGGGAGCATGTTATTTTGTTTCTAGCATAATTGGGTGAAGCAGGTCCTATCGACGAATTGGAAGTGTGTTTGTGTACCCTATCTTTAATTGGCACCGTGATGTCTACTACGCAACCTTCTTCTTGTAGACTCGTGTTGGGCCTCCAAGCGCAGAGTTTTGTAGGACAGTAGCAAATTTCCCTCAAGTGGATGACCTAAGGTTTATCAATCCGTGGGAGGCGTAGGATGAAGATGGTCTCTCTCAAGCAACCCTGCAATCAAATAACAAAGAGTCTCTTGTGTCCCCAACACACCCAATACAATGGTAAATTGTATAGGTGCACTAGTTCGGCGAAGAGATGGTGATACAAGTGTAATATGGATGGTAGATATAGGTTTTTGTAATCTGAAAATATAAAAACAGCAAGGTAACTAATGATAAAAGTGAGCACAAACGGTATTGCAATGCTTGAAAACAAGGCCTAGGGTTCATACTTTCACTAGTGCAAGTTCTCTCAACAACACTAACATAGTTGAATCATATATAAATCTCTCACGTGCGACAAAGAGTTCACTCCAAAGTCACAAATAGCAGAGAACAAACAAAGAAATTATTGTAGGGTACGAAACCACCTCAAAGTTATCTTTTCCGAGCAATCTTATCAGCTATCCCTATAAGTGTCACGAACAGCCCTAGAGTTCGTACTAAAATAACACCTTAAGATACACATCAACCAAAACCCTAATGTCACCTAGATACTCCAATGTCACCACAAGTTCCCATGGGCTTGATTATACGATATGCATCACATAATTTCAGATTCATCATGTTCAATCCAACACAAATAACTTCAAAGAGTGCCCCAAAGTTTCTACCAGAGAGTCAAGACGAAAACATGTGCCAACCCCTATGCATAGATTCCCAAGGTCACGGAACCCGCAAGTTGATCACCAAAACATACATCAAGTAGATCAATAGAACATCCCATTGTCACCACAGATATCCCATCGCAAGACATACATCAAGTTTTCTCAAATCCTTAAAGACTCAATCCGATAAGAAAACTTCAAAGGGAAAACTCAATTCATCACAAGAAGATAGAGAGGGGAAAACTCCATATGATTCATCTATATTAATAAAGCTCCCGGTACATCAAGATCGTGTCATCTCAAGAACACGAGAGAGAGAGATCAAACACATAGCTACTGGTACATACCCTCAGCCCCGAGGGTGAACTACTCCCTCCTCGTCATGGAGACCGCCGGGATGATGAAGATGGCCTCCGGTGATGGTTTCCCCCTCCGAGAGGGTGCCGAAACGGGCTCCCTATTGGTTTTTCGTGGCTCTGGAGGCTTGCGGCGGCGGAACTCCCGATCTAGGTTTGTTTCTGGGGGTTTCTCGATTTATAGGAGTTTTTGGCGTCGGTCTCACGTCAAGGCGGTGCCCGAGGGGCCCACAAGCTAGGGGGGCGAGCCCTAGGGGGGGAGTCCCCAGGCTTGTGGCCTCCTCGGTCACTTCCTGGCCCAACTTTTTGCTCCAGTATTTTTTATATTTTCCAAAAATATTCTCCGTAAATTTTCAGTCCATTCTGAGAACTTTTATTTCTGCACAAAAACAACACCAAGGTAGCTCTGCTGAAAACAACGTCAGTCCGGGTTAGTTCTAATAAAATCATACCAAAATCATATAGAATTATTGTAAACATGGCATGAATACTTCATAAATTATAGATACGTTGGAGACGCATCAGCATCCCCAAGCTTAATTCCTGCTCGTCCTCGAGTAGGTAAATGATAAAAGAAATAATTTATGAAGTGTGAATGCTACCTAACATGTTCATCATATTCTTTTCTTCTTTGTATAGCATGGACATTTGGACTTGAAAATGATTCAAAGCAATAGTCTAGTTTTAACATAATGACTTCAATACTCAAGCATGTCAACAAGCAACCATGTCTTTCAAAATATCAACACTAAAGAAAGCTATCCCTAGCCCATCATGCTCAATCATTGATCCATTCATGAAACACACTCAAATATTAGCTATGCCTAATGCTCAAGTACGATCATAGTGCCCCCTAGTTGGTGCTTATAAGAGAAGATGGAGACTCAAAGCAAAAATAAAAATTGCATAAAGTAAATAGATAGGCCCTTCGCAGAGGGAAGTAGGGATTTGTAGAGGTGCCAGAGCTCAAGGTTTAAATTGAGAGAGAAAAATATTTTGAGTGGCATGCTTTTCCTGTCAACGAAAACGACAAAGTAGCTCACAATACTTTCCATGCTAGATGTATCATAGGCGGTTCCCAAACAAAAAATAAAGTTTTTACTCCCCCTCCACCAATCAATCACACTCCACGGCGAGCCGAATCCACGGGTACCGTCCATACAAACAACAATCCTGGGGGAGTTTTGTTTCATTATATTTTGTTTTGATTTTTGAGCATGGAACTGGGAATCCCGAATACCAGCCACTTTCTCGTGAATGATAGTGAATCAACACATATCGTGAGAATAACACACCTAGCATGGAAAAATATTGGATACTCCCCACCGTTTCATGAGCGGTACGGGCACACAAAAGAGAAAATCTATTTTGAAAATTTAGAGATGGCCCATACAAATTTGCTTGGAACGGATGGAAATACCGCATATAGGTAGGTATGGTGGACTCATAAGGCAAAACTTGGTTTAAGGATTTTGGATCCACAAGTTGTATTTCTACTTAGTACAAATGGAGGCTAGCAAATAGATTGGGAAGTAACCAAACCAAGAAACAAAAATTCACATAAGTGAGCATTGAACATAGCTAACACCGAATAATGCACCACAAGTAGGATGTAACTTCATTGCATAACTATTGACTTTCGTACTTGCATAGGGAATCACAAACCTTAACACCAATATTCCTACTAAAGCATAATTACTCACTAACATGACTCACATATTACTATCATCATGTTTCAAAACTACTACAAAGAATCAAGTTTAATTTGTCCCATGATCTACATGAAAGTTTTTATTATATCCTCCTTGGATATCTATCACTTTGGGACTAGTTTCATATATTGCCATTGCTTTTTTTGACAAGCTCAAACAATTTTAAATGAAGCACAAGAGCATAAAGATTTCATCCCTCAAAAAGGTATAAGTGTAGCATGAGAGGAAATGACAAGCTACTCTCAAAAGATATAAGTGAAGATCAATGAGTAGTCAAACAATTAAGTAGCTATGTGAGTACTCTCTCTCTCTCTCTCAATAAATATTTTCAGATTTGAGTACTTTATTCAAACAGCAAACTAAACAAAAATAGAACTCCAAGAATAGCACGCATAATGTGAACGAATAAAAATTTAGGCTCAACATAGGCTAACCAATAGTTGACGAAGGGAGATGGGATGAGTAGCATCCCCAAGCTTAGATGCTTGAGACTTCTTGAAATATTTACTTGTTGATATGGGGTGTCCCGATCTTCTCAGTAAGCGGCGGTGGTGATGATGAAGATGATAGATAACTTGTATGTCGCCGATGAACTCTCCCTTGCTTGATCCCTGATGCCAATGCAAAAGGTCTCAACCCTTTGGATATTCACAACGTCACACACTTGCGCACGTAGCCGTCGACCACGAAACGGTATAATTGCAATATACTAATTCCCAATGGAACAACAGATTACACTCAACTTGCAGTATATGATCTCCAGATCGATACGAATTGGAGATGAGGATTCAAGATGAATGCTTACAAGCAATCTCAAGAACTAGGGTTTATCTTAAACGTGGTCTAACCTTAACTAACTCTAGGGGACGGGTATTTATAGTCTAAAACGAGATCGAAGGGGTACACGGGCTGGACAGCCCAAAACCTGCGCGCAGGCAGAGCGGTACTACCGCTTATGGCAAGCGGTACTACCGTGATAAGCGGTACTACCGCTCGTACAAATATCAAGTGCCGCTTTAGTACCGCTTGGGGTCGCTTGGATTCCAGAAGAAATTTCCTAAGCGGTACTAGGACGGTAGTACTGGGGCGGTACTACCGCTAAGCGGTACTACCGCTTGTGTGGGGCGGTACTACCGCCCTGGAAACTGCAGGGTCTTCCTCCCTTCCCAGCTGCAATGCCTCCTTGCTCCCCTCCTTGCTCCCTTGTGACATGCCTTCCTCTCCAATGTACCTAATGACACATACACACAAGGATTTAGGCAGTATAAAGCTCTCATTAAAATAAATAGCATTATCAACTAAGAGAGAATTCACCTGTTGTTCTAGTAACTTAGCACGAGCTCTTGTAATTGGACCAATCCTGATTTCATCATTGGACATCTTCTTTGCAGCAACAGGTTGTTTATCTTCATGAGGTAGAGAGGGAACCATAGTAGGGATATCCTCATCACTTGTGGTGCCTTGGGCATCCCCAAGCTTGAGCTTTTGTATCTCGTTGAATCCTCTCATACCACGGTTTCACCTATTCTCAAAAACTTCATCCACACAAAACTCGAAAAGAACTCGTGAGATAGGTTAGTACACATAAGAACAAATCAACACTTCATGTACTGCCAAGACATGTTGCACAATAATTTCCAAACCTCATCTACTGTTTACTATTGTTTCCACAATTTATATCTACCAATATAGGCTATGGAAACTATAGGATAAGTGGATAACAAAACTATGACAGCAATCTGTCCAAACAGAACAGTCTATAGCAATTTATGAAAACAGTGTACTTGTTTAACTCAAAAAATTATGAAAATGTAGGACATGCTATAAACTTTATATGACAACACTGTGTAAAAATTTCAAGAACTTTCCACGTTCCAGTAAAATATGAAAATTCAAACACTACAGAAAAAGTTTCTGTTTTTACACAGCACATATCAAAACATGCAATGCAAGCATCCTAATGCAATTCTTGGAACTTTTTATTGAAAAACAAGATTATAAATAACACCTAACAAAGAACAACAAAATAATATGACGCTCCAAGCAAAACTCATATTATGTGACGAATAAAAATATAGCTCCAAGTAAGATATACCGATAGTGTTGAAGACGAAAGAGGGAATGCCTTCCGGGGCATCCCCAAGCTTAGGGGCTTGAGTCTTCCTTGGATATTACCTTGGGGGTGCCTTGGGCATCCCCAATCTTAGATTATTGTCACTCCTTATTCTTCTCATATCGGTGTCTCACCCAAAACTTGAAAACTTCAATCACACAAAACTTAACGGAACTTCGTGAGAAGGGTTAGTGTAATAAAGATAGATCATTCACTTAGGTACTGTCAAGACAAGATTCATAATTGTTTCCATATGATACGTACTGTATTCTATCATTCCCATAATTTATACCGCTAAATATAAGCTATGGAAACACTAAAACAAGCAAACTATGCATGCAAAACAGAATCTGTCAAAAACAGAACTGTCAGTGAAGATCTGTAGTGTAACCATACTTCCCTGTCTCTAAAAATTCTGAAAAATTAGGAAAATCTAGGAAATTTGTATATCAATCATGTGTAAAACATTCAGATCAAAATCACGTTCCAGTGAATTTACAAAATTCCTGGACTGAGAGCAAAAGTTTCTGTTTTTGCACAGATACAAGTCAACTATCATCCACACTATCCCAAAGGCTTTACTTGGCACTTTATTGAAACAAAAGCTATAAAACATGATTACTACAGTAGCTTAATCATGTGAACACACCAAAACAGAAGGTATAAATATTGGGTTGTCTCCCAACAAGCGCTTTTCTTTAATGCCTTTTAGCTAGGCATGATGATTTCAATGATGCTCACATAGGAATAATAATTGAAACATGCAAAAGAGCATCATGAATCTCATGACAAGCACATTTAAGTCTAACCCACTTCCTATGCATAGGGATTTTGTGAGCAAACAATTTATGGGAACAAGAATCAACTAGCATAGGAAGGCAAAACAAGCATGACTTCAAAACTTTCAACACATAGAGAGGAAACTTGATATTATTGCAATATGTAGAAGCATAAGATCCTCTCTCATAATAATTTTCAGTAGCATCATGAAGGAATTCCACAATATAACCAGCACATAAAGCATTATTTTCATGATCTACAAGCATAGAAAATTTGTCACTCTCCACATAAGCAATTTTCTTCTCATTCATAATAGTGGGAGCAAACTCAACAAGATAACTATCATGAGATACTTGATTGACATAACCACTTTGAATATTAAAATCATGATGACAAGTTTCATGATTACTATCACTCTTTATAGCATACGTGTCATCACAATAATCATCATAGATAGGAGGCATGCCATCATCATAATAGTTTTGCTCATCAAAACTTGGGGGACTAAAAATATCATCTTCATCAAACATAGCTTCCCCAAGCTTGTGGCTTTGCATATAATTAGCATCATGGATATTCAGAGAATTCATACTAGCAATATTGCAATCACTCTCATCATTCAAGGAATTCTCAATAAGTATTTTCATAAATTCTTCCTCTACCAATTGAGCACAATTTTCCAAACCATCATTTTCACGAAAGACATTAAAAAGACGAACCAATTGATGCAACCTAAACTCCATTTTTTTGTAGTTTTCTTTTATAAAACAAAACTAGTGATAAAACAAGAAACTAAAAGATTCAATTGCAAGATCTAAAGATATACCTTCAAGCCCTCACCTCCCCGGCAATGGCGCCAGAAAAGAGCTTGATGTCTACTACGCAACCTTCTTCTTGTAGACTCGTGTTGGGCCTCCAAGCGCAGAGTTTTCTAGGACAGTAGCAAATTTCCCTCAAGTGGATGACCTAAGGTTTATCAATCCGTGGGAGGCATAGGATGAAGATGGTCTCTCTCAAGCAACCCTGCAATCAAATAACAAAGAGTCTCTTGTGTCCCCAACACACCCAATACAATGGTAAATTGTATAGGTGCACTAGTTCGGCGAAGAGATGGTGATACAAGTGTAATATGGATGGTAGATATAGGTTTTTGTAATCTGAAAATATAAAAACAGCAAGGTAACTAATGATAAAAGTGAGCACAAACGGTATTGCAATGCTTGAAAACAAGGCCTAGGGTTCATACTTTCACTAGTGCAAGTTCTCTCAACAATACTAACATAGTTGAATCATATATAAATCCCTCACGTGCGACAAAGAGTTCACTCCAAAGTCACAAATAGCAGAGAACAAACAAAGAAATTATTGTAGGGTACGAAACCACCTCAAAGTTTTCTTTTCCGATCAATCTTATGAGCTATCCCTATAAGTGTCACGAACAGCCCTAGAGTTCGTACTAAAATAACACCTTAAGATACACATCAACCCAAACCCTAATGTCACCTAGATACTCCAATGTCACCACAAGTACCCATGGGCTTGATTATACGATATGCATCACATAATTTGAGATTCATCATGTTCAATCCAACACAAAGAACTTCAAAGAGTGCCCCAAAGTTTCTACCGGAGAGTCAAGACGAAAACGTGTGCCAACCCCTATGCATAGATTCCCAAGGTCACGGAACCCGCAAGTTGATCACCAAAACATACATCAAGTAGATCAATAGAACATCCCATTGTCACCACAGATATCCCATCGCAAGACATACATCAAGTGTTCTCAAATCCTTAAAGACTCAATCCGATAAGAAAACTTCAAAGGGAAAACTCCATATGATTCATCTATATTAATAAAGCTCGCGGTACATCAAGATCGTGTCATCTCAAGAACACGAGAGAGAGAGATCAAACACATAGCTACTGATACATACCCTTAGCCCCGATGGTTAACTACTCCCTCCTCGTCATGGAGACCGCCGGGATGATGAAGATGGCCTCCGGTGATGGTTTCCCCCTCCGGCAGGGTGCTGGAACGGGCTCCCTATTGGTTTTTCGTGGCTCTGGAGGCTTGCGGCGGTGTAACTCCCGATCTAGGTTTGTTTCTGGGGGTTTCTCGATTTATAGGAGTTTTTGGCATCGGTCTCACGTCAAGGCGGTGCCCGAGGGGCCCACAAGCTAGGGGCGCGCCCTAGGGGGGAAGGGGGGGGGGCGCCCCCCAGGCTTGTGGCCTCCTCGGTCACTTCCTGGCCCAATTTTTTGCTCCAGTATTTTTTATATTTTCCAAAAATATTCTCCGTAAATTTTCAGCCCATTCCGAGAACTTTTATTTCTGCACAAAAACAACACCATGGTAGGTCTGCTGAAAACAGCGTCAGTCCGGGTTAGTTCTAATAAAATCATACCAAAATCATATAGAATTATTGTAAACATGGCATGAATACTTCATAAATTATAGATACGTTGGAGACGTATCACACCGCATTTTCATGGTTTGTTGCTTTACCACATGACTCTATACTCTTATGGTTGCAACTACAAAAAAACCATTATCACTTTTAGAGTGGCAATAATGAGCTTAAATTGTCACATCTTCCACTGGTAAAGCAAAAACATGATGAATCGATCATCGAATATGTCAAAAGCTCTAGAGATATAAAAAACCTATGTTATAGCTTAGTGATAACCGAGAAAACTTGGCAGATCTTGTGTTTAATAGTTTGAAGACTCCATTAAATAAATGCTAGAAACCTATGAGTTCTAAAATATTAATCAAGACTTGCCAAAAGCTTTGGTTCAAAACAAGTTAGAGATGCTCATAGGTCCACAACTAATCGTCATAGAATGCATATGGTTCAGTATGATGGCGATGACTGAGAAAATGAGGTTGATGTCTATGCCACTAGATTTATTTGGTCCTCAAAGAACAAACCTTATACATGCAATGATATTAATATGGTTCACAAGAATCATGATGAGGAGGTGAAATATATTTTTGATATATCTACCCGTGATATATTTGATGTTTTTTTGCAAGATAATATGATTAGAATATCACATACCTTACCACCATTTGAATAGCTAAATCGTTATTCTTATTACAAGTATCATCATTCATTTTCTTATGATATTAATGATTGCAATGTTTTCCTACAACAGAACAATTGGCCATTAATGACGGGTGAGTGGATTTTTCTAGGACACAAGTTGATAAAAAACCATTCCTGATGAACAATTGACTTGGAGGGGAAGAAGATCTTAATTCTACCAAACATAGCCGAATCAGATAATAAGAATATTATTATTATTGGTGAACCCAGAAAAAACAAGGAAATCGACAAGTGAACATATCAATAATTTTTTATCGTTTCATGCTATTACAGTATCACATTTGAATATATATTTTTGGACTAACCTATTTCTTTTGTGCCAAAAGATAGTTGCTAATTTCCATGATTTGCACTTCTCACAAAATCCATATCTACGGAGATAAAAAACCATGGGATTTAATATGATTTTACCAAGACACGAAGAGTCTAGAATGTGCCGACAGCTGCCAAGGGCCACCCAGGGGCGCCACGTGGCCTGGTGGCACGACCAAGGGGCCACCCGCATGGCTTGGCCGCATGGGCCCCATGGCACCGTCTTATGCCTATTCTTTTGCCTATAAATTCCTAAAATTGATAAACAATCGGTACCATTTTTTGGCGATTTTTTCCTCCACCGCAAGTTCCTGTTCTAGGGGGATCCAATCTGGAGACCTATTCTGGCACCCTGTCAAAGGTGGAATCCATCATCAGAGCCATCTTCATCAACCGTGCTGCCTCCATGCTCATGTGTGAGTAGTTTTCTTAGGACCTTAGGGTCAATAGCAACAGCTAGATGGTATCCCACCTCCCTTATGATTCAACAAAAAGTTCACGTGAGCTGCCTCACATGATCGGGATCCATATGATGTAATCGGTGGTTTTGTTTGTTAGGATATGATGAATTGTCACTTTATGATCAGATTTTTCATTGAATTATATTAAATCTTTTGAAGTTTCTCTGGTGTATAATTAAGTAGCTATGTATGCTTTCCGATCTATTTGCGTCTCTGGACAAGATTGATAGGTAGTTCTTCACGTGACGTGGTGCATAGTAGTGGGTTCAATCTTGCGGTTAATTCGATCCCAGTGGCAGTAAGATATTAGGCACGTATTGTATTATTGATACTAAGGATGAAACGATGATTTGTTTACCACAATTAGATGATAGTTTTACTGTCTACATTATGTGTTGAGGAAATCGTTAACTTGTAGTTGCTCGGTTGGCTGGCGAGTAAGGGATTAACAGGTTAATCGGCAAGTTAATCCATTAATCTGACTATTTATCAGTTTACCGGCTACTCGGTGACCCTGCGAGTAGAGATTAATCGACAAATTAACTTGTAAATTCTTGAACAGGGACATTATGTCATCATGCTTATTGCAATGCTCTATTTACCATGAACTTAGTACATTGAGATGCATGCTGGATAGCAGTCTTGGGGTGGAGTATTAGTTGTAGATGTTGTTGGATAACGATCTACATATCAGAGACATAATACCTATACAAGATTATGCCATGAATGATGTAGTCATAAATATAAATATTGCAAATTAAATAATGCCCAATTGGGGTAACCATCCTTTATAAAAAAATTGATGTCCAACTATAATTTGTTCACCACACCACACTTATCTGCTTGGAAAGATGCCACTAGTGAACCTATGGCCAAGGGGTCCACTTTATATTACTGAAAACATTTATTTTATTTTATCTATCTATCAATTCCTAGCTTACCATGCAATTTACCCTTGTAACTAGCAGGACAAGAAGCTTGAGAACCTTCTTGAAACATTGGGGGCAAGAGTGTGTTGTGTTTTGTGTGCAGGTAAGCGTGACTTTATCTACTGGAAGAACTCCTTTTGGTTCAATTAACCTTGGTTCTGAATCGAGGAATATACTTATTGCCAGGTTACTTCACCTTATAATTGGGGGCTACCCAATCACTCTTATGACAAAGCAAGCCACAATGTCATGGGAAGAGAGATTGTGCTTGACAAGCTACCCGATGGCAAGGAGGTATTGAAGATCACAATAAAAAATCCTACAGTCGGGGGGGGGGGAGGAAGGAGGGGCAACCATAATTGCAATAGAATACTTGTTTTAAATTTATCAAGCCTAAGAATATGTGAAGCTAAGGTGCATCGCAAGTGAATCAATCCAACTTTCCATATGTTGTCGTCCAAATCTACCAATCATGCGGACGTTTCTAGATCTAATCATACCAGTACCAAACGGAGTCCAATCGCGATGAAATTTTTTGGAGATTTTTTTGGACCAGAAGGAAGCCAGTTGGCCAAAGAAGTACCAGGGAGGGGACCCAGGCCGCCCACAAGACACCAGGGCGCACCAGAGGCCCCTAACGCGCCCTGGTGTGTTGTGGCCGCCTCGGAAGTCCCCTCCACCGCCTCTGAGCTCTATAAATACCCAAATATTCCAGAAACCCCAAAGGAGTCGACGAAAAACACTTCCATCCGCCGCAAGTTCCAGAACCGCGAGATCCAATCTAAGACCATCACGGAGGGGTTCATCATCCTCATTGGTGCCACTCCGATGATGTGTGAGTAGTCCACCATAGACCTACGGGTCCGTAGGCAGTAGCTAGATGGCTTTCTCTCTCTCTCTCTTTTTATTCTCAGTACAATGGTCTCTTGGAGATCTATTTGATTTAATGACTTTTTGCGGTGTGTTTGTTGGGATCCAATGAATTTTGAGTTCATGATCAGTTTCTATCCATGAATATTATTTGAGTCTTCTTTGATCTCTTATATGGATGATTACTTATAGCCTCGTATTTCTTCTTCGAATCTTTGGTTTAGTTAGGCCAACTAGATCGATTTTTCTTGCCAAGGGAAGATGTGCTTTGTGATGGGTTCGATCTTGCAGTGTCCTCTCCCAGTGACAGAATGGGTAGCGAGGCACGCATGTATCATTGCTATTAAGGATAACAAGATGGGGTCTATCCCTACATGAATAGATCTTGTCTACATCATGTCACCGTTCTTATTGCATTACTCCGTTTTCCCATGAACTTAATACACTAGATGCATGCTGGATAGCGGTTGATGTGTGGAGTAACAGTAGTAGATGCAGAATCGTTTCGGTCTACTAATCTTGGACGTGATGCCTATATAATGATCATCGCCTTGGATATCTTCATGATTATTTGATCTTCCATCAATTGCCCAACAGTAATTTGTTCACCCACCATGTGCTATACTCATGAGAGAAGCCACTAGTGAAACCTACGGCCCCCGGGTCTACTTTTCCAACATATTGCTTTCCGATCTATCTTTTGCCGCTTTTTGTTTTCAGATCTATTATTCCAAAAACCCAAAAATACCTCGCTGCACTTTTTATTTGCCTCTTTTATTTTGTGTTTTTGTGCGATCTATCTATTTAATCTATGACAATCTAATCTATCTTTTTACCGTGGAGAGATTGACAACCTCTCTTACGCGTCGGGTTGCAAGTATTTGTTCTTTGTGTGTAGGTACCATTTACATAGTGTTGCGTGGTTCTACTACTGGTTCAATAACCTTGGTTTCATAACTGAGGGAAATACTTACCGTCGCTGTGCTGCATCATCCCTTCCTCTTTGGGGAAGCACCGACGCAGTCTCAAGCCACGTCAAAAGGAATTTCTGGCGTCGTTACCGGGGAGACATCATCAACATCTATCAGGTTCCTAATCACAAATCTCATCTCCTTGCAATTACATTATTTGCCATTTGCCTCGCGTTTTCCTCTCCCCCACTTCACAAATTTGCCGTTTTATTTGCCCTTTTTTCGTTTGCCTTTTTCTCGCCAGATCTCTTGTTTGCCTACCTTGTTGTTATGGCTAGTTCTTCCTCTATTGCGTGTACTCTCGAGAATGAAGTTCTAAATTTTAAGAAAAAGGGAGGGGAGAACCTAAAAGATGCTTGGTATAGGATTTGCAATGCTCATAATAGATCTATTCATAAGCAATCTATCCTTGTTCTTCTTCGCAGTTTTTATGTGGGCATTACCACTTGGTATAGATTCGTCCTTGATACAATTACCGGTGGGAATTTCTTGATATGTCCATCTTTGGACGCTTTTAATGCTATGGGAAATTTAGTGGGTTCACCATCTCTCATGATCAATGAAACAACCTTAACTCTCGAACATGTTATGGAAAGGCTAGATGCTATTGAAAAGAAGATGATTACCAAAGAACATCTTGAAAATTTAGATAAGAAAATGCATAATCTTGCTAATAAAATTGGGTCAAAAGCGGGAGATGCCTTTAAATTATTGAAGGAAAAGGAAACCGTAGTTAACGAAAGAATAGAAGAAAGTCCCTACCGGATTGATAAGTTGGAAGAAATTTTTAGTAACTTGAGTTCGGCCTTTTCTTCTGTTAAGACTATTGAAAAAACTCCTGTAAAAATTTGCAAGACCACGCAAGTCACTAAGAACAAAGGTGCCACATCTAATAGCCACAAGGGAGATCTTAAAATGATTAGTATTCATCCCAATTTTGTTGAAATAGTAAAAGACACTACTTAAAAGAATGAATTTTTGGTCTTATTCCTAGAAGTATTGTCATTGAGAGTGTTCATGCTAAATTCTTGAAGAAATCTAGTTGTGTGATTGAGGAGTTGAAACCAAAGATGACAACACTTGAATATGTGCTTTATGCCTAGCTAGGGGCGTAAAACGATAGCGCTTGTTGGGAGGTAACCCAATGAATAAATTTATTTTCACCTTTTTATTTCTGTTCTTGAGTGTTGAAACAATTATGCTACTGTTATGATTGTGTTTTTTATGTTTTAATTAGTGTTTTTGCCAAGTAAAGCCTTTTGGATGATTCACAAGATGAGTAGAAACAATGCTGAATCTGAAACAGAAACTTTGACTCCAGTGCATGAATTTAATTTTTTTACTGGAGCTTCATAATGATCTGAAATTTTAACACAGTATTTCTATACAAATTATTTACATTGTATTAATTTTTCAGAATTTTTAGAGTGACAGAAGTATGGTTAGAGTACAGATTACTACAGATTGTTCTGTTTTTGACAGATTCTGTTTTCGTTGCATTGTGTGCTTGTTTTGATGAATCTATGGTTTGTATTGAAGGGTATAAGCCATGGTAAAGTTAGAATACAGTAGATATAATGCAATAATAAAATATGAATGGGTTTGCAACAGTACTTAGAGTGATGATTTGCTTTATTATACTAACGGATCTCACGAAGGTTTTGTTGAGTTTTGTGTGATTGAAGTTTTCAAGTTTTGGGTGAGATCACGATGGATGAAGGAATAAGGAGTGAAAAGAGCCTAAGCTTGGCAATGCTACAGAACCCCCAAGATAATATCCAAGGAGAAACAAGCAACTAATCTTGGGGATGCCCCGAGTGGCATCCCCTCTTTCTTCTAACGACCATCGGTATTTTACTTGGAGATATATTTTTATTCGTCACATATCATGAGTTTTGCTTGGAGCGTCTTGTATTATTTGAGTCTTTGCTTGATTTTCTTTTTAGTTTGTCACAAGTATCCTTGGTGGACACACCTATTTGATAGAGCCAAAATTATACTATGATTTGTTAGAATTGCTCTATATGCTTCACTTAAATTTTTTGAGCTATGGAATTGCTCTAGTGCTTCACTTTTATCTTTTTGAGCACGGTGTGCTTTTAAACTTTGGAAGAAACACTCTCATGATTCACTTAGATTAATTTGAGAGTTAGTAATTTTTTTAAGAAATTCTCTCATGCTTCACTTATACTATTTTGAGAGATGAAAGTTTTGCTCATGTTCTTCACTTAAATTTATTTGAGCTTGTCAAAAGCAATGGCAATATATGAAACTAGTCCCAAAGTGATAGATATTGAAGAGGGATATAATAAAAACTTTCATGAAGATCATTGGACAAATTAAACTTGATTCCTTGTAATAGTTTTGAGACATGATGATAGTGATATGTGAGTCATGTTGGTGAGTAATTATGCTTTAGTAAGAATATTGGTGTTAAGGTTTGTGATTCCCTATGCAAGCACGAAAGTCAATAGTTATGCAATGAAATTACATCCTACTTATGGTGCATTATTCGGTGTTAGTTATGCTTAATGCTTGTTTATGTGAATTTTTGTTTCTTGGTTGGCTGCTTCTCAATCTATTTGCTAGCCTCCACTTGTACTAAGTAGAAATACTACTTGTGCATCCAAAATCCTTAAAACCAGTTTTGCCTTATGAGTCCACCATACCTACCTATATGCGGTATTTCCATGCCATTCTAAGCAAATTTGTATGTGCCATCTCTAATTTTCAAAATGAATTTCCTTTTTGTGTGCTCGTACCGCTCATGAAACGGTAGGGGTGTCCAATATTTTTCCATGCTAGATGTGCTATTCTCAAGATGAGTGTTTATTCACTTGTCATTGCAAGAGAGTAAGGCGGTAATAGGGATGGCCAGTCCCGAAATGAAAAGAAATTTACTTTATGTTGTCAAATAATAAATTCCTTGGAAAGTGCTGGTATGGAAGGCAACCGTGGATACGGCTAGCCATGGATTATGAAAGAATGGTGGAAAAAGGAATAAACTTTACTCTATGTTTGGGAACCGCTTATGATGTATCTAGCATGGAAAGTATTGAGAACTACTCGGTCGTTTCCGTTGACAGGAAAGGCATGCCAGATGCCACCCAAAATATTTTCTCTCTCTCAATTTAAGCTTTGAGCTCTGGCACCTCTACAAATCCCTACTTCCCTCTGCGAAGGGCCTAACCATTTACTTTATGCAATTTTTATTTTTAATTTGAGTCTCCATCTTCTTTTATAAAGCACCATCTAGGGGGCACTATGATCATACTTGTGCATTGGGTGTAGTTAATATTTGAGTGTGTTTCATGAATGGATCAATGATTGAGCATGATGGGCTAGGGATAACTTTCTTTAGTGTTGATATTTTGAAAGACATGGTTGCTTGTTGGAATGCTTGAGTATTAAAGTCTTTATGTCAAAACTAGACTATTGCTTTGAACCATCTAAAAGTCCAAATGTCCATGCCACAAAAGAAAAGAATATGTGATGAACATGTTAGGCAGTATTCCACAACAAAAATTCTGTTTTTATCATTTACCTACTCGAGGACGAGTAGGAATTAAGCTTGGGGATGCTGATACGTCTCCAACGTATCTATAATTTTTGATTGTTCCATGCTGTTATATTATCATTCTTGGGTGTTTTACAATAATTTTATAGCAACTTTATATCATTTTTGGGGACTAACCTATTGACATAGTGCCAAGTGCCAGTTGTTGTTTTTTTGCTTATTTTTTTTACTTCGCAGAATATCAGTACCAAACGGAGTCCAATCGCGATGAAACTTTTTGGAGATTTTTTTTGAGACCAAAACGAAGCCAGTGGGCCAAAGAAGTACCCAGGAGGGGGCGCATGCCGCCCACAAGACACCAGGGCGCGCCAGAGGCCCTCGGCGCGCCCTGGTGGGTTGTGGCCGCCTCGGGAGTCCCCTCCACCGCCTCTGAGCTCTATAACTACCGAAATATTCCAGAAAACCTAAAGGACTCGACGAAAAACACTTCCAGCTGCCGCAAGTTCCAGAATCGCGAGATCCAATCTAACACCATCACGGAGGGGTTCATCATCCTCATTGATGCCTCTCCGATGATGCATGTGTAGTCCACCATAGACCTACGGGTCCGTAGGCAGTAGCTAGATGGCTTTCTCTTTCTCTTTTGATTCTCAATACAATGGTCTCTTGAAGATCTATTTGATGTAATGACTTTTTGCGGTGTGTTTGTTGGGATCCGATGAATTTTGAGTTCATGATCAGTCTCTATCCATGAATATTATTTGAGTCTTCTTTGATCTCTTATATGCATGATTACTTATAGCCTCGTATTTCTTCTTCGAATATTTGGTTTAGTTAGGCCAACTAGATCGATTTTTCTTGCCATGGGAAGAGGTGCTTTGTGATGGGTTCGATCTTGTGGTGTCCTCGCCCAGTGACAGAAGGGGTAGCGAGGCACGCATGTATCGTTGCTATTAAGGATAACAAGATGGGGTCTATTCCTACATGAATAGATCTTGTCTACATCATTTCACCGTTCTTATTGCATTACTCCATTTTTCCATGAACTTAATACACTTGATGCCTGCTGGATAGCGGTCGATGTGTGGAGTAATAGTAGTAGATGCAGAATCGTTTTGGTCTACTAATCTTGGACGTGATGCCTATATAATGATCATCGCCTTGGATATCGTCATGATTATTTGATCTTCTATCAATTGCCCAACAGTAATTTGTTCACCCACCGTGTGCTATACTCATGAGAGAAGCCACTAGTGAAACCTACGGCCCCCGGGTCTACTTTTCCAACATATGGCTTTCCGATCTATCTTTTGCCGCTTTTTATTTTTAGATCTATTATTCCAAAAATCCAAAAATACTTTGCTGCACTTTTTATTTGCCTCTTTTATTTTGTATTCTTGTGCGATCTATCTATCCAATCTATTACAATCTAATCTATCTTTTTACCGTGGAAAGATTAACAACCTCTCTTACCCGTCGGGTTGCAAGTATTTGTTCTTTGTGTGCAGGTACCGTTTACATAGTGTTGCGTGGTTCTCCTACTGGTTCGATAACCTTGGTTTCATTACTGAGGGAAATACTTACCGTCGCTGTGCTGCATCATCGCTTCCTCTTTGGGGAAATACCGCGCAGTCTCAAGCCACATCACCAAGCATACCAAAGCCGCCTATAATAAGCTCGCCGAAGGCAGTTATTATTGTTGTACACAGATCCAGAGTTGGTTAGAAATATGAAACCACATGCAGAAACATTGGGGGCGGTTTTAATTTTGAAACCGCCTTCAATTAGTCACATGTGCAGGCTAGTGGTAATGAAAAAGTGCCTACACAAGCGAGTAGCCTTGGGGCCCAACATTTGCCGTCTATGTGTGCAGGTTATCAGGAATCACACATTCAGTTTTCATCTATTTTCTAGCCCTTCCCCTATCCACGACCAAACCCTAGCACGGACGTCGAGCATGTTGAGACTTCTACCTTCTTATTAGGTGAGTGTCGTAGAGCTAGCACTTCACCGAATGGGGGTGGAGCGACGATAGGCCAGCCCATTCCCAGGCGGCCTGACTACATATATATCGGCCCATCCATTGTGGCTTGGTGGTAGATCCGCTCGAACAAGGGTGACATGGTAGTAGATCAACCCATTCCCGATGGTGCGACTACATATTTGCCCATTTGTAGCAGCTTGATGGTAGATCCACCCGGAGTTGTGCGGCGCGGTAAAAAAATCCAGTACAAGTACATCATCGACCTAGTTCGTTCAGTAGTGTTGGGGATGTGGTTTTCGTGAGGGGAATGTCCCCGCTGTTGACCTCTTTGAGTCCTCGCCTTACGATGACATTGTCTCGGATATCCTCCTAGGTGATCTCCCAACCTTGCACCGGTGGATTTTTTTGGTTGATTTGATGTTATATGCTTATGTATTTGTGTAGGCCAATTTGATGCTATATGATTATGAATTTGTGTTGGCTATTTGATGCTTTATGATTATGGATTTGTTGGGGAACGTTGCATGGGAAACAATTTTTTTTCCTACGAACACCCAAGAACTATCTATGGAGATTAACAGCTACGAGAGGGGGAATGCATCTACATACCCTTGTAGATCGCTAAGCGAGAAGCGTTAAGAAACGCGGTTGGTGTAGTTGAACGTCTTCGCGATCCAATCACGATCTGTCCCGCGATCAAATCTTGTTCCGTTCTGATCTAGCGCCGAACGGACGGCACCTCCGCGTTCAGCACACGTACAGCTCGATGACGTCTCCACCTCCTTGATCCAGCAAGCGAGGGTGGAGAGGTAGATGAGATCTCCGGCATCATGATGGCGTGGTGGCGGTGGTGGTGGAGCTGTTCCGGCAGGGCTTCGCCAAGCACTACCGAAACCGATCTGGAGGAGAAACTGATCTAGAGGGAGGGAGAGGGCTGCGCCGTGGCTTAAGGGTCCGGCTGCCCTCTCCTCCCTCAAGTATATATAGGGGAGGGGTGGAGGTGCGGCCGCCCTAGGGTTTCCCCTAGGGTTGGGCGGCGGCCAAGGGGGCAGCCTTGGCCCCCAAGGCAAGGGGGCAGCGGCCACCCTTGGGCCAGCCCTTGCCCTGGCCGCATGGGCCTTGGGGTGGTGGGTGCGCCAGCCATTCATAATATATACGTATCCGGTTTGAGACTCAGAGTCATCCGGATCTGTGTCAAAGCTAGCATCGACGTAACCCTTTATGATGAGCTCTTGATCACCACCATAAACGAGAAACATTTCCTTAGTCCTTTTTAGGTACTTAAGGATATTCTTGACCGCTGTCCAGTCTTCCATTCCTGGATTACTTTGAAACCTCACTGCCATACTTATGGCAAGGCTGACATCTGGTCTTGTGCACAGCATCGCATACATGATAGAGCCTATGGATGAAGCATAGGGGATGACACTCATCTTTTCTCTATCCTCTGTAGTCGCCGGGCATTGAGTCTTACTCAACTTCACACCTTGTAAGACAGGCAAGAACCCTTTCTTGGACTGATCCATTTTGAACTTCTTCAAAACCTTATCAAGATATGTGCTTTGTGAAAGTCCTATTAAACGTCTCGATCTATCTCTATAGATCTTGATGCCTTATATGTAAGAAGCTTCTCTAAGGTCTTTCATTGAAAAACTCTTGTTCAAATATATCTTCACGCTTTCTAAGAGTTCTATATTGTTTCCAATCAGCAATATGTCATCCACATATAATATTAGAAACGCTATAGAGCTCCCACTCACTTTCTTGTAAATACAAGCTTCTCCATAAACTTGTATGAACCCGAACGCTTTGATCACCTCATCAAAGCGAAGATTCCAACTCTAAGATGCCTGCACTAGTCCATAAATGGATCGCTGGAGCTTGCACACTTTGTCAGCATTTTCAGGATCGACAAAACCTTCTGGTTGCATCATATACAACTCTTCCTTAAGGAAACCATTAAGGAACACTGTTTTGACATCCATCTACCAGATTTCAGAATCGAAAAATGCAGCTATTGCTAACATAATCCTGACGGACTTAAGCATCGCTACGGGAGAGAAAGTCTCATCGTAGTCAACTCCTTGAACTTGTGAAAACCCTTTTGCAACAAGTCGAGCTTTATAGACGGTGACATTACCATCCGCGTTCGTGTTTTTCTTAAAGATCCATTTATTCTGTATGGCCTTATGATCATATGGTAAGTCCTCCAAAGTCCACACTTTGTTCTCATACATGGATCCTATCTCGAATTTCATGGCCTCTAGCCATTTGTTGGAATCCGGGCCCACCATCACTTCTTCACAGCTCGTAGGTTCACTGTTGTCTAACAACATGACCTCCAAGACAGGATTGTCGTACCACTCAGGGGCGGTACGATTCCTTGTCGACCTACGAGGCTCAGTAGTAACTTGATCTGAAGTTTCATGATCATCATCATTAGCTTCCTCTTCACTTGGTGTAGGCGCCGCAGAAACATCTTTCTGCATCACGCCACTATCCAATTGAAGTGACGGTTCAATAACCTCATCAAGTTCTACCTTCCTCCTGCTCAATTCTTTTGAGAGAAACTCTTTCTCGAGAAAGGACCCGTTCTTAGCAACAAACACTTTGCCCTCGGATCTAAGATAGAAGGTATACCCAACTATTTCCTTAGGGTAACCTATGAAGACGCATTTTTCCGCTTTGGGTTCGAGCTTATCAGGTTGAAGCCTTTTCACATAAGCGTCGCAACCCCAAACTTTAAGAAACGACAACTTAGGTTTCTTTCCAAACTATAATTCATACGGCGTCGTCTCAACGGATTTTGATGGTGCCCTATTTAAAGTGAATGCGGCTGTCTCTAATGCATAACCCCAAAACGATAGTGGCAGATCAGTGAGAGACATCATAGATCGTACCATATCCAATAGAGTACGATTATGACGTTCGGATACACCATTACGCTGTGGTGTTTCAGGTGGCGTAAGCTGTGAAACAATTCCACACCGTCTCAAATGCATAGCAAACTCATAACTCAGATATTCTCCACCACGATCAACTCGTAGAAACTTTATCTTCTTGTTACGATGATTTTCTACTTCACTCTGAAATTCCTTGAACTTTACAATGTTTCAGACTTGTGTTTCATTAAGTAAATATACCCATATATACTTAAATCATTAGTGAAGGTAAGAAAATAACGATATCCACCGCGCGCCTCAACACTCATTGGTCCGCACACATCAGTATGTCTGATTTCCAACAAGTCACTTGCCCGCTCCATTGTACCGGAGAACGGGGTTTTCGTCATCTTGCCCACGAGGCATGGTTCGCATGTATCAAGCGATTCAAAATTGATTGATTCCAAAAGTCCATCAGCATGGAGCTTCTTCATGCATTTTACACCAATATGACCTAAGCGGCAGTGCCACAAGAAAGTGGTACTATCATTATTAACTTTGCATCTTTTGGCATCAATGTTATGAATGTGTGTATCACTACTATCGAGATTCAACAAGAATAAACCATTCACAATGGGTGCATGACCATAAAAGATGTTACTCATACAAATAGAACAACCATTATTCTCTGATTTAAATGAAAAACCGTCTCACAATAAATAAGATCCAGATATAATGTTCATGCTCAACGCAGGCACCAAATAACAATTATTTAGGTTTACTACTAATCCTGATGGTAATTGAAGAGCGAGCGTGCCGACGGCGATCACATCAACCTTGGAACCATCTCTGACGCGCATCGTCACTTCATCCTCAGCCAGCCTCCGTTTATTCCGTAGTTCCTGTTTCGAGTTACAAATATGAGCAACCGAACCGGTATCAAATACCCAGACACTACTACGAGAGCTAGTGAGGTACACATCAATAACATGTATATAAAATATACCTTTGTTGACATTGCCAGCCTTCTTATCAGCTAGGTACTTGGGGCAATTCCGCTTCCAGTGGCCAGTCCCCTTGCAATAGAAGCACTCAGTCTCAGGCTTGGGTCCAGCCTTGGGTTTCTTCACGGGAGCGGAAACTTGCTTGCCACCCTTCTTGAAGTTTCCCTTCTTTCCCTTGCCTTTCTTGAAACTAGTGGTTTTATTCACCATCAACACTTGATGCTCCTTTTTGATTTCTACTTCCGCGACTTTCAGCATCGCGAATAGCTCGGAGACAGACTTTTCCATCCCTTGCATATTATAGTTCATCATGAAGCCTTTGTAGCTAGGTGGCAGTGACTGGAGAAGTCCGTCAGTGACCGTTTGGGGCGGAAGCTGGACTAAAAATCATTCAAACGGTTGTAGTACCCAGACATTCTGAGTACGTGCTCACTGACTGAACTATTCTCCTCCATCTTGCAGGTGAAGAACTTATCGGAGGTCTCATACCTCTCGATCCGGGCATTTGCTTGAAATATTAACTTCAACTCCTGGAACATCTCATATGCTCCATGGCGTTCAAAACGCTTTTGAAGTCCCGATTCTAAGCCGTATAACATGGCGCACTGAACTATAGAGTAGTCATCAGAACGTGCCTGCCAGGCATTCACAACGTCTACAGACGACGCTGGAGGGGGTGGCACACCAAGCAGCACATCAAGGACATAAGCCTTTTGCGAAGCTGTGAGGATAATCCTGAGATTACGGACCTAGCCTGCATAGTTACTTCCATCATCTTTCAACTTAGCTTTCTCTAGGAACGCATTAAAATTCAGGGGAGCTACTACGCGAGCTATTGATCTCCAACATAATTTTGCAAAGACAACTTTAGACTATGCTCATGATAATGAGTTCAATTAATCATATTACTAAAGAAATCCCACTCAAATGAACATCCCTCAGGTTGTCTAAGTGTAACATGATCCAAATCCACCAACCCAAGTCCGATCATCACGTGAGATGAGGTGGTTTCAATGGTGAACATCTCCATGTTGATAATATCGACTATATGACTCATGTTCGACCTTTCGGTCTCCTGTGTTCCGAGGCCATGTCTCTACATGCTAGGCTCGTCAATTTTAATCCAAGTATTCCATGTGTGTAAATCTGGCTTACACCCGTTGTATGCGAACGTAGAGTCTATCACACCCGATCATCACAAGGTGCTTCGAAATGACGAACCTTCGCAACGGTGCATACTCGGGGAGAACACAATTTTATCTTGAAATTTTAGTGAGATATCATCTTATAATGCTACCGTCGTTCTAAGCAAAATAAGATGCATAAACAGGATAAGCATCTCATGCAAATCATATAAGTGACATGATATGGCCATCATCATCTTGTGCTTTTGATCTCCATCTCCAAAGCACCGACATGATCACCATCGTCACCGGCATGACACCATGATCTCCATCATCGTGTCTTCATGTGGTTGTGGCGCCAACTACTGCTTTTACAACTATTGCTAACACATAGCGATAAAGTAAAGCAAAAGAAGGCAAAAATAATTAAAGACAACTCTATGGCTCCTGCCGGTTGCCGTACTCATCGACATGCGAGTCGCGATAATCTATACAAAACATGATCATCTCATACATCACATATATCACATCATGTCATTGGCCATATCACATCACAACATGCTCTGCAAAAACAAGTTAGACGTACTCTACTTTGTTGTTGCAAGTTATACGTGGCTGCTATGGGCAACTAGTAAGAACCATTCTTACCTACGCAAAGCTAGAACGGTGATAATAAAGTTGCCTTTTAACCTTATACAAGGACCGCCTCTGTCGAATCCGATTAAACTAAAGTGGGAGAGACAGACACCCACCAGCCATCTTTATGCAACAAGTGCATGTCAGTCGATGGAACCGGTCTCTCGTACGTGGACGAGTAAGGTTGGTCCGAGCCGCTTCATCCCACAATACCGCCGAATCAAGATAAGACTAAGGAAGTAAGCAATCTGAACATCAACGCCCACAAACTCTTTTGTGTTCTACTCGTGCATGTTATCTACGCATAGACCTAGCTCATGATGCCACTGTTGGGGAACGTTGCATGGGAAACAAAAAAATTCCTACGAACACCCAAGAACTATCTATGGAGATCAACAACTACGAGAGGGGGAGTGCATCTACATACCCTTGTAGATCGCTAAGCGGGAAGCGTTAAGAAATGCGGTTGGTGTAGTCGAACGTCTTCGCGATCCAATCACGATCTGTCCCACGAGTTCCATTCCGATCTAGCGCCGAATGGACGACACCTCCGCGTTCAGCACACGTACAGCTCGACGACGTCTCCGCCTCCTTGATCCAGCAAGCAAGGGTGGAGAGGTAGATGAGATCCCCGACAACATGACGCCGTGGTGGCGGTGGTGGTAGAGCTGTTCCGACAGGGCTTCGCCAAGCACTACCGAAACCGATCTGGAGGAGAAACTGTGCTAGAGGGAGGGAGAGGGCTGCGCCGTGGCTTAAGGGTCTGGCTGCCCTCTCCTCCCTCAAGTATATATAGGGGAGGGGTGGAGGTGCGGCCACCCTAGGGTTTCCCCTAGGGTTGGCGGCGGCCAAGGGGGCAGCCTTGGCCCCCAAGGCAATGGGGCGACTGATGAGGATATGTACCTAGGATAGGGTCTTAGGCCTGACCTACATACCCTACCTAAGGACACTACGTTGGAGAACTTAAAGATTACAAAGAAGACTCCGACTAAAATCACCATGGCGCATGAGTCACTCGACAGAACATCCACTCGGAGGTTTCTCCCTCCACTCGACAGTTGCCTTTCACTCGGAAGAACCAGAAGTCAATCAACCGCAGAAGACCAGAAGCCACTCCAGGGAGGCCAACGGGCAGGCGTTCGACTAATCGCCATAAGTAGCATTTATTACATACGTTATCAGTAACGTTCACCTTTATTACCACGATCAAACCCTTGGTTGCTGGGTATTCATGAGGGGCAGCGCACTCTATATAAGCCGCCCCTCCCCTCTGGCACATGGGTTCGCACCCCCTGTAACTCATACACTCCACACGACAGAAGCTCCCGAGCACTGAGACGTAGGGCTGTTACCTCCACGAGAGGGGCCTGAACTCATACATCCGTGTGTACAATCTCGCCGTAGCTAGGACTCTGCCCTCTCCTTACGTACCCCTAACCTCTACTGTCAGGCTCGTTCCCACGACAGTTGGCGCCCACCTTGGGGCAGGAGTCTAAGCGACTTCCGGCGAGTTTGCAATTTTCTTCTTCGTCATGTCTTCCGGCGGCGGTTTGTTCCTGGGCCACGAGATCCGTCTCGGTGCGCTCACCTTCGTCGCCGACAACTCGGCATGGCTTCAAGAAGCGCCTCTGGACGTTGAGGCGCTCCCGATCCGCGGGGCGATGCACTTCCGTGCAAGCTCCTACAGTGTTCTTCTTTGGCAGCCGTCGACTCCGTGCCTGTCGGCTCTCCCCGCTGTTCGTCGCCACAAGCGATCTGGTTGCTCGCGGCTCCAGCGTTGGGTGAGGCATGCGGCGGCTCGCCAAGCGTCATCTCCGCAGATTGCGGCTATCGAGCCCGCCGAATCACTTCACGGCGTGTTCGACTCGGCGTCGGATCAGTCTGACGTACCTTCCGAGTGCGAGAGCTGCGATCCAGCGGCTGAGGTTCTTATGGCGGGTTCGCAGCAAAGCCCGCCTGGCTTCGGCCGCGGCAGATGCGAGGCTGGAGGACCGTCGAATGAGCAGCAGCACCGAGATGAGGAGATTCTCCATACTCCCATCGTCGGTGTGACTGCCGAGGCCCAGGCCTTGGAGGCCACGCGCCTTCGGCTCGAAGAGATGTAGAAGGCACTCGACGAGCGTACCTGCCAGCGTCCACCCGTTTCCAGTCAGCGACAGTTGTTTCCGAGTGGATCTCAGAACAACGTCAAGGTATTCCGTACTCCAGTTCTGAATGTTGCAGCCGCTGCTAGGATTACAGATTCCATTCAACCATCATGTTCAGAGGCTGGCAGAGGTTTGCAGCAGATCCGAGCGTTGCTTGATGCAGCACAACAACAGAATTCGGCTGTTTCTCAGTCGTGCAACAGGTTACACAATAATTCGCCCAGAGCAGACACAGTTCTGTCGGCGCACAGCCCGGGATCACCTCTGCGTCGCAGGGGTGGAGGTTTGCTCCAAGATCAGGGGCGAGATCAGTTTGCTCCTCGTTATCACCGTGATGACCGCCGTCGACTGCCTACTCCTCCGCGGAGTGGTTCATATGTGCCCCGGCACTATGATGATAGGCGCCCGTTCGGCGATCAGCGGAATCCTGGGTTCGACGCGAGGAATGTCCTCGCACAGAAGCAGATTGACAGAGGCAGGGCTCACAGGAATGATTATTATAGAGATTATCCTAGTGGAAGTGGTGCCGTTGTCTCTGGACCCGAGTGTTTCAGTAGAGCCATTCAATCTGCTGAGATTCCCCCCCAACTTCAGGTTGGCGGCTGGAATAAGCAAATTCACTGGTGAGTCGAAGCCAGAGACGTGGCTAGACGATTACCGAGTGGCGGTGCAGATTGGTGGAGGAAATGACAACATAGCCATGAAGCATTTGTGTTTGAAGTTGGATGGTTCGGCCCGAGTGTGGTTGAATCATTTGGCTCCTTCTAGCATCTACTGCTGGGAGGATCTTGCCCGAGTGTTCATCAGAACTTTCGAGGGCACATGCAAGCGTCCCGGTGGTTTGATTGATCTGCAGCATTGTGTGCAGAAACCTAGTGAAACTTTGAGGGATTACATTCAGCGTTGGACCACCCTGCATCACACGGTGGAAAATGTTTCCGAGCACCAAGCCGTCTGCGCCTTCAAGGCCGGCGTTAAGTACAGAGAGCTTTATCTGAAGTTTGGTCGGACAGGAGATATTTCTCTGAGCAAGATGATGGAGATTGCCACTCGGTATGCCAATGGCGAAGAGGAGGACCGCCTCCGCAGCGGCAAGGGAAAAGGAGTCGACAATGATGCCGGCGGCGGCAATTCCAGTCGTAAGCAAAAGCGCAAAGCAGATGGTTCTGCTCAGGCAGAGGCAGCCGCTCTGGCGGCGCAAGGAAATAATAAGGAGAAACCCAAAGGGCAATTTACCCCCAAGAAGTCAAAGAATCAGTTAGGAACGGACGTCCTAGATATGCCAGGTGCAATCCACACGAAGAAGGATGAGGAAGGCATTTTGATATTGCCAAAGCACACCACTCGACAATGCAGATTACTGATCCAGCAGTTCAAGGAAGGATAGTCGAGTGGGAAAACTCCCGAAAAAGAAGATGATGAAGATAAAGAGGATTTCCCTGAGGTCAATGCCACTTTGATGATTTTTGCCGATGTAGAAAGCAAAAGTCGACTGAAAGTTATTAATAGGGAGGTCAACATGGCTGTTCCTGCCGCCCCCACGTACCTCAAGTGGTCTCAGACTCCTATCACCTTTGACCAGTCGGATCACCCCACTCAAGTCGCTACCCCCGGTCGGCAAGCTCTGGTGGTGGATCCTGTTGTAGGAGGCACTCGACTCCGCAAGGTTCTCATGGACGGAGGGAGTGGATTGAACATCTTGTATGCGGATACCCTCAAGGGGATGGGCATTCCGATGTCCCAACTCAGTGAGAGTAGCATGCAATTCCACGGAGTCATCCCTGGGAAGAAGGCCAAGTCACTCGGTCAGATTGCGTTGGATGTGGTGTTTGGCACCGGCAAGAATTTTCGCAAGGAAAAGTTGGCATTTGAAGTTGTAGACTTCCAGAGCGCATAACACGCCATCCTTGGTCGACCGGCTTATGCCCGTTTCATGGCCCGTCCATGTTACGTGTACCTCAAGCTGAAGATGCCCGGGCCCAAGGGTGTGATCACAGTCACAGGGAATCGACAAAGGGCTGAGGAGTGCCTACAGCAAGGCTCCAAGATTGCCGACCATCAAATGGCTGTGGTCGAGTTGGAAGAATACAAGAGGAATACTGATCCTGCCGATCTGCTGCGCGCCAAGAAACCCGCCTCCGAGTCTGCTTTTCAGTCGGCAGGCGACGTGAAGCAAATAAACGTTCACCCGACAGATCCTAATGCTCCCCCGACCAACATCTCAATGACACTCGACAACAAATAGGAAGCCGCGCTCATCCAGTTCCTCCGTGAGAACTGGGACATCTTTGCATGGAAGCCTTCTGACATGCCGGGTGTACCCAGGGAACTGGCTGAGCATCGATTGAGAGTTGACCCGAAGGCCAAGCCTGTCAAAGAGCACTTGCGTCGGTCGGCGACAGAGAAGTGGAAGGCAATCGGCGAGGAGGTGGCTCGACTCTTGGCGGCTGAGTTCATACGCGAGATTTACCACTCCGAGTGGCTCGCGAACGTCGTCATGGTCCCCAAGAAAGATAAGTCACTCCGCATGTGTATTGACTTTAAACATATCAATCGGGCCTGCCCGAAAGATCATTTTCCACTCCCCCGCATCGATCAGATTGTCGACTCAACTACGGGGTGCGAGCGTTTGTCTTTTCTCGATGCATACTCTGGCTACCATCAGATCCGTCTGTTTGGTCCAGATGAAATAAAGACAGCCTTCATCACCCCTTTCGGGTGTTTCTGTTATATCACCATGCCTTTTGGTCTGAAAAATGCTGGCGCTACTTTCATGCGCATGATTCAGAAATGCCTGCTCAAGCAAATCCCTCGGAATGTCGAGGCTTATATGGACGATATTGTAGTCAAGTCTCGCAAAGGTTCCGACCTGCTGACTGACTTGGCAGAAACGTTCGCCAATCTAAGGAAATATGATATCAAGTTAAACCCGTCCAAGTGCACTTTTGGAGTTCCCGGTGGCAAGTTGCTCGGTTTCCTCGTTTCTGAACGGGGGATCGACGTCAATCCCGAGAAGATCGGCGCAATCGTCCGAATGAAAAGCCCTGAGCGTGTGCACGATGTCCAGAAGCTCACGGGTTGCCTGGCGGCGCTGAGTAGATTTATTTCTCGTCTCGGAGAGAAGGCTTTGCCTTTATACTGACTGATGAAGAAATCTGATACGTTCGAGTGGACTCCTGAGGCAGAAGCATCGTTTGTCGAGCTCAAAGCCCTGCTTTCCACCCAGCCAGTGCTTGCTGCTCCGCACAGCAAAGAACCCATGCTCCTGTACATTGCAGCCACTAACCAAGTCGTCAGTACGGTTCTCACTGTCGAGAG
Source organism: Elymus sibiricus (assembly GCA_039707655.1). NCBI lineage: Eukaryota > Viridiplantae > Streptophyta > Magnoliopsida > Poales > Poaceae > Elymus > Elymus sibiricus. The sequence continues at coordinate 85,700,310 of CM077663.1, forward strand.
AGAAGAAGAGGGCAAGGCTTATAAAGTCCAACGCCCAGTTTACTATATATCTGAAGTGCTGACTCCTTCCAAGCAAAGGTACCCTCATTACCAGAAGCTCGTCTATGGTATATATCTATCAGCGAAGAAGGTGGCACATTACTTCCAGGATCACTCAGTCTCAGTCGTCAGTGATGCTCCATTGTCTGAGATCCTCAACAATCGAGATGCGACTGGTCGAGTGGCCAAATGGGCTATTGAGCTCCTCTACTTTGATATCAAGTTTGAAGCAAAGAAGGCTATCAAATCTCAAGCGCTTGCTGACTTCATGGCCGAGTGGATAGAACAACAACAACCAATTCAAATCCACTCGGCGCACTGGACCATGTTCTTTGATGGCTCTAAGATGCTGAATGGGTCTGGTGCTGGCGTAGTGTTGGTATCTCCAAAGGGTGACAAGCTCAGTTATGTCCTCCAGATTCACTTTGATTCCTCCAATAATGAAGCTGAATACGAGGCACTCCTCTACGGGTTACGTATGGCCATATCACTCGGCGTCCGGCGCCTGATGGTATACGGTGACTCAGATTTGGTGGTTAATCAGGTGATGAAGGAGTGGGATGTCAGGAACCCCGCCATGACTAGATATTTCCACGCAGTGAGAAAGCTTGAGAAGAAGTTTGAAGGTTTGGAACTTCACCATATTCCCCGAGTGAAAAATCAGGCAGCTGATGATCTAGCAAAGATCGGGTCCACTCGGAGGCCTGTACCTAGCAATGTGTTTCTGGAACACTTACATTCTCCTTCGGTGCAAGAAGATCCCTTCACTGAAGAGCCCCCACAAGCAATAAGCGCCTCCAATCCGACTGAGGTTGATGTCCTAGCAGTCATAGATCTGGTCATGGAGATTCTGGTGATTACGCCCAATTGGACGGTGCCATATATCGCATACATATTGAGGCAAGAACTCCCAGAAGACGAAGTTGAAGCTCGATAGATTGTCCGCAGGTCCAAAGCCTTTACTGTGATGGATGGACAGCTTTTTAGAGAAAGCATTACTGGCGTAACTCAGCGGTGCATCTCCCGTGAGGAAGGTCGACTGATTCTGGAAGAAATTCACTCGGGGACCTGTGGTCATCATGCGTCCTCTCGGACGATTGTTGCCAAAGCATACTGAGCTGGTTTCCTCTGGCCGCGCGCCAATGAAATGGCTAAGGAGATTGTTGATCACTGCGAAGGATGCCAGTTTTACGCAAACTTGTCACATAAGCCCGCGTCTGCCTTGAAGACTATTCCACTCGTCTGGCCGTTCGCTGTATGGGGTTTGGATATGGTCGGTCCCCTCCGAACGGGCCAGAGTGGATTCACGCATCTACTTGTAGCAGTCGACAAGTTCACCAAGTGGATTGAGGCTAAGCCCATAAAGAAGCTGAATTCGCGCACTGCTATCAAGTTCATGAAAGAGATAACGTTCCGGTATGGAGTTCCCCACAGTATCATTACAGACAATGGTTCAAACTTTGACTCGGAAGAGTTCAGACACTTTTGCTCTGCCCAAGGCACTCGGGTGGATTACGCATCCGTTGCGCACCCCTAGACTAATGGTCAAGCTGAGCGAGCAAATGGCCTTATCCTTCAAGGGTTGAAGCCTTGACTCATGCGAGATCTTGAACATGCAGCTGGAGCTTGGGTCACTGAATTGCCGTCTGTTCTGTGGGGCTTGAGGACGACTCCTAACCGGTCGACTGGGCGCACTCATTTCTTCATGGTGTATGGAGCCGAAGCCGTATTGCCGAGTGATATCCTTCACAATTCTCCCCGTGTAGACCTTTACTCCGAGGCTGAGGCTGAACAAGCACGACAAGACGGTGTGGATCTCCTGGAAGAAGAACGTGAAATGGCTCTGATTCGGTCAACTGTGTACCAGCAAGATCTGTGTTGCTTCCATGCAAGGCATGTCAGGAGTCGATCGTTCCATGAAGGTGATCTTGTGCTCTGAGTGGATTAGTAGCGACCTCACAAGCTCGCCCTGCGTGGGAAGGTCCTTTCGTCGTCACCAAAGTACTGAACAACGGAGCCTATCATCTTTTCAACCTCAAGAAGAATATCGACGAGCCGCGTGCCTGGAACGCAGATTTACTTCGACGTTTTTATACCTGATGACTGAGTTGTTTTGATGTAATAAGAGTACTCCAGACAATGTTGTTTATCAAAATTATGACTCCCGCAGTCTTTTGTCGATTCCGATCGCACAATCTCATATTCAAAAACACTCCGAGTGGTGAGCAACCCTCTCATTCGGGGGCTTAGCTGCGAACCAGTTTTCGCCTAAGTTAAAAACCCTGTCGAGTGAATAGCATCCTATTCACTCGGAAACTTAGCCGCGAACCAGTCTTCGTCTAAGTTGTAAAACACTCCGAGTGGTGAGCAACCCTCTCACTTGGGGGCTTAGCTGCGAACCAGTTTTCGCCTAAGTTAAAAACCCTGCCGAGTGAATAGCATCCTATTCACTCGGAAACTTAGCTGCGAACCAGTCTTCGTCTAAGTTGTAAAACGCTCCGAGTGATGAGCAGCCCTCTCACTCGGGGGCTTAGCTGCGAACCAGTTTTCGCCTAAGTTAAAAACCCTACCGAGTGAATAGCATCCTATTCACTCAGAAACTTAGTTGCGAATCAGTCTTCGTCTAAGTTGTAAAACGCTCCGAGTGATGAGCAGCCCTCTCACTCGGGGGCTTAGCTGCGAACCAGTTTTCGCCTAAGTTAAAAACCCCGCCGAGTGAATAGCATCCTATTCACTCGGAAACTTAGCTGCGAATCAGTCTTCGTCTAAGTTGTAAAACGCTCAGAGTGATAAGCAGCCCTCTCACTCGGGGGCTTAGCTGCGAACAAGTTTTCGCCTAAGTTAAAAACCCTGCCGAGTGAATAGCATCCTATTCACTCGGAAACTTAGCTGCGAATCAGTCTTCGTCTAAGTTGTAAAACGCTCCGAATGATGAGCAGCCCTCTCATTCGGGGGCTTAGCTGCGAACCAGTTTTCGCCTAAGTTAAAAATCCTGCCGAGTGGTGAGCGACCCTCTCACTCGAGGGCTTAGCCGCGAACAAGTTTTCGCCTAAGTTAAAAATCCTGCCGAGTGGTGAGTGACCCTCTCACTCGGGGGGCTTAGCCGCAAACCAGTTTTCGCCTAAGTTAAAAATCCTGCCGAGTGAATAACATCCTATTCACTCGGAAACTTAGCTGCGAATCAGTCTTCGTCTAAGTTGTAAAACGCTCTGAGTGATGAACTACCCTCTCACTCAGGGGCTTAGCCGCGAACAAGTTTTCGCCTAAGTTAAAAATCCTGCCGAGTGGTGAGCGATCCTCTCACTCGGGGACTTAGCCGCGAACCAGTTTTCGCCTAGGTTAAACGTCCTGCCGAGTGAATAGCTTCCTATTCACTCGGAAACTTAGCTGCGAACCAGTCTTCGTCTAAGTCAAAAACTTTCCCGAGTGACAAGCACTCCTCTCACTCGGGGACTTAGCCGCGAACCAGTTTTTGCCTAAGTTCAAAATTCTTCCGAGTAATGAGCATCCACCTCACTCGGAAATCAAACAAACTTAGCCAAGCAAAGTATCGGAAAACAAAATGCAGATAAATCCATAATCTCTAGCGCGGATGAAAGTTACTCACGCAAACGGAAGTACTCAGGCTTAAGGCCTGAACGAAGTTTTAAACGGGTACACCGTCACTCGGCATACCGAGGCAAATAGAATTTCAACAGCAAGCAAAGTATTTTTCAAGCACCGGTGGGGCTCGCGGGCTCGACGAAAGTGTCCAGATCAATCCCGTCGGCGATCCAAGTGGCTGCTTTGATGAAGGTCTCCATGAAGTATTCGAATTGAAGTTTCTTCGTGTTGGCCACCTGAAGAGCCTTCAGCTTGTCCTCCTTAGCCTCCTTGCAATGGACCCGGAAGAGTGAAAGCGCCACGTCAGCTCCGCAGCGAGCAGCAGATTTTTTCCATGCCTGCACTTGACCGGGAATCTCATTGAGGCGGGTCATCATCGACTCGAGGTCAGTCTGGAGGGTGTCTTCTGGCCACAGTTCTTTGTCGACCTTCTCCAGGGCAGCCCTCAGTCAAGTGATATTCCCTTGAACACTTCTAAGACGAGCTTCAAGTCGAAACATGTTCATGGCCACAACGTCCCCGACGGGTGACTTAGTGGAGTCCAGATTTGGCTCGATCTCCTCAGTCTCCTTGTCAAAGTCTTGGCAGAATTCTACATGAAGAGGAAATGAAAAGTTGGTCACGCTGTTGTTCTGAAGAAATTAAAGAAATTCACTCGACGGAAGAAAGTTACCTTCAAGCATGCCGAACATCTTCTTCGCGAAGTCTCCCAAGTATTTCTCCAGACCGTTACTTTTCTTGGTCAGCTGTTCAACCTTTTTGATCCAATCGGCCTGTTCTTGCTTGAGTTTGGTGTTCTCTTCTTTCAACTTATTGGCTGCGGCAAGCTTCTTCTCAGCAGCCTCGGTTTTCTCCCTCGCCACCTTCAGAGCATCAGCGAGCGCCTTGTCTTTATCCTCAAGCGCCTTCTTCATGGTATCTAAAGAAATAACATTGTTGAGTCACGCTTGGAGTCGACGGTTCTCATCACGCACGTCTGTTCGAGTGAGGACACTCGGTTCAAAGGATAGAAGATGAAAGTGATAGTGCAATTGGTCAACAAGGATTACCTCCCAGGGTCTTCAGCTCAGTCTGTGCATGGTCTAGGTCGTTCTTGGTCACCTCCAGATCCTGTTGAAGCTGGTTTTTCTCCTTCTTCAGGTCGACGCACTGAGTCCCAAGCTCACAGGCTTTCTGAAATCAGCAAAGAAGTAGTTCAGTCAACACTAATATTTCTCCACTCCCGAGTGGAAAAGAGCAAGTTCAGCCGACTGGATGGCGGCCCGCCGCCCCACCCCACACCCCTGCAAAGCGTCATATCATGGTTGATGGAAATGATGTCCATGAAACCTGCAGGATAGGTCTTGCCAGTTCGGACCTTTCCATCCCTAAGACAAGCATTCAGAGGTGGAGATACTAAGAAAAAGAACTCACTCGATGGACCGAGTGACAAGCGTACTCCAAGTACGAAAAAGGACCCCGAGTCCAAGTTCTTAAGAGTACTGCCAATCGTAAATGATCGACACTAGTCTCGGGGACTACACCCAGTGGGTGTACTCAGCGTGCCCCCACTGGATACGAAACCACTCGACCAGGTCCGACCTGTCCGAGTAAAAAAAAAAGAGAGCAAACATGCACACATTGTCTCTATCAGACCCCCGCCGATGCAAGCACTCGACGGCGGTCTCGGGGACTACACCCAGTGGGTGCACTCAGCGTGCCCCCACTGGACCTACTATCACTCGACCAGGCTGTCGAGTGACAAGCGACTATCAAAACAAATCTAAGACCCCTGCCGATGTCTTCGCCATTCGACAGCGGTCTCGGGGACTACACCCAATGGGTGCACTCAGCGTGCCCCCGCTGGACCAGAGACCACTCGACTAAGACCAGATCTACTCGAGGGGAAAACAAGCAAGTATGCATCAAAAGAAAACACCCAGTGGGTGTAGAGTCAAGATGGACAGGAATTCAATCAGAAATGAACTTACAATCGCACTTACTCGGACATTGGCACGATGCGCTGAGCTGGCATCATAAGCCAACTTGCTGACCTCGTATGCCTCCTTTGTACGCAACATCATTTGCTCGGTCTGGATCATGGCCGCTTTGCCAGCTCCATTCTGGTCCTCTGTTACGCGGTACAGAGGGAATGCGGGTGTCGGATGAGTCGGTGCTGCAGCTGGAGTCACAAGAGTTGCCGGAGGTTGCCCAATTGGCGCTGAGACCACAAGAGTTGAAGTTGCTGGCGGGGCACTCGACAGCGGAACCTCAAGTCTAGCCCTAGCTCGGGAAGAGTCGCCAAGTTCTTGGGACGATGCAGCAGTCGACCTACGAGGCGCCTGCCCCGACGATGTCCTCCGAGCGCATACGCGCGGGGTGCCCAAGGTCACTCCTTCATCCCCCGCACCCTGCTGTGGCTCCTCATCGTCTTCCACGTGAATGACGTCTGCAGCTGCCAATCGACAACATTAACTTATTCAATCGACGATTCTTCTCCAAAAACAGAGTAGAGTGAAGGTTTGTTATACCTCGTTGAGAGGTGGCCGCGTCAGCAGTGTCCACTTCCATGTGTTCCTCTTCATCTCGCAGAGGCGACGTCACCGAGGTAGCAGCTCTGGCAAATAAATTCCACTCGATCAGCAAAGACATGAAGTTCCACAACGGCAGAAAAAGGAAAATGAACACTCATGTTGAGACGACGGGCACGGCGATCTTCATGCGGGGCAGAGCCTTCCGAGGTTTTGGTGCGTCAGACCTGGGATGTTTCGCGACCTTTTCAGTCGACTCAGGTGTCGCAACCCGGTCGCGGTTCGGATTCCTGGTACTCGATGCCAAAGTTCTGCTTGGGACAGCTTTTGGGTCTTCGCGCAGCTTGGAACGACGCTTGGTGCGCAGAGGAGCCTGGACCTCTTCCTCGCTCTCCTCCAGGTCGTCGTCGCTGCCTTCACTGTCATCGGCGTAATCAACGTCTGCGCTGCCGCCTGCGCTCTCTTCTCCATCTTCAGGCTGCCCTCCGTTCGGCACGGGCGAATACATGTTCGTAAACTCCTGCAAGATACAAACAGTAAAGTCAGTCGGCTGAAGACTCAATCACTCGACGAAACATGAAAGCATTCGACAAAGATATAACTCACCAGGTTCGGCGGCGGCTTCTCGGCAGAGAAGGGCAAGATTCGCTTGGCTCCCAGAGGGTTGTCGCAGGTTCCGGTGATGCTTCTGAGCCACTGTGCAACAGTCTCCTCAGAGACTTCCTCTGGATGTGTCCGAGTGGTGTCTTCGGCACCCGAATAGTGCCACATAGTGTGGTCCCTCACTTGAAGGGGCTGGATTCGCCGACTGAGAAACGCCTCTAGTAGGTCCATACTAGTCACTCCGCCATGGATCAAATCAACTACTGCATTCACTAAAATTCCTACCTGGACTTTCTCTCCCTCTGTCACGGACAATGTTCTGGGAGTAGTGGGTCGCTCCAATGTGCAGGGGGGAAGGCCAGTCGACATATTGGGAGATGTAACATCTTTGCAGTAAAACCTAGTCGACTGCCAGCCCCGAACAGATTCAGGAAAGGTCATCGACGGAAACGCACTCCTGCTCCTCTTTTGGAGTCCCAGGCCACCGCATAACTGGATGACGTGGGTCTTACTATCACTGGGGTTGGCCTTTTTGACTGACTGAGACCGAATGGTGAAGATGTGTTTGAACAAACCCCAGTGAGGGGAACAACCCAAGAAGCATTCACATAGTGTTATGAACGCAGCAAGATACGCAATGGCATTCGGAGGGAAATGGTGAAGTTTTGCGCCGAAGAAGTTCAAGAACCCACGGATGAATGGACGGGGAGGCAGAGAAAAACCTCGCTCGACGTGGGTGAGGAGGAGGACTCGCTCGCCTTCGCGCGGCTCCGGCTCGGTCTCTCCCTCCGACAGCCTCCACGACCCGCCAACAATCAGCCCATCAGTGACGAGGTTCTGGACGTCCTCCGCCGTGACGGTCGACCGAAGGAAATCCCCTTGGATCCACCCCGTCTGCACCATGGACCGGGCGCCCGATGGCTTCTTCGCCTTGGCTCCCTTCTTGGCACGCTCGAGCTTCTTCGTCTTCCCCTTCGTCATCGCGGCGGCGGTCGTAGAGGCAGGGCCGAGCGGCGCGCGTGGAGCAGAGGAGGCGGAGGAAAAGAGGGGAATGGGGGAGGAGCACTCTCCCGGCCCTTGCGTCGTCCCGTCTTATAGCAGCCCGAGTGGGTCGCTGACCTGCGGGCCCACCGGATCTCTGTGTATCCTGATTGCAGACGAAGCGCAGTACGTGGCGTTAAAGACGGCACGAAAATCGAGGCGTCAAGCCCCCACTTGCCCCAGTTGTTGCGTCATCGTCGCGCGGCGCGTGCTTACCAAATTTTCGAATCCCATGAAATCCGGGCCTGACGAAGCGACCCGTTGCATCAGGAGACCCTGCTGACCACTCGGACCTGAGTCCGCGCTCATGTTCACTCGGACGCATATCAAGACAGAATCGATCAGGATGAATGACAAATACTCCAGTCGACGCAGACTTCTGTGAAGCCCTAAAATGCATTCGGAATTTTTGTGTCTTATCAGAACCTGCTTCGATCCCTTTTTCACTCGAACCCCGATCCATTCAGGGGCTAATGATGAGGATATGTACCTAGGATAGGGTCTTAGGCCTGACCTACGTACCCTACCTAAGGACACTACATTGGAGAACTTAAAGATTACAAAGAAGACTCCGACTGAAATCACCATGGCGCATGAGTCACTCGACAGAACATCCACTTGGAGGTTTCTCCCTCCACTCGACAGTTGCCTTTCACTCGGAAGAACCAGAAGTGAACCGACCGCAGAAGACCAGAAGCCACTCCAGGGAGGCCAACGGGCAGGCGTTCGACTAATCGCCATAAGTAGCATTTATTACATACGTTATCAGTAACGTTCACCTTTATTACCACGATCGAACCCTTGGTTGCTGGGTATTCATGAGGGGAAGCGCACTCTATATAAGCCGCCCCTCCCCTCTGGCACAAGGGTTCGCACCCCCTGTAACTCATACACTCCACACGACAGAAGCTCCCGAGCACTGAGACGTAGGGCTGTTACCTCCACGAGAGGGGCCTGAACTCATACATCCGTATGTACAATCTCGCCGTAGCTAGGACTCTGCCCTCTCCTTACGTACTCCTAACCTCTACTGTCAGACTCATTCCCATGACAGCGACGGCCACCCTTGGGCCAGCCCTTGCCCTGGCCACATGGGCTTGGGGTGGTGGGTGGGGCCAGCCCACCAGGGGCTGGTGCGTCACCCCTCTCAGCCCATGGAGTCCTCTGGGCAGGTGGACCCTCCCTGTGGACTCCCTCGGAACCCTTTCCGGCACTTCCGATGAAACCCGGGCAAACCCCGAAACTATTCCGGTGCCCGAATACCAACTTCCCATATATGAATCTTTACCTCCGGACCATTCCGGAACTCCTCTTTACGCCCGGGATCTCATCCGGGACTCCGAACAACTTTCTGTCACCAACACATATATCTCAACAATACCAAATCGTCACCGAACGTTATGTGTGTAGACCCTGCGGGTTCGATAACTATGTAGACATGACCGAGACACCTCTACGGCCAATAACCAATAGCGGGACCTAGATGCCCATATTGGTTCCTACATATTATATGAAGATCTTTATCGGTCGAACCACAATGTCAAGGATTCAATCAATCCCGTGTGCAGTTCTCTTTGTCCATCGGTATGTTACTTGCCCGAGATTCGATCGTCCGTATCTCCATACCTAGTTCAATCTCGTTACCGGCAAGTATCTTTACTCGTTCCGTAATACAAGATCCCATGACTAACTCCTTAGTCAGATTGCTTGCAAGCTTCTTATGATGTTGTATTACCGAGTGGGACCAGAGATACCTCTCCGTCATACGGAGTGACAAATCCCAGTCTCGATCCATGCCAACCCAACAGACACCCTCTGAGATATCTGTAGAGCACCTTTATAGTCACCCAGTTACGTTGTGACGTTTGATACACACAAGGCATTCCTCCGGTGTCAGGGAGTTGCATGATCTCATGGTCGTAAGAACATATACTTGACATGGATAAAGCAGTAGCAACAAACTAACACGATGAGATGCTATGCTTACGGTTGGGTATTCCGTAATGACAAGTCATGTCCATGGTCAGGAAACCTTAACCATCTTCTAATGATGTGATCCCGTTATCAAATGACAAGTCATGTCCATGGTCAGGAAACATTAACCATCTTTGATCAATGAGCTAGTCTAGTAGAGGCTCACTAGGGACACAGTGTTGTCTATGTATCCACACATGTATCTGAGTTTAAAGTCAATACAATTATAGCATGGATAATAAATGATTATCATGAACAAGGACATATGATAATAACTATTTTATTATTGCCTCTAGGGCATATTTCCAACAGGATTTGTGTGGGATTTAGAAAGTGAAACTATATATTATAATGTTGTTGCACTAGACTTTACACATACTCGAGTCATGGATAGCTTTGTCTGGTGTGTGCCATAGAATAACATAAAATATTCACCTCATGGTAGACAAAACAGTTATTTGAGGTTTGTATATGTTTTATGTTTTTCTTAATTAATTATAGTCCTAGTAGAGAACTAGATAATAAGTATTATTTCTAAATAGATATCCATTTTAGTTGCATGACTCACAAAAGATCAGCCATTTGCTTCTTGGAGAAGTAGAGAGAACTAGAAATTACAATTTCTTTTTGGCAAGCAGTTGGAATGACAACACTCCGGAAAAGGTGAACATGAGATGGAAAAATTCTGAGAGTGTTGTCTATCCTCATCACACCACCGACTAAGTTGGGTATGATCTTAATATATTTTATATCACATCACTAGTGGAGAAATGGCTAGCCACAACACTTGTTGGTGATGTGCCATTTCCCACCAACGCCAACACTGTTTTTTTCAAATAGTGCTGGTGTTGGCACATTTGGTACGAGTGATACTACCTTAGTGCTGGCGTCGAAATTTGGGTCAAGCCATAGGTAACTGCTGAGTTTTTTTCCTATTTGGTACAGATTGCTATGGCATACCCCATTAGGCCCACGCCAACACTAGTCCATTTTTAACTCCCCCTATATAGTAAATAAAACCTTAGTCTGATTCACTCATCGTTTTCACCTTCCTCTCCCCCTCTCTCGACCAGTGCCGCCACTGCCACCTCCCGACAACACTGCTCGTCGCCGCCGGACCAGCGCGGCCGCCGCCACCTCTGGGTCAGCAGGTGAGATCTACCCCTCCCCTCGCGCATATTCTTCCTGTGACACCCTGGATTTTGGCTACAGTGATCATTGTAATTAAGCACAGTGATGACCATGATCAGTGCCTAATCATTTTGCTAAACAAGATATGATCAAGTTGAAAATTCATATCTCATTTCAAATTCCAATTCAAATGGTAATTCAAACTTAAAGTGAAAATAAAAGTTGTTCAAGTCCAGGAACTAAAATGTCATCATGTTGCAAATATTCCAAAAATAATTATAAAAATAGCATAAACATTAATTGAATTATTTAAATGACTCTATCACCCAAAAACAGTACCAAACAACAATGTTTAATCCCATTTTATTTAACTAAAATTAAAATGAAATCACTATGGCTCCAAACCATTTTCTAACAGTGTTAAATAATGCACTGTAATTATTTGGGCAAGTTTCATAATTTACAAAGGTCATTTGGAGTAAAAAAAAACAAAACAGAAAAGAAATAAATAAAAGAAAAGAAAAATAAAACAACCCCCCTGGCCAACTGGGCCAACTGGCCCAGCCAGCCTCCCCATGCACCAGCCCACCACAGCCCGTACCCCCCCTTCTTCCTCCTGTAGCGACCAGAGCGGTCGCTACAGGGCGCCGACCGGCCGTCGCCGTCCAACCCCGTCGCCGGGGAGGATAAGGTCGCCACCGGGGCACCTCACCTACCCCCCGAACCCTAGATCGACACTCTCCCCCTCTCCTGCTTCTCTCGCGCCGCCGCTCCCCTCCCTCGCCCGCACCCGAGCGCCACCGTCACCATGGCCGCCGGTTAGCCGTGCCCTCCGTGCCTCCCGTGCCCAGCCAAGACGTCCACGAGCTTCGCAGCGACGGCCTCGTCCTCCTCGAGCTCCGGACCGAGCCCCGAGAGCCTCCATGACCTCGCCCTCTTCTTCTTCTTCCTCGGGTCGTCGCCGCGCTCCGTCGACAAATCCGGCACCGTCGAGCCGCCCCCCCTCCCCCCCCCCGAGCCCACCGTTGCACATCTGCAGGGCGCTGTGAGCCCTCCTTCCCTCTTCCCCTCTCCCTGGTCTCGCACGCGTGCCGTAGCTAGTCGTCATCGACGCCGTGCTCTGTCCGCCGCCGTCGCTACCATTGCCACGCTCCCAGGGCCGCTCGGCTCGGTCCAGTAGCTCCGGCGTGCTCCTGCTGAGCTGCAGAGGCCGCCCCGCCCTTTGCTTTGCCCGATAGCACGCCGTATGCATGCGCCCGTGCTGGCCCGAACGCAGACGCCACGGCTCGTCGCCGGCGCCCCTACCGACCACCCCCGGTGCCGCTGATGGCCCAGCTCGACGTGCGCGAGCACCAGCTGCTCGTATGTAGTCGTGGCGCGCGAAAAGGTGGCCGGAACGCCATTTCCGACCCCCCACCGCCGTCCCTGACGCTCGCCGGAGCCCCTCCAGCGATCCAGCGCCGCCGCTGCCGACGTGGCCCGACTGGGGCCACTGCCAGGGACACTGGCAGCTGGGTCCCGCGCGCCCAGTTGCCCCCTTTGACCGGGTCAACATGCTGACTGGACTGGGGCTAGTCACTGACAAGTGGCCCCCACCGTTTACTGTTAATGTTGAATTAATTAAACGTGCTTAATTAACCTAATGACCCACTGACAGATGGACCCCACTCACTAATTAATCTCTATTTAGGTTAATATAACAGTGGATTAACCCTGAGTCTATGACAGCTGGGGCCCACTGGTCAGTTTGACCAGTCAGCCCCATTGTTGACTGCTGACGTCATCCTGATGTCATGTTGACGTCATAAATGCTTTTTCAAATTTATTTAAGTCTGTTAATTCTAGAAAATGATTAAAACTTTAAAAATTAATAGAAAATAATCCGTAGCTCAGATGAAAAAGTTTTATACATGAAAGTTGATCAGAAAAATCCCACGAATCTGATTATGCCATCCGTTCATCTGTCACATGCTCCTAGCATGATGAACATGGAACTTTTCCCCTCCGGATCGTCTGTCCGATAAATCCAAAGACCCGGGAAATATCGTCAGATATTCTCCCGCTCCGTCTGCAACGTATAGTACTGCGTTAGTGCATACCTAGCTCTGCATATTGTCATGGCATGCATCGTGATGCATTTGTCTGCTTTATATTTATTGTTTCTTCCCCCCTCTTCTCTCCGGTAGACTCCGAGACTGACGGTGCTGCCGGGTACGACTACCCCGCCGACGATCAGGCCTTTGCAGCAGAGCAGCAAGGCAAGCAACCCCCCTTGAGCATTCCGATATCACCCATCTCTTTCTCTCTAATTCTTGCATTAGATTTTGCTACTGTATTAGTTAGCTCCTATTCTGATGCATAGCCTGCTTTTGATAAACTGCTACAGTACCTGCTATCATACCAACTGCTTAGTATAGGTTGATCAATGAATCCCCAGTGACCCCCCTTAGTCCCAGTTGCCCCTGCTTCTTCATCGACGACTCGACGACCCGAAGACTTGAAGACTCGGTCAACCGACTGACAAGCCATGCCCCTCACATCACCGCACACCCCTTTGTTGTACGACTCTGCAGAGTTACTATCGAGTACCGAGGGTGACACCTCGTGAAGTACTCATGATGCTAACTCTATGGTGCAGCTAGTCGGTCGTGGTTATCGAGGGTGATTCCTCCTTCACCACTCCCGACGATGACTCTGTCGTGCAATCCCTCAAGTGTGGGACCCTCGAGGGTGATTCCTCTAAGTCCACCTTGACGGTTTCATCGAGCGGGACCACTTGAGGGTGATTCCTCAGGTTCCGTCTTGATGTTTTATACACACAGTTACTATGACCTGGTTACAGAAACATGTTGGTGATGGGTTGGCCCTGAGGGGTACCCACGGTTTGATGATGATGAGGTGTGGACGGGCAGGTGAGGCCCTTGCCACACATCCTCGAGATGGGGCGACGGGACCGCACTTTATGGGTCACGCTTGCCCCGCATTAATAAAATGCTAATGGGTTGGGTATTTGATCTGAGTTGGGTCGTTGGCCTTTTTACGCACCAAACCATCGCGTGGGAGAAGTTATGAGTACTCAGCGTCGTTGTATCAGCCGAAGCTCTTCGGACGTCAGCAATGGAGCGGTGCGTGCCCGAGTGGTCCGCAATGGCACCGCGCTTGTTATAAGGGGTGCTAGGACTGACCTCGACCGCCCTTGCATCGTGCAGGTGTGCAAAGGGCGATTGGCCCATGATCCCTGCGCTCTTAGGATTTAGACCGGCGGGCTGGCCTCTCTGTTGAGCCTAGGTGGGGCGACGACATGCTGCTATCCCGAGGCCGGGCATGACCCAGGAAAGTGTGTCCGGCCGGAGGTGATCAGGCGTGTTGGAAATGCGGTGCACCCCTGCAGGGATGAACAAACTATTCAAATAGCCGTGTCCACGGTAACAGGATGACTTGGAGTTGTACCTTGACCATATACAATTAAAATTGTGAATTTAATTTGAAATGAATGTGGCTCAAAGATTGCTTCCTCGCAGGGAGTCGAGGAAGAATCTCTGGGCGTTGTTACTTAATAAAATTGCTACAATAATATGACTATATATGAGATACCTGTCTACTGTCTTCTAATGCTGCAAGATGCTGAAGATGCTAGTCTTCGATAGGACTAGGCCTTCTCCCTATTCTTGCTTTCTGCAGTCAGTCCAGATATAACCCCTCCCCTTGATACTGATGCATACTTAGCATAGTTCTGATGTCAGTCTTGCGAGTACTGTGGATGAGTACTCGCCGCTGCTTTGCTTTCTCTTTCCCCCTTCGATATGATTGCTGCGTTCAGACGATGGAGCCCAGGAGATGGAGTACGCTGGAGACGACTACTACACCACCGCTGGAGCCTACTACTACGTGGAGAGTACCGACGCTCAGGAGTAGTTAGGAGGTTCCCAGGCAGGAGGCCTCGCCTCTTTCGATCCGCTGCTTATGTTTGTGCTAGCCTTCTTAAGGCAAAACTTGTTTAACTTATGTCTGTACTCAGATATTTTTTTGCTTCCGTTGACTCGTGCTTTGTCGAGCTTTGTATTCGAGCCCTCGCGGCCCCTGGCTTGTAATATGAAGCTGTATGACTTTAATTTGTGACTAGTGTTGTGTTGTGATATCAATCAGTGAGTCCCTAATCTTGGTCATACGCATTGTGTGTATGATTAGCGTACGGTCGAGATCGGGGGCGTCACAAGTTGGTATTAGAGCCGACTGCCTGTAGGTAGCCCCCTTTCCAACTCCTTGGCCGAAGTTGAATCTAGTACTTGAAAAGCTTTTACTAACATAGTTGTGTGGCTTATGGGCCCACATCTCAATCGGGTGGTATTAGGATCTTTTATTCCTCGTCTATACTCTGGGTTCTGATCTCTCTTCTCTTTCGGGTTAAAGATTTTATTAACTCTAACTCTAGGTTCTCGTAACTACTTCCTCCAGAGAGCCCCTCATTCCAGATGATGGCTTGATTCATCAGAAGACTCCGAAGATACTCTCCGATGTTCTCCCGAGAACTCGTGCTCATCGCTTTTGCGATTCCCTTTCGCCGTCAACCCCTATGGATGACTACATGCAATTGTCGCTCATACTTTCATATCCAGTTGCTCTTGTTATTACAAGGTACATCGAATTATCTTACCGAAGATTCGTTCTTCCTCGGTTGATCATGTGTTTCTCAGAATTCTTTGAAACGCTATTCGATCTTCCGCAATCCTCAGTAGCCTTTTGCTCTTGACCTTTCTCACCTGCTTGCATTATGGTTAATTCCATTTGTCTGGCAATATTAAGTAAATCCTTTGTGGTTTTCATTTGATTTTCTTGATTCAACCTGTGTGTGAATGCACGCAGTCATCAGTTGTTATCATATATTATCCGTCCAGCTCAGACGTCTTTCCAAACATGAGCTGGTTCTCGTTAAATCAACCTTGTATGATTGTCCATCTAAGTCCATTCAGCTTACTTGTTTTGATCGGAGCATCTGATTCTGATACACCAATTGAGGAATTTTAATTCCTTGGTTATTTTAAGCATCGATTTAATTGGATGTTCTATAATCTAATGCCTTGCATTCTTTCTTCCACCGATTGGGTTCCGATACTCACATCAGATTCCATTGAGGGACGCCAAAACCATTATTGGGTTATTATCCGATAGCATCCTTCACCTTCTAAATTCTTGTGGTGTTCTTCCCCTGATACATGATGCTATTGGTAAATTGTGTCTTCTCCCTATGATAAGTTGTATCCTATGCTTTTGTCAGCCATGCTCTGTTGTCAAGCATTTGTTAATTACTCTTGAAGCTTGTGGCATATGTTCCTAAGATGCCCCGATGGGTTGAACCTATGCCTTCCTTAATCCGTGTGAACCCGACAGTTTTCACGGGTCATACTTTTCTGGTGTTTTGCCAGATAATCTTTCAAAACTATAACTTCACCAAAGGCGAGGTGTAAATGGAAGGTGATGCATTGATGAAGTGGGAGTCGACCTTGAACCTTGTGTTCATGCCCATGGAAACAATGTTGATCTTATCATAGAAGCTTCTCCTTTCAATAATCCTTCATTGTATGATTTGATATTGTATCTTTGATGTTGTCCTTTGCAATCGTGGTTCCGACCATGTTGTTCTACTTCGATTCCATTCTCAGACAAGTTAAAGTGCTTGTCCTCCACAGATCAATACGCTAGTCTAACCACCATGCTGGTCTACCTCCGAGTATTACCCCTGGTATCTCGAGAAAATCATGGAGCTACATAGCTTCTTATAAGCTCCTCATCAGCTATGTTTTCCTTCACTGATTCCAGTTTCCTCGTGTTCTGAGTTGTTGGACACTCAAGGACACCGATAATGGAATCGAGTCTGCATTGCGATTCAACAACTCTTAGTACTCTTCTTTGCTTATGAGTTTGTGCTCGATCATGTCTTTCCAAGCTGTTTGGCTACATCATCATCGTCATGCTAAGGCTTGACCATGCTATTTATATCCTTCACCTCAGAACACAATTCCAATAGTGCTCTAAGCTTACATCGAGTTTGCAACGTCATGTTGGTTGTCTCGAAGGCAATTTCGACTCTGAGCTAGCACTCTAAACTGTGGTTCCGACCACCCTTCGCTTCATCATTTCTTTGCTCGATGTCGTCGCTGATCGATTACACCTTCAAGAGACTTCTCGGAAAATGTGTCATGATCCTCATCGGCATTCCGGGCTCTTCCAGGATATCAATTAAATTCATGATGAGAGTAGCATCCTTGTCCGTGGTAATTGGTGTTGTCGTTGGCGACATCCTTGCCATCACCTTTCATTTCTTTGTTCCCGTGTTGTTTCTAACCGGAATACTGACACATGGAATGTGATGTGTAAATTCAATACTTATGGCATACCAACTCTATCACCTTGGAGTTAATGAACAATAAGTCCATTCTTAGTGTATTGGCTGTTGAGTCAGCACTCTAACATTGGTCGTGCTACTTAGTCTGTATTTCGGGTGCACCTATCGATTAATGTTTAATTGTGGATGTTTCCTTCGGACATACCTTAATATATCATCTGGTTTTGTTCACTTAATCGTGGAGATCCTTCTTTGTGGGAATCTCGACGAATTGTTGCTGAGCCCATCAGCCACATCCTCTTCTCCCTCGTGGTTCATGATGGACATTTAAGCTAGTGTTGGAAACCTTGAAAGCATTATCTTTGTGCCTAGTTCATGAAGAATATGTTTGATAAAAGAAGTGTTTTTCTATAAGTTCACGTGCATTTTGCCACCGTGCTTATGGGAAATTTTTTGTCTCGCTTCCTCTGGAATCGTTCCAATTCATTCACGCATGTGCGAAGTATTCTATGGTTTGATAGATTTGCTACTTTCACTCCATATGTATTTCCTAACACGCCAGGCCACTGATTGATTTGATTTGTCCTAGTCCAGACTTACACATAGAACTTTGATATCCTCTATGATGGTCCCCAATCAAAACTTGATTGCCCTTCATTCTAGAAACTTTCATGTGGGCACGAATGTCTTGACCTCGTGTTCAGATGTCTTATAGTCTGACTAATGATTCAAGTCTTGCTTCTGTCGTTCATTCCGAGATTCTTGCAACACCATCTCGTAGGTCTGTGTTGCATCCTTTTCTCCTCAGGCCTTCTTTGTCTGAAGTATCCTGACACCAACCATATCTGAATCTCGGACAGATATGATGGTTGGAACGTTATCAAGAATTATAACTTTGGTCTTTATTACTCGGTAAGGTGTTGTTGTAGCTAGCACACCTGGCCAGATGACCTATTGTTATAATGCTTTGTTAAGCTAGGGTTGCCATTCTTCCATGGGGGAATTGTAAGACTTATTTTATAAGTTGTTCCTACTGGATCCTTTGTGTATCCAACTCCATCCTTTACTCGAAACACCATATCATTGCTATCCCGAAGCATGGATGTGGTATATGGATCATCAAAAGGAATAATGTAAGCTCAATGCTAATTGTTTCTAGATCAATTATTCAAACCCCATAGTATGGGCATGTCATGGATTTTCCTCGCCCCTTTTACCAAAATGGTTATCTACTTGCTATTCTTGTCATCATTGACCGACTGTCCAAAGTTGCACATTTTCTAGCCGTCAAAGAAACGATCACTGCTAGTCAGCTGGCAACTCTCTACATGTCCAGAATTGTTTCACTTCACGGTATTCCACTGGTTATCAGTTCAGACCGTGGCAGTTTATTCACTTCAAGATTCTGGGCAAGTTTCCAGGAAGCTATGAGAACTCATTTGTCCTTTAGCACCGCTTTTCACCCTCAATCCCAGGGACAAGTTGAAAGAGTCAATCAGGTTATCGAAGACATGCTTCGAGCTTGTGTCATTTCTTTCGGCAAGAAATGGGAGGAATCTCTCTCGTATGCTGAGTTCTCCTACAACAATAGCTATCAAGCTAGTCTAAAGATGGCTCCTTTTGAAGTGTTGTATGGACGTAAGTGTCGAACTCCTCTGAATTGGTCAGAAACTGGGGAACGCACACTTATCGGTCCGGATATTATCCAACATGCCAAAGATCAAGTCCGCATTATTCATGCAAATCTGATGGCTGCTCAGTCTCGTCAGAAGAGTCAGTATGACCGTCATCACAAAGATATGGTCTATCAACCTGGCGAAAAGGCTTATCTGCGAGTCACGCCAATGAGAGGTACACACCGTTTTGGGATCAAGGGCAAGCTGGCTCCTCGATATATTGGTCCTTTCACTGTTCTCGAAAGGCGTGGTAAAGTGGCATATCAACTGGAACTACCGCCAAACCTTTCTCAGGTTCACGATGTGTTCCATGTGTCGCAACTTCGTCGCTGCTTCAAGGATCCTATCCGAGCAGTGGATCTTGATATGCTGGAACTGCAACAAGACCTTTCTTACAAAGAGCAACCAGTCCGCATTCTCGATGAAACTGAACGTCGGACTTGTCAGAAGGTTACCAAGTTCTTCAAAGTGCAGTGGGCAAATCATTCTGAAGATGAAGCCACTTGGGAACGCGAAGATCATCTTCGTGCCGAATACCCCGGGCTCTTTCCTTCTACTTCATAATTCTCGGGACGAGAATTCTTTTTAGTAGGGGAGAATTGTGACACCCTCGATTTTGGCTACAGTGATCATTGTAATTAAGCACAGTGATGACCATGATCAGTGCCTAATCATTTTGCTAAACAAGATATGATCAAGTTGAAAATTCATATCTCATTTCAAATTCCAATTCAAATGGTAATTCAAACTTAAAGTGAAAATAAAAGTTGTTCAAGTCCAGGAACTAAAATGTTCATCATGTTGCAAATATTCCAAAAACAATTATAAAAATAGCAGCAACATTAATTGAATTATTTAAATGACTCTATCACCCAAAAACAGTACCAAACAACAATGTTTAATCCCATTTTATTTAACTAAAATTAAAATGAAATCACTATGGCTCCAAACCATTTTCTAACAATGTTAAATAATGCACTGTAATTATTTGGGCAAGTTTCATAATTTACAAAAGTCATTTGGAGTAAAAAGAAAAAAACAAAACAAAAAAGAAAAAAAAACAAAACAAAAAAAAACAAAACAACTGGGCCAACTGGCCCAGCCAGCCACCCCACGCACCAGCCCACCACAGCCCGCACCCCCCCTTCTTCCTCCTGTAGCGACCAGAGCGGTCGCTACAGGGCGCCGACCGGCCGTCGCCGTCCAACCCCGTCGCCGGGGAGGATAAGGCCGCCACCGGGGCACCTCACCTGCCCCCCCGAACCCTAGATCGCCACTCTCCCCCCTCTCCTGCTTCTCTCGCGCCGCCGCTCCCCTCCCTCGCCCGCACCCGAGCGCCACCGTCGCCATGGCCGCCGGTTAGCCGTGCCCTCCGTGCCTCCCGTGCCCAGCCAAGACGTCCACGAGCTCCGCAGTGACGGCCTCGTCCTCCTCGAGCTCCGGGAGCCTTCACGACCTCGCCCTCTTCTTCTTCCTCGGGTCGCCGCCGCGCTCCGTCGACAAATCCGGCACCGTCGAGCCCCCCCCCCCCCCGAGCCCACCGTTGCACATCTGCAGGGCGCTGTGAGCCCTCCTTCCCTCTTCCCCTCTACCTGGCCTCGCACGCGTGCTGTAGCTAGTCGTCACCGACGCCATGCTCTGTCCGCCGCCGTCACTGCCATTGCCACGCTCCCAGGGCCGCTCGGCTCGGTCCAGTAGCGTCGGCGTGCTCCTGGTGAGCTGCAGAGGCCGCCCCGCCCGTTGCTTTGCCCGATAGCACGCCGTATGCATGCGCCCGTGCTGGCCCGAACTCAGCCGCCGCCACGGCTCGTCGCCGGCGCCCCTACCGACCACCCCCGGTGCCGCTGATGGCCCAGCTCGACGTGCGCGAGCACCAGCTGCTCGTAGGTAGTCGTGGCGCGCGAAATGGTGGCCGGAACGCCATTTCCGACCACCCACCGCCGTCCCTGACGCTCGCCGAAGCCCCTCCGGCGACCCAGCGCCGCCGCTGCCGACGTGGCCCGACTGGGGCCACTGCCAGGGACACTGGCAGCTGGGTCCCGTGGGCCCAGTTGCCCCCTTTGACCGGGTCAACATGCTGACTGGACTGGGGCCAGTCACTGACAAGTGGCCCCCACCGTTTACTGTTAAGGTTGAATTAATTAAACGTGCTTAATTAACCTAATGACCCACTGACAGATGGACCCCACTCACTAATTAATCTCTGTTTAGGTTAATATAACAGTGGATTAACCCTGAGTCTATGACAGCTGGGGCCCACTGGTCAGTTTGACCAGTCAGCCCCATTGTTGACTGCTGACGTCATCCTGATGTCATGCTGACGTCATAAATGCTTTTTCGAATTTATTTAAATCTGATAATTCTAGAAAATGATTAAAACTTTAAAAATTAATAGAAAATAATCCGTAGCTCAGATGAAAAATTTTATACATGAAAGTTGATCAGAAAAATCCCACGAATCTGATTATGCCATCCGTTCATCTGTCACATGCTCCTAGCATGATGAACATGGAACTTTTCCCCTCCGGATCGTCTGTCCGATAAATCCAAAGACCCGGGAAATATCGTCAGATATTCTCCCTCTCCATCTGCAACGTATAGTACTGCGTTAGTGCATACCTAGCTCTGCATATTGTCATGGCATGCATCGTGATGCATTTGTCTGCTTTATATTTATTGTTTCTTCGCCCCCTCTTCTCTCCGGTAGACTCCGAGACTGACGGTGCTGCCGGGTACGACTACCCCGCCAACGATCAGGCCTTTGCAGCAGAGCAGCAAGGCAAGCAACCCCCCTTGAGCATTCCGATATCACCCATCTCTTTCTCTCTCATTCTTGCATTAGATTTTGCTACTGTATTAGTTAGCTCCTATTCTGATGCATAGCCTGCTTTTGATAAACTGCTACAGTACCTGCTATCATACCAACTGCTTAGTATAGGTTGATCAATGAATCCCCAGTGACCCCCCTTAGTACCAGTTGCCCCTGCTTCTTCATCGACGACTCGATGACCCGAAGACTTGAAGACTCGGTCAACCGACCGACAAGCCATGCCCCTCACATCACCGCACACCCCTTTGTTGTACGACTCTGCAGAGTTACTATTGAGTACCGAGGGTGACACCTCGTGAAGTACTCATGATGCTAACTCTGTGGTGCAGCTAGTCGGTCGTGGTTATCGAGGGTGATTCCTCCTTCACCACTCCCGACGATGACTCTGTCGTGCAATCCCTCAAGTGTGGGACCCTCGAGGGTGATTCCTCTAAGTCCACCTTGACGGTTTCATCGAGCGGGACCCCTTGAGGGTGATTCCTCAGGTTCCGTCTTGATGTTTTATACACACAGTTACTATGACCTGGTTACAGAAACATGTTGGTGATGGGTCGGCCCTGAGGGGTACCCACGGTTTGATGATGATGAGGCGTGGACGGGCAGGTGAGGCCCTTGCCACATATCCTCGAGACGGGGCGACGGGACCGCACTTTATGGGTCGCGCTTGCCTCGCATTAATAAAATGCTAATGGGTTGCGTATTTGATCTGAGTTGGGTCATTGGCCTTTTTACGCACCAAACCATCGCGTGGGAGAAGTTATGGGTACTCAGCGTCGTTGTATCAGCCGAAGCTCTTCGGACGTCAGCAATGGAGCGGCGCGCGCCCGAGTGGTCCGCAACAGCACCGCGCTTGTTATAAGGGGTGCTAGGACTGACCTCGGCCGCCCTCGCATCGTGTAGGTGTGCAAAGGGCGATTGGCCCATGACCCCTGCGCTCTTAGGATTTAGACCGGCGGGCTGGCCTCTCTGTTGAGCCTAGGTGGGGCGACGACGTGCTGCTATCCCGAGGCCGGGCATGACCCAGGAAAGTATGTCTGGCCGGAGGTGATCATGCGTGTTGGAAATGCGGTGCACCCCTGCAGGGATGAACAAACTATTCGAATAGCCGTGTCCACGGTAACAGGACGACTTGGAGTTGTACCTTGACCTTATACAACTAAAATTGTGAATTTAATTTGAAATGAATGTGGCTCAGAGATTGCTTCCTCGCAGGGAGTCGAGGAAGAATCTCTGGGCGTGGTTACTTAATAAAATTGCTACAATAATATGACTATATATGAGATACCAGTCTACTCTCTTCTAATGCTGCAAGATGCTGAAGATGCTAGTCTTCGATAGGACTAGGCCTTCCCCCTATTCTTGCTTTCTGCAGTCAGTCCAGATATAACCCCTCCCCTTGATATTGATGCATACTTAGCATAGTTCTGATGTCAGTCTTGCGAGTACTTTGGATGAGTACTCACCGCTGCTTTGCTTTCTCTTTCCCCCTTCGATACGATTGCTGCGTTCAGACGATGGAGCCCAGGAGATGGAGTACGCCGGAGACGACTACTACACCACCGCTGGAGCCTACTACTCCGTGGAGAGTACCGATGCTCATGAGTAGTTAGGAGGTTCCCAGGCAGGAGGCCTCGCCTCTTTCGATCCGCTGCTTATGTTTGTGCTAGCCTTCTTAAGGCAAAACTTGTTTAACTTATGTCTGTACTCAGATATTTTTTTGCTTCCGCTGACTTGTGCTTTGTCGAGCTTTGTATTCGAGCCCTCGAGGCCCCTGGCTTGTAATATGAAGCTGTATGACTTTAATTTGTGTCTAGTGTTGTGTTGTGATATCAATCAGTGAGTCCCTAATCTTGGTCGTACGCATTGTGTGTATGATTAGCGTACGGTTGAAATCGGGGGCGTCACACTTCCCCTCCCCTAGCTTCTCCCTCCCGTGGCGGATCCGAGCCACAGAAATAAGGATTCTTGGATGAATGTATGTTTGTTTGGTAGGAGTAGATGATTTGCTTGATAGATGAATGTATGCTTGTTTGGTAGGAGTAGATGATTTTCTTTATAGATGAATGGATGGTGCTAGTTTTTTATAGATGGAATGGATGTTTAGTTGTGAATGCTCAATGCTACTGTGTGGAATCCTATTAGTGTAGAATCTGGTTAAGCATTGTAGTCCTTGATTATGTTTGGTAGAAATTGATTTATTAGTGTAGAATCCGATTATACTTAGTGTTGATTTATTATTCTAGAATCCGATTATACTTAGTGTCAATATGTTTTGTGTAGAATTGCGCCACCACCATGTTGAGTGTGCAAGTCAAGGTGCGCCACAAGCCTTGCAACATGCACGTTGCTCGGCATCTACTTCTAGCCAAGTTTTCTTCTTGCAGCGGTAGAAAATTATATGAATCTTCTATCAGTTAATTTTTTGTTTTTGTTGCTATATCTATTAATCCATTGTGTCTATGTTTTCTTTGTTTTTTCTTACACATATCACCCCTTCAATGTGAGATTGGAATTCAATGAGTTGACCGAAGACATTGTGATCCTCAACGCTCCTCGGGGGCCCTACACTATGGAGGTAGAGAAGGGGCGAAACATGTCCCAAATTGGAGGAGATGAATAGGATCATTTCATCACCCACATGCGTCTCAGTGGGGGTGAATTGATCAGCTTCTCCTTTAGAGAAGAAAGGTCCGGGCTGGCTGTTATCTATCTCAACACGGAAGAAGATGACGAGGACACACTTGATGAAGCCCTCTATGCCCAAAGAATGAGGCTAAATGAGGATGAAATGAAAACCTCTGGGAAAAACTTCCGCCACGTGATCCCTACGTCGGGATGCCATTCGTGACCCGTCTGACAAGGACAAACGTTATCCGCCATGTCATGGTGTGTTACTTAGTGTAGTAATTATTATATGCTTAGTGTAGGATTTGATGATATGCTTAGTGTAGAAATGTGATGATATGCTTAGTGTAAAATGTGATGATATTTGAATCTGATGATATGTGAATAAAATTGTATGCATGCTTTGTTGATAATTGAAGTGTAGCAGTGCAGTAGCTAGTGTGATGATATGCTTAGTGTAGTATGTGATGATATGCTTTATTCTAGTAGTGACGATATATTTAGTGTAGTATATGTGAATTGAAGTGTATGCTTTGTTGATAATATATATATATATATATATATATATGTGTGTGTGTGTGTGTGTGTGTGTGTGTGTGTGTGTGTGTGTGTGAATCCGAATATTATATTTATTATATAAGTATGTGAATCCGATGATATGCTTAACTAGTATTCAATCTGATGCTTAGTGTTGAATCCGATGATATTTATCATATATGTATTTTTTTCCAGAAATTACCTAAGAGGCTATATGTCAGTTGTGGCATCGAGCCGAATGAAGCAAGCATTGCTGGACTACGCCTTACCACAAGGGGTGCCATCACCACCTGTGCCTACTCAGTGGACACGGACAATCGCACTATCTTAAGCGTGGCAGAGTGGAACAACTTCCTTGCTGGCACGAGTCTCCGGAATGGACAGACTGTCCTAGTCACTATCACTAACACCCGACACACTGACTTGAGGATGATGATCATCATCGACTTCATTTGAAAGTATGTGTGTGGTTGGGCCAATGATAAACTTATTTTTTTGAGCAAAAGAAGGGTTGTCACCCCTTCTGATTTCCATTATAAGAAACCAAACTAACGATCTGAGCTACAGGTTCCAGTTTAAACTACCAGCTCTAAACAGAAAATAACAGAAAGTTTGAAACACCCTCACCTCCAAGATCCCAGCAGACCGTCACAATAGTCAGGGAGGAGCAGGCAAACCAAATTCCTCAAGAGTACCATTACATAGGCCACAAAAGCATGCAAATAAGATCTCCAGGACACTAGTCACAACAACACCAGGTCAAGAGGTAAGAACATCAACATCAAGTACTGGGTCTTTTCTCCCAGGAAGAATCAACACCCAACATCAATTTTAAAGAACTCATCCGTTCCCCAGGCGTAGCACCGAACATGTCCACCATGGGAAGACTTGTAGACCTCACTTGCTACATGTCCTAGCATTCTTGAGCACAACTGTAGCATTTTAGACCAAGCCAAAATCCAATGGCAAATAGTTTTGATCATAATCATTGGGTCATTGACAATTTTGATTGGAATCTCTCAGGGAATTTGCATTTACCAGTAATAATTTCTCTGTATAGAGATTTTACTAAAAACTGCTTATCAACAGTCAATAGCCACTCTACCTTATCCTTCCCAATCCCCATTTTGACATCCATGCATCTTGCCTTCAGATGTCTCCACAAATCCAAGGTATCGCCATGTAGAGTTCTCCTAAATTTGAAGCCCCTCCAGCCCAACTAGAGAGCTTCAGCAACAGTGATATCATGATCCAAACATAGGTTATATAACCTAGGGTATTCATCTTTCAAAGCTTTCTTGTCCACCCAGATATCCACCCAAAATCTGGTGTTTTCCCATCTCCTAAATTTTTCTTAATATGGCTATAAAATAAAATTTTGGCTTTCAATAGACCAGACCAGAACTGGGAGTCACCAGGTTAGTTTTTGGCTCTGGACAAACACCCATCAAAAGCACATTTGTTAGTTAACAGAGACTGCCAAAGGCCTTCTTCTGTTCCCAATTTCCAAAACCATTTAGCTAGCAAGGCTTTGTTCATGACCTCCAGGTTTAATATCCCATAGCCCCCCAAAATATTTTGGAGGGCAACATGTTTTCTAATTTACCAAATCGTATTTCTTATCATTTTCATCTTCCTGCCAAACAAGTCTAGGTCTGTAAAAATGAGCTTTCATCACAGCACTGATACTTGTAAACTGTGTTGGGATTTTCCCCGAAGAGGAGGGGATGATACAGCACAGTAGAGGTAAGTATTCCCCTCAGTGAGAAGCAAGGTTAACGAACCAATATTAGAACCACGAAAATTCCCGTCTTCAGCGCCTACACACAAAAGAGCACACACTTGCACCCAACGTGGGCAAGAGGGTTGTCAATCCCCTGGAACTCGTTACTTGCAAGCAATAAGTAGTGATAGATAGATAATTTGATAAATATAAATTATAAATAAAAAGAAAGTAAATAATGGTAGCAATGTATTTATAGTTTTTGTAAATATATTTGTGAAGAGACCCGGGGGCCATAGTGTTCGCTAGAGGCTTCTCTCTCGAAGAAAGCATACGGTGGGTAGACAAATTACTGTTGGACAATTGATACAAAAGCGCATAGTTATGTAATATTTATTCACGACAATGATCATGTATATAGGCATCACGTCCATAAGCAAGTAGACCGACTCCTGCCTGCATCTACTACTATTATTGTACCCATCGACCGCTATCCAGCATGTATCTAGAGTATTAAGTAAAAATAGTAATGCGTGGAGGATGATGACATGATGTATACAAAGTAAATCCAATTATTATGAATGAACCCCATCGTTTTACCCTTAGTGGCAGCAATACAATACGTGTCATGTATCTTTCTGTCACTGGGATTGAGCACCGCAAGATTAAACCCACTACAACGCATCATTCTCGCTAAAGATACATCAATTTAGTTGGCCAAACCAAACCTATAGATTGGAGAGCATTACGAAGCTATAACAATCATGCATATAATAACCAGCAAGGATTTAATATATTTTCATGAATAATCTGAATATAAACCAACAATTCATCGGATCCCAACAAACACACCGCAAAGATGATTACATAAGATAGATCACCGCGGGAATCGCGGTGATCTTTGCATTGAAGAACATAGAGAGAGATAGCGATCTTGGTACCAACTATGGACACGTAGGTATGCGGTGAACTACTCACACATCACCATGGGAGCAGCAAGGTTGATGTAGAGGCCCTCCGTGACCGACCCCCCCTCTGGCAGGGCATCGGAACATGGCTCCAGATGGGCACACGGCGGAACAGAGACTTGCCGCGGTGGAAAAAGTGTTTTGAGAGGCTCTCAAGGGTTTTTGGAATATTAGAGAATTTATAGGCTAGAGATCAGGTCAGGCGGCTGTGGGAGGTGGCCCCAAGCCATCAGGGCGCGGCCACCCCCCTGGGCGCGCCCTGTTGGCTTGGCGTCACCTCGTGTGGCCTCCGGTCTCCCTCCGAAGCTTCCATGTCTTATTTTGGTCCAGAAAAAATCATCAAAAAGTTTCGGGGTATTTGGACTTCGTTTGGTACAGTATTCCTGAAAGGCCAAAAACAAGAAGAAATCATCAACTAACAATGGGCACTGGGTTAATAGGTTGGTGCTCGGAAATAATATAAATCAGCAAGCAAATGCCTAAAAACTATCCTAGAATGATAATATAATAGCATGGAACAGTCAAAAATTGTAGATACGTTGGAGACGTATCACGCACCAACTGGCATTGGATAGAAATACATCATGAACAGTGGAATGTTAGTCAAGCAAGCTTGGAACAAAGTGATTCTCCCTGCAATAGATCCCAACAACATACCCTGCCAACAACCACATCTTTTATCTATCTTGTTAGTTACACAAGTCCAATGTTTATTTCTAATTCTTATATCAGAGACATGCATTCCCAGGTATTTTATGGGCATATTTCCCATTTTACATGTAAAGATTTCCTGATAAGTTGCCTGTTTGTTAGCTGCATCTCCAAACAACATTAATTCACTTTTGTGGAAGTTGATCTTAAGCCCAGATATTTATCCAAAGGTAAACAAGGTCATTTTTAAATTCTTTACACTATCCTCATCATCTTCCAATAGGAAAACAGTTTCATTGGCATATTGTAATATGTTTACCCCATTTCCCAGATAATCACTAAGCATACCTTTAACTAGCCCATGATCTTTAGCTTTATTCATAATTACAGCGAGAGCATGAGCAACAATATCAAATAACAAGGGGGGGGAGAGCATCACCCTGTCTTAAACCTTTAAAAGTTTTAAAGTAAGGTCCAATCTTGTCGTTAACCCTAACACCAACACATCCCACCCTCATTGTTTCCATCACTGAGTCACACCATTTGCAAGGGAACCCTTTGTGATGCCTCATTTTCATTACAAAGGGCCATTTAATTTTGTCATAAGCCTTCTCAAAGTCCACCTTAAAGATTAAGGCATGCTGTTTTTAAGCATGGATGGAATTGAGGGCCTCATGCCACACTACTACTCCTTCCATAATGTATCCCCCCTTAATAAAGTCAGTTTGGTTAGGAGCAATTATAGGAGACACACATTTTGAGAATATATTCATAAGGACTCTTGTAATAATTTTGAAGCTTACATTCAACAGACAAATTGGTCTAAATTTCTGAATTTGTTTGGCATCTGTAGTTTTTTGTACTAAGATAATTATGCCATAATTTAGTCTTGAAAGATATAAATTTCCTTTGGAAAAATCATCAATTATATCTTTCAAGTCCATCTTGACCAGCTCCCAAATCCTGATAAAAAACAGCAGGGAAGCCATCTAGCCCAGGACTCTTGTTTCTTTTCATACCAAAAACCACCTCACGAATTTCCTTCAAAGTAAAAGTTTCGGTTAATTCACTTTTTACAACATCAGAAATTTTAACAAAGTCATGACGAGTCAGATTGATGAAAGCCTCTTGAGGATGTCCAAATAATTCTTTATAGAAATTGGTAATGTATTTCATCAAATTCTCTTCTCCTTCTATAAACCCTTCCTCCTGTTCCAACGAAATAATTCTATTTTTCTCCTCCTCCCATTCACCCTAACATGATAGTATCTAGTGTTTTTGTCTCCATCTCTAATTTCCTTGTCCTTAAATCTCTAAAGCCATTTAATTTCCTCTTGCTTTAGTAGTCTATATAGGTGAGCTCTAAGTTCTTTTTGCTCATGCCTATCAGCAGCAGTCAATCCCATTATCTTAACATTTTTGTCAATAGTATCTGATTTCTCCATAATCTCAATCTTGATCTTCCTATACCAGGCATCCACATTCTTATTCCAACCTTTCATTTTTTCCTCATCTCTTTGAATCTCATCTGCCATCGTCTATCAATATTAGTTCCTCTATAAATCTTTCCCACGCCTTTTCTACCAGTTCCCTAAACCATCTCTTAAGAGCCAGGAGTTCTCATATCTAAAAATTGGATCCCCACCCACTTGCTCCCCAGAATCTAAGAACAGTGGGGGTATGATCAGAGATCTCTCTAGCAAAAGCTTGTACAATACTCAAAGGGTATTTTTCTTCCCAACAGGGACATAACAAGATCCTATCTAATTTCTCAAAAGTGGGGTCAGAGAGATTATTGGCCCAAGTATAGTTTCTGCCATTTAGGGGAAATACCCTAAGACCAACATTTTCAATAATTGCATTGAAGATAAAGCTCCAATGTTTATTGTCCATGGGCTTGTTTTTTCAGTTCCTTTTCTAGGAATATTAAAGCCCCCCACCAAGCAAGGCATAGTATTATCATGGCGTAACCTGGCTAGTTCAGCTAGGAAGCCAGCTTTTTTCTTAGCTTGGTCGCCTCCATAAATTTTCACCAGGTTCCAATGAAATTTCATCCTTCTATCATACACCATGACTCTCACAAAATATTCCATGCTCTCATTTTGAACAATGTCAAAATAATCTTTGTTAGTGCCTACCAAAATCCCCCCAAGACATTCCTCTTGGGGGTTTATCACCCACTCATAGTTTCTGCCACTACATAAATGGTGTAGTTCATTTTTGGTAAAATGTTTTTTGATGGTTTCTAGAACTCCAATAAAGTCTAGTTTATGTTCAAAATCATTTCTTTGGCATATCTTTTTAGGGTCTTTCGGTCTTTCCCCAAACCTCTAGCATTCCGAAAAACTCCCCTCATTTTTTTTATCTAAAAGTAGAATAATTTGGGATCACACTAAGAATTCTTTTTTCCTTTTCCCTTTTTCCTAAGGGCCCCAATCTCAACAGAGTGCTTCCCACATGCATTCCCTGGTGAGCATTTGCTGCTTTTTTTCCTTCCTGAGAAAAAACTTCTCAGTTTCTGAAATTGCTCATCTTCTAGATCAATATCAGATATATCTAGGTATGAACAGATCTCTTCTATAGGGTTTTCCCCAGTGTCAATATGCAGTGGTGACCCATGTGATACATTGTACTCCTTAAGGTTTGCAATGTCTGCCAGTAAAAATCTTTCCTAGCTTCTTCCATTTCTTGGATAATCTCAATATTTTTTCAATCATATCTAAGGAACATCCCAAATCCACACCAACCAAAGATGTTACATGAAACAGAGAAGGGTTGGACACAAACGGGTCAGGTTTCTTACCATAGTTGTCTCTTTCTTCAGCTCTAAGTTTGGGCATATCTTCCACTTTTTGGTCCTCTTTGCCTCTATGTCTCAGGCTCCTCCTCAGCATCTCTTCCTTGTCCTCCTCACTCATATCTTCAATCCTCACCCCTTGAATAGCAACCAGTCTCTCAAAAAAATATTCTGACTCCTGACTAGTAGCAAAGTCAGTTGGTTCAGCATACTTGTCATGATTAGGGTTGTCTTTCACAGTAACATCTTCTTCCTTCTCCAATTCTTCCACCACTTGCAAGTTCATGTTCATAAGCTTCCCTGTTGACAGCTTCCAGAATCAATTGTTGCACATCAATTTTCTGTGTAGTAAGTTCTCCCTCCAGCTTCTTCTTGTCCTGTTCTAGCTCTAAGATTCACTTCTCCTCCTTAGCCCACAATGCAATCTGTCTCAATTTCTCTTCTTCAAGGCTCCAGATTTTCTTGTAGATAATGTCCATCACTTTGCATTTTACTCCTATCATTTGAGATCTCCTTCAAAGCATTACCGAGAGCAGTTTCCATGGACTCTTTCAAATTATCACTTCTCTTGTTAATTTCCTCAATCTGGGCCAAGATCAAACTACCCGAAGTCACCTTATTTCTAGTTTTATCTTCAATCATTTTTTTCCTTGTTTCATCTTCTTGAACAGCATCACCTAGGTCTTGTGTGATATCCACCATATCTTGATCATCCTTGTACCATCCCATCTCTACCACAGAGTCTAGCTCCGCCCCGATTCTGAACATCACGAGGTCAGGAGCAGTAATTTCCACATGTTTAGGAATTTTACCAATGTCTCTGACCCCACATTTACCTCTCACCTTCTCTTGGTTGATGGTATCCATATCAATTTCTAGCACCGGACCCATAGCAGTAGCCACCTTACACATTCCAAAAAATGTCTGAAACAATCAGACACTCTAGAGAATTTAGCCCACACAGTATGCCGCTTAACAATTGCCTGATGGTCCAGGGTCCATCCCTGCACTCTAATGATCACCCCACTGTCTAGCAGATTAAAGTCTTTGAACTTGACCAACTCTACCAGCTTGGCCTTACTTGGAAACCTCATCATGTAATAGTTTCTCCGAGCTTCTTTGATTGTCCATTGCCATTCCCAATTGAACATTTCACTAAAGGCCTGGATGAACTCAGTGATGGTGTCCTGTACTAGGGGGTACTCACCACGTCGTCTCCCGACCAGTGGGTCGGGCCGAGGACCCCCAGGGCGATTCACTAATGGGCCACTTCGGGTAACCCATGATGCATACAAGGGAGATTCCAAAAGACTTGGCGCACAAGACAAGGACTCTTCTAAACCCTAGGCCTCTGGTGCATTATATAAACCGAGGCCAGGCTAGTCAATAGATAATATCATATTCATTACAACAATCTCGTGGTAGATCGACTTTGTAATTTTCGTACACACATCAATACAATCAAACAAGACGTAGGGTTTTACCTCCTCGAGAGGGCCCGAACCTGGGTAAACACTATCCCTCTTTCTTCCTGTTCCCCATCAATCCAAGATGCATAGCTCGGTACCCCCTACACAAGATCTGGCAGTTTTGACACCGACATTGGTGCTTTCATTGAGAGTTCCGCTGTGAGATCAACAAAAGGATCGATGGCTCGTCTGCAGATTGCAGTTTTTTCTGGACAGCGGAATTGTGTTCATCGTCCCCGCCTCCTCGAGCGTCTCTTTAACGATTGTTTCAATGTAATTGTGCGGAATTGAGTCTAGAATAATCCTATAAAATTTCATCGCATTTCGATGGAGGAATCTTTGGCAAACTCTGATCTACCAGAGCCCTGTCGAATCTGCACGAGAATGTGGACCAGTTTAGGGTGAGGAGTCCAGCGTCTAGCTCGGACACCGTTTGTGAGATCCCATCGTTCAACGTCGGCGGAATTCTCATATCGATCGTCCCTCAAAATTGCTGCTCCATCCGATCGTTCAAACTTCGGGAAATGTCCGATGAGTGCATCAATTTTCTGATCTGTTTTCTGCGCGAAAACAAATCTCACCCGAATTGATCTTTCTTCATGAACGGGGTATTGGACATTCTTTTTGGAGGAATTTTTGTTAGGGTATTGTGTGTTGTTCTCAAACACATGCCCACAAATTTTAAAGCCTTTTTCTGAGGTAATCTCTGCCGTCACATTGGTGTCAAACCAGCCTGACAACGTTGCTCCATGGCTGCCGACCTGCGCTAGACAGATCCTCGCTTCGTCAAGCTGAGGTCAACCTCATCGTATCATCACGTCGACGAGCCGACCAAAATTTTGGTATTGTGAGGGCCAAATAATCTTCAAGAGAACCTCATCACCCCACAGGTTGCATGGGTCGGGCGCGCCGTTGCTTCATCAAGCCAGTATTGACCGCATCACAAATTCCGTCCTGCGTCGGCATTGCCGTGCCGTCGCTTCTGCCCACCACGCCGACCTGCTTCAACAGGTCGGCTGGCATGGGGGATCTAGTATCACCTTACCGACCTGTTCCATCACCTCAACTAGACCGGGGCTTCACCATCTCTTCA
Source organism: Elymus sibiricus (assembly GCA_039707655.1). Classification (NCBI taxonomy): domain Eukaryota; kingdom Viridiplantae; phylum Streptophyta; class Magnoliopsida; order Poales; family Poaceae; genus Elymus; species Elymus sibiricus. The sequence continues at coordinate 85,733,923 of CM077663.1, forward strand.
TCAACCCACTCCTAGGACTTCGACGTCACCAGCCGACCGGCTTCATCACCTCGGCTGGACCAGGGGCTTCACCTCGCCACATCGTCCGTGCTGCGTCGCCACTTCATCAAGGCGAGCTCTTCTCTCGGGCACCTCGGTACCGGCTTGGGGGCTGGGACCTCGACTCGCTACAAGCTCTGGCCACGTCATCAACACCGAGCACATTAACCAGCTAAGTCGCTTTCATGCTCACCTTTTTTCAATTTTTGTGCGGTTCAACCAAGCATTATATTTGTGTTAAACAAAAAGTTGTTTGTTAAAAACTTAGCTTGTTAAAAGCGTCATTTGTTAAAAACACTTCCTTTTCCCATGTTAGCTGGGGCTCTTAAATTTATATGAGCCGTTTAATAATAAATATTTTCTTCTTGGTCGTTGCAAAGTTTTTTTCTACCACCCCTTACTTGACTCGAGTGTGTGGTCAATAGCCGGATAGCCTGGTTTCTCTCTAAAGCTGCTCAAGTTTAGTTTGCTAAACTGGCCTGAGAAGTACTCTATCTTCGGGATAGGAGGTTGAAGCTGAAGGCTGATCCGCTTGAAGTTTTGAGATCGGTGTGTCATGTTAAAGCATGACAGAAGCACAAATTTATTTTAAGACCAATTTTCGGATTGGCACCAAGAAACTTGATTTAGTTCGGACGTAAAGTTTTTTCTAAAGTTTTTTGGTTTTCTGAGCTTATGGCACCTTTAACCTATTTTTATGTTTTTCTTTCAGGAGCCAGGACATCCTCTTGTTCGAGGTGTTCTACATAGTGGTTATGCTCGGGAAATCTTTTTCCGTCCCACAGTTCGGCATCATTCCTTTCGAGCTGTACCTCGGCATTGTCAAAACACACTCAACGGACGAAATAGTTCGTGAGGAGATACGATCCTAGGGTCGGCCATGTTGCCCAACCCAAGTCTCGAGGGCTACTGGCTATACATCTCGGCAGAGAATAAATTGCACCAACCGAAAAAATCCACAAAAAATCAGCCCAAGGCTGAGGTGGTGCACCAGCTCGGAAGCAGTCCGGCGTTGGAGCTCGGAAGCAGTCCGACATAAACCTCAAGATCAGAGACACCTCAGATGCAGTCTAGCTTGGAGCTCGGATGCAGTCCAGCGTTGGAGCTTAGAAGCAGTCCGGCATAAAGCTCAAGATCAGAGACACCTCGAATGCAGTCCAGCGTTGGAGCTCGGATGCCGACCAGCGTTGGAGCTCGGACGCAAGAAGACACCTTAGATGCAGTTCGACATTGGAGCTCGGATGCAAGAGGACACCGCCGCACGGGAAACACTTCAAACCCGAGGTGTGGCGTAAAAAATAATAAGGCATTGATAAAGGCCGAGAAATTAAAGGGGCTCCTCAGATGCCCGACGTGTGAACTCTTCGGATACACCTCGGCGATCCTCAAAATTGGAGATGGGAAGATTTGTTGAACGAGTTTTCAAGACCGACGACTGAAGACGAAGAACAGTTCGGAAGAACCGAGGAGCGTCCCCAACTTGAAGACCGGTTCAGGGGGCTACCGATGGTGTCCTAGACTAGGGGGTACTCACCACATTGTCTCCCGACCAGTGGGTCGGGCTGAGGACCCCCCAGGACGATTCACTCATGGGCCACTTCGGGTAACCCATGATGCATACAAGGGAGATTCCAGAAGACTTGGCGCACAAGACAAGGACTCTTCTAAACCCTAGGCCTCTCGTGCATTATATAAACCGAGGTTAGGCTAGTTAATATATAATATCATATTCATTACAACAATCTCGTGGAAGATCGACTCTGTAATTTTCATACACATATCAATACAATCAAGCAGGATGTAGGGTTTTACCTCCTCGAGAGGGCCCAAACCTTGGTAAACACCGTCCCCTTTGTTTCCTATTCCCCATTGATCCAAGATCCACAGCTCGGGACCCCCTACCCGAGATCTGCCGGTTTTGGCACCGACACTCAGTTTCATTGATTTCCCAGAGTTGATACGAGCAACAACCAGTGGCTTAATGTGATCAGCCATCATCACATCCTTGAAGTTTTGGACAAGAAGGACACCAAGGCCCTTGGTAGCATATCCAACATATTTTGGGACCGTTTCATTTGGTTCAGCCAGGTGCAGTCCTAAGTAATGTGGTTGTCTCTGCCTGATGAGCCACAAGTATAGGGGGTCAATCGTACTCCTTTCGATAAGTAAGAGTGTCGAACCCAACGAGGAGCAGAAGGAAATGAAAAGCGGTTTTCAGCAAGGTAATTTCTGCAAGCACTGAAATTGTAGGTAATAGATAGTTTGATAGCAAGATAATTTGTAACAAGCAAGTAACGGTAATGGTAAATAAAGTGCAGCAAGGTAGCCCAATCCTTTTGTGGCAAAGGACAGGCCAGAACAGTATCTTATAATAGGCAAAGTGTTCTTGAGGGTACGCAGGAACTTCATCTTGTCACTTTTATCATGTTGGTTTGATTCCCGTTCGCTACTTTGATAAATTGATATGTGGGTGGACCGGTGCTTGGGTGCTGTTCTTACTTGAACAAACCTCCCACTTATGATTAACCCCCTCACAAGCATCCGCAACTTTGAGAAAAGTATTAAGATAAAATCTAATCATAGCAGTAAACGTTTGGATCCAAATCATCCCCTTACGAAGTAGCGCATAAACTAGGGTTTAAGCTTCTGTCACTCTAGCAACCCATCATCTAATAACTACTCCACAATGCATTCCCTTAGGCCCAAGGATGGTGAAGTGTCATGTAGTCGACGTTCACATGACACCACTAAGGGAATCACAACATACATATCATCAAAATATCAAACACATATCAAATTCACATCATTACTTGCAACATGACTTCTCTCGTGACCTCAAGAACAAAGGTAACTACTCACAAATAATATTCATGCTCAAGATTAGAGGGGTATTGAGTAGCATAATGGATCTGAACATATAATGTTCCACCAAATAAACCATATAGTAATCAACTACAAGATGTAATCAACACTACTAGTCACCCACAGGTACCAATCTGAGGTTCTGGTACAAAGATTGAACACAAGAGATGAACTATGGTTTGAGAGGAGATGGTGTTGTTGAAGATGTTGATGAAGACTGGCCTCCCAAAGATGAGAGGGGTGTTGGTGACGATGATGGCTTCGATGGTGACGATGATGGCCTCTCCGTAAAGTTTCAGCTTATTTGGAGATGTGCAAAATAGGTATATCTGATGTGCTTTTTCAGGTCCAGAATTCCAGCTGCCAGTATTCTCCCTCTTTGTGTAAACCTTGCATATTATGAGAGAAAAGGCATTAGAATCCCTCCCTAAAGCATTAATATACACAAAAACATTATAAATAACAGTAGGAAATCATGATGCAAAATGGACGTATCAACTCCCCCAAGCTTAGACCTCGCTTGTCCTCAAGCGAAAGCCGCTATTCAAAAGCATGTCCACATGGTTTGAGAGAGAGGTGTCGATAAAAACAAAATATGACATAGTAGCATCATGCTTATTATTATAACACCAACAAACTTTATCATAGAAATTATTCATATAACTTTTATTATATAACTTCATCATATAACTTCTCATGAACAAGTAAGAATTCATCACAACATAGAAGTATAAAGCATAAACCTTATTGAAAACCAACAAACTATGTTCTGAGTCAACTTTGCAACTACAATTCATCATATTTTCAGGAAGGGTCTCATGTCGGAGCCTTTTGGCAAGTCCACATACTCAACCATCATTTAGTCTTCTATGATTGCTAACACTCACAACATACCCATGAGCAAAAAAGTTTCAACCTGACACATAGAAAGATAGGGGCTTATAGTTTCGCCTCCCAATGTACTCACCTCAAGGGTGATGTCAACAATAATAATTCATGCTCACTCACATTCAACTGGATATATGTGCCTAGATCTTTCCTCACCACACGATGCTTGCAAAAAGAAAAAGTAAAAAGGAATAGGGAAGAATACTTTGACTCTTGCATAAAAGTAAATACATAAAAGTAAAAGATAGGCCCTTCATAGAGGGAAGCAGAGGTTGTCATGCGCTTTTTGGTTTGTATGCCAAATCCCTTAATGTAAAAGAACGTCACGCTATATTGCCCCCTATGATAGCAACCTTTATTATGTAGTCCGTCGCTTTTATTACTTTGCATCATAAGTTCGTACAATGCTCAATTTTCTCTTACACTAATTGATCAAACACATTTAGAAGCAATTTTTATTGCCTTTGTGCACCGATGACAACGTACTTGAAGGATCTTACTCGATCCGTAGGTAGGTATGGTGGAATATCAAAACATGAATTTGGGTTTTGGGTTTTTGGATGCACAAGTAGTATCTCTACTTAGTGCGGAATTTTTGGCTAGCAAAGATATTGAGCAAGCACCACATGTTGAAGGATCTATGACAATATAACTTCTATGTGAATGTGAACTAACATAAATCATTACGTTGTCTTCCTTGTCCAACGTCAACAATTCTGACATATAATATTTAATGGGGGCTCACAATCATAAAAGATGTCCAAGATAGTGTATTTGCATGTGAATCTTCTCTTCCCTTATTAATTCTTTCATGAATTGCATCATTGACCAATGCTATGTTTGTCAATCTCCAATAAATTTTACCACTTATACTTTTGCTTATGTAATGTCATTACTTACCATAGGATTAGCATATGATTCTTTTCTATTTATTTCCTTTTTATTTTGATTGCAATAAGAAAGTAAATAAGCAAAAGCTCAAACTAAACTTTATTATATAACTCTCACTCGATTACATAGATAGATAGATCACAAAACTAACACTCAAAAATAGATCATACTAAACTTTTATTCAATTAAATCACGAAAAAGCTAAGGATCGAACGAAAATAGGTAAAGGTGAATAAAAGTGATGGTGATACGATACCGGGGCACCTCCCCCAAGCTTGGCTCAAGCCAAGGGGAGTGCCCATACCCGTGTGTTCAAGTCTCCTTTGGTGGTAAAGGTGATGAAGGTGGTGGTGATGAAGTAGCCTTCTTCTTCAACTTATATTTGAGCATAAAATTTTCCTCCCTTAGATCATCATTCTCTAACTCAAGCTTTAATATCATTTTGCATAATGCCACCTTGCTCTCCTGCAAAAAAAGAGATGGAATAAATTGAATCTCAGGTTTGTATCCTTTAGGGAGGCTTGACTTCTTGAATTCCACATGCATGTCTCCGGGTTGAGGTAATGGGTCATCCTCTTCCTTAGAGCTATCATTCTTTGTTTCCTTCATGTTAGCGTCTTCCTCCTCATCCATGGTCCATCCATAATGTTCCACTTCTCCATAGACCTTAGGGTTTGCAATATAGTCTGCAACATAGCTCTCCCCCTCTGAATCTTGAGACGACATATTTTTAGATCTGCCAAGAAAACAACACGAAACAAGAACAGGGGATTTTTCTGCGATGCGGTGGTCAAAACAATCGGGGGTATATATAAAGATTTTTTATCTTGGGAAGCAAGAATATGGAAGGAAAACGGAGTCGGGAAGGTGTCCGAGGTGGGCACAACCCACCAAGGTGCGCCTGGTAGGGCCGGCGCGCCCTGGTGTATCATGCTCACCTCGGTTGCTTTCCCATTTATTTCTTATTTTCCCAATTTTTGTAATATTCCAAAACTGATAGAAAATATTTTTGCGGATTTTTGGAGTCCGTTTACTTACCGTATCACGTACCTCCTCTTTTTCAGAATTCTGGAGTGTTCCGGATGGTTTCTTGTATGTGTTCCTCCGGTGTCATGGTTTGGATAACATTGCTTTCAACATTAATAGGCGTACCTGAGATATAGTGTTTAATTCTTTGTCCATTGACCACCATCGGCATTATTGATCTTGATAGTTCTAGAATGATAAACCTCTTCGATAATATATGGTCCTTCCCATTTGGAGAGAAGCTTACCTGCAAAAAATCTTAAACGAGAGTTGTATAAAAGAACAAAGTCTCCTACTTTGAATTCCCGCTTTTGGATTCTTTTGTCATGCCATCTTTTTACTTTTTCTTTGAATAGTTTGGCATTTTCATAAGCTTGGGTTCTCCATTCATCTAGTGAGCTAATATCAAATAACCTCTTTTCACCGGCAAGTTTGAAATCATAATTGAGTTCTTTAATTGCCCAAAATGCTTTATGTTCTAACTCTAGAGGCAAATGAAAAGCTTTTCCATATACCATTTTGTATGGAGACATACCCATAGGATTTTTATAAGCTGTTTTGTAGGCCCAAAGTGCATCATCTAGTTTCTTTGACCAATTCTTTCGAGACCTATTGACACTTTTTTGTAATATTAATTTTATTTCTCTCTTGCTAAGTTCAACTTGACCACTAGATTGAGGATGATAGGGTGATGCAATTCTATGGTTAACATCATATTTAGCAAGCATCATACGGAAAGCACCATGAATAAAGTGTGAACCTCCATCAGTCATTAAATATCTAGGGACTCCAAACCTCGGGAAGATAACTTCTTTAAGCATTTTAATGGATGTGTCATGATCAACACTACTAGTTGGAATAGCTTCTACCCATGTAGTGACATAATCAACATCAACCAAGATATGAGTGTACCCATTAGTGGAAGGAAAAGGTCCCATATAATCAAAACCCCAAACATCAAATGGTTCAACAACAAGTGAATAATTCATAGGCATTTCCTGGCGCTTACCGATATTACCAATTCTTTGACATTCATCACAAGACAAGACAAACTTACGGGCATCCTTGAAGAGAGTAGGCCAATAAAAACCAGATTGCAATACCTTGTGAGCAGTTCTATCTCCCGCATGATGTCCTCCATAAGCTTCGGAATGACATTTCCATAGGATTTGTTCCTGTTCATGCTCAGGTACACAACGTCTAATAATACCATCTACCTCTTCTTTATAAAGATGTGGATCATCCCAGAAGTAATGTCTTAAATCATAGAAGAATATTTTCTTTTGTTGGTATGTGAAACTAGGTGGTATATATTTAGCAATAATGTAGTTAGCATAATCAGCATACCAAGGAGTGTTTTGAGAAACATTTATTGCAGCTAACTGTTCATCAGGAAAGCTATCATCAATAGGCAGTGGGTCATCAAGAATATTTTCTAACCTAGACAAGTTATCAGCTACGGGGTTCTCAGCTCCTTTCCTATCAATGATATGTAAGTCAAATTCCTGAAGCAATAGAACCCACCTAATGAGTCTAGGTTTAGCATATTTCTTTTCCATAAGATATTTTATATCAGCATGATCGGTGTGAACAATGACTTTGGAATCAACAATGTAGGATCTAAATTTATCACAAGCAAACACAACTGCTAAAAATTCTTTTTCAGTAGTGGCATAATTTCATTGGGCACTGTCTAGAGTTTTGCTAGCATAATGGATAACATTTAATTTCTTATCAACTCTTTGTCCTAGAACAGCACCAACAACATAATCACTAGCATCACACATAATTTCAAAAGGCAAGTTCCAATCAGGTGGTTGAACGATAGGTGCTGAAGTTAAAGCTTTCTTGAGTGTTTCAAAGGCTTCTACACAATCATCATAAAAACAAATGGAATATCCTTTTGTAAAAGATTAGTAAGAGGCCTAGAAATTTTAGAGAAGTCTTTAATAAACCTCCTATAGAAACCAGAATGACCAAGGAAACTCTGAATACCTTTAATATCTTTAGTACATGGTATTTTCTCAATTGCATCAACTTTAGCTTTATCCACCTCAATACCTCGTTCAGATATTTTATGCCCCAAGACAATACCTTCATTAACCATAAAGTGGCACTTCTCCCAATTCAAGACAAGATTACTTTGTTCACATCTCTACAAAACTCGATCAAGGTTGCTTAAGCAATCATCAAAAGAAGTTCCGTAAACGAAAAAATGATGCATGAAAACCTCCACAATCTTTTCACAAAAATCAGAGAATATAGCAGTCATACATCTTTGAAAGGTAGCAGGTGCATTGCATAAACCAAAAGGCATACGTCTATAAGCATAGGTTGCAAAAGGACAAGTAAAGGTGGTTTTCTCTTGATCTGATTGTGATACAGGTATTTGAGAGAAACCGGAATATCCATCCAGAAAACAAAAGTGTGTGCGCTTAGATAATCTTTCTAGAATTTGATCAATGAAGGGCAGAGGCTAATGATCTTTTCTAGTGGCTTTATTTAATTTTCTAAAATCAATTACCATTCTATAGCCAGTGACAATTCTTTGTGGAATGAGTTCATTTTTGTCATTAGGAACAACGGTAATACCTCCCTTCTTAGGGACACAATGAACGGGACTTACCCATCTACTATCAGCTATGGGATAGATTATACCTGCTTCCAGAAGCTTTAATATTTCAGTTCTTACCACTTCCTTCATCTTAGGATTCAATCGTCGTTGGTGATCAACAACGGGTTTAGAATCAGGTTCCATATTAATCTTGTGCTGACATAGAGTGGGACTAATGCCCTTAAGATCATCAAGAGTATATCCAATAGCAGCCTGGTGCTTCCTCAGAATTTTTAATAATCTTTCTTCTACATGTTCTGAAAGGTTAGCACTAATAATAATAGGATATATCTTTTTCTCATCAAGATAAGCATACTTCAAAGTATCAGGCAATTGCTTTAATTCAAACACAGGATCACCTTTAGGTGGAGGAGGACCTCCAAGGGTTTCAATAGGCAAATTGTGTTTTAGGAGAGGCTATTGTTCAAAGAAAATTTTATCTATTTCATTTCTTTCACACAAGTGCATATCATTTTCATGGTCTTGCAGAAATTGTTCTAATGGATCGGTAGGAGGTACGGCAATAGAAGCAAGACCAATTATTTCGTCCTTACTAGATAATTCTCTATCACGAGGTTGTCTACTAAACTTGGAAAAATTAAACTCATAAGACACATCACCAAAACTAACATTGACAGTTTGTTTTCACAATCTATCTTAGCATTGACGGTGTTCAAGAAAGGTCTACCAAAGATAATGGGACAAAAGTCATCTTGTGGGGAACCAAGAATTAGAAAATTAGTAGGGTATTTTATTTTCCCACACAAGACTTCAACATCTCTAACAATCCCAAGTGGTGTGATGGTGTCTCTATTAGCAAGTTTAATAGTAACATCAATGTCTTCTATTTCAGCAGGTGCTATATCATTCATAATTTCTTGGTATAAGGTAAAAGGAATAGCACTCACACTAGCACCCAAATCACATAAACCATGATAGCAATGATCTCCTATTTTGACCGAGATAACAGGCATGCCCACTACGGGTCTATGTTTATCTTTTTCATCAGGTTTAGCAATTCTAGCAGCTTCATCACAGAAGTAAATAACATGCCCATCCATATTTTCTACCAAGAGATCTTTAACCATAGCAACACTGGGTTCTACTTTAATTTGCTCAGAGGGCTTAGGTGCTTTAATATTACTTTTGCGAACGACAGTTGATACCTTAGCATGTTCCTTTATCCTAACAGGGAAAGGTGGTTTCTCAATATAAGCAGTAGGCACAACTGGATCAACGTTGTAAATGATGGTTTTATCTTCGGCTTTTACTGGTTCGTTAATTTCTTCTTTAATAGGGGGATGATATTTAAATCACTTCTCCTTAGGGAGATCAACATGAGTAGCAAATGATTCACATTAAGAGGCTACTATCTCAGAGTCAAATCCATATTTAGTGCTAAACTTGTGAAAAGCATCGGTATTCATAAAAGATTTAACACAATCAAACTTAAGCTTTATACTTGACTCATTACCTTCGTCGAGTTCCCAATCTTTAGAGTTGCGTTTAATTCTTTCTAGGAGACCCCACTTGAATTAAATAGTCTTCTTCATAAAAGAACCAGTACAAGAAGTATCGAGCATGGATTGATCATTATGAAAAAGCCAAGCATAAAAATTCTGAATAATAACTTCTCTCGGGATATCATGATTGGGGCATGAATATAACATTGACTTAATCCTCCCCCAAGCTAGATCAATGCTTTCTCCTTCACGAGGCCAAAAATTATATATATAATTCCGATCACGATGAACTAGATGCATGGGATAAAACTTTTGATGGAATTCTAATTGCAATCGATTCCAGTTCCATGATCCAATATCATCACATAGCCTATACCATGTCAATGCTTTTACCTTCAAAGATAAAGGGAAAACCTTCTTCTAAGCTTCATCTCCGGATAAACCTGCAAGCTTAAATAATCCACAAACTTCATTCACATGTATTAGGTGCATATCAGGGTGTTTAGTTCCATCTCCTGCATAAGGATTAGCAAGCAGTTGTTCTACCATATCTGAAGGAATTTCATAGCCAATATTTTCAGTAGGTGCAGTAGGTTGAGGGGCAACTAATTGTGGTTTCGGTCGAGGTGAAGATACCCCGAACAAACCCCTCAAAGGATTGTTTTCCATAGTAGCAAGTGACAATAAATTTCAGCATGTAGTATAAGTTTTTCCTTACCAAGAGCGCTTCACTCCCCGGCAACAGCGCCAGAAAAGAGTCTTCATGACCCACAAGTATAGGGGGTCTATCGTAGTCCTTTCGATAAGTAAGAGTGTCGAACCCAACGAGGAGCAGAAGGAAATGACAAGTGGTTTTCAGCAAGGTAATTTCTGCAAGCACTAAAATTGTAGGTAATAGATAGTTTGATAGCAAGATAATTGGTAACAAGCAAGTAACGGTAATGGTAAATAAAGTGCAGCAAGGTAGCCCAATCCTTTTGTGGCAAAGGACAGGCCAGAACAGTCTCTTATAATAGGCAAAGTGTTCTTGAGGGTACACGGGAATTTCATCTAGGCACTTTTTTATCATGTTGGTTTGATTCGCGCTCGCTAGTTTGATAATTTGATATGTGGGTGAACCGGTGCTTGGGTGCTGTTCTTACTTGAAAAAACCTCCGACTTATGATTAACCCCCTCGCAAGCATCCGCAACTATGAGAAAAGTATTAAGATAAAATCTAACCATAGCATTAAACGTTTGGATCCAAATCAGCCCCTTACGAAGTAGCGCATAAACTAGGGTTTAAGCTTCTGTCACTCTAGCAACCCATCATCAAATAACTACTCCACAATGCATTCCCTTAGGCCCAAGGATGGTGAAGTGTCATGTAGTCGACGTTCACATGACACCACTAAGGGAATCACAACATACATATCATCAAAATATCGAACACATATCAAGTTCACATGATTACTTACAACATGACTTCTCTCGTGACCTCAAGAACAAAGGTAACTACTCACAAATAATATTCATGCTCAAGATTAGAGGGGTATTGAAAAGCATAATGGATCTGAACATATAATCTTCCACCAAATAAACCATATAGTAATCAACTACAAAATGTAATCAACACTACTAGTCACCCACAGGTACCAATTTGAGGATCTGATACAAAGATTGAACACAAGAGATGAACTAGGTTTTGAGAGGAGATGGTGCTATTTAAGATGTTGATGAAGATTGGCCTCCCAAAGATGAGAGGGTGTTGGTGATGACGATGGCTTCGATTTCCCCCTCCGGGAGGGAAGTTCCCCCGGCGGAATCGCTCCGCCGGAGGGCAAAGGTGCTCCTGCCCAAGTTCCGCCTCGAGATGGCGGCGCTCCATTCCGAAAGTCCTCTTCTTATTTTTTCTAGGTCAAAAGACCTTAAATACCAGAAGATGGGCACCGGAGGTGGGCCGTGCTGGGCACAACCCACCAGGGCGCGCCTGGGGGGCCTGGCGTGCCCTGGTGTCTTGTGCTCACCAGGTGGGCCCCCTCCGGTAGTTATTTGCTCCAGTATTTTTTATATATTTCAAAAAAAATCTCCGTAAAGTTTTAGCTTATTTGGAGATGTGCTGAATAGGTATCTCTGATGTGCTTTTTCAGGTCCAGAATTCCAGCTGCCGGTATTCTCCCTCTTTGTGTAAACCTTGCATATTATGAGAGAAAAGGCATTAGAATCACTCCCTAAAGCATTAATATACACCAAAACATTATAAATAACAATATGAAATCATGATGCAAAATGGACGTATCACTGCCACAGATCAGACAATGTCCAAGATTGCACCCTTTAGTAGAATGCCCAGACTCTTTGCAGTTGCCACAGGTCTGCCTCCCTATCTTTTCCGGAGCCCCGAAATCCTTAAAATTATTGATGGGGCCACCACTTCTTTGTCCCTGTTTCCTAGTCTCCAAGGGTCTGGTTCCACCATTGGCATCCCCATTGTTAACTTGCATTTTCTTGTTCCTGTCCTCAGAAATCCCATGCAGGTTGTTCTCAACTAGCCCCCTACCAGAGACAAAAACTCCAAGGCCACTAGCAGCCATGTTTTGAGCAAGCTCTGAGAGCGGAGCCCCCAACAGCTACTGTTGCTACATAGCCTCATGCTACTTGTGAGCCACGTTGGGATTTTCCCCGAAGAGGAGAGGAGATGTGGTACAGTAGAGATATGTATTTCCCTCAGTGAGAGCCAAGGTTATCAAACCAAGAGGAGAACCAAGAAAATTCATTTCAACAGGACCTACCCACAAAAAACCAAACACTTGCACCCAACACGCGCAGGAGGGTTGTCAAGCCCCTTGAACTTGTTACTTGCAAGGATTAAATATTGATGCAGATAGATATTGCAAATAATAAAAGTAAAAACAAATACAAAAGGCAGCGAGGTATTTTTAGGGTTTTAGTATTTATGTTTAAGTAGACCCGGGGGCCATAGTGTTTGCTAGAGGCTTGTCTCTTGAAAATAGCATATGGTGGGTAGACAAATTACTGTTGGGCAGATGAAAGAATTGCACATAGTTATGACATGGTATTCACGGAAATGATCATGTATATAGGTCCATAAACAAGTAGACCGAAACGATTCTGCATCTACTATTATTACTTCACCAATCGACCGCTATCCAGCGTGCATCTGTGGTATTAAGTTCATGACAAACGAAGTAATGCTTGGAGCAAGATGACATGATGCAAACAAAGTAAGAAGCAATATGTTCAAACCCCATCTTTTTATCCTTAATGGCAACAATACAAATACGTGTCTTGTCCCCTTCTGTCACTGGGATATAGAGCACCGCAAGATTGAACCCATTACAACGCACCCCTCCCACTGAAGATAAAGCAATCTAGTTTTCCAAACCAAACGGGTAGATAGGAGAGAATTACGAAGCTATAACAATCATGCATATTAGAATTCAGAGAAGACTCAATAAATTTTCATGAATAATCGGATCATAAACCCACAACTTATCGGATCCCAACAAACACACCGCAAAAGAAGATTACATCGAATAGATCACATCGGAGATCGCGGTGAACTTTGAATTGAAAAATAAAGAGAGAGAAGAAGCCATCTAGGTAATAGCTATGGGCCCCATAGGTTGTGGTGGACTACTCAAGCATCATCATTGAGGCAACAAGGTTGATGTAGATGGCCTCCATGGTCGATTCCCCCTCCGGCAGAGTACTGGTAAAGGTCTCCAGATGGCTTCCCATCGGAACAAAGACTTCCTGCGGAGGAAAAAGTGTTTCGGGTGGCTCACTGTTGGTTTCCCAAATTTAGAGAATTTATGGAGGTGGAATTAGGTCAGACGGAGCCACGAGGGGCCCACAAGGCATCAAGGCGTGCCTACCCCCCGGGCATGCCCTGTTGCCTTGTCGTCTCCTCGCGTCGCTTCTTGACTTCTCTCGAAGCTTCCTGGGTCTCTTTTGTCCATAAAAAAATCGTCAAAAAGTTTTGTAGCGTTTGGACTCCGTCTGGTATAGATTTCATGGAAAACCAAAAATAGACAAAAAACAAGAACTGACACTTGGCACTGGGTCAATAGGTTAGTTCCCAAAAAGGATATAAAACAGCATATAATTGCATATAAGTTATCCTAGATTGATAATATAATAGCATGGAACAATCAAAAATTATAGATATGTTGGGGACGTATCACCTCACTCTTCTCATCAGTATTTCCACCAGCAAAAACATCATCAGATCTCAGGTTTTTCGCATTGGTGTTATTTTTCGAACCCCTTCCAATTTCCACTTGGCCAACTGAGGGAGTCCGGGACTAAGGGGTCCTTAGGGTGCCGGCCTAGTGATACGTCTCCAACGTATCTATAATTTTTTCTTGTTCCTTGCTGTTATATTATCATTCTTGGATATTTTACAATCATTTTTATAACAAATTTATATCATTTTTTGGGACTAACCTATTGACATAGTGCCAAGTGCCAGTTGTTGTTTTTGCTTGTTTTTTACTTCGCATAATATCAATACCAAACGGAGTCCAATTGTGACGAAACTTTTTGGAGATTTTTTTTGGACCAGAAGACACCCAGTGGGCCAAAGAAGTGCCAGAGAGGTGGGCCGTGGAGACCACAACCCACTAGGGCACGCCAAGGGGCCCCCGACGCGCCCTGGTGGGTTGTACCTTCCACGAGGCCCCTCTCCACCGTCTCTGATGCCTATAAATTCCCAAATATTCTGAAAACCCTAGGGGAGTCGACGAAACACAATTCCAGCCGCCGCAACTTCTAGAACCTCGAGATCCAATCTAAACACCATCACGGAGGGGTTCATCTTCTTCATAGGTGCCTCTCCGATGATGCGTGAGTAGTCCACCATAGACCTACGGGTCCGTAGGCAGTAGCTAGATGGCTTCCTCTCTCTCTCTCTCTTATGATTCTCAATACAGTGGTCTCTTGGAGATCTATTTGATGTAAACTTTTGCGGTGTGTTTGTTGGGATCCGATGAATTTTGAGTTCATGATCAGTTTCTATCCATGAATATTATTTGAGTCTTCTTTGATCTCTTATATGCATGATTACTTATAGCCTCGTATTTCTTCTTCGAATCTTTGGTTTAGTTAGGCCGACTAGATCGATTTTTCTTGCCATGGGAAGAGGTGCTTTGTGATGGGTTCGATCTTGCGGTGTCCTTTCCCAGTGATAGAAGGGGCAGCAAGGCAATCGTTGCCATTAAGGATAACAAGATGGGGTCTATTCCTACATGAATATATCTTGTCTACATCATGTCATCGTTCTTATTGCATTACTCCGTTTTTCCATGAACTTAATATACTAGATGCATGCTGGGTAACAGTCGATGTGTGGAGTAATAGTAGTAGACGCAGGCAGGAGTCGGTCTACTTATCTTGGACGTGATGCCTATATAATGATCATCGCCTTGGATATCGTAATGATTATTTGATCTTCTATCAATTGCCCAATAGTAATTTGTTCACCCACCGTGTGCTATACTCTTGAGAGAGGTCACTGGTGAATCCTACGGCCACCGGGTCTACTTTTCCAACATATTGCTTTCCGATCTATATTTTTGCCTCTTTGTTTTCAGATCTACAAAACCAAAAACCCAAAAACATATTGCTGCGCTTTTTATTTGCTCTTTTTATTTTGTGTTCTTAAGAGATCTATCTCTCCTATCTACCACTACCTAATCTATCTTTTTACCGTAGAGAGATTAACAACCTCTTTTTCACGTCAGGTTGCAAGTATTTGTTATTTGTGTGCATGTGCTGCTTATTGGGTCGTGATGATCCTCCTACTGGTTCGATAACCTTGGTTTCTTAACTGAGGGAAATACTTACCGTCGTTGTGCTGCATCATCCCTTCCTCTTTGGGGAAATACCGACGCAGTCTCAAGCCACGTCAAAGAAATTTCTGGCGCCGTTGCCGAGGAGGAAGCGGTCTCTTCTACGTGCCTATCTCGGGCGCCAAGGAGACTCCATCATCATCTACCAGGTTCCTAATCACAAATCTCATCTCCGTGCAATTACATTATTTGCCATTTGCCTCTCGTTTTCCTCTCCCCCACTTCACCAATTTGTCGTTTTATTCGCCCTCTTTTTCGTTTGCCTTTTTCTCGTCGGATCTCTTGCCTTGTCGTTATGTCTAATTCTTCCTTTATTGCATGTACTCCCGATAATGAGGTTCTTAATTTTAAGCAAAGGGGAGGGGAGAACCTAAAAGATGCTTGGTATAGGATTTGCAATGCTCATAATAGATCTATCCATAAGCAATCTACCGTTGTTCTTCTTCGTAGTTTTTATGTTGGCATCACCACTTGGTATAGATTCATCCTTGATACGATTACCGGTGGGAATTTCTTGATGTGTCCATCTTTGGATGCTTTTAATGCTTTGGAAACTTTAGTGGGATCACCATCTATCATGATCAATGAAACAACTTTAACTCTTGAACACGTTATGGAGAGATTAGATGCTATTGAAAAGAAGATGATTACTAAAGAACATCTTGCTTATAAAATTGGTTCTAAGGCGGGAGATGCCTTTAAATTTCTAAAGGCAAAAGAAACCGTAGTTAACGAAAGGGTAGAAGAGAGTCCTTACCGGATTGATAAGTTGGAAGAGATTTTTAGTAATTTGGGTTCGCCTTTTTCTTCTATCAAAACTATTGAAAAAACTCCCGTAAAAATTGGCAAGACCATGCAAGTGACTAAGAACAAAGTTGTTACACCAAGTGGTCTCAAGGGGGATCTTAAAATGATTAGTATTCATCCCGACTTTGTTGAAATCATAAAAGACCCTATTTACAAGAATGATTTTTTTGGTTTTCTTCCTATGAGTGTTGTCATCAAGAATATGCATGCTAAATCCTTGAAGAAATCTAGTTGTGTGTGACGGGGTTATTACCCCTGGGTACGCCAAGAAGAGGGAGTTCTAGCCCCTTTCTGAAAAACTATACGGCCGGCTGGTCAATGGCCGGCTGGCTCCCTGGCCGGCTGTCTCACGGCCGGCTGGATAGGAGCCGGCCCTCTGGTCCCCAGCCAGGCGTGCCCGGCCGCTACACGACTAGCCCGCCCGCTGACCTCGGGACGGGCGGGTATCCGTCCCTTCCTACTGCGGTCGGGTAGGCTTACGAGACACAACCCCCGCGACGGACTCCGATGTGGCTACAGCGGCCGCTGACTCACGGACGCGCATGGCTACTGTCCGGACGACCGTACCGCTGACCGAGGACTGATTTGGACCAGGCGGAGCCACAGTACCTCTGCGCCGCCGTCCACTCCGTTACCTGCCCCGGCGTGGCTACAGCACTACCGGCCGTACCGCTGACTTCGGCCGGCTGGCGCAAGACGACGCCGGACGGGGCAACCCTGTGCCGCGGCAGGTGAGCGCGGGCCAATAGAAGAGCCGGCTGGCGGGCCCCAGCTGGCGATGGGACCGCGCAGCTGGCGGGCCCTGCGGGCGACAAGACGACCCAGCCGGCGGGCCCCCTGGCCGGCTGGAGAGGCTGCCAGCCGGGTCCCCCCTTGTAATATCTTAAGAATACTGTACACCGGGGGGGTTGGCCTATAAAACCCCCCGAGGCCCCCATGCATCGGGCAAGAAAAACCCACGCACGGAGGCGTTCACCCCTCTCTCACACCCACACATAGCAAGGGAAGAGGAGCCGGCTGCTCCTTCTTCCACCTCTAGACAAACAGCTCAAGGAGCGCCATTGTAACACCTCCCCCCATCTAACTAGACCGGCAGGACTAGGGGTATTACCTCCGACGGAGGGCCCTGAACCTGCGTACGTCGTGTGTCCGTCACCGCTCGTGCCTAATCCCGCTCCCGGAGCCCGTCGGCGTCCTTCGGCCCCAACCACACTCGATAAGCCACCCTATAGCATCTGTCGTGAGAAAACGACGACAGTTGGTGCCCACTGTGGGGCAAGCTGCTGCGGGAATCGTGGTCCGGGCGGGACCCTTCCCGTCACCACTGCGGCGTCGTCGCTGTCCCTCCACCTGCGGTCACCCCCGGGTCCGCACGCTCCGTGCTGCGTCTCGCTCCGGCGAGGTCGTCCACGCACCTCCACGGTCGTTCCGGTCGCACGCCCGCGGCCGGCCTCTCCTCCGCCTTCGATCCGCGGTTTTGCCAGCGTCCCTCCGCCCGCGTTCGCCGTCGGAGCCGGGCGTCCCGGCCACCCGCGTGCCCTCGCGCTACGTTTCGCTCCGGTCTGTCCGCGCACCCCACGGTCGCTCTGGCTGTGCGCCTGTGGCGCCCCGTCGGTCGTCCGCGCGTTGCCGCTGCTACTCCGCCCGCGTCCGCACGCCCATGCTCATGCTCGCTTAGCTTCCACGCTCAAGCCATACACCGCTTGTACTATGGTCAGACCCAAGCCATACTATGCTCGTACAATGGTCAAATACAACCCAGACGTTGCTTACATCCCACGCACAACCCAATCCATCCCCGTGTACGCCGTTGTTCGTCATGGCTGGAGCTCAGTCTCCCCGTACACTTGCACCCAGCTCCATTGGTGCTGCGCTGCTGCCCCTGCTGCTGCTGCTAGCGGCCGCCGCTGCTCCTCCTGCTAACTCGTCGCCCCGGCTGTCCCTCTGCTCGCCTCCCCTGCACATACGCATGGCGTCCAAGGCTGTGGCTGCTGTAAGACCACGCCAAACATCGTCGACTCGGCGCGCCGCGTCGCGGCACGCGCTCCGGCCGCGCGCTCCGCGTCGCCTCGCTCCGGCCGGCCGTGCCGCTCGAGCCTCCGGCGTTCCCGCGCGCCTCGGCGTCTCGCTCGCCTCGCCCCGGGGCCGCCCGCTGCTCTCCTCGGCGCTGGACGTTGCGGGGGCGCCCGCTTCCCCGCCGGCTCCCGCTCCGTGCGCCGTGGCCGGCTGCGCCCCGTGCGCCTACAGCCGGTTTCGGCAGCCCGCCCCGCCCCCACGTGCACCGGCTCTGCTCCGCGCCGGCTCGACAGCACCACGGCGCCTGCTCCGCCCCCGGTGCGCGCCGGCTCCACTCGTCCCGCGGCCGGCTCGCCGCCTGCCGGCCGCGCCCGCGCGCGCCGGCCCCTGCCTGCGCCGGATGCCCCAACCTCGGCCGCCTGCGCTCCCTCCGACTGCGGCTGACTCCGCCTCCACCCGCGGCCGCGCGCCGGCCGGCTCCGCCGACGGCCGGATGCCGTGCGCTGGTCGGCTCTGCGCCCCCGCGCCGCCTCGGGCCGCCTCGCGTGCCGGCTCCGCGCCCGGCTGCGCCGCCCGAGCCGGCCCCTGCCGCGTCGGCTGCGTCCCGGCGAGCCCCGCTCCAGCCGGCCTCGCGCGCCCCTCGGCCTGCCCCGCCGGCTCGCGCCCCCGCGGCCGGCTGTGCTCGCCCGTCCGCCCACGTCATCGCTCCTGCCGGCTGCGGCTGTGCCGGCTGCGCCGTGCCTGCCGGCGGCCGGCTGCGCCCCATCCGGCCCCGCCTGCGCACGCCGGCTGTGCCCCGCCCGCGCCCCCGCTCCGGCTCGCGGCCAGCCGGCTACTCACACGACTCCGGCCGGCTGCGCCCGCGCGCGCCGGCTGCCCCCTCGCGTGGTCTCGTGCCATGGCAGCAAAAAAATGTACGTACGTACATGCTACATATCGTGCATGCATGGCTGGGCCGCATACGCAGCGCCTTGCATTGCTGCCCGCACGCCCGCATGCGCGGCCACGTCCGTGGCCGGCTGCACGGCCTACACTCTGGCTGCTCCGCTCTGGGCGACTGCTCGACCGCTCGTTCGTCCGACTGCCTGACTTGCTGTCTGGCCGGCTGGCCGCGTCCGGCTCCGTCTTCTCAGGCGTCGTCCGACAACGTCCAGCTCCGCTATCCGGCCATCCGACCGGCTGGGGCGTCCCTCAAGCGCCCGGAGGCTCGGGCCGCCTGCCGGCGATCGCCTCCGACCCGACTGCGACAAAAAGCAATACGGCTAAGTAGCGTGTGGCGGCCGGCTCCGGCTTGCCTCCCTCAGCCGGCTCAGCGTTTCGGCGCTGCCTGCGCCCCGCGCGCCCCAGCGGAGAACGTGGCCGGTTGCTGTGGAAAGAAAGGGGCAACCGGCTGCCCACTCATGCACAAAAAGGAAAAGTGGGAGCCGGCCAAAAAAAAAACTGTGCGTCCGTCTGCCCACGCCAGCTGGTCAGCCCGCCCGCGTCGCCGCTCGGCCGGCTGGTGCGCCCGCCCGCGTCGCCGTCCGGCCGGCTGACCTGCTGGCCCGCCTACGTCACCGCCTGGCCAGCTTTCCGGCAGGCCTGCCCGCCTACTTCGACACCGGGCCGGCTGGAGAGTCAGCTCCGCCGCTCGTCCACTTCGACGTGGCCGGTCGGGCCCGGCCGGCCGACGCCTCCATCAACCGCCCCGGAGGCTACACCCAGCGGGTGCGGCCGGCGCATTCCGCTGGCCAAACGCCGCGTCGGCTGCCTTCAACAACAACCGCCTCGCCTACGCGAAAATCAATGAACCTCCTCGCCCGGAGGCTCCTTCCGGCAGGGCCCCGCGCCCATCAAGCCGGCGGACCCCGCGCCTACCAGCCGGCTGACCCTCCGCCCGACTCTCCGCCCTCGGCAGCGCCTCGCGCTCAACAGCCGGCGGACCCCGCGTCCGCCCTCGGCAGCGCCTCGCGCTCAACAGCCGGCGGACCCCGCGTCTGCCCTCGGCAGCGCCTCGCGCTCAACAGCCGGCGAACTCCGCGTCCTCGACCGGCAGTGCCTCGCGCCCATAAGCCGGCGGACCCCGCGTCCTCGACCGGCAGTGCCTCGCACCCATAAGCCGGGCGGTGCCTCGCGCGCATCAGTCGGACCACGCCGGCTGCAAGCCGCGCTGGCCGACATCGTCAAAAACCTCCTCGCCGGCACCAAAAAGCAATGTGAGATCTCCACCCGCATATCCTTGCAGCGTACACACAAACGGATACCCCGAGCGACCCTCGGGGGTCATCCCCGCATTTGTTTCTACTACTTTACTGTTCGTCCCGGCGTGAGCTAGTCTCTGCCCGGGGCTGGCCGTTTGGCCCGATACATTCGTTCCCACGAGACGACTTAGTAGCGTGTACGGTACCAAAGGCCCACTCTTTGTCTCAGCTACAGACCGCACCGCGGCTGTCCGGCTAGCGAGAGTAAAAGCTGGAGGTCACCACATGCGAAAAACGGCTTGGGCGACACGATCGTTTCATTTACGAGTATCTGCTCGGTCAAGTCTGCTCCCAGAGTCCGAGTACTGTACGCTCCATTCTGCGGCCCACTCTTCGCCTCAGCCACAGACCGGCTCCCGGCTGTCCGGCTGGGAAGAGCAAAAGCCAAAGAGCGGAGGGCACATGAAAAAGATTGAAGGGGGCTCGGACGAAACCGAGTCGGCACCCTCTGCACAAACTTGCACTACCAAAATCAGAATGTTTGATATATCTGCGCCGACTAAACCTTGTCTTCTGCACGATCATTTCCACGAGGAACCTCCTCGCCCGGAGGCTCGGAGGCTACTCCCGGCAGGGCGCCTCGCGCTCGACAGCCGGCGGACCCCGCGTTCGCGCCCGGCAGCGCCTCGCGTTCGACAGCCGGCGGACCCCGCGTCCGCCTTCGGCAGAGCTCCACGCCCATCAGCCGGCGGACCCCGCGTCCGCCCTCGGCAGCGCCCCACGCTCATCAGCCGGCGGACCCCGCGTCCGCCCTCGGCAGCGCCCCACGCTCATCAGCCAGCCGACCCCGCGTCCGCCCTTGGCAGCGTCTCGCGCTCATCAGCCGACGGACCCCGCGTCTGCCCTCGGCAGCGCCTCGCGCTCACCAGCCGGCGGACCCCACGTACGCCCTCGGCAGCGCCTCGCGCCCATCAGCCGGCGGACCCCGCGTCCGCCCTCGGCAGCGCCCCGCGCTCATCAGCCGACGGACCCCGCGTCCGCCCTCGGCAGCGCCTCGCGCTCACCAGCCGGCGGACCCCGCGTCCGCCCTCGGCATCGCCTCGCGCCCATCAGCCGGCGGACCCCGCGTCCGCCCTCGGCAGCGCCTTGCGCCCATCAGCCGGCGGACCCCACGTCCGCCCTTGGCAGCGCCTCGCGCTCATCAGCCGGCGGACCCCGCGTTTGCCCCCGACTGGGTTCCGCGCCCATCAGCCAGCGGATCCCGCGTCCGTGCCCGACGTCCTCGACGCCACCGTCTGCTTCTGCAACAGCAAAGACTCTCCGCCCGACTCTTCGAGTCGCCCGGAGGCTCGGAGGCTACACCCAGTGGGTGTGCTGGCGCGCCCCCGCTGGAAACAGCCAGCCGGTGGACTCCGCGCCCGCGCCAGGCAGGGCCCCGCGCCCGTCAGTTGACGGACTCCGCGTCCACGCCCGACGTCCTCGACGCCACCGTCTGCTTCTGCAACAGCACAGACCATCCGCCCGACTCTTCGAGTCGCCCGGAGGCTCGGAGGCTACACCCAGCGGGTGCTCTGGCACGCCCCCGCTGGAAGCAAGCCACGCCGTCCCCGGCCCGCGATCAACCGTCCTCAGCAACTCCTACAACAACAACGACGACTGCAAAATCCCTCCGCCCGAATCTTCGAGTCGCCCGGAGGCTCGGAGGCTACTGTCGGGGGGATGACCCCCGGTACCCCAAAGACGGCGAGTCAGACAGGGTGCCTGCCTGCCCGGGCCGGCTGCTCCACCCGGCCGGCTGCCTAGCTGACTGTCGGCTGCCCCAGCCAGCCGGCTGCCCGGAGTCAACCGCAACATCACATCCGACCCGACATGGACGAGACGACCGTACCCGACACTGTTGAGCAATAGTGGCGCATTATAGCCTGCATCACGCGTCACCTCGATTGACATCTGGAATAGTGTAGTTGGTGGGTGGGCCACCACCCACCATGCCCATGCCCACACTATAAAAGGGCACCAAGCCCTCCACTCAGGGGAGGCTCTCTCTCTCACTCACACACTCACGGTGGAACTCCACCATGCCACACACACACTAGCTCTCACACGTATGAGACATACATGAGACAGTGAGCACTCTGCTACTGCTCTCAGTCCAGTACAGCTCCAGGAGCAACTCTGTACCAGATATACCACATATATATAGACATGCAGGAGTAGGGGCATTATCTCTCCGGAGAGCCCCAAACCTGGGTAAACCACCGCGTGCTACTACCCTATCCCGTCCCGGATCTTCCACGGCAGCCTTGCTCTCACCTCGATTAGCCACCCCATGGCATCTGTCGTGAGAAAACGACGACAGTGTGATTGAAGAATTGAAAATCAAAGATGATAATACTTGAATCTATGCGTTATGCCTAGCTAGGGGCGTAAAACGATAGCGCTTGTTGGGAGGCAACCCAATGAATAAATTTATTTTTGCTTTTTCCTTTCTGTTTTTGAGTGTTGACACAATTATGCCTGTGTTATAATTGTGTTTTTATGGGTTATTTAGTGTTTGTGCCAAGTAGAGCCTTTAGGATGATTGATAAGATGAGTAGAAGCGATGCTGAATCTGAAACAGAAACTTTGCGTCCAGTATTTGATTTTTTTTTCTGGAACGTGATCTTGAGCTGAAATTTTAACACAGTGTTTCTATACAAATTCTTTACGTTGTCCTAATTTTTCAGAAATTTTAGAGTTACAGAAGTATGGTTAGAGTACAGATTACTACAGACTGTTCTGTTTAAGACAGATTCTGTTTTCGTTGCATTGTGTACTTGTTTTGATGAATCTATGGGTTATATTGAAGGGTATGAGCCATGGTAAAGTTAAAATACAGTAGGTATAATGCAATAACAAAATATGAATGGGTTGCAGCAGCACCTAAAGTAGTGATTTGCTTTATTATACTAACGGATCTCACGAAGATTATGTTTAGTTTGTGTGATTGAAGTTTTCAAGTTTTGGGTGAGATCACGATGGATGAAGGAATAAGGAGTGATAAGAGCCTAAGCTTGGGGATGCTACCACACCCCCAAGATATATCCAAAGAGTAACGAGCAACTAAGCTTGGGGATGCCCCCGAGTGGCATCCCCTCTTTCTTCTAACGACCATCGGTATTTTACTTGGAGCTATATTTTTATTCGTCACATATCATGAGTTTTGCTTGGAGCATCTTGTATCTTTGCTTGTTTTTCTTGTTTGTTTTTCTTTTGTATCCTTGCTGTA
This sequence comes from Elymus sibiricus, assembly GCA_039707655.1. Classification (NCBI taxonomy): domain Eukaryota; kingdom Viridiplantae; phylum Streptophyta; class Magnoliopsida; order Poales; family Poaceae; genus Elymus; species Elymus sibiricus. The sequence goes on from CM077663.1 coordinate 85,757,829, forward strand.
CACACCTATTTGGGAGAGACAAATTATGCTATGATTTGTTAGAATTGCTCTCTATGCTTCACTTAAACTTTTTGAGCTATATAATTGCTCTAGTGCTTCACTTATATCTTTTTGAGCACGGTGTGCTTGGAAATTTTTGTAGAAAGACTCTCATGCTTCACTTAGATTAATTTCAGAGTTAGTAAATTTTGAAGAAATCCTCTCATACTTCACTTATACCTTTTTGAGAGATGAAATCTTTATGCTCATATGCTTCACTTAGATTTGTTTGAGCTTGTCAAAAAAGCAATGGCAACATATGAAACTAGTCCCAAAGTGATAGATATCCAAGGAGGATATAATAAAAACTTTCATGAAGATCATTGGGCAAATTAAACTTGATTCCTTGTAATAGTTTTGAAACATGATGATAGTAATATGTGATTCATGTTAGTGAGTAATTATGCTTGAGTAGGAATATTGGTGTTAAGGTTTGTGATTCCCTATGCAAGTACGAAAGTCAATAGTTATGCAATGAAATTACATCCTAATTGTGGTGCATTATTCGGTTTAGCTATGCTCAATGCTCACTTATGTGAATTTTCGTTTCTTGGTTTGGTTGCCTCTCAATCTATTTGCTAGCCTCCATTTGTACTAAGTAGAAATACTAATTGTGCATCCAAAATCCTTAAACCAAGTTTTGCCTTATGAGTCCACCATACCTACCTATATGCGGTATTTCCATGCCGTCCCAAGCAAATTTGTATGTGCCATCTCTAAATTTTCAAAATAAATTTTCTCTTTTGTGTGCTCGTACCGCTCATGAAACGGTGGGGAGTGTCCAATATTTTTCCATGCTAGATGTGTTATTCTCAAGATGAGTGTTTATTCACTTGTCGTTGCACGAGAGTGCGGCGGTAATAGGGATGCCCATTCCCGAAATGAAAAAGAAAAAAATATTTATTTTATGTTGTCAAATAATAAATTCCTTGGAAAGTATTGGTATGGAAGGCAACCGTGGATACGGCCCGCCATGGAAAGTGAAAGTTTGGTGGAAAGAGGAATAACCTTTATTTTCTGTTTGGCCACCGCCTATGATATATCTAGAATGGAAAGTATTGTGAGCTACTTTGTCATTTTCGTTGACAGGAAAAGCATGCCACCCCAAAAAAAATTCTCTCTCAATTTAAAACTTTGAGCTGTGGCACCTCTACAAATCCCTACTTCCCTCTGCGAAGGGCCTATCTATTTACTTTATGCAATTTTTATTTTTACTTTGAATCTCCATTTTCTCTTATAAGCACCAACTAGGGGGCACTATGATCGTACTTGAGCATTGGGTATAGCTAATATTTGAGTATGTGTCATGAATGGATCAATGATTGAGCATGATGGGCTAGGGATAACTTTCTTTAGTGTTGATATTTTGAAAGACATGGTTGCTTGTTAGCATGCTTGAGTATTGAAGTCATTATGTTGAAACTAGACTTGCTTTGAATCATCTACAAGTCCAAATGTCCATGCTATACAAAAGAAAAGAATATGATGAACATGTTAGGCACCATTCCACATCAAAAATTCTCTTTTTATCATTTACCTACTCGAGGACGAGTAGGAATTAAGCTTGGGGATGCTGATACGTCTCCAACGTATCTATAATTTTTGCTTGTTCCATGCTGTTATATTACCATTCTTGGATGTTTTACAATCATTTTTATAACAACTTTATATCATTTTTTGGGACTAACCTATTGACATAGTGCCAAAGTGCCAGTTGCTGTTTTTGCTTGTTTTTTACTTCGCAGAATATCAATACCAAACGGAGTCCAATCGCGACGAAACTTTTTGGAGATTTTTTTTGGACCAGAAGACACCCAGTGGGCCAAAGACGTGCCAGAGAGGTGGGCCGTGGAGACCACAACCCACTAGGGCACGCCAGGGGGCCCCCGGCGCGCCCAGATGGGTTGTGCCCTCCACGGGCCCCCTCTCCACCGCCCTCGATGCCTATAAATTCCCAAATATTCCTAAAAACCTAGGGGAGTCGACGAAACACAATTCCAGCCGCCGCAAGTTCCAGAACCTCGAGATCCAATCTAAACACCATCATGGAGGGGTTCATCTTCTTCATAGGTGCCTCTCCGATGATGCGTGAGTAGTCCACCATAGACCTACGGGTCCGTAGGCAGTAGCTAGATGGTTTCCTCTCTCTCTCTCTCTTATGATTCTCAATACAAATGTCTCTTGGAGATCTATTTGATGTAAACTTTTGCGGTGTGTTTGTTGGGATCCGATGAATTTTGAGTTCATGATCAGTTTCTATCCATGAATATTATTTGAGTCTTCTTTGATCTCTTATATGCATAATTACTTATAGCCTTGTATTTCTTCTTGGAATCTTTGGTTTAGTTAGGCCGACTAGATCAATTTTTCTTGCCATGGGAAGAGGTGCTTTGTGATGGGTTCGATCTTGCGGTGTCCTTTCCCAGTGACAGAAGGGGCAGCAAGGCACACATGCATCGTTGCCTTTAAGGATAACAAGATGGGGTCTATTCCTACATGAATAGATCTTGTCTACATCATGTCATCATTCTTATTGCATTACTCCGTTTTTCCATGAACTTAATACACTAGATGCATGCTGGATAGCGGTCGAGGTGTGGAGTAATAGTGGTAGATGCAGGTAGGAGTCGGTCTACTTATCTTGGACGTGATGCCTGTATAATGATCATCGCCTTGGATATCGTCATGATTATTTGATCTTCTATCAATTGCCCAACAGTAATTTGTTCACCCACCGTGTGCTATACTCATGAGAGTAACCACTAGTGAATCCTACGGCCCACGGGTCTACTTTTCCAACATATTGCTTTCCGATCTATCTTTTTGCCTCTTTTTTCAGATCTACAAAACCAAAAACCCAAAAACATATTGCTGCACTTTTTATTTTCTCTTTTTATTTTGTGTTCTTAAGAGATCTATCTCTCCTGTCTATCACTACCTAATCTATCTTTTTACCGTAGAGAGATTCACAACCTCTCTTTCGCGTCGGGTTGCAAGTATTTGTTATTTGTGTGCAGGTGCTGCTTATTGGGTGGTGGTGATCCTCCTACTGGTTCGATAACCTTGGTTTCATAACCGAGGGAAATACTTACCGTCGCTGTGCTGCATCATCCCTTCCTCTTTGGGGAAATACCGATGGAGTCTCAAGCCACGTCACCTAGCTCTGTGGGCCGGACGGTGGGCCGCTTTATGGTGAAGGTCCAAAGACTATGGTGCCGTGACCAAGATGGGAATCTCTCAGCCTGTGGCGTGTACTCCAAGAACGCGATGATGAGTTTGGCATATTCTTTCCTGATGTAACCGATGTTGTGCAACCCTAAATACCCCTGGTGTTTATATAAACCAGAGGGTCTTAGACCGTAGGACAGATTAAGCTCATTACTCCTAGGGTTTTAGACCACATCATACGATCTTGAGGTAGATCAACTCTATATTCGGTACTCCATCATCAATACAAACAAAGCAGGACGTAGGGTTTTACCTCCATCAAGAGGGCCTGAACCTAGGTAAATACTGTCTCCCTAACCTCCTGTTACCCATCAATCCAAGATCCACAGTTCGGGACCCCCTACCCGAGATCTGCCGGTTTTGACGCCGACATTGGTGCTTTCATTGAGAGTTCCACTGTGGGATCGCGAGTAGGATTGATGGCTCACTTAGTCACCAGCGATGGCTTCGGCATCGAGGATACCTTTGTCCTCGGCCGGCCCTTCGTAGTTGACAGCGCCGCTCCGCATGCCGGGGCGACAGATCATCTTGACTTGCTCATCGGGTTCGTCCCGGGTCAAGGAATCAAGTTCGGCGACCTATATTACGTTGCCGACACCCAAGGCAATCTGGTCTTCTCTGAGATCTCGGCTTTGTCGGATGAGCAAGGAAGTTTCGAAGCCTTGACTTCAGATCTCTCCCCCGACCTTGTGTCCGGGACAACCACCTCGGGTCCGACCTCGAGTACGGATCCAACCATGGTGTTCCAGAACCAGGAATCAATCCTGGCCACACACACTCTCTGTACTGACACATTGGAGAATAACTCCTCCAAAATATCGGAGGCCGGTCCGGCTGAACTCTCGCTGTCGCACGAGACACTGGTATGGATTCAAACCTTGGAAATTACGGATGACTCAATCTCGACCTATCGTCACATCGATCTTGAGGCCGACCATAGGGAATTTTGTTTCCCACCCACCACCCACTTAGTAGCCACCATCGAAGATTTAACCGATGTATTGGATTTCTCTTCGGATGACGTCGAGGATGCATACACGGATGTTGACACAGCTGCTCTTCCCGTAACGGGACGATGAACCGCCACCTCCACCTACGATGTGTATATGGTGGACACCCTTGGTTATAAGGGCGAGGACACACCAAAGAAGAGCGGCGATGACACCTCGATGAAAAACAGTGGCGACGAACCACTCAAATGCTAGCGTCAACGCAAAAAATCCAAGGGACGCAAGGGCAGAAAAGGCAATACGGGCTCTGAAAACACTACATGGGACACCCCTGAAGATCCTGCTGACCCAGCTACGCTCCAGCAGCAGCATGACAATCCAGAGGGGCACACAGACCCCGAAAAGGCCGATAACCTCAGTGATTCCAAAGACAGCAACTACCTCCCTCCTTCCGAGGATGAGGTTAGTCTGGGAGACGAGGACTTCATCGTCCCCGAAGACCCGCTGGATCAGGAACGATTCAAACGGCAACTCATAGCCTCCGCTCGAAGCCTAAAGATAAAAACCACAGCAAATTAAAGCTGAGCAAGACTCCCTCAATGACCGATGGACTTAAGTCCTTGCTGCCGAAGAGGGATACGGCTACGAATGACAAGGTCAGGACAAACTTTACCCGCGCCACCGTCTACTGCAAGAATTTGACGACGAGGCCTTCAAGCCCACGCCCCCCAGACAAACCCAGGGTGAACAGCCGGACCGCCCCCCTCGTGGATGGGACAGGACCACTGCCAAAGCTAGGGAGCAACCCGAACCCCTCCACGGAGGAAGGAAAGAGCCAGCACGGCCCGAAGACCCATTCGACCTACGACACACCTTGAATGCTGGCGCAGGCCAGGCACGATCCATCTATGGATCCAGAGGGCACACCCCCACTGGACGGGACGGGTACCAAGCTTGGCTCGACCAGAACGATAGAGTTCAGGGACAACATCAGGTAAGGTTCCCATCCGACCTCCAACACGACGTAGCTAGAGTCAGGGGCACCACTCACCGACTGTTTTTCACGGACGAGGTGATGCAACATCAATTTTCCGAAGGGTTTAAGCCCGTAAACATCGAACCATATGATAGTACAACAGATCCGGCCGTGTGGATCGAAAACTTTCTTCTCCACATACACATGGCCCGCGGAGATGACCTCCACGCCATAAAGTACCTGCCATAGAAACTCAAAGGACCAGCACGACATTGGCTGACCAACCTCCCCAAAAACTCCATCGGGAGTTGGGAGGAGCTCGAGGATGCTTTCCGAGCCAATTTTCAAGGCCCCTATGTTTGGCCCCCGGGCGCCGATGACCTGAGCCACATTGTCCAACAGCCCTGTGAGTCATCCCGGCAATTCTGGAATCGATTCCTGACGAAGAAAAATCAAATCGTCGATTGCTCAGACGCTGAGGCGCTAGCCTCCTTCGGGAACTATATCCGGGACGAGTGGCTAGCCCGCCACCTCGGGCAGGATAAGCCAAGATCAATGGCAGCCCTTACCTCGCTTATGACCCGCTTCTGTGCAGGCGAGGACAGCTGGTTTGCCCGTTGCGACAACCCTCTCGGAAACCCCGGTACCTCCGAAGTTTGGGACGACAATGGGAAGCCATGGCGCAATAAGAATAAGCGTCGACACAGCGGCGGCGAACCGAAGACATGACAGTAAATGCCGGATTCAGTAACTCAAAGCCTCCACAGCGGAGAAAACCCTCTAAAGGGAACAAGGATGGACCTAATCGGTTAGATAAAATCATGGAGAGGCCCTGCCAGATCCATGACACCCAAGACAAGCCTGCCACGCACACGAACCGTAACTGTTGGGTGTTCAAGCAGGCAGGCAAACTAGCAGCTGAGGATCATGGCAAGAGCACCTACGGCAAGGACGACGAAGAGCCTCGAATGCCGAATAACGGAGGCCAGAAGCAATTCCCCCCGAAGTCAAAACTATGAACATGATCTATGTTACACACATACCAAAGAAGGAGAGGAAGCGCGGACTTCGGGATGTCTATGCCCTAGAGCCTGTAGACCCGAAGTTCAACCTGTGGTCGGCGTAGCCGATCACTTTTGACCGCACTGACCACCCGACCAGTATTCGGCATGGCGGGTTAGCTGCTTTGGTACTCGACCCCATAGTGGACGGATACACCTAACAAGGGGCCTTATGGATGGAGGCAGTAGCCTCAATCTTATCTACGCATACATGGTGAAGAAAATGGGTATCGATCCGTCAAGGATCAAACCCAGTAACACGACCTTTAAAGGAATAATACCTGGCATTGAGGCCCACTGTTCGGGCACCATAACTCTGGAAGTGGTGATTGGCTTGCCCGATAACTTCCGCAACGAGGATCTGATCTTTGACATCGTCCCTTTTCGCAGCGGCTATCACACACTTCTTGGCCGAACAATGTTTGCTTGTTTCAACGCCATCCCCCACTACACGTACATGAAGCTTAAGATGCCCGGACCCAAGGGCGTCATCACGGTCTACGGAAATACGGAGCGTTCCCTCCGAATGGAAGAACACACCACGGCTCTTGCAGCCGAGGTCCAACTCAGCGATGAGGCGCCGGACTACCAGTCCACCGTCAAGACATGAAGGGTAAGCAAGCGGACCCGAGCTCTCTTTTAGCTCTCTGAGCCCTTTGACGCTCCACACAAATAGGAGTACGTGCCCACAGCGCAGCCAAGCTACCCGTAAGGTATGTACCTCAGAGGCATAATTTCGCGCTTAAGATACCATGGGTAGCTGTGGGGACCTTCCACCCAAAGGCTTAGTGTTCGGCTCAATCGAACTATGGTCAGGATGTCTTCGGACAGTATCAGGTACCATCAAGGACCTATTCAGCAGCATCAAGCTCACACAACCCGACGACTTCTCAAGACTCTTTCTCACAAAAACCCGCTCGCCGACTACTACCTCCTCTAAAGGAGCACCCTATAGGAGAACAAAGGTGCAGACGTGCAGCAGGACATAGTAAAGGACATCAAGCCATTCTTTCATGGTCATGTGTAAACCTTTTCCCTATAAATTTATCCATGCATATCTGTAACAGGTTCTTGGGTAAACAAGAGTGTACGGACAATACGTCAAGAGTACATTGGAAATAAAGACCAATCTTTATGGTCCTGTGGCAGTCATTCATATTGCATAAGCCCTTTTTCCCTTCTTTCTTTTTTCGCTCTCCCATACCAAAAACAAGCCAGTTCGATATATATTTTCAATTGCGGCCGGCTAATCGACCGGTGGGTTTGACCATTATGCTTGCCTCAAGCATCATCCCGACACCAGTTTTTTCTCGTGTGTCCAGCGTCTTGGATATTGCGTTATATGCATTGGCTCTGAATTATGTCTTGGGTCAAAAGTTGGGTTGCCCTGCTCCTGTGTTTACCTTTTTACATTCCGCTTGTTCGGATAAAAAGGTAAAGGGAGAACTACTACGATTGTACTTCTAGTTTGTCTGGTTAAGTACCTCAGTGGAGAAAGCCAAAAACTGACTGGTGTAATAAGCGCAAACGGATCTACGATCCGATGACAAGTATTAAACTAAAACAATCGCTGGAGGTTTCCCGTGTTAAACAAAGGATTCAGAGTTATACGAACCAGGTGATAACGGTTTTTTACCTTGGTATATCCGAACACCTCAACATACAGGGGGCTAGTACTTAGTCCCCACATTCAAGCTCCTAAGGTTAAGTGAAAGCATTAAAGCCGCAAAGTCTGATTGCCTAGTTTTCTTTCGCACTACCGCCTCCGGGCACCAAGACATTGGCTAAGGGTAACAGTGCGGATATTGGAAACACCCTTTCTAGTATCTATTAGGGGGTTGAAGCCAACGACTAGTAACTTTAAAATTAAAACAACCGCACAGGAGTCAAAATTAAACAACGCACATCATGATACATACCTAGCAAAGTCGCAGCATTGAGACATACACAAGTTTAAACTATCCATACAGGACAGTACTTTCGCTCAAGAATTACATCCTTCGGGCATAGGGCCTCTATCACCCGAGCACCATCCATAACGACAGGAAAATATAGCTCGGGGTGCCTATGCCCTTTCCCGGGCGGCGGAGGACCGGTAGCCATCTCGGTCGGCTTTATTTCCGGCCAATGCACCATGGTGTTCGCGAAGGCCATCCGAGCTCCTTCAGTGCAGGCGGAGCGGACCAGGGTGTCTACTTGGGGGATGGTAGTAGTCAGCCTCTGCACCAAGCCGAATTAGCAGCTGGGCAACGGCTCTGTAGGCCATAGCCTGATGCAGAGGTCCTTCATGACTGTTTTGTCTATCCGGGGCAACTCCATCAACTGTTTCAGCTGATCAGAGACAAGGAATGATTGCTCAGGGGCTTCAAACTGCGCTTTGAACAGTCGCTTCTCGGCATCTCCCTCCTGCGATGCATAGTGACGTGCCGCATCCACAACACTCTTCGGGAGATCTGCAAACGCGCGTGGAGAATGCCACACCCGGGTGAGTAACACGAACCTTTTTCCACCAAAGGGGCATTGCAGTAAGTATCGCTTACCGGCCGAAATCCGCTTGATCTGGTGGAGTTCCTTCTGGTAACCATGCGCTTCCATTCACGCCTCCTGGATCGTTGCGGCAACCAACGGCAGCTCGGTTGACTGATCCTTATTTTTCTGCTCAAGGACCTCACATTTGGTGATGGCGTCCTTGAGCTCTTGTTGCACTTCGGTGACCCTAGCCTCGTGCTTATCACTTGCAGACTTGGCCGATAACAGATTAGCCACAGCCTGTTCGGTCGCCTCCCTCTGTTCGGCAGCCTCTTGCTTCACCTTGCTCAACTCGGCCTTGAGGTTCTCGACCTCCGCGGCGACAACTGCAATGGTCATAGAACACATTCCGCTCTTCAGGAGAAAAATAATAATACCTCACCTAAAATGTGGATAATACTTGTAGCAGTCCAGTTCGGACTTACCTTGAGCATCATCAAACCATTTGTTGAGATGGTCGAGCTCATCTTCGCAGCTTTTCAGCTTCCGATTCAGCTCCGGCAAATCCACGGCGCTGGGGGCCGTTGTCAAAGACGTGATCTGCATAAACAATTTATATATGTCAGCGTCCTAAGTTATCGGATTTTAAACCCTCTGTCTGGATGCTTCCTCCATCCTGCCAGAGTCTTGGAGGCTACTGCGCATTAAAAACAAAAATAATCGTGCTCTATCCGCAGTATCTGACCCCCGCATGAATTTGTCAAACTCACACAGGGGCTCGGGGGCTACTAAATATGGCGATTGCTCATAAACACATTAATTAAAGATTACTTTGTAAAAAAGAAAAAGGGATACTATGTAAATTACCTTAAAGTCGGCCAACAGGCTACAAAAAGCTTCTTTCAATCCGCTATCAAAGGATTGAATGCCTTGCAAAGCCGCACCCAGAAGGGTGCGATGGAGGAGTCATGTAAACTCTCCTCCATCATGGCCGCCCACCCTGTTTGAGCCTGCTCTGTTACAGGCGGCTCCGAGTGCGGCATTGTAGTTTCTCTCCTTGGAGAGACCGGAGTAGACGACTCCGGAGGCATAGAGGCTTCCAGAACCAGCTTCGGGGAAAGCACGGGTTGACAGAGCTCTCCCCCCTTGTTTGCCAGGAGGGATTCACCCTCCTGCTCTTCGGTGGCCGAGGGGTTAGCCCCGGTCATGAAATCATCATCCCCGCCCCTTGGGTCCAGCTCAGGGAGGGACCTTTGGGGGAACACCTCTTCGGCGGCCCGAGGAAGGGAGTTATGGGATGCGGTCCCACTTTCCGCCAGATCGGCTGGCGGAGAGACCCCTTCCTAGTTTTGGTCGGTGGGGAGATCGCGCGGTGGACTGCAAAAAAGCATATATACGCCTCATCACAAAATCTTTAAGAAGAAAATGTCGTAGTCTGTGGATACGTACCTCTACGCTTGGGGCTTGACTCTAAGGGTCCTTCAAGGAACCCTTTCGAAATTTTTGGACTTCTCGTCGGAGTCCGGAAGGTCTTCAAACAGGGCCACCTTGGGCCTGCATAATATTTTTGGGGCAGCATGAGCTAGATCCCCCTTGGTGTTTTCGGACGCCGCCGTCCTCTTCACGTGGGAGGAATCACTTTCCTCCCCGTCCTGTTCCATCTCTCCTTCGAGAGTAGAAGGAGCATGGTGATACGTCTCCAACGTATCTACTTTTCCAAACACTTTTGTTCTGGTTTTGACGTCTAATTTACATGCTTTGAATGAAACTAACCCGGACTGACGCTGTTTTTAGCAGAACTACCTTGGTGTTATTTTTGTGCAGAAATAAAAGTTCTCGGAATCGGACGAAACTTTTAGTGAATTATTTTTGAGAGTTATAATGAATTATGGAGCGAAGACCTGCCGGAGGGGGTATGCCAGGGAGCCACCACACATCAGGGCGCCCCCCTAGGCCACGCCCTGATGTCTTGTGGGGCCCGCGTGGCTCCTCCGACCCTAATTCCAGTCCTATAAAATCACATATTCGGAGAAAAAAATCAGAGAGAAGTTTTCGTTGCGTTTCACGAGACGGAGCCACCGCCACCTCCTGTTCTTCCTCGAGAGGGCTGATCTGGAGTCCGTTTGGTGCTCCGGAGAGGGAAGAAATCGTCGTCGTCGTCATCACCAACCCTTCTCCATCAACACTGCCATGATGCTCACCACCGGGAGTGAGTAATTCCTTTGCAGGCTTGCTGGACGGTGGTGGGATTGGATGAGATTGATCATGTAATCGAGTTAAGTTTGATAGGGCTTGATCCCTAGTATCCACTATGTTCTGAGATTGATGTTGCTATGACTTTGCTATGCTTAATGCTTTTCACTAGGGCCCAAGTGCCATGATTTCAGATCTGAACATATTATGTTTTCACGAATATAAGATTGATTTGGATCCTATCTTGCAAGTTGTATGCACCTATTACGTGTCTTGATCCGCATACCCCAAGGTGACAATAATTGGGATTCTTTCCGGTGATTGCAGTAGTTTGAGGAGTTCATGTATTCACCATGTGTTAATGCTTTGTTCCGGTTCTCTATTAAAAGGAGGCGTTAATATCCCTTAGTTTGCAATAGGACCCCGCTGCCACGGAAGGGTAGGACAAAAGATGTCATGCAAGTTCTTATCGCAAGCACGTATGACTATATACGGAATACATGCCTACATTACATTGATGAATTGGAGCTAGTTCTGCGTTGCCCTAGTGCGTAACTATTATATGATCAATGTCATCTAAATCATTATCCATCACCGATCCACGTTCCTACGCTTTACATATACTGAATCTTGCTAAGTTACTATTGCTACTGGTACTGTCACGATTGCTACAAAATTTCTGTTGTCACTACTACTGTTACTTTTGCTACTACTATTTGCTGTGCTACTAAATCTTTGCTGCACAGACATATCCCAGGTGCGATTGAATTGACAAGTCAACTTTCAAGGCCAATAAATATTCTTTGGCTCCCCTTGTGTCGAATCAATAAATTAGGGTGAAATACTACCCGTGAAGACTGTCACGATCCCCTATACTTTTGGGTTATCAAGACCTTTTTCTGGCGCCGTTGCCGGGGAGAATAGCTCTATTTATTGTGTTAACTTGAGGATATCCAATTGCTACTATGAAGAATCTGAAAGATACTTGAACTAAGATCGCCCCTTGTCGCACGAGAGGAGGTAAGGAACTGCCATCTAGCTCTGCTTTTGGTTCACCTATTGTTTTGAATCAGCTTGTTACAACACCACTTGTTGATCGTCCTGATATGTCGCATGAACGTGATGATGCTACCTATGAAATTAATGATGATACTATTTCTACCCATGTTGAAACTGAAACTATGCCACTGAATGAATTACTTGATGCTCATCTTGCTAAAGCTAGAGAACTTGAAAATGCTGAAACTAACGAAGATTTTGAATCACCTGTTACACCTCGCTCTCCTATTAGATATGAATTGCCTCATGTGCCTGAAAGTTATGTCATGGATAAGGAAACAACTAGTGATTTCTTTGCTTGTGAAAATAGAGATGATTTGAAAAAACTACTATGCAAACTGAACGACAAATCTATGATGGAGAAAATGAAATATGATCCTTAATTTGCTGCTTCTCATATATTTGTTACTGATAAGGATTATGAATTCTCTGTTGACCCTGAGTTAATTCCTATAGTAGAATCTGATCCTTTCCATGGTTATGAAAATGAAACTGTCGTCGAACACCTTATGAAACTGAATGATATTCCTGCTCTGTTTACTAATGATGAAAAGATACGCTACTTTTATATCCTTAAGCCTTTTCCTTACTCGCTAAAAGGCGAGGATAAGGAATGGTTTCTTTCTTTTGCTCCTGGTTGTATGCGTAGTCCCCAGGATATGCTCCACTATTTTTCTGCAAAATATTTTCCTCCTCATAAGAAACAAGCTGCCTTACAGGAAATATTTAACTTTGTGCAAATTGAAGAAGAGAATCTCCCTGAATCTTGGGGGAGGCTTCTACGGTTACTTAGAGCTTTTTCTGATTGTCCTCTTAAGAAAAATGAAATTCTCGTTATCTTTTATAATGGACTAACCGATGCTTCTAGGGACTTCCTAGATAGTTGTGCTGGTTGTGTTTTCAGGGAAACAACTATCAGCCAAGCTGAAGAATTATTGAATAACATATTGCAAAATGCCGATGATTGGACACTTCCTAAACCTCCTCCGGAACCTATTCAAAAGAAGAGAGGTATTCTATTCCTCAACCCTGAAGATATGCAAGAAGCCAAAAGATCTATGAAGGAGAAAGGTATTAAAATTGAGGATATCAAGAAATTACCACCTATTGAAAAAATACATGGACTTGATAACCTGACACAGGTAGTAGAGGTAAACTCTCTCCGCTCCTTTACTGAAAATTATATACCTTACAATAAGACTCCTGAACAATGCATGGATGAATATGATAATTATATTGTTAAGCAAGAACACTTCAACAATTATGTTAAAGATCAATTGAGACGTAATGCTATGATGATAGACCGCTTAAGTGACTTGATGTTTAGAATTGCTAATGATGTAAAAGGTCTAGGTAAAAATGCTTCTATGGTTCACACCCAACTAGACCAAGTTACTAAGTCACAAAATGATTTGCTTGCCGAAATAAATAATAATATGAATGATCATGCTATTTGAGTAACTAGCAAAGTGGCCCGCTCAATGCGCGGGCTAGATTTTTATTAAGTTTCACAATGAGAACATATTATTGTATTTATCTAAAGAAAACAAAAACTAAATCTGCTGATATCTACAAATATAAATCTTTTGTGAACATAGTTTTGTATTAGGTATGTTTTATTGATATATAAATATATATGGTATGCATTACCATGTACCTTATAATTATGCATGTTATAGCAAGTGTACTTTTATGTTCAGTCACGTTTTGCAAATTATTGCAACGCGCTAGATACTTCTTATTGACCATTCATTTTTGTAGATAAAATAATATTGGATATAATTTGAAGTATTAAACTCTTGAAATTTCTTTCTTTTTAATAACAATGTTATGGCCCTGTCGCCACCACCCACCCCGCTAGATATTCAGTAACATTATACTTTGAGTCATATAGTTAGAATGTGATGTTAGTCCATATTGCAACATATATTATATGTAGAATATCATCATTAAAATAAAAAAATAAAAATGTTGAAACATGATATTTTCTTCATGTTTATAAATACATGTACGTAGGTACGACCTTTGTGATAGAAATTATTACAGTCTTGTGAACCAAAAAGTGAAAAATGTTCTAGGGTAGTTTTAGCTTCATACGAAAGCGAATAAGAACCACCAAACCATAATGTCATATTATAGTGTATTTATCTTGATCAAAGTAAGTATGTGGAAATGAATGCACTTAATTATTTTCAATACTAACCTTATACTTTAGATATGCATGAAAAGTGATATGTCAAAAAGAATTATTGGGCCTTGTAAAGTTTGAAAGAACAACTATGAAAGCATTTATTTCCACTTTTACTCCAAAATTCATGGCAACTCATATAGAAAGACTACTAATTGGTCAACTCAAAACATGGAAGGGTAGACGTAGTTGCTAAGCTCTTCGTGGATGTTAAGGATTTGTCTAGCAATATTTACTCCCTGCAATTGATGTGTTTGAGACTTGCCCTCGATAGGTCAATAACACAAACAAAGAGAGATGCCTTACTCTATGGGGGATTTTACATTTCAAAAGTACTGCAAACACGTGACTTGATCGAGTTGTAAAGAAGGAAATGTAGGAATATAATCTGCTAAAAATAATAGTTACTCAATATTCAAGCCCATGATAATCTCTTTTAGACATTTCAACCTATAGTAACAATCGGTCGAAGCAGTAGAAAATAACCTTAAGCTAGATGTATGAAGTTCATACTATTTTATTGGGTGAATAATGCATGCAAGGAAGTAAACCTGAGGACCTTCAGATCAACATCTATGATATTTGGACATATTAAAGTCATGATAAAACCACATGATACATGTGAGAACTAAGCATTTAAAATCTGAATTTTAAGCCCTTGCTAGTAGGTTTTAACAATATCATAACAAATGAAAATGTTTTTTAAACAAATTTTATATGTACGCATTTTTATTTACATAATTAAGTTTCACAAGTTCAAGTCGTGCATGCAAACAAAAATCAAAATTTTATTTTTACACCCAAATTTTTAGCACCTTTTAGTTAAAGAAGCAATGAGTCGTATTAAAATTTTCTTCTGAATGTAGAAATACATTTTTCAATTTAATAGATCATGAGAAGACATACTTTTTAGTAGACTCTTTCAAGAATTCACTCGCCATGTCAAGTAGGAATGTAAGACGGTTGGCAAAGACCGACACCTTGATTCACCGTAGGTGTCTCCAAAGATTAATGGCATTTGGAACACTAATTATTCTAAATTTTTCTATTTTCAGGACTCTTTCAGTTAGTTTCATTAATTACTCATCTCATTCGCCATGTCCTTTTTATATGAAATTATATAAGATATCGAAAATAAGTAGGGCATATAATGTGTAAGATCTGATAGTCGAGTAGACTCTTTTGAGGGAATACACATGTTATAACACTCAATATACCTAGGTCCGGCCACAACTTTTCCTTTGTCAAACTTATAACTCCCCAGATCAAATCAAGGTACATACGTGTACGTGTGAAAAATTTAATAGACTAAACAATAATAAAAAAAATACCTGGTATGGCTGGCACTCCAATAATTCCTTGCTAAGATGCCTGGGACGTGAATATTAGATGGATCAGTGGCACTGGCATGTAAATTATTGTTTTTCAATATTGTCAATCTTGATAGACATCATTGATAAGATATAGTCAGAGGTAATTAGCGAAGTGGGGCTGAAATGTTGCTTAATTATTGGTTACTTCTTCCATTCTATTAAAGGCATGAATATGATTTCCCTTCTACAAATCTTGTGTCACAAAGTGTGGTCGCCCTTGCTTCCAGAAATAAATTTCATGGCTATGTGAATGTGTTAGTATATGTTTGCATATCAGGCTCGCCTCCTACATTGTAGTACGTGACAAATTCTCTAATTTGATGCAGTTTTGTCTATCTCTGAAGCTACCGATCGGTTGACGATTCTAGATGAAGAGACTGATGTAGGAAGACATATAAAACTATTGTTGTAATTTCTTATGGGATATAGCTTTGAAATACCCATGTAAATCTTCTAGGGCGGATGCTTTAAATGGATGTAAATAAACTAACAAATCAATGTAAAGAAATATATAGAGCTTCAGTTATAATTTTCTTGCGTTTGCAAGGAAAGAATTAGGAACATGTAGTCGTCCAAGGCGCTAAATAAAAAAATGATGGTAATCATGCATGGTGGTAATAACATCAAGTTTCTTATTCTGCAAATATTCATCATGTGTCTATCCCAACTAAATCTACCTATGTAGTGCTACAAAAAGAATGCAGGAAAGCTGACTCCAGCTGTTGGCTAGTGCTTTGTACAACAGCAACACACGGGTACCCAACACCTTCTGATCAATCCTTGGTCAGAGCTAGCTCACTACACTTGAACATGCACGTACATGTACATTAGCCTCAGGTTTTTCGGTTCTCCTGGCCGTTAGAATAAATTAACAATATGTTTTGGTGTTTTCTCTGTGTACGTCCACCTACCGGCAGCTAGATTGACCTGAAGAGGAATGGAGACAGCTTTGCGTTGTCGAGAGTACTCGAGGCATCGCTGCATCGATGTGGAACCCAGCAGGCCACGTCCCTAATTAAGAACCATAATTAGTTGAAACAAATTAAGAACCACCCGGCCTACAGGAATAAAATTAGATTAGAGACCATCGCATCCATGAAACCGCCGCATCCCAGGCCGGGAAGAGACACGCGTACCATCCAATCATGTTGTATGACTTGGAGCAATCCCATACCCTACCAATCTCCACGGGGATAACACTGGTGGAGCTCGCATGGTATTTCTAGATAGTGAAGCAGGCCGGGTCAATCTCGAACTGAAGCGGCCGCAGTTGTGTTCGATGTCCGTTGCTGTCCGTAGCTCGCCGGGGTTGTCGCGGAGACTGACTGGAGCACAAATTGCTTCCCGCGCACGGCCGCCTCCCACTCAACGGGCGTGTGGCTGCCGGTGTTGAGGAGGACCTCGATGTTCTGCAGCAAGTCTAGGGTTAGGGTATACAGCCCTGAACATAGGTTGTTCTTTAATGGGACAAAATACGTTTTAGGGTTAGAGCTAATATGTTACGGGCATTTAGAGTAAATTAGAGCAATGTAGTTTTTGTGGCATAGGTGGGTAATTTTGTAGACATCCACATTGATCTAATGGCTGTAATTTTTTGATTTACTAAACTAATGGTCAGATGTTTCTAATTTATGTGGGATTTTCTAGAATAATTCTCTTTTTTCTAATTAGTCCACAATAGCCCATAATGCACTTTTTATATATAATAGATGACTAGGGGAGGTTGTATGACCCAAGAACCTCTCTACCCAGAAGGTCATCCTAAAAGAATAGAACATGATTCCCAGAGAATTAATGTTGATGCACCTAGTTCCTCTAAGAAGAAAAAGAAGAAGCAAAAGGATAGGAACTTGCATGCTTCTAGTGAACCTGTTATAGAAACACCTACTGAGAAACGTAATGAAGTTTCTATTTCTGATGCTGAGACACAATCCGGTAGTGAACATGCACCTAGTGTAATGAAAAGGAGGATAATAATGTGCAAGTAGATGCTCCACCAGATGATAACAAAGAACATGATGATGATGTGGAAATAGAACCTGCCAAGGATCTTGATAACCCACCTCCTAAAAATAAACGCTATGATAAGAGAGACTTTGTAGCTAGAAAGCATGGAAGGGAAAGAGAGCCATGGGTTCAAAAACCCATGCCATTCCCTCGTAAGCCTTCTAAAAATAAGGATGGTGAAGATTTTGAACGCTTTGCTGAAATGATTAGACCCGTCCTTTTGCGCACTCGCTTGACCGATATATTGAAAATGCCTCCGTATGCTAAGTATATGAAGGATATTATTACCAACAAAAGAAAGATTCCTGAAACTGAAATTGCTACTATGCTTGCTAATTATTCTTTTGATGGAGGAATACCTAAGAAGCTAGGAGATCTTGGCATACCCACATTACCTTGCTCTATTAAAAGAAACTATGTTAAAACTGCTTTATGTGATTTACGAGCCGGTGTTAGTGTTATGCCTTTCTTCCTTTATAAAAGTCTTGATTTGAGTAAGCTTACACCTACTGATATATCTTTGCAAATGGTTGATAAATCCACCGTTTTACCTATTGGAATTTGCGAGGACGTGCCTGTTGTGGTTGCAAATGTTACTATCTTGACATATTTTGTTATTCTTTATATGCCCGAGGACGACAATATGTCGATCATCCTTGGTAGACCATTCTTAAATACTATAGGGGCTGCTATTGATTGCAATAAAAGTAAGGTTACCTTTCACGTCAATGGCAAGCAACATACCATGCATTTTCCGAAGAAGAAAACTTTGCTTAATAATATTAATGTCATTGAGCCTACTCCCACGGTTATCATTGGAAGTTTTGCAATTCCTCTACCTACTGCCAAGAAGAGATATTATAATCTTATTGTTGGGGAGACGCAAATCCCTATTGAGGTAAACTAGTGGCGTACGAAAATTCTTCGCTTTCATGTTAACCGGAAGCGGTTGTTAATAAGACTTGATCAACCTTATTAATGAATCCTTTCCACAAGGCATGTGATTGATGAATTTAGTATTCACAATTCTCTGTATCAAAAGTTTATCCTCTGTTATTTTCAGTTAGAATAAAAATAAATTAGCTTGGTTTCCCGTTTTTTTGTTTTCCTGTGCGTAGAAAAATGCCCAAAAATAAAAAGTCTCAGAATTCCACAAAATTTTAACATGATTTTTTTCTAGAATAAATGAAAAATATTGGCATAAAAATAACAGCAGGGAGCTGCACCTGTGTGGCACCACACATCAAGGCGCGCCCTCCCAGGCCACGCCTTGATGTCTTGTGGGGCCCATAGGGACCCCCTGCCTTATCCCTTCGTCCCACACTCTCTCCTACCTCCAGCAAAAAATTTCTAGCCATCTCTCTCCCATGTTCTTCACCCAGAAAGTGAAATTTTCGATCTCTTTGCTCGGAACTCCATTTTTGAAACTGTTTTGAGGAATTGTTCCTTGGTATGTGACTCCTCCATTCCTCCAATTAGTTTTTGTTTTAGTGGTTTATATTTTGCATAATGTGCTACACTTGGTGCTACAGAAAATGAGCTTGCATGTTGAATTCTTTGAGATCTAAGTAATATGAATACTTGATATAGCCTATAGGCATCCATATGAGTAGTTGCTATCAATCTTGTAAAGTTTTATTGACATGAATTTTTTCAGAAATTTGTGCTTAGGAAAATGAATTTCTTGAGGAAATGTTCCTCACGCCGGAGCCCCAAGGTAATTGCTAGGAGAACTCCAGATCAAGATATTAACCTTATTCGCAACAGGGAGGTTAGGCCATGCGAATCGCCACATACACCCTTCATGAGCGAAGCTGGTTTTATGAAGAGTTCACGCAATTCATCGCAAATGCCGGGCTAACCAACTTCCTCGAAGATGAGCGTGACCAGTACTATCTCCTTACCAATTCCTTCGTGCAAATCTTTTTCTTTGAGAATACGCCCGGTGCTCCCATAGTACGATTTGATCTTTATGCCACCAGTTATGAATTGCCACTACATGAGTTTTGTGAAATATGTGTGCTTCCATCTGACGGGGGAAAGTGTGAACCTAAACCTGAGGAGTTTGAGGATTTCCTCCAGACCTTAACTGTGGGACAAACTAGAGGCGTATCACATGCTAGAGCTACTAGTTTGCAAATTCCTTTTGTGCACTATTTTTCTCTATTTATCGGGAAATGCATAACTGCCATGGAACAGGGTGGTGGCCTCAGTGCCCCTACCCTTGCTATTCTAGGCCGTGCACTTTATGGTGATAACACTTACAACTTAGGAGCTATTGTTGCACGTCGATTAAACATTAACCGGAACAAAGGCAAGATTCATGGTGGTATTTATGCCAC
Organism: Elymus sibiricus; assembly: GCA_039707655.1. Taxonomy (NCBI): domain Eukaryota; kingdom Viridiplantae; phylum Streptophyta; class Magnoliopsida; order Poales; family Poaceae; genus Elymus; species Elymus sibiricus. The sequence continues at coordinate 85,777,714 of CM077663.1, forward strand.
TCACTACTGGAATTCAACAATTTGCGGCCAGCCAGCTCTTTGCCGTCGGCTGGCGGACGACAAAGAAAGTCTATGTTGTCAGCTGGCCAAAACCGGACCGCAAAGAGCAGGGTGACGGCAAAGACACCATTTGCCATCTGCCAGGGATTTGCCGCCAGCCAGCGGATGGCAAAGAGCCCGAAGGCAGACGGCAAAGAACCCACCTGGGCCCCACTGGCCCTGTGGGGGGTGGCGGGCCGTATGGAGGCTCTTTGCCGTCAGCCTGGGCCTCTTTGCCGTCCTCCAGCAGACGGCAAAGGCGCCCTATACCTAACGGCGTCAATGGCCACCCCACCCCTCTCTCTTTCATTCTCTCTCTCCCTCTCACCCTCCCACTGCGCCGCCCCGCCCCACCGTTGCCCCGCCGCCCGGCCGCCCCCGCCGCCTCTGCCCCTCGCCGCCGGCCGCCACCGCCGCCCCGACGACCCTGCGCCCCTGCCCACCGCCGTCACCGCCGCCCCGCCGCCCCTGCTGTTGGAAATATGCCCTAGAGGCAATAATAAATTAGTTATTATTATATTTCCTTGTTCATGATAATCGTTTATTATCCATGCTATAATTGTATTGATTGGAAACTCAAATACATGTGTGGGTACATAGACAACACTCTGTCCCTAGTAAGCCTCTAGTTGACTAGCTCGTTGATCAAAAGATGATGAAGGTTTCCTAGCCATGGACATAAGATGTCATTTGATAACAGGATCACATCATTAGGAGACTGATGTGATGGACAAGACCCAAACTATAAACATAGCATATGATCGTGTCAGTTTATTGCTATTGTTTTCTGCATGTCAAGTATCTGTTCCTATGACCATGAGATCATGCAACTCCCTGACATCGGAGGAGTACCTTGTGTGTCTCAAACGTCGCAACGTAACTGGGTGACTATAAAGATGCTCTACAGGTATCTCCGAGGGTGTCTGTTGGGTTGGCATGGATCAAGACTGGGATTTGTTACTCCGTGTGACGGAGAGGTATCTCAGGGCCCACTCGGTAATACAACATCACAATGAGCCTTGCAAGCAATGTGACTAAAGTGTTAGCCACGAGATCTTGTATTACAGAACGAGTAAAGAGACTTGCCGGTAACGAGATTGAACTAGGTATAGAGATACCGACGATCGAATCTCGGGCAAGTAACATACCGAAGAACAAAGGGAACAGCATACGGGATTAACTGAATCCTTGACATAGAGGTTCGACCAATAAAGATCTTCGTAGAATATGTAGGAGCCAATATGGGCATCCAGGTCCCGCTATTGGTTATTGATCGTAGAGGTGTCTCGGTCATGTCTACATAGTTCTCGAACCCGCAGGGTCTACACACTTAACGTTTGGTAACGATTAGTATAATTGAGTTATTTTGTTGGTGACCGAAGGTTGTTCGGAGTCCCGGATAAGATCCCGGACATGACGAGGATCTCCGGAAGAGTCCAGAGGTAAAGATTGATATATGTGATAATAGTGTTTTGATCTCCGGAAGGGTTCCGGAATTCACCGGAAGGGGTTCCGGATGTTTACCGAAGTGTTCGGGTGCAGCAACACTTTATATGAGCCAAAGGGGTAAAGCCCACGAGGTATTGGAAAGTGCAAAAGGAAGTTTTGCTGCTGCCTTAAGCGGTACTACCGCTGGTAAGGCAGTACTACCGCGTAAGCGGTACTACCGCTCGTGAGCGTTACTACCGCGTAAGCGGTACTACCGCTCGTGAGCGGTACTACCGCTTGTACGCGATACTGCTGGAATCCGAGTTAGACTCTTTCCGTGCGGGCCAAACCGACCTTGTGCGGGCAAAACCGACCTTGTGGAGGCTTTCTCTCCAAGTTTAGACCCCAGGGCTCAACATATAAATAGTGGGGCAGGGCTAACACACGGGACACATCAAGATTTCCCAAGCCGTGTGTCGGCAACCCTAACCCTCTAGTTCCTCCCGTCATAATCTCCATAGTGCTTGGCGAAGCCCTGCAGAGATTGTTCCTCACCACCATCACCATGCCATCGTGCTACCGGAACTCATCCACTACTTCACCATCGCTCGCTGGATCGAGGAGGTGAAGGTGTCATCAAGCCGTACGTGTGTTGAACGCGGAGGTGCCGTCCGTTCGGCGCTAGTTCGTGATCGGATCGAGGGACGACTTGCGATTTGGATCGCGAAGACGTTCGACTACATCAACCGCGTTTCTTAATGCTTCCGCTTAGCGATCTACAAGGGTATGTAGATTCACTCTCCCTCTCGTAGATGCTCATCACCATGGATAGATCTTGCGTGTGCGTAGGAAAATTTTTGTTTCCCATGCGACGTTCCCCAACAGTGGTATCAGAGCCAGGTTTATGCGTAGATGAGATCTCGAGTAGAACACAAACGAGTTGTGGGCGTGGGTGTATACATATTGCTTGCCGTTACTAGTTGATACTTGATTCGGCAGTATTGTGAGATGAAGCGGCCCGGACCGACATTACGCGTACGCTTACGGGAGACAGATTTCACCGCTACGTGCACTCGTTGCATAAAGGTGACTGGCGGGTGTCTGTCTCTCTCACTTTAGTTGAATCGATTTCAATGAAGAGGGTTCTTTTAGAAGATCAAAAAGCAATCACTACACCACGTTGTGGTTTTGCGTAGGTAAGAATCGTTCTTGCTAGATACCCGTAGCAGCCACGTAAAACTTGCAACAACAATTAGAGGACGTCTAACTTGTTTTTGCAGGGTATGTTGTGATGTGATATGGCCAATTACATGATGAGATATATGTGATGTATGAGATGATCATGTGTTGTATAGAATATCACGACTTGCATGTTGATGAGTACGGCAACTGGCAGGAGCCATAGAGTTGTCTTTAATTATTTTCGCCGTTTTGCTTTACTTTATCGCTATGAGTTAGCAACAGTCGTGGAAGCAACAGTCGGCGCGACAACCTCATGGTGACACGTTGATGGAGATCAAGATGATGGAGATCATGGTGTCATGCCAGTGACGATGGAGATCATGCCGGTGCTTTGGAGATGGAGATCAAAAGCACAAGTTCATGGCCATATCATGTCACTTATGATTTGCATGTGATGTTAATCCTTTTATGCATCTAATTTTGCTTAGGACGACGGTAGCATTATAAGATGATCCCTCACTTAAATTTCAAGATAAATTGTGTTCTCCCCGAGTGTGCACCGTTGCGAAAGTTCGTCGTTTCGAGACACCACGTGATGATCGGGTGTGATAGACTCTACGTTCACATACAACGGGTGCAAGCTAGTGTTGCACATGCGGAACACTCGGGTTAAACTTGACGAGCCTAGCATGTACAGACATGGCCTCGGAACACAAGAGACCGAAAGGTAGAACATGAGTCATATGGTAGATATGATCAACATGAAGATGTTCACCATTGAAACCACCTCAACTCACGTGATGATCGGACTTGAGTTGGTGGATTTGGATCATGTTACACTCGAATGACCGGAGGGATGTCAATTTGAGTGGGAGTTTTTAAGTAATATGATTAACTAAACTCATTATCTTGAACAATAGTCTAAGTTGTCTTTGCTATATTTATGTTGTAGATCATGGCTCGCGCAGTAGCACCCCTGAATTTTAATGCGTTCCTAGAGAAAGCTAAGTTGAAAGATGATGGAAGTAACTTTGTGGACTGGGCCCGTAATCTAAGGATTATCCTTACGGCTTCCCAGAAGGCTTATGTCCTTGATGCACCGCTTGGTGATCCACCCGCTCCAGTTGAGTCTCTAGACGTTGTGAACGCCTGGCAGGCTCGCTCTGATGATTACTCAATAGTTCAATGTGCAATTTTGTATGGCTTAGAACCGGGACTTCATAGACGTTTTGAACGTCATGGAGCATATGAGATGTTCCAGGAGTTGAGGTTTATCTTTCAGAAGAATGCCCGGATCGAGAGGTATGAGACCTCCGATAAGTTCTATACTTGCAAGATGGAGGAGAACGGATCTGTTAGTGATCACATACTCAGAATGTCTGGGTACTCCACCCGTCTGGCTGAATTAGGGATGCCCCTTCCGCCAGAGGCTATCACTGACAGAGTTCTTCAATCATTGCCACCTAGCTACAAGAGCTTCGTGTTGAACTATAACATGCACGGGATGAACAAGTCAGTCGCCGATCTATTTGCGATGCTGAAGCCGCTGAGTCTGAAATTCAGAAGGAGCATCAAGTGTTGATGGTCAATAAAACCACTAGTTTCAAGAAAAATGGCAAGGGTAAGAAGGGTAACTCCAAGAAGAGTGGCAAAGCAGTTGCTCCTCCCGTGAAGAAACCCAAGGCTGGACCCAAACCAGAAACTGTGTGCTTTCATTGCAAGGGAACTGGACACTGGAAGCGGAACTGCCCCAAGTATTTGGCTGTCAAGAAGGCGGCCAACAACAAACAAGGTATATATGATATACATGTTATTGATGTGTACCTTACCAACTCTCGTTGTAGTGCCTGGGTATTTGATACCGGTGCGGTTGCTCACATTTGCAACTCTAAACAGGAACTGCGGAATAGACGGAGGCTGGCAAAGGATGAAGTGACGATGCGCGTGGGAAATGGTTCCATGGTTGATGTGATCGCCGTTGGCACACTCGCTCTTCGATTACCATCGGGATTAGTGATGAACCTGAATAATTGTTATTTAGTGCCTGCGTTAAGCATGAACATTATATCTGGATCTTGTTTATTGCGAGACGGTTACTCATTTAAATCAGAGAATAATGGTTGTTCTATTTATATGAGTAATATCTTTTATGGTCATGCACCCGAAGTGAGGGGTTTATTCTTATTGAATCTCGATAGTAATAATACACATGTTCATAACATTGGTGCCAAAAGATGTAGAATTGATAATGATAATACCACTTTCTTGTGGCACTGCCGTTTAGGTCATATTGGCGTAAAACGCATGAGGAAGCTCCATACTGATGGACTTTTGGAGTCACTTGATTTTGAATCACTTGACACATGCGAGCCATGCCTCATGGGCAAGATGACTAAAACGCCGTTCTCTGGAACAATGGAACGGGCAAGTGACTTATTGGAAATCATACATACTGATGTGTGCGGTCCGATGAGCATTGAAGCGCGCGGTGGTTATCGTTACTTTCTCACCTTCACTGATGACTTAAGTAGATATGGGTATATTTACTTAATAAAACACAAGTCTGAAACATTTGAAAAGTTCAAACAATTTCAGAGTGAAGTTGAGAATCATCGTAACAAGAAGATTAAATTCCTACGATCTGATCGAGGAGGAGAATATCTGAGTTATGAGTTTGGCAGTCACTTAAGACAATGTGGAATTGTTTCACAACTGACACCGCCTGGAACACCACAGCGTAATGGTGTGTCCGAACGTCGTAATCGAACCTTATTGGATATGGTGCGATCTATGATGTCTCTTGCCAATTTGCCACTATCGTTTTGGGGTTATGCATTAGAGACAGCTGCATTCACATTAAATAGGGCACCATCGAAATCCGTTGAGACAACGCCATATGAACTTTGGTTTGGCAAGAAGCCAAAGCTGTCGTTTCTTAAAGTTTGGGGATGTGATGCTTATGTCAAAAAGCTTCAGCCTGAAAAGCTGGAACCCAAAGCGGAGAAATGCGTCTTCATAGGATACCCAAAAGAGACAGTTGGGTATACCTTCTACCTCAGATCCGAAGGCAAAATGTTTGTCGCTAAAAACGGAACGTTTCTTGAGAAAGAGTTTCTCTCGAAAGAATTGAGTGGGAGGAAGATAGAACTTGATGAGGTTGTTGAACCTTTACTTCAACCTGAAAGTAGCGCAGCGCAGAAAGATGTTTCTGTAGAGCCTACATCAGCTGAAGAGGAAGTTAATGATGATGATCATGAAGCTTTGGATCAAGTTGCTATCGAACCTCGTAGGTCGACAAGAACGCGTACTGCTCCTGAGTGGTACGGCAACCCTGTCTTAGAGGTCATGTTGTTGGACAACGATGAACCTACGAGCTATGGAGAAGGGATGATGGGCCCGGATTCCGAGAAGTGGTTAGAGGCCATGAAATCCGAGATGGGATCCATGTATGAAAACAAAGTGTGGACTTTGGAAGTATTACCTGAAGGGCGTAAGGCCATTCAGAACAAATGGATCTTTAAGAGGAAGACGGACGCAGACGGTAATGTCACCGTCTATAAAGCTCGACTTGTGGCAAAGGGTTTTTCACAAGTTCAAGGAGTTGACTATGATGAGACCTTCTCACCCGTAGCGATGCTTAAGTCCATCAGAATCATGTTAGAAATAGCTGCCTTTTTCAATTATGAAATTTGGCAGATGGATGTCAAAACAGCGTTCCTTAACGGTTTCCTTAAGGAAGAGTTGTATATGATGCAACCAGAAGGTTTTGTCGATCCAGAGAATGCTGACAAAGTTTGCAAACTCCAGCGATCCAATTATGGACTGGTGCAAGCATCTCGGAGTTGGAATCTTCGCTTTGATGAGGTGATCAAAGCGTTCGAGTTTATACAAGTTTACGGAGAAGCTTGTATTTACAAGAAAGTGAGTGGGAGCTCTATAGCGTTTCTAATATTATATGTGGATGACATATTACTGATTGGAAACAATATAGAAATGTTGGAAAGCGTGAAGGAATATTTGAACAAGAGTTTTTCAATGAAGGACCTAGGAGAAGCTGCTTTCATATTAGGCATCAAGATCTATAGAGATAGATCGAGACGCTTAATAGGACTTTCACAAAGCACATACCTTGACAAAGTTTTGAAGAAGTTCAAAATGGATCAGTCCAAGAAGGGGTTCTTGCCTGTATTGCAAGGTGTGAAGTTGAGTAAGATTCAATGCCCAGTGACTACAGAAGATAGAGAAAAGATGAGTGTCGTCCCCTATGCCTCAGCCATAGGCTCTATCATGTATGCAATGCTCTGCACAAGACCCAATGTTAGCCTTGCCTAAAGTATGGCCGGAAGGTTTCAAAGTGATCCAGGAGTGGAACACTGGACGGCGGTCAAGAATATCATGAAGTACCTAAAAAGGACTAAGGACATGTTTCTCGTTTATGGAGGTGATCAAGAGCTCGTCGTAAAGGGTTACGTCGATGCAATCTTTGACACTGATCCGGATGACTCTAAGTCGCAAACCGGATACGTATTTATTCTTAATGGGGGTGCGGTTAGCTGGTGCAGTTCCAAGCAAAGCGTAGTAGCTGATTCTACATGCGAAGCGGAGTACATCGCTGCCTCGGAGGCGGCGAAGGAAGGTGTCTGGATGAAGGAGTTCATGACAGATCTTGGAGTAGTGCCTAGTGCGCTTAACCCAATGACTCTGTTTTGTGATAATACTGGTGCCATTGCTCTAGCCAAGGAACCAAGATTTCACAAAAGGACCAGACACATAAAGCGACGTTTCAATTCCATCCGCGATTACATCAAGGAGGACGACATAAATATTTGCAAAGTACACACGGATCTAAATGTTGCAGATCCGATGACTAAACCTCTTCCAAGGGCTAAACATGAACAACACCAGAACTGCATGGGTGTTCGATTCATTACAATGTAAATCACATAGTGATGTGAACTAGATTATTGACTCTAGTGCAAGTGGGAGACTGTTGGAAATATGCCCTAGAGGCAATAATAAATTAGTTATTATTATATTTCCTTGTTCATGATAATCGTTTATTATCCATGCTATAATTGTATTGATTGGAAACTCAAATACATGTGTGGGTACATAGACAACACTGTGTCCCTAGTAAGCCTCTAGTTGACTAGCTCGTTGATCAAAAGATGATGAAGGTTTCCTAGCCATGGACATAAGATGTCATTTGATAATGGGATCACATCATTAGGAGAATGATGTGATGGACAAGACCCAAACTATAAACATAGCATATGATCGTGTCAGTTTATTGCTATTGTTTTCTGCATGTCAAGTATCTGTTCCTATGACCCTGAGCTCATGCAACTCCCTGACATCGGAGGAGTACCTTGTGTGTATCAAACGTCGCAACGTAACTGGGTGACTATAAAGATGCCCTACAGGTATCTCCGAGGGTGTCTGTTGGGTTGGCATGGATCAAGACTGGGATTTGTTACTCCGTGTGACGGAGAGGTATCTCAGGGCCCATTCGGTAATACAACATCACAATGAGCCTTGCAAGCAATGTGACTAAAGTGTTAGCCACGAGATCTTGTATTACAGAATGAGTAAAGAGACTTGCCGGTAACGAGATTGAACTAGGTATAGAGATACCGACGATCGAATCTCGGGCAAGTAACATACCGAAGAACAAAGGGAACAACATGCGGGATTAACTGAATCCTTGACATAGAGGTTCGACCGATAAAGATCTTCGTAGAATATGTAGGAGCCAATATGGGCATCCAGGTCCCGCTATTGGTTATTGATCGTAGAGGTGTCTCGGTCATGTCTACATAGTTCTCGAACCCGCAGGGTCTACACACTTAACGTTTGGTAACGATTAGTATAATTGAGTTATTTTGTTGGTGACCGAAGGTTGTTCGGAGTCCCGGATAAGATCCCGGACATGACGAGGATCTCCGAAAGAGTCCGGAGGTAAAGATTGATATATGTGATAATAGTGTTTTGATCTCCGGAAGGGTTCCGGAATTCACCGGAAGGGGTTCTGGATGTTTACCGAAGTGTTCGGGTGCAGCAACACTTTATATGAGCCAAAGGGGTAAAGCCCACGAGGTATTGGAAAGTGCAAAAGGAAGTTTTGCTGCTGCCTTAAGCGGTACTACCGCTGGTAAGGCAGTACTACCGCGTAAGCGGTACTACCGCTTGTGTGAAGCGGTACTACCGCACAAGCGGTACTACCGCTCGTGAGCGGTACTACCGCTTGTACGCGATACTGCTGGAATCCGAGTTAGACTCTTTCCGTGCGGGCCAAACCGACCTTGTGCGGGCAAAACCGACCTTGTGGAGGCTTTCTCTCCAAGTTTAGACCCCAGGGCTCAACATATAAATAGAGGGGCAGGGCTAACACACGGGACACATCAAGATTTCCCAAGCCGTGTGTCGGCAACCCTAACCCTCTAGTTCCTCCCGTCATAATCTCCGTAGTGCTTGGCGAAGCCCTGCAGAGATTGTTCCTCATCACCATCACCACGCCGTCGTGCTGCCGGAACTCATCCACTACTTCACCATCGCTCGCTGGATCGAGGAGGTGAAGGCGTCATCAAGCCGTACGTGTGTTGAACGCGGAGGTGCCATCCGTTCGGCGCTAGTTCGTGATCGGATCGAGGGACGACTTGCGATTTGGATCGCGAAGACGTTCAACTACATCAACCGCGTTTCTTAATGCTTCCGCTTAGCGATCTACAAGGGTATGTAGATTCACTCTCCCTCTCGTAGATGCTCATCACCATGGATAGATCTTGCGTGTGCGTAGGAAATTTTTTGTTTCCCATGCGACATTCCCCAACACCTGCGCCCCTGCGCCCCTGCCCCCCGCCGCCCCTGCCCCCCACCGCCCGGCCGCCACCGCCGCCCCTGCCCCCCCAGCCGGACGCCCCCGGCGATCCTGCCCCTCGCCGCCGCGACGCCCCCGACGCCCCCCGTAGCCGCAACGCCCCCGACGCCCCCCGACGCCCCTGCCACCCGTCGCCAGGCCCCCACCGCCGCCGCGGCGCCCCCGGCCGTCACAGCCGCCCCCGGCGTCCCTGAGCCGCCCCCGTCCACCGCCGCCCCCGCCGCCCCCCGCCGGTGAGTACCACCGCCGGCCGCCCCCTTTTTTCATTTTTTCTGTTTTTCATTTCGGTTAATTTAGTTAGTTTATAATTAGGTTAGTTTTATTTGTTTATTAGGTTAGTTTATTAGGTTAATTAGGTTAGTATTATTAGTTTATTAAGTTAGTTTATTAGGTCAATTAGGTTAGTTAGTTAGGTTAGAAGAAAAAAAAGGAAAAGAAGAAGGAAAAAAATGAAAAAGAAAAAAGGAAAAGAAGAAAAGAATAAGAAGAAGAAGAAGGAAAAGAAGAAGGAAAAGAAGAAGGAGAAGAAGAAGGAGAAGAGGCGAGGAGGAGGAGGAGGAGGAGGAGAAAAAAGAAGAAGAAGAAGAAGAAGAAGAAGAAGAAGAAGAAGAAGAAGAAGAAGAATGAGAAAAAGAGGAGAGGAGGAGAAGAAGAAGAGGAAAAAGGGAAAGAAGAAGAAGAAGAAGAAGAAGAAGAAGAAGAAGAAGAAGAGAGGACCCCCGACCCCCGACGCCACTGACCCCCGACGCCACCGACCCCCGACGACACTGATCCCACTGAACCCCGACGCCACTCATGAACCCCGACGCCACTGACCCCCGACCCTCGACCCCACCGACCCCCGACGCCAGCGACCCCCGACGCCACCGACCGCCGACGTCACCGACCCCCGACGCCACTGACCCCCGACGCCACTGACCCTCGACGGCACTGACTCCCGACCCCCGTGAGAGGAGGTCGGGGGAAGAAGAGAGGTAGTAGAGGTGGGAGAGGAGGCCGCGGAAAAGGTAGGGTGGCTGCTACGCCTTCCTCGCCGCCACCCCCAGCTGATTCACCCGAGCACAGGACTGCTAGGGTGGACACGTCTGAGGACGAGGCTACGCGGACTCCGGTCCACGAACCTCGGGTCGACGAGCCTTCGACCTACAAGACTCCTGTCCCAGAGGCTTCGTCCCACGAGACTCCGGAGCAGAGTAGGGATGAGGGCACGTCCTGGCAGACCCCATGGGATACCTGGCCGGAGGAGCCTAGTGGCCATGCTGATGGTGGCGGGGATTGTTTTTCTGAGAGCGAGGAGGAGCTGCCTGAGGGGGCCACCGTCTACTAGCGTGGTTGTACACGGCTCCCGCCCGTGCCGGCGACCCACAAGCTGAGGTGGTCGATTAGGCCTAATGGGGAGAAGTAAGTGCATGTACTCTTTTTTTCCCGGGGTTTGTCACGTTGCCCGGTGAGGGTCAGGTTCCAGAGTTAGGATTGACCTGGGAGCACTACTTGGCTGCACCGGCCCCGCCTGAGGAGAGGATCGACGGTGTTTTGTGCCACACGAGGGCGGAGATGGTGATCAGACATTTTTGGGTAATTTCTCCTTTACACAATTAAAAATCAACAATAGCTAGTTATTGCACTAATAAGTGTTGTCTCGTTTGATTGCAGACCTTCTACAGGTGTCAGGAGGGATACGAGGAGGCCGCGGCAAAGGTTATCGATCACCAATGCAGGCGCCTACTGCAAAACTTTCGGCATGAGGCTCAGGTGTAGGCTGTTCGAGACTACTACGCCTCGTGGCGTATTAGGAAGGAGAAGTCGATGTGCCGCGGAAAGAAGATGGAGAAGGAGCATTACATGAAGGTAATTACGTATTCTTAAGGCCTTGTACTTAGTTTCCTTCATTTGATTCCTACGCGTAGCGCTCAAATATCTCTTTATTAACTTAGGTGCCCCCGAGATGGTGTGCGGATAAGATGGATTGTTGGGAGGCGTTGGTGGATGGGTGGTGCTCAGAACAATGGCTAGCCGTCCACAACAATGCCAAGGACCGGCGTAACAAAATGGTTGGTGTGCCACACCATCAAGGGAGTGCCAACTTAAATCAGTTTGGTCAGAACTGGGTATGTGGTTAGCTTCATGATTCATGCAATTCATTCTTGATTCTAGCTTGAGCCCTTTACTAATACTTTGTTCCTCTCTGTCTCTTTTAGGCGCATCACAATAAAACGGAGGTGCCACAGATGTACGACCTCTATGCGATGGCCCATACTGCGTCGTACAAGAAGGTCAAGGCATTCTCTGAGGCTGACCTCGATCATCCCGAGAAGTTCACCAACATCTCCTCCAACAACAAGCTCGTGAGGTACAGAGATGAGGGGAAGGCGAGGAAAGGGGAGGACTTTAACCCGAGCCAGGGGCCTATTGATCCAGAGCTGGTGATGATAGCTGGCGGCGGGAGGCCCCATGGCTCGATTGCCATTGGAGATGGCCTTATACGTTGTCCTAGCAACCTCACGCAGATCAAGGCCCGCCAAACGAGCTCCTGTCCTCAGATAAGGCCTCGTCCACGGCCAGTCGAGCTCGCCATCGAGGTTAGTTATACGGACTCAGATATCTTTCCTCATTACGTTGTGTGTGTGAACAAAGATGATTACAATGCTAACGAGGAGTTGTGTTGCAGGCTGCTATTCAGAAAGAAAGAGAGGCAACACAGGCGCTTATGGCGGCGAAGGAGAAGGAGATGGAGGAGAGGACGGCTAGGTTGTTGGAAGAGGAGAGGGCACGGAACGATGCGTCTCACCGGGCCATCTACGAGCTCTTCGTGGTAAGTTTCTTCTTCATATTTGTCAAATCTTGCATTTAATGTTCGTTTCATTAATAACTAATATCATTGACTTGTGAAAACCAAATGTGCAGTCTATGTGCGAGAAGACCGGCAGACCCCTCCGTCGATGCCAGTCATTACCATAGCTGGAACGGTGAGTTTCATTTGAATGCAATGATCTTTTCAGTGTCATCATGCTAACGAGACATTGCAAATCATCTTTGGTGCAGAATATCTCCCGAAACGCATCGCATGACCCTTCTCCAGGGCAGCCTTCTCCAGGTGAAACCGGCCCGAGCAACCCCGGTGCCTCACGTCCATGACGACGAGGACGGTAAGCCCCAATATGCCACTTACTTGGCTCATTTTCTCAAAGAAAGACAAACTTAGCACTTAGACAAAATTACGTACTTCTTCTTCTCCTTCTCTTGATATATACCTTGGTATATTGCAGGAGAGGAGAAGGGGAAACGACCATCACCAACGGTCGAAATATTAGTGTTAGGTAGTGTCCACGAACATACACCACCATATAATTGTGAGTGCGTGCGCACCATATGTGAAACTTGCTTCTAGTCTTCTTCATCTAACTTTCGTATTTCCCATTTTGAAGATTAGAGTCACTTCACAAAAGCTTGCATTGATGGAGTGCTTGTGGTTCATGGAGTGCTTATGATTTTGTATCGATGAACAATTTTAAACTTGCTACATATGTGAAACTTGCTACTTGTTGTTGGATGATATTTGTGCTTGTTGTTGGATGATATGATGATATTTGTGCTTGTTGTTGGATGATATTAATTTGTGCTTGTTGGATGATCATCAGTATGGCAAGAATATGGTTATTGTGAAACATATACATATATAGCATATTTTGCCTGTGAAAATTGTTGGATATAAGAAAAAATAGGAAAAACAGGGGCAATATTGCCTCTTTGCCGTCGGCCACTGACGGCAAAGCCCGTTTGCCGTCCGCCCCAGACGGCAAAGGAGACACGTGGCACTCACCTGTACAACCTGGGAGTGCCAGGCCTCGGGCCATTTGTTCACTTTGCCGTCCGGGGGCCGACGACAAAGGGGCGTCCAACATGGACGTCCGGGGGCAGACGGCGAAGGGGCGTCCAGCATGGCCGTCCGGGGGCTGGCGGCAAATTATTCTACCTCTTTGCCGTTGGTGGCGGACGGCAAAGGCTGATGTTAGCCACTAACGGGGCTAGCTCCAGTGGTAGGCCGTCCAGTACCTTTGCCGTCTGCAGCCTGACGGCAAAGTTCTTTGCCGTCCGCTGCGCCCAGGCAGACGGCAAAGAACCTCTTTGCCGGAATTCACAGTGCCGAGAATGTGTCCGTCTGCTGGCGGACGGCAAAGCCTTTGCCGTCCACCATGGCAGACGGCAAAGGACCTGATTCCAGTAGTGACTCGCTTGTCAACTCGTTTCGAGGTGGCTAAACGCCCTACTGATTATTTGTTTGCTAAGGTTTATCTTGATCACCAATCCATGTAGGAACACCAATTTCTTGAGAACCACAAACACCGCATTATATTCGTTATAGCTTAGTGTTTAGTGAGAAAACTTGCGATATTATTCCTTTGCCTGCACCCTCTTTTTTTAACTATCATGCCAGGCACGGATACAGAATAATGCTAGAAGATATAACTGCTTACCGCAATGAGATGGCTGCTGCGGAGGCCGAAGCCAAGGCATGGGTGCTCACGTACCCCAGCGGAAACATTTTCCCGGACCCAACGGCTATTATCAGTGGTGATTACCAACTTAGGTAACCGCCTAAGCTTGGGGGAGTACGTATTTCTCATCGACATTACATTCATGTTTCACACACCTCATATAAATTGTCGGTGTTCATCCTCTTTCATTGTATATCCATGTTAGATTTATTTTTCCGCTTTCTTCTTGTGTGTTTGAAAAACTTTGGAAAAACCAAAAATATTTATCGCTTCTTTTTAGTTTTCTTTTCCCGCTTCAATTATCTTAATACTAAAAAGAAAACCCAAAAGGATTTCCTTTGCATGTTGGGAGCTTTCCCGTGTAAATAGTTTTTCTCGTTCTTGTTTTCCGTAGTTTATTTGCTTGCTTAAGAAAAACAAAAACTCCAAAAATATTTCAGTGTGTTTCTCTAAATTTCTTTTTTTTGTTGAGTTCTTGAAAGGAGAAGACCACGATGAAAATGTTGAGTGGCTCTTATATGCTTTATTGTTTACCTAACACAGAGCCAATGTTACCTTGTCTTCTCCTTTCTCTAAAACTTCCCTGCAGATTCCAGCTTAGTCCACGGTATTCTTGCACTATTCTATTATCACATCATTCGGACATGCAAGTGAAAGGAAATAATGATGATATTTGACGAAGTGATCGTGGCAAGGGAAGCTGGTATGAACTCTTCTAGTTTTCCATTTTTGTAAATATGGTTAGCTCGTTCGATCTCGATTCGGTATATTATGAGTGAACATGTTCATGATGACAATTAGATATTATAGCTTCTCATACCAGGCTTAAACAACTAGTAGTGAATAATGATTTATCTTATATATCAACATGCATTAAAATTGTTATGATATGGTATGGTAGTATGGTATTTCCCTCTGAGAAATTCAAGCGGCTTGACTTGGCCCATGTGCAAACATGTAGTTGATTCAAAACCAATGCAGCCTTCATGATGTTTAAATTCAGAGTGTTCATAGGCTACTCATGCTATGTCCAATGTTAATTATTCGCAATGCATGCTCATGACCGTTTTCGCTCTCTAGCTGGTCGCTTCCAAACCTATTGCTAGCCTGCACCTGTACTAAGCGGAAATGTTGCTTGTGCATCCAAAACCTTTAAACCTAGTTATTCCACATGAGTCCACCATACCTAGCTATATGCGGTATTACCCTGTCGTTCCAAGTAAATTTGCATGTGCCATCTCTAAAACATTCATATGAACATCTATTTTGTGCACGTATCTCGCTCATGGAACGACGAGGCGGTCAATATTTTCCATGCTAAGTGAGTTATTCTCAAGACGGTCGTTTATTCACCGTCATTGCACGAGAGAGGTTGGTAAAAGGATGCCTAGTCCTACATAATAAAAATTAATTAAACAAAACTCCTTGGGACAGTGATATGTTGGTAGGCATCCGTGGATTCGGTCAGCCATGGTTTGTGTATGGATGGTGGATAGGAGTAAACTTTACTATTCTGTTTGGGAACCGCCAATAATGAGTTTAGCATGGAAGATATTGAAAACCTTTGTCGTAACGTTGACAGGAAAAGTGCACCAATCAAAAACCATATTCCTACTCTGTTTTAAAACTTGAGCTCTGGCACCTCTGCAAATCAATGCTTCCCTCTGCGAAGGGCCTATCTATTTATTTTTTTGTTGAGTCATCATCTTCTCACTAAAAGCACCAGACTGGAGAGCACTATTGTCATTTTTATGCATTGAGTCTAGATAATGTTGGATACGAGCATGATTGGATCCTTTCTATTCTGAATTATAATGTTTAGTCATTGTTTGAACTTCAGAGGTGCTCTGCATTTATGTTTTGCGGTCTCAGAAAGGGCTAGCGAAATACCATGACACCATATTATATTATGATCATGTTGATAAATTGTTGGCATATGAGATATCTTATTATTTGCCTACTAGTTGGTTATGTATTGCCATGAGTTGATATGATGCCTAATTGTTATCATGGATATGGTCATTTATGATTTATATTGAAAACTTGAACACTAGCTAAGCATGTGTATAACAACGAGAACAAAAGAGTTTGTAAAAGTTTTCTTTATGACTTTCAGTTTGTCAACTGAATTGCTTGAGGACAAGCAATGAGTTAAGCTTGGGGTTGTTGATACGTCTCCAACGTATCTACTTTTCCAAACACTTTTGCTCTGGTTTTGACCTCTAATTTGCATGATTTGAATGAAACTAACCCGGACTGACGCTGTTCTCAGCAGAACTACCTTGGTGTTATTTTTGTGCAGAAATAAAAGTTCTCGGAATCAGACGAAACTTTTTGTGAATTATTTTTGAGAATTATAATGAATTATGGAGCGAACACCTACCAGAGGAGGTGTGCCAGGGGGCCACCACACATCAGGGCGTGGCCCACCTAGGCCGTGCCCTGATGGCTTGTGGGGCCCTCGTGGCTCCTCCGACCCTAATTCCAGTCCTATAAAATCACATATTTGGAGAAAAAAATCAGAGAGAAGTTTTCATCGCATTTAACGAAACGGAGCCGCCGCCACCTCCTATTCTTCCTTGGGAGGGCTGGTCTGGAGTCCGTTTGGGGCTCCGGAGAGGGGAAATCATCGCCGTCATCATCACCAACCCTTCTCCATCAACACCGCCATGATGCTCACCATTGGGAGTGAGTAATTCCTTTGTAGGCTTGCTGGACGGTGGTGGGATTGGATGAGATTGATAATGTAATCGAGTTAAGTTTGATAGGGCTTGATCCCTAGTATCCACTATGTTCTTTGATTGATGTTGCTATGACTTTGCTATGCTTAATGCTTGTCACTAGGGCCCGAGTGCCATGATTTCAGATATGAACATATTATGTTTTCACGAATATAAGAATGATTTGGATCATATCTTGCAAGTTGTATGCACCTATTACATGTCTTGATCCGCATACCCCAACGTGACAATAATTGGGATTCTTTCCTGTGATTGCCGTAGTTTGAGGAGTTCATGTATTCACCATGTATTAATGCTTTGTTCTGGTTCTCTATTAAAAGGAGGCCTTAATATCCCTTAGTTTCCAATAGGACCCCGCTGCCACGGGAGGGTAGGACAAAAGATGTTATGCAAGTTCTTACCGCAAGCACGTAAGGCTATATACGGAATACATGCCTACATTACAATGATGAATTGGAGCTAGTTCTGTGTCATCCTAGTGTGTAACTGTTATATGATCAATGTCATCTAAATCATTATCCATCACCGATCCACATGCCTACGCTTTACATATACTGAATCTTGCTAAGTTACTATTGCTACTGCTACTGTCACCACTGCTACAAAATTGTTGTTGTCACTACTACTGTTACTTTTGCTACTACTATTTGCTGTGCTACTAAATCTTTGCTGCAGAGAGATATCCCAGGTGCGGTTGAATTGACAACTCAACTGTCAAGGCCAATAAATATTCTTTGGCTCCCCTTGTGTCGAATCCCTACATTAGGATGAAATACTACCCGTGAAGACTGTCGCGATCCCCTATACTTGTGGGTTATCACATGGGTTTCCTCGGATGTAGTTTCCGGGAGGCCCTTTGAGTGGAGACCCCCTCGGTTTTCATTCTTCTCTTCTTTCTTCTCCTCCTTCCTCTTCCGCACCGCGTATGGCTTTTCGACCAGCATGGCCATCAGCAAGGGCGTTCTGGGGCCCTCGGGCAGCGGCGCCTGGTAGTTGATCCGCTGAGATTTCTCTAGCCAGATCTGCGAATATGAAAAAGACAGGGAATGAGAGCCTTGTCAAAAGGAAAAATCCGAATACAAGTAACAGAGTATTACCGGCCCGGGAGGGTTCGTGGCGTCGATGCCGATGTTCTCCTCTTTGACAGGCCAGCCCTTTCGCGGCTTGAACATCACCTTCCATAGCTCCTCATGGGTGATTCGAAAGAAGTGCTGCATAGTGACCGGGCCGTCTGAGTTATAATCCCACATAGGGGCAGCCCAGTGTTGACAGGGGAGAAGGCGGCGGCAGAGCATGACCTGGACGACGTTGGGTAGCTCAATTTTCTTCTCCACTAGGGTGGAGACGCACCTTTGTAGCGTCTTCACCTCTGCCATGTCCCCCAATCGCCTTCTTGGTCCAAGAAACAAGTCTGGTGGGAGGACCGGATCTAAAGCCAGAGGGTGCTGCCCACCCCTCTTCACGTGGTTCAGTGATATAGAACCACTCCCGCTACCAGACCTTGACGGTATCTGTGAAAGAACCGTCCGGCCACCGGACCAGGGGAAGTTTGCTGATCATCACTCCCCAGCAGTATGCCTGCTCGCCGCTAACTACCTTCGGCTTAAGGTTGAACACCTTCAACCATAAACCGAAGTGGGGTTGGACCCGAAGAAAGGCCTCGCAGACAGTAATAAAAGAAGAAATATGCGTAAAAGAATTTGGGGGGAGATCATGGAAGTCTAGGCCATAGTAAAACATCAGACCCCTCATGAAGGGGTGGAGGGGGTAACATAGGCCCTGGAGAAAGTGGGGGATGAACACCACCCTCTCGCCCTCTCTGGGTGAGGGTACCACCTGGTTCTTCTCCGGGGCGCGATGAACTATATTCGCTGACAAGTAACCGGCGCGCTTCAACTCCAAGATGTCCTTTTCAGTGACACAGGAGGCCTCCCACTTGCCCTTAGAGCCTGCTCCGGCCATGGCCGAATTGGAGAAGGGGTTTGAAGAGTTTGGCGGGGAGAATGGGGCTTGGTAGCTTAGAGCGCGAAAGGTTGGGGGGAGGCAATAGCAATGGTAGATCTGAGAAGCGTACGAAGGCTACGGTGGCCGTTTCCTTTTTATAAGCCGTGGAAATACCAAGAGTCCCTCTGTTGCGTCGTGATACTTGTGATCTGCGTTGGGTTTTCCTTGAAGAGGAACGGGTAATTGCAGCACAAAGTGGGTAAGTATTTCCCTCAATTATGAAACCAAGGTTTATCGAACCAACAGGAATATCAATCCTCAACCGTCTTCAACGGCTGCACACAAATGAACAAAAAACTTGCACCCAACGCGGGCAAGAGGGTTGTCAATCCCCTTGATCTCGTTATTTGCAAGCAAATGAGTTGTGTAGATAATTGTTGATAATTGTAAATTGCAAAATAAAATAAAAGGTAAATAAAGGCAACAAGGTAATTGTAGCTTTTGTAAATATATAAGTGAATAGACCCGGGACCATAATTTTCCCTAGAGACATCTCTCATGTTGGCAGCGTACGGTGGGTAAGAAATTACTGTTGGGCAATTGATAGAAAAGCAGATAGTTATGCGATTTGCAAGGCAATGATCATGTGTATATACGCATCACGTCCATAAATAAATAGGCCGACTCCTGCCTGCACCTATTACTATTACTCCACTCATCGACCACTATCCAGCATGCATCTAGAGTATTAATAAGTAAAACATAGTAATGCATGGAGAACGATGACATGATGTAGACAAAGTAAACTCAAGCAATATGAATGAACCCTGTCGTGTTATCCTTAGTAGCAACGACACAAAGATGCATCTTGTCCCCTACTTTGTCATTGGGATATAGAAACTCGTTAGGTTGAACCTACCACAACACACCACTCCCATCGATGAAATATCAATCTACTTGACGAAAGCACATCAATAAATCGGAGAGCATTACGAAGCTATAATGATCATGCAATTAAGAGACAATATATATCAGAGGTTTCTCAAATACTTTTCACGAATAATCTAAACATAAACCCACAATTCATCAGATCCCAACATACACACCGCATAATAGGATTACATCGGATAGATCAAAGCGAAGATGCGATGACCATTGTATTGAAGATCAAGAGATAGAGAGATTGCCATCTAGGTACTAGCTATGGACCCATAGGTCTGTGGTGAACTACTCACACATCATCATGAGGGAAGCAAGGTTGATGTAGAGGCCCTCCGTGATCGACCCCCCCTCCGGCAGGGTGCCGGAACGGAGCTCCATATGGCCTCATGACATAACAGAGACTTGCGGCGGCGGACAAAGGGTTTCCGGACTGCTTCTTGGGTTTTTGCAATATTAAAGAATTTATAGGCCAGAGAGGGGCGTCGGGAGAGCCACGAGGGGGCCACCACACACTACTAGGAGAAAGCCTATAGATAGGATTTTAGTGGTAGCACTGGAAAAAGGCAAAGCTCTACTGCTATGTAGTAGTAGCATTGGATGTAGACAAGTGCTACAAGTACAAAAGTAGCAGTAGCGCGGGCCACCGGACCATCGCTACTGCTAAGTGGTCCCGTCGCCACAGCCAGGGGCTACCTGTAGTGGTAGCGGTTCTCCGAAACCGGTGCTACTACTAATTCCCTAGCAGTAGTGCGTGTCGGTGGCCCACCGCTACTGCTATGGTTGTACGTTGCCAGCAGGTGGGCTCCAATTAGCGGTAGCGCCGGTGCCCAGACCAGCGCTACTGCTATGGCGCTTAGTAGTAGCGCGTTTCTTCTCCAGTGTTACTGCTACTGGTAGCAGCCACCTTTTCCTCTCCCACACCTCCCCCTCCCCTCTCCCTCCTCTACCTCCCTCACTTAGTTCTTCCTTCTCCTACCTCTCTTCTCTCCCCATTAATGCCCCCATCCACCATCTCCTCCATTAATGAGCTCCATTAATGGCTTCTTTCCCTCACTTGATCATTTGTCTCTCCGTCCTACTCTCTTCCAGTCTCAATCTCTCTTGCATTTTGTCTCACTAGCTAGCTTTCCCTCCCTCTCCACTAGCTAGTAGGTAGAGCATCTCCTTCCAACTAGATCTACCATGCATCTTTGTCCTACTTCTTCTGATCCCTTGCTAGCTAGATAGCGGCACCATACCGGCCATCAACCATATACGTTAATGTTGGCTCGATCGATCCCGGCCCTCTCTCGGGACGAAAGGTGAATAAAAAGTTGTGCTTTGCAAGAATTAATGGAAATATGTGTGTTTGCGCTATGATGTTTGGAATATGTGCGTGTGGCATGAGTTGCCGCCACCTATGTGTGTTTGTTGGATCGTGCTTGACATGATTTGCTTATGTTTTGCCGAAATGTTGATTTATTTCCGTTTCGGCGAATTTCGGGCAAACTCTATATGACATATATTTAGGGAAGGTCATGTCGAAATTTTGTATGACTTTGATATATGCATGCATGATTAAGATTCTTTTGCTTATTATACTACGCATGCAATCATGAAGGTCAGTGGAAGGGTGGTGGAAAGATGGTTGCAATCCGCAGTGCAGGACATGTATTTAAATAACTGGACTGGGGTTATATGTCCGTGTAGAAGATGCAAACTAATCACCATCTAGGACCCCTTTGACCGTGGCACTTTGAAGGCGCACCTGCTCATGTATGGTTTCATGGATGGCTATACTTGGTGGATAACTGAAGATGATGATGAGGATGTACACATGGCAGACAATAACGACATGGGGGTAGACGAAGAGATGGTCGATGATGATGGACCCGAAAAAGAGTTTGAGGGTGCTGGACATGGTGGAGGAGATGAGGCCGTGCACGGCGGAGAAGATGTCGTACATGGCAGAGAACAGGCCGGACACGACGTACACATGGCAGACAATAACGACATGGGGGTAGACGAAGAGATGGTCGATGATGATGGACCCGAAAAAGAGTTTGAGGGTGCTGGACATGGTGGAGGAGAAGAGGCCGTGCACGGCGGAGAAGATGTCGTACATGGCAGAGAACAGGCCGGACACGACGTAGAAGAGGCGGATACACCGCAGTCTTCGACACAACTAAGTTCAGTTGTGTAGGACCCTCATGTTCAAGACCTGCTTCGCAAGAGTACGACTAGCGACAGAGCCGCTTCAAGAGAGGAGGCCAAGCTGGCGCAACTGGAGGTAGACTCGAATACTCCATTGTATGACGGTTGCGATCCCGAGGTGACCTGCTTAAGTTTCACGCTCGAACTTTTAAAGACGAAGGCCAAAAACAAATGGACAGACACAAGCCTCGATGAGCATTTGAAGTATCTACATGATAAAGTTCTTCCCTCGGGGAACCTGTGTCCTACTAGCGTTGATGAGGCTAAGAAGATCGTGTGCCCTCTTGATCTGCCCCACATTAGATACCATGCATGCATCAACGATTGCATCATTTATCGGAAGGAGCACGCGGAAAAAACCAGCTGTCCGGTGTGCAATGCTTCTCGATAAGAGAAGGCCAGGAAGAAATATCCTCAAAAAGTTGTATGGTACTTACCGATCACTCCCCGTCTGCAGCGTTATTTCATAGATCCTAAGGAAGCAAAGCTCATGCGCTGGCACGCGGAGAGGGTGAAGCCCGATGACGGAGATGATCCGAAGCTGAGACACCTCGCGGATGCTATCCAGTGGACAGCATTCAACGCAGAATATGGACATTTCACAGATGTTGCAAGGAACATCGTGCTTGGCGTGAGTACCGATGGCATGAATCCGTTTGGCAACCAGAACACCAAACATAGCACATGGCCCGTGTTTGTATGGATGTACAACCTCCCCCCTGGTTGTGCATGAAGTCAAAGTACATACACATGAGCATGTTGATTCAGGGGCGAAGACAACCGGGAAATAATATTAATCTGTATCTGGGGTTACTTCAAGAGGAGTTAGACACGTTATGGAAAACACCGACCAAGACATGGGACGCCAGTAAAGGCGAGTATTTCTATACGAGAGCCATGCTGATGACGACGGTGCATGACTATCTCGGTTACGGATATGTATCAGGACAGGTGTACCATGGATATTGCGGATGCATGCGGTGCATGGATGATACAACGTCTCAGCAGCTAACGTCAACAAAAGACGGCGGGTCTGGAAAAATCGTGTACATGGGCATCGAAGATGGCTCGCGCAGGACGGCCCGTGAAGAAACCGTGGAGATCTATTCAATGGTGAGGCTGAGCATCAAGGACCTCCACGTAAGCGGAGCGGCGCCGAAATCGATGAGCTGTTGAAAAACTGGGAACAGTGCCCCACGCCGGGAAAGACGATGAAAAAGGCGTCGGAGCCGCTGCTGAAGGTATGGAAAACAAGGTCTGTTTTCTAGGACTTGCCGTACTGGACCACACTCGACACGCCTCATTGCTTTGATCAAATGCATATCACGAAGAATATCCTTGAGAGCTTGCTTGCGACACTGATGAACATGCCGGATAAGACCAAGGATGGGCCGAAGGAAAGAAGAGACTTGGAAGATTTGAAAATCAGGGCAGATCTGCACATGCCACCCCGTGAAAAGTCAATGGAGACGGAGACGGAGACGGAGGCGGGGGACAGGGGCAGAAAAGTCAGCAAGAAGGACGAGACTTATTGCCCCCCTTCTTGCTTCACCTTAAGTCCGAAGGAGATCGATCAATTCTTCAAGTGCCTTACCGGAGTCAAAGTTAGTTCCGATTACTGTGGGAAGATAAGCAGATTTCTAGACACCAAGAAGAAACGGTTCAGCGGGATGAAGTCTCATGACTGTCACGTGATGATGACGCAGATCCTTCCGGTTGCCCTTAGAGGTATAATGGACGAGCACGTCCGTGAAACGGTTATTGGTTTGTGCAACTTTTTTGATGTTGTCTCTCGAAAGTCGATCAGTGTGAAGCAGCTCCGAAGATTACGAGAAGAGATCGTTGTCATACTAAATGAGCTCGAGATTTACTTCCCGCCCGCGTTCTTTGACGTCATGGTGCATCTGTGTGTCCATATTATGGACGACATCATCGACCTCGGGCTGTCATTCCGTCACATCATGATGCCGTTCGAGAGGATGAATGGTGTCATCAAAGGATTCGTTCGTAACATGTTCCGTCTGGATGGAAGCTTCATGCAGGGCTATGTGACCCAAGAGTGCATCTCCTTCTGCAAGAATTATCTAAGCGACGAAAACCCTGTTGTTCGTTTGCCCATCAACAAGCACCTTGGGAGGCTCGGAGGAGAAGGTCACACGAACGGTTGGAGGGAATTGCATGTGGACTACTCGGGTCGATGCAACGACTTGGACATAGCAAACTTAGTAGTGCTACAACACCTAGACGTGGTAGATCCTTTCATGGAACTGCACAAAGAAACCATCGTAAAGAAGTATCATGACCAGGGGCTACACAAGACGGACGCCAAAGTTACTAGAGAGCACAACTCCACTTTCTTGCGTTGGTTCAAAGAGCATGTTCTTGCTAATCCCCCGGAAGTGGGCAGTGAAGACGGATTTCTCATACATGCCTTAGCACATGGCCCTGCGGCCAACCTCAAGACCTATCAGGCATATGATATCAATGGATACACGTTTTACACGGAGGCCAAAGACGTAAACAGTGATTACCAGAACTCAGGGGTGACGATGGAATTCATGACTGGCGACAACGGCGCAACAGAAAGATTCTACGGAAGGGTGGAAGAGATCTGGGAGCTTGACTACCCTGGACTACACAGTGCGATGATGTTCCGTGTCAGATGGGCTAAGGCCGTCGTCAGAGAAAACAAGTATTTCACTACCATGTCTATACCCGACATGAAGAGTGCTACCGTGAACGTTAACGTCATTGCCAAAACAGAGCCATGGGTACACGCTAAGCACGGGACACAATGCTTCTTCATAACTGACCCGAGCAATCCGAGCTGTGTTGTCGTGACGAGAGGCAAAAGGAGCATCGTCGGAATGGACGGGGTCGCTAACGAGGAAGACTACGACCAGTATGGCGACCCGATGAGGGAAGATGACGATGACAATGAAGCATATGTCAAAATAAGAAGCAAGACTACATTACCTAAAAAAATCGCACTCCATGGAAAAGGAAAAGTCATAACGAGGGACTCAATTACTCGTCAACGAACAAGAAAGGAAAGAAGCTCACTCAGAAAGGAAAGCGTCGACGCACGTAACTGTTATCGGCGACGAAGAAGAAGCAAACCATCATTTATATATATGTTCCTATTTTGTATACGCACTTAATTAACCGTTATCGGTCAAATGATATAATATATATGGGCCTTCACATCATGCATATCGGTCGTTTTTCAGAGTGAGAAAAACAAAAACAAAAACAAAATGAAAAAATAAGATAAAAATAAAAATGAAATGTAAGAAAAAGGAGAAAGGTATAAAAGAAAATGAAAAAAGGAAAGCAATAGCGGTAGCGCTGGTTTGGAACCAGCGCTATAGCTAAGTTAGCTATAGCGCTGGTTCCAAACCAACGCTACCGCTATGTTCACTTAACCTCTCTCCCGGGTGCTTCTTCCCCCAATTCCCCAAATCCCCCCCCCCACACCGCCACCGTCGCCCTCCTCTCCATGCGCGCCCTCCATCACCGCCATCGCCCTCCTCTCCACGCGCGCCCTCCATCACCGCCGTCATCCTCGTCTCCACCGTCGCCCTCCGTCGCCGCCGTCGCCCTCGTCGCCCTCCGTCGCCGGCGTCTCCCCTGCCCACCTCAACGCCGGCGTCTCCCCTGCCCCCCTGTAAGGCACCCGCCCCTCCTCTCTCTCTCCTCTCTCTGCCTAGTTTAGTTAGAACCCTAGCTAGCTATAGTTAGGTTTGTTGATTCATTTCACTATGTATTACATTGTTTGCATTTGTTTTGCCGGAATGATTCCGAGTGGCCTATGTTTTGCTGGAATGTTGATTCATTTCCATTCCGGCAAATTTCAGGCGCTCGATATGTCCACTTATTAGCAAAGGTCATGCCGAAATTTTGGCATGACTTGTGCTAGAAACTAGGACATATCGAGTGCCCGGGATTTGCCGCAATGGGAATGAATCAACATTCCGGCAAAACATAGGCCTTTTATATGTCATTATTCATTTTATTAGATCTAGAATTAATTGACTAGTCTTAAGTGTAGGAAACATGGCTAACAACGATGAAGGAGGGCTTTCTGGTAATTGCGACATCTACGAGGCGGCAAACAATTATTTTAACTATCTGGATGAGCAACAGTTTTCATACCCCCCTATCACATCCGAGGGTGGCACCGACACCGGCGCCGACACCGGCGCCGACACCGGCGCCTAGACCGGCACCGATGCTGGCAATTTAGCTGGTACAGAACCGCAACCGAAGAGGATACGACGCCCAAACCAGCTCAGCACTACTAGACTGGTGGTCACGGAGGTGGACCCCGGCAATTTCGAGCCAAAAGAGCCTGAGGAAGTGCGCATGTGCTACGGCAATCAAATAGGCTGCATCCTACGGGAAACCGCCACCATCAACGACGGAAAATTAAGGAAGATATTGAATATGGAGCACTTCCTCCTAACGAAGCTGCACCGGAGTTTCTTGTTCCCGGGCCGGGATCAATCCAAGTATCCTACACCGTGGCAAGACCAGGCAATGAAGAAGATAAACAACAAAGCCATGGGCAAGTTTAGCAACGCGTTGTCTACCTGGAAAGTTAGGGTGAAAAATCGGATCATCATTAAAAAGTAACCCTACTTCGAGATTGTAAAGGATAATCCGACAATTACGGAAGAGCAGTTCGAAATATTCAAGGCGGCTTGCATTGCCGAAGCTGCCAAAGAAAAGTCGGAGTACATGAAGGGGCTTCAAGAAAGGAACACGGGGTACCACCGCCTCGGAAGCCGTGGTTACTCGGGGAAGAGGCGCATATGGGACAAGGAGGATGCGGAACGCGAAAGTCTGGGGATCCCAGACCCCTTGGCGGAGTTCACCGTCCCGCAGGAGCGTGACGTCATCAGGGCCCGGTACCGTTGGGACCCAGTCAACAAGGTTTTCGAAACGGACGCGATCACGAGGGAGTTCATGAGACTGCTGGTAATTATTAATTTACCCCCTAATTTTAGCTTCTGATGAATTCGACTGCATGTTTAGTCAAATTTGTAAACGATGCACGTTCCTTTTGCAGAAAGAGCAGCACAGGATTGCGGCCAAAAGCGACTCACCGTCTGAGGCATCGGCGAGGCCCAAGTGGGACACCCCTTTCAACCGGGCATTGAACATATTGAAAAGACTCCCGGTGGGCACTCGGCCGTCGTATGGACGCGTGCACGGCGTCGAAGACGGTGCCACGCGGAAGCACTACTACTGTGAGGACGCCCAGGAGAGAAAGAAAAGATGGAGGTTAAATGAAATAAACATCGACAAGAAGGTTGAGATTGTGGTCGATAAGAAGGTTGAGATTGCGGTAGATAAGAAGGGTGAGATTGCAGTCGATAAGAAGGTTGAGCTTGCGGTCGAGAAGAAATCAGCTGAGACCAAAGAAGCGATACGACCTGAGTTGGTGAGGGAGGCAGTCCAAGCAGTGGTAGCTGCCGCAAGAGAGGAAATGGTATCTTCGTTTAGTGCCTTGATTCCTGCTGTCATGGAATGGCAGAAGCAAAATCCAGGTAAAGAGGCAAAGGACTTTCCCCTTCCAAGCTTCGTCGGGAGCAGCTAGTTTAGCGTTGCACCGCCAGCACCTGCTCACGCAACCGTACCTGCTCCTGCACCTGCTCATAGCAGCCCGTCCTCCGTCTCTGGCGCACTCGGCGGGGCTTCGTCTTTGGCTGAGCTCGACGCCGTCACGGTAACTACCTGTCACACCGGCCCTCTTCAATACATGTGTAATCTCCTATTTCCGTTGCCTTTCGGATGTCTCACGTCGCAGACATGTCTTCGCAGGCCAACGAAACCCCATGCACCATAATGTACATCATCAGCGTCCAGAAGGTGGACGTGGGAAAGGCGACGATAGTGAAGCCGAAGGAACAATTGTTCCACAGCCGGCCGATGCGCCATGGTGTCAAAGCGGGCCAGTGTCAAAGCGGGCTATGAGAATTTGGCTCCTCCGGTACTACAAGGGGGGGATGACGACGAGACCCCGTCACGGCTTGGCAATTGCAAGAGTTGGGTCCTGTTGTGGCCTAAGAATCTCCTTCGTCTCGAGACGGCCGAGAGCACACCCAGGACCAAGCAGCCTCAGCAAGGTATGGACACCACCACCCCACCTACCCAATTAGCGGCGCCTATCGTGCCGGGTTATAGCGGACGACGTGAGGAAGAGGCTCCATTAGTGGCTGATGATGCCGCCACCGTCGAAGAAGCAATGCATGATGCCATGGACGAGGATGATGACCCTCTATGGTTTCTCAACAATTCCGGCACTGGCGGCTATGACGACCCATTATTGATGGCTCGGCAGTATGACTCAGGGTTTGAGCGTGACGAGTTGATGCCTGAATTGCCGGAGGAGGAACGTCTTAAGGCTGATTGCAAGAAGTCTCTCTTCCTGCAATCCTCGCAGGACACGCCTCCAGATGCCGCCTCAACCCAGCAACAACAACGTGAGGGTCGGTCATTATTGCTGAGCCCGACAACATTGGGGGCGATGGTCAGGGACGGTATGATAGGGTCACTTCCGGTACCAAAGAAGCATAGGAAGAGAGCGAAGAAAGGCCCTCATGGCGGCAAAGCTGCTTCTATGAGCCAGCCGCCTCCGCAGCCTCGGGTTGAAGACCGTATACCTATGAAAGGTGCGGCCAAATACCATATCGTTGGTGATACAATCCTACCTAAGGAAGCGCTAGAGGCCATAGTCGGCGATCTAAGGAGACTTGATGATAATGTGCTGTTGAGAGAGAAAAGCCTTATCGCCTCGAAAAATCCAGGATACCCGCTCTACGTGGTTAACGTGCCGCAGCAAAGGTTGTACGTCTAGACATTCCCCGCGGATAAGTTCTTTCTTCGATTCGATTACATCTTCGACATGTTTCAAATGACAAGGCTGGATTTTACGTTCGTCTGCCTGTATGCCATGTACATGAACTACATCATCAGGCGCGCACAAATATCTTATATCTGTGTCGCTGACCCATACTTTATGCATGAGGGCTTCTTGGCAGTCTGCACAAAGCATCGTGAATATGGGAGGAACTACATCGCCGATTTCATGGTCGCCAATAAGGACAAGGAATTGATTCTCCTGCCTTATCATTCCATGTAAGTCATCCACGGATATTCTTCCTTCGATTTCAATCATTCATTTGCACGCATGGATGCTAATTTGAGGTGTTCTTATTTTTAGCAGCGATGGGCGCGCCGTCCTCATCATTCTTTACCCCCGATTCTCCCACGCTCTTTACTTGGACTCGTCAAAGAACATAAAGAAAAAGGATTACACCCACATCAAGGCTATTCTCGATAGTGCTATCTTAAGCTACGGCCAACGAGGTGGAGAGATCACGGTCAAGAAGACAAGGAAGAGCGCGCCCTGCTTTAGCCATAAGATCGACTTCTGCTGCATCTAGCAACCGAGAGGTACTCTCAGTGATGGATTCTATGTCCTCCACCACATGATGGAGTATAGACGGGATTGCCAGAACCTTCGCATGTCACCTAAATCCGGCGATGCCGATATTCTGCAATGGGCAAAGAAACTAGGAAATGTACCGGATCATCGACTCCGAGCTGAGTTCTATCACCTCCAGCGTGAACTTGCCCAAGTCATCATGAAGGAGGTCATCGAAAAAATAGGGATGTTCTATGAAGAAGGGCAAATTTCGCACGAAGACGTCCGAACACGCGTAACCGCTTAGTGTCTCGACCTGAAGCCTTTCATTTCGCTCGGATCTTTCCTCCCTGATTTGGAAGGATGGCAAGACATGTTGGAGTGATTGACGATATATGACAATGTGTCCGTTTAGTCACTACTTTCTCTATGACGAAACTTTGAGTTATGCACGACGAAACTATGTGATGTAATTAAACCGTCCTTCTCAACTAGCGAAGATCACTCTAGTTAGGGTAGTTTGGGTACGATGAACTTTGTTATTTATGCTTATGATATGTTGCTTCTATTTCTGCTAACTCTGTCTCTTTCTGTTGCTCAACTATATATGATGTTGCATATTATCGACTCATGTGACGATGCAGGTACATAGATCATCGATGGCGAAGAAGTGCTACGTCATGTATGTAGGGAAGGTTCCAAGAGTGTACGACGAGTGGCCTGAGTGTCAGGCCCAAGTGTACCAGTTTCCGGGCGGTAGCCAGAGAGGGTTCGATAGCAGAGCCGAAGCGGAAGATAGTTACTTGAGGTGGTGCACGCTAGCGCGAGAGAGGGATCGGAACCAGCGCCTCAAAAACTACATTATCGCGCTCTTGCTCATAGTGATCGCTCTTCTCTTCTATATCTTTGTTTAGATATAGATGATGAGACATGTGTATGTGATGACCATGCAGTTGCTTGTATTCGAGACATGTCGACACTTAACTTGTATCGCTATATCGTGATTATGATGAGACAATATGATTTGTGTTAGATGATGTGATGATATGATGAGACTATTATGTGTATGATATGATGAGCATATTGCATGTCTCTGATATGATATAACACTATATAAAACCTGTACAAATACATCGCAAATACGTAGTAGAAAAAATACGCAAATGGGTAAATATAGCAGTAGCGCTCTTTAGGAGGAAGCAGTAGCGTAGGTTGCCAGCGCTACCGCTATATAGCGGTAGCTAAGTAGTAGTAGCGTTGGGCCGTACCAACGCTATTGCTAAGTAGGATAGCAGTAGCGTGGGTGAACCAACGCTACTTCTACAGGTTAGTTGTAGCGCCGTACTAGTAGCGCCAGCGTCCGCGCTACTGCTACCCCTATTTCCAGCGCTACTACTAGCCTTTCTCCTAGTAGTGACATATCAGGGCGCGCCCCCCTAGGGCGTGCCCTGATGTGTGGTGGGGCCCTCGTGCACCTCCCGGACTCCTTCCGAAGCTTCCAGGTCTTCTTTTGGTCCAGAAAAAATCATCAAAAAGTTTCATGACAATTAGATTTCGTTTGTTAATGTAAACCTAAAAAGTAAAAAACATGCAGAAAACAGCAACTGGCACTGGGCATTGGGTCAATAGGTTAGTGCTCAAAAATATTGTAAATTGGTAAATAAAGACCCAAAAAGAATCCTAGAATGATAATATATCAGCATGGAACAATCAAAAATTATAGATACGTTGGAGACATATCAAGCATCCCCAAGCTTAATTCCTGCTCGTCCTCGAGTAGGTAAATGATAAAAACAGAATTTTTGATGTGACATGCTATCCATTATGTAATCTTATGCATGTATGCTCATTGAGAAAAGATGAATCAACAAATATTAACACATCAATATTTAAAGTGTAATAAACAAAATCATCAATCCTTAAAAGTATACGATCCTTAAGAAATGTTTACCCCCCATTCAAGTTATTATATTAGCAAGGCATGGCTCCATCTTCACCACATTAATACAAATGTTAAGCACCACAGTGTCCCAGTCAGGCAATTGGATCGTACTTTTTCAATATGCATCAACTTTTTATTCTTCACGCAATACATGAGCGTGAGCCATTGGACATAGCATTTAGGTGGAATAGAGTGTGGTGATAGATATCAAAGGGGTAAAAAGTGGAGAAGATAGTCTCACATCAACTAGGCATACCAATGGGCTATGGAGATTTCCATCAATAGATGTCAATGCGAGGAGTAGGGATTGCCATGCAAATGATGCACTAGAGCTATAAGTGTATGAAAGCTCAAATGAAGCTAAGTGGGGTGTGCATCCAACTTGCTTGCTCATGAAGACCTCGGGCATTTGAGGAAGCCCGTCATAGGAATATACAAGCCAAGTTTGTAATAATGAATACGTAATTCCCACTAGCATATGAAAGTGACATATCTTGAGACTCTCTACATGAAGAGTATAGTGCCACTTTGAGGCACAAGCGTGGTAAAAGATAGTAGCAAAGTCCCTTCTCTCATTTTCTCTCATTTTTTTGAATAGGTGGGCTCATTTGGCCTCTCCCATCTTTATTTTTCATCCGGAGTCTCATATCGACTTGTGGGAGAATCATAGTCTCCATCATTCTTTCCTCACTGGGACAATGCTCTAATAATGATGACCATCACACTTTTATTTACTTACAACTCGATATGGAGAACTGATATGAAGATATGACTCTGTATGAATGCCTCTGGCAGTGTACCAGGATGTGCAATGATCTAGCATGACATGTATCAAAAATATGATGAGCAGTGGCTTTGCCAAAAATACTATGTTAGCTCTATACGATCATGCAAAGCAATATGATGATGAACAAACTAGTCATGTGAAGTGACGATGAAATTTGCATGGCAATATATCTCGGAATGGCTATGGAAATGCCATGATAGGTAGGTATGGTGGCTGTTTTGAGGAAGATATAATAAGGATTATATGTAACAGAGCGTATCATGTCACGGGATTTGGATGCACCGGCGAAATTTGCATCGATCCTCGAGGTGAGAATGGGCAATGCACGGTACCGAAGAGGCTAGCAAATATGAGAAGGTGAGATTGCGTATGTCCTAGTTTCACATTAGTCATAAAGAACTCATATACTTATTGCAAAGTTTTATTAGTTATATCATAGATCAAAGTACTACTTGCATGCCCCGAGGGAAGAGGTTGGTAGGAGTGAACCATCGCGCGCTTCCGACCCAAAACAACACTAGGATTTCAACAAGGAATATAAATGCTCACACATCATCACCATGCCGCTTTATTGTTTAGATGAACAAAAAGGCCAACATTTCTTAATATTGACACTTCTATGGATCAACAATTATGGACTCACACCTTTTTCATATTACCACATCAATATCATTGACCCACAATTTCTCTATATGTGCTACTTGATGGTTTTGATTATCACTCATTGAATACCTAATATTTTTTGGACTAGTCTTATGACCCATGCAAATTACCATCACTATTTATTAACTCTCAAACAAATATAAGTGAAGAACGAGAGTGAAATCATTTCTATAAAATCTACACGCCATCGTGCTCAAAAAGATATAAGTGAAGTACTTGAGCAACTACTAAGCTCAAAAGATATAAGTGAAGCACATAGAGTATTCTAACAAATTATGATGAAGGTGTGTCTCTCTTAAATAGGTGTGTCCAGCAAACAATGATTGTGGCCAACTGAAAGTAAAAGCAAACAAAAGCAAACGACGCTCCAAGCAAAACTCATATCATGTGACGAATAAAAATATAGCTTCAAGTGACATACCGATGGATTGAGACGAAAGAGGGGATGCCTTCCGGGGTATATTGTTGAGCCTAATTTGGTAAAAAGAAGCTAAAAATAGTTAGTCGCCTATTCACCCCCCTCTTGTCGATCATATTGTGGGATCACTACAAGGGATGTCTAGAGGGGGGGATGAATAGACTACTTGACAAATTAAAAACCTAACCTTTTCCCAAGTTAATTGGTTGGTAGATTTTAGCAATTCTAACAAGTCTAATGCAACCTACACATGCTAGTCAACAAGTATGGCAGTGGAAAGTAAAGACAAGCATATGTAAGAGAGTAGAGATAGGAAGATCGAACGCAATAGATGACATGAAATTTTTTCCCGTGGTTCCGATAGGTGGTGCTATCGTACGTCCACGTTTATGGAGACTTCAACCCATGGAGGGTACCAGTTGCGAGAGTCCACGGAGGGCTCCACCCACGAAGGGTCCACGAAGTAGCAACCTCGTCTATTCCATAACGGCTTCCGTCCACGAAGGACTAGTCTCACTATGGGTAGATCTTCACGAAGTAGGTGATCACCTTGCCCTTACAAACTCTTGGTTCAACTCCACAATCACGAAGAAGGAGGCTCCCAAACGACACCTAACCAATCTAGGAGGCACCACCCTCCAAAAGGTAATAGATGTGGTAGTATGATGAACTCCTTGCTCTTGTGCTTCAAAATATAGTCTCCTCAACACTCAATCACTCTCTCATAGGTTTGGCATGGGTAGAAGAGATTGATTGGATGAAAAGCAACTTGGGGAGGCTAGAAATCAAGATCCATATGGTTGGAGTGGATGATCTTGACCTCAACACAAGGGTAGGTGGTTCTCTCTCAGAAAATTGGATATGGCAAGTGGGTGTATGTTCTGAGTGCTTCTCTTACGAGTGAATGGTGGTGGAGGGGTATATATAGACATCTCCAAAAATCCAACCGTTACAACATTATTGCCCAGCTCGGTGAAACCGAAGTGAAATTCGGTAGCACCAACTAGCTCACAATGTGGCAACTTTGGCATTTTCGGTGAGACCGATACATGAATCTCGGTGGTACCGATATGGGTGACCTAGGCAATTACCAAATATCGGTGAGATTGATTCCTTAAACTCGGTGGGACCGATTTCAAGAAATGGGTTAACACAGAGTTGGTCCAACTTCTTGGTGAGACCGATTCTAGAAAATGGCTAACCAGGAAGTCGGTCACTGATTTCGGTGGCACCGACTAGAATGTTGGTAGTACCGGGATGCTAGGGTTTGGTCTGGATTCTGTCTTGGATAAACTCGGTGGATCCGAATGGAAAGTTGGTGTCACCGAATTTTGAGTTTTGGCTTTGCACAGAGGATATGTGTGGGAAAGTGGTTGAGTATTTTTGGTGGCTATCTCTAAGCACTTGAGCAACCAGATCATCATATTTACCTCATACCCTTTTAATAGTATTGGCTTTCCTATGGACTCAAAAGTGATTTCTCACAAAATGTAAAATGTAGAGTCCTTGTTCTTGAAGCATGGCCAATCCTATTCCTTCCTTTCCTTGGTGAGGTTCTCCACACAATCTTTTAGCCAACCCTCTCTGTGGACTTCATCTGAAATAAGCTAGATAAAACTATTAGTCCAAGAGACAATGTATGTTGTCATGAATTATCAAAACCACCAAGGGAGCATATGTGCTTTCAACCTCCCCCTTTTTGGTAATTGATGACAACATACAATCAAAGCTTCAAATTAAGATATGCAGGAATATGTGATAGATTTGAAGGATACATGACTAATAGAAGCTCCCTCTAAATGTGTGAAATCCATTTTAAAGGATAGTTGCTTTGGAATGCATAAAGACACACACATTAGAAAGGACATGAGAAGTCATGTATATCTTGGCTATATGCATCAGAAATATGTGAGGTGTTTCCATGTTCAAGAATTCACCCTTGCAAACAATATGTGCAAGAAGCAAGAGATCATCTTGACCAAGGATATGATGCATATACTTACCCTGAAGTTCTTGAGCATTCTAGTAGTAGGAACACACTTGAGAAAACACTGTTAGGAAACACAAGAGTATTCTACTTATCCAAATGCAAAAATATTCAAGAGTACCAAGATATGGAAGACATATGAAGAATAGAGTTTCTTAAGATTGATATGTCTCCCTCAATAGAATATGTAGAACTTTCTCCCCAAAGTATGGATTTGTAAATCTTCCTCTCCCCCTGAATCTTAGCATGTAGATATTGGGAGTAGGTAGGGTGAGACAAGTCTAGCACTAATAGGCAATCGAATTAAGGATTTCACCCCCTTTGGGTAAGCATAAGCTTAGATGTTCTTAGAAATTCTCCCCCTTGATATATTCTCCCCCTTTTGAGATTTCTCCCCCTTTGTGAGCAATTATAAGCTTTGGTATTTCTCCCCCTTAATATTATACCTCCCCCTTTGGTATGAGCATAAGCGTTGAAGCTTTGATATTTCTCCCCCTTTGGCATTAATTTCCAAAATGGGTCACACAAAGGGTCAGATAAAGGGATCATTGATCGGGAAGGGATCCTTGAGAATAAAGGTCATTGAGAGCAATTGAAACTAAGGGATCATTGAAGATAGTTTGTCCCCCTTTTATTATCTGAAAAGTTTTCTCCCCCTTGATGTAGGGATCCTTGAAGAAGGTTTCTCCCCCCTTTTTTTATTTATAAAGGAATCCTTGAAAAAAATGGAGATTTGCTAAATTTGACAAAGAGCACAGAAGATAGCAAAATCGGTGGCTCCGAGGCAAATTTATCGGTGGAAACGATATAAGGTTGTGCAACCTATCTACATAATCGGTGACGCCGAGTTACTTGAATCGGAGGCTACGAAATGCAAAACAGAAACTTTGGAAAGTTTGTCAAAAGCAATTTTCAGATAGTCTCAATAGAATGAAAATGATTGTAGTGATTTTTAAGAAGAATTTGCAAGAAATTTTCAAATGATTTGCAAGGAATATTCAACTAGATGGGAATTGAGTTGTTCCAAGAAGGCATGCAACTATAAGATGAACCAAACAAGATACTTCATCTAGATGATGGGCGGTGACTAGGTTACCTATATTAGAGTATATTGACTTAAGGAGCCAAGCAAGAAAACTTGATCATATGTCATACTCTACGTTAAGCTCAAAATGGGGTTACCATTTTTCGATTAAGCATTTTTAATGTTTTCATATCACTTGAGTTGCTTTAGCTCATGACTTGGAGTAAACTATTTCAAGGATATGATCACATACCTTTGAGTGATGTTGATGATGTAGCATGTAGGAGAACTTCTTGTGGATGCTTGAAGTTGATGAAGATCATCTTGAATTGGGAGCTATCCTTGATCGGTTTGGTTCTCTGTTCACCTACATGGGTTAGTCATGCAAGGAAGAACAAGATATATCCAAATTACAAGAATGAAATTTGTTTATCAAGTGGTTGTCAAGGATATGGTTTGTGTTGTCTTCTTCCTTCCATCATCAAAGGAAGGTTGTGGATACTTGGTCATGACAAGATTGCTTGTGAGATGAGTTGATGGCAATCTTGTGGAGTGTAGTTCTTCCAAATACCTACAAAAGGTTAGATGCAATCCAGGAGAGCATAGATTTCCAAGATATATGATAATGTCATATCAAGTGTAACATGTAATAGTCATGTAAGCTCATGCCCTTGCATGCATCTGAGTGAGTCTATATCAAGTTTGAAGCATCAATTGTGTTCAACTCACTCCTCAAGTGACAAAACACTTTCTCATCAAGTGGCTTAGTAAAGATATCGGCTAATTGCTTGTTGGTACGAACATGTTTGAGATTAATGCCCCCTTTGGCAACATGATCACGAATGAAATGATGACGAAATTGAATATATTTAGTTCGAGAATGTGCATGGGAATATGAGCAATATTAATAGCACTCTCATTGTCACACAACAATGGAACATGTCTCACATGGATTCCATAATCCTTAAGAGTATGAGTCATCCATAGCAATTGAGCACAACATGATCCGGCGGCAAAATATTCCGCTTCGGCGGTAGATAGAGATACCGAGTTTTGTTTCTTGGATGACCAAGACACATGAGATTTACCAAGAAATTGACATGTACCCGAGGTGGATTTTCTATCAACCTTATCTCCGGCATAGTCTGAGTCGAAATAGCCAACAAGGTTGAAAGAAGATCCCTTGAGATACCATATGCCAAAGTTTGGTGTTTGTATCAAGTATCTCACAATTCTTTTCACGGCCTTAAGATGACACTCTTTAGGAGCAGCTTGATATCTAGCGCACATGCACACACTAAGCATAATGTCGGGATGGGAGGCACATAGATATAACAATGAACCAATCATTGATCGATAAACCTTTTGATCAATCGGTTTGTCCTCCTTGGTGAGGTCAACATGTCCACTAGTAGGCATAGGAGTTTTCATACCTTTGCACTCTTGCATGTTGAACTTCTTGATCAAATCCTTGGTATACTTGGTTTGAGAGATGAAAGTTCCTTCTCTCGTTTGCTTGATTTGCAAACCAAGGAAAAATTTCAGTTCACACATCATGGACATCTCATTCTTCTCGGAAAACAACCTTCCAAATTTCTCACTAAATTGAGGGTTAGTAGATCCAAAGATAATATCATCCACATAAATTTGGCACACAAATAATTCACCATTAACTCTCTTAGTGAATAAGGTTGTGTCAATTTTACCAATTTCAAAACCCTTTTCAATGAGAAACTTCGTTAAGCATTTATACCAAGCACGCGGGGCTTGCTTAAGTCCATAAAGAGCTTTACGAAGCTTGTAAACGTGATTAGGTTTCTTAGGGTTCACAAAACCAGGGGGTTGTTTAACATATACATCTTGTTCAATCTCACCATTTAAAAAAGCACTTTTTTATCCATTTGGTAAAGAGTGATATCATAGTGATTAGCATAGGCAAGAAGAATGCGGATAGCTTCCAGTCTAGCAACGGGGGCATAGGTCTCACCGTAGTCCATACCTTCGACTTGGGTGTAGCATTGAGCCACGAGACGCGCCTTGTTGCATGCGACTTGATCGTCTTCATCTTGTTTGTTCCGAAACACCCATTTGGTTCCGATGATGTTTTGCTCATCCTTGGGCTTCTCCATTAGTGTCCACACTTTGTTCCTCTCGAAGTTGTGTAGCTCCTCGTGCATAGCATTCACCCAATCCGGGTCCTGAAGAGCTTCTTCTACCTTCAAAGGCTCAATACTAGAGATGAATGAATAATGCTCACAAAAGTTAGCCAATCGAGTTTTAGAGAGAGTTATCCCCCCGGTTTCTATGTCACCAAAGATTTGATTTAGAGGATGGTTTTTGTTCACTCTTGCTCGAACTCGGGGTAGCTTTTGCTTTTTGGTGGTGGAGCTTCCTCATCATCATCTTCTTCTTCATTGTTGTTGAAGGTGTCATCTCCTTGAGGTGGTGGTGAAGGAGTTTGTGGTGGATCTTCATGATGAACTTCTTCCTCCTCTTCATCTTGTTGTGTACCGCTTGTGGATGCATCCATGTCATGTTGAGGTTCGCCTTGACGCGAAGTAGGGGCTTCCACTTGGGTCGATGAAGTACTTTCCTTCACCTCCATGGGACGAATCTTGCCGATGGACAAGTCTTGGATGGCTTCCGAAGGTTCCTTATCTCCTACATCATTTGGCAATTGTTCGACTTGCGAACCATTAGATTCATCAAACTTCACATCTACCGTCTCTTCAACTTTTCGAGTGAAGTTGTTGTAGACACGGTAAGTGTGAGAGTTTGATCCGTAACCGAGTAAGAAACCTTCATGAGATTTAGGAGCAAATATAGAACGACGATGCTTATCAAGAATGTAACACTTGGAGCTAAATACCCGAAAGTATCCAACTTGGGGCTTGTTACCGGTGAGTAGCTCGTATACCGTTTTACCGAGAAGCTTGTGAAGGTAGAGTCGGTTCGTAGCATGACAAGTTGTTTCCACGGCTTCCGCCCAAAAGTGTCTTGGCATCTTGTATTCGTAGAGCATCATTCTAGCCATCTCTATAAGAGTCCAGTTCTTCCCCTCAACAACTCAATTTTGTTGAGGCGTGTACGTAGCCAAGAACTCATGTGAAATCCGTTCTTTGTCAAGAAAGGAATCCACATTTGTGTTCTTGAACTCCGATCCGTTATCGCTCCGAACTTTCTTGATCTTCACTTCAAACTGATTTTGCGCTTTTCGAGCGAAATTCTTGAAGATCTTTTGCACCTGCGACTTATCATCATGAAAGAATACCCACGTAAATCTGGAAAAATCATCAACTATAACTAGACCAAAGGAATTTCCACCGAGGCTCTTGTAAGCATTGGGACCAAAAAGATCCATATGAAGCAACTCGAGTGGTCTCCTGGTAGTCATGATATTCTTTACGGGATGACTTCCACCTACTTGCTTTCCAGCTTGACAAGCACTACAAAGTTTATCTTTGTCAAAGATAACATCTTTAACACCAAGTATATGATCACCTTTGATGAGCTTGTCTAAGTTACGCATACCAACATGTCCTAGCCTTCTATGACAAAGCCAACCTTTAGAAGATTTTGCAATAAGACACGTGCGAGGTTTGGATATCTTAGTGAAATCAACAATGTATAGATCACCTCTACGGAAACCGGTAAAGACCATGCTATGATTGTCTTGATGAAACACTTGGCAATCAACTTTAGTAAATAGCACATTGAAACCAAAGTCGGCTAGTCTAGATACGGAAAGAAGATTGTAACCAAGGGATTCTACGAGCATGACATTTTAATGGAGCTATCATGAGATATGGCCACCTTACCAAGACCGAGTACCTTACCCTTGGAGTTGTCTCCAAAAGTCACATACCTTCGCGGTCCCTGGTTTGGTGTGATGTCTTGAAACATGTCTCTATCTCTGGTCATGTGATCAGTGTATCCACTGCCAAGAATTCACTCTTTTCCTCCAAACATGTAATCCTTGAAGTTTGCCATGAGACTTAGATTGTTCATAGTCTTCTCATACTTGATGTCGAACAACTCATCTTCATCATAGTAGCCATGTTCCACATTGTCATCATCAAGTGGGAAATCCTCGTCATAAGAAACAAGAGATTCGTTAGAGTAGTGATCATGACAATGTTCAAGATTATGAATGCGAATGGCTTCAACAATGATGTTGTTGATAGTTATGACATCTCCTTTAGCACGCATGAGGTCTCTAAGCTCAAATAGGTAATCATCAAACTTAGGATCACTAGGCATAAATTTGTGAAAAGCAATAGATTTATGAAGAATTTCATCAAGATTACTCAATGAATAATTTGGATATCGTTTCTCCAAATCATTCCACAAAGTATAAGCACATTCAAAATTCTTCATTTGTTCAAACACAATTCTAGGCAATCCTCTAATGATAAGATTAATAGTTCTAAGATTACGAAGCATATCAATTTCCTCTTCGTGTGTGGGATGTAAAGGATCAATGGGACGTACATGGGGGTTCTTAACATACATTCTCAAATGGAATTCATTGAATAACTCAAGCATTTCATATTTCCATTGACTATAGTACTCCCCATCGAGAACGAGCACTCTACAACTAAGACTCCCCAAACTAGACACATCCATCTTCCTCCAACGGTAATGAAACCAAAGCTATGGAGATCAAAGCTCTGATACCAATTGTGGGATCACTAGAAGGGATGTCTAGAGGGGGGAATAGACTACTTGACAAATTAAAAACCTAACATTTTCCCAAGTTAATTGGTTGGTAGATTTTAGTAATTCTAAAAGGTCTAATGCACCCTACACATGCTAGTCAACAAGTATGGTAGAGGAAAGTAAAGACAAGCATATGTAAGAGAGTAGAGATAGGAAGATCAAACGCAATAGATTACATGAAGATTTTTCCCGTGGTTCCTATAGGTGGTGCTATCATACGTCCATGTTTATGGAGACTTCAACCCAAGGAGGGTAACGGTCGCGAGAGTCCACGGAGGGCTCCACCCACAAAGGGTCCATGAAGTAGCAACCTCGTTTATTCCATAACGGCTTCTATCCACGAACGACTAGCCTCACTATGGGTAGATCTTCATGAAGTAGGCGATCTCCTTGCCCTTACAAACTCTTGGTTCAACTGCACAATCACGAAGAAGGAGGATCCCAAGCGACACCTAACCAATCTAGGAGGCACCACCCTCCAAAAGGTAATAGATGTGGTAGTATGATGAACTCCTTGCTCTTATGCTTCAAAAGATAGTCTCCTCAACACTCAATCACTCTTTCACAGGTTTGGCATGGGTAGAAGAGATTGATTGGATGGAAAGCAACTTGGGGAGGCTAGAAATCAAGATCCATATGGTTGGAGTGGATGATCTTGACCTCAACACAAGGGTAGGTGGTTCTCTCTCAGAAAATTGGATATGGCAAGTGGGTGTATGTTCTGAGTGCTTCTCTTACGAGTGAATGGTGGTGGAGGGGTATATATAGGCATCTCTAAAAATCCAACCGTTACAATATTATTGCCCAACTTGGTGAAACCGAAGTGATACTCGGTGGCACCAACTAGTTGAAATGTGGCAACTTTGGCATTTTCGGTGAGACCGATATATGAATCTCCGTGGTACCGATATGGGTGACCTATGCAGTTACCAAATCTTGGTGAGACCGATTCCTTAAACTCGGTGGGACCGATTTCAAGAAATGGGTTAACAGAGAGTTGGTCCAACTTCTCGGTGAGACCGATTCTCAGAACTCGGTGGGACCGATTCTAGAAAATGGCTAAGCAGGAAGTTGGTCATTGATTTCGGTGGCACCGACTAGAATCTTGGTAGTACCGAGATGCTAGGGTTTGGTCTGGCTTCTGTCTTGGATAAACTCGGTGGATCCGAATGGAAAGTTGGTGTCACCGAATTTTGACTTTTGGCTTTGGACAGAGAATATGTGTGGGAAAGTGGTTTAGTATTTTTGGTGGCCACCTCTAAGCACTTGAGCAACCAAATCATCATATTTACCTCATCCCCGTTTAATAGTATTGACTTTCCTATGGACTCAAAAGGGATTTCTCACAAAATGTAAAATGTAGAGTCCTTGTTCTTGAAGCATGGCCAATCCTATTCCTTCCTTTCCTTGGTGAGGTTCTCCACACAATCTTTTAGCCAACCCTTTCTGTGGACTTCATCTGAAATAAGCTAGATAAAACTATTAGTCCAAGAGACAATGTATGTTGTAATGAATTATCAAAACCACCAAGGGAGCATATGTGCTTTCACATATCGATCCTTTCACTTAGGAGCACCGTGGTTTCCAGAAAATGTGATGCTACTACAATACTAACTTTTTTGCCCAAGGCAGAGAGCTATGGATTCATTTAATAAAAGAGACAGCGCATAGGGCCATCGAGGTACAACAAATTGATTTGAGTGGAGAAAATCTATATTTGGTTGGGTGCATCCATCTGGAAGGCATGGGCTGAGGCAAAGCAAAATCTAGCATCATGAGTTGTGTCCAGTAGCTACTAGACATTAGGGTCGGAAGGTATTAGTGCGTAGAGGTTCTATTAGTGTACTTGAGCATCGTGTTGGAAGCTTGTATAATGTTTCGCAGGGTCAGCCGTACAAAGAACCATGGCGTCATCGGGTACCAGGTTTGAGGTGGAGAAGTTCAACGTAACTGAAGCTTTGGTTTATGGCAGACAAGGGTGAAAGATTTGTTGGCGCAACAGGGATGCTTGAAGGCAGTGTTGCAGGAAGTCAAGCCAGCTAAGATGGAGGCTGGTGACTGGGAGGAGTTACAGATGAAAGCAGTCGGGACTATACAGTTGTGTCTGTCGGACCAGGTTATTTATCATGTGATGGATGAGAATTCGCCAAAGAAGATCTGGGAGAAGCTGGAAAGTCAGTTTATGTCCAAGAGTGCGACGACCAAGGTGTATTTGAAGCTAAAACTGTGTGGGATGAAGATGCAAGAGGGGTCAGATCTTGTGGAGTACATGAACGCTTTTAACCAAGTCATAACGGACCTAGCATGCTTGGGTGCGATGGTTGATGATGAGGATAGGGCAATTCTACTTATTTGTTCATTGTCATCATCATATGACCATTTGATCACTACTTTGACACACGGCAAGGAGACCATCAAGAACGAGGATATTACTGTGACATTGCTATCTTATAATATGAGAAAGAAGAACGCGGTGGAAGTCTCTCATGGTGAAGGTTTGCTAGTCAAGGGTGAAGAGTGCTGGAAGGGATATGAGGCAGGGAAGATCAACAAAAAGAAAAAGAAAATACAGTGTCACAAGTGTAAGCAGTGGGGACATATGAGAAAGGACTGTCCATATGTCAATAGTGGAGCATGTGTTAATATGGCAACTCATCGTGATGACTCGGACAACAGTAGTGATGCCCTCATGGT
Organism: Elymus sibiricus; assembly: GCA_039707655.1. Taxonomy (NCBI): domain Eukaryota; kingdom Viridiplantae; phylum Streptophyta; class Magnoliopsida; order Poales; family Poaceae; genus Elymus; species Elymus sibiricus. The sequence continues at coordinate 85,821,222 of CM077663.1, forward strand.
ATCAGACAGGCGGTCAACCAAAGGTGAAGCGTGGATGTTGGATTCAACTTGCTCTTTTCATGCGACACAACAGGGAGTGGTTCTCTTCGTACAAGTCTAGTGAGTTTGGTTTAGCCTATATGACGATGACATAGGTTATCATGTTGCTGGAGTAGGTGACATCAAAATCAAGATGTTTGATGGAGTTGAGCGGATGCTTCGGGGAATCAGGCATGTGTCGGGGCTAAGGAGGAATCTCATTTCGCTTGGAGTTCTTCATGCTGGTGATATGGTATTCCGTTGTGATCGGGATAAGAAGATCAATGGAATCATGGAAAGTGAAGTGACCGTGATGATTGGAGGGAGGACAGCTTTGCATCTCTACATATTGCAAGGAAGCGCTATCGTAGGTGGAGTCATGAAGACTGGAGTTGCGAGCGTAGTAGCGGGTGCCACAGTGGTGGCGGGTCTGGGTCAGATTCGTCGAGTAGCTCTCAGTAAGCTACGAAGAAGACAACACAAGTCCGGAGTGCATGGAAGTTTGACGGATGGACAAATTCAAGGTGGTGGAGAATATTCGTCAATGTGGAGTTTGTTGAGTTTGTGTCGAATAATGTGTACGAGTTGGGTAACATTTGGACTTGGTGTTGTAGTATGGGTATGATACGTGTAGTGTCAGAGTCAGACACATTGTACCCTTGGCCTTCTATATATGAGGAGGCACCCCACATGGTAACCCATGATGGCTAGATAGCAACAGACACGCAAGGCAGAGCCGACGACTTGTGCCGGCGCCCGGGTGGCTGGTGTTATGGTATCTTGGGGAGGAGCGTCCCTAGTTATTTCCCCAGGGAGTAGGCGAGCTTGCTGAACCTCGTTAACAAATCTCGATGTCGTCCTCGTGCTCATTGCTCTTGTTCCTCGGTGGATCGACCACGTACCTCGGATAAATTCTAACACATATCACAATAGTTGAATTCCCCTTACGCTGCTCCACATTCATGGACTCCATAATCACCAAGGTCTCAACCAAATACAAGGTTCAAACGATCACCGATGATGAGTTCGAGATCATCTACACTGCGAATACCACGAAGGTACAAGAATACCTTTGCCACATCAGTTCCATCTTCAAGAAAAGCAGGCTTCGGTCGCCGGGCTACACGTCGAGTACACCACAACCATCGGAAAAGAAAAGGACTTGAAAAACGTAGAGAGGGCAAGGACCGCCGTGATCCGGGTTTGCGTGTGGATAACTAATGTCCAAACTATGACAAGTTCCTGAACGATGCAACGGTCAAGTTCGTCAGTGCCGGCATCGATAACGACTAGAAGGTCGTAGAACGTTCACGGGGCTGAACGTGGCCAACCACTTCGTCCTGCAGATCAAAGTAAAGTCATCCTCCGATCGGCCTTAACTCTAACCCTGGCACGAGACACGGTCCATCCCTCGTACCACGAGCAGGAGAAACCCCTGCATTCATTTCATCGAACACGGGAACAAAAGACAATAGAGATGAAGATTACATTAAATACGCAGCACTGGACACGTACATTTGTTTCCATGTCTATAAGCGATGGACAGAGCGGCAACACGCCAACACCAAGGCCCGGGACATGCGGAGATTCATCAGAGAAGAGGAAGAGGAGACGAGGACGAGGACGAGTGAGGCGGCCACATGCCAGTGTCCATGCCACTTTCCTGGATCAATTAAATTATTTAGTGTATTTCTTAGCATTCGTCGTGTTATCAAGTGATCACTTGTTCACGTTTCATTTGTTATTATGTGCGCCGTATTCAGTAACGACAGACGACGACAAGCGTCTCTACTCACTTGGGCATACGTGAGCTTTATCCATGATATGATAATGTAGTATTTCTTAGCGTTTATGTACTTAACTGGCCACACTATCTTACTTAGGCTCTTCCCAGTGCTCCACGGTGTACAGATGATAAGGGTGCCATATAGGCAAAAAAAAATGATGTGGTAAAGCATTAAAGAAGAGAGAGAACATTATGGTGACCTTAGGAGGAAACGGTGCTAAGCACATGGACCTATGCAAAATGGCTACCAACAAATAGATGAAGGAGTTTAATTGTTAAACAATTCAATGGAGAAAGCTTAGCAACCAAACCTAAGCACATATGCATTGAGGAGACTAGTTGCTAAGTATTTTAATGCACTTAGCACCTCATGTTAGCATCAATGCATTGATAGTGGCCTTAATGCACGTACGTGCACTGAGTTTGAGGAGTAACTTAACACACCGTGTCAATTTTATGTATTGAATGTGCATGTGGGAATGAATAAGATCGTCCCACCACAACTCCATGGCCCATCCTTTAGCTAGTTGTGCATGTTGTTATTGTGGGAGAGGGTAAGTAGGGCCGGGGAAGCATGGAATTGTTCTTTGGTTGCAGGCTACTTGCCTCTCCTGCCATCCATTCAAGGGCATATACATGGACAGCACTATTAGCAGGACCATTGCGTTGTATGCAAGCTTTTAAATCTTTCTTTATGGGCATGCAAAAGAGGACTTGTCTTTGGCTTGATGAAATACTGTTGGCAATCAGATTTCGGATGGACCATTCTGGGGTTAAAATGCATATCTTATCTGCTATAGTATCTCAGTAAGTACAAGGTGCATATAGCTAGGGTTGATATGCCAAAAAAACTGGTGGGAAGATCAAGCAATTTGCCGGCGGTTTCTTGTTCTCTGAATTCTCAATAAGGCCTCCTGTGTGTACGTAATTGCAGCACTCTAGTGCTCTCTCTGTAGATGATGTTTTTGATGCTACTCCTGCTGGTTCAGCAGTTCCATTTTCTGCATCAATTCTGCTCTGCATAATACTTTTTTTTCTTTGGATTTTTTCTTTAAAATAGTTCATAACTGAAGCAATAATCCTGCTGTTACATCGAGCAAAGTTCATGCCACGCCTGACTGAACCTGCATTTCTCACAGTCGGTGCGGCATAACAATATATCCAAATGTCATTCCTTTATTAAGACATCAACTATTCATGTATGGCATAATTAGCCACCTTTCTTCAACCTGGAGGCTAGCTAGGTAGTGATGGAACAAGAGAAACATATCAACCTCCACTGAGCAAAAAGATACTGTACTATCTAGGAAGTGCCTGCATGCATGCACCGGGTGCGTTGCACACACATTCCTCTCCTTTTTGATGTAATATGTCTGGCTGGTTAGTTATATCTATGTCCCCTGTGATTGATACACGTCCAGAGTTATGCATGTGCATTAATGGTTGGTATGAGCATTGTTACAGTAATTCAGATCTGGAGGACAATCCTACCTAGCTAGGAGTAGCTACGATTTGATTTCACCTAGTATCTTGGAGAAACCATGCCAGATAAATTCCATAGCATCAGCAGTATGTTGAATGGAAGGTACCACGTGCGACACATCATAAGGCTGAATGGACTTGTCTTCTTTATGTTGCTTTTCTTTTCTTCGTACTCTTATTTTTCTTTACGATTTCTAAAAGAGAAATTTCTAGTCTCTTCCAGGCCATATCCACCTTTTGCGTTGATATCCATGCAGAAATCTCTCCTTTTTTTTCACTCTCCTACACAGAACAATATATAAATAAACGTGCACATTTGCGATCAACCAAGCATAAGGATTACAATGTATGAATTTTTACGGATTTTTTGGTGCAGCAGAATTATTAAAAATAGTATAGCTTATTCAATTTTATTTTATATATTTAGGCTGCAGTAAATAACCGAAATTTCATTTTATATATTTATGTTGCACTCAATAATCCAAAATATGTTCTACACATTGTAGTTCTAATGTTCTGTTGACCTACAAAGTTTCAAGTTTATATGTTATTTTGTCAGGACGAACGAAAAATAATAACACGGAGTAAGGATAATGAGCTAGCATCAATCTTGATGTAAAGCTGGATGACTCTGATAACATGCCACAATTTGTAGGTACTCAGTGTTGCCCAAGAGGCAGGTCAATAACATTGATGACCACAGAAGATTCTATGACAGTGGAGGAGCATGACGCGGGAGGGCTAGAGGAATGCTACGTCTATGTGGAAGGCGGAGGTGGAGGATCAGCATATGGGGTGCTCTAATGAATTGGATCAACACAATTGACATATTTAGAGAAATAAGATGATATGAATACATATTTGGAGGTGAGAAATAGATAATTAAGTGAGATGCGTTGTGGCATTTTTTCTGAAACGATTCTCGAGACATCCTCATTACAAGCAAGACTTTATACATAGCTCAATTAAACATAAATCAAACATAGATGCAAAAAAAAAAAAACGATGAAACGACGACTTAGGCAAGAAAACATCTCGTTTGCGCGCAAAATGTGAGATAAATATGCCGCTTGACAGGGATTCATTGGACCTCCACAATGCTGAATTCGGTACCGCTTCATCCAGGTCGTCGGTTAACTAAGTTGAGCAAGGCATTGAAATTTCTAGAGCCACTTCGGTTCTTATATTATGGAAATGCATAGTCCTGACACAAGCACATGGATTGAGATGGTAAGATGGATTTTTATTTCATTTCTATTTATATTGGAATGATTGACGATGGAAGGTGTTGGGAGCAAGAAAGGGAGATGATATATGAGTGACGTGCTGGAAGGGAGGCGGGAGATGATCGACGAGGGGTTTTTGGGAGGAATGCAGTAAGCTATCGATGAGGGAGGTGTCTGGAGGATTACACAAATAGGGTAAATGATTTAGGTGTGTAAACCTTGCGCCACAGGTGCAGTGCGGATGACGACTATTTAGACGATATGCTAGGGGGCATCAGTCGTGCTATGCAGCTGGACATGTCGTGTGGGGTTGTGTCTTTGTGAGGAAAGCATTGGGTCAAGGGGGGGGGGGGGGGGGGGGGGGGGGTTAGTAGATCGATGGTAAGAAGATTGGAAATTACGATGGCACCCCCAAGAGAATGTTGTAGTGGTGGTGGAATTTTGGCCTTGTCGTGTATGCATGATGGTGCTTATCTACTACAGTAGGTTAACATATCCAATGGTGTCACAAAAGGCATGATGCTCTTTTGCCGCGAGCTAGGCAAGTGAGCCTGTTGTATCGACTTTCGGTTGGTTTCACCCATTAACCAGTAATTATTTATATATTGAATTTTCTTATTTTGACTTGGTTGTTTTTTTCTTAAATCCTTGTTGCCTAAAATTATAGCTTTTTAGAGAACACATTTTAAGCCCAACTATACAAATAGCTTATTGTTTGGCAACACAAAAAGAAATGTAGGGGATCCCTAGTTTAACAACATTAAGAAATATGCAGGAAAGTATCAAGGTGCGCTACCCAACAAACCATCCCCATATACCACTCCCAAAACCAAAGCATCCAAGAGATAAAACAACAATGTATGATTCTTGCTACCTATCATTACGATCGCGTACAAAGAATAATATTTTTTGTGATGAATTTATATGGACATTAGGTCCATGTATCGATTATCTTACATCCATATTCACCTATAGCTAATACTCCACCTAGAGACCAACATCCATCTGCATCTCCAATTATTAAGTAATCAAATAGAGCCTTGCATTGAGTAAGATGACATTTGATAGATAATAATATCCCCCTCACCCCGCAATCATCATTAGGGCAACGAATAAACTATATTTCACCTTTGTGAGCTATATCCATCCAACTTTTCTCTCTCTCACTGTCATTGAAAGTACTTCACGAATAGGGATCTACTCCAAATAATGCACATCACTCCCACTAGTGTTTTTCCATCTAAGATGGCCAATGATTTAGACTGAATCAGGGAGCAATATACATATATAATTCATTCAAAGTAACATGTATAATCGTAGAAAGTAATAATTTATCACATAGCATAGAGAATCGCCACAAAGCAAACATCATATGGATCACAATCATGTTAGGCAGCTCATGTGATCAAAAATAGTTGCCTGTGTGATGCGTTGCATACAGTTTGTTCTTATGAACAGTTTGTGATTATGGAAGATAACAGAAATGGTTAACAAACTATATACGTGTGCGTAGTGCGACATACAGTTCACTCGGACGAACTGTTTGCGCTGATCCAGCAGAACACAAACGAGTTAGCCTAAGAAGGCGTGTGTGATATCCGGCAAACAGTTCATTCATCAGAATTGTGTGGAAAGACCAATAATAACCCAAACGATTCATCCTGACAAACGTGTGTGTTGTGGGTACCCGGCAAACAGTTCATCCATCACACCTGTGTGGGAAGACTAGCAATAACCCAAACAATTCGTCCTGACAACCTATGTGTGTTGTGGACACACGGTTGCTGCTAATAATTGTATGAGATGTGATTTGCTCTGTTTGCACAACATGTATATGCTCTGTCTACAGAACACCAACATTATTTTTGCATAACCAACTTGAACATACAGTTACATAAGTGACTACACAACACATGTACATTCCTCAATATAAATTTACAAGAAGTAGACGATCACCAAATCATACTGTTCTTCTGACGACGGTTGCCGACACTGCTCTGCTTGTGGCTATCCTTCGCCGTCTGCAGGAAGGAGGCACTTCCTCATGTCAATGATCCTCTTGTACATCTCGTAGCTGGTGTACGCGTCCTTGGCCGCGTACTTGATGTGTTCTTCATCCAGTTCGTTCACCCAGGCCGTGTGCCAGGCAGTCTTGTCCTTGTGGCACTCAGCCTTCATGTCTCTGTAGTAGGGGTCGATGATGGCCGCGGCGAGGTCCACCAGGGAGTCCTTCTGCTTCTTCTTCTCGCTGCCCCATACCCTGTACTGGCCTTGGATGTTGACAAGCCTCTGGCAGGACAAGCCCGCAGTCTTGAGCACCTTTAGATCGTTGGTGGTGTCCACTGTTGCGAACCTGTAGTCGGGGCTGTTGACAAACCTGGCGAAACGCTCGCAAGGCCTTGTGGCCAGGCAGTAGTGGTAGACGAGCACGTGATGGCGCACGCACAACAGGGCGATGGCAACCTTCTGATCATGCCCGGCACGACCACCGGTGTACTCGAAGTCGAAGCCGACCACTTTATACTTGTCATCCTCAGCAAGCATCTGCTCCAACGTGTTAATGGAGTTCACCACCATGACCGGGTCGTTGGTGTACACCACCGAGAGGTCAGTCTTCCTGATGTGTGTGTCCACTTTGACAATAGTGGCGAACTGCCGCTCGGCGCTGGCAGCCGCCATTGGATCCACACGGGAAGGTTGAAGCGATGAAGAGATGTCCATCCTCTCTGTATTATTTGCCATCGTGGGTGTGCTGCGATCGGAACGTGGAAGAGACGAAGGTAAATGGTCGCATCAACCGCATGGCAGTTTTTGCAGCGCTTAACTGCATGGTGGCGCTGGGAGCGGCGCAACCGCTTGCATATGGCTCCCTGAACGTGCGTGATCGTTCGCGCGTAGACGCCAGCAGAGCGGGCGCGCACGGATGCGAGCACAGCGCGCCGAGGCCACATCAACCGCCTCATGCGTACATTCATTCGCGGCGGTGCGTACAAAACGACCGTTTGCTTTGTAATAAAACGCAAACAGTTTTTTATTATTAACCGTCTGCGTACTTGTCATTTCACCCACTTCCGCCCCGTCTTGTCACCGCGTTGCCGCACGAGGATTCCAGTGCACGCTTCGGGAGCGCACAACGTTTCTTTTGGGCTTCCCGTTCCCGCGCAACCGCACTGGAACGCGCGCAAGCTTCCAGTTCCCACGCAACCGCGCAGGAATGCGCGCAAGCTTCCCGCCCGGTTCGCCTTGGACCCCTGCTTTATAAACCCTCACGGCCGGCCTCTCCACATCGCATTCATCACCTCCCTGCCCGTAGCTTCCCAAGTTTGCTTCTCCCCCAATCGCCAATGCCACTTGTCCGTCGTCGTCGCTCCGCCACTCCGCCAGAGGGCAGCTCCAGCTGGGAGGCTGCACCACGACGGCGGCGCAGTACCCGTACGCGTAAAGTGCATGTGGCGTCCTTGTTGGCTGTGCGCACGGCACCCACCACACGCTCCTCCACATTTGCCCGAAGGCAGCTGCTACCGGCGACCGCCGTCGCCCCCACCCCATCGCCGGCCGCCATTTTCGCCACCCCACCGGCTGCCTCCTTGGCCGCCACCACACTAGCATCCGCCTTGGCAGCCACCCCACGGTCAGCCACCGGGGCCATCACCCGCTCCGCCACCACGGCCCAAGGGCGAGAGGAGGAGGCCGCCGCCGAAGCACAGCCGCTCGGCTTTTGCGTCAGTGGCCTGGCGCGCTACATCAACTTCCTACATGAGGAGCAGGAGCGCCAGGTCGAGCACGCACTGAGGCTCACCGCCGCCGTGGCCGCAGCAGACGTCGTAGCCATGGCGCGGAATGAGGAGATCTATGCCGAGTCCCGCCGCTTCGAGGAGGCGCGTCAGGAGCGGTGGAGGGCAGCAGCGGCAGCCGACGAAGTCGACTCCTCCAGCTCGTCGGTAGTCTTCTCCTCCTCTACCTCTTACTGAACACGCTCGGTAGAGGAGAAGGCTGGTGGCAGTAGCACGAAGCCCCTCCGGAGTAGTATTTAGGGGCTATTTTGTTCAGTTCATCTTACTATAGATATGGTTGAACTTTACCACATACTTTAAATTAGCTAGTATATATAGTTGAACTAGCTATTGCAGTACGTGGTTGGCAACAAATGGGGAAAAGTTTGTTCGATTCATCTGTCGAGTTGAACTATTTTGTACAAAGACCAATGCTTGATCTATGAATGAAATCCATGTTTATTGAATTTCAGTTGCAAAATTGCACCGTAATAGTGATTTTGTTCCTGCAAAATTGGACAAATCTCAGTGTTTCCAATTTGACAAATGAAAATTTACCCAATATGACAGATTCAAATCTTACTTGACTCATGCTGCCAATGCATCGATCGGTGCTTACATGGGGTGCTTAGTGTATTAAATGTCTTAGCAACTCAAGTCCACAATGCATTGTTGCTAAGGTCCCTTCATTTAATGATTTAGCAACTAAACTCTTGCATGCATTGGTGAGTTCCTTCACTTAAATGTTTTACCAAGGTTCAAGCGCTGGGCATTGTTTCTTCATGTGGTCACCAAACTCATATCTCTCCTTAATTACCTTCCCACGTCAGATTTTTATTTTGCATACATGGAAACCTCAGTGGTTAGCAACAGTAGAAGTTGTAGCATCGAAAAGGGCACACGGGTCATCATTCACAACCGTTTGCGATGACGCAATGAAAAAATTCCTTCGCGCCAGATTTTCCCTTGGCTTAGTAGGGAAGGAACAATTGCCCTCAGTTTGCATATGGGTATTCAGTCTGAAACGTCTTTGACGACTGGCAAAGGACACGCCACCCCGATGAGTGTGCGCAGGACACTGCTCGCACGCCACCCGTCTACTCAAACACCTGTCCGCACGCTACCTCCTTGCCAATACACATAGCGACACGTGGCCCGCGCGTAAATGGTCTGTAGAACGTCCACGAATTATAAATAATACGCCCGTTTGCGATGGTAACGTGACAGATTTTTGTTCCAAAATGCCTTTGTTGGCTATTAATAATGCTTACTCTTTCTCTCAAAGTGGACACTAAAAATAGCACAACATATTTATGCTTTATATGATGAGGCCCTGCCCAACATAGACCTTGTGACTGTAGTTCATGTTTGAATTATGTACATTAAATGTACATAAAACTCAATTAATGTATAAAAAGCCATAAAACCCTTAATATTTTAATATGTTTGCAGTATACACCTATTGCTTTATGTTGTTTCTAGGAAAAAATCAAGGATAGAAGAGGCATCGGATGTCGTTTTTCACCTGCAGATGTGGCATGCATATATATGTTCCCTAACGGAAGCACTGGACGTAGCTTATTGTGTGCGAACCTCATGTTTGTAAGAAGCTTGTGACAAAACATGGCCAACTTGGTATTTTTTTTACCACGACATATGTTTGCCTTCACATGACACCATTCCAAGTTTCATGAATTTCTGATAGAGTTTTGGATTTACGAGAATTTGGAAACAAAGTTTCTCGATATTTGTGGCCGAGCCAACATGCTTAGATGTTTGAAATTCATTCTCATTTCTTGCATGTGACCTAACACATGCATCCAAGGATGCATATTGATGTTTCAACCCATTTTGCCGCCCCGGACCTTGTGATTGTAGATCAAATTTGAATTATGCACATTAAATAATGCATCGAAAACTCAATTAATGTATTTAAAAGCCAGACGATCCCTTAATTTAATCATAGTTTTGCACTTCGCACGTACATGTCTATGTTGTTTATATAAAGAAAATCAAGGAGAGAAGAGGCATCGGATGTCTTTTCGCCCGCATATGTGACATGCATATATAATGTTACTTATCGAAACCACAAAGCTTCTTGTGAGGAGCTCCGATTTGTAAGGCGGTTGTGCAAGAACATGTCCAAATTGGACAATTTTTTTACCATGGCATGTGTGTGCCCTTGTCACGACACCATGCCAAGTTTCATGAATTTCTGACGTGTTTTGGATTTACGGGAATTTGAAAACCAAGCATCTCAATGTTTGCGGCCGAGCAAACAGTCAATGAGATGTTAGAAACCCATTCCCATTTCTTGCGTGGCACCTAAACATGCATCCAGGGAAAGGCATATATTTTGCCAACCTATTTTTCATGTGTTGGACCTTGTGATTGTAGTTCAAATTTGAATTATGCACATTAAACGACTAGAAAACTCAATTAATGTGTTAAACAGGTCTCACGAACCCTGGAAAAAATCCACAGTTTAGCATGACTATCAGAAAGTTGCTCTATGGTGACTCCAGAAATAAATACAAGGCCAAAAGAGACAACGGATGTTGTGTTGCACATAAAATGTGAACTTTCCCTATTGGAAGACACGACTTTATTGTGAGAACCTTCGGTTTGTAAGAGGCTTTCTGCCAAAACTTGTCCAAAATTGGGCAATTTTTTTTACCACAAGAAACACACACATGGCAATCGATGGCACCATGCCCAAATTTCATGAATTTCTGTCGAGGTTTGCATTTACATGAATTTAAAAACTAAGTTTCCCGATGTTTGTGGTCGAGCCAAGATGATGATGATATGTTTGAAATTCATTCCCATTTATTGTGTGGGACCTAATTAAACATGCAGCCAGGGAAACATATATGGTTTTTCGACATATTTTCATGAGCTGGGCCGTGCAGCGATTGTAGTTCAAATTTGAATTATATATGCACATTGAATGCCTAGAAAACTCAATTAATGTACTTAAAAGGCCAAACGAATTCTGTAAGATTCCATTGTTTCGCACGACACATTCACGTTACTCTATGGAGACTCTAGAAATAAATTCAAGGCGAGAAGCGACATCGGATGTTGTTTCGCACATAAAATGTGAACTGTCCCTACCGGAACCACATGACTTCTTGTGAGAATCTTCGGTTTGTAAGAGTTTTGTGCCAAAACTTGTCCGGAACTAGGCATTGTTTTTATCACAACACACATGCACCATGACATCACACCATGCCAAGTTTCATGAATTTCTCACGATATTTGGATTTAATTGAATTTGAAAACACGACTTCTCAAAGTCTACGGCCGAGCCAAAATACCGTGAGGTTTGGAATTCGTTTAATTTCCATTTCTTGCATGGGACCAAAACATGTATCCAGTGACAAATAGTTGATTTTCAACCCATTCAGGTGCACTCTAGCTAGTATGTTCTTAATTAACTGCTGTTCAAATTTGAATTATGCACATGAAATGTCTAAAAAACTCTTTAAATGTTTTAAAGGGCCTAAACAACCCTGAATTATTTCATATTTAACACACAGTCCTATAGTTGCAAGTTCACTGCAGATAAATGTTATTGCCATCCAAACACCTTCAATTGCCAATGTAACTTCATTTTTCGTCTCGAAGCAGTTTGAAAATCAAATACATCGGAAACAGTTCTTGATCATGAAACGTGTGTGATGCGGTATCAAAATATCTTGGGCCAATCCTCATATATGGATTATGCCGGAAGCTTCAGTCCACCGTCGGCGCATCAACCACACAGTCACACTTGTTCCCCAAGACCACTATACTGTTCAAGCGTCGCCGGTGAAAGATGGGAACGTGGATCCGCGTCGTGAGGGCAACTTCGGCGACCCACTCCGGCCTGAGCGCCGCAGCATCAGCCATGAATGCGCTCACAACATCCTTGAGCGCTACCGCACTCTCCGACAGGGCGGCTGCGGCCGCCGAAAGGGTAGCTGCTGCATCTGAGATGGCGGCAGCAACATCCGCGACCGGGATAGCAAATGGCGAGAACGGCACAGCAGCTGTTCGTTCCTTGGCGTCCGCCGTAGCCCTGATGGCGGCTACCCACGCCTATGCCGATGCCGCCCACACCCAGCTCGTGTTGGTCACCGCACAAATAGCAGCGGCCTTCTCCGACAACGGTCGGCAACCTACGTCCGAAGAGTTGGCAATCGCCGAGAGCGCTCGGGCAGCCTCCCTTGCCAAGATGGAGGCCGTCAATGCCCGGGCCGTGGCCGCCCACACCAAAATCGTGGCGGCCTTTTCTAAAGAGATGGTAACGCGGGCGGCGAGATGCTTGCAGAGTATGTGGCGATGGATGCCATGGAGCCCCTTCCCCTGGAGGTCGTCGAGCGCGAGCTGGTCATGGAGGATGCGGCGGAGACCGGCAAGCGTCAGGCGGAACATTAGTCGTTGTTTAGAGCGCTGGTATTTTGTTAGAGTAATGTATAGGTCAACTAGCTCTGTTTAATTGCTCGATGAAGTAAGTGCGGGCTGTGGCGTAGGCTCTTTTGTGCAGTACCCAAATTAGCAATTGATGTTAAATTATGCGACGACGTGGATGACCACTGTAACCAGGGAAATTCGGACCAAAAATTTGCCGCCATATCCCCATTCCATCTTCCAATTGAAAATGAAATTGAAGTTCATCACACCCACTTTTTTGGAGTGAACCGTGTGCAATGTAGTGCCCAATCTTACGTCCGAAGATTGGAGACAAACATTTGCACGTCCAAGTTCATCACACACAGGGTATATCACAGGCTTCATTTGTGATGTGTTGGTATCGAGAACTATTCTGAAAAATTTGCATGTTCAAGTTCATCACACACGGTGTATAACACATGCTTTGTTTGTGATGTTTTGATATCGCACATGGTTCCGAATAAGGGACTGTTAACGATGCTGCTTTCCACGCCAGTTTTTCGCTGCACCGAATGAAAATTTTGGGCTGTCGCAGAAATATCTACCTCCCTCGCCCCCCAGTACCAATCAAAAGCCACATTTCCCCCTTTTCCTCTACCTTTCCTAGTTCAAACCTTCATTGCTTGCTTGCAGCGCCGCCTCCTCGCCGGCGACGCTCCTTCCTGCTGCTCGGCCTCGTCCATCTAGTCAGGTAATCGATACCTCCCCAATACCCCTTCACCCCCTCCTCCTCCATCCCACATGGCCCAACCGCCGGCGCGACACCTTCCACCCAAATCACCGCCCCATCCTCCAAATAATCGCCGCCGAAAGTCATGGTGCACGCAGTATAGCCAGGATCTCAAAGAGCATTTGGCTATGGAGAAGCAAATCGCGGCCGCACGCGCAGATGAGGTAGCTATGGCTTCCATGTGTGCCGGCCCCCAGATCTTGGAGGAGCACCTCGCCGTCGAGGCCACCGTCGACGCCTCGCGCGCTGACGCCGCCACGCGGTTGGCTGCTATAAATGATAGCTCATGGTCTTTTCTCGAGGGCACCGCCGGTGCGTTCGACGAAGACTTCGATGTGTTTTCTCAGCATGCACGTTCTTACCTCAACTCCAGAGCCGGCATGTTGGTGCCGGGGCAGGATCAGGCTTCTCACCACTACGAGGGGTGCACCCACGGTGTGGAGGCCTCGCCCTCTTCCAAGTTGACGGAGCCCATCATCATCGATATCTCCGACGATGAGGAATAGCTTGTTTTTCTTAGCTTTATCACTAAGGACCTATGTTCACCTAGCTACGCTAGTTAAGCACGTTTCGTTTAGCTGTTGCGTGTGCCGCTACTGCCTTTCATTTAGAAATTCTAGTGAAATGTCCAATGTAATGCTAGTGCAACCTGAACTTCTAGTATGTTCTATTCTGCAATGTGGTGCTTAGTTAACTGTTTCGTTCATTTGTTGTGGTGATCATTTAACTATTTAATTCAATTCTGAAATGTGATGTACGATTGTTGTTGGTACAATTTTGTATTGTTATGCATGTGACGAATAAATCGAATTTAGATGTACTAAATACATGTGCAACATATAGAATTACTACATTTCCTAGTTCTTAGCACGCTTGGTTTAGATAACTGGATTTTCAATGTGGCTCGATCTAATCTGTTGGATCCGCAATGTGTTTATTTTCCATTAACATATTTCAGTGATAGTATGCCAAATATCACTTGTAACCTGATCAATATTTGGATTAAATATGTTGCAGGGGGAAACAATGGGGGACACTGAAGTTTACCATCGAGGTTTGCACATCCATAGTCGTTTGGCTAATAGCACATTGTTGTGCAATTGCAGAAACCATTGTAATATGAATGTTTTTATTAATAATTTGTTCTTGCACATGTAGGTCCTGCTGTAAGAGGTTTAGACCCACTGTTCGACCCTTTTTGCATGTGGGGAAATGAGGTGTCCTTGAATATCAGTCAAATCAAGAAACTCAGAAAGATTGTTAAGATAAAGAAACTAGCTATGAAAAACAACAAGATGTTTGTCTGCACAATGAAAAAGACATCAGTCAACTATAGGATGGTACCATCTCTTTCACCTTGTCCTTTTCCATTTGCGCCATTTCAAATTTTAGAAAAGATATTTATGCGTATGTTTGTTTTCAGTCCTTCTCAAGGCAGTTCATCGATGATTACGTCTCAAACCACCTGTATGATCAAGAGGCGATTAAAGTATTCATACAACACCCACGGTATAATCTTGAAGTCTTCCTTAAGAGGACGAAGGATGGGCGGGCAATCATCCACAGGCACTGGCCTAAAGTTGCCAGGACCTTCAACATCATCGAAGGCTCAGTATTCGCCTTCCGCTTTAACAGTTTTCTAGATGAGATTCATCTATCTATTTACCGTCTATGATGATACTTAATTTCCAAAGGTTTTAGATGTTGCATTTGAAACTTTGTCTTGTTGCGGAATTGGGTAGCTAGGCAGTATATGCCTATATGTTGTTGTACCCTGATGTAATTCAATTATGAAATCCTGGTTGCCGTACTACGAATAAGAAATATATTCTGTGGTTGATATGAAATGTTAATTTTGATTACTAAATGGATTATAAATAATTGATCAATCAGGCTGATTATTGGGGATCCCATTGCAGACGGTTTCTAAGACAACACCGTGGGCGATGACCTGAACAAACCCACACGGTTTCTAGAAAGTTGGCGTGTTGGATCGTAGAGCAATCACACACGAATTCTAGTCAATAACTGTGTGCTTTAGGACACCCAATCACAAACGTTTTCACATAACTAGTGTGTGTGACGGGTAGCCCAATGCCAAATAGTTTCTTCTAGACACCGTGAGTGATGTTTTGCGTAACGCAAACGACAGAATTATAACTATCGTGTGTGATTACCACACCTATCACAAACGATGTGATGCAGAAAATTGTGTGTGATCTGCAATACGAACGGAAATGTACCCTTGGGATTCCCTGTGTGGGATGCTAAGCTCATATCACACGTCTTCCCCAATATGTCTGTTTGTGATGGTCCTCCCAATCGCAAACGATATATTTTTGCCCATCATGTGCGACCAGATGTAGGCATCGCCGACGGGTTTTGCCTGTCGTGTGGGATAGGCCCCCCTATCGCCCGCACATGCAAGGCGAAGGTTTAAGACTACGTCACGGAAAGGGGTTAAAAACCGTTTGTATAGCACGCGGCTGCACTAGTGAATGGAAATCATGTTGACGAAGACGACGAAGGAATCTCCCTCCTACAGAGTGCCAGATTAGGATCTAAGATGTTTCTGGCTCAAATCGCGAAATTGTGATGGCGGAAAAATTACACGATAAATATGTGATGGGTCATGCGGTATATATAGATGTCAGAGAGGAAATAGGGCACCAGAGATCTTCTATGGGACCCACATGTGTCCGAAGCACCATAAGGAGGGGGTGTGTGAGGGGGCATCTGTGGCTCATGCAAATCCCCTCCAACTCTAATTTGGCAGATGTCTTGGTTCCCACATTTTATGAACTAATGTATTTTTATTCTAGTTTTTGTTCTCCGTAAATTCCGGGAGCCCAAACACCAAGACAAAAATAGGCCTTGCGAGCACAATGTTAATAAATTAAATAAAAATATTTGAAACATGTCATATTATGACAAGATATCATAGAAAAATGATAGAAATTGTATGTACACTTCGGACGTATCAACATCATTAGTTGATATTTTGAAGCACTTCTCGGAGCTTGACGATGACTCCATCAATATCACCGTGGAGTTTCTCATTCCACAAATTTTTCCAATGATGCAACAATTTGATAAGTCTGTGGGTAACATCTGTAAGATTTTGAATGAGCTTGACCAAAAAATGAGACTGTTATAAGCTAACCAAGTTCCTAAAACAAAGTGGAAGCAAATATCCAAACTGGCATCTTTGTTTGAATGTAGATTATTAAGCACCTGATATCTCCACTACAAATTCAAGTGACCTAGCCCTACCATTAGAATCTCCTAAGAAGCGCCAAGTAAATTCAGATATAGGGCAAATAAGAGAAGAGATTGTTAGTGCTTTCACTACTAGGATAAAGCTTATAGATAGAAACTTAGCAGTAGCGTGAGGACGGTATGCACCGCTACTGCTACTTAGCAGCAGCGCGAGGTACACATCAGCACTACAGGCATTTATATAGTAGTAGCGCTGGGCGGCAGGCCAGCACTACTGCTAAGTGGTCCCATCGTCACCCACCGAGGCTGCCCGTAGTAGTAGCGTTCTGCCAAAACCAACGGTACTATAATTCACTTAGCAGTAGCGCGGGAATAGTACGAGCGCTTCTACTACGGCCAGCCCGGGCCTAGCTCACCGGCCCAACTTAGCAGTAGCGCGGGTCACCGACCCGCGCTACTGCTAGGTGGGCTAGCAGTAGCATGGACGATGACTCGCGCTACTACTAATCCCACCTTATCTCCAGCCCCCATTCTCCACTCTCCCTCTCCATCTACCCCCGCTGCTGCTGCCGCCGCCCGCTGCTACCGCCCCCGCCGCTATCGCCCCCCGGTATGTCTCCCTCCCACCCTCTCCCTCCATCCCTCTCTTCTCCTTCCCACCCTCTCCGTCCATCCCTCCCTTCTCTCCCTCCCTCCTACCCTCTCCCTCCCTCCCACCCTCTCCCTCTGACCCTCTCCCTCCATCCCTCCCTCCTGCATTGAATTTAGTTTTAGTAACTAGGGTTAGAACTAGGATGGATGGATAGATGTTAGGGTTAGAACTAGGATAGTTTTAGTATTATTATTTTGAAATGAAAATGTGAAGATAGGATTTTTTTTGAAATAAAAATGTAAGGAACTTGACTCTGTTTGAACATGTGAAGAAATAAAAATGAAAATGTGAAAATGAAAATGAAAATGAAAATGAAAATGAAAATGAAAACAAAAACAAAAATGAAACCTCCGAGTGGCCTATGTTTTGCCAGAATGTTGATTCATTTCCGTTCCAGCAAATTTCAAACGCTTGATATGGTCTGTTTTTAGAAAAGGTTGTGCCGATATTTTGTCAAAATAGGAATTAGATGACATTCCGGCAAAACATAGGCCATGCATTTTTATGTCATTACTCCATAAATGTAATGTTAATTGACTAATGCTTATAGGGTTGACTTTCAGTCTGTCGGAGCTCCTTTTGTGACTTTCAGTATGTTCTTGATGGAAGAATACCGACTGTTGTCATGGGGGTCGCTTCCTCTTCTTCTCTTCTAGCGATATATACCATCGTATAATGCGCGAGGAGAGAAGAAGAGGTACAACCATCACCGACGGTCGAAATATTAGTGTCGGGGGGGATGACCCCCGGGTACCCCAAGGACGGCGAGTCGGACGGGGTGCCCGCCCGCCTGGGCCGGCTGCTCCGACTCACACACGCGGCCGGCTGCCCGGAGCTAACATTGACGTCCCATCGGACACGCGCGGACGAGATGGCCATACCCCGCGGCGGTGCACTGTTGACGAGTAGTACTGCGCTATACACGCGTTATGCGGTATCATCTATATTGTAACTTGTCCCCTGGGCATTGACTTATAAAGTGTCACAGGGGACAAGCATAGCCTAGCTCACAAGCTACATACAGCTTGGCATGTAAGCTACCCATTATAACTTACATCTAAAGCTACGTACAGCTTGGCATGTAAGCTACCCACTTTAGCTTACATCTCAAGCCACACACTCTAGCCTATATAAGAGGCACCATGCCCACTCACTCCGATGGATTCACAGTCACGGGATGGAGCCAGAGGCACCACGCCTCACTCACACTCTCTCATGTACACACACGCATATGGGACAAAGGGACAGGGAGCTCACAACTCCTTGATACAACTCCAGGAGCAACTCTGTACTTCAAATACACCTCATATACAGACATGCAGGAGTAGGGGTATTATCTCTCCGGAGAGCCCCGAACCTGGGTAAACTACCACGTGCTACTACCCTATCCCATCCCGGATCTTCCACGGCAGCCTTGCTCTCACTTCGATTAGCCACCCCCTAGCATCTGTTGTGAGAAAACAATGACAGTTGGCGCCCACCATTGGGCGAGCTGCTATTGGAACCGCGGTCCGGGCGGGACCCTCTTCGTCATCATCACCGCGACGTTCCCGTCTTCTCTCCGACGGGGCTCGGGGGTCCGACATCAACATGCCCCCGGGCACTCGCACCGGCGCCGGCAGCGTCCTCATCACCGGCCTCGGCATCGCCCGTCTCCACCGTCGACTCCGTCTTCACCAACCCGTGCGCGCCGCCGCTAGTGGCTCACGGCCATGACGAACCGCCGCCGCGTACTCCTCGCGCCGGCACTACTCTTGGCCGTCACGCTCGCGCCGACGCCAGCCGCATCTCGGCGGCTGCAGCCGTCGCCGCCATCTTGGTCGCGTTGGCACTGCTGTCGGCCGTCATGCTCGCGCCGGCAACGGCCGCGCCCCAGCGGCGGCAGCGGCCGCCGTTCGACCAGGCTCCCGCAAGCTCGTTCTCCACTCCCTCACCTCAGGAAAAATCAGGTCCCCGACGCGTTGGCCTCACGTACAAAAACCACCTCAGCGCGGACTGCCAATCCCTGTCCGCCACCAGCGACGTCGACCCCGTCCGCACCGGCGCGACGGCCCCGGACACGGTTCCGATCCTCGCGGAAGCAACGCCGCTGCCACAGGAGGCCGCCACAGCACGTTCAAGCCCCGTGCGTGGGCCTCTTCCTCAACCCTCGGCCAAACCTCAGCGCCTGGTTTCCTCCCATACAGTGCGGGTCCGGCGACCGCGTTCTTCCCACTGGCGACGCGCGCCCATGCCGGCCCGGCGACAGCGCCCGTGCGCGCCATGGCTGTTCCTATGCCCTACCCGCTCCGAGTCCAGCGCATCCGTGCGCTTGACCGGCTCCTGCCCCGCCCGCCAGGCCGGCTCCCGCGCTTCAGCCGCCTATCGCCCGCGCGTTGGCTGCGCCTCGCACCACCTGCGCCTCCCTGCTCCTCTGGCCGGCTCCGCCGTGCCAGCGCTCCCGCTATGCCCCTGCACGGCCGCACGCCCGTGCCCGTGCCGGTTCCACCTCCAGCCGCGGCCGGCTCCGCCTTCGCGCGCCCGTGCCCACGCCGCCCCACTCCGCCTGCGCCCCGGCCTCCCGCCGGCTCTGCCTGGACGCTCGCCCCGCCCATCGCCCCTGGCCGACTCTGCGCGCCCGGGCCTCCACCCCGCCTCGCCGCGCCTCCCTCCGCGCGCCCACGCTCCGGCCTGGCCGCCCCTCTCCATGCGCCCGCAGGCCTCCACTCCGGCCGTCCCGCACCTCCCGCTGCTCCCTCGTGTCTCGCCGCGCCCTGCCTCCGCCCACGCCGCTCCGCGCTGCCCCTCACGCGCCTCTCCCGCTCAAGCCCCGCGCCCGTGCGCCGGCTGCATCCCGGTCGCCCGCCGATTCCGCCTCCGCAATCCTCAGCCGGCTCCCACGCGACTCCGGTGCTGATGTGTGGCCGGCTATGGGTGAAGACAAGAAAAAGAAAGAAAGAGAGGGAGCAGACTGCCCAACCGTCTAAGAAAAAGAAAAACAGGAGGTGGAAAAACAAATTGGAGCCGGCCAAAAAAAAGAAGAAGGAGGCAAACTGTGCCCACCTGCCCAGTTCACCACTCGGTCGTCTGACCTGCGTCGCCGCCTGGCCGGCTGGCGTGCCCACATATTTCGACACCGGGCAGACTCCTGCAGCCCATCCGCTTTGACGCCCGACCAGTCGGGTCCGGCCGGCTGGCACACCCGCCGAACGCCAGAGGATCAGTGGCTACACCCAGCGGGTGCGCCGGCGCGCTCCGCTAGCAAAAAGCCGCGCCGGCTGTCATCGACAACAACCGCCTCGCCGGCACCAAAAACCAATGTCAGCTTTTTACCCGCATATCCTCGCGCCGAAAACAAAAAACGGACACCCCGAGCGAACCTCGGGGGCCATCCCCGCATTTTTTCGACTACTTTTCTGCTCACCCCGGCGCCAACTAGTCTCGGCACGGGGCTGGCCTTTTGGCCCGATACGTTCATCCTCACAAGACGGCTTAGTAGCGTGTACGGTATCGAAGGCCCAGTCTTTGTCTCAGCTACAGACCGCACCGTGGCTGTCCGGCTAGCGAGAGCAAAAGCTGGAGGTCACCACATGCAAAAAACGACCGGGGAGAAAACAGCTTGGGCGACACTGTTGTTTCACTTGTGAGTATCTGCTTGACGTGGCTTGAGACTGCGTCGGTTTTCCCCAAAGAGGAAGGGATGATGCAGCACGGCAACAGTAAGTATTTCCCTCAGTTATGAAACCAAGGTTATCGAACTAGTAGGAGGATCACCGCCACCCAATAAACAGCACCTGCACACAAATAACAAATACTTGCAACCCGACGCGAAAGAGAGGTTGTCAATCTCTCTACGGTAAAAGATAGATTAGGTAGTGATAGATAGGAGAGATAGATCTCCCAAGAACACAAAATAGGAAGAGCAAATAAAGAGTGCAGCAATATGTTTTTGGATTTTTGGTTTGGTAGATCTGAAAACAAAGATGCAAAAAGATAGATCGGAAAGCAATATGTTGGAAAAGTAGACCCGGGGGCCGTAGGATTCACTTGTGGCTTCTCTCATGAGTATAGCACACGGTGGGTGAACAAATTACTGTTGGGCAATTGATAGAAGATCAAATAATCATGACGATATCCAAGGCGATGATCATTATATAGGCATCACGTCCAAGATAAGTAGACCGACTCCTGCCTGCATCTACCACTATTACTCCACACATCGACCACTATCCAGCATGCATCTAATGTATTAAGTTCATGGAGAAATGGAGTAATGCAATAAGAACGATGTCATGATGTACACAAGATCTATTCATGTAGGAATAGACCCCATCTTGTTATCCTTAATGGCAACGATACATGCGTGCCTTGCTGCCCCTTCTGTCACTGGGAAAGGACACCACAAGATCGAACCCATGACAAAGCACCTCTTCCCATGGCAAGAAAAATCGATCTAGTTGGCCTAACTAAACCAAAGATTTGAAGAAGAAATACGAGGTTATAAATAATCATGCATATAAGAGATCAAAGAAGACTCAAATAATATTCATGGATAGAAACTGATCATGAACTCAAAATTCATCGGATCCCAACAAACACACCGCAAAAGTTTACATCAAATAGATCTCCAAGAGACCATTGTATTGAGAATCATAAGATAGAGAGAGAAAGCCATCTAGCTACTGCCTACGGACCCGTAGGTTTATGGTGGACTACTCACGCATCATCTGAGAGGCACCTATGAAGAAGATGAACCCCTCCGTGATGGTGTTTAGATTGGATCTCGCGGTTTTGTAACTTGCGGCGGCTGGAATTGTGTTTCGTCGACTCCCCTAGGGTTTTCCGATTATTTGAGAATTTATAGGCATCAGAGGCGGTGGAGAGGGGCCCCGTGGAGGGCACAACCCATCAGGGCGCGCCGGGGGCCCCCTGGCACGCCCTGGTGGGTTGTGCTCTCCACAGCCCACCTTCCTGGCTCTTTTTTGGCCCACTGGGTATCTTCTGGTCCAGAAAAAATCTCCACAAAGTTACGTCGCGATTGGACTCTGTTTGGTACTGATATTCTGCGAAGTAAAAAACAAGCCAAAACAACAACTGGCACTTTGGCACTATGTCAATAGGTTAGTCCCAAAAAATGATATAAAGTTGTTATAGAATGATTGTAAAACATCCAATAATGATAATATAACATCATGGAACAAGCAAAAATTATAGATACGTTGAAGACGTATCAGCATCCCCAAGCTTAATTCCTACTCGTCCTCGAGTAGGTAAATGATAAAAACAGAATTTTTGATGTGGAATGCTGCCTAACATGTTCATCATATTCTTTTCTTTTCTATAGCATGGACATTTGGACTTGTAGATAATTCAAAGCAATAGTCTTGTTTTAACATAATGACTTCAATACTCAAGCATGCCAACAAGCAACCATGTCTTTCAAAATATCAACACTAAAGACAGTTATCCCTAGCCCATCATGCTCAATCATTGATCCATTCATGAAACACATTCAAATATTAGCTATGCCCATTGCTCAAGTACGATCATAGTGCCCCCTAGTTGGTGCTTTATAAGAGAAGATGGAGACTCAAAGTAATAGCAAAAATTGCATAAAGTAAATAGATAGGCCCTTCGCAGAGGGAAGTAGGGATTTGTAGAGGTGCCAGAGCTCAAAGTTTTAAATTGAGAGAGAAAAAAAATTGGGTGGCATGCTTTTCCTGTCAACGAAAACGACAAAGTAGGTCACAATACTTTCCATGTTAGATATATCATAAGCGCTTCCCAAACAGAAAATAAAGTTTATTCCTTTTTCCACCAAACTTTCACTTTCCATGGCGGGCCGTATCCACGGTTGCCTTCCATACCAACACTTTCCAAGGAATTTATTATTTGACAACATAAAGTAAATATTTTTTTCTTTATCATTTCGGGAATGGGCATCCCTATTACCGCCACACTCTCGTGCAATCACAAGTGAATAAACACTCATCTTGAGAATAACAGATCTAGCATGGAAAAATATTGGACACTCCCCACCGTTTCATGAGCGGTACGAGCACACAAAAGAGAAGATTTATTTTGAAAATTTAGAGATGGCACATACAAATTTGCTTGGAACGGCATGGAAATACCGCATATAGGTAGGTATGGTGGACTCATAAGGCAAAACTTGGTTTAAGGCTTTTGGATGCACAAGTAGTATTTGTACTTAGTACAAATGGAGGCTAGCAAATAGATTGAGAAGCAACCAAACCAAGAAACGAAAATTCACATAAGTGAGCATTGAGCATAACTAACACCAAATAATGCACCACAAGTAGGATGTAATTTCATTTCATAACTATTGACTTCATACTTGCATAGGGAATCACAAACCTTAACACCAATATTCCAACTAAAGCATAATTACTCACTAACATGACTCGCATATTACTATCATCATGTTTCAAAACTATTACAAGGAATCAAGTTTAGTTTGTCCAATGATCTTCATGAAAGTTTTTATTATATCCTCCTTGGATATCTATCACTTTGGGACTAGTTTCATATATTGCCATTGCTTTTTGACAAGCTCAAACAAATTGAAGTGAAGCACATGAGCATAAAGATTTCATCTCTCAAAAAGATATAAGTGAAGCATGAGATGATTTCTTCAAAATTTGCTAACTCTCAAATTAATCTAAGTGAAGCATGAGAATATTTCTACAAAAATTTCCAAGCACACCGTGCTCAACAAGATAAAAGTGAAGCACTAGAGCAATTCTATAGCTCAAAAAGTTTAAGTGAAGCATAGAGAGCAATTATAACAAATCATAGCATAATTTTGGCTCTCCCAAATAGGTGTGTACAGCAAGGATATAAAATAAAAACTAACAAGCAAAGCAAGCAAAGATACAAGACGCTCCAAGCAAAACTCATGATATGTGACGAATAAAAATATAGCTCCAAGTAAAATACCGATGGTTGTTACAAGAAAGAATGGATGCCAGTCGGGGGCATCCCCAAGCTTAGTTGCTTGTTACTCTTTGGATATATCTTGGGGGTGCGGTAGCATCCCCAAGATTAGGCTCTTTTCAGTCCTTATTCCTTCGTCCATCGTGATCTCACCCAAAACTTGAAAACTTCAATCACACAAAACTCAACAAAATCTTCGTGAGATCCGTTAGTATAATAAAGCAAATCACTACTTTAGCTGCTGTTTCAAACCCATTAATATTTTTTTATTGAATTATACCTACTGTATTTTAACTTTACCATGGCTCATATTCAATATAACCCATAGATTCATCAAAACAAGCACACAATGCAACGAAAACAGAATCTGTCTTAAACAGAACAGTCTGTAGTAATCTGTATTCTAACCATACTTCTGTAACTCTAAAAATTCTGAAAAATTATGACAACGTAAATAATTTGTATAGAAACACTGTGCTAAAATTTCAGCTTAAGATCACATTCCAGCAAAAAATGAAAATTCAAATACTGGATGCAAAGTTTCTGTTTCAGATTCAGCATCGCTTCTACTCATCTTATCAATCATCCTAAAGGCTCTACTAGGCAGAAACACTACATAAACCATAAAAATACAATTATAACAGAGGCATAATTGTGTCAACACTCAAAACAGAAAGGAAAAAGCAAAAATAAATTTATTCATTGGGTTGCCTCCCAACAAGCGCTATCGTTTTACGCCCCTAGCTAGGCATAACGCATAGATTCAAGTGTTGTCATCTTTGGTTTCGCCACTTTTGTGAGGGCCTTCTCGAATCTGGGGGGCTCTTTAAGCTTCCCCAAATTTTCAGGAGAAGAAACCATCTTGAGATCCAAAATATCCAAACGCTTGTTGCAAAGGGTAATCTAAGTATTCAAGCGATTGAGGTTCCCACTAATATGTTTGAGGGGTTCGTGATATTTTTGTAACTCTACCAAGTGCTTATGTAAGTCACCCAATTTGTCGAGAATTTGATCCCCCTCTGGTGAAAAAGCAAGCCCTTTTTTTGGTGGAGGAAGCCCCAAAATCCCCTCCAAAACTTCATAAGTGGCGTTTGCATCAAGTTCAATAAAATTCCCCTTAGAGGCAAAATCCAAAAGCTCTCTATGATGCAAAGCCAATCCAATGTAAAAATTTCTGAGCAAAACTTTTGCGTCTCCTTTTAGATTGGAAATACGATAGGATTCCATTAGCCTATACCAGGCATCTTTCAAATTTTCCCCTTGTTTTTGTTTGAAGTATAGAACTTCAAAATCTGGTGACAAAGGGGAGTAGTAACACTAGTCATAGAAACAAGATAGGAAAACAAGATTGCAAGCAAGGAAGAGATCCGGCAAGAAAACGGCAAACAAAAAAGAGGGCGAATAAAACGGCAAATCGGTGAAGTGGGGGAGAGGCAAACGAGAGGCAAATGGCAAATAATATAATTGCAAAGAGATGAGATTTGTGATTAGGAACCTGGTAGATGATGATGGAGTCTCCTCGGCGCCTGAGATTGGCACGTAGAAGAGACCGCTTCCTCCCCGGCAACGGGGGCAGAAATTCCTTTGACGTGGCTTGAGACTGCGTCGGTATTTCCCCAAAGAGGAAGGGACGATGCAGCACAGCGATGGTAAGTATTTCCCTCAGTTATGAAACCAAGGTTATCGAACCAGTAGGAGGATCACCACCACCCAATAAGCAGCACCTGCACACAAATAACAAATACTTGCAACCCGACGCGAAAGAGAGGTTGTCAATCTCTCTATGGTAAAAAGATAGATTAGGTAGTGATAGATAGGAGAGATAGATCTCTCAAGAACACAAAATAGGAAGAGCAAATAAATAAAGAGTGCAGCAATATGTTTTTGGATTTTTGGTTTGGTAGATCTTAAAACAAAGATGCAAAAAGATAGATCGGAAAGCAATATGTTGGAAAAGTAGACCCGGGGCCGTAGGATTCACTAGTGGCTTCTCTCATGAGTATAGCACATGGTGGGTGAACAAATTACTGTTGGGCAATTGATAGAAGATCAAATAATCATGACGATATCCAAGGCGATGATCATTATATAGGCATTACGTCCAAGATAAGTAGAACGACTCCTGCTGCATCTACCACTATTACTCCACACATCGACTGCTATCCAGCATGCATCTAGTGTATTAAGTTCATGGAGAAACTGAGTAATGCAATAAGAACGATGACATGATGTAGACAAGATCTATTCATGTAGGAATAGACCCCATCTTGTTATCCTTAATGGCAATGATACATGCGTGCCTTGCTGCCCCTTCTGTCACTGGGAAAGGACACCACAAGATTGAACCCATCACAAAGCACCTCTTCCCATGGCAAGAAAAATCGATCTACTTGGCCTAACTAAACCAAAGAATTGAAGAAGAAATACGAGGTTATAAATAATCATGCATATAAGAGATCAAAGAAGGCTCAGATAATATTCATGGATAGAAACTGATCATGAACTCAAAACTCATCGGATCCCAACAAACACACCGCAAAAGTTTACATCAAATAGATCTCCAAGAGACCATTGTATTGAGAATCATAAGGGAGAGAGAGAGAGAAAGCCATCTAGCTACTGCCTACGGACCCGTAGGTCTATGGTGGACTACTCACGCATCATCGGAGAGGCACCTATGAAGAAGATGAACCCCTCCATGATGGTGTTTAGATTGGATCTCGCGGTTCTGGAACTTGCGGCAGCTGGAATTGTGTTTCGTCGACTCCCCTAGGGTTTTCCGAATATTGGAGAATTTATAGGCATCAGAGGTGGTGGAGAGGGGCCCCGTGGAGGGCACAACCCATCAGGGCGCGCCGGGGGCCCCCTGGCAGCCCGTGCTGGGTTGTGCTCTCCACAGCCCACCTTCCTGGCTCTTTTTTGGCCCACTGGGTGTCTTCTGGTCCATAAAAAATCTTCAAAAAGTTTCGTCGCGATTGGACTCCGTTTGGTACTGATATTCTGCGAAGTAAAAAACAAGCAAAAACAACAACTGGCACTTTGGCACTATGTCAATAGGTTAGTCCCAAAAAATGATATAAAGTTGTGATAAAATGATTGTAAAACATCCAAGAATGATAATATAACAGCATGGAACAAGCAAAAATTATAGATACATTGGAGACGTATCACTGCTCGGTCGAGTCTACTCCCACAATTCGAGTACTGTACACTCCATTCCGCGGCCCACTCTGTGCCTCAGCTACAGACCGGCTCCCGGTTATCCGCCTAAACCGAGTCGACACCCTCTTCATAAAACTCGCATTACTAGATCAAACATTTGATATATTTGCACCAACTAATTATGTCTCTGCGCCCACCAGCCTGCAGACTCCGTGTCTGCCCCGGCAGGGCTCCGCGCCCATCAGCCGGCGGATGCCGTGTCCGCCCCGGGAAGGCCCCGCGCCCGTCAGTCGATGGACTCCGCGTCAGCACCCGACATCCTGGACGCCCCCATCTGCTTCAGCAACAACAAAGACCCTCTGCCCGACTCTTCGAGTCACCCGGAGGCTCGGAGGCTACACCAAGCGGGTGCGCTGGCGCGCCCCCGCTGGAAACAGCCATCCGGCGGACTCTGCATCCGCGCCCGACAGGGCTCCGCACCCATCGTTCGGCGGACTCCGCATCCGCGCACGGCAGGGCTCCGCGCCCATCAACCGGCAGACTCAGCATCCGCGCACGGCAGGGCTCCGCGCCCATCAGCTGGCAGACTCCGCGTCCGTGCCTGGAAGTGCCTCACGCCCATCTGCTGGTGGACTCCGCGTCCTCGCCCGACAGGGCCCCCACAGAAAACAAGCCGTGCGGGCTGCGGCCCACAGCCGACCATCATCAACAACTTCTGCGACAACAACAACGACTGCGAAAACCCTCTGCTCGACTCTTCGAGTCGCCCGGAGGCTACTGTCGGGGGGATGACCCCCGGGTACCCCAAAGACGGCGAGTTGGACGGGTTGCCCGCCGGCCCCGGCCAGCTGCTCCGACTCACACCCGCGGCCGACTGCCCGGAGCAAACTACGACGTCCCATCGGACACGCGTAGACGAGACGGCCATACCCCGCGGCGGTGCACTGCTGACGAGTAGTACTGCGCTATACACACGTTATGCGGTATCATCTATATTGTAACTTGTCCCCTGGGCATTGACTTATAAAGTGTCACAGGGGACAAGCATAGCCTAGCTCACAAGCTACATACAACTTGGCATGTAAGCTACCCACTATAGCTTACATCGCAAGCTACGTACAGCTTGGCATATAAGCTACCCACTTTAGCTTACATCTCAAGCCACACACTCATGCCTATATAAGAGGCACCATGCCCACTCACTTTGATGGATTCACACTCACGAGATGGAGCCTAAGGCACCACGCCTCACTCACACTCTCTCATGTACACACAACATATGGCACAAAGGGATAGGGAGCTCACAGCTCCTCCCGCCTCCTCCTTGATACAGCTCCAGGAGCAACTCTGTACTGCAAATACACCTCATATACAGACATGCAGGAGTAGGGGTATTATCTCTCCGGAGAGCCTTAAACCTGGGTAAACCACCGCATGCTACTACCCTATCCCGTCCCGGATCTTCCATGGCAGCCTTGCTCTCACCTCGATTAGCCACCCCCTGGCATCTATTGTGAGAAAACGACGACAATTAGTGTGAGGTAGTGTCCACCAACATACACCACCGTGCTGAATTTTTTAAGGAAGCCTCGACAGGCCGAAACTCAACCCATGATGAATAGTTCCTTCTAGAATTGTCGTCGATT
Organism: Elymus sibiricus; assembly: GCA_039707655.1. NCBI lineage: Eukaryota > Viridiplantae > Streptophyta > Magnoliopsida > Poales > Poaceae > Elymus > Elymus sibiricus. The sequence goes on from CM077663.1 coordinate 85,850,289, forward strand.
TTTAATCTTTGAATCATGAACACAGAAAATGTGTGACGACGATCGGATACTTGAGTGTGATTTATGCGGCGAAGATCAGGGTCTGTGCGATAGGCGTCACCTGCGAAACGGCAGGTTCCTCACCATGAAGCTTGACGAGACCTTTGCTGTTTTTACGGTAAGCAACGATGACAACTATATTTTTGTAATTAATCATGACTTGGCGTTTTTGCTTCAACGTGTAATTTTCGTTTTTTACAATTTAACTAGTGCATCCCTTGCCATGCAAGACGGTATGTCTTGGCGAAGCTTGGTTTCCAAGAAATGAAGAATATGGAGACGAGGAGAGCTCACCTGAAGACTCAACATGGTTTCACATTTCTGGTTAAACTATACAATGCAGTTAATCACTCGCATTTTGGTTGTTCAACTTGGAAAGCTCTAGGCAAGGCATAAGAATTTCAGGAGGATTTGGAAATAAGCTTCGATATTCGTCCTGAAGATGATATTGAAGGTAATATCGACATTTGGGTGGATGTCGATATGCTTCCAGTATTACCTCTTTGTGAGTTTGTCAACCATATTTGTTAAGTACTTTACATTGTTTATTTAAAAATAGTTGGTGTTAATCCCTAATTAACTTGTTTATTTTTAATTGACATCTTATTTCTCTTCTTCAAAAAAAACTCAAAAGATAGTAGACAGGACCTACTACAGTCCTGGCTCCGATCTAACTTAGCTGGAGAAAAATCATCTGATCTCATTTATTGATGATGTTGATAATTATAAGATCAATTATGAAGATATTGGCGAAAGTTATTCTGAATACGTGCCACTATTGCACGAGTTGAATCCTAATAATTTCCATGTAGATAGCATGGTAAGATTATTTTTTACTATTGTGTCATTAATTAGTCCATCTTTTGCATACATAAATTTTTCTTAAGAAAAACTAGATTGCTAACTATGTTATTATTATGTTCTTCAACAAAAATTCCCGCTAGAGGTTGTGCCTGAACTGATGTTTACAGAAGGTCATTCTTTGAATGTTATTAGCTTACGGCCACGGTGGCCAACATGTTTCCGCAATGCATACTCGCTTTCTAGAAGGGATGAAAGCCTGAATCTCAAAGGATTTAGCAAAGTAATGAAAAAACGCAGACAACTACTTGGCGGAGACGTGAAGGATTCACGCATGCCACATGTCGAAGATAGGTGGATCTCTATTCTTCACAATGGAGAGAGTGGAGCTTACCTATTTTATGCTATTTTATCTAGTAGAGAGTCGTATGTTCTACCTAGGAGATAATAATATGTGCTAGCTAAGAGAGAGGACCTTTTTTAGTTTATGACATTATGTAGTAATGGTTAACTTGTCATGAGTTGTTAGATGATCAAGATGATGATACGTTGTTATGTGACTAAGGATGATGAGTTATTAGATGACATAGATTAGATTAAAGTGGATGGGTGCAAGTGATTAAGTTGGATTAGTAGGAAAATATAATGTTACGATGGCACACAAGTGTGGAATAAAGGGAATCCTTTCATTCGACACTTGTGTGTCATCGTAACATCATATTTTCCCTCTAACCCAACTTGATCACTTGCACCCATCCACTTTAATCTAAATATTGTTTTTGCACAATTATTATTGATGTTGTATATTAATATGTATAAACGTGTGTAAATACAATATAAATATAAAAAAGAAATACGTGTGTTTAGTAGTGTTGCGGTTTCTAAGAGCTCGCTACTGCTAGTGCACGATTAGTAGTAACGCGTGCTATAAAAGCTCGCTACTGATAACCCAATTGCCAGTAGCGCTGGGCAACCCGCGCTACTGCTGAAAGTTAGCTGTAGTGACGTAGCAGTACGTGGAAAACCCACGCTACTACTAGGCTTTTCCCTAGTAGTGTTTCAATACTATCACATTGTGGGAATTTTCCATCCCGAGGCCTTCTTTTTCAAAATTAGTTCTCTCATAGGTACTCTGTTTTCAGTAACTTGCCAACTTTAGAGGGATTTTCAAGCTTGACAATATGAGGATATGGGTATACTTCACTCCCCAAAAGGTATAATCCATGTACATATTTACATGGGTATTGCTTATTATTAGTTAAGTCCCAAAAAACATTGTCGTTTTGATGAAAACATCTTCTTGTTATTGGTAAAGTCCCAAAAAACATTGTCGTTTTGATCACTTACCCCTCCCATAGTTGCCAAAGCTCATCCCATTCACCATTCACAGTATCACCAAGGTGTTTATTAAACTTGATATCACATTTCCCCTCTCATCGACAACAGCAATATAATGTTTGGATCAACCACAACATTAAAAAGGCAAGGGAACCAAAACTTGAGTGTTTTCATAAGGCTCCAACGGTCTTGGTAGAACATGATGCTTTTTCTATCACCCAGTTTGAGAGCTTCGCTTTAGGCATTACTTAACTTGCTATAGACCATCCCATATTTTAGAGCCTCTACATTCCTCCGAAAAATGGACTAGCATGGAATTACTAGATTGGAGCAATTTCCAGATCCTCACTTGGAGGGATAGGATGACAATTCTAGAATTGGTTTTGCCCCTAGCCCCCAAAATCATTTGCCTTACAAATTTGCCCTGGTTCATCGTTTGGTATTTGAACTTATTACCACATCCCTCCCGAAAGAGTCTTGTCCTCACACTACTCTCAAAAAAGGCCTGGTATCCATCTACTCACCAAAATTTATCCATATCAGAGTTAACACCCTCCGTAAAAGGTAAAAGCCCATTTTATATAGGGTTATTTTTATAAACAAGCATTAGATAAGACTGGCCTTCCTCCAGCAAAATGATACATTATTTTTACCAAAATAATAGGAAAGACCCCTAATCTGTTATTTTCATTAATAATCATGGTGGGTATACACAATGGGACGGTTACAAGGGGGGGAAATAAAAATAGACTAAGATAAATCTAGGCTCATTCATACACTGTCAAGCCATGAGAGCATACATTCCTTGAGACTTTCATTTGCCCGAGGGGGATACATTTCCTCTTGATTGGCCTAACATTGCATTTCCCAAATCATGAAACTTTAGTGTAAATTTTGATATGTAATTTATATACAAAGTGATATGAGATATGAACCATTGGATGTACGTCTAGAGGCTTAAAAATGACCAACATTTCAGGAAACTTATGAAGGAAGAAAACACGTCTTTTCTAACTAGTCTGTTACCCTTTTCCATTAGTTGCTTAACAAAAATGCAATTTTCTGATGCAGAGCAAAATGAAAAGCAATTTAGAAGAGAAAGTAAGTAGGTTTGGGCACTAGAAGGAAACATGCTACCTAGACCTTATCACAACTAGAGGGAATGCACCTGCTATCACCAACACACGAGAACCGTTCTATGAAAAGAACGAACAACTTTCAGGAATTAGCAACTAACATTACATACATACATGAATTGGTTTATAAATCGTATAGATTACAGATGGAAGATAACTTCAGCAGCAAAATGTCCTTTTCCTGAGACTCCAACAACTGAGTTCATCATCCTCAAGAATCAACTCCTCCATCAGTAGCTAGGACCATGAGTGAAGCCAGACGAGCAACTTCCTTCATCAGCACCCACACTCCTTTGTTAACACTATTTTTGTCGGTACCCTTGAGTAAACATGACGAGTACAACAAGAATGAGCAAATAGTAAAGATAACACTAACATGGAACCTGACCACACGCTTGTAAAATGTAATTTTGTTTCTTTTAGTCAAAATACCCCAACATATAACATCAATTTTGAGCATATAAAATCTGCTACCACTAGAAAGAAAAGCATAGAACCAAGTTTATCTGTTCCAGTTGCCCCCAAACTGCCCTAGCTATATGACATCCAAAATTTAAATACCTAGTGTTCTCACTACCAAAACAAAAGGAACATTTAGGATTACCCAACCATTTCCCTTTTTAAGTTGTCCATGGTAAAAATCTAGCCTATAAAGATTTTAATTTTCAAGGGTATAGGATCTTTTCAAATCCACTCGTTATAACCTAGCAAGTTTTCTCTAAGCAGGTACCCATATATTTAGTTGTGAGAATCCCATTCATGTGCAAAGGCCTAGGTGATGTTTTCAGGGAAGTACGCAACCATTTAATCTGTATCTTAGCAAGGATGCCATTCCACTGAACTAACATATCAGCCACCTGTCTCCTACGAAAGGTGATGACAAAGTTACAAGAAACTAACTCACAATTAGTACAATTTTGTTTTTGACATAAATCAAGAAACTTAAGAAATTGATCACAAAGTGGCATATTATTATACCATGGATTAATCAACAATATCATCAAGTTACCACTATTTATAATAATCTTTCTACCAGCCATATTGATCCCTTTTACTTTAAGGATATTTTTTCTATCAAGGAGAATAATTGAACCTGGACTTAACAGAATGCTCATTTTTTGTGAAAGCATTTATTGGGTCTCTATTTTCCATGACCATTTGTTCATAAGGCTGTCATTTTATTTTTATAAATTGAGGACCCCAACTCTCCTTTTTGTTTGAGTCTACAAATCCGTTCCCACTTGACTATATGGTACTTATTCTTACCCCCACCTCCTTCCCAAAAGAATTGTCTACGAGGCTTATCAAGTTTTTTGAGTGGTTTTATTGGATAAAAACATAAACATCAAATATGATCAAATCCCAGATAAGCTGGAGCTCGCATGATCAACCTAGATCCTAAAGAGGCAGAATTGGAAAATCCAAGCATCAAGTTTGTGAATCATCCTTGCCTCCAAAAAAAATCTTGGTCACAAGCTTTCAAATCAACAAAAGTAACATGAACACATAAATACCTATGGGGTACTGGCCCAAGAAGGAATCCAAAAAGATCATCATAGAATTCACTGATAGTGTTGTCACTACCAGCTGAGAATATCTCACTTTTTGAGTAATGCACTTTGAAGCCAGACATAAGGTCAAACATATACAAAATAAGTTTGATGTTAAGAAATTTGTAAGGACCAAATTATTTCATCAACACAGTACATAACAACAACATCTTTATTAATCAGATCAAGCGTCATTACAACAATCAAATTATTACTCTGGGCCTTAAGTATCATCATAGTTAAACATTCAGATGCCATGTTGAAAAGAAAAGGAAAAAGGCCCCACATGTGTAACCCCCTTAGCAATTTGGATGTATGGACCAATCGTGTCATTAATCTTAATGGAAATGATACCATTTTCCAAAACTTGTTTCGCCGAGTTTCACATTTTACATGAAATCACCTAACTTGGTGTTATTAAATAAGAAAATCCCAATTCACCTTGTCATAGGGCTTCTCAAAATAAAGTTTCATAACAAGAGACATTTTATTCTGAACATGAGCATGATGCATTAACTCATGCAAGGATAGGATTATATTCACAATAAATCTCATTATAAAAGCATTTTGATGCACACTAAACAATTCATCAGAAAAATGACCACCTCTCAAATCCAAGATTTAAGTAATACACTTGTAAATACATCTAAGAAAACATATGCGTCTACATTATTCAATCATGTTAGTATCACACATCTTAGGTGGCGGTGTAATAACCCCATAGTTAAGCCTATGAACACCAAGAGAGCCTTCTTAGAAAAGATAGATAACTAAAGTTATCTTTATGAATTATATCCCAACAATGCTGGTAAAATTCAATAGAAATGTTATTAGGTCCTGGTGCTCTGTTAGACTTCACGAAAAATAAGCATTCTTCATCTTCTCAAGAGTGAAGGGTCTAGTTAACAACATGTTACCCTCCTTACTGATTCTTTCCTCATCTTTCCAGAGATTAGATGAAACAGAGAAAAGGTTACCATGATCTATCCCAAAAGGTGTTTTATAATATGAAGTAGCATGTTGCAATAATGCATCAGTGCCCTCAATAACCGCACCATCACTATTAAAACAATGTAGAAGTTCTTCTCTTTTCCACCCATTAGCTACTCTATGTAAGTAGTGTTATTATCCCCCTGATGTTGGAAATATGCCCCAGAGATAATTTTAAAAGTATCGTTTATTTCAAAATTTATGATTAATGTTCATATTCTATGATATAACTACTATGGTTTTTGAGTCTCTGAAAACCAAGAGGCTCAGAGGAAAACTCATGTGCACATGTAGAGGTATAAACGGTAAAAAAATAGATTCCCAGTATTGCCTCTAGGACTAGATCAAGTGTTGCATGATGCTTATGTTTTCCTGATCATGGGAATAGTTACGAGTAATGATGATGCCGTCAACTTTGAGGGCACGTTATGGGAAAAACAGTTGCATTGACTTGACCCAAGCTAAGTGTTATACTATGAGATATTTTCATCACAAGTTAACGCATGCATTCCTTAGACCATGAGAGTATCGAGTCACTCCATACTGGACAATGCACTTTGGGTTTGTTGTAACGTCCATCGATATCTAGGGTGATCACAAAGGAAAATTATAGGTTCATGAGAAACATTTGAGGAGGGACTAGATAGCTCAATACCGGGACTTGCTCCTCTGACAATGGAGAGATATTCTTAGGGACCTCTCAGTGTGATGGTATCCATCATCGTCTGACCAAACACATTGTGACTTCTTCACATGGATACCACAAAACCGGATCGACGAAACAGAACAAAACCAGTAATGACAAATCTGGCAAAGTTTCATGTGTTAGTTCATAGGGTTGCCGATATATCTCGCCTCACTTTTTGTAAAGTATCACGAAGCAAAAGGAATAGCACATGGTAACTATAGGGTCATTCGATATCATTTGTGTGGGAATAGGGGTCAATATCGATGTGCACGGTTCCGCTATTGATCGTTGATCGGAAGGAGTTTTTCAATCATATCTATTTTTCATCGAACCTATAGGATCACACACTTAAGGTTCATCGATCTATTTAGCACTAGATGGTTACACTACTGCAGGATGGTCCAAAGAGGACACATCAATCACAGACCCTTCGTCGAAACTGTGTGCGATCCATCAATCGCGAACGGTATAGTTCAAGCTCCGTCGCCAATGACGAAAACCGTGCGCGATAGGGGATCCATCAAATACGATTCAGAAAATAGTTGCGTGTGCGATCTATGGCAGACAGTTTGTTCTTATGAACCATTTGTGATTATGGAACATAACAGAAACGGTAACAAACCACATACGTGTGTGTAGTGCAGCATACAGTTCACTCTGACAAACTGTTTGCACTGATCCAGCAGAACACAATCGAGTTAGCCTAAGAAGGAGTGTGTGATACCCGGCAAACAGTTCATTCATCAGAATTGTTTGGGAAGACCAATAATAACCCAAATGATTCATCCTGACAACCGTGTGTGTTGTGGGTACCCGACAAACAGTTCATTCATCAGAATTTTGTGGGAAGACCAAAAATAACCCAAACGATTCATCCTGACAACCTGTGTGTGTTGTGGGCAGACGGTTGCTGCTAATAATTGTATGAGATGTGATTTGCTCTATTTGCACAACATCTATAGGCTCTGTCTATAGAACACCTACATTAATGTTGCATAACCAACTTGAACATCCAGTTACATAAGTGACTACACAACACATGTATATTCCTCAATAAATTTACAAGAAGTAGATGATCAGCAAATCATACTGTTCTTCTGACGACGGTTGCCGACACTACTCTGCTTGTGGCTATCCCTCGCCGTCTGCAGGAAGGAGGCACTTCCTCATGTTAATTATCCTCCGATACATCTCGTAGCTTGCGTACGCGTCCTTTGCCGCGTACTTGATGTGTTCTTCATCTAGTTCGTTCACCCATGCCTTGTGCCAGACAGACTTGTCCTTGTGGCACTCAGCCTTCATGTCTTTGTAATAGGGGTCGATGATGGCCGCGGCGAGGTCAACCAGGGAGTCCTTCTGCTTCTTCTTCTTGCCGCCCCAGACCCTGTACTGACCTTGGATGTTGCCAAGCTTCTGGCAGGACAAGCCCGAATTCTTGAGCACCTTTAGATCGTTGGTGGTGTCCACTGTTGCGAACCTGTAGTCGGAGTTGTTGACAAACCTGGCGAAACGCTCGCAAGGACTTGTGGCCAGGTAGTAGTGGTAGACGAGCACGTGATGGCACACGCACAGCTAGGCGACGGCAACCTTCTGATCATGCCCGGCACGACCGCCGGTGTACTCGAGGTCGAAGCCGACCACTTTGTACTTGTCATCCTTAGCAAGCAGCTGCTCCAACGTGTTGATGGAGTTCACCACCACGACCGGGACATTGGTGTACCCCACCGAGAGGTCCGTCTTCTTGATGTGGATGTCCACTTTGACAATTTTGGTGAACTGTCGCTCGGCGCCGGCAACCGCCATTGGATCCACACGGGAAGGTTGAAGCGATGAAGAGATCGTGGGTGTGCTTCTTGTGTTGTGTGGCGCGATCGGAAGGTGGTAGAGATGAAGGAAAATGGCCACGGGAATAAATTGCGCCGGACGGCCTGGAATTTCGGCACGTCCGCATGGCAGTTTTTGCAGTGCTTAACTGCATGGTGGCACCGGGAGCGGCACAACCGCATGCATATGGCGCCCCGAACGTACGTGACCGTTCTCGCGTGGACGCCGGCAGAGCGAGTGTGCACGGAAGCAGCACAACACGCCGCGGCCGCATTAACCGCCTCATGCATAGATTAATTTCGCGACGGTGCGTACAGAATGACCGTTTGCTTTGTAGTAAAATGCAAACGGTTTATTATTATTAACCATTTGTGTACTTGTCATTTCTCCCACCTCCATCCCATCTTGTCACCGCGTTGCCGCCCGAGGATTCCAGTGCACGCTTCGGGAGCGCGCAGGTTCCCGCGCAAGCTTCCTGCCCGGCTCGTCGAAATCCCCCAAACACGCAATGCTTCGGGAGCGCACATCGATTCTTTTGGGCTTCCCATTCCCACGCAACCACGCTAGAACGCGTGCAAGCTTCCCGCCCGGCTCGCCTTGGCCGCCTGCTTTATAAACCCTCAAGGCCGGCGCCTCCACATCGCATTCATCCCCTCCCTGCCCGTAGCTTCTCAAGTTTGCTTCTCCCCCAATCGCCAATGGCACCTGTCCGTCGTCGCCGCTCCGCCACTCCGCCAGAGGGCAGCTCCAGCTGGGAGGCGGCACCACGTCGGCGGCATAGTACCCAGGAGCATGTAGTGTGAGTGGCATCCTTGTTGGTTGTGCGCACGACACCCACCACACGCTCCTCCATCTTTGCCCGGAGGCAGCTGCTGCCGACGACTGCCGTGGCCCCCACCCCATCGCCGGCCACCATTTTGGCGACCCCACCAGCGGCCTCCTTGGCCGCCACCACACCAGCGTCCGCCTTGGCAGCCACCCCACGGTCAGCCACCGGGGCCATCACCCGCTCCGCGACCGCGGCCCGAAGGCGGAGGAGGAGGCCGCCGCCGAAGCCCAGCCGCTCGGCTTTTGCGTCAGCGGCCTAGCGCGCTACATCAACTTCCTACATGAGGAGGAGGAGCGCCAGGTCGAGCACGCAAAGAGGCTCACCGCTGCCATGGCCGCAACAGACGCCGCAACTGTGGCGCGGAATGAGGAGATCTACGCCGAGTCCCGCCGCTTCGAGGAGGCGCGTCAGGAGCGGCGGAGGGCAGCAGCCGGCAGCCGACGAAATCGACTCCTCTAGCTCGTCAGTAGGCAACTCCTCCTCTGCCTCTTACTGAACGCGCTCGGCAGAGAAGAAGGCTGCTGGCAGTAGCACAAAGCCCCTCCGGAGTAGTATTAAGGGGCTATTTTGTTCAGTTCATCTAACTATAGATATGGTTGAACTGTCCCACCTACTTTAAATTAGCTAGTATATATAGTTGAACTAGCTATTTTAGTACGTGGTTGGCTACAAATGGGGAAAACTTTGTTCGATTCAGCTATCGAGTTGAACTATTTTGTACAAAGACCAATGCTTAATATATGAATGAAATCTATGTTTGCTGAATTTCAGATGCAAAAGTGCATCGTAATAGTGATTTTGTTCCTGCAAAATTTGACAAATGACAATGTTTCCAGTTTAACAAATGAAGATTTACTTAAGTCCACAATGCATTGTTGCTAAGGTCCCTTCATTTATGATTTAGCAACTAAACTCTTGCATGCATTGGTGAGTTTCCTTCATTTAAGTGTTTTGCCAAGGTTCACGCGCTTCGCATTGTTTCTTCTTGTGGTCAGCAAACTCATATCTATCCTCTTAATTACCTTCCCACATCAGATTTTTTTGCATACATGGCAACCTTAGTAGTTAGCACCAGTACAAGGTGTAGCATTGGGAAGGGCACACGGGTCATCATTCACAACCGTTTGCGATGACGCACTGAAAAAAAAACTTCGTGCCAGATTTTCGCTTGGCTTAGTAGGGAAGGAACCATTACCCTAGGTCTGCATACGGGTATTCAGTCTGAAACGTCTTTGATGACTGGCAAAGGACACGCCTCCCCGATGAGCGTGCGGAGGACACTGCTCGCATGCCACCCGTCTACTTAAACACCTGTCCGCATGCTACCTCCTTGCCAATACAGAGAGCGAGACGTGGCAGCACGTAAATGGTATGTAGAATATCCACGAATTATAAATAATACGCCCGTTTGCGATGGTAACGTGACAGATTTTTGTTCCAAAATGCCTTTGTTGGCTATTAATAATGCTTGCTCTTTCTCTCAAAGTGGACATTAAAAAGTAACAAAGCACATTTGTGCTTTATATGACGAGGCCCTGCCCAACATATACCTTGTGACTGTAGCTCATATTTGAATTATGTACATTAAATGCACATAAAACTCAATTAGTTTATAAAAAAGCCATACGAACCCTTTATAATTTCATATTTTTGCAGCACACACCTATTGCTTTATGTTGTTTCTAGAAAAATATCAAGGAGAGAAGAGGCATTGGATGTCGTTTCACCCACAGATGTGGCATGCATATTTTCCCTATCGGAACCATGTAGCTTATTGTGTGAGAAGCTCCGGTTTGTAAGAGGCTTGTGACAAAACATATCCAAGTTGATATTATTTTTTACCACGTCATATGTGTGCCTTGTCATGACACCATTCCTAGTTTCATGAATTTCTGACGGAGTTTTGGATTTACGAAAATTTTAAAACCAAGTTTCTCGATGTTTGTGGTCGAGCCAACATGCTGAGATGTTTGAAATTCATTCTCATTTTCTTGGATGTGACCTAACACATGCATCCAAGGATACATATATGATTTTTCAACCCATTTTGCTGCCCCGAACCTTGGGATTGGAGATCAAATTTGAATTATGCACATTATATAATGCACCAAAAACTCAATTAATGTATTTAAAAGCCAGATGATCCCTTAGTTTATTCATATTGTTGCACTTCGCACGTACATGTGTGTGCTGTTTCTATAAAAAATCAAGGAGAGAAGAGGCATCGGATGTCTTTTCGCCCGCATATGTGACATGCATATATAATATGTTCCCTATCGAAACCACAAAGCTTCTTGTGAGGAGCTCCGATTTGTAATGGGATTGTGCAAGAACATGTCCATTTTGGACAATTTTTTTACCACAACATATGTGTGCCCTTGTCACGACACCATGCCAAGTTTCATGAATTTCTGACGAGTTCTGGATTTACGGGAATTTGAAAAAACTAAGTATCTCGATGTTTGCGGCCGAGCCAACAAACAATGAGATGTTTGAAATCCATTCATATTTCTTGTGTGGGACCTAAACATGCATGCATGCATGCAGGGGAAGGCATATGATTTTTTCAACCTATTTTTCATCCGCTGGACCTTGTGATTGTAGTTCAAATTTGAATTATGCACATTAAACGGCTAGAAAACTCAATTAATGTAGTAAATAGGTCTCACGAACCCTGGAAAAAATCCATAGTTTAGCATGACTATCATGTTGCTCTATGGTGACTGTAGAAATAAATCCAAGGTGAGAAGGGACAACGGATGTTGTTTCGCACATAAAAGGTGACCTTGCCCATCGAAACACACGACTTTCTTGTGAGAATCGCCGTTTTGTAAGAGGCTTTGTGCCAAAACCTTTCCAAAATAGGGCAATTTTTCTACCACAACACACACAATAGGGCAATTGATGACACCATGCCCAAATTTCATGAATTTCTGTCGAGGTTTGCATTTACATAAATTTAAAAACTAAGTTTCCCAATGTTTGCGGTCGAGCCAGGACGATGATATGTTTGAAATTCATTCCCATTTCTTGCGTGGGACCTAAACATGCAGCTAGGGAAACGTGTATGATTTTTGACCTATTTTCATGCGTTGGACCATGTGATTGTAGTTCAAATTTGAATTATGCACATTACATGCCTAGAAAATTCAATTAATGTACTAAAAAGGCCAAACGAACTCTGTAATATTCCATTGGTTAGCATGACACATTCATGTTGCTCTATGGAGACTCTAGAAATAAATTCAAGGCGAGAAGAGACATCGGATGTTGTTTCGCACATAAAATGTGAAATTTCCCTATCGAAACCACATGACTTCTTGTGAGAATCTTCGGTTTGTAAGAGGTTTGTGCCAAAACTTGTCCCGAAGTGGGCATTTTTTTACCATGACACACATGAGCCATGACATGACACCATGCAAAGTTTCATGAATTTCTGAAGATATTTGGTTTTACTGGAATTTGAAAAAACGCCTTCTCAAAGTCTATGACCGAGCCAAAATAACTTCCATTTCTTGCAATGGACCAAAGCATGTATCCAGTGACACATAGATGATTTTCAACCCATTCAGGTGCACTCTAGTATGTGCTTAACTGCAGTTCAAATTTGAAGTATGCACATGAAATGTCTAAAAAACTCTTTAAATGTTTAAAAGGGCCTAAACAACCCTGAATAATTCCATATTTAACAGACACTCCTATAGTTGCACGTTCACTGCAGATAAATGTTATTGCCATCCAAACACCTTCAATTGCCGATGTAACTTCATTTTTCGTTTCAAAGCAATATGAAAATCAAATACATCGCAAACAGTTCTTGATCATGAAACGTGTGCGATGTAGTATAAAAATATCTTGGGCCAATTATCATATATGGCTTAGGCCGGAAGCTTCAGTACACCGCCGGCGCATCAACCACACAGTCACACTTATTCCCCCAGACCACTCTACTGTTCAAGCACCGCCGGTGAAAGATGGGGATCGGAAGTGGATCCGCGTCATGAGGGCAACTTCGGCGTCCCACTACGGCCCGAGCACGACTGCATCATCCATGAACGCGCTCACAACATCCTTGAGAGCGGCCGCAATCTTCGATAGGGCGGCTGCAGCCGCTGAAACAGCAGCTGCTGCATCTGAGATGGCGGCAGCAACATCCGTGACCGGGATAGCAAATGGCGAGAACGGCACAGCAGTTGTCCGTTCCTCGACGCCCGCCGTAGCCCTGATGGCGGCTACCCACGCCTATGCTGAGGCCACCCTTGCCAAGCTCGTGTCGGTCACAGCACAAATAGCAGCGGCTTTCTCCGACAAGGGTCGGCAACCTACGTCCGAAGAGTTGGCAGTCGCCGAGAGCGCTCGGGCAGTCGTCCATTCGTCGGCAGCCTCCCTTGCCAAGATGGAGGCCGTCAATGCCCGGACCGCGGCCGCCCACACCAGACTCATGGCGGCCTTTTCAAAAGAGATGGCGGACAAGGACTGCGAGATGCTTGCAGAGTATGTGGCGATGGATGCCATGGAGCCCCTTCCCCTGGAGGTCGTTCAGCCCGAGCTGGTCACGAAGGATGCGGCAGAGATCGGCGAGCGTCAGGCGGAACATTAATCTTTGTTTAGAGCGCTAGTCTTTTGTTAGAATAATGTTTAGGTTAACCAGCTATGTTTAATTGCTCGATTAAGTAAGTGCGGGCTGTGGTGTAGGCTCTTTTGTGTAGTACCCAAATTAGCAATTGATGTTAAATTATGCGACGACGTGGATGACCACTATAACCAGGGAAATTTGGACCAAAAATTTGCCGCCATATCCCCATTCCATCTTCCAATTGAAAATGAAATTGATGTTCATCACACACAATTTTTGGCACGAACCGTGTGATATGTAGTACCCAATCTTATGTCGGAAGCTTGGAGACAAACTTATGCATGTCCAAGTTCATCACACACGGGGTATACCATAGGCTTCGTTGGTGATGTCTTGATATCGAGAACTATTATGAAAAATTTGCACGTTCAATTTCATCACTGAAAGTGCTAGTTATCGACTAGAGGGGGGTGAATAGACGATTTTTATGAAACACTTCTGGAATCAGGTACTTTGCCGTCTGCCATAGTGGACGGCAAAGGGCAGGACCACCGACGGCAAAGCCTTTGCCGTCCGGCAGCAGACGGCAAAATTTCCGGCACTAGGAACTCCGGTAAAGGAGTGCTTTGCCGTCTGCCTTTATACAGCGGACGGCAAAGTGTTTTTGCCATCAGGCAGCAGACGACAAAGCGACTGGACGGCCTAAACTTGAGTTAGCCCCGTTAGTGGCTAACGGAGCCTTTGCCGTCTGCCACCCCCCCTTTGCCGTCCGCACCCTTTGCCGTCTGCCGCCCCACCTTTGCCGTCCGCTGCCTTTGCCATCCGCCATCCCTCATTTGCCGTCGTCCCCCCGCCACCCTCCTTTGCCGACGGCCACTCCTTTGCCAACGGCCACCGTCGGCATAGCTTCTTTGCCGTCCAGCCCCGGATGGCAAATGTACCAAATGGCATCCGGCTGGCACTCCCAGGTTGCACAGGTGAGTGCCACGTGTCACCGTTGCCGTCGGTGCCAGACGACAAAGAAGCTATGCCGACGCTGGCCGTCGGCAAAGCGGCAATTTTGTGCCAGTTTTTTCTGTTTTTTCTTATATCCACTTTTCACAGGCAAAATATGCTATATATTTATATATTTCACAATAACCCTACTGATGATCATCCAACAACAAGCACAAGCACAAGTATCCAACAAACATACCAAAACAAATGTCACATTGTTCACCATATTACAATAGTAACAAGTTTCACATATGTAGCAAGTTTAACATTGTTCATCGATACAAAATCACAAGCACTCCATCAATGCAAGCTTCCGTGAAGTGACTCTAATCTGCAAAATGGGAAATACGAAAGTTAGATGAAGAAGACTAGAATAAGAAGAAGATGATCAAGAAGCGGTTTTCTTCTCTCTATCTTTCTCCTCTTGTTTTCTTCTTCTTATTGCTTATTTGTGTCATTCGGGCGAAAGTTAGATGAAGAAGACTAGAATAAGAAGAAGAAGATGAAGAACACTAATATTTCGGAAGGAGCTAAGTTTGTCTTTCTTTGAGAAAACGAGCTAAGTTTGGGGCTTACCGTCCTCGTCATCACGGAGGAGAGGCACTGCGGTTGCTCGGACCGGTTTCACCTGGAGAAGGCTACCCTGGAGAAGGGTCGTGCGATGCGACTCTGGAGTTAAGCTGCACCAAAGATGATTTGCAATGTCTCGTTAGCATGATGACACTGAAAAGATCATTGCATTGAAATGAAACTCACCGTTGCAGCCGTGGTAATGACTGGCATCGACGGAGTGGTCTGGCCGGTCTTCTCGAACATAGTCTGCACATTTGGTTTTCACAAGTCAACAATATTCATTATTAATGAAACGAACATTAAATGCAAGATTTGACAAAAATGAAGAAGAATCTTACCACGAAGAGCTTGTAGATGGCCCGGTAAGACGCATCAGACCGTGCCCTCTCCTCCTCCAACAACCTTGCCTTCATGTAATGCTCCTTCTCCATCTTCTTTCCGCGGCATGTCGACTTCTCCTTCCTAATACGCCGCGAGGCGTAGTAGTCTCAAACAGCCTGCACCCGAGCCTCGTGCCGAAAGTTTTGCAGTAGGCGCTTGCATTGCTGATCGATAACCTTTGTCGCGGCCTTCTCGTATCCCTCCTGACACCTGTAGAAGGTCTGCAATCAAACGACACAACACTTATTAGTACAATAGCTAGCTATTGTTGATTTTTAATTGTGTAAAGGAGAAATTACCCAAAAATGTTTGATCACCATCTCCGCCCTCGTGTGGCACAAAACACCGTCGATCCTCTCCTCAGGCGGGGCCGGTGCAGCCAAGTAGTGCTCCCAGGTCAGTCCTAACTCTGGAACCTGACCCTCACCGGGCTACGTGACAAACCCCGGGAAGTTTTGCCTAACAAGGACACCAAGGATGCTATTGGGCCTGCGGGCATCCTTGGGTTGATGCCAACCCGTGCAGTATGACAAAGCCAACACATTAGATATTTGAAAAAACATGAAGGCAAAATGTTAAAAAAGAGTACTTGCACTTACCTGTCCCCATCAGGCCTAATCAACCACCTCAGCTCGTGGGTCGCTGGCACGGGCGGGAGCCGTGTTATACCACGCTGGTAGACGGTGGCGCCCTCAGGCAGCTGCTCGTCGTCGCTATCAGAAAAACGATCCCCGCCACCATCAGCATGGCCACTAGGCTCCTCCGGCCAGGTATCCCATGGGGTCTGCCGGGACGTGCCCTCATCCCTACTCTGCTCCGGAGTCTCGTGGGACGAAGCCTCTGGGACAGGAGTCGTGTAGGTCGATGGCTCGTCGACCCGAGGCTCGTGGACCGGACTCCGCATAGCCTCGTCCTCAGACGAGTCCACCCTAGCAGTCCTGTGCTCGGCTGAATCAGCTGGGGGTGGCGGCGAGGAAGGCGTAGCACCCACCCTACCTTTGCCGCGGCCATCTCTCCCTCCTCTCCCACCTCTACTACCTCTCTTCTTCCCCCGACCTCCTCTCACGGGGGTCGACGAAGAAGCGGCCACCGGTGTATGCAGACTAGAGAGCAACGCTCTCCGGAGAGAGTTGGCAGGAATGGAAGTACCAATACCACCCTCCGACGAAGGAGCCGCGGAGTGCTCTCGACCCTTTCCCACCATCTTTCATCAACTGCCATGACAAATAGTAAACGAAAATAGTACAACATAAAATTGAATACCGACATGAATAATAAAATGTATATAATTTAAGTGTATCATCATATACCTAACATGAACTAAAAGTTGATTACCTGACATGAATTAATAATAATCTTGATCGTCTATATATTCTCCGGGATCAATAAATGCATCATCATCATCATCACTATCATCAATAAATGCATGATCATCATCACTATCAGGAACAACATGTGGAAGGCCTCCTTCATGTAATCGGTTAAGCATTGACAGGTCATCCGCATCAGTAACCTCTTCTTGTTCTGACTCTTCCTGTTCCGGCTCAGGGGTTAAGTCGGATTCATTGTCGTTGTCTACTTCAATGTTCCGGGGTGAAGTAGAGCGGTTCTTGAAACGTTTTTTGGAAATACGTGTTTCTTGGAAGAATTCTCCTTCATATGTGTCTTGGTTAATGTGAGGTTCATAATCCTCTTCATTGAGGGGAGGTGGTCTAAAATGTGGCGGCACTTCATAAACGACATCCCAACCTTTCAGGTTTGGATCAGTTTGGCAGGCCCACGGTAGATAGAAAACTTGGGTCGCCTGTTGAGCCGTAATATAGACATCGAGCACATCTAAATAGGTGCTTTGTTTGATTTCGACTAGCCCTATATGTTCATGAGTCCTTCTAGTCTCCTTCGGCTGGAACCAATGACATTTGAATACTACGACATTCGGTGGGTTTTCACCATAGAATAGAAGTTCATAAATTGCTTCAACTCTTCCATAGTACTCTGTACCTCCTTCGCCGATAGCAGAGACATAACAATTTGTAGTCTTCAGGTCGGGCATAGATAGCTCTTTGCCAAAGGTACGAAAGCGATACCTATTGATGTCGTATCTGTCAAATGAACGGACCATATAGTCAAAACCATTAGCGACTTGTCTCAGCTCGGCGTCCATAGACTCTGAATTAGCCTACAAGTTTAATACGAAAGGATTGTTGCATTAGCCGCAAATAAGACGAAGAAATGAAATGGTCCATTAATGGTAATTACCGTTTGTTTGAACCAAGAGATGAAACCGGGATAGCCATCTCCATGCTTCGCCAGGAGCTCATACTCTTCGACGGAATCCTTTTGGATGACCACTCCATCCGAGAATTTGGCGACGTATCGACTATATGAAATATCCGGGAATAAGAGCAGTTCTAAGGAATTACAACTTGCGAAACAATAATGTACCGACAACTTACTCGATGTACGGCCGCACTTCTGTTAGGTTGTTGAAGATATACAACGAAATGGTCCGCCATTCATCGACATCCAACGCTTTTGCTTTAGAAGCACCGGTTGGTGCGAGCTTCCCTTTGAATAGGCTGAGGTTGGATCGACTTTTTTTGGGTCGCCATCATTGTACCGAGGCTTCGGATTATGCAAATGACGAGTTTTGGCTTCGTAGTGTGCTGTCACGAAGTTTGCCGCCTCCTCAGTAATGAATGCCTCGGCCATCGATGCTTCAATTCTACGTTTATTTTTACATTTTGCTCGAAGCGCCTTCTGCATCCTCTCAGTTGCGAAGCACCAACGATTTTGCACGGGCCCCCCCAATCTTGCCTCGGTCGCGAGATGCAAAATCAAATGCTGCATTGGATTAAAGAAGCCCGGTGGAAAGATCTTCTCTAACTTGCATATCAACTCCGACGCCAACTCTTCCATTTCATCTAGCACGCCAGGAGATAGTTTTTTCACACAAAGAGAACGAAAGAAATAGCTCAGCTCTGCCAGTACTAGCCATTCATCCTCAGGGATAAAGCCACGCAGCATCACCGGCATTACCCGCTCAAGCCATATGTGCCAATCATGACTCTTGAGACCAAATATCTTCAGTTTGTCAAGACTCGCTCCCCTCTTTAGATTCGCTGCATAACCATCGGGGAACATCAAATGCATTTTCACCCACAAGATCATTTCCCTCATAGCCGGCCTTCCAAGATTGAACCATGCCTTTGGCTTAGTCCAGATCTGCTTTCCTTTCCCTTGTCGCATGTTTTGTAACGGTCTGTCACATAGAGCCTCCTGATCGATTCTAGCCTTAGGACTATCCTTTGACTTCCCCTCTATGCCGAACAATGTACGAAAAATGGCCTCGGCGATATTCTTTTCAGTGTGCGTCACGTCGATGTTGTGTGGGCAAAGGAGGTCTTTGAAGTAAGGAAGATCCCATAAGCATGACTTATGAGTCCATGCGTGTTCCGTATTATACCCTTTGAAATACCCAGGACGTTTTGGATCCGACTCGAGAGCGTTTAACTGATCCAGGAGCTGTTGACCTGTCAACGCAGGTGGTGCAGATTTTTTGACAACTGTACCTTTGATGAAATTCTTCTTGTCTTTTCTGAACTTATGGCGAGGATCCAGGAACTGTCTATGCATGTCGAAGCAAGAATACTTGCGACCCGCCTGCAGCCAATGGAACTGAAGAGCTGCCTTGCATGTGGGGCACGGGAACCTTCCATGCACACACCAGCCAACGAATAGGGCATACGCCGGCAAGTCATGCGTCGAGTACATGTACCACACATGCATTTTGAAGGTTTTTTTGGTAGCGGCGTCGTATGTCTTGATCCCATTATCCCAAGCTTGTTGCAATTCATCCTTAAGCTGCTGCATGTACACATTCATATTCTTCCCCGGATAGTTGGGCCCTGGAATTATCAACGTCAGGAAAATGTTCTTTCTTTTCATAATCTCTCCGGGGGGGAGATTGAGTGGAATGACAAATACAGGCCAAAACTGTATTGGGTTGCCGTCATACCAAACACATTGAACCCATCCGTGCTGATGGCGACTCGAGGATGCCTTGGATCTGCCGCTTTATCGTTATGTAATGCATCGAAGTGCTTCCATGCAAAAGCGTCTGAAGTGTGTACCAACACCTGATTCCCATCTGCATCTAGTTCGGTTCTTTTGCCCAATTTATGCCATGTCATCTGTCTGGCCATCTCTTCGACCATGAAAAGACGTTGAAGTCTTGGTACGATTGGCATATAGCGAAGAACGTTAACAGGAATTTTTGTCTGCATCTTCTCACCCATACCGTTGTCTACGACAACATACCTGGAAGACATGCAAATGGGACAATAGTTCAAGTCCGCATACTCAAGCCTAAATAAGGCACATCCACTCTCACAGGCATCTATCTTCTCATAGGGCATCTTAAGTACACGGAGAATTTTGTCCGACTGGTACAGGTTTGCAGGCAGTACATGGCCTTTGGGTAGAAAGCGTCCAAATATTGTCATCATCGCGTTGTAGCATTCTCTGCCCAGGTTGAATTGAGCCTTCAGAGCCATTACTTGCGCGATGGCATCCAGCTGACAAAGCTCAGTGTGCTCGTGGAGAGGACGTTTTGAAGACTCCAACATTTCATAGAATGCCTTTGCAGATTCCTCCATCTCATCGTCCGAATCCCGAGCATCATCAAAGTCTTGCACCATGTCTTCGATCCCGGTACCATGCTCGTCGGTGCGATGACGAACCACCTCAGCTCTGGCACGTTGGGCAGACTCACCATGAAAAGTCCACACCGTATAATTAGGCCTAAAACCCCACTTCTGCAGGTGTTTAACCATTTCACCCTCTGTCTGCCTTTTATAGTTGTCGCACCGGGGACAGGGACACCAAGTTTTTTCCTGGCCAATTGCAAATGCGGCTCTCAAAAACCCCTTCGCATTTGTTAACCATTCTTTGGTCATGTCTTTCTGACTGGTGTGACCGGTGTACATCCACGCACGATCAGTCATCTTGCCTAGCTACTCGACACACAAGAAATATATATATATTTCAGCATATATATTCATCAGTTAATCAAGTTTGTCAGTTTTATTACGTCCATGCAACCTACACGCTAATAGGTTAAGATAGGTCCTAATCCCACCCGAGTATGTGTAGATTGGGTTCGTTTTCCCTTATGCTCTGCTCCGGATCCTATGCAGAATTTCGACAGCACCTCCCCGCTGTTCTCCTGATACACGTCTCGGCAATAAGCAGAGAGGATGTGTACCCGGAGAACAACAGGGAGGCACTGACGAAATTCTGCATAGGATCCGGAGCAGAGCATACGGGAAAACGAACCCAATCTACACATACTCGGGCTGTCCATGGATAACATTGGACAATTCGAAAGGACGGCGGTTATAAATATGCAAAGACATGCATATTTATAGATGTCGTCCTTTCGAACGGGAGACGCCTAGGTTACGAAACTTGACATGAAAATAAAATTAAGTGACAACGGCATGACAACAAGAACAGAGCAAATAGGGGAGGGTCGGGGAGGAGATGACAGTAGTGCTCACCACTAGACCGTGTAGGGTACGTAGTCGCACGGGGAGGCCGTCGAACACCAGCCCTTCAAGCGACGAAAAGCTACACATTTAGATCCACACGATCAAAACGAATATTCAATCCCGATAGAAAAATCTCTCTATGTATGACTACTTTTCCACTTCTATTTTCATATTTTTCTCCTCTATTTCTTCTTCTTCTCCTCTTCTTCTCCTCTTCTTCTTCCTTTTCTTCTCTTCTTCTTCTTCTTCTTCTTCTTCTTCTCTTCTTCTTCTTCTTCTTCTTTTCTTCTCCTCTTCTTCTTCTCCTCTTTTTCTTCTACTTTCTCCTCTTCTTCTATTTTTCCATTTCATCTCCTCCTCCTCCTCTTATACTTCTTCTTCTTATTCTTCTTCTTCTTCTTCTTTTCATTTGTCCTTTTTCCTTCTTCTTTTCTTCTTCTAACAGTAGGTAGCTAGCTAATTTCTAATCTAAAAAATGAAAAAAAACAGAAAAAATGCAGAAGAGGGGGGAAGGGAGGAGGCACAGAGAGCTCACCGGCGGGGGCGTCCGGGCGGCGGGGGCGTCTGGGTTGCCAGGGCGGCGGGGCGGCGGGTGGGTGGTGGCGGCGGGTGGGTGGGGCGGCGGGTGGGTGGGGGTGGCGGGGTGGCGGGTGGGTGGGGGTGGCGGGGCGGGGGCGGCCGGTGGGGGTGGCCGGGCGGCGGGGCTGCGGGGCAGCCGGTGGGTGGGGGCAGCAGCTGGTGGGCGTCGGGGGAGGGAGGGAGGGAGGCGGGGGTGGGCGTCGGGGGAGGGAGGGAGGGAGGCGGGGGTGGGCGTCGGGGCAGCGGGTGGGTGGGGGTGGCGGGGCGAGGGGCGGCCGGTGGGTGGGGGCGGCGGGGCAGCCGGTTGGTGGGGGCGGCGGGGCAGCGGGGAGAGGGAGGGGAGGGATCGATGAGGGAGGGAGGAAGAGAGGGAGAGGACAGAGGGGTGGGGGACGGCCGTTATTAGGGCGTCGCCTTTGCCGTCTGCCAGCCTACCTTTGCCGTCTGCTGGCAGACGGCAAAGAACTGACCTAAGGGGCGCAAGGGCCCGATGGGCCCAGCTAGCCCTTTGCCGTCTGCCAGCTTCCCTTTGCCGTGGGCCGTTTTTTTGCCGTCTGCCCTGCTTGCCCTTTGCCGTCAGCTGGTTGACGGCAAAGAACCAGCCTACGGCAAATTCATTCTTTGCGGTCAACTCACCCTTTGCCGTCAACTTTCTGCCAGCAAACGGCAATGACTTTCTTTGTCCTCCGCCTGCTGACGACAAAGAGTCGGCTGACGGCAAAATCCCTGATTCTAGTAGTGAAAGGCTTCGAAACAGTGAATGTATTCGAACTATGTGGAAACGTAAACAGGATCAGGTAGGGATACAATCAAGGATCTAGACAGGGCATGCAATGCAGTGAAGACATTCAAGCAAGTTAAGCATAATCATCATGAATACTAAGATGAGTCGAAGACAAACTTAGATGGTATGAAGATAAACAGTTGAAATGAATATCTTCGGAGAAAATCTTGGCGCATTGTTCAAGCACTAACTTCAGAGTTCAGAGTAGGAACGAAAGAGAGTGAAGGATAGAACTAGTTGCTTGACGAAGACACATGATTTGTTGGACCAGTTCCAGTTGCTGTGACAACTGTACGTCTGGTTAGGGAGGCTGAGATTTAACTCAGAAGACCTCGTCTTCACCTTATTCCCCTTGAGCCAAAGTCACTTAGACAACGCCCAATCACTCAGGTAAGTCTTCAGGGGAGACTTCCGAAACTCGTACAAACTTGGTCACCCGGCAGTCCACAATGACTCACGGACGCTCTAGACCGAGACGCCTAATCGTCTGGAAGATCACAGTCTTCAAGTGTAATAAGTCTTCAGTTCTCTCAGAACAGAATGACTTCGGTGATGCTCAAACACAGTAGCTCTAGGTGTTTAGGTGTATCCTCGCAGGATGTGTCTCTCTCAATGTCTTCGAGGTGGGTTGCTCCAAAACGACAACAGCCGTATCTCTCTCTGAGCAGCCACCTTCTCATGGTGGAAGGGGTGGGCTATTTATAGCCAGCGGGCAACCCGACCTGATATGACCGAAATGACCCTGGGTCAATGGCCAACCGACACGTGTCACAACGGTCGGATTTTGAACGCACGCGGCAACTTTACTTGGGCTACAAGTAAAGCTGACTCAACCAGCTCCGGAAGAGTTTTCCTCTCAATGTCTTCGCTCGAAGACATGGGTATGGGTTGAGCATCACGTCAGTCTCTGACTTCGATCACATCGACCCCACTTAACAGTACGGTGGTTCCTATGACTCGGGAAAGAAGAAACAAAAGTACCAAAAGACTTCGTCTTCGCGTTTCATTATCTTCGGATGAATGTCTTCGTCCACCACCAATGGCTTCAGCCGTCATCAATGTCTTCGGACATTTTTGGGGGTCGTCTTCGACGGCTAAACCGAAACTCCAGGGACTTCTCTCTGTGTTAGCCTGTGATCTCAAAAACACATTAGTCCCTCAACCACGTTTGTCTTCAATACTCCAAAACCAAACAGGGGTGGCACTAGATGCGCTTACAATCTCCCCCTTTTTGGTGATTGATGACAAGCTGGTTGAAGTTTTCAACGGGGATAAAAATATGTGAAGGTAAGGTTTTGAAGGTTTTGATTGCAAGATATAGAGAGCTCCCCCTGAAGATGTGCATATGAAGATTTTGCTTTGAATGCAAATGCACATGGCACGTTGTAGTTTTTGGAGAACTCCCCCTATATCTTGTAATCTAATCACTATGCATTTAACAGATATAACTAAGATAATGAAATGGACAATGAAAAATGGGCGTCTGCAGAATGGCTTCGGGCGCATAAAATAACTTGAAGAAGCGCCAAAGAGTACGTTAAACAGAAAGTGCAGACGTCCATCAAGACTTAAGTTTTACAACCAAAGGCAGCAAATGTTCGGAAACGAGAGTTGTAAACTTAGCAAAAATAGCACCCAGCCCTTATAACTAGAGCCGTTTGAAGACTATCACCCAATGCTTCTCCCCCTTTTGTCATCGAATGACCAAAAAGGTATGAAGACATTGAGAACTACACGTCCCCAGCAGGTGTTGATGAAGACGGTGCAGCGGGGTCTTGAGGTGCTAGTGCAGAGGAGCTTGGTGTAGTGCCGTGACGTCGAGTCGATGGAGGCAGAGAGGTGGCATCATCAGCTTCATCTGCGAGCCTAATGTTGACGGAGGGAGGGAGTCTGACTCCATTTCTCCGCACTTGGAGGAGGGGCGCCAAATTTGTAGCGTTGTTTGAAGCCATCCTCTCGAAGATCATCTGCAGGTGCCAGCATGGTCAAAGTCTTCCATGAGCGACGACCAGTTTCATACGCCACAAATGCATTCTTGGTGGCAAGGTTGCGAACATGATTAAGATCTTGCATCATGGAATGTATTTGTCTTCGTGACCACTCATGATGACGATCCTGCTTTTGAATCAAAGAAACAAGAAGCTCTCGGTCAGTGAGTGCACGTTCTCTCCTTGGCAGTTTTTGGCGAGGCAAAGTGCTAGCAGTGGCTTCAGTGTTGGTAGCAGCAGATCTTGGTTGACGAATTGCCCCAATGAGTCTTGCCCTTGAAAGATCAGATGGAAGGTGAAGACCTTCATCGTCTGCAGTGCCACTTGTGCCTTCCATAATGGGGTTCTTGCCTTTGGATGGATATAGATCAGCATGGACAACCTCAATATCAGGAAGATAGATGCCATGGTTGCGAGCTGAGGGTAGAAACTTGGTGCTGGTTCTATACTTGATGTAACGCATAATCCAGGGAGCTAATATCTTCGGTTCGAAGAGATTGATGCCGCTTGCTGCAAGGTTACGAAGAAATAGGTCTTGAAGATTGAACCTTACGCCATAGACAATGTTGTAGATTAAGGTCTTCAGAGGCCCTTCAATCTTGCGAGAGGAGTTATGCCCTTTGATCGGCCACAGTGTGTGCCAAAGTATGTGATAGATGGTTGGGCAGATACTGAAGATTGTCAACAAAGAAAGAGGTAGGCAACTCTTCATTCTGAGCCAATGGCTTCATCAGCGTGAGCATTTCAGTCATATTTGGCTCAGGCATATGGCAAAGGCTTCGTGTGGCAGCAGCATAGGCGTCAGATCGTGGATCCAGTTCTTCTCCAGAGGCAGGAAGTGGTGTAAGGGGAAATAAATCCATTGCAGAGGCAGTGATGTGTTCATCTCAAATCATAAAGTCCAGCTTCCAGGTTTTCAAGTCACGGCCAAAATCGGAGATGTGGAGAGTGGCATAGAACTGGAGAATGAGTTCTTCATTCCAGTCTTCGTGATCTGTGCAGAACGCCAGCAATCCAACATCGCGAAGACACTCAAGAGCTTGATCAAAGCAGGGAAGACCTTTCATAGCTTCAAAGCTGAGATGCTTGTGGGAAAAGATCCTGTTCTGACCATACAGCACACACATGTAGTATTGACGCTGTGGTGCACTCCAGAAACGATCAAACTGAATCTTGGGATGATTGTAAGGATTCCTGTCTGAATCCAGAAATGTGTTGTTCAGCCTGAAGCATTGGACATCGAAGACTTGAGGTCTTGCTGGGCCTAACTGACGAATACATGGAAGTCTTGGCATCGGGTTCATGACTGCTGGGCAACGCTGAATGTTGAATTCAAACTGGGGCCCATCCATGGTGGTGCAACCATTTTGGGCCATTTGACCGGCACCATCTCTCCTTCCCGATTGCGCGCCAGCACAATGTTATCTTCATTGTCTTCAGTTGATGGCATGGCAGGAACAGGAGGTCCATCTGGTGAGGGGGCATTGGCTTCGCCCATAGTTGCATCAGCAGCATTGTCTTCGGCTGCCATGGCTTCTGTTCCAGGTTGGCTGGGAGGAACATCTTCAATCCGCAGCACATCTTCGACTGCTGCAGTCGGTGAAACACGCACTTCGTCCTCCTGAATAGGGGACATGAGGGCACGAGGTCCTCGACGAAGTCGTTTAAGTGGAGAGGTGCGGTTGGTGGTTTCAATCTCTTCTGGGGCAAATGGAGATTCAGGTGAGGCTGAGACTGGCGGGAAGAATGGAGGTGATGGTGTACCAGGTTCAGCTTCAGTAGCTTCTGGCCGGAGGGGAGTCCCAATGTCCACGAAATCACTGGTAGGTTGAGGGGAGTGGACCATTGGAGCATCCACTTGTGGAACATGTTCTGGCTCGACATTGTCTTCAGGACCAATGTCTTCATGAGCATTGTCTTCAGCTGCGGCAGTATCTTCGGCAGCTGGTATCTCTTCAGGTTTCTGAGTCTCTGTGGAAGCAGACTCGTGCAGTACAACTTGTCTTTCCAAGTTTTCAGATGCAGGGGGTGCCACAGAAATTGGCGTAACGATCAGAGGCTCGTGAGGAGCAGGTGTTGATGATGGAATAGAGGGTGGTTCTGGTGCAGAGTCTTGCGCTGGTTCTGAAGGCTTGGATTTCCTTGTCTTCAACCTCTTTGGGGGTTGGGTTTCAGAGGCAGACGCCTTGCGCTTCTTGGCTTCATCTTCAGCTCGCTTTGTTTTCTTGCTAGATGAAGCAGTGGTAGAGGGGCGCGGCCGTGGATTAGCAAACCCAGTGGGGAAGACTATGCCATGGTCCTCAGACCGTTCAGGGGCAGGCTGTTTCGAAGACATTGAAGCTTGACGTGAGCGAGCAATGACTTCGGGCGCAAGTGCAGGCTGACCAAGCGCCTTTCTCTTCAGCATGTCATTGTGAGCTTGTACCATGATTCTGGTCTTTCTCTTGAGGCGCGCAACAGCGCCCTTGATAGCTTCACATCTCTTTTCAAACACAGCCTTGAGATCTGTCATCGTCAGTTGATAGCCTTTGATTTGTTCAGCATTGAGTCTGTGCATATTTTTCTTGAAGAGCTCCTTTTCATGGCTGATCTTGGCCTTGGTATGCTTGGCCTTCTAGGCCACAGTCAGTTCCTCGTTCACAAGTCCTTGGAACATGACATTCAGGCCAATTGGGAGCTGAAGAGCATCAATTCTGATGGAGGGGTCGGCGAACCATTCATCTATGAAATGTTCAAAAATGACAGGGTCAATCAGAGGTAAGTCTTCAAGCCGCTTGGCTTCCTCTTCTTTCTGCTGAATAAGCCTGGCTAAGGCTTCATCATCAAACTCGTCATCTGACAGCTCAATCATGTTGGCTGCATCCATCAGGGATAGAGTAGGCTTCGGGCCACGAGAAGCAACAGCCTTCCTTTTCATATGCCTATGAAGGCGCTTCTTCCTCAGGCTCTTCTTGATTATCAGGTGGAGAGCGCGAAGCCTGAGGTGAGTGGACAGATGGCTTGGGCTTTGAAGCTTTTGACTTCTTCACAGGCTTCGGCCTTGGGGCTGGTGGACGTGCATCATCATCATCGTCAGAGTCATACAGTGTAGGATCTGAGCCACGAATGCTCGATGGATGAGGATTGTTGGGCATTGGGGGCCTGAGCATGCACGGATAGAAGCCCATATTGATGGCCTCAGCCTTTGTCTTCGGATGAAGATTTCTGTATACAATATCTGTCCAGGGTGCCTTCTTAGCATATTTTGCAGCATACTCGGCAGTCACAAAGTGATAATTGAACCATTCCTCACTCCAATATCTTCGAATCCAATGGATTCGATTCTTGCGCTGTGAATATGTTTCTCCCTCATCTGACTTGTATTGTTCATAAAGAGCAGGAGGAAGATCTTTTGCAGTATTTTTGCGTCTCTGCTTCCCTCCCTTCTTGACTGGATTGTTATCTGCCATTGGCTTCGATAAAGGCTTCAGCAAAGGCTTCACAGGATTGTGCAAGTGTGAGCATGCACCAGAGGATTCCAGATGAATCTGCAAATAGTTTGCAAATGAATTCAGACTATGAGATCCTAGTGATTCTGCTGCGGACATGTACCTGTGAAAGAGTTAGAGACGCGAGGGAAGAGGAGAGGTCATATGCATTCTCAGAAGATTTGGAATATAGCACTGTGTTTGGAAGATATTGACCTTATACCGAAGACATTCACTTCTATAGAGAATATGGTGATTTCAGATTTGTACAAGTCCAAGGATTCGTACAAGTGAGGAATCAAACCAATTTTCAGACCACAAAGTGAACATATTTGACAAGGATATATCTAGATCTAGATTCGGTTGAGTGGAAAGTGAAGAAACAACAACCGACAATTTTCAGTAAGAATTTTGGATCAAAACGCGGGGTAAAAATAGATCTTTAATTACCGCGATGAAGAACGAGACGAACTACTTGACGAGGCGGAGAAGCCGAGCGGTTCAATCTGCCTCACCCTAACTTGGTGGAGGCAGACAGCTACGGCGGCGGCTAGCGGAGGATGAACGCGGCTGGCGTGAGTACGTCGACGGAGAAGTCATGGCAGTGAAGCACTTTGTCTCCGGCGACGATGGATTTCAGCGACGGCGCTAGGGTTTTGAGCATGTGGGGTGGCGGAGGAAGAGGAAAGTAATAATGGAAGGGGGTAACTCGTATTTATAAGGGTGGAGGAGTTCAAACCGATAAGACGAATATACCCCTGTCTCTTCGGCTAAAGTGGGACACGTGGCATGCATGCAAACCACTTGACAACCCACTACCATAATCGAAGCGGCGGCGTGGGAGATGTTGCTAAAAACACGGAGACAGTTTATATTTGAGAATTAAATATGTGGTTGATTTGTCTTCGACTGACAAGGATGCAGTGAAGACAGTCAACACGTGTCAACATAGAATGCATATGACTGGATTAGAACGGACTGGACGAGGTAAGAACAGAGGAGAATGTCGGGTCCGATCACATTTGCCTAGGAAAAAGTCGAAGATAAAGCTATAGGACAAATGTTGTATAGGACAAAACTCTAATCCAAACGAAGATCTGCAGATAGTTTTCAACTGAAACACACGTGCAGATAACAAGGTTTTGTTCCGAAGATATTCAGCTCTCGAAGACATATGAAAAAGATGAAGTAAAAGCAATGTCTTCGAGATTGGTTGGTGGCATTACCCACCGTATAAGAATGTTTGACCTAGACACGGCGCACAATTATCGTGGTGCTCTGAAGTCATATTCTTCATTAATGTATTCACATTCAGATTGTAAGTCTTCATGAGTTGAAGACATACGTTACATCATGTGTTGTGCATCAAAGTCGTCAACATGCATAAGCGTTAGGATGTATTCCCATTTCAAAGGACATTTGAGGATTCTAAGATATTTAGCTCACACCGCAACTTGCAAAACCTCTTCTCATCCAAAGGCTTCGTGAAGATATCTGCTAGTTGATCTTCAGTGTCTGCATGCTTGATGTTGATGTCGCCCTTCATCACATGATCCCGAAGAAAATGATGTCGTATCTGAATGTGCTTCGTCTTCGAGTGCTGTACTGGATTGTATGAGATCTTGA
Source organism: Elymus sibiricus (assembly GCA_039707655.1). Lineage (NCBI taxonomy): Eukaryota > Viridiplantae > Streptophyta > Magnoliopsida > Poales > Poaceae > Elymus > Elymus sibiricus. Next base: position 85,880,006 of record CM077663.1, read on the forward strand.
TTGCACTCTCATTGTCGCAGTAGAGAGGTACATCCTTCAGGTTGATGCCGTAGTCCTTGAGTGTCTGCTTCATCCAGAGAAGCTGAGTGCAGCATGCACCAGCAGCAATGTATTCGGCTTCAGCGGTGGAGAGTGAGACACAGTTCTGCTTCTTCGAAGACCAACATACAAGAGATTGTCCAAGAAAGTGACAAGTGCCTGATGTAGATTTGCGATCAACTCTGTTGCCCGCTAAGTTAGAATCTGAGTAGCCAATCAGCTCGAACTTCGAACCCTTTGGATACCATAATCCTAGCGTTGGGGTGTGAGCCAGATATCTAAGTATTCGCTTCACAGCAAGGTGATGTGATTCCTTTGGTGCCGCTTGAAATCGGGCGCACATGCAAACGCTAAGCATTATATCTGGCCTAGATGCACATAAGTACAACAAAGATCCAATCATGGAGCGATATACCTTTTGATCGAAATCTTTACTATTTTCGTCAGTGCAGAGGTGTCCATTGGTAGGCATTGGCGTCTTGAAGCCTTTGGCTTCATTCATGCCAAATTTCTTGAGGCAGTCCTTGAGGTACTTTTCCTGAGATATGAAGATGCCATTTGGTTGTTGTCGAATCTGAAGCCCTAGGAAGAACTTCGGCTCTCCCATCATCGACATTTGATACTTCTCTTGCATCATATAAGCAAACTCATCACTATATTTGTTGTTAGTGCAGCCGAAGATAATGTCGTCCACATATATTTGACATATAAACAGTTCACTATTATAGGATTTAGTGAAGAGAGTGGGATCGAGTGAACCAGGTTTGAAGCCTTTCTTCATGAGGAATTCCTTGAGTGTGTCATACCAAGCTCTTGGTGCTTGCTTGAGGCCATAGAGTGCCTTGTTGAGCTTGAAGACATAGTCATGATGCTTTGGATCTTCAAACCCTGGTGGCTGAGCAGCATATACTTCTTCCTCAATCTTACCATTGAGGAATGCACTTTTGACATCCATTTGATACAAGCATATATCATGATGGTTAGCATACGCAAGCAATATACGAATGGCTTCGAGTCTAGCTACAGGTGCAAAGGTTTCACCGAAGTCAATACCCTTGACCTGAGTGTAACCTTGAGCCACCAGTCGCGCCTTGTTTCTGACGACTTGGCCAGACTCATCTTGCTTGTTGCGAAAAATCCACTTGGTGCTGATGATGTTGTGCTTCCTAGGATTAGGACGCTTTATGAGCACCCACACATTGTTCAGCTCGAACTGGTGAAGCTCTTCCTACATGGCTTGAAACCATTCCGGTTCCTTGAAGGCTTCATCTACTTTGGTGGGTTCTGTGATAGATACAAAAGCAAAGTGCCCACAAAAGTTAGGCAGTTGAGTAGCTCTTGAGCGAGTAAGTGGACCTGGTGCATTTATGCTATCAAGCATTTTCTCAATTTGGACTTCATTTGCCACACCTGGATGAGCATGGCGAAGACTTTGTTCGGGCTGCTGAGTATTGTCTTCATCAACAACATTATCTTTGGGTTCAGCATTGTCTTCGCGCTGAGTAGATGGAGGAATGATGACTTCTTCTACGACCACAGGTTCTTTAGGCATGATTTCTCCAGTGCCCATCAGTCGAATAGCTTCATCGGAGGGTAGTTCATCTAGCACAGGAGGCAGGTGCTCTCTTTGGGAGCCATTAGTTTCATCAAATTGCACATCTACAGTTTCAACAACCTTGTTGTGAAGGATGTTGAAGACTCTATAGGTGTGCGAGTCATTTCCATAACCAAGCATGAAACCCTCATGTGCTTTCGGTGCAAATTTAGAAGTGTGGTGTGGATCCCTTATCCAGCATCTTGCACCAAAGACTTTGAAATAACTTAGATTTGGCTTCTTACCAGTGAGAAGCTCATATGATGTTTTCTTGAAAAACTTGTGAAGATAAACTCTGTTGATGATGTGACATGCAGTATCAATGGCTTCAGGCCATAGCTTCGGTGGTGTCTTGTATTCATCAAGCATGGTGCGAGCCATCTCAATGAGAGTTCTATTCTTGCACTCCATGACACCATTCTGCTGAGGAGTATATGGAGCAGAGAACTCATGAGTGATGCCAAGGGTATCAAGAAAGGTGTCCAGGCCTGTGTTCTTGAATTCAGTGCCATTGTCACTCCTGATGTGCTTGATCTTGATGTTGTAGTTGTTCATACACCAATTTGCAAAGCGCCTGAAGACATCCTGCACTTCAGTTTTGTAAAGAATGATATGCACCCAAGTGTATCGAGAATAGTCATCAACAATCACAAAGCCATATAGATTTGCAGTGGTAGAGAAGGTGGAATAGCGAGTAGGGCCAAATAAGTCCATGTGTAGCATCTCTAAGGGACATGAGGTCGTCATGATAGTCTTCGAGCGGTGTTTGGCCCTGGTCATTTTCCCGGCTTCACAGCCACCACAGAGGTGGTCCTTCTTGAACTTGACACCCTCGACGCCAATGATCAGCTTCTTCTTGGCGAGTGTGTGCAAGTTCCTCATCCCAGCATGCCCTAGCCTTCTGTGCCATAGCCAGCCCTCCGAAGCTTTTGCTAGAAGACATAAGGCAACCTGTGGTCCTGCAGAGAAGTCTACCATGTACAAGTCACCTCTTCGAAAACCTTTGCAGACTTTGGTTTTGTCAGAGGCCATTAGTACCACACATCGAAATTTGCCGAAGATGACAAGCATATCTAAGTCACAGAGCATTGAGACAGACATCAAGTTGTAACCAAGGGATTCGACAAGCATGACGTTTTCCATGTGCTGGTCCCTTGAGATAGCAACTCTACCTAGCCCCAGCACTTTGCTGCTGCTCTTGTCAGCAAAGACAATGTGGTCTTTTGTTGGAGGTCGAAGAGTTTGCTCCATCAATAGGCTTCGATCACCAGTCATGTGACTGGTGCAACCACTATCCATGATCCATTCAGTGGCATTGGATTTGTCTTCCTGCATTGAGAATTAGTATGGTTCACCAAGGCATGCAACAGTAACATGCATTGATGTGAGATATAGCAGTGCATATTTATAGAAGACATTTGGACAATATGAATGATAACATTCGCATTAATTGTCTTGCGTCCAAACAAGATAGTTTTCGGTTCTCTAGAGATAATCTTCGGGATAGGCTTCTTCCTATCTGGAGACCCGATGCTGCATGAAGATATTAGTTCTTCTTAACCACCCACATGCGAAGGGGTGGCTTAGAAGCAATGAGACATAAGGCAGCATCAGAGAATTTTGGCAAAGTTGCCCTAATAGCACGTTTCACAGGAGGGTTAGTGTACTCAAATGAAAAAGCTGAGAAATTCTTGGTTGGATGAACATAACGGTTCATACCATTGTGCACATATGCATGTGTCATTTGAGTCCTTCCCTGCGAAACAGATTTGTTAGAGTGATCATATGAAAGCCTTTGTCTTCTCGAAGACATTGATCTGGGGTTTGTCTTCTTCTTGAGAGATGTCGTCATGACATTTACACGAAGCTTCTCAAGAAGACTTTTGGGAACCCAGATCTTTTTCAAGGGAGAGCCATTCCTGCAGTTAGTACCAACAAATCTTGCAAACACTTCACCATTTTGGCATTTGAACAGTTTATAGTTGGAATCAAAGGATTCATCAATAATGAGAGGATTCACACAGTTGAAGCCTGATAATGTGGAAGGATCAACTGAAGGACTTTTTGCAGCAACCCATGTGGTTTTGGGGTACTGCTCAGGTGTCCAGTAAGATCCATCAACATTGAGGTTTCTTTCGAAACCAACACCCTCTTTCCTAGGGTTTTTGTTCAGTATAGTCTTCTTCAGAACATCGCAAAGAATTTGATGCCCTTTCAGACTCTTGTACATGCCAGTTTCAAGCAATGTCTTCAACCTGTCATTGTCATCAGTGATAGCAGTGGCTTCCTTAGATGAGGGGTTAGGTGCCACAGATACAGTTGAAGATAAAGCATTTTCAGAAGCATTTGAACATTCAGCAGTTGAATCATTAGCTTCACGTGCAATACACTTTATGCATGGAGCATTAAATTCATCCTGAGCGGTACTGATCTGCTCTGCTAGGAGTGAGTCGTTTTCCTTCCGTAGGTCATCAAGTGCTTCCCTCAACTTTTCTAGATCAATCTTTTTCTGAAGATATTCAAGAGAAAGCTTTTCATGATCAGTTGAGAGGGCATCATGACGACTTTGGAGATCCTCAAACCTTGAACGAAGACTACGCATGTCTTCAGCCATAGTTTCGTTCAGACTCATCTCTTCGCGTAACAGGTCATCGCTTTTCTCTAGACTAGATTGCATTTTCTCTATAGCATTTTGTTGCTTGGTGGCAATTTTTACAAGTTTAGCATAGGTTGGTTTCATGTCATTATCAGATTCAGCGTCAGATTCAGATTCATGACGTGAGGACTTTGAGGATACCTTGGAGGCTTTTGCCATGAAACAGTAGGCTGGAGTAGTGTCATCATCACTGGCTTCGGTGTTGAAGAAGGAGCCATTGTCTTCGGGTTCGAAGACAGACGTAGAAAGATAAGCCGAAGCCATTGCCAGTCCAGCTGCTTCAGCATCAGATTCCTCCTTAGATGCTTCCTCAGCCTCAGAACCAGATTCAGACTACGATTCCATCTCCTTTCCGATGAAGGCATGGGCCTTTCCTGATGAACTCTTCCTGTGTGTTGAAGACTTTGCATACTTCTTCTTCTTCTTGTCGTAGGAGTCGTAGTTCTTGCTCTTCTTCTTGGATTCCTTTTCCCATTCAGGGCAATCAGCGATGAAGTGACCAGTTTTCTTGCACTTGTGACAGGTTTGCTTCTTGCTGTCCTTGGAAGACATATGTCCAGATCTCTTGGAATCACGTCTTGAAGATTTAGCATAGCGTTTTGACTTGGCAAACTTCCGGAACTTCCTGACAAGCAAGGCAAGTTCCTTAATTTCCAAAGTCTTCAGCATCATTAGAATTGCATTCAGAGTTGTCTTCGGATGAAGACACGGCTTTGGCCTTCAGCGCACGGGAGCGACTGTAGCTTGGTCCGTAGATATCTCTCTTCTCAGCTTGTTGGAATTCGTGAGCTTTCAACCTCTCAAGTATATCAGCTGGGTCCAAACTCTTGAAGTCAGGGCGCTCTTGGATCATAAGTGCGAGAGTGTCAAAGGAACTATCAAGTGATCTGAGTAGCTTCTTGACGACTTCATGTTTGGTGATATCAGTGGCGCCGAGTGCATTCAGCTCATTTGAGATGTCAGTGAGGCAATCAAAGGTTAGCTGAACATTTTCGTTGTCGAGTCTCTTGAAGCGGTTGAACAAGTTGCGAAGCACATCAACACGAGAGTCTCTTTGAGATGAGACACCTTCATTTACTTTGGACAGCCATTCCCAGATTTGCTTAGCAGTGTGAAGTGCACTCACATGCCCATACTGTCCTTTGGTCAGATGACCACAGATGATGTTCTTGGCGGTGGAGTCGAGTTGCGCGAACCTCTTCTCATCAGTAGGAGTAACACCTTCGCCAACATCGGGAATGCCCGCCATGATGACATACCATAGGTCGTTGTCAATGGCTTCGAGATGCATGCGCAACTTGTTCTTCCAGTAGGGGTAGTCGGTGCCATCGAAGACAGGGCACGTAGCGAAGACCTTGATTATCCCTGCAGTCGTCATAGCTAAAACTCCACGGTGGTTAAACCGAAACACAGAACAAGGGAGTGCCTTGCTCTGATACCAATTGAAAGTGCTAGTTATCGACTAGAGGGGGGTGAATAGGCGATTTTTATGAAAGGCTTCGAAACAGTGAATGTATTTGAACTATGAGGAAACGTAAACAGGATCAGGTAGGGATACAATCAAGGATCTAGACAGGGCATGCAATGCAGTGAAGACATTCAAGCAAGTTAAGCATAATCATCATGAATACTAAGATGAGTTGAAGACAAACATAGATGGTATGAAGATAAACAGTTGAAATGAATGTCTTCGGAGAAAATCTTCGCGCAATGTTCAAGCACTAACTTCAGAGTTCAGAGTAGGAACGAAAGAGAGTGAAGGATAGAACCAGTTGCTTGACGAAGACACAACATTTGTTGGACCAGTTCCAGTGGCTGTGACAACTGTACGTCTGGTTAGGGAGGCTGAGATTTAACTCAGAAGACCTCGTCTTCACCTTATTCCCCTTGAGCCGAAGTCACTTAGACAACGCCCAATCACTCAGGTAAGTCTTCAGGGGAGACTTCCGAAACCCGTACAAACTTGGTCACCCGGCAGTCCACAATGACTCCTGGACGCTCTAGACCCAGACGCCTAACCATCTGGAAGATCACAGTCTTCAAGTGTAATAAGTCTTCAGTTCTCTCAGAACAGAATGACTTCGGTGATGCTCAAACACACTAGCTCTAGGTGTTTAGGTGTATCCTCGCAGGATGTGTCTCTCTCAATGTCTTCGAGGTGGGTTGCTCCAAAATGACAACAGCCGTATCTCTCTCTGAGCAGCCACCTTCTCATGGTGGAAGGGGTGGGCTATTTATAGCCAGCGGGCAACCCGACCTGATATGACCGAAATGACCCTGGGTCAATGGCCAACCGACATGAGTCACAACGGTCGGATTTTGAACGCACGCGACAACTTTACTTGGGCTACAAGTAAAGTTGACTCAACCAGCTCTGGAAGAGTTTTCCTCTCAATGTCTTCGCTCGAAGACATAGGTATGGGTTGAGCATCACGTCAGTCTCTGACTTCGATCACATCGACCCCACTTAATAGTACGGTGGTTCCTATGACTCAGGAAAGAAGAAACAAAACTACCAAAAGACTTTGTCTTCGCGTTTCATTGTCTTCGGATGAATGTCTTCATCCACCACCAATGGCTTCAGCCGTCATCAATGTCTTCGGACATTTTTGGGGGTCGTCTTCGACGGCTAAACCGAAACTCCAGGGACTTCTCTCTGTGTTAGCCTGTGAACTCTCACAAACACATTAGTCCCTCAACCACGTTTGTCTTCAATACTACAAAACCAAACAGGGGTGGCACTAGATGCACTTACAGTCACACACGGAGTCTAACACAGGCACTGTTTGTGATGTTTTGATATCGCACACGGTTCTGAATAAGGGACTGTGTCCGATGGTGCTTTCCGCCCTAGTTTTTCGCTGCACCGAATGAAAAAATTTGGCTGCCGCGGAAATATCTACCTCCCTCGCCCCCCCGGTACCAATCAAAATCCACATTTACCCCTTTGCCTCTACCTTTCCTAGTCCAAACCTTCACTGCCTGTTTGCAGCACTGCCTCCTTGCCGGCGACGCTCCTTCCTGCTGCTCGGCCTCGTCCATCTAGTCAGGTAATCGACACCTCCCCAATACCCCCTCCTCCTCCATCCCACATGGCCCAACCGCCGGTGCGACACCTTCCACCCAAATCACCGCCCCATCCTCCAAATAATCGCCGTCGAAAGCCATGGTGCATGCAGTATAGCCAGGATCTGAAAGAGCATTTGGCAGCGGAAAAGCAAATCGCGGCTGCATGCACAGATGAGGCAGCGATGGATTCAATGCATGCTGACCCCCAGATCTTGGAGGAGCACCTCGCCATCGAGGCCACCGTCGATGCCTCGCGCGCTGACGCAGCCACGCCGTTGGCTGCTATAAACGACAACTCGTGATCTTTTCTCGAGGGCACCGCCGGTGCGTTCGACGAATACTTTGATGTGTTTTCTCAGCGTGCACGTGCTTACCTCAAGTCCAGAGCTGGCATGTTGGTGCCGGGGCAGGATTAGGCCACTCACCATTACAACGGGTGCACCCACGGTGCGGAGGCCTGGCCCTCTTCCAAGTTGAAGGAGCCCATCATCATCGATATCTCCGACGATAAGGAATAGCTTGTTTTTCTTAGCTTTATCACTAAGGACCTATGTTCACCTAGCTACGCCGATTAAGCATGTTTCATTTACTTGTTGCGTGTGCCGGTACTGACTTTCATTTAGAAATTCTAGTGAAATGTCCAATGTAATGCTACTGCAACCTGTCCTTTTAGTATGTTCTATTGTGCAATGCGGTGCTTAATTTGTTAACTATTTCGTTCATTTGTTGTGGTGATCATTTAACTATTTAGCTCAATTCTGCAATGTGATGTTCGATTGTTGTTGGTACAATTTTGTATTGTTATGCATGCGACGAATAAATCGAATTTAGATGTACTAAATACATGTGAAATATTTCCTATTGTACAATTCTGCAATATCTCCTAGTTCTTAACACGCTTGGTTTAGATAACTGGCTTTTCCATGTGGCTAAAATTAATCTGTTGGATCTGCAATGTGTTTATTTTCCATTAACATATTTCACTGATAGTATGCCAAATATCACTTATAACCTGATCAATATTTGTCTTAAATATGTTGCAAGGGGAAACAATGGAGGACATTGAAGTTTACCACCGAGGTTTGCACATCCATGGTCGTTTGGCTAATAGCACATTATTGTGCAATTACAGGAACCATTGTAATATTAATATTTTTAATAATTCTTTCTTGCACATGTAGGTCCAACTGTAAGAGGTTTAGACCCACTCTTCGACCCTTTTTGCATGTGGGGAAATGAGGTGTCCTTGAATATCAGTCAAATCAAGAAACTCAGAAAGATTGTTAAGATAAAGAAACTAGCTACGAAAAACAACAAGATGTTTGTCTGCACAATGAAGAAGACATCAGTCAACTATAGGATGGTACCATCTCTTTCACTTTGTCCTTTTCCCTTTGAGCCATTTCAAATTTTAGAAAAAATATTTATGCATATGTTTGTTTTCAGTCCTTCTCAAGGCAGTTCATCGATGATTACGTCTCAAACCATCTGTATGATCAAGAGGCGAGGAAGGTATCCATATATCACCCACGGTATAATATTGAAGTCTTCCTCAAGATGACCAAGGATGGGCGGGCAATCATCCACACTCACTGGCCTAAAGTTGCGAGGACCTTCAACATCATTGAAGGCTCAATATTTGCCTTCCGCTTTAACATTTTTCTAGATGAGACTCATTTGTCTATTTAACGTCTATGATGATACTTAATTTCGAAAGGTTTTAGATGTTGCATTTGAAACTTTGTCCTATTATGCAATTGGGTAGCTAGGCAGTATATGCATATATGATGTTGTACCCTTATGTAATTCAATTATGAAATCCTGGTTGCCGTACTAAGAATAAGAAATATATTTTGTGCTTGATATGAAATGTTAATTTGATTACTAAATGGATTATAAATAATAGAGCAATCAGGCTTATTATTGGGGTTCCCATTCCAGACGGTTTCTAGGACTACATTGTGGGCGATGACCTCAACAAACCGACACGGTTTCTACAAAGTTGGCGTGTTGGATCGGTGAGGAATCACACACAAATTCTGCTCGACAACTGTGTGCGTTAGGACACCCAATCACAAACATTTTCTTATAGCATGTGTGTGTGATGGGCAGCCCAATGCCAAACAGTTTCTTCTAGACACCGTGAGTGATGTTTTGAATAATGCAAACGACAAAATTATAACTATCATGTGTGGTGACCAGCCCTATCACAAATGATGTTATGCAGAAAATTGTGTATGATCTGCAATACGAATGGAGACGTAACCTTGGGATTCCCTGTGTGGGATGATAAGCTTATCTCACACGTCTTCCCCAATATGTCTGTTTGTGATGGCCCTTCGAATCGCAAACGATGTATTTTTGCCCATCATGTGTGACCGGGTGCAGGCATTGATACGTCTCCAACGTATCTATAATTTATGAAGTATTCATGCCATGTTTACAACAATTTTATATGGTTTTTGTATGATTTGATTAGAACTAACCCAGACTGACGCTGTTTTCAGCAGAACTACCGTGGTGTCTTTTTTGTGCAGAAATAAAAGTTCTCGGAATGGGCTGAAAATTTACGGTGATTTTTTATGGACCAAAAGAGACCCCCGAAGCACCGGAGCTGGGCCAGGAAGTGAGCGAGGAGGCCACAAGCCAGGGGGACGTGCCCTACCCCCCCCCCCCCCGGGAGGGTGCTCCTGGCTTGTGGACTCCTCGAGCACCCCCTTGACGTGAGACCGACGCCAAAATTTCCTATAAATACCAAAACCCCCAGAAAGAAACCTAGATCGGGAGTTCCGCCACCGCAAGCCTCTGTAGCCATGAAAAACCAATCGGGAGCCCGTCCCGGCACCCTGCCGGAGGGGAAACCATCACCGGAGGCCATCTTCATCATCCCGGCGGTCTCCATGACGAGGAGGGAGTAGTTCACCCTCGGGGCTGAGGGTATGTACCAGTAGCTATGTGTTTGATCTCTCTCTCTCGTGTTCTTGAGATGACACGATCTTGATGTACCGCGAGCTTTATTGATATAGATGAATCATATGGAGTTTTCCCCTCTCTATCTTCTTGTGATGAATTGACTTTTCCCTTTGAAGTTTTCTTATCGGATTGAGTCTTTAAGGATTTGAGAACACTTGATGTATGTCTTGCGATGGGATATCCGTGGTGATAATGGGATGTTCTATTGATCCACTTGATGTATGTTTTGGTGATCAACTTGCGGGTTCCGTGACCTTGGGAATCTATGCATAGGGGTTGGCACACATTTTCGTCTTGACTCTCCGGTAGAAACTTTGGGGCACTCTTTGAAGTTCTTTGTGTTGGATTGAACATGATGAATCTGAAATTGTGTGATGCATATCGTATAATCAAGCCCATGGGTACTTGTGGTGACATTGGAGTATCTAGGTGACATTAGGGTATTGGTTGATGTGTATCTTAAGGTGTTGTTTTAGTACGAACTCTAGGGCTGTTCATGACACTTATAGGGATAGCTCATAAGATTGATCGGAAAAGATAACTTTGAGGTGGTTTCGTACTCTACAATAATTTCTTCGTTTGTTCTCCGCTATTTGTGACTTTGGAGTGAACTCTTTGTCGCACGTGAGGGATTTACATATGATTCAACTATGTCAGTATTGTTGAGAGAACTTGCACTAGTGAAAGTATGAACCCTAGGCCTTGTTTCCAAGCATTGCAATACCGTTTTTGCTTACTTTTGTTACTTGCTACCTTGCTGTTTTTATATTTTCAGATTACAAAAACCTATATCTACCATCCATATTACACTTGTATCACCATCTCTTCGCCGAACTAGTGCACCTATACAATTTACCATTGTATTGGGTGTGTTGGGGACACAAGAGACTCTTTGTTATTTGGTTGCAGGGTTGTTTGAGAGAGACCATCTTCATCCTACGCCTCCCACAGATTGATAAACCTTAGGTCATCCACTTGAGGGAAATTTGCTACTGTCCTACAAAACTCTGCGCTTGGAGGCCCAACACGAGTCTACAAGAAGAAGCTTGTGTAGTAGACATTAAGATCTTTTCTGGCGCCGTTGCCGGGGAGGCTAGGTAAGCGGCACTCACATCCCGTCAACGAAGCTCTTTTCTGGCGCCGTTGCCGGGGAGGTGAGTGCTTGAAGGTATATCTTTAGATCTTGCAATTGAATCTTTTAGTTTCTTGTTTTATTACTAGTTTGGTTTTATAAAAGAAAACTACAAAAAAATGGAGTTTAGGTTGCATCAATTGGTTCGTCTTTTTAATGTCTTTCGTGAAAATGATGGTTTGGAAAATTGTGCTCAATTGGTAGAGGAAGAATTTATGAAAATACTTAATGATAATTCCTTGAATGATGAGCATGATTGCAATATTGCTAGTATGAATTCTCTGAATATCCATGATGCTAATGATATGCAAAGCCAGAAGCTTGGGGATGCTATGTTTGATGAAGATGATATTTTTAGTCCCCGAAGTTTTGATGAGCAAATTTGTTATGATAATGACATGCCCACTATCTATGATGATTATGATGATGACATGTATGCTATAAAGAGTGATAGTAAGCATGAAACTTGTCATCATGATTTTCATTTTCAATTGGATTATGCTTCACATGATAGTTATTTTGTTGAGTTTGCTCCCACTATTAGTCATGAGAAGAAATTTTCTTGTGTGGAGAGTAGTAAAATTTCTATGCTTGTAGATCATGAAAATAATGCTTTATGTGCTGGTTATATTGTGAAATTCCTTCATGATGCTACTGAAAATTATTATGAGAGAGGAACATATGCTTGTAGGAATTGCAATAATATCAAGTTTCCTCTCTATGTGTTCAAAGTTTTGAAGTTATGCTTGTTTTGCCTTCCTATGCTAGTTGATTCTTGTTCCCATAAGTTGTTTGCTCACAAAATCCCTATGCATAGGAAGTGGGTTAGGCTTAAATGTGCTAGTCATATGCTTCATGATGCTCTCTTGCATGTTTCAATTCTTATCTTTTATGTGAGCATCATTGAAATCATCATGCCTAGCTAAAAGGCATTAAAGAAAAGCGCTTGTTGGGAGACAACCCAACACTTTTCCTTTCTTTTTTTGTGTGTCCACATGATTAAGCTACTGTGTAATCATGTTTTATATCTTTTGTTTCAATAAAGTGCCAAGTAAAGCCTTTGGGATAGTGTGGATGATAGTTGACTTGATTCTGTGCAAAAACAGAAACTTTTGCTCTCAGTCCAGGAATTTTGTAAATTCACTGGAATGTGATTTTGATGTGACTTTTTACACATGATTGATATAAAAATTTCCTAGATTTTCCTATTTTTTCAGAATTTTTAGAGACAGGGAAGTATGGTTACACTACAGATCTTCACAGACTGTTCTGTTTTTGACAGATTCTGTTTTGCATGCATAGTTTGCTTGTTTTAGAGTTCCCATAGCTTATATTAAGTGATATAAATTATGGGAATGATATAATACAGTAGGTATTATGTGAGAACAATTATGAATCTTGTCTTGACAGTACCTAAGTGAATGATCTTTATTTATTATACTAACCCATCTCACGAGGTTCCGTTAAGTTTTGTGTGATTGAAGTTTTCAAGTTTTGGGTGAGACACCGATATGAGGAGAATAAGGAGTGAAAAGAACCTAAGCTTGGGGATGCCCAAGGCACCCCCAAGGTAATATCCAAGGAAGACTCAAGCGCCTAAGCTTGGGGATGCCCCGGAAGGCATCCCCTCTTTTGTCTTCAACATTATCGGTATATCTTACTTGGAGCTATATTTTTATTCGTCACATAATATGAGTTTTCCTTGGAGCGTCATTTTATTTTCTTGTTCTCTGTTAGGTGTTATTTGTAATCTTGTTTTTCAATAAAAAGTTCCAAGAATTGCCTTAGGATGCTTGCATTGCATGTTTTGATGAGTGTTGTGTAAAAACAGAAACTTTGACTGTAGTGTTTGAATTTTCATATTTTACTGGAACGTGGAAAGTTTCTGAAATTTTTACACAGTGATGTCATATAATTTTTTTAGCTTGTCCTAAATTTTCATAATTTTTTGAGTTACAGAAGTACACTGTTTTCATAAATTGCTACAGACTGTTCTGTTTGGACAGATTGCTGTCATAGTTTTGTTATCTACTTATCCAATAGTTTCCATAGCATATATTGGTAGATATAAATTGTGGAAATGATAGTATACAGTACCTAATGTTTGAAAATTATTATGCAACTTGTCTTGGCAGTACATAAAGAGTTGATTTATTATTATGTGTACTAACCTATCTCACGAGTTCTTTTCAAGTTTTGTGTGGAAGATGTTTTTGAGAATAGGTGAAACCATGATATGAGAGGTTTGAAAGAGATACAAAAGCTCAAGCTTGGGGATGCCCAAGGCACCCCAAGTAAATATTTCAAGAAGTCTCGAGCATCTAAGCTTGGGGATGCTACGCATCCCACCTCTCTTCATCAACAATTATCGGTTAGCCTATGTTGAGCCTAAATTTTTATTCGTCCACATGATGCGTGCTATTCTTGGAGTGCTATTTTTATTTTGCTTGATGTTTAATAAAATACTTAAGATCTGAAATTCTTAGATGAGAGAGTCTTCACATAGTTATTTAATTGTTGACTACTCATTGATCTTCACTTATATGCTTTGGAGTAGTTTTGTCATTTACTCTCGTGCTTCACTTATATCTTATGAGTAAATGGTTGAATGAATTGAATATCATAAATCTGAAATTAAATATGCTTCATATACTTATCCCATGGGGAGTAATGACTTCACACATAATAAGTATAGGTGGTAAAATTTATTGAAAGTTAGCAAACACCACATTGGTCACTTGAACATTTCATGAAAGAATATTGAAGGAAGAGAGATTCCACATATAAATATACTATCCTGGACATCTTCTATGATTGTGAGCTCATTAATTATTTTCAAACTCGAGCAAATTAGTTAAAATTGGACAAGGAAGACAACTTAATGAGTTATGTTTGGGTATATTTGTATAGAAGTTATATTGTTATGGATCCTCCAACATGTGGTGCTTGCTTCCACCTCATACTAGCCAAAACTTCCGCACCAAGTAGAAATACTACTTGTGCATCCAAACACCCTTAAACCAGTTTTGCCATGAGAGTCCACCATACCTACCTATATGCGGTATTTACCTGCTGTTCCAATAAATTTGCATGTGCCAAACTCTAAATCTTCAAATAATATTCTGTTTTGTATGCCCGAATCGCTCATATAGTGACTAGGGGCTGTCAGTATCTTCCATGCTAGGTGGGTTATTCTCACGATATGTGTTGATTCACTATCATTCACGAGAAAGTGGCTGGTATTCGGGATGCCCAGTTCCATGCTCAAAAAAAAATCAAATCAGAATATAATGAAACAAAACTCCCCCAGGATTGTTGTTTGTATGGACGGTACCCGTGGATTCGGCTCGCCGTGGAGTGTGATTGATTGGTGGAGGGGGAGTAAAAACTTAACCATTCTGTTTGGGAACCGCCTATAATGTATCAAGCATGGAAGATACCGAGATCTCTCGATTGTTATGTTGACAATGAAAGCATATCGCTCAAAATTATTATTCATCTCTGTTTTAAAAATCTCGAGATCTGGCACCTTTGCAAATCAATGCTTCCCTCTGCGAAGGGCCTATCTTTTACTTTCTAGTACTTACCTTTATGCAAGAGTCATGGTAATCTTCACCACTTCCTATATTTCGCCTTTTTCTCTTGGCAAGCGTCATGTGTTGGGGAATGATCTAGACATATATATCCACACAAATATATTTGATCATGAATTATTATTGTTGACAATTATCTATATGATAAATAAGTTGGGAGGCGAAACATTAAGCCCCTATCTTTCTCTGTGTTCGATGGATGCTATTTGTTCTAAAAATATGCTTTGAGTGTCAATAATCATGGAAGACTATATGATAGTTGAGTATGTGGAATTTGCTAAATCAAAGATCTTACATAGACCCTTCCTGAAAATAAGATGAATTGCAATTGTTCGATGACTAGGAATATGGTTTGTTAGTTTTCAAGAAACTTTCTGGTCTATACTTTAACATGTGAATAGCTTGTTACTTGATCATGAGAAGTTTTATGGGATGAGCTACTGCTTATGGTTTATATTGATGCTAGAAAAAGTGATTGGAATTATCATTGATCAAACTTGTGCACTTGCTAGCATTCACACTTCATAAATTATTTCTTTTATCATTACCTACTCGAGGACGAGCAGGAATTAAGCTTGGGGATGCTGATACGTCTCCAACGTATCTATAATTTATGAAGTATTCATGCCATGTTTACAACAATTTTATATGGTTTTTGTATGATTTGATTAGAACTAACCCAGACTGACGTTGTTTTCAGCAGAACTACCGTGGTGTCTTTTTTGGGCAGAAATAAAAGTTCTCGGAATGGGCTGAAAATTTACGGTGATTTTTTATGGACCAAAAGAGACCCCCGAAGCACCGGAGCTGGGCCAGGAAGTGAGCGAGGAGGCCACAAGCCAGGGGGCGCGCCCTACCCCCCCGGGAGGGTGCTCCTGGCTTGTGGACTCCTCGAGCACCCCCTTGACATGAGACCAACGACAAAAATTCCTATAAATACCAAAACCCCCAGAAAGAAACCTAGATTGGGCATTCCGCCGCCGCAAGCCTCTGTAGCCACGAAAAACCAATCGGGAGCCCGTCCCGGCACCCTGCCGGAGGGGAAACCATCACCGGAGGCCATCTTCATCATCCCGGCGGTCTCCATGACGAGGAGGGAGTAGTTCACCCTCGGGGCTGAGGGTATGTACCAGTAGCTATGTGTTTGATCTCTCTCTCTCGTGTTCTTGAGATGACACGATCTTGATGTACCGCGAGCTTTATTGATATAGATGAATCATATGGAGTTTTCCCCTCTCTATCTTCTTGTGATGAATTGACTTTTCCCTTTGAAGTTTTCTTATCGGATTGAGTCTTTAAGGATTTGAGAACACTTGATGTATGTCTTGCGATGGGATATCCGTGGTGATAATGGGATGTTCTATTGATCCACTTGATGTATGTTTTGGTGATCAACTTGCGGGTTCCGTGACCTTGGGAATCTATGCATAGGGGTTGGCACACATTTTCGTCTTGACTCTCCGGTAGAAACTTTGGGGCACTCTTTGAAGTTCTTTGTGTTGGATTGAACATGATGAATCTGAAATTGTGTGATGCATATCGTATAATCAAGCCCATGGGTACTTGTGGTGACATTGGAGTATCTAGGTGACATTAGGGTATTGGTTGATGTGTATCTTAAGGTGTTGTTTTAGTACGAACTCTAGGGCTGTTCATGACACTTATAGGGATAGCTCATAAGATTGATCGGAAAAGATAACTTTGAGGTGGTTTCGTACTCTACAATAATTTCTTCGTTTGTTCTCCGCTATTTGTGACTTTGGAGTGAACTCTTTGTCGCACGTGAGGGATTTACATATGATTCAACTATGTCAGTATTGTTGAGAGAACTTGCACTAGTGAAAGTATGAACCCTAGGCCTTGTTTCCAAGCATTGCAATACCGTTTTTGCTTACTTTTGTTACTTGCTACCTTGCTGTTTTTATATTTTCAGATTACAAAAACCTATATCTACCATCCATATTACACTTGTATCACCATCTCTTCGCCGAACTAGTGCACCTATACAATTTACCATTGTATTGGGTGTGTTGGGGACACAAGAGACTCTTTGTTATTTGGTTGCAGGGTTGTTTGAGAGAGACCATCTTCATCCTACGCCTCCCACGGATTGATAAACCTTAGGTCATCCACTTGAGGGAAATTTGCTACTGTCCTACAAAACTCTGCGCTTGGAGGCCCAACACGAGTCTAAAAAAAGAAGCTTGTGTAGTAGACATCAGGCATCGCCGATGGGTTTCGCCTGTCGTGTGGGATAGCCCCCCCCCCCCCCCCCCATCGCCCACACATGCAAGGCGACGGTTTAAGACTACGTCACGTAAAGTGGTTAAAACCCGTTTGTATAGCACGCGGTTGCACTAGTGTTAGGAGCTTCAGAAAAGTCACCAGAAAAGTTCTAGAGACATTGAAAATAGTTTTGAGAGAGTACCAGAGGTTTTGGAAGAAAACCGAGTAAAATCGGAGAACCGAAAATTTCATAACACCCTGAAAATCCACCAAATGGTCCATACAAGTTCCGGAAGTATCTGGAGGAGCCCATAGAGCTTCCCACTTGGCTGACCAACTGGGTCAGCCTACCAGGACCAATTGGGCCAATAGGTTCGTGCAAGTTGCATGTGGGGGGTGCCCTCCTAGGGTTCGGGGGGACCGTCACCCCCCTTTTCCTTGAGGGTCAAGTTGGGGGACCGCCACCCCATTGGCTTGAGGGGAAAGTTGGTGGACGTTGCCCCAAGCCTATATATATGAGAGGGGGCAACCACTCCAAAGGCACCTCTTCAGGCGCAAGGGTTGCCTCTCTATCTCTCTTTTTCCGTTTCTCCATCGAAATAGTTACTCCACGTCAAAAGGCTAATCCATCCCCTTCTAGTTCTCGAGTGGCGTCTACTTCTAGATGGTGAAGTGCGGCCAGATCGGTGATCCGCATGTGTGCAATCCATAGAGAGATCGGTTTTTTGATCTTTGTTTGAGGGACTCGGGAGAACATTCTCCCAATTGGGAGGTCCAAATCCTAGCTGCGGGAATCTGCATCAACTGATCTTCACCAACTCATCATCTGCTTCTACCTTGAGTTGATAACAATCTGATCTAAACCTTGTGCATCTTCATAGTGATCCTAGGAACTTGATATATAGGCCATTTTTTTCTACTATGTTTCCCAACACGTGGAATAACCACCTCTCACTTGTCACTTTGAACTAGTGGAGTTCTTCACTAGCATATAAATTGTGAAGCTCAAAAATGATCTCAACTTCTTTCCTATATATCGCTCAATATCAAGAGTAGTAAGATCTTCGAGACTCTCCA
The DNA here is from genome assembly GCA_039707655.1 of Elymus sibiricus. Classification (NCBI taxonomy): domain Eukaryota; kingdom Viridiplantae; phylum Streptophyta; class Magnoliopsida; order Poales; family Poaceae; genus Elymus; species Elymus sibiricus. The sequence continues at coordinate 85,898,365 of CM077663.1, forward strand.
AGACCAAAATATCAATTCAAAGCTCACGTGTTCTCTTTTTATGTGACCAAAAATATTGCACTCCCATCTTTGAAGTACTTCTTAAATATATATTAAACCTCGTATTTAAGATATCAATGGCATCATTACTATTGATAGGTTTTCCCAAATGTCTTTGACAATAGGAAGATACTCCACATTTTTCAGCCAAGCTAGATCAAAACTAAACTCGCTTTGTAGAGAGCGCAGTTTTTGTGTAATATCACAGTCCAAGATCAATGGATTATGATAAAAAAACCTAACTATATTTCTAACCAAAACCAATGGAAATAACTTTCCCAAAATGATGACATCAAAATCCTATCCAATTTTTCTAACCTTGGATTAGCCTAGTTATTAGTCGAACTAAAGGCTCCACCACTCATAAATATCTCGCTGAGACCATGGGTATGAATAATATAATTAAAAACATGAGAGTATGAGCCAATGGTGTGCTTTTACTCTTGTCTTCACACTTTCTTAGCACATTAAATTACCCCCCCCCCCCCGCTACATAGGACACAAATCTGATTATAAAATGAGGCAAGTTCAGAAATAACCTCAATATTATGCTCTTCATGAGTAGAACCATAGGCAACTAACACAACCAACTCAACATTGAGACTAATACAGAACAAATTAAATTGCAAAATGTATTCCCCTCTAATATCATCCAGGATATTAAAAGTATCACACTTAAACCCAAACAAAATGCCTTCAGATTTTCAGGAGTATATTTGCTATTCAATCCCAAGAGAAATTTCCTCCAGGATCAATCTTTCTTAAAAAATAGGAGTATATTTGCTATTCATAATTTCCAGAAATTCCATAAACTTCAAAAATTAGTTATTAATAATACTGGAAATGTATGATATCATATCTTTCTTGACAATACCCCTACATTTCTGAAAACCCCTATCATTTATATCAACCATGGAGTTGTCTTAGATTTTTGCTAGGGGGGAGATTAGAACTGGTCTTAGATTTTTGAATCCTAGTAATTGGTCTCCCAGAACCAAGGTGAGGAAAAACAATTACATTTCTATTAGAGGATATTCGATTCTTTCAGGATTTCACAAGAGTAAAAGATTTATCCTTAATATCCACATTATCAATCAAAGACAAGGATACAGGGATAACATTACCCGTATTGTCCTATATATTCTATTTATTATCAAGTTGTCATTGTTCTTATTAGCTAATCATATTGTTCCTTTCTAGTTCCATCTCTCTCAAGATATTTATATTGCTAAAATTAACAACCGGGATATCAATACCCATATTAGAAGCTTTGCACACAATTTCCATATCAGATAAGAGAACAAAAGAATTAGTAGAGGAGGGATGGGGCATTAACTTCCAAGTTTCTTTTTCTAGATAATTCAACAACTTTTGCATGCATTTTTTTCATTTTCTATTGCTGATTGTGGTTGCTCACAGAACATTTTCATTCATAAATACATGGTCCTCACCAAGAAATGCTTAGGAGAGCTCTCACGAGAGTCAACCATATACTCATGCTTTTCAATGATCACAATAGGAGAGGAATAATATATTTTAGTGAATATGGGCAGAGAGGGCCAATCAATGTAGTTAAGTTGTTGTCGTACCTTACCAAGTTTCCTAACATAACTAGAGCACCTATTTTCCTCTGCCATAGAGGGAGTAGAAGGTGGGAAAACACGGGATATAGCCCATGCATTGTTAGGACTAGCAGGGGTGCACGTACCATAACTCAAAATCTTTTCAGATATCCTTGAGTTTTTAGGAATTTTAGGGATAATAGTACTCCCCCGATTCAAATTAATTGACGCAACAACTTTGTACTAAAGTTGTATTAGAACTACGTCATTAATTTGGATTGGAGGGAGTAAAACTGTTCACTATCATAATATGATGATCACAATCATGCCAGTTAGGATTACTTTATGCTCTCTTGCTAGGGTCTCAATCAGTAATTCGTTATTTCCAGGATTTTCATCATCAGCCAGAGAGTACTGCTCAGAATCAGATCCAACAGGATTAACAAAGAATTGTGTTTGACAAACAGTACTGATCCAAAGAAAGTGTTTCATCCACCACCTTGAGTTTCAGTTGAATTTGTAGGAGTCTATCTGCTGGCGTCAATTATAGCTATTTTACCATCAAGAGAAGAATTATTAGTGCCCACATGTATAGTAGAGTCATCCTCCCTATTAGGGCCACCACAATAGATTCCACTACATGGAAGAGGTTAAATGTGGCCTCTTAAACATCCTGCATCTACAAGGGGCTTTTAGTGTCATCTTTGGAACCCAACAACAACCTAGCATATTCTGTTTTATGAGCAGTAGCATAGTCAACTTCGAAGGTTACTCCATTGAGAGATCCACTAAAAGAAATATTAGTATCACATCTTTTCTCAGGGGTAATATTCCTAACTCTAACCCATGCTTTATTCGGAGGCCCTTTAGCACCTACATCAGAAGTCCAAGCAGAAAGCCTAAGAACAACATTGTCATCTTTTAACTACATGTGTTACCCATAGTAAACAACTCTCTCCACTTCTTAGGGTTAAGAAACCTTGTAGTATATTGATTAGGATATATTGCTCTAGCAGTACAACACCAACAAGGTCCAAAATAGCCATTAAACTCTTTCTCAATATCCTTAGCATAAGAAAACCCCTTAATGACAATAATAACAACATGATTAGACTTCTCTTTAGTTTTTTACCAACACAAGCATCAGGAATGTAAAAGAAAACTAAACCTAGGGATTGAATACCACACACAGTTGCCACACACTCCTAGGGAAGCATAGCCTGAAAGATTTGAGATATATGACCGTGTCTCTTGCAGCGCTCACAACGAATCCTAGGACAACAAGCAGTGAATTGATCATAACTATTGCAATGCCAACATAGAGGATCTTTTCATCCAATTTACCTCTAGCATTGCAATTAGTTGCAGTAGGAGCAACCATACCACTATTGCCCCTCCCGCATGCTGGTTATCAAACCTGTGATTCCCAGAAAATCTTGCAGCCGCAGTAGCCTCCCAACGATCTCTAGGACATGGATTGGCTAGATAGCAGTAGAGGAGTTCCCAGCCTGAGGTGGATCTCAATGCCAAACCATGTGATGGACGCCACGATGATCTCCACGTCCGGGGTCCATCCAGCCCCCATGAAAGTTGCCTTGGCCCGTGCTGTCGCGAAAGCCTCCATACCCCATGCTGACGCGATTGGGGGTACTATAGGAGTCACCAATAGAGTATAAGACACAACTTTGGCAAATGATCGAAGATCTTGGACGATATTATTTTACTTCCGCCACCTGAAAGAATCACTTGGAGAGAGGGAGGGTGGATCTAGGGTTTCCCCAAAAGTGGCTTCCAAAGCAAGACTGTAGATCGAAATGTGTAACGATGATGGTGTTGGGTTGATGGTATCTCATGTTATCTTCCCCGCCGACCACTATAGCAGGAGTGGTTCTGCTGGGACACCCATGGCAGACACCCCGTTAAGTAGAACCATGAATCACACACGCATCAGACCTTTGCGTTGCACCACACCTGACAGGTGAGTGGCACAAAAAGACCTACACGTGTCTCTGCAAAAACGGGGATTGGATCCGCATGCACTTGTGCTTGAGGGTGCGAGAGAGACGTAGCCGGGAGTCGACCACTGGTCTTTGACGGCGCGATCGATCTTACCAATGGTGAGGTCGGCTATATAAGCCGCAAACCAACCCACACAACATGATAGGGAAATTGCACCCAGGCACACTCATCGATGGATTCTCCCTCACGGAGATATCTGGTATCTACCATAGAACCTCTGGTGCTAAGCAGAACTAGGCGAAGAGTCAAGCGCTCCAACATACGCCACATGCCATCCAGAAGAGAACATATGTCATGCTAGTAGAGATAAAAAAAAAGGACCAAGTGGTAGATATGGCCATATCCCTAGGCGTCATACCAACATCCCTTGCAATTCCTTTCTATAAAGTACTGAAAGTTTTGAGTTCATCTATCGAGCTAGCTCAGCCTTAGGCGTAACTCGCTGGTAGCTCTGCCACAGAGAGGACCTGAATTCAGGTTATGACTGTCCATCTACTTCCACTCACACGTGAACTAGGCTCACTTTCAAGGGCGGAGATTTGTAGGGGCCGAACTGGGCCATGGCCCACCCAGGGATTTGACCAAATATTTTTTACATGTGTGTCTTCCTACCCAGTCCACGTACGCACAGGCACATCACCTGCTCTCCTGCCTCATGCATGCACCGCACGAAGCACAACATCCCTAGATCCCATCCTCTCAACATGTGTCGTGCCGACCGTCGTGAGACAGGGAGCACCGGCCGCTAGAGCACGCTGCCTGCCGTCTCGCGTAGCAACCACCACAGTGCAGCCCACCGAGATCTCGCCTCGCCCCTGCTCTGATCCCTCCCGCCTCCCTCTAGCGATCGGGGACGACTGTCCCGCGACCGCGCCATCATGCGTGCTGCCGGCCAACCAGTCATGCGGATGTTCTGCTCGAAACCTCCAACTCCATTCCAAGGCTCCAACACGACAACTTGTCAAGCAGGGGACTGAGGGCAACATCCTACTGTGTTATAGGATTTGATCGACGGATTACTTCTTTTGTTCATTACCCTTCTAGTTTCTACAGAGAGTGTTGAAGCTGTATTATCCACTAGAATGAAGGCCATCAAGACAAGATTACGCACTATGATGGAAGATGAGAATCTTGCTAATAACCTACTTCCGCCGTCCCATAATATAAGTGTTGGATTATAGATGGGCTTAGGCCCATATAAGACAATAATCCCTGGTTAATCTCTATGGCCCATATGGGTGTATGGCAAGTGGTGGGAAGTGTGGGAAGTTTAGTACCATACTTCTACAGTAGTAAGAGTGAGACCACTTTATAAGGGCTGCTCTATCACTTGCCATTGGGAGCTTGGGAAGAGGAGTTGTACACGCGCGCTCCTCCTCCTCCTCTGCCAGCCTCGCCTCGCCTCGTCACGACGCGCGCGCGTGCCGCGGGTTGCGGGAAGAGCCAAGCCAAGCCTTATTTTTGCTGGTCAGAAATGGTTAATTAATTATGAATTAATTAATGAGTCACTAAACGAAAGTGCCACTGTCCGAGACGTTCGACCGTGGGCTGTTCGCGGACTCAGTCGTGGGCCTGGCCCAGGCCAATCTACCCGACGGCCTATATAAGGAGGTGCCGCCCGTGGAGTGTTACCTAATCCATTCACTCTCTCCGTCTCTGTGCAACCCTAGTCGTCATCTACTGTTCCTCTTAATGTGCTGCTTCCGACGACCGCGTGCAAGGTTGGTCGGGAGAGCAGGTGCCTCCAAAACCCTGTCGTTCGAGATCCTGCCCGGGAGAACGGCAATAAGGTTTTTGGGGAGCGTCTCGATGCGACTGCTCTCGATCCGTCCCCGTCTTCGTCCTCCTCTGCTTCGACTACTTCCCCTGCATCGACACCATGGTCGACGACGCTACCGTCGCCGCCGCCGCCAAGAAGAAGGCCACGGATGACGCCGAGGCTGCTGTTGCCACCGCCGTGTTGGCTTGGCCAACCGGAGGGTATGATTTGTTCATCCCTCATTTACTGGCTCTCGTGCTAGCCGTATATTCCATGTTCATAGATATTTCGTTTCTATGTTCTGTACGTGCTAGTATGCTTAGGTATCGGTATGAAGTGCATACCGTATTTACCATGCTTGTTATTTACTCGTGGATTAGTCTAATCGGGAAAGTGCTAATATTTCCAACAATCCAAAAACCTTATTTTAGGCACTTTTCGATTCATGGTTTCGCCGCTACACTGAAACCGGAAAACTTTACCGGAACACATTTTAAGCGTTGGCAAACGAGGACCACCTTGTGGCTCACGGCTATGGACGTGTTCTGGGTCGGTGCTGTGGATCCCGCGGGAACGATTGCTCCTAAACATCAGAAGGCGTTTTGGGAGGCCACCACTGTCTTTGTGGGAGCCGTTCTTACTGTGATCGGAGACAAGTTGGTTGACGCATATCTCCATGTGCGCATTGCCAAAAACTTGTGGGATGCGCTCGAAGCTAAGTTCGGCGCAACCGATGCTGGAAGCGAACTGTATGCTATGGAGCAGTTCCATGATTACAGGATGGTTGATAACCGTCCTGTTCTGGACCAGGCTCATGAGATACAGTGCCTCGCTAAGGAGCTGGAGCTCCTGAAGTGTGAGTTACTGGACAAGTTTGTCACGGGTTGCATTATTGCAAAACTCCCTCCTGCATGGAGGAACTTTGCTACTTCTCTCAAGCACTTGAGACGTGAATTCTCTGTTGAGGATGTCATCGGTCATCTAAGTGTTGAGCAGAACTCGAGAACAAAGGACTCACACGTGAAAGTGGTAGAGGGTTCTTCTAGCGCCAATGTGGTGCAGAAGAATTTCCACAAGTTCAAGGGAAAGAACTCTGTCCAGCAGAATACTACCTTCAAGAAGAAGGGTAAGAAGAAAGACAAAAAGAGAGATGGCTGCTTTACTTGTGGTTCAGAGGAACATTGGGCAAACAAGTGCCCAAACAAGTACAAGAAGTCGGGATAGGACTCCAGGTCTGTCAATGTGACTATGAGCAACAGTGATGGGGCAACTGGGTATGGTAATTTGTTTACTATACTGTCAGTTTGTCAATCCACCGATTAGTGGGTTGACACGGGGGCCAACATTCATATGTGTGCTGATATGTCATTGTTCTCTTCTTACCAGGTCGCACGAGATTGCTCCGTCCTGATGGGGAATGGCTCGCTTGCTTCTGTTCATGGTGTTGGCACGGTAGAGCTGAAGTTTACTTCGGGAAAGATCGTGCAACTGAAGAATGTGCAGCATGTCCCCGCTATCAAGAAGAATCTCGTTAGTGGCTCTGTTCTATGTAAAGAAGGGTTTAAGTTAGTATTCGAGTCCAATAAGGTAGCCGTATCTCGATATGGACTGTTTGTTGGAAAATGATATGATTGCGGAGGTTTGTTCCTCCTTTCCCTAGCAGATTTCTGTAATAACGTCATGAACCAAATTCATTCTAATGTGAACGAATGTGAGGTTTGGCATTCACGTCTTTGTCACATTAATTTCGGTTGTATGACGCGGCTAGCTAAGATGGATTTAATCCTGAGTTTCACTTTAGCCAAAGGCTCTAAGTGCCATGCGTGTGTGCAAGCTAAGCAACCTCGTAAGCCTCACAAGACTGCGAAGGAGAGACACCTGGCACCGCTAGGGCTCATACATTCAGATGTTTGCAAAATGAATGGTGTGTTGACTAAAGGTGGAAAGAAATATTTCATGATGTTGATTGATGATTCTAGTAGATTCTGCTATGTGTATTTGTTAAATACTAAGGATGAGGCTCTACACTACTTTAAAATCTATAAGGCAGAAGTTGAGAACCAACTTGAAAAGAAAATAAAACGAGTTCGGTCTGATCGTGGTGGAGAGTACTTTTCTAATGAGTTCGATTTATTCTGTGCGGAACATGGTATTATTCATGAGAGGACGCCTCCCTACTCACCCCAGTCAAACAGGGTGCCGAACAGAAAAACCGTACTCTAACAAACTTGGTTAACGCCATGTTAGATACATCGGGTTTATCCAAGGCATGGTGGGGGGAGGCTGTATTGACATCATGTCATGTCCTGAATAAAGTTCCCATGAAGGATAATGAGACTACTCCATTTGAGCAATGGGAAAAGAAAAGAAATATTGTCTCTTACTTACGCACTTGGGGCTGTTTGGCGAAAGTCAACATGCCGATAACAAAAAGCATAAGTTGGGAACAAAGACCGTGGACTGCATTTTTCTGGGCTATGCCAAGCATAGCGTCGGCTATAGATTTCTTGTGGTGAAATCTGATGTACACGACGTGCAGGTCGGTACGATCATGGAGTCTAAAGATGCTACATTCTTTGAGAATATTTTTCCCATGAGAGATATGCAAAGCACTTCTAGACTAGAATCTAATGAGGCTACTGAACCTGCCATTCCGATGGAATATTATGAACACAGAAGTGATGAAAATTCCACAGAGGATGACGAGGAAGCTCCTGTTAGGAGCAAGAGACAAAGGACTGCAAAGTCTTTTCGTGATGATTTCCTCGTGTACCTCGTGGATGATGACACTCCTAGTTCCATTTCAGAAGCCTACGCATCATCGGATGCTGACTACTGGAAGGATGCGGTCCGCAGTGAGATGGATTCCATCTTGGCTAACGGGACCTGGGAGATCACTGATCATCCTTATGGTTGCCAACCATTGGGATGTAAGTGGGTGTTCAAGAAAAAGCTTAGGCCCGATAGTACTGTCGAAAAGTACAAGGCTCGGCTTGTGGCCAAGGGTTATACCTAGAAAGAAGAAGAGGATTTCTTCGATACTTATTCACCTGTGGCTAGACTGACAACCATTCGAGTGTTACTCTCGTTGGCCGCCTCGCATGGTCTTCTCGTTCATAAAATGGACGTTAAGACGGCTTTCCTCAACGGAGAGCTAGACGAGGAAATTTACATGCAACAACCAGATGGCTTTGTAGTAAATGGTCACGAACGAAAGGTGTCCAAGCTATTGAAATCTTTGTATGGCCTGAAACAAGCGCCTAAGCAATGGCATGATAAGTTTAATACAACTTTGACATCTGCTGGCTTTGTTGTTAATGAAGCTGACAAATGTGTATACTATCGCCATGGTGGGGGCGAAGGAGTTATACTTTGTCTGTATGTCGATGACATACTGATATTTGGGACCCACCTCAAAGTCATTGAGGAGGTCAAGGCTTTTCTATCTCATAACTTTGAGATGAAAGACCTAGGTGTGGCCGATGTTATCTTGAACATCAAGCTGCTACGAGATAGTGAGGGTGGAATTAAACTTCTGCGATCCCACTATGTTGAGAAGATTTTGAGTCGTTTTGGATATTCTGATTGCAAACCTTCTGCAACACCATATGATCCTAGCATGCGGATTCGAAAATTCGAAGGCACGACTGTTGATCAATGGAGATACTCTCAAGTGATTGGTTCACTCATGTACCTAGCATGTGCTACTCGTCCTGACATCTCATTTGCTGTGTGCAAACTGAGCCGGTTTGTTTCCAACCCGGGAGATGTGCATTGGCATGCTGTTGAGCGAGTCATGCGTTATTTCCAAGGTACTGCAAACTACAGAATTCACTATTTTGGGTACCCGACAGTACTCGAAGGGTATAGTGATTCTAATTGGATATCTGATGCTGATGAGATGAAAGCCACAAGTGGGTATGCACTAGTAGAAAACAGACCTTTTGTCCAAAGCATTAGTCCCGGTCTGGTTTTGAACCGGCACTAATGTGACCATTAGTCCTGGTTCGGGACAGGCATCATTAGTCCCGGTTCGTTCCGGACCTCTAGCCCCGGTTCGTAACACGAACCGGGACTAAAGGGGTGGTGGCAGGCTGCTGTCAGCCTGGGCCCCCACGATCACCTTTAGTCCCGGTTCGTGGCACGAACCGGGACTATAGGCTCACCTTTAGTCCCGGTTTGTGTCATGAACCGGGACTAAAGATCCCCTACATGAACCCTTTGGCCAGCCCGAGCACACTCCTCCCTGTTTTTCCCCTTCTTCCTCTCCTTTGTTCTTCCCCTTGCTCGAGCTCACCTTCATTTTTGCCAAAATTTGTCAAGATTTGGAGGCACCCCATCCATCCAAGTGTTCACAAAGGTTAGCAACTTTGTCCTTTCATCTCTCATTGCTAGATTAGCTCTTGCAATGCTCTATAAGTATAGTGATTTGTGGGTTTTAGTTTGGGAGTATTTATATGTGGTAGTTTATTTGATTTATATGCAATTTGAGCTCAAATTAACTTCTTACTTTGCATGTGTAGGTGTGGTTTACTTAGTGCCTTCCCGTCCCCGTCCTAACCACCATCGATCGCCCGCACCGTCACGTCGCCGGCACCACCTTGGTGAGCCTCTTGTTCTTATCCTTTTTATTAAAAAAATCATGTTTGTAAGATTTAGATAGTTACTTGTATAGTTATCTTACCTATATGGTTGTTTGTTATACATAGTGGCATGGTTTTGATATCCGTCCCCGTCGGCCCTCGTCCGGTTTATGATTCGGATGTGGTATATACTCTCTTTTATTACTATTTGTTGCATTTCGTGTTTATGACAATTATGCCCATCAAGTTGACATAGATATTTTTATCTAGGAGGTATGTGAACCGGAAATTGCAACCGGCATAGATATTCTTGTCAAGAAGTTAAATTTAGTTGAAAAAGAAAACGAGTATTTGAAAGAAAAATTGAAAAGAGTTGAAGAAGAGAAGATGAAACTGGAGTTGTATGTTGCCGATGTCGTCGATGATCACAAGATCAAGATGGATGCAATGCGCTTGAAGATTAGAAAATTTAAAAAATATGCCATTGATAGTGAGGCTTGGTATCACTATGCTGTTGGATCAATTGTTACCTTAGTTGCAATCTTGATCGCATTTGTTGTCGCATTTAAATGCTTTAGCTATAGAGTTTGTATGTTGTTTTATGAGAACAAGTGTGTATGAACTTTATGTATGAACTTGTATTAATTTGGTCTTTTCGGTGTTGTGTAATGAAGATGAGCTGGAAATGGATGTACGATGACCGATGCTCTCCCCAGTTCATTAATGGCATGCATACTTTTCTGGTTGCGGCTGAGGCAAACAAGCGGGCGGATGGTTTTATGTATTGTCCATGTGCTGGCTGTAAGAATGATCGAAATTACTCTAACTCAAGAACCATTCACGTCCACCTGTTTGAGTCCGGTTTCATGTCCGGCTATAACTGTTGGACCAAGCACGGAGAAAGAGGGGTCCTAATGGAAGAGAATGAAGAAGAAGAGGATGACGACAGCTATCCTGGCCATGGGTTCCATGAATACGATGGTATAACAATGGGGGAAGAAGCTGAGCCGGCAATGCGGGAAGGAGCTGAAGAAGAGGCATCAGATGAGCCCGCTGATGATCTTGGTCGGGCCATTGCCGATGCAAAGAGAAACTGCGCAAGTGAAAAGGAGAAGCTGAAGTTGCAGCGCATGTTAGAGGATCACAAGAAATTGTTGTACCCAAATTGCGAAGATGACAAGAAAAAGCTGGGTACCACACTGGAATTGCTGCAATGGAAGGCAGAGAATGGTGTATCTGACAAGGCATTTGAAAAGTTGCTGATATTGTTAAAGAAGAAGCTGCCAAAGGACAACGAATTGCCCGACAGTACGTACGAAGCAAAGAAGGCTGTCTGCCCTCTAGGATTAGAGGTGCAGAAAATACATGCATGCCCTAATGACTGCATCCTCTACCGCGGTGAGTACGAGGATTTGAATGCATGCCCGGTATGTTGTGCATTGCGCTATAAGATCGGCCACGATGACCCTGGTGATGTTGAGGGCGAGCGCCCCAGGAAGAAGATTCCTGCCAAGGTGATGTGGTATGCTCATATAATACCACGGTTGAAACGTTTGTTCCAAAACAAAGAGCATGCCAAGTTGATGCGATGGCACAAAGAAGACCGTAAGAAAGACGGGAAGTTGAGAGTACCCGCTGACGGATCGCAGTGGAGAAAAATCAAGAGAAAGTGGAAGGACTTTGCAAAGGACGCAAGGAACGTATGGTTTGGTTTAAGTGCAGATGGCATTAATCCTTTTGGGGAGCAGAACAGCAATCATAGCACATGGCCTGTGACTCTATGTATCTATAACCTTCCTCCTTGGTTGTGCATGAAGCGGAAGTTCATTATGATGCCAGTGCTCATCCAAGGCCCCAAGCAACCCAGCAACGACATTGATGTGTACCTAAGGCCATTAGTTGAAGAACCAAATTGTATATATATATGTATGTGAATGGTCATCGTACGAGAAATTCGATGATATATATATATGATCGGTTCTACGAGAAATTCTATTTATATATATATATGCACAACGTGTACAGAATGTAGTAGCGTAATATATGTTTGAAATGAAAAATAATTAAATGGAAAACACAAAATTAAAAGGAAAAATAAATCATAATTAATTCATAAACCCCTAAGGGATTAAAAGGAAAAATAAACCAAAATTAAAAGAATTAAATACTTTTAGTCCCGGTTGGTGTTACCAACCGGGACTAAAGGTCCCCCAGCCCACGGCGCCGGCAGGTGCCACGTGGTGGGCCTTTAGTGCCGGGCCATGTTGAACCGGGACTAAAGGGGGGGGGCTTTAGTCCCCACCCTTTAGTACCGGTTGGAGAACCGGCACTAAAGGCCCTTACGAACCGGCACTATAGGCCGATTCTGCACTAGTGATGTCTTCACACTTGGTGGTGGTGCTGTTTCCTGGAAGTCTTGCAAGCAGACGATCTTAATGAGATCGACTATGGAAGCAGAACTCATAGCATTACACACATCATGCGTCGAAGCAGAATGGCTTCGAGAGCTTTTGATGGATTTGCCAGTGGTTGACAAGCCAATCCCGGCTATTCTTATGAACTGTGACAATCAAACAGTGATTGCCAAGGCTAAGAGTTCAAAGGACAACATGCAATCCACAAAGCATTTAGGAAGAAGATTGAAATCTGTCAGGCATTCAAGAAACTCCGGAGTAATAGCGTTGGATTATATCCAGACGGCTAAGAATCTGGCAGATCCCTTTACAAAAGGGCTATCACGAATTGTGATAGAAAATGAATCGAGGGAGATGGGCATGAGACCCATGTAAGTTGCCATGGGGGTAACCCAACCTATGTGATCGGAGATCCTGTGAATTAGGACCTGGGAAAACAATCCAGCGGTCAACTGAGGAGAGTATCCTTACTAACCCACTCCATTGGAGACGCAATACTCTCGTAAACTGTAAGGCAGGCTGACCTTGTCTTAATGTGTTCCAAAGCTTGTGTAAGCAAGATGCTAACCAACACAACATTCTTTGGAGGAACACGCCTATGTGAGCCCGACTGCTGGTCACAGTCCATGAGATTGGGTAATCTCTAGGAAGCTCATGAGAAGGTAAGGAGTATGACTATTAAGCTCCACCCGTGGGGTTTAGCCTTCGGCAGCCACGTATCACCTGACAATAGGCGAAACTTCTGCACGCTAAACTGACAATTCAAGGCATAGTCCATTGTTCAGTTGTGAAGAAGTCTAATCCTGTTGCTCTAGGTGGAAGTTCAACTTAATAGTCTCCACTGAAAATTCTGATATATCAAACATTGTTTGGAACAGTTGACAAATGTATGTGCCTCGAGATCTGGTGGGGGATTGTTGGATTATAGATGGGCTTAGGCCCATATAAGACAATAATCCCTGGTTAATCTCTATGGCCCATATGAGTGAACGGCAAGTGGTGGGAAGTGTGGCAAGTTTAGTACCATACTGCTACAGTAGTAAGAGTGAGACCACTTTATAAGGGCTGCTCTATCACTTGCCATTGGGAGCTTGGGAAGAGGAGTTGTACACGCGCGGTCCTCCTCCTCCGCCGCCCGCCTCGCCTCGCCAAGCCACGCCTCGTCACGACGCGCGCACGCGCGCCGCGGGTTGCGGGAATGAGCCGAGCCTTATTTTTGCCCGTCAGAAATGGTTAATTAATTAACGAGTCGCTAAACGAAAGTGCCACTGTCCGAGACGTTGGACCGTGGGCTGTTCGCGGACTCGGTCGTGGGCCAGGCCCAGGCCCATCTACCCGACGGCCTATATAAGGAGGCGCCGCCTATGGAGTGTAACCTAATCCGTTCACTCTCTCCCTCTCTGTGCAACCCTAGCCGTCATCTACTGTTCCTCTCAGTGTGCTGCTTCCGACGACCGCGTGCACGGTTGGTCGGGAGAGCAGGTGCCTCCGGAACCCTGTCATTCGAGATCCTGCCCGGAAGAAGGGCAATAAGGTTTTTGGGGAGCGTCTCGACACGACTGCTCCCGATCGTTCCACGTCTTCGTCCTCCTCTGCTTCGACTACTTCCCCTGCATCGACACCATAGTCGACGACGCTGCCGTCGCCGCCGCCACCAAGAAGAAGGCCACGGACGACGCCGAGGCTGCTGCTGCCGCCGCCGCGTTGGCTTGGCAACCAGAGGGTATGATTTGTTCATCCCTCATTTACTCGCTCTCGTGCTAGCCGTATATGCCATGTTCTAGCCGTATAAGCCGTGTATGCTTAGGTATCGGTATGAAGTACATACCGTATTTACCATGCTTGTTATTTACTCGTGGATTAGTCTAATCGGGAAAGTCCTAATATTTCCAACAATAAGAACGTTCTTCAAGCTAGTACAATATTAGTTTACATAGAGAGAGGGATTATGGAGAACTACAACCACGAAGATGTCATCACAGATTTTACAGGAAAAAAAACATCATGGTTGATTTTAGAAGCAAAGGTGATTTTAAAAACATGGCGTGCATAAGACTACATACTACATAGTAGTACTCCCTCTGTAAAGATATTAAAGTAATAATCTAAATGCTCTTATAATTCTTTATAGAGGGATTATTACTTAGGTGGTACTGCTGAAAGCAGGCAAATCTGATCGTACAGAATGCAGAGTATCCCTCTGTACGACAGTCGGTGTCGTTGTGAAAAACGTCGGTGTCGTTGGCACCAGGACACATCCACCCGCTCGTGAGCCCGTTTTATGCCGGCCGACAGTCGGACGCGAGAGACAAGGACGCGCCGAGCTTGCTCGCGAGTACGCGGATAACGCATACACGATCGAATCAAACCGAACAAATATACCCGGGCCGCGTTGCCAGGGCACTCGTCACGATGCGGACGCGTGGACAGGTTGCTGGAAGAAAGGAATGGACGCCGGCGGAGTGGAGCGGAGGGCCAGGTAAACGACGGGCTGGCTGGCCGGGCGGGGGCCCGGCGCGCGGCGCACCACGTGCATGCATGGGCAGACTAGCGCGCGCGCGCGCGCTGCGTGCAATGTGCGCCGCGGGCTCGGCCGGGGGTCCCCGCTGCGTCGTCTGCATGCGCGGGCGGCTCGACTTTTCCGCGGCACGTCGCCGTCGCCGCGGCTGTGCGCGACGCCCACGTACGTACCACGTACGGCGCGAATCGGATCCACGCCCCACGGTAAAGCGAAGTAAAGGCTAAGCTATAGCTACGTCCGCTCGATCGCTCGCTGTAAGGCCCAGTTCTTTTGGCCGATTCTCTCAGAATCTTGAAAATCGACCCTTCACCCAGTTTCTTCCAGAATCTTGAACCCATATTTTTTTTACAATCCTTGCTAGTTAGGATGTAAACAGCTAGGATTGTAAAAAAAATATGTGTTCAAAATTCTGGGAGAAGCTGGGTGAAGAGTCGATTCTCAAGATTCTAGGAGAATCGGCCAAAAGAACTGGGCCATCGTTTACCCCATCAGCAGCTAGCTGCTAGATGATGCCTGCCTAGCTACGTGGTAGGGCCAGTCCACCTAGCCGTAAAAGCAGCGGCACTCGTGCGCATGCTTGCATGACGACATGCTGGCGTCGTCGCCATTACAGTGCGCATGCAGGCACGATGTTGATCGATATCTAACACGGGTCTAGCTAGAAGGACTGAACTACGTACTATTTTCACCGTAAATCGCCGTTTATCACTGGACAATTGTACATCACACCACACGTATATATGGCTTACAGTCATACGGCCCCTGCATGTATCCCTGCGCCGTACGGCCCGTACCGGGTGGGTACGGGGTACCCATTCTCATGGAACGAGTACGCGGCATGCACCGACGTGTACCACGTCCGTATGTGCACTGCAATGGCAGTTGTATACCGGTATTGCCGTTTAATACAATTATTATTTGGCCAGCAAAGTACACGTACAGCTAGACATTGTACGACAGACAGCCGGTAGTCCGTTCCATACAGGTACAGTAGCATTAGAGCAGCCGGACTTGGTAAATATGGACCCCTAACCCATATTTTTTCTTATGCGTCGCCGTATTTTTTATTTTTCTTCTCATATGTCCGGTCATTTACACGGATTGATGGAGAAGAAAAAATAGAAGCAAAAGAATAAATAAGGAAAGAGAAAATGTGATCTGGGGTGAGGTCGCCTCCTGTGTGGCTGACTGACCGGGCGCGTCCGCGAGCTCCATATCCTCTCTACATTTGAGATGGATACAAGAGGTCCTGGTCAGTCCGGACGTTTAGGAAGAAAGTGGGGCCCGGTTGAGTCAAACTTTTTACATGACACTGACCAGGAGGGTGTTTCAGACGTTTGAGAAGGATATAGGGAGACCGGCTATAGATGTTGTTATACCTTACTTAACTATAACTAACCATATATTTATTCATGTGTCGCCAACTTGGTTTAGTGGCTTAATTGCAGTTAGTTGGCTGTAGTGAGCTTCGACCGTATGCTAATTAATAAATGTTATATAAACCACCTCGATTCATAACACGAAGGATCATATCATATCACATCTCGTGTAGGGCGGTCACATGACCAGTGTTGCTTTACGTACGTAGCTAGGCATGGAGAAGAAAACCTCTAGTCCTGTCTACCGTGCTGGTCCATCGATCATTAGTTTCAGCACAAGTGATCGTGCATTTATTTATCTATTTTGCAAATGTGACAGTGACGACATGAAAAGATTTCGACGAACTATGCTTCTGGCCTGGGTTTCAGATATTTATGGTCATGAGTTCAGATTTGCATTTCTGATGCAAAAATATTGGCATAAGCTTACAACTGCTCATCTCCACTCAGGTTTTTTCGTCTCCTTTTCATTTCAATTCCTTATGTCTGTATTTTATTAACATAGAAAATACAACCAGAGATAGAGAGGAAAAAAATGCAGAGGCATCAACCTTTCCCTAGTAGTAATCTCGATTCGAGTTTCAAATGCAAGAGAAGGAATGCCGCGAGATGGTTCTCTATGTGCATGTAAACGGAATATCAAAGAGCAAAAATCTATATGAACACACATTTCTAGCTTGGTACGTACTGACGGACCAAGGTACGTGAAACTTGATGGGAGGAGACTGTATTAGACATTTGACACGACAGATGGACCAGCACCAGCACCGGCGGTACCGTCCTTTCATACTTGGGAAAATAATTCTTGTAGGAGTACCGCGTATGTACTGGTGCTATAGCTAAAGACGATAAGCCCTCTGATGCTTGTCCATAAAACTGTTCAAAGCGGGCTGTCTTTCCACGGTCAGGTACTGTTCACCATGCATGTATAGTATATCACCTCCAAGTACGACCTAGTGGCTAGTTAACGGTGCTAATTACAAATGTAATGGTTGGCTTGGGAATTAAGATAGGTAGATCGGACAATTGCGTTAAGGACCCTGACCCAACGGGACACCGTATTCGGGGACCAGTCCATGGACACGAATACAGGAGTCAGTCATTTAAAAACTATCTCCAAATATGGTTAATTTAAAATTCAAATCCATTCAATCACATAGCGCACGCTGGATCACACCAAGCGCCGAATGACATAATCGTTTGATCACAATCAAAAAGAGGTAAGTATGCTTATTTTTTATACGTCGATCACAAAAAAATATTGGTCCGACAGTCCTTACAACAAAATTGGATTTTCTACCCCATCGGACCGGTAATCCGAGCCTTCACTCTCACCGTGTCGTCGCCTCCACCTCCTTCTCGGCCGCATCCTTCTCCACCGCCTCCTCCGCCCTCTCCAGCTAATCCATCGTCCGCTTCAACATGTTAAAACGGATCGCTTGCACTGTCATCCAAATCCTCCGTCTTCAAAGTCAACTTCTTTGCATCCTCCGAAGAGGCTGTGATCCCCACCTTCTCTTCTTCGAGCTTGAGTTTCTTCTCGGCCGCCTCCATCAACAAGTTAAACCACTCCGCCTTTTTTCCTCCTTGATGTCGGAGCGCTTGACGTAAACCTACTCCTTCTTCGCCATGATGACTTTGAGCCTCTCTGTCATCTTGGCCGCCACACCTTATCGCTTTGCCCTCTCCTGCTCCCACTTCTTTCTCCAGAATTCTCTTCTAGCCTTTTCGGGTGGATCGGTTTCTTCCTCGGTGCCATGGGCGACGATCTTGGCAATGTATAGATTCCCTTGGGTTGTCCATTCAACTTTAACAAACAATGCATGATGGTGAAGTTCTTCTTCTCCAACTTCAAGAACACACTACATGCACAGGAGGGCTACAAAATAAAACATTGTCAACAATGCATATCCGAACCAATGATATACAAAACCATGCATATCCGGCAAAGTGAGCTACACAACAATTCATACCCGGTCAAATGATCAACACAACAATGCATATCCGGCCAAATGATCTACACAACAATGCATATCCTCCCAAATGATCTACACAACAATGGATATCCCCCCAAATGATCTACACATATTAAGAGCTTACTTGCTCGGTGATTTGCGCATCACTTGGCCACCGTGTGATGAGTTGCCTCAAGTGGCTGAAATACTTCGACACCACCTCTTGGATGATGAACCATCGATGGTTGAGAGACTTTGCGTCACGGTTGCAGACGAGTGCGTCGGACTAGGCTCGAAATGCTTATGTTCATGGAACCAAGAGTGAATGTTGGCCCAAAATGTTATGCCCTTATTCTCCATGCCATGGAACGGAGTGAGGCTAGTGGCCAACCATGCATCACATAAGAACTCATCCTCCCACATGGTGAAGATTTCTCCTCTACCCCTCTTCTTTGGATCGACATCAAATTCATCTGGATCATCGTCGGCGCCGTCCTCCTCCTGCTCCTGCTATCCAGCGGCCAATCTGTTGATATGTGTCCATGCCCGGCTGGGTGTATGTGCCGGACTAGGTGTAGCCCAGCTGGGTGTATGTGCCGAACTGGATCTAGTCCAGCTACGAACCCGGGTGTACGAGCCCAACTGGGTAAGCTCTGTCATCCTATCCTCGTAGCAAGCTCATATTCCGCCTCCGTCGCGGATGATCTCAAACATCTCCCTATTTGCGTCGTCGTACGCCGCCGCGTCAACTTTTGGGATACCAGCGAATAGTATGCAGGCACCCAGCTGCTCTTCTGTGCATTGTGGCCTTTGCTTTGAGGTGGTGATTTTATCGTGTCTCTGAGTTGATCTTCCAGGCGATCTTGATCGTCGGTTCCTCCTCCACCGCCATCTTCGGCCGCTTCTCCTGTGCGTCCATGCATCGGTGGCGACAACAAAGAGCGGGAATTGGGTGGAGAGCAATGGGATGAAAGAGGAGAGTGGGGGATTTTGCCATAGAAATAGTGCGGCCAGCTACAAAAGTGCGGGCTCCACCTTAGTTTTGGATGGGCCTAGGATGTAAGAGTCATACATGACACCCGCAAAGGCCCCTAGCTTGGTTCCAGTTTGCCGGGAAATTGCAGTCAATACTGCTCCGCGGAACGATGGGGGACGCTGTTGGATGGCATGTAGGGACCGGACAACTGTGTCCCAACAGATACAAGCAGTTTCGGGGTCAGCGTGTTAGAATATTAGGAAAATTAATGATTAATTCTAATAAATAATTCATAAATATAACAGAAAGTAGCATGAAACAATCTAACATACTAGATGAACGGGAAAACATGCACACCAACATCGCAAATAAAATACCAACTACAGATAGAGGCATGAAAAAATCATGATAGACGTACTATTCGTTAGCTGCTGCAGTAGCGACGTTGTTGATGACGATGTTGGCGACGATTCGTTGTTGACGGCGATGGAGACAACGATGAGTAGCACCGCCTGGCTTGGATGGAATACGACCCGTGATGACAAAATTGAGTAGTCGCGCAGAGTGCTTCCCGAAAACCAAATTTGTCTCAGTGCAGGATCGCAAGGACGGACGATTTCGGAGACCTGCTCTCTCACTCATCGAGGCACGTCGACATTTAGGATAGAGTAGACTACGGTGGTGGCGCAAGTTGCGAGTTGAGGAAAAACCCTAGGTGTTTTCGATATGTCTTTGGTCGCGCCCGATAGCAGTATATATAATAGGACCAGAGGCGGTATCGTATCGTGACCACGATGTCAAACCGACTTGGTTTGTAATTCGTATATTTTCCAAAAAAGAAATAATTTACTTGTCTGCCAAGACATCAAAAAACAATAAAAGGCCAAAAGGAAATCGCGCCTTTGCAAGGTATTGGCCAGATTTTGGTGGGCCATTCACGCGCACGCCGCACGCCGCCCCGGCCCGAGCCTGGCCAGGCAACGCGAGAGAGCGCACACGCGTGTGGTCTTATATTTCTCTCCTTCACACCTCACTAAGTGTGTTGTAGAAACCCCACTATATAGAGAGGTCTCACACCTCCTCAACTAGCGGTATGGGGCTAAACTTTTAGCACCACCACTTGTCATTTCCATGGGCCTATTTTGAGATTTCGGAAATTCTACATGGTATAGGTTCATTATTTCTAACAACCCTCACCAGATCTCGAATACCCATTTAGAGATTTTCCTTTTCTCGCTACTTCTTTAATATACTGGTGTTTCAGCATAGTCTGTTAAGTTGAGCTTCTGCCTAGAAATTTAAGTACACCCATCCATAACCGTACAATGGACTTTGCCTTGAATTCTTAGTTTTCTGTGAACGGGTTTCATTCAAAGCCTTATCCAATCAGGGGCGAAGCTACAGTGTCTGGCCGGGGTCAATTGACCCCGACGACCTCGGCCCAAACTCTTACATACATACAACCCATGGGAAAATTGCCATAGTGAAACAAAATGACCCCAGTCCAAAAAGGCCTTAGTAGCCTTGCGTATTATATTAGCCATATATTATTGCTACATTTTTTGGAAAAGAATAAATTAGTGCTACTTGTTCGTGTTGACCCCAACGACCTTTTATCCTAGCTTTGAACGGATGACCCACAAGTATAGGGGATCAATCGTAGTCCTTTCAATAAGTAAGAGTGTCAAACCCAACGAGGAGTAGAAGGAAATGACAAGCAGTTTTCAGCAAGGTAATTTATGCAAGCACTAAAATTGTAGGTAACAGATAGTTTGATAGCAAGATAATTGGTAACGAGTGTCGGTGTCAAAACCGGCGGATCTCGGGTAGGGGGTCCCGAGCTATGAGTCTAGGATCGATGGTAACAAAGGGACGAAAGAGACGATGTTTACTCAGGTTCGGGCCCTCCTATGGAGGTAAAACCCTACGTCCTGCTTCGATTATATTGATGGTATGCAGGTTACAGAGTTGATCTACCTCGAGATCGACTAGCCAAAACCCTAGATGAGTTTCTCTGCCCTACATTCTAAAACCCTCTCGGCTTATATAGACACCGAGGGGTACCTAGGGTTTACACATGATAGGTCTCCTGCCGAGGATGGAAAATGTTGATCTCCTTGTCTTGACTTGGGGTACACGACGTGCCTTCGGGTCTTCCTTCTAGAACGTGGGGTCTCGATGTATCCGGCCCTTCTTGTGATAGCTAGAGTGCGGCCCATCGAGCCGGCCTATTGGGAAATAGACCAGCGGCCCAAGGACCCCTTAGTCCAGGACTCCCTCAATAGCCCCCGAACTAGCCCCCAACACCAAGGGTCTCAGCTCTGGCAGCTTCCGTGACCAGAGTCTTCGGCTTGCGGGGTGAGTTCTTCTCCCCGTAAATGATCGGTTGAGACTAGTCCGGCTTCTGATGACACGTATTTCATCCGATCATATGATCGTCCGAACACCATGAATTGCTTAGCCCCGAAGGCCAATCGTCAAAGTATAAACAATGTTTTCTGACGCCCCCTTCTGACGAAGGGTCGTGGCCTACCACGACCGCTGAACCAGTCATGAAAACTCGATTCGCGGTTCGAGGCCATTTTTACATTGACACGACTCATCAATGTACAGATCGTGCTCTGTTTCATACGGGATATAATCAGAACCCTAGCCTTATTCTGTGCGTGCATAACGGCACGCACGCCTTGGGAAGCGGAGAGACTTGCGGCGCAGTGGAGGGAGGATAATCGGCGTGGCGCCTCATAAAAAGGAAAAAAACCAAGGTTTACTCACGCTCTCCATTCGCCTCCTCTGCTTCCAATCTCCCCAAGCTCCGAGAGCCCAGATCTAGTTCTTCCTCAACTTCCCCTCCGAGCTTAGCCATGGCGGGCTCGGGATCCATGGGCAAGTGGGAGGCCTCCACGGTCACCGACCAGGATATCCGGGAGCTAAAGCTCGCCGGCTACCTCCCCGCCAACGTCTTCCACCGCTCCCCAGAAGCGAAACAGGTCGTCCCCACCCCCAAGCCAGGCGAAAGGGTAGTTTTTGTCCCCCATTTCATCCGGGGACTGAGCTTCCCACTCCACCCCTTCGTCAGGGGTCTCATGTTCTTCTATGGATTGGACTTCCATGATCTTCCCCCAAACTCCTTTATGCACATCTCGGCTTTCATCATCCTTTGCAAAGCCTTCCTGCGGGTCGAGCCGCACTTCGGCCTGTGGCTCAAGGTCTTCAATGTCAAGCCGAAGACCGTCGCGGGCGAGGACGCGGACTGCGGAGGGGCGGTAATTAGCAAGCTCCCCCGCGTCGAGTGGCCAACCACCACCTTCATCGACACAATCAAGATTTGGCAGAAAGAATGGTTCTACATCACCGAACCAAGGGATGAGAGCTAGGCGGCGCCTGCCGAGTTTAGATCCGGACCCCCTACGAGCTTGACCTCATGGCTCAGGAAGGGCCTCGACTGGGGATCGGATGCAGAGGTGAAGTTGCTGTAGAAGCGCATTACCTCGGTGATCGAGGCCAAGGTGGAGCTGGTCAACGTGGTGCAGGTCATGCTCCACCGCCGTATTCTTCCCTGCCAGCGCCGGGCTTCCCCAATGTGGGCTTATCAGCCTGAGGACGAGCCTACCGTGCGCCAACTCTTCCGCACCACCCCTGAGAAGTTGTGGAAGGCATTATTCAAGCCTCGGAAAAGCTGGCCAGCCAAGGAAGAGGATTCGGGCCTAAGCGTCGATAACCCACCGACCAAGGTACGGTATAATTTCAATCTATTGACTTTGTTTCTTCAACAAAAAGACTGAACGCCTTCTCCCTTATTTTCGCAGAAATGGTTGAGCAAAGCCGCGAGAGTCAACTGCCCGGCTCCACAACCTGAAGATCCCAGGTCGGAGTTGTTGACGGCGATGCTCGTTGTGGCGCCGTACTCGGCGCCCGAGAAGAAAGAGAAGAAGAAGAAAGCCAGAGAGGGTCTCCGCATAAGGGACCAACCGGACGCCACGTCCAAGGAAACCCATGCCTCCTCTAGTCATGAGGAAGAGCATGAAGAAGGGGGGAAGGCGTTTCCCCCCTCACAAGAAAGAGGGCGGCGGCGGCGGACGCCACGGAGGATGCAACTCCTCCTGCCCTGAAGAGGGCGCGCCGGGCGAGGTTGATCCTGCCCGACGACAGCTCGGACTCTGAAGCAGAGTTCGAGGACTTTGAGAGGGTTCCCCGAAGGAACTTAAGGGTCAAGCCCCTCG
Organism: Elymus sibiricus; assembly: GCA_039707655.1. Taxonomy (NCBI): domain Eukaryota; kingdom Viridiplantae; phylum Streptophyta; class Magnoliopsida; order Poales; family Poaceae; genus Elymus; species Elymus sibiricus. Next base: position 85,921,795 of record CM077663.1, read on the forward strand.
CTCAAAGGTATGAATCCGAAGACTCCCTGGGTGATTTATGCAAAGTTTTCAATGCTTTTAAATGTAAGAACATCTTTTAATCTGCAGCCCACCGCGCGTTCTCCCCACCGACCAAATATCGGATGGGGAGTCTCTGCCTGCCGAGCTGGCGGAGAGTGGGACTGCATCGCACCCCACGCCTCCAGGGGTCGCGAAGGATGCCGCAGAGGTGTCCTCCCGCCAGGCTCCTTTGGAGCCGAACACAGGCGGTGGGGGTGACCATGCCATGGTCGAGGTTGATGCCTCGGCCGCCGAAGGCCAGGGGGAGGAAACTCCCTAGGCTGATGAGGACCAGGGGAAGAATACTCCCCTGGCCGCCGAGGAGGACGGGCAGAGGGATGTCCAGTCCCCTCCGAGGACGTCTCCGGAGCATGCCGTGCCTCCGGAGCTACGGACTCAGTCCCCGATCAGGGATCGGGCTGGCCGGTCACCACCGGTGCCACCGACGACTGGGTGGCCGGTTATAGAGGAGGCTCTAGCAAGCGCCCCCATCTCCGAGGATCACCGCACTCTTATGGGTGCGGTTCTGCAAGGCATTCAGTCCGTTGATAACGGACTGAAGGAGGCCTTTAATGGTCTCTTGACGGGCTTCAAGGTGAGTCACGTAATACCCTTTTCCCGAACAATTTTAATTTTTAAGTTTATGCTATCGTTATACATGCAGTAGCCCCCGAGCCCTGGGTGTGTTTACAAAAACGCACCCGGGGGTCAAACAATTAGGAGTGAACAACGATGCATAAGGCACTATTAATCCCGCAATGTTCTAAAAACCCTTGATAGGACCGAACATAGGATCGTATCCTTGACAGTTCGGGGATTAAAACGCATATGAATGGATATATGTTTTTTTTGCAGGCCTCGTCATCGGCGGCGGCCGTTAATGCCGCTGAGCTTACCGAGCTAAATCGGAAGCTCAAGATCTCCGAAGAGGAGCTTGATAGCCTGAACAAGAGGTTCGACGAGGCACAAGGTAAACCGAATTGTAATATCCGGGCTGTACATTGTTAACGATCCGCACCGGTGACTCAGTGTAATTATTTATTTATTGCTTCCACAGCTTCCGCTTCGGAGGTTGAAAAACTCAAGGCCGAGCTCGCAAAGATGAAGCAAGAGGCCGCGGATGAGAAGGCGGCCGCCGAACAAGCAGCAGCCGCACTCTCGATCCTGAAAGCTGCGAGTGCTAAACAGGAGGCCCGGGTGGCGGAGGTGCAGCAGGAGCTCAATGACGCCAGCGCAAAGTGCGAGGCCCTTGAGCAGAAAGGCAAAGAACAAGCCACCGAGGTATCCGCGCTGAAATCCGAGCTCCAAAAGGAGCGGGTGGACAGGCGGTCCTTTGAAGAGGAGGTTCGCCAAGTCAAGGCTGTCACAGATGGTAAGCCGTATTCGCTACAATGCGCCTTTGGTGGTAGCAGGTTTTCTTTGCTCACCCAGGTGTGGCGTTCCTCAGGCGTCTGTGCGGATCTCCAGAAGAGTGCAGCAGAAGCGAACAAGTTCTATGCTTCGCGGGAGGAGGATGATCAGGCTCGGCTATTCTGGGCACAATTTGAGTCCCCCGAGCGCTCCCCTCTCCTGATCGAGCAAATGAAGCAACTGATGGAGCTGCATAGGATGGCGGAGCCGTCCATGAAGGATCTCTGCATCCAGCTGTGGCCTGCGGAGCCATTGCCGAGCAGCTACTTCGGCTTGGTGCAGAGACTATGCGATGCTGCGCCTCGTATTGACGCGCTAAAGCGCTCTACATGCATCGAGGGAGCTCGGATGGCCTTTGCGAAGACCATGGTGCACTGGCCGAAGCTCAAGCCGACCGAGATGGCTACCGCACCTCCGCCTCCTGGGAAGGAGCATAGGCGCCCCGAGCTACACTTCTCCACAGTAATGGAGGGTGCTCGGGCAATAGACACCCAATGCTCCAAAGACGTTTTGTATGAATGAGCGCATTGTAATATGTCCGAAGACTTTTAACGCTTTATAATCAGTGTTGCATGGTTTATCATGTCTTATAAGTTTTTAATATTTATTTTGACTCCCGTGTGGCCGTTTTATCTGAAAGTTGCGAGTCGTCGGCTTTAGCCCCCACGTAGATAGTACGTGAGGTTTCTTTGTCTCCGCACTGTGACCCTTAGCCGAGGTATCGGAGCCCGAAGGCGGTAGTGTGATAACCCACAAGTATAGGGGATCACAACAGTTTTCGAGCGTAGAGTATTCAACCCAAATTTATTGATTCGACACAAGGGGAGCCAAAGAATATTCTCGAGTATTAGCAGCTGAGTTGTCAATTCAACCACACCTGAAAGACTTAATATCTGCAGCAAAGTATTTAGTAGCAAAGTAGTATGGAAGTAACGGTAACGGTGGCAAACGTGACAGTAGTAGTTTTGTAGTGATTGTAACAGTAGCAACGGAAAATTAACTTAGCAAAGATCAATATGTGAAAAGCTCGTAAGCAATGGATCAGTGATGGATAATTATGTCGGATAACATTCATCATGCAACGGTCATAACATAGGGTGATACAGAACTAGCTCCAATTCATCAATGTAATGTAGGCATGTATTCCATATATAGTCATACGTACTTATGGAAAAGAACTTGCATGACATCTTTTGTCCTACCCTCCCGTGGCAGCGGGGTCCTAATGGAAACTAAGGAATATTAAGGCCTCCTTTTAATAGAGAACCGGACCAAAGCATTAGCACTTAGTGAATACATGAACTCCTCAAACTACGGTAATCACCGGAAAGAATCCCAGTTATTGTCACCCTGGGGGATGCGGATCATAACTCGTAATAGGTGTCTACAACTTGCAAGATAGGATCAAGAACACATATATATTCATGAAAACATAATAGGTTCAGATCTGAAATCATGGCACTCGGGCCCTAGTGACAAGCATTAAGCATAGCAAAGTCATAGCAACATCAATCTCAGAACATAGTGGATACTAGGGATCAAACCCTAACAAAACTAACTCGATTACATGGTAGATCTCATCCAACCCATCACCGTCCAGCAAGCCTACGATGGAATTACTCACGAACGGCGGAGAGCATCATGAAATTGGTGATGAAGGATGGTTGGTGATGACGACGGCGTCGATTTCCCCTCTCCGGAGCCCAAATCAGACTCCAGATCTGCCCTCCCGAGGAAGAACAGGAGGTGGCGGCAGCTCCGTATCGTGAAACGCGATGAACTCTTCTCCCTGATTTTTTCCTCCCCGAATAGGAATATATAGAGTTGGAGTTGAGATCGGCGGAGCTCCAGGGGGCCCACAAGACAGGGGGGCGCGCCCTAGGGGGGGGGGGCGTGCCCCCCTGGCTTGTGGCCAGGTGGTGGACCCCCTCCGGTTGATTCTTTCGCCAGTATTTTTTATTAATTCCAAAAATATTCTCCGTAAATTTTCAGGTCAATCCGAGAACTTTTATTTCTACACAAAAATAACACCAAGGCAATTCTGCTGAAAACAGCGTCAGTCTGGGTTAGTTCCATTCAAATCATGCAAATTAGAGTCCAAAACAAGGGCAAAAGAGTTTGGAAAAGTAGATACGATGGAGACGTATCAACTCCCCCAAGCTTAACCCACTGCTTGTCCTCAAGCAATTCAGTTGACAAACTGAAAGTGACAAAGAAAAACTTTTACAAACTCTGTTTGATCTTGTTGTTGTAAATACGTCTAACTGATGTTCAGATTTTCAGCAAAGATCATAGACTAAGCACATTCACAATAACATTTAGGTCTCACATTTACTCATATCAATGGCATAACCAACTAGCGAGCAATAATAATAAATCTCGAATGACAACAATTTTATCAAAACAATCATGATACAAAATGATATAACGGTATCTCGCTAGCCCTTTCTGAGACCGCAAAACATAAATGCAGAGCACCTCTAAAGAACAAGGACTGACTAGACATTGTAATTCATGGTAAAAGAGATCCAGTCACAATCATACTCAATATCAATTAATAACAAAGCATACAAATGACGGTGGTGCTCTCTAACTGGTGCTTTTTATAAGAAGAGGATGACTCAATAGTAAAGTAGAGTAGATAGGCCCTTCGCAGAGGGAAGCATTGATTTGCAGAGGTGCCAGAGCTCGAGCTTTTAAAACAGGGATGAATAAAATTTTTGAGCGGTATGCTTTCATTGTCAACATAACAACCGAGAGATCTCGGTATCTTCCATGCTAGATACATTATAGGCGGTTCCCAAGCAGAATAGTAAAGTTTTTACTCCCCCTCCACCAATCAATCACACTCCACGGCGAGCCAAATCCACGGGTACCGTCCATACAAACAACAATCCTGGGGGAGTTTTGCTTCATTAAATTTTGATTTGATTTTGAGCATGGAACTGGGCATCCCGAATACCAGCCACTTTCTCGTGAATGATAGTGAATCAACACATATCGTGAGAATAGCCCACCTAGCATGGAAGATACTGACAGCCCCTAGTTACTACATGAGCGATTCGGGCATGCAAAACAGAATATTATTTGAAGGTTTAGAGTTTGGCACATGCAAATTTACTTGGAACGGCAGGTAAATACCGCATATAGGTAGGTATCGTGGACTCATATGGAACAACTTTTGGTTTATGAAGGTGGATGCACAAACAGTATTCCCGCTTAGTACAAGTGAAGGCTAGCAAGAGACTGGGAAGCGACCAACTAGAGAGCGACAACAGTCATAAACATGCTTTAAGATTAACCAACATTGAATGCAAGCATGAGTAGGATATAAATCACCATGAACATAAATATCGTGGAGGCTATGTTGATTTTGTTTCAACTACATGCGTGAACATGTGCCAAGTCAAGCCACTTGAATCATTGAGAGGAGGATACCATCCTATCATACTACATCACAACCATTTTAAAATGCATGTTGGCACTCAAGACAAACCATTATACACTCTTAGCTAATTAAGCATGGCATGAATAACTATAATCTCTAATTGTCATTGCAAACATGTTTCATCCATAATGAGCTAAATCCAGAACGATGAGCTAATCATATTTACAAAAACAAAATAGGTCGAGTTCATACCAGCTTTTCTCCATCTCAATCACTTCATCATATATCGTCATTATTGACTTTCACTTGCACGACCGAACGGTGTGAATAATAATAAGAGTGCATGTGCATTGGACTAAGCTGGAATCTGCAAACAATAACTCAAAGGAGAAGGCAAGGTAATATGGTCTCTCTGTAAGATAAACAATGATGCATATGAGAGCCACTCAACATTTTCATCGTGGCCTTCTCCTTACGACCCAAAGAAAAGAAATTTCGAAACAAGAACGGGAAAAACTATTTACACGGGAAAGCTACCAACAAGCAAAAGAAGAACGAGAAATATTTTTGGGTTTTCTTCTAATGATACAACTAAACAAACTAAAAGGTAAAGCTAGAACTAATTTTTTTGGATTTTTCTCAAGTTTAATCAAGCACACAAGAAGAAAGCGGAAAGAAGAAATAAACTACCATGGATGATACAATGAAAAAGTATAAGCACCGGCAACTGGAATGAGTGTGTGAACATGAATGTAATGTCGGTGAGAAATACGTACTCCCCCAAGCTTAGGCTTTTGGCCTAAGTTGGTCTATGGCCATGGCTGGCCCGGATAATATCCAAAGTCATAGTTGGGGTTGTACTGGGCTGCAGCGGCTACCGCCTGTATGGCTGCAGCGCGGAGGCGAGCGGCTTCCGCCTCTCTCTCGTACTCGTTTTCCTCCTCTCTGGTTATAATTGTCTCCGTTTTTCCTAAAAGTTAAAGAAGGCAGGAGCAGGAAGGGTAATATGGACAGCACCCTGTCTGTCAAAAATTTGTCGGTACAGGAGGGACTGTTCGTTCCTCTCAAGAAACTGGTAGCGCACCATAGCCTCATAATCAAGAAAAGCGGGTGGTAACTCAATATCATTCCCCCTTATGGGTACCCCAAGATAATTAGCTACACGGCTGGCGTAAATACCGCCAAAGAAATCTCCATCCTTAGCATTTTTATGTAGCCTCCTAGCAATAATAGCCCCCAAGTTATATCGTCTATCTCCCATTACCGCACTCTTAAGAATACTAAGATCAGGTACACAAAGGTGTCTATGTTCATGTTTACCGTTAATACATCTACCTATGAAGAGAGCAAAATAGTGTATAGCAGGAAAGTGAATGCTCCCCAAGGTGGCCTGTGTAATGTTTCTAGTTTCTCCCAAAGTGATGGTAGCAAGGAAATCATTATATTCAGTTTTGTGAGGATCACTATGGCTGCCCCATTGTGGGATTTTGCATGCATCATTAAAATCTTCCAGGTCCATGGTATATGATTCATCATAAAGATTAAATAGAACAGAATGATTATTACGCCTGGATGAAAATGCAAACCTCCCACGAAGGAATCAGTGAGTTGATAATATTGCTTGCATTGGTCTGAAACGAAATCTTCAAGGCCAGCATTTTGTATGTACGCGTAAAATTCTTCCTTGAAACCAGCTTGAACCATGAATTGATTCGACGGCCATTCACAAGGCCGCACTTGAGCTTCCCTTGGTGGTTCAAAGTCGGGCTCACGTATTGCGCATCTCGGGGTCTTCTTGCTCGAGGAACCACCTTGGTATATTCTCCTCAACATCTTTCTTTCTCTGAAAAATTTCTGAAATTTTTAGTGACTCACAATAAAGGTGAACAAAACTTAACAAAACTTATAGCAACTACTCCCACATGTGCCTAGAGGCTATATCATGCATCAAAGCTACTTGGGACCTTACAAATTTGACATCCAAGCTCAAGAACAAGGTCACCACAGTAGCAAAAATTTGCAATATATAAAGCACTAGAACAAAAACTAATTGGACCATTGGAGGAGTCACATAACGAAGAACAATCCCCCAAAACAGTTTTGCAAATGGAGCTTTGCACAAGGAGATCGAAAATGGCAGCAAAATGAGCTAGAACACGGGTTTGAGCAATGGTGGAATTTTTTCTGGAGGAAGACGAAGTGGATGGTGGCTGGAATAAGTGAGGGGGGCCTACGTGGGACCCACAAGCCAGGGTGGCGCGCCCAGGGGGGTGGGCGCGCCTTGCAGGCTTGTGGCCCACTGGTGCAGCCCCCTGATGTGTTCTCAGTGCCAAAAATTCTTAAATATTCCATAAAAAATCATACTACATTTTCAGGGCATTTGGAGAACTTTTATTTTCAGGTCACTTTTTTATTGCACGGATAAAAACAGAAAACAGAAAAATAATAGCAATTTTACTTAATTTACTCTAAATAACAGAAAGTAAAAGTTGGGTACAGAAGGTTGTGCTTTCTAAATTCATCCATCTCATGCCCGTCAAAAAGAATCCATCAATAAGGTTGATCAAGTCTTATTGACAAACTTTTTTCGAATGACACGGAACCGGAGAATTTTTGAATAACACTAGGTTACCTCAATGGGGATATGCTTGTCCCCAACAATAAGTATATCATATTTCGTTTTGGCGGTAGGGAGAGGGAATTCAAAACCTCCAATAACAATCGTTGAAATTTTTTCAATGGAGTTGATACTATGAACTTGAGGTTGTTTCTTCGGAAAGTGTACCGTATGCTCATTACCATTAACATGAAAAGTGATATTGCTCTTGTTGCAATCAATAACAGCCCCTGCAGTATTCAAAAAGGGTCTACCAAGGATGATCGACATACTGTCGTCCTCGGGAATATCAAGAATAACAAAGTCCGTTAGGATAGTAACATTTGCAACTACAACAGGCACATCCTCACAAATACCGATGAGTAAAGCAGTTGATTTATCAGCCATTTGCAAAGAGATTTCAGTAGGTGTCAGCTTATTCAAATCAAGTCTACGATATAAAGAGAAAGGCATAACACTAACACCAGCTCCAAGATCACATAGAGCAGTTTTAACATAATTTCTTTTAATAGAGCATGGTATAGTAGGTACTCCGGGATCTCCTAGTTTCTTTGGTATTCCACCCTTAAAGGTATAATTAGCAAGCATGGTGGAAATCTCAGCTTCCGGTATCTTTCTTTTATTTGTCACAATATCTTTCATATACTTAGCATAAGGAGACATTTTCAGAATATCAGTCAAGCGCATACGCAAAAAGACAGGTCTAAGCATTTCAACAAAGCGCTCAAAGTCTTCATCATCCTTTTCCTTGGATGGCTTAGGAGGAAAGGGCATGGGTTTCTGAACCCAAGGCTCTATTTCTTTACCATGCTTCCTAGCAACAAAGTCTCTTTTATCATATCTTTTGTTCTTAGGTTGTGGGTTATCAAGATCAACAGCAGGTTCAATCTCCACATCATTATCATTACTAGGTTGAGCATCAACATGAACGTCATCATTAATATTATCACTAGGCTCATGCTCATTACCAGATTGTGTCTCAGCATCAGAAATAGAAATGTCATTTGGGTTTTCATGAGTACCTATAACAGGTTCACTAGCAGCATGCAAAGTCCTATCGTCATTCCTTTTCTTCCTTTTGCTAGAATGACTAGGTGCATCAGTATTAATTCTCTGAGAATCCTGCTCAATTCTCTTAGGGTGGCCCTCAGGATACAAAGGTTCCTGAGTCATCTTACCACCTCTAGTCACACCTCTAACAGAATGATCATTGTTCTTACCATTCATCTCATTAAGCAAATCATTTTGTGCCTTAAGCACTTGTTCTACTTGAGTAGTTACCATGAAAGCATGTTTACTAATAAGCTTAAGATCATTGATAGTTCTACTCATATAATCACCTAGGCGATCAAGCATGTAAGCATTATGTTTCAATTGTCTACTAACATCAGCATTGAAATTTTCTTGCTTAACAATAAAGTTATCAAACTCACCCAAGCATTGGCTAGCAGACTTATTATAAGGAATATCACCTTCATCAAATCTACGGAGAGAATTTACCTCTACTACCTATGTCGGGGTATCAAGACCATGTATTTCTTCAATAGGTGGTAGATTCTTAACATCTTCAGATTTAATACCTTTTTCTTTCATAGATTTCTTTGCCTCTTGCATATCTTTAGGACTGAGAAATAGAATACCTCTTTTCTTCGGAGTTGGCTTTGGAGGTGGTTCGGGAATAGTCCAATCATTATCATTGCTCAATATATTATTCAATAGTAGTTCAGCTTGTTCAACAGTTCGTTCCCTGAAAACACAACCAGCACAACTATCTAGGTGGTCCCTAGAAGCATCGGTTAGTCCATTATAAAAGATATCAAGTATTTCGTTTTTCTTGAGAGGATGATCAGGCAAAGCATTAAGTAATTGGAGAAGCCTCCCCCAAGCTTGTGGGAGACTCTCTTCTTCAATTTGCACAAAGTTAAATATTTCCTGCAAGGCAGCTTGTTTCTTATGTGCAGGAAAATATTTTTCAGAGAAGTAATATATCATATCCTGGGGACTACGCACACAACCAGGAGCAAGAGAATTAAACCATATCTTAGCATCACCCTTTAATGAGAAAGGAAACAACTTAAGAATATAGTAATAATGAATTTTTTACTCATGAGTAAATAGGGTGGCTATATCAGTCAATTTAGTAAGATGTGCCACAACTGTTTCAGATTCATAACCATGGAAAGGATCAGAATCAACCAAAGTAATTAACTCAGGATCGACAGAGAATTCATAATCCTTATCAGTAACAAAGATAGGTGAAGTAGCAAACTTAGGATCATATTGCATTCTAGCATTCAAAGATTTTTCCTTCCACTTGCATAGCAATTTCTTAAGATCATCTCTATCCTTACTAGCAAGAAATTCCTAGCTACCTCTCCTTCCATAACATAACCCTTAGGTATATTAGGCAATTTATATCTAGGAGAGCTAGGTCTAGCAGGTGTCTCATAGTGTTCAATTTCAATAATTTCATCAGATTCAGAAATATCATCAGTTTCAGCATTCACTCTAGCAATTTGTTCATCAAGAAATTCACCCAGTGGCACAGTATTATCAAGCAAAGTATCATCATAAGCATCATGCATAGCAGAAGTGGCATCATCAATTACTTGCGACATATCAGAATTACTAACAGGTGGTGGTGTCGCAAATTTACTCATAACAGAAGGTGAATCAAGTGCAGAGCTAGATGGCAGTTCCTTACCTCCCCTCGTAGTAGAGGGATAGATCTTGGTTTTTGGGTCTTTCAGATTCTTCATAGTGATCAACAGATATAAATCCCAAGTGACTCAGAGAATAGAGCTATGACTCCCCGGCAACGGCACCAGAAAAAGGTCTTGATAACCCACAAGTATAGGGGATCGCAACAGTTTTGAAGGGTAGAGTATTCAACCCAAATTTATTGATTAGACACAAGGGGAGCCAAAGAATATTCTCGAGTATTAGCAGCTGAGTTGTCAATTCAACCACACCTGAAAGACATAATATCTGCAGCAAAGTATTTAGTAGCAAAGTAGTATGGAAGTAACGGTAACGGTGGCAAACGTGATAGTAGCAGTTTTGTAGTGATTGTTATAGTAGCAACGGAAAAGTAACTTAGCAAAGAACAATATGTTAAAAGCTCATAGGCAATGGATCAGTGATGGATAATTATGTCGGATAGCATTCATCATGCAACGGTCATAACATAGGGTGATACAGAACTAGCTCCAATTCATCAATGTAATGTAGGCATGTATTCCATATATAGTCATACGTGCTTATGGAAAAAAACTTGCATGACATCTTTTGTCCTACCCTCCTGTGGCAGCGGGGTCCTAATGGAAACTAAGGGATATTAAGCCCTCCTTTTAATAGAGAACCGGACCAAAGCATTAGCACTTAGTGAATACATGAACTCCTCAAACTACGGTAATCACCGGAAAGAATCCCAGTTATTGTCACCCTGGGGGATGCGGATCATAACTCGTAATAGGTGTCTACAACTTGCAAGATAGGATCAAGAACACATATATATTCATGAAAACATAATAGGTTCAGATCTGAAATCATGGCACTCGGGCCCTAGTGACAAGCATTAAGCATAGCAAAGTCATAGCAACATCAATCTCAGAACATAGTGGATACTAGGGATCAAACCCTAACAAAACTAACTCGATTACATGGTAGATCTCATCCAACCCATCACCGTCCAGCAAGCCTACGATGGAATTACTCACGAACGGCGAAGAGCATCATGAAATTGGTGATGAAGGATGGTTGGTGATGACGACGGCGTCGATTTCCCCTCTCCGGAGCCCAAATCAGACTCCAGATCTGCCCTCCCGAGGAAGAACAGGAGGTGGCGGCGGCTCCATATCGTGAAACGCGATGAACTCTTCTCCCTGATTTTTTCCTCCCCGAATAGGAATATATAGAGTTGGAGTTGAGGTCGGCGGAGCTCCAGGGGGCCCACAAGATAGGGGGGCGCGCCCCCTGGCTTGTGGCCAGGTGGTGGATCCCCTTCGGTTGATTCTTTCACCAGTATTTTTTATTAATTCCAAAAATATTCTCCATAAATTTTCATGTCAATCCGTGAACTTTTATTTCTGCACAAAAATAACACCAAGGCAATTCTGCTGAAAACAACGTCAGTCCGGGTTAGTTCCATTCAAATCATGCAAATTAGAGTCTAAAACAAGGGCAAAAGAGTTTGGAAAAGTAGATACGATGGAGACGTATCATAGTGCGAGAGGGACGAGGCAATCGGACTATGATGCTTTATCGCTTTCACTTAGCCGTAGGAGCGTAAAAAAAATTCGGGGGCTGATGACCAGCCCCCAGTGTGGTGTGGTGTTCGGATGTACCGGGACCGAAGCCAGCATCACATGGTTTGTACAAGAACGAAACCCATCGTATAACACGGCATAACCTCTATCGATCTTTTAGAATGACACTTATGCTCGGATTTGCAGACCGGTTCTTGCTTACTATGACGGTCAGTTTTCGGCTTACTCCCCTGAGGTGCTTGACCACGTGAACTGGAAACACAATCGCAGTGGTTCTCCCTTTGCCCCTTTAGCCGAACGAGCAGAACGTAAGGGGGCAAACACAGGAGCCGGGCAACCCAACTATTGACCCAAGACATAGTTCGGATCCGATGCATATAAAGCAAAATCCAAGACGCCAAGCACACGACCCGCTGTGTTGGGGTGATGCTCAGGGCGATTTTTTAATTTCTAGTCCCCGGTCTATTAGCCGGTTGCATCATAATGTATACCGAACAGTTTTCGCAGGAAGCGTTAACGAGGGAAGAACAGAGTACGTATAAAATACAACGAAGTGGCCATGTATAATGGTCTTGTATTTGCTCAATAATTCTTATAGCTCGGATTGCCGAAGCAACTGTTTACAGTTATTTGAAGATGAAATATAAAATTTACAAAGGAGAGGTTGTACCAGGGGTCTTCGATTAGTGGCTTGACGTCCTCGATGTGCCCTGTCGCCAATCTGCTCATGTGCCTCCTAGGGAGTTGTGTTCCTTTAAGGGTGATACTGTCGGCGAGCGGACTTTGGGAAGAAGGTCTTGAGAAGTCGCCGAAGGGTAGGTGAGGTTTACGCTTTAACAGGTCCTTGACAGTACCTGTGATATGTCCGAGGACGTGTATTGGTAGTAGTTCGGTTCAGCCGAACACTTACCCTTTTATAGTTGTTCCCCATTGCTGCCCATGGAATCTTTAGTGCAAAGTTGTGCCTTCTCGGCACATGTTTGACGGGCATCGGGGCTGGGCAATGGGGAGCGTGTCCCTATTTCTGGGGTGGAGAAAAATCTTGGAGTTCTGGGGAGGTGAATTCCGTAATCATGGAGTGATTGGCACTAAGTCCACGCTCCACCATCTTCTGGCACTTGAAGATTTCCTGTTCCACCGCCTCGAGCCTAGCCTCCACGCTTCCGGTCTTCTTGGGTCCCTAAACATCGCAGATGTGGAGCACCCCCTCACGCATCTCAATGGCTTGAGGGTGCTTCATCACCTCCGGCAAGTATGGGTTGATGACCTTCTCGAAGAACTTGTCCTTGGAGGAGCTTGGTGGAGCCATGGAGATCTAGGTCTGACGAGAAAACAATAAGAAACAAGAACAGAGGATTTTTCTGCGATGCGGTCGTCAAAACAGTCAGGGGTATATATAGAGAATTTTTATTCTTGGGAAACAAGCATATGGAAGGAAAACGGAGTCGAGAAGGCATCCAAGGTGGGCACAACCCACCAGGGCGCGCCCGGGGGTGCCTGGCGCGCCCTGGTGTATCGTGCTAACCTCGATCACCTTCCGGTTTATTTTTTTTATTTCCAAAATTTTCTAATATTCCAAAGCTGACAAAAAATATTTTTGCGGATTTTTCGGAGTCCGTTTACTTACCGTATGACGTACCTCCTATTTTTCAGAATTCTGGAGTGTTTCGGAAGGTTTCTTTTATGTGTTCCTCCGGTGTCATGGTTTGGATAACATTGCTTTCAACATTAATAGGCGTACCTGAGATATAGTGCTTAATTCTTTGTCCATTAACCACCTTTGGGTTAGTACCTTCGGCATTATTAATCTTGATAGCTCCAGATCGATAAACCTCTTCGATAATATATGGTCCTTCCCATTTGGAGAGAAGCTTTCCTGCAAAAAATCTTAAACGAGAGTTAAACAAAAGAACATAATCTCCTATTTTGAATTCATGCTTTTGGATTCTTTGTCATGCCATCTTTTTACTTTTTCTTTGAATAGCTTGACATTTTCATAGGCTTGGGTTCTCCATTCATCTAGTGAGCTAATATCAAATAGCCTCTTCTCACCGGCAAGTTTGAAATCATAGTTAAGTTCTTTAATTGCCCAAAATGCTTTGTGCTCTAATTCTAGAGGCAAATGACAAGCTTTCCCATATACCATTTTGTATGGAGACATACCCATAGGATTTTTATAAGCTGTTCTATAGGCCCAAAGTGAATCATCTAATTTCTTAGACCAATTCTTACAAGTCCTATTGACAGTTTTTTGTAATATTAATTTTATTTCTCTATTTCTAAGTTCAACTTGACCACTAGATTGAGGATGATAGGGTGATGCAATTCTATGGTTAACATCATACTTGGCAAGCATCTTACGGAAAGCACCATGAATAAAGTGTGAACCACCATCGGTCATTAAATATCTAGGGACTCCAAACCTCGGGAAGATAACCTCTTTAAGCATTTTGATGGAGGTGTGGTGATAAGCACTACTAGTTGGAATAGCTTCTACCCACTTAGTGACATAATCAACAGCAACCAAAATATGAGTGTACCCATTGGAGGAAGGAAAAGGCCCCATATAATGAAAACCCCAAACGTCAAATGGTTCAACAACAAGTGAATAACTCATAGGCATTTCCTGACGCTTACCGATATTACCAATTCTTTGACATTCATCACAAGGCAAGACAAACTTACGGGCATCCTTGAAGAGAGTAAGCCAATAGAAACCAGATTGCTATACCTTATGAGCAGTTCTATCTCCCGCATGATGTCCTCCATAAGCTTCAGAATGACATTTCCGTAGGATTTGTTCCTGTTCATGCTCAGGTACACAACGTCTAATAATACCATCTACTCCTTCTTTATAACGATGTGGGTAATCCCAAAAGTAATGTCTCAAGTCATAGAAAAAATTCTCTTTTGTTGGTAAGTGAAGTTACGTGGTATATATTTAGCGACAATGTAGTTAGCATAGTCAGCATACCAAGGCATATTTTGAGAGACATTTATTGCAGCTAACTGTTCGTCAGGGAAACTATCATCAATAGGTAATGGGTCATCAAGAATATTTTCTAACCTAGACAAGTTATCAGCTACGGGGTTATCAGCTCCCTTCCTATCAATGATGTGTAAGTCAAATTCTTGAAGCAAGAGAACCCACCTAATGAGTCTAGGTTTAGCATCTTTCTTTTCTATAAGATATTTTATAGCAACATGATCGGTGTGAACAACAACTTTGGAATCAAAAATATAGGATCTAAATTTATCACAAGCAAACACAACTGCTAAAAATTCTTTTTCAGTGGTAGCATAGTTTCGTTGGGCACTGTCTAGAGTTTTACTAGCATAATAGATAACATTCAATTTCTTATCAACTCTCTGTCCTAGAACAGAACCAACAGCATAATCACTAGCATCACACATAATTTCAAAAGGCAAGTTCCAATCAGGTGGTTGAACGATAGGTGCATAGGTTAAGGCTTTCTTGAGTGTTTCAAAGGCTTCCACGCAATCATCCTCAAAAACAAAAGGAATATCCTTTTGCAAAAGATTAGTAAGAGGCCTAGAAATTTTAGAGAAGTCTTTAATGAACCTCCTATAAAAACCAGCATGACCAAGTAAACTTCGAATACCTTTAATATCTTTAGGACATGGCATTTTCTCAATTGCATCAACTTTAGCTTTATCCACCTCAATACCTCGTTCGGATATTTTATGACCCAAGACAATGCCTTCATTAACCATAAAGTGGCACTTCTCCCAATTCAAGACTAGATTAGTTTGTTCACATCTCTGCAAAACTCGATCAAGGTTGCTTATGCAATCATCAAAAGAAGTTCCGTAAACGGAAAAATCATCCATGAAAACCTCAACAATCTTTTCACAGAAATCAGAGAATATAGCAGTCATACATCTTTGAAAGGTAGAAGGTGCATTGCATAAACCAAAAGGCATACGTCTATAAGCATAGGTTCCAAAAGGGCAAGTAAAGGTGGTTTTCTCTTGATCGGATTGTGACAGAGGTATTTGAGAGAAATCAGAATATCCATCTAGGAAACAAAAGTGTGTGTGCTTAGATAGTCTTTCTAGCATTTGATCAATGAACGACAGAGGGTAATGATCTTTCCTAGTAGCTTTATTTAATTTTCTAAAATCAATTACCATTCTATAGCCAGTGACAATTCTTTGTGGAATGAGTTCATTCTTATCATTAGGGACAACAGTAATACCTCCTTTCTTAGGGACACAATGAACGGGACTTACCTATCTACTATCAGCAATGGGATAGATTATACCTGCTTCCAGAAGCTTTAGTATTTCAGTTCTTACTACTTCTTTCATCTTAGGATTCAATCGCCTTTGCTGATCAACAACGGGTTTAGCATCAGGTTCCATATTAATCTTGTGCTGACATAGAGTGGGACTAATGCCCTTAAGATCATCAAGAGTATATCCAATAGCATCCCGGTGCTTCCTCAGAACTTTCAATAATCTTTCTTGTTCATGTTCTGAAAGCTTAGCACTAATAATAACATGATTTTTTTTCTCATCAAGATAAGCATACTTCAAAGTGTCAGGCAATTGTTTTAAGTCAAACACGGGATCACCTTTAGGTGGAGGAGGACCTCCAAGAGTTTCAATAGGCAAATTGTGTTTCAGGAGAAGTTGTTGTTCAAAGAAATTTTATCTATTTCATTTCTTTCACGCAAGTGCTTATCATTTTCATGGTCAAGCAAATTTTGTTCTAATAGATTGGTGGGAGGCACAACAATAGAAGCAAGACCAATTATTTCATCCTTACTAGATAACGCTTCATCACGAGGTCGTCTACTAAACTTGGAAAAATTAAACTCATGAGACACATTACCAAAACTGACACCGACAGTTTGTTTTTCACAATCTATCTTAGCATTGACGGTGCTCAAGAAAGGTCTACCAAAGATAATGGGACAAAAGTCATCTTTTGGGGAACCAAGAACTAGAAAATCAGTAGGGTATTTTACTTTCTCGCACAAGACTTCAACATCTCTAACAATCCCAAGTGGTGTGATAGTGTCTCTATTAGCAAGTTTAATAGTAACATCAATGTCTTCCATTTCAGCAGGTGCTATTTCATCCATAATTTCTTGGTATAGAGTAAAAGGGATAGCACTCACACTAGCACCCAAATCACATAAACCATGATAGCAATGATCTCCTATTTTGACTGAGACAACGGGCATGCCTTCTATGGGTCTATGTTTATCTTTTTCATCGGGTTTAGCAATTCTAGCAGCTTCATCATAGAAGTAGATAACATGCCCATCAATATTTTCTACCAAGAGATCTTTAACCATAGCAATTCTAGGTTCTACTTTAATTTGTTCAGGGGGTTTAGGTGCTCTTATATTACTCTTACGAACCACAGTTGATACCTTAGCATGTTCCTTTATCCTAACAGGGAAAGGTGGTTTTTCAATATAAGCGGTAGGCACAACTGGATCAACATTGTAAAAGATGGTTTCATCTTTAGCTATGACCGGTTCTTTAATTTCTTCTTTAATAGGGTATGATATTTAAACCACTTCTCCTTAGGGAGGTCAACGTGAGTAGCAAATTCTTCACAGAAAGAGGCTACTATCTCAGAGTTAAGTCCATATTTAGTGCTAAACTTATGAAAAGTATCGGTATTCATAAAACATTTAACACAATCAAATTCAAGCTTTATACCTGACTCATTACCTTCGTCGAGTTCCCAATCTTCAGAGTTGTGTTTAATTCTTTCTAAGAGATCCCACTTGAATTCAATAGTCTTCTTCATATAAGAACCAACACAAGAAGTATCAAGCATGGATTTATCATTATGAGAAAGCCGAGCATAAAAATTCTTAATGATAACTTCTCTCAGAATGTCATGATTGGGGCATGAATATAACATTGACTTAAGCCTCCCCCAAGATAGAGCGATACTTTCTCCTTCACGAGGCCAAAAATTATATATATAATTCCGATCACGATGAACTAGATGCATGGGATAATACTTTTGGTGGAATTCCAATTGCAAACGATTCAAGTTCCACGATCCAAGATCATCCCATAGCCTATACCATGTCAATTATTTTCCCTCCAAAATAAAGGGAAAACCTTCGTCTTAACTTCATCTCCGGGTAAACCTACAAGCGTAAATAATCCAGAAATTTCGTTCACATATAGGAGGTGCATATCAGGATGTTCAGTTCCATCTCCTGCATAAGGTTTTACAAGCAGTTGTTCTACCATACCTGAAGGAATTTCATAAGTAATATTTTCAGTAGGTGCTGTAGGTTGAGGGGCAACTAATTGTGGTTCCGGTCGAGGTGAATATACCCTGAACAAACCCCTCAAAGGATTGTTTTCCATAGTAGCAAGTAGCAATAAATTTCAGCACGTAGTATAAGTTTTTCCTTACCGATTTCCACTTACCAAAAGCACTTCATTCCCCGGCAACGGCACCAAAAAAGAGTCTTGATGACCCACAAGTATAGGGTATCAGTTGTAGTCCTTTCGATAAGTAAGAGTGTCGAACCCAACGAGGAGCAGAAGGAAATGACAAGTGGTTTTCAGCAAGGTAATTTCTGCAAGCACTGAAATTGTAGGTAACAGATCGTTTGATAGCAAGATAATTGGTAACGAGCAAGTAATGGTAACGGTAAATAAGGTGCAGCAAGGTAGCCCAATCCTTTTGTGGCAAAGGACAGGCCAGAACAATCTCTAGTAATAGGCAAAGTGTTCTTGAGGGTACACGGGAATTTCGTCTAGTCACTTTTATCATGTTGGTTTGATTCGTGTTCGCTACTTTGATAATTTGATATGTGGGTTGACCGGTGCTTGGGTGCTGTTCTTACTTGAAAAACCTCCCACTTATGATTAACCCCCTCGCAAGAATCCGCAACTACGAGAAAAGTATTAAGATAAAATCTAACCATAGCATTAAACGTTTGGATCCAAATCAGCCCCTTACGAAGTAGCGCATAAACTAGGGTTTAAGCTTCTGTCACTCTAGCAACCCATCATCTAATAACTACTCCACAATGCATTCCCTTAGGCCCATGAATGGTGAAGTGTCATGTAGTCGACGTTCACATGACATCACTAAGGGAATCAGAACATACATATCATCAAAATATCGAACACATATCAAATTCACATGATTACTCGCAACATGACTTCTCCCGTGACCTCAAGAACAAAGGTAACTACTCACAAATAATAAACATGCTCAAGATCTGAGGGGTATTAAATAGCATAATGGATCTGAACATATAATCTTCCACCAAATAAACCATATAGTAATCAACTACGCAAGGTAATCAACACTACTAGTCACCCACAGGTACCAATCTGAGGTTCCGGTACAAAGATTGAACACAAGAGATGAACTAGGGTTTGAGAGGAGATGGTGCTGTTGAAAATGTTGATGAAGATTGGCCTACCAAAGATGAGAGGGGTGTTGGTGATGACGATGGCTTTGATTTCCCCCTCTGGGAGGGAAGTTCCCCAACGGAATCGCTCCGCCGGAGGGCAAAAGTGCTCCTTCCCAAGTTCCGCCTCGAGGCGGCGGCGGTTCGTCCCGAAAGTCCTCCTCTGATTTTTTCTAGGTCAAATGTGACTATATACCAGAAGATGGGTTCCGAAGGTGGGCCGAGGTGGCCAAAATACGCCAGACCACTGGCGCGCCCTGGTGGGTTGTGCCCACCTGGCTGGCCCCCTCCGGTAGTTTTCTGCTCCAGTATTTTTTATTAAATACAAAAATAATCTCCGTAAAATTTCAGCTTCATTGGAGTTGTGCAGAATAGGTATCTCTGATGTGCTTTTCTTAGGTCCAGAATTCCAGCTGCCGGTATTCTCCCTCTTTGTGTAAACCTTGCATATTATGAGAGAAAAGGCATTAGAATCACTCCCCAAAGCATTATTATTCAACAAAACAAAGTAAATAACAGTAGGAAATCATGATGCAAAATGGATGTATCATGCCCCTATATCCAGTACCTAGCTGCTAGTAGCCTTCCTCGCGGTTTGGAGCATATACGTCGTACTCTCTGGTCCCTTTGTGAGTATACTAGAGATCACTCAAGTCTCAAAGACTGAGACGCTTACAGTCGGAGCTCATATAGGTGCATTCTTTCAAGACTGCTTTGTAGGAAATCATCTTTGCTAGTCATAGCCAATAGAACCACATCAAGGCATGTTGCCAACCTGCCTGACAGCTCCGAGCCTTACAACTTTGAGATGTTTGCATCTTCAGCTAGAGACGGTCACATATTACTCTCCATAGTTAACCAATAGCTTCTTGTTCCCAGGTCCTAATTCTCGGGATCTCCGATCAAAAAGGTTGGGTTACTACTATGGTTTACCATCTATGGGTCTCATATCCATCTCCCTCAATGCATTATATATAACATTTCATGATAGTCCCTTTGTAAAGGGATCTGCCAGGTTTGTATGTGTTTGAATATACGTAACAGTTATTACTCCGAAGTTTCTCAACTTCCTCACGGACTTCAAACGTCTCTTCACGTGTATTGATGACTTTGCGTCATCTTTAGAATTGTTCACCTTAGCTATAACCGTTTGGTTGTCGCAATTCATAAGAACAACCGGTATAGGTTTTCCAACCATATGCAAGTCCACCACGAGCTAACGTAGCCATTGTGCCTCAAAAGTGGTTGTCTCAAAAGTAGTAAGTTATGCTTCCATAGTTGACCGCGTCAATATGGCCTATTAAGAAGACCTACATGATACCGCGCCACCTTCATGAGTAAACACATACTCATGTGTGGCATATAGTACATCGACATTGGAGATCCACTTCAAATCATGATGTCCTGCAAGTGCACAAGGTTTAGCTGTAGCCTTTTCTAATACGAGTATCGATCCCATTAGGAGCATAGGAATCAGTCTTTTCTCTCTTGAAGAGTTTAAATAGCTATGAATACAAGTTATAAGATATTGATACATCTCCAACGTATCTATAATTTTTGATTGTTCCATGCTACTTGTCCGTGTGAAAACCGGCAGACCTCGGGGTAGGGGATCCCGAGCTGCGGATCTCGGACAGATGGTAACAGGAGCAAGGGGACGATGTTTACCCAGGTTTGGGCCCTCTTGACGGAGGTTATACCCTACTTCCTGCTCTTGTTTATATCAATTGAGAAGTATCAAGTACAGAGTTGATCTACCTCAAGATCGTCAGATGTGCTCTAACTCTAGGGCTAGGTGAATGATATTGTGTTGATGTGCCCTCTACGGGCTAAACCCTACGGCTTATATACATGCCAGGTAAGGCATCTAGGGTAACAAGATTGGCATCATTGCTGGAGGTGGCAGGAGAAGTCTTGTAGTATACGTCAAGCCTTCGGCAGATGCAGTCTTGATAACGCCACGTCGTACAGCTTCCAGAGTCCATCTTGAGAAGAATGAGGGCTCATCGGTCCAATCCGAGGAGCATGGGCCGACTAGGCTAGTACCTCCTAGTCCAGGACACCGTTAGTAGCCCTCGAACTGGTCTTCTATGCCGAGGATGATTCCCTTGATGAAGATAACCTCGGATCCGAAGTCCTTAGCTTGACATACAAGTTCCCCTTCACGACTTCCAAACTCCCGAACCGCTCTCAAAATAAGCAGCGTCTTATAAACAAGACCTAGCCGAGCTCATTCTTTACCCGAAGAGGTGGGGTAACCTAGCCTCGAAGGCTGACCACATAGGTGTGAATAGTGCCACATAGCCTGAGAAATTTATTGAAGCGGCGCACCCACGATGGGTCGAGCAGTTACTGCCTACCCCAAATCGTGGCTTGAGGCAGCCTTTTTACTGGCGCGTCCCATCGAGGTGGAGATCGTGCCCATTTTCTTAGGGATATCATCAGATTTTGTTTCCCATCGTATACACAACGACATCTTTTGCGGGAGTGGCGTTTTTATCGGCGCGGCAAGGGGCACTCTTTCCATTTCAACAGCCTATAAGAGTAAAAAGACAACAACGCACGCAACCACGCTCTCATTCCCCCCGCCTGCTGCTTCGTCTAGCTCCAGCCCCCAGATTCAATCTCGCACTCCTCCTTTTTAGCAAATCCAAGCTCCCCCATCCAGCCATGGCCTGGGGTTCCCGTTGCACCCATTCGTGCATGGGATGATGTTCTATTATGGGCTCGACTTCCACCACAAGGCCCCAAACTCCATCCTTCACCTCGCCTCCTTTATCACGGTCTGCGAGGCCTTTCTCCGCTGCGAACCGCACTTCAACCTTTGGCTGAAGACCTCGGGGTCAAGCTGAAGTCCAGCGGCTCCGATCTGGCGGAGTGTGGAGAGGCCATGGTCAGCAAGAACTAAAATGCTGACTGGTTCAAGGGCACCTTCACTGAGATGGTAAAGGAATGGCAGAGCGAGTGGTTTTACATCACTGAGCTGCTCGCCCCCGGCCAAACCGAAGTCCCAGCATTTTCGGCCGGGCCCTCAAGGAAGCTCAAGTCTTGGAGGGTGAAGGGCGTCATCTGGGGGGACTCCAAAGAGATGGAGGCACTGACCAAGAAGAACAAGTGGTGGTCTACCGAGAAGGACCTCCATCTCCCCGACGTAGTCAACATCATGATTAACCGCCGGATCCTCCCGCTCAACTCCGGGCCAGCCTGATGTGGGAGTATAAATCCGAGGAAGTGGGGCCTGTCCTCCGCTTTTTCCACACCAACTTGGCCGGTATGTGGACGCAGCTATTCAAGCTGGCCAAGGACAAGATTCCCAAGGAGGGGCAAGCCTCGGCTTAGAGGTTGGCCATGAAGCCCCACCGGTAAGTGTTCACACACGTTTATATTCTTCTTTCTTCGCATGGTGAGACAGATTTTGATGAATCGTCTTGCTCAGTATGTGCAGAAATGGTCAGCCAGGATGCAAAAAATGCAGTGCCCAGCCCCTTGCTAGAGGAGGCGAGAACTCCCTCTGCTCACAATGCTCCTAGTCGAGGAGCCCCACATGATGGTCCCCAAGGAGGCGAAGTCCCAGAAGGGCAGGGCGGGTCTTTAGAATCAGGAGACCTCGGTTACCCGGTCCGAGGAGACCCACACCTCCCCACCCACGAAGATGCGGGGGAAGATGAGGAGAAGGATGACCCTTCCCTTAAAGGTAAAAGGGCGGCATTGATAATCCCCAAGTGCAAGGAATCATCGTAGCAATTTCCAAAGGTGGAAGTGATAAGTATGGAGTGTCGAACCCACAAGGAGCTAAAGGTAAGATCAATATTCTCTCAAGTCCTATCTGCCACTGATACGACTCTACGTACGCCAAACGTTTGCCTCCAACTAGAAACGAGAAGTAAAACTATGTTGTGGGTATGAAGAGGATAGCTTTGCATGATATCGGAGAGCTAAAATATAAAAATAGGTGCTGTTATCATAAAGCTATAATATATTACAATGTATTACAAACAGCGAGGGTGGAATAATGATGGGTCGGTGTGCGGAATTGTCCTAGGCAATTGTTAACAAGATCGGTAATAATTATTGCAATTTTATATGAGGGAGAGGCATAAGCTAACATACTTTCTCTACTTGGATCATATGCACTTATGATTGGAACTCTAGCAAGCATCCGCAACTACTAAAGATCATTAAGGTAAAACCCAACCATAGCATTAAAGCATCAAGTCCCCTTTATCCCATACGCAGCAACCCACCTACTCGGGTTTATGCTTCTGTCACTCAAGCAACCCACTATAAGCGAATCATGAACGTATTGCAACAACCTACAGCGGGAATCCTTCATGTGTGCGCGGCATGGAAGGCACAATAGGACAGCACCAAAGTAAAACATACAACTCAAACCAATCTAGATCATCAATCAACCCAAAGGACAAAAGTAATCTACTCAAAACATCATAGGATGGCAACACATCATTGGATCATAATATGTGGCATAATGCACCATGTTCAAGTAGGAGATTACAGCGGGGTGCGGGAGAGTGGACCGCTGAAAGGAGAGGAGGATGGTGATGAAGAAGGTGATGTTGATGAAGACGATCACCGCAGCGATGGTTCCCTCGGTGGCAGTCCGGCACCACCGGGAGAGAGGGGGAGAGGGTCTCCCCCTTGTGCTTCCTCCTCCATGGCCTCCCCCCTGGTTGGGGGAAGGTTCTCCCTCTGGTCCTTGGCCTCCATGGCGATGATGGCCCCTCCGTCTTCCTCCTCCATGGTCTCCGGTGAAGGTGACCCCCTCCGGCAGGGTGCCGGAGAGGGCCAAGATTGATCTTTCGTGGCTCTGGAGACTTGCGGCGGCGGAACTTCCGATCTAGGTTTATTTCTGGAGTTTTCTCGATTTATAGGAGGTCTTGGCGTTGGAATCACGTCAGGGGAGTGCTCGAGGGGCCCACAAGCCAGGGGGGCGCGCCCTAGGGGGGGGGCGCCCCTGTGGCTTGTGGCTTCCTCGGCCTTCCTCTCCGGTGACTCTTCGCTCTAGTATTTTTTATATTTTCCAAAAATATTCTCCGTAAATTTTCAGCTCATTCCGAGAACTTT
The DNA here is from genome assembly GCA_039707655.1 of Elymus sibiricus. Taxonomy (NCBI): domain Eukaryota; kingdom Viridiplantae; phylum Streptophyta; class Magnoliopsida; order Poales; family Poaceae; genus Elymus; species Elymus sibiricus. The sequence continues at coordinate 85,946,029 of CM077663.1, forward strand.
TATTTCTGCACAAAAACAACACCACGGTAGTTCTGCTGAAAACAGCGTCAGTCCGGGTTAGTTCTAATAAAATCATACCAAAATCATATAGAATTATTGTAAACATGGCATGAATACTTCATAAATTATAGATACGTTGGAGACATATCAGCATCCCCAAGCTTAATTCCTGCTCGTCCTCGAGTAGGTAAATGATAAAAGAAATAATTTATGAAGTGTAAATGCTAGCAAGTGCACAAGTTTGATCAATGATAATTCCAATCACTTTTCTAGCATCAATATAAACCATAAACAGTAGCTCGTCTCATAAAACTTCTCATGATCAAGTAACAAGCTATCCACATGTTAAAGTATAGACCAGAAAGTTCCTTGAAAACCAACAAACCATATTCCTAGTCATCGAACAATTGCAATTCATCTTATTTTCAGGAAGGGTCTATGTAAGAGCTTTGATTTAGCAAATTCCACATACTCAACTATCATATAGTCTTCCATGATTATTGACACTCAAAGCATATTTTTAGAACAAATAGCATCCATCAAACACAGAGAAAGATAGGGGCTTAATGTTTCGCCTCCCAACTTATTTATCATATAGATAATTGTCAACAATAATAATTCATGATCAAATATATTTGTGTGGATATATATGTCTAGATCATTCCCCAACACATGATGCTTGCCCAGAGAAAAAGGCAAAATATAGGAAGTGGTGAAGATCACCATGACTCTTGCATAAAGGTAAGTACTAGAAAGTAAAAGATAGGCCCTTCGCAGAGGGAAGCAGAGGTTGTCATGCACTTTTTGTTTTTGGATGTGCAAACCCTTAATGCAAAGGAACGTCACGTTGTATTGCCCTTTGTGATAGCAACCTTTATTATGCAGTCCGTCGCTTTTATTTCTTTACCATCACAAATTCGTACAATGCTTATTTTCCCTCACAATAATAGATCACACATATTTATGAGCAATTTTTATTGCTTTTTGCACCGATGACAACTTACTTAAAGGATCTTACTCAATCCATAGGTAGGTATAGTGGACTCTCATGGCAAAACTGGTTTAAGGGTGTTTGGATGCACAAGTAGTATTTCTACTTGGTGCGGAAATTTTGGCTAGTATGAGGTGGAAGCAAGCACCACATGTTGGAGGATCCATAACAATATAACTTCTATACAAATATACCCAAACATAACTCATTACGTTGTCTTCCTTGTCCAACTTCAACTAATTTGCTCAAGTTTGAAAATAATTAATGGGGCTCACAATCATAGAAGATGTCCAAGATAGTATATTTATATGTGGAATCTCTCTTCCTTCAATATTCTTTCATGAATTGTTCAAGTGACCAATGCGGTGTTTGCTAACCTTCAATAAATTTTACCACCTATACTTATTATGTGTGAAGTCATTACTCCCCATGGGAAAAGTATATGAAGCATATTTAATTTCAGATTTATGATATTCAATTCATTCAACCATTTACTCATAGGATATAAGTGAAGTACGAGAGTGAATGACAAACTACTCCAAAAAGATATAAGTGACGATCTATGCGTAGTCAAGTAGTTAAATAACCATGTGAGGACTCTCCTTCATTCAAAATTTCAGATCCAATGATTTTATTCAAACAGCAAGCAAAAGAAAAATAGCATTCCAAGGATAGCACGCATCATGTGAACGAATAAAAATTTAGGCTCAACATAGGCTAACCGATAATTGTTGATGAAGAGAGGTGGGATGCGTAGCATCCCCAAGCTTAGATGCTTGAGAATTCTTGAAATATTTACTTGGGGTGCCTTGGGCATCCCCAATCTTGAGCTTTTGTATCTCGTTCAATCCTCTCATATCATGGTTTCACCTATTCTCAAAAACATCTTCCACACAAAACTTGAAAAGGACTCGTGAGATAGGTTAGTACACATAATAATAAATCAACTCTTTATGTACTTCCAAGACAAGTTGCATAATAATTTTCAGACATTAGGTACTGTATACTATCATCTCCACAATTTATATCTACCAATATAGGCTATGGAAACTATAGGATAAGTAGAAAACGAAACTATGACAGCAATCTGTCCAAACAGAACAGTCTGTAGCAATTTATGAAAACAGTGTACTTCCATAACACAAAAAATTATGAAAATTTAGGACATGCTAAGGAATTTATATGACAATACTGTGTAAAAAATTCATAAACTTTCCACGTTCCAGTAAAATATGAAAATTGAAACACTACAGAAAAAGTTTCTGTTTTTTACACAGCACACATCAAACATGCAATGCAAGCATCCTAAGGCAATTCTTGGAACTTTTTATTGAAAAAAAAGAATATAAATAACACCTCACAGGGAAAAACAAAATATAATTACGATCCAAGAAAATCACATATTGTGTGACGAATAAAAATATAGCTCCAAGTGAGGTTACCGATAATGTTGGAGACGAAAGGGGGGATGCCTTCCGGGGCATCCCCAAGCTTAGTTGCTTGTATCTTCCTTGAATATTACCTTGGGGTGCCTTGGGCATCCCCAAGCTTAGGTTCTTTTCACTCCTTATTCTCCTCATATCGGTGTCTCACCCAAAACTTGAAAACTTCAATCACACAAAACTTAACGGAACTTCATGAGAAGGGTTAGTGTAATAAAGATAAATCATTCACTTAGGTACTGTCAAGACAAGATTCATAATTGTTCCCACATGATACCTACTGTATTCTACCATTCCCATAATTTATACTACTAAATATAAGCTATGGAAACACTAAAACAAGCAAACTATGCATGCAAAACAGAATCTGTCAAAAACAGAACAGTCTGTAAAGATCTGTAGCGTAGCCATACTTCCCTGTCTCTAAAAATTCTGAAAAATTAGGAAAATCTAGGAAATTTGTATATCAATCATTTGTAAAAAATTTAGATCAAAAGCACGTTCCAGTGAATTTAAAAAATTCCTGGACTGAGAGCAAAAGTTTCTGTTTTTGCACAGAATAAAGTCAACTATCATCCACACTATCCCAAAGGCATTACTTGGCACTTTATTGAAATAAAAGGCACAAAAAATGATTACTACAGTAGCTTAATCATGTTAAAACATAGAAACAGAAAGGTTAAATATTGGGTTGTCTCCCAACAAGCGCTTTTCTTTAATGCCTTTCTAGCTAGGCATGACATTGATACACTTCCAAACTTAATTCCGATGGAAATTTTATTCATACTCTAAAAGATATAAGTGAAGTTCCTAGAGCATTCTATAATTAATATAGATTAACCAATATCCAAGCTCAAAAGATATAAGTGAAGCACACGAAGCATTCTATAAAGCCATACTCAAAAGATTTAAGTGAAGCACAAAGAGCATTCTACAAAACCATACTCAAAGGATTTAAGTGAAGCACAAAGAGCATTCTACAAAGCCATGAAGGACTATCTCATACTAGAAGGGTGCATAAAAGGAAAAGAAAAACACTAAAGACGCATATCATGTGAACAAAACAAAAACCGAGGTATACCGATAATTGTTGAAGAATAAAGATGGGATGCCTTACGGGGCATCCCCAAGCTTAGATGCTTGAGTCTCCTAGAAATATTTACTTGGGGTTCCTTGGGCATCCCCAAGCTTGAACTCTTGTCTCTCCGTATTCTTCTTATATCGATACCTCCTCGATCTTCGAACACTTCATTCACACAAAACTTAACAAAACCCTCGTGAGATCCGTTAGTATAATAAAGAAAAATACTACTTTAAGTACTATTGTGAACTCATTCCAAATTCATATTAGCATTATATCTACTGTATTACAACTTCACCATGGTTCGTACCCCCTGATACTACCCATAGATTCATCAAAATAAGAGAACAACGCATAGAAAACAGAATATGTCTAAAACAGGACAGTCTGTAGCAATCTGGAAACTTCATATACTTATGTAACTCAAAAAATTCTGAAAATTTAGGAAAAATTAAAAAATTTGTATAGAAGTACTGTGTAAAAATTTCAGAAACTTTTCACGTTCCAGTAAGAAATGTAAATTCATGCACAACAGTCAAAGTTTCTGTTTTTGCACCGCACAAAGCAAACAAGCAATCTAATCAACCTAAAACCAAATCTTGGCACATTATTTTTATAATACATTGGATATATACAGGGGATAATTATTTTTGAGAAGCTTCCATGAAAAATTCTACATTGTTTCCATGAGCATAAACACAAGTGTTCAAGGTCGACCCTCACTTCTCCAATGCACAACTTTCCAATCACTTCTCTTTTTGAAAAACTTCTTAGGTAAGAGGCAAGTAATTCTTTTTGTATTTCTCATTATAATTTTCTTTTGTTTGTTTCACCCACAACTAAAGAAAGCAAAAAAGGGAAAACAAAATCTACTTAGTGAAGAAAGCAAACAAGCACACACGAGAATATCAACCCCACGCTATTGCTCCCCGGCAACGGCGCCAGAAAAGAGCTTGATAATCCCCAAGTGCAAGGAATCATCGTAGCAATTTCCAAAGGTGGAAGTGATAAGTATGGAGTGTCGAACCCACAAGGAGCTAAAGGTAAGATCAATATTCTCTCAAGTCCTATCTGCCACTGATACGACTCTACGTACGCCAAACGTTTGCCTCCAACTAGAAACGAGAAGTAAAACTACGTTGTGGGTATGAAGAGGATAGCTTTGCATGATATCGAAGAGCTAAAATATAAAAATAGGTGCTGTTATCATAAAGCTATAATATATTACAATGTATTACAAACAGCGAGGGTGGAATAATGATGGGTCGGTGTGCGGAATTGTCCTAGGCAATTGTTAACAAGATCGGTAATCATTATTGCAATTTTATATGAGGGAGAGGCATAAGCTAACATACTTTCTCTACTTGGATCATATGCACTTATGATTGGAACTCTAGCAAGCATCCGCAACTACTAAAGATCATTAAGGTAAAACCCAACCATAGCATTAAAGCATCAAGTCCCCTTATCCCATACGCAACAACCCACCTACTCGGGTTTATGCTTCTGTCACTCAAGCAACCCACTATAAGCAAATCATGAACGTATTGCAACACCCTACAGCGGGAATCCTTCACGTGTGCGCGGCATGGAAGGCACAATAGGACAGCACCAAAGTAAAACATACAACTCAAACCAATCTAGATCATCAATCAACCCAAAGGACAAAAGTAATCTACTCAAAACATCATAGGATGGCAACACATCATTGGATCATAATATGTGGCATAAAGCACCATGTTCAAGTAGGAGATTACAGCGGGGTGCAGGAGAGTGGACCGCTGAAAGGAGAGGAGGATGGTGATGAAGAAGGTGATGTTGATGAAGACGATCACCGCGGCGATGGTTCCCTCGGTGGCACTCCAGCACCACCGGGAGAGAGGGGGAGAGGGTCTCCCCCTTGTGCTTCCTCCTCCATGGCCTCCCCCCTGGTTGGGGGAAGGTTCTCCCTCTGGTCCTTGGCCTTCATGGCGATGATGGCCCCTCCGTCTTCCTCCTCCATGGTCTCCTGTGAAGGTGACCCCCTCCGGCAGGGTGCCGGAGAGGGCCAAGATTGATCTTTCGTGGCTCTGGAGACTTGCGGCGGCGGAACTTCCGATCTAGGTTTATTTCTGGAGTTTTCTCGATTTATAGGAGGTCTTGGCGTTGGAATCACGTCAGGGGAGTGCTCGAGGGGCCCACAAGCCAGGGGGGCGCGCCCTAGGGGGGGCGCCCCTGTGGCTTGTGGCTTCCTCGGCCTTCCTCTCCGGTGACTCTTCGCTCCAGTATTTTTTATAGGCCAGCCCCCTGGATTACAATATACATATGCGGCACCGGGGGGACCCGGCTGGCGGCCTCTCTAGCCAGCCAGGGGGACCCCCGATCGAAGAGTCTTGTCGCCGGTAGGGCCCGCCGGCTGCAAGGTCCCATCGGGAGTCCGTGAGGGGGCCCACCGGCTGTCCATCACTATCGGCGCGTGCCTGTCGCTCCGCAGTATGGGCTGCCCGGCACGGCGTCCTCTAGTGGCAGCCGGCCGTGGTCAGCGGTATGGCCGGCCACGCTGTAGCCACGCCGGGGCAGGTAATGGAGTGGTTGAGGGCGTGCGAGCACTGTGCTGACCGCCCGGTCGTAGTCGGACGGAGTCAGAGGCACTGTTGCCTCCACTTTAGCCATGCGGGTGCTGTTCTCCGGTGCGATGGATGCCAATGTAGCCACACGTGCCCTGACCGCGGTACCGGAGGCACTGCTGACATGTTGCCCGTCAAGTCAACGTCCTGTGGAGCATGGCGACATGACGGGCGATGACCTGCCGGCTAGGCGGCCTGGCGACTCCGCCTCGAGCCGGCCGGCTCATCGTAGCCCGCCTTGCAGAGCCGGACTTCAGGGGGAGGTGGCCCGCCCTGTAGTCCTTTTTGAAAAGCAGGAGTAATGACCTGCCTGAGGCTACCCCGGGGTATCCCCCCGTTACCCCTCCACCGCCTCTGACGCCTATAAATACCCAAATATTCAGAAAACTCTAGGGGAATCAACGAAAAACACATCCAGCCGCCGCAAGTTCCAGAAGCCTCAAGATCCAATCTAACACCATCACGGAGGGGTTCATCTTCTTCATAGGTGCCTCTCCGATGATGCGTGAGTACTCCACCATAGACCTACGGGTCCGTAGGCAGTAGCTAGATGGCTTCTTCTTTATCTCTCTTTTGATTCTCAATACAATGGTCTCTTGGAGATCTATTTGATCTAAACTTTTGCGTTGTGTTTGTTGGGATCCAATGAATTTTGAGTTCATGATCAGTTTCTATCCATGAATATTATTTGAGCCTTCTTTGATCTCTTATATGCATGATTACTTATAGCCTCGTATTTCTTCTTCGAATCTTTGGTTTAGTTAGGCCGACTAGATCGATTTTTCTTGCCATGGGAACAAGTGCTTTGTGATGGGTTCGATCTTGCGGTGTCCTTTCCCAGTGACAGAAGGGGCAGCAAGGCACGCATGTATCGTTGCCATTAAGGATAACAAGATGGGGTCTATTCCTACATGAATAGATCTTGTCTACATCATGTCATCGTTCTTATTGCATTACTCCATTTTTCCATGAACATAATACACTAGATGCATGCTGGATAGTGATCGATGTGTGGAGTAATAGTGGTGGATGGAGGCAGGTGCCGGTCTACTTATCTTGGACATGATGCCTATATAATGATTATCTCCTTGGATATCGTCATGATTATTTGATCTTCTATCAATTGCCCAACAGTGATTTGTTCACCCACCGTGTGCTATACTCATGAGAGAAGCCACTAGTGAAACCTACGGCCCCCAGGTCTACTTTTCCAACATATTGCTTTCCGATCTATCTTTTTGCCTCTTTGTTTTCAGATCTACTATACCAAAAACCCAAAAATATATTGCTGCACTTTTTATTTGCCCTTTTTATTTTGTGTTCTTGAAAGATCTATCTCTCCTATCTATCATTACCTAATCTATCTTTTTACCGTAGAGAGATTGACAACCTCTCTTACGCGTCGGGTTGCAAGTATTTGTTATTTGTGTGCAGGTGCTGCTTATTAGGTGGTGGTGATCCTCCTACTGGTTCGATACCTTGGTTTCATAACTGAGGGAAATACTTACCGTCGATGTGCTGCATCATCCCTTCCTCTTTGGGGAAATACCAACGCAGTCTCAAGCCATGTCAAAGGAAATTTCAGGTGCCGTTGCCGGGGAGGAAGCGGTCTCTTCTACGTGCCAATCTCTGGCGCCGAGGAGATACCATCATCATCTACCAGGTTCCGAATAACAAATCTCATCTCCTTGCAATTACATTATTTGCCATTTGCCTCTCGTTTTCCTCTCCCCCACTTCACCAATTTACCGTTTTATTCGCCCTCTTTTTTGTTTGCCTTTTTCTCGTTAGATCTCTTGCTTGCTTGCAATCTTGTTTGTGAAGTCATGATGCCTCAACGAAAGTACTATGATATTCCTTACCCCAATATTTTGCTTGAAATTGAGAAAAGTACTAAGGAATATATGACTACATAATTTGAGCATAACAAGTATTTTACCGATGAGCTTAGAGAACACTCTACCGTACTAGATGCCATAACAATGCAACTTGATGATATTAGTAGAGAAGTTTGTAATCTCCAATCTAATTATGCTCATGCTGAAAATTTGCTTGGTAAAATCTCCGATGCACAAGCCACTTTAATAAATCAAATGGCTGCTAAGCCAATCTCTCTAGAGGAGAAAAATGATGAAGATCTTAAAGTGATTGGTGTTTCTTTCATTGATTCCTTGTTTAGTAATATTAAGATTGATGATAAAGGGACTGAAGTAGAGTCAACTTTAGATAGAAGGCGTCCCAATAATTTGGAGGGTGAAAATTGTGGCACTCCGGCTCAGAGAACCGAATTACCAGTGTTTCTAGTCCAGAGATCATGTCCTCTGGAAAACACACAACAACTTGGAACAGAATTGAACTGACTTTATTGATAGATTTCGGGTACAAGCTCATATTTTACAATGATAGCGAGGCCAAAAGCACACTCAGTGCTGCGACAGTATCTACATTATTTATGAAACATAGCAGGGCCTCGGAACTACTAAGTACATCTACGGCGTAGCGGAACATAGCAGCAACTCCATCCACAGGGACACTGCTGTGGACACATCCTAGTTAGCGTAGCACAAACCATCGGGACCTCCGTCCACGGCTTCTCCTGCATCTGGCATGATATGCCAGGTGAGTACTTTGAATGTACTCGCAAGCTCACGACAACCAAGTAATGCAGCAAACAATAGTATAGCAAACAACAGGTTAAACTCTTAAGAAATTCACTTACTGTACCGGTTATCAACTTACTCTCTTCCGGGTTGTCCCACAACCCTCGGAATACTTATAACTCATCGAGTACTTCTGAGCACAACACGAGTTCTTCCATCATTACTAACACTATTACGGTTGACCACCTACTGAGGTCTGGACGGGCTGTCCATTACCGTGGACGCGGCTATTCGAATAGATTTTCCACTCTGCAGAGGTTGCGCACTTTACCCACACCATGAAGCACCTGGCCTCGTGATCCCATTCGGGTGGACCAGCGTTGCTCCAACGAAACCTGCCTGACCCGTGACTCTCCCATCGTACCACCGGCATTCATCCTCCCCCGGAGTCCTGCCCTGGGTGGCCCCTGTGTCCTCATGACACCTGCCACCGTCGTGGCCAAACTAAACTGTCATAAACGGGGACGCCGGCACAATACTCAACTGGGCTCACGGGGTTATCGCCGCCTACCTGATCAGGGTAGCACGCACGCATAACCCTCCCTCTTTGGAGGTACCGGTGAAAGAACACGCGGTGAGACCAAGTCAAGGCCGTCCCATACCGGCAAATGTGGTTGCACGGGTAAGCCTGGACAGGTGACTCAAGATCAACCACTAAGTTTATTTAGCAATATAGTGGTTTATCATAATAGGCAACTAACCATTTAAATTATTTACTATGATTTAACCTAAAGCAAATAAATAAGCATAATGCATTGAAATATGCAATGCTATTTAAATGCTTCATGAAATGGGTATCATGGCTTGCCTTGCTCTGGTGGGTTGTTCACACACTCCTGGTCTTCAAAATCCCCAAAGTTCCCTTCTGAAAATATTTTTAAAATGCAAAGGAAAATGTCACATAATGCATTTTTGTTAACTAGAAATTCTGTGAACATTAGAAAAATACCAAAATTTGTCAGAAACTAAAGGGGTTCAATACCAACTCAATGCAAAAAGAATCAACTTAATTGGAGCTATAGATAAAAAGTTACTCAAGGTCAAAGTTTCTGGTCAAATATGGAATTTAAATAAAAAGAACAAAAACCTGACAGGGGCCACATCGAAGGCGTAAAGTGGAAGTATGCTTCCACTCATACCGCTTCGGGCGCGGGCTGGAGTCGCTGACAGGTGGGGCCGATTGGATTTAAACAGAGAGAGGGAAGGGAGACAATGGCGGGGTGGCTCACCGGCAATGCTCATCGGCGATAGGGACGGCGGCGGGGCTAGGAGATGGCTGGGACGGATCGGGCGCTCGACGGCGGTCATGCCTGTACCCGTAGATCTTCCGGAGGTGGTCGGACAGCGTTGCCCCCTTCTTCTCCGGTGGGTGAAGGCTACGGTGGTCGTCGGCGTCAGCGATTCCGGCAGCGATTCGGTTGGCCAAGGACTCGAGGAGGACCAGGGAGACCTGCTGATCTTGATGGCGATCTCAGGTGAGGCTGGGACGGGGTGGAGGTGGCTGGCGACAGAGGGGATTTGGGCGGCAGAGCCTTCGCCTGAGCTGAGGGAGACGAGCTCCCGGCTCTTGCTGGGGTGCTCTGGAGGCGATTGGAGGATGGCGAGGTGAGGTGAGGAGCTCTGGAGGGGCTGGGCAGGGCCTTTTATAGGCTAGCGGCGAGCGCGGCCGAGCTCTCCCGAAGCGGCGAGGCTCGGACATGCCACTGGAGCAAGGACTATGCGCTGGCTGGCCGGAGGCAGGCGACGAGACGGAAGAGGACAGTGGCATTGAATGGGTGAAGCGACGGCTCACGAGGAAGACGACGGCCAGCTCACCCACTGTGGCCGCACGGGCGCCACAGTGCCTGAGCGCCGTGGCGGCCGCCGCGGGCTATTCCGGCGAGGAGAAGCTGCGGGAGAGGGCTAGGTGGAAGGATGGGACGATGTCGGCGCGCGTGGAAAAGCTAGGCCACGCGGGGCGGCAGGGACGCGTCATTTCCGGCTCGGGCGCCGTGCAGAGCACGCGCTCTGGTATGCCAGCACCGTGCTCACCACGGGTGCGGCCACCAGGAGGCCACGCAAGCCTAGCGCACCTTGTCCACAGCGTCGTCCTTCGACCATCTAGCCTCCCTGTGCCACTGTCTTGACCAGATACACTCTGGTTTGATGGGTAGCTTCAACTACAGTTCCTGACTGCAAACTTGAGAGAGGTCTGGAGAGGAGGTGAGCTGGAGATGAAGCCAGTGGACATGTCCAGAGTGATCTACTTTGGAAGGACTACATTCTGGCCAAGTTTGATAAGGTTTGAAAAAGATTTGAATATAGTTCCTTTGCAAACTACAATTCTGGTCCAAAAGCTTGATCTGCTTGTGGCACTCACATAGATGGTCTACTAATGATGAAACTTGGTGAAGGGAAGTCATTTGGTAGTGCACACATACCATAAAAATTTCAGAGCAAGTGTGCACCCCTAGCTAGTACTTCCTTCACAAAGGTTTGGAACAGGCAGAAACTTGTCAGAGTTTTGCTGCTGAAAATTTGTACTGGACCAGCTTATATTTTTGGATATTGTGGCTAGATAGGATCCCTAGTATCTCTCGAAATTTATTGGGAATTTTCAGAGCTAGAAAAATAGGAGTTGCTTCACAATGGACCAATTCTGGCCAGAGAAGAAATAATTATTCTGGCCACAATTTTGTATTGGGCAATGGAATATTTTTTAAGATTATGGAATGATATAAGGATAAGAAGGTGTGACAAAAGTTTGGGAATTTATTGATCATCCAAACTATAGGTTGCTTCACAACCCATAGTGATGACTTAATTTCCCAAATAAAGAAAAGAATTATTAAGAAAAGATTAAATATTGGAGATTGATCCCAGAGAGGTGTAGAAAGGTTGTGGCAAGATGATGAGGGTTTTGGGTTACTTGGGAAAAGATTCAAAGATTCATAAGTCCAAATCAATTGAAAATATTTGAAAATCAACCAAATTTGCAAATAACTCCAAAAGATTTTGAAAAGAAAAAAGTTGCCAAAATGAGGGTGTCACAAACCTACCCCCCTTAGGATGAATCTCGTCCTCGAGATTTGGTTGCTCAGGGAACAAGTACGGATATGCAGATCTCAGGAATTCTTCTCTTTCCTAGGTAGCCTCTTCCTCAATATGGTGCTCCCATAGTACCTTGTAAAAGTTGATCACCTTACTCCTGGTAGTCCTTTCCATCTCATCCAGAATTCTGACAGGTTTCTCTTCATAGGTCAGATCCTTATCCAGTTCTAGCTCACTCATATCTGCCTGCTTGATCGGTGGTGTAATGCACTTCCTTAACTGTGATATGTGGAAGACGTCGTGCACATCAGATAACTCCGGTGGTAACTCCAACTGGTATGCTACCCTGCCTTTCCTAGCAATCACTGGAAAGGGACCGATGTATCTTGGTGCAAGCTTTCCTCGGGTATGAAACCTCTTCACTCCCTTCATGGGGGTTACTCGAAGGTAAGCATATTCTCCGGGCTCAAAAGTCACTTCCGGTGCTTTGGGTCATAGTAGCTCTTTCGGCGGGACTTGGCCGCTCGAAGACGCTCCTGAATGTCCTTGACCTGCTTCTCAGCCTCGAGCATCAAGTCCGTGCCAAAGATATGACTATCTCCTGTCTGGGACCAATTCAATGGGGTGCGGCACTTCCGCCCATACAGTGCCTCAAACGGTGACATCTTGAGACTTGACTGATAACTGTTGTTATAGGAGAATTCCGCATAAGATAGGCTGTCTTCCCATTTGGGTCCATGGGTAAGGGCACAGGACCGAAGCATATCTTCCAGTATCTGGTTCACTCGTTCGGTCTGCCCATCTGTCTGCGGATGGTATGCCGTGCTATGCTTCAGCATGGTTCCCAAAGCTTGATGCAATCGCAGCCAGAATGCTGAGGTGAATAAGGAGCCCCTATCTGAGGTGATAGACTTGGGTACTCCATGAAGGCTGACTATCCGGGACATATAGAGTTGTGCACGCTGGTTTGCGTTGAAAGTGGTCTTTACCGGAATAAAGTGAGCCACTTTCGTGAGTATATCTACAATGACCCAGATAGCATCATTGCCTCTTGTCGACTTGGGCAGTCCAACAATGAAGTCCATACATATGTCGTCCCACTTCCACTGGGGAACCGGTAAAGGTTGTAGTAGCCCAGCGGGTTTCTGGTGTCCAGCCTTGACCTTGTTGCAAATATCACAGCAGGTGACATAGTATGCTATATCCCTTCGCATTCCTGGCCACCAAAAGGTTTCTCTTAGATCCTGATACATCTTTGTGCCTCCCGGGTGGATAGAGTATGCGGACTCATGAGCTTCTCTGAGTATTTGCTGCCTCAGGTTGTTCTGATCAGGCACACATATCCGTTTCTCAAACCATAAGGTGCCTTGGTTATCCACGCGGAAGGACTTGGCCTTACCTTTCGGAATCAGCTCCTTGATTTCTTTTATTCCTTCATCTGGTTTTTGAACTTCTTTAATTTCTTCCATAAGTGTTGGAGAAATTTCCAAGGTATCCGGGGTGATTGGGCCGCATAGCACCATATTGAGTTCCGCGAACTCTTGTAACCTTGGATGGATACTTTCCATTAGTGCATTCACGGTGCCTTGTTTCCTGCTGAGAGCATCCGCGACCACGTTAGCCTTTCCCGGATGATAGTTTATTCCAATGTCATAGTCCTTGACTAGTTCAAGCCATCTTCGCTGCCTGAGATTTAGGTCAGGTTGGGTGAAAATATACTTGAGACTCTTATGGTCCGTGTATATTTCACAACGTTGTCCAATGAGGTAATGCCTCCAAATCTTCAAGGCATGAACCATGACTGCTAATTCCAAATCTTCAAGGCATGAACCACGACTGCTAATTCCAAATCATGTGTGGGGTAGTTCTCCTCATGAGGTCATAGCTGTCTGGATGCATACGCTACAACCTTTCCTTCTTGCATTAATACGTAGCCGATTCCTCATCTGGAAGCATCGCAGTAAATGTCAAAGCTCTTGTGAATGTCTGGAAGGACTAAGACAGGTGCTGTAGTTAGCCTTGTCTTTAGCTCTAGGAAGCTGCTGTCACACTCCGCCGTCCAGACAAACGTTTGATTTTTCTTTAGCAATTCTGTCAGTGGCTTAGCTTTCTTGGAGAAGCCTTCTATGAAACGACGGTAATAGCCTGCCAATCCCAGAAAGCTACAGACTTCGGTCACCGAAGCTGGTGTCTTCCAATTCAATACCGCAGTCACTTTGCTGGGGTCGACTGCTACTCCTTGTTCTGACAGAATATGCCCCAGAAATCCTACCTCTTTTAGCAAAAATTCACACTTACTGAACTTGGCGTACAGACGATGGGTTCTTAACCTTTCCAGGACAGCACGGAGGTGTTGTTTATGCTCTTCTTCATCCTTGGAATATATCAGGATATCATCGATGAACACCACCATGAATTTGTCCAGAAAATCCATGAAGACCTTGTTCATCATGCTCATGAAATAAGCTGGAGCATTCGTCAGCCCAAATGACATGACTATAAACTCATACAGACCATATCGGGTGGTGAAAGCTATTTTGGGTATATCCTCTTTTCTATTTTTTAACTGATGATATCCGGTTCGTAGGTCAATCTTGGAGAATACCCGTGCTCCGTTCAGCTGGTCGAACAAATCATCAATGCGAGGGAGCGGGTACTTATTCTTGATGGTGACTTCATTCAGCTGGCGATAGTCTACGCACATTCGTAGACTTCCATCCTTCTTCTTGACAAACAGTACGGGTGATCCCCATGGCGAGATGCTTGGGCGAATGTACCCTTTTTGTAGCAATTCATCCAACTGCTTCTTCAACTCTGCCAGCTCTGGTCCTGGCATACGGTAGTATTTCTTGTAAATTGGAGCAGTACTGGGAATCACCTCAATTGCAAACTCCAATTCCCGGTCGGGTGGCATCCCTGGTAGTTCTTCTGGAAATACATCAGGAAATTCGCAAACTACCGGAATGAAGTTCATATCCGTACCGGTAGTGTGGTATGCCATTCCCTTTCTTGGCATCATCTTGCTGGCAAGGAATTGGACTGTTTGTCCTGCCGGATTAACTAGTGTCATTGTCCTGGTGGCACAGTTGATGCATACCTGATGTGGTGTCAACCAGTCCATCCCTAGTATTACGTCCAATCCTGGGGATTCAATAGCAACGAGTGCAGCTGAAAATTTAACTCCATGGATCGAAATTTCCAGATCTCTATATATCAGTAGGGAGCCAGGGGATTGTACCACCATGATTTTATCCAAAAGCGAAGGAGAAAATTTGTGCAAGGTGGCAAAATTCCGCGAAATAAACGAATGGGAAGCCCCAGAATCAAATAAAATTACTGTGGGTATGTCGTTAACAGAAAACATACCAAGGACTACTTCTGGAGCTTCGCAGGCTTCCTCAGCGGAGATATGATGGACGCATCCATGGTAGAAGTTATGAGTGGGGCGGCGTCCAATAGTGTTGACCTGCGGCTTGACGTCGGAGGATGGCTTCCCATTGTTGGCGGGGCACTGTTTGGAGTAGTGTCCACATTGGCCGCAAGTAAAGCAGGTGTTGTTGCGGCGGCAGTCCTCTATCACGGGCTATTTGCCGAAGGTCTTGTTCTGGCTCACTGTCTTATTGTTGTTGTTGACATTGCTCCATGTGGGCTTCTATTCAGATGGGCCTGGCTGCCAGGTGCGTGGCTTCTGCGCAAACTGCTCATGGTTGTCCTTCTTGGGTTCAAACTTCCGGTTGCGGTCATCATATCCAGACTTATGCTCTCGTTCGGCTATGAAAGCCTTGTTCACCAAAGTCTGGAAGTCCGGAAAATCCAACATACAGAGCTGACAACGGAGAGTGTGATTCAGTCCTCCCAGGAACCGATCTATCTTCCTTTCTTCGGTGGGCACGTCATGGGTAGAGTACCGTGCCAGGTTGTTAAACTTGTTCAGATACTTCGCTACAGACATATTTCCCTGTGTAAGAGCAAGGAACTCCCTTTGATTCACCTTCATTATGCCTGTAGGAATATGATACTTGCGGAATAGCTCCTTTAACTTCTCCCAGGAAATATCTTCTTCAGAAGGCCATGTTGCCTTTGTATTGTCCCACCATATAGCTGCTGGCCCTTCTAGGTAGTGAGTGGCAAAAGGTACCTTATCTAATTCTTCACAGCGGGCTATGTCTAGCTTCTTTTCCATGGTCCTCAGTCAATCATCAGCTTCTATAGGGTCCAGAGCTTGACCAAAATTGGGTGGCTTGGTTTGCTGAAAGTCAGACAGCTTAGAGTGTGTTCCATTGTTGTTGTGATTCTGGCCCACCACAGCCTGCATACTTTTCAGGAATTCCATAAGATCCTGGTTTCTTTTCTCCTCAAACATCCTCATGATCTGATCAGTGGTCGGTGCTTGAGGTGGTGGAGGTGGTAAATCTTCTGGTGGTTGTCCTGCTTGTCTGGCGGATCGACGGACGGGGGTTCCATCGCCGCCTTGGCTACAACTTCTCTTCATCCTAAATTTGTTCCCATTGCAAAATACCGAATCGATGAGCAACATCCATAAGGGCATCACAGTAATATGACACCAGAAAGAAAATGCACGAAAAAGGCGAATAAAGCAAACAACATAATTATACAAGATAACCCAACATCATACATGGCAAGCTAGTAGGGGGATATCATGACTAGACTGCTCATACGGCAGTTGACATATGCAAAGATGCATGCACAACAACTCAAGCCTCCACTCTAGTGGCGCTGGTGGCACGAACACTGCCAGACTGCAGACTCCTCGTCATCTGATCCTGAGTCAGAATCGGAACTGATGATATGGATCTCATCCTCCGGATCAAAGGAAACACGATGACGCTGCTGGGATGGTTCCCCTTCCGAGGAAGAAGAAGCACGACGCCTCAGCATCGGAGCAGCTGGAGTAGCTAGGAGTGAGGCCCACTCTGCCGGGGTCTCACGACGGCTACCATACGAAAAGCCTGGTGGCGCAGTGGAGCTAGAGGAAATATCAAACATACGCGGAGGTGGAACTGGTGGAGGATACATAGGTGGGAAGGTAGGCTGAGGTGGAGGTGGAATTGAGGTTACGGCTGCGAGTGCCCCCTGGACACGAGACAGCTCCTCAGCCAAGGATATGATCGTGCGATAACTGCTGTTTAGATAGCGGGATAGAACAACAGTCGCACGATCACTCGCCGGGTCAACAGGCGCGAAAATGACTCGCCCTGTCGTAGGCGACAGGGTGGGATAGTGAAAGAAACCTGGATGAGTCTGCATCTCGACCTCGTGGAAGCGCAAGTCAGTGAGAGCCTCCATCGCAGCAAACTGGATCGCCAGCTCCGGAGTAGAAGCCGTTCTGCCCGTGGAAGAGCGAGAATAGCTACCAAGGTCCGAGCTCGCGATCAGGAAAGCCTGTGCGTGATACTCGTACACTAACTCGGCAAGCTACTCCCGAAACACCTGGTACGCTGGATCTTCGCCGTGGGGGTACAGTCGAAGCCACACGTTACGGAGCAGTACTGGAAAAGTGAACGGTGCAGGCTCATGATGGTAGTGGTATGGAACTGGTGCCATCTACACTCACAATGCCAACGGTTAGTATAACAATGAATCATGATGCATGCTATGCAGCAATCAAATGCAACAAGCAATATGCACACTCAAAGTCCTACACTAATCGCGGTTCTAGCGCGGGTAAACTAGGGTGTCCTACAGTCAGCACGGCTCTGATACCAAGCGTTGTGGCACCCCGGCTCAGAGAACCGGATTACTAGTGTTTCCAGCCCAGAGATCATGTCCTCTGGAAACACACAACAACTTGGAACAGAATTGAACTGACTTTATTGATAGATTTCGGGTACAAGCTCATATTTTACAATGATAGCGAGGCCAAAAGCACACTCAGTGCTACGACAGTATCTACATTATTTATGAAACATAGCAGGGCCTCGGAACTACTAAGTACATCTACGGCGTAGCGGAACATAGCAGCAACTCCATCCACAGGGACACTGCTGTGGACACATCCTAGTTAGCATAGCACGAACCATCGGGACCTCCGTCCTCGGCTTCTCCTGCATCAGGCATGATACGCCAGGTGAGTACTTTGAATGTACTCGCAAGCTCACGACAACCAGGTAATGCAGCAAACAATAGTATAGCAAACAACAGGTTAAACTCTTAAGCAATTCACTTACTGTACCGGTTATCAACTTACTCTCTTCCGGGTTGTCCCACAACCCTCGGAATACTTATAACTCATCGAGTACTTCTGAGCACAACACGAGTTCTCCCATCATTACTAACACTGTTACGGTTGACCACCTACTGAGGTCTGGACGGGCTGTCCAATAACGTGGACGCGGCTATTCGAATAGATTTTCCACTCTACAGAGGTTGCGCATGTTACCCACACCATGAAGCACCTGGCCTCGTGATCCCATTCGGGTGGACCAACGTTGCTCCAACGAAACCTGCCTGACCCGTGACTCTCCCATCGTACCACCGGCATTCATCCTCCCCCGGAGTCCTGCCCTGGGTGGCCCTTGTGTCCTCATGACACCTGCCACCGTCGTGGCCAAACTAAACTGTCCCAAACGGGGACGCCGGCACAATACTCAACTGGGCTCACGGCGTTATCGCCGCCTACCTGATCAGGGTAGCACGCACGCATAACCCTCCCTCTTTGGAGGTACCGGTGAAAGAACACGCGGTCAGACCAAGTCAAGGCCGTCCCATACCGGCAAATGTGGTTGCACGGGTAAGCCCGGACAGGTGACTCAAGATCAACCACTAAGTTTATTTAGCAATATAGTGGTTTATCATAATAGGCAACTAACCATTTAAATTATTTACTATGATTTAACCTAAAGCAAATAAATAAGCATAATTCATTGAAATATGCAATGCTATTGAAATGCTTCATGAAATGGGTATCATGGCTTGCCTTGCTCTGTTGGGTTGTTCAAACACTCCTGGTCTTCAAAATCACCAAAGTTCCCTTCTGAAAATATTTTTAAAATGCAAAGGAAAATGTCACATAATGCATTTTTGTTAACCAGAAATTCTGTGAACATTAGAAAAATACCAAAATTTGTCAGAAACTAAAGGGGTTCAATACCAACTCAATGCAAAAAGAATCAACTAAATTGGAGCTATAGATAAAAAGTTACTCAAGGTCAAAGTATCTGGTCAAATATGGAATTTAAATAAAAAGAACAAAAACCTGACAGGGGCTACGTCGAAGGCGTAAAGTGGAAGTACGCTTCCACTCATACCACTTCGGGCGCGGGCTGGAGTCACTGACAGGTGGGGCCGGCTGGATTTAAACAGGGAGAGGGAAGGGAGACAGCGGCGGGGCGGCTCACCGGCGATAGGGACGGTGGCGGGGCTAGGAGATGGCTGGGACGGATTGGGCGCTCGACGGCGGTCACGCCTATACCCGTAGATCTTCCGGAGGTGGTCGGTCAGCGTCGCCCCCTTCTTCTCCGGCGGGTGAAGGCTACGGTGGTCGTCGGCATCAGCGATTCGGGTAGCGATTCGGTTGGCCAAGGACTCGAGGAGGACCAGGGAGACCTGCTGATCTCGATGGCGATCTCAGGTGAGGCTGGGACGGGGTGGAGGTGGCTGGCGAAAGAGGGGATTCTGGTGGCGGAGCCTTCGCCGGAGCTGAGGGAGACGAGCTCCCGGCTCTTGCTGGGGCGCTCTGGAGGCGATTGGAGGATGGCGAGGTGAGGTGAGGAGCTCTGGAGGGGCTGGGCAGGGCATTTTATAGGCCAGCGGCGAGCGCGGCCGAGTTCTCCTGAAGCGGCGAGGCTCGGGCATGCCACTGGAGCAAGGACGATGCGCTGGCTGGCCGGAGGCAGGCGACGAGACGGAAGAGGGCAGGGGCATTGAATGGGCGAAGCGACGGCTCGCGAGGAAGACAACGGCCAGCTCACCCACTGTGGCCGCACGGGCGCCACAGTGCCCGAGCGCCGTGGCGGCCGCCGAGGGCGATTCCGGTAAGGAGAAGCTGCGGGAGAGGTCTAGGTGGAAGGAGGGGACGATGTCGGCGCGCGTGGACAAGCTAGGCCACGTGGGGCAGAAGGGACGCATCATTTCCGTCTCGGGCGCCGTGCAAAGCGCGCGCTCTGGCATGCCAGCACCGTGCTCACCACGGGTGCTGCCACCAGGAGGCCACGCAAGTCTGGCACACCTTATCCACAGCGTCGTCCTTCGACCATCTAGCCTCCCTGTGCCACTGTCTTGACCAGATACACTCTGGTTTGATGGGTAGCTTCAACTACAGTTCCTGACTTCAAACTTGAGAGAGGCCTGGAGAGGAGGTGAGCTGGAGATGAAGCCATTGGAGATGTCCAGAGTGATCTACTTTGGAAGGACTACATTCTGGCCAAGTTTGATAAGGTTTGAAAAAGATTTGAATATAGTTCCTTTGCAAACTACAATTCTGGTCCAGAAGCTTGATCTGCTTGTGGCACTCACATATATGGTCTACTGATGATGAAACTTGGTGAAGGGAAGTCATTTCGTAGTGCACACATACCATAAAAATTCCAGAGCAAGTGCGCACCCCAACCTAGTACTTCCTTCACAAAGGTTTGGAACAGGCAGAAACTTGTCAGAGTTTTGCTGCTGAAAATTTGTACTGGACCAGGTTATATATTTGGATATTGTGGCTAGATAGGATCCCTAGTATCTCTGGAAATTTATTGGGAATTTTCAGAGCTAGGAAAATAGGAGTTGCTTCACAATGGACCAATTCTGGCCAGAGAAGAAATAATTATTCTGGCCACAATTTTGTATTGGGCAATGGAATATTTTTGAAGATTATGGAAGGATATGAGGATAAGAAGGTGTGACAAAAGTTTGGGAATTTATTGATCATCCAAACTATAGGTTGCTTCACAACCCATATTGATGACTTAATTTCCGAAATAAAGAAAAGAATTATTAAGAAAAGATTAAATATTGGAGATTGATCCAAGAGAGGTGTAGAAAGGTTGTGGCAAGATGATGAGGGTTTTTGGTTACTTGGGAAAAGATTCAAAGATTCAGAAGTCCAAATCAATTGAAAAGATTTGAAAATCAACCAAAGTTGCAAATAACTCCAAAAGATTTTATAAAGAAAAAGTTGCCAAAATCAGGGTGTCACAAAAATCTTGATGAAATTTTTGAAGAAAGTGGGTTTGAAGAGGTCAAAACTTTAACTAGTGATGTGCCCACTATATTGGATTGCAAAGACTTTAATTATGATAGTTTCTCTTTGATTGAATGTATTTCTTTGCTGCAATCCATGTTGAATTCACCCCATGCTTATGAGCAAAATAAAGCTTTTACTAAACATATCGTTGATGCCATGATGAAATCTTTTGAAGAAAAGTTGGAGTTGTAGATTTCTATTCCTAGAAAATTACAAGATGAGTGGGAACCTACTATTAAAGTCAAGGTAAAAAATTATGAGTGCTTTGCTTTATGTGATTTGGGTGCTAGTGTTTCCACGATTCCGAAATCTTTATGTGATGTGCTTGGTCTCACCAATATTGAAGAATGTTCTCTTAATTTGCACTTAGCGGATTCTACTATTAAAAAACCTTTGGGAAGAATTAATGATGTTCTTACTTAGGAACAATGTGCCCATATATTTTATTGTGCTTGATATTGATTGCAATCCGTCTTGTCCCATTATACTTGGTAGACCGTTTTTACGCACTATAGGTGTCGTGATTGATATGAAAGAAGGCAATATTCGTTTTCAATTTCCACTAAGAAAGGGTATGGAACACTTCCGTATAACAAGAATTAAGCCACCATATGAATCAATCATGAGAGCATCCTATGGATCCAAAACCAAAGATGATAATACTTGAAACTATGGGTTAGGCCTAGCTAGGGGCGTAAAAGGATAGCGCTTGTTGGGAGGCAACCCAATGAATAAAATTATGTTTGCTTTTTCCTTTATGTTTTTGAGTGTTGACACAATTATGCCTCTGTTATGATTGTGTTTTTATGGTTTATTTAGCGTTTGTGCCAAGTAGAGCCTTTAGGATGATTCATAAGATGAGTAGAAGCGATGCTGAATCTGAAATAGAAACTTTCGTCCAGTGTTCGAATTTTCATTTTTTTTAACTGGAACGTGATATTGAGCTGAAATTTTAACACAGTTTTGCTATACAAATTCTTTACATTTTCCTTATTTTTCAGAATTTTTAGAGTTACAGAAGTATGGTTAGAGTACAGATTACTACAGATTGTTCTGTTTAAGACAGATTCTGTTTTCGTTGCATTGTGTGCTTGTTTTGATGAATCTATGGGTTGTCTTGAAGGGTATGAGCCATGGTAAAGTTAAAATACAGTAGGTATAATGGAATAATAAAATATGAATGGGTTTGCGACAGCACCTAAAGTAGTGATTTGCTTTATTATACTAACGGATCTCACGAAGATTTTATTGAGTTTTGTGTGATTGAAGTTTTCAAGTTTTGGGTGAGATCACGATGGATGAAGGAATAAGGAGTGAAAAGAGCCTAAGCTTGGGGAAGCTACAGCACCCCCAAGATATATCCAAAGAGAAACAAGAAACTAAGCTTGGGGATGCCCCCGAGTGGCATCCCCTCTTTGTTCTAACGACCATCGGTATTTTACTTGGAGCTATATTTTTATTCGTCACATATCATGAGTTTTGCTTGGAGCGTCTTGTATCATTTGAGTCTTTGCTTGCTTTGCTTGTTAGTTTGTCACTTGCATCCTTGCTGGACACACCTATTTGGGAGAGCCAAAATTATGTTATGATTTCTTAGAATTGCTCGCTATGCTTCACTTAAACTTTTTGAGCTATAGAATTCCTCTAGTGCTTCACTTATATCTTTTTGAGCACGGTGTGCTTGGAAATTTTTGTAGAAATACTCTCATGCTTCCCTTAGATTAATTTGAGAGTTAGTAAATTTTGAAGAAATCCTCCCATGCTTCACTTATGCAATTTTGAGAGATGAAAACTTTATGCTCATGTGCTTCACTTGAATTTGTTTGAGCTTGTCAAAAAGCAATGGCAATATATGAAACTAGTCCCAAAGTGATAGATATCCAAGGAGGATATAATAAAAACTTTCACGAAGATCATTGGACAAATTAAACTTGATTCTTTGTAATAGTTTTGAAACATGATGATAGTAATATGTGAGTCGTCTTAGTGAGTAATCATGCTTTAGTAGGAATATTGGTGTTAAGGTTTGTGATTCCCTATGCAAGTACGAAAGTCAATAGTTATGCAATGAAATTACATTCTACTTATGGTGCATTATTCGGTGTTAGTTAGGCTCAATGCTCGCTTATGTGAATTTTCGTTTCTTGGTTTGGTTGCTTCCCAATCTATTTGCTAGCCTCCATTTGTACTAAGTAGAAATACTACTTGTGCATCCAAAATCCTTAAACCAAGTTTAGCCTTATGAGTCCACCATACCTACCTATATGCGGTATTTCCATGCCGTTCCAAGCAAATTTGTATGTGCCATCTCTAATTTTCAAAATAAACTTCTCTTTTGTGTGCTCGTACCGCTCATGAAACTGTGGGGGTTGTCCAATATTTTCCATGCTAGATGTGCTATTCTCAAGATGAGTGTTTATTCACTTGTCATTGCACGAGAGTGCGGTGGTAATAGGGATGCCCATTCCCGAAATGAAAAAGAAAAAATATTTACTTTATGTTTTCAAATAATAAATTCCTTTGGAAGTGTTGGTATGGAAGGCAACCGTGGATACGGCCCGCCATGGAATGTGAAAGAATGATGGAAAAGGGAATAAACTTTATTTTCTGTTTGGGAACCGCCTATGATATATCTAGCATGGAAAGTATTGTGAGCTACTTTGTCATTTTCGTTGACAGGAAAAGCATGCCACCCAAAATATTTTTTCTCTCACAATTTAAAACTTTGAGCTCTGGCACCTCTATAAATCCCTACTTCCCTCTACGAAGGGCCTATCTATTTACTTTATGCAATTTTTATTTTTACTTTGAGTCTCCATCTTCTCTTATAAAGCACCAACTAGGGGGCACTATGATCGTACTTGAGCATTGGATATAGCTAATATTTGAGTGTGTTTCACAAATGAATCAATGATTGAGCATGACGGACTAGGGATAACTTTCTTTAGTGTTAATATTTTGAAAGACATGGTTGCTTGTTGGCATGATTGAGTATTGAAGTCATTATGTTAAAACTAGACTATTGCTTTGAATCATCTAAAAGTCGAAATGTCCATGCCACAAAGAAAAGAATATGAGATGAACATGTTAGGCAGCATTCCACATCAAACATTCTGTTTTTATCATTTACCTACTCGAGGACGAGTAGGAATTAAGGTTGGGGATGCTGATACGTCTCCAACGTATCTATAATTTTTGCTTGTTCCATGTTGTTATATTATCATTGTTGGATGTTTTACAATCACTTTATAGGAACTTTATATCATTTTTTGGGACTAACCTATTGACATAGTGCCAAAGTGTCAGTTGCTGTTTTTGCTTGTTTTTTGACTTCGCAGAAAATCAGTACCAACGGAGTCCAATCACGACGAAACTTTTTGGAGATTTTTTTTGGACCAGAAGACACCCAGTGGGCCAAAGAAGTGCCAGAGAGGTGGGCCGTGGAGGCCACAACCCACCAGGGCGTGCCAGGGGGCCCCCAGCGCGCCCGGATAGGTTGTGCCCTCCAAGAGACCCCCCCTCCACCGCCTCTGACGGTTATAAATACCCAAATATTCAAAAAACCCTAGGGGAGTCGATGAAAAACACATCCAGTCGCCGCACGTTCTAGAAGCCTCAAGATCCAATGTAACACCATCACGGAGGGGTTCATCTTCTTCATAGGCGCCTCTCCGATGATGCGTGAGTAGTCCACCATAGACCTACGGGTCCGTAGGCAGTAGCTAGATGGCTTCCTCTCTCTCTCTCTTTGGATTCTCAATACGATGTGATTGTTGGGATCCGATGAATTTTGAGTTCATGATCAGTTTCTACCCATGAATATTATTTGAGTCTTCTTTGATCTCTTATATGCATGATTACTTATAGCCTCGTTTTTCTTATTCGAATCTTTGGTTTAGTTAGGCTGACTATATCGATTTTTCTTGCCATGGGAAGAGGTGCTTTGTTATGGATTCGATCTTGCGGTGTCCTTTCCTAGTGACAGAAGGGGCAGCAAGGCACGCATGTATCGTTGCCATTAAGGAAAACAAGATGGGGTCTATTTCTAAATGAATAGATCTTGTCTACATCATGTCATCGTTCTTATTACACTAGATGCATGCTGGATAGCGGTCGATGTGTGGAATAATATTGGTAGATGCAGGCAGTAGTCGGTCTACTTATCTTGGACGTGATGCCTATATAATGATCATCGCCTTGGATATCATCATGATTATTTGATCTTCTATCAATTGCCCAACAGTAATTTGTTCACCCACCGTGTGCTATACTCATGAGAGAAGCCACTAGTGAAACCTACGGCCCCCGGGTGTACTTTTCCAACATATTGCTTTCTGATCTATCTTTTTGCCTCTTTGTTTTCAGATCTACTATACCAAAAACCCAAAAACATATTGCTGCACTTTTTATTTGCCCTTTTTATTTTGTGTTCTTGAAAGATCTATCTCTCCTATCTATCATTACCTAATCTATCTTTTTACCGTAGAGAGATTGACAACCTCTCTTACGCGTCGGGTTGCAAGTATTTGTTATTTGTGTGCAGATGCTGCTTATTAGGTGGTGGTGATCCTCCTACTGGTTCGATACCTTGGTTTCATAACTGAGGGAAATACTTACCGTCGCTCTTCTGCATCATCCCTTCCTCTTTGGGGAAATACCGACACAGTCTCAAGCCACATCAATGGACCAACGGTTCGAGCAGTCTCAAGGTAAACGATCGGTACTTCGTGTTCTAGGAATGTTACTTTGAACACGAGAAGCGTACTGTGTTTGTGGTTGAATTAGGGGTTGATGCCAAACTATTTGAATGACAGCGCCCTTGGCCGAGCTTGAGGGGCTCAACCCCGAGCTCCAGAAGGCTTAGCAGGAGGCGGAGCAGCAGAAGGCTGCGGCCGCGAAGGCGGAGAAGGCCTGAGCTTGAGAAGGTGACTAGGGAGAAGGACCAGACGCTGTCCGTAGAGGTCGAGGAGACCCTGAAGGGCGTGTTCGAAGCACGCGATAAACTTCGGGCCGGGGAGAAGCAGACGAAAGAAGAGCTTAATAAGCTCCAGCTTGCGCATTCCGAGCTCCAGATAGCGGCCCGGGCCGATCGCGAGGTGCTCCAGGAAGTGGAGAAAATAGCCACAGGTAAGCCATACTTATTGATGTGTGTGTTTGGCGGTAAAGGGTGCGTCGAGCTCACCTAGCTACGGTGTTCTGCAGAGGTCTTCGTGGATCTTCGGAAGTGTGTAACGGACGCCGTCCAACACTTTGGACAATTGGAGGGCCATGAGGAGGAGAAGGCATTCTGGCGGCAGTTCCCGGACTCTCTGTCGTCACAGCTGCTAAACCATCGAATGAAGTAGCTGACGGAGCTACTCCGTGTGACGATGTCAGCGCTCCAGGATCTCTGCATCAGGTTGTGGCCCACCAAAGTTCTGTCGGCCAACCTCTTCGGCCTCCTGGCCCGGTTGAGGGTTGCTGGCCCGCAGGTAGATTGCTGGAAGCGATATGCGTGATTTGAGGGAGCACGGCTGGCGTACACCTGCATGAATACGCACTTCCGAAAGGTTGATGCGGTGATTGTTGTAGTAGTGCCCCTCGAAGGGAAGCAGTGCACCACGGAGCAATTCTTCGCCGAGGTGGAAGAGGGCGCCCGGGCCACCGAGGCCATGTGTCCAAAAGACACTTTGTATCACTTTTACTACTTCGGAGTGCCGAAGTACATGGCATGTAAAAAACCATCTTTTATTTTAATGAGTATGTCACTATATTTCCTCATATATGTGTGTTATTTTAATTGATTTTCGTCCTGTTCGACTGTGTTGAACTGAAAGTGGCCAGTCGTCGGCTTCTACCCCAATGTAGAATATACAGAGGGTGTTCCTTGAGGCATCTCTGACCCTTAGCCGACGTCTCGGTACCCAAAGGCGGTCTGTCCTAGGGAACTAGGCAATCAGACTATAACGGCTTTATAACTTTCACTTAGTCATAGGAGTTTGACTGTGGGGGCTGATGACGAGCCCCTGATGTGTGAAGTGGTCGGCTTTAAGCAGACGAGGTCTACACTGTTGACCACGTCGGCTTATACTATGAATAAGCCCTTCGTTTAAGACGGGTGATCTCTAACGACACATCAATTAACGCAGTCTTCGGATGGCCGACCAGTATTCGCTTATCGAGATAGTCAGTTTTCGGATTTCTTCACTGAGGTGCTCTGCCAAATAAACTGCCGACACTATCGCAGTGGTTCTCCTATTAAACCCTTAGCTGAATTTGTCCGGGAACATAAGGGGTACACATAGGAGCCGAGCAACCCAACTATTGACCTAAATCTAGGTTCAAAACTGACGCATATAGTGCAACATCCGAGACACCGAGTACTTTGGACTTGTATTTCAAGACAGGGAAACGAAGCCCTTTAGCAGTTGTATCTTGAAGACGTTCTTATATCTCACAGGAAGTGCTTGTACAGAAATACGGTAAGAACCTTGAGGGGCATGATTTCTTTGTTTTTATAACTTCAAGCTTTACATGCCGAGCAGTAACGAGAGAAACTAAAAAGATACAGTGAAAAAAGGTAAATAAAGGAGCACATAAAAAGAGGGCGGATTTTATCATCGCATTTACGAGCCCAAGCCACTTCCTGCCGCACATCTGCATCTCCATGCTGTTGACCAGCTTATCCTTGTTGATGGCGAAGACTGAGATGGACTTGATGCAACCTCAGCCTTTCATGTGCTTAAAGTGCTCATTGGCCGAGTCCTTTTAAGAGGTCTGTAGTTGTCCGTTGTGTGGTTGAAGCCACATGGCTATGCTTTTCTGGCTAGCTCTTTTACAGGACCTTGCCAATATGGAAGCTCGAAGCTTAGTCAGGAAAGCATAGCCATGTGGCCAGGTCCTGTCAAGATTAAGTTGAGTCTGCTTCCTAACCGTGTCCTCATAGATTAAGTTGAGTCTGCTTCCTCCGTCCATAAGGACGCACGTCAGATGGAAACCCTCGACAATTGGGTACAGGACAAGTTCAGCTGATCCACAATGCCTGATGCTAGTCGGATGGTCATGTTTGTTGAATGTGATCGGGTAAGCCAACCACGGGTTGAACTTCGGGGCGACTGGCTCTGACGCGCAGATATCCCAAAGTACATGTTTCCTCTCCCTCTTGGGGATGTGGGTAACATAGATCATGTTCACCTCTGTTACCTCATTAGGAAATTTCTTTTGGTCTCCGTTGTTGGGCCGCCGAGGTTCATCCTCGGCTTCACTGTGATTTTAAGTTTTACTTCGACCCTCCGTCACTACCTTGCTAGCTTGTTTGAAGACCCAACAATTCCTATGAATGTTGGTTTCTGGTTTGTCCTGAGTGCCATGGATTTGGCACGGTCGATCCAGGATCTAGTCTAGCTGGCTAGGTCCATCCTTATTCCCTTTAAAGGGTTTCCTTTTCCATCTGGATCTAGGTCCGGTGAACCCTGCATTTACTGCGGCGTGCTCCATGTCGCTCCCGCCATTTTTAAGCATGTGCTTGTTTTTATTGCGTCGTGGCTTTCCATTGACATCGCGTGTCTCCGATCTGCCTGCCTCACCATTGTCAGTGCTTCGTGTGAGCCAGCTGTCTTCTCCCGCACAAAAGCGGGTCATCAGCGAAGTGAGGGCTGCCATGGTCCTCGACTTGTCTTGGCCGAGCTGGTGGGCAAGTCATTCGTCTCGGATGTTATTTTTGCATGCAGTGATGGCTTCAGCGTGGGAGCAGTCTATGATCTGGTTCTTTTTTGTAAGCAACCTGTTCCAGAATTTCCGAGCAGATTTTCTTGGCTGTTGGCTGACACGACTGAGGTCGTCAGCGTCCGGAGGTCGGACGTAAGTGCGATGAAAATTTGCTCTGAAGACATCTTCAAGGTCTTCACAGCTACCAACAGAATGAGGAGGCAGGCTGTTAAGCCAATACCTAGCCGGCCCCTTTAGCTTGAGCGACAAATATTTGATGGTGTGGAGGTCATCTCCGTTAGCCATGTGTATGTGGAGAAAGAAATCTTCGATCCACACTGTTGAGTCTGTGGTGCCATCATTTGATTCTATGTTGTTGGGCTTAAACCGTTCTGGAAATTGATGTTCCATTACCCTGCCTGTAAAGCAGATCGGGTGGGCTGGACCTCGGAACTGGGTAGTATCCCTTCGGAGTTCAGGGGAGAGTCATGCATAGGCTTGATCTCGGGCATGACTGTTCATGTCTAACCAGGTGTCATAGCCGTCGGGTCTGGCTGGCACGCGTCCTGTTGATCCATAGATGGACCCAGGAGGCGCTCGGTTTGCCTTAATGTGAGGTCTAACGTTGTGAGGGTTAGGTAATCCACGGGTCCTTGCCATAACGTAGTGGAGCCGGTCGGGTATTGAGGTTTTCCCGCACTGGCCTGTCTCGACCTCTAGGGGGTCGGTCAGGCGCGTCGGTGGCTAGTTCTTCATCGAACTCCGGCAGCAGACGCCTATGTGGGTATGATTTTGGCGCGCTACGGCGTCGGTCTTCGAGATCTTGTTCGGCCGAGAGTACTTCAACCCACTTTTCATTCAACGCATATGTATTCGCTTGCAGCTATTGCTGCTTGTGTTTCATGCTTCGAGCGATGGCGACGAGGCATCGCCGAAAGCGAGCTTATTTGAAGGGGTCTTCACGGATGATATAGTCCTCGGTACCAAGGCTCTCGTCTTCCTCAGACTCCAGCATGTAATTGTCGTCGGCCCCTTCAAAGAGGTCATCGAGATCCAAGTCCTTGGAATTTTCTTCGGGATTGTCGATCCATAATGGGGAGGCTTAAGGGTTCTCTCCAGTGTTATCGACGTCGCCGGCTATTGCCTCGTCGTCATCGGCGGTGGCATTATTGCCGTTGGGTTCCCCATTGTTGCCCCTTTGGCGTTTGTGCCGACGTCTTGTAGGGGATTTGGGGGTATCCACCATATAGACATCATAGGTAGATGTTGCAGTCTACTTGCCAGTGTTTACCAGGGGCAAAGTGTGTTCTATGGGGCCATTGGCATCTTCATCCATGCACGTGGCCTCGTCATAGCCTAGCACGTCGGTTAAGTCGTCGACCATGGCGACTAGGTGGGTGATACTTGTGATCTGTGTTGGGTTTTCCGTGAAGAGGAACGGGTAATTGCAACACAATATGGCTAAGTATTTCCCTTAGTTGTGAAACCAAGGTTTATCGAACCAATAGGAATATCAATCCTCAACCGTCTTCAGCAGCTGCACACAAAAGAGCAAACAACTTGCACCCAACGCGGGCAAGAGGGTTGTCAATCCCCTTGATCTCGTTATTTGCAAGCAAATGAGTTGTGTAGATAATTGTAGATATTTATAAATTGCAAAATAAAACAAAAGACAAATAAAGACAGCAAGATAATAGTAGCGTTTGTGAATTTATAAGTGAATAGACCCGGGGGGCCATAGTTTTCCCTAGCGGCATCTCTCATGTAGGCAACATACGGAGGGTAACAAATTACTATTGGGAAATTGATAGAAAAGCGGATAGTTATGTGATTATCACGGTAATGATCATATGTATATAGACATCACGTCCATAAACAAATAGGCCGACTCCTGCCTGCAACTATTACTATTACTCCACTCAGCGACCGCTATCCAGCATGCATCTACAGTATTAGGTAAAACAGAGTAATGCATGGAGAACGATGACATGATGTAGACAAAGTAAACTCAAGCAATATGAATAAACCCCATTGTGTTATCCTTAGTAGCAACAACACGAAGACGCAACTTGTCCCTTTCTATCACTGGGATATAGAAACTCGTCAGGTTGAACCTACTACAACACATCTCTCTCACTGAAGAAAGATCAATCTACTTCGCCAAAGCAAATCAATAGATCGGAGAGAATTACGAAGCTATAATGATCATGCAAATAAGAATCATAATATTCAGAGGTGACTCAAATACTTTTCATGAATAATCTGAACATAAACCCACAATTCATCGGATCCCAACAAACGCACTGCACAAAAGGAGTACATCGTATAGATCAAAACGAAGATGCGATGATCATTGGATTGAATATCAAGAGATAGAGAGATTGCCATCTAGGTACTAACTACGGACCCGTAGGTCTGTGGTGAACTACTCACACATCATCATGAGGCAGCAAGATTGATGAAGAGGCCCTCCGTGATTGATCCCCCCTTCGATTGGGTGCCAGAACGGAGCTCCAGATGGCCTCGCGATGGAACAGAGACTTGCGGCGGCGTAAAAGGTGTTTCGGTACTGCCTCCAGGGTTTTCACGATATATGAGAATTTATAGGCTAGAAAACGAGGTCGGGGGAGCCGCCAGGGGCCCACAACCATCAGGGCACCTCCCCCCCAGGGCCCTGGTGTGGCTCCCAGCTTCCTTCCGAATCTCCCAGATCTTCTTTTGGTGCAAAAAAATCATCAAAAAGTTTCGTGGCCATTGGACTTCGTTTGGTACTGTAAACCTGAGAAGTGAAAAACATGCAGAAAACAACAACTGGCACTGGCACTGGGTCAATTTTTTAGTGCTCAAAAATAATATAAATTGGTAACTAAATACTCAAAAAGTATCCTAGAATAATAATATATCAGCATGGAAAAATAAAAAATAATAGATACGTTTGAGACGTATCTGTGGGTGGTGGGCGCGACATAAATTTGCCGATCGTCAGCTTTATGTCTGGTCTTGTCGTTGACCGAAATCTTGCCATCCGAGATAGACATGCTCTAGATACGATCGAGTATCTCATTCAGGTGAGATAGTTCTCCGGAGTTCATTGCCTGGCTATAAGCGGGGCTGACTCGAAGCGTGCCCGGTGTATAGCTTGGCGTGTTTATGGCGTGGAGGGGATCCAAGGATGATTCTAGATCCTATGTCGGGGTTGGCTCGAGATCCAATGTAGCTTTAGAGTGTTGGAAATATGCCCTAGAGGAAATAATAAATTATTTATTATCATATTTCCTTGTTCATGATAATCGTTTATTATCCATGCTAGAATTGTATTGATCGGAAACTCAGATACATGTGTGGATACATAGACAACACCATATCCCTAGTAAGCCTCTACTAGACTAGCTCGTTGATCATAGATGGTCAAGGTTTCCTGACCATGGACATGAGTTGTCATCTGATAACGGGATCACATCATTAGGAGAATGATGTGATGGACAAGACCCAACCGTAAGCATAGCAGTTGATCGTGTCAGTTTGTTGCTTCTGCTTTATCCATGTCAAGTATATGTTCCTACGACCATGAGATCATGCGACTCCCAGACACCGGAGGAATGCCTTGTGTGTATCAAACATCACAACGTAACTGGGTGACTATAAAGGTGCTCTACAGGTATCTCCAAGGGTGTCTGTTGAGTAGGCATGGATCGAGACTGGGATTTGTCACTCCGTATGACGGAGAGGTATCTCTGGGCCCACTCGGTAACACAGCATCACAAGAAGCTTGCAAGCAATGTGACTAAGGAGTTAGTCACGGGATCTTGTGTTATGGAACGAGTAAAGAGACTTGCCGATAACGAGATTGAACTAGGTATGGAGATACCGATGATCAAATCTCGGGCAAGTAACATACCGATGAACAAAGGGAACTGCATACGGGATTGTATGAATCCTTGACATCGTGGTTCGACCGATAAAGATCTTCGTAGAATATGTAGGAACCAATATGGGCATCCAGGTCCCGCTATTGGTTATTTACCGTAGAGTTGTCTCGGTCATGTCTACATAGTTCTCGAACCCGCAGGGTGTGCACACTTAACGTTCGGTGACGATTTGGTATTGTTGAGTTATGTATGTTGGTGACTGAAGGTTGTTCGGAGTCCCGGATGAGATCCCGGACGTCACGAGGAATTCCGGAATGGTCCGGAGGTAAAGATTTATATATGGGAAGTCATATTTTGGCGACTGGAAAAGTTTCAGGTTTTTCCGGTATTGTACCGGGAAGCTTCTAGGAGGTTCCGAAAACTTCCGGAGGAGTCCGGAAGTCCACCAAGGGTCCCACCATGTCCCAAGGGTTTGCATGGGCTGAGGGAAGGCTCCCTGGCCTTATTGGGCCAGGCGCACAAGTCCCTCAAGGCCCATGTGGCTTGGGAGAGGTGGAAAGTCCACCTGTTTATGGAAAGGGAGGGAATTGGACTAGGAGTCCAACTCCTCCCCCTTGGCTGCGCCCTAGGGCTTGGAGGGGCTGATCTCCACGCCCCTCCACCTATATATAGAGGGGAGGGGCGCCCTAAGAGCACACACGAAGCCCTTGGCGCCCCTCTCTCTCCCTAGATCGTTGTCTCCACCGTTCGCGGTTTCGGTAGCGCTAGGCGTAGCTCTGCCAGGATAGCACCACCACCACCGCCTCTACGCCGTCGTGTTGCCGGAGAACTCATCTACTACTCCGACCTTGCTCTTTGGATCGAGGAGGCGGACACGTCATCGAGCTGTACGTGTGCTGAACGCGGAGGTGCCGTCCGTTCGGCGCTAGATCGGGACGGATCATGATTGGATCGCGGGACGGCTAGCAATTTGGATCGCGAAGACGTTCGACTACATCAACCGCGTTTCTTAACGCTTCCTGCTTAGCGATCTACAAGGGTATGTAGATCCACTCTCCCTCTCGTAGATGCTCATCACCATGGATAGGTCTTGCGTGTGCGTAGGAATTTTTTTGTTTCCCATGCAACGTTCCCCAATAGTGGCATCATGAGCTAGGTCTATGTGTAGATAACATGCACGAGTAGAACACAAAAGAGTTTGTGGGCATTGATGTTCAGATTGCTTACTTCCTTAGTCTTATCTTGATTCGGCGGTATTGTGGGATGAAGCGGCCCGGACCAACCTTACCCGTCCACGTACGAGAGACCGGTTCCATCGACTGACATTTAACTTTGTTGCATAAAGATGGCTGGCAGGTGTCTGTCTCTCCCACTTTAGTTGAATCGGATTCGATAGTGGCGGTCCTTGTAGAAGGTTAAATAGGAACTTGAATATCATCGTTGTGGTTTTGCATAGGTAAGAATCGTTCTTGCTAGATACCCATAGCAGCCACGTAAAACATGCAACAACAATTAGAGGACATCTAACTTGTTTTTGCAGGGTATGTTGTGATATGATATGGCCAAACACATGATGTGATATATGTGATGTATGAGATGACCATGTTTTATATAGATTATCACAACTTGCATGTCGATGAGTACGGCAACCGGAAGGAGCCATAGGGTTGTCTTTAATTATTATGTGGCCCGCGTGTCACTCATCAAGCGCTATGTAATGCTTTACTTTATCGCTAAGCAGTAGCAATAGTAGTAGAAGCATGGTTGGCATGACAACCCCGATGGCAACACGATGATAGAGATCATGATGATGGGGATCATGGTGTCATGCCGGTGACGATGGAGATCATGCCGGTGCTTTGGAGATGGAGATCAAAAGCACAAGTTCATGGCCATATCATGTCACTTATGATTTGCATGTGATGTTAATCCTTGTATGCATCTTATTTTGCTTAGGACGACGGTAGCATTATAAGGTGATCCCTCACTAAAATGTCAAGATAAAATTATGTTCTCCCCGAGTGTGCACCATTGCGAAAGTTCGTCATTTCGAAGCACCACGTGATGATCGGGTGTGATAGACTCTACATTCACATACAACGGGTGCAAGCCAGTTTTGCACATGCGGAACACTCGGGTTAAACTTGACGAGCCTAGCATGTACAGACATGGGCTCCGAACACAAGAGACGGAAAGGTCGAACATGAGTCATATAGTAGATATGATCAACTTGGAGATGTTCACCATTGAAACCACCTCATCTCACGTGATGATCGGACTTGGGTTGGTAAATTTGGATCATGTAACACTCGTATGACCAGAGGGATGTCAATTTGAGTGGGAGTTCTTTAGTAATATGATTAACTGAACTCATTATCATGAACATAGTCAAAATGTCTTTGAGAAATTATATTGTAGATCGATAGCTCGCGTTGTAGCTCCCTTAAATTTTGATACGTTCCTACGGAAAAAGTAAGTTGAAAGATGATGGTAGCAGTTATGCAGACTGGGTCCGTGATCTGAGGATTGTCAACATTGCTGCATAGAAGGCTTATGTCCTTGATGCACCGCTCGGTGCGCCACCCCCTCAAGCGTCGTCTGTGGATGTTGTGAACATCTGACAGACACGTTCTGATGACTACTTAATAGTTCAGTGCGTCATGCACTACAGCTTAGAATTGAGGCTCCAAATACGTTTTGAACGTCGCGGAGAATACGAGATGTTCCAAGAGCTGAAATTGGGATTTCAGGCTCGTGCCCTTGTTGATAGATATGAGACCTACAACAAGATTCTTTGCCTGCAAGATTAAGGAGAATAGCTCAATCAGGTGAGCATGTGCCCAGATTGTCTGGGTACTACAATCGCTTGAATCAAGTGGGAGTTCATCTTCCAGATAAGATAGTGATTGACAGAGTTCTCCAAGTCACTGCCACCAAGCTACTAGAGCTTCGTGATGAACTATAACATGCCAGGGATGGAGATGATCCCTGAGCTATTCGCGATGTTTGACATCACGAAGGTAGAAATCAAGAAGGAGCATCAAGTGTTGATGGTTAGTAAAACCACTAGTTTCGAGAAGGGCAAGGGCAAGAGCAAGAAGGGAAACTTCAAGAATGGCAAAACAGTTGCTGCTCCAGTGAAGAATCCCAAGGTTGAACCCAAACCCGAGACTAAGTGCTTCTATTATAAGGGGAACGGTCACTGATAGCGGAACTACCCCAAATACTTGGTAGATAAGAAGGATGGCAACATCTACAAAAATATATTTGATATACGTGTTATTGATGTGTACCTTACGGCGAGGTGACGATGTACCTGGGTATTAGATACCGGTTCAGTTGCTAATATTGGTAACTCGAAATAAAAAGTGCGGAATAAACGAAGGCTGGCTTAGGGCGAGGTGACGATGAGTGTTGGAAGTGTTTCCAAGGTTGATGTGATCACCATCGCACGCTCCCTCTACCTTCGGGATTAGTGTTGAACCTAAATAAATGTTATTTGGTGTTTGCGTTGACCATGAACATGATTAGATCGTGTTTATTGCAATACGGTTATTCATTTAAGTCAAGAGAATAATGGTTATTCTGTTTACATGAATAATACCTTCAATGGTCATGCACCAAAGGTGAATGGTTTATTGAATCTCGTTCGTAGTGATACACATGTTCATAATATTTATGCCAAAAGATGCAAAGTTAATAATGATAGTACCACATACTTGTGGCACTGCCGCTAAGGTCATATTGGTGTAAAGCGCATGAAGAAACTCCATGTTGATGGATCTTTGGACTCACTCGATTTTGAATCGCTTGAGACATGCGGACCATGCCTCATGGGCAAGATGACTAAGACCCCTTTTTCCGGTATGATGGAGCGGGCAAGTGACTTATTGGAAATGATACATGTTGATGTATGCGGTCCAATGAGTGTTGAAGCATGCGGTGGATATCGTTATTTTCTTACCTTCACTGATGATTTGAGTAGATATAGGTATATTTACTTAATGAAACACAAGTCTGAAATGTTTGAAAAGTTCAAGCAATTTTAGAGTGAAGTTGAAGATCATCATGACAAGAAGATAAAATGTCTACGATATGATCGTGGAGATGAATATCTGAGTTACGAGTTTGGTATGCAACTTAAGACAATGTGGAAATTGTTTCACAACTCACGCCGCCTGGAACGCCATGGTGTGATGGTGTGTCCGAACATCGTAGTCGTACTCTATTGGATATGGTGCGTACTATGATGTCTCTTACCGGTTTGCCACTATCATTTTGGGTTATGCATTAGAGACAACTACATTCACTTTAATAGGGCACCATCTAAGTCCGTTGAGATGACACCGTATGAATTATGGTTTAGCAGAAACCTAAGCTATTGTTTCTTAGAGTTTGGGAATGCGATGCTTATGTGAAAAGACTTCAACCTGATAAGCTCGAACCCAAAGCGGACAAATGTGTCTTCATAGGATACCCTAAGGAAACAGTTGGGTATACATTCTATCTCAGATCCGAGGGCAAAGTGTTTGTTGCTAAAACGGGTCCTTTCTCGAGAAAGAGTTTCTCTCGAAAGAATTGAGTGGGAGGAAAAGTAGAACTTGATGAGGTTATTGAACCGTCACTTCAGTTGGATGGTAGCACGACGCAGAAAGATGTTTTCTGTGGCGCCTACTGAGGGAGTCCAGGACTAAGGGGTTCTCGGGCCGCCGACCTATCTTTCATAGGCCGTCTTGGTGGGCCGCTCTCTGATTATCGCAGGAAGGGCCGGGATATGCGACAACCCCGTATTCTAGAAGGAAACCTCCGAAGACGCGGCGTGCACTCCAAGTCAAGATGAGAGGATCATCGTCTTTACTTCCGGCTGGAGACTTGTCATGTGTAAACCCTAGGTACCCCCGGTGTTTATATAAACCGGGGGGTCAGATCGTAGAGCCGAGACAAGCTCATCTAGGGTTTTGGCTACTTGAACTCGAGGTAGATCGACTTTGTTATCTTCATACACATCAATACAACCAAGCAGGACGTAGGGTTTTACCTCCATAGAAGGGCCCGAACCTGGGTAAACATCGTCTCCTTCGTCCCTTGTTACCCATCGATCCTAACTCACAGCTCGGGACCCCCTACCCGAGATCCACCGGTTTTGACACCGACATTGGTGCTTTCATTGAGAGTTCCGCTGTGGGATCGCAAGAGGAATTGATGGCTCGCCTAATCATTAGCGATGAAGTCCGTAACAGGGACTCCTTCGCCCCCGGACAGATTTTCGCTTTCGGCAGCATCGTGCTGCACGCCGACCCGACCGGCCACCCTGGTCGGATCGGGAGTCTCGCCCCCGATCAATAGATCAGATTCGGGAACCTAGAGTTCTCCATAGACTCCCGGGGCGATCTTTCATTCGTTGGGCTCACGATCTCATCTGACGAGCCCGAAGTCTCCGAAGCCTTAACTTCGGATCTCCTTCTCGACTCCGCATTCGGGTCTATCCTTGCCGATGATCTGGCTCTTAGTCCGGATCCGATTACAGTACCTGAGGGCCAGGGGTCGGCCCCTGCCGAACACACTCTGTGTGCCTACACATTGGAGGTTAACTCCGAAAGTCCTAGGCAGATCGATCCGGTCAAGCTCTCGACGATCAACGAGGTGCTGGATCGGATCCTATCAATAAAAATCACAAACGACCCGACCTCGACCCATGCTCAGATCGGTGTGAAGGCGGGTCATGGGGAATTTTTTGACCCACCCACCACCCACTTGGTAGCCACTATCGAAGACTTAACCGATATGCTGGACTATGCCTCCGAGGAGGCAGAAGACATGGATGAAGAGGACGGCGCCCCCGCCCCTGTCAACACTAGGCGATGGACTGCCACCTCCACCTACGACGTCTACATGGTAGACACCCCTGATGATAAGGGCGATCGCACCCCTAAGAAGAATGGCGATAAATCCGGTGAGGAGCCGTCAAGGCGCCAGAAACAGCGCAAACGATCTAAGGCAAACAAGGGAAGGGAAGCCATTGCAGGCACCGGGTAAAACGACACCCCGGAAGACCTCGGCGACCCTGAATTCCCCGAACAGCCACTGGAGGACCAGGAAAGGCCCGAAGATCAGCGCGACACCGAGGATCTTAATGATTCCGAGCATGACAACTACCTTCCCCCTGTTGAGGAGGAGGACAGCCTGGAAGCCGAAGACTTCACCGTCCCCGAAAACCCTGCGGATCAGGAACGGTTTAGACGGCAGCTTTTAGCCACCGCCCGAAGCCTGAAGGCAAAACAACAGCAGCTCAAAGCCGAACAAGACACCCTCAATGATAGATGGACGAGGGTCTTGGCAGCCGAAGAAGGGCACGGTACCAATCTACCGGGCCAACCCAAGAGCTACCCACGCCGGCGGCTGCTGCCGCAGTTCAATGACGAGGTCCTTGAAACATCGCCTCCCAGGCATACTCCGTATGACCAGCCGGACCGTCCTCCCCGAGGACGGGATAGGACGGCCGGCGAGGCCGAGTATGGACCTGTGGTGCCCCGCGGGAGAAGAAAAGAGACAGCAGAGCCTAAGGACTGGTATGACTTATGACAGGACCTGGATTATAGAGCAGGCCACACAAGATCCATCTACGGATCTAGAGGTTACTCCCCCGCTAGACGGGACGGGTACCAGTCTTGGCTCGACCGCAACAATAGAGGTCGGGAACAAAACCGGGCCCGATCGACCACCGATCGTAGGCATGACAAAGCTCGGCTCAGAGGCACTGCCCACCCACTGTGCTTCACAGACAAGGTGATGCAGCATCAGTTCCCTGAAGGGTTTAAACCCGTTAACATAGAGCAATATGACGGGACAACAGACCCAACCGTATGGATTGATGAATTCCTCCTCCACATTCATATGGCACGAGGAGATGCTCTCCACGCCATCAAGTATCTGCCCCTAAAACTTAAGGGGCCAGCTCGACACTGGTTAATCAGTCTCCCCGAGAATTCCATCGGGAGCTGGGAAGAGCTTGAGGATGCCTTCCGATCTAACTTCCAGGGCACTTATGTCCGGCCACCAGACTCCTCCGACCTAAGCAATGTTGTCCAGAAAGCAGGTGAATTGGCCCGGCAATTCTGGAATCGGTTCCTGACCAAGAAAAACCAGATCGTTGACTGCTCGGACGCCGAGGCAATAGCCTCCTTCAGACATAATATCCGGGATGAGTGGCTAGCTCGCCAGCTCGGCCAGGACAAGCCGAGGACAATGTCCGCCCTTACCTCACTTATGACCCGCTTTTGCGCGGGTGAGGATAACTGGCTAGCTCGACGAGGCCATAACCCTGAAGACCCCGGCACCTCCGAAGTCCAGGATGGAAATGGGAAACCACGACGTAACAAAAACAAATGCCGGCACAACAACGGCGATGCTGAGGACACGGCCGTTAATGCCGGTTTCCGCACCCCAAAATCCAGACAGTGGAAGAAACCTTCTAAAGGAAATCAAGTCGGACCTACCACGCTAGACAAAATCATGGATAGGCCCTGCCAGATCCATGGCACCCAAGACAAGCCCACTACCCACACCAACCGTAATTGTTGGGTATTCAAACAAGCTGGCAAACTCGCAGCCGAAGAACAAGGCAAGGGCCCACGCAGCGAGGACGATGACGAGCCCCGCGGTCCAATCAATGGAGGACAAAAGCAGTTCCCTCCAAAGGTAAAAACTGTGAACATGATATATGCCACTCACATACCAAAAAAGGAGAGGAAGCGCGCCCTTCGGGAGGTCTACGCCGTAGAGCCCGTAGCCCCGAAGTATAACCCATGGTCGGCTTGCCCGATCACCTTCGACCGACGGGACCATACGACCAGTATCCGTCACGGAGGTTCGGCAACCCTCATCCTAGACCCCATTATCGATGGGTATCACCTCACTAGAGTCCTAATGGATGGAGGAAGTAGCCTTAATCTGATTTACTCAGACACGGATAAAAAGATGGGTATAGATCCGTCAAGGATCAAACCTAGCAACACTACCTTTAAAGGAGTGATCCCAGGCGTCGAAGCCCGCTGCTCGGGCACCGTGAATCTGGAAGTAGTGTTCAGCTCGCCCGACACCTTCCGCAGCGAAGACTTGATCTTCGATATTGTCCCTTTTCGCAGCGGCTATCACGCCCTACTCGGCCGCACAGCATTCGGTCGCTTTAACGTCGTCCCCCACTACGCGTACCTGAAGCTCAAGATGCCCGGGCCCAAGGGGGTCATTACTGTCAACGGCAACACAGAGCACTCTCTCCGAACTGAGGAACACACAGTGGCCCTGGCAGCCGAATTCCAGTACGACGACGATTGGCCGACGCCCAAATCAGTCATAAAGGCACGTCAGGTTAGTAAATGAGCTCGGTCTCAACCCGACCTCCCGGAATCATCTTCCGCCCAACAAAAATAGGGATACGCCCCCCACAGCACAGCCCTAGTTCCCATAAAATATGTGCCAAGAAGGCACAACTTCGCGCTGAAAATGCCATGGGCAGCTGTGGGGACCCACTATCTAAGGGAAAGTGTTCGGCTGGACCGAACTGCTGCCAACACATGTCTTCGGACCAACCACGGGTATCATCTAGGACCTTCCAAGCGTAAAGCTCATCCACACTACGGCGACTTCTCAAGATCTTCTTCCCAAGGTCCGTTCGCCGATAGGAATCACCTTTAAAGGAATGCAACCCCCTCGGGAGCAAAGGAGCAGACATGCGACAGGGCACATTGAGGATGTCAAGCCACCCATCGAAGACCCTAGGTAAAACCTCTCCTTTGTAAACTTTATTTTTCATTTCAACATACCTGTAACAGTTGCTTCGGCAGTTTGAGTTATAAGAATTCATCAGAAATAAATACCATCCTTTACGGCCTCCTCGCTGTATTTTATGTCACATACTCTGTTCTCTACTCACCAACGCCGATAACAAAGCTATTCGGTACATATTACGATGCGATCGGCTAACAGACCGGGGGCTTGACTATAAAAATCGCCCCAAGCATCACCCCGACACTATTGTTTATGTGTTCGGCATCTCGGATGTTGCGTTATATGAATCGGTTCCAAATTATGTCTTGGGTCAATGGTTGGGTTGCCCGGCTCCTGTGTTTGCCCTCTTACGTTCCGCTCGTTCGGCTAAAAGGGTAAAGGAAGAACCACTGCGAATGTGCTTCCAGCTCGCCTGGTCAAGCACCTCAGTGGAGAAAGCCGAAAACTGACTGTCATAATAAGCGAGAACCGGTCTGCAATCCGAGCATAAGTGTCAAACTAAAAATCGATAGAGGTTATTCCATGTTATACGAGGGTTTTGTACGATCACAAACCATGTGATGCTGGTTTCAACCTCGGTGCATCCGAATATCACAAAACACTGGGGGCTAGTCATCAGCCCCCGCAGTCAAGCTCCTACGGCTAAGTGAAAGCACTAAAGCATCATAGTCCGATTGCCTTGTTCCCCTCGCACTACCACCTTCGGCACCGATACGTTGGCTAAGGTCACAGTGTGGAGGTAGAAACACCTCATGTAGTATCTACATGGGGGCTGAAGCCGACGACTCGCAACTTTCAGATAAAATGGCCACATAGGAGTCAAAATAATACAAAGCTTAAAGACATGATAAACCATGCAACCGCATTATAAAGAGGAACAGTCAGTGGATGCATGACAAAACGCTCATTCATAAATTACATCCTTAGGGCATTGGGCTTCTATCGCCCGAGCACCATCCATCGCGGTGGAAAAGTATTGCTCGGGGCGCCTATGCTCCTTCCCAGGGGGTGGAGGCGCGCTGGCCACCTCAGTCGGCTTGAGCCTCGGCCAGTGCATCATGGTCCTTGCAAAGGCCATCCGAGCTCCCTCGATGCACGTAGAACGCTTTAGAGCGTCAATCCGAGGCACAGCGTCGCACAGTTTCTGCACCAAGCCGAAGTAACTGCTCGGCAACGGCTCTACAGGCCACAGCCGGATGCAGAGGTCCTTCATGGCCGGCTCCACCATCCTATGCAGCTCCATCACTTGTTTCATCTGCTTGCTCAGGAGGGGAGGATGCTCGGGGGCTTGAAATTGCGCCCAGATCAGCCGAGGCTCAACATCCCCATCCCGGGAGGCAAAGTATTTGTTCGTGTCCGCTGCACTCCTCGGGAGGTCCGTAAAGGCGCATGAGGAACGCCACACCCGGGTGAGCAATGCAAACCTGTTACCACCAAAGGCACATTGCAGTAAGTACGGCTTACCATCCGCGATCGCCTTGACTTGGCGGAGTTCTTCTTCAAAGAACCGCCTATCAACTCGCTCCGCTTTGAGCTCGGATTTCAGTGTGGATAGTTTGGTGGCCTGGTCTTCATTCTTTTGCTCAAGGGCCTCGCACTTCGTGCTGGCATCCTTGAGCTCCAGCTGCACCTCTACCACCCAGGCCTCATGCTTGTCGCTCACGGCTTTTAACGCCGACAGTTCGGCTGCTGCTTGTTCAGCTGCCGCCTTCTCATCCGCGGCCTCCTGCCTCACCTTTTTCAACTCGGCCTTGAGGTTCTCGACTTCCGCAGCCACAGTTGTGGTAACAATGAGTAAATAACACTTAAGGATAACAATCCGGATATCTCAATCAATAAGGATAGACAATAGCCCGAATAATACAATTCGGACTCTCCTTGCGTCTCGTCAAATCTCTTGTTCAGGCGATCGAGCTCCTTATCGGAGCTCTTGAGCTTCCGGTTTAGCTCGGCAAGCTCCACTGCATTGGCGGCCGCCGCCGATGACGAGGCCTACAAAACAACTTATGTGCATTAAAACTCCCGAGCTGTCGGATTCAGACCCTTTGCTAAGTACTCTCCGGAGCTCTTAGAATAATGAGGGACAAAGGATGCCTTGAGCATCGTTACTACTTTT
Source organism: Elymus sibiricus (assembly GCA_039707655.1). NCBI lineage: Eukaryota > Viridiplantae > Streptophyta > Magnoliopsida > Poales > Poaceae > Elymus > Elymus sibiricus. Next base: position 85,989,490 of record CM077663.1, read on the forward strand.
TGGACATTTGACCCCCGAGTGGGTTTTTCAAACTCCCCCAGGGCTCGGGGGCTACTACATTTATAAGGATTGCATAAACTTGGTAAATTAACTTTCTCTGGAAAAAATAGTATTACGTGGCTCACCTTGAAGCCCGTCAAGAGACCGTTGAAGGCCTCTTTCAGTCCGCTATCAACGGACTGAATGCCTTGCAAAACCGCACCCATAAGGGCGCGGTGATCTTCGGCGATGGAGGAGCCGGATAAAGCTTCCTCCATCACGGTCGGCCACCCAGTCATGGGCGGCACCGGTGGTGACCTACCAACCCTCCCTCCGGTGGGGGATTGGGCTGGCAGCTCCGGAGGCATAGAGCGTTCCGGAGATGTCCTTAGAGGGTACTGGACCGTACTTCGTCCCCCCTTTTTAGTTGCCAGGAGATGTTTCTCCTCCTGGTCTTCGGTGGCCGAGGTATTAACCTCAGCCATAACGTCGTCACTCCCGCCGCCGGTGTTCGGCTCAGGAGGAGCCTGGCGCGACAACACCTCCGCGGCCTCCTTCGAGACCTCAGGAGGCGTAGGATGTGATGCAGTCCCACTTTCCGCCAGGTCGGCGGGCAGAGACTCCCCGTCCGAGATTTGGTCGGTGGGGAGGTCGCGTGGTGGGCTGCAAATTGAAAGACGTTCGCCCATTTACCATTAAAAGCTCTATATAATAAACCCAGAGGGTCTTCGGATTCATACCTCTGGGCTGCGTCTTAACCCTTGGGTTCCTTCGGGGAACCTTTTCAAAAGCCTCAGACTCCTTATCGGAGTCCGAGCTATCGTCGGCCAGGACTGCCTTTGTCCGGCATGTCCTCTTTGGGGCAGGAGGAGGTAGGTCCTCTGCGGCGTCCGCTGACGCCGCCCTTTTCCTTTTGAGGGGGGAGTCGAACTCCCCTTTGTCCTCGTGCTCTTCCTCGTGAGTGGAAGAGGCATGGGTCTCCTCGGACTTAGTGTCCGGAAGACCCCTTAGACAAAGACCCTCTCGGGCCTCCTTCTTCTCCCCTTTCTTCTTCTTCTCCTTCTTCTCTAGCGCCGAATACGGCACCACGACGAGCATCTCCGTCAACAGGTCCGACCGAGGGTCTTCGGGCTGCGGGGCCGGACAGTCAATTTGCACGGCCCTGCTCAGCCATTTATGTGAAGATGAGGGAGAAAGGGTTTCAGCTCTTTGTCATAAAACAGAGCCGAAGAATTAAAGTTTTATCATACCTTGGTAGGAGGGTTTTCGGCGTCAAGACCGGTGTCCTCCTCCTCGGCCGGCCAGCTCTTCTGGGGCTTGAATAACATTTTCCACAATTTCTCGTGGGTAGTGCGGAAGAATTGACGCACGGTGGCTGGGTCCTGAAGCTGGTAAGCCCACATTGGGGAGGGCTGGTGCTAGCAGGGGAGAAGACGGCGGTGGAGCATGACTTGGATCACGTTGACCAGCTCGATTTTGGCCTCAATCATCACGGAGATGCGCTTCTGCAGCGATTTTACCTCTGTGGCCGACCCCCAGTCAAGGTATTTCTTGAGCCACGAGGTTAGCCTCGCGGGGGGTCCGGATCTGAACTTGGCAGGTGCCACCCAGTCCGCGCTCCTTGGTTCGGTGATGTAGAACCATTCCTTTTGTCAGATCTTGACCGTGTCGATAAAGGTGTCGTCCGGCCACTCGACACGGGGGAGCTTGCTGATTACCGCCCCTCCACAATCCGCATGCGCGCCCGCAACTGTCTTCTGCTTGACGTTGAACACTTTGAGCCACAGGACGAAGTGCGGCTGTACCCGCAGGAAGGCTTCGCAGACGATGATGAACGCCGAGATGTGCATGAAGGAGTTCGGGGGGAGGTCATGGAAATCTAACCCGTAAAAGAACATGAGGCCCCTGATGAAGGGGTGGAGCGGAAGGCCTAGTCCCCGGATGAAATGGGGGACGACCACCACCCTCTCGTATGGCTTCGGTGTGGGAACCACCTGATTCGCCTCTGGAGCGCGGTGGGCGATGTTGGCGGAGAGGTAGCCGGCACGCTTTAGCTCCCGAATGTCGTTGTCGGTGACGGAGGAGACCTCCCACTTGTCCATGGAGCCTGAACCAGCCATGGCCGAACTCGGAGGGAAGATTGAGGAAGAACTGCATCTGGGCTCTCGGAGCTTGGGAAGGTTGAGGAGGCAAAGGGTGCGAATTTGGAGCGTGAATAGGCCTTGGGGGTTTTCTCCCTTTTATGGGGTGCCATAATACCAAGAGCCTCCCTTTTACTGTGCCGCAGGCCTCGCCACTTCCCGAAACAATCGTGCCGTTATGCGCGCGTGGGATAACCCAGGGTATTAATCATATCCCGTAAGAAACGGGACACTATCTACACATTGATAAGACGTGCCAATGGAGAAACGGCCTCGAACCACGGATCGAGTTTTTGTAACCGGCTCAGCGGTCGTGATAGGCCACGACCCTTCATCAGAAAGGTTGTCAGGAAATACTGTTCACACTTTGACGTTCGCCCTTCGAGGTTAAGCGACTTATGGCGTCCGGATAACTACATGTTCGGATAACTACATGCCATTGGCGGCCGGACTAGAACCAGCCGATCGTAAAGCGGGAAAAGAACTCACCCCGCAAGCTGGAGACTCTGATCACGTGAAGCTGCTAGTGTCATTACCCCTGGCATTGGGGGCTAGTTTGGGGGCTACTGAGGGAGTCCTAGACTAAGGGGTCCTCGGGCCGCCGACCTATCTTTCATAGGCCGGCTTGGTGGGCCGCTCTCTGATTGTCGCAGGAAGGGTCGGGATATGCGACGACCCTGTATTCTAGAAGGAAACCTCCGAAGACGCGGCGTGCACTCCAAGTCAAGGTGAGGGGATCAGCGTCCTTACTTCCGGCTGGAGACTTGTCATGTGTAAACCCTAGGTACCCCTGGTGTCTATATAAACCGGGGGGTTTAGATCGTAGAGCCGAGACAAGCTCATCTAGGGTTTTGGCTACTTGATCTCGAGGTAGATCGACTTTGTAATCTTCATACACATCAATACAACCAAGCAGGACGTAGGGTTTTACCTAAATAGGAGGGCCCGAACCTTGGTAAACATCGTCTCCTTCTTCCCTTGTTACCCATCGATCCTAACTCACAGCTCGGGACCCCCTACCCGAGATCCGCCGGTTTTGACACCGACACCTACACCGAATGAAGAGGAAGTTAAAGATGATGATCATGACACTTCGGATCAAGTTACTACCGAGCCTCGTAGGTCGACAAGGAATCGTATCGCCCCTGAGTGGTACGGCAATCCTGTCTTGGAGGTCATGTTGTTAGACAACAGTGAACCTATGAGCTATGAAGAAGCGATGGTGGGCCCGGATTCCAACAAATGGCTAGAAGCCATGAAATCCGAGATAGGATCCATGTATGAAAACCAAGTATGGACGTTGGTATACTTGCCCGATGAATGGCAGGCCGTTAAGTACAAATGGATCTTTAAGAAGAAGACAGATGCTGATGGTAAATGTCACCATTTATAAAGCTTGACTCGTCGCAAAGTAGTTTCCGACAAGTTCAAGGACTCGACTATGATGAGACTTCCTCACCCGTAGCGATGCTAAAGTCTGTTGGAATTATGTTAGCAATTTCTGCATTTTTCGATTATGAAATATGGCAGATGGATGTCAAAACAGAGTTTCCTTAACTGTTTCCGTGAGGAAAGGTTGTATGTGATACAACCAGAAGGTTTTGTCGGTCCTAAGGATGCTAAAAGGTATGCAAGCTCCAGCGATCCTTCTATGGACTGGAGCAAGCATCTCGGAGTTGGAATATATGCTTTGATGAGGTGATCAAAGCTTTTTGGTTTATACAAAGTTTATAAGAAACTTGTATTTACAAGAAAGTGAGTGGGAGCACTATAGAATTTCTGATAAGTATATGTGGGTGACATATTGTTGATCGGGAATGATGTAGAAATTTCTGGAAGGCATAAAAGGTTGTTTGAAAGGTGTTTTTCAAAGGAAGACCTGGATAAAAGGCTATTTAATTGGGCATCAAGATCTATAGAGATAGATCAAAACGCCTGATAAGACTTTCAATGAGCGCATACCTTGACAAGATTTTGAGGGAGTTCAAAATGGGTCAGTCAAAGAAGGAGTTCTTGCCTGATTTGTAAGGTGTGAAGTTGAGTGAGACTCAAAGCTCGACCACGGCAGAAGAGAGAAAAAGGACGAAGGTCCTCCCCTATGCCTTAGCCGTAGGATCTATATAGTATGCCATGCTGTGTACCGCACCTGGTGTGTTCCTTGCCATGAGTGTGTCAAGGGGTACATGAGTGATCCAGGAGTGGATCACTGGACAGCGGTCAAAATTATCCTTAGTAACTTAAGGACTGAGGAAATATTTCTCGATTATGGAGGTGATAAAGAGTTCGTCGTAAAGAGTTACATCGATGCAAGCTTTCACACCAATCTGGATGACTCTGAGTAGCAATCCAGATACGTATCGTGGAGCAGTCATTTGGAATAGCTCCAAGTGGAACGTACCCACCTATGCCATGGATTAGTTTTTCTCACAACCCATTGGCTCCAACGTCAAATAAATACTACCAAAAAATAACCCTACGTAACAAAAGACTGCTGACTTTGATAGAAAACAAAACAAAAAAATAGGGCTACAGACTCCCCTTGCGTTTCCTCACGCAAACACCATCGCCCTCACGTTCGTCATACCAAGCCGTCGTCGTCGCACAAAAACTGCTCCCTCTCGCGTTCGCCTCACGCCGCCGCCATCGTGCTCGCGCAAAAACTCCCTCCCACACGTTCACCTCGCTGCCGTCGGCCATGTATAATACTATAGTCTTTTCTTCCTTCGGTTATTGAATACATGATGATCCGATCCAGCAGGAAGATGCATCTGTGCTGCCCGTCTATGGAAACTGCTCACGATGAATGGTCTGCCATCTTCTCCAGTTTCCTGTGTGGCAGCCCTTGCATCTATGCCGTCCGCTCAAGAAACCGCACAATTGACCACTGGTCGTCACCAAGATGAATGGGATGCCATGTTCTAAAGCTTGCCTGCATGGTCGCACATTGTTGCATGTCGTGAGGTAAGTCTTAATCAAAGCAAGAAAACTTGCAGGTTGCTAATTTGATAAGGGGGTTCTGTCCCAAGTCTCCACAATACGGCGTCAAGTGCTCGGCTTGAAGCTGTTAATTTAATTAATCTTCGCATCATGAGTTCATGACATCCACTAGCAGTGGTCATAAACTCATAATAGATGTGTGCTGAATTCGATCGAGCTACCCCTACCAATGCTACTGGTGGGGGTGACGATATTCAGTATCCAGGAGGCTGAGAAGGGATGATTCAGAGTTGGCAAGGAAGGTGACACGATATATGACCAAGGTAAGCAACATTGTGATTTTGGGTTTTTGATTAGAAGCTATGTGCTCTCCACTAGCCCGTCCTTGGCACCAAGCAATGTGTTCATGACTTGGCAATCAAGTGGTGTTTGTTTAAGTTTGTTGCTTGATACTGTTGAGGTGCCAAGACTGTATTTAGAAGAAAAATAAAATGCCATATATATGATGTATACAACTCGAAGACTGTGACAACCTGCACCTAAGCATACAAACTGATTATGTTATCAATGGCAGAAAAGTTAACGATCTGACCATGGAAAGGAGAGGTATGCGGAAACATTGTTCGCTGGATTGCAGTAGGCACGATGAGGTAAAGGTGCATATGAGAACTAATAACCCGGTTGTACTGTCAACTCTGAATGTTTAAAGATTTAGTATGTTCTCCAATGTTATTTTTACCATGGTATTCTAGATTACGTGTTCAGACAAATATTAGCTATACAAACTTCGCTTTAAGAAGGATTGATGCTAACATGCTATATGAGCAGCAAAAAGATTGATGTAGGAGGAAAATAACTCCAGTTCGATTTTAGTCCAAAATATAAGAACATAACTGAATGTAGCGTTCACGTTATGTTCTTTGCTAAGCTTGATATAGCTGAAGAAACCAATTATAAGTTATTTTACATTGTGTACTGCGATTTATGTTCGCAGCTGTTTGACTTGTGGGTTCAGTGCTATACCTTGGAGAAAGGGAGCGATTCTTTTTTCGCAGACGTAACGTCCTTTAAACCATTCTTTGTGTACTTAGGCCATGGAACTAATAAATTTCTATATAGCAAGTTCTTGCTTCATTTTATTTCTCTCATTTTGAGAGGCTCCGTGGAGGAGCGAATAACTGATCAGCTAAACAGGACACATGGATCAATCCCTGATGAACACACGTGTTGATCGATCATTGGTGAACACGCGCATAAGGTACTTTGTTTTTTCTCTCTTCAATATGCGCTACGTACTTCCACAACTCTAAGTTAATTAATGTTCTACATGTAATTAAAGTTTGGTTCTGCGTATTATTTTTATTAATGTCTTGATTAGTGAACATGTATCATCTCGAAATCCTCAAATCAAACATTCTGAATGTGACTTATAATACTTTAGAAGTTATTTAGTAACCTAAAACTAAGATTATTATATTCTTATAACTTTGTATAAGGAGTTAAGGACATGGGTTTAGAATTTACGTAAGAACGAATAGAGTATTCTTTTTTATTATAGACCACTTTTGGTTTCATGTAAGAACAGTCGACTGGCAGAACCAAAGCCATATGTTCTCTTATTAGATAGTGGGAAGCATGGTACACCCTCATCAAAGATTACTCGGTTCTGAGATTTAGGAATCCCACGGTGCATACATGATGTAACAAAGACAATATGCAAATTTTCTATTTATATTAATATTTAGGCTGATCTGAATATGGTGTGCTCTCTGAAAATTTCAACAGATGAGTGTTGCCTGATATCTGTACATGTGTTGCAGATTGACGAACCATGGCCGAATGGTATAAGAAATTACCTAAATATACCCTAAGCTTATAGGCCACTCACCTCTTTTATCCCACATATTTGTACGCCTCCTCTCAGGTTCGACTCTAAAGCCCCAGCCACCCCAAACATCCTACAAAGATCATATCCATGTGTTGCAGTTCCGCATGCGCATCCGCAAGACAGCAATATAAGACACATGAATTTCAAGTTTCTACTATTTTGAGTTACAATGTATCTTAAATATTCAATAAGCATTCATGAAACAACATGATTATTTTTCTCAACTAATAATTTATCTTTTTTTGTTTGGAAATATAAGACGTTTGTTGTGTCCAAATTCAAATTTCTTACCAACATTTAATATGAGAATATGTCAGTAATGTCACCCAATATTGACACCATTGGATTTCTATTCAGATAAAATTTCCCTTGTATAGTAGTGATTTCTAACTATTAACAAAGTATTGCACACAGTTTTTTGAAATTGAAGCTTAATACTGGATAGTAAAAATAGGCTTTATATTGAAGCTTTTAATTTTGACTCACTAAACCCGCTTTACTAATGAACTATCCTATAACAGTGAACTTTTTCGTTCACCCATGGAAATCCCACAAATATTCCATTTTAGTTTAAAATATAAACATATCTTCGTTGGATTGCTAATTAGATTAGTTTGTGGTTTACTAGATTCTTTGGCTACGGAGGCACGTGAGCATCAACATTGAAGGCATGAAATAGCTACAATTGTACATTATGGTTTAAGTAGTTTTAATGCATACAAATATGTGGAAGTGGTTTGTTTTATGCTCATAATAAGTGGGCATGCCACCCCATACAACAGTGAGGTCAAATAAGTACATCATACATAACACCATTGTAGAACCATTTGATTTGTGTTTTAATTTGCATATCAATGATTGTTCTATAGATTATGTTCTTTTGTGGAAACAGACTATATGATCAGCCACTTCAAATTTGGAGAACAATGATTTACAACAGATTCACCATAAGAAAATTACCAGATTGTGTAATGCTGGTATGAAAACAAGGATTTGCCTCTACCCTTGATGTCAACTATAGAGCATGTTCTTTGTTAGATTTTTTGCCTATGTTTGCTCTCGACCTTAATTTGGAAATTGTATGCACTCAAAAAAAAGAATCTTCAAATTTTATCAAATGAAGTTGGTGTACATAGAAGCATATTGTTTTACACAACAAGAAAACATGACCACTTTTTTTATATTCCCAATGATTGAATACATGAAAATGTAGACCGATATATGGTAAGTATGTTGGATCTGCATTAAATATTCTTCTGGTGTTTATACTTTTTTAGTACATGTGTGGATACTAATTTACCAGAGTCGTAGAGTGTGTGCAATTGAGGGCCTCAAAGAAGGAAAAACAGGGGACCTTCAGAGGGATCCTCTCCCGCTGTGGTCCAAGCTTGATCGGTTACATCCATGGTTGGGAGCTACTCCCTCCGTTTCTTTTTACTCCGCATATCAAATTTGTCTGAAGTCAAACTACGCAAAGTTTGACCAAATTTGTATAAAAACATATCAACATATATAATATTAAAGTTATATAGTATGACACTTAATTTCTTGATGCATCTAATAACATTGATTTCATATTGTGAATGTTGATATTTTTTCCTATAAAGTTAGTGAAACTTTACAAAATTTGACTTTAACCAAAATTTATATGCAGAATAAAAAGAAAGGAGGGATTACTACAAAGAGAAGAACATTCCAGGAGGGGAAAGTGAAGGCAACATGGTGGGAGACATGAAAGCACTATTGTTCCGTACATAGTGGTGTGGACTAGTCTTTTTTAAAGGAAGTAGTCTGGATGATGATTTCTTTTCTAGAAAGTGTCCACAATGTTATAGTAAACTTTTCTTAAGTAAAAACATGAGCCAACGTTGGTCCAACTTTTCATGTGTCTTAACTTAGGTGAATCAAACGATCATGTAAAAAAAGACCTAACATGACAGTTACTATATAGTATATAAATGCAACTAAATTCATATAACAAATTAGAACAAAATGCACTTACAGTAAATAAAACACAAAAAATAAAAATAGTATGTCAATCTTGCCCGGTGTTAGCAAATTTACACATGCTTACACGAAAACAATGAGAAATATAAAATATAAATTTAAAGAATATAGTTAAACAATGCATTATTAATAAAAAAATGCAAGTAAAAATGGTACAAATATAATTTGCACAAGATGCTTGATTGATAGAAAATAATGTTAGTACGACATGCAAATAATGATAAATGGATAACATATATCTATTTATATATCAAGTAGAAACTATGTTCGTAGTAATCTTATATCTGCAAATGCCATCACATTTGGTTACAATTTTTATTTAGACAAATCAAATAATATGTTCTAATTACTAAACTTTATAGAGTTCTAGCCCGCGCATTGAGCGGGCCACTTTGCTAGTTGACGGAAAAGCGCATAGTTATGTGATATTCACGACAATGATCATGTATATATAGGCATCACGTTCATAAGAAAATAGGCCGACTCCGGCCTACACCTATTACTATTACTCCACCCATCGACCGCTATCCAGCATGCATCTAGAGTATTAAGTAAAACAGAGTAATGCTTGGAGAACATTGACATGATGTAGACAAAGAGAATTCAATTAATATGAACTAACCCCATCGTTTTATCCTTAGTGCCAACAATACAAAGACGTGTCTTGTCCCTTTCTATCACTGAGATATAGAGCACCGCCAGATTGAACCCACTACGATGCACCCCTCTCACTGAAGAAATATCAATCTAGTTACCCAAACTATTTCAATAGATCGGAGAGATTTACGAAGCTATAATGATCATGCAAATAAGAATCATAATATTCAGAGGTGACTCAAATACTTTTCATGAATAATCTGAAACATAAACCCACAATTCATCGGATCCCAACAAACACACCGTAAAAAAGAATTGCATCAGATAGATCAAAGCGAAGATGTGATGATCATTGTATTGAAGATCAAAAGAGAGAGAGAGATAGTCATCTAGGTACTAACTACGGACCCGTAGGTCTGTGGTGAACTATTCACACATCATCATGAGGGTAGCAAGGTTGATGAAGAGGCCCTCTGTGATCGATCGCCCCTCCGGCAGGGTGCCAGAATGGAGCTCCAGATCAGATCGCGGCGGAACAGAGACTTGCGGCGGCGAAAAAAGTGTTTCGGGATGCCCCTAGGATTTTTGGAATATATATGAATTTATAGGCCAGAGAATGGGGGTAGGAGGGCCACCATGGAGGGACAAGCCATCATGGCGCGCCGACCACCCTGGGCGCGCCCTGTTGGCTTGTGCCTCCCTCGTGCGGCCTCCTGTCTTCTCCCGAAGCTTCCAGGTCTTCTTTTGGTCCAGAAAAAATCATAAAAAAGTTTTGGGGCAATTGGACTTCGTTTGGTACTGTAAACCTGAAAAGTAAAAAACACGCAGAAAACAGCAACTAGCACTCGTCACTAGGTTAATACCATAGTGCTCATAAATAATATAAATTGGTAAATTATTACTCAAAAAGTATCCTAAAATGATAATATAATAGCATGGAATAATCAAAAATTATAGATACATTGGAGACGTATCAGCATCCCCAAGCTTAATTCTTGCTCGTCCTCGAGTAGGTAAATGATAAAAATAAAATTTTTGATGTGACATGCTACCCAATATGTAATCTTGTGCATGTATGCTCACTGAGAGACGATGAATTAACAAACATCAACAGAGTAATATTTATAGGCACAAGCAACAAAATCATCAATCTTTCAAAGTATACGATCATAAAAGAATGTTTACCCCCATATTAGCAAGGCGCGGCTCCGTCTTCACCACATTAATACAAATTTCAAGCACCACGGTGTCCAAGTCAGGTAACTGGATCGTATTTTTTCATTGTGCATCAACTTTTTATTCTTCACGCAATACATGAGTGTGAACCATGGACATAGCATAAAGGTGGAATAGAATATGGTGGTAGATATCAAGGGGTAAAAAATGGAGAAGAAAGTCTTGCATCACTAGGCATATCAATGGGTTATGGAGATGCCCATCGATAGATGTCAATGCAAGAAGTAGGGATTGCCATGCAAATGATGCACAAGAGCTATAAGTGTATGAAAGCTCAACTGAAGCTAAGTGGGGTGTGCATCCAACTTGCTTGCTCATGAAAACCTCGGGCATTTGAGGAAGCCCGTCATCGGAATATACAAGCCAAGTTTATAATAATGAAAAAGTGATTCCCACTAGCATATGAAAATAACATAACATGAGACTCTCTATATGAAGAAAAAGGTGCCACTTTGAGGCACAAGTGTGGTAAAGGATAGTAGCAAAGTCCCTTCTCTCTTTTTCTCTCATTTCATTTTTTTATTATGGTGGGCTCATTTGGCCTCCAACCTTTTTATTTCTTCACTGGGACAATTCTGTAATAATGATGATTGTCACACTTTTATTTACTTACAACTCAATATGAAAACTCGATATGAAGAACTATGAAACAATATGACTCAATATGAATGCCTCTCGCAGTGTACCGGGATGTGCAATGATCTAGCGTGACATGTATCAAAAATATGATGAACGGTGGCTTTGCCACAAATACTATGTCAGCTCTATATGATCATACAAAGCAATATGATGATGAATGAACTAGTTAGAATAGATTTTCGTTTCTTGATATTTCAAATTTCATTGGATCTTAAGATTATTTAAATTTATTCTGAAATTACTTTGAATCTTGCTCAAAATTTGGGATTACAAATAGTTCGAACCCCACCAAAATGTGCAAAATTTTGACAAATTCAATGAAATTTCATTCGAATTTGTAACACTGGTCCTTGCCAGAAAATGTTTAGCAATGCTAAAAAAGTAAATGAGCTGCAATAAAATCAATATAAATTAGTAAATGGTTGTAATTTTTAAACAAAATATTAAATGGGCTCTATGATGTCCGACATAGATTTGAAGAGTGACTTGTGGGCCTACTAAGTTGACTCGTACGCAAGCCTTTGTCAACTTAGTCATCAAACTAGTTCTAGAAAAACAAGTCAAAACACTATTCTAGCAGCAGTGAGTGTTGGATGTCAATCTAACGGCTGTCGTGCTTCTTCAGTCTCTGGTCTTCTTGCTCCAGCCACCCAAACCAGCGCCGACATGACCGCCTGCTCTCGTGTCCCGTGGCCGGCTGTGTTGCCGCACATGCCTCGTCGCCCACCCTACATCCACCGCTGACAGCTATCCCTCTGGCCACACACACCTCCTGTTTTTTTCTGCGACAGCACCTCACCCCGTACTCGAACCAGTCAACCCTCATCCTCCCCTCCACCCGAGAGTCCACTGCAACGTTTTCCATGTCTTCGGGTCGTTCCCGTTTAGGGCATAGCAGTCCTCCATCGCCTTGGTTCGCTCGGTGCGGCATGGTCAATGTGGTCAACATACGACAACCATCAGAATACGATAGTACTTGGAGAGGCTAACAGTAGGGACCCACCAGGTCCATGGCCGAAAGCAAGTGCCTCATTATTATGCTGAAAAAAGACTCCTCCCCCTGATAGCGAGGACCCACTGGTTTGAAGTGTATGTAGCATTATCTACATGGCAGCAACAAACTTGTACGTACATACTGGTAGGTCTCTCTGCAACAATGAATCGTGGTAATGAATCGTGGTTGAGTAAGATGCAGAATGGGTCTGACGGGGTTATTACCCCTGGGTACGCCAAGAAGAGGGAGTTCCAGCCCCTTTCTGAAAAACTATACGGCCGGCTGGCCCACGACCGGCTGGTCAATGGCCAGCTGGCTCCCTGGCTGGCTGGCTCACGGCCGGCTGGACAGGAGCTGGCCCTCTGGCCCCCAGCCAGGCGTGCCCGGCCGCTACACGACTAGCCCGCCCGCTGACCTCGGGAAGGGCGGGTATCCGTCCCTTCCTACTACGGCCGGGTACGCTGACGGGACGCAACCCCCGTGACGGACTCCGATGTGGCTACAGCGGCCGCTGACGCACGGACGCGCATGGCTACAGTCTGGACGACCGAACCGCTGACCGAGGACTGATTTGGACCAGACGGAGCCACAGTACCTTTGCGCCGCCGTCCACTCCGTTACCTGCCCCGGCATGGCTACAGCACTACCGGCCGTACCGCTGACTTCGGCCGGCTGGCGCAAGACAACGCCGGACGGGGCAACCCGTGCCGCGGCAGGTGAGCGCGGGCCAATAGAAGAGCTGGCTGGCGGGCCCCAGCTGGCGATGGGACCGCGCAGCCAGCGGGCCCTGCGGGCGACAAGACGACCTAGCTGGCGGGCCCCCTGGCCGGCTGGAGAGGCTGCCAGCCGGGTCCCCCCTTGTAATATCTTAAGAATACTGTACACCGGGGGGTTGGCCTATAAAACCCCCCGAGGCCCCCATGCATCGGGCAAGAAGAAAAACCCACCCACGGAGGCGTTCACCCCTCTCTCACACCCACACATAGCAAGGGAAGAGGAGCCGGCTGCTCCTTCTTCCACCTCTAGACAAACAGCTCAAGGAGCCGGCGGGACTAGGGGTATTACCTCCTACGGAGGGCCCTCAACCTGGGTACGTCATGTGTCCGTCACCGCTCGTCCCTAATCCCGCTCCCGGAGCCCGTCGGCGTCCTTCGGCCCCAACCACACCCGATAAGCCACCATATGGCATCTGTCGTGAGAAAACGACGACAGTTGGCGCCCACCGTGGGGCCATCCGCGGCGCCGGTCGGAGTCACGCCCCGGGCGAAACTGCACGCTCGTGGGGCTTGCTCCTGCGGGGCGGAACCCCGCCCCCGCTGGCCCTGCGGGCGACGCTGCCGGCCTCTCCGTTGAGTGGCTCGGCGGCGACCCTCGGATCGACATCACCATCCTCACCGAGCGCGTCGGTAAGCTGAGCCTCTCCGACGAGCCAGCTGGCGACGAGTACCCTAGCCAGGTGCTCGACTGCCTCGACCCGCCCTCGTCTGTGAGCGCACTCGCCTCGGGCGAGGCCGGCGGCTCCCGCGTCCTCGCAGGGGTAATGGCCACCGGCTCCTCCACGACCTCCGCCCGCGCCAGGGCGGAGGCGGACACGGTCGTCGCGGCCGCTCGCGCTGGCACCTCCGACCCCCTCGGCGCCGTGCTTCGGGGCCTCAGCACCCCCGTGGCGCCGACGGCAAACCTAGCCACGGCTACGGCCGAGCTGGAAGCGGCTCGCCGGCTGCTGTTCGACGAGGCGACCGTGCTTGCCACCACCAAGGGCCGGATGGAGTCCGCGCAACGCGAGTATAACTCCGCCTACGGCCTCACCCCCGCCGGCAACGAGCCCAGCCGGCGCGGTGACGTCCGCAACCGTGGCCACGTGGTCGCGGAAATCCTTGGTGGCAGGCTTCCCACCTACGACACTCCGGCCGCCAACCTAAGGGCGGCCCACGTGGCCTACGCCGACCTTGTCGGCCTAGAGGGCGAAGAGCGAGAGCTGCAGGAATGACACATCCAGGACCTCATCGCCACCGCCAATGCCCAGCAGGCCCGGCTCAACGGCATCAACACTGGCTCCGAAATCCCCGTCCCCTAGGGGGACGCTCCGCCTACTGCTGGCCAGCGCCGGCTAGCGCAGCAGGCCTCCTGCCCTCGCGAATCCGGCCGACGGGGCGCCGGGTGTCACAACGGACGCGCCCGGCTGAGAGACGAGCAGCCGGCCGTCACCAGACGGCACAACGATGCTCCGGCTGGCGGCAGCCGGCGCAGCCGGGACCATACCCCGCCTCCGCGGCGGGAACGTGCCCGCTCGCCTGCCCCAACTGTCCGCCCCGAGCTCGCCGCTCGGCTCGGCCCACGCGTCCGGCGGAGCGAGAACGACGCTCGGACCCGCATCGAACAGCTGGCGCAGTCGGCCCTCCTCGAGGAGGAGGGCTCGATCGGCCCGAAGTACAACGGCTCCGCCAAGCCGGAGGACTGGCTGGTCGACTATACCACCGCGGTCGGCATTGCCAGGGCGAACAAGCGCGTAGCCGTGCGCTACGCCCCCCTAATGTTGACCGGCTCGGCCTGGACCTGGCTTAACAGCCAATCGGCCGGCAGCATCAACACCTGGACGGACTTCGAGGAAGCCTTCGTCCGCAACTTCACCGGCACCTACAAGCGGCCCAGACGGCCCCGTGAGCTGGCCATGTGCATCCAGGGGCCGGAAGAGCCCCTTCGCGACTACCTCACGCGCTGGACCGAGCTCCGCAACTCCTGCGAGGGCGTGCACGAAGTGCAGGCCATCCAATATTTCATCGAGGGTTGCCGCGACGGCACCCACCTCAAACACAAGCTCTTGTGCTCCGAGCTGGTGACCTTGGCGGACCTAATGGCCAAGGCGGACAACTACGCCACGGCCGACTCCGCAATGCGGATGAAGGTCACCACGCCGGCCAAGCCGGCTACGCCGCCCTCCGCGCCGCGGGCGGCCGCCGACAACCGGCAGCAGCAGAACAACAAACGCAAGTCCGACCAGCCGGATCCCCGCTACGGGAGCCAGCAGGTCGCCACCATCGAAGAGGAATAGTCGGCTGCCCAGGCACCCAGCCAGCGTGAGCGCACCGGCAAGGCCGCCTGGCAGCCCAAACTTACCTTCGAGCAGATGCTCGACCTGCCCAGCAAGCACCACTCGGGGGCCAAGCCGGCCACCCGTACGCTCCGGCAGTGCAGCTTCTGCCAGCGGCTGGCCCGAGGCGAGGGCCTTCCGGCTCCTCCGCCTCCGGCTCCCCGCGAGCAGGCTCCGGCCCAGGCCCCGCCGCCTGCTCCGGCCCCGGCCGCCAACGACGGCCGCCTTCACCACCAGTTCCCCCGCCACGATGGTTCCTACGTCGTCTTCACCAGCGAAGCAACCGACAAACACAGCGTGCGCCAGCGCCGGCACGAGGTGAACGCCGTCGCCCCCTTGGTCCCCCAGTTCATGCACTGGTCCGAGAAGCCGGTCACCTGGAGCCGGGCGGACCACCCGGCCATGATGCCAAACCCAGGCAGTCACGCCCTCGTCCTCGACCCCACCATCGTCTCCAAGAGGCGCACCTACCGTTTCTCGCGGGTGTTGGTCGACGAAGGCAGCAGCATCAACATCCTCTATCGCGACACGATGATCAAGCTGGGGCTCAAGGAGAAAGACCTGCGAACGAGCCGGACGGTTTTCCACGGCATCGTGCCGGGAAAGTCCTGCACCCCCATCGGCAAGATCGAGCTCAACGTCCTCTTCGACGACCAGAGCCACTTCCGCCGGGAGCCGATCTGGTTCGAGGTGGTGGACCTCGACAGCCCCTACCACGCGTTGCTGGGCCGGCTGGCTCTCGTCAAGTTCATGGCGACCCCTCACTATGCCTACCTCAAGCTCAAGATGCCGGGTCCTAAGGGCATCATCACCATCGCCGGCAACTACAAGATGTCGATCGAGTGCGCTCACGACGGCAGCTGGCTGGCCGAGGCCCTGGAGATAGCGGAGGAGATGCGGCAGCTCGACCGCCTCGTGGCTCACGCCTCCGACAAGCCGGCCGTGCCGGCTCCCCCGTCCCAGACTGCCTGCGAGGCGTTGTTCCAGCCGTCCAAAGACACCAGGCAGGTGCCGCTCGACCCGGCCAACCCCAAGCAGTGCGTCACCATCGGCGCCAACCTCTGCAGCAAATAGGAAAAGTGAGCTCGTCGACTTCCTCCGTGAGAATCGGGACATCTTTGCATGTTCTCCAAAAGACATGCCGGGTGTTCCGTGGAAGTTCGCCGAGCACAAACTTCATGTGTGGCCGGATGCGAAGCCGGTCAAGCAACCCCTGCGCCGTTTCTCCGAGGAGAAGCGGCGTACCATAGGAGAAGAGATTGCCCGGCTGCTCGCAGCTGGCTTCATCATGGAAGTATTCCACCCGGACTGGCTGGCCAACCCAGTCCTGGTGCTGAAGAAAAACAAGACATGGCGCATGTGTATCGACTACACGAGCCTAAACAAGGCATGTCCCAAGGACCCGTTCGCCCTGCCGCGGATTGATCAAGTTATCGACTCCACGGCCGGCTGTGACCTGCTGTCTTTCCTGGACGCCTACTCAGGCTACCACCAGATCAAACTGGACCCGGCCGACCGGCTGAAGACCTCCTTCATCACCCCCTTTGGGGCCTACTGCTACATCACCATGTCCTTTGGCCTGAAGAATGCGGGCGCCACTTTCCAGCGCTGCAGGCAGAAGTGCCTCCTGCCGCAAATCGGCAGGAACGTCCACGTCTACGTGGACGATATCGTCGTCAAGACCAAGAAGCATGTCAGCCTCCTCGACGATCTTCGGGACACCTTGGCCAACTTGCGCGAATACAAGATCAAGCTGAACCTGGAGAAGTGCGTGTTTGGAGTGCCCGCCGGCCAGCTCCTGGGTTTCTTCATGTCCGCCCGCGGCATCGAAGCCAACCCGGAGAAGATCAGAGCCATCGAGCGCATGCACAAGCCGGCTAAGCTCGTCGACATCCAGAAGTTCACTGGCTGTCTTGCCTCGCTCAGCCGGTTCATCAGCCGGCTGGGCGAGAAGGCGCTGCCTCTTTACCACCTCATGAGGAAGTCACCCAAGTTCGAGTGGACCGACGAGGCGGACGCGGCGTTCCGCGACCTCAAGCGCGCGCTCTCCAGCGCCCCCATCTTGGCGGCGCCGGCTGAGAAGGAGCCGATGCTCGCGTACATCGCGGCCACCACCCGCGTGGTCAACGTCGTGCTGGTGGTGGAGCGGACAGAGGAGGGCAAAGCACTGCTGGTCCAGCGCCCCGTCTACTACCTCAGCGAGGTCCTGTCCGCTTCCAAGTAGAATTACCCCCATTACCAAAAGATGTGCTACGGCATATACTTCGCCGCCAAGAAGGTCAAGCAGTACTTCCAGGAGCACACCATCACCGTGGTGAGCACGGCCCCGCTCGGCGAGATCATGAGCGGCCGGGACGCTACCGGCCGGATCGCCAAATGGGCCATCGCCCTCGCCGACCACGAGATCCGGTACGAGCCGCGCACCGCCATCAAATCACAAATCATGGCAGATTTCCTCGTCGACTGGGCTGAGACCCAGTTCGTGCCGCCTCCCCCAGACTCCACGCATTGGCGCATGCATTTCGACGGCTCGAAGATGCGAACCGGCTTGGGAGCCGGCATCGTCTTATCATCCCCTAAGGGGGACCAGCTCAAGTACGCGCTCCAAATCCTCTTCGCCGCCTCCAACAACGTGGCCAAGCACGAGGCGCTCGTCCACGGCCTCCGGCTCGCCAAGGAGATCGGGATCCGGCGCATCATCTGCTTTGGCAACTTCGACCTTGTGGTACAGCAGGTCTCTGGCGAATGGGATGCCAGGGACGCCAACATGGCCAGCTATCGCTACCTCGTCCAGCAGCTCACCGGCTCCTTCGAGTGCAATGAGTTCCACCACGTCCCCCGAGCGGACAACGAGGCGGCCGATACGTTGGCAAAAATCGGCTCCACCCGGCAGGCCATCCCAGCCGGCGTCTCCCTCGAACGGCTGCTCAAGCCCTCTATCAGGCCTTCCCCTGAATCGGAGTCTATCTTCGTACCAGCTGCTCCGGCACCTCTGCCGGCCCGGCCAGCGCCAACGGTCCCGTCAACGGCGCCAACGCCACCGGCTTCGGCATCCGGCACCCCCGCGGCAGCTGGCTCTGACCCTACGGCCGTCCTGACGGCGTTCGCCGCGCCCTCCGCTGTCCCAGTCCCGGGGACTGGCGAGCCGGTCCCGGGGGCTGGCGAGCCGGTCCCGGGGGCTGGCGAGCCGGTCCCGGGGACTAACGGGCCGGCTCCGGCTGCCCCCGGCGCCCCACTCGAGCTCAATCCGGCTCCCGTCTCGGCCCCCTCGTGGGCCCAGCCCATTCTGGCTTTTCTCTTGCGCGGAAAGCTACCCCCTGACGAAGACAAGGCCCGGCAAATCCAACGCCGCGCCCCGGCTTATAGCATCATCAACCGCGAGCTCGTCCATCGCAGCACCACCGGCATGTTCCAACGCAGCGTCGAGCCGGAGAAGGGGCAAGAAATCCTCCTCGACATCCACCAGGGCGAGTGCGGACACCACGCCGCCTCTAGAACCCTGGTGGCCAAGGCCTTCCGCCACGGTTTCTACTGGCCGACGGCCTTGGAAGAGGCCAAGCGACTGGTCGACAAGTGCGAGGGGTGTCAACGCTTCAGCACACAGAGCCACCTGCCGGCCACAGCCCTCCAGACCATCCCACTTTCGTGGCCCTTCGGCGTCTGGGGGCTGGACATGGTGGGACCTTTCAAGACCGCCCAAGGCGGCATGACGCATCTGCTGGTGGCTGTCGACAAGTTCACCAAGTGGATCGAAGCTAGACCCATCAAGAAACTGGACGGCCCCACAGCCGTCCGGTTCATCAAGGATGTCACGGTCCGCTACGGCGTCCCCCACAGCATCATCACCGACAACGCCACGAATTTCGCCAAAGGCGCGATGGTGCGTTTCTGTTCCCAGGAGGGCATTCGGCTCGACCTCGCGTCGGTGGCCCACCCACAGTCCAATGGCCAGGCGGAGAGGGCAAACGGCTTGCTCCTGGCCGGCCTCAAGCCTCGGCTGGTGGCACCCCTCATACGGTCGGCCGGCTGCTGGGTCGATGAGTTGACGGCCGTCCTCTGGAGCCTCAGGACCACGCCCAACCGGTCGACCGGCTACACCCCTTTCTTCCTGGTATACGGGTCCGAGGCGATCATGCCCACTGACATCGATTTCGACTCACCTCGGGTTATCCTGTACACGGAAAAAGACGCGAAGGAAGCAAGAGAAGACGGCGTCAACCTACTCGAAGAAGCACGTGAGCTGGCCCTGAGCCGGACGGCCATCTACCAGCAGAAGCTCCGGCACTACCACAGCAAGCGGATCTGGCCCCTCTCTTTCCGTGAGGGGGACCTGGTGCTCAGACGGATCCAGCGAACTACCGGCCAGCACAAGCTGTCCTCCCCATGGGAGGGCCCGTTCATCGTCAGCAAGGCGCTGCAAAAGAACGCCTACTACCTGATAGATGCCCAGAAGTCGCAGAAACGCAAGAGAGATGCCTCCGGCGAGGAGACAGAGCGCCCATGGAACACAGCACTCCTCCGACCGTTCTACTGTTAAGAAAAAACCCATGTATGTATGTATCTTCCCTTCCGTTGGAACTCAATGAATGCAATGGGGGCCCCAAGCCGGCACTTGGGGCACGCCCCTTTTCAAATTCCTTCAAAGTCTTGTCATTCTTTAAACTGGGCACCCGGGTCCGGCTCCCTGGCCCGGGGGCTCGCCGGCTCTTCTCCAAAGCAGGCAAGTAGCGTGGGCAAGCAACCCTTTCCTACCCTCCCTACCCAGCCACAGACCGGCCCCCGGCTGTCCGGCTGGCGGAACCATGGGGTACAAAGAAACTTACCACGTGAATGCCACCTTAGGAGTAACAGCCGGACAGGTCCAACCGGACCATGTTACCTCTAGAGCCCAGCCTCTGCCGGCTCGCCCCAACCCTAGCCGGACGACTCTAAGGACCGCTCGTTTTCCCCAAGGACGATGCCCCGTCCCTGTCCCAGACCGGCTCCCGACTGGCTGACAGGCGGGGCGGAAGCCGGAAGGAACCTGTGCGTAAAACAAGAGTCGAAAGGTAAAAGGAAGGGGAGGAGCTGGCACGCAAGCGTTTTGGACTTCAAGCAGATTCATAAGCAAAAGGCCACAGGCCAAGGATTCTTTACAATACACCCCCAGTGGGTGGAAATGCATATTAAACGAGTCTTGCAGCAAAGGGAGCTGATACAGCAAAAAGAAAAGGAGGGGCGCCTAGGCCTCCGGCGCATCGCCAGCCGGCTCTTCCTCCATGGCCTCGGTGTCGCTGCCGGTGCTGGAGTCGGTGCTCTTGTCGGCGACCTCATCGTCCTCAAGGCCCTGAGGGTTGCCGAAGGAGTCCTCGGCGACTGGCTCGCCGTCTTCGCCCAGCGCCGGCAGAAGCTCGTCCGGGTCGACGTACGACGCCAGCTCGTTGGCTCGGCGGACCAGGGCGCCTTCGCGGGCAGCTCGCTCCGCCTCCGGAACCTCGCGCATCGTGACCAGCCGGTCCAGGTTGACGCCGGGGTACCACGAGGTGACAAACCGGAGGGCCATCTGCGCCCCGGAGCGGGCCGCCGACGCCTTCCACACCTCGATCCGGGACGCCGCATTCTCCAGCCACAGCGCCACGCGGCCCTCCGGGGCCCCACGACCCGGCCAGAGGGCCGAAATCACCTCCTTGCCGGCCATAAGGAGCCGCTCCATGCAGCGCTGGACATGGATCAGCCGGTTCTCGACGGCCAGCGCAAGCTCCAGCACGTCCCAGCCGGCGTGCTCCTCGGACTCCTGCCGACGCCGCCGCAGGCACTCTCGGTGCTCCGCGACGGCCCGCTCGGCGCGACGCTAGGTCTCCGGGAACCGGTCTAGAGGGAAAGAGAGGAATCAACAAACAAGACAAAAAGCAAGTCAAAGCGGGTCGGCAAAGGAAGAAACTCGAAAACAGAACTTACGCTGGAAGGCCTCATCCATATCAAGGGCGAACAAAAGGCCCGCGCTCTTCTCCCTCTCCAGCGCCTCCTCCATCTGAGGAAGAGCGACCCCGCGCGTCTCGAGCTCCCCCTTGAGGCGATCTACCTCATCCTGAAGAACGGTGGCCCGCTGGGTGGCGTCGGCCGCCCGCTTGGCAGCGTCCTCTCGGGCCACCACCTCCCGCTGCAGCTTCGCGGTCAGGCGCTCCCGCTCCGACGTGGCCGCCTGGAACCCCTGCCCTAGCCGATCCCGCTCCGACGTGGCCGCCTGGAACTCCTGCCCCAGCCGGTCCCGCTCGGAGGCCAGTTCGTCCCTCTTCTGCCGGATCGGGACCAGCTCCTCTGCATAAAAAACCAAGCATAAGCCACTCCAACACAGAAGACCCGGACCAGCTGCCGAGCAGCCGGCCCGACTCTCGGGGGCTACACCTAGTGGGTGCGCTCGCGCGCCCCCACTGGAACCAGCATACCTTGCGCCTTCTTCAGCTCCTCCTGGACCCGGTAGTAGCCGAGCTTGCCGAGGTTGTGAATAAGGACCGCCTCATCAAAGAGCGCCTGCCGCCTGGCGTTCTCGGCCTGCCCCGCGCCAGGAAACAAGAAGTCAGACAAGGCAAGAGGGTTAGATCCGGCCTGGCTGCCACGCAGCTACGCAGCCGGCCCAAATCTCAGGGACTACACCCAGTGGGTGCGCTCGCGCGCCCCCACTGGAAATTCAACACAAGGCAGAAGAGTCTCACCTCCACCGTCGCCTCCACGCGCCGAAAGTTGCTTTCGGCGGCCTCCGCGAACCTGGCCAGCCCCTCACGACAGTGCGCCATGATACGGCCTGGCTCCCCAGGCGCAAGGGCCGGGACGCCGGCTGGAGGGGCCGGATCGGTTGGGACGAGTGCCGGCGTCTCCCAGTCCCGGATCACGTCCAGCTTGGTCCGCCTCGACCGGCTCGACCCGCCGCTCGACCCGGCGTCCACCACCGCAGCAGCCGGTGGAGGGTTGGCGGTGACCACCAAGGCTCGGGAGCTGGCCTGGGGCCCTTCCACGACCGACTCCGCCGGTTCCACCTCCTGCCGGGCCGGCCCGAGGGCCGGCTCGGCCGGCTCACTCCTCCCTCCGGCCGGTGCTTCCGGTGCCGCCTCCGGCACAGCCGAGGCGACGGGCACGCCCGCTGCTGCCGGCTCGATGACGGAAGAAGTCACCACTGCCTCCCCCCGCTGGGCCAACTCCGGAGCCGGCTCGGGGACCGCTCCCACCAGCCCGGTCACTTCCGCCGCGGGCGGGGCCACGGCCGTTTCCACGGCCGGCTCTAGCGTCGATTCCGCCGCAGAATCCGTCGTGCGCTCCGGGTCGGTGGACCGCCTCCGTCTCCCGCCGCTCGAGGCCCCCGAACGCGCCCTTCGCCCCCGTTTTCGCGGCTCGCATCTCCGTGAGCCGCCTTTTCTCTTCCCGCACCGTAGCCGCGTGCTCCTGCGCCTGCAGGGTGGCGGCATCCACCGGGCCGGCTACCGACTCCGTGTCATGGAGCTCGAGGGCATCCCTGGAGCGGACAAGAAGCAGGGCCTCAGGCGTCGGCCGGCTCACAAACCCGACAGAACAATGAGATATAAGAAGAAGTACTTACCCGGCGACGACGGGGAGGACCCGCCTGGCCCGTACCGGCGGCTTCGCCACAGCCGCTCGCGCTCTCTTGCGAGCCGGCGGCTGTGTCGACGGCTGCCCCGCGGCCGGCCTCTTCTCCCGGCGAGAGGCCTCGGCCGTCTGGCCACGGACCGACCGCTCCTCGCTCCGTCCGCGTGGCTCCCGCCGAGCTGTGGGTGAAGGCGCGTCCAAGATCCGGACGTCATCATCATCGTCATCGTCGTCAGTCCAATCTTTGATCGAGGGTCCGGAGTGGAACTCACCAGCCACTCTGGACCCGCCGGCCCCGGGGTCGCCCATCGTGCCGTCCGCCTCGACCTCTCCCGAGGAATCGGCCCCCTCTTCGACGCCGCCCCCCAGCTTGAAGTCCTCCGGGTCGGACTCGGCACGCTCCGCCTGGAATACCTGGTGGTGCGGGCCGTCCGGCGTGTTCTGTCGCACGGAGTGCTGCGGTCAGCATGGCGCGTGAGTGGGGAAAGGCCGGCTGGAGAATCAAAGGGAGGAGGGAATTACTGCAGCAGGGCGTACCAGGGGCGCCGGGTCGTGCCGGCTATACGGCAGCTTGCCGAACCTCCATGTCCCCGGCGTCAGCTTGAAATTGGTGATGGCGTTCACCCGTTTCGCCACCTAAGCCGTCGACAGGTCGAAGGTGGACAGCCGGCAGGGGTCCCGCCGGCCTGACATGTCGCAAATCCAGTGCGGCCTCTGCTGCAGAGGCAGCACCCGGCGGTCGATGAAGGCGGCCATCAAATCGGGTGTGACCAGCCCCTCTCCGGCTCTCATGGTCTTGAGCCGGCCCAGCTCCGCAAGGACATCCGCAAACGGCCTGTCGCCCGTCCAGTTGATCCCGGAGGACGGGGCGTTGACGAAGGACGGCAGCCGGATGTAGTCCCGCGCCGGGTCGACGTTCTTCACGTAGAAGAACGTCCGGTTCCACCGCTTGACAGATTCGATGAGGGTGATGCGGGGGAACAATGGGCCCCGGACGCATATCACCGTGCCCCTGCAGGCGTACGACTCGTCCTCATTCCTCAGGGCCTTGAGGTAGAAGAGTTTCCTCCACAACTCCACGAAGGGGAGAAGCCCGAGGTAGCCTTCGCAGAGCGTCACGAAGCACGAGAGCTGGAGGATGGAGTTGGGCCCAAGATGGTGCGGCTGGAGGTCGAACGTGTCCATGAAGAAGCGAAAGAATTGGCTCACCGGCAGACCGAAGCCGCGCAAGAAATGCCACGCAAACACCACAAACTCCTCCTCCTGGGGTTCGGGTACCACCTCGCCGCTCAGCGGACGGGCGGCAACACGGTCCTCCGACGGCAGCATCCGGGCGCGGCGGAGGTGCGCGATATCTTCCTCGGTGATGATGGATCCGCCCTAGATGCCGGAGGGTCCGTCGGCCATCTGTGTGGTGATCGAGCGCGAGGAAGAAGATGGGTGGAGCAGCGGGGCAAGCCGAAGCGACGGGCCGCGCGCGAGAAGGAAGACGAAGGGGAGAGGGGTGCGTGAGCAGCCTCCACCCCTCCCCCTCCCCTTATAAACACGGGGCGGCGCCCGGGGGACGTGGGGATTAACTGCGCCCACTCCCCCGGGGAATCCGTGGGACATGGGCATCATGCGCCGCGGCCGCTGGGGTCCAAGCACAGAGGATCCCGGACTGCGGCCCGAGGCCTACCAGGCTAGGCCCGCGGCCTATCGGGCTAGGCTCGGGAAGGCGTCCCGTCAGGCCACAGGCGCGGGACCCGCGGCATCATCACGCCCCGCGTGGCACGCCGCAGTCCGGCACAAGGCCCGAGGCGGCGCGGCAGAGCCCGAGGCGTCGGAGGCGGTGGCCGGCGCGGCTGCCCGGCCGGTCCCGCACGACAGGCGAGCGTAGCCGGATGAAACCGCCGGTTGCCCCTCGTCAGGCGGACGCGGGCCCCCGCCGGCTTCGGGGACTACAGACGGGGTTATTACCCCTGGGTACGCCAAGAAGAGGGAGTTCCAGCCCCTTTCTGAAAAACTATACAGCCGGCTGGCCCACGACCGGCTGGTCAATGGCCGGCTGGCTCCCTGGCCGGCTGGCTCACGGCCGGCTGGACAGGAGCCGGCCCTCTGGCCCCCAGCCAAGCGTGCCTGGCCGCTACACGACTAGCCCGCCCGCTGACCTCGGGACGGGCGGGTATCCATCCCTTCCTACTGCGGCCGGGTACGCTGACGGGACGCAACCCCTGCGACGGACTCCGATGTGGCTACAGCGGCCGCTGACGCACGGACGTGCATGGCTACAGTCCGGACGACCGAACTGCTAATCGAGGACTGATTTGGACCAGGCGGCGCCACAGTACCTCTGCGCCGCCGTCCACTCCGTTACCTGCCCCGGCGTGGCTACAGCACTACCGGCCGTACCGCTGACTTCGGCCTGCTGGCGTAAGACGACGTCGGACGGGGCAACCAGTGCCGCGGCAGGTGAGCGCGGGCCAATAGAAGAGCCGGCTCGCGGGCCCCAGCTGGCGATGGGACCGCGCAGCCGGCGGGCCCTGCGGGCGACAAGATGACCCAGCCGGCGGGCCCCCTGGCCGGCTGGAGAGGCTTCCAGCCGGGTCCCCCCTTGTAATATCTTAAGAATACTGTACACCGGGGAGTTGGCCTATAAAACTCCCCGAGGCCCCCATGCATCGGGCAAGAAGAAAAACCCACGCACGGAGGCGTTCACCCCTCTCTCACACCCACACATAGCAAGGGAAGAGGAGTCGGCTGCTCCTTCTTCCACCTCTAGACAAACAGCTCAAGGAGCG
Organism: Elymus sibiricus; assembly: GCA_039707655.1. NCBI lineage: Eukaryota > Viridiplantae > Streptophyta > Magnoliopsida > Poales > Poaceae > Elymus > Elymus sibiricus. Next base: position 86,015,357 of record CM077663.1, read on the forward strand.
CCATTGTAACACCTCCCCCCATCCAACTAGACCGGCAGGACTAGGGGTATTACCTCCTACGGAGGGCCCTGAACCTGGGTACGTCGTGTGTCATCACCGCTCGTGCCTAATCCCGCTCCCGCAGCCCGTCGGCGTCCTTCGGCCCCAACCACACTCGATAAGACACCTTATGGCATCTATCGTGAGAAAACGACGACAGGGTCTTAGTAGGAAATTTCGAACCCGAGGTAGCAGGTAACGCAGTCCCGTCTAAAGCGTGTACCGGCTAGCCAGACTCGCATATATATGGCCGGTTGTACTAGCATATATACGAACGGCTGTACGCAGCAATGGGGTCCTGTTCAACGAGCACCAACAGGGTCGAGACGACGGCGACATGGCGTCGTGTTCATCGGGAGCCAACTGGGTGGGTGGGAATAGCTCAAACAACATCGTGATCATCGGAAGCCAACCGGCTGGGTTGGAATGCGTCCTGTTCATCGGGAACCAACAGGCTAGGATGGAACAGCAAAACAGACGAAATGTGGTTATGTTCAACCGCCTATAGTCGAAACGGGGTCTTGTTCATCGGGAGGGGAGTGGCATACCACAAAATGGACGAAATGGGGTTCTGTTCAACTGCCTATAGCCCAAACGGGGTCCTGTTCAAGGGGAGAGGTGTGGCGTACCGCAAAACGGCCTCCATGGCTAATCTTCATCCAGCGCCAACGGACTCCATGGGGTATTGTTCATTCATCCCCAACCGGCACAACCTCCTCAGTCGATCGGGGTATTGTTCATCCAGCGCCAACCGCCTAGCTACTACACTAACACGGTGTCATGTTCATCCAACCACAACTAGCTGCGGTGGGGCGTATGCCCACGCAGCAGCAACGTCGACTGTTCATTCACATCCAACCAACCGGCTAGGTCAACAAGTCTCGATCAAGGGGTTGGATCGATGCAACCGGCTCCTGTTCGCGTCCCGTATCGCACGCACGGCAGCAGCAACGGGGACTGTCCATCGAGAGGCAACCAACCGACTAGGTCAACTCATGTCTCGTGTGGGGCTGGATACAATGCATCCATCCATCAGACCAGCAAACTAGATACGTGCACGAGTCTTGCTCACATCGATCGGTTTCAGTAGCGGTGAAGGAATCGCTCAAGTTCATTAGTAGTGCGAGGGATCGCTCGGCTTCAGTAAGCAGCGTAGGAATCACTCGGCTTCATTAGTAGTGCAAGGGTTCGATCGATCGGGTTCAGCGTTGTGTGAGGGATCGATCACTCGATTTCAGTAAGCAAACGGCTCGCTCGGGTTTAGTTAGCAAAGGGCTTGCACACGCGCCGTAGAAAAGAAACAGGCTAACCACTTGATTGCTCGGGACCGACCGTCCACCAATTGCCCACCATATACTGACATGGCTTGAGACTGCGTCGGTATTTCCCCAAAGAGGAAGGGATGATGCAACACAGCTACGGTAAGTATTTCCCTCAGTTATGAAACCAAGGTTATCGAACCAGTAGGAGAACCAAGCAACACTATGTAAACAGTACCTGCACACAAAGAACAAATACTTGCAACCCGACGCGTAACAGAGGTTGTCAATCTCTCCACGATAAAAAGATAGATTGGTTTGTATGAGATTGGATAAATAGATCTCACAAGAACACAAAATAAAAGATGCAAATAAAGAGTGCAGCAAGGTATTTTTTGGGTTTTTTGGAATAATAGATCTAAAAACAAATGCGGAAAAAGATAGATCGAAAAGCAAAATATTAAAAGAATAGACCTGGGGGCCGTCGATTTCACTAGTGGCTTCTCTCAAGAAAATAGCACATGGTGGGTAAACAAATTACTGTTGGGCAATTGATAGAAGATCAAATAATCATGACGATATCCAAGGCAATGATCAATATATAGGCATCACGTCCAAGATTAGTAGACCGAAACGATTCTGCATCTACTACTATTACTCCACACATCGACCGCTATCCAGCATACATCTAGTGTATTAACTTCATGGAGAAACGGAGTAATGCAATAAGAACGATGACATGATATAGACAAAATCTATTCATGTAGGAATAGACCCCATCTTGTTATCCTTAATAGCAACGATACATGCGTGCCTCGCTGCCCCTTCTGTCACTGGGAGAGGACACCGCAAGATCGAACCCATCACAAAGCACCTCTTCCCATGGCAAGAAAAATCGATCTAGTTGGCCTAACTAAACCAAAGATTCGAAGAAGAAATACGAGGCTATAAATAATCATGCATATAAGAGATCAAAGAAGACTCAAATAATATTCATGGATAGAAACTGATCATGAACTCAAACTTCATCGGATCCCAACAAACACACCGCAAAAAGTCATTACATCAAATAGATCTCCAAGAGACCATTGTATTGAGAATCAAAAGAAAGAGAGAAAGCCATCTAGCTACTGCCTACGGACCCGTAGGTCTATGGTGGACTACTCACGCATCATCGGAGAGGCACCCATGACGATGATGAACCCCTCGGTGATGGTGTTAGATTGGATCTCGTGGTTCTGGAACTTGCGGCGGCTGGAATTGTGTTTCGTCGACTCCCCTAGGGTTTCTGGAATTTTTGAGGATTTATAGAGCTGAGAGGCGGTGGAAAAGACATCTGTGGGCCCCACAATACATCAGGGCGCGCCGGGGGCCTCTGACGCGCCCTGGTGTATCGTGTGCCCCACGGGCCTCCCCAGGTGCTTCCTTGGCTCCCAAGTTGTCCTCTGGTCCCAAAAAAACTCCAAAAAGTTTCGTGGCAATTGGACTCCGTTTGGTATTAATATTCTGTGAAGTAAAAACAAGCAAAAAACAGCAACTGGCACTGGGCACTATGTCAATAGGTTAGTCCCAAAAAATGATATAAAGTTGCTATAAAATGATTATAAAACATCCAAGAATGATAATATAACAGCATGGAACAATAAAAAATTATAGATACGTTGGAGATGTATCAGCATCCCCAAGCTTAATTCCTGCTCGTCCTCGAGTAGGTAAATGATAAAAACAGAATTTTTGATATGGAATGCTGCCTAACATGTTCATCACATATTCTTTTCTTTGGTAGCATGGACAGTTGGACTTTTAGATGGTTCAAAGCAATAGTCTAGTTTTGACATGAAGACTTTAGTACTCAAGCATACAGACAAGCAACCATGTCTTTCAAAATATCAACACTAAAGAAAGTTATCCCTAGCCCATCATGCTCAATCACTGATCCATTCATGAAACACACTCGAATATTAGCTACACCCAATGCACAAGTATGATCATAGTGCCCCCTAGTTGGTGCTTTATAAGAGAAGATGTAGACTCAAATTAAAAATAAAAATTGCATAAAGTAAATAGATAGGCCCTTCACAGAGGGAAGTAGGGATTTGTAGAGGTGCCAGATCTCAAAGCTTAAATTGAGAGAGAAAAATATTTTGGGTGGCATGCCTTTCCAGTCAACGAAAACGACCGAGTAGTTCTCAATACTTTCCATGCTAGATACATCATAGGCGGTTCCCAAACATAAAATAAAGTTTATTCCTTTTTCCACCATTCTTTCACCATCCATGGCTAGCCGTATCGACGGTTACCTTCCATACCAACACTTTCCAAGGAATTTATTATTTGACAACATAAAGTAAATTTCTTTTTCATTTCGGTACTGGGCATCCCTATTACCGTCGTGCTCTCGTGCAATGAAAAGTGAATAAACACTCATCTTGAGAATAACACATCTAGCATGGAAAAATATTGGCCACCTTCTGCCGCTTCATGAGTGGTACGAGCACACAAAAAGTAAATTTATTTTGAAAATTAGAGATGGCACATACAAATTTGCTTAGAACGGCACGGAAATACCGCATATAGGTAGGTATGGTGGACTCATATGGCAAAACTGTGTTTAAGGATATTGGATGCACAAGTAGTATTTCTACTTAGTACAAGTGGAGGCTAGCAAATATATTGAGAAGCAACCAACCAAGAAACGAAAATTCACATAAACGGGCATTAAGCATAACTAACACCGAATAATGCACCACAAGTAGGATGTAATTTCATTGCATAACTATTGACTTTCGTGCTTGCATAGGGAATCACAAACCTTAACACCAATATTCTTACTAAAGCATAATTACTCACCAACATGACTCACATATTACTATCATCATGTCTCAAAACTATTAAAAGGAATCAAGTTTAATTTGTCCAATGATCTTCGTGAAAGTTTTTATTATATCCCTCTTGAATATCTATCACTTTGGGACTAGTTCAATATATTGCCATTGCTTTTGACAAGCTCAAATAAATTTAAGTGAAGAACATGAGCATAAAAATTTCATCTCTCGGAATAATATTAGTGAAGCATGAGAGAATTTCTTCAAAATTTACTAACTCTCAAATTAATCTAAGTGAAGCATGAGAGTATTTCTTCAAAAATTTAAAGCACACCGTGCTTAAAAAGATATAAATGAAGCACTAGAGCAATTCCATAGCTGAAAAAATTTAAGTGAAGCATATAGAGCAATTCTAACAAATCATAGCATAATTTTGGATCTCTCAAATAGGTGTGTCCAGCAAGGATACTTGTGACAAACTAAAAAGCAAATCAAGCAAAGACTCATATAATACAAGACGCTCCAAGCACAACTCATGATATGTGACGAATAAAAATATAACTCCAAGTAAAATACCGATGGTCGTTAGAAGAAAGAGGGGATGCCACTCGGGGCATCCCCAAGCTTAGTTGCTTGTTTCTCCTTGGATATTATCTTGGGGTGCTATAGCATCCCCAAGCTTAGTATCTTTTCACTCCGTATTCCTTCATCCATCGTGATCTCACCCAAAACTTGAAAACTTCAATCACACAAAACTTAACAAAACCTTCGTGAGATCCGTTAGTATAATAAAGCAAATCACCACTCTAAGTACTGTTGCAAACCCATTAATATTTTATTATTGCATTATATCTACTGTATTCTAACTTTACCATGGCTTATACCCTCCAATACAAACCATAGATTCATCAAAATAAGAACACAATGCAACGAAAACAGAATCTGTCAAAAACAGAACAGTCTGTAGTAATATGTACTCTAACCATACTTATGTAACTCAAAAATTTCTGAAAAATTAGGAAAACGTCGGCAATTTGTATATCAATCTTTTGTAAAAACTTCAGAATTTTTCGTCACATCTGTGATTTTTGAAAATTCTGCTGCTGGACGCAAAAGTTTTTGTTTCTCAACAAGATCAAATCAACTATCACCCAACATGATCCTAAAGGCTTTACTTGGCACAAACACTAACTAAAACATAAAAACACAATCATAACAGAGGAAAATAAAGTGTAAACAAAAGAACAGAAGCAAAAAGCAAAAAAAAAATTATTCATTGGGTTGCCTCCCAACAAGCTCTTTCTTTATAGCCATTAAGATAGGCTTGAGATTTCAATGATGCCCCCATGAAAGATAATAATAGCAACACAAAGAGAGCATCATGAAGCATATGGAAAACACACTTAAGTCTAACATACTTCCTATGCATAGGCATTTTATAAGCAAACAAATTATCAAGGCAAGCAAAAACTAGCATATGGAAGGAAGAAGAAAGAGACAATTGCAATCTCAACATGAAGAGAGGTAATTTAGTATCATGAAAATTTCTACAACCATATTTTCCTCTCTCATAATAATTACATGTAGGATCATAATCAAATTCAACAATATAGCTATCATAAACAATACTCTCTTTATGATCAACATGCATAAAGTTTTTATCATCTTCCAAAATAGTGGGATTATCATCAACTAAAGTTATGACCTCTCCAAACCCACTTTTATCAAAAAAATCATAAGATTGAACACTCTCCAAATATGTGGGATTCTTTTTACCTAAATTTGACGCTCTCCCAATCCCACTTTCGATACTATTGCAAACATTATTATCAATAACATATTCAACATGAGGCTTAAATAAATTTTCAAGATCATAAGAAGCATTATCACCCCAATCATGATCATTGCAATAAGAAGTGGACATGACAAAATTATCATCCCCAAGCTTGTAGTTTTGCATATCATTAACATAATTGACATTAATAGAATTTATAGTAACATCATTGCAATCATGCTTTTCAATCAAGGAGCTATCATGAATCACCTTATAAATTTCTTCTTTCAACACTTCATCAAAAATTTCAGATTCATGATTTTCAAACAAAACTTCATAGAGATAATCAAGTGCACTCAACTCACTAGCAATTGGTTCATCATAATTTGGCCTTTTGAAAAGATTAACAAGTGGATGAGGATCCATATCAATAGATTTTTAGCAAGCAAATAGAAGGCACATGGCAACACAAGCAAAGATAGCAAACAAGCAAAAAGGCAAACGGAAAATAGAGGGCGAATAAAACGGCAAATTTTTGTGAAGTGGGGGAGATGAAAATGAGAGACAAATGACAAATAATGTAAATTGCAAGGAGATGAGATTTGTGATTAGGAACCTGATAGATGTTGATGATGTCTCCCCGGCAACGGCGCTACAAATTCCTTTAACGTGGCTTGAGACTGCGTCGGTATTTCCCCAAAGAGGAAGGGATGATGTAGCACAGCTACGGTAAGTATTTCCCTCATTTATGAAACCAAGGTTATCGAACCTGTAGGACAACCAAGCAACACTATGTAAACGGTACATGCACATAAAGAACAAATACTTGCAACCCGACGCGTAAGAGAGGTTGTTAATCTCTCCATGATAAAAAGATAGATTGGTTTGTATGAGATTGGATAAATAGATCGCACAAGAACACAAAATAAAAGATGCAAATAAAGAGTGCAGCAAGGTATTTTTGGGTTTTTTGGATCTGAAAACAAATGTGGAAAAAGATAGATCGGAAAGCAAAATATTAAAAGAATAGACCCGGGGGTCGTAGATTTCACTAGTGGCTTCTCTCAAGAAAATAGCACACGGTGGGTAAACAAATTACTGTTGGGCAATTGATAGAAGATCAAATAATCATGACGATATCCAAAGCAATGATCAATATATAGGCATCACGTCCAAGATTAGTAGACCGAAACGATTCTGCATCTACTACTATTACTCCACACATCGACCCTTATCCAGCATGCATCTAGTGTATTAACTTCATGGAGAAACGGAGTAATGCAATAAGAACGATGACATGATGTAGACAAGATCTATTAATGTAAGAACAGACCCCATCTTGTTATCCTTAATAGCAACGATACATGCGTGCCTCGCTGCCCCTTCTGTCACTGGGAGAGGACACCACAAGTTCGAACCCATCACAACGCACCTCTTCCCATGGCAAGAAAAATCGATCTAGTTGGCCTAACTAAACCAAAGATTCGAAGAATAAATACGAGGCTATAAATAATCATGCATATAAGAGATCAAAGAAGACTCAAATAATATTCATGGATAGAAACTGATCATGAACTCAAACTTCATCGGATCCCAAGAAACACACCACAAAAAGTCATTACATCAACTAGATCGCCAAGAGACCATTGTATTGAGAATCAAAAGAGAGAGAGAAAGCCATCTAGCTACTGCCTACGGACCCGTAGGTCTATGGTGGACTACTCACGCATCATTGGAGAGGCACCCATGAGGATGATGAACCCCATCGTGATGGTGTTATATTGGATCTCGTGGTTCTGGAACTTGCGGCGGCTGGAATTGTGTTTCGTCGACTCCCCTAGGGTTTCTGGAATTTATGAGGATTTATAGAGCTGAGAGGCAGTGGAAAAGACCTCCGTGGGCCCCACGATACATCAGGGCACGTCGGGGGCCTCTAAAATATGGTATGAAATATGGTACCTATATTTGTGCTATGGTATGAAATATGGTACCTCTTTTTATGCAATTTAGGATGTGAGACTTGTATGAACTATGCTACCTCAGTTTGGATTGGACCAAGATGTGAGTATTTTCATTTAGAACAAACAAAACAGGAACTAGGTTCCCAGTTTTCATCATGTTGTTGGACCAAGATGCACACATTTCACTAGTACTAGAACTGGGATCGACAAAATCAAACATAGAAAAAATCAAGCATAGACAAATTCAAACAAATTCATTTGTGGCACATCAAATCTTGACTAGACAAACTATAAAGGAAACAAATATAGCGACAACGGTCATAACAAAGAGACTCTAGCAGGGGTCACAACAGTGAGAATTTTATCATAAGAGGGATCATAATTGAATTCAGAGATCACAACATAGGATCACAACAATGATCATAACAAAGGATCACAACAAGGATCATAACAAAGGGTCACAACAATGAACATAACAAAGGATCACAACAAGGATTATAACTAATGATCACAACAAGGATAATTTCTTCATAACAGGGATAATTTCATCATATCATTAACATATAATTCACTTAAGTAGTACATAACCCATATGATTGCAGTCTTGTCTAAGACCTAACCACATCATTTGCATTAGGCATTATAACTAAGATCAGTAGATCTACAAAATATACCACCAACATCATTAACTTCTTTGTGTTCCATGGCGTATTATATATATTGGCCTAATATATACTTAATCTACCACCTTCCACTTCATTCCTCTAGGATGGACTTGATCTTCTCCAGCTTCTCCTTGCTACCATGCCTAGCTTTCAGAAGTTCATGAATCACACTCTCAAGCCTCTTCTTCTCTTCTTGAAGAACATACCTATCCTCCTTGATCTCCTTCATGGCATTTTTGTTGTTCCTAATGATATATGCTTGAGAAGTAAGGAAGCACTTCTACTCCTTGTCCAACTTCGGCTTCTCCATCTTACACTTCCCCTCTACCTCTGCCATCCTCTTCTTCACATCATCAGCATAATTTGTTGAATTCTCATAGTCCATCTGCTACCACTTTGCATCTTGCCACTCAAATAGATTGCCAACATCTTCAACCATATCACTGTACTGTTGTACAGGAACTCATTCAGATTTTTATGCTTGGTTATTTCCTTGTCATAAGCTTGTCTATCAATCACCCTTCCATGGTTTTGCTCATGAAACATGTCGCAAAGTTTTGTCAGGCACCTCTACAATATAACAGGCCAAGGTCCATCAACCCACTCAACCACTTCACAATCAATACCTCCCTTCAAATAATGTACAATTCAGTTAACACTACTAGATTTCAGTTTAGTCAACATTTAAATTCAGTTAAATTGAATTCAGTTAACAATTAAATTCAGCAACTAGTTAAACTGAAACTAGTCCAAAAAAATAACTAGATAACTAGTGCACACCTACAAGATTCGGTCAAAACACAAATTCAGATAGCTAGTGAACACCAACAGACAATATTCAGTCAAAACAAAAATTCATTTAACTAGTTCACTAGTGCACATCCACAAGATTCAGTCGAAACACAAATTCTGTTAGCTGGTGAATATCAACAAACAATATTCAGTCAAAACACAAATTCAGTTAGCTAGTGAATACAAACAGATAATATTCAGTCAAAACAAAATATCATTTAACTAGTTAACTAGTGCACACCTCCAAGATTTAGTCAAAACAAAAAACCAGTTAGTTAGTGAACACCAATACAAGATTCAGTATAAACAGAAATTCGGTTAACTAGTGAACACCAACCTATTTAGCCACAACAAAAAATCAGTTAGCTATTGAACACGAACCTACAAGCTTAGGTTAGCTACTTAGCAAGGCCGCATCTACAAGATTTAGTACAAATCTTAAACAGTACACTGAGATGAAACGAATTCAGTTACACATCAAAGGGCTTAGCTTAAACAGGAAGGCGGGGACAAAGTACCTACGTACCACAACGATAAAATCTCCTCCTAGGGTTTATGCCATCAAATGCAACAAATTTCTTGGCCCTAAACTGGTGAAGCTTGCATTTGAGGCCGGATCAACCACTGAGCTAGAGAAGAAAGCATCAATAGTCGTCTCAGGGTTTTCCTGCATTGACAAGAAGCATCAATGTAGCTTAAATCAGGCCTGACAAGGAAAATCCCCAAATCAAAACCCTAATCCAAACCCATGGAAAAAACATACCCACAAATCCATGTCCATGCCGCCGTAGCTCAAGTCCTCCTCGCAGCTCTCCTCCATGTCTTTCCAGGAAGACATTTCGAGCCGGCGGCGACGCAGAGGCGAGAGAGGTCAAGAGGGGCGCAAGCTTTAGGGAGTGAGCAAGCTGGTCAAGAGAGCGAGATGATGAGCTGGCGGCCTGTGGTTGTTTCACTTTAGGGAAATGTTCCAACCGCGCTGGTCGGACGACCGTTGACAGGAATTAACGGCGCAACATCTCCGATGCCGCCGCGCTCGCGGTTTGCCACATCAAATGTTGTTTAAAAAATGGTTCAGTGTTTTTTGCCATAGTCATTTTTTTGCACGGTGAGCAATGCAACATTTTGTAAAATGATGGTTTTCTGCTAATGACGTTATTATGGTATTTTTGTCCATTTTATCTGGCCTAGATAGCTAGTGCGCACCACTTAATTATCTTACCGACCTTGCTGTATATAACGGCTATTTCTATATAGAATCTTCGTCCGGCCCGCCACATATGAAGCTGCGGTTATGGACCATGAAATCTTATCCATGCACACCCATTATTTTTCTTCATAGCTACAATAACTTAGTTCACTAGACACCTTGCAGTCAAATAAAACCAAAAAGGTTCACTAAAGCTAGTTAGCCACTAGTAGTGATGGTCGTTTCAAAAACAAAAACAAAAACTAGTAGTGATGGATGAAACGATTCCATGCATATCGCACGATCTGATCTTCTTTGCGAATGATGATGAATATCAATAGAATCTTGGAAGAGACTTTTTGCGTTGATTGGAGGGGCATATATAAATGGAGAGGCCTTTTTCTTTTCTTCCTTTTGGCCGGTTCTTCCTGTCGGTGCACAAGTACGCATGCAAGCGCACGAAAGATGCATTTAGAGGGCATTATAATACTGACATACATCACTCTTTGTCGTTGGCACCCGTCTCCTGTCATTAGTGTCGTCTCATAGGTAATTTTTGCTCTTTAACTAGGACCTGGGTTCGTACTAAAATGACAAGCATGACTAATCGGCAGTGAGGAATGTGAGGAATGTGAGGAATGTCTACCACATCCAATCCAAAATGTTTGTCCTTTGGTAATTATACTCAAGACCAAGTTATAGAAATTCTGAATTCTTTAAGAAACACCGATTATAATATAAACGCACGCACTCATACAATGTCTATTGAAGACCGGGTCTCAGTTACGAAGTTTCAAGACTAATAAAATCATCATAAATGCCTCGCTGTCGACGTAACATAGCTTCTTAGCAAAACAATTACTAGTACTCAGCATAATAAATTGGTTTGCCTAGATTTATCAGGAGATATTCCTTATACGTAACGATAAATGTATCTTCCGAACGTTCTGATCTTTACAACAGATCTGAACGACTCGATCTTCGTTCGATCTCGCGCGAGCGCCTGTCTTCACTTCCCACAAAAAAACGGCGCTGATAGGAATCGAACTTCCCACCTGTAGGTTGGGCTCTCTCTCTCGTAACCACCTTAGCTAGCGTAGTTTTGCGATTAGGGATATGTTACATGCTTTTTGTACCTTGCTACAGATTCCTGTCAGAAAACAAAAACAAAAACAAAAATCTGATGTGTGTGCAGTAGCTAGAATTTGAACCTGGGTCTCTAAGGAACTAAGTAGAGTCCTGTTAACCACCTCACCTAAATTGCTTTAGTGTCCATTTCTAGAGAAACCAACCTTCTCAATGCAAGTAAAGTAGCGTATGCAAAAACATCCAAACGTTCTGATTTTTACATCAGATCTGAACGGTTTGGATGCCGTCCAATCCGGATCTCACAGCTGCGGTTGTTGCCGGTTGTTATGTCGTCGTTCGATCCGGATGGAAACGATCCCCGCACCAATTCTCGCTTCTTGCTCGAGCCAAACCTTCCGGATTTTCCTCTCCTGCTCGTCCAGAAAAAACACATACTTTTTTTTGTAAAAAACATGGCACTATATGGTGGTGGTGGGATTCGAGCCATGCTCCTGGAGAGTAGAAATGGTGCGACCTGACCACCTCGACTACTAGTGATTGTTGTGAAGTCAAACCATTTTTGATCTGATGTATGCACTATGGGATATGAACCATGTTATTACTACAATTTAAGAGAACATTGGCCGGTCCATGGTCAGCTTTTGTCACGTCCCTTTTCTTTTGCCCCTCAATGTTCCACATCCGGGTTTTATTGGGACAACTTTTTTTTAAGAAAAATAGAAATTTGTGATGGCCGGAGACTCTTACAAAAAATATTTTTTGAGCGACAAAAATACATGTGTAACATGGGATCTGAACCATGTTCACTTGGTCTTCCGCAAAAAAAACATGTTCACTTGGTCAAGTTTGTAACAACAAACTCCCATCCGTTTGCTTTTTCTAGATGAGAAGCAAGTGCGCCCAAAAGCAACAACCAATTAAGAGAGGAAAGTTATTGAAAAACATACATCCGGTAGCTTATGCGTAAATAACATGGTCATATACGCATCGCAGACCTGATAAGTTATGTACAAACACCATGGTAACTTTGTACCTGGGAGAGAAAAGTTTTTGAAAAACATACGCCCAGTAACTTATATGTAAATAGCATGGTAATATGCACACCGTAATCGTGATAACTTATGTACAAAGACCATGGTAACTTTTGCGACGACCGGAGGGGGGGAGGGGGCAGGGGTGGTTGATGAAATATACCTTTGGTAAATTTTTATGTGAATAGCAATGGTAACTCATACATCACAGACCTGATAACTTATGTACCTCGGTCTTACTAACTTTGGCATGAGGGAGGGATTGATGAAATATCCCCCGGTAACTTCTGTGTGAACAACATGGTAACTCACACATCACAGACCTGATAACTTATGTGCCTCGGTCCTGATAACTTTGGCGAGGGGGTGATAGAATATACCCATGATAATTTTAATGTTAATAGAATGGTAACTCACACATCGCAGAACTAATAAGTTATGTGCCCCGATCATGGTAACTTTGGCGCCTAGGGGGCAAGGGTGGTTGATAAAATATTCTCCTGGTAACTTTTATGCGAATAGCATGGTAACTCACACATCGCAGACCTGATAACTTTTGTACTTCGGTCCTGGTAACTTTGGCATGGGGGTGGGGTGGGGTTGATGAAATACCCCTCGGTAATTGTTTTGTGTGAATAGCTTGGTAACTCAACATCGAAGACCTGATAACTTATGTGCCTCGGTCCTGATAACTTTGGCGAGGGGGTTGTTTAAAAACATGCCCCCGTTAACTTTCGTCTAAATAGTTTGGTACTATATGCGTCGTATACGTGATAACTAACGCACAAACTCTGCAGTAACTTTTACCCGATCTGATAAAAAGGTTAGAGAAACCAGGTTTATGCCCCAGTAATATCTGTGTAAACAACATGGTAACATATGTAGCACATACGTGATAACTTACATAGCCGAGAAGTGGTAACTTTTGATCTAAAAAAAGTCGTCGCAACGTATCAACATGTGATCTAGCTTTTTAAGCTCTTGTCGTGACGGATTTTTTATGTGAAACGGTTTTTCGATTGAACCGGCGATTTTTTTTTCACTACAAAATATTTTGAAATTCTGAAATAGGGGAAAATCTAGGATGCCATCAGCTATTCTGTCCTCTAGTTCATTTACACGTGCGGAGAAGGTTGGTTGACCATTTTTATGCCCCGGTAATTTCTATATAAACAAGATGGTAACTTATGTATCACAGTCGTGGTAACTTACTTAGCCTGGTCGTGATAACTTTGACCTGAACAAATAAGTCGTCGAAACATACCAACATGGGATCTATTTTGAAGGTCTCGTCGTGACGAATCTTTTATGTGAAAACGGTTTTTCAATCGGAGCGACGGTTTGAGCTACAAAACATTTTGAAGTCTTGAAATAAGGGGTAATCTAGGATGACGTCAGCTATTCTGTCCTCTAGTTCATTTACACGTGGGGAGAAGATTGGTTGACCATTTTTATGCCCCCATAATTTCTATATAAACAATATGGTAACTTATGTATCACAGTCGTGGTAACTTACTTAGGCTGGTCGTGATAACTTTTGACCTGAAAAAAAATATCGTCGGAACATACCAACATGGGATCTAGTTTCGAAGGTCTCATCGCGACGAATCTTTTATGTGAAAACGGTTTTTCAATCGGAGCGATGGTTTGAGCTACAAAACATTTCATAGTTTTGTAATACAAGTGAATCTAGAGTGATGTCATCAGTTTTGTCTTACATGCATGCATTTGATTAGTCTTTCTAATTATCCTGAGGCATGCGCACATGCATGTGAAAAAAACAACGAAGCATGCATGCAGTCGGCTTGCATGACTCGCTTCAGCCAATATGCTAGGCGTTCGGATCTGATGTTAAAAAACATAACGTTCGGTAGTTATGACAGTATCCCTTCAACACAACATAGGTCATCGAAAAGATCTCGGACGACTCACCAAAGCACGAAAGCCAGTTAGAAAATGGATTCCTATTTGAAGAGTACATAGTTTGAAAAAGACGACTAAACAAGTTTGCTTAAAACTTATTTATTCTTAAATTTTCACCCTCAACGGATGGCTCGAGATGATCAATCTTGAAGTGAGAAGAGAAGGATTGACTCTTCCTCAATAAATAAACTATCAACCTCCAAAAAAGTTTAATTAATTTAATTACTAGAATTAGAATTCTATTAGTAATATATTTTTTTGTCTCTTCCTCATTTAACAAATGTCTGGAACTTTGGATTAAGAATTGGTGGAATACCAGGCAATCCGAAACTCTCTTAATTGATATTCAAGAGAAAAGGATTCTAGAAAGATTCATAGAATTAGAAGAACTTTCTCTCTTGGACGAGATGATAAAAGGGAAACTAAAGACACATGTACAAAAACCTCCTACAGGAATACACAAGGAAATAATACAATGGGTCAAAATAAATAATGAGGATCATCTCCATATCATTTTGCATTTCTCGACAAATATAATCTGTTTGGCTATTCTAAGTGGTTCTTTTTTTCTGGGTAAAGAGGAACTTGTCATTTTGAATTCTTGGGTTCAGGAATTCTTCTATAATTTAAATGACTCAATAAAAGCTTTTTTTATTCTTTTAGTTACTGATTTTTTTGTTGGATTTCACTCCACTCGTGGTTGGGAACTAGTAATTCGTTGGGTCTACAACGATTTTGGATGGGCTCCTAACGAGCTTATTTTCACTATTTTTGTTTGTAGTTTTCCAGTAATTCTAGATACATGTTTGAAATTTTGGGTCTTTTTTTGTTTAAACCGTCTATCTTCTTCGCTTGTAGTCATTTATCATTCAATTAGTGAAGCATAAATTCATTCGATCTCCCGATATTAATATTAATCAAATTAGCAAGCATCTTTCTTTAGAAAGAAAGCCCTTTTCCATTTTAGCAAAATTCTTTCTATTTATACCTACTTTAAGGTATTCATCATTGCAGTACAACTGTTGCAGTAGAATGACAACAGATTCGTGTATAGGGAACTAGATTAGCTTAGCTACCTATCTAATTGTTTGCATGTGAGTGTATATCTTGTTATGTTTTTTTTCTTTGCGCTTCAACGCTTGATTCTTCATATTTAATAATAAAGTACTTCATACAATTTTCGTTCATACGAGTTGCAGAACCACAATTGCAGAAAAAAATACTTAAAAGTAAGAAACAACTCATACCAGGTTTGTGTAACCATAATGTATACCTGATCACAACTTTGCACAGTTGTGACTGTTATTCACCGGACCGACAGTAGTGGCCAGAGTTATCGCCGTCGGCCCTCCCGCCAGGACAAGAAGCCAAGAAGATATATGGTTCCATACCCAAATCTAATCATCGACTATATATATGCGCCGGCGCGTTGATCAAATCGATAGTGTGATATGACATGGTTTTATAACGTCAACTCACCAACCAGTTTGCTGCCGGTGATTGACTCCATCATGCTTGTTTCTTCTCACACTCTTTTTCCAGGATATTGCTTACATATCAGTGTCGATCCTCTCTATGACTTTTTTTAGGGGTGATCCTTAATTTCTATGACTTTTAACACCCAGGTGACCACGGGTGAGACAGGGGAGGGGTTGGGAATTATTATTATTATGTTGGAAAAATACGTGGCTTTATTCGATCGAAATAATAGTTACATCGTTTACGAGGGGTACAATTTCATTGAAAGGCTCCTCAAACAAATCAAAATTCAAAAAATCTAGCCAACCTAACAAGCTCGTGAGTAACCTTATTAGCTTCACTATTATGATAATCGAAACTAGAGATAGGAAAATCGCAAGCCATATACTAACAGTCGTCAAAAACTACAGTTGCCGCTACCGTCAATCTTCCTTCATTTTTCATGGTGTCAATACCTGCAAATTATCAAAGTTAATAATGAGTCGATTGCACCCCGCGCTTTGCACAAGAGATAGACCGAATCTAAGCACCAAAGCTTCCACCATCAGAACTTCCACACACCAATCTAGTCTCCAATTTCCCTTTGCGATGAATTTTTATTTATCATCCCTCGGGACCTCCCCGGTCGTAGCCTTAAGTAAACGGTTAGTGAAGAATGCATCAATATTAAGCTTCACAAACACCACAAGCCGGTGGGTGAATACCCCCCCCCCCCCCCCCCCCGCCTCTCTCTTAATAGAAGCATTTGGAGAGGAAGCAAAAACCCACAATTAGCTGTTAGAGCAAAAATCCCCATAGAAATCCAGGTAGCATCTTGAATCTTCTCCTTATGCACCAGCTTACACCTTTCTCACCACAAAACCAAGCAATAGTGGTGATGATCTCGCACGTATTCTGAAGGCCCATGCTAGATAAGTCTTGATCTGGCAAGTTTAATAACAATTCTAAAACAAACTCACCAACGCCATCAACTTCATAAGCTCTATCAATAATTTCTTCCAATCCGAGCCTTATCCAAACCACCTTTTATTTCTGGCATTGAAACAACATATGTTTCGTATCTTCTAGACCAGAAGAACAAGATGCGCAAAGGGGCGAAACTTTCAAAGGTTTGTTGGCAAAATTACATATGTCTTATGGGAGGGGTGGGAATTGGCTCGACTTGAAAGCTCAAAGGTGTTATGTGGTGCATGCCTGTGTTTTGAGTTAAGTGTGGGGTCCACTTGTCGATGGCTAGAACGGATAACTGAAGTGAAAACTCTCTTTGTCTCTCTCTCTCTACCATCCCCTTTTCAAATCCTCTCTCTCCCTCCCCCTCCCTCCCTCCCTCCCTCTCACGCACGCACGCACGCACGCGCGCGCGCACGCACACACACACACACACACACACACACACACACACACACACACACACACACACACACACATATATATATATATATATATATATATATATATATATATATTCAAAACAGATCCCCTACCTTCGCCATCGAGGTCAGTCAATCGTGGGATTCGTTTAGTCTACAACCGCAAAATTCCTAGTGGAGGGTTTTGGAGGACCTTGTAAATTCCCATGTTAATTGGATGGTATTGACTAGCAATTACGATGGCACCTCTTAAACCTTACTCTAGACATTGCTTGAAGGTAATAGGCAAGACAGAAGTTCATATGGAGGCTTCTTCTTCTTTGCCAGTTTTGGCAGGCGGTGATCCAGCTCCTGCCTGTCCTCCGGATTGGTACCTCCATCTCGGTAGGCTCTGGTTCCTCGACGTTGTTCTGGTTCGACCGGTGGGTGGGAGACTCCCCCTCGCCGCCCGTTTTCCGGAATTATTCTCCATCGTGGTTGACCCTCTGGTCTCCGTCGAGGCGGCCCTTATTGACTTAGAGCACCTAGCGTTCCGTCGCCCCTTTGGTCCCCCAGAGCTGGCCGCGTGGGATGCACTCCTCCAGTCCATTGCTCTCCAGCCGCTAGACATGGACAACCGGCACGACGCTGTGTCCTGGCGCCTGGAGCCCTCTGGACGTTTCTCGGCGAAGTCCCTCTATTCGGCCATTGCACCGGCTTCTCCCCCTGAGCCGTTTAGTCCCATATGGGACATTCGCCTGCCGCTGAAGATCCGGATCTTCATGTGGCAGTGGATTCGTGGTCGTCTCCCATCTGGGGTCGAGATTCTGAAACGCAACGGCCCGGGAGATGGGATGTGCCCCCTGTGTGACACGGTGGAGGACGCCAACCACATCTTCTTCTCCTGCGTCACGGCTCAGTTCATGTGGTCCTGCTTCCGCGAGGCAGTCGGAGGCTGTTGGTGTAACACCAACTTCCCGGACTTGCTGGCGGAAATCCACGCCTCCGCTCCTCGCCACCGCCACATTAGGTGGATGTACGTTGGGGGTGCTTGCCTGGACGCTTTGGAACATTCGCAATAAGCTGGTCATTCAGCGTACTCCGCTTTGACGTGCGACTGACTCGATCTTCAAATTGTGTGGCTACTTACAGCTTTGGCGGCCGCTTAGCCGCCCCCAGGATCGGGACGCCATCAACACCCTCCTCACTGACCTTCGCGCGATGGCCTTCCGAGTGGCACCTCCTCTTCCGCCTCCATCCCCGGAGCCAGACTAGGCATGCGGCCTCCTAGAGGCACAGGGCCCTTGGACCGTACCTTGGGCTTCTGCCCGCTGTGCCTTGTGTTTCTGTTTTTTCTAGGGCTTGTTGAGCTGTGCCCTCAGCATTAACCTTATTCGTACCTTCTCTGTGTTTGTCTGACTTTTCCTATGTGTGTGTGGTGTGAACCTTTATGTGGATGTTGTGGCTCGGTCGGTTGCTTTATATATAAAGCGGGGCGAAAGCCTTTTTCGGTATGGAGGCTTCTTTTGTCGTTACGATGGAGGGCGGGGTGCTTCGGGTTCTTGGCCTGACAGATTGATCTGATGGTAGCGGCAGTCATGCATCTCTAGGTAACACAGGCAGTGGTGACGCATAGGGAGGATGAACCACTTCTAGAAGCGGTGACGGCCACAGGAGGGGATCCTCATTGACCTTCTTTATGGACTGTCATGAATGGTTGGCTCGCCACAATGCTAATCGACAAGTTACATGAGCGGCAGCGCTCTGGTTGTCTGAGGTGCTAGTGGTGAGAATGATGATGGCGGTAGACACTCTCGATCTCTCAGATCCGACTCGTGGTGGCTATGGTGATAGTGTTGGCGCCGGATATGGCAGTAGTCGACCTCCTCGAAACACACACGAACACAACTAAAGTGGACGCACACCTCTTCCTAAGATGTTCTTCCCATAGTTTTGAGGTTGAACCGCACACCTGGTGTGGCAAAATGCATGGACTATTGAATATCTCTACGACATCGTGGGTGAACACGGTGACCAGGATCATGGATGACAACATTTGTGGTTGCAACTCTAAAAGATCAAGCATAACTGATAGAAGGGCGTCTCTAGTGGACACAATCTAAGCCAAGTTTACCACGTGGGGAGTACAAGTTGCAGTATGAGATCCTAATGTATCAAGCTTGTATGTACAATCCCCACTACGGCAAATCTCTACTCTTCTCGCAATTTGTCAAGGACCTAAAGAACACAAGTTGCATATACCCATGGAGTCCCAAATTCCAAAGACCGCCAATCACACCACACTGCTCATGGAGGTGCACCGGGATGTGCTCGCATGCTCTGTTGGACACACGACTTCCGCAAGGTGGTCAAGGCTCCAGTCGGTGACACCAGTGGACTCTTGAAAGATCAGAAACTCCAGAATTATTGATAAATGCGTGATCTTTGTTTCAACGACCCTAGGCATAAGTGTGCCGATGTAGCTCAATGCTATGAAAATGGATGATTCAACGTTCATCTACCAATGGGGTGAAAGAGGAGTTAGATCTTCAAAATACAACCACATTCGCTAAACTAAGTGGTCAAGGACCCTCCATCCAGTGGCACTGGTCAACAACTGAGAGATCATTAGCTCTTGGATTATTGGTGAATGCATCATCTTTGCTTCAAATGTGGGGAAAGGTATAACATGTGCATCCGTTGGTTCCTAAGGTGTCGCACGACTAAATGCCTTGAATATGGTGTCAAATGTTTAGTTGGCCGATGAGGTATTAGAGGAGTTTAAGCATCATGGTACAACCATGATCACTAAACACAGTGGCTACCACTAAAGATAAACATATCATTTGCATAAGAGCACTTGCCAAGTTTCAAGCCATGTGTGTCCTCATTGACACCGAGTATCGCCATGATTATATGTGCATACTATGTTCAACACAGCATGCCAATTACACTTGGCCAAGTTCATATCGTCAATTGCCAAGTGCTCTAGGGTATGCAACACATGCAAAACATAACTTTGTGGTTCCAAGACAACACATTTTCCACTAACATGTATAGTATGGCTAGGCAACTACAACACAATTTTGGGGAAGGATTGTCCTCGTGCACATAGCGCCATTCAATGTGAATGAGATCACTACAAATTCAATATGTGGCTTGGCAGGACATCACTGTTAACTCCATCCAAGGGCTACCCCTTGTGGATCTTTTTCAATATATCCATACTCGTGCCTCTACATCGTCCATTCAAGGCGCACAATATTGCAAAGGTCTTCCTTTACAATGTTATGAAGCTTCATGCCATGCCATTAACGATCATTTTAATCGCAATAAGAACCACATGAGGGCGTATTTTCTTGCCATCTTTGACACAAAGATGCTCTTCTCTATGGCATACCATCCGCTCATGGATGGCCAAATGGAGCACGACAGCCGATGCTTGGAGACATATATATGATGTGTCATGCATGGCACATGCCCAAGAAATGGTGAGACAGCTTTCACTCCTTGAGTTGTGGTACAATTTAAAATAGCACACTTCTCTTTATTGTTGAGAATTCAAAGTTTTATATAGTCGCAATCTCAATTTTTGTGTGATGCCTCTTTGACTACGTTGGCACAAGCTCCATAGTTGTAGTGCAGAACTGGATGAAGCTGCAGGAAAATAAGAATTCAAACTGGCAAACAGTTCCATGTACTATTGAAGTTGCAATTGTACGTTAAATCTTCATGCGCCAATCGATCCTTTCCCAAAGTGGCATGCATATTTTTCGCCCGCTTCCGAATTCTGGAACAGATTCATGCGGTCGCTTCTCAACTGGACATTCCAAGTAACAAATTTTATTCACCTTGTATTACATGTCTTGCAGTTCAGGGAGTTCCAGTCTTATTGCAGACTTTTGTCTGTTTTGAATTGTGGTAGATGGTACAATTGGACACTCGTTGACCTAAACCAGAAGAAATATTAGTTGAAAGGACGTGGATGTCGCCTAGAGGGGGGCTGAATAGGTGCTTTAAAATAATTACGGTTTAGGCTTGAAAAAATACGGAATAAAACTATCGTTTAATTAGTCAAGCACAAAACCTAAAACAACTAGGCTCACTTATGTGCACCAACAACTTATGCTAAGCAAGATAAACAACTAAGTGATAGCAAGATATATGACAAGAAACAACATGGCTATCACAAAGTAAAGTGCATAAGTAAAGGCTCGGGTAAGAGATAACCGAGGCACGCGAAGACGACGATGTATCCCGAAGTTCACACCCCTTGCGGATGCTAATCTCCATATGGAGCGGTGTGGATGCACAATGCTCCCCAAGAAGCCACTAGGGCCACCGTAATCTCCTCACGCACTCGTACAATCCAAGATGTTGTGATTCCACTAAGGGACCCTTGAGGGCGGTCACCGAACCCGTACAGACAAGGTTGGGGCAAACTCCACAACTTAATTGGAGGCTCCCAACAACACGACGAAGCTTCACCACAATGGATTATGGCTCCGAGGTGACCTCAAATGCTCGGGGCAATCTCCACAACCTAATTGAAGACCCCGACGCTTGCCCGGAGCTTTGCACCACAATGATTGAGCTCCGAGACACCACCAACCGTCTAGGGCACCAAAGCACCCAAGAGGAACAAACTCTAGGGTGCTCAAACACCCAAGAGTAATAAGTTTCTCAACTTCTCACTTCCACGTATCACCGTGGAGAACTCAAACCTATGCACCAAATGCAATGGCAAGGGCACACGGAGTGCCCAAGTCCTTCTCTCCCAAATCCCTCCACAACAACTAATGCTATGGATAAAAATGAGAGGAAGAACGAAGAAGAACATGAAGAACTCCAAGATCTAGATCCAACGGGTTCCCCACATAGAGAGGAGAAAGTGATTGGTGGAAATGTGGATCTAGATCTCCTCTCTCCTTTCCCTCAAGAACTAGCAAGAATCATTGGAGGGATTGAGAGATAGCAAGCTCGAAGAAGGTCAACAATGGGGGGCAAACTCGAGCTCAAAGGATAAGAACCATTGGGGGAAAAGACCCCCTTAAATAGGTGGGGGGAAATCCAACCGTTACCCCCACAGCCCGCACACAAGCGGTAGTACCGCTTGCCAGGGCGGTAGTACCGGCTACAAGCGGTACTACCGTGCTCGCCAGGGCGGTACTACCGCCCACCAGCAGAACTGAGCAGCAGTAGTAGGGGCAGCGGTAGTACCGCTTAGTACTACCGCCCTACTACCGCTCCTGGTGGCGCGGGTCACCAGACATGTGTCTGGTGCCCCGCGAAGGGGCGCCCGAGCCAGCCCAAGTCCCCCAGCGGTACTACTGCTGGCCAGGGCGGTAGTACCGACTATAAGAGGTACTACCATGGTGGCCAGAGCGGTACTACCGTGGGAGAGCAACAAAGAACCCAAGCAACGAGATGGAAACAATAAAACCTGAACTGCCATAACTTACGCGTATGAGCTCCGAATTGAGCAAACTCAAACTTGTTGGATTTAGGACGACAAGAACTATCCAACTTTCGCATAATAAGAGGTAGTATAACAATGACAATGATATAGAGACGTGAAACCTCTATCAATGAAGAACCGGCAAAAACTCCAACACCGAAAACATCATAGAAGATGCATATGGACTCCGTTTTCGATGAACTCGAGCTTGTCATGAAGATGACCATAAGCTCTGAAACTCTCAAAGGGAAACACCAAACAAGAACCAAGAAATATGATGCAAGGATGCAAATGGTTTGAGCTCTCAACGAACGATACGATCAATCTACTCACTTGAGAGCCCCCCTTGATAGTACGGCAATCGATCCTATAACCCCGGTCTCCCAACTACCACCGTGAGACCGGTAAACTAAAAAACCTATCAAGGGCAAACCTATACCTTGCACATAGTACACTTGAGCTTGATGATGATGATCTTGACTTCATCAAGATGGACCACCTTTCTTGATTGCGTTGGCTCGATGAAGACTAGTTGATTGCTCCCCCATACTCCACTATGGGTGAGCCACTCTTCGGCATATCTTCACAAGTCCATTGTCACCACAATGAACGGCAAGCTTCAAGCATGATCTCTTCATGATGCTCCACTTGAACTTGCACAGCGCAATCTTGATGATGATCACCACTTGATGTCATCCTCCATGGGTTGTATGAGATCTTCCTCTTGATGCAAGCCCATGAAAACATACCTAACCCCATATAGAACTCTCACGTAGACCATGGGTTAGTACACAAAGCGTAATGGACAATACTTACCGTACCATGAGATCACTTGATCCCTCTTGGTACATCTTGTACACTTTGTGTGTTGATCAACCTGATTCACTCTTTGATTTAGTCTTGATCAACCTTGTATCATATCTTCTCTATGACCAATCTTTGGATAAAACCTTGAATATCACCTTGGTCACCATATAAACTCCTTGAAACCAACAGATGGACTTCAAGAAGTGCCTATGGACAAATCCTTCGAATATAACTCAAGGCAACCATTAGTCCATAGGGATTGTCATCAATTACCAAAACCACACATGGATAAATGTGCTCTTACACTAGCAACTAGACTGGTCAAGAAAGGAAACAATGTGATCCCTTAAGCATCTCATCAATAGCAGAGTTTGGGCAATCCACATAGTGGGAGGATGTCAATGTGGTCATATCCAGAATTCCATCCGTCGTTTGCTTGGGGATAAGTAATATTTTAAAATGGACGAACAAGTAATGTATGTAAGGGAGGTGTATCACCCACGGTTTATAGGTGTATAAGGGCATCTACAACTCGATGCATCAAAACGCTCCTAAATGTCTAGACCGCATGGTCCGGACACTTTTTTCCCTCCAACATCGTGCATCAAACATTCGTGGGCCAATCCGGATGTTCCATAGTCCCACAAACCCGAACCATACATGGGGGAGCTCTAGAGGAGTCCAGACAGTCCGCTTGGCCCACAGCCATTTGGCATGCTTCCATGTTATCTCTCGGCAATAGGCTTGCGCTTGTGCAACACGTCCTTTGTGCAATGCCTACACATCTGCTTGTTGCCATCATCCTGAACAAACACATCCTCGCCAAGGTTAACCGGATCATCCGACTTCCTTTGGGTAGGCTGCAAGAATGCCAATGGTGGTCAGTGTCGTGTTAACTGGGCTAAGGTTTGTCGGCCTACCTTCCTCGGCAGTCTCGGCATTCAAGATCTCCATCGTGCGGGCATAGCGCTTCATACTCGTTGTCTATGGCTCAAACGCACTAACCCTTCTCACCCGTGGATCCAGCTCCACCTTTCTGTCGATGTCAAGGCGATGTAGATCTTCTGCGCCTCTATGTCGAGGACCCTCGGGGATGGAAACACATGCCTGTTCTGGTCGGATCCTTGGATTGACGGAAGTTCCATCGCTGACCTTGCCCTTCTAATTCTCAGCATGCTGCCCAAGTGGCATCGCCACAACAACATTGTGCGCTAAGGTCTGACGGATCGGGCTTGGATCCGCAACATGCATGGTGGCCTCAGGCCCGCTGCACTTGTGCAATATGTTAAGCCATGGTGTCGTCTTCATCATTTTGAGCTCATGGGGATGCTTGACGCGCTGCGGTGGCGATAGACGGATTCCAGCAGCTACTCTTCCAAATCCTGCTACGTTGCAATGTCCCATGGCTCGATCCTGGCGTATCACATGGAAAACATGGGCACCTCTCCATATCAAGGTGTTCACATGTCTCGCCTTCCAAGATAGATGTACGATGGCTGATCGGCTTGCCCGCCACAGTCTCCCACACGACGACTGGTGCGTCCTTTGCGAACATGTTCCTAAAGACTTGCAACACCTCCTCGCCGAATGCTCACTCTTAGGAAGTTTGGTATGAGGCGTTGTCTTGGTGCCGATCCACGGTATCGTTCCCCAGCTCGGTGATGAGCTTCTCCGAACGGTGGGCACTTTCTTGCACCAATGCCCCCACAATCCATCGCCGAGGCCTTTCCTCCATCATTATGCTCACGGCATTGTTCATCGGGTGCCACCGCAACACATGCATTTTTATGGCAAGAGACCGTGCATCTCACACCTACTAAAGGCGATCCAAGACGAAGCGCGTCTTTGGGCCAAATCCGGCACCAAAGGAATGATTGGCCTAGTGTATGCGATGTAGCCCTTTAGTTCTTTGGGCTAAGGAACCCGCTGCCTTCTTCTCTAGTCGCCATGCTTACGCCTCCTAACTCATGTATCACGTGATGTATCACCCCTTTGTGCTTGTTCAAACTCCTTCTATCAATAGAATGATACATAAGCTTCGTGTATTCGCCAAAAAAAAACCTCGAATACATCCTGACGTGAATTCGTAGATGAATTAAGTTAAGCTTGTGGATCGGTTCATTGTTTTAGAAGGGAAGGGATTCATTTTTTTTTAGGGAAAGCCATCATGGCTACAAGGGAAGGGATTCTTGTTCAAGATGCGCCACTGCACATGAGTCCTGCACGCTGGACACATACCGAACTAACAGTACCGCTGCATCATCAGCACTCACCTAATACCACAACAATCCACGCACATATATTCGATGCTGCTCAGATGCTGTACTAACCAAAAGCAACGGATTAACAAAGTTTTACAGGTGTGCATGTGAGTTTGTCTGTTCTTGACGGTACGGCAGGGCCCGCATGCAGACGCTAATCGTCAGCCGTCCGTTCGACGCATCGCTGTCCCTCGACGACAAAAACAAGCGAGTGTGATTAATCTACTTCTCCTTCGCCGACGATGGCTAATTATAGCATAATTAGACGTAAATTAAGCTACAGTGGCGGTACACATCGGACGACGATGGGCGTACGAATGGAATCTCGGTCGTTTTTGACATCATAATATGTACAGTAAGTAGTACGAGACGAGAGAGCACGTGCAAATGGCGAGCATCAAAGGGAGGAACGAAAGCAACGCACGCATTCTGGAGGCATCTATGTATGTTTGCAGCACGTACGCTCGTACGAAATGCATGCATGGCCTAAATTCCACGTTTTATAACATCAACACTTTGGAATTCACAGTATATTGCATGTGCGTGCACATTTACAGTTTGATACCATATACCAAGTCTCGAATTTGTACGCACTATAGTCATATAATATCATGTCATTCATCAGGCAATGTAATTAAGCGGGTGATTATGCTGGTCTTAGAGAAAATTTGGTAACTCGCTCTAGACAGATTAAAAGCATAGGAGTATACGTACATATGCAAGCCTGGGATATACTCTCTAAAAACTAAGAGCATCTACAGCCGGACCTCTCAAACACGTCTCAGCCGTCCGAACAGACCGATCACAAAAAAGTGACCAAACTGCCTCAAACGCCTGAGCTGACCAACACCTCCTATATCCAGCCCAAATATGGGGCGGATATGGGACTCCCAGGCGCGTCCGCCACGTCGGACTGACAAAAACGGTCCCACGCGGCCCTCTGGAAACCCCGCTGTCGAACAGACGTCTCCTCCGGTGGGGGGGGGGGGGGGGAGGGGGTGAACGCCGTGTGGCGCCGCTCCGGCTCCCCGCCCGAGGACAAATCCGGTCCTCTCTCCCGCTCCGCCGCTCTTCAACGGCGCCATGGTCCGTCAAAAGATAACCAGCTATGTGATGCTCACATCGGAGCGCAGGTACCGGATCGAGCAGGAGATCCGGGCGAGGCGCGCCACCCACCTCGTTGCAAGGCTGCCTTCGGACTCGCCGGAGCCGGAACAGGAGGAGGAGGGAGCGTAGCAGCAGCCCGCTCCGATGGAGGATGACCAGGTAGACGAGGAGGCGGAGCAGCCGGAGCAGGAGATGGCGCCGGCTCCGGGCTTCACCATGGACCAGGCGGAAGGGGAGTTCGCCATCGCTCAGGCAGACGAGATGGCGGAGCAGCATGCCATCGTGAAGTCCATCCAGGATAAGGCCTATGTGGAGGCCAACCGGCGCTTCATCCGGCATGAGCAGGCGGCGACCGACGCTCTTTTCGCCGAACTCGACGCGGAGATGGATTCAGAGGCCGACGCGGAGGAGCCGGAGGAGTAGGCGGACGAGCAGCCGGAGCCGGTCATGGAGACAGTCGACATCTCCGACGAGGAGTAGGGTAGTACGTAGTATGTAGATTTATTTATTTTTGCATGTTGTTGTATGGATATAAGATTTTTATTATGAGGTATCCGAATGTGAACGAGGAAATTTGAGGACTAACCAGTCAATGCCCGCAGACGTGCCCAGATGCATCTGCGGGCGTTTGAGGGTCCGGATTTGCAAACCGTGGCTGTAGATGCTCTAATATAAGACGTTTTAGATCACTGCCACGAATAGGTAAACACGTGTGGGTACATCCATCTACTAAAGTGATTAGGTAATTCCAACCACACTAAATCATGCTCATAATGACCACACTGTCGATCACTAGCTGTGTTTTGAATATGAACAGAAGTGCAAGACAAGGGACGGACTATACCTGATAGTTGACCATACATGAGTACGGCATCATGGTAACAGCAATTGGTCTACCAAATTAAGACCGGGTTCTCTTGGTTCACACAGCTAAAGTGGATTGTACAAATAATTGTGTCCCCCACCTTGCCTTCTCTGATCTCTCTGTTGCACCTCAACGGTTTCTAGCATATGAACTCTACTGGCCGTTGTACATACCACTTGGCGTACGACAGTACCATGTTGGGTAAACATAACCATTGTTGATCTTCTCCTCCCGCAAGAAGAAAACTCTACTTGCCTAGCTTCATGCAACACAATGCCCAAATTAAACTAAGACCAGTCTGCAAACGAAAACGTATATGTATCATATGTCCAAAAAAGAGAGGATGAGACATACCCGAACTAATTGGATCATAGTAACAGCACGCTAACCGCATAATGGTTTTGTGAGGAGAGCATAACTTGCAGTCATTTTAGCATCAATCATCATGTGTTTAAACAGATAACTAACTAACATGTACACTAGTTGAAGGCATAGGGTTTCGATGTAGTGCTCGATTTTATTTTGTGGGTCTTTATGGGATGGGAATTGAACATTTCCGTGCATGTGAAATTATTGTGTCATAACTAAACAAGGCTGGATGAATTGCCTGTCCCATAATTCTTGATGAATATTGGGCAACGTGGAATATGTCCATTCGCATGCATACGTATCCACTAGCTAGCAGCTAGCAAGAAAAGCTAGACCATTCATAACTGGCATCTTTTATTTGTGAGCACTCATCCTAGGACCCGATGGAGATACTCTTGGACAGGAAAAACGACGTCTGAACAAGACGCTGGCGTGCATGGCAGGAGGATACAATTATATCTACGTATACTACTGGAGGCCACGCGTACACTCCCTCTTCGAGCTACACCAGTGGACAGTTGTGATCTTAGCTAGCCTTGAGGATATGTAGACGAAAAGGAACGGACCGTGCAAATTGTCCAACAAAGATGGAGAGAATGGACCACGCATGCATGTAGATATCATGCATGTGATCTTCATAATGTATGCACGCGCGTGGGCATGCACCAGCTATACAACAAGTACAACAATACACAACCATATGAACCTGCAAAGAACTATTAATACGGCCGGGGGCAGCCAGCTAAAAATACAACAATACGCATTCATACACACAAGTCTTTATTATGTTTATATTAAAGTACTATTGTTTACAGTGATAGGCACGTACATAAATAAAATACGCGTATGTATCAACGTTTGCCAGCAGGACAAGCCGGTGTACGAGCGAGCACACTGATGTGTCATCGTACGTGTAGTCGTGTACGTACGCGATACATACAATTTTCTCAGGACAGTGTACGTGATGTATACAAGCATGAAGGGATTGACGGGATTACACGGATGTCGACGGGATACATGCACAGACAGGGCATGTATGGTGACACTGGAAAGAAACTAAGAAGAAGACTGTGCAGTGGTACGCCAGCGGCAGCTAGCTGCTAAAAGCGCTACACTACTAGTGACACTCATGCATGATGCATTCCATGGGCGGGGACCATGTGGGTGGAAGGTGCGGCCTCACATCACGTAGGGACAGGAGATTAATTAGTATTATTATTACGGATTGGACCCTCTTAATCAATTGATGGCTTGTCAACAAGGGTGGCCACTGGCCAGGGCCTGCAGGTTAACCACGGCCATAATTAATCAAGGGTTTTTTGTTCAGCATAACTAAGGTGGATAAGTAGGAGAAATATCGATAGCTCGATTGTGTGGCCTAGATGTGTACAGGACTGGAGCATGAATGGATCTTATATTATCATCAATGGTGAAAGAGTATATATATGCAAACCTTTTGAAACAAATTGTTGGCAAAAAAAGTCTAAGGGTTGTGCTTAATTATATGTATGATGTGCACTATATGACTTTCTTACGCGTATCCGAAAATACGGTGACGTGGCTCTCTCATGTGCCGTAGTTTGCACTTAGCTTGACTATACGAATAAGATCTCGGATACTAGAGTGGTAGTGCGAGTTGCAGTCATGCATGTACATATCCGGCACAGCATTAATTAGCTTTTGTTTACGAATTAAAAGGGGGTCATGGAAAGTGATGTTATCGTGGAAATGGAGCCCAGCCGTGCTGTCCGCTGTCATGTCCTGCTAAAAGTAGTAGGGTAATTTGGGACCCCCAACACTGACAACTAACTAATCATGCATTTGCAGCCTTTTGCTACTCCTAAATTGTGTTATTTTGTTATCTAAACTTACATGCTGACCATAATTAGGAGGCTATGCATATACGAGAGGGCAGAGGATAGAGTTTGGGAGAATCTGTCGGTTGGTACGTGTATATATATTACGCAAAGAACAATATTGTGTATTCTACACTCTTGTACCGTGTATATCATCATAATTAGTTTACGTCTGACTCGTTATCATTTTCTGAACTTGATGTTCCGCACACAAACAATGTCATAGTTGCATTTGATGCATAAATGTCATTTCTATGTTTGCGGACAGTTGTATTTTCTCTCAAGAGTAAGATTCATCTACCGTCAACGAGCCTTTTCGTCTCAATCAATATGGCCATTGTATACACGAAATTGCCAATATGTATGGTTACTATACTTCGGAGGTCCAATACGGTCACTAGCAGACCTCCTATACATATTAGTGTATGTACATTAGAAGGGCCCCACATGTCAGCAGCCATGGAACTCATGGGGTCAATCTCTGGCACGTCCCCGCCCAAGGGAAGTTGCGCCACCCTTTGTATCGCTGATGATGATCCATCCCAGCGTGGTATGTTGGCATGGGCGGATGTAACATGTTGCGTTACATGTCATCTCCGATATCCTCGTGCCAATTGACATCTAGGGTCAATGTGTGTTGCCGAGCACTACCACCTTATTTAGCAATTTAATGCATCGGTGATCTATACAACTTTTTTTTTTCTATCCCGTGCACATTTCTTGTTAATTGTTAATGGTGATAGATGGACGGAAGCTTAAAACTAAGGACCATAGAGTCACTAGATGTGGTGCTACAGGAGCAGCGTCGCACTGGTGCGAGCGATCCTAAATCGAACGACGTGATGGCATCATGGCAAGAGAGGGCAGAGATTTATGGGGATGGAGGGTGGACAAGGCTAACAGCATGTGGGCTAGTGACCATATAGAAGATGCATAGTGACCATATCGAACTCCGTTAGCAACCTTATTTGAATTACGCCATGGCCACAGCGGATCAGAAATACATGTTCATTGAGCGTAGATGCAACCTTAAAATTTGTATAAGAGATATGAGTCTCTACGTACATCTAACTAATCTCCATCTTAACTTATAACCTAAGCCCTTAGAATGAATAATGTAGCGCATTCTCTCCTTTACAGTTAATTTTAGCCCGTCAAAGCAAATGTGGAAACTTTTTAACCTCGTATTGATAATACTAGGAAAAATGCCAGTGCGTTGCAACGGGAGAAAAAAACATCACATCTCTAAGAATGATCAAGACCCTTCACTCAGGTCCACGTTCTCTATTTTAACATAGCAAATCAGCAATGTCATCACTTATCCTCCCACCCATCCCCCCTCCTTTATGTATGGTATATGTAATTGCAATGCTTTAAGATCTAAAGTAAGACTGGAAATCCTATTATCCATAATATTCTCACGATAGGTATCTGTCCTACTTGGTGATGCCCACAAATATTTGCATTACGATGAAAATAGCAAAGTATGTTTTATTAATTAATGATAGCATATGCATAAGAGCATTATTTTTGTCTTGCTGATATATGTGTTTCACTACTGGAATCAGGCACTTTGCCGTCTGCTATAGCAGACGGCAAAGGCATGCTTGGCGGACGGCAAAGGCTTTGCCGTCAGCCAGCAGACGGCAAACACTCCGGCCGAACGGCTGCCGGCAAAGGCCGCTTTGCCGTCTGCTGGCAGACGGCAAAGAACTTTCCTTCTTTGCCGTCTGCCAGCAGACGGCAAAGAGCGTGGACGGCAGACAAAAGGTACCAGCACCGTTAGGGGGCTAACGGCGATCTTTGCCGTCTGCTGGCAGACGGCAAAGACCTTTGCTTCTTTGCCGTCTGCCAGCAGACGGCAAAGAGTAGCAGCTGACGTCAGCTGTCGTCAGCCGTCAGCTGGGCCAACGCAGGCTCTTTGCCGTCTGCTGGCAGACGGCGAAGACCTTTGCCGTCTGCTGGCAGACGGCGAAGACCTTTGCCGTCTGCTAGCAGACGGCAAAGAGGCCAAATAGGCCAGCCCAGGTTGCACAGGCTGCTGCCACGTGGCCTCTTTGCCGTCTGCTAGCAGACGGCAAAGAGGCCAAATAGGCCAGCCCAGGTTGCACAGGTTGCTGCCACGTGGCCTCTTTGCCGTCTGCTGGCAGACGGCGAAGACCTTTGCCGTCTGCTAGCAGACGGCAAAGTGGCTATATTGCCGTTGTTGTTTTTTTTGTTAAATTCGATCAATTTCACAGATATATATATATATATATATATATTCATTTCAAAATATTTCAACAAGTACATATAGCCAACATATCCCTGCCATATGGATATGATCATCCAACACATATATACACCAAATGAAAAGTCCAACATATCCAACAATTAAGCAAAAGGTCCATATAGTTCCATCCATACATACATACATAGGTAGCAAGTTTGACATTGTTCATCCTACAAAATCAAAACAAAAAGGAAGCACAAGAAGAAGAGTAGACTCCATCAACGCAAGCTTCCTCATCGAAAGCAAATCTGCAAATTGGGAAAGAAGAAAGTTAGAAGAAGAAGAAGAAGAAGAAGAAGAAGACTAGAAGAAGAAGACTAGAAGAAGAAGACTAGCTAGAAGAAGAAGAAGAAGAAGACTAGAAGAAGAAGACTAGCTAGAAGACTAGAAGAAGAAGAAGAAGAAGAAGAAGAAGAAGAAGAAGAAGAAGAAGAAGAAGAAGACTAGAAGAAGAAGACTAGCTAGAAGAAGAAGAAGACTAGAAGAAGAAGAAGAAGAAGAAGAAGAAGAAGAAGAAGAAGACTAGAAGAAGAAGAAGAAGAAGAAGAAGAAGAAGACTAGAAGAAGAAGACTAGCTAGAAGAAGAAGAAGAAGAAGACTAGAAGAAGAAGAAGAAGAAGAATAAGGTTATTTTGTCATTTTGGAGGAAAATAAGCTAAGTCAATGTCATTTTGGAGCTAAACCAAGGTTATCATGCCATTTTTTACCTAAGTATGCTAAGTATGTCATAAATGAACTAAAGAAGCTAAGTATAAGTCATTTTGGAGCTATCCTAGGTAGTTATGCCATTTTTTAGCTAACTAAGCATATTAAGTCATTTAGGAGAAAAAATGCTAAGTATAGGTCATTTTATAGCTATCCTAGGTAAAGTATGTCAGTTTGGAGCTAAGTAAGGTTATTATGTCATTTTCGAGGAAAATAAGCTAAGTCAATGTCATTTTGTTGAATACCTAATAACATGAACTAATTAATAATATATATGTACATAATAATAATTGAATACCTGACATTACTAATATTAATCTTCATCGTCTATATATGCTCCGGGATCAATAAATGCAGAATCATCATCACTATCAGTAATGACGTGCTCATCAGCATCATCAATAAATGCATCAACATGTGGAAGGCCTCCTTTATGTAATCGGTCAAGCATTGACAGGTCATCCGCAGCAGTAACCTCTTCTTCTTCCGTCTCTTCTTGTTCCGGCTCAGGGGTGAAGTCGGATTCACTGTCGCTGTCTACCTCAATGTTCTGGGGTGAAGTAGAGCGGTTCTTGAAACGTTTTTTGGAAACACGTGTTTCTTGGAAGAATTCTCCTTCATATGTGTCTGGGTTAATGTGAGGGTCATAATCATCTTCATTGAGGGGAGGTGGTCTAAAATGTGGCGGCACATCATAAACGACATCCCAACCATTCAGATTTGGATCAATTTGGCAGGCCCACGGTAGATAGAAAACTTGGGTCGCCTGTTGAGCCGTAATATAGACATCGGGAACATCTAAATGGGTGCTTTGTTTGATTTCGACTAGCCCTATATGTTCATGAGTCCTTCTAGTCTCCTTTGGCTGGAACCAATAACATTTGAAGACTACGACGTTTGGTGGGTTTTCACCAAAGAATGTAAGTTCAAAAATTGCTTCAAGTCTTCCATAATACTCGACCCCTCCTTCGCCGACAGCGGAGACACAACAATTTATAGACTTTCGGTCGGCCATAGATAGCTCTTTGCCAAAAGTACGAAAGCGATACCCGTTGATGTCGTATTTGTCAAATGAACGGACCTTATAGTCAAAACCATTTGCGACTTGTCTCAATTCGGAGTCCATAGACTCTGCATTAGCCTACAAGTTTAATACGAAAGGATTGTTGCATTAGCCGCAAACTAGACGAAGAAATGAAATGGTCTAATGGAAATTACCGTTTGTTTGAACCAAGAGATGAAACCGGGATAGCCTCCTCCATGCTTTGCCAGAAGCTCATACTCTTCGATGGAATCCTTTTGGATCACCGCTCCATCCGAGAATTTGGCGACGTATCGACTGTATCACATATCCGGGAATAAGAGCATTTCAAAGGAATTAGAAGTTGCGAAACAATGTACCGAGAACTTACTCGATGTACGGCCGCACTTCTGTTAGGTTGTTGAAGATATACAACGAAATGGTCCGCCATTCTTCGACATCCAAC
The DNA here is from genome assembly GCA_039707655.1 of Elymus sibiricus. Classification (NCBI taxonomy): domain Eukaryota; kingdom Viridiplantae; phylum Streptophyta; class Magnoliopsida; order Poales; family Poaceae; genus Elymus; species Elymus sibiricus. The sequence continues at coordinate 86,049,916 of CM077663.1, forward strand.
GGTAAGTAATTAGAAGCACCGGCTGGTGCGAGCTTCCCTTTGAATAGGCTGAGGTTGGATCGACCTTTTTCACGGTCGCCATCATTGTACCGAGGCTTCGGATTATGCAAATGACGATTCTTGGCTTTGTAGTGTGCTGTCACGAAGTTTGCGGCCTCCTCAGTAATGAATGCCTCGGCCATCGATGCTTCAATTCTATGTTTATTTTTACATTTTGCTCGAAGCGTCTTCTGCATCCTCTCAGTTGCGAAGCACCAACGATTTTGCACGGGCCCCCCCAATCTTGCCTCGGTCGGGAGATGCAAAATCAAATGCTGCATTGGATTAAATAATCCCAGTGGAAAGATCTTTTCTAACTTGCAGATCAACTCCGGCGCCAACTCTTCCAGTTCGTCTAGCACGTCAGGCGATAGTTCTTTCGCACAAAGAGCACGGAAGAAATAGCTCAGCTCTGCCAGTACTAGCCATTCATCCTCAGGGATAAAGCCACGCAACATCACCGGCATTACCCGCTCAAGCCATATGTGCCAATCATGACTCTTCATACCAAATATTTTCAATTTGTCAAGACTCGCTCCCCTCTTTAGATTCGCTGCATACCCATCGGGGAACATCAACTGCATTTTCACCCACAAGATCATTTCCCTCATAGCTGGCCTTCCAAGATTGAACCATGCCTTTGGCTTCCTCCAGTTCTTATTTCCTTTCGGTTGTCGCATGTTTTGTAACGGTCTATCACATAGAGCCTCTTGATCGACTCTAGCCTTAGGGTTATCCTTTGACTTCCCCTCTATGCCGAACAATGTACCAAAAAGGGCCTCGGCGATATTCTTTTCAGTGTGCATCACGTCGATGTTGTGTGGGCAAATGAGGTCTTTAAAGTAAGGCAGATCCCACAAGCATATCTTGTGAGTCCAGGCGTGTTCCGAATTATACCCTTTGAAATATCCTGGACGCTCTGGATTAGGCTCGAGAGCGTTTAACTGATCCAGGGCCTGTTGGCCTGTCAATGCAGGTGGTGCAGAGTTTTTGACAACTCTACCTTTCATGAAATTTTTCTTGTCTTTTCTGAACTTATGGCTAGGATCCAGGAACTGTCTATGCAAGTCGAAGCAAGAATACTTGCGACCCGCCTGCAGCCAACGGAACTGAAGAGCTGCCTTGCATGTGGGGCACGGGAACCTTCCATGCACACACCAGCCAACGAATAGCGCATACGCCGGCAAGTCATGCGTCGAGTACATGTACCACACATGCATTTTGAAGTTTTGTTTTGTAGCGGCGTCATATGTCTTGATCCCATTATCCCAAGCTTCTTGCAATTCATCCTTAAGCGGCTGCATGTACACATTCATATTCTTCCCCGGATAGTTGGGCCCTGGAATTATCAACGTCAAGAAAATGTTCTTTCTTTTCATAATCTCTCCGGGGGGGAGATTGAATGGAATGACAAATACAGGCCAGCAACTGTATTGGGTTGCCGTCATACCAAACACTTGGAACCCATCCGTGCTGATGGCGACTCGAGGATGCCTTGGATCTGCCGCTTTGTCCTTATGTAAAGCATCGAAGTGCTTCCACGCAAAAGCGTCTGAAGTGTGTCCCAACATCGGATTCCCATCTGCATCTAGTTCGGTTCTTTTGCCCAATTTATGCCACGTCATCTGTCTGGCCGTCTCTTCGACCATGAAAAGACGTTGAAGTCTTGGTATGATTGGCATATACCGAAGAACATTAACTGGGATTTTGGTCTGACTCTTCTCACCCATACCGTTGTCTACCACAACATACCTGGAAGACTTGCAAATGGGACAATAGTTGAAGCCCGCATACTCAAGCCTAAATAAGGCACATCCATTCTCACAGGCATCTATCTTCTCATAGGGCATCTTAAGCGCACGTAGGATTTTGTCCGACTGGTACAGGTTTGCTGGCAATACATGGCCTTTGGGTAGAAAGCGTCCAAATATCGTCATCATCGCGTCGTAGCATTCTCTGCCCAGGTTGAACTGAGCCTTGAGAGCCATTACTTGCGCGATGGCATCCAGCTGACAAAGCTCAGTGTGCTCGTAGAGAGGACGTTTTGAAGACTCCAACATTTCATAGAAGGCCTTTGCAGATTCCTCCATCTCATCGTCCGAATCCCGAGCATCATCAAAGTCTTGCACCATGTCTTCGATCCCGGTACCATGCTCGTCGGTGCGACGACGAACCACCTCAGCTCTGGCACGTTGGGCAGACTCACCATGAAATCTCCACACCGTATAATCAGTCGTAAAACCCCACTTCTGCAAGTGTTTACACATTTCATCCCGTGTCCACTTTTTATGGTTGTCGCACCAGACACAGGGGCACCAGGTTATTTCCTGGCCATTTGCAAATGCGGCGCTCAGAAACTCCTTGGTTTTTGTTAACCATTCAATGGTCATTTCTTTCTGACTAGGGTGACCGGTGTACATCCAAGCACGATCACTCATCTTGCCTACCTACTAAACACACAAGAAATATATATATAATTCATCATCTATATTCATCCGTTAATCAAGTTTGTTAGTTTTATTACGTCCATGCAACCTAGACGCTAGTAGGTAATGATAGGTCCTAATCCCACCCGAGTATGTGTAGATTGGGTTCGTTTTCCCATGCTCTGCTCCGGATCCGAAGCAAAATTTCGGCAGCACCTCCCCGCTGTTCTCCTGATACACGTCTCGGCAATAAGCAGAGAGGATGTGTACCCGGAGAACAACAGGGAGGCACTGACAAAATTCTGCATCGGATCCGGAGCAGAGCATATGGGAAAACGAACCCAATCTACACATACTCGGGCTGTCCATGGATAACGTTGGACAATTCGAAAGAATCACGGTTATAAATATGCAAATGCATGCATATTTATAGATGTAACCCTTTCGAACGGGAGACGCATAGTGGTCACGCATACTGATGATTCAATCTACCTACAGCTAGCAAGTTTCATCGGCACGAAGACCGGAACAGAGCAAATGAAGAGGGAGGAGGAGATGTCATTTGTGCTCACCCACGAACGCAGGGGCGGAGCTCGTCGAACGCACGGGGAGGTCGTCGAACACCAAACCCTCGCATCGATGAAACAACTGCACATTTAAATCCACCCGATCAACACAAATATATATGATGTTTTTCATAACAAAATCGGAAATTATATGACCTAACTCATAATTCACACATATATGACCCCGTCGGCCTCTGGAAGGCCGAAGAGCACCCTTTCGGTCAACAGGAGGCCGAAGAGGTGTCGGGGGTTGGGGGTGTCGTGTCAGGGTGTCGGGGTGTCATGGTGTCGGGGTGTCGTGTCGGGGTCGGGGTGTCGTGTCGGGGTCGGGGTGTCGTGTCGGGGTCGGGGTGTCGGGGGTGTCGTGTCTGGGTGTCGTGGTGTCGGGGTGTCAGGGGTGTCGGGGTTGGGGTGCCGTGTCGGGGTCGGGGTGTCGGGGTGTCCGGGTCGGGGTGCCGTGTCGGGGTCGGGGTGTCGGGGTGTCGTGTCGGGGTCGGGGTGTCATTTGTGCTCACCCACGAACGCAGGGGGTGTCGTATCGGGGTCGGTGGTGCCGTGTCGGGGTGTCGGGGTGTCGTGTCGGGGGTCGGGGTGTCGGTGGTGTCGTGTCCTCGGCGACCCTCGACTCCTTTTCCCCTCGATCCTCGGTGGTCGGGGGTCTTCTTCTTCTTCTTCTTCTTCTAGCCTCGACCCCTCGACCCTCGACCCTTGACCCCTCGATCCTCGACCCCTCGGCGACCCTCGACCCCTCGATCCTCCTCCTCCTCCTCCTCTTCTTTTCTTCTCCTCCCCCTTTTCTTCTTCTCCTCCTCCTCCTCCTCTTCTTCTTCTTCTTCTTCTTCTTCTTCTTCTCCTTCTTCTTTTCTTCTCCATCCCCTTTTCTTCTTCTCCTCCTCCTCTTCTTCATCTTATTCTTCTTATTCTTCTTCTTTTCTTCTCCTAATAATTTTTTTTCAAGAACTAACCTAACTAACATAGAAACTAACCTACCTAACCTAGAACTAACCTAACTAACCTAGAACTAATCTAACTAACCTAACTAACAGTAGTAACTAACCTAACTAACAGCAAAAAAAGAAAAAAACAGGGGGGAGAGCTCACCGGAGTGGGGCGGCGGGGCACCGGGGCGGCGAGGGCGGCGGGGCACCAGGGCGGCGTGGGCGTCGGGGCGGCGGGGCGCCTGGTTGTCGGGGCGGCGGGGCGGCGGGGCGCTGGGCCGCAGGGGCCGCGGGGCGGCTAGGCGTCGGGGGGGTGTCGGTGGCGGCGCGCGGCGGGAGGCGGGCCAGGGCGGCGTGGGGTCGGGGCGGCGGCGGGGTGCGGTCGGGGGCGGGGGGGCGGTCAACGGGGCAAGCTCCAGGGGGCGGGGGGGCGATGCGGGGCGGCCGGCAACGGGGCGGGTGCCGGGGGGGCGGTGCGGGGCGGCGGAGGGGGGGCGGCGCGGGGCAGCGGAGGGGGAGGGGCGGGGGAGCGGAGGCCGGCGGCGGCGGGAACGAAAATTAAAAGGGGAGAGAGAAGAGAGAGAGGGAGAGAGAGAAGAGAGAGAGGAGGGGGGGTAACGGCCGTTAGGGGGTTGTTTTCTTTGCCGTCTGCCAGCGGACGGCAAAGTTTCTTTGCCGTCCGCTAGCAGACGGCAAAGAGGTGGGGTGGGCCGTTGCAGTTAACTGGCCTCCACTGGGCCCCACCCCACCTCTTTGCCGTCTGCTAGCGGACGGCAAATAAACTTTGCCGTCCGCTGGCAGACGGCAAAGAGCTGGCGGATGGCAAATAGTGTCTTCGCCATCTGCCAGCTCTTTGCCGTCTGCTTTCCGAAAGCTGACGGCAAACAACCTCTTTGTCGTCTGCCAGCAGACGGCAAAGAGCTGGCAGATGGCAAAGTCCCTGATTCCAGTAGTGTTTGCATTTGTAATCTAAGTGAATTCTTAATTTGGTGGTAGACATATTAGATAGCTCCATCGAAATCAATCAATTTGTAAGTACATTCATAACAAATGTTCAAGGTTGCATATCGGCATCAATATTCTTAAAAAGAACATTATCAAAACAATTTAAAACAATATGAAAATCAAAGCTAAGCCATTGGCTTATGTAAAGCTTGTATCAACTAAATTGTACATTTTTCATACATCAGAAACATTTTTTATATACACGTTTAATATTTTCCAATTTCATGTTCTACATTTTTCTAAATATATTTAGGTTTGACATTATCCAAATACATGATTAACATTTTTGAAAAATTATATTTTTTATGCTACTTTGTTCCATACACATTGTATATTTTTGTATACGTTTTGCTTTTACATCGGAGACATTTTTCTATGCATATTTAATATTTTCTAAATGGATGATCAATATTTTTAAAAATAAGTGAAAAACATATAATATTATTTTTCCGTTCAAATTGTACATGTTTTGCATCTAATGGAAACTTTTTTCTATTCAAGTTGGACATTTCTTTAATGCATGATTAACATTTTTTCAAAGTTTGTGTATGAGTGATTTTTATAAATAAAATATTCAAAGTTTATCAAAATAAAGCCAAAAAAAGAAAAAAGAAAACGAATGTAGAAAAAGTGAAAAAAAAAGAAAAAAAAGCGCTGAAGGCCGGCCGAATCGGGCAGCTGGCTGGCGAGGCTAAGGGAGAAAACGAAGAGAAGAAAAAGGAAGAATGGGAATCGGGTAGAAGAGCCATCGTCCAACCAGTTGGGATAGCCATGCACTTGTCTTAAAGTTGAGGACCACCGCTTCTTGAATTAGAAGAATCGCGCGACTTAAAAAACGAATCGTTTCCTTCACTTACCGATGGCATAGGGGGCTAAATTCATACGAACTTTAGGGGTAATTTCCGTGACGGACGACCAGAAGTTATCCCTGCTTTATTATTAGGTAGAGATAATAGAATCTTGAATTCCATATAAAGCTGTGGATTATAACAGATATTTCATTTTACCATATTGGAATGAAATAGAAGTGCCAACCATGGGCAGTTTCCTGCGATTAGAGAACATTTTACACATGATGTCGCCTTTCACCAAGGACGCAACATCTATTACTGGTTTTGTGGGTGTCTATCGTTGAGACTTGAGAGTGAAGGGAGAAAGAAAGAGACTAGAATAGAATTAAGGTCGGACACGGGCACTTTTCGCGTTACATGGATATACTAGGCTGGAGAAGTGATGCCAATCGCATGAAAGCAAATTCTCGGGAATACTACATGAAAGCAAATTCATATAAGCCATTTGTTTGCCATGAAAAGGACGACGGCGAGAGAGGCATGCATGGATGTCGTCCTTAATTACATTTTTTAACCCTAGAAGACTACATCAGGAAGGTAAGAGACAGCTACAAATGGTTGGGCAATCATGGTGTAGTCTTGATGAACAATTTGTAGTTGATTAAAAAGGTGATTCTGCTCCGGTGCTCCCCCTGGAGTGAACGTTCAGCGCGAGAAACACAAGGACGGCCCAGATGCGTCGATGGCCGTTCGTAACGAGGGGCACGATGGTCATTTCAGGTGGGCGTAGAGCGCGCGTAGACCAGTCGTAGAGCCCTGTACGAGCCCGCGCCGGCCCGTGTACTATTGTACGCCGGGCGTGTACGTGTATTATACGGTGGCGTTTGCGTTTCCCCGCGGTCGTGCGCGTGCACGTGTGCGTGGATAACTTCCAAAAAAAGGCCGACAGTATAAGAGGAGGGGAACCGGCACCGGCCGCATCGCCCACCCATTTCCCCCAAATCCAAATTGCCTCCGTCTCCCTCCTCTCTCCTCTGCCTCATCGTCTCCCTCACCGGCCACCCCACCTGCTCGCTCACCACCACCGCCTCCCTCTCTCGTCCTGCTTGCTTGTGGCTCCGATGGAGCAAGGACGTGGCAAAGCCGCCGTCGCGGAGGGAGATGTGAAGAAGACGGGTGCGGAGACCGCGGCAGATGCCGTGCAGGCCTGCGTCGGCGCTGCGGGTGCGGGAGGTGCTGCATCCCCACGAGCTGGATCTCCGGTCGCTGCGGCGGCGGATCTGGAGGAGAAGAAGGTGGCCGTGTCGGACTCCGCCGTGCCGGAGCTGGGCGTGACGGAGTCGAGCGGCGCGTCTCATGGACCTGCGGAGGCCGGCGGCGAGCACGTGGACCTGCAGGTAATCGTCTCCAGCAGTCCCCTCCGTTGCTACTTACTCGTGTTAAGCAGTAGATGTAGGTGTTAGGGTTTTATTTGTTGCTACTAGTTGCTGCATCCCCTTCTTATAATTGGGGTTTTTTATAGTCAATGCTTAATGTCATTAGATTTTGTGATTGAATGATCCAGTAGATGTAGGAGTTAGGGTTTTTTAATTAGATGTATAGTTAGGTTTTTTTTGTATTGGATTCATTTATAGCCAATGATATATGTAATTAAATTTTGTGATTGAATGATCCAGTAGAAGTAGGAGTTAGGTTTTTTTAATTAGATGTTGGAGTTAGGTTTTTTAATTAGATGTTGGAGTTATATTGAAGTAGTAGTCAAATTTGCAGAAGGGTGGCCTCAAAAACATTAACATGGCCTTGAAATATTGTTCTTGTACAAAATTCTATAAACAAAATGTTGTAGGCAGGCCTATTGTCCAGCCTCATAAAATTAACCTGGCCTGAGATTTTCCTCTTGTACAAAAACTTATGATGAATTACAAAAATATGCAGGTGGGATGTCACCATTGTAAAACTATTAAGTAATTATTCCAAGGCAGGATCCTAGTATGCCTAGGAAGCTAGGAGCAACAAAATATACTATCTTTTTTCATTAAGTGGTGTGGAGGAAATTCCCTCAAAAGAAAAGTGTTGGGTTAATTCAGGGAATGTCAAGAATCCAGCTTGGATTTTCATTAGCAAAGACTTACAGAAATTAAATGACCCCCTCCGATAAGGAAAGCATTTATGAAGGAAAGCATTTATTTGTTGGTTGATTGCTTAGATTCTGTATTTCATAAGGAAAGCATTTATTTGTATGTACATATCAATGAACTTGTATCATGATAACCCTACTGTTTAATATCTAGATAGCTTAATTTATAGTCTATCAATTAGTTGTTGAAATATACATACTATGTCTAACTAGTGCACTTTTTCAATATAGTTTGGAGCTTTCCTTCATTATGCAAAAACAAATTGTTTAGGTAGCAATTAATCATTGCATAATGGGGTCATCGGATATATAGGAAGAGTATGGGTTGGTGCAAACTTCTAAATGAAAAAAAACATGTTGAAGGCACTTCATGCCAGTGGTATTGGTGCCCAACTCTGGCATTATAGTTTCAAGGACTAGAGTCAGCATGACCTAAATTTTTAGTTTGACCAAGCTAGAATTGTAGAATGCTTCACCTTTGGATACTGTATAATTTTAGGTAAAAGTACAGTTTTAGGTAATTAGAAGCACATTGCTGAATGCTTGACCTTTGCATACTGTGTTATGTAGTTAGTAGTAATTGAATTAATTATATTGCAGGAAGAGGAAGCTGCTGGCATGAAGAGGAAGCTGGCCATGACTGGGTTCACGGACCCGTATGAGTCTGACTCTGACGTCGACGCCATGTATGAGGTAACCCCAACTAGATTTTTTGTCTCTTCATTAATTTGTATGAGATGTTGTTTGTTGATAAAGCCCTATATGAATGCCTTTAAATTGGATTTTTGTGTTGTTTATTCATTAATATCATAAAGTTGTGTTGTTTGTTCATTAATTAGCTCTAAATGGGATATTTGTGGTCTTTGTTCATGAAACCATATATGAATGCATATAAATGGAAATATTCTGTTGTTTGTCCATTAAATTGTTTTAAAATGGAATTTTTTTTTCTATTTTCATTTAATTCCTGTAAAAGTTGTGTTGTTTGTTCATTATTTAGCTCTAAATGGGATATTTGTGGTCTTTCTTCATGAAACCATATATGAATGCATATAAATGGAAATATTCTGTTGTTTGTTCATTAAACTCTTCTAAAATGGAAAATTTTCATATATTTTCATTTAATTCCTCTAAATTGGAGTTTTCTGTTTTCAAGTTCAGTATAAGCACTATATGAATGCATCTACATGGGAGTTTTTTGTAGTTTGTTAATGAAATTGATGTAAATGGTAATTTACTGTTGTTTGTTTAATTAAATTACTGTACATGGCTATTTTCTTTGTTTGTTCATTAAATTCCTGTAAATGGCAATTAACTGATGTTTGTTCATTACATTCCTCTAAATGGGAAGTATGTGTTGTTTGTTCAATAAGGCCTATATGAATGCATAATGTATTTATGCAGTTCATTTGTGTGTGCAGTATAACTCTGGAGATGATGTGGACGACGGGAACAAAGAGTCCTTCATTGAGAAGGAAGCCCGGAAGATCAGGGAGAAGGGGAAGGCGGCGTACTTCAAGTGGGGCAAGTTCAGGTGCCCATACTACACCACAAAGCCAAAGCCCAAGGATGGGCTTTATGAGCACCTTATGTCGCATGCACGCGGTTTAGCGACGAGTGCGGACGACATCAAGATCAGGGCAGAGCATGCAGCCCTCCTGAAGGCTCTGGGTCCCATTTAGTCACCCTCCATTATGTAGATGCTGTGAAGCTGGATGTGGTACTCATCATCAGTATGTTTGATGATGTTTTACTTTTGCGCAAGTGCATGTGGTTGTGAACTGTTGGAAGGTTGTTCTAGCTGAAGTATGAAAGACTCTAATTAACGTACTATGTCTCTGAACTAGATCTACTATCTACATGCACTGGAATCTGTTTAGCTATGCTTTGTTTCAGTGTATATATTCTGAGTTTAGGTGCTGCAATGATCACGGTAGCTGCTTCAATGTTGATTCACTGATCAGACATGTTGCATAGAGTTCCCATGCTGTGGCCATGTGCAACATGCTGTGCCCCATTCGCAAAGCGTACAAAATCATAGATTGTGGCCATGTTGCAAAACATTTAATATTCCATTTGAAATATGTTACAAAATTTTGAAAATCTGAAATATTGCAGTGAAATTTTGGACCATCTTCAAATGACCCCAAAATTGTTCCAAAATAGTTGTCTCATTAATTGTGGTACATGGGGTTTAGTAAAGTTAGTGATAATTGTACATCCTGACACATTCCATCATTCAATCATTTGAATAAGCCAAAAGTTCAAATATTACTTCATTTAAACAACTATTCCAATAACAGAGCAAATATTCCATCATCAAATGTGTGAAGGAAATAAAATGTAAATTTACAACAATATTATAATAGTAATTTTTTAAAATGTAGTTATCAATGCCCCCTTAAGGTATAGTCCGATGTTTTCCACAGTCATTCTACAGGGCAGTATAAATTGAAAAAAATTCAAAAAAATGTAAAATCTTCAAAACCTAGCTATGTTTGTGTAAAAGAACATGTGTGCAAAATTTAAGGTCATTTGAAGGAGGTCAAAAAAATCACCGCATTACGGAGGGACCATTTGGTCCACTTAAGCCAGTTTTTGTAGAAAAGGTGATTTTTTGGACCATCTCCAAATGACCCCAAATTTCTTATACATGGTCAAATACATGTGCCAAACATGGCTATGAAAGAAGATTTCAAAATAAATTTAGTTATCAATGCCCCCTTAAGGTATAGTCCGATGTTTTCCATAGTCGGTCTACAGGGCAGTATAAATTGAAAAAAAATCAAAAAATTGTAAAACCTTCATAACCTAGCTATGTTTGTGTAAGAGAACATGTGTGCAAAATTTAAGGTCATTTGAAGAGACATGTCACATATGAAAAAAAAATGAAATTTAAAAAAAAACCCGCCTACTAGCAGGAGAGAATTCACACACCACGGCTAGAAACCCAACAATATGGGCCAGGTTGCAGGCCCGTGGTTCACGTATCTCTTCTGCTAGTGGGCTCCACAGGGCAGAGAGGCACTGGTTAGGCTATGTGCTGCCTGCTTTAGAGGAACTTGAGAGGGATAGCTCAGCCCGGTATATAAACCGGTGCGAGCTCCTCTCCGTTGGCGAGGTGGGACTAAACTCCCACCACCCTTCGGCTGTGCCCGGCGCGGCTCTGCCTTGGGCCCAATTTGGCTGGGCTATCCCAGGCCAGCGTCACCCGCGCGCTCAATTGTTATATAAATTCTGCTGGGATGTCCCTTCGGCCCAATTTCTGTTTTATATTATCTTTTATTTTACTTCATAATTCTAATATTTCTTTTCTGTTCTATATTTGAAATAATTTTAAATCATATCTATTTTTTTATTTTTTTTTCTTCTGAGAGTTTTATAATTAAAAAAAGTACCGAAAATGTTGTGTTTTATTTCACTTGTTCATTCTAATATTTCTTTTTTTTATTTCAAATATTTTAAAAAATGTAAGATAATTTGTTGTGTTTGATTCTACTTCATAATTGTAATATTTATTTTCTGTTCTATATTTCAAATAATTTTAAATCATATCTAGATTTTATCTTTTATTCCGTATGATAGTTTTAAAATTAAGAAATGTACGAAAAAATGTTGTAATTTTTTTCACTTCTTCATTCTAACATTTCTTTTATTTTTTATAATTTAAATAAATGGACCACATTGGCCATGTGCAAGCAGGACCATTCGGGTCTGCCGGAGGGCAAGTATCGTTGATTTCCGACACTCGATGCATTTTCGTGGGGCCCTGCTTCGGTCATGCAGACATGGTGCCAAATTTTTGTAAACTTTCATGCATGCAATCACCAACACCATGTGTAACCAGCACTGTTCGGGTCTACCGGAGGCCACCTCCGAAGGACGTTTTTTTTTTCAACTCCACAGAATGACCCAAAACTTTTTCCACACCCAGGCATGGCATTCACAAGCATGCATGCCAATTTTCAACAATTTTCCACGTTGCATGCATTTTCTACGGTTTTCGAGAGGAAAATACCCGAAAACAACGCCCGGACGTGATGCAACGTGCGTTTGGTGTCCGGATTTGTCGAAATCTTGCGTGGGGCCCTGCTTCGGTCATGCAGACATGCTGCCAAATTTTTGTAAACTTTCATGCATGCAATCACCAATACCATGTGTAACCAGCACTGTTCGGGTCTACCGGAGGCCACCTCCGAAGGACGTTTTTTTTTCAACTCCACAGAATGACCCAAAACTTTTTACACACCCAGGCATGGCCATCACAAGCATGCATGCCAATTTTCAACAATTTTCCACGTTGCATGCATTTTCTATGGTTTTCGAGAGGAAAATACCCGAAAACAACGCCCAGACGTGACGCAACGTGCGTTTGGTGTCCGGATTCGTCGAAATCTTGCGTGGGGCCCTTCTTCGGTCATGCAAACATGGTGCCAAATTTTTGTAAACTTTCATGCATGCAATCACCAACACCATGTGTAACCAGCACTGTTCAATGGTAAATCTTGGATAGATTCTGTGACCTATCAGTGCTCATTCAGAACTGAGACTAAGAAAAAATGGCTATAGGGGATATTTCAAGAACAAGAAGTATGAGTATGTTGACATAATTTCAGTAGTAGTCATATGAGTTGCAAAAAAATGCAATACCAAGGCCTACTGTTCAAGCAGTTCAACCTTTAAATGCAGTACGAAGGCTCTTTAATATAAAATTTGTACACATTTTATAATGAACTTCCAAGCAAATATGGATACATTTGCAGAAGGGTGGCCTAAAAACATTAACATGGCCTTGAAAGATTGTTCTTGTACAAAATTTTATAAACCATGAAGTAAATATTCCAAGGCAGGATCCTAGCAACAAAATATACTATCTTTTTTCATTAAGTAGTGTGGGGGAAATTCCCTCAAAAGAAAAGTGTTGGGTTAATCCATGGAATGTCAAGAATCCAGCCTGGATTTTCATTAGCATTTATGAAGGAAAGCATTTATTTGTTGATTGATTGCTTAGATTCTGTATTTATAAGGAAAGCATTTCTTTGTATGTACATATCAATGAACTTGTATGTTGATAACCCTATTGTTTATTATCTAGATAGCTTAATATATAGTCTATCAAATAGTTGTTGAAATGTACATACCATGTCTAACCAGTGCACTTTTTCAATATAGTTTGGAGCTTTCCTTCATTATGCAAAAACAAATTGTTTAGGTAGCTTTATTTGTTTATCTGTAGGTTTCATATTAAATTGTTTTTGCATTGGAAAATATATTGACAATATTGGTCACTTGCAACATACCTTTGTGGCATTGGCCAGGGCATAAAAAATTCAAAAAAAATCAAAACATTGTGAAACCTTTGAAACCTATCTATGTTTGAGTAGTAGATCATGTGTGCAAATTTTGAGGTGATTTAGAGGAGGTCAAAAAAATGACCTCATTTCGGACAGACCGATTGGTCCATTTTTTGTAGCAAGGTCATTTTTCCCACCACCTCGAAATGACCTCAATTTTTGCAGGCATGATCTCCTTGATATAAATAGAAAGAATAGGAAAGATTTCCATTTTTTATAATTGTTTACAATTTATAGTGGCTCGGTGAAGCCGCGTGTTTCGAACTGGCATTGGCCAGGGCATAAAAAATTCAAAAAAAAATAAAAAAATTGTGAAACCTTGGAAAACTATCTATGTTTGAGTAGGAGATCATGTGTACAAATTTTGAGGTGATTTGGAGGAGGTCAAAAAAATGACCTCATTTCGAACGGACCGTTTGGTTCACCTAAGCCAGTTTTTGTAGCAAGGTCATTTTTCCCACCACCTCCAAATGACCTCAATTTTTGCAGGCATGATCTCCTTGATATAAATAGAAATAATATGAAAGATTTCCATTTTTTATAATTGTTTACAATTTATAGTGGCTCGGTGAAGCCGCGTGTTTCGAACTGGCATTGGCCAGGGCATTAAAAATTCAAAAAAATAAAAAAAATGTGAAACCTTGGAAACCTATCTATGTTTGAGTAGGAGATCATGTGTGCAAATTTTGAGGTGATTTGGAGGAGGTCAAAAAAATGACCTCATTTAATATAATTTTCTCTTGAGTTATGTTGTCATGGAATATTTGCAATTTTCTGTAGATGATGGCACACATATAACACACATGGTTGTGCTTGAAATTTCCAGAAAAAATGCGATTAAGTAGTACTTATCCCTCCCCACCGCCTAGCAAAATGGTAACGTGTCCACTCCCACTATAACTGCCACCGCCCACTCACCCCGCGTCGCTTCGCGCTCCCCTCCCCCTCCCCCTCCCACTTCCACTAGATCGAGAAAACCCCCGTCGGCGGCGATGGAGAGCAGCCTTGGCTGGCGGCAAGCCAAGGAGGACCTCGCCGGCGGAGATGAGGGGTGGCGTGCGCAGCTCAGGGAGGTGTGCAAGTGGTTCCCCAGCACCCAGATGCTGGTCAGCCACGCGCGTGGCCTCGCCAAGGTGCTGACGGACGGCGAGAAGAAGCGCGCCTTCCCCGACGGCCGCGGTGTGCCGCCGGCCGTCCTCCTCGTCTGGGCAATGCGGGAGGCCACCCTAAGTGCTGACCCTCGTCAGCGCGCAAGGTGGTGGATGTACCGCTCGATGTCCTCTCTGCCGCAGCAGCCGGACCCTGCGCGCGTCGCGTCGAGGGCTGAGCGCGTCTCCGACGTCGAGCTCGCCATCCCAGCGCCCGTCATCCCCGAGCAGATGGAGGTTGTGGTCATTCATGAAGACGACGAGGAGGACGCCGTGCAGATGGTTGTGCCGCTCGCTGTCGAGGGTGGGAGGACCATGCCCATCGACGTCGACCTCCTTCGGATGTCCCTGACATCATCAAGATGGAGGTGCAGGAGGTGGCCGAAGAGCAGCTCACCCAGGTGAAGAAGAACAAGGAGAAGAAGACTCCGGTGCGCCGCTCCCCCCGCCTGAAGAAACTGAAGAAATAAGCACTTCAGTTTATCTGAAGAAGTAGCACTTGTCTGAAGAAGTGCTACATTTATCTGAAGAAGTAGTTAGGTATGCTGATATATGTGTCAACATATAAGTTAGGAATATTTTTATGTTAGGTACGCTGCTATATTTCAGCATATAAGTTATGTAATCAGTCTAAATTTGGTCAGTTAAAACCATCTGATTTTAATTATGCTGCTATCTCAATGTTTATTATCTGAATGTTCATTTGTTCTGCTATGGTTTGTCAGTGTATATTTTCTCAATGTATGTGCTGAAACGATCACACATCTGAATGTACCAAAATTATGAAAGGAAAATATATGAATGTACAAAAATAATATACAGAAATAAATGTTTGAAAGGAAAATATATGAATGTACAAAAATGACTTTGGGCATCCTCACATGGTGGCAATGTTTGGTCCAAACATTTTTCAAATTTTGTCAAATTTCTATTTTAAATAAAATAGAAAAATTGAATTATTCAAACTTATGAATGTACCAAAATTATGAAAGGAAAATATATGAATGTACAAAAATAATATACACAAATAAGTGTCTGAAAGGAAAATATATGAATGTACAAAAATGACTTTGGGCATCCTCACATGGTGGCAATGTTTGGTCCAAACATTTTTCAAATTTTGTCAAATTTCTACTTTAAATAAAATAGAAAAATTGAATTATTCAAACTTATGATAATCTGTACTACATGTATTTCCATTTGTATTATATTTAAAGTACAAATGTGTGTCAAAAAAATAATTATGGAAAAAAATGGCCCACCTAATTAGGCAGGATATTTCCCAACAACCTCGGCCTCCGTACGACTAGAAACCCAGACAAATGGGCCAGGACGCAGGCCCGTGGTGCAGGAACATGTCCTGCCAGTAGGCCCCACAGGGCAGAGAGGAAACAGAGTACTGCATCGGCTGGCTGGTGAGAGAGGCTCATGAAAACCCACTCGCACCCGCGTATATAAACAGGTGCGGGGCTCTCTCGCTAGGCGAGGTGGGACTAAACTCCCAGCCCCAGCACCCGTCAGCTGTGGCCGGCGCGGCTCAACGTTGGGCCCAAAGCTGGTGGGCTGCACTGGGCCAGCCTCCCCCGCGCGGAGTGGTGCTTAGTAAGTTTTATTTTCTTTTCTGTTTCATATTTCAAATATGTTTAATTCAAATCTAATTATATGTTGTCTTTTAAATAAAAACAAAATTGCATGATTATATGTTGTCTTTTAAATCAAATTTGAAGTCAAATATTTTTATATCAAATATATTTTTCCTCTCATATTTCTTCGTACAGTTATAAAAAGCAAATATGCATGTTTGTATGTTATCTTTTATTTCACTGATTAATTCTAATATTTCTTATCTATTTTCTATTTGTGTTTAAAATATTTTTAGATCAAATATATGTTTTCTCTTTTATTTGATCTTAATTATAATATATCCTAGGGTGTGCATAAAGTTTGGGCTCTATTGGTGGGACCAGGGAAATAAACCTCTTTCATACTTGCCCTCCGGCAGGACCGAATGGCAAGCAAGCATGTCACGTCCTAGGGTGTGCATAAAGTATGAAAGAGGTTTATTTCCCTGGTCCCACCAATAGAGCCCAAACTTTATGCACACCCTAGGATGACCATGGCAAGCATGCATGACAAGTATCGTTGATTTCCGACAGTCGATGCATTTTCTAGGGTTTTGCCGGTGAAAAAACCCTAAAACACTGGCCGAACGTGACGCAACGTGCGTTTCGTGTCCGAATTCATGCAGAACTTGCATGTGGGACCACATTGGCCATGCCCACATGGTGCCAACAGTTGGGGTCATCTCATGCATGCCTGCACATGCACCATGTGCAAGCAGGACCATTCGGGTCTGCCGGAGGGCAAGTATGAAAGAGGTTTATTTTCCTGGTCCCACCAATAGAGCCCAAACTTTATGCACACCCTAGGATGACCATGGCAAGCATGCATGACAAGTATCGTTGATTTCCGACAGTCGATGCATTTTCTAGGGTTTTGCCGGTGAAAAAACCCTAAAACACTGGCCGGATGTGACGCAACGTGCGTTTCGTGTCCGAATTCGTGCAGAACTTGCATGTGGGACCACATTGGCCATGCCCATATGGTGCCAACAGTTGGGGTCATCTCATGCATGCCTGCACATGCACCATGTGCAAGCAGGACCATTCGGGTCTGCCGGAGGGCAAGTATGAAAGAGGTTTATTTTCCTGGTCCCACCAATAGAGCCCAAACTTTATGCACACCCTAGGATGACCATGGCAAGCATGCATGACAAGTATCGTTGATTTTCGACACTCGATGCATTTTCTAGGGTTTTGCCGGTGAAAAAACCGTAAAACACTGGCCGGACGTGACGCAACGTGCGTTTCGTGTCCGAATTCGTGCAGAACTTGCATGTGGGACCACATTGGCCATGCCCACATGGTGCCAACAGTTGGGGTCATCTCATGCATGCCTGCACATGCACCATGTGCAAGCAGGACCATTCGGGTCTGCCGGAGGGCAAGTATGAAAGAGGTTTATTTTCCTGGTCCCACCAATAGAGCCCAAACTTTATGCACACCCTAGGATGACCATAGCAAGCATGCATGACAAGTATCGTTGATTTCCGACAGTCGATGCATTTTCTAGGGTTTTGCCGGTGAAAAAACCCTAAAACACTGGCCGGACGTGACGCAACGTGCGTTTCGTGTCCGAATTCGTGCAGAACTTGCATGTGGGACCACATTGGCCATGCCCACATGGTGCCAATAGTTGGGGTCATCTCATGCATGCCTGCACATGCACCATGTGCAAGCAGGACCATTCGGGTCTGCCGGAGGGCAAGTATGAAAGAGGTTTATTTTCCTGGTCCCACCAATAGAGCCCAAACTTTATGCACACCCTAGGATGACCATGGCAAGCATGCATGACAAGTATCGTTGATT
Source organism: Elymus sibiricus (assembly GCA_039707655.1). NCBI lineage: Eukaryota > Viridiplantae > Streptophyta > Magnoliopsida > Poales > Poaceae > Elymus > Elymus sibiricus. The sequence goes on from CM077663.1 coordinate 86,067,748, forward strand.
TCCGACACTCGATGCATTTTCTAGGGTTTTGCCGGTGAAAAAACCCTAAAACACTGGCCGGACGTGACGCAATGTGCGTTTCGTGTCCGAATTTGTGCAGAACTTGCATGTGGGACCACATTGGCCATGCCCACATGGTGCCAACAGTTGGGGTCATCTCATGCATGCCTGCACATGCACCATGTGCACGCAGGACCATTCGGGTCTGCCGGAGGGCAAGTATGAAAGAGGTTTATTTTCCTGGTCCCACCAATAGAGCCCAAACTTTATGCACACCCTAGGATGACCATGGCAAGCATGCATGACAAGTATCGTTGATTTCCGACACTCGATGCATTTTCTAGGGTTTTGCCGGTGAAAAAAACCCTAAAACACTGGCCGGACGTGACGCAATGTGCGTTTCGTGTCCGAATTCGTGCAGAACTTGCATGTGGGACCACATTGGCCATGCCCACATAGTGCCAACAGTTGGGGTCATCTCATGCATGCCTGCACATGCACCATGTGCAAGCAGGACCATTCGGGTCTGCCGGAGGGCAAGTATGGAAGAGGTTTCTTTTCCTGGTCCCACCAATAGAGCCCAAACTTTATGCACACCCTAGGATGACCATGGCAAGCATGCATGACAAGTATCGTTGATTCCGACACTCGATGCATTTTCTAGGGTTTTGCCGGTGAAAAAACCCTAAGACAACATTTTATCATACAAATTTGAAATTGAAAACTATAAGAAAAAATGTTAGGGAATTATGAAACATAAAATAACAATTAGGAATAAGAAGGAGAAACATAAAATAACAGGAAAACCAAAAAAGGTAATAGAAAAAATACATTTGATTTTAAAATATTGCAGATATGAAAGAAATACTATATATATTTTTAAACATAAAGAAATATACAATAACTAATAGGAAACTAACATAAAAAATAAATATGCGAGTCGATCACGGGAGTAGTTGCCGTTTTGTTACACAATTCTCGGATCGTGGTAATCCTTATCTACCTAATCCCTAGGATTGAGGAGCACGTTCTGCCTCGCGTCAACGGAGGAAAATATAGATCCGGAGATACGCCACAAGGAAGTTACGACGACCCAGGAGATCGACCTCATATATAATCTCCACCTGGTCGCACATGTCGTCGTCTAGATCGCCTCCTGCCGGCGAGTCGGCGAGAACTCCGTCCGCCGCATCCCACACGCCAGAAAAACCCCGAGAACATCAAGGTCGTCCGCACGTGGTGGCCGCCCTGGACGAACTACGCCAGAAAAACCTCGCTGACTACTTTCATCTTCATCGACCGATCAAGTATGTTGTCCCTCTAAATCTTTTGTTCTTTGATAGCATGGTCAAGTAATTATCTTTTGGTGTCCCTCTAAATCTACTAGATGTTTTTTGTCGACAAGCATGATCCAATTATATTTTTGTCACATGATCCAATTATATTCTTGTCATATGATCCAATTTTGTCACATTATCTAGATGGCGTACATGGACGAATTTCTATCAGTTTTGCATTAGCTGCTAGTAAGTCATCGCCTTCCTCGTTGTTAGCCACCGCCGTCGCCGCTCTTTTATTTGAGATCGTCGGCCATGGACAAACCTTGGTACTTCCGCTGGCGCTCCTCCTGCGCCCAACGCATCGGGTCAGTCCTCTGGCCAGCAATGGTTGTGCTGATGGCTGCAACGCGAGTCCACAAGGCATTGCTGGCTGAGCATGTGCATGCCTAGTTGCGTGCGGTCATACCGGGTCATACGCGTGCCGCGTTGTGCTGCAGCCTTGCTCGCCGCTGCTGGCCACGCATGTGCTGCTCCTGATCGCCGCCCGTGCCTCCGCTCGCCGCCCTAGCCGGCTCGTTTTTGCAATACTACAGTTTTTGCACTACTCTGTTGTCAAACGCAGCCTAACTGTTAGGCAGTGTCACCGATTCTTATATCTTTTTGTACAGCACCATATGAAAGTAATAGATCAAATAAGTAATTCTGAAACTGTCATTTTATGTGCTGCACGTGTCTCTGCTGAATGTTTCAGTACGAATGAATTATGTAGTACTTTTTTCGATCTACTGTTAGATAGTGTCACCCATTATTATGTTTATTTCAACAGTATGGTATGAAAAAAGTTGATTAAACAATTTTTGCTAGTGTGACCAAGTCTTATTTTTTTTCAACAGGATGGACGAGCTCAATGGAGAAATTGTTTGCACCGTTGAAAAATGGTGCAAGCTTATTGCCGTTCTATCTGCCGGTCAACGCGCTAAAGTCGCCAAAACCACATTGCGTAGCATGCTTCAGATACCATCGCTTAAGATGCGTACACTATTGATAAGGTACATGGTGGAGAATTTTGAGGCCAGCACGGGGAGATTCATTATACAAGAGCTGGTTGGGAAGGTGTCCCTCGGTGTCGTGGACGTCGAGTGCATCTTCAACTTGGAGAACCAAGGACTGTCGGCTTCAGACATTCTCATTGAAGAAGGTGAGGATATTAAGGACCGGGTGCCGCCACAATTTCTCAGTAAGACAACAGGTAACATAGTGATTGATGATCTCATTGCGGACATCATTAAAAATAAATCCGCCGACGACGATTTCCTTCGGAAATTAGTCCTTGTCCTGCTAAGAATAGTTATTGCTCCCATGTCGAGCAAGATTGTCCCAAAACAGTACTACGCGTTGGTGGATGATGTCAAACGTATTTCCAAGATTAACTGGAATGCATTCACCCTCCGTGTTCTCCTCGATTGCCTTCGCATAGTCAAAAAAGGCAAACACCTCCGCCAATGGCCGAAAGGCAATTTAGCTCTCTTGCAGGTACACATATGAGACATGTTGCATTGTCAATTATTATATCATTGCAAATTTATGTGATGTATTGTACTAACTCTAAATGTCTATATTTTTTGGCAGTACTAGTACTGGGAGAAAGTGCAACCTGTGGAAGGTGATTGCGCTTTCAATCCGAACTTGTCCATACAACCTCTGATGAGGAATTGGACTGAAGTTGCAGCCACTAGGAGAGATCGGTTTGACTACGACAATGGCCGCGGCCGTGGTAACGTCAAGGTAAGTCATTGTGTTGTGTCTTTCTTAAATGTTTTGTAACTAAATAATATTTATTTTTAATTCATCACATGTACTTGAATATCGCATGCAGATCGAAGATAATATAACCCAAGAATATAGGGCGCAGGAGCCCAAAATCCCAGATCATGAGCCTACACAGAAGCCAAAAAACAAGCCCGCTAGTGCAACCGCAAGGAAGTCGAAGACAGCCCCAAACTCGGATGAGATGATGGAGGTTCTAATGAAGCGGTGTATGGACTACATACACACCCAGATAAGGCAAATCCCTGATCAAGTTGCTGAGGTGTCACATCCTAACTTTAAAGTTTACAGTATGTTTGATGTTTTAAAACCATGCACGCATTACTAACTTTATATTTATATTGCAGAGATTGTGGGAGAAGTTGAACAAAGCAGGTGTCATGTACAAGCCGGCTGCTGCCGTGCCATCCGCGGACAATGATGTGGATGAAGAAGTGGATTCGTTCGAGAATGGTCCGTATGAAAAGAAGGAATTCGTGTACAAGGAAGAGAAAGACTCTGACGGAGAGCCGATCATTGATATGACGCAGCCTGTTGAAGTGGTTCCCAACCATAAAACCGAAGCTGAGGAAGTATGTATTTATTTTTTTGTCTATAATTTTCTCGTTAAACTTTTGTACGTGCTGAAATGTTCACATGATTTTTTTTTCCAAACAGAAAACCCCAGCTAAGATGAATGGCCACGAGGGTGCTTCACCTATTAAGCCTAATGATGAATGTGGGGCTACACCGGAAAACCCTTGGATCATTGGTAATTCTACTCAAGCACCTTCATCGGACATAGACATTTGTCCATCTTCTGTCAGCAAGTTCATGGCTAAGGCGAATGGAAAAAAGGGTGCAACAGTCGATAAGGATGAGGAAGTTATGTCCGGGAAGCGGAAGCGGACCGTTCCCAAGAAATTTGAATCCCCCTTCGCACTTGACAAGCCCAGCAGACGTAGTAGCCGCGGTCAGAAAGCCTCAGGTACTACTACCGCTAGTAGAGGTATTGTAACTAACTTTCTTAATTTGTTATTTACTACTAATGCATATAATCACCATTGTTGACGTTAATATTATTTCATGCAGCTCTGTTTTCTGACAATGATGTGCCCGAGGATGTGGCAGACGAGTTGACGCCGGAAGTAATTGATGCAGCTGTTGCATTTGTGGAGATAGCTGCTCGAACCGAGAAGAATAAGGGGGAAAAAGTTTACTACAGTGAAGGGCGTGGCATATCTCTGACTTCGGAAAGGATTCTACCGGTACTAAAGCATACATGGTTGTCGGACGATGTAAGTACTACTTGCATGTCCTGTTATTAAATTGCTAAATAATCTGTGTGTCAACTTTCAACATGTAATGCCCTGATACTCTATGAAGGTTATTGACGCTTATATGGGACATTTGGAGCTGCGTGTTGGTCATGATCGTTACCTCTGTCCAGCATGGAGGTCCAAATTCCTTGTAGATCATGCTATCGCACGAGACGATCCATTGCCGTCGAGCTACAACATGGATAGTCTTCTCTCCAAATCTAGAGCAGTTGAAAGAGTCAAGAAAGAGTATACTGTGCGTGAGAAGGTACGTTCTGTTTGTAATTGTTCACTACAGGACATTTCATGAAGTATTTCGTTTGATCCATAATGTTTTGTTGCACTGTAGACGTATATCGCGTTGAATATCCTCAATAACCACTGGATGACCGTGGTAATGCACATGGTCAAGCAAGAATTCCAAGTTCTCGATTCCCTCTATCCTATGGATCTGACTTTGAAGACTATTAAAGCACTGGTAATGTAACCAACATTTGTAGCATTGGTCTTACATATTGTTTTATGATTCTTCGTTAACACTATCCTCTTTATAGCGAATGGCTATAGCAAACGATATGCATGAGGCAAATTGTATTACACCAGGGAAATATCCAGACGTCAGTAAGTGGCCTATCATTGAGTATGACATGCCCCAGCAAGAGGATGGGTGAGTTAATACGACATCATATTCAGACAACGACACACATGTTCGTATTGCCCACGTCTAATGTTTGCATATATACCAGGAACTCTTGTGGCCTTTTTGTCACAGAATGTCTAGAAAGTTGGGATGGGGACCGAATGACCCGCGATTTTACCCAGGTATGATGTTATTTATGTTTGTACACTTGCTAGTATGGTCGTGTAGCAACTTCGGTTCATGTAACCTTTATGTCAATTTTTGCAGGCCTCCGTTAATGCTAGGAGAAGACGTTTCGTCGCTGAATTGATTATGTCACCGTCGAACACGCTGGAGTGTGTGAAGAACAACATCCGCGGAATCGCAAAGAAAAGGCGCGCGTGAAGACTTCATACATCATGCAAGATTGAAGTTTTAGTGGTTTCGATTTAGTGCCGGAAGAAGGTTTCGACGGCATGAATATCTTAGGGTTTATATCATTTATGTAATAAACAGGGCATCTCGAATATTGTGACTTATCGATGCTTACACATACATGTGTATGTGTATGTCGAACTATTCGCTCGTGGAAGACAATTCGGTCGTACCAATAAATTTTTTGCTTCACTTATCAATTGTTCTTGCTTAATATTTTTCTCATTCTCCAATTTTTTTAATTCTATTTTTCACATTCTATTTTTCACTTCAAGTGTTGTCCTATGTTTCATATTATATTTTTCACATTCTCTACTCTTTTTAAAACTCTATGAAGCTTGCAGTGACAAGTTCAGTTATAAATTGACTTGAATTGCTCATGATTTATTTAGGATGCTATCACTTGCGATTATGTTGAATGGGTTGATGGGGAGTGGGGTATCAAAGCCAAGTCGGTCATTAAGTATCTTGCCATGAAGAACAAGAAACTGGAGACTAAGATTACAGATTATGAAGCAGTAATTAAAAGGAATGAGAAAGAAAAGAGAGCAATGGTTAAGATGCGGAAGGAAATATTGCTCTATAGGGATAGGATTTTAGGATTTGGAGGTCTGCTGTATCTTGGTCTGTAGATTGTTGTCCTAGTTAGCAAGTAGATTATTCACAAAGTACGCAGTCATGTATTGCCATCATTGTTATTGACATAATGAAATGATGATGAAATATTTGCTATTCAATTCATGGGCACATTGTAACAGAGATTGCAGCAGAAATAACATGGGGGAATCATGATGGCATGTTCTATATTTGGCAGCACAACTGATTTGTGCAGCAGCACAGTTCATTGTACTTTACAGAGTAAATTGCAAATAACCACCACAATTGGGGACCCTAAATCAGGAAACCGCCACCATTCGTTTTTTTTTTCAAAAAACCACCAACATTGGGGTGACAGTTTTCACAAAACGCTGATACCGTGATTTTGAGCGTTTGAGTGGATTTCTGACCGTTGGGTCCCATTGTCAGGCGCCACGTGGCCAGGGCGAGACGGCGGCTGTGACGAGCCGTTAGACGGCGTCGGTCTAAACCTAACTAGCGGGTCGAACCCAACCCATTCGTCCATTCTCTCTCTGTCTCTCTCGCAGTTCTCTGTCGCCGCCGCCCGACCCCCCGCCGCCGACCGCTCGCGCCACAGCCGCCGACCGCCGCAACCATGGTCTCGTGGAAGGACGGCGAAACCAGCAGCGAGGAGTCTGTTTCCCCCTTTTTCATCTCGCACGCGGACGAATCCTATGTGAGTTCCTGTTCTTTCTGAATTAGGGTTAGGTTTTCTTTTCACCCATTTGATCTGGGATTTGAGGATGTACTCTATCTGAATCGTTGTAGGTTCCACAAACCATTGTTGACCCGGAGTGGTGTGGCATTGTTGCCGGAGGACCGATGTGCAGTCACAACTTGCCGGTGCATAGGGGTGTTGTATTCCAAGGCGTGAACACCGGCCGTAGGTTTTACGGATGTGGAAATGAGGTTTGTGCAGATCCTTTGTATGCCATTGATCAATTTTTTACTAGACTCAGGTGTAAGTTGAGATTAGGCTTATATGTATGTTGCTGTATGATAATTACAACGGTTTAGTGTTCAGTTCCTGTTCAATTGTACTTAGTACTTTCTCCTTTTGCAATTTTTTAATGCAGGAAGGTGACAACTGTGGTCTGGTAGAGTGGATTGATGCAGAATGGTCAGAACCAATGAAGAATGTATTGCACAAGATTTGGGATATGTATGACCAGAGCAACACAGAGATTGAAAGAAAAGAGAAGATGATAGTGAAGCTGGAAGAAGAAAAGAACTTAGAACAAGAGAAGCATCACAACCATATAAAAGAAACAAGCCATTTTTTTGCAACAGTTCACAAGAATGTGATGAGGGAGAATTATGAGAAGATTATGCAGGATAGTGATGTAGAGAAAGCTTTAGTTGAAGCCCAGGAAGAGAAGGCTAGGCTTGAGAAAGAGAATATGGAACTGAAGCTAGCACTTCAAGTGATTAAGCAGAGCAATGATGAACTGATCACCAATTGGAAGAAGGCTGTAGCAGATCAAGGTATGGAACAGCTTAAGCAAGAGAAGAAAAGGCTGGAGTATATCATAGCTGATCTACTGAAGGCTGGGGAACAGAACAAGGATAAGATTAGGAAAATCAAGCAAATTTGTGATGAGTAAATTTATGGTTTAGGTATTATGTATTATATATGGTTGTGGCTATCAATGTTGGAAGCAAGAACAATGTGTGGTACTATCTGAACCTATATTATCATGTATGGTTGTGGCTACTAATGTGTTGCTGTGATATCAGAACAATTATGATGTTAGGTTTAGACCGATGCCGTCTAACGGCTCGTCACGGCCGCCGTCTCGCCCTGGCCATGTGGCGCCTGACAATGGGACCCAGCGGTCAGAAATCCACTCAGACGTTCTAAATCACGGTATCAGCGTTTTGTGAAAACTGTCACCCCAATGTTGGTGGTTTTTTGAAAAAAAAACGAATGGTGGCAGTTTTTCGAATTAGGGTCCACAATTGTGGTGGTTTTTTGCAATTTACTCTACTCTACACCATCGAATCAACACTGAAGCAAAGCAACAGTACATATTCAATATTTTGAAATAGGGTAAACACTAGATATTCAGTTCTTCAGTCACAAAACCAAACATAGTTGAACCAAAGCACAGTCCCACTAAACAAACTGCCGATGAAGTTGCTACAATATATAGGAACCAAACACGCGAAACGTCGAACTAAACATGATGCCATAATGTGAAGGATATACTTGTTGGGGAACGTTGCATGGGAAACAAAAAATTTCCTACGCACACACAAGATCTATCCATGGTGATGAGCATCTACGAGAGGGAGAGTGAATCTACATACCCTTGTAGATCGCTAAGCGGAAGCGTTAAGAAATGCGGTTGATGTAGTCGAACGTCTCCGCGATCCAAATCGCAAGTCGTCCCTCGATCCGATCACGAACTAGTGCCGAACGGACGGCACCTCCGCGTTCAACACACGTACGGCTTGATGACGCCTTCACCTCCTCGATCCAGCGAGCGATGGTGAAGTAGTAGATGAGCTCCGGCAGCACGACGGCGTGGTGATGGTGGTGAGGAACAATCTCTGCAGGGCTTCGCCAAGCACTACGGAGATTATGACGAGAGAACTAGAGGGTTAGGGTTGCCGACACACGGCTTGGGAAATCTTATGTGTCCCATGTGCCAGCCCTGCCCCTCTATTTATATGTTGAGCCTTGGGGTCTAAACTTGGAGTAAAAGCCTCCTCCAGGTCGGTTTTGCCCGCACAAGGTCGGTTTGGCCCGCAGGGAAAGAGTCCAACTCGGATCCCTGCAGTACCGCGCACAGGCGGTAGTACCGCTCACGAGCGGTAGTACCGCTTCACACAAGCGGTAGTTCCGCTTATGCGGTAGTACTGCCTTACCAACGGTAGTACCACTTAAGGCAGCAGCAAAACTTCCTTTTGCACCCGTTGTATGTGAACGTAGAGTCTATCACACCCGATCATCACGGCGTGTCTCGAAACGACGAACTTTCGCAACGGTGCACACTCGGGGAGAACACAATTTATCTTGAAATTTAAGTGAGGGATCACCTTATAATGCTACCGTCGTCCTAAGCAAAATAAGATGCATAAAAGGATTAACATCACATGCAAATCATAAGTGACATGATATGGCCATGAACTTGTGCTTTTGATCTCCATCTCCAAAGCACCGGCATGATCTTCATCGTCACCGGCATAACACCATGATCTCCATCATCTTGATCTCCATCAACGTGTCGCCATGAGGTTGTCGCGCCGACTGTTGCTTCCACGACTATTGCTAACGTTTAGCGATAAAGTAAAGCATTACATAGCGCTTAATGATTGACACGCAGGTCATACAATAATTAAAGACAACTCTATGGCTCCTGCCAGTTGCCGTACTCATCGACATGCAAGTCGTGATATTCTATACAACACATGATCATCTCATACATCACATATATCTCATCATGTAATTGGCCATATCACATCACAACATACCCTGCAAAAACAAGTTAGACGTCCTCTAATTGTTGTTGCAAGTTTTACATGGCTGCTACGGGTTTGCAAGAACCGTTCTTACCTACGCAAAACCACAACGTGGTGTAGTGATTGCTTTTTGATCTTCTAAAAGAACCCTCTTCATTGAAATCGATTCAACTAAAGTGAGAGAGACAGACACCCGCTAGCCATCTTTATGCAACGAAGTTACATGTCAGTTGAAGGAGCCGGTCTCTCGTAAGCGTACGAGTAATGTTGGTCCGGGCGGCTTCATCTCACAATACCGCCGAATCAAGTATCAACTAGTAACGGCAAGCAATATGTATACACCCACGCCCACAACTCGTTTGTGTTCTACTCGAGATCTCATCTACGCATAGACCTAGCTCATGATGCCACTGTTGGGGAACGTTGCATGGGAAACAAAAATTTTCCTACGCACACACAAGATCTATCCATGGTGATGGGCATCTACGAGAGGGAGAGTGAATCTACATACCCTTGTAGATCGCTAAGCGGAAGCGTTAAGAAACGCGGTTGATGTAGTCGAACGTCTCCGCGATCCAAATCGCAAGTCGTCCCTCGATCCGATCACGAACTAGTGCCGAACGGACGGCACCTCCGCGTTCAACACACGTACGGCTTGATGACGCCTTCACCTCCTCGATCCAGCGAGCGATGGTGAAGTAGTAGATGAGTTCTGGCAGCACGACGGCGTGGTGATGGTGGTGAGGAACAATCTCTGCAGGGCTTCGCCAAGCACTACAGAGATTATGACGAGAGAACTAGAGGGTTAGGGTTGACGACACACGGCTTGGGAAATCTTATGTGTCCCGTGTGCCAGCCCTGCCCCTCTATTTATATGTTGAGCCTTGGGGTCTAAATTTGGAGTAAAACCCTCCTCCAGGTCGGTTTGGCCCGCAGGGAAAGAGTCCAACTCGGATCCCTGCAGTACCGCGCACAAGCGGTAGTACCGCTCACGAGCGGTAGTACCGCTTGAGCGGTAGTACCGCTTCACACAAGCGGTAGTACCGCTTATGCGGTAGTACTGCCTTACCAGCGGTAGTACCGCTTAAGGCAGCAGCAAAACTTCCTTTTGCACTTTCCAATACCTCGTGGGCTTTACCCCTTTGGCTCATATAAAGTGTTGCTGCACCCGAACACTTTGGTAAACATCCGGAACCCCTTCCGGTGAATTCCGGAACCCTTCCGGAGATCAAAACACTATTATCACATATATCAATCTTTACCTCCGGACTCTTCCGGAGATCCTCGTCATGTCCGGGATCTTATCCGGGACTCCGAACAACCTTCGGTCACCAACAAAATAACTCAACTATACTAATCGTCACCAAACGTTAAGTGTGTAGACCCTGCGGGTTCGAGAACTATGTAGACATGACCGAGACACTTCTACGATCAATAACCAATAGCGGGACCTGGATGCCCATATTGGCTCCTACATATTCTACGAAGATCTTTATCGGTCGAACCTCTATGTCAAGGATTCAGTTAATCCCGTATACTGTTCCCTTTGTTCTTCGGTATGTTACTTGCCCGAGATTCGATCGTTGGTATCTCTATACCTAGTTCAATCTCGTTACTGGCAAGTCTCTTTACTCGTTCCGTAATACAAGATCTCGTGGCTAACACTTTAGTCACATTGCTTGCAAGGCTCACTGTGATGTTGTGTTACCGAGTGGGCCCTGAGATACCTCTCCGTCACACGGAGTAACAAATCCCAGTCTTGATCCATGCCAACCCAACAGACACCCTCGGAGATACCTGTAGAGCACCTTTATAGTCACCCAGTTACGTTGCGACGTTTGATACACACAAGGTACTCCTCCGATGTCAGGGAGTTGCATGATCTCATGGTCATAGGAACAGATACTTGACATGCAGAAAACAATAGCAATAAACTGACACGATCATATGCTACGTTTATAGTTTGGGTATTGTCCATCACATCATTCTCCTAATGATGTGATCCCGTTATCAAATGACATCTCATGTCAATGGCTAGGAAACCTTAACCATCTTTGATCAACGAGCTAATCAACTAGAGGCTTACTAGGGACACAGTGTTGTCTATGTACCCACACATGTATTTGAGTTTCCAATCAATACAATTATAGCATGGATAATAAACGATTATCATGAACAAGGAAATATAATAATAACCAATTTATTATTGCCTCTAGGGCATATTTCCAACAATACTCGCCAGTTCACTCGATTCATCCGTAAATAATTGAAGCAAGTGTTCTACTCTTGTTCCTTCTCCACATTTCTGCACATGATAAAAGACAAGATAAGTTAATGAATGATAAGGAAAAAAATCAACAATGCATACAAACACTTACTTCTTATTTTGTTTGCATTTCTTGCTACGTCTAGTGTGTCCTACCAATTTGCAAGCGCCGCACCGGGTTTTCAACTCTTCAAAAGAGAGTCGTCTACCATATTTCGAGCCAGGGCGGTTCTCATCTACCTTTGTTGCACCTTTGCTTGACACTTTCATAGGTTCTTGAACTGCAACCATGTTGCCTTCACCATCATCTACATATTCAACTGCACACTTACTGAGGTCATACGTTTTCTTGCTCAAATTTTCCTCTAGCAGATCATACTCATGACTATTAGCTATCACGGCCTTCAAACTCTCCTGTAACTGATCCCACAAAGCTGGGTGTTTGCATGCCGCATGCATAGCTTCTGATGCTAACACACTGACCTGGCTATATTTCATTCTTTCCCCTGCCCCAGTCCAACCAAATCCAAGCAGATCGCTTGTGCGCCTAGCGGGCAGTCCCAACCTTGCTTCTTTCGTGAACCGAACAAGAACTAAACACTTTGGTATTTCAGATATATTCAAGTACTTCAGTACATGGAATATGTGCTTGCAAGGTAGACCCTTTCGAATCATTCTTCTGCAGCTGCACCTTATAGTCTCTGCGGAATTTACTGGTGTATACTCCACCCAAAAACGGCTATTCCGGTTATTCTTCCAGGCCACGATGTACTGCTGTGATTCGTCTCCGAGCATTATTTCTACAATCTCCATGCCGCCAATTTTTCTAAGATCATCTTGCAACATATAAAAGTTTGCTGGAGTGAAGACGTGAGAAGCAGCTATCTCAAGTTCCCTGGAGCTAGTAACTGGCACCGGTAAACTCTGTGAGGCCGTGCAGTCATCTCGCGCCTCGTTCTCACGGATACGTACAACGGCGTTCTCATAGTGCAAAATCATATCCACCAGGGTCATTTCACCGTCTAGGTGAAGGTGAAGGCATGAGTTCAGACTTTCACTCCTCTGGTTGCTTTTCATGCCAAGCCAAAACCCCTCTGTCAGATAAGCTGCGGCCCACAGTCTCCTCTTCTTATACATCCGTCTCAACCATGTTACTGTTTTTTGCGACAGCCATCTTTTGGCAAACGCGTGCCATCTCTCCTCAAACGTGGTCGTGGACGTGCTGTAGTACAGAAGAGTTCAGAACTCGTTCAACTTGTGACTGAGATGAATCTTCATATTTTTTTCTATGTGCCACGTACATATACGGTGCCACACGTCTGGCAAGACTTCGCGAATTGCCTTGATCATCGCAGCGTCGGCGTCCGTGATTACACTCTTCGGCAGCTTCTGACACATGGACCTCAAAAAAGTCTGCAGCTGCCACACATATGTCTCTTCGGTCTCATCCGAAACTATGGCACAACCAAAAACAGTGGTCTTCCGGTGATTGTTAAGACCAACAAAAGGTATGAATGGCATACCATAGCGGTTCATCTTGTACGTGCTGTCAAATACAAGCACGTCGCCGAAGTCCTCATAGTCATGACGAGACTGGGAGTCACACCAGAACATTCTATTCATATGTCCTTCCTTATCTAGCTTGTACTCGAAAAAGAAGCTAGGATCCCTCTCTTTCCTACTAGCCATGATGCCTATGGCTGTGGCAGCATCACCTTTTGAAAGCAGCTTCCTCTTCTCCCTGGAGCAAAGGTTGTATATATCACGCCTGGTAAAACCAACACCGTCATACCATACATGTTTGCTGATGAAGGAATCCATAATGTCGTGAATTCTAATCCCTGTAGCTCCCATGGACAATATCTCAGCTTTCTGGTACTCTTTGATTTTTCTGTGGGACCAAAGAAAAGGTACCTCGTCCGGTCTTGCCAACATATGGCTATGCTTGTCCTCAAAACTTTCAACATACCAAACCCCACGCTTTTGGTCAAGCTTGGCGGTCAGGTGCGCTTCGCAGTTGCAGCGTGTCTCGGGTCTGAGCCTACGGGTGTGTCCTTCCTCAGTTAGACCCTTGATATCACGTTTCCCTTCTTTCAAACAAACAAACCGCCTATAACGCATATGACGTGACTCAGTTTTGCTATACCTGACCTTATCCTTTCTAATGCTGAAACCATTATCTCTAGCATAGCTGTTGTAGAAATCAAACGCAGCATCTTGAGATATAAAAGTCATTTCTATTATCTTCATGAACATATCCCTCTTATCATCTGCATGGGCAGTATCTTGGAGATTCTCTTTCCCCTCATCTTCTGTCACCTACATAATCAAAACATAGCCATGAAAACAGTTTTCTATGGTTTAACATTACTTCCATACAACATTGATTACATACATACCTCACTCATGATGACCGACGACTGCGACTCCCCAGAATCAGGTGCTTCTAATGATTTGTCATCAAAGCCTGTCTCCGCGTCGGATTCACCGTAATAGTCGTACGCATTATGACATCCGGAAATGAGCTGAAAAATACAACACAAATACACAATTAGTTATCATATAATATTCCAGGAAAAATTCAATTTGCATGCGAACAAAAAATTCCACTTCCGTACCTGACTCATGTAATCTTCATTCGAGACCTCGGAGTTGTTTTCGTGACCATCATCATGCTCATCCATCTATAAATTTTCAACACAAAAATATAACGTTCTCGGATGCCACCAAAAAATTACAACATGATAATGCCACTCACATTAAGATCTTCCCCTTCGTTCCCATTCTCTGACCAATCTCCACGATCTGAATTTTCATCATCTGACCAATCTTCTATCCAGTCTTTCATCAGTTCTGCAAACTCCATGTCTACCATGATACCAGTTAACTCATCGTCCGCCATTTCCTACAACAAATAGCAGGTATCATCACATGTGCAAACAATAACAATAATGAAATAGAGAACACATAGCACACGATCACGAATGTTAAGTAAACTACCCCAACCGAGGGCGTTCTGATCTTGCAAACCTAGTAAGGAAGATGGCTACGGCACCCGTCGTGATCACTTTGGATCGCCAGGAGCAGCACTACCAAACCTAGCTACATCTGTGATTACCTGTGCCGCCGGATACCTTGGTTAGCCGCCGCGTGAAATAACGATAGCCGTCGTGCACACAACCGACTACAACCAACGCTATGTTAACCCTAGACAAAGAACCCAGATCACGAGGAGCACCACTACCGGAACAACATCCACGATCGCATGCGCCGCCGGGTAGCTAGGTTACCCGCCCCGCTAGGTTAACCACTACCATGAAAACGGCGGCAGTTCGTTCGATGTTGCCGCGACCGAGACTAAGAATGGGGGGACGCGGGATGCGGTACCTGTGAGTGTTGCAGATTCACGACGGTGCCGCGCCCGCTGTCCGACGAGATCGCCGGCGACGAGATCGCCGCCGCTGGAGATCTACTGCGTGAATTATGGAGATGCGTGAATGATTGGATTCGGCAGGTCTTACGTGGTCGTGGGGTCCTGTGATGTTTTTTTTTTCGGAGGAGGGTATTGTACGTATACGGTCTAGGTTATACAGGGTTAGACAGGGCTTGGATCTGGGCTACGGCGGGCCGGGAAAAAAATAAAATCGCGATGGACAAGGATACCCCTCGGAAATTGGGTTAGGGGGGAGCACTGAAGCAGGGGCGCTGGCCAGTGGATCGGTGGGGAAGTGGGCGTGCATGTGGAAATTGTCCATGTGTAGTCACATATATCCCAAAACGCATCCACTTCACACACAAAAGCAGATACCGTTTCTTTCAGAGTGCATGAGAAGGGTGCAAGAGGGCCGTTGGATCGAGCACGGTCACAAAACCTCTAAAATCTTCACATAACTGCAGGACTCAGAACCAAGAACATTGAAACTGTTCAAATCGGCCGCCAAGATACAAAAACAAGAGGCAAAGCTCACGAAAACAAATTGAAATCGACACATCACGTATTTTAATCATGGCGGTAAAGCGCGTGCCAACGCGACTATCCGAGTAGTATTTGTAGCATGTTTAGTAGAGTGGCATTCGTGTGTTGTTCTGTGGCGTGGAATGTATGTCCTCTTGTACTACTTAGAAAGCACTCCTTGCCGCAAACCCATGGCAAGCAGGCCATGTTACCTCAGATTCTTGCCGGTCACGCCATTCTATAGCGCCGCACATGCATGCTTTCCACCAGGGGCATGCATTGGGATTTATGTGGGATACAGGAGGCGCGGAATTTGGCTAGGGACGCACGCATACCACACACGCGCGCGCACGGCTGACAGCTAGCCACGGACAGGGACGAAGCACGGCTAAAAAGGGTCGACAGCAGTGTTCATCACTTGCTCCGACCACGTAAAGTGAAGCATCTTCTACCCATACAGATAGATTATATTCTACCAAAAGAACAGATATACATATGTTTGGGAGAAGTTTCACCGAGGTTCCGCGTCGCGTCGTCGTTGAAGTTTCGTCGTATGAACTGAGGGCAACTTTCAAGCGTTTCATCCATGGTCCGTCCGAATTCAGCGGGGAATCGAGCGAGCGAGCGAGCGGGCGAGAGGAAGTGGCCGGGTAGCTGCTACCCCAGCCCGAGGGCCAGGGCCAGGGCCAGGGCAGCTGCCAACTATTTGCGACATGAACATACTCATTCATAGGAGGTTTGTACAGTAGCTTAGAGCAACTCCAACCGGCCGACCCAAACGGACGCGGCTTTTGTCCGCTTTTTGTCCGTTTGGGTCGGCGAAGCGGACGCCCGTGTCCGCTTTGCGAAATGGGTTGGCGCGTGCGCCCAACGGGAGGCCGACCCAAATTTGCCACCGACAAAAAAAAAAAACACGTGGCATAAAATAAACATAATAAAACATTAATTAAACATAAGTGGCCGGTCAACCGCCGGCCAAAGTCCACTTAAAACATAATTAAACATAAAAAAACTAAAAAAAACTACGCGCCCGCCGCCCCCTAGTCGTCCACCTTGCCCTTGCCCTTGCCGTCGCCATCGCCATCGCCGCCGGTGAGGTCGACGAAGACAGGAGGCGGCCCAGCCCACCCGAACGCCGCTTGGTAGGCCGCCAGGGCAGCCTCCTCCGGCGTCTGCTGCGGCGGCGGCATTGCGGCGAGCCGGGCGCGCTCCTCCTCCTCCTCCTCCAGGCGCAGCGCCTCCTCGTCGTGCTCCCACTCGATCTGCCGCTGGCCGTCGGCTACCTCCTGGGCGAGCCAGTGCGTCTTCCAGCGCTCGAGGTGGGCCAGCTCCTCCTCCGGCGTCGAGGCGTACCAGACCGGAGGCGCGCTGACCCACTCGCGGACCACGCCGGTCCACGTGTACGACTCCTCCGTCCAAGTGGGAGGAGGCGGCGAGCGCTTCCGCGTCGGCATGGGCTCCGGCTCCGCCTCGACCTTTGGCTCGGCCACGGGCGACAGCGGCATCGGCTGCGGAGGAGGAGGCGGCGGCGGCGGGACGAAGATCGGGCTGTGGACGGAGTCCCCCGCAGCCGAGAGGGCGAGGGCCTGGTCTAGGCCATCCCAGTGAGCGTCCTCCTCGATACGGATAGCCTCCAGCGCGTTCTGGAGGGCTAGCTCGAGGGTGGCCTGGTACGTCTGCTCCGCCTCCTCCTCCTCCGGCAGCACCTCGGGTGGCGGCGGAGGGACGGCGTGGTCGACATGCACGCCCCGGCGTCGCTCCTCCTTGTGCTCTAGCGCGAACCAGCGCTCCCAGTTGGGGGAGTCCGGCGCGTAGGCACGCATGGCGCGCTACTCCGGCGTGAGGGCCTCACGCCGCTGGCGAACCTCCTCGGCGTGCGCTCATGGCGTGCGCGGCACCGCCGGAATGGGGATCCGCTGCGGATCCAGATGCCAACCGTGTGGCAGGTTGACATCTGGATATTGCAACGGCCGGCGGTACTGCCAGTGCCACCGCGCCTGGTGGACTGGGATGTACAGCCGGTCCCGCTCCGGTGGCGAGCTGCGACGTGGCGGCGGCGGCGGCAGCGCAGCGGGCCCGCGCGAAGAGCTCGCGCCGGCGCTGAACTTGCCCTTCCCTCCCTTCCGGCTGAATAACCCCATGGCACGCTGGCTGGCTAGGGTTTTGGCTGGCTAGGGTTTGGCTGGTCGCCGGCGTGGGAGCAAGCGTGGCCAGATGTGGACGGAAGCGGATGAGGCCGGCCCCGCCGCACGCTTCCATTAAAAAGACGACCCGCGCCCACCTTCCACCCACTGCTAGGCGGGCCCCGGAGGTAGCTGGTCGCATTTAATACGACCGGGGGGCGGTTGGCCGCCCGACAAGTGGGGCCGAGGCGGACACGAGGGGATGCGCGGCGCGTCCCTTGGTGTCCGCGCCGACGCAAATCCGGCCCAAATTTGGGCCTGAAATGGGTCGGCACGGACGCGATTTGGGACTGGGTCGGCGCGTTGGGCGCCTGTTTTCGTCTGCGGCGACCCAAACGGACGCGGACGGACGAAATGGGTCGGCGCGTTGGAGTTGCTCTTAGCAGCCTAGCGGCGAGTGCGCGTCGAGTTGGTTGGCACACGCGCGCGCGCGCGGGGCGTACGTGGTCCCTTTTCCCCTTTGGCCCGCCTCGCTGAATCGTTCGCTCCATCCATCCATGGGTAGCCACTGACTGTGTCTACATGGGAGTAATGGATGGGTGGATTGGGTTGGGTTGGGTTGGACGGTACCCCTACCGACTACGGCCCATTGTCCTACGACTCTCTCTCTCTCCTCTAGAAAGAGAGGAGAGGAGAGGAAATGAAACGAAAGGTACGCATGCAGCAGCGTATGCTTCCACGGGCCCGCCGGGCGTACTACGGGATGCCGCCCGGCAGTCCTGCTCCCATCGCTTCTTTTATCCCTCTTGAATCCCGGCTGTACCGATCATTCGTTCATCATCGCCGCCAGGACGGCAGGACCCCATGCGTCGCAAAATTTAACGCCTCTCCTCTTTCTCTCTCATGCATAATGCTGATCGTAACAATAGTAGCATTATCATAAGCCCAATTGGAACGGACGGATGAATTGAAAAGTGGGCGAGCAAGTCACCTTGGGCGGGCCTGTGCCTGTGTGGTGCTGTAGGGAGGGAGGGGGTGGACCTATGTCCTGTTGGGGACCCCGGAAAAGATGCCTCCCGTTCATTCGTCAAACTCGCCCTGCCCCCGTGATCTTCTAGTGCCAGCCTTGCTAATCGCCACGCCGCTGCCGTCCCTTATCTCCCACCCCTTCTTCTAGATAATGCATGCACCTGTAAGATACAGATACAGATACAGACGGAAGGATCGGAATTACGCCGTAATTCACATATTTAAACGTAGAGTTGCGGCCTTACCATGACAGCAGGGTCACCTGGAGTGCGCCAGTGAGCGAGCTTCTTGGTGTTCTCCTGGCTCAAGGTGCTGGAGAAGAAAAAGGAGAAGCGAACAAATTAGTGAACGGAACAGCTAGTAGAGCAGTGCCCAGCAAAAGGCAGGTTGTTGTTACCTAAAAGTCGGTTTATCTCGGCTCAACCGCAAGTCCTGCATGGAGAAAGAAAGAACAGATGGTGACATTAACCCCCCACGGGCACGCACGCACCGGTTGGTTTAAATCGTTGCGATACGAAACAAGCCGGGATGTGCTAATTGCTCCAAAACCTCCATAAAACAATACATGCAAGGGTCTATCAGAACAGACAATGCAAGCCTCCAGAACGGATGAGATCCGCTGCATGGGGAATCAAAGGACAAAACGATCAGCTGGAAACCAGACTAAATAAAACGCCCAATCAATCATCAACGCCTTTTGATTCGTCCCCGCCCCGCCCCGCGTCTTGTTTAATGGGGACGAGTATCGGCCATCACATGGGCACACAATGGATGCCATTACGACGATCCTAATCATGGAACCAGGGATTAAACTCTCAGCTTTGTATTAGTAGAAGACATGCAGGGATGGGAACAATAATACGTGCATTGACTGGCTCATTGGGGAATACTACTGTGCCGCGAATATTTGTCCCCCTCCTATGGACCTATTTTGTATCAGGAAATTAGAGAACAAAGGGTTTTATATTTCTTGCCACAATGATCGGCGTATCATCCATTGACGACGCTAGCGACAGTCAGCAGGCAAATCATTATGCCTGGTACCTGCGTCATTATAGAAAGCCCGGTTCTTCACTGATCGCGGACAGGTTGAGCGGCGGCAACGTGCTCCGTCCCGGATTGGAGAAGCAAAGGTTTCTGATTGGAAATTGCTAGCTAGCAGCTTGCTGCTCCGGGTAAACAAAAGGGAGATGCCCTCTGTCCTGGAATACGAACATCTGGTGCCACCTCTTTCTCCCCAGGACCCCAACTGTGATGATTGATTGACGATGGCTTTTCCCCCACACAGAGAAGTGATCCAGTGACTTACCTGAAAAGCAATCGGAGATAGAGGACAATGCTTGGGTCTGACACATAAAATCTTCTTGCAGGTGGGGAGAAAACGAGGTGCACATGCACGAACGAACAGCAGCAGCAGCAGCAGCTAACAAAGATGAGTTTTAATTAGCAGCAGAAGAAAGGTGGGCATGGCGGCCTCCCCCAACCGTGTGTGTGCTTTACCCTGCATGGAACACTCGTGACGTAGAAGTAGCTGCAGAAAAGAAGCCAACATAAATAAAAAGACAAGGCTTCTAGTAGCAGCAGCAGCAGGAGTGGCGTACGCTGGGTGCGGCTCTGGGCGGTCGTGGTCATTCGCCATGGGAGGAGCAGGAGCAAGCAGTCCCTTTCCTGATAATGCAGAGGCAGACGGACCCGTTTTACTTTCACCGGCTTGTGCTGAAAGAAACACAAGGAAGAAGAAGAAGAAGATGAATGTAGAGTTTCATAAACAAAGGCCGCGACAATTAAAATATCGGTGGAGGCGGCTACCCCACCGGTTTTGGCACCAGACATAGATTCTTAGGAGAGACGACGCGACGAGACGTACCCCCACGCGTAGCCGGAAGCAACCAAGTGAAGAAGGGTTAAACCCCCGGCCCTTCCCCTCTCGCAACCACCTCCACCACCACCACCTTTAAAAGAAGGTGCTAAAGGGAGGGGTGTCCTGCAAAGAAAAGGAGAGGAGTGCCCCCTAACCTTTCCCTGCTTTCCACTGAAATCTCCTATCTGCAGCCATACACACATACAGCTGCTCTTGTTGCTCAATTCTGCTCCCAGCAATCATTTCCCCATATATAAGTCACTATACCCTCTGCATTTCCCACTCCTTCACCCATGGATTCTTGAAGAAGCTCTGCGCTACCGGACCGGAGGAGGCGTCTGGTGCGCGCAATTGCAGGCTGTGTAAGCTCTGCGAACCTGCCGGGTCTGCGAATTTCAAGCTCGCAGGCTCTGCATTGCGCTGAAATGGGGAGGCATTCGTGCTGCTACAAGCAAAAGCTGAGGAAGGGGCTCTGGTCCCCTGAGGAGGATGAGAAGCTCATGAACCACATAACCAAGCATGGCCATGGCTGCTGGAGCTCTGTTCCTAAACTTGCAGGTGAGTAAAAACTAATCTTCTGCACTTCACTCGTGTCAATTACCAACTTCTTCTCCTCCTAAGAAGGCTTCCCTCTCTTAGTCAGTCCAATTATCTAAATATGCCTCATAAATTGCTGCAGGTCTCCAAAGGTGTGGCAAGAGCTGCAGGCTGAGGTGGATAAACTACCTGAGGCCAGACCTTAAGAGAGGTGCCTTCGCTCAGGAGGAGGAAGACCTCATCGTTGAACTCCATGCTGTGCTCGGGAACAGGTGAATTTCAAGCCTAGAGTTGCACACTTGCACTAGGAGGACCCTAACAGAATTCAGCATTAGTAACTGCAGAGCAAACCTTGATAATTCAACTAACACGCCTCTCCTTTTTTTTCCCATGAGAAGGTGGTCTCAAATTGCAGCACAGATGCCTGGGAGGACTGATAATGAGATTAAGAACCTCTGGAACTCGTCCCTCAAGAAGAAGCTGCGGCAGAAGGGCATTGACCCCAACACCCACAAGCCCCTCACCGAGGCTGATCGCAGTGGAGCAGCTCCCACCATCAGCACCGAGAGGACCTCTGGTTCCAGTGACGTCAACCCGTCGAACGCTGGCGCTCTAGGGAGCTTCGGTCACCTCCTCAGCGAGACAGCCCAATCGTCAATGCTGCTGCCGGTGTATGACAAGAAGCGCCCTGAAACTCCAAGCTTGGCACGACCTAAGGTGCCAGCAAAGGAGTTGTTCCTGGACCAGCTTACTGCTGGTCATGAGAGCCCATCAAGCTGCCGTTCATCAGGTCCAACGCTGTATTTCCCTTTCCAGCAGCAATTAGGCTACAGCAACGAGTGTGGCAGTGGAGATGGTGCAAATATGAACTCACTCTGGTTTAACCAGAATGATTTCAACTGCAGCACAATCTCCTCTGTGATGCCAACAGTTTCACCATCAGCCCTCTCGACACCGATGGGGCTGAACCTCCCACCAGACAATCACCGCCATGGGGGCACTGGCATCGGCGGTGCCCCTTTCTACTGGGATGGTGTTAATCCTAGCAGCAGCGGCAGCACCGGGAGCAGCGGAAGCAACAGCATGGGGTTCGAGCCACAGAGCACGAACTCAATTCTGGAGAACAGTGTATTCCCATGGACAGATATCGGGGTTGGGCAAGAAAAAGATACCAGAGTTCAGTTAGTGGAGGAACTCAAGTGGCCTGACTTGCTTCATGGAACCTTTGCAGAGGCAACCACAGCGATGCAGAACCAGAGCCAGTCACTATACGATGATGTGATCAAAGCAGAGAGCCAGTTCAACATGGAAGGGATATGTGCTTCTTGGTTCCAGAATCAGCAGCCGCAGCAACAGCTGCAAGCAGCATCAGACATGTATGATAAAGACTTGCAAAGAATGCCCTTGTCTTTTGAGCACATCTAGGTACTATGTTCTGCCATACATGGAGCAGAGAAGATCAGCAGAAGCTGAGGCTTGGCTCACAAATTCAATCGTGAGCAGGCTATGCCGAGGTGCTTGCATAGATACATATGCGGGGAAATCAACCTCCACAACCTTCCTCGGTTGAAGATCATGCAGTGCCACGGAAAAGATAGCTCTGTCATCAGGAGTGGCATCAAATTGCACAGAAAATTACATTCTGGAGTCTCCCTTTCTTTCCTCTTGAAAATTGTTGTTTTCTTCTGTACACGACAGCTCAACTTTTGGATACTTGAGTTTTTGTTCACTCTCTGTTTATCAAATAAATAGACAGGAATGGGAAAAACTGCATGTGTCGGTAGCTATCACAAACCATACAAGTAGTAGTCCCAAACTTTTCAACAGCTGCCATGCACGTAGATTGGAATTAATTATTGCAAGTTGTATTTTTATATCTTTTTGAGAAGTTGCCGACAAACTGCAGTTGTATATTTGTAAAGGCAGAAAATTGGAATATATTGACCCACGAGCAATTTTTCTCTGGCTTTCCCTTTCCTGTTTCTGTCTTAATCTTTTCCCTGTGGAGAATCCGAAGCTACTTGATCGCTTTCTACTTCAATACCAGCATGGAAAAGGATTGGTTGATTTGATATGGTCGAATGAGGTAACCATCCTCAGGAGAGAGTAAGCATTGCAGAGAGAAAAGGAGGCAAGTATTTAAGGATATCTACCTACCATGCAGATGGGTAGCATATGAAGCCTCACTTTGTGGTGAGCACTCAACCATATGCTCAACTATGGCTGCGCATTATGGTTTTTCCATGATTACACCATAGCGTTGCAAAATGTACCTTAAACTTGGCCAGCAGCTGAACATTCAGCAACCATGGAACTGAAGCCATTTTGGGTGGTTATTTGGTTTATGACGAACTAATTGTGGTACAAGCTAGGTGACACTGTAAGTAATCCACAACCAACCTCCAGAAGAGCTAGCCTTTACTTAAAAAGGCCAAATACAGTACCAGAACTTGGTTTCAACGTTCAACATCGCTGTACCAACAGCGATAATACTAATGCTCCTGCTAATAATACAACTGAGGGACCATGTCATGGGCTGAGTTAGATTGTTAACCAATTTGGTTTGGCCTTGGTGGGATCCTTTCTTTATGACTCCTCCTGTTCAAACCCTCAAATATGGGTTCATTTCTATCGGTTGCAATAGTGCTAAATAATGGACCTATGAAATCAGGTTCCAAAACAATGGATTAGCTTCAGAAGTTACAGGCTATATTTACATCACACAGCTAACAGGACTCCAGAATGTGACCAAAAAAAAGGCTGGCATAAAGTGATTGACACTTTCATTTTCAAAGACACAATGAGACCAATAATGCTCATGAGGACCATTAGCACCAAAAGGAAAATTAGAGAAGCCCAATAATTCTGGAATGCAGTGATAAATAGTAGTACATGTCTATCTCTAGGTTCTGGTAAATAATTCACGATGAATTAAACTTTATAAGAGCTTGGTTGCGTACCATGCCGTTTCAACTTATTCGGCATATGCACTTTAATTCGCTTTGTTTATATCCTATGTCTTCTTGGACGTATGAGCTGTATTATTGGATGCATCTGCATGTTTTAGAAATTGACACATCAGTTGACAGAAAAAACAAAAGGTTGAAAAGGAAGAAGTAACAAGACAGGAAAATAGCAACTATTCAAAAAGGAGGATGCTAGTGCTCTTCCAGATGAAAAAGGACATTTAATTTAATAATTTGATATTTAGTTTCAAGATTGCCAGCAGCAGTAGACTACAATAATGACCACCTAACATCATCATTAACGAATGGAAGATAACAGATGAGAAGGAATAATATCACAAATTACTCAATCAACAGGTTTTTCCCCTCGAATATGCACCGGACTGCATGTCGTTTTGCATAATTACTCAAGCAACAGTAACTTCAACATTAGATCTGAAATATTGTAATATGTGTGCTATTATGAGGTCCAAATGGAGCAAAGAACATTCAACAGCCAGTTCACCCATTCCATTTGACACAACCCACACTGCAATTCATTGTGATCAAGTATGGCTTCAGTTTGATATAAACATAAAATTTAGGTAAAGCAACAAAATAAAAGCCATACAGTTCTTGTTTTACAAGGAAATAACTAAAAGCAAGACGCGAATCTACTATAGCATGATATATGTACTTGCGAATAGTTGTTTCCTCTCAGCCTCCCTTTGACGTCAGCATGATGATGGAAATAGGAAAGCATATTGGCACAGCTTTAAGTTTTGGATTCTGTAATTATAAAAAGCTGCTCCGTCTTGGGGCTGCACTTGTCAAGTTAATTTCCCTGTGTTCAGCACTACTAGTCTCTGCAGTCAACATGTGTCATTTACAGACAACCTATGTGCTGGAGACGTGACTAATTGACTATGAATAGTTCCATCAGTTATTAAACTGAGAATGCGCAGACATGTTAAGGCAAATGTCAAAGCTGGCACATCTTTGTGCTTGTGTTAGCAATCTGTTCTTAGTCCATAAGACGCTCAAAGAACTAAGATGAGATTATGGTTCTATGAACCACGCCAGGATCAGGTAGAGGGAGAAGAATAGCATTTGCAGAGTTTCAACAGTGTATACCCAGCCACTACTCAATAGGTCCACCCAATCAAAATGAATGGCCCAATGGCATAAGGTAGGAGGAAGCAGCAAATATGAGCAGCTTAATTAGTTGGAGCCATCCTTGAGTTTGACTGCCTACTAATGAAGGTACGCAAGTAGATGGTAACATCAACCAAGAGAATAATAGCAACTAGATACAACCTAACTCGGTGGCAGGCGCGGCAATGAATGGGTCTAATATACAACCAAGTGTATGCACATTCAACAATTTAATTCATGGAATCATATGTCAAGGCATCATGGTTCTTTTTCCTTCTGGGTTTATCCATTTACCTCTTTGATTTGACACATTGCGCTGGTGCGGATGAATCAATAGGCCTTGTGAAGAGTGCTGCCATAGTTTCCTCCTTCACACTATGTTCGGGAGCATGAGTCCCAGCACTTCAAGACCATCTTCTCATTAGCATACCAGCAGTTTAAGGATCATTCTTGTGGGCCTACTATGCAAATCACAAACGTTCACCCAGGACATGGAAGTCATTTTCCTCAACGACGGAGTCTCTTTAACAACTTAGGGATGATCTAGAATATATTCAACAATGTCTCACTGGGCAGCACCTCAGCGCGTATGGTTGATCTGTTGCCAAAGTTCCCAACTCATGTTAAACCTTTGTATAAGTGTAAGTAACAATTGCACTTAGTTGATAATAAAAAAGAAGAAAGATCAATGCAGATTACAAGAACAGAACCTAGGAGTTCTTCATTTGTCTAGGAGTTCTTCACTCTGAGACCATTATGACTTACCTTCATTTGTCTAGGAGTTTTTCACTCTAAGAACCTGACTTAGGCCGTCCATACATACCAAAATACAACTTATACATTACGAAATTTTAATTTTTAGATTATCTGTAACTATCTTGACAATGCACCCAACCTTTATTTCTACCTATCTGGTCAAATCAGAGACATTGGGTTTGCTGTTTATTATCTTCTTGCTTTATGATTTATCCAATTTGTACATTCAGTTTAGAACAAATAGTTGGGACTTATGTAGCAAAATATTTTATTATGTACTCCCTCTGGAAACAAATGTAAGACGTTTTCGCAGTTTAAAACTGCCAAGTCGTCTTACATTTGTTTACAGAGGGAGTACTAAAGATGCACTGCCGGCCCATGAAATGAGACAAGCACTCACGCAAGTAAATCACAGTACCCAGAAAAATACGATGTTAATTTACAGAAATTGGACTTTAAAACAAATGAGAAATCCTTACACTTTGAAAGGTACTCCCAACATACAAAAAGGCAGCCTTTCATAACTTCTCGAACACAACTGCACCGTGATCTATACCAAGCTGCTAACTACCCTTGATTCTACAAGAAACAACAAATTTTGGTACCCAGTTAGTGTGCAAATTTCAGAACTCCATACTGGTGCTCTAAAGGAACTGCTCCTACAGGCCAAAACGTTGTATCTAGAACATATTGTCAACTTAAACATACTGCACTTCCAGAAGATTGCTCATGGAACAAAAGTACAAACCACAAGCTTCTAGCAGAACAATTCTACCGGTGTTCAATATAAAAATGTGTCCACATGTTTAGGTGATACTGTAAAATGAAAATTGTTATTTTTTGGACGCATTAGGTTTAACATGTACTTAATCAAACCGATGAACAATAACACTGCACAATGTCAACATGCTTGAACATAAGTCCACTGAAAAAACAAATAGAGTAAATTACTAGATAACTCAATAATATAGATCAACATCATATCAGTTACACAGTGCAGTATCCAAATGATAATATACACCTAGTTAAATCCTTTTCTTACTGTTTGTTCTAGAAGCTGGAAACAGCTGACCAGTGCAGCAAACAAATTTTACAGCATAGACATTAAATTCTATTCTCCAGGAAATAACATCTAACAAATGTACACTATGGAACTTGAGAGCCTGTCGTTATGAATTATGTTCGAATGCAGATGGGAGAAACCATGCTCAATAGATGATAAGATCGCAGCACGGGTATCAGAAAGGAAACTGTATCACATTTTCATCATAGTTGTCCGTTAGGAGAAAGCGTAGGTAACACGGAATTTCTTGTTTCAAGCAGTCACTTCTAGGTCCCTATGGCAATTTGATAAGAAAAG
The DNA here is from genome assembly GCA_039707655.1 of Elymus sibiricus. NCBI lineage: Eukaryota > Viridiplantae > Streptophyta > Magnoliopsida > Poales > Poaceae > Elymus > Elymus sibiricus. The sequence continues at coordinate 86,095,277 of CM077663.1, forward strand.
AAGCAACAGGTGATGCTTGAAATATGTCAAGAGAAGACTAAATATTGACTTGAGAAAGGTGAGGGATAGCAAGGTGTCCTATCTCAAGGAAGTGAAGAATGACACTGACCACACTAGACATGCAAAAGCAAAACTGACGGGTAACAAGGATAGATTGAAAAGAATTAAGTACGTTATAGCTACCGCATCGGCACATACAAAAAGCAATATATGTCATCTAAAGCTACAGAAACTAGTCTAGGATCAAGAGATTAAGCTAATAACTCTACTCCAGGATTAAGAAATTAAGACCCAATGTATTCCTTTGCTGCTGCTCGTGCAAGCACTCAACTAACACAACAGTGCTGCAATTATATGCAAACCCTACAGCACTAGAAACTGGGTTCAGTTCCAAAGCCTACAAACCTTTAAGGTTTTTCTTTTGATCAACAAACCATTAAGGTTTTGACAGATGAGTTGTCTTTTTAGACGAAAACACCCAACTTATCTAACTCGATACGAAAAACGATTAAGGCAGTGTTGTTTTTATAAAGGCAAGGCGCCCTGCTTTACTGAAAGCAATAGTTGACAGAGTACAGGTAACTGGCTGGGGTCACAAGCTTACAGAGCATGATTGTATGTACGGTCGTGAACACTGATCAATTATTTGTTTCGACGAGCAAATAGCAATGTCGGCATGGGCATCACAGTCCATATCCACAATTAACAATGAAGTGAGCCCAGGACTCGGGACTGCACCCTGACTCCCTGAGGAGACCGCCAGCAAAGGAGTCGGTCAAGGGACGTTGAACCTTGCTTGCCAGTACCCTAGCAAACCCCTCCCTGTCAGGGCGGATGCAGCGAGCCCCCTTCCGCAAATAGCACGGGGCCGCGATTTCACGCGGGGGAAAACATCGCCGTGATCGACTGAGGCTGCATTGGTGGTGACCGCTGCGGCCTGCAGCAGCAAACGCGGGAACAGAGATCAATCCGCCCGCTCCCCCCGCCGAAATGGCCAATCAATTCGGCTGGGGAGGGAGGCCAACCGGACGGATCGCGATGAGCAATGCGAGGTGCCATCGTAGGCCGGATTCCTACGCGCGACGCGGGGCGTGAGGGTGCGGCCAATTAATTCAGAATTAAACATCGGGAAGGGGGAGGCGGAGGGAGGGAAGCAGGGGTGGGGGGACCTTACCATGATCACGAGCGCTGGTCGAGCAGGGCGTTGGCGGCGCCGGCGGCGAGAAACTGTGGCCGGCGGGAGGAAGGAAGCGGGCGGCGAGGGTGCTCTGGCTGCGCCTCTCTCTTCCTCTGCGCTGCCGGTGGTGCGGTGTTTCTGTCGCTCGTACGGCTGTCTCCTCTCTTTTTCTTTTTTTTTTTTTTTTTTTGAGGGCTCACGGCTGTCTCCGAGCAGCGGGGCACCGTCGATTTCGGCCCGCGTGGAGAACAATGGGCCAACTGGTGGATGAGCCACAAGGATTTTTTGTTTGTTGGGCTGTAAAGCGCGTCAATCATGTATGTTGGGCCGCAAAGCTGTAGCAACAACAATTACGGGTCGGGCCGTGAATAGGGAAGATCAGTTTTTTTAATCTAAAAAAAAGCATTTTCTTTGGACTGGGAATAGGGAAGAGCAGTTGGGCGAGGGGAGACATATTTTCCACACAAAAAAGGGAAACATGTCAATAATTTTCTTGCAGGCATGACTTTGGCGAGGGATCACAGCGAGCACAATTACCCTTTAAGGTTATTTAAACGTAAAGGTAAAACCGTACATCAAGATCAGATGGCCGAGTTGGTCTAAGGCGCCAGATTAAGGCTCTGGTCCGAAAGGGCGTGGGTTCAAATCCCACTCTGGTCAAATGTTTTTTTATGTGACGTTTCTTTTTTATCCATAAAACGAAACATAATTTCTAGCACTAGGCTTTGCTGGGTCACAGACCGCATGGCTTCGCATCACTCTGGTCAAGGCTATATTTTCTAGTTTTTTTTAAGGGTAGCTATATTTTCTAGTTACTCTCGTGTATCCCTGTAATAAAGTCTTTCCTTTCTTAATACTCCCTCCGTTCCTAAATATTTGTCTTTTGGGGATTCAACTATGGACTACATACGAAGCAAAATGAATGAATCAATAATCTAGATTATGTCTATATACATACGTATGTAGTTCATAGTTGAATCTCTAAAAAAACAAATATTTAGGAACGGAGGGAGTATAAAGGAAAGCATCACTTTGCTACTCTTCCTCGTCAGGTACGAAGATGTCTATGACAAATGTTTTTTTATGTGACGTTTCTTTTTTATCCATAAAACGAAACATAATTTCTAGCACTAGGCTTTGCTGGGTCACAGACCGCATGGCTTCGCATCACTCTGGTCAAGGCTATATTTTCTAGTTTTTTTTAAGGGTAGCTATATTTTCTAGTTACTCTCGTGTATCCCTGTAATAAAGTCTTTCCTTCCTTAATACTCCCTCCGTTCCTAAATATTTGTCTTTTTGGGATTCAACTATGGACTACATACGAAGCAAAATGAATGAATCAATAATCTAGATTATGTCTATATACATACGTATGTAGTTCATAGTGAAATCTCTAAAAAAAACAAATATTTAGGAACGGAGGGAGTATAAAGGAAAGCATCACTTTGCTACTCTTCCTCGTCAGGTACGAAGATGTCTATGATGATTTCGTCAATCTTAATATGTTGTGTCGGTTCAGTATCTCGAAGGTGCTCTTAAGGTGAGTGTATGTGCATATATGTGAGCATATGTAATTGTATTGTGTTAAAAAAAATTAGCTTAGTGCCATGAAGAAACATGTTTGGACAAGAAAGAAAATTATATCCACCTCCTCTCTCCAAAACATAAGATGCGTATTTCATGATGAATTTGTAAATATGCATCTCCAGTGGTATAATGCTAGGCAGAGGACCTTGATGGCTGACAAGCGGATGCTAAATTCAATAGTCATTTTTATTTTATTTTTTATTTTGAGATTGGGGACACAGCCATACATTAAAGGGGACATCCGACTGGCTATGCTCTTCCGGGAGGAATTTTCAGGTCGGGGGATACGTGAGCAAGTATCACCAGATCCCCATATTTCGTCGCATGCGCCCCGAGTTCGTGGGCAAGTCTGTTGCTACCCCATTTAGTCGACATAAGTGTATCTCTTGAAAGTTGTCCATCTTGTTTTTTTTATGTGAACAACAATTTGAAATAAAGCAAACATGTTTAGAGCATTAGAATCAAGCAGAGAGATAACTTGGGAGCAGTCAGACTCAATGCAGGGAGGCCTCTATATACACGTGTCTGTTCTAACAAACCATTGTGCACCGTAGTAGTTTCAGCCTCATCAGCATCCTGGCACCGTGACATGTGTTTGCAAACCGACAATGCAACACTCCCCTCATGATTCCTGACCACAACACCTTCACTAACTTGCCCGGGAACGTTATCCGCAAAAAAAAAAAAAAAAAACTTGCCCAGGAACGTAACCGATATTTCTTGGTTTCAACTTTATGACGTCAAATAAAAAAGACTAGAAAAGGAATATATAGCACAAGAACCTTTTGAAAGCGTATCAGCCAACTCGGTTTACAAATTTATACCAACTACTACCTCTGTCCTGGTTTATTGATCCTGTTTGTATTTTGTGTCAAACTTTAACCTTAGATTTAACTAACAAAATGTTAATGCTTGTCACAAAAAATAATATCATTGATAATTATCCTCAAATACAAATCCAAAGGTATAATTTTATATGACATGCACTAACATTTTATTTGTTAGATCTATGATCAAAATTTTGCACAAAATACGAACGGGACCAATAGACTAGAACGGAGGTAGTATCAAGTAATTCCAAAAAAATTGGGTGAAATGGGAATTGCTATTCTTTCTACTTCCAAAGGGATAATGAAAAATCAAGAAGCTCAACTAAACAGAGTTGGGAGAGAAGTATCATGTTATATCTGGTAATCGCCCCGTCTATAGTGCTCAAATTCTATCTCTCCCTTCCTATTTTGAAAATCAAAAAATTCAAAAAATAGGAGAAAAAATAGGAGAGAAAAAAAACTGAGAAACAAACCTGAAGGATGCATCTATGTTTAGCTTCCAGACTCCTAATTTGGGTGGCAGCCACTGATTGGCATCAACGGCATCTGCAGTATGCATGAGAATTTTACATGGGAACATCATTTTCTTTCCTCGGGTGTCTCCCTCTGGTGCTAGTGCCCTATGAATTTCCTCTACATACCGGGAGTGAATAGCATAAAACCATCACAATTCGCGTTAGGGTTTCAAAAAACTACCGAAAATTTGTTTGTGACTGATACCTATCACTTTTCTCGTCGGTTGTCTCAAAAAACCCAAAAAACTCGTTGCTAAGAAATTAAACCGGTTTATGACACGTAGGGCCCACAACTAAACGAACCGTCAGTTTGACCGCTAGATGACATGCGGGGGCTCACATGTCAGTGCCTCTTCCTCATAAAAAAGCAATTGGATCCCTGTAAATTTTTTAAAAATGCAATCGGTCCCTGCTGCCTCCTCGTGCTCGACCTGGTGGCGAAAATACATTGTTAACTGGTGCAATGCGGCTGGTGCTTTCGATCGATCGGTCCACCGCAGCGGTGGCCACCGGAGCCGGCGGCGTGGAGGATCTGCATCCCGCCGTCGCTCGCTTGCGCCGCGCTGCGGACGCTGGACCTCGCCTACGGAGTCGCCGCGGAGCTCCCTTCCGTCGCCCGTCGCCGTCCAATGCGCGCGGGGTGGACCCCTCCGGCCGGCGAGCCGTGCCCGCGGCCGCCTCATCCGGCCGGCGCCGCGCCCGCGGCCGCCTCCTCCGGCCGACAACCCGCGCCCGCAGTCGCCTCCTCCGGGCGGCGCCGCGCCCGCCTCCTCCTGCCCGAGCCGCGCCCGCAGCCGCCTCCTCCGGCCGGCGCCGTGCCCGCGGCCGCCTCATCTGGTCGGCGAGCAGTCTCTGGTTCTAAGGAGGAGAATGAAGGCAGAGGGACCCGGTTGATTTTTATTAAAATTTATAAGGACCTGATTGTTTTTTTAGGCGAGACACTGACATGTGGGCTCCACATGTCAGTTAACGGTCAAACTAGACGGTCAAACAAATGGTTTGTTTAGGAGCGGGCCCCAATTGTCATAATCACCATCAGTTGCAAAGCACTCAGTGATTTGGGTTTTTTAAGACAACCGACGAGAAAAGTGGTAGGTATCAGTCACAAACAAATTTTCTATAGTTTTTTGAAACCCTAACGCGAATTGTGGTAGTTTTATGCTATTCACTCACATACCGGATTAGAAAGTTTTTAGACACTGACATAGACGCTCTGTTATCCTCGTGGACAACATTATTCCTAAGATACCACGCCATCTAGATTATCAACAGAATTTTAAGACAAATCTCCTTCGAACATGGTGCCATCAAGGATTGCGGTCTATCTGTTCCAGTATATCTAAAAGGATTTTCTCATGAAAGGTGCCAAACCTCTCTTATGAGGCCAAAAAGTGACCAACAAGAAAATAAGAGAAAAAGAGAGGGGGCACACTAGTATTGTTTCATCATACTTGTGCTTCAAAGTGACACCATATACTTCATGTAGAGAGTCTTCATATACTTCAGGATTGTGCTAGTGGAATTTTTACATTATAGAACTTGGCGTGTATATTTCGATGACAAGCTTTCTCAAATGTTTGAGGTCTTTATGAACAAGCAAGTTAGATGCACACCCACTTAGTTACATTAGGAGGGCTTTTATACACTTATAGTTCTAGTGCATCCGTTGCATGGCAATCTCTACTCGCATTGACATCGATCATAAGGCCTCTCCATTGCCTAACTATGGGCCGCGTTGATGCGAGACTATCTACACTTTTTGTCTTGCTACAGATCCCAATCATCATTCTCTTTGCCATCCAAAGAGCTAAGTCCATGACTCACACTCCTTTACTCACTGAAGTTGAAAAAGTTTAAGCGAGAAAAAGTATGATACAATTGCTTGACTTGGCATCGGGGTGTTTTTTATTTATACTTTATATCAAAGCGACCAAGTTATGCTATGCTTACATTATTGAATGTTTAGAAATAGTGCTCTTTAGCATTCTTTATTTTGAAAGACAATTAATTTCTAGCATTTCTGCAAATTATCGTTTTGATATCTAACAATTCAATCGCTTTCCAATATTCATACAACAAAGGACTACATGATTAAGACATGTTAGCTAGCATTTCACATCAAAATTTATGTTTTTATCACTTACCTACTCGAGGACGAGCAGGAATTAAGCTTGGGATATTAATATGTCTCGAACGTATATATAATTTTTTATTATTTCATGCTATTATATTGTCATTCTTGTATAATTTATATGTCATTTATATTGTTTTTATGGATTAACGTATTAGCTCAGTATCTAGTGTTAGTTCCTGTTTTTATGCATGTTTTTGGTTTTTCAGGAAATCCATATCAAACGAAGTCCAAACGCGACGAAACTTTTTGACAATTTTTTCCGGACAAAAAGAGACCCTGAAAGTTTTAGGAGAAGACCAGACGATGCCCGAGGGAGTCACAAAGCAGGGGGCATGCCCCTGGGTGTTAGGGCACACCCTGGTGCCTTGTGGCCCACTCGTGGCTCCGTTTGACCTAAGTCTAATCCTATAAATTTCCTAATGGCCAGAAACCCCGAAGCAAGACCCGAAACAATTTTCTCGTCACTCAAAGTATCTGTTCTTCCGCGATCCCATTTGGAGGCCTTTTCCGGTACTCTGCTGGAGGGGAAGCCATCACGAAGTCCATCTTCATCAACCTTGTTGCTTCCATGATGATGTGTGAGTAGCTCCTTCAGGACTTACGGGTCCATCGCAGTAGCTAGATCTCTCTCTCTCTCTCTCTCTCTCTCTCTCTCTCTCTCTCTCTCTCTCTCTCTCTCTCTTTATGATCTTCAATACAATGATTTCTTCGAACACCTATTCAATGTAATTTCGCGGTGTGTTTGTTGGGATCCGATGAATTGTGGGTTTATGATTAGATTATTCGTTGAAAGTATCAGAGTTTTTTCTGAGATTTATTTATGTGTATATGTAAGCTTTCTGGTCTATGATTTTTTTGGCCAAGTTAATGATTAGATATTAAAAGGGAATGGTGCATAGTAGTGATTCAATCTTACAGTGTCCTTACTTTGCAATTGGCGGAAACAAGGGGATTGACAACCCTCTTGCCTTCGTTGGGTGCAAGCATTTGCTTTATGTGTGTGCGAGCACCGTTCACGTTGTTTGTGTGTCGTCTCCTTCTGGTTCGATAAATCTTGGTTCTTTACTGAGGGACATACTATCTGGTACTTGATGACCCACAAGTATAGGGGGTCAATCATAGTCCTTTCGATAAGTAAGAGTGTTGAACCCAACGAGGAGCAGAAGGAAATGACAAGCGGTTTTCAGCAAGGTAATTTCTGCAAGCACTGAAATTGTAGGTAACAGATAGTTTGATAGCAAGATAATTGGTAACAAGCAAGTAACGGTAACGTTAATAAAGTGTAGCAAGGTAGCTCAATCCTTTTGTGGCAAAGGACATGCCAGAAAAGTTTCTTATAATAGGCAAAGTGTTCTTGAGGGTACACGGGAATTTCATCTAGTCACTTTTATCATGTTGGTTTGATTCGTGTTCGCTACTTTGATAATTTGATATGTGGGTGGACCGGTGCGTGGGTGCTGTTCTTACTTCAACAAACCTCCCACTTATGATTAACCCCCTCGCAAGCATCCGCAACTACGAGAAAAGTATTAAGATAAAATCTAACCATAGCATTAAACGTTTGGATCCAAATCAGCCCCATACGAAGTAGCGCATAAACTAGGGTTTAAGCTTCTGTCACTCTAGCAACCCATCATCTAATAACTACTCCACAATGCATTCCCTTAGGCCCAAGGATGGTGAAGTGTCATGTAGTCGACGTTCACATGGCACCACTAAGGGAATCACAACATACATATCATCAAAATATCGAACACATATCAAATTCACATGATTACTTGCAACATGACTTCTCCCGTGACCTCAAGAACAAAGGTAACTACTCACAAATAATATTCATGCTCAAGATCAGAGGGGTATTGAATAGCATAATGGATCTAAACATATAATCTTCCACCAAATAAACCATATAGTAATCAACTACAAGATGTAATCAACACTACTAGTCACCCACAGGTACCAATCTGAGGTTCCGGTACAAAGATTGAACACAAGAGATGAACTAGGGTTTGAGAGGAGATGGTGCTGTTGAAGATGTTGATGAAGATTGGCCTCCCAAAGATGAGAGGGGTGTTGGTGATGACGATGGCTTCGATTTCCCCCTCCGGGAGGGAAGTTCCCCCGGCGGAATCGCTCCACCGAAGGGCAAAAGTGCTCCTGCCCAAGTTCCGCCTCGAGACGGCGGCGTTTCATCCCGAAAGTCCTCTCCTTATTTTTTCTAGGTCAAAAGACCTTAAATACCAGAAGATGGGCACCGGAGGTGAGCCGTGCTGAGCACAACCTGGCGCACCCTGGTGTCTTGTGCTCACCAGGTGGCCCCCCTCCGGTAGTTATTTGCTCCAGTATTTTTTATATATTCCAAAATAATTCTCCGTGAAGTTTCAGCTTATTTGGAGATGTGAATAATAGGTATCTCTGATGTGCATTTTCAGGTCCAGAATTCCATCTGCCGGTATTATCCCTCTTTGTGTAAACCTTGCATATTATGAGAGAAAAGGCATTAGAATCACTCCCTAAAGAATTATTATACATCAAAACATTGTAAATAACAGTAGGAAATCATGATGCAAAATGGACGTATCAACTCCCCCAAGCTTAGACCTCGCTTGTCCTCAAGCGAAAGCCGATATTGAAAAGCATGTCTACATGGTTTGAGAGAGAGGTGTCGATAAAAACAAAATACGGACATAGTGACATCATGCTTATTATCATAGCAGCAACAAACTTTATCATAGAACTTATTCATATAACTTCATCATATAACTTCTCATGAACAAGTAACAATTCATCACAACATAGAAGTATAAAGCATAAACCTTATTGAAAACCAACAAACTATGTTCTCAGTCAACTTTGCAACTACAATTGATCATATTTTCTGGAAGGGTCTCGTGTCGGAGCCTTTTGGCAAGTCCACATACTCAACCATTATTTAGTCTTCTATGATTGCTAACACTCACAGCATACCCATGAGCAAAAAGTTTCAACCGGACACATAGAAAGATAGGGGCTTATAATTTCGCCTCCCAACATATTCACCTCAAGGGTGATGTCAACAATAATAAGTCATGCTCACTCACATCCAGCTGGATATATGTGCCTAGATCTTTCCTCGCCACATGATGCTTGCAAAAAGAAAAAGTAAAAAGGAATAGGGAAGGATACTTTGACTCTTGCATCAAAGTAAATACATAAAAGTAAAAGATAGGCCCTTCGCAGAGGGAAGCAGAGGTTGTCATGCGCTTATTGGTTTGTATGCCAAATCCCTTAATGTAAAATAACGTCATGCTATATTGCCCCCTATGATAGCAACCTTTATTATGCAGTCCGTCGCTTTTATTACTTTTCCATCATAAGTTCGTACAACGCTCAATTTTCTCTTACACTAATTGATCAAACACATTTAGAAGCAATGTGTATTGCCTTTGTGCACCGATGACAACTTACTTGAAGGATCTTACTCGATCCGTAGGTAGGTATGGTGGACTCTCAAAACATGAATTTGGGTTTTGGGTTTTTGGATGCACAAGTAGTATCTCTACTTAGTGCGGAATTTTTGGCTAGCAAAGGTATTGTGCAAGCACCACATGTTGAAGGATCTATGACAATATAACTTCTATGTGAATATGAACAAACATAAATCATTACGTTGTCTTCCTTGTCCAACGTCAACAGTTTTGACATATAATATTTAATGGGGGCTCACAATCATAAAAGATGTCCAAGATAGTGTATTTGCATGTGAATCTTCTCTTCCCTTATTAATTCTTTCATGAATTGCATCATTGACCAATGCTATGTTTGTCAATCTCCAATAAATTTTACCACTTATACTTTTCCTTATGTGATGTCATTACTTACCATAAGATTAGCATATGATTCTTTTCATTTATTTCCTTTCTATTTTGATTGCAACAAGCAAGTAAAGAAGCAAAAGCTCAAACTAAACTTTATTATATAACTCTCACTTGATTACATAGATAGATAGATAAATCACGAAACTAACACTCGAAAATAAATCATGCTAAACTATTATTCAACTGAATCAAGAAAAAACTAAAGATCGAACTAAAATAGGTAAAGGTGAATAAAAGTGATGGTGATACGATACCGGGGCACCTCCCCCAAGCTTGGCTCAAGCCAAGGGGAGTGCCCATACCCGTGTGGTCAAGTCTCTTTTGGTGGTGAAGATGATGAAGGTGGTGATGATGAAGTGGTAGGCTTGTCCTCCAGCTTCCAGGATAAGGGCTCACCATCAAAAGTTGACGCACGAGTCCCCTGAGTCCTGCAACTGGCAGCTAAACTCATACCTTTAAATCTTGCTTCATATTCAAAAACTTGGTTTTGAAGATCATAAATTTGACTTTGCAGAAAATTGATTTGCACGTTGAGGGTGAAGATGGTGTCCTTAGACCGGCCATCCACCATCTGATCACAGGTGAATTCCGTGATCATGGAGTGATTGGCACTAAGTCCACGCTCCACCATCCTTTGGCACTTGAAGATGTCTTGTTCCACCGCCTCGAGCCTAGCTTCCTCGCTTCCAATCCTCTTGGGTCCCAGAACATCGCGAATGTGGAGCACCCCCTCACGCATCTCAATGGCTTGAGGGTGCTTCATCACCTCCGGCAAATACGGGTTGATGACCTTCTCGAAGAACTTGTCCTTGGAGGAGCTTGGTGGAGCCATGGAGATCTAGATCTGACGAGAAAACAACACGAAACAAGAACAGAGGATTTTTCTGCGATGCGGCGGTCAAAACAACCGGGGGTATATATATAGAGAATTTTTTATCTTGGGAAGCAAGAATATGGAAGGAAAACAGAGTCGGGAAGGTGTCCGAGGTGGGCACAACCCACCAGCCCGCTGGCGCGCCCTGGTGTATCGCGCTCACCTCGGTTGCTTTCCCATTTATTTCTTATTTTCCTAATTTTTGTAATATTCCAAAACGGACAGAAAATATTTTTGTGGATTTTTCGAAGTCCGTTTACTTACCGTATCACGTACCTCCTATTTTTCAGAATTCTGGAGTGTTCCGGAAGGTTTCTTTTATGTGTTCCTCTGGTGTCATGGTTTGGATAACATTGCTTTCAACATTAATAGGCGTACCTGAGATATAGTGTTTAATTCTTTGTCCATTGACCACCTTCGGGTTAGTACCTTCGGCATTATTAATCTTGATAGCTCCAGAACGATAAACCTCTTCGATAATATATGGCCCTTCCCATTTGGAGAGAAGCTTACCTGCAAAAAATCTTAAACGAGAGTTGTACAAAAGAACATAGTCTCCAACTTTGAATTCCCGCTTTTGGATTCTTTTGTCATGCCATCTTTTTACCTTTTCATTGAATAGCTTGGCATTTTCATAAGCTTGGGTTCTCCATTCATCTAGTGAGCTAATATCAAATAGCCTCTTCTCACCGGCAAGTTTGAAATCATAATTGAGTTCTTTAATTGCCCAAAATGCTTTATGTTCTAACTCTAGAGGCAAATGACAAGCTTTTCCATATACCATTTTGTATGGAGACATACCCATAGGATTTTTATAAGCTGTTCTGTAGGCCCAAAGTGCATCATCTAGTTTCTTAGACCAATTCTTTCGAGACCTATTGACAGTTTTTTATAATATTAATTTTATTTCTCTATTGCTAAGTTCAACTTGACCACCAGATTGAGGATGATAGGGTGATGCAATTCTATGGTTAACATCATATTTAGCAAGCATCTTACGGAAAGCACCATGAATAAAGTGTGAACCACCATCAGTCATTAAATATCTAGGGACTCCAAACCTCGGGAAGATAACTTCTTTAAGCATTTTAATGGAGGTGCTGTGATCAGCACTGCTAGTTGGAATAGCTTCTACCCACTTAGTGACATAATCAACATCAACCAAAATATGAGTGTACCCGTTAGAGGAAGGAAAAGGTCCCATATAATCAAAACCCCAAACGTCAAATGGTTCGACAACAAGTGAATAATTCATAGGCATTTCCTGACTCTTACTGATATTACAAATTCTTTGGCATTCATCACAAGAAAAGACAAACTTACGGGCATCCTAGAAGAGAGTATGCCAATAAAAACCAGATTGCAATACCTTATGACAAGTTATATCTCCCGCATGATGTCCTCCATAAGCTTCGGAATGACATTTCCGTAGGATTTGTTCATGTTCATGCACAGGTACACAACATCTAATAATACCATCTACTCCTTCTTTATAAAGATGTGGGTCATCCCAAAAGTAATGTCTCAAATCATAGAAGATATTTTTATTTTGTTGGTATGTGAAATTAGGTGGTATATATTTAGCAACAATATAGTTAGCTTAATCAGCATACCAGGGAGTGTTTTGAGAAACATTTATTGCAGCTAACTGTTCATCAGGAAAGCTATCATCAATGGGGAGTGGGTCATCAAGAATATTTTCTAACCTAGACAAGTTATCAGCTACGGGGTTCTCAGCTCCCTTCCTATCAATGATATGTAAATCAAATTCTTGAAGTAAGAGAACCCACCTAATGAGTCTAGGTTTAGCATCTTTCTTTTCCATAAGATATTTTATAGCAGCATGATCGGTGTGAACAATGACTTTGGAATCAACAATGTAGGATCTAAATTTATCACAAGCAAACACAACTGCTAAAATTCTTTTTCAGTAGTAGCATAATTTCGTTGGGCACTGTCTAGAGTTTTGCTAGCATAATGGATAACATTTAACTTCTTATCAACTCATTGTCCTAGAACAACACCAACAGCATAATCACTAGCATCACACATAATTTCAAAAGGCAAGTTCCAATCAGGTGGTTGAACGATAGGTGCAGAAGTTAAGGCTTTCTTGAGTGTTTCAAAGGCTTATACACAATCATCATCGAAAACAAAAAGAATATCCTTTTGTAAAATATTAGTAATAGACCTAGAAATTTTAGAGAAGTCTTTAATAAACCTCCTATAGAAACCAGCATGACCAAGGAAACTCCGAATACCTTTAATATCTTTAGGACATGGCATTTTCTCAATTGCATCAACTTTAGCTTTATCCACCTCAATACCTTGTTCAGATATTTTATGCCCCAAGACAATACCTTCATTAACCATAAAGTGGCACTTCTCCCAATTCAAGACAATATTAGTTTGCTCACATCTCTGCAAAACTCGATCAAGGTTGCTTAAGCAATCATCAAAAGAAGTTCCGTAAACGGAAAAATCATCCATGAAAACCTCCACAATCTTTTCACAAAAATCAGAGAATATAGGAATCATACATCTTTGAAAGGTAGCAGGTGCATTGCATAAACCAAAAGGCATATGTCTATAAGCATAGGTTCCAAAAGGACAAGTAAAGGTGGTTTTCTCTTGATCAGATTGTGATACAGGTATTTGAGAGAAACCAGAATATTCGTCCAGAAAACAAAAGTGTGTGTTCTTAGATAATCTTTCTAGCATCTGATCAATGAAGGGCAGAGGGTAATGATCTTTTCTAGTAGCTTTATTTAATTTTCTAAAATCAATTACCATTCTATAGTCATTGACAATTCTTTGTGGAATGAGTTCATTTTTATCATTAGGAACAACAGTAATACCTCCCTTCTTAGGGACACAATGAATGAGACTTACCCATCTATTATCAGCTATGGGATAGATTATACCTGCTTCCAGAAGCTTTAATATTTCAGTTCTTACCACTTCTTTCATCTTAGGATTCAATCGCCGTTGATGATCAACAACGGGTTTAGCGTCAGGTTCCATATTAATCTTGTGCTGACAAAGAGTGGGACTAATGCCCTTAAGATCATCAATAGTATATCCAATAGCAGCCCGGTGCTTCCTCGGAATTTTTAATAATCTTTCTTCTTCGTGTTCTGAATGGTTAGCACTAATAATAACAGGATATATCTTTTTCTCATCAAGATAAGCATACTTCAAAGTATCAGGCAATTGCTTTAATTCAAACACAGGATCACCTTTAGGTGGAGGAGGTCCTCCAAGGGTTTCAATAGGCAAATTGTGTTTTAGGAGTGGCTGTTGTTCAAAGAAAATTTTATCTATTTCATTTCTTTCACGCAAGTGCATATCATTTTCATGGTCTAGCAAATATTTTCTAGTGGATCAGTAGGAGGTATGGCAATAGAAGCAAGACCAATTTTTTCATCCTTACTAGATAATTCTCTATCACGAGGTTGTCTACTAAACTTGGAAAAATTAAACTCATGAGACACATAACCAAAACTAACGCCGACAGTTTGTTTTTCACAATCTATCTTAGCATTGATGGTGTTCAAGAAAGGTCTACCAAAGATAATGGGACAAAAGTCATCTTGTGGGGAACCAAGAACCAGAAAATCAGTACGATATTTTACTTTCCCACACAAGACTTCAACATCTCTAACAATCCCAAGTGGTGTGATGGTGGCTCTATTAGCAAGTTTAATAGTAACATCAATGTCTTCTATTTTAGCGGGTGCTATATCATTCATAATTTCTTGGTATAAGGTAAAAGTAATAGCACTCACACTAGCACCCAAATCACATAAACCATGATAGCAATGATCTCCTATTTTGACTGAGATAACAGGCATGCCCACTACGGGTCTATGTTTATCTTTTTCATCGGGTTTAGCAATTCTAGCAGCTTCATCACAGAAGTAAATAACATGCCCATCCATATTTTCTACCAAGAGATCTTTAACCATAGCAATGCTAGGTTCTACTTTAATTTGCTCAGAGGGTTTAGGTGCTCTAGTATTACTTTTGCGAACCACAGTTGATACCTTAGCATGTTCCTTTATCCTAACAAGGAAAGGCGGTTTTTCAATATAAGCAGTAGGCACAACTGGATCAACATTGTAAATAATGGTTTCATCTTTAGCTATGACCGGTTCTTTAGCTTCTTCTTTAACAGGGGGGGTGATATTTAAACCACTTCTCCTTAGGGAGATCAACATGAGTAGCAAATGATTCATAGAAAGAGGCCACTATCTTAGAGTCAAGGCCATATTTAGTGCTAAACTTGTGAAAAGCATCGGTATTCATAAAAGATTTAACACAATCAAACTTAAGCTTTATACCTGACTCATTACCTTTGTCAAGTTCCCAATCTTCAGAGTTGCGTTTAATTCTTTCTAAGAGATCCCACTTGAATTCAATAGTCTTCTTCATAAAAGAACCAGTACAAGAAGTATCGATCATGGATTGATCATTATGAGAAAGCCGAGCATAAAAATTCTGAATAATAACTTCTCTCGGGATATCATGATTGGGGCATGAATATAACATTGACTTAAGCCTTCCCTAAGCTAGAGCGGTGCTTTCTCCTTTACGAGGCCAAAAATTATATATATAATTCCGATCACGATGAACTAGATGCATAGGATAAAACTTTGGGTTTTTATCATTTATGCCACCGGTTGTGTATCACTACTCAGTTTTGCCACTAGGAATTTCAACAGCTCAGAAATGCCATCGCTTCGTTAGGTGCATGCTCAAAAATGCCACTAGACACCATTACTTTGAGCTCAAATCTCGTTTGCCATGTTATAATGACCAGAATATCTATAGACCAACATGTCAGCTCTCCCTCTATCTCACTACAATAAAGTGAGGGTCCCACTTGATCACAAAAATGTTCTTATTTTCCTCTAAAATTATTCGCTTGCTTACTCCTGACAAGTGGGAGCCGCACTTATCATTGTGAAATAAAGAGAGCTGACATGTGGGTATAGGGGTATTTTCGTCATATAACATGGTCAACGAGTTTGACCTGAAAATAAGGATGACTAATGGCATTTTTGAGCAAACAACTAATGATTAATGACATTTTTGAGATATCTAATGGCATTTTTGAGCAAGCATCTCAGGGAACGATGGCATTTTTTAGCAGTTCTGACTTTTAATGGCAAAACTGAGTAGTGGGACACAACCAGTGGCATAAATGAAGAAAACCCAAAAACTTTTGATGGAATTCTAATTGCAATCGATTCCAGTTCCATGATCCAATATCATCACATAGCCTATACCATGCCAATGCTTTTCCCTTCAAAGATAAAGGAAAAACCTTCTTCTTAACTTCATCTCCGGGTAAATCTGTAAGCTTAAATAATCCACAAACTTCATTCACATGTATTAGGTGCATATCAAGATGTTCAGTTCCATCTCCTGCATAAGGATTAGCTAGCAGTTGTTCTACCATACCCGAAGGAATTTCATAGCCAATGTTTTCAATAGGTGCAGTAGGTTGAGGGGCAACTAATTGTGGTTCCGATCGAGGTGAAGATACCCTGAACAAACCCCTCAAAGGATTGTTTTCCATAGTAGCAAGTGACAATAAATTTCAGCACGTAGTATAAGTTTTTCCTTACCGATTTCCACTTACCAAGAGCGCTTCACTCCCCGGCAACGGCGCCAGAAAAGAGTCTTGATGACCCACAAGTATAGGGGGTCAATCGTAGTCCTTTCGATAAGTAAGAGTGTCGAACCCAATGAGGAGCAGAAGGAAATGACCAGCGGTTTTCAGCAAGGTAATTTCTGCAAGCACTGAAATTGTAGGTAACAGATAGTTTGATAGCAAGATAATTGGTAACAAGCAAGTAACGGTAATGGTAAATAAAGTGCAGCAAGGTAGCCCAACCGTTTTGTGGCAAAGGACAGGCCAGAACAATTTCTTATAATAGGCACAGTGTTCTTGAGGGTACACGGGAATTTCATCTAGTCACTTTTATCATGTTGGTTTGATTCGTGTTCGCTACTTTGATAATTTGATATGTGGGTGGACCGGTGCTTGGGTGCTGTTCTTAATTGAACAAACCTCCCACTTATGATTAACCCCCTCGCAAGCATTTGCAACTATGAGAAAAGTATTAAGATAAAATCTAACCATAGCATTAAACGTTTGGATCCAAATCAGCCCCTTACGAAGTAGCGCATAAACTAGGGTTTAAGCTTCTGTCACTCTAGAAACCCATCATCTAAGAACTACTCCACAATGCATTCCCTTAGGCCCAAGGATGGTGAAGTTTCATGTAGTCGACGTTCACGTGACACCACTAAGGGAATCACAACATACATATCATCAAAATATCGAACACATATCAAATTCACATGATTACTTTCAACATGACTTCTCCCGTGACCTCAAGAACAAAGGTAACTACTCACAAATAATATTCATGCTCAAGATCAGAGGGGTATTTAATAGCATAATGGATCTAAACATATAATATTCCACCAAATAAACCATATAATAATCAACTACAAGATGTAATCAACACTACTAGTCACCCACAGGTACCAATCTGAGGTTCCGGTACAAAGATTGAACACAAGAGATGAACTAGGGTTTGAGAGGAGATGGTGCTGTTGAAGATGTTGATGAAGATTGGCCTACCAAAAATGAGAGGGGTGTTGGTGATGACGATGGCTTTGATTTCCCCCTCCGGGAGGGAAGTTCCCCCGGCAGAATCGCTCCACCGGAGGGCAAAAGTGCCCCTGCCCAAGTTCCGCCTCGAGACGGCGGCGTTCCATCCCGAAAGTCCTCTCCTTATTTTTTCTAGGTCAAAAGACCTTAAATACCATAAGATGGGCACCGGAGGTGGGCCGTGCTGAGCACAACCCGCCAGGGCGCGCCTGGGGGGCCTGGCGCACCCTGGTGTCTTGTGCTCACCAGGTGGCCCCCCTCCGGTAGTTATTTGCTCCAGTATTTTTTATATATTACAAAATAATTCTCCGTGAAGTTTCAGCTTATTTGTAGATGTGCAGAATAGGTATCTTTGATGTGCTTTTTCTGGTCCAGAATTCCAGCTGCCGGTATTTGAGAGAAACCAGAATATCCATCCAGGAAACAAAAGTGTGTGTGCTTAGATAATCTTTCTAGCATCTGATCAATGAAGGGGAGAGGGTAATGATCTTTTCTAGTAGCTTTATTTAATTTTCTAAAATCAATTACCATTCTATAGCCAGTGACAATTCTTTGTGGAATGAGTTCATTTTTATCATTAGGAACAATGGTAATACCTCCCTTCTTAGGGACACAATGAACGGGACTTACCCATCTACTATCAGCTATGGGATAGATTATACCTGCTTCCAGAAGCTTTAATATTTCAGTTCTTACTACTTCTTTTATCTTAGGATTCAATCGCCGTTGATGATCAACAACGGGTTTAGCGTCAGGTTACATATTAATCTTGTGCTGACATAGAGTGGGACTAATGCCCTTAAGATCATCAAGAGTATATCCAATAGCAGCCCGGTGCTTCCTTAGAATTTTCAATAATCTTTCTTCTTCGTGTTCTGATATCTAATGGCATTTTTGAGCAAGCATCTCAGGGAACGATGACATTTTTGACCAAGCATCTCAGGGAACGATGGCATTTTTGAGCAGTTCTAACTTTTAATGGCAAAACTGAGTAGTGGGACACAACGAGTGGCATAAATGATGAAAACCCAAAAACTTTTGATGGAATTCTAATTGCAATCGATTCCAGTTCCATGATCCAATATCATCACATAGCCAATACCATGCCAATGCTTTTCCCTTCAAAGATAAAGGGAAAACCTTCTTCTTAACTTCATCTCCGGGTAAACCTGTAAGCTTAAATAATCCACTAACTTCATTCCCATGTATGAGGTGCATATTAGGATGTTCAGTTCCATCTCCTGCATAAGGATTAGCTAGCAGTTGTTCTACCATACCCGAAGGAATTTCTTAGCCAATGTTTTCAGTAGGTGTAGTAGGTTGAGGGGCAACTAATTGTGGTTCCGGTCGAGGTGAAGATACCTCGAACAAACCCCTCAAAGGATTGTTTTCCATAGTAGCAAGTGACAATAAATTTCAGCACGTAGTATAAGTTTTTCCTTACCAAGAGCGCTTCACTCCCCGGCAACGGCGCCAGAAAAGAGTCTTGATGACCCACAAGTATATGGGGTCAATCGTAGTCCTTTGGTTAAGTAGGAGTGTCGAACCCAACGAGGAGCAGAAGGAAATGACAAGCGGTTTTCAGCAAGGTAATTTCTGCAAGCACTAAAATCGTAGGTAACACATAATTTGATAGCAAGATAATTGGTAACAAGCAAGTAACAGTAACGGTAAATAAAGTGCAGCAAGGTAGCCCAATCCTTTTGTGGCAAAGGACAGGCCAGAACAATTTCTTATAATAGGCAAAGTGTTCTTGAGGATACACGTGAATTTCATCTAGTCATTGATAATTTGATATGTGGGTGGACCGGTGCTTGGGTGATGTTCTTAATTGAACAAACCTCCCACTTATGATTAACCCCCTCGCAAGCATCCGCAACTATGAGAAAAGTATTAAGATAAAATCTAACCATAGCATTAAACGTTTGGATCCAAATCAGCCCCTTACGAAGTAGCGCATAAACTAGGGTTTAAGCTTCTGTCACTCTAGAAACCCATCATCTAATAACTACTCCACAATGCATTCCCTTAGGCCCAAGGATGGTGAAGTGTCATGTAGTAGACGTTCACATGACACCACTAAGGGAATCACAACATACATATCATCAAAATATCGAACACATATCAAATTCACATGATTACTTGCAACATGACTTCTCCCGTGACCTCAAGAACAAAGGTAACTACTCACAAATAATATTCATGCTCAAGATCAGAGGGGTATTGAATATCATAATGGATCTGAACATATAGTCTTCCACCAAATAAACCATATAGTAATCAACTACAAGATGTAATCAACACTACTAGTCACCCACAGGTACCAATCTGAGGTTCCGGTACAAAGATTGAACACAAGAGATGAACTAGGGTTTGAGAGGAGATGGTTCTGTTGAACATGTTGATGAAGATTGGCCTCCCAAAGATGAGAGGGGTGTTGGTGATGACAATGGCTTCGATTTCCGGCGGAATCGCTCCGCCGAAGGGCAAAAGTGCTCCTACCCAAGTTCCGCCTCGAGACGGCGGCGTTCCGTCCCGAAAGTATTATCCTTATTTTTTCTAGGTTAAAAGACCTTAAATATCAAAAGATGAGCACCGGAGGTGGGCCGTGCTGAGCACAACCCACCAGGGCACGCCTGGGGGGCCTGGCGCGCCTTGGTGTCTTGTGCTCACCAGGTGCCCCCCTCCGGTAGTTATTTGCTCCAGTATTTTTTATATATTCCAAAATAATTCTCTGTGAAGTTTCAGCTTATTGGGAGATGTGCAGAATAGGTATGTCTGATGTGCTTTTTCAGGTCCAGAATTCCAGCTACCGGCATTCTCCCTCTTTGTATAAACCTTGCATATTATGAGAGAAAAGGCAGTAGAATCACTCCTTAAAGCATTATTATACATCAAAACATTGTAAATAACAGTTGGAAATCATGATGCAAAATGGAGGTATCACGGCTCCACATCGACTACCTCGACACTGGTCATCCCCAACTCAACATCGACCACGGCGTTCCTCACACGGCTACCTCGACCACGGCTACACCATCCCACGCTCTCGGCTACCTCGACATCGGCAGAAAGGACTATCACCTCGCTTGAGCACCTCGTAGACTTCCTCTGTAATTAACGCGTCCAGAACGTTCCCGCTACAACTACGAGGGAATGTTAGCCCGTCAGCTTCTATTCTCTCTAGTCTTACCGTCCACGGCGGTCCTGTTGTTCACAACTCTACCGCTACAACTACGCGCGAGGGGTGGGGGGTATAGATTATGGTAGACTAGAATTTGTTAAGATTGATTGTATTCTTTTCTATACGATTCTTACCTTATCTCTAAGAGAAGCGGTTTGACCTTTGAGTCTTGTACTCTATATATTCTTGTCCTCGAGACTCAATAAAACATCCACCGTATTACACCAGTTCTTCTCCCTTCTAGTACTCTTAGAGCATCTCCAAGGCAGACCCGCAAACCTCTGATACGTCTCCAACGTATCTATAATTTTTGCTTGTTCCATGCTGTTATATTATCATTCTTGGATGTTTTACAATCATTTTATAACAACTTTATATCATTTTTTGGGACTAACCAATTGACATAGTGCCAAAGTGCCAGTTGTTGTTTTTGCTTTTTTTTTACTTCGTAGAAAATCAATACCAAATGGAGTCCAATCGCGACGAAACTTTTCGGAGATTTTTTCTGGACCAGAAGACACCCAGTGGGACAAACAAGAGCCAGGAAGGTGGGCTGTGGGGAGCACAACCCACCAGGGCGTGCCCTCATGGGTTGTGCCCTCCACGGGGCCCCTCCGCACCGCCTCTAATGCCTATAAATTCCCAAATATTCCAAAAACCCTAGGGGAGTCGACGAAACACAATTCCAGCCACCGCAAGTTCCAGAACCTCGAGATCCAATCTAAACACCATCACGGAGGGGTTCATCTTCCTCATAGGTGCCTCTCCGATGATGCGTGAGTAGTCCACCATAGACCTACGGGTCCGTAGGCAGTAGCTAGATGGCTTCTTCTCTCGCTCTTATGATTCTCAATACAATGGTCTATTGGAGATCTATTTGATGTAAACTTTTGCGGTGTGTTTGTTGGGATCCGATGAATTTTGAGTTCATGATCGGTTTCTATCCATGAATATTATTTGAGTCTTTTTTGATCTCTTATATGCATGATTACTTATAGCCTCGTATTTCTTCTCTGAATCTTTGGTTTAGTTAGGCTGACTAGATCAATTTTTCTTGTCATGGGAAGAGGTGCTTTGTGATGGGTTCGATCTTGCGGTGTTCTTTCCCAGTGACAGAAGGGGCAGCAAGACACGCATGTATCGTTGCTATTAAGGATAACAAGATGGGGTCTATTCCTACATGAATAGATCTTGTCTACATCATGTCATCGTTCTTATTGCATTACTCCGTTTTTCCATTAACTTAATACACTAGATGCATGCTGGATAGTGGTCGATGTGTGGAGTAATAGAGGTAGATGCAGGCAGGTGTCGGTCTATCTATCTTGGACGTGATGCCTATATAATGATCATCGCCTTGGATATCGTCATGACTATTCGATTTTTTATCAATTGCCCAACAGTAATTTGTTCACCCACCGTGCGCTATACTCATGAGAGAAGCCACTAGTGAACCCTACGGCCCTCGGGTCTACTTTTCCATCATATTGCTTTCCGATCTACGTTTTTGCAATCTTTGTTTTCATATCTACAAAACCAAAAACCCAAAAATATATTGCTGCATATTTACTCTTTTTATTTGTGTTCTTGAGAGATCTATCTCTCCTATCTATCACTACCTAATCTATCTTATTACCGTAGAGAGATTGACAACCTCTCTTTCGCGTCGGGTTGCAAGTATTTGTTATTTGTGTGCAGGTGCTGCTTATTGGGTGGTGGTGATCCTCCTACTGGTTCGATAACCTTGGTTTCATAACTGAGGGAAATACTTACCGTCGCTGTGTTGCATCATCCCTTCCTCTTTGGTGAAATACCGACGCGGTCTCAAGCCACGTCAAAGGAATTTCTGGCGCCGTTGCCGGGGAGGAAGTGGTCTCTTCTACGTGCCTATCGTAGGCGCCAAGGGGACTCCACCATCATCTACCAGGTTCCTAATCACAAATCTCATCTCCTTGCAATTACATTATTTGCCATTTGCCTCTCGTTTTCCTCTCCCCCACTTCACCAATTTGTCGTTTTATTCGCCCTCTTTTTCGTTTGCCCTTTTTGTTGCCGGATCTCTTCCATGTTTGCAATCTTGTTTGCGTAGTCACGATGACTCAAGAGAACACCAAGTTGTGTGATTTTTCCAGTACTAATAACAATGATTTTATTAGTACTATGATTGCTCCTCCCACCACTAGTGCGGAGTCTTGTGATATTAATGCCACTTTGTTGAATCTTGTCATGAAAGATCAATTTGCCGGTACTCCTAATGAGGATGTCGCGTCCCATCTAAACACGTTCGTAGAATTGTGTGATATGCAAAAGAAAAAAGATGTGGACAATGATATTGTGAAGTTGAAATTATTTCCTTTTTCCTTGCGGGATCGTGCAAAAATTTGGTTTTCCTCTTTGCCTCGCAATAGTATCGATTCTTGGAATAAGTGCAAGGATGCTTTTATCACTAAGTATTTTCTGCCCGCGAAAATTATTTCCCTTAGGACGCAAATCATGAATTTTAAGCAACTTGAGCATGAACATGTTGCACAATCTTGGGAAAGAATGAAGTTGATGCTAAGAAATTGTCCTACTCATGGATTGAATCTTTGGATGATCATACAAAAAATTTATGCGGGATTGAATTTTGTCTCTAGAAATCTTTTAGATTCCGCCGCGGGTGGTACTTTTATGGAGATTACTTTGGGTGAAGCTACTAAATTGCTAGATAATATCATGGCTAATTATTCTCAATGGCATACCGAAAGAGCACCTACTAGTAAAAAAGTTAATTCGGTAGAGGAAATTAGTACTTTGAGTGATAAAGTTGATGCTTTGATGAAATTGGTTGCTAGTAAAAATGCTCCTATTGATCTTTAATGATGTGCCTTTGTCTACTTTGATTGAGCAAAATAGCGATTCCGTAGATGTGAATTGTGTCTCTCGAAACAACTTCAATAACAATGCTTATAGAGGTAATTTTAATCCTAGGCCTTTTCCTGGAAATTCCTCTAATAATTATGGTAATTCCTATGGCAATTCTTCCTACAATAATAATAGGAACACCTCTGATCTTGAGAGTAATATTAAAGAATTTATCAATGCGCAAAAGGCTTTCAATACTACGATAGAAGAAAAGTTGAATAAGATTGATGATATGTCTACAAGCATTGATATAATTTCTCATGATGTTGAAAATCTCAAGTTGAAAGCTTTTGTGCCTAAGATTGATGAATCTATTAAAGATTTATATGTCTCTATGGATGAAAGTAAGAAAAGAACCGCTATGCTTAGAGCTAAAAGAGAAATCTTAGAAAAATCATTTTCTAGTGATTGCCTTCGTAAAAAAGATGAAGATCTTAAAGTGATTGGTGTTTCTTCTATTGATTCCTTGTTTAGTAATATTAAAATTGATAATGAAGGGACTGAAGTAGAGTCAACTTTAGCTAGAAGGCGTCCCAATAATTTGGAGGGTGAAAATCTTGATGAAATTTTTGATAAAAGTGGGTTTGAAGAGGTCAAAACTTTAACTAGTGATGTGCCCACTATCTTGGATTGCGAAGACTTTAATTATGATAGTTGCTCTTTTATTGAATGTATTTCTTTGCTGCAATCCATGTTGACTTCACCCCATGCTTATGAGCAAAATAAAGCTTTTACTAAACATATCGTTGATGCCATGATGAAATCTTTTGAAGAAAAGTTGGAGTTGGAAATTTCTATTCCTAGAAAATTACATGATGAGTGGGAACCTACCATTAAGGTCAAGATTAAAAATTATGAATGCTTTGCTTTGTCTGATTTGGGTTCTAGTGTTTCCATGATTCCGAAATTTCTATGTGATGTGCTTGGTCTTACCAATATTGAAGAATGTTCTCTTAATTTGCACTTGGCGGATTCTACTATTAAAAAGCCTTTGGGAAGAATTAATGATGTTCTTATTCTTGCAAATTAACTATGTGCCTATTGATTTTATTGTGCTTGATATTGATTGCAATCCTTCTTGTCCCATTATACTTGGTAGACCGTTTTTACGCACTATAGGTGCCGTGATTGATATGAAAGAAGGCAATATTCGTTTTCAATTTCCCTTGAGAAAAGTTATGGAACACTTCCCTAGAACAATAATTAAGCCACCATATGAATCAATCATGAGGGCATTCTATGGATCCAAAACCAAGGATGACAATACTTGAATCTATGCGTTATGCGTAGCTAGGGTCGTAAAACGATAGCGCTTGTTGGGAGGCAACCCAATGAATAAATAAATTTTTGCTTTTTCCTTTATGTTTTTGAGTGTTGACACAATTATGCCTCTGTTATGATTGTGTTTTTATGGTTTATTTAGTGTTTGTGCCAAGTAAAGCCTTTAGGATGATTCATAGGATGAGTAGAAGTGATGCTGAATCTGAAACAGAAACTTTGCGTCCAGTATATGAATTTTCATTTTTTTATGTACCATGATATCGAGATGAAATTTTAACACAGTGTTGCTATACAAATTCCTTACGTTGTCCTAATTTTTAAGAATTTTTAGAGTTACAGAAGTATGGGTAGAGTACAGATTACTACAGACTGTTCTGTTTAAGACAGATTCTGTTTTCGTTGCATCGTGTGCTTGTTTTGATGAATCTATGGGTTATATTGAAGGGTATGAGCCATGGTAAAGTTAAAATACAGTAGGTATAATGCAATAATAAAATATGAATGGGTTTGTAACAGTACCTAACGTAGTGATTTGCTTTATTATACTAACGGATCTCACGAAGATTTTGTTGAGTTTTGTGTGATTGAAGTTTTCAAGTTTTGGCTGAGATCACGATGGATGAAGGAATAAGGAGTGATAAAAGCCTAAGCTTGGGGATGCTACCGCACCCCCAAGATATATCCAAAGAGAAACAAGCAACTAAGCTTGGGGATGCCCCCGATTGGCATCCCCTCTTTCTTCTAACAACCATCGGTATTTTACTTGGAGCTATATTTTTATTTGTCACATATGATGAGTTTTGCTTGGAGCGTCTTGTATCTTTGCTTGCTTTGTTTGTTAGTTTTTCCTTTGTATCCTTGCTGGACACACCTATTTGAGAAAGCCAAAATCATGCTATGATTTGTTAGAATTGCTCTATGTGCTTCACTTAAACTTTTTGAGCTATAGAATTGCTCTAGTGCTTCACTTATATCTTTTTGAGCACGGTGTGCTTGGAAATTTTTGTAGAAATACTCTCATGCTTCACTTAGATTAATTTGAGAGTAGGTAAATTTTGAAAAAATCCTCTCATGCTTCGCTTATACCTTTTTGAGAGATGAAATCTTTATGCTCATGTCCTTCACTTAAATTTGTTTGAGCTCGCCAAAAAGCAATGGCAATATATGAAACTAGTCCCAAAGTGATAGATATCCAAGGAGGATATAATAAAAACTTTCATGAAGATCATTGGACAAATTAAACTTGATTCCTTGTAATAGTTTTGAAACATGATGATAGTAATATGTGAGTCATGTTAGTGAGTAATTATGCTTAGTAGGAATATTGGTGTTAAGGTTTGTGATTCCCTATGCATGCACGAAAGTCAATAGTTATGCAATGAAGTTACATCCTACTTGTGGTGCATTATTCGGTGTTAGTTATGTTCAATGCTCACTTATGGGAATTTTCGTTTCTTGGTTTGGTTGCTTCCCAATCTATTTGCTAGCCTCCATTTGCACTAAGTAGAAATACTACTTGTGCATCCAAAATCCTTAAACCAAGTTTTGCCTTATGAGTCCACCATACCTACCTATATGCGGTATTTCCATGCCGTTCCAAGCAAATTTGTATGTGCCATCTCTAAATTTTCAAAATAAATTTTCTCTTTTGTGTGCTCGTACCGCTCATGAAACGGTGGGGAGTGTCCAATATTTTTCCATGCTCGATGTGTTATTCTCAAGAAGAGTGTTTATTCACTTGTCTTTGCACGAGAGTGCGGCGGTAATAGGGATGCCCATTCCCGAAATCAAAAAAGAAAAAAAATATTTACTTTATGTTGTCAAATAATAAATTCCTTGGAAAGTGTTGGTATGGAAGGAAACCGTGGATACGGCCCGCCATGGAAAGTGAAAGTTTGGTGGAAAAAGGAATAAACTTTATTTTCTGTTTGGGAACCGCCTATGATATATCTAGCATGGAAAGTATTGTGAGGTACTTTGTCGTTTTCGTTGACAGGAAAAGCATGCCACCCAAAATATTTTTTCTCTCTCAATTTAAACCTTGAGCTCTGGCACCTCTACAAATCCCTACTTCACTCTGCGAAGGGCCTATCTTTTACTTTATGTAATTTTTATTTTTTCTTTGAGTCTCCATCTTCTCTTATAAGCACCAACTAGGGGGCACTATGATCGTACTTGAGCATTGGGCATAGCTAATATTTGAGTGTGTTTCATGAATGGATCAATGATTGAGCATGATGGGCTAGGGATAACTTTTTTTAGAGTTGATATTTTGAAAGACATGGTTGCTTGTTAACATGCTTGAGTATTGAAGTCATTATGTTAAAACTAGACTATTGCTTTGAGTCATTATAAGTCCAAATGTCAGTGCTATACAAAAGAAAAGAATATGATGAACATATTAGGCAGCATTCCACATCAAAAATTCTGTTTTTATCATTTACCTACTCGAGGACGAGTAGGAATTAAGCTTGGGGATGCTGATAGGTCTCCAACGTATATATAATTTTTGCTTGTTCCATTGACGGGGGGATAACCCCGGGGTATCCTCAGACGGGCCATTGCTCCCACTTTCAAAAACGACTACAGGGAGAGCCGCCTACCCCTGTAGACTGGCTCCGCAAGGCCGGCTGCGACGAGCCGGCTGGCTCGAGGCGGAGCCGCCAGGACCGCCTGGCCGGCAGGTCAGCACCCGTCATATTATCATGCTCCACAGGACGGTGACTTGACGGGCGGCGTACCAGCAGTACTGGGGGCACCACGGTCAGGGCACGCGTGGCTACAGTGGCCTCCGTCGCGTCGGAGGTCAGCGCCCGCATGGCCACAGTGGAGACAACAGTGCCTCTGACCCCGGCCGACTGCGACCGGGCAGGCGGCACAGTGCCCGCATGCCTCCAACCACTCCATTACCTGCCCCGGCATGGCTACAGCGCGGCCGGCCGTACCGCTGACCGCGGCCGGCTACCACAAGACGACGCCGTGCCAGGCGACCCGTACTGCGGCGTGACAAGCACGCGCTAATGGCAATGCACAGCCGGGGGCCCCCCCACCGGCTCCCGATGGGACCCTGCAGCCAGCGGGCCCTACCAACGACAAGACTCTTCGACCGGGGGGGCCCTGGCCGGCTGGAGAGGCTGCCAGCCGGGTCCCCCCCGGTGCCACGTATGCATACTGTAATCCGGGGGGCTGGCCTATAAAGCCCCCCGGAGCCGCCCCATGCAAGACCATCTTCACAACACACGCACACATCCACCCACGTAGAGAGGCAGAGAGAGCGAACATGCCTCTTCTTCCTCCTCTAGCCTACAGCTCAAGGAGCACCATTGTAGACCGCTCGGTTCTTCAACCAGACTAGCAGGACTAGGGGCTTTACCTCCCACGGAGGGCCCCGAACCTGGGTACATCGTGTGTCTTGCACCGCTTGTTCCCAATCCTGTTACCGGAGCCCGTCGGTGTCCTTCGGCCCCAACCACTCTCGATAAGCCACCCCATGGCATCTGTCATGAGAAAACGACGACAGTTGGCGCCCACCGTGGGGCCGTCCGCGGCACCGGCCGGAGTCACGCCCCGGGCGGGACCCTTCACCACCTCTCCCCCCCCCCCCGCCCCGCGTCCGGGCAGACCTGCGTGCTTGTGGGGCTTGCTCCCGCGGCGCGGGACCTCGTTCCCACCTGCCCTACGGGCGTCGCTACTGACCTCTCCGACGAGTGGCGCAGCGGCGACCCTCCGTTCGACGTCGCCACCCTCACCGAACGCTTCGGCAGGCTTAGCCTCGCCGACGAGCCAGCTGCAGATGAGTACCCTAGCGAGGTGCTCGACTGCCTTGACCCACCCTCGCCTGTGGGCACGCTTGCCCCGGGCGACACTGACGGCTCCTGCGTCCGCGCAGGGGTGATGGTCACCGGCTCCTCCACGAGCACCGGTCGCGCCAGGGCGGAGGCGCTGGCGACCGCTGCGGCCGCCGACACCGGCACCTCCGACCCCCTCGGCTCCGTGCTTCGGGGCCTCAGCACCCTCATCGCGCCTACGACGAACCCGGCCACGGCTACGGCCAAGCTGGAGGCAGCTTGCCAGCTGCTGTTCGCGGAAGCAACCACCCTCACAACCACCAAGTGCCGGATGGAGTCTGTGCAGCGCGAGTACAACTCCGCCTACGGTCTCACCCCCACCGGAAACGAGCCCAGCCAGCGTGGTGACATCCGCAACCGCGGCCGCGTGGTCGCGGAAATCCTTGGAGGCAGGCTCCCCACCTACGACACACCGGCAACCAACATGAGGGCCGCCCAGGTGGCCTACGCTGACCTGGCCGACCTGGAGGGCGAAGAGCGTGAGCAGCAGGAGCGGCACATCCAAGACCTCATCGCCACCGCCAACACTCAGCAGGCCCGGCTCGACGGAGCCAACGCCGGCTCAGAAATACCCGTCCCCGAGGGGGACGCTCCGCCGACCGCTGGTCAACGCCAGCCGGCCCAGCAAGCCTCTTCCCCACGCGGCTCCGGCCGGCGGGGTGCTGGGTCTCGCAACGGGCGCTCCCATCAGGGAGACGAGCCGCCGGCTGTCACGAGCCGGCAAAACAACGCCGCGGCAGGAGGCGGCCGGCACAGTCGCGCCCACAACCCGCCCCCACGGCGGGAGCGCGCGCGCTTGCCCGCCCCGACTGTCCACCCCGAGCTCGCCGCTCGGCTCGGCCCGCGCGTCCCGCAGAGCGAGAACGACGCCCGGACCCGCATCGACCGGCTGGCCCAATCCGCCCTCCTGGAGGAGGAGGGTCCGATCGGTCTGGCGTGCTTCAGCCCCCGGATCCGTGACGAGCCGTTTCCCACCAGCTTCACGCTCCCCGGCGACACTCCAAAATACAACGGCACCGCCAAGCCGGAAGACTGGCTGATCGATTACACCACAGCAGTCGGCATCGCCAGGGGGAACAAGCGCGTCGCGGTGCGCTACGTTCCCCTCATACTAATCGGGTAGGCCCGGACTTGGCTTAACAGCCTGCCGATCGGCAGCATCAACGCTTGGACGGACTTCGAGGAGGCATTCGTCCGCAACTTCACCGGCACCTACAAGCGGCCCGGCCGCCCCCGCGAGCTGGCCATGTGCGTCCAGGGGCAAGAGGAATCCCTCCGCGACTACCTCATGCGGTGGACCGAGCTCCGCAACTCCTGCGAAGGGGTGCACGAGGTGCAAGCCATCCAGTACTTCTCCGAGGGCTGCCAAGACGGCACCCTCCTCAAGCACAAGCTCATGTGCTCGGAGCCGGCCACCTTGGCTGAGCTCATGGCCAAGGCGGACAAGTACGCCACGGCCGACTCCGCTATGCGGATTAAGGTCAGCGCAACCGGCAAGGCCATCCCGCCGCCTGCCGCGCCACGGCCGGCTGCCGACAACTGGCAGCAACAGAACAACAAGCGGAAGGCCAACCAGCTCGAGCCCCACTACGGGAGCAAACAGGTCGCCTCCATCGAGGAGGAACAGTCGGCTGCCCAGGCACCCAGCCAGCGCCAGCGCACCGGCAAGAACACCTGGCAGCCCAAGCTCACCTTCGAGCAGATGCTCGATGCTCCGTGCAAAATGCACTCTGGGGCGAAGCCGGCCACGCACACGCTGCGGCAGTGCAGCTTCTCCCAGCGGCTAGCCCGGGGCGAGGGCCTTCCGGCTCCTCCCCCACCGGCTCCCCGCGCTCCAGCGGCCGCGCCGGCTCCGGCTCCGCCGCCGGCTCAGGCTCCCAACGATGGCCGTCTCCACGACCAGTTCCCCGACCAGGACGGGGCCTACGTCGTCTTCACCAGCGAGGGGAACGACAAGCATAGCCTGCGCCAGCGCCGACACGAGGTGAACGCCACCGTCCCCTCGGTCCCCCAGTTCATGCACTGGCCCGAGAAGCCGGTTACCTGGAGCCGGGCGGACCACTCGGCAGTGATGCCAAACCCCCGCAGCTACGCCCTCGTCCTCGATCCCACCATCGCCTCCGAGAGGCTCACCTGCCACTTCTCGCGGGTGCTGATCGACGGGGGCAGCAGCATCAACATCCTCTACCGCAACACGCTGCTCAAGCTGGGGCTCAAGGAGAAAGACCTGCAGCCGAGCCGAACGGTCTTCCACGGCATCGTGCCGGGGCAGTCTTGCTCCCGCATCGGCAAGATCCGGCTCGACGTCCTCTTTGGCGACAAGAGCCACTTCCGCCATGAGCCGATATGGTTCGAGGTGGTAGACCTCAACAGTCCCTACCACGCGCTGCTGGGCAGGCCGGCCCTTGTCAAGTTCATGGCGGTGCCCCACTACGCCTACCTCAAGATGAAGATGTCGGGCCACAAGGGCATCATAATCGTCAGCGGTGACTACAAGAAGTCGATCGAGTGCGCTCGTGACGATAGCCGGCTGGCCGAGGCACTGCTGATCGTGGAGGAGAAGCGGCAGCTCGACCGGCTCGTGGCTCAGGCCACCGAGCAGCCGGCCGTGCTCACTCCCCCATCCCAGCCGGCCAGCGAGGCGACGTTCCAGCCGTCGAAAGATACCAAGCAGGTGCCGCTCGACCCGGCCAACCCCAAGCAGTGCGTCACCATTGGCTCCAACCTCAGCAGCAAATAGGAAGGCGAGCTCGTCGACTTCCTCCGTGAGAATCGGGACATCTTTGCATGGTCTCCAAAAGACATGACGACTGTTCCGAGGAAGTACGCCGAGCACAAACTTCATGTGCGGCCGGATGCTAAGCCGGTCAAGCAACCCCTACGTCGTTTCTCCGAGGAGAAGCGACGCACTATAGGAAAAGAGATCGTCCGGCTGCTCGCAGCCGGCTTCATCATGGAAGTGTTCCACCCGGACTGGCTGGCCAACCCAGTCCTGGTGCTGAAGAAGAACAAGACCTGGCGCATGTGTATCGACTACACCAGCCTAAACAAGGCCTGTCCCAAGGACCCTTTCGCCCTGCCCCGGATCGATCAAGTCATCGATTCCACGGCTGGCTGTGACCTGCTGTCCTTCCTGGATGCCTATTCCGGCTACCACCAGATCAAGCTGGATCCAGCCGATCGGCTGAAGACCTCCTTCATCACCCCCTTTGGGGCCTACTGCTACATCACCATGTCCTTCGGCCTGAAGAATGCAGGTGCCACCTTCCAGCGCTGCATGCAGAAGTGCCTCCTGCCCTAGATCGGCAGGAACGTCCATGTCTACGTGGACGACATCGTCGTCAAGACCAAGAAGCATTTCAGCCTTCTTGACGACCTTCGGGAAACCTTCTCCAACCTGCGCGAGGACAAGGTCCGACTCAACCCGGAGAAGTGTGTTTTCGGCGTGCCAGCCGGCCAGGTCCTGGGTTTCTTCATGTCCGCCCGTGGCATCGAAGCCAACCCAGAGAAGATCAGAGCCATCAAGCGCATGCACAAGCCGGCCAAGCTCCGTGACGTCCAAAAGTTCGCCGGCTGCCTCGCCTCGCTCAGCCAGTTCGTCAGCCGGCTGGGCGAGAAAGCGCTGCCCCTCTATCAGCTCGTGAAGAAGACGACCAAATTCGAGTGGACCGACCAGGCGGATGAAGCGTTCCGCGACCTCAAGCGTGCTCTTTCCAGCGCACCCGTCCTGGCGGCTCCGGCTAAGAAGGAGCCTTTTCTCGCGTACATTACGGCGACCACGCGCGTGATCAACATCGTCCTCATGGTGGAGCGGCCAAAGGAGGGCAGGGCGCTGCCGGTCCAGCGTCCTGTCTACTACCTCAGCGAGGTCCTCTCCGCCTCCAAGCAGAACTACCGCCACTACGAGAAGATGTGCTACGACATATACTTCGCCGCCAAGAAGGTCAAGCAGTACTTCCAGGAGCACACCATCACCGTGGTGAGCACGGCGCCGCTCGGAGAAATCATGAACGGCCAGGACGCCACCGGCCGGATCGCCAAGTGGGCCATCGCCCTCGCCGACTACGAAATCCGGTATGAGCCGCGCCCCGCAATGAAATCGCAGACGATGGCCGACTTCCTCGTTGACTGGGCGGAGACCCAGTTCGTGCCGCCGCCTCCGGATTCCATGCACTGGTGCATGCATTTCGACGGCTCGAAGATGCGGACCGGCTTGGGAGCCGGCATCGTCTTGTCGTCCCCGAAAGGGGACCAGATCAAGTACGCGCTCCAGATCCTCTTCGCCGCCTCCAACAACGTAGCCGAGTACGAGGCGCTCGTCCACGGCCTCCGGCTCGCCAAG
This sequence comes from Elymus sibiricus, assembly GCA_039707655.1. Lineage (NCBI taxonomy): Eukaryota > Viridiplantae > Streptophyta > Magnoliopsida > Poales > Poaceae > Elymus > Elymus sibiricus. Next base: position 86,128,498 of record CM077663.1, read on the forward strand.
GAAATTGGCATCCGGCGCATTCTCTGTTTCGGCGACTCGGATCTTGTGGTGCAGCAGGTCTCTGGCGAATGGGATGCCAGGGATGCCAACATGGCCAGCTACCGCTTCCTCGTCCAACAACTCACCGACTCCTTCGAGGGGTGTGAGTTCCACAACGTCCCCCGGGCGGACAACGAGGCGGCGGACACACTGGCCAAGATCGGCTCCACCAGGCAGGCAATCCCAGCCGGCGTTTCCCTTGAGAAGCTACTCAAGCCGTCGATCAAACCCTCTGCCGAATCGGAGTCCATCTTCATGTCGGCTGACCCCGCTGGCACCTCGTCAGGCCCGGCGGCTCCGTCATCCCCGCCGGCTCCAACCGCCACATCAGCTCAGCCGGCTCCGACAACTGACGCCCCCGCGGTCATCCTAATGGTGATCGATCTGCCGGCCGCGAGGACTGACGGCTCGGGCCCGGGGGCTCCGGCCACTAACCTGGGGGCTACGGCTGGCCCCGAAATCCACCCCGAGCCGGTGCCGGCTCCTGTCACGGCCCCCACCTGGGCCCGGCCCATCCTAGCCTTCCTCCTGCGCGGCGAGCTCCCTCCCGACGAGGCTACGGCCCAAATAATCCAGCGCCGGGCTCCCGCCTACAGCATCATCAACCATGAGTTGGTCCATCGCAGCGCAACCGGCGTGTTCCTACACTGCATCGAGCCGGAAAAGGGGCAAGAGATCCTCCGGGACATCCACCAGGGCGAGTGCGGGCATCACGTTGCCTCCAGAACCCTGGTGGCCAAGGCGTTCTGCCACGGTTTCTACTGGACGACGACCTTGGAAGAAGCAAAGCAGCTGGTCGACAAGTGCGAAGGGTGCCAGCGCTTCAGCACGCAGAGCCACCTGCCGGCTACGGTGCTCCAGACCATCCCCCTCTCCTGGCCCTTCGCGGTCTGGGGCCTCGACATGGTGGGACCATTCAAGACCACTCGAGGGGCATGACGCATTTACTGGTGGCCGTCGACAAGTTCACCAAGTGGATCGAGGCCAGGCCGATCAAGAAGCTGGACGGCCCCACGGCCGTTCGGTTCATCAAAGACATCACGGTCCGCTATGGCGTCCCCCACAGCATCATCACCGACAATGGCACAAACTTCGCCAAAGGCGCAATGGCGTGTTTCTGCTCCCAGGAGGGCATCCGGCTCGACCTCGCATCGGTGGCCTACCCACAGTCGAACGGCCAGGCAGAGAGGGCAAATGGCTTGATCCTGGCCGGCCTCAAGCCCCGGCTCATGGCGCCACTCGTTCGATCAGCCGGCTGCTGGATTGAAGAGCTGCCAGCTGTCTTGTGGAGCCTCAGGACCACGCCCAACCGATCAACCAGCTTCACCCCCTTCTTTCTCGTGTACGGGTCCGAGGCGGTCATCCCTACAGACATCGAGTTTGATTCACCTCGGGTCACCCTGTACACGGAGAAGGATGCAAAGGAAGCAAGAGAAGACGGCGTCGACCTACTCGAAGAAGCACGCGAGCTGGCCCTGAGCCGAACAGCCATCTACCAACAGAAGCTCCGGCACTACCATAGCAAGCGGATCCGGCCCCTCTCCTTCCGCGAGGGGGACCTGGTGCTCAGGAGGATCCAGCGGACCGCTGGCCAGCACAAGCCCTCCTCCCCATGGGAGGGCCCATTCATCGTCAGCAAGGCGCTGCACAACAACGCGTACTATCTAATAGACGCCCAAAAGCCGCAGAAGCGCAAAAGAGACGCCTTCGGCGAGGAGACGGAGCGCCCGTGGAACGCGGTGCTCTTTCGTCCGTTTTACTACTAAAACCAGTGTATGTATGTATCCTACCTTTTGGGCTTATGAATGCAACGGGTGCCCCGAGCAAGCTCTTGGGGCATACCCTTCTCGTTTCCATCAAGTACAGTTTGTTGCAAGGAACCGGCTCCCAAAATCCGGCTCCCCGGACCCGGGGACTCGCCGGCTAGCCATGGCACCACTCCCCGAAAATGGTCAAAGTAATGTGAGCTAAGCAAAACCCCTCCCACCTTGCCCGGCTACACACCGGCTCCTGGCTGTCGGGCCGACAGGTTGCTGGGGCAAAAACTTAGCACACACGAACACCGTTGGCGGGCGGGATGTCGTCTATGGCTAGCCGAGTCATCTACCTTTTCCCACCGGCCTCTGACGTACTCACCCTGGCCGAACGTTCTCGCAACTCCAAAAAAACCATGACCGACTCCCCAGAGGTTGACGCCCCATCCCAGCTACAGACCGGCTCCCGGCTGTCCGGTTGGCGGGGCCGAAGCCAAAGGGAACGAAGTTTTGGGCAAAAAAGGAGTCAAAGGAACGATAAGCCAGGAGAGAGTCGGCATGCATTAAAATTCCTCAGCACAATGAAAAACACAAGTTCATACATAAAAGCATAAAGGCCCGAGGCCACATGTTCATTACATTACACCCCCAGTGGGTGGAACTGCAGTCTAACAAAAAAGCAGGAAAACAAAAGGACCCTAACTAGTGGCACCACCGTCTCCTCCCCCTGCGCTCTCCGCGGCGGCTGAGGTAGAAGCCCCGTCCTTGGCCACGGCACGCTCCGTGTCGGACCCCGCGTCCAAGTCCCAAGCTGGCTCGGAGTCGACGTAGTCGTCGGTGCTGGACTCGGCATCTTCGTCGTCCATCTCGCCGGCGCTACCCTCCGGGTCGTCAAGGGCAAGCGCGTACTAATCCTCCGGGATCACCTCGCCGTCTGCCGTCCACTCCGGTACGTACTCGTCCCACGGAGCAAAGGATGCGAGGTCACTGGCCCGCACGGCCAGCGCGTCGGCAGCAGCCTCCAGCTCCGCATCTGTGTCGGCACGCTGGGCCGCAAGCAGCCCCAAGTCCAGCCCGGGGTACCACGACTTCGCAACGCGAAGCGCCATGGCCGCTCCGGCACGCGCCGCGGAAGCCCTCCAGGCGTTCACCCGCGCGGACCCGGCTTCTAGCCACCTCGACAGCCGGCTCATGGAGACCGGCTCCACCGCGCCCGGCCAAAGGGTGTGAACCAGTGCCAAGCCGGCCCCCTGAAGCCGCTTCATGGCCGGAACCACCTCGTTCAGGCGCACCTTGGCGGCGATCCCCACCTCGTCCACGGTCCAGGCGGCAAGCCGCCCGACGTGGACTCCCTACGCCCGCTGATCCTCGCGGTGGGCCTCCACGGCCATTTCCGCGGCCTCCTGCGTACCCGTAAAGAGCCCTGTGGGAGAAAGGGGCGCACGGTGTAAGACAAAGGAAACGTTGGCCTCAAGCCGACGCACGAAGACAAGCAAGGCAACAAAACTTACCGGCCAGAAGCCGGTCCACCGCGTGCGCCTCCTCCTGCAGCGCAGCCTCCCTGGCCGACCACTCCTGGATCTGGCGGTCATGCTCGGTCTCCGCTGCCTCCGCCTCCGTGGCCGCCTTCGCCAACAAGGTGTCCTTGGCCCCCAGCGCCTCACGATGGGTCGCCTCCCGCTCCTCCAACTCACGTCGATGGGCCGCCTCGAGCTCATCCTTCTCCGCCTGCGCGCGATCGGCTGCCTGGCACAGCCGGTCACACTCCGCAGTCTGGAGGTCCCGCTGCTCGCCAAGTTGTATCACCTGGCGGCGGAGGCAGACCGCCTCGGCAGGTGAGGCTGCGCAACACGAAGATGCTCCCGTCAGAAACAAAGCAAACATAATGATCCGACCCGCCTGCAAAGCAGCCACCCGGATCCCGGGGACTACACCCAGTGGGTGCGCTCGCGCGCCCCCACTGGCAACTTACAAAATCCACGTACCTCGCAGGTCCACGGACATGACGGCCAGCCGGTTCTCGGCCCCCCGATACAGGCCTAGCAGTGCGTTGTACGCGGCCACCCGATGGTCGTGGACAGCCTGCGAAGAACAAAAAGCGAAGAGGCATCGCGGTTAGACTCGACCCGCCTGCGTCCCAGCCGGCCCGAGTATCGGGGACTACACCAAGTGGGTGCGCTGGCGCGCCCCCACTGGAAAAAACCAAGGCAAAAAAGACAAGGACCTCGAGCCCTTACCGCGACGGACTGCTCGAGATGCGCCAGCCGGTTCCTGGCGGCCTCGGCCTCCTGTGCCGTCTGGGCGCGGCAGTCGGCAAACTCGGCGACGACCGCGGCCACCGCAGCTCCAAGGATGCTCGGCGCGTCGTCCATAGGCATGCTGCCGGCCGCGGCCCAGGTCTCTTGCGGCTGACCCTCGCCAGCGGGGCCGGGCGGACCCCGTGCCGTGGCAACTATGGGACCCGCTCCCCCAGGCACCGCGGCTCCAGGTGTCCTGGCTGACGAGCCAGAGGCGGCCGCTCCTCCAGGCACCGCAGCCTCAATCTCCAGCACGCCGCCCCAGCGGCACCTCCCCGGCTCACCTCCGAAGCCGGGACCTCCGGCTCCTGAACGACGACCTCCGGTGGCTCGTCGTCGGTCCCCGGCGGCACGTCGTCAGCCCCCGATGGAGCGCCCCTGCGGTCCAGCTCCGCCTCCTTGGCGGCGTCTGCCGCGCGCGCAGCCGCGCGCGTTTCCTCCTCGGCCTGTGCATCCGCCTCCGCCCGCCGAGCGGGGTCGTGCGTGCTCTTGGACCTCCTCTCCCAGCCAGGGGGAAACGGCTCCCAAGACTAGCCCGCCGCCTCCACGCGGGCTCCCCCTGGTGGCTGCTTCCGCGCCGCCTCCTCCCACGGGCGGCGCTCCTCCTCGAGCCGCTCCTGCTCGGCCGCCTCCCAGTCCCGCCACGCCTCGCGCTCCCTCTCGTCGGCGGTGGACTTCTGCGCCGTCCCCGCCGTCTCGTTGGCCGTGGTCCTCCCCAGGGCACGCGGCTCCCTGGACAATGGAATGAGGAAAGAAGGCCAACTAGAAACCAATCAGAAACCCAAAAGAGACTTACCCGATGCTAACGGGGACCGTCCATCTGACGGGGCCCGCCGGGGCAACCCGCGGCTTCTTCCCATCGCCTCCACGGCTGCCGCCCGTCTGCCCGTTTGGGAGCCGGCCTGGAGCTGGCCAGCTGCTTCCCCCGTTCGTCCACGGCCGTGTCGCCTCGTCCCGGCTCGCGGTCGACCTGGCGAACACGCCTCCTCGGCGCAGTGGCGTCGTCTCCCCAGACTGCGGGGTCCTCCAGGGCCGCTACATTGCGCATCTCCCCCGACTCAGCGTCGTCATCGGACCAGTCCCGCAAAAGAGACTAGGGGAGGAACTCACCCGCCGACTCGGTTATCTCCGCTTCCGTCCCGCCGATACCTGACGCGCCGGCTCGCTCTGATTCGGCCAGCTCCACGTCATCGACGTCTTCGACCTCCTCGGGGTCCGACTCCGCCACGTCGGCAGCCGGCTCCCCGTACTCCTGCAGCAAAGGGAAAACCTGCGCGCAAAGGAAGCCTCTCTGTCATCAGGCTGGGGGGAGCGCCGGCTTCAGAAGAAAAAAGGAGGGGGGCGACTCATCACGTACCCGCGGAGCCGGATGGTCCCGGCTATATGGGGCCTTCCCCCATTGCCACCCTCCTTCGTTCATCTTGGCGGCCGAGATGGAGTTCACCCTCCTCGCCACCTGCACCACCTTCAGCTCCTTGCTGGAGAGCCGGCACGGGTCGCGCCGCCCTCCCATCTAGCATATAAGGTGCGGCCGGCGCTGCAGCGGTTGCACCCGGCGCGCCACCATCGTGGCAAGTGTTGGGGAACATTGCATGGGAAACAAAAACATTCCTACGCACACGCAAGATCTATCCATGGTGATGAGCATCTACAAGGGGGGGAGTGGATCTACATACCCTTGTAGATCGCTAACCGGGAAGCGTTGAGAAACGCGGTTGATGTAGTCGAACGTCTTCGCGATCCAAATCGCTAGCCGTCCCGCGATCCGATCACGATCCGTCCCGCGATCCAATCACGAACCGTCCCGTGATCCAATCACGGTCCTTCCGATCTAGCACCGAACGGACGGCACCTCCGCGTTCAGCACACGTACAGCTCGATGACGATCTCTGCCTTCTTGATCCAGCAAGAGGGAGCGGAGAGGTAGATGAGTTCTCCGTCAGCACAACGGCGTGGTGGCGGTGGTGGTGGAGCTGTCCCGGCAGGGCTTCGCCAAGCACGACCGAGACGATCTAGTGGAGAACAGATCTAGAGGGAGAGAGAGACAGCCGTGGCTTTTCAGGTGAGGTGCTGCCCTCAAAACCTCTAGTATATATAGGAGGAAGGGAGAGGGGAGGCAGCCCTAGCCCCTCCACCAAGGAGGGGTCGGCCGAACCAAGGGGGAGAGTCCTCCCCCAACTAGGACTCCTCCCCCCACAAGGGAGGTGGAGTCTTGGGAGGACTCCTTCCTCTTTGGCCTCCTCCTTCCAATTTCGCATGGGCCCCCTTAGGGGCTGGCTGGCCAGCCCACCAGGGGCTGGTGCGCCACCCCCTAGGCCCATGTGGCCCTTAGGGTGAGTGAGCCCCTCCCGGTGGACCCCCGGAACCCTCCCGACACCCCCGGTACACTACCGGTGACGCCCGAACTTTTTCCGATGACCAAAACGGGACTTCCTATATATCAATCTTTACCTCCGGACCATTCCAGAGCTCCTCGTGACGTCCGGGATCTCATCCGGGACTCCGAACAACTTTGGGTCACCAACATACATAACTCAATACTATCGAAACGTCACTGAACGTTAAGTGTGCAGACCCTACGGGTTCCAGAACTATGTAGAAATGACCGAGACACCTCTACGGTCAATAACCAATAGCGGGACCTAGATGCCCATATTGGTTCTACATATTCTACGAAGATCTTTATCGGTTGAACCTCTATGTCAAGGATTCAGTTAATCCCGTATGCTGTTCCCTTTGTTTCTTCGGTATGTTACTTGCCCAAGATTCGATCGTTGGTATCTCTATACCTAGTTCAATCTCGTTACCGGCATGTCTCTTTACTCGTTCTGTAATACAAGATCCCGTGGCTAACTCTTTAGTCACTATGCTTGAAAGGCTCATTGTGATGTTGTATTACCGAGTGGGCCCTGAGATACCTCTCCGTCACATGGAGTAACAAATCCTAGTCTTGATCCATGCCAACTCAACAGACACCCTCGGAGATACCTGTAGAGCATATTTATAGTCACCCAGTTATGTTGTGACGTTTGATACACACAAGGTATTCCTCTGGTGTCAGTGAGTTGCATGATCTCATGGTCATAGGAACAGATACTTGACATGCAGAAAACAATAGCAATAAACTGACACGGTCATATGCTATGTTCATAGTTTGGGTCTTGTCCATCACATCATTCTCCTAATGATGTGATCCCGTTACCAAATGACATCTCATGTCTATGGCTAGGAAACCTTGACCATCTTTGATCAACGAGCTAGTCTATTAGAGGCATACTAAGGACACAGTGTTGTCTATGTACCCACACATGTATTTGAGTTTCCAATCAATACAATTATAGCATGGATAATAAACGATTATCATGAACAAGGAAATATGATAATAACTAAATTATTATTGCCTCTAGGGCATATTTCCAACAGTCTCCCACTTGCACTAGAGTCAATAATCTAGCTCACATCACCATGTGATTAACATTGTAATGAATCTAACACCCAATGAGTTCTGGGGTTCGATCATGTTTTGCATGTGAGAGAGGTTCTAGTCAACGGTCTGCAACATTCAGATCCGTGTGTTCTTCGCAAATCTATTTGTCATACTGCAGATGCTACCACGCTCCACTTGGAGCTATTCCAAATGGCTGCTCCACTATACGTATCCGGATTGCTACTCAGAGTCATCCAGATAGGTGTCAAAGCTTGCATCGACGTAACCCTTTACGACGAACTCTTTATCACCTCCATAACCGAGAAACATTTCCTTAGTCCTCTAGTTACTAAGGATAATTTTGACCGTTGTCCAGTGATCCACTCCTGGACCACTCTTGTACCCCTTGACAGACTCATGGCAAGGCACACTCTAGGTGCGGTACACAGCATGGCATACTATATAGAGTCTATGGATAAGGCATAGGGGATGACCTTCGTCCTTTCTCTTTCTTCTGCCGTGGTCGAGCTTTGAGTCTCACTCAACTCCACACCTTACAAATCAGGCAAGAACTCTTTCTTTGACTGATCCATTTTGAACTCTTTCAAAATCTTGTCAAGGTATGTACTCATTGAAAGTCTTATCAGACGTCTTGATCTATCTCTATAGATCCTGATGCCCAATATTTAAGTAGCTTCATTCCAGGTCTTCCTTTGAAAAACTCCTTTCAAACAACCCTTTATGCTTTCCAGAAATTCTACATCATTTCCGATCAACAATATGTCATCCGCATATACTTATCAGAAATTCTATAGTGCTCCCACTCACTTTATTGTAAATACAAGTTTCTCATAAACTTTGTATAGACCCAAAAACTTTGATCATCTCATCAAATCGTATATGCCAACTCCGAGATGCTTGCTCCTGTCCATACAAGGATCGCTGGAGCTTGCATACATTTTAGCATCCTTAGGACTGACAAAACCTTCCGGTTGTATCACATACAACCTTTCCTCACGGATACCGTTAAGGAAACAATGTTTTGACATCCATCTGCCAGATTTCATAATCGAAAAATGCAGCAACTGCTAACATAATTCCAACAGACTTTAGCATCGCTACGGGTGAGAAAGTCTCATCGTAGTCAACTCCTTGAACTTTTCAGAAACTTCTTTGCGACAAGTCGAGCTTTATAAATGGTGACATTATCCATCAGCGTCTGTCTTCTTCTTAAAGGTCCATTTGTAGTCAACGGTCTGCCGTTTAATGGGCAAGTCTACCAAAGTCCATACTTGGTTTTCATACATGGATCCTTTCTCTGATTTCATGGCTCCTAGCCATTTGTTGGAATCCGGGCCCACCATCGCTTCTACATAGCTCGTTGGTTCACTGTTGTCTAACAACATGACCTCCAAGACAGGATTGACGTACCACTCAGAGGTGGTACGATTTCTTGTCGGCCTATGAGGTTCGGTAGTAACTTGATCTGAAGCTTCATGATCATCATCATTTGCTTCCTCTTCGCTTGGTGTAGGCGTCGCAGAAAACATCTTTCTGCATCGTGCTACTATCCAACTAAAGTGACGGTTCAATAACCTCATCAAGTTCTTCCTTCCTCCCACTCAATTCTTTCGAGAGAAACTCTTTCTCGAGAAAGGACCCATTTTTAGCAACAAACACTTTGCCCTTGGATCTGAGATAGAAGGTATACCCAACTGTTTCCTTAGGGTATCCTATGAAGATGCACTTTTCCGCTTTGGGTTTGAGCTTATCAGACATAAGCGTCGCATTCCCAAACTCTGAGAAATGACAGCTTAGGTTTTTGCCAAACCAAAATTCATACGGTGTCATCTCAACGGACTTAGATGGTGCCCTATTTAAAGTGAATGTAGTTGTCTCTAATGCATAACCCCAAAACGATAGTGGCAAATCGATAAGAGACATCATAGTACGCACCATATCCAATAGAGCACGACTACGACGTTCGAACACACCATTACACTATGGTGTTCCAGGTGGCGTGAGTTGTGAAACAATTTCTACATTGTCTTAAGTTGCATACCAAACTCGTAACTCAGATATTCTCCTCCACGATCATATCGTAGACATTTTATCTTCTTGTCACGATGATCTCACACTTCACTCTGAATTTGCTTGAACTTTTCAAACGTTTCAGACTTGTGTTTCATTAAGTAAATATACCCATATCTACTCAAATCATTAGTGAAGGTTAGAAAATAACGATATCCACCGCACGCTATAACACTCATTGGACCGCATACATCAACATGTATCATTTCCAATAAGCCACTTGCCCGCTCCATCATACCGGAAAACGGGGTCTTAGTCACCTTGCCCATGAGGCATGGCCCGCATGTCTCAACCGATTCGAAATCGAGTGAGTCCAAAGATCCATCAGCATGGAGTTTCTGCATGCGCTTTACACCAATATGACCTTTAGTGGCAGTGCCACAAGTATGTGGTACTATCATTATTAACTTTGCATCTTTTGGCATCAATATCATGAATGTGTGTATTACTACGATCGAGATTCAATAAACCATTCACATTTGGTGCATGACCATTGAAGGTATTATTCATGTAAACAGAATAACCATTATTCTCTAACTTAAATGAATAAGCATATTGCAATAAACACGATCTAATCACGTTCATGCTCAACGCAAACACCAAATAACATTTATTTAGGTTCATCACTAATCCCGAAGTGAGAGCGTGCGATGGTGATCACATCAACCTTGGAAACACTTCCAACACACATCGTCACCTCACCTTTAGCTAGCCTCCGTTTATTCCGTAGCTTTTATTTCGAGTTACTAACATTTAGCAACCGAACCGGTATCCAATACCCAAGTGCTACTAGGAGTACCAGTAAGGTACACATCAATAACACGTATATCAAATATACTTCTGTCGACGTTGCCAGCCTTCTTATCTACCAAGTATCTAGGGTTGTTCCGCTTTAGCGACCGTTCTCCTCATAATAGAAGCACTTAGTCTTGGGTTTGGGTTCAACCTTGGGTTTCTTCACTGGAGCAGCAACTGACTTGCCATGCATGAAGTTTCCCTCCTTGCCCTTGCCCTTCTCGAAACTAGTGGTTTCACTAACCATCAACACTTGATGCTCCTTCTTGATTTCTACCTTCGCGGTGTCAAACATCGCGAATAGCTCAGGGATCATTATTTCCATCCCTGGCATTTTATAGTTCATCACGAAGCTCTAGTAGCTTAGTGACAATGACTTGGAGAACTATATCAATCACTATCTTATCTGGAAGATCAACTCCCACTCAATTCAAGCGATTGTACCACCCAGACAATCTGAGCACATGCTCACCGATTGAGCTATTCTCCTTCATCTTGTAGGCAAAGAATCTTGTTGGAGGTCTCATACCTCTCAACACGGGCATGAGCCTGAGATCCCAATTTCAGCTCTTAGAACATCTCATATGTTCCGTGACGTACAAAACGTTTTGGAGCCTCAATTCTAAGCCGTAATGCATGACACACTGAACTATCAAGTAGTCATCAGAACATGCCTGTCAGATGTTCACAACATCTACAGACGACGCTTGAGGGGGTGGTGCACCGAGCGGTGCATTAAGGACATAAGCCTTCTGTGCAGCAATGAGGACAATCCTCAGATCACGGACCCAGTCCGCATTATTGCTACCATCATCTTTCAACTCTATTTCTCTAGGAACATATAAAAATTCAAGGGAGCTACAGCGCAAGCTAGTAATCTACAACATAATTTGCAAAGACATTTTGACTATGTTCATGATAATGAGTTTAGTTAATCATATTACTTAAAAAACTCCCACTCAAATTGACATCCCTCTGGTCATTCGAGTGTCACATGATCCAAATTCACCAACCCAAGTCCGATCATCACGTGAGATGAGGTGGTTTCAATGTTGAACATCTTCATGTTGATCATATCTACTATATTACTCATGTTCGACCTTTCGGTCTCTTGTGTTCCGAGGCCATGTCTGTACATGCTAGGCTCGTCAAGTTTAACCCGAGTGTTCCGCTTTGTGCAACACTGGCTTGCACCCGTTGTATGCGAACGTAGAGTCTATCACACCCGATCATCACGTGGTGTCTCGAAACGACGAACTTTCGCAACGGTGCACACTCGGGGAGAACACAATTTTATCTTGAAATTTTAGTGAGGGATCACCTTATAATGCTACCGTCGTCCTAAGAAAAATAAGATGCATAAAAGGATTAACATCGCATGCAAATCATAAGTGACATGATATGGCCATGAACTTGTGCTTTTGATCTCCATCTTCAAAGCACCGGCATGATCTCCATCGTCACCGGCATGACACCATGATCTCCATCAACGTGTCGGCATGAGGTTGTCGCGCCAACTGTTGCTTCTATGACTATTGCTAACTCATAGCGATAAAGTAAAGCAAAAACGGTGAAAAATAAATTAAAGACAACCCTATGGCTCCTGTCGGTTGCCGTACTCATCGACATGCAAGTCGTGATACTATACAAAACATGATCATCTCATACATCACATATATCTCATCATGTAATTTGCCATATCACATCACAACATACCATGCAAAAACAAGTTAGGCGTCCTCTAATTGTTGTTGCATGTTTTACGTGGCTGCTACGGGTATCTAGCAAGAACAATTCTTACCTACGCAAAACCACAACGGTGATACACAAATTGCTATTCAACCTTCTCAAGGACCGCCTTTGTCGAATCCAATCCAACAAAAGTGGGAGAGACAGACACCCGCCAGCCATCTTTATGCAACAAAGTCACATGTCAGTTGATGGAACCGGTCTCTCGTAAGCGTACGAGTAAGGTTGGTCCGGGCCGCTTCATCCCACAATACCGCTGAATCAAGAAAAGACCAAGGGAGGAAGCAATCTGAGCATCAATGCCCACAAACTCCTTTGTGTTCTACTCGTGATCTCATCTACGCATAGACCTAGCTCATGATGCCACTGTTGGGGAACGTTGCATGGGAAACAAAAAATTTCCTACGCACACGCATGATCTATCCATGGTGATGAGCATCTACGAGAGGGAGAGTGGATCTACATACCCTTGTAGATCGCTAAGCGGGAAGCGTTGAGAAACGCGGTTGATGTAGTCGAACGTCTTCACGATCCAAATCGCTAGCCGTCCCGCGATCCGATCACGATCCGTCCCGCGATCCAATCACGAACCGTCCCATGATCCAATCACGGTCCTTCCGATCTAGCGCCGAATGGATGGCACCTCCGCGTTCAGCACACGTACAGCTCGATGATGATCTCCGCCTTATTGATCCAGCAAGAGGGAGCAGAGAGGTAGATGAGTTCTCCGCCAGCACAACGGCGTGGTGGAGGTGGTGGTGGAGCTGTCCCGGCAGGGCTTCGCCAAGCACGACCAAGACGATCTAGTGGAGAACAGATCTAGAGGGAGAGAGAGGCAGCCGTGGCTTTTTAGGTGAGGTGCCGCCCTCAAAACCTCTAGTATATATAGGAGGAAGGGAGAGGGGAGGCAGCCCTAGCCCCTCCACCAAGGAGGGGTCGGCCGAACCAAGGGGGAGAGTCCTCCCCCAACTAGGACTCCTCCCCCCACAAGGGAGGTGGAGTCTTGGGAGGACTCCTTCCTCTTTGGCCTCCTCCTTCCAATTTCGCATGGGCCCCCTTAGGGGCTGGACGGCCAGCCCACCAGGGGCTGGTGCGCCACCCCCTAGGCCCATGTGGCCCTTGGGGTGAGTGGGCCCCTCCCGGTGGACCCCCGGAACCCTCCCGGCACCCCCGGTACACTACTGGTGACGCCCGAACTTTTTCCGGTGACCAAAACGGGACTTCCTATATATCAATATTTACCTCCGGACCATTCCGGAGCTCCTCGTGACGTCTGGGATCTCATCCGGGACTCCGAACAACTTTCGGTCACCAACATACATAACTCAATACTACCGAAATGTCACCAAACGTTAAGTGTGCAGACCCTGCGGGTTTGAGAACTATGTAGACATGACCGAGACACCTCTACGGTCAATAACCAATAGCGGGACCTGGATGCCCATATTGGTTCTACATATTCTACGAAGATCTTTATCGGTTGAACCTCTATGTCAAGGATTCAGTTAATCCCGTATGTTGTTCCCTTTGTTTCTTCGGTATGTTACTTCCCCGAGATTCGATCGTTGGTATATCTATACCTAGTTCAATCTCATTACCGGCAAGTCTCTTTACTCGTTCCGTAATACAAGATCCCGTGGCTAACTCTTTAGTCACTATGCTTGCAAGGCTCATTGTGATGTTGTATTACCGAGTGGGCCCTGAGATACCTCTCCGTCACACGGAGTAACAAACCCAGTCTTGATCCATGCCAACTCAACAGACACCCTCGGAGATACCTGTAGAGCATCTTTATAGTCACCCGGTTACGTTGTGACGTTTGATACACACAAGGTATTCCTCCGGTGTCAGTGAGTTGCATGATCTCATGGTCATAGGAACAGATACTTGACATGCAGAAAACAATAGCAATAAACTGACACGATCATATGCTATGTTCATAGTTTGGGTCTTGTCCATCACATCATTCTCCTAATGATGTGATCCCATTATCAAATGACATCTCATGTCTATGGCTAGGAAACCTTGACCATCTTTGATCAACGAGCTAGTCTATTAGAGGCATACTAGGGACACAGTGTTGTCTATGTACCCACACATGTATTTGAGTTTCCAATCAATACAATTATAGCATGGATAATAAACGATTATCATGAACAAGGAAATATGATAATAACTAAATTATTATTGCCTCTAGGGCATATTTCCAACAGCAAGGAGATCCACGGCCGTAAGCCCCTCCGTCTTAGTCATTATGAGCAGCCGCTCGCAAAGCCGGTCCGCCGTCTCGGGCGCCTGGGGAGGAGGTGTCCGCCAGTTCAGCATCGCGACCGGCGGCTGGTTGACGAAGTCGGGGAGGTTAATGTAATCCTCGGCCGGCTTCACGTTCTTCACATAGAAGAACCCCTTCTGCCAACTCTTCACCGAGTCCTGCAGGGGAAGCTGAGGGAAGCCGGCTCCGGGGCGATAATGAACAAGGGCGGCTCTGTAGGCGGTCATGGCCGTCTGGCCGGAGGCCCTGTTCTTCGCCGTCTGCCGCTTCAGGTAGAAGAGCCGGCACCAGAGGTCGAGGCGCGGCTCCACTCCCAAAAAGCCCTCGTAGAGGGCGACGAACACCGCCAATTGCAGAATGGCATTGGCGCTGAGATGATGCGGTTGAAGCCCGAAGCGCGAAAGGAATCGCCGAAAGAACGTGCTCGTCGGCAGGCCGAGCCCGTGGGCGAAATGCTCGGCGAAGACCACCACCTCGCCTTCTCGTGGGACCGGCGCGTTCTCCGCCCCGGCGATGTGCGCCTCCACGTTCTCCGCCGGTGGTGGCAGAGGTGCTCGATGTAGGCCTCGTCGACATCGCTGCCGTCCCAAGCGCGTTTGCCCGCCATTCCGCCTCGGAGGTGTCTCGGCAGCGGCGGCAAGGCGTGCGGGCTCGGTCGCGTCGCGGTGTACGGCGGCGGCGAGCGGTGGCGTGGCGGACGCGTGACCTTCACTCTCTCTCTCGCGATGTAGGGAGGGGGACGGGCGACGAGGGCAATGTGCGGGGGCAGGGGAGCGAATGACCCTTTTCGCTCCTCTCCCCTCCCATTTAAACCCCACGTGGAGTAGTGGGGAGCGGATCCGTCATGCACGAACCCCACTACTTCCGCCACGCGTGGGGAGGGGCGTTAAGGCGCTTCGGGAACGCCGACCGACGGCCCTGGCCACAAAAGATCCGTGCGCGCGGGCCGTGGCCGCGGCCGAAGTGGGCCCTGCCCCACGGCCAGGTCTTGTCCCTCGCGTGGCCTGTCAGGCTGCGGCCCGCTGCGCTCCACACGTGGCGCGTCCTCTCTTCTCCTCAGAGTGGTCGAGGGGCCCTGCAAAGCGTCGGCCGGCTGCGAGGCCGGCCGTCGCGATCCCGCGCACCCCGGCTCCGGGCCTGCCGATGGCCCACGAATGCAAGATTCAAGCCGGCGAGGTCCGCTGCGGCCAGCCGGCGGGCCTCCCCTGCTTTGGGGACTACTGACGGGGGGATAACCCCGGGGTAGCCTCAGACGGGCCATTGCTCCCACTTTCAAAAAACGACTACAGGGCGAGCCGCCTCCCCCTGTAGACCGGCTCCGCAAGGCCGGCAGCGACGAGCCGGCTGGCTCGAGGCGAAGCCGCCAAGACCGCCTGGCCGGCAGGTCAGCACCCGTCATATCGCCATGCTCCACAGGACGGTGACTTGACGGGCGGCGTACCAGCAGTACTGGGGGCACCGCGGTCAGCGCACGCGTGGCTACAGTGGCCTCCGTCGCGTCGGAGGTCAGCGCCCGCATGGCCACAGTGGAGACAACAGTGCCTCTGACCCCGGCCGACTGCGACCGGGCGGGCGGCAAAGTGCCCGCACGCCTCCAACCACTCCATTACCTGCCCCGGCGTGGCTACAGCGCGGCCGGCCGTACCGCTGACCACCGCCGGCTACCACAAGACGACGACGTGCCAGGCGACCCGTACTACGGCGTGACAAGCACGCGCCAATGGCAATGCACAGCCGGTGCCCCCCCCCCAACCGGCTCCCGATGGGACCCTGCAGCCAGCGGGCCCTACCAACGACAAGACTCTTCAACCGGGGGGCCCCAGGCCGGCTGGAGAGGCTGCCAGCCGGGTTCCCCCGGTGCCACGTATGCATACTATAATCCGGGGGGCTGGCCTATAAAGCCCCCCGGAGCCGCCCCATGCAAGACCATCTTCACAACACACGCACACATCCACCCACGTAGAGAGGCAGAGAGAGCCAACAGACCTCTTCTTCCTCCTCTAGCCTACAGCTCAAGGAGCACCATTGTAGCCCGCTCGGTTCTTCGACCAGACAGGCAGGACAAGGGGCTTTCCCTCCCACGGAGGGCCCCGAACCTGGGTACATCGTGTGTCTTGCACCGCTTGTTCCCAATCCCGTTACCGGAGCCCGTCGGCGTCCTTCGGCCCCAACCACTCTCGATAAGCCACCCCATGGCATCTGTCGTGAGAAAACGACGACATCCATGCTGTTATATTATCATTGTTGGATGTTTTACAATCATTTTATAACAACTTTATATCATTTTTGGGGACTAACCTATTGACATAGTGCCAAAGTGCCAGTTGCTGTTTTTGCTTGTTTTTTACTTCGCAGAAAATCAATACCAAACGGAGTCCAATCACGACGAAACTTTTTGGAGATTTTTTCGGGACCAGAAGACACCCAGTGGGCCAAACAAGAGCCAGGAAGGTGGGCTGTGGGGAGCACAACCCACCAGGGCGCGCCCTGATGGGTTGTGCCCTCCACGGGGCCCCTCCGCACCGCCTCTGATGCCTATAAATTCCCAAATATTCCAAAAACCCTAGGGGAGTCGATGAAACACAAATCCAGCCGCCGCAAGTTCCAGAACCTCGAGATCCAATCTAAACACCATCACGGAGGGGTTCATCTTCCTCATAGGTGCCTCTCCGATGATGCGTGAGTAGTCCACCATAGACCTACGTGTCCGTAGGCAGTAGCTAAATGGCTTATTCTCTCTCTCTCTTATGATTTTCAATACAATGGTCTCTTGGAGATCTATTTGATGTAAACTTTTGCGGTGTGTTTGTTGGGATCCGATGAATTTTGAGTTCATGGTCAGTTTCTATCCATGAATATTATTTGAGTCTTTTTTGATCTCTTATATGCATGATTACTTATAGCCTCGTATTTCTTCTCCGAATCTTTGGTTTAGTTAGGCTGACTAGATCGATTTTTCTTGCCATGGGAAGAGGTGCTTTGTGATGGGTTCTATCTTTCTGTGTTCTTTCCCAGTGACAGAAGGGGCAGCAAGACACGCATGTATCGTTGCTATTAAGGATAACAAGATTGGGTCTATTCCTACATGAATAGATCTTGTCTACATCATGTCATCGTTCTTATTGCATTACTCCGTTTTTCCATGAACTTAATACACTAGATGCATGCTGGATAGTGGTCGATGTGTGGAGTAATAGAGGTAGATGCAGGCAGGAGTCAGGCTATCTATCTTGGACGTGATGCCTATATAATGATCATCGCCTTGGATATCGTCATGACGATTCGATTTTCTATCAATTGCCTAACAGTAATTTGTTCACCCACCGTGCGCTATACTCATGAGAGAAGCCACTAGTGAACCCTACGGCCCCGGGTCTACTTTTCCATCATATTGCTTTCCGATCTACGTTTTTGCAATCTTTGTTTTCAGATCTACAAAACCAAAAACCCAAAAATATATTGCTGCATATTTACTCTTTTTATTTGTATTCTTGAGAGATCGATCTCTCCTATCTATCACTACCTAATCTATCTTATTACCGTAGATAGATTGACAACCTCTCTTTCGCATCGGGTTGCAAGTATTTGTTGTTTGTGTGCAGGTGCTGCTTATTGGGTGGTGGTGATCCTCCTATTGGTTCGATAACCTTGGTTTCATAACTGAGGGAAATACTTACCGTCGCTATGCTGCATCATCCCTTCCTCTTTGGGGAAATACCGACGCAGTCTCAAGCCACGTCAACCTCTCGCAATGGTCCGGACCGCGAAAGACATCCAACGCGGTCCTGTACCGGTCCGCGGGGCGGTCCGGACGCGATTTCTCCCGCAAATCGGAGACAAACGTGGGGCAGGTTTGCGGGAGTCCGGACCGCTACTTCGCCCGATTCTGACCGCCCTGACCCACCAAAAACCCCTCCCCCTCCCGCGCGAAATGGTCAGCACCGCTCCACAGTGCCCGCATTCATGCCGGGCCAGAGCGGACGCGGCCGCTCACTAGCACCGGCATTGAAGCGGCGCGCCGGCCGAGAGAGCACCGTCCGTGCCGCTTCCCGGTGCAGGCGGCTGCTGCGCATTGAAATGACACGACGGCTGCCTGTTCGTCCATGTGCGGCCCACATTGATGGCACGCGGTTGCCGAGGCGTCTCCTTCGACGCCACCCGTCCGTCCATAAACCGCCCGCCATTGCTATATAAACCGCTGCCCCGGCCATAGCCGCAGTCATCAGCACTAATCCCTCTCCCACCATGGATTCCCCCGCCAAAGCTCTCTGGGATGGGCTCACGCCAGAGCAGAAGAAGATGGCCAGCATTGCTGCACGCTGGCGGGACGACAGGTAGTCGGAGGACGCCGATGTCCCAATGGAGGACGCAACCGACGATGACACGGCGCTGCCCTCGTCTTCCTCCTCCACCAAGCCATCCTCCTCCTCCATCGTGCCTCCCTCGCCGGTGCACTGCACCATGACCATCGGCGAGGCCCGTGCCCATTACGTACATGGACATGGTGCGGGAGGAGCGGTTCCGGGAGGCGCACGCCGACGCCGCCTACAACCATGCCCTCCTCCAGGAGCACCTGCTGGCGGAGGAGCAGCTCGTCGCCGGCAGGGCAGTCGCACTCAACGCGGACCTGGCGGAGCAGGAGGCGCTCCGGAACTCCTTCCGCTCCGCACACGAGATTCTCCTCGCGCACTGGCGGTACAGGCAGCGGGTGGCAGAGCTGGCGGCCATGGCCAGGGACGACCCCAACGAGGAGGGCGCGCCGCTGTTTGACGACGCCGATGATGAGGAGGAGGACAATACTGAGGCCGACGCGTCCATGGGCGCCGCCGATAACGATGAAGAGTTGTGCACGGGCGGTCGCTGGCGCTCAGGTCCCAGGAAGGCAACCGCTCCTCCCCTCCCGTCGATGCAAAGCTTGGTGGGTTGAACATCGGCGGCGAATTAGTCGCTTGGCGGCAACGTGGAGGCGGACATCTGCCCTTGTCGGGCCTCTGGAGAAGGAGGTTACGGAGGCGGAGCTGGAGAAGACGAAGTTCTCGGGGTTCATGGCCGGACACGGAGAACGGGCGCCGGTGCCGGCGACAATTACGATTAGGTATTAATTATACATCTCTAGAGCCGGATTGATGTAAATGTAATGCAATCCGTCGTGTTTGCATGAAATACGACCGTGTTTGCACGAATTTCGTCCGGTTGGTTTGAGTTGTTGGCCGGATGTATGCAGCTACGGTTGAGGGCCTCTTTGATTCGTAGGATTTTGAAAACGCAGTAATAGGAAAAGTATAGGGTTGGAGTGGCATGTCCATTTAAACACTATAGATTAACAAGGAGTGTTTGATGGCATAGAAAAAACAAAGGAATTGTAAAAAAAGGTTGGAGTGGATGTTAGATTTCCTATGAAATTTAGTACAAAAGATTTTATAGAAAAAATCTTATGGGATCCAATCCTATGAATCAAAGGACCAATGTAACAAAAATTCCTAAGGATCTCAATCCTTCAAAAACCCTATAGAATTCATTTGAATCAAAGAGGCCTGAATGTCGCTCTCTTGCATATGTGTCTGCCGGACTGGTCTTTTTTCGGGGTTAATAGATTGTATTAATTAACTATGATTTTTTTTACAATCCCTAAGGATGAGGACTTGAACATGCCCCAGTTTCTCGGGAGAAAAGAACAGTCGAGCTGCATGACGCTGCGTACGCGGCATCTCTCGCCCTTTCGGCACCTTTGCAGCTCGGCCGTTCCTTCCACAGGTGTCGCTCAACCATTTCCTACTTCCACTGACGGCACAAGCCCTTTTCCCTACAACCAGTAGCATGCACGCTACAGGTTATGATGATGTACACACGTGCAGCAGACACGGTCAATTCGGCGGAAAGCATGGCCGATGTACGTGCCAACACGGAGCTGTCGGTTCTCCGACACAAGGCAAAGCGATACATCAGCTGACCAGAGCAGCCGAGGGGAGGAGAAATTCACGGTTTTGATCCTTTTCACTAACTTTAGCCCGATCTGATCCTGCTTGTGAATTTTTTCCGAATCTGACCTTTTTTCCTACCATCACCCGCTGTGGCGGTAGGCATACACACCCTACCGCCAGAGGCAGTGGCGGTAGGGTTCGTTTGACTCCCGTTTGACTCCGCTAATCCGATGCCATCTGTGTTGATCCAATCCCTACCGTCACTGTCTTTGGCGGTAGGGTGTGTATGCCTACCACCACAGCGGGTGGCGGTAGGAAAAAAGGTCAGATCCGAAAAAAATTCATAAGCAGGGTCAGATCAGTCTAAAATTAGCGAAAAGGGTCAAAACAGTGAATTTTGCCCCGAGGGGAATGGGCGCGGTCTACCACGAGTACACGGCCTTCTTGGAAGCTTGCACGTTGTCCATGCAGTGCCAAGACATGAGCAGGGGCGGAGCCAGAAAATTTGGCCATTGGGTTCATTCCATGACTCCATTGTGAGAACTTAGTACTAATATGTAAAGTGTAAGTCTAATTTAAATTATCTTACAACAAAATTATAGCACCCAAAAACAACATAATGAATAGAAATATGGTATGACATATCACATATTGTGTTGCATTAAAAACTAAAGAGTGCAAGACATACCGGTCCAATAAAATTATAAAATCACTTGTTTCAGGTGTAGCTTCTCATCTTCCTGGAACATTGAAAAAATGACAAGTTAGTTTGATTAAGTTTCGAATAAGTACTATCAAGCGAAAGAATCTTGTAAAATTTCTCATGAGTATCTAGTCTACTTTTCTTGTTCCAACCGTTAATTTCCAAATGCATCGCTCCCATCTTGTCCCTCATTGTTATCTCTGAAAAGGTAGCAGCACAAACAGAAGGCCTTATGCACTTTGTCACTATACTCAAGCCAACGATCATATTTATCAAACCAATCTGGATTAAATTTTCATTGAGTATCTCCAATCTCCCTCTACGGGTAATCAAAATTAGCCGGTGGCCTGTAAGGTCCCCTTGTTAAATATATGTGCCTAATATCATCTTGCTTCTTTGGATTTTTTGAATATATGCGCCTAATATCATAAGGCAACTCATCTAAGTTAATTTTTGTATGAATAGTAGGCTTCAGACCTAGCAGCAAGCCTTGTAAGCTATCTCAAAAGAATAGTAGGCTTCAGAAGACTAGCTGCAGTGACATTTGATGCACTTTGTCTACGTCTAATGGATGACCTTGATGTGCCTGTATCATTATCTGGATCTGATGACCGAGTTCTCTTCGAACAATACCGATCCATAGCCTAGATCAATCAAAGTTCATGGAGAAAAACAAATTAGAAAACTAGGGCAAAAAATTCACTATCGTACTAGGATATTAGGCTAGATAAATCATACACAAGAGAAAGAAGATACGGCAATGTAATCTAATTACCTCAAATTTCTAGCTACAATTGTTGGCGTTGTCTATGTGCGGCGGTCTGCTTGCCGCCAGCGTGCGGCGGCAGAGGCGCCGAGCAACACGAAGAGACGAGGAGAGATGCGAATTGGAAACGAACAGCGAGAGACGAGGCGTGCGTGCGCTGTTACAAACTAATCACGATTTAGGCCGGTGCGTGGGTGTACACTCATGCGCTCGTGGGCTTTTGGGCCCTTTGTCACGTGCTCACATTATTTAATGGGGTCAACAAGGACTTTTTACTGGGTTCACCCGAGGCACGTATGTACCTACTAGCACGTACGTGACAAAATTCATTGGGTTCACTTGAACCCAATGCTTGTACGCTGGCTCCGCCGCGGGACATGAGCAACTGCCGAGATACATCAAAACACTGTTCAAATGTCGCGGCGTTCCCGCGTAGACGTGTGCTTCCTGAGGTCACGAAGCAGTAGCACGCACCAGTTAAGCAACGTAGTTTTCTCTTCCAAAACGGAGTTAAACAATGTGTGGGAAACGTGACATGTTTTGTCCCGTCGCCATGAATCATGGATGTTCCCTTCCCAACCCTAGCCGGTATCGAGTCTCCACTCCACGCAGGCCCGGTCCTCGGGCGGGGCGAGCGGGGCGGCCGCCCCGGGCCCCCCAAAACGAAGGGCCCCCTCACAGGTCAGTACATGTGCATCTTAATTCTCAGGCCCATGCGTAAAAGAAAGATAAAATGAGGCCCAGGCTCATGTTGGCTCGTACTATGCTGGAGCGGACACACCAGGAGGCACCGCCGCACCCTAATTCGATTTCGACTGGAATCCAGGACGTCAGCGCCGCCAGGCAGGTATACGCCAGTTCGTCTTTCTTCCTCCGAACGAGCAGCGACCTTTGCGTTTCTGATTCTAGACTTGTCCCACAATTTGTCTGATTGTTTCTCCTCTCTAGTTTCTAGTTTCCCGATCAGCTTGTTAGCGCTGCCGTCCAGGTGATAATAAACGCCGTCCCCCACAACGAGAGGCGAGAGGCAGATCACAGAGAAGGTATGCCCTAGCAGATTTTGTCATAATATTTGATGACGATTTTTTAATTGATCTAATATTTGCATAGCTTTGTAAAACTAATTGTCCTTTTCAATTTTAGTACTGTCATGCCATCTAGAAAGTATGCACTGAGAATAAATTGTTGGATGAGATTCATAGTTACTATCATTAGTAATTTCACATCTCGGAACATTATAAGAAAATTTTAAGGTAATATGTATAATGATTTTGGATGCACTTATTTTTTTGGCCTAAACAATTATATCTACATACATTGATTATTATTTAGGCCTATATACTAAAGGGCCCGATTTTTAGTTTCACTCTGGGCCCCCAAAATCACAGGACCGGCCCTGACTCCATGTTGTCGTCTCGGTCCCCTATTCTTTCCCGTCCAACGGTCTTGTCGATGGCTAATGGATGGAGGATCCGTCTCATTCTTTGTTTTTGGTTCTAGTAGGTTTTTGTTTCCTTAATTTTTGTTTCACTGATGGCATCGATAAGGTGGTGGCAGCGATTACGCGTTGGAATAATGTCCCTCTGGCCTTCCTTTACCTCGACGTCGTTTGATTCGACGTCGACGAATGGTCTGTGAGGGTAGGAGTTGATATATTTGTTGGCTCTCTTCAAATTTTGCTAGTTGGTGTGTCAAGCATGTAACGCAATTGACTGACTCTTGGGACAACGACTTACCCCTCTTCTTTCAATTTGTTTTACAAGATGGCATATTTTCTTCAACCCAGTAGATTGATAGTGAAGGTTTGCAAGCCTCAGCCGCTTCGGGTGATGCCCCAACCGATGTGTTTTTCAGCGGTTACTGGATCTTGTTTTTAGCGACACGTGACTATTGCAGTCTCTAAAGGCTGGTATATGGTGAGACCTTCCTCTTACTATTGGTTCAATGCATTTTCAAGCGTCAAAGAGCAGTGCACAATGAAAGAAAGAAAACGACAAGTGTAATTTTCATTGTAATTTTATATTTTGCTGGTCGTTTTGTGCCAGGTTGTCTTTTCATGGAAGTGGCTACTACTTTCCTTCATATTTCTCAGGTATAGGATGCCCTTTTTATACCTTATCTAAAAAAGCTACTTGAGCAAAAAAAAAATCATAATCTTGCAAATGCCAACTTAGCTTAAGGTCAAACCTGTTTGCACCCTTGGCGCGGTGTGCTTTGTCCCCCTCTCAACACATAATTGTTTTTTTTTGCTAGAAGTAGCTAGAGCTCTTATTAAACAAAGCGGTAGCATGACAAGAAACCCTTAACAGACGAAGAAAATCCTCGGGGAGTTTTCCATCCTCCTCATTCCGCATATATCGATGGTATGACGATGGTTGTCGCTGTTGGAGTTCCAAGCCATCAACGTAGGATAAAGTAGTACCAAAACAGGTAGTTGGTAAGTCATTGATCTTTACCGAAAGTGTCTGTAGGGTCTACCCAAAGGATCCACGCCCCAAAGAAGAAGACAACACTAGATTGATCCCACTGAGTTGACATATTAACCGAATCATCATCATTACTGTCGAAGCACCACTAGCCCGACAAAAACACAATCAACTCCCCCTACTTCCACAAAGGAAAGGCAAACTTGCCCACTAGATCTTGTCGCTAAGTCTGACATCACACATACCATCGAAGCTAGAGGTGGCCTTATTGAGCATCGTCGTCCCCGTCGCCACTAATCCCACCACCGCTGGAAGGGCAGAATCGACAAGCCACAACAAACTACATGTCCACCCGATCTCGTGTCAGATTCGACGATGCAAGCACCATCAAGGCCATCGAAAAATTTAGGAGCCATTCTTGAACACCGACGCCCCAATTACGTGGGTTAACTACATCTCCTTGCACTAAATCAAGATTTGCTGCACGCCCGCACCCGTAGTCACATGGAAGAGGAGGATGTCGGCAATGTATCAATTGACGAGGGACGGAGGAGCAGAATCTAGATCGTCTAGGAGTCGCGAGAGAAAGACGAAAATTTGCAGGAGCACGCACCTGCCAAGCCCACCTCAATGTCTCGATTGCCTCACGATTCATGAAGTAGTTGTATCTCGTATGAGGGCACAATAAGGTTTAAGTTTTAGTCGTTGGAACTTACGAGTTTTCGTTTAAAACTTCCGTTTTTCTCGCTCGCTCTTACCAAGTTTCGTAGATAAATTTTTAAGACATTGACGGTTGTAGGCACAAAAATCATGATTTTATCTCTCGCTCATGCTAAGTTTCAAAGAGTTGAAACTTAGCATTTATTTTCTAAATTTCATCAAAACGTATTCAAAATAGATCTTATTTTAAAACACTCGCTACAACAAATACGAATAGGAAGACATAACTTAATTTGGAATTTTCGTTCAAATATAAAAAAAAATTGAAAATCAAAAGTCAAAAATAAAAGCAAGTGCAAGGGACTCACTATCCTGAAACTTGTGTGCCACAAATCCCTTTCCAAAGATGAAAGAGGGAAAAAAAACTTTAGGCCTCCTTTGGTTTGGAGGAATTTCCCATGAATTTTATATGATAGGATTTTTGTAGGAATTTTTCTTTTAAAGCCCTTTGATTTGTAGGAATGCATTACTATTTCTAAATAGGATTGGTTCCGATCCTTCACATTTTAAAGGAAAATAAAAAAAAGTCTAGACTCAATGAAAAAATTTCTATGATGTGAACTAAATGACATGCATGTCATCTCATTTCCTACAAGTTCTCTATTTCTATGATAATCCTATCCTGTAAACCAAGAGGCCTTAGAGTTTGCTTGTCCCTGACCACGCCACCTCACAATGGGCTCGAGTGTTTTTTAGGGTACCCATTATGCTTAATTAATCCTGGCTTACCCCCCTAAGCAAGATAAAACTAATCATCCCCTAGTCTAAGCCTACCCTTCCCTAATCAAACTGATCTAATCGAACCCATCGCCGTCCATGGTTTGTGCCGATTAACCCATTAAATCCTCCCCTCTCGCCGCGGCAGCTTAACCGCGTGGACACCGACCCCTCGCCGGTCCCTCCATCCCCAGCCCACCTGGCGCGACCCCGGTGGCGCCACCAGTCATCCTCCGGTGGCCCCAGCCAGCCCTGGTTCCCCGGGCCTCTCTCTCCAGGCGCCACGTGCTCCCCCGGGGCCGACTCGGCGGCTCGATCGTCTCCTCCTTCCGACGAGCGCGCACGCGCACCGCTCGTTCGCCTCCGTCCGCTTGACGCTTTCGCTTTTCATGACGTGGTGACCGGTGGGCTCGTCGGTTGAATTTTTGTTCCCTTTGATCTATCTTATCCAGATATGTGCCGGCATCCCTTTCAAACGTTATCCCTGATGTATCCTGTGGAAATGCTTCCGGAGATCAGATGATTTCGTCTGCGGTGATCACGTGATAAGCCTTGATTAAATTCAGTTCGAATAGACTGGTCGGTCACTGGGCTGGTAATTGATTCGTTAACATCGACTGCATGATGCAGTTTTGGGCAAAAGCATTTCAAGATGCGTTCAAGTGGAACCAAAATGTAATTTCAAGATGTGAGGGATCAGATGATGCATGCAAGCACCTCTCCCCTCAAGGGTGGAACCTGAGTTTCCACGTCAACCTAATAGTGAAAAAAAAAGCGGGACCTGGCCCCTGGGAAAATTTCAGGTAGGCGAGAGTCAATCAAAGGTTGTTAGAGCATCTACAGCCGGACCCCCTATATGCTCCTCAAATGCCTGGAACGCCCTTCCCGGTCACTGACCGGTCACAAAAATGCGACCCAACCGGACCCCTCATATCCGTCTCAAACGCCCGGACTGACCGACACCCCTCATATCCATCTTAAATATGGGGACGATATGAGGGCTCGCGGACGCGTCCGGACACGCCCTGTCAGTCCGCCACATAGGACGCGACCCCACTCCGGACCACCTTTTCTCTTTTCTTATTCATTATTTTCTTTCTCTCTTTTCTTCTCCACCAATCACGTGTAAGTGACCGGACATATGAGAAGAAAAATGAGAAGTGTGGCTGTGCGGACCAAATTATAGGGGCTCAAAACGGATACGCCCGGTCACTGACCGGACGCGTCCGCGGACGTTTAAGGGTCAGATTTGCTAGGTCCGGCTGTAGATGCTCTTAATGTTGATATTCATTGGGTGGCTCTGGCTATCAATCTCCCATGACTTTCTTATACCGACACTGCCTGATTGAACAGGTTACTGCAGATATATCCTTGCCATGCATGCCCGGCAACCATGCCATACCATGCCATTCAGCTAGACGGTGTCCGACGTCATACATGCAAGTATATGTGTGCATGTGCCGCGCCACCCGTTCCCCTGCCACCCGTCGCCATTGCAGCATGCAGCATGCAGCATACAGCTCCGCGTGGTCTATATATACATCCGATCGTCCAGCAGCTCATGCTTCGTAACCAACCACTGGTCTCCAGGCATTGTCACTCACCTGCTCAACTGCTCTTCCGTATAGCCTAGAAGCTCTAGCTAGGCATGGCGACCATGACCAGGGAGACGCCTGTTGCCCGTTTCGTTGACGAAGAGGATGATGACCTTGTCGGCGATGATAGTGGCGACGACGGTGACGAGGTGCTGGAGGTGAGGAGGCGCGTGTCCCGCTTCGCCGAAGGGGGAGACGACGGCGCCGGTGGGGCGGGAGAGTTGAGGAGGCGGGTATCCCGCTTCGCCGTCGATGGGGGCAGCGGCTCGGGCGGCAGCCGCGGGGTCTTGTCAAGGAGACAGGAGGTCGTCGACGCGAGCGTCCAGGAGCGACGCCGCCACGACGGCGGCTGCGAGGGGGCCCGGACTCTGCCGCCGCCGCACGCGTGGCTGGCGGTGGAGGAGACGAAGAAGAGCTTCGGGGGCGACAACGAGGACCAGTGGGCGCGGCTTCTGCAGCGCGGGTCGGCGCAGGCGGAGGCGGCGCAGCCGCGGCGGAGCAGCTTCAGCGTGGTCCGGCGGGAGCGGGCGGCGCGGGAGGCGTGGCTGGACCGCGCGTGGGAGATGAAGAAGAGCTGGCACGAGCGCAACGGCGGCGCCCCCGACGCCGACACCCCCGTGGTGGTCGTGGTGGGGAAGCAGGTCAGCGGGTGCTCGTCCCCATGGGCCTCCTCCTCCCCGCAGCACCACTCGTCCGCCAGCGTCGCGATGGACATGGAGGAGGTGCGTGCGTGCAGGGACCTCGGCCTCGAGCTCCCCTCCGACGGCACCGTAGAGATTCAATGCTACGGCATCTCCTCCGGCAGCAGCCCTACCCACAGCAACGCCAGCAGCGGCGCCGACTCGCCCTCCACCGCCGGCAGCTGCTCCATCTCCAGCCCCAGCGCCGGTACGTCACCATCACACACATCACCCCAGCACCTGCATTAATTCCATGGGTCACTAGCTGCAGATATATCTGCATGCATGCACATCACCCTGCCTTGCCGGGCATGGCACACCGACGAGCCTCTGTGCTCGCCCGACCAAAAGCAAGGCACCCTCGACTCCAATCAATGGAAATATATTATTGTTGTCATCATGTACGCCACTTATTAAGTATTCTGGACGTACTATAGGTGATTAGTGGTAGTACCAATAACCAAGTCTGGCCAACCGTAGCTGGTGCCTTTCCAGGACAACTGGGCGGCGTCGCCATCCCTATCCGGCGACGCTTTGCACGTCGATCTGGCTACTCATCCTTCGCCACGCTCCGGCCACCAGTCGCGATCAGTCTCTGCCCTGTACAAATCATCAGAATCGTTCCACACTCAGATTAGTTATAGTTAATTAGTAGCGCTAGACTGCTAGTATGTCTTTGCTTACTGTTTGCTCATAATTAATCTGCGTCGTGGCAACCATCCAGTGGTGGGCAGAGTGAAAGTTCAATTTTTCGAAGAACACCACATACAACGTACATACACACTCATGTACACCACCAACCACACGCACACACTCATACAATATCTACTGCTAGATCAACACGACTTTTGTAGAGGTCATTATATTTCCACTCACAGTCACTTGAGCTTCCGTGTAAATGTGCATGCGCGATAGTACTCAAATTAACGTGTGTTTGCGAACATGTGATTGCCAGGGGAGGATCCTGTGGACGTGAAGGCGAGGCTCAAGGTGTGGGCGCAAGCGGTGGCGTTGGCATCCACCACCCGTCTCGGATCTTGAGGGCTTCGTTTCCTACGAACATGAGCAGGCAGCAAGTGAATAAGCTAAGCTAAGCTAGCTGCATCTACCACCATGAATACATGGGTCGCGTGATATAGTAGTATCAAGCAATGCAACAAAATGGGAGTTTCACTTCATTTTTAGCCGTACAGTGTGTATGCATGCGACATATGTAATCACTTATTTCTCCTAACCCGGGTTAGGGGAGTATTCAAGAGTATGTATCGTGTATGTGTGTTTCAATGTATGTGTGCATATATCAAGACGAGACCGATGGATCGTGCGTCCAGCTTTTGGAATTTCCCAACTTTCTACTTCTCTCAAATGTAGGATTCTTGCACGGACAAGACGTAGTATGCAAACACTTATATGAATAGACCCAAGAACCATTGTAGTTATGGATCCCAAGATTACCACTGGATGTGCAAACGCTTATGGAAATGGAGATGGCGTAGTATGGGAGTTCCCAGTTGGATTAGGGTCTCACTATGTCACATCTAGATGTGAGATAATACCTCACATCTAACTATGTCACATCTAAGTTGACTTCATCATCTGTTTATGCCCCCCTCCACTTGTTTTCTTTGTTTTTTCAACAGTATATGCACAAGAAAGCACTACTGGGAAAAGTCTTATGTGTGAACTCAAATGAGTGGCGGGCGGGACGAGTTACCCGCCACAGCTATTTTGGAAAGGGCAGTACTACGCGCCGGCGGACCAGCCAGGGGTTCGGCCGGTCGCGCCCGAACCGTCAGATACAAGCAGTAGTGGCCGTCAGATTAGCCTTATCCCTTCGTACAGAGTAGTCATTGGCCCCGAGGACGACGACGATGGGGCCGACGCCGAGGACCCCGAGCCCGTGCCCCCGCCGTGCCCTTCAAGCGCCTCTTCACCTGCACCGACCGCCTCGACTGGGCGCTCATGGCCGCGCGGGGCGCCACCGCCGCCGCCCACGGGGTCGCGCTCGTCGTCTACCTCCAGCTCTTCGACCGAGCTATCAACTCGCTCCACGGCCGCCACACCGACCAGCTCTTTCACAACATCAAGCAGGTCTGTCTCCCCCCGCAGCAGCCACAGATCTCCATGTTTCCTTCGTTAAGTTTTCCCCGCAATAGCTGGGCACCGGATTCGGTTACAACATTTGTGCTGCTAGTTCCGTTCTAGTTCTGCCCAGTTTGCTCAAACAGAAGAAGAGATGACCCAAGGGAGAAATTTGCTTCTGTCACCCCAGATGACCCGGTTTCCTCCTCACACCGGTTGCAGCTTTCGCCAATCGGCCGTAGCTTATGTCACCTCCAGTTGAAGCTTTTTTCCTCACCGGTGGTAGCTTTCGCGTGTGCCGGTTGTAGCAATGTGAAGAGCTAGTTGTAGCATGGGATGACACCGATTGTAGCAAAAATTCCCGACACCGGCTTCTGCAAATGTAGCAAAAATTGGCACCGGTTGTAGCAAAAATTGACACTGGCTGTAGCAAAAAAATCGCTGGATGACCGTGGGTACAACTCCGGCGAACTCGGGTTACAACTTTGACGGACGTGGATGCAACTTTTTTGGTGGACGGTTGTAGCAAAATGAGATGCTGGTTGTAGCAAAATTCGATGCTTGTTGAAGCATGTAGAAAAAATCGGAGGACGGATGCAGCAAATGTCGCGTCGGCCTCAGCTCCGGCATGATGGACGTAGCAAAAATCCCAGTAGATAGTAGCAAAATCTAAGGGCAGTTGCAACAAAACAAGCCGGCGCCGCAGTAGGTCGTAGCTCCCGCCGTGACGGGTTCCATGGCGGTGCTGCGGCAGTAGCTCGCCAGCCCGGCCGCCCGTGCTCGTCGACCCAGCCGCCCGTGCTCGTCACCCCGGCCACCGCGCCCTCGTCCTCAGCTGATTGGGCTTGTCGGCCACCCCCGCCACCCCATTCTCACGCTCGGCCGCCCGCGCTCGCTGCCATCTACCGCCGATCGCCGCCCTCAACGGCCATCTCCATCGCTGGTCTCCGCCAATGCAACAGCTGCACCTGCGGTTGCAGCTTCACGCGGCGACAGTTCACTGGTAGAAAACAGGGCACTAGTCCCGGTTCCAGAGGGCCTTTAGTCCCGGTTCTGAAACCGGGACAACACGATCGGGACTAATGCCCAAAACCTGTAGTCCCGGTTTGCTTACGAACAGGGACCAAAGGGACTTCACGTGGCCGTTGCGGGGCGCCCAGGCAGGAGGACCTTTAGTCCCGGTTGGTAACACCAACCGTGACCAAAAGGCCGCCACGCGTCAGCAGCTCGCAGGCGCTGGGGTTTTTTTTTTGAAGGGGGGGGGGGGGGTTAGGGGTTTTGGAGGGTTAATTTAGGGGTTTCATATTGTGTTAGCTAGCTAATAGAGAGAAGTGACCTCTCTTTCTCCGTGCTTGGTCGACGCTAGCTACTATACATATAGAGAGAACTCGACGCTAGCTAGTAAGCAAATGAAGGAAACCATTAATTACACAAGATCGTCATGAACATATATAGAGAGAAGTGACATCTCTTTCTCCGTGCTTGGTCGAACAACAAGTTTTCGTATATCTATCCGACGCTACTACATATGTACAATATAACATCTCTTACAATTCCTAACACCTAATATCTAATTTCACATGGTATTCTCCGTGTTCAGGTATGACGTGGTCAAGAAAGAATCCCGCCAATTCCTCTTGAATTGCTCGTATGCGATCATGTGGTAGGAGTTCATCCCGCATCTGCCAGATCTAATTTAAAGAAGGGGGTCAATACATATATATGAATGAAACTCAACACAATTGATGGTAATATGTAAAATAAAATTGTGAATATTGTTTACGTATTTCAAATTGTTTCTTAGAGAAGCCCCACTCAGAGGTATAGTAGCGAATGAACTCGCATAAGTAGTATCCACATAAAGTAGTCCCGGGTGACTGGTACAAGCACTTTACGAGAATAGAGTTCAATCAAACTGATAAGCAAGCATGATAATGGTATTGATGAAACTAGAATCAATGAGAGATGCGCGGAACTAGCTAGTACTACTTACTTTGGGGTGCGTAAATCGCAGCTCCTTCTTCAGACCCGGAACCATAGTGGTGAACTTTTTCCAAACCCTGGCAGGCAAAGAAAATGATTACTTGATATCAGGAAATGAACGAAAGTTGCCGATATGGTCCTGGTATTGATTGAACTTACTTCTGGAGCATTGCAGTCATGTCCGCATAATACTTGGGATCTTTACGGAGCGAGTCTAAGACAGTTACTAATGCCCCGTCAAGGTTAATGGATAGCAGAATATAGTGGAAGCTGCGCACACATAACTCATCAATTACATTACTTAACCTCGAGTAAGCGAAACCGAATATGCACAAGACAGTAACACTCACTTGAAGTTGTAAGGAAAGAGTATTTCCCTTTTGTTTTGATGTCTAAGGAACGATTCTAGCATGTTCTTCTCGGTATCTTTGGCCTCCTTGTGTACCGACCATTCATTTACGGTATTTGGGCTAATGAACCCAATGTCATAGATTTGTGCTTTTTTGCATTCGACCATCTTCAATCTGCATAATATAGTGAGGATAATTATATATACATGCAATGAACGAGCTGAGCTAGAGACTTAATTATAGAAGTAATACTTACAGACAGTAGCAAGTCATGAGTTGTTTGTTGAGGGCCTTTTGATTGTATAACTGAAATACCTCCACAAATTCAACAGGCAGCAGCTCGAATCCAGGGAAGTCGTGCTCTTTTTTAATTCTGACAAACAAACTGTCGGTCCCAGACTTCCTGCAGGTTTCCATGTACCAGTCATGCAATTTTTGCATCATCGTTGTTAGATGAGGATGATTAGGTTTGACGAGAGGCTTCCCGTGCTCGTATCTAAAGTCGTCTACTACTACCTCAGCCGTTTCAAATTGTACATCATCGGGCAGGTAATCATCAAGAGTGGTACCGGGCAGTAGCACCGGATGATTAGCGATATCGCTAGACACCTTGAGCGGGGGGCACGATTGCATCTCCTGTTCGCCGAGCTGGGGAATTGTTTTCCCACTTCTTTGTTTTTTCTCTCTTGCAGCACTGGAAGTACTTCCCGACCGCTGTGCTTCAGCATGTGTCTTAGTAACTATGCGGTCATAGTTGGATAGCCGAGTCCGTGGTGGTCGCTTCAGGGCATGCAGAGTTCGCTTCGCTTTCACCGGATCTACCGTTTCCTTCGGAGGTGGATCTTTCCGTGCAAAATGGGCCTTCACTTCGGCTGCACTGATTTCAGCGTTTTCCTCTTCGGACCTCTCATATGGTAACTTTGGAAGAGGCTTGAGGGTTGGACCAAATTTGAATTTCTTCCCGCCTATTGTACTGCTAGCCGCCGGAGCGGCGGCGGCGACTCTCTTACCCCGTTGCTGACGCGCCGGAGGAGGCGTAGTGCCCTGACGCGCCGGAGGAGGAGGAGGAGGAGGAGGAGGCAGAGTGCCCTGACGCGCCGGAGGAGGCGAAGGAGGAGGCGGAGTGCCCTGACGCGCCGGAGGAGAAGGAGGAGGCGAAGTGCCCTGACGCGCCGGAGGAGGAGGAGGCGGAGTCTGCTGAGGCGTCCAGTTTGGAAGCTTGATGTACTCTTTTCTCCATAGACAGGTACTCCTCAAAGCATTTTCCAAAAGAATAATATCCTCTTCACTTGTAGGGTTATCAAGCTCCAACCTCTCAAATCCATTCATTATTTCATCCACCGTCACAACAGCATAGCCATGTGGAATCGAACGGCAATGGAAAGTTCCCTCAACTCGAGGAGGTACAACAGAGCCGATCGCCGCCTTGAAGGTCAGGTTCTGGCATTTCATCATTAGCTCGCAATGTTCAGCCGCCGTGATACTATCCATGGGGTAGCGAGGAGTCGTGAAATTAGGCTGAACGAGCTCCGTGGAAGCCACGATGCTTCTCCGCTGAGATGGTGGGGTAGCGTCGAAGGAAGCATCTTCGTGCCGCTCAGATGGTTGGCCGGTAGCTCGCTGGCTCTCAAGTTCCTCTAGTTTTGCTAATCTTGCACTGAGCTTCTGCATTTCGCTTGCTTCCTGTTTCCTTTTTCTCTCTCGGCTTCTATAACCACCGCTGTCGGGAAACCCATGCTTCCACGGAACGGAGCCTGGTGTGCCTCGTGTTCGTCCAGGGTGTTCAGGATTCCCGAGGGCCTCTGTCAGCTCGTCCTTCTCTCTGTCGGGAATGAACGTACCTTCCTGCGCTGCCTTGATTACTGCCTGAAGCTTCCGGAAGGGTATTGCAAGTTGCTCGTCAGTCCAAACACACTCCCCTGTTTCTGGGTCCAAAGTTCCCCCAACCCCGAAGAACCAAGTCCTTGAACGATCTGGCCAGTGCAATGTCGCTGGTTGGACATTCTTAGCAAGCAGGTCTTGCTCAGCTTTGTCCCACAACGGCCGGGCTTTGTAGTAGCCACCTGACCCCGTGTGATGGTGAAACTTCTTCCTTGCAACATTTTTCTTGTTTGTCAGTGACCATTTCTTACCCTTCTCCGATTTCTTGTAGGCCACAAATTCGGGCCATTGATCTTTTATCTTCTCATATCGACCGACGAATTTCGGAGTCTCCTCTTTCTCGACAAACTTTGTGTTCAACTCTTTCTTCCAGTTCCTGAATAGTTCTGCCATCTTCTTAAGAGCAAACTCCTTGACCTTTCGCTCTATAACAGGGTTATTCGGATCCTCCTCTCGCGGTAAGCTGAAATTTGCCATCAGCTCGGTCCAAAGATCATCTTTTAGTCTATCATGGACATAAGAAACTTCAGGGTCCTTATTATTCTTATTCCATTGATGGGTGTTGATCGAGACATGGTCCCTAACAACAACTCCACACTGATGTACAAATGCGTCCTTGGTCCGCTTGGGAGCAATCGGTTGGCCATCTATCGCGACTTCTATGATCGTGAACCTTTCATCTATCACGACTTCGGGCCTCGTCTCCTTACCTCGTTGGACTTTGAAACAGTTGAGGCTCCCTCCTCCGTTCGGTCACCGGAGCCGTGATCATGATCTCCTTCCTCCGCCGTTCGGTCACCGGAGCCATGATCATGATCTCCTTCCTCCGCCATTCGGTCACCGGAGCCATCATGATCTCCTTCCTCCTCCATTGTTGGATCACCGGAGCTGTCATCCTCTCCTTCCTGATAATCGGAGTCGTTGAGATACGACAAGGGATCACCTCCGGCGCGGATTATATCCCCCAACAACTGTTCTTTTTCTAAGTCTCTTTGATCCATAGTTTCTGCAAATATTATACAACGTGGCAATATACAAACATGAGATGTATATGCAAATCAATACAAGGCAATGCAACAATACGATCATATAATATCACTAATACATCATCGAATAGTATTATATAATATCACTAATACAGATATAGTCGACGTCTCGCGGCGCAGGCGGTGGACACCCAAAGTGAAGGAACTATGACAGGATCATAGCTCGGGTGAGATCCCTGAAGAACCTGCCAGGTATTGGAGAACCTGGCGTCCAACGCAACCATGTAGCGTCGGACATGCTCGTCCTCCTCCCTGACACGGCGACGTACCACCTCCGCGGGGGCCGGGTCCCTCTGTACCGACAGTGGTCCACGCGACCGCCACCAAAGAACCTCCGGGTCGACGACATGACCCTCATTCCTGACCAAGCTGGGCGCCCCGGAAGGCAGCACCTCCCAGTGCCAGCCCGGCGGAGCCCAGTCCCGGACATGGCGCCTCTCAAGCAGGTGGTCGCCGGCGCCGAGTCGACGACGATGATGCGGGCCGGGCATTGTCGACTCAACGGCTACTCTATGTAACTAAACATTTAAACATCTAATTAAACATCATATCGCGTCACCGATGATCGTCGGGGACTCCTCGATATCGTCGGGGACTCTCCCTCACCGACGATCGTCGGGGGGTACTCTCCCTCACCGACGATCGTCGGGACTCCTCGATATCGCGTCACCGACGACCGACGATAAAAGAACTAAACATCTAAACAATAAAAACAACTAAAAACAACTAAACAACTAAAACAACTAAATTAACTAAATTAACTAAACAACTAAATTAACTAAATCAACTAAAACAACTAAAATTAACTAAATTAACTATATATATGTCAGTGACCCAGGGGTTTTAAAATTAACCTAACTATCAAATTAACAGGGTCGGGCCCATATGTCAGTGACCCAGGGGTTAATTAACAGGGTGATTAGAATTAAGCTAATCACCTGACGGTCGGGGCCCACCTGCAGGTGACAGGCGGTGATGCTCGTCGCCGGTGACCTCTGGATGCGGCGATGCCCACGCTAGGCACCACAGGAGCGGCGCCTGAGGCCACTAGGGCATAGACCATGCTCGGCCGCATCTAAAGGGGGTCACGGGAGCTCTAGCCACGGCGGCAAGACGACCGGCGGCGAGGAGCTCACGGGCAAGGCGGCCAGCGGGGTTAGGAGAGGAGATTGGCGACGGGGCTAGGGGTAAAAGAACCGGGGCCTCACCGCGGTTGCGAAGGCGTCGACGGCGCGGCCGGGGAGGTCCTCGTTGCTGCGAATCGACCGGAGAAGGCCGACGGTGCCGAGGGCGAAGGCGGTGGGGCAGGGCGCGGCGACGGCGACGGCGACGTCAGGGCAGGGGAGCGGGGGACGACAAAATCCGGCACCTTGCGGCGTCGAGGTGGTCGTCGGCGCCGTCGAGGGAGAGGAGGAGAAGAAACGGCAGGTGGATTTGGAAAATTTTCCAAGTCCTGCCTTATATACCCAACCCTTTAGTCCCGGTTGGTGCCACCAACTGGGACTAAAGGTCAATTTCAGCAGCCCAAAGGGCGGGAAGCAGAGACCTTTGGTCCCGGTTGGTGGCTCCAACCGGGACTAAAGGGTGGCATTAGTCCCGGTTGGTGGCACCAACCGGGACGAAAGGGTAGCATTAGTCCCGGTTGGTGGAACCAACTGGGACTAAAGGGTTGGTCCTGGCTGTGGTGGGAGTTTAGTCCCACATCGCCAAGCGAGGGGCGCTCGCACCGGTTTATAAGCCCGCCCCTCTCTGCCTTGTTGAGTTCCTCTCAAAGTGAAAATAGATGCCCTTATGGGGGAGGAAATTTGACCTGAAATCAAATTGAATTTCACTCTGATTTCAGGTCGAATTTTCCCTATATAAGCGCATTTATGTTCATTTTTGCTATTTTTTTATGTTATTTTTTTGCATATTAAAAGTTCTTAACAAAAAATACTTTATGAATATTCTTTTTGCTATTAAAGTTTTTAACAAAAAATAACTTTTGGAAGATGTCTATCTCGCACCACATCGTCTATTACAAATAACCTTGGGAAAACACGTCTATTACAAAGGGATTTCAATTTTTTAAACATATTTTAACTCAAGACTTTTTCTGCATTCAATATGCACCATTCAAAGCCACATCATCACTTTTCAACCCTTTTCTGACGTCATTTGCTATTTTTCATGCATTTCATGATTTATTTTGAGCTAAAATGACCCTCAATTGAAAAGCACTGCAAATGAACTCTGAAATGGTTGAAAGTTGGCATGGTATCATCATTTCACCCACATAGCATGTGCTAAAAAGTTGAGAGGGTTACGGCAAAAACTGGATGCACTTCGTGTACAAAATGAACAATCTCTTTCGAAGTTTCAGGGTTTTGGACGAAAACTCATCAGTTACAAAAGGATTTCAAATTTTTAAACATATTTCAACTCAAGACTTTTTATGCATTCAATATGCACCATTCAAAGCCACATCATCACTTTTCAAACCTTTTCTGACTTCATTTGCTATTTTTCATGCATTTCATGATTTATTTTCAGCTAAGATGACCCTGAATTGAAAAGCACTGCAAATGAACTCTGAAATGGTTGAAACTTGGCATGGTATCATCATTTCACCCACATAGCATGTGCTAAAAAGTTGAGAGGGTTACGACAAAAACTGGATGCACTTCGTGTACAAAATGAACAATCTCTTTCGAAGTATCACGGTTTCAGACGAAAACTCATCAGTTACAAAAGGATTTCAAATTTTTAAACATATTTCAACTCAAGACTTTTTCTGCATTCAATATGCACCATTCAAAGCCCCAGTGGTGTTACCCATGAGATGTGTTTGCAACCAACTGCCGAAAGTCCTGATGTGTTCACATGTAATCCAGTCGTCACACTGCTCCGGGTGTTTGGAGCGCAGAATATTCTCGTGTTCATTGACATACGGGGTCACCAAGGTAGAATTCTATAGAACAGTGTAGTGTGCTTGAGACCAAGAATGCCCGTCCCTACATATTATTGAATTCGCTCCTAGCGTGCCTTTTCCAGTCAGTCTCCCCTCATACCGCGATTGAGGGAGACTAATCGGCTTAAGGTCAGGAATAAAGTCAACACAAAACCCAATGCTTTCCTCTGTTTGATGGCCCATGGAGATGCTTCCTTCTGGCCTAGCACGGTTACGAACATATTTCTTTAAGACTCCCATGAACCTCTCAAAGGGGAACATGTTGTGTAGAAATACAGGGCCCAGAATGCCAATCTCATCGACTAGATGAACTAGAACGTGCGTCATGATATTGAAGAAGGATGGTGGGAACACCAGCTCGAAACTGACAAGACATTGCACCAAATCACTCTTTAACCTTGGTAGGATTTCTGGATCGATTACCTTCTGAGAGATTGCATTGAGGAATGCACATAGCTTCACAATGGCTAATCGAACGTTTTCCGGTAGAAGCCCCCTCAATGCAACCGGAAGCAGTTGCATCATACTCACATGGCAGTCATGAGACTTTAGGTTCTGGAACTTTTTCTCTGCCATATTTATTATTCCCTTTATATTCGACGAGAAGCCAGACGGGACCTTCATAATGAGCAGGCATTCAAAGAAGATTTCCTTCTCTTCTTTGGTAAGAGCGTAGCTGGCAGGACCTTCATACTGCTTTGGATGCATGCCGTCTTTTTCGTGCGCACGTTGCTGGTCCTCCCGTGCCTCTGGTGTATCTTTTGTCTTCCCATACACTCCCAAGAAGCCTAGCAGGTTCACGCAAAGATTCTTTGTCACGTGCATCACATCGATTGTAGAGCGGACCTCTAGGTCTTTCCAATAGGGTAGGTCCCAAAATATAGATTTCTTCTTCCACATGGGTGCGCGTCCCTCAGCGTCATTCGGAACAGATAGTCTGCCAGGACCCTTTCCAAAGATTACTTGTAAATCATTGACCATATCAAGTATGTGATCACCAGTACGGAGGGCGGGCTTCTTCCGGTGATCTGCCTCACCTTTGAAATGCTTTCCTTTCTTTCGACATTGATGGTTGGTCGGAAGAAATCGACGATGCCCTAGGTACACATTCTTCCTGCATTTGTCCAAATATATACTATCGGTGTCATCTAAACAGTGCGTGCATGCGTGGTATCCCTTGTTTGTCTGTCCTGAAAGGTTACTGAGAGCAGGCCAATCATTGATGGTTACAAACAGCAACGC
This sequence comes from Elymus sibiricus, assembly GCA_039707655.1. Lineage (NCBI taxonomy): Eukaryota > Viridiplantae > Streptophyta > Magnoliopsida > Poales > Poaceae > Elymus > Elymus sibiricus. The sequence continues at coordinate 86,167,984 of CM077663.1, forward strand.
ATATAGGTCAAATTCCTCCTGTTCGTTCTCATCCCACACACGTACACCTTTTCCATTCCATAGTTGTAAAAGTTCATCAACTAATGGCCTTAGGTACACATCAATGTCATTGCCGGGTTGCTTAGGACCTTGGATGAGCACTGGCATCATAATGAACTTCCGCTTCATGCACAACCAAGGAGGAAGGTTATACATACATAGAGTCACAGGCCATGTGCTATGCTTGCTGCTCTGATCACCAAAAGGATTAATGCCATCTGCACTTAAACCAAACCATACGTTCCTTGGGTCACCTGTAAAGTCCCCCCACTTTCTCTCGATCTTTCTCCACTGCGACCCATCACCGGGTGCTCTCAACTTCCCGTCTTTCTTATGGTCTTCCTTGTGCCATCGCATCAACTTGGCATGCTCTTTGTTTCTAAACAAATGTTTCAACCATGGTATTATAGGAGCATACCACATCACCTTGGCAGGAACCCTCTTCCCGGTGCGCTGGCCCTCAACATCACCAGGGTCATCTCGTCTGATCTTATACCGCAATGCACAGCATACCGGGCATGCGTTCAAATCCTCGTACGCACTGCGATAGAGGATGCAATCATTAGGGCATGCATGTATCTTCTGCACCTCCAATCCTAGAGGGCAGACAACCTTCTTTGCTTTGTATGTACTGTCGGGCAATTCGTTGTCCTTTGGAAGCTTATTCTTCATTATTTTCAGCACCTTTTCAAATGCCTTGTCAGATACACCATTCTCTGCCTTCCATTGCAGCAATTCCAGTGTGGTACCGAGTGTTGTCATCTTCGCAATTTGGGTACAACCCTTTTTTGTGATTCTCTAACATGCGATCGAACTTCAACTTCTCCCTTTCACTTTGGCATTGTCTCTTTGCATCAACAATGACCCGGCGAAGATCATCATCGGGCACATCGTCTGGTTCTTCCTCTTGATCTTCAGCTTCCCCCATTGCAGCATCACCGTATTCAGGGGGCAGATAGTTGTCATCATCCTCTTCTTCTTCGTTGTCTTCCATCATAACCCCTCTTTCTCCGTGCTTGGTCCAAACATTATAGTGTGGCATGAAACCTTCTCAAGCAGGTGGACGTGAAGGGTTCTCGAGTTAGAGTAATCCTTCGTATTCCCATAGATAGTACATGGACAATACATAAAACCATTCTGCTTGGTTGCCTCAGCCACTTCGAGAAAATTATGCAGGCCCTTAAAGTACTCGGAGGTCCGTCGGTCACCGTACATCCATTGCCGGTTCATCTGCGTGCATTATATAATTAAGTGTATCAAAAACCATTACAAAACATCATGAATAGAGAAGTGACCAATTTAATACTTCTAGAGCATTTGAAATGAGCTAAACTAGTAGTGAGAGATAAAACGATGAAGTCGTTAATCTTTTAGAACACTTGTGTAGTTGGTGCACCACCAAACCTAAACAAATCTTAGGGAAAATGTAGCTTGGAGGTCGAGCTTGGAGAGGAGAAAACTTAAGTGTGGCTGCGGCATTTCATCGAACACCTCATGTGCATAGGAGGTGAGAACAGAGAGCAACACGCCTCCCAAACGCCGCCCGGCCAAAAAACAGAGGAGTGAGCGGGCAGGGGTGAGCATATATATAGGCGTTGTATAAGTCCCGGTTGGTGGCTAGCACCGGGACTAAAGGTGAATCTTTAGTCCCGGTTCTAGCCACCAACCGGGACTAAAGGGGCTCGGCCAGTAGCGAGGCCCTTTAGTCCCGATTCGTGTCTGGAACCGGGACTAAAGGTGTCACACGAACCGGGACTGGTTCCAGCCGAGGCCCGGCCGGCGCCCTGGCCTCACGAACCGGGACTGATGCACCCATCAGTCCCGGTTCGTAACACGACCGGGACCAATGCAATATTCTAGCCCGTTTCAAAGCCCTGTTTTCTACTAGTGGTTGTTGCTCCGGTGGTGACGGCAGCTGCTTGCAGGCGCACTCGCCGCTGCTCATGCCCGTCGTTCTCCACTTCGTCGGTCGCACTTCACCGTTGCAACAAATCGCTCAGCCCGTTCAAGCAAATTAGAGCATCGGTTCGAGCAAAAATACATGCTATTGTGCAATGCAGCAAACCCGCGGCGGTAGCTTAGTCGTGAACGTATGTAGCAAAAAATGAAAATGATTGTAGCAAAACGCGACATCAGTTGTAGCAAAAATACGACGCCAATTGTGCATTGCAGCAAAACATGACGCCGGTGGCAGCAGTATACGATGTCATTTATAGCAAATTCCAACGTTGATTGAAACATGTAGCAAAAACTGCAGTGGTGAACATGAATCTTGAAGACGACATGGGGAAGAAGATAGAGGAAAGCGAGAGAAAAAAACCGGTTGTGATGGGCCAAAAGGCTCGTGGCGGGCCATGGAGAAGGAAAAAAAATACTTAAAACCTGGACTGGAAGACGTGTATGCACTGGATCGGTGCACAATCGAGTGGCGTTCATTCGGCCGGCGGAAGCTTCGGCCGGTGCGCCGTTGCCAAACGTTTGCCTTTTGGAAAACTAGAAGTGGCGGGTACGAAAAGCAACCCGCCACAGTTCAGCGTGTAACACTGGTTGGCACTTTTTGCTCCTCGTCACAAGTGTAGTCTTCCGGGCCGGATTTGTTTGCGTAACTCAACAGTGACGGGCACTACCTATCGCCCACCATAGGTACATGAACAAGCAATGGCGGGCGCTCCCTAGCAACCGCCACTAGTTATCCTTGTCGGGTGTCCAGTTTTGGCAGACATAACTATAATGGGTATTTTTTATTGCCCACAAGTGCTACCCTAAACAGTTGTGGCGGGCAGTAAATTCCGCCCGCCACGAAACATTCTCCCACACGAGGTGATGTGCACGACACTTTGCAGTGACGAGCCATTACTAGCACCCGCCACCGATGAGATCGTGTATAATGTGTGCGGTGACTTAGCAAATTCCCGTCTGATCCCTTGGTAGGGCTCATGACGAGACCAAAAGTACCGAAACAGAGTCTGCACACACAATTTACCCAGGTTCGAGCCTCCAAAGAGTAATACCCTACATCCTGCTTTGTCTTGTTATTCATGGTGAGGGAATACCTCGTGCAGAGGATTACAATCATGTTTCGGACGTCTACCGAGAGTTGAGTTTTAGATTGGATCGCTAATGAGGACCTAGGCCTCCCTTTATATAGCCAGGAGAAGCCTAGGGTTTACACAAGGGGTAGGCGAGATCAGTTTGGCCGCCGCCCTCTATCTTGGGGAACACGCTCATTACCTTTGCATTCTTAGGGCCCCAGTGAAGGTTCAGGCCGGACTCCTTTACGTCAGGTACCCCGGGTTTAGGACCCCGTCAGTAGCCCTCGAGTGTGGCAAAGGTCGCTAGCGTTCGAGCTCTGAGGCCTCAGTCGCGCTCATCTCTTCGTGCGTCCGGCCTCTTGAATTGTTGTTGGGTGAGTTCTTCCCCCTCTCTGTAGCGTCATCATTACCTTTCCTGGGTGACAGGGCCCAAAGCCCCATGGGCCGACCCACCATTTGCATAGGCACCGTCCCAGGCACGGTTTGTATGCCCACCTATTTTAAATATGACGGCCAAACGGCCACATCGGGCACTGCTTGGCCCCTTTTCTTAGCCGCCAGCATTTTCGCCGGCTCTCTGTAGATTGACGGTGCCTACGCCTTCCTCCGCCAAAGAATCATGGCTGGCAACCCTTCTTCCTCCAAGGAAAAACCTGGTCAAGACGACTCGCTTGAGGTTGCACTCGCATGCCTTCCTCATCTGCCCGAGTGGGTTAGCGATTGGGAGCGCTCCTCCGTCTCTCGATCCTAGCTGGAGCAACTGGTAAAGATGGGTCTCCTTCCAGAGCTCATCGAGATGGGCTGGATGGCGCCTCGATCGAGAGATAAGGTCCCATGGATAGTGCGCTGGAACCAAGTGGTGCATGTAGCATTCATCCACCACGGCCTGAGGTTTCCACTAAATTCCTTTACTAGGGACATGCTGGCCTTCTACAGGCTTTAGCCGCATCACCTGACCCCGAGTGGCATCTTGCATCTTTCCTACTTCATAGCCCTTTGTGAATGCTTACCGGGTGTTTGACCCCACTTCGGCCTTTTTTGATACTTCTTTGAGGTGGTTCCCTGCCCCAAGGACGAAAAAATCCCTTCCTGTGGCGGGGTCGTCCTCTAGCCCTGCTAGGGCTCCAATTATGGTGGCTTGGCACTGGCCCCGGAGACGGATTCATGGAAACATGAGTGGTTCTATGCTCCAGACAACTTCCATGACCCTGGGTTGCCGGAATTTGCCGACGTGCCCTACTTGCAGAAACTGTTGGAAATATGCCCTAGAGGCATTAATAAATTGGTTATTATCATATTTCCCTGTTCAATATAAGTGTTTATTATTCATGCTAGAATTGTATTACCGGAAACTTAAATACATATGTGGATACATAAACAACATTGTGTCCCTAGTAAGCCTCTGCTAGAGTAGCTCGTTGGTCAAAGATGGTTAAGGTTTCCTAACCATAGACATGAGTTGTCATTTGATAGCAGGATCACATCATTAGGATAAGGATGTGATAGACAAGACCCAATCGTAAGCTTAGCATATGATTGTGTCACTAAAGTTTAATTACTATAGCTTTCATCATGTCAAGAATCTATTCCTCAGACCATGAGATCATGCAACTCCCTGACACTGGAAAAATGCTTTGTGTGTATCCAAACGTCACTTCGTAACTGGATGATCATAAAGGTGCTCTACAGGCATTTTTCAAGGTGTGTGTTGGGTTGGCATGGATCATGACTGGTGTTGGCGATATAACCCCACGATATAACCCGCCCTATTGGGCCGAGCCATCCGGATGGTGGCTCATAAGAAATACACAATGTCGGAATCGGGGCTCCGGGGACCCAAAAAGGTTCGAACACTGGGGTGCACTCGCTCTCCGGCCCTACTCTGCTTCGCAACCTCCCGGCGACTCTCCGGCGGCTCAAGCTAAGGAAGATTAACAAAGGGCACACGGTTTACCAGGTTTAGGCTGCCTCGCGGTGTAAAACCCTACTCCTGCTTGGTGGATTGCTTGAGAATGAGGATGAGTACAAGGTGTGTTCTTGCTTGCCCGGGGCTCGATCCCCTCTACGATGGTTGGTTCCTACTCTTATATTGGCCTTGGTCCTCTTCCCCCGAAAACACAAGGCGGGAAGGGTTGCCACAACAGCCAGTTTGAAGGGGGATAGGACTGCAGCCTATCGTGACAAAAGTGGTCTTCGCCTGCCAAAGTTCTCCGTCGTGACGTGCTCATGGGCTCAGGGGTGACATCCGTCCTGCCAAGCCCTCGGTCTTGGTCTTCTTGCACGAGAAAGGAAACCTTTGGGGGTTGCTTTGGGAACCCGCGAGCTGGCGTTGCTCCTCTATCACCAAAGTGGAAACTCTCTCTGCCCGTGCGAGTTGGTGCGACCCTGGGGGCCACTCTGTGCGAGCCGCGTCAACCATGTGAAGGAGCAGGGCCACTTGACCCCGCCAGGCCGACCTCGATGAACCCGTCCCGCGAGGGCTCCAGGAGGTGGCTCCGCAAGGGGGGCCTCGGGAGGCTCGTGGTGGCGCGGTTGCCGTACGCCTCGCGAGGCACGGGCTCTTGCGAGGGCTTTCCTGATGAAGATGGTTGGTGGGCCACTCGGTGCTTAGGGCTAGCGCCACGCCCGGGCCGCAGGCAGACGGGCCTGGGTACCCCTAGTCCCAGAGGCCGGACAGTAGCCCCCGGGCCCGCGGTGCGCATGAATCCGACTGTTGGTGGGGGCGACGCGACGCGGGCCCTAATCGCCTACGGGTCAGGCGTGACGCGCGAGTGCCTTGGGGAGCGGGGTGCCCCACTTTCCACGAGGCCTTGGTGGCCGCGCAAGCTGACATAAAGCCCGTGCGCGGCCGGGGGCCATCATTGCTACTCCTTGTGTTGCCTCCGTCTTCCTGCACCTTCCTCCTCCGCGCGGAACCACTCCAGATCCGGCCTCTCACGAGGTTCCTCCCTCGCTCTTCCTACGGTTTCAGCATCCAGATGGCGCCCGTCGACAAGAAGGGAAAGGCCACGGCCTCCGCCACAAGCCCTGCCGCCATCGAGCCGGCACTCTTGCCCTCCACCATTTCTGACAAGGAGGACTTGTGCCCGGTGCTCCCGCTGGTGGCTGGCAGGCTGAATGAGGGGCGAGCGACTGAGATCTGGCCATGCTCGGCAGCGCCAAGCAGCCTGCCGGAGACCGCCTACCCCTTCTTCTATCATAGCATCTACGCCGGCCTGGTCCCGCCATTTTCCAGGTTCTTCTACGCCATCCTCTCCCATTACTAGATCCACGCCTTGCATCTTCAGCCCAACTCCATCCTCCTCTTGGCCATGTTCGCCTACTATTGCGAGGCATTCGTGGGCGTGAGGCCTTCGGTGGCGCTCTTTAGCCACTTCTTCAGTTTGCGGTTCACCGCCCGGGACCAATGCTCCGCGTGCGTTCCCTTTGTTGACGTCACGGGCGTGAGCATCCGCCTCAAGGCCGGGAAGAAGGTGGAGGGCTACCGGCAGCGTTTCGTCTTCATGAACGCGTGCCGGGCCAGCTCGCTCCTGGCGGCCCCCACGCGCCAACCCGTGCAGATCCCCGGGTGGGGCCATGAGAATCTCACCGACCCGAGGGCGGAACCCGTCCTGGAGCGCATCGTCGCGCATGGGAGTGCCTCTCTGACGGGGGCGATGATCATCAAAGAATTCTTGGGGCAGCGTAACGCGCCTCTCCAGGCACGCTCGCGGCCCCTATGGGAGTTCGCCGGCTCGAGGGACCCGATGAGGCTGCATGTCAGCGGCCTGATGCACGACGAGCTGGATGGGGCCATAGGGGCCCTACTTGGCTTCGATCCCGTGGGTCTCCCGGAGGCAGCGCCGCCGCTCTATGGCCGTGAAGACCTGGAGGAGCTGGTCGGGGAGATGCCCGTCTTCGACGAGTGGGGGCTCGTCGGGTCGTGCAGGATCCCCTCCATTGCGGTGACGTCCTCCGGTGAGGGCAATGGCGACAAGGACTCGGAGGCGGCCGAAGGAGAGGGGAGTGCCGGCCGGGTGCCGTCGCCCAGCCTCCACACATCCCTGCGTGGTCTTGGGGATGACGATGCTGCCTCGGCTGAGCAGCGCCAAGTTTTTTCCCCCAGGCTCGCTGGCTTGGAAGACGAAGTGGGGTCGGGCCCCGCGACCCCTCCCGCGCCGGTGACGGGGGCCGGTATCGAAGACGCTGCGCCCACACCGGCGGCGGCTGTGCCTCCTCAGGAGGCCTCCCAAGCCCCTAAGGAAGGGAAGAACTTGGCCTCTCCTACCAAGGGCCGTGCCGAGCGCCCTCCAGGTAGCGTTAAGATGGCGCGCGAGGGCGGCTCGAGCACGCCGTGTGTTTGCGACTGGTTGTTCTAGCTAACCCTCTCCCTGGTGCAGGTGTTCCAGCGGCGGCGAGGAGAAGAAGAAGAAGGCGAATGCCGGGGCAAAGGTCATGCCTGTTCGGAAGGCGGCCTCAACTCTTGGCCGAAGCCTTGGGGGCGCGGGGGCAGTTTACGCCGGCCTGGCGCTGTGCTTGGTCGTGCGGGCGCCGCAGCGGTGCCTAGCGTTTCCCCGGCGCGGCGAGGGGGCCCATGCCCCAGGGCCACAACAGTTCAGCCCCCGGCACCACCTTCCAAGGCCGCGGGGATCCGGCCTCAGGCGCCACCTGTCGAGGCCACAACTGCTCAGCCCCCGGCGCCACCTGCCGAGGCAGCCACTTCTCACCCAGCTGGAGAGGGAGGGGCACCTCAACCTTCACCGGCCGTTCCGGCCCCTGCAGCCAGCCACAGCGCGGGGCGCAACTCAGACCGCCCTCCAATGACGGTCTTCCCAGGCAAACCGCGGGGGCCAAGCGCGGGGGAGAACCTGAAGCCCCCGGCACCTCAAGGGATGGTGCCGGGGCCCTTCTTGTTACAGCCGCAGCAAGCGCCGGGGCGCCAGCTCCCGGGCAAACTCTCGCCCTGATGGACCAGAACGCCTTGCTCAGGCGCGGGGCTTTGACCGATGCCCAGGATGTGCTTGACCGGCTCGGGGCAGACTTCCCAGACGCCGAGGCGCGTCTCTCTGCTGAGCACTTGAGGCTTGCTATGGGGTGGTGTCAACTTGACGCCTCCACTAGGGAGGCTCACAGCAGGGCCGAGACCACCCTTGCGGAGGGCAAGAAGGAGGTCGCCGAGGCGACGGCCGCTTGCGAGAGGGCTCTTGCCGAGAAAACAACGCTCGCCGAGCGCTTCAAGGAAGCGGAAGCTGACCTGAAGGCACTTCAGGAGCAAGCTACGCAAGTGCAGCAACTCCAGCTGCAGGAAGAAGATGTCAAGGCCCGTGAGGTGAGGCTCGCGGACCGTGACGCTGAGCTCGCGAAGCTAACGGCCGAGCAGGCCATGGAGCGCGGGCGCTTGGAGACGCTGCAACGCGAGGTGGCCGATCTTGGGGAACGTTGCATGGGTAACAAAATTTTTCCTACGCACACGCAATATCTATCCATGGTGATGAGCATCTACGAGAGGGTGAGTGGATCTACGTACCCTTGTAGATCGCTAAGCGGGAAGCGCTAAGAAACGTGGTTGATGTAGTCGAACGTCTTCGCGATCCAAATCGCAGCCGTCCCACGATCCGTCCCGATCTAGCACCGAACGGACGGCACCTCCGCGTTCAGCACACATACAGCTCGATGACGATCTCCGCCTTCTTAATCCAGCAAGAGGGGGCGGAGAGGTGGATGAGATCTCTAGCAACACGACGGCGTGGTGGTGGTGGTGGTGGAGTTATCCCAGCAGGGCTTCGCCTAAGCACTACCGGAATCAATTTGTTGGAGGAACTAGAGAATAGAGAACTAGCACGTGGCCGTGTGTCTTTGGGGGCTCTATTCCTCTAGTATATATAGGAGGGAGGAGGAGGAGGCAGCCTCCCTAGGGTTTCCCCTAGGGCTCGGCCGAACCAGGCAAGGAGGAGTCCAATCCACTTCCTACTAGGAAGTGGATTCATATTAGGAAGGAGTCCTATTCCTTCCTATCTCCACCTTTTTTCCTCTTGGGCATATGGGCCCTTATGGGGTCGGTTCCCCAGCCCATTAGGGGCTGGTGCGCCACCTCTTGGGCCCATGTGGCTCCCCGGGGTGGGTGGGCCCCACCCGGTGGACCCCCGGAACCCATTCGTCACTCCCCGTACACTACCGGAAATACCCGAAACTTTTCCGGAACCCAAACACCACTTTCCTATATATAAATCTTTACCTCCGGACCATTCTGGAGCTCCTCGTGACGTCCGGGATCTCATCCGGGACTCCGAACAACCTTCGGTCACCAACACATATATCTCAATACTACCGAAACGTCACCGAACGTTAAGTGTGCAGACCCTGCGGGTTCGAGAACTATGTAGACATGACCGAGACACCTCTACGGTCAATAACCAATAGCGGGACCTGGATGCCCATATTGGTTCCTACATATTCTACGAAGATCTTTACCGGTTGAACCTCTATGTTAAGGATTCAGTTAATCCCGTATGTTGTTCCCTTTGTTCTTCGGTATGTTTCTTGCCCGAGATTCGATCGTCGGTATCTCTATACCTAGTTCAATCTCGTTACCGGCAAGTCTCTTTACTCGTTCCGTAATACAAGATCCCGTGGCGAACACTTTAGTCACTTTGCTTGCAAGCCTTATTGTGATGTTGTATTACCGAGTGGGCCCTGAGATACCTCTCCATCACACGGAGTAACAAATCCCAGTATTGATCCATGCCCACTCAACAGACACCCTCGGAGATACCTGTAGAGCATCTTTATAGTCACCCAATTACGTTGCGACGTTTGATACACACAAGGTATTCCTCCGGTGTCAGTGAGTTACATGATCTCATGGTTATAGGAACAGATACTTGACATGCAGAAAACTATAGCAATAAACTGACACGATCATATGCTACGTTCATAGTTTGGGTCTTGTCCATGACATCATTCTCCTAATGATGTGATCCCGTTATCAAATGACATCTCATGTCTATGGCTAGGAAAACATTGACCATCTTTGATCAATGAGCTAGTCTATTAGAGGCATACTAGGGACACAGTGTTGTCTATGTACCCACACATGTATTTGAGTTTCCAATCAATACAATTATAGCATGGATAATAAACGATTATCATGAACAAGGAAATATATAATAACCATTTTATTATTGCCTCTAGGGCATATTTCCAACAGCCGAGGCCCAAGAAGCTCATGCCAAGCAGGTCTCCAAAGCCAACGCCAAGTTGGACTCCCGAGAGAAGGAGATTCAGGCCACCGTCGATGCAAGGGCGACCTTGGACCACGCCGCATTCTCCTCCCTCAAACACAGGGCCCGCGAGGCCCTGGGCTCCATTTGCAGGTTGAGTTTCGATGCCCCTCTCGTCCCTTAGGGCTCCGGCTACGTCGAGCTCTCCTCCAAGCTCATGAAGGCACTCGAGGGCGTACCCCAGGGGTTGGATGGCATCCTGGAAGAGGAAAGACACGATCTCTTCTCCGTGGCGATGACCCGCGTCTTCAGCCATCTCGTCCTTCGCGATCCCAACTTCAAGTTCGACGAGGTGATGGGCCCCGTTCCCGAAGAGTCTCACGACGACATGGCGGCGGCTGTGGAGGGCCACGTGAGGGCATTGCTTGAGAAGTTCTTCTGCATTCACGACGGAAAAGAGCCTAGCGGGGAGCCTCCTTTTACCACCCTGCAATAAGTTGAGTCTGCCTCGAGGAGGCATAAGATGACAGTTATGCTGTAGGGAATATTTCGAAGTTTGTAATAACTGCTTGTGATCTGCGACTTCCCTTCCTTGGCTGGGTTTTTCTCTTGCTTGTCTTTGTGCTCTGCGTCGGCAGGGCCCAGCCCCGCGCATACCTCAGCCGTCGCTGGAACACCAGGTCGCGATGCCTGGGCTGAACCAGGAGGTGAGGGGCTACGGGCGCTAGTGAAGGCTCCTGAGGCGCGATGCCCAAGAGCCCCCCTTTGACGCGCAAGCGACCAGCTCGAGAGTCCTCGCGCTCTGCGTCAGGAGAGCCCAGCCCCGCGCATACCTCAGTCGTCGCTAGGACACCAGGTCGCGATGCCTAAGCTGAACCAGGAGGTGAGGGGCTACGGGCGCTAGTGAAGGTTCCTGAGACGCGATGCTCAAGAACCCCCCCCCCCTTGACGCGCAAGCGGCCCGCTCGAGAGTCCTTACACTCTGCATTGGCAGGGCCCAGCCCCGCGCATACCTCAGTCATCGCTGGAATGTCAGGTCACGATGCCTGAGCTGAACCAGGAGGTGAGGGGCTACGGGTGCTAGTGAAGGTTCCTGAGACGCGATGCTCAAGAACCCCCCCTTGACGTGCAAGCAACTCTCATGAAGAAGAATCCTGCGCACGGAAAACCATGCTTAGAGCTCCATGCACTTTCCAGCTTACACTTGGGTGTCGCGGGAGGAGACTAGACACCAAGGACCTCATAGGTGATGTGCATGGAAGAAGGCCCGCGTGACAGAGCTCGATCGCTTGGATTCACCAGCGCTGCAGGGACGAACCCGAGCACAAGTATCGTGTGCAGCCCCCACTCGCGTGAGGTACAAGGGGAAACTGGGGAGTGTGGAGCTCAGTCGATCATCCACCAGTGCGGATCATGGGGCTTTCATTGGGCGTGGGCGGGAGTCCTCCCGAGGCCAAGGGGCGGCCCTTCGGGAGGCTCCGGGGTGTGTACAACCCCAACCTCATTATTACGTGAGAGGGTCACGGGCGGCGATTTAAAAGAGGTGTCGGACACCCCAGGCACATGGCTCAGGAGCTCCTTCCTCAGTTCTTCAGGCGGGTTGCGCCTCACTTTTCACGCAACTGCGTGCACATGAACCCTATGACATGGGGGGCGACGCGCGTTGGGTGGCCGTCCCGAGGCCACCACACGAAGAGATTCGACACCGAGGACCCCAGGAGGTGACATGTACGGGAGCAGCCCGTCAGACAGAGCTTAGTCACTCGGGTTTAGCGATGCTGCAGGGATGGACCCGAGCACAGCCGTCGTGTCGGGTTCCTTCATGAGAAGAACAAGGGAAAAACACCCGATGCATGGCGCCCGAGGTGACGAAGCACCCAACTGGCAGTCATACATATCAAGCCGTGCCCTTACTCGCCTATTCTCGGCAATCCCCCGAGGGGCGAGACACCAAGGACCCCAGGAGGTGACGTGCACGGCAGCGGGCCCGTGAGACAGAGCTCGATCGCTTGGATTTACCAACGCTGCAGGGACGCACCCGAGCACAGATGCCGTGTCTAACACCAACTAGAGGATATTCGAAAGAAGGGTCGCAGGAGCGCGGCGATTTAAATCGGTGGCGAGACACCAAACGCTAGGCTTAAGCCGATAACATAAACTCCGAAAGGGATAACAAAGTTCGCTACACATCCAAAAAGTGAGAATGCTGTAGGGACGGACCCACGCCAGCCTGAGGATTGCGGCCCGAAGGGTGCCCTCAATTTGAACAGAACAAAAAATCACCTGGCAATTGTGCTGCTGTGGAAGCGTCTGGTCGTCCCGCAAGTCATGCCGCGGAGGTCAGCCTCTCAGGGGCCGGCCGGTTCCTGAGGTCCTGGAGGCTCGCGGGGCCTCGGTGCAACGAGAGGCGTCATCACGAACTGCGTCAGCCTTTGGAAGGCGACTCTGGCATTCTCCAAGCCGAAGGGCATGCGAACGCGGTGGGTTGCGACGTGCGGTCAGAAGAGGGCTTGGGATCCGGCCCGGTTAAGGCCCGCGATGTCGACGCACATGCGCTCCCCGCCGCCCCTCCTGGGGACAGCCTGGCCACCAGAGCGCTCCGGGCGACGCTCCTCTTACATCCTGCTAATTACCTGGTCGATGAATTCCTGTGACGCCAGCGACGGGCGCCACGTTCCTTCCCTGCGGGGCCGCGCGATGAGGCACGTCTCCAAGTGGTGCGCGAGCACCTCCCTCATCATACCGGCCAAGTCAAATGCTTCCCATGTGGAAGCCCCCGAGCCTAGCCCGAGGGAGGCGTGGGGCGCTCCTTCCTATGCCGGGAGGCGGTCGGCGCCAGCGACGGGCGCGGGACCCGTGTCGGCAGGGGCTGCATTCTTGGTCTTGGCGAGGCTTGGGACGGGCAACAACTGCTTCTTCTTTGGGGGTGCGGCCTCGCAAGGCTCGACATCCCTCGTGTCGCCAGGATGCTCCGCTGCGGCAAGCTTTTAGGCACGCTCGAGGGAGCAGACCGCGTTCTTTTCGTCGCAGGCGATGGAGATTATGCCGGTGCATCCCAGCTTCTTGAGGACGTTGTAGCCGTGGTGCGTTGCCGCCATAAACTTGGCCAGGGCCGGGTACCCCAGGATCGCGTTGTACGGGAGGCCGATGCACGCCACGTCGAAGTCGATGAGCTCGGTGCGGTAATTGTCACGTGTGACGAAGGTGATGGGGAGGTGGACCAGCCCCAAAGGCACAACGGAACCACCGGCGGCGCCGAAGAACGGCCTGGTGGGTGCCAGCTTGCTGTAGAGCACCCGAAGGGTCTCGAAGGTCTCCGCAGAGAGCACATTGAGGCTGGCGCCACCGTCGACGAGGGTCTCGGTGACGGAGAGGGTGCAGACGATGGGGGTACACAGCAGGGGGAGCGTGCCCGCGACAGCGCTGGACTCGAGGCCATCCTTGGAGTCGAAGGAGATGGGGTACTGGGACCACTTGAGGAACCGCGCGGCCTCTGGTCCCCAGGGAGTTCCGCTCGTCGCACGGTGCGGCTGTACGAGCCGGTGGGTTGACAGGAGGGCTAGGGCTCCGCCAAGGATGCGGGCCGCCACGCGAGGCCCCACGTCATCCCCGCCAGACGATCCGCTGCCGCTCTCTCTGGGCGACCGCGGTCGTGGTAGCAGGGCCATGCTGTCCTGGGGGCGTGCCCCGTGGTGTCACCCTTGACGGGCATCCTCCTGAAGCCGACCGTGCTCGCCGTTGCCGCGAGGCTGTTCGCGCCCGCCTTGGTTAGGGTTGTTATTGCGGTTGCCCCTCCTATTGTCCCTACTACTGCCTCCGCAACCGGTGCCGCGGATGCCACGTCCCGGGCGCTGGCCGGCGCGCTCTTTGCGGGAAGGTCCAAACGCCCGGCAGTGTTCCGTGTTGTGGGTGTGCACGTTGTGGTGGGCGCAGAACATCCCACCGCCCCCCAGGTACATCACCGCCGAGGCCGGTCGGCTGGCCATAGCCGGTCACCGGGACCTGGAGGAGGAGGAGGAGGAGGGCACGAGGTGGGCCCTGCTCGGGCTCACCTGGCCGAGGCCCGGTCAGGTCGTCGCCCGACGGTGAGGCGGGCCCGCCACTCGCGCCCCCTTCTCCTAGTGCCGGGGGCCGGAACGGGGGGTAGGGCGCCAGAGCCCTCCTGGCGATGGTGACGAGCTCGACGACGTCGTCCGCCCAGGCGTCATAGCCCCCGTCCGCCGGGAGGTGGCGGAGCAATTCACTCGCCATGAGCAACGCGTCCTGCGCGTTCAGGTCTCCCATGTGAACGCAGGCCGAGGAGGACGCGACGGGACGGCTGGCCCGCCACGCGGGGGGCCGCGAGTGATCTCGCCGCTCGCGGGCGTCACGGCCGTCGATAGCTTCATCCGTGGCATGGGTGAGGCCATGGCGCTCGTTCGGTGCCGAGCGCGCTGCGCGTGTGCGGCGGGTGTCAACCATGGGGTCGACTTGGGCAGAGACGAGATGAAGCTGGAGAGCTGCGGCGCACCCCTACATGGCGCGCCAAATGTTGGAATCGGGGCTCCGGGGACCCAAAAAGGTTCGAACACTGGGGTGCACTCGCTCTCCGGCCCTACTCTGCTTCGCAACCTGACGGCAACTCTCCGGCGGCTCGAGCTAAGGAAGATGAACAACGGACACACGGTTTACCCAGGTTCGGGCCACCTCGCAGTGTAAAACCCTACTCCTACTTGGTGGATTGCTTGAGGATGAGGATAAGTACAAGGTGTGTTCTTGCTTGCCCGGGGCTCGATCCCCTCTACGGTGGTTGGTTCCTACTCTTATATTGGCCTTGGTCCTCTTCCCCCGAAAACACAAGGCGGGAAGGGTTGCCACAACGGCCAGTTTGAAGGGGGACATGACTGCAGCCTATCCTGACAAAAGTGGCCTTCGTCTGCCAAAGTTCTTCGTCGTGACGTGCTCGTGGGCTCAGGGGTGACATCCGTCCTGCCGAGCCCTTGGTCTTGGTCTTCTTGCATGAGAAAGGAAAGCTTTGGGGGTTGCTTTGGGAACCCGCCAGCTGGCGTTGCTCTTCTATCACCAAAGAGGAAACTCTCTCTGCCCGCGCCAGTTGGTGCGACCCTGTGGGCCGCTCTATGCGAGCCGCGTCAGCCATGTGAAGGAGCAGGGCCGCTTGACCCTGCCAGGACGACCTCGACAGACCCGTCCCGCGAGGGCTCCAAGAGGTGGCTCCGCAAGGGGGTCCTCGGGAGGCTCGTGGTGGCGCGGTTGCCGTACGCCTCGCGAGGCACGGGCTCTCGCGAGGGCTTTCCTCATGAAGATGGTTGGTGGGCCACTCAGTACTAAGGGCTAGCGCCGCTCCCGGGCCGCGGGTAGACAGACCTGGGTACCCCAGTCCCAGAGGCCCGACACACAAAGTGGGCTGTGACGCTGAGGAACAAGACCGGCAAGGCGGCTTACCAAGTAAGCCGGTTTGCAGACCAGTACCCGAAGATGGCGACTCAAGGCACAAGAGATGGAAGGTCGCCTAGAGTTTCCTTGCTTAGGAGGCAAGGCGAGTTAGAGATATACTTGGTCACGAATCAGGGCACGACTCGGACTCTTGTAAGCCCAGGGTCTTGACCTGTAAATAAAGGCGAGTCCCTGAGGCCAATAGACTTAGGTTACAATCGATCAGTAGCTAGGTCAAGCGAATCCGCTCCCTTGTAATTGATAACCAAGCAATAAGCAGAAAAGCATGAGTAGGCTATTACCTTGATCGTGAGGGGCCGAACCTGGATAAACTGGGTCTCTTGATTCCGATCAACCCCGACAAGCTGACCACCCAGTTGCGATGGCCTCACGTCTTAGTCCTCACACTAGGACATCTTCCGTGACAAAACCACGATAGTTGGCGCCCACCGTGGGGCCAGCACATGGTGGTTTCGAGTTCTTGAAGGGCTCTTTCCCAGGGATTGAGGGATACGCCGTTGGCAGGATGACGAAGAGTCGCTGCGGCAAACTCTACATCGATGACGCCGGCTGGGGTTCCGAGGCCAACTCAATCGAGTACGGGTACCGTGTCCCCTTCGGCAAGATTCATGTCTTCATCGGCAAGATCGGCGAGTCAGAACCCGAGTTGGACATGTGCACTGACCTCGTCGAGTCGGCTCGGCGCGCGCAACCCGCCCGGAGTCAAGCCGGCCAGAAGCATGTCTTTGTTGGTTTTGTGCAAGGCGCAGAACGTGAGGAAAATTCCGTGTCTGGGGGAAAGACTCTCGTCTATTCAGATGATGGATCCTTGACCGGAGAGACACAGTCAGTTTATCGGCTTGAAGACGGCGGGCTTGGGGGCTATTCCGATGGCAAAAGTATTTCGGACCCCTACGAGCCGCCATGCGGAGCCACCATATTCATGGTCGGGACGGTGTCGGCTCTCCACTCTACGGCGGTCGGAGCAATAGCAATAGTTGACCTTTCAGCACCGGCTTCTGGGATGTCTGGTTCGGTCAGGGCACTGTCTCAAGTTCTATCTGAGCTGATGACTACCCTGACAACCTTACTGGGGACCGAGGTCACTGTGGAAAATCAAGCAGAACGCAATGCGGAGATTGCAAAAATACAGGAACAAATGACCAAGGCCCAGGAAGACATTAACGCTGAGAACACCCGGACAGCTGCACTGCAAGCTCAGGTTAATGTAGAAGCAGAATGTCTGAAGACGGAGAGATGGCGGCTCAGCCTTGATCAAAACGCATCCAATGCAATTCTTCGGAGGAGGCACCAGAGCCGTTTACCCCTAGTCTATGAGCCCACGCGTTTGGTCGACTCTCTAGGAGCAGGCCCTAGTACTCCAGGAGCACCAGTTATACCCCAATTGACTTCTGAGATGCCTGGGGGCAGGGCGGTGGCTCAACCTCACCGGCTAGAGCCGGCCCGGAGGGAAGAGCCAGGCCCGGACCCGCGCCTCGTCCAGACGACACCGCAACGTTTTTTGATACCGCCGGGGCACTTCTCCAACCCAGTGGATAACATGG
Source organism: Elymus sibiricus (assembly GCA_039707655.1). NCBI lineage: Eukaryota > Viridiplantae > Streptophyta > Magnoliopsida > Poales > Poaceae > Elymus > Elymus sibiricus. Next base: position 86,185,252 of record CM077663.1, read on the forward strand.
TGGCGGCGGCAGCCGGGCTTACTGCACTCCCTATTTTTGGTGAGTCGCCAATCGCGGTTGAAGCCCGAAACGCCATTGAATTGTAACAAACAGCGATTGCCCAGCAAGCTAACTATTCATATAGTCGGCAGCGTGTGCATTCAACTCCTTTGCCAAGTCGTAGCTATAGACGACACGCAGAGTCGCCAACAGTCTCCAGCAACGAGCGGCGTCGTAACACGCCTCATGTTGCGCATACGGATGCTCAAGAAATTGTGGATGAGGCGAGGGCCCATCGAGAAGTGGAAGCAGCAAACCAGGGGGCTTGTCAGCCGCCCCCGATGGTCCCTTCACCTTCGGTGGCCGTTGGGTCGAATGCCAGAACAATCGGAGTTCCGTGCCTGGTGTCGGCTTTACGTAACGAGCGCATGCCTAAGGATTTTAAGGGACCTCGTAAGGTACCGAACTACACGGCGGATCTTGAGCCGGCGGCTTGGATTGAGAGCTATGAACTGGCTATGGATATGTTGGACGTCAGCGATGTAGTCTGTGCTAAGTACTTCACCATGATGTTGGAGGGGCCGGCTCGTACATGGTTGAAGAACCGGCCCCCAATTCCATCAACACCTGGGCAGAGTTGAAGGAGCACTTCATCAAGAATTTTCAGGGGACTTGTAAGTGGCCTATGACAATTGTGGATTTGGAGCATTGTGTGTAGCGTGAGGATGAGTCGGCCCATCATTGGGCTCGCCGGGTCACCACCATTATCCACTCCCCAGATAACATTGCGGCGGCTCAAGCTATTTTGATACTAGAAAAGAACTGCCACTTCTAGCCTCTTAAACAAAAGTTAGGGCGGCTTAGAGCATCTACAGCCGGACCTAGCAAATCTGACCCCTTAAACGCCCGCGGACGCGCCCGGTCAGTGACCGGGCGTGTCCGTTTTGAGCCCCTATAATTTGGTCCGCGCAGCCACACTTCTCATTTTTCTTCTCATATGTCCGGTCACTTGCATGTGATTGGTGGAGAAGAAGAGAGAGAAAGAAAATAATAAATAAGAAAAGAGAAAAGGTGGTCCGGAGTGGGGTCGCGTCCTACGTGGTGGACTGACCGGGCGTGTCCGGGCGCGTCCACGAGCCCTCATATCGGCCCCATATTTGAGATGGATATGAGGGGTGCCGGTCAGTCCGGGCGTTTGAGACGGATATGAGGGGTCCGGTTGGGTCGCATTTGTCGGCGTTCTGGGAACGGGGGTACCCAGACCTGCCTGCCTGCGGCCTAGGACATGGCCCACCTCACGAGCCAAGCATGGCCCAACGCAGCCCCACTCGAGACAAGGCCCTCGCGAGGACCCGAGCTCGTGAGGGAGGCGGCATCAAGACCAGCAAGGAGTGGGCCTCGTCAGGCCCCCTCCGGAGCGGCGGAGATATCTATGCAGAACCCGGCCTCAGGAGTCAAGGATGACGCAAGGAAGGACAGGCGGGCGCCAGCGCGCCAGGCGGTGCAGTTTCCCCTTTGGTGCAAAGGGAGCAAGGACGTACGCGGGTTCCCAAAGCGCCCCCAAAGGTTTCCATTCCGGTGCAACAAGACCACGACCACGAGCCCAGCAGGACGGATGTCATCGCCGAGCCCACCTCTGCATCATCGACAGCTACTTTGCAGGCGAAGACCACCTTTGGACAGGGCGGGGATGTACTCCTGTCCCCCTTCGAATTTGGCCGTTGTGGGATCCCTTCCCGCCATTGCGATAAGGGAAGAGGACCCGGGCTGCTGCTATAAGTAGAGGACAGGCTGCACCGTAGAGAAGGGACGAAGAGGAGAAACCAGAGACAAGGCAGAGAGCCAAGAACACCACTCGAGCGCCCTCACGAGGCTCCTCACCACTGTACTAGTTCATCTACCACACCTCCTCGTGAGGCAATCCACCAAAGCAGGAGTAGGGTATTACGCTTCGCAGCGGCCCGAACCTGGGTAAATCACCGTGTGCATCTTCTTCCTCGTCATCGTGCGGGTTCATCATCCTTACCATAGCGTAGTGAGCTAGGTAGGGCGAGGCTGCTGGGGATCTTCGCACACGCCCCTGTGTTCGAATCTTGAGGGTTTTGCAGAGCCTGAAATCCGACAACATTTTTGTGACCGGTCAGTGACCGGGAGGGCGTTTGAGGAGCATATAGGGGGTCTGGGTGTAGATGCTCTTAAGCGTAAGTGCCAGGATATGGGCAATCTCATGGATGCACTTACCAGGTATGCTGACTCTGATGGCACGAAGGATCCTAATTCAGACGATGACAAGTCTCGAAAAGGTAAGAAAAACGGCGGTGGTAAGAGTTAGCAACACAATGCCCCAGTGCATAATAGTAATAACAAGGGCAATGGTGGAAAACGCAAGTTCCCAAGTGGCGGGTCTGATTTTGTGGCTAACACCAATGCAGGATTCAAAAATCAGCGTCGTAACGGCAAGCAGCCATACGCTGGAGGGAAGCCCAGAAATTATGAGGAGGCTCTTAATGTGCCGTGTCCCAAGCACAGTTATCCAAACAAGCCATCTTCTCATGCTTGGTAGGATTGTTATATCATGCAGGAGTTCAGGAACCAGATGTCTCAACAATATCATGGCAACGACAATGGGCCGCCAGGCGGGTCAGGTTCTGGAGGATTCCAGGGAACCGGCTTTGGCAACGACGGCTCAAGTTCTAGTTATCACGGCCAAGGGAACCACGGTGGTCATAATCAGCAATCTGATCAAGGTAATCAGCAACAACATAATTAATCAGGGTATCATAGTAATCCTAAGCAATTGAACGGTGGCCAGTACCATGTGTTCACTATGAGCACCTGCAAGCGCGACCAGAAGGTCCACAAAAGGATGATTCACATGGTTGAGCCGGCAGTGCCACAGTATTTGAAGTGGTATGAGCACACAAGTACTTGGATCCGGGCAGATCACCCACCCCGTGTTGATAATCCGGGTCATCTGGCCTTAGTGGTGGCCCCTCAAGTGGGCGGCTACAAGTTTACTATTGTACTATGACACTTTTCAACGAATGAATCTGACAGAGAAGGATCTTAAGTTGTCCTCTACTGTTTTTCATGGAGTCGTGCCAGGCAAGTCGGCTTATCCTGTAGGAAAGATGGCTCTCGAGGTGGCTTTTGGAGACGAATATAACTATAGGGCAGAGACACTGTGGTTTGAGGTAGTCAAGGTCAAAAGTCCATATCACGCGCTATTTGCACGGTCGGCTTACGCCAAATTCATGGCTCGCCCCTGTTACATATACTTACAGCTCAAAATTCCAGGACCGAAGGGAACGATTACGGTGTATGGAGATCATAAGGTCGCCTTGGAATGTGAAGAAGGATACGCTGCTTATGCAGAAACAACTTGTGCTGCTGAGGAGCTCAAGTTTTATAAAGACAATGTTGATCCGGCTGATATGACCCCTCTCAAGAAGCCCACCACTGAGAAGGACCGTCTCCTCAAGTTCTAGCTGAAGACACAAAGCAAGTTGATTTTGTCCCTGGCGACTCTTCTCAGCAGTTCACCATTGGGACAAGAATGGATCCCAAATAGGAAAGTGCGCTCATCGAGTTCATCCGTGATAATTGGGACATCTTTGCATGGAAACCTTCTAACATGCCAGAGAACTCCCTGAGCACCACCTCAATGTGGATCCTAAGATGAAGCCAGTCAAGCAATTCCTGCGTCGTTTTAACGAGGAGAGGCGTAAGGCCATTGGAGAAGAAGTGGCCCAGCTCTTAGCTGCCGGGTTCATAGTGGAAGTTTTTCACCCTCAGTGGTTGGCTATCCCGATGCTTGTGCTCAAGAAAAATGGCACATGGAGTATGTGTGTGGATTACACAAACCTCAATAAGGCTTGCTCAGCTAATCCCTTTGCCCTACCCCGTATTAACCAGATCATTGATGCAACGGCGAGTTGTGAGAGTCTGTGCTTCCTGGATGCTTATTCTGGTTATCATCAGATAAAGATGGCAGTTGAAGACCAGGAGAAAACAACTTTTATCACACCCTTTGGGGCTTTCTGTTATGTGTCTATGCCTTTTGGGCTCAAGAGTGCTCACGCGACTTACCAGCATTGTGTTCAGAATTGCCTCCATGGACAGATTGGATGCAATATTCATGCTTATGTTGATGATATTGCGGTAAAGTCAAGAAAGAAGGAAACCTTGCTTGAGGATTTGAAGGAAACCTTTGACAATCTCCGGGTGTAAAAGATGATGCTTAACCCGACCAAGTGCATTTTTGGGGTACTTGCAGGAAAACTGCTAGGTTTTCTGGTCTCGGAGAGGGGCATCGAAGATAACCCGGAGAAAATTAAGGCTATCACTTCCTTGTCTAAGTCTGCCTGTATCAATGATGTGCAGCACCTGGCGGGTCGCATTGCGGCCCTGGGCTGGTTCATAAGCCGCCTGGGTGAAAAGGCGATTCCGTTATACGAGATGATGAAAAAGAGTGACAATTTTGTCTGGAGTGATGCTGCTAATGAGGCTTTTGAAGCACTTAAGAGGCAGTTGGCTGAGCCGCCCATCTTGGCGGCTCCGATCGACAAAGAGCCTATGCTCCTGTACGTGGTGGCTAATAATCAGGCCGTTAACATGGTAGTTGTCGTGGAACGCAAGGAGGAAGGGAAGGAGTGCCTAGTACAACGACCGGTTTATTATGTCAGTGAAGTCTTATCAGAGGCCAAGCAGAGATATCCGCATTGGCAGAAATTGGTGTTTGGAGTGTTCATGGCTAGTTGCAAATTAAATCAGTATTTCCTTGGGCATCCAATCACTGTGGTCAGTTCGGCTCCTCTAGGAGATATAATCCTAAACAGAGAAGCTACAGGCCGGGTTGCTAAGTGGGCAATCGAGCTTGGGCCTCATCATTTGAGATACATGCCCAGGACTGCTATCAAGTCTCAAGCCTTGGTAGATTTCATTAATGACTGGACAGAGTTACAAACACCAGAGGAAAGACTAGATAATACATACTGGATGATACACTTCGACGGATCCAGGGAATTGGAAGGCTCGGGGGCTGGAGTTATTTTATCTTCCCCATGAGGTGACAAGTTTTGTTATGTCCTACGGCTTATGTTTCCCTGTACTAACAATGCATCTGAGTATGAGGCTTTATTACATGGGCTCCGCATGGCTAAGGAAATGAACTTAAGCCGGGTCAAATGCTTGGGAGACTCATACCTCATTGCACAGCAAGTTTCAAGGAAGTGGGATTCCAAAGACCCGCTCATGGCGGCTTATCATCAGGCAGTGACTAACATTGCTGGTCACTTTAAAGGATATCAAGTGGTTCACATAACCAGTGGCTTAATGAGGCGGCTGATGCTTTATCTCGGCTAGGTTCTCAGCGTAAGCCGGTTCCCCCCAATGTGTTCCTGGATGTGTTGCATAATCCTTCTGTCAAGTTACCTTCAGAAGAAGATCTGGCTATCCCAGACCCGGAAGGGCAGTTGGTGGCGGCTCTAAAAGCAACTCTAGATTGGACAGTACCTTATATGGCTTATTTAGCCCGGGGTGAGCTTCCAGAGGAAGAGCTCCTGGCCCAGCAGATCATCCGGCAATCTAAGTCCATGACTATTGTCAATGGCGAGTTACATCGATGCAGCGTAACTCGCGTGTTTCATTGTTGTGTTTCCCCTGACGAGGGCAGGGAGATTTTGCATGAAATTAATGCAGGAGATTGTGGTCATCACGCCGGGTCAAGATCTTTTGCGGCCAAGGCTTTCAGACACGGTTTTTACTGGTTATCTACTCATGCTGACGCAGAAGACATTGTTCGCAAGTGTGATGGTTGTGAGAAATTTGCACGACAAGCTCATGTGCCGGCTCAAGAATTACAGATGATCCCAATAACTTGGTCGTTTGCTGTTTGGGGGCTTGATATGGTTGGGCCGTTCAAGTGGTCTAAGGATATAAACACTCATCTTTTGGTGGCGGTTGATAAGTTTACCAAGTGGGTTGAAGCAGAGCCAGTCAGCAATTGTGAGGCGGTAACTGTAGTTCGGTTTGTGAAAAAGCTGATCTTTCATTTTGGTTATCCTCATAGTATCATCACTGATAATGGGACAAATCTGTCTAAAGGTGCTATGAAGATGTTCTGTCAGAAGGAGCACATCCGGCTTGATGTTTCATCTGTGGCTCATCCACAGTCCAATGGCCAGGCAGAGCGTGCTAACCAGGAAATATTACGAGGGATTAAACCCCGACTCATGGTTCCTTTGGAGCATACTCCGGGTTGTTGGGTTGAGGATCTTCCTACAGTTCTTTGGTGCATAAGGACTACCCCCAAACAGATCAACGGGCTACACGCCGTTCTTTATGGTTTACGACGCAGAGGCGGTTCTTCCAAGTGACATATGTCAGGACTCGCCCCGGGCGGCGGCTTATGTTGAGACGGACAATGAGACGGCTCGACAAAATTCTATTGACGCTTGGAGGTGGAACGTGATGTTGGTTAACGTTGCATGGGAAACAAAAAATTTCCTACGCACATACAAGATCTATCCATGGAGATGAGCATCTACGAGAGGGGAGATCGGATCCACATACCCTTGTAGATCGCTAAGTGGGAAGCGTTAAGAAACGCGGTTGATGTAGTCGAACGTATTCGCGATTCAAATCGAAGCCGTCCCGCGATCCAATCACGATCTAGCGCCGAACGAACGGCACCTCCGCGTTCAGCACACGTACAGCTCGATGACGATCCCCGCCTCCTTGATCCAGCAAGGGAGGGCAGAGAGGTAGATGAGTTCTCCGGCAGCACAACGGCGTGGTGGCAGTGGTGGTGAACTAATCCGGCAGGGCTTCGCCGGGCTCTACTGAACTAATCTAGAGGAGAAAACGATCTAGAGGGAGAGAGGGCAGCACATGGCTTTTCAGGTGTTGGGCTGCCCTCAAACCTCCACTATATATAGGAGGAAGGGGTTGGTGGAGGCGCCCTAGGGTTTCCCCTAGGGCCTTGGCCGCCGGCCAAGGAGGTGGAGTCCACCTCCAACTAGGAGGTGGGCTAGGGAGGAGTCCTACTCCAATATGGACTCCACCCACCCTTCCACCTTTTTGCCTCTTGGGCACATGGGCCCTCATGGGTCGACCGCCCAACCCATCCGGGGCTGGTGCGCCACCTCTTGGGCCCGTGTGCCCCCCCGGGGTGGTTGGGCCCCCCTGGTGGACCCACGGAACCCATTCGTTAATCCGGGTACACTACCGGAAATACCCGAAACTTTTCTGGAACCCAAATACCACTTTCCTATATATAAATATTTACCTCCGGACCATTCTGGAGTTCCTCGTGACGTTCGGGATCTCATCCGGGACTCCGAACAACCTTTGGTCACCAACATACATACCTCAATAATACCGAATTGTCACCAAACGTTAAGTGTGCAGACCCTGCGGGTTCGAGAACTATGTAGACATGACCGAGACACCTCTACGGTCAATAACCAATAGCGGGACCTGGATGACCATATTGGTTCCTACATATTCTACGAAGATCTTTATCGGTTGAACCTCTATGTCAAGGATTCAATTAATCCCGTACGTTGTTTCCTTTGTTTATCGGTACGTTACTTTCCTGAGATTCGATAGTCGGTATCTCCATACCTAGTTCAATCTTGTTACCGGAAAATATCTTTACTCGTTCCGTAATACAAGATCCCGTGGCAAACACTTTAGTCACTTTGCTTGCAAAAGGTTCATTGTGATGTTGTATTACCGAGTGGGCCCTGAGATACCTCTCCGTCACACGGAGTAACAAATCCCAGTCTTGATCCATGTCAACTCAACAGACACCCTCGGAGATACCTGTAGAGCATCTTTATAGTCACCCAGTTACGTTGTGACGTTTGATACACACAAGGCACTCCTCCGGTGTCAGTGAGTTACATGATCTCATGGTCATAGGAACACATACTTGACATGCAGAAAACAATAGCAATAAACTGACACGATCATATGCTACGTTCATAGTTTGGGTCTTGTCCATCACATCATTCTCCTAATGATGTGATCTCATCATCAAATGACAACTCATGTTTATGGCCAGGAAACCTTGACCATCTTTGATCAACGAGCTAGTTCATCAGAGGCTTAATAGGGACAAATTGTTGTCTATGTACCCACACATGTTTTTGAGTTTCCAATCAATACAATAATAGCATGGATAATAAGCATTTATCATGAACAAGGAAATATAATAATAACCATTTTATTATTGCCTCTAGGGCATATTTCCAACAGTCTCCCACTTGCACTAGAGTCAATAATCTAGCTCACATCACTATGTGATTTTACATTGTAATGAATCTAACACCCATACAGTTCTGGTGTTAATCATGTTTCCCTCGTGGAAGAGGCTTGGTCAGCGGATCTGCAACATTCAGATCCATGTGTACTTTGCAAATATTTATGTCACCCTCCTTGATGTAATCGCGGATGGAATTTAAGCGTTGCTTTATGTGTCTGGTCCTCTTGTGAAACCTTGGTTCCTTGGCTAGACAATGGCACCAGTGTTGTCACAGAACAGAGTCATTGGGTTCAGTGCCCTGGGCACTACTCCAAGACCCGTCATGAACTGCTTCATCCAGACTCCTTCCTTTGCCGCCTCCAAGGTAGCTATGTACTCCGCTTCGCATGTAGAATCAGTTACCACGCTTTGCTTGGAACTGCACCAGCTTACCGCTCCTCCATTGAGAACAAATACGTATGCAGTTTGAGACTTAGAGTCATCTGGATCAGTGTCAAATCTTGCATCGACATAACCCTTTACGACAAGCTCTTGATCACCTCCATAAACGAGAAACATTTCCTTAGTCCTTTTCAGGTACTTTAGGATATTCTTGTCCGCCGTCCAGTGATCCACTCCTGGATTACTTTGAAACCTTCCGGCCATACTTATGGCAAGGCTGACGTCTGGTCTTGTGCGCTGCATTGCATACATGATAGAGCCTATCGCAGAAGCATAGGGGATGACACTCATCTTTTCTCTATCCTCTGTAGTTACTGGGCATTGAGTCTTACTCAACTTCACATCTTGTAACACAGGCAAGAACCCTTTCTTGGACTGATCCATTTTGAACTTCCTCAAAACTTTATCAAGGTATGTAATCTGTGAAAGTCCTATCAAGCGTCTTGATCTATCTCTATAGATCTTGATGCCTAATATGAAAGCAGCTTCTCCTAGGTCTTTCATTGATAAACTCTTGTTCAAATATTCCTTCACGCTTTCCAAAAATTCTATATTGTTTCCAATCAGTAATATGTCATCCACATATAAAACCAGAAACACTATAGAGCTCCCACTCACTTTATTGTAAATACAAGCTTATCCATAAACTTGTATAAACCCAAACACTTTGATCACCTCATCAAAGCGCTTATTCCAACTCCGAGATGCCTGCTCCAGTCCATAAATGGATCGCTGGAGCTTGCAACTTTGTCAGCATTCTCTGGATCGACAAAACCTTCTGGTTGCATCATATACAACTCTTCCTCAAGGAAACCATTGAGGAACGCTGTTTTGACATCCATCTGCCAAATTTCATAATCGAAAAATGCAGGTATTGCTAACATGATTCTGACGGACTTTAGCATCACTACGGGAGAGAAAGTCTCATCGTAGTCAATTCCTTGAACTTGTGAAAAACCCTTTGCCACAAGTCGAGCTTTATAGACGGTGACATTACCATCCGCGTCCGTCTTCCTCTTAAAGATCCATTTATTCTGAATGGCCTTTCGCCCTTCAGGTAATACTTCCAAAGTCCACACTTTGTTTTCATACATGGATCCTATCTCAGATTTCATGGCCTCTAACCATTTGTCGGAATCCGGGCCCACCATCGCTTCTCCATAGCTCGTAGGTTCATCGTTGTCCAACAACATGACCTCTAAGATAGGGTTACTGTACCACTCAGGAGCAGTACGTGCCCTTGCCGACCTACGAGGCTCGACAACAACTTGATCCGAAGCGTCATGATCACTATCATTAGCTTCCTCTTCAACTGATGTAGGCTCCACAGAAACATCTTTCTGCACTGCACTACTCTCTGGTTGAAGTGAAGGTTCAACAACCTCATCAAGTTCTATCTTCCTGAAAGCACATTTGCTCCCTTGGTGGTTTTCGTAATTAATAACAACATATATTTCATTGAACTAATGTTTCCACCAAGTATATTTCAGGAAAAGTTCAATGATAGGGATGGCAAAAGGATTGTGGAAATAGCCCAAGATGCAAAGAAATGGATTGGCAAAGGTTCAAGCAAGAGGACTCTACATTTTACTTTGTGAGAAATCACTTTGAGTCCATAGGAAAGCCAATACTATTAAAAGGGGGTAAGGTACTGTTGGTGAACAAGATGCTCCACGTGCACAAGTGATAGTCACCAAAAACACCCACAAACTCTTCCACAAAAGTCTGTCCAAGCCAAATATCCAAAATCGGTGCAACCAACAATTCCCACTCGGTCCCACCGATTCCCAAACTCAGATAGACCCATGCCAAACCCTAGCCAGTCGGTGCAACCGATTCTGCATCGGTGCCACCGAGTTCAGTTGCCAACTTTCTGTTTAGCTATTTTCAGTCTTCGGTACCACCGAGTTTTGCCAGTCGGTCTCACCGAGACTTGGACCAACTCTCTGGTTAGCTATTCACAAGAATCGGTACTACCGAGAATTGTGAATCGGTCTCACCGAGTTTTTGGACCAACTCTCTGGTTAGCCATGGTCAAGAATCGGTACCACCGAGATTTGAGAATCGGCATCACCGAGTTGTGCATTCTGACCGTTGGTCACCTTATCGGTACCACCGAGAGTTATATATCGGTCTCACCGAGATTCAAAAGTTGCCACCTTTTGGTCACTTCGGTACCACCGAGTTTTACACTTCGGTGTCACCGAGTTGGTCAGTTTAGGTGTAACGGTTGGATTTTTGGGGATGCCTATATATACCCCTTCACCACCACCCACTCGAAAGAGAAGCACTCAGAACTATTCCATACTTGCCCCATCCAATTTTCTGAGAGAGAGCCACCTACCCTTGTGTTGAGATCAAGCTATTCCACTCCATCCATATGAATCTTGATCTCTAGCCTCCCCAAGTTGCTTTCCACCAAATCAATCTCTTCCACCAAAGCCAAATCTGTGAGAGAGTGATTGTGTGTTGAGGAGTCTATCATCTTGAAGCACAAGAGCAAGGAGTTCATCGACATTGCCGGGCCTATTACCTTTTGGAGGGTGGTGCCTCCTATATTGGTTAGGTGTCGCTTGGGAGCCTCCTACTTCGTGTTGTGGAGTTGAACCAAGAAGTTTGTACGGGCAAGGAGATCGCCTACTTCGTGAAGATCTACCCATAGTGAGGCTAGTCCTTCGTGGACGGAAGCCGTTATGGAATAGTCAAGGTTGCTACTTCGTGGACCCTTATGGGTGGAGCCCTCCGTGGACTCTCGCGACCGTTACCCTCCGTGGGTTGAAGACACCATAAACGTGGACGTACGATAGCACCACTTATTGGAACCACGGGAAAAATCTTCGTGTCTACAAATTGCGTTTGATCTTCCTTCCTATCCTCTACTATACATATGCTTGTTGTTACTTTCCGCTGCTATACTCTTAGACATGCATGTGTAGGGTGTACTTGACTTGCTATCATTGCTAAAATCTGCCAACACTTAAAATTGGGAAAAGGTAGAATTTTATTTGGTCAAGTAGTCTAATCACCCCCCCTCTAGACATACTTTCGATCCTACACTTCCTCCCACTCAATTCTTTCGAGAGAAACTCTTTCTCAAGAAATGAGCCGTTCTTAGCGAAAAACACTTTGCCTTCGGATCTGAGATAGAAGGTGTACCCAACCGTCTCTTTTGGGTATCCTATGAAGACGCATTTCTCCGCTTTGGGTTCCAGCTTTTCAGGCTGAAACTTTTTGACATAAGCATCGCATCCCCAAACTTTAAGAAACGACAACTTTGGTTTCTTGCCAAACCACAGTTCATACGGCGTCGTCTCAACAGATTTAGATGGTGCCCTATTTAAAGTGAATGCAGCTGTCTCTAACGCATAACCCCAAAACGATAGTGGCAGATCTGCAAGAGACATCATAGACCGCACCATATCCAATAAGGTTCGATTACGACGTTCGGACACACCATTACGCTGTGGTGTTCCACGTGGCCTCAACTGTGAAACAATTCCACATTGTCTTAAGTGATTGCCAAACTCATAACTCAGATATTCTCCTCCTCGATCAGATCGTAGGAATTTAATCTTCTTGTTACGATGATTCTCAACTTCACTCTGAAATTGCTTGAACTTTTCAAACGTTTCAGACTTATGTTTCATTAAGTAAATATACCCATATCTACTTAAGTCATCGGTGAAGGTGAGAAAATAATGATATCCACCGCGTGCCTCAATGCTCATCGGACCGCACACATCAGTATGTATGATTTCCAACAAGTCACTTTCCCATTCCATTGTTCCAGAGAACGGGGTCTTAGTCATCTTTCCCATGAGGCATGGTTCACATGTGTCAAGTGATTCCAAATCAAGTGACTACAAAAGTCCATCAGCATGGAGTATCTTCATGCGTTTTACACCAATATGACCTAAGCGGCAGTGCCACAAGAAAGTGGTGCTATCATTATCAACTCTACATCTTTTGGCATCAATGTTATGAACATGTGTATCATCACTATCGAGATTCAATAAGAATAAACCCCTCACATTGGGTGCATGACCATAAAAGATATTACTCAAATAAATAGAACAACCATTATTCTCCGATTTAAATGAGTAACCGTCTCGCAATAAACAAGATCCAGATATAATGTTCATGCTTAACGCAAGCACTAAATAACAATTATTCAGGTTCATCGCTAATCCCAATGGTAATCGAAGAGCGAGCGTGCCGATGGCGATCACATCAACCTTGGAACCATTTCCCACGCGCATCGTCACTTCGTCCTTTGCCAGCCTCCGTCTATTCCGCAGTTCCTGTTTTGAGTTGCAAATGTGAGCAACCGAACCGGTATCAAATACCCAGGCCCTACAACGAGAGTTGGTAAGGTACACATCAATAACATGTATATCATATATACCTTGTTTGGTGTTGGCCGCCTTCTTGTCGGCCAGATACTTGGGGCAGTTCTGCTTCCAGTGGCCAGTACGCTTGCAATGAAAGCACTCAGTTTCTGGCTTGGGTCCAGCCTTGGGTTTCTTCACGGGAGGGGCAACTGCTTTGCCACTCTTATTGGAGTTACCCTTCTTTCCCTTGCCATTTTTCTTGAAACTAGTGGTTTTATTGACCATCAACACTTGATGCTCCTTCTGGATTTCAGACTCAGTGACTTTTAGCATCGCAAACAGCTCGACGACTGACTTGTTCATCCCTTGCATGTTATAGTTCAACACAAGGCTCTTGTAGCTAGGTGGCAGTGATTGAAGACCTCTGTCAGTGATCGCCTCTGGCGAGAGGGCAATTCCCAACTCAGCCAGACGGTTGGAATACCCAGACATTCTGAGTATGTGTTCAGTAATAGACCCGTTCTCCTCCATTTTGCAAGCATAGAATTTATCGGAGGTCTCATACCTCTCGATCCGGGCATTCTTCTCAAAGATAAACTTCAACTCCTGGAACATCTCGTATGCTCCATGACGTTCAAAATGCCTTTGAAGTCCCGGCTCTAAGCCATACAACATAGCACACTGAACTATTGAGTAATCCTCCGAACGCGACTGCCCGGTGTTCGCAACATCTGGAGACAACATTGGAGCGGGTGGCTCACCGAGCGGTGCATCAAGGACATAAACCTTTTGGGAAGCCGTGAGGATAATCCTCAGATTACGGGCCCAGTCTACAAAGTTACTTCCATCATCTTTCAGCTTAGCTTTCTCTAGGAACGCATTGAAATTCAGGGGAACTACTGCGCGAGCCATTGATCTACAACATAAAATTTGCAAAGACAACTTAGACTATTGTTCAAGATAATGAGTTTAGTTAATCAAATTACTTTAAAACTCCCACTCAAATTGACATCCCTCCGGTCATCCGAGTGCTAGATGATCCAAATTCACCAACCCAAGTCCGATCATCATGTGAGATTAGGTGATTTCAATGGTGAACATCTCCATGTTGATCATATCTACTATATGACTCATGTTCGACCTTTTAGTCTCTTGTGTTCCGAGGCCATGTCTGTACATGCTAGGCTCGTCAAGTTTAACCCGAGTGTTCCGCATGTGCAACACTGGCTTGCACCCGTTGTATGTGAACGTAGAGTCTATCACACCCGATCATCACGTGGTGTCTCGAAACGACGAACTTTCGCAATGGTGCACACTCGGGGAGAACACAATTTTATCTTGAAATTTTAGTGAGGGATCACCTTATAATGCTACCGTCGTCCTAAGCGAAACAAGGTGCATAAAAGGATTAACATCACATGCAAATCATAAGTGACATGATATAGCCATGATCTTGTGCTTTTGATCTCCATCTTGAAAGCACCGGCATGATCTCCATCGTCACCGGCATAACACCATGATCTCCATCATCTTGATCTCCATCAACGTGTCACCATGAGGTTGTCACATGAACTATTGCTTCTACAACTATTGCTAACTCATAGCGATAAAGTAAAGCAAAAAGGCGAAAATAAATTAAAGACAACCCTATGGCTCCTGCCGGTTGCCGTATCAACATGCAAGTTGATATAAACTATTACAAAAACATGATCATCTCATACATCAAATATATATCATCATGTATTTGGCCATATCATATCACAACATACCCTACAAAAACAAGTAGACGTCCTCTAATCTGTTGTTGCGTGTTTTACGTGGCTGCTATGGGTATCTAGCAAGAACGATTCTTACCTACGCAAAACCACAACAGTGATATACAAGTTGATGGAACTGGTCTCTCGTACGTGGACGAGTATGGTTGGTCCGAGCCGCTTCATCCCACAATACCGCTGAATAAAGAAAAGACTAAGGAGGGAAGCAATCTGAATATCAACGCCCACAAACTCTTTTGTGTTCTACTCATGATCTCATCTACGCATAGACCTAGCTCTGATACCACCGTCGGGGAACGTTGCATGGGAAACAAAAAATTTCCTACGCACATACAAGATTTATCCATGGAGATGAGCATCTACGAGAGGGGAGATCGAATCCACATACCCTTGTAGATTGCTAAGCGGGAAGCGTTAAGAAACGCGGTTGATGTAGTCAAACGTCTTCATGATCCAAATCACAAGCAATCCCGCGATCCAATCACGATCTAGCGCCGTACGAACGGCACCTCCGCGTTCAGCACACGTATAGCTCGATGATGATCTCCGCCTCCTTGATCCAGCAAGGGAGGGCAGAGAGGTAGATGAGTTCTCCGGCAGCACAACGGCGTGGTGGCGGTGGTGGTGAACTAATCCGGCAGGGCTTCGCCGAGCTCTACCGAACTAATCTAGAGGAGAAAATGATCTAGAGGGAGAGAGGGCAGCACGTGGCTTTTCAGGTGTTGGGCTGCCCTCAAACCTCCACTATATATAGGAAAAAGGGGTTGTAGGAGGCGCCCTAGGGTTTCCCCAAGGGCCTTGGCCGCTGGCTAGGGAGGTGGAGTCCACCTCCAACTAGGAGGTGGGCTAGGGAGGAGTCCTACTCCAATATGGACTCCTCCCACCCTTCCACCTTTTTTGCCTCTTGGGCACATGGGCCCTCATGGGTCGGCCTCCCAGCCCATCAGGGGCTGGTGCGCCACCTCTTGGGCCCATGTGCTCCCCGGGGTGGGTGGGCCCCCCGGTGGACCCCCAGAACCCATTCATCACTCCCGGTACACTACCAGAAATACCCGAAACTTTTCCGGAACCCAAATACGACTTTCCGATATATAAATCTTTACCTCCGGACCATTCCGGAGCTCCTCGTGATGTCCGGGATCTCATCCGGGAATCCGAACAACCTTCGGTCACCAACATACATAACTCAATAATACCGAAATGTCACCGAACGTTAAGTGTGCAGACCCTGCGAGTTCGAGAACTATGTAGACATGACCGAGACACCTCTACGGTCAATAACCAATAGCGGGACCTTGATGCCCATATTGGTTCCTACATATTCTATGAAGATCTTTATCGGTTGAACTTCTATGTCAAGGATTCAATTAATCCCGTACGTTGTTCCCTTTGTTTATCGGTACGTTACTTTCCCAAGATTCGATCGTCGGTATCTCCATACCTAGTTCAATCTCGTTACCGGAGAGTCTCTTTACTCGTTCCGTAATACAAGATCCCGTGGCTAACACTTGAGTCACTTTGCTTGCAAGGCTCATTGTGATGTTCTATTACCGAGTGGGCCCTGAGATACCTCTCCGTCACACGGAGTAACAAATCCCAGTCTTGATCCATGTCAACTCAACAGACACCCTCGGAGATACCTGAAGAGCATCTTTATAGTCACCCAGTTATGTTGTGACATTTGATACACACAAGGTACTCCTCCGGTGTCAGTGAGTTACATGATCTCATGGTCATAGGAACACATACTTGACATGCAGAAAACAATAGCAATAAACTGACACGATCATATGCTACGTTCATAGTTTGGGTCTTTTCCATCACATCATTCTCCTAATGATGTGATCTCTTCATCAAATGACAACTCATGTTTATGGCCAGGAAACCTTGACCATCTTTGATCAATGAGCTAGTTCATCAGAGGCTTACTAGGGACAAATTGTTGTCTATGTACCCACACATGTATTTGAGTTTCCAATCAATACAATAATAGCATGGATAATAAACATTTATCATGAACAAGAAAATATAATAATAACCATTTTATTATTGCATCTAGGGCATATTTCCAACAGTCTCCCACTTGCACTAGAGTCAATAATCTAGCTCACATCACTATATGATTTTAGATTGTAATGAATCTAACACCCATACACTTCTGGTGTTGATCATGTTTCCCTCGTGGAAGAGGCTTAGTCAGCGTATCTGCAACATTCAGTTCCGTGTGTACTTTGGAAATATTTATGTCACCCTCCTCGATGTAATCGCGGATGTTATTGAAGCGTCGCTTTATGTGTCTGGTCCTCTTGTGAAACCTTGGTTCCTTGGCTAGAGCAATGGCACCAATGTTGTCACAGAAAAGAGTCATTGGGTTCAGTGCACTACGCAACTTTATTCTTGTAGACTATGTTGGGCCTCCAAGCGCAGAGTTTTGTAGGACAGTAGCAATTTTCCTTGAGGTGGATGACCTAAGGTTTATCAATCCGTGGGAGGTGTAGTATGAAGATGGTCTCTCTCAAGCAGCCCTGCAATCAAATACAAGAAATCTCCTGTGTCCCCAACACACCCAATACAATGGTAAATTGTATAGGTGCACTAGTTCGGCAAAGAGATGGTGATACAAGTGTAGTATGTATAGCAGCTAGAGGTTTTTGTAATCTAGAAATATAAAAACATCAAGGTAACAAATAGTAAATAGTGAGCAAAACGTTATATAAATGGTTGGAAACAAGGCCTAGGGTTCATACTTTCACTAGTGCAATCTCCCAACAATGCTAACACAGTTGAATCATATGATCATCCCTCAACGTGCAACAAAGAATCACTCCAAAGTTCCTATCTAGCGGAGAACAATAATATGAAATTGGTGTAGGTAGTAGAACCACCTCAAAGTTATTCTTTCCGATCAATCTTTGGGCTATTCCTATAAGTGTCACAAACAGCCCTTGAGTTCGTACTAGAACAACACCAATGATACATATCAATCAACCCTAATGTCACCTAGATACTCCAATGTCACCTCAAGTATCCGTGGGTAAATTATGCGACATGCATCAAACAATTTCAGGTCTATCATATTCAATCCAACACAAAGAACTTCAAGGAGCACCACAAGATTTCTATCGGAGAACGTGGTATGAAAACGTGCAATCAACCCCTATGCATAGATCCCCAAGGTCACCGGAATCCGCAAGTTGATGCCTCAACATATATCAAGTGAATCAATAGAATACCCCAATGTCACTACGGGTATCCCATGCAAGACGTACATCAAGTGTTCTCAAACCAAAATATTCAATCCAACATAACGAGATCTCATAGGTAAAGATTCAATTCATCACAACAAGGTAGCAAGGGAATAACATCATATGATCCGACTATATTAACAAAGCCCATGATACATCAAGATCGTGACATCTCAAGAACACGAGAGAGAGAGATTGAACACATAGCTACTGGTACATAACCTCAGCCCCGATGGTGAACTACTCCCTCCTCCTTATGGCCTCGATCGGGATGATCAAGACGGCCATCGGTGATGGTTTCCCCTCTCCGGCAGGGTACTGGAATGTCTCCAGATTGGTTTTTCATTGATACAGAGAGTTGCGGCGGCGGAACGGAGAGTCTCCGTTTATTTCAGGGGTTTCTGGGATTTATAGGAATTTTCAGCGTTGGAATCACGCACAACGGAGCCACGTGGGCCCCACCACATATCAGGGCGCGACCTAGGGGGTCGCGCCCTCATGGCCTATGGCCTACTGGTGGCTCCCCTCCGATGGTTCTTCGCTCCGGTATTTCTTAATTTCTCTAGAAAAAATCATAAAAAAGTTTCGGGCGATTCCGAGAACTTTCATTTTTTGCACAAAAACGACACCACGGTAATTCTGCTGAAAACAGCGTCAGTCCGGGTTAGTTCTAACTAAATCATATAAAGTGCATCAAAACCATATAAAAGTATTGTAAACATGGGCAAATATGGCATGAATACTTCATAAATTATTGATACATTGGAGACGTATCATCATTCCCAAGCTTAATTCCTACTCGTCCTCGAGTAGGTAAATGATAAAAGAAATAATTTATGAAGTGTGAATGCTAGCATAGTGAATAGTTTTGATCATTGATAATTTCAGTCACTTTTCGAGCATCATAAACAGGAACTTTTTCTCATAAAAATCATCATGATAGAGTAGCAATCAATTCACATGTCATGGTTCAAACAATTCATTCACTTGAAACTTAACAATCTATTTTCTTGGTCACCAAACAATTTCAATGCATCATCAAGTCTAAGTAAGAGCTCCACATACTCAATTATCATATAGTCTTTTATGATTGCTAATACTCAAATCATATTTTTAGAACAAACAATATCCATCGAACACTTAGAAAGATAGGGGTTTAATGTTTCGCCTCCCAACATACTTACCATAAAGATAATTGTCAACAATAATGAATCATGATCAAATATATTTGAGTGGATATATATGTTTGGGTCTTTCCCCATCACATGGTGCTTGCTAACTAATATATTGAGGTTGGGATAAGAAGTTGACTCAAGATGAAAGTAAGTAATCATGAAAATAAATAGATTGTCCCTTCCGAGAGCGAAGTATGGATTTACAGAGGTGCCAGAGCTCATTGTTTGAAAACAGAGATGAATAAGTAATTTTGAGTGGTGTGCCTTTCCTGTCAACGTCACAACAGAGTTTTCAATATCTTCCATGCTAATCACATTATTGGCGGCTCCCAAACATAATTGAATTTTTTTACTCCCGCTCCACCATTGAAACACATTCCATGGCTGGCCGAATCAATGGTTGCCCTCCAAACAATCAACATTCTAGGGGGAGTTTTTGTTTATTTATTTTTGTGTTATGCAGGACTGGGCATCCTTTTTACCAGCCTCTCTCGTGCAATGACAAGTGAATAACCACTCATCTTGATAATAACTTGCTTAGCATGGAAGATAATGACCACCCCGTCGCTCCATGAGCGATACGAGCACACAAAACGGATGTTTATTTGAATGTTTTAGAGGTGGCACTTGCAAATTTACTTGGATTGGCAGTGAAATACCATATATAGGTAGGTATGGTGGACTCTCATGGAAGAAACTTGGCTCAAGGCTTTGGATGCACAAGTAGTATTCTACTTAGTACGAAGTTTTGGTTAGCAAAAGGTTCTAAACAAGCACCACATGTTGGAGGATCCATAACAATATAACTTCTATGAAAATATACCCAAACGTAACCATTACGTTGTCTTTCTTTTCCAACTTCAACTATTTGATCAAGTTTGAAAATAATTAATGGGTATTCATAATCATGAAAGATGCCCAAGATAATATATTTGTATGTGAAAGTTCTCTTTCTTATACTAATCATTCATGAATTGCTTGTATGACCAATATTATGATTGTCAAATTTCAATAGATTTTACTTTCTAAACCAGATGTGAAACTACTAATAAGAATAAATCACATTCATAATTTCATATTTATGATATTTCATTCATTCACAATTTACTCGTAGGATATAAGTGAAGCACAAGAGTAAACAACAAACTACTCTCGAAAAATATAAGTGAAGATCAATGAGTAGTTAAACAATTAAGTAGCTATGTGAGGACTCTCTCTCAATAAAGATTTTAAGATCTGAGTATTTTATTCAATCAGCAAAAAAAAATACACTCCAAAAATATCACGCATCATGTGAACGAATAAAAGTTTAGGCTCAACATAGGCTAACCGATAGTTGAGGAAGAGAGGTGGGATGCGTAGCATCCCACGCATCCCCAAGCTTAGATGCTTGAGACTTCTTGAAATATTTACTTGGGGACTCTTGGGCATCCCCAAGCTTGAGCTTTTGTATCTCGTTCAATCCTCTCATATCCCGGTTTCACCTAGGTCTCAAAAACTTCATCCACACAAAACTTGGAAAGAACTCGTGAGATAGGTTAGTGCACATAATAATAAATCAACACTTTATGTACTGCCAAGACAATTTGCACAATAATTTTCAAACATTATATACTGTATACTATCATTTCCACAATTTATATCTACCAATATAAGTCATGAAAACCATCGGAGAAGTAGATAACAAAACTATTTGAGCAATCTGTCTAAACAGGACAGTCTGTAGCAATTAATTTACAAAGTGCACTTATGTATCTCTTAAAAATATCAAAATTTAGGAAATGATAAATAATTTATGTCAAATTTTGTGTAAAAATTTCAGAAACTTTCCACGTTCCAGTAAAATATGAAAATTCAAACACTATAGCAAAAGTTTCTGTTTTTACACAGCACACATCAAACATGCAATTCAAGCATCCTAAAGGAAATTCTTGGAAATTTTTATTGAAAAACAAAATTATAAATAACATCAAGCAAGTACTAACAAAATAAAATTACGCTCCAAGCAAAACACATATTATGTGACAAATAAAAATATAGCTCCAACTAAGATATACCGATAGTGTTGAAGACGAAAGAGGGGATGCCTTCCGGGGCATCTCCAAGCTTAGGCGCTTGAGTCTTCCTTGGATATTACCTTGGGGGTGACTTGGTAATCCCCAAGGTTCTTGTCACTCCTTATTCTCCTCATATCGGTGTCTCACCCAAAACTTGAAAACTTCAATCACACAAAACTTAACGGAACTTCGTGAGATGGGTTAGTATAATAAATAAAGATCATTCACTTAGGTACTGTCAAGACAAGATTCATAATTGTTCTCACATAATACCTACTGTATTCTACCATTCACATAATTTATATCACTGAATATAAGCCATGGGAACACTAAAACAAGCAAATTATGCATGCAAAACAGAATCTGTCAAAAACAGAACAATGTGTGAAGATCTGTAGTATAATCATACTTCCCTGTCTCTAAAAATTCTGAACAATTAGGAAAACTTAGATAATTTGCATATAAATACTTTGTAGAAAGTTCAAAAAAAATGACGCTCCAGTAAAATCAGAGAAATTCTTTACTGGGAGCCAAAGTTTATGTTTTCGAACAGACACAAAACATGATTACAAAAATAGCTTAATCATGTGAACACACAAAAACAGAAAGGAAAAATGTGTTGGGTTGTCTCCCAACAAGCACTTTTCTTTAATGCCTTTTAGCTAGGCATGATGATTTCAATGATGCTCTCATAAGAATAGTAATTTCAATATGCAAGAGAGCATAATGAATCACATGGCAAGAACATTTAAGTCTAACCCACTTCCTATGCATGGGGATTTTGTGGGTAAACAATTTATGGGAACAAGAATCAACTAGCATAGGAAGGCAAAACAAGCATAACTTCAAAACTTTGAACACATAGAGAGGAAACTTGATATTATTGCAATTCTTACAAGCATATGTTCCTCCCTCATAATAATTTTCAGTAGCATCATGAAGGAATTCAACAATATAACTATCACATAAAGCATCCTTTTCATGATCTACAAGCATAGAAAATTTATTACTCTCCACATAAGCAATTTTCTTCTCATTCATTGTAGTGGAAGTATCATAGGAGACTTGAATATTATAAATTGTTTCCACATTAAAAGAGTAATGTTTAGAGAAAGGGTATTCATAATTGTGACAAGTTGTATAATAATAATCATCACTACTTTTCATAACATAAGTCTCATCACAATAATCATCATAAATAGGAGGCATGTAATCAACATAACAAATTTGATCATTCAAAGTAGGGGAACTAAAAAGATCATCTTCATCATGCATAGCATCACCAAGCTTGCAACACACATCAATTACAGCAAATATATTCTCAAATATGTCATTCTCATCAAGCATACCATCCCCAAGCTTATGGGTTTGCATATCAGTAGGATAATCATCAATAGCATGTATAGCACCAATAGTGTAACAATTATTATCATCATAATTTTCCAAGTTGGTGCCAAAAAGATTTTCAATATTATAAGGAGTATCAATATCTTCGCAATCATCCTCATCATAACAAGTAGTAGGCATAACAAAATAATCATCAAATGTATCATCATCTACACTACTTTTGTATTTATTCTCAACAATGATAGGAGAAAGATTATTTGAGAGGGATACCTTTTTACGTTTACCTTTTCTTATCTTCTTCTTCTCCTTTCCCACATTTTGTGTGGGTTTATGTAATTTTTCCGAGCTTCTTATTGAAGAATTGGTTCGATGGGAAGCTCTTCATTGCAACCTGATTCATCACGAGAAACAATAGGAGGGTGTTGGGAGACCTTTACCCTTTAATTAGTATTCCTTTTATATTCTATTGGTTTCTCATTCTTTATATAGTTGGGAATATAAGCATTCTCATTGCAATTCACTATGCAAAACATATAGATTTCTTGTAGATTAGTTTCATTATCATTTGTGACAATGAATATATAAAACCAATCATTTTTATGTGATAATTCTTCACACCTCAAAAATAGGCAAAGTTCATTATAGAGTTCACGGGAGATCAAACTATCACAATATTTGGAAACTGTTCGGTCATGAAAAAGCATGCATTGGAAATTAAGATGACCAACCCTATTGGAAAGTTCACAAGTAATGGGATGAAGAGAGCATAATCTTGTGGCACATTCATCTATCACTTTAAGCCACCAATTACGTTGATCATTTTATGCTTCTTACAAAATCTATCATCCCTATATGGCATGTCTTTGCAAATTTTATTCACTCCACAAAAATTGACATGCTTATAGGAAATCTTTTTATCATGACTAGTGCAACCATCATGAGCATCATGGATATTCAGAGAATTCATACTAACAATATTGCTATCATGCTCACCATTTAAGGAATTCTCATTAATTATTTTCATAAATTCTTCCTGTACCAATTGAGCACAATTTTCTGAATCCTTATTTTCACGAAAGACATTATAAACACAAAACAAATGAGGCAACCTAAATCAATTTTTTTTGTAGTTTTCTTTTATGAAACCAAACTAGTGAAAAACAAGTAGCTAAAAGATTTAACTGCAAGATCTAAAGATATACCTTCTATCACTCACCTCCCCGGCAACGGCGCCAGAAAACGGCTAGATGTCTACTACGCAACTTTATTCTTGTTGACTATGTTGGGCCTCCAAGCGCAGAGTTTAGTAGGACAGTATCAATTTTCCCTCAAGTGGATGACCTAAGGTTTATCAATCCGTGGGAGGTGTAGGATGAAGATGGTCTCTCTCAAGCAACCCTGCAATCAAATACAAGAAATCTCTTGTGTCCCCAACACACCCAATACAATGGTAAATTGTATAGGTCCACTAGTTCGGCAAAGAGATGGTGATACAAGTGTAGTATGGATAGCAGATAGAGGTTTTTGTAATCTGAAAATATAAAAACAGCAAGGTAAAAAATAGTAAACAACGAGCAAAACTTTATATAAATGCTTGGAAACAAGGCCTAGGGTTCATAGTTGCACTAGTGCAATCTCCCAACAATGCTAAGATAGTTGAATCATATGATCATCCCTCAACGTGCAACAAAGAATGACTCCAAAGTTCCTATCTAGCGGAGAACAATAAGATGAAATTGGTGTAGGTGGTAGAACCACCTCAAAGTTATTCTTTTTGATCAATCTTTTTTAGCTATTCCTCTAAGTGTCACAAACAGCCCTAGAGTTCGTACTAGAACAACACCAATGATACATATCAATCAACCCTAATGTCACCTAGATACTCCCATGTCACCTCAAGTATCCGTGGTAAATTATGCGACATGCATCAAATAAGTTTAGGTCTATCATATTCGATCCAACACAAAGAACTTCAAGGAGCACCCCAAGATTTCTATTGGAGAACGTGGTATGAAAACGTGCAATCAACCCCTATGCATAGATCCCCAAGGTCACCGGAATCCGCAAGTTGATGCCTCAACATATATCAAGTGAATCAATAGAATACCCCAATGTCACTACAGGTATCCCACGCAAGACGTACATCAAGTGTTCTGAAACCAAAATATTCAATCCAACATAACGATATCTCATAGGTAAAGATTCAATTCATCACAGCAAGGTAGCAAGGGAATAACATCATATGATCCGACTATATTAGCAAAACCCGTGATACATCAAGATCGTGACATCTCAAGAACGAGAGAGAGATCGATTGAACACATAGCTATTGGTACATACCCTCAGCCCCGAGGGTGAACTACTCCCTCCTCGCCATGGCCTCCACCGGGATGATGAAGATGGCCACCGGTGATGGTTTCCCCTCTCCGGCAGGGTACTGGAATGTCTCCAGATTGGTTTTTCATCGATACAGAGAGTTGCGGCAGCGGAACAGAGAGTCTCCATTTATTTCTGGGGTTTCTGGGATTTATAGGATTTTTAGCATTGGAATCACGCGCAACGGAGCCACGTGGGCCCCACCACATATCAGGGCGCGACCTAGGGGGGTCGCGCCCTGATGGCTTGTGGCCCACTGGTGGCTCCCCTCCGGTGGTTCTTCGCTCCAGTATTTCTTAATTTCTCTAGAAAAAATCATAAAAAAGTTTCGGGCGATTCCGAGAACTTTCATTTTCTGCACAAAAACAACACCACGGTAATTCTGCTGAAAACAGCGTCAGTCCGTGTTAGTTCTAAATAAATCATATAAAGTGCGTCAAAACCATATAAAAGTATTGTAAACATAGGCAAATATGGCATGAATACTTCATAAATTATCGATACATTGGAGACGTATCATATCCCCGAAACTCGGGGCCTCTATCGTTACATCTCATATATTGTGCATGAGTTTTTATTTACTGATCATTGGTCACTTGGGGGCTTCCAACTCACCGAGTTTAGCTTTCTCACCCTCTTGACCCAGCAAAAACGCCACAATATATTGGTTAAACCTGCCTGTTTGCCTTATGCTACTCCAAAAAGGTGACCCGCTATACTCTTAACAAGTCAATCTTTATGACCCTGAACTTGTTAAAGTTAAAACAGCGGCTTAAGTCACGCGTGGGTCGGCTTACAGAAAGCAAGGATAAACCAAGGCTATCATGCCAGCTTCATTGAAGCAAGACTTGAGCTTCGAAAGCTAGTCTTTTTGTCGAGCCTCGAAAGCCGACTTATAAACCACTCCATAGATATATGAGGATATTGTTTATTTCTGTTCTTCAGGAATTTTTCCTGCCTAAAAATACCCGGGTCAAAAGAACTCCGGGTTATTCATGCTCATCATTGAGTCTTCATTGACCATGAGTCGCCAGATTATTAATCTGAAATCTCTTTTTTGACTATAAGTCGCCGGTCGATGACTCGCCGGATCTTTCCACTTCAAACATTATTTGGTGGAATTTGTTTTGCAGGTATACTTTCTGCACATACATGTCGCTACAGGCGATTTATCAAATACACGTGCAAGCAACAAGCTGTACGGTTCCAAACAAAATGATAAAGGCAAGTTGACAGACTTGTTGATATACAAATCCTTCGTCATCAAATTAAGGTTGGATCAAAAGTTAAAACGTGCATGAAGGCACGACACATGCAACCAGCTGTTTACTTAAACTATTACATGGCTACAATTGAGCCCAGAATTTCGGAACAAGGTTTTTTGAGTACAAGTTACTCATATAACCCGGCTTCTGAGTCATCTGGGTTAGCTTCATCCGGGTTAGCTCCAACTTGACCCCTCGCATGTGATGCCTCCGGGTTATCCTGCGCTGATTCTTCTATGTCTTGGATCTGAAGGTTGTCCACATCCCAGTTGACATTGATTAAAGCGTGGAAAATGGCTTCTTCATGCAAGATGGGGGACGGGTCAACATCAGGGGCGAAAATATGCTTACGGCGTTGAGGAGTTAGGTCTATAGCTTCAAAAGTTGGCGGCTGAACTCGCGAGTTGTTGTCGTCATTAGCTGCCTGATACTTCTTCAGATCCATCTCTGCAACTAGTTGGCTGGCCAAAACTCGAGTCGCCCGTACACAACAAGCATAGTCAGCAACAGAGAATTCTGACCCGTCATCTTTGTACTGAGGAAATCCTTGGGCCATCTCTGCAGGATCCAGATCTGCTGAATAAGCCACAGCCCGGCACAAAGATGTCATTGCGCCTGCTCGGGCGGCTGATCTTTTCAGGTCTTTGATTTGTTCGGGATCATTGAGAGGCGTCTCAGCACATCCATGATGAACTTCACCGGCTCTTTATCACCCATGACAGCTTTGATGGTGCAGAGACTTCCAGCCTATAATTGTTCATCCAACGAGTATACAACCTTTAGCTTCATCACACTGTTGTCCTGGAGATTGCGAGTTCGGGGGCCTGCAAACAATTCAATTGTGTGAGTTGCCAGGCGAGTTTTTATTTATACATGATTATTTGAGCAGGTTATCATACGCTCATAAAAAATCCTTACCAAAGACGGCTTGGGTCATATGAGCAATATGCCGTTTTAACCCGGCCATCTCTTCAGTAATGGGTCTCAATTGACCTTCAGCGTCTTCCGCGCGCTTGATCAAGGTGGCTTTTTCAGTCTCGAAATACTTTTTCTCTACTTCAAAGTCCACCTTGATTTTCTCCAATTCTTCCAAGGAAGATTGCAGGCTCAATTCAGCTCTGGCTCGGGCAGCTTGCTCTAGTTCCAGATCTTTTTTCAAGCCAGTCGCATTTGACTCAACTACATTCACAGCTTCCTGCACAGTGAGAGTTATCACTTTAGATATTCTTTAGTCCTAAGCCGGTAGCAAGGTGCAGCCTGACATTTGGGGGCTATGACAAGCAAAGTTTTTATTAAGTCCAGAGCAGATTGCAAGCAATATAGTTGACACTTGGGGGCTAATGCATATCAGTTTCTCTTCCAACACATCATACGGGAAGACCCGGCTCATCTCATGAAGATGAGCCGGCCCTTGGGGGCTACAAGTCGATTCTTCAGACATATTATATTAAGAAGACCCGTCTCATCTCATGAAGATGAGCCGACCCTTCGGGGCTATAGGTCGATTCTTTAGACATATTATATTAAGAAGACCCGACTCATCTCATGAAGATGAGCCGGCCCTTGGGGGCTACAGGTTGATTCTTCAGAAGTTTTATATTTACAAGACCCGACTCATCTCATGCAGATGAGCCGGCCCTTGGGGCTACAGGTTGATTCTTCAGAAGTTCTATATTACAAGACCCGAATCATCTCATGAAGATGAGCCGGCCCTTGGGGGCTACACAAGGATATATAGAGTGCAAGACAAAATTGAGCATACCTCATATTTTCTCCTCATCATACCAACCAGGTTGGCTTCCATTTCCCAGCTTGTAGAGAGGCAGCTTAAATAGTCAGCATGCAATTCTTTAGCACTGAACTCCTCATAATTGGGAAGTTCAAGCTTAGTCTTCCCCTTCTTAGGCAATGGCGTCTCATCCTTGGCGGTAAGCTTGGTCAGCACATTGGAGGCCGCTGGAGCTGTGTAACCCATCCTAGTGATAGTAATCTCCTCGTTGTTCTTCTCATGAGAAGGAGTATTTTCAGTTGCTTTATGAGGACTGGGCGGGTTAAGATTATCTGCCGAGTTAGCTTCAGCATCTATAGCCTCAGTGCTTGTTGGTTCAGTATGCTGGAGCGGTTCATCTTGGTCGTCCTGATGATATTTGGGGTTCTCAATATGAGCTTCAGGAGTCACCAAAGTCGGATTTTCCGACTTAGGGACCTCATGTTTGATTGATGACTTGCCAACCTTTCTTTTCTTAGTCTTAGCCTTGGCCCTGCAAACAAGACATCAGAATGAAGCATATGGAAGGCTAAGTATGAATAAGCAATATATGGTATAAGGAAGAAGTTTACCCTTGGTTGATATTGAGGGGTGGCAGCTTTGTGGCGGTTGAGTCGCCCGATGAAGGTGATGACTCCTGATAATTTGAATCAGAAGGATTAAGAGGTGTTTGCATAAGGCCAGCTTTTGGAAGAGAAGGGGTTGGACTGTGAGGCACCTCATTCTGTCGCTTGCGGGCGGCTGATTTGTCGGGTAAGCCGGCCACAGGGTCACCGGAGCTGCTCTGAGTATGGCGCCTTGATTCATGTTCAGTTTTCTTCAAAATAAAATTGGGATCCAAATGAGCATCCGACATCACCCTGAGAATAAGAGGCGTCAGCAAGTTCAACAAAAAGATGGTCAAGGGAGTCAAGTTCTACCTCCGACTGTGCATCAGCTGCTGGTGACTCGCCCCTAGTTGACGGCTCTTCCGCAGCTGCCGTATTCTTTCTCTTACTCGGGGCGGGTTTAGGCTTATTTGCTAGAGTTTTCTTCTTTTTATTCCAGAATGGAGAGTTTGCCTGCAAGGTTATCAATAAAAACAGCAAGTAAGCATTGAAGTTTAAAAAATTATGTAAGTCGGATAAATAGTTATCAAAGATTCTTACTGGAGGAGCCGGGTTAAGAGTGCAGAAGGGATTCAGTCCAACTTTATTGCAAGCTTCTTGAGTTTCTCCCAACAGTTTCTTTACAATCCGGTTTTCTGATCAGCTTCCAAATCCTCGATGCTGTATCTTTGTTCATCGTTTAAACCGCCAGAATAATTGTACATTAAATTGCCCCGGCGGCTCAATGGTAAGATCCTCCAGGCTACCCAACATCGGGTTAGGTCAACCCCAGTCAACCCATTGGCTAGCAAGGCCCTCGGTCTTGGGTATGTGGGGGCGTGTTGAGAACGTTCTTCTTGTGGAGCCCAGCCAGGAAGTTCAAAGGTCATAGGAAGACGATCTGGTCTGTAACCCGGCAGAGGATTTTCATCAGCAGGCGACATGTTCCGGCAATAGAACCAAGTCTTAATACATACTTTGGGGTGGCTTGGCAGAGTTGCTGTAGGAAAAGAACCGTCTCTTTGCCTTTGAATTGAGACCCCGCCGAGTTCTAGACTGGGGCCATCAGCACACTCAGTCTGGCGGTTGAGATAGAAGAATTCCCTAAAAATAAGGACAGTGGGCTCCATTTGTAGATACACCTCACAAAACACATGGAACTGACATAGGTTGGTTATGGAATTGGGAGCCAGATCTTGAGGATGAAGATTGAAAAAGTTCAAAACATCCCGGAAGAATTTCGACCCGGGGGGAGAAAATCCCCGGAGAAGGTGATCAATGAACACCACAACTTCTCCTTCGCCGAGTTGTGGAATTTCATCTCCGAGGGCAACCCACCAGCCAATTTCTTCTTGAGACGACAAAAGGCCTTGATCTTCATAATCCTTGAGCATAAGCTTAGAAACTTGGGAAGGTAACCAGTTGCATATAGTGGATTTTGACATGATGAGTCGCCTGAGTAAAAGTAAAAGGAGCTGCAGAAGCATATATGGCGGGTTATTTAAGAAACGACAACTCGTTTAAATAAGCTATGTCATCAGACAATAATGTTTTGGCAGTTATAGTCAAGGGTAAGACGGCCTAATTATTTACAACAGGCGAGTCGCCTCATGATAAGTCGGCACCTAAATGAAACAGTCTCTACACATGGCAGGTTACAGTCATAATGATGAGCCGACAAACATAAGGGTGTCTTATGATACTCAGAGATTTCTGGTTTTTGCTAAGTATGGAACTAACAAGTTTCTACCGAAACCGCTGCAAATATGGATCTACAAATGGTTCAAAAAGGAAAAATAATTACTAAACCTAACGACGAAATATGGAAGCAGTGGTGACCTAGCTTGCAGATTCCTAAGGGAGATCTAAGTATACTATGTATAAAATGGTGTCGTCACTCATGTCGCTCTGTTTCTATGGGAAAGTTCGTTGAAACTATATATGAACTAGAAATGGTGAAGGAGCGATGAACTTCGGTAACTCTGACGAACTGCAGTGAACTGATACAGATCAGGGAGAAGGAAGATGATTTACCTGATGGTTGAAGGGGGCGGCGGAGATGTTTGGCCTGGCCCTGGTGAAGTTGGTGTGACGCCGCGGTCCTGGAAAGGGTCGGCCGGCGATGGACAAACAGCAGTGGCGGTGCAGCAAAGACTCAAGCTCTAGGAGGAAGAAGAAGCGAGGGGCAAGGTAAAAAGTAAATAATAGGGCCCACACGGGTATTTATAGGGTGAAGAGCCAAAGGGTAACAGGCAGGCGCGAGAATTGAGGGGGCACGGTAAATTTTGATGCCAGAGACGCCTCGATTTTCAGGATAAACGGATATATACAAAGATCCGTTGTGATGTCATCATTGATTTCCTGGATTTCTGGCGAGTGATGTCATCAATGGGTAGAACAAGAAAATTATAAGTCTGGAAGCGTCATAAGCCGGTATTTCATGACCCGGAGAAGATGCAGATATGATCAGAAGATAAGACGCCAAGTTAAGGTGGTGGAGATTGACATGAATGAATTCAAATCAATCTGGGGGCTAATGTTGGGGATATAACCCCACGATATAACCCGCCCTATTGGGTTGAGCCATCTGGATGGCGGCTTATAAGCAATACACAAAGTGGCTGTGACGCCGAGGAACAAGACTAGCAAGGCGGCTTACCAAGTAAGCCGGTTTGCGGCCCAGTACCCAAAGACGGCGACTCAAGGCCCAAGAGGTGGAAGGTCGCCTAGAGTTTCCTTGCTTAGGAGGCAAGGCGAGTTAGAGATATACTTGGTCACGATTCGTGGCATGACTTAGACTCTTGTAAGCCCAGGGTCTCGACCTGTATATAAAGGCGAGTCCTTGAGGCCAATAAACTTAGGTTACAATCGATCAATAGCTAGGTCAAGCGAATCCGCTCCCTTGTAATTGATCACCAAGTAATAAGCAGAAAAGCAGGAGTAGGCTATTACCTCGATCGCGAGGGGCCGAACCTGGGTAAACTGTGTCTCTCGATTCCGATCAACCCCGACAAGCTAACCACCCAGTTGTGATGGCCTCACGTCTTAGTCCTTACACTAGGACATCTGCCGTGACAAAACCACGACAATAGGTATTTGTCACTCAGTATGACGGAGAGATATCTCTTGGCCCTCTTGGTTATACAACATTACAAAAAGCTTGCAAGCATGTGACTAATGAGTTTAGTCATGGGATCTTGTATTACAAAATGAGTAAAGAGACTTGCCGGTAACGATATTGAAGTAGGTATGAAGATACCGATGATTGAATCTCGGACAAGTAACATATCACTGGACAAAGCGAATTGCATACATGATTAACTGAATCATCGACATCGTGGTTCAACTGATAAGATCTTCGCAGAATATAGAGGAACCAATATGGGCATCCAGGTTCCGCTATTGGTTATTGACCAGAGAGGAGTCTTGGTCATGTCTACATGATTCTCGAACCCGTAGGGTCCGCATGCTTAACGTTCAATGACGCTGGAATAGTATTGGGATATGTACATTCGTGACCGAATGTTGTTCGGAGTCCCGGATGAGATCACGGACGTCACTAGTAGCTCCAGAGTGGTCCGGGGGGAAATATGTATACATGGGAAGTCATATTTGGGCTACCGAAAGAGTTTTGGGTTTTACCGGCAAAGTGTCGAAAGTGCCGGAAGGGTCCCCGTGGTCCACCGGGGGGTCCACCTGCCCCGGGGGTACATGGGCTGTGGAGTAGGCGCACCAGCCCCTGGTGGGTTGGGCGCCACCCCTCAAGGGCTCATAAGCCTAGGGTTGGTGGGAACCTTAGAGGGGGTGCAACCCCTTGGGTCGGGGGCCAGCCACCCCCTAGAGCTGCCGCCCCCTCCTTGGAGGAGGGGTAGAAGGCCGGCGCCCCTCACCCCTGTCCCTATATATAGTGGCGGGTGGGAGGTCTGCCACACACCAATGCCTCCCCCTTGGCGCAACCCCTCTCTCCCATTATCCCGCGTTCCTCATCCAGGCGGTGCTTGGCAAAGCCCTACAGACGTTGCACCATGTTGACCCACTAGTATAGGGGATCAATCATAGTCCTTTCGGTAAGTAAGAGTATCAAACCCAGTGAGGAGCAGAAGGAAATGACAAGTGATATTCAACAAGGTATTCTCTGCAAGCACTAAAAGTAGAAGTAATAGATAGTTTTGTAGCAAGGCAATTCGTAACAACTAACAATAGTAACCAAGGTGTAGCAAAGTGGCCCAATCCTTTTTTATAGGAAAGGACAAGCCGAACAGTTCTCTTATAAGAAGTAAAGCGTTCTCGAGGACACATTGGAATTTTGTCTAGTCACGTTTCATCATGTTTAGTTGATTCGTATTCGGTACTTTGATAATTTCATATGTGGGTGGTACTTGAACAAACAACTCTCTTATGATTACCCCCTCTTGCAAGCATCCGAAACTACGAAAGAAGAATTAAGATAAATCTAACCATAGCATGAAACATATGGATCCAAATCAGCCCCTTACAGAATAACACATAAACTAGGGTTTAAGCTTTTGTCACCCTCGCAACCCATCATCTACTTATTACTCCCCAATGCTTTCCCTTGGGCCCAAGTATGGTGAAGTGTCAGGTAGTTGACGTTCACATGACACCACTAAAGGAATAGCAACATACTCATAATCAAAATATCGAACGAATACCAACATCACATGATTACTGATAACAAGACTTCTCACATGTCCTCAAGAATGAAAGTAACTACTCACAAATCATCTTCATGTTCAAGATCAAAGGTGTAATGAATATGATTAAAGATCCGAACATATAATCTTCCACCAATTAAACCAACTAGCATCAACTACAAGATGTAATCAACACTACTAGCAACCCATAGGTACCAATCTAAGATTTTTGGGTCAAAGATTAAATACAAGAGGTGAACTTAGGTTTGAGACGAGATGGTGCCGGTGAATATGTTGATGAAGATTGGTCCTCCCATGATGGAGGAAGCATTGGTGATGACGATGGCTTCGATTTTCCCCTTCGAGAGGGAAGTTTCCATGGCAGAATCGCTCCACCGGAGAGCAAAAGTGCTCCTACCTAGGTTCCGCCTCGAGACGGTGGTGCTTCGTCTTACAACTCTTCTGATGGGTTTTTTTCTTGGGCAAATAGCATCATATAGGAGAAGATGGGCACCGGAGGCCTGCTAGCGGGCCCACAAGCTCAGGGGTGCGCCTTGGGGGTAGGGTGCGCCCCCAGCCTCGTGGCTCCCTGGTGGTCGCCTTCTGGTATTTCCTTCACCAATATTTTTTATATATTCCAAAAATATCATTTGGAGTTCCAGAGAATATCCAACTCTTATGTAGCCTTTTCCAGTTCAGAATTCCAGCTGCCAGCAATCTCCCTCTTTGTGTGAAACTTGCCAAATAAGAGAGAAAAGGTGTCGGTGTAGTGAACAGGGGGTGTTCATTACCCCTGGACACGCACCGGCAAGTTGCAGCCTCCAGGCGGGAAGGGCATGGCGGAGAAGAAATCCACTTATAGGACACATCTAGGACCCAGGTTTCCGGCAAGGATTACTTGCCGGGAACAGGTCCACGCATCACCGGCAAGCTCAAGGCCGGCAAGATCAGGATAGAATTTCTGGGAAGCGAGCCTTCCTGGGAAAAGACCTCCAGGCAGGTCACCGAGAAGACCCGATGTTGGACTCCCGACAAGATGCTTGCTGGGGGACAACTGGGAACAAGCACAAGACTATCAAGAAGGCATTCAAGTCGATGATCAGAACACAAAAGACTGAAGGCTGGGATCCCGGCAAGATGCTTGCCGGGATGGCTAGCGAAGACCCGGCAAGATTCGCACCCGGCAAGATCCCGCCACCTTGCCACCACTCCAGTGCAGCGACCAGCCTGTCAGACGGGGTTTGTGCTCCTGGATGCGTGTCATGGCATTAGCGGCGGATGGGGTTAAGCGGTGCTGATGGGACGGGCTCTTTTCCCGTCCCCAACAAGCTAAGGCACACCTAGACGAAGCATTTAATGCGTTTTTCCTAAGACGTCAGTGATAACCATGAAATAGTGTAGTAGCTTTACACCTCTTGTACTTCGCCACTGTTGGTGACCCCTTTGATATATAAAAGGAGGCCCAAGGCGTAGCTTCAGGAGGGAGGACCTTCTGGCCCATTCTGCATGCGTAGCTGCTGCTCGAACGCACTGTTCATCGCAAGCGCTCCTGGGCTAGAGTTCAAACACATCTAATACAACTAAAGCAGGAGTAGGGTTTTACGCTTCTCAGCGGCCCGAACCTGGGTAAAAATCCCTCATGTTGATCGTTGGATCTGCTCTTTGTGCAAGCCTTTCTCCCTGCCGAATCATAAAGGGATCCACGCAATCCCATAGGTGTCATACGCCGACATCTTTGGCGCGCCAGGTAGGGGGAAAGGTTGCGCGAACCTGATCTAGCGGTCAGCGCATCAGCTTCATCGTCCATGGCGACTTCGCTCTTCTTACAGAAAGCTAAGTCCAAAAACTTTGATTGCTTTTTGTTGTGTAGCCTTAGCCTTGATGGCAGTTTTGTATAACCTGTGCACGAGGGAGCGCTCTAGAAACACTCTGCACTCCTGGTTGTTCTGAGTCCGCCCAACAACACAGATGCAGCTGCGGTTGTCTCTAGAGCATTAAGCTCCTGAAGAGGCGGCGTTCTCGATAGGCTGCTTGACAGGACCCGATCCTAAGCGCCATCGACCAGAACGTGCGCATTCGGGGAGTATTCCAGCAAGCGTAGGGATTCATTATAAAAAAGTGCAATTGTTAAGGG
Organism: Elymus sibiricus; assembly: GCA_039707655.1. Lineage (NCBI taxonomy): Eukaryota > Viridiplantae > Streptophyta > Magnoliopsida > Poales > Poaceae > Elymus > Elymus sibiricus. The sequence continues at coordinate 86,220,656 of CM077663.1, forward strand.
AAAAGGCTCGATAAGTTTTATTTTCGGATTTCTGCGTAAACCCGTATGCTGAGGAGCCTCCCCGGGGCTAGTTGCGCTCCTAGTCGCCTCGAGTCCGCTCGGCGATGTGAGCAGCTGCACTAAAGCTGGGAAGGTAAACCTTTTCGGGAGGCGGCGTTCCCGGCAAGCCGCTAAGGACCCGTTCCTCAAAGCGCTACTGACTGGATTGTGCGCTCCGGAAAGTGTTCCGGCAAGCAAGGGAACATTCGACAGAAGTCAGAATTACAACAAATTAATCATAAACCAGAAGCTAATTAACTTGTTGTGCTAAAACGCTGTCGTGGCATTACATGTCCAATTAGTGTTGCAGGAATACGCATGGAAGGCGGGCTCGGGGGCTGGCAACGCCCTAGAGAGTAACCTTCTAGAGAGCTGCCGGTCATCACCACGAGCGCGGCCTCACTATGCGAGATGAACAGCAGGAAAAGCTAAGTTACAAAAACTTTTGACAATTGCATTTCTTTTGCTGTCCTCACTTGCTCCTTACACCTACGCACGAAGGAGCCTTCCCGGGGCCAATAGCGCCCCTAGTTGTCTTGAGTCCGCTCGACAACTTAGGCGGCTGCACAGACACCGGGAAAGGTAAACCTTTTCGGGAGGCGGTGTTCCCGGCAAGCCGCTAAGGACCCGTTCCTCCAAGCGCTGTCGACTGGAGCGTGCGCACCGGAAAGCTTTCTGGCAAGCATGGGTCGTCTTGATTGATTTTTCGTCCTTGTACATTAATCTGCATGCAAAGGAACCTTGTCGTGGTGATCCCGCGCTCTAGTTTCACCTCGAGTCCGCTCGGCAGGCTTAGCAGCCGCGTTCTGACCCGGCAAGTCGCCTTGCCGGCGGTGGCGTTTCCAGCAGGCTGCTAGGGACCTGTTCCTCAAAGCGCTCGCGGCAAACGTGCGCACCGGCAAGGTTTCCAAACAGTGTAGGATATAAGATATATGCAAGGACGTAATTAACCAAGAGGGAAGCAAACATTCATTTAGCATAAAGAAACATGTCTTGCATACATAAAGATTGGCCTGACTAAGATTAATTATTCCTTTACATGCGCCATTGCAGCAGCAGGTATGCAAAAAGTACTTCAGTCTCGGCGGTTGTTTTATTCTCGGCGGCACGCGGCAGCCGAGAAAGCCAAGGGCGCCGTGCTGGAGGCCGGCAAGATGGCAGTGAGGCATTCGCAGTAGACGGTGGCGACAGCAGGGACGACTGTATGAATCGAGCACCGCACCCGCGGTACCCTTTATGGGGAAGCCTCGGGGGTTGGCTCTTCATCGCACGGTGTGGCACTCCCTGTCGGGCACACGACTCCTGCTGCCGTCCTGCTCTGTCTGCCCACGCTGCCGGCAAGCCCAAGGCCCAGCAAACCGCAAGCTCTCTTGCGTCATCATCAGCGTGCAGTTAAAAAGTCATGAGTGACGGTTACTTCTCGCCGCGCGTGTACCGGTGCATGTTTTTGGGCCTAGCCCAGACAAACACTGTGCACACTTGTCCGGCCCAGGCCCGGGGGCTCCTGTCAGTGTAGTGAACAGGGGGTGTTCATTACCCCTGGACACGCACCGGCAAGTTGCAGCCTCCAGGCGGGAAGGGCAAGGCGGAGAAGAAATCCACTTATAGGACACATCTAGGACCCAGGTTTCCGGCAAGGATTACTTGCCAGGAACAGGTCCACGCATCACCGGCAAGCTCAAGGCCGGCAAGATCAGGATATAATTTCCGGGAAGCGAGCCTTCTTGGGAGAAGACCTCCAGGCAGGTCACCGAGAAGACCCGATGTTGGACTCCCGACAAGATGCTTGCCGGGGGACAACTGGGAACAAGCACAAGACTATCAAGAAGGCATTCAAGTCGATGATCAGAACACAAAAGACTGAAGGCTGGGATCCCGGCAAGATGCTTGCCGGGATGGCTAGCGAAGACCCGGCAAGATTCGCACCCGGCAAGATCCCGCCACCTTGCCACCACTCCAGTGCAGCGACCAGCCTGTCAGACGGGGTTTGTGCTCCTGGATGCGTGTCATGGCATTAGCGGCGGATGGGGTTAAGCGGTGCTGATGGGACGGGCTCTTTTCCCGTCCCCAACAAGCTAAGGGACACCTAGACGAAGCATTTAATGCGTTTTTCCTAAGACGTCGGTGATAACCATGAAATAGTGTAGTAGCTTTACACCTCTTGTACTTCGCCACTGTTGGTGACCCCTTTGATATATAAAAGGAGGCCCAAGGCGTAGCTTCAGGAGGGAGGACCTTCTGACCCATTCTGCATGCGTAGCTGCTGCTCGAACGCACTGTTCATCGCAAGCGCTCCTGGGCTAGAGTTCAAACACATCTAATACAACTAAAGCAGGAGTAGGGTTTTACGCTTCTCAGCGGCCCGAACCTGGGTAAAAATCCCTCATGTTGATCGTTGGATCTGCTCTTTGTGCAAGCCTTTCTCCCTGCCGAATCATAAAGGGATCCACGCAATCCCATAGGTGTCGTACGCCGACATCTTTGGCGCGCCAGGTAGGGGGAAAGGTTGCGCGAACCTGATCTAGCGGTCAGCGCATCAGCTTCATCGTCCATGGCGACTTCGCTCTTCTTACAGAAAGCTAAGTCCAAAAACTTTGATTGCTTTTTGTTGTGTAGCCTTAGCCTTGATGGCAGTTTTGTATAACCTGTGCACGAGGGAGCGCTCTAGAAACACTCTGCACTCCTGGTTGTTCTGAGTCCGCCCAACAACACAGATGCAGCTGCGGTTGTCTCTAGAGCATTAAGCTCCTGAAGAGGCGGCGTTCTCGATAGGCTGCTTGACAGGACCCGATCCTAAGCGCCATCGACCAGAACGTGCGCATTCGGGGAGTATTCCAGCAAGCGTAGGGATTCATTATAAAAAAGTGCAATTGTTAAGGGAAAAGGCTCGATAAGTTTTATTTTCGGATTTCTGCGTAAACCCGTATGCTGAGGAGCCTCCCCGGGGCTAGTTGCGCTCCTAGTCGCCTCGAGTCCGCTCGGCGATGTGAGCAGCTGCACGAAAGCTGGGAAGGTAAACCTTTTCGGGAGGCGGCGTTCCCGGCAAGCCGCTAAGGACCCGTTCCTCAAAGCGCTGCTGACTGGATTGTGCGCTCCGGAAAGTGTTCCGGCAAGCAAGGGAACATTCGACAGAAGTCAGAATTACAACAAATTAATCATAAACCAGAAGCTAATTAACTTGTTGTGCTAAAACGCTGTCGTGGCATTACATGTCCAATTAGTGTTGCAGGAATACGCATGGAAGGCGGGCTCGGGAGCTGGCAACGCCCTAGAGAGTAACCTTCTAGAGAGCTGCCGGTCATCACCACGAGCGCGGCCTCACTATGCGAGATGAACAGCAGGAAAAGCTAAGTTACAAAAACTTTTGACAATTGCATTTCTTTTGATGTCCTCACTTGCTCCTTACACCTACGCACGAAGGAGCCTTCCCGGGGCCAATAGCGCCCCTAGTTGTCTTGAGTCCGCTCGACAACTTAGGCGGCTGCACAGACACCGGGAAAGGTAAACCTTTTCGGGAGGCGGTGTTCCCGGCAAGCCGCTAAGGACCCGTTCCTCCAAGCGCTGTCGACTGGAGCGTGCGCACCGGAAAGCTTTCTGGCAAGCATGGGTCATCTTGATTGATTTTTCATCCTTGTACATTAATCTGCATGCAAAGGAACCTTGTCGTGGTGATCCCGCGCTCTAGTTTCACCTCGAGTCCGCTCGGCAGGCTTAGCAGCCGCGTTCTGACCCGGCAAGTCGCCTTGCCGGCGGCGGCGTTTCCAGCAGGCTGCTAGGGACCTGTTCCTCAAAGCGCTCGCGGCAAACGTGCGCACCGGCAAGGTTTCCAAACAGTGTAGGATATAAGATATATGCAAGGACGTAATTAACCAAGAGGGAAGCAAACATTCATTTAGCATAAAGAAACATGTCTTGCATACATAAAGATTGGCCTGACTAAGATTAATTATTCCTTTACATGCGCCATTGCAGCAGCAGGTATGCAAAAAGTACTTCAGTCTCGGCGGTTGTTTTATTCTCGGAGGCACGCGGCAGCCGAGAAAGCCAAGGGCGCCGTGCTGGAGGCCGGCAAGATGGCAGTGAGGCATTCGCAGTAGACGGTGGCGACAGCAGGGACGACTGTATGAATCGAGCACCGCACCCGTGGTACCCTTTATGGGGAAGCCTCGGGGGTTGGCTCTTCATCGCACGGTGTGGCACTCCCTGTCGGGCACACGACTCCTGCTGCCGTCCTGCTCTGTCTGCCCACGCTGCCGGCAAGCCCAAGGCCCAGCAAACCGCAAGCTCTCTTGCGTCATCATCAGCGTGCAGTTAAAAAGTCATGAGTGACGGTTACTTCTCGCCGTGCGTGTACCGGTGCATGTTTTTGGGCCTAGCCCAGACAAACATTGTGCACACTTGTCCGGCCCAGGCCCGGGGGCTCCTGTCAGTGTAGTGAACAGGGGGTGTTCATTACCCCTGGACACGCACCGGCAAGTTGCACCCTCCAGGCGGGAAGGGCAAGGCGGAGAAGAAATCCACTTATAGGACACATCTAGGACCCAGGTTTCCGGCAAGGATTACTTGCCAGGAACAGGTCCACGCATCACCGGCAAGCTCAAGGCCGGCAAGATCAGGATATAATTTCCGGGAAGCGAGCCTTCTTGGGAGAAGACCTCCAGGCAGGTCACCGAGAAGACCCGATGTTGGACTCCCGACAAGATGCTTGCCGGGGGACAACTGGGAACAAGCACAAGACTATCAAGAAGGCATTCAAGTCGATGATCAGAACACAAAAGACTGAAGGCTGGGATCCCGGCAAGATGCTTGCCGGGATGGCTAGCGAAGACCCGGCAAGATTCGCACCCGGCAAGATCCCGCCACCTTGCCACCACTCCAGTGCAGCGACCAGCCTGTCAGACGGGGTTTGTGCTCCTGGATGCGTGTCATGGCATTAGCGGCGGATGGGGTTAAGCGGTGCTGATGGGACGGGCTCTTTTCCCGTCCCCAACAAGCTAAGGGACACCTAGACGAAGCATTTAATGCGTTTTTCCTAAGACGTCAGTGATAACCATGAAATAGTGTAGTAGCTTTACACCTCTTGTACTTCGCCACTGTTGGTGACCCCTTTGATATATAAAAGGAGGCCCAAGGCGTAGCTTCAGGAGGGAGGACCTTCTGGCCCATTCTGCATGCATAGCTGCTGCTCGAACGCACTGTTCATCGCAAGCGCTCCTGGGCTAGAGTTCAAACACATCTAATACAACTAAAGCAGGAGTAGGGTTTTACGCTTCTCAGCGGCCCGAACCTGGGTAAAAATCCCTCATGTTGATCGTTGGATCTGCTCTTTGTGCAAGCCTTTCTCCCTGCCGAATCGTAAAGGGATCCACGCAATCCCATAGGTGTCGTACGCCGACATCTTTGGCGCGCCAGGTAGGGGGAAAGGTTGCGCGAACCTGATCTAGCGGTCAGCGCATCAGCTTCATCGTCCATGGCGACTTCGCTCTTCTTACAGAAAGCTAAGTCCAAAAACTTTGATTGCTTTTTGTTGTGTAGCCTTAGCCTTGATGGCAGTTTTGTATAACCTGTGCACGAGGGAGCGCTCTAGAAACACTCTGCACTCCTGGTTGTTCTGAGTCCGCCCAACAACACAGATGCAGCTGCGGTTGTCTCTAGAGTATTAAGCTCCTGAAGAGGCTGCGTTCTGGATAGGCTGCTTGACAGGACCCGATCCTAAGCGCCATCGACCAGAACGTGCGCATTCGGGGAGTATTCCAGCAAGCGTAGGGATTCATTATAAAAAAGTGCAATTGTTAAGGGAAAAGGCTCGGTAAGTTTTATTTTCGGATTTCTGCGTAAACCCGTATGCTGAGGAGCCTCCCCGGGGCTAGTTGCGCTCCTAGTCGCCTCGAGTCCGCTCGGCGATGTGAGCAGCTGCACTAAAGCTGGGAAGGTAAAGCTTTTCGGGAGGCGGCGTTCCCGGCAAGCCGCTAAGGACCCGTTCCTCAAAGCGCTGCTGACTGGATTGTGCGCTCCGGAAAGTGTTCCGGCAAGCAAGGGAACATTCGACAGAAGTCAGAATTACAACAAATTAATCATAAACCAGAAGCTAATTAACTTGTTGTGCTAAAACGCTGTCGTGGCATTACATGTCCAATTAGTGTTGCAGGAATACGCATGGAAGGCGGGCTCGGGGGCTGGCAACGCCCTAGAGAGTAACCTTCTAGAGAGCTGCCGGTCATCACCACGAGCGCGGCCTCACTATGCGAGATGAACAGCAGGAAAAGCTAAGTTACAAAAACTTTTGACAATTGCATTTCTTTTGCTGTCCTCACTTGCTCCTTACACCTACGCACGAAGGAGCCTTCCCGGGGCCAATAGCGCCCCTAGTTGTCTTGAGTCCGCTCGACAACTTAGGCGGCTGCACAGACACCGGGAAAGGTAAACCTTTTCGGGAGGCGGTGTTCCCGGCAAGCCGCTAAGGACCCGTTCCTCCAAGCGCTGTCGAGTGGAGCGTGCGCACCGGAAAGCTTTCTGGCAAGCATGGGTCGTCTTGATTGATTTTTCGTCCTTGTACATTAATCTGCATGCAAAGGAACCTTGTCGTGGTGATCCCGCGCTCTAGTTTCACCTCGAGTCCGCTCGGCAGGCTTAGCAGCCGCGTTCTGACCCGGCAACTCGCCTTGCCGGCGGCGGCGTTTCCAGCAGGCTGCTAGGGACCTGTTCCTCAAAGCGCTCGCGGCAAACGTGCGCACCGGCAAGGTTTCCAAACAGTGTAGGATATAAGATATATGCAAGGACGTAATTAACCAAGAGGGAAGCAAACATTCATTTAGCATAAAGAAACATGTCTTGCATACATAAAGATTGGCCTGACTAAGATTAATTATTCCTTTACATGCGCCATTGCAGCAGCAGGTATGCAAAAAGTACTTCAGTCTCGGCGGTTGTTTTATTCTCGGAGGCACGCGGCAGCCGAGAAAGCCAAGGGCGCCGTGCTGGAGGCCGGCAAGATGGCAGTGAGGCATTCGCAGTAGACGGTGGCGACAGCAGGGACGACTGTATGAATCGAGCACTGCACCCGCGGTACCCTTTATGGGGAAGCCTCGGGGGTTGGCTCTTCATCGCACGGTGTGGCACTCCCTGTCGGGCACACGACTCCTGCTGCCGTCCTGCTCTGTCTGCCCACGCTGCCGGCAAGCCCAAGGCCCAGCAAACCGCAAGCTCTCTTGCGTCATCATCAGCGTGCAGTTAAAAAGTCATGAGTGACGGTTACTTCTCGCCGTGCGTGTACCGGTGCATGTTTTTGGGCCTAGCCCAGACAAACATTGTGCACACTTGTCCGGCCCAGGCCCGGGGGCTCCTGTCAGTGTAGTGAACAGGGGGTGTTCATTACCCCTGGACACGCACCGGCAAGTTGCACCCTCCAGGCGGGAAGGGCAAGGCGGAGAAGAAATCCACTTATAGGACACATCTAGGACCCAGGTTTCCGGCAAGGATTACTTGCCAGGAACAGGTCCACGCATCACCGGCAAGCTCAAGGCCGGCAAGATCAGGATATAATTTCCGGGAAGCGAGCCTTCTTGGGAGAAGACCTCCAGGCAGGTCACCGAGAAGACCCGATGTTGGACTCCCGACAAGATGCTTGCCGTGGGACAACTGGGAACAAGCACAAGACTATCAAGAAGGCATTCAAGTCGATGATCAGAACACAGAAGACCGAAGGCTGGGATCCCTGCAAGATGCTTGCCGGGATGGCTAGCGAAGACCCGGCAAGATTCACACCCGGCAAGATCCCGCCACCTTGCCACCGCTCCAGTGCAGCGACCAGCCTGTCAGACGGGGTTTGTCCTCCTGGATGCGTGTCATGGCATTAGCGGCGGATGGGGTTAAGCGGTGCTGATGGGACGGGCTCTTTTCCCGTCCCCAAGAAGCTAAGGGACACCTAGACGAAGCATTTAATGCGTTTGTCCTAAGACGTCAGTGATAACCATGAAATACTGTAGTAGCTTTACACCTCTTGTACTTCGCCACTGTTGGTGACCCCTTCGACATATAAAAGGAGGCCCTAGGTGTAGCATCAGGAGGGAGGACCTTCTGGCCCATTCTGCATGCATAGCTGCTGCTCGAACGCACTGTTCATCGCAAGCGCTCCTGGGCTAGAGTTCAAACACATCTAATACAACTAAAGCAGGAGTAGAGTTTTACGCTTCTCAGCGGCCCGAACCTGGGTAAAAATCCCTCGTGTTGATCGTTGGATCTGCTCTTTGTGCAAGCCTTTCTCCCTGCCGAATCGTAAAGGGATCCACGCGATCCCATAGGTGTCATACGCCGACAAAAGGCATTAGGATTGCATAATAAAGTGAAATAATGACCCAAAACATAATAAATATCAACAGAAAAACATGATGCAAAATGGACGTATCACTCCACCATGCCGTCGTGCTGGTTGTGATCCCATCTACTTCTCCGACCTCGCTTGCTGGATCAAGGAGGAGGAGACGTCACCGATCCACATGTGTGTTGAACTCGGAGGTGCCATCCGTTTGGCGCTAGATCGAATTCGATCGTTATTGAATTGTGAAGAGTATGACTACATCATCATTTTATATCCGCTTCCGCTTAACGGTCTACAAGGGCACGCAGACACACTCTCCCCTCTCGTTGCTATGCATCTCCATACATAGATATTGAGTGTTCTTCGGAATTTTTTTTGTTTTTCATGCTTCGTCCCCAACAGTGGCATCATGAGCCAGGCCTATGCGTAGATGATACGCACGAGTAGAACACAAAGTAGTTGTGGGCGTTGATATTCAGATTGCTTACCTCTGTTTGTGTTATTTTGATTCGGCGGTATTGTGGGATTAAGCGTCCCGGACCAACCTTACTTGTCCTCGCACAAGAGACGGGTTCCACTGACAGACTTGCAACTTGTATTGCATAAAAGTGGATGGCGGGTGTCTATGTCTCCCACTTTAGTTGAATTCGATTTTACAATAGTGGTCCTTGTAGAAGGTTAAAAGGCAACTTGAATATCACAATTATGGCTTTGTGTTGGTAAGAAGGGTTCTTTCTAGTTGTCTAACAAGTGATAACCCACAAGTGTAGGGGATCGTTTGTAGCCTTTTTTCGATAAATAAGAGTGTCTAACCCAATGAGGAGCTAAAGGTAGAACAAATATCCCCTCAAGTTCTATCGACCACCGATACAACTCTACACACACTTTAACGTTTGCTTTACCTAGAACAAGTATGAAACTATTTTGTAGGTGATAGGATAGTTTGCACGAATAAAACTAGAAGTACTTTGCGGGAATAAAACTATGAGTAAATTGCAAGATAATAAAAGTTTGTTGTTTAGCAGAAAGCTTTTGTCAAACAAGAAGGTTATTTGTCCCTAGGCAATTGATAACTAGACCGGTAATCATTATTGCAATTTTATATGAGGGAGAGGCATGAGCTAACATACTTTCCATACTTGGATCATATGCACTTATGATTGGAACTCTAGCAATTATCCGCAACTACCAAAGATCATTAAGGTAAAACCCAACCATAGCATTAAGTATCAAGTCCTCTTTATTCCCATACGCAACAACCCACCTACTCGGGTCTGTGCTTCTGTCACTCACGTCACCCACCATAAGCAAATCATGAACATATTGCAACACCCTATAGTAGGGATCCCTCACGTTTGCGCGACACGGAGGGCACCATAGGACAGCACCAAAATAAAACATACAACTCATACCAACCACGATCATCAATTAGCCCATAGGACAAAACGGATCTACTCAAACATCATAGCACAGCCACATATCATTGGGAAATAATATATGGAGTTGAGCACCATGATTAAGTAGAGATTACAGTGGGGAAGAGAGGTGTTACACCGCTACATAGAGGGGGAGAGAGTTGGTGTTGACGATGGCGAAGTTGTTGGTGTAGATCGCCGTCACGATGATTGCCCCGACGGCGTTCCGGTGCCACCGGGAGAGAGGGGGAGAGATCCCCCCTCCTTCTTCTTCTTCTTCCTTGGCCTCCTCCCTAGATGGGCCTCTGAGATTGGATCTCCCTCTCTGTTCTCTTCTATTTCACGTTTCTGTTTTCTGGCCGAAAACCGTTTCTTATATTCCCGGAGATCCTTAACTCCGATTGCGCTGAGATTTTAACACAATTTTTTCCGGATATAAGCTTCCTTGCTCCCGAAGTAGAGCTCCAACCGACTTACGAGGAGGCCACGATACACCACCACACGCCTGGGCCCTGGGGCGCGCCCTGGTGTCTCGTGGTGGCTGTGGGGCTCCTTTTGCGTTGATTCCACGTCCCAGAAATCACAAATATTCCAAAATAATTCTCCGTAAATTTTTATCGCGGTTGGACTTCGTTTGATATGGATATTCTGCGAAAAAAAACATGCAGCAAACAGGAACTGGCACTAGGCACTAGATCAATATGTTAGTCCAATAAATCATATAAAATGTTGCCAAAAATATGTGAAAGTTGTATAATATTGGCATGAAACAATAAAAAATTATAGATACGATGGAGACGTATCAGCATCCCCAAGCTTAATTCCTGCTCGTCCTCGAGTAGATAAATGATAAAAAAGATAATTTTTGATGTGTAATGCTACCTAGCATAATCTTGATCATATATCTAAACATGGCATGAATATTCAGACATGAGTGATTCAAAGCAATAGTCTATAATTTGACATAAAGACATTAATACTCGGGCATCCCAACAAACAATCATGTCTTTCAAAATATCAAGGCTAAAGAACGCTATCCCTACAAAATCATATAGCCATGTCATGCTCTGTCTTCTTAACACAAAGTATAAATAATGTACTACCCCCGTGTCAGCCAAGCAATTGGTTCATACTTTTTAACGCGCTTCAGCATTTTCAACTCTCACGCAATACATGAGCACAAGCCATGGATATAGCACTATGGGTGGAATAGAATGCGGTGGTAGACATTAATATAGAGAAGACAAAAAGATAGTTTCACATCGAAGCGGCTAATCAACGGGCTATGGAGATGCCCATCAATTGATATCAATGCGAGGAGTAGGGATTGCCATGCAACGGATGCACTAAGAGTTATAAGTGTATGAAAGCACAAACTGAAACTAAGTGGGTGTGCATCTGACTCTATAATGAGAAATTCCTAGTAGTATATGAAAGTGACAACATAGGAGACTCTCTATATGAGAAACATGGTGCTTCTTTGAAGCACAAGTGTGGAATTAGCATGCTCCTTCTCTCTTTGTCTCTCTTTTTTTCCTTTTTTTCTTCTTCTTCTTTTTTTTCTTCTTTTTTTTTCTTTTTATATTTGTCTGGAGCCTCATCCCGACTTGTGAGGGAATTATAGTTTCCATCATCCTTTTCTCACTGGGACATGCTCTAATAATGAATAATGAGGATCATCACACTTCTATTTACTTACATTTCAATATTACAACTCGATAGTAGAACAAAGTATGACTCTATATGAATGCCTCTAGCAGTATACCAGGATGTGCAATGATCTAGCGTAGAAAAGATATCAAAAAACGGACAAGCCATGAAAACATCATGCTAGCTATCTTACGATCATGTAAAGCAATATGACAATGAATGCTCAAGTCATCAAAACAGAAGCGGTGGAAGTTGCATGGCAATATATCTCGGAATGGCTATGGAAATGCCATAATAGGTAGGTATGCTGGCTGTTTTGAGGAAGATATAATAAGGCTTATGTGTGATAGAGCATATCATATCACGGGGTTTGGATGCATCGGCGAAGTTTGCACCGACTCTCGAGGTGAGAAAAGGCAATGCACGGCACCGTAGAGGCTAGCAAATTGCGGGAAGCTAAGAGTGCGTATAATCCATGGACTCACATTAGTCATAAAGAACTAACATACTTATTGCAAAAGTTTATTAGCCCTCGAAGCAAAGTATTACTACGCATGCTCCTAGGGGGGACGTTGGTAGGAGTTAACCATCACGCGCTCCTGACAATCAAGGATAAATTGTGCTCCAGTTTCCTGACATAACGGGAGACTATACGTGCATGCTTTGGGAATCACAAACCTTAACACCAATATCTTACTAAACACGATCATCCACAAGCACCTCCCACATATTATCATCTCTATATCGCAAAACTATTGCAAGGAATCAAGCACATCTTATTCAGTGATCCATAAGTTTTATGTAGGATTTTATGACTAACCATGCAAATGACCAATTCCTCTTGACTCTCTAAATAGATATAAGTGAAGCAACAGAGTTTAATTCTTTCTACAAAAGACCATGCTCTAATAAATATAAGTGAGGCAAAAGAGTATTCTACAAATAATGGTTTTCTATGTGAAGAGAAACAGGCAATCCAAACTTCAAATGATATAAGTGAAGCACATGATGCATTCTATAAAGCCATACTCAAAAGATATAAGTGAAGTGCAATGAGCATTCTATAAGTCAACGATGGACTATCTCATACCAGCATGGTGCATAAAAGAAAAGTGAAAACTAAACACAAAAGACGCTCCAAGATTTACACATATCACATGAACGAAAACAAAAACAAAAACATACCGATACTTGTTGAAGAAAGATGGGATGCCTTCTGGGGCATCCCCAAGCTTGAACTCTTGCCTCTCCTCCTTCTCCTCATATCGAGACCACCTCGATCTTTGAACACTTCATCCACACAAAACTTAACAGAAAACTGGTAAGATCCGTTAGTATAATAAAGCAAATTACTACTTTAAGTACTATTGCAAACCCATTCATATTTTATATTTTCATTATCCCTGCTGTATTATAACTTCTCCATGGCTTATACCACCGATAAAATCGATAGTTTCATCAAAACAAGCAAAACAATGCATCAAAAACAGAATATGTCTTAAACAGGGCAGTCTGTAGTAATCTGAACTTTGACCATACTTCTGTAACTCCAAAAATTCTGCAAAAATAGGACGAAATAAACATTTTGTATAGGAATAATGTGTAAAAAAAATCGGAAAATTTTGACATTCCAGTAAAAAATGTAAATTCATGCACTACAGCCAAAGTTTCTGTTTTCACACCGCACATACCAACAAGCAATCTAATCATCCTAAAGGAAAATCTTGGCACATTTTTTTATAATACAATGGATTTGTACAAGGGGATAATTATTTTTGTTGAAAAGTTTCTGTGATTCAAGATTCACAAAGTTTCCATGGGCATGAACAAAGTTCAAGGAATTCCCCCACTTTCACGATGTTCGTCTCTCTCACTTTCACCTTTCTTTTTGTGAAGTTTTAGGTTCCCCTCTATATTTTTTTGTTTTTAAACTTTATAAAAGCACTCAATAGAATAAAATGACTCTCTAAAACTTTCGGGTTGTCTCCCTGGCAGCGCTTTCTTTAAAGCCATTAAGCTAGGCATAAAGTGCTCAAGTAATGGATCCACCCGGATCCCAAGGCATATCAAAGGCAATTTTAATTAACAATTATTTGTAATTTAGTTGTGAGCACAAAGCAACATATATCATGCAATGACGAAGTCTAACTCTCTTCCTATGCATCGACATGTCATAAAAGAACAATTCATGCACATCAAGTAAAGGCCAATGCATAGTATAAACAATTTCTTGCAATTTTATCGTATTGGAAACATAAAGAGGTGGAGATGTAGTTCCTCTCTCATAATAATCGCAAGTTGGAGCAGCAAGCACATGCATATTATATTCATCAAAATCATCATGTGTAGTAGCAAAACGCAACCCATCAATATAATCCTTAATAAGAGCAAACTTCTCCGATATAGTGTAGTTGGGAGAATTCAAAAAGATAATAGGACTATCATGTGTGGGTGCAATAGCAACAATTTCATTCTTAACATAAGGAACTATAGCAAGTTCATATCCATAAGCATAATTCATATTGGCATCTTGGCCACAGGCATAGCAAGCATCAAGTTCATCAAAAAGGGATATTTCAAAAGAATCCACGTGATCATAGCAATTATCATAGCATTCATCCTTCGGTATGTGCAAAGGGTAATTAACTAATGTATGAGTTGAAGAGTTACTCTCATTAGAAGTGGGCACAGGTAGCTAATCCACTCTTCCTCCTTTTGTTCTTCGCTCTCCTCCTCATTTTTTCATCTAATGAGCTCACAGTTTCAGCAATTTCTTCTTCCATAGATTCCTGCAAAATATTAGTCTCTTCCAAGGCAGCGGTCATTCTTTCAATAAATTCTTTAACATAAGCATTAGAAGCATCGTTTTCATAGCAATATTTGAGTACGGCAAAATTTTCAAACTTGTAAAGAGTAGCATCACACTTTTCAATCAAAGAAGCAATTTCATAGGCATCCTTAAAAGCAACAAATTCTTCAATTCGTCCAATATCATAATAACAATAGGCTTCCTTGGCATAAGAAGATAGTATTTCATTATCATTAAACACACATTGGTAGGGAAGGTGTTTTTTAGTTTCTTCAGAACAACAAGTAAAATCATAAATTTCACATAGATTCCAAGCACAACAATACAAACTATTAATATGATGCCACAAAAGTTTCCCTTTTTGAGATAAGCGGTGTCGCACAAAATAAGCATGCTCATTTAATGATTTTCCCTCAACTAAGCTAGTTGGGTTTTCAGCACGAGCACAAATGGATCGAAGATGATCCAATTAATATTCTTCGATAGTACGGAACACTAGTGGTTCATCAACTTTTGGAACAACAAGTACATCTAATTTTTTGTATTTTGCGTTTCCTACCCATATATAAAGATAGAAAACAAGAGAACAAAATAAAAACTACTTAGTGATAAAGCACACAAGCATACACGAGAATATTCACCCGACGCTATTGCTCCCCGACAACGGCGCTAGAAAAAGGTCTTGATAACCCACAAGTGTAGGGGATCGCTTGTAGCCTTTTTCGATAAAACAATAGTGTCAAACCCTATGAGGAGGTAAAGGTAGAACAAATATTCCCTCAAGTTCTATCGACCACTGATACAACTCTACGTACACTTTAATGTTTGCTTTACCTAGAACAAGTATGAAACTATTTTGTAGGTTATAGGATAGTTTGCATGAATAAAACTAGAAGTACTTTGCGGGAATAAAACTGCGAGTAAATTGCAAGATAATAAAAGTTAGTTGTTTAGCAGAAAGCTTTTGTCAAACAAGAAGGTTGTTTGTCCCTATGCAATTTATAACTAGACCGGTAATCATTATTGCAATTTTATATGAGGGAGAGGCCTGAGCTAACATACTTTCCATACTTGGATCATATGCACTTATGATGGGAACTCTAGCAAGCATCCGCAACTACCAACGATCATTAAGGTAAAACCCAACCATAGCATTAAGTATCTAGTCCTCTTTACTCCCATACGCAACAACCCACCTACTCAGGTCTGTGCTTCTGTCACTCACGCCACCCCCCATAAGCAATCATGAACATATTGCAACACCCTACAGCGGGGATCCCTCACGTTTGCGCGACACTGAGGGCACCATAGGACAGCACCAAAATAAAACATACAACTCATACCAACCACGATCATCAATTAGCCCATAGGACAAAACGGATCTACTCAAGCATCATAGGATAGCCACATATCATTGGGAAATAATATATGGAGTTGAACACCATGTTTAAGTAGAGATTACAGCGGGGAAGAGAGGTGTTACACCGCTGCATAGAGGGGGGGAGAGTTGGTGTTAACGGTGGTGAAGTTGTTGGTGTAGATCGCCATCACGATGATTGCCCCCGCGATGTTCTGGCGCCACCGGGAGAGAGGGGGTGAGAGCCCCCCCTCCTTATTCTTCTTCCTTGGCCTCCCCCCTAGATGGGAGGAGAGTTCACCCTCTGGTCCATGGCCTCCATGGCGTCGGAGTGGCAGGAGCCCCTCCGAGATTGGATCTCCCTCTATGTTCTCTTCTGTTTCACGTTTCTGTTTTCTGACTGAAAACCGTTTCTTATATTCCCGGAGATCCGTAACTCCGATTGTGCTGAGTTTTAACACGATTTTTTTTCCGGATATAAGCTTACTTGCTCCCGTAGTAGAGCTCCAACCGACTTAAGAGGAAGCCACGTTACACCACCACGCGCCTGGGCCCTGGGCACGCCCTGGTGTCTCGTGGTGGCTGTGGGCCTCGTTTTGCATTGATTCCACCTCTCAAAAATCACAAATATTCCAAAATAATTCTCCGTAAATTTTTATCGCATTTGCACTTCGTTTGGTATGGATATTCTGCGAAACAAAAAACATGGAACAAACAGGAACTGGCACTGGGTACTGGATCAATATGTTAGTCCAATAAATCATATAAAATGTTGCCAAAAATATGTGAAAGTTGTATAATATTGGCATGAAACAATAAAAAATTATAGATCCGACGGATACGTATCAACAAGCCACATAAAATTTGCAACAACAAAGTAGAGGACGTTTAACTTGTTTTTACAGGGCAGGTTGCACTACTGCAGGAAGATCCAAAGACGAGACATCAATGAAAGACCCTTCGACGAAACTATGTGCGATGCATGAATCGCCAACGGTGCAGTTCAAGCTTCGTCGCTAATAACACGAACTTTGTGCGATGGTGGATCCATCAAATACGATTCAGAAAATAGTTACGTGTGCGATCTACCGCAGACAGTTTATTCTTATGAATTGTTTGTGATTAGCGAAGATAACAGAAACGGTTATCAAAACTACATACGTGTGCAAAGTACGGCATATAGTTCACTCAGATAAATTATTTGCGCTGATCCAACACAACACAAACGGGTTAGCATAAGAAGGCGTGTGTGTTGTTGGCAGACGGTTAATGTATTTTAATTGTCAACGATTGATGAAATCATTACCGACGCTATGTAGGGAAGTGCAGTTTGCCCGTATTAATATCGCTGACATTTTATTATTATTACCCGTCTGCCAGCGCATCATCCCTTCTTCCTCTCTCACGTCTTGTCACCACGTTTTCGCCCGAGGATCCCAGTACTGCATGTTTCGGCACCGCACAGGCGTTTCTTTTGGCCACGTTCCCGCGCAAGCTTCCACATAGGTTTCCCGCCAGAAGCGAATGAGCATAAAAGCTGGCGCGCGACATACGCGGATGCACACCTAGCGCAGCCTAGCCCGTCTACCAAGCATGCGAACCCGACCAAGTGCCACCTCTACCATCAACCTCCACGACGATGAAAACGATCCGGTACAGGAGAAACGCCCTGCCGAGGCCGATGGCGTGCCCGACCACACGCCGGACAACGCTATGCTGCGCATCATCGCAAGGGTTGAGCAGACCCTTGGCGCGGGGTGCGGCAGCGCCACCGAGCAACATAGCCGCCTCACCGCTGAGAGGCTGCAGCGCGCCGCACAAGAAGATCATCGGTGGTGCTCAGTAGAGCAAAACGTGTGCGTCCATGACGAGAGGGCAAGGCGCGCAACACAGCAAGACCGATGGAGGGGCGCAGAGCGAGAGGCACAGCGCGAGGCAGAGCAAGAGCGATTCCATCCCCGCTTGCTTGTTGTCCCACCCGACATGAGGACGTTGCAGTTGTGTCCACGACACGTCAGTAGCCCAATTTCTTGCCAAGAATGGGCAGCGGCCGTCTGCTCGGTACTTGCACGAGAGCTCGGCCGCACCGTACTTGCACCGGACGCCTGCTGCGCCGTACGCATGGGTCACGCCATTCGCCTTGTCTGCGGCCCCCTCGTTGTCGACGGGCTGGTCAGTAGGCTCCAGCGACTCCTTGGCCCAGGTGTCCAGCGGCGAGCAGTAGTGTGGGATCACTAGAAGAGTGTCTAGAGGGGGGGGGGGTGAATAGACTACTAGCAGGAATTTAAAACCTAACCTTTTCCCAAGTTAATTGATTGGTAGATTTTAACAATTATAGCAAGTCAAGCACACACTACACATGCAAGTCAACAAGTATGGCAGCGGAAATTAAAGACATTGCACATGAAGTAAAGAGTTGAGATAGGGAGATCAAACGCATGAGGGACACAAAGATTTTTCCCGTGGTTCCGATAGGTGGTGCTATCGTACGTCCACGTTTATGGAGTCTTCAACCCACGGAGGGTAACGGTCGCGAGAGTCTACGGAGGGCTCCACCCATAAGGGTCCACGAAGTAGCAACCTTGACTATTCCATAACGGCTTCCGTCCACGAAGGACTAGCCTCACTATGGGTAGATCTTCACGAAGTAGGCGATCTCCTTGCCCTTACAAACTTCTTGGTTCAACTCCACAACACGAAGTAGGAGGCTCCCAAGCGACACCTAACCAATCTAGGAGGCACCACCCTCCAAAAGGTAATAGGCTTGGCAATGTCGATGAACTCCTTGCTCTTGTACTTCAAGATGATAGACTCCTCAACACACAATCACTCTCTCACAGATTTGGCTTGGTGGAAGAGATGGGATTGGTGGAAAGCAACTTGGGGAGGCTAGAGATCAAGATTCATATGGTTGGAATGGAATAGCATGATCTCAACACATGAGTAGGTGGCTCTCTATCATAAAATATGATGGGGCAAGTATGGAATAGTTCTGAGTGCTTCACCTTCGAGTATGTGGTGGTGAAGGGGTATATATAGGCATCTCCAAAAATCCAACCGTTACACCTAAAATGACCAACTCGGTGACACCGATGTGTGAATCTCGGTGGTACCGAAGTGACCAAAAGGCAGTAACTTTTGACTCTCGGTGAGACCGATATATAAAACTCGGTTGCACCGATTAGGTGACCAACGGTCAGATTGCCCAATCTCGGTGACGCCGATTCAACAAACTCGGTGGTACCGATTTTGTGAATCGAGGTAACAGAAAGTTGGCAACCCAAACTCGGTGGCACCGAAGCAGAATCGGTTGCACCGAAAGGTTAGGGTTTGGCTTAGGTCTGTTTGAGTATGGGAATCGGTGGCACCGAGTGGAAAGTGTTGGTTGCACCGCTTTTGGATATTTGACTTTGGACAGACTTTTGTGAAAGAGCTTGTGGGTGTTTTTGGTGACTATCACTTGTGCGCGTATGAGCATTTTGTTCACCAACAGTACCTTACCCCCTTTTAATAGTATTGGCTTTCCTATGGACTCAAAGTGATTTCTCACAAAGTAAAATGTAGAGTCCTCTTGCTTTAAGCTTTGCCAATCCATTTCCTTGCATCTTGGGGTATTTCCACAGTCCTTTTGCCAACCCATCTCTCCATGGACTTTTATCTGAAATACACTAGGTAAAAGTATTAGTCCAAGAGACAATGTATGTTGTCATGAATTATCAAAACCACCAAGGGAGCACATTGTGCTTTCAATCTCCCCCTTTTTGGTAATTGATGACAACATACAATCAAAGCTTCAAATAATGATATGCATGGATATAATGAAGACTTTGAGAGACACATGACTTAGATTTGCTCCCCCTAAATGTGTGCAATCCCTTTAAAGGATAGTTGCTTTGGAATGCATGGACACACATGTAGTAGAAGGGATATAATGAGTCATGTGTATCTTGGCTATATGCATCAAATATATACATGAATGAGATGTATCCTTGTTCAAGACTTCACTCTTGCAAACAATATGTGCAAGAAGCAAGAGATCATCTTGATCAAAGATATGATGCTTATACTTACCTTGAGTTCTTGAGCATTCTTATAGTAGAAACACACTTGAGAAAACAGTGTTAGGAAACACAAGAGTATTCTACTAATCAACAAGGCAACAGAACTCAAAAGTACCAAGATATGGAGAACATATGGAAGATAGTATTCCTTAAGATTGATATGTCTCCAAAATCATTTAGAGCTTTCTCCCCTTAGATATGAAAATAGTAGATCATCCTCTCCCCCTGAATCTTAGCATGTAGATATTGGGATTGGATAGGGTGAGAAAAGTCTAACATGAGTAGTCAAATGAAATAACATCTTTTCTTCCAAACATATTTTTCTCCCGAACAGAACATATTTTTCTCCCCCTACTTTTGTATTCTCACCTTGTCTATATGAGTATAAGATTGGATATCTCCTCTCCCCCTTGATTATATCTCCCCCTTTGCATAAGCACGTATCTCCCCCTTTAGCATTGAAGCTTTGGTATTTCTCCCCCTTTGGCATTAATTTCCAAAAAGGTCATTCACAGGGTTAGATACAGGGATCATTGATAAGAAGGGATCCTTGAGAACAAGGGTCATTGAATGTAGGGATCATAGAAAAGAAAATTGAGGGAATCATTGAAAATAATTTCTCTCCCTTTGGTTGATCTGAGAGCTTGTAAGACTTCTCCTCCTTTAAGTTAGGGATCCTTGAATAAAGAATTTCTGCCCCTAATTTTTTTAAAGACATTACTTGTAAGATCATTAAAGAAACACAGATTTAGAGACGAAATCATATCGGTGACTCCGATACAAACATTCTGGTGGTATTGAGATGTTGTTTTGCAACTCATCTGCTAAATCGGTAGAACCGAGTTATATGTATCGGTGGCTCCGAGGCTAAAACAGAAACTTGGCAAAGTTTGGAAACTTGCAAATGAATTCAGAAAACTTTTAACAAAGTGTCAAAAGAGAAATTTTCAAAGGGAATGCAATTTTTTTTACAAAAGGATATCAACTAGAGAAGATTTGAGTGGTTCTAAGAAATCTTGCAAATAGAGAATGAGCCACACAAGATTCTTAACTAGATGATGGGCGGTGACTGGGTCACCTATATTAGAGTATATTGACTTAGGAGCCAAGCAAGAATACATGATCATAGGTCATACTCAATGTTAAGCTCAAAATGGGATTACCATTTTTCGATTAAGCATTTTAATGTTTTCATATCACTTGAGTTGCTTTAGCTCATGACTTGGAGTAAAGCCTTTTCAAGGATATGAGTACATACCTTTGAGTGATGTTGATGACGTGGCTTGTAGGTGAACTTGTTGAGGATGCTCGAGGTTGATGAAGATCATCTTGAGTTGGGAGCAATCCTTCTCGTTTTAGTTCACTTGGCACCTACATAGGTTAGTCAAGCAAGGAAGAACATGATATGACACAATACCAATTGTGAAGTATAAATATATGTCAAGGATATGTTCTTGTGGTCTTCTTCCTTCCATCAACAAGAGAGGTTGTGGATACTTGTTCATGACAAGATTGGTTATGATTGGAGTTGTTGGCAATCTTGTGGAATGAAGTTCTTCCAAGTACCTACAAAATGTTAGATGCAATGCAAGGGTGCATAGAATTCCATGGTATAAGAAAACATGTAAAAAGTATCATGGAAATATCAAGTAAGCTCATGCCCTTGCATGCAACCGAGTGAGTCTAGCTCAAGTTTGAAGCATCAATGATGTTCAACTCACTCCTCAAATAACAAAATGTTTTCTCATCAAGTGGCTTAGTAAAGATATCGGCCAATTGCTTGTTAGTGCGAACATGCCTAAGATCAATATCTCCTTTGGCAACATGATCACGAATGAAATGATGTCTAACTTGAATATGTTTAGTTCGAGAATGTTGCACAGGATTATGACCAATTTTAATAGCACTTTCATTGTCACAAAGTAATGGAACATTTTTAACATGGATTCCATAATCCTTAAGCGTTTGTGTCATCCATAGTAATTGTGCACAACACGATCCGGCAGCAATATACTCAGCTTCGGAAGTAGATAGAGATACCGAGTTTTGTTTCTTGGAGGACCAAGACACAAGAGATCTACCCAAAAATTGACAAGTACCCGAGGTGGATTTTCTATCAACCTTGTCACCGGCATAGTCCGAATCGGAATAGCCAACAAGGTTAAAGTAAGATCCCTTGGGATACCAAATGCCAAAGTTTGGTGTTTGTATCAAATATCTCACAATACGTTTCACGACCAAAAGATGACACTCTTTAGGTGCAGCTTGATATCTAGCACACATGCAAACACTAAGCATAATATCGGGACGGGAGGCACATAGATATAGCAATGAACCAATCATAGATCGATAAACATTTTGATCAACCGGTTCGTCCTCCTTGGTAAGATCAACATGTCCACTAGTAGGCATAGGAGTTTTCATACCTTTGCACTCCTGCATGTTGAACTTCTTGATCAAGTCCTTGGTATACTTAGTTTGAGAGATGAAAGTTCCTTCTCTCGTTTGCTTGATTTGCAAACCAAGAAAGAATTTAAGCTCACACCTCATGGACATCTCATACTTCTCGGACATCAACCTTCCAAATCTTTCACTAAATTGTTGGTTAGTAGATCCA
This sequence comes from Elymus sibiricus, assembly GCA_039707655.1. Lineage (NCBI taxonomy): Eukaryota > Viridiplantae > Streptophyta > Magnoliopsida > Poales > Poaceae > Elymus > Elymus sibiricus. Next base: position 86,242,921 of record CM077663.1, read on the forward strand.
AAGATAATATCATCCACATAGATTTGGCACACAAATAATTCACCATTAACTCTCTTAGTGAATAAGGTTGCGTCAATTTTACCAATTTCAAAACCTTTTTCAATGAGAAACTTCGTTAAGCATTTGTACCAAGTACGAGGGGCTTGCTTAGGACCATAAAGGGCTTTACGAAGCTTGTAAACATGATTAGGTTTCTTAGGATTCACAAAACCAGGTGGTTGCTTAACATAAACCTCTTCTTCAATCTCACCATTTAAACAGGCACTTTTAATGTCCATTTGATAAAGCGTGATATCATGGTGATTTCCATAAGCAAGAAGAATGCGAATAGCTTCAAGTCTAGCGACGGGGGCGCAGGTCTCACTGTAGTCCATACCTTCGACTTGCGTATATCCTTGGGCTACGAGACGTGCCTTGTTGCGTACGACTTGACCGTCTTCGTCTTGCTTGTTCCAAAACACCCATTTGGTTCCGATGATGTTGTGCTCATCCTTGGGCTTCTCCACGAGTGTCCACACTTCGTTCCTTTCGAAGTTGTGAAGCTCTTCATGCATCGCGTTCACCCAATCCGGGTCTTCAAGAGCTTGTTCTACCTTCAAGGGTTCAATGCTAGAGATGAAAGAATAATGCTCACAAAAGTTAGCTAGGCGAGTTTTAGAGCGAGTGATTCTCCCTGTTTGTATATCACCAAAGATTTGGTTTAGAGGATGGTTCTTGGTCACTTGTGCTCGAAATCGGGGTAGCTTTGGCTTGTTGGATGGTGGAGATTCTTCTTCATCATCATCTCCTTCATCTTTGTTGTTGTCGAAGGTGTCGTTCCCTCGAGGTGGTGGTGAAGGAGGTTGTGGTGGATCTTCATGATGTACTTCCTCCTCTTCATCATATTGTCGTGTACCACTTGTGGATGCCTCCATGTTGTGTTGAGGTTCACTTTGACGTGAAGTAGGGGCTTCCACTTGAGTTGATGAAGTACTTTCCTTCACCTCCATGGGACGAATCTTGCCGATGGACAAGTCTTGGATAGCTTCCGAAGGATCCTTATCACCTACGTCATTTGGCAATTGTTCGACTTGCGAACCATTAGATTCATCAAACTTCACATCTACCGTCTCTTCAACTTTTCGAGTGAAGTTGTTGTAGACACGGTATGAGTGAGAGTTCGATCCATAACCGAGTAGGAATCCTTCATGAGATTTAGGAGCAAATTTAGTACGACGATGCTTATCAAGAATGTAGCACTTTGAGCCGAATACCCGAAAGTATCCAACTTGGGTTTGTTACCGGTGAGTAGCTCGTATGCCGTTTTACCGAGAAGCTTGTGCAAGTAAAGTCGGTTTGTGGCATGACATGCTGTTTCCACGGCTTCTGCCCAAAAGTGTCTTGGTGTCTTGTATTCGTCGAGCATCGTTCTTGCCATCTCAATAAGCGTCCGGTTCTTCCTCTCAACAACTCCATTTTGTTGAGGTGTGTACGTAGCCGAGAACTCATGTGAAACACCTTCTTCATCAAGAAAGGTATCCACATGGGTGTTCTTGAACTCTGATCCGTTATTGCTCCGAACCATCTTGATCTTCACTTCAAATTGATTTTGCGCTTTGCGAACGAAGTTCTTGAAGATCTTTTGCACCTACGACTTATCATCAAGGAAGAATACCCACGTAAATCTGGAAAAATCATCAACTATAACTAGACCATAGGAATTTCCACCGAGACTCTTGTAAGCATTGGGACCAAAAAGATCCATGTGAAGTAACTCGAGTGGTCTCCTAGTAGTCATGATATTCTTAACGGGGTGACTTCCACCTACTTGCTTTCCAGCTTGACAAGCACTACAAAGTCTATCTTTGTCAAAGATAACATCTTTAACACCAAGTATATGATCACCTTTGATAAGCTTGTCTAAGTTACGCATGCCAACATGTCCTAGTCTTCTATGCCAAAGCCAACCTTTAGAAGAATTTGCAATAAGACAAGTACGAGGTTTCGATCTCTTAGTGAAATCGACAATGTATAGATCACCTCTATGGAAACCGGTAAAGACCATTTTGTGATTATCTTGACGAAACACTTGGCAATCTACTTTCGTGAATAGCACATTAATACCAAAGTCGGCAAGTCTAGATACGGAAAGAAGATTGTAGCCAAGGGATTCAACTAGCATAACATTTTGAAGAGAGCTATCATGGGATATGGCCACCTTACCAAGACCAAGTACCTTACCCTTGGAGTTGTCTCCAAATGTTACGTACCTTCGCGGTCCATGGTTTGGTGTGATCTCTTCAAACATTTCTCTATCTCCGGTCATATGATCAGTGCATCCGCTATCGAGAATCCATTCTTTTCCTCCAGACACGTAATCCTTGAAGTTTGCCATAAGACTTAGATTCTTCATGATCTTCTCATACTCGATGTCGAATAACTCAAATTCATCATAGTAGCCATGTTCCACATTGTCATCATCAAGTGGGAAATCCTCGTCACAAAGAACAAGAGATTCGTTAGGATTGTGATCATGACAATGTTCAAGATTATGAATTCGAATGGCTTCAACAATGATGTTGCTTATGGTTATGACATCTCCTTGGCACGCATGAGGTCTCTAAGCTCAAATAGATAGTCATCAAACTTGGGATTACTAGGCATCATTTTGTGAAAGGCAATAGTTTTATGAAGAATTTCATCAAGATTACTCAATGAATAACTTGGATATCGTTTCTCCAAGTCATTCCACAAAGTGTAAGCACATTCAAAATTCTTCATTTGATTAAACACATTTCTAGGCAAAGCTCTAACAATGAGATTAACAGTCCTAAGATTGCATAGCATATCGATTTCCTCTTCGTGTGTGGGATGTAAAGGATCAATGGGAGGAACATAGGGGCTCTTAACATATTTGCTCAATTGAAACTCATTAAATAGCTCAAGCATCAAAGTTTTCCATTGACTATAGTACTCTCCATCAAGAATAGGCACTCTACAACTCAAACTCCCTATACTAGACACATCCATCTTCCTCCACGGCGATTAAACCGAAGCAATGGAGACCAATGCTCTGATACCAATTGTGGGATCACTAGAAGAGTGTCTAGAGGGGGGGTGAATAGACTACTAGCAGGAATTTAAAACCTAACCTTTTCCCAAGTTAATTGATTGGCAGATTTTAACAATTATAGCGAGTCAAGCACACCCTACACATGCAAGTCAACAACTATGGCAGCGGAAAGTAAAGACATTGCACATGAAGTAAAGAGTTGAGATAGGGAGATCAAACGCATGAGGGGCACGAAGATTTTTCCCGTGGTTCCGATAGGTGGTGCTATCGTACGTCCACGTTTATGGAGTCTTCAACCCACGGAGGGTAACGGTCGCGAGAGTCCACGGAGGGCTCCACCCATAAGGGTCCACGAAGTAGCAACCTTGACTATTCCATAACGGCTTCCGTCCACGAAGGACTAGCCTCACTATGGGTAGATCTTCACGAAGTAGGCGATCTACTTGCCCTTATAAACTTCTTGGTTCAACTCCACAACACGAAGTAGGAGGCTCCCAAGCGACACCTAACCAATCTAGGAGGCACCCCCCTCCAAAAGGTAATAGGCTCGACAATGTTAATGAACTCCTTGCTCTTGTGCTTCAAGATGATAGACTCCTCAACACACAATCACTCTCTCATAGATTTGGCTTGGTGGAAGAGATGGGATTGGTGGAAAGCAACTTGGGGAGGCTAGAGATCAAGATTCATATGGTTGGAATGGAATGGCATGATCTCAACACATGAGTAGGTGGCTCTCTATCAGAAAATATGATGGGGCAAGTATGGAATAGTTCTGAGTGCTTCACCTTCGAGTATGTGGTGGTGAAGGGGTATATATAGGCATCTCCAAAAATCCAACCGTTACACCTAAAATGACCAACTCGGTGACACCGATGTGTGAATCTCGGTGGTGCCGAAGTGACCAAAAGGCAGTAACTTTTGAATCTCGGTGAGACCGATATATAAAACTCAGTTGCACCGATTAGGTGACCAACGGTCAGATTGCCCAATCTCGATGATGCCGATTCAACAAACTCGGTGGTACCGATTTTGTGAATCAAGGTAACAGAAAGTTGGCAACCCAAACTCGGTGGCACCGAAGCAGAATCGGTTGCACCGAAAGGTTAGGGTTTGGCTTAGGTCTGTCTGAGTATGGGAATCGGTGGCACCGAGTGGAAAGTGTTGGTTGCACCGCTTTTGGATATTTGACTTTGGACAGACTTTTGTGGAAGAGCTTGTGGGTGTTTTTGGTGACTATCACTTGTGCACGTATGAGCATTTTGTTCACCAACAGTACCTTACCCCCTTTTAATAGTATTGGCTTTCCTATGGACTCAAAGTGATTTCTCACAAAGTAAAATGTAGAGTCCTCTTGCTTTAAGCTTTGCCAATCCATTTCCTTGCATCTTGGGGTATTTCCACAGTCCTTTTGCCAACCCATCTCTCCATGGACTTTTATCTGAAATACACTTGGTAAAAGTATTAGTCCAAGAGACAATGTATGTTGTCATGAATTATCAAAACCACCAAGGGAGCACATTGTGCTTTCAAGTAGAAGAAAATGGACGTCGCATCCTCGAGATGGTTATCTCCGACGAAATAGCCAGCTTGGAGCTCGAGATCACGCTCCAGCTGTACCGCGAGCGTGTAAACCGCATGGATGAACGCCTGACTGAGTTCAGGCAGAGCCAAGAGCTTTCGTAGGTTAGTGTGCTAGTCATGGACGCGTTTTATTTTGTTGAATCATTTCAATGTCAATCCCAATCCTGGACAACAATCGTAGTATAGATATGTTTCTATGTGTGAATGATTTATGTTCTATTGTTATGTTTCAATATGTGACAGCTAGAGTCTAGAGACAGAAAATCAGTACAAAAACAAATAGAAATGTGAAACTAATAATATATATTAATTGTTCAATAGCTCATTGCAGACATGATACATACATATACGTGGTGATAGTACTTAACTAATACGTACAATGAATAAAAACTAAACTAATAATAACCCCTCCTTGAGCGGGGAGCAGTAAAGTGGCAGCCTCTCGCCAACAGCTCCCTGGTGTGCGGTGGCTTCCCAACGCAGAGTGAGTTTGCCACCTCCTACGCCTCGGAGCGCTTGACGTGTCGATCAGCCTCTTGCTGGTGGAGGCACGCGACCATGCAGGACATTTCACTGGGCGCCCACCGGAGCTCTTTGGCGGTGGCACACTCAAGCCTATCGGCCCACGCCCACGCAGCGGTGAGGGACCTAGCGCCTCTTGCTTTCATTGCGTGGTACCGGCCGTCTTCGTACACCTCCACCACTCATCGACACGCCCGCTGCCAAAGCTTCAGCTCCTCCTTTTCCGATGCGGCACTAAGGGCATCCCAGGCCGCGAGGTCCCTGGCGCGCTCCTGAGCCCGCTCCTTCTTGAATGCAACCTGTCTGGCTCTCTCAGCCAGCGGCAGCGTCTTCCACAAAGCCAGATTGTACTTGCCCCAAAACTAATCTTCAGTTGGGGGGTCTGGCGTGACCTCGTCTGGGGGCGCGAAGGGGTCCTCCTCGTCGCTGCATTTCGCCCTGTCCTCACGGGGTGGCGCCTCCTCCTCTGCTTGTGCATAGACCGGCCACGCCATGTGTCGTGGTATTTTCATGGCAGATGTCCTCATAGGACTTGATCTCGAAGCCATCGCGTAAGTAGCAGACCGAAGGGGTTAAACGAGGAACACGGAAGGCAAGGTTTACCCAGGTTCGGCCCCTCTCGTGGAGGTAAAAGCCTACTCCTGCTAGATGTATTGAAGATCTCGATTACAAGGGTTTTGGAACTTGTCTAGCCCTAGCTCTCGAAAGGTTTCAACGTGATCTCTCTAGCCCCAGGGCTCCCCCTCTATATATAGGCGGAGGTCCGGGGCTTACATAAGAGTCCGGGTCGGGATAGTAATCCGAGCCCAACTCTCCTTTACTTGTTTCCTAAGTTATACCTCGAGGCGGTTTGCACATACCGCCTCTCACGGCGGGTCTTGGGCCGGCCCTTCCTTGGGCGGCTCTTCTTCTGGGCCTCTTGAGAACGCTCCGGCCCAACTAGCCTATCTTCAATAAAGATCCCCAGAGCCCGGCCCTAAACGGGCGGGTCTCACCGAAAGATATTTCCCTGACATTAGCCCTCAGGTTGACTTGAACTGGTTCTGGACAACCTTGTCTTCATACAAAACTGTCTTTGACATTTGGCGAGTCTCCGCAGAACCCGCCACTTCTGAATATTTCTTAATTGTTTTTCTTTTAAACCTGTTCGCCTTGTGACGTCACCGAATCTTCAAAACGGATATTTCCATGACATCATCCATATCTCAAATGAATCGATTAGGCATGAAAATCGGGGCGTCGGGGTACTGTAGATCCATAATTTCCGCCCCGACTCTTGAGCGTCCCATCCTCTTATAAATACCCCCTCGGGTCATTACTTTATCATTTCCTCGTCTTCTTCCTCCTGCCGCCCGAACCGTCGCATCCTTGCGCCACCTCTCGAGCTCGCCGGCTACTGGAAGGAGAAGCAGCCCCGACGCACCGCCGTCGCCCGTCCACAACCGCGCTGCGCCGCCGTCAATCCAGGTAATCCCTGTCCCTTTTCATCTCTCTTAGGGTTCCGCCATTGTAGAGCTTCAACTCCACCTCGGCTTCTCCGTGGCTGCCGTCGCCGGCCTCATCTTAAGGCTTCCTCGGCATAGAAACGGCGTCGTTGAACTCCCCTTTATCCCAGGAATCAAATCTGCGTTAGAATAGATCTAAGAAAATCCATCAGTGATGACTTGCTGCGGCTGGACGAACAGTAGCATGAACTACTCTTTTCCTTATTTTTACAGGCTTCTTGATCCAAAATTTCACCTTCCTCGGTAGAAAACTGTTATCAAAGGCTTAGTAAAAAATTTCACCTCGCCAAGCAGCTCTCACTTGTGGCGACTTATGTAAGCCGCCGTATATATTCAATGATTTCTCCAACCATATGTCTCAGGCCCTAGGAACATAATCCAACTGCCGTCTTTCATTTCTTGTAACATCCCTTACTTTGTGCCGAAAGCCGCTAATTCAATTCCTTGCTCCCTTAACTAGGATGACAAAGAAAACAATTGAATGCAACTGGGTTCCTTCTGAGATCACCAAAGATTTTCTCAAAAATGCCATTCAGACAGGCATACTGAAAGGGGCTACCAACACCCGACATGGAAGAGGCGAATGTCCCCCAACGCCTAAAGAAGGAGAAGTTATTATATTCCTTGATCATGTGGAGAGGGGATTTTCCCCTCCCGGCTCCAAGTTCTTTAGGGACCTTCTGAACTTCTATGGATTGCACCCACAAGATCTTTCCCCCAATTCAATTGTCAACATGAGCCAGTTTGCAGTGATATGTGAAGCTTATCTTCAGATAGAACCTACAGTTCTATTGTTTCGGGAATGCTTCTATGTCAACAAACAAACTGAAACCGCCCAAGGCCGTCATCAAGAGCTTGGTGGCGTTTCTTTCCAGAAACGACGAGGAGTCACCTTCCCCGGAGCTGATCTGCTAAGCCACCCCAAGGGCTGGGGCAAGTCTTGGATATACTGTAAGGCGCCTGTTCCTGAAGGAGAACACCCATTGTCGGGTTTCAGGCCAGGGCGCTTGGATCACAAAAAGAAATACCCTCCCAGGCCTACACCCGCGGAACAAGCAGAGCTGAAACCTTGGATGGATAAGATATCTGCCTTGGCCGCCAATGGCCTAGAAGGTGCCGATTTAATCCGTTGGTGGCTATCATGGAAAATCCAGCCACTGAGTCTCCAGAGTAAACTGATGCATGAATACTCCGGCTTACAGGATCCACAAAGGATCAGCGCTACAGACATCTCCTTGTCATCTGTAATCAATTAGATGAGAATTATTGTTAACTTGCCAGACAAATACACTGGCGAGTTTGGATTGGCGCCTTTCACCAGTACTAACCCGCCACCAGCAGTAAGAAACTTTCAAGCAATCTTTCATTTTTCTGCTTAAACTTTCATATCATGAAAACCTTTTCTCTGATAAACCACAGGCGGATAGCTCCTTCTGGCAAGCGAGGCCGATGTTGAAAGAAATAGCTACGAAGGGCCAGAAGAAGACGGGAAAAAAAACCGTCGCTAAGAAGAAGAAGCAGAATACCATCAATCCTTTAGAGGTGGATCCGTCCATCTTAGAATCCTCTAAAGATGAGTCAGAGGCAAGTATATAACTTGAATCAATCTGTCTTTCATCTGCAACTTTCTGCTAATAATTTTAATCTGTAACTTTCCAGGACGAAGAAGAAGAAGAAGACCAGGATGAAACTGAGGTAACTTCGACCTTGTCTGACTTCGACATTTGTAACCCTAAGAAAAACAGAGTAGCTGTGAGAAAATACCCTTTTTCTCATCCTTTTGCTCGTTTGGACCCAAATTATTCATGGAAGACGTCTCAGCACGCCGAGCTCCGCCAAACTGATTGTGGCGGCTCTAGGACTGGTACGGGCGGGTCTGACGCCGATGCGGGCGGCTCTCATAAGCGCCCTCGTGAGGTACTTCTTCACCCGACTCTTCTGTTTCCCAAAGCCGGCTTGTTTAAACGACCTCTTAATCCCGAAGATCCAGACTATTAGGACACATCCTCTGATGATGACGCCTCAGAGTCGCCAGATACGACTTTTGTTATTAAAGCAGGGTAAAGATATGATCACCCTTATTCTCACTCCTCTTACATAAAGCAAAAGATAGTAGTTATTGAGATCTTTGTCGAAAATGCAGGGTTACCTCCAAGAAACTAAAACCCACAACTTCTGCCTCATCTCCGCCTCCTGAAGGTTCTGAAGACCCGGCCAAAGACACAGAGGAAAGGGCCAATGATCCTCCTCTGCCAGATGTTTCCACCGCTCCAGAAACTCAGGTTTCTTTAGAACCAGAGATGGCAGCGCCGGCTGATAACATTGAACAACAGCCGGATACTATTATCCCCTCCTTTGATATTGAAGAGGGTACTGTTGCTACTGCCACTGCCACCGCCCCAGACTCGTCGGCGGCTTTGGGCAAATCTTCCTTTGAAGCCATGTCTTCTAAAGAGAAGAATAAATTAGATCTCTCCTCCTTGGAGAGCACTGATTTAAATGATCTTCATGAAGCCCTTCAGACTCGACTACTTGAGAGTCAGGAGATTGCCAAGACCTTGGCCAACAAACCAAAGGTGAGTCATAATTTACTTATGGCCCTTATTAGTCGCCCAAACCTGCATATTACTGATTTCATAGTTGTATGAAGGTTTGTAAGCTTACATATTTGAAAATACGTAAATACACACATGCAGTCCCCAAGAGCCGGCTGTTTTCTTGAAACAGCCGGGTCTTACATGGAGCAAAGAACCACATGCTTATATACAACAAAGAGCCAATTGTAGTCCCCAAGAACCGGCTGTCTTCTTGAAACAGCCGGGTCTCAGAGCAAAGAACCACATGTAGTCCCCAAGAGCCGGCTGTCTTCTTGAAACAGTCGGGTCTTAGAGCAAAGAACCACATGTGGTCCCCAAGAGCCGGCTGTCTTCTTGAAACAGCCGGGTCTTAGAGCAAAGAACCACATGTGTCCAAGTCTGAAATGCTTCCAGCTATTCGATAATATTCCTTTGTAAAACTTCGGGATTGCATTAGCCCCCAAGTGCCATGTGGATTACTTGTAATCAATATGGAACTTCATCTGCATAAATAACTTGAACTTTTCCTTTCTTTCAGGTTCAAATAACTTCCCTTCACACCCAGCTGGCTGACAGTCCGAAAGAGCTGAAAACTGAGCAAGAGTTGAGAGTCGCCGCTGAAGAAAGGGTGAAGACATTGGAGGAAGCCGCGTCTGAGGCAGCCACCAAGCTGGCTGCTTTGACCGCTGAGCATGAGAAGGAGAAGCAGCTCCTTGTTCAACGTGCTAAAAACGCTGAAGGCCGCCTGAAGACTGCATTCATGAGCTCCCCCATATCTTTGACACTCCGTTTGAGCCGCCCTAACTTCTGCGTGAGAGGCTCATAGTGGCAAGCCTTTTCCAGCACCAAAACTGCCTGAGGGGCGGAGATATTATCTGAAGAATGAATGATCTCTGCAACTCGGCTGACCCAATGGTGAGCCGACTCTCCCTGCCGCTGAACACAATGCTGAAGATCAATGATAGTCTTCGGACGCTTGCAGGTACCTTGGAAGTTTTTGATAAAACGTTCCCTTAACTCGCCCCATGTATTGATGGAATTCGGGGGTAAATTCTTCAGCCACGTACGCGCTGCTCCTTCCAACATCATGGTGAAATATCTTGCACAAGCCTCATCGCTAACCCCCTGCATATCCATGGCAAGCTCATAACTTTCTATCCACTGAGCCGGGTCCTGGTCTGGTGTATAACTGGACACCTTCCGCGGGCCCTTGAAATCCCTGGGCAGGGGTGCGCTGCGGAGAGCCGGGCTCAAGCAAGGCACTCCAATGGATCTTCCTGTTGGGGTGACTGTTGTAGTCACGACTGGCGCGAGAGCCGCCTCCTGAGCCGCGAGAGCCGCCGCATGAGCCGCCTCCTGATCCGCCGCGTGAGCCGCCGTATGTGCTGCGTGAGTCTCATGTACTCCGTGCCCTGGGATCATGGGATTTGGTGAATACGGCAAGCCCCCAGGCGCACCCCGATGATGGCAGGTGTTAGACACCGCAGGGCTTTCAGCGTGGCGGCTTCTAGTGCGGCTTCTGTTAGGAGCGGGTGTAGAATGCAGTCGCTCCCGGCTGTACGAATAATTCGCTTGCTGGACCACGGTGGTTTTCAGTTTTGCAATTGCATTGCGAACCTCGATCTCAAGGGGCGTGTCTCCATTGATGGGCAGACGTGCCAGCGCCGTGGTAGCCGCGTAGAGGTTGTCCACAGGGTTCGCAAAGTGCCCTTGTGCCGTAAGCATCGGTACCTCTGGCCGCTCCCCATGACCCGCCGAGCGTCGGGTTCCCGGGTCTGGCGACCTCTGGGGAGTTCCTGTTGCTGGACCTCGAAGGCGTTCCCCTGGCGGGGTGCTGAACTGCAGGGCCTGACCTTCAACCTCGGCCGTAAGCCGGCTCCGGTGTCGTCTGTGATGAACTGCGTCAGACTCCACCCGGCGCTGCTCCAGATGATAATTCTCCTGTTGCAGACGCGCCGATTCTTCTCGTAACTCTCGTTCACGAGTCGCCAGACGGACGTTCTCCGCATCAATGCCAGCTTGAGCCTGTACCATCTAATCCTTGATCCTGACGATCTCTGCATTGAGCTCTGCCTGATTTTCCGCAGTGACCTGTGTGCCCAGCAGTGTAGTCAACGTAGCCGTCAATCCCACCAGGGTCTGTGCTGGCGAAACTCTTGACACCGCGTTGGAGGTTCCAGCATCCGCTGCCGGGTCTGGTATATCAGCCGCCCCGCCATGTAGACAACAGGGCGAGCGGGCGGGCCTAAAGAATCCTGCGCCGGCGAGTTCTGCTGAAAGCCCCCAAGATCCTCTTGGTGAAGAGAATAAAGCGACTCTCCGCCAGAGGAATAGCCACCATCAACGTAAGTCGCCGAGCCCTCCGTGGAAGCCGACGATCCAGAATACTCCACCCCTTGAGTGAAGCCAACGAAGACGTGCTCTCGCCTGGCGGGCTGCGTGTCCTGGACCGGCTTGAAGGTGTCGGTGAAGATATCCGGCCCAGATCCAGATCCGCCAGCCTGCACAGGAGCCGGAAGCCTAGGGGCGGCTCTCGCCACGGCGGGTTGCGCGCGGCGGGCCATTTCAATGACCTCCGTGGAGGTGGCCGGCTTAGAGCCGCCGGCCTTCCCGATGAAGACATGAATTCCGCCAAAGGGGACCCGGTACCCGTACTCAAGAGAGTCGGCCTCGGGGCCCCAGCCTGAGTCGTCGATGAGCAGATTGCCGCGGCGACTCTTGGTCATCTGGCCAATCACGTATCCCTCGAGTCCTTGGGGAGGACCCTTCGAATACTCAACACCACCATGCGATAGCCCCACGGTGGGCGCCAACTGTCGTGGTATTTTCACGGCAGATGTCCTCATAGGACTTGATCTCGAAGCCATCGCGTAAGTAGCAGACCGAAGGGGTTAAACGAGGAACATGGAAGGCAAGGTTTACCCAGGTTCGGCCCCTCTCGTGGAGGTAAAAGCCTACTCCTGCTAGATGTATTGAAGATCTCGATTACAAGGGTTTTGGAACTTGTCTAGCCCTAGCTCTCGAAAGGTTTCAACGTGATCTCTCTAGCCCCAGGGCTCCCCCTCTATATATAGGCGGAGGTCCGGGGCTTACATAAGAGTCCGGGTCGGGATAGTAATCCGAGCCCAACTCTCCTTTACTTGTTTCCTATGTTATACCTCGAGGCGGTTTGCACATACCGCCTCTCACGGCGGGTCTTGGGCCGGCCCTTCCTTGGGCGGCTCTTCTTCTGGGCCTCTTGAGAATGATCCGGCCCAACTAGCCTATCTTAAATAAAGATCCCCAGAACCCGGCCCTAAACGGGCGGGTCTCACCGAAAGATATTTCCCTGACACCATGGCAGAGTTTTGTGCGAGGGGTGGGATAGAGAGAGGAGAGAATGCAGGCGGGATGATGTCTCGCGGGGCAGCATTTATAGGCAGCTGGAATCTTGATCGACGCCAGCAGAAAAATGGGGGGTGGGGGCGGGTGGGTGGGAGACTGTAACGGACGCGCCGGTCGCCGGAATTCAATTGCACACGATTTCCTAGTCGACAGTCGTGTGTGACTTAACGTCACCGACGATTCCCAATGCATGACCATGTGTGATTAATAGCCCGCGAAGATTGGCTTCCCAAACTCGAAACGCGAAACAGAGTGCCAATCATGTGGGAACCGTTTGTCTTGCCAAATATTTACATTTACAATCCAAATGTAATGCATGACTGCCATTTGTGTTACGGAAGCAAGTCCGAGAGCAGTAACCACAACATCTTGGCCCCATGGCGGGTAATCATGCAGATTTTCATGTACTTCAGAGCATTTTTCATTTATTTTGAATTTATAAACCTAGATTCTCAATGCTTTTGTGTCCAAACTGTCACTTAACATGTTTGGAACTCCTTAAAATTTATTGCACGTGGCATATATACGTAAGCAAGTAGTACATAAATATGATTTTCCAGCGGTTTTTGCTTCATCTAGCTTGTTCATGTGTTTCTGTTTTGAACTATGGCCATTAAATTTCTAGAAACTAACTTAATGTATAAAAATGCCAATAGAACGCCAATTTTTAAAAAAATTCAGGATGCCGATCGTATTCGTGCATTGTAATCATGAAAAAAAACTAGGCCGAATGAGACAGCCATTGGCGGTTTGTCATCACACAAGGCCCCATGTTCCCTCTCGGAACCATGCTCCTTCGTGTGATGCTCCGGTTTGTGAGAGGCATGTGTCTCAAGCTGGGGATTACTCAGGCGGGTAATGGAGTCCCATCTTCGTCCCCATCACCGGCCTCCCATCCCTGTCCCCGTCTACGTACCCATGCGCGTGGATAAAAAGTTTCCCATCCACATCTTCACCGGGTTCTTTTTCACCATGGGGAAACCCACACATGCATTTAAGAACAACATTCGTGTATTTCAGTAGAAAAAATAGTATTTCAACGCAATAAACATTATGTTGTGGCTAGGTTTGGGATTTCTTAGGGAATTTTGGACCAAAGGGGTGGGATGTGTGTAAATTTGGGTGATCGAGGCCACAAATTACGTGGGGTATACTAATTTCAGAGCGAGTACTTCAATTCATGGGTAAGGCGGGTAATGCTATCCCATCCCCATCCCCGTCCTGCACGCTCGGTAAGGTATTTGACCCACCAACTTCCCGATGGGCATTCAAGCTGGCACCCGTGACCTAATAGAGTAATTACCCATGGGTACGCGGGTAATAGTTAACCATTGCCAGCTTGACATGTGTCAAAGCTTATCTCGAACAAGCCATTCCTTTGATCACGACACCTTGGCCCCATGTTAGGAAATCATGCATATTTTCATGTACTTCGGCATTTTTTTTATTTTTGGTTTTAAAAACCTAGATTCCCAATGCTTTTGTGTCCAAACCGTCACTCAAGATGTTTGGAACTCCTTCAAATTTATTGCACGTGGCACATATACGGAAGCAAGTAGTACATAAATATGATTTTCCAGTGGTTTTTTCTTCATCTTGCTTTATCATGTGTTTCAGTTTTGAACTATGGCCATTAAATTTCTAGAAACTAACTTAATGTATAAAAATGCCAATTGAACGCCGAAATTTGTCAAATTTTAGGATGACGGTCGTATTCGTACATTGTACCGATGAAAAAAAAACTAAGCCTAATGAGGCAGCGATTGGCGGTTCGTCATCACACAACGCCCCACGTTCCCTCTCGGAACTATACGAGCCTGCGTGTGATGCTCCGGTTTGAGAGAGGCATGTCTCAAAGCTTATCTCGAACAAGTTGTTAGTTTGACCACGATATCTTGGCCCCATGGCGGGAAATCATGCAGATTTTCATGTACTTCAGAGCATTTTCTAATTTTTTGAATTTAAAAACCTAGATTATCAATGCATGTGTCCAAAGCGTTACTCAAGATGTTTGGAAATCCTTCAAATTTATTGCACGTGGCATATAAACGGAAGGACTAGTACATCAATTTGATTTTTCCTACAGTTTTTGCTTCATCTTGCACATGTCCATGTGTTTTAGTTTTGAATTATGTCCATTAGATATCTAGAAACTAACTTCATGTATAAAAATGCTCACTGAACCCCGAAAATGTCCAAATTTCAGGATGCCGGACGTACTCGTGCATTGTAACGATGAAAAAAAAGTTAGGCCAAATAAGACAACAACTAGCGGTTCGTCATCAAACAAGGCTCATGTTCCCTCTCGGAACCACGACCCTTCGTGTGATGCTCTATTTTGTGAGAGGCATGTGTCAAAGCTTATCTCAAACAAGCCATTACTTTGACCACTACATCTTGGCCCCATGTCGGGAAATCATGCAGATTATTATCATGTACTTCAGAGCATTTTTTCAATTTTTGAATTTTAAAACCTAGATTCCCAATGCGTGCACGTGTGTCCAAACCGTTACCCAAGATGTTTGGAACTCCTTAAAATTTGTTGCAAGCAAAATATATAGGGAAGCAAGTAGTACATAAATATGATTTTTCCAGCAGTTTTTGCTTCATCTTGCATGTTTGTGTGTTACAGTTTTGAATTATGGCCGTAAAATTTCTAGAAACTAACTTAATGTATAAAAGTGCCAATTTAACCCCGAATAATTCCTAATTTTAGGATGCCGTTAGTGGATTTTGATGCTAGGGATCTTTTTCTTATAATTAAAACAATATCTGTTACTATTGTACCCCAAAATAGTTTTACAATTCAATACAAAAAGTAAACTGCGTACACACGGTTCCATATAGGAACCATTTGCGATGAAAATTCACGGATCTATTTATGTCTTACGAGGGAAGCTTCGTCGGCTTCGTCTAGCTCGGATTACGTTTAGCCTCGATCCCCATTTCCCAACAAACCCTTTCTGCAAAGAATGATGCCGTGGGAACGCTTCATAAGGGTGCGTACGACCGCCCCCTCGACCCCGAGTGCTCCCGCCTCTGCCAAGAACGCGGCCGCCTCGGCCGAGAGCATAGCCGCATCCGCCGAAAGGGCCTCTGCGGCGGCCGATAGGGCATTTGTAGCCGCGGAGACGTGAGCTGCAGCTCCTGCGACGGCGGTTGCAAACGCCAAGAGCGCTCGAGCAGCCGTGGAGGCCGCCCTGGCTCGGGTCGAGGTCATCCAGGCCTATATCATCGAGAACGCCCACGCCAAGATACTCCATGCTTCGCCGGAATCCAGCATGCACCACACGTCCGAAGAGGCGGCTACTGTAGATGCCGAGATGCATGCTGATGATGTGGCGGCGGAGTCCATGGAGCCCCTGCCGCACGAGATCTCCGAGCGAGAGCTGGAGATGCGGGAGCCGTCCGAGAGCACCGAGTGCTGGGAGGAGTTGCTCGTGGCTCGGGAGGAGGTCGAGAAGCGCCTGTCCATCGAGGAATCGGCGGTTGAGTACCAACGCGAGCTATGGTGGTGCCACTACTACGAGTACGACAAAGATCAGGGCGACGCCGATGATGAGGGTAATGCTGAGGATGAGCACGTCGCCGGGGTCGAAGTCAGCCTGGGTGACGTGGAGTCCAGCACCGGCGGAATGTCTCCCGGACAAGTCGTCGACATCTCATCGAATGGCGGCGAGGCATAGGGAGGCGGCTCGTCAGAGTCTTTGTTAAAATTATGCGTATTACTAATAGCCTTTGTTCAGAGAGCCGGTCTTTTGTAAGAGCTATGTCTAGTTCAGACAGCTTGATTATTTAGTGAACTTGCTCGGTATAGTAACTGTGAGCTATGTGTGTCCGCTAATTTGTATACCCAAGTTAGCAGTTGATGTTAAATTATGCAATGACGTGGATGTGCACTATAACCAGGGAATAGGTGGGGAGGGGCAAAATTTTGTATGTTGTGTATCATCGCACACGATAAAAGCAGAAACACCGTGTCTGGTGAATCTTTGTGTGCCAAGTTTCCCTGCAACGAGCAAAACATTTCGCCGACCGCCAAAATATCTGCCTCCCCCCCAAGGGCCACATTTCCCCTGCAACACCCCCCCACCGCGCGCGCGCCACCGCCCACATCTCTCCCTCTAGCATCCGAACGCCGCGGACATGCCATGGTCTCCTCGAGTGACCCCTCAAGCGGTATCTCCGACGACGACGAATCTCTCACCAGCCAGGTATTCGTCTCTCTTCTCTCTCGCTCAACTAGGCTTTGGGTTTTGTTTTGGAATTGGGGGTTTTAAAGCGGCAGGCCGATTTGCACCATTTCTTTCTCTTGTAGCTCCCTAGGACAATCACTTCAACGGAATGGAGAGGGGTAGCTGAAGACCTGCATGTTCATGGTCAACATCAATTTCCATCCGTGAAGTTACGAGATTTTGAATCAGGGTACAGTGGGAGGAAGTTTCTGGGACTTGCAAAGAAGGTAAGCCTAACTCTCGTTGTTAGAAATCATTTGTTATATTAGGTGTGATTCAGAAACTTCCCGTGTGCTATTTGATTCTGGATGTGATTAAGACACTGTCATAGTTTTAACCTGAAGGCATATTGACAACAAAAAAACTATATGCTACATGAGTTATCATTGTATGAAAATTTACAGCAAGGTAGTACACATGATGCACTTCATTTCATTCAGCACGAGCATGGTCTAATTATGCATAGAAACATGGCTAATATCAACACAACATGGCAATCTGAAATAAACAGATTCTCGGACTTAGTGAAAAATACAGGGTGCAAGACAGTAGTTTTTAACATATTGGAATGTTTGACAGCAGAATGTACATACCTATCACTTTTAATTTGATTTCATTCAAACACTGTCGATGTGCATCATGTACTACAAAGACTGTTGCATTTATATTTAGCTTCCTAGTAAAATTGGCAGTTTGTTATTACATATGACAGAAACAGAGGAGGGATGAGTACCAGAGCATCCTACTACAAAGACTCTTCATGTAGAACCATGGTATGGTCGATGAAGACCCATGTGAAGCACGCAAGTACAAGCATGGCCAGCCATTTCTTGTTGGCGAATACTTTGAGGAGTGAAGTTCCAGTTGTCATAAGTTACATAAATATTGCATGTAAATAATGTCAAAAGGAGAAGATCGTAACAATGTGGAATTGCACTACGACCGTAGGCATTTCTTTCACGATGCAGGTACCATCAGTGTGGAATTCGAGGACTTTCATCTCTTCTTCAACTTCGATAAGCTTGCTGCCACTCTTGTCAAATGCTTGATGTTGTAAGTACTTCACAAACTCTGATCAACTTCTCCATACAAGGCTGTAAATGAAATAAAAAGTTAATTGTATTGTATTCCTCTCAGGGGAGTGACGGCGTAGAGATCGATAAGGGTGCATGCGCATTTCATAGATCCTAATTTAGCAAACGGCATTTTGTTAAGTAGAAATGACACACGCGAGGCTTCCATCTCGCATGTCGCCACGATCTTGTGGGAGTTACAGATAGGAGAATTCTTCATGTGTCCGTATCATGAAGGGTAAGTTAAATATACAACCACGCATACATTGATCGTCTTTCAGTTTTCGACATAGTTCGTAAGTTCAAGGTTTTCTTAAACTCTAGAGATCACTGGATCTTGGTGATCATTGTTCCAAAACGCAACACAGTTTACTACCTGGATTCTCTCAGAGAGTCAAATGCGCCTCAGGATCTGAGTCATCTTCAGGATTTCATGGATAGGTATTAAATTCTTTGATGTTAATATGTTGTGTTCATATCTGGTTCAAGAATTGAGTATGTGAAAATTCATATTCATTCGCAGTGTATTGTGTAAGACCATAACTTTAGGTGGGAGACGGTTCAACCCCCAACTACATTTGCAACACGTGATCGTTTCTCCAGTGAGACAACGAAATCCGTTATTTTCAGAAAATGCTAGTCAGATGTTCAAGTTTCTAAGTAAACCTCTTTCTATTTCTCTCCAAAGAAAAAAAGAAACAACTTACACCGTTTAGATTGTTCCTAACAGGGCAAATACATGACTAATACTGTACAAAAAATTGCAGTGTCCTCAAGAACAACAAGGGACCAACCTATGTGGATACTACGTTTGCGCACACATGATGAACCTATGCAAACATGTTGAATGTGGTGCCGATGCTGACAAAATAGAACCAGTAAGTCTGTTTCTTAATTACAATCGTCTACTCCACGCGTATGTAACATTCCGATCTAAAAGTTCTGCAGTTGATCTTCGGACCGATGACCTCTGAACCGCTCACCGCATATGAATTGTTGTCTGTTAGGAAATTTATCAGCACCTTCTTTGTGAAACACTGTATCAAGCCCTCTAAAGACGTTGAAGATTTCAGGATTAGTATCCCTCGATATTATGTACGCATTAATATAGTGTTATCAACTAAACATATACGCATGGATGCATTGTTTTCCATGTGATCATGTCTTCGTATTTCGTACACTATGATTATGTACTGCATATGTCTGTCTTGCATATGTGGAATTTAGCTAGCATTTGCTCAATGGCATATTGTCGCGAATTAGGATGAATGTTCTTCCTGTGGACACTATTCATTCAATTGCATATTGTGCCGAATTATGATGAAAGTTCTTCATGTGGACACTATTTTTCGATTGCATATTGTGACGAATTTTCTATTTGCAGGGTGATTCAAATGCGATATTTTACAATAATATGGCTTTTTCAGCGCACACGGTTCAAGCAACTAAGCGTCTGCGATTCAAAACGGAAAGCACACGCAAGTCATAGCGCAACCGCATGTGATACACAGGAAAAGCACACCTAACTCATAGCGCAACCGCCTGTGATCAACAGTAAAATCACATGCAACTCATAGTACAACCGCCTGTGATCTACAGGAAAAGCACACTAGATATAAACTGAAACGTTGGTGATACATAAGAAATCGCAAATGATTTGCATCACTTGCACGTGTGCGTAGGAGCTCCTAAAACGTTTGCGATAGCACCCTATCTCACACGTGAGCCAACAGGAAACCATGCCCAATCCAAAGACGATCCCACGCGTAAAATTTTCGGGAAACATGTGCGATGATATCATGGATGGCACACGATTACGATTGGTAGATTGTTTGTGTTCGTTGGTCACCATCGCCGACGGGTTTTCCGTGTCGTGTGGGATGGACACCCCTATCGCCCACACATGCAAGGCGACGGTTTATAACTATGTCACTGAAAGTCGTTAAAACCGTTTGTATAGCACGTCGCTTCACCAGTGTTGTGATGTGATATGGCAAAGACGTGATTTGATATATAATTGATGTATGAGATGATCATGTTTTGTAATAGTTTTCACGACTTGCATGTCTATAAGTAAGGCAACCGACCGGAGCCATAGGGTTGTCTTTAATTTATTGTATGACATGTGTGTCAATTATTAAGCGCCATGTATTACTTTACTTTATCGCTATGAGTTAGCAATAGTCGTAGAAGAAATAGTTGGTGGAGACAACCACATGATGGCACGATGATGGAGGTGTCATGCCGGTAATGATGGAGATCATGTCGGTGCTTTGGAGATGGAGATCAAAAGCACAAGATGATGATGGCCATATCATATCACATATTGATTGTATGTGATGTTTATCTTTTATGCATCTTATTTTTCTTAGGATGACGGTAGCATTATAAGATTATCCCTTCACTTAATTTAAAGATAAAAGGTGTTCTCCCTAAGTATGAACCATTGCGAAAGTTTGTCGTTTCGAAGAACCTCGTGGTGATCGGGTGTGATAGACTCTTCCTTCACATACAATGGGTGTAAGCTAGTTTTGCACATGCAGAATATTTGGGCTATACTTCATGAGCATAGCATGTACATACATGGCCTCGGGACACGAAGGACTGATAGGTCGAACATGAGCCATATAGTAGATATGATCAACATGGAGATGTTCACCATTGAAACCACCCCATCTCACGTGATGATCAGACGTGGATTGGTGAATTTGGATCATGTATCACTTAGACAACTTGAGGGATGTTCATTTAAGTGGGTGTTCATTAGTAATTTGATTAACTGAACTAATTATCATGAATATAGTCTAAATTGTATTTGCAACATTATGTTGTAGATCAATGGCTCGCGCTGTAGCTCCCCTGATTTTTAATGCATTCCTAGAGAAAGCTAAGTTGAAAGATGATGGAAGCAATTATGCAGATTGGGTATGTAATCTGAGGATTATCCTCACTACAGCACATAAGGCTTATGTCCTTGACACACCGCTTGGTGAGCCACTATACCCTGAAAATTCGGATGCTATGAATATCTGGCAAACACGTTTTGATGACTACTCGATAGTTCAGTGTGCCATGCTTTACGGCTTAGAACCTGGGCTCCAAAACATTTTGAGCACCACGGCGCATATGTGATGATGGAAGATCTGAAATTGGTATTTCATGCTCACGCCCGTGTTAAGAGGTTTGAGACCTCCGACAAGTTTGTTAGTTGTAAGATGAAGGAGAACAGCTGAGTCAGTGAGCATGTGCTAAAAATGTCTGGGTACTACAATTGCTTGAATCAGTCGGGAGTTAATCTTCTGGATGAAGCAGTGATTGACAGAGTTCTCCAGCCACTGTCACCAAACTTGAAGTGCTTCGTGATGAATTATAATATGCAAGGGATTGAGAAGACGATCCCTGAGCTATTCGCGATGCTTAAGGCCACGAAGGTAGAAATCAAGCGGGAGCATCAAGTGTTGATGGTTAAAAAGACCACTAGTTTCAAGAAGGACAAGGGAAAGAAGGGAAACTTCAAGAAGAATGGCAGGCGTCTTGCCGCTCGAGTGAAGAAACCCAAGGCCGGACCCAAACTCGAGACTGAGTGCTTCTATTGCAAGGGGAATCATCACTAGAAGAGGAAATGCCCCAAGTACTTGGAAGATAAGAAGGCTAGCAATGTCAACAAAGGTATATTTTATATACATGTTATTGATGTGTACCTTACCAGAGCTCGTAGTAGCACCTGGATATTTGATACCGGTTCAGGTACTAATACTTGTAACTCAAAGCAGGAGCTGCAGAATAAATGGGGATTGGCTAAGGACGCGGTGACGATGCGCGTTGGAAATGTATCCAAGGTTGATGTGGTCGCCGTCGGCATGCTCCCTCTACGTCTACCTTCGGGATTAATTTTAAACCTAAATAATTATTATTTGGAGTCTGCGTTGAGCATGAACATTATATCTGGATCTTGTTTATTGCGGGACGGTTATTCATTAAAGTCAGAGAATAATGGTTGTTCTATTTATATTAATAACATAGTCATGCACCCAATTTGAATGGTTTATTCTTATTGAATCTCGATCGTAGTGATACACATGTTCATAAGATTGATGCCAAAAGATGCAAAATTAATGATGATAGTAGCACATACTTGTGGCACTGCCGCTTAGGTCATATTGGTGTAAAATGCATGAAGTAACTCCATGCCGATGGACTTTTGGAATCACTTGATTATGATTCATTTGAAACATGTGAACCATGCCTCATAGGCAAGATGACGAAAACACTGCTTTCCGGTACAATGGAGCGGGTAAGTGACTTGTTGGAAATAATGCATACTGATGTATGCGGTCCAATGAGTGTTGAAGCGTGCGGTGGATATCATTATTTTCTTACCTTCACGGAGGATTTGAGTAGCTATGAGTATATTTACTTAATGAAACACAAGTCTAAATCATTTGAAAAGTTCAAGCATTTTCAGAGTGAAGTTGAAAATCATCGTAACAAGAAGATAAAATTTCTATGACCTGATCGTGCTGGTGAATATCTGAGTTACGAGTTTGGTACACATTTAAGACAATGTGGAATTGTTTCACAACTCATGCCACCTAGAACACCACAACGTAATGGTGCGTTCGAACATCGTAATCGTACTCTATTGGATATTGTTGGTTCTAGGATGTATCTTACTGATTTGCCACTATCATTTTGGGTTTATGTATTAGAGACAACTGCATTCACTTTAAATAGGACACCATCTAAATCAATTGAGATGACACCGTATGAATTGTGGTTTGGCAAGAAAGCGAAGCTGTCGTTTCTTAAAGTTTGGTCATGTGACACTTAGGTCAAGTGGCTTCAGCCTGATAAGCTCGTACCCAAAGCGGGGAAGTACGTCTTCATAGGATACCCTAAAGAAACAATTGGGTATTCCTTCTATCACATATCCAAAGGCAAAATCTTTGTTGCCAAAAATGGATCCTTTCTAGAGAAGGAGTTTCTCTCGAAAGAAGTGAGTGGGAGGAAGGTAGAACTTGATGAGTTTATCGAACCTTCACTTGAATTGGTGAGTAGCGCAGCGTGGAAAGATGTTCTTGTGATGCGTGACCCAATTGAGAAGAAGCTAATGGTGATGATCATGAAACTTCGGATCAAGTCACTACTAAACTTCATAGGTCGACAAGGACATGTACTACCCCTGAGTGGTACGGTAATCCTGTCTTGAAAGTCATGTTGTTAGACAACGGTGAGCCTGCGAACTATGAGGAAGCGATGATGGGCCCGGATTCCAACAAATGGCTAGAGGCCATGAAATCTGAGATAGGGTCCATGTATGAAAACAAAGTATGGACTTTCTATGACTTACCCGATGACCGTCGGGCCATTGAAAACAAATGGATCTTTAAGAAGAAGACACACACTGATTTATTAGGTGTGATTCAGACACTTAACATGTGCTATTTTATTCTGGATGTGATAAAGACATTGTCACAGCTCTACGTATGTGAGTGCTATTTTATTTGATGTCATCAGTTCTATGTTATAATATTCTGGATTGAATCGATGACAAAGCTATTTTAATTGATATCATTAGTTCTATGTTATAAAATTTGTTCATGTACATACCTGTTAGTATTAACTTGATGTCATTCAAACACTATCGTTGTGCATCCTAAACTACAAGACCGTTGTAGTTATATTTAGCTTCCTCATAAAATTTGCAATTTGTTATTACACATACAGAAACAGGGGAGGGATGAGAACTAGAGCATCCTACTACAAAGACTCTTCGACCAGAACCATGGTGTCACATCCCTAGTTTTGCTTGCACTAAGATCCATGTTTGTGATTGCATCATGTTTAAAATTTCTTTAAACTTGAAATGGGGATGATCAAACCCTAGCACTATTTGAATTCAACTAGGTTCAACCAAAATAATTTTAAATGAACCAAAGTGGGTTTTTAAAATGTTCATCATTTCTGGTTAAATGTGGAGACATAAACCATAGGTGACTTATATTTTCCCATGTCACTTTTGTTTATTGAATTAAATCCTTAAGTATTTGAATTGGAGCTATAAAAATGTTATAAATATTTCCATAGCAACACTAAATATGAAACTTGGCTAGGGCCTTTGGAATATTTCAATCAGTGCCCAGAAAAAGTTTCATATTTTTCTAAATTGATTTAGAATTTTACTAAATCAGAAACCTACTGCAAATAATAGAAAAACAAAACAAATGGAAAAATAAGAGGTAGACCTTACCTGGCGGCCCATCTGGCCGGCCCAGCCCACTGGGGTAGGAGGGTCTCCTTCCTCCTCGCGCCAGTGGACATGGCGTGTGGCCGTCGCGCGCGCGGGCGTGCTGCCACGCCACCTGCCTGCCTGCCCTTCCCCCAGCCAGCGAGGCGTCGCTGACGACCCCGCGAGAGGCGTCCGGATCGAGCCGGCCTCGCCATTCCCCCCTCCCCTCTCTGCCCTCTCTTCTTCCCTCGGATCCGAGAGCGCCGCCGTGCGCCGCCGTGACCACAGCCACCCCCGAGCCTCTCTGTCGTGCCCACGAGAAGCCGCAGAGTCGCCGCAGTCCTCTCCGTCAAGCTGGGCAAGCCGGGACCCGCTGAAGCAACGCCATCGTCCTCTCCATCGCCGTTGGCCACCGGACCTCCCCGCCGTCGATTCGCCGGCCACAGCGCGTCCCCGACCACGCCACCGGCGCCAGCAGCTCCGCGATGAGGCCCCGGTTCTCCTCCCCCTAGCCCCGTCGTCGATCCCGTCCTCTAACCCCTCTAGCCGCCGGACCCGTGAGCCCCTAGCCACCGGCCATGGCGCCACCGCGGCTAGAGCCTCCGAGGCCTGCCTCCGAGCACACCATCGTGCTCAGGGCGCTCGCAGGAGCCCGTAGCCGCCCCTAGCTCCTCCGTTCGCAGCCCGTAGCCTCGAGCCCGTGCTGACCCGAGCCCTGGCCGCCGTAGCCGTCGTCACCGGCGACGCTACGGGCCACCCCATGCCGTCCCACCTGTGGGGATGGATGTGGCTCGCTCCCCGCTCCCGATCGAGCCGTCCCGCGTGCCAAATAGTGACCGGAGGAGCAACTCCGGCGAGAAACCGCCGTCGGGATGGTCGCCGCCGGCCAAACTCCGGCGGGGCTGACGTGGCGAGGCCATTAGCGCTAACCCCCCTGCTTAATTAGCCCCATAGCCGCTGACAGTGGGCCCTACAGGTGGGTCAAACCCCAATCAGCGCGGAGATTAACCCTGTGTCTATGACATATGGGTCCCGCGTGTTAGATTTGACCTGGACCGGGTCTGTTGACTGGCTAACGTCATGATGATGTCAGGCTGACGCAGTAAATGCATTTCTGGGTTTTAAATAATTCCAGAAATTGTTGAAAACTTAGAAAAATCATATAAATTAATCTGTAAGTCAGATGAAAATAATTTATATATGAAAAATTATCAGAAAAATCCAATGAATCCATCTGTATCACTTTCATGCATGATAGAGAAACCTAAATAGGAGAAGTTGGACATTTTTGTTCAAATGCAATATGAAACCTCACATATGAAGTTGAATTTGAACCTTGGGTTCGAACTTACTTCATTTAAATCTGTTGCTAGATGCATTAGCTCAACCACATCATATTGCCATGTCATATTCATGCATCATAATGTTGCATTTGATGTGTATTGATTTGTTCCCCTTCGATGGTTGTTCTTCGTGTTAGGCACTGTTCCGGAGGATACGGTCGAGTATCCATCTGAGGAGCAGTAACGTGTTGACGTCTTATCAGGCAAGCAACCCCCTTGAACATCTCCGATATAATCCCACTCTATCACTCTTGCTCTGACTTATTGCATTAGGACAAAATGTTTCAACTTTTACTTGTTCCGGTAGTTGAACCCATTCCTCTGCATGACCTATCATTGTCACAGTAAATAGCTGAACCAAGCAACCTAGCATACTTGGTAGATGCTTGAGACATGTTGTGCCTTTACCCTACTATGCTTGCTATGCTTAGAGTTGTGTCAGGTCTAATTCATCTGGGTGATGAACCGGAGTGAACTGAATGTGTTCTGATGATGAGAGTTAAGTGGTGAACCTGATTTGGTAAAGGTAGCGATGAGATGCCATGTAGGAGTACATGGTGGGTTGTCTCATTGGGACCGTCCTTAAGAACTGAGTCCTGTGTATGTTATCCAAGACTAGCTACTACCGCACATTGGGATCCTTAATTGACTCTCTCGACTTATTAACCGCCTTGACCTCTGTCCAGGAGTTGCAACTAGTTTCTGGTGTTTGTAGGCCGTGCTAGTAGTCTACTGAGTGGCACCCCGTACAGGTGGGCTTGGGTCAGACTAGGCACCGTGGCCCGGTGTACCAAGAGTAGTACCATCCGTCGAGGTGGGCTTGGGAACCCTGCACACATCGTTTGGGACCGTGATGGAAACCTCGGCCAGACTTCCGTTGCGGGTTCAGTCTCAAATAGGCGATAAACCTGGGCTAGAGTCGTGTGTTGTTAGTCAGGTCGTGGCCGACTCCCTCGCTAGGCCTTCGCTTGAAGGTTGCCGAGGTGCCTTTTTACGTGCACATAGCGATAAGTGGCGGGAGCATGTGTGACGAAGTACACCCCTGCAGGGTAATAATCTATTCAAATAGCCGCGTACGCGGATATGGACTACTTGGACACTTATATGGTTCACAGACAATTGTAATGGATACTCATAAAAGCCTCAAGACAAGTGTGAGTACCATGGATGGCACTCTCGTAGGAAGACGGGAGCGGATCCATGGTGGTGTATTGTTGTGGTGATAGTGGACTCGTGTGCGCTTTCTCAAAATTATTCAAAGTACTGATAGTCATAGTACGGGATAGCCACTGAGTCAAAGCTGGCTTGCTGCATTGAACCCCACAACACCCTTGTTGATACCGATGCATATGTAGTTAGTTCTGATGTAAGTCTTGCTGAGTACCTCCGTACTCACCGTTGCTTTATTAATGTTTTTGCAGAGGAGACACCGGTCTCCCTAGTGGTTTCTACGATAAGATCGATGCCGACCAAGTAGCTTGGAAATCCTAGCCAGAGGTCTGGTTCCTATGGAGGGTCTTGTAGATAGACAGGCTTCCTCAGCCTTCTTCTTTTCTTGATGTCTGTACCCAAACATGTTAAGCTTCCTCTTGTTGCTTGTATGACTTGTGTGTTGGGTCAGGTGACCCCTGCTTGTAATATCACACTATGTTGGCTCTTATGGGCCTTCTAAATAAATGTTGTGTTGTTGTATGGTTATGTTGTGATGCCATAGTTGTATCTATGCATATCGGGCATGTCGTGCGTACGTGTGACGTGCAACGGTATGTATGGGATTCGACACCTAGTTGTGTGCCTTTAGTAGTACTCTTTACAGGGAACTGCCTCTTTGTGCTTCCACTGAGCCTTGGTAACTTGCTACTGCTCCGGACACATTGATTGACCGGCGTGTATCCTTCTTTGCTGCTGTGTCTGTCCCTTCGGGGAAATGTCTCGCAGTGTAATGGAGTCCATGTAGCCTGCTATGACTCGTCTACGCGCAGTTGATGACATTTATGTCCCACGACGTAATGGAGTCCCTGTAGCTTGCTATGACTCGTCTACACACGCTGAGACCGACACCTGCATTGTTGGGTTACGTATGCATGTACCTGTACGGATGTGCCACTTGGGTTCTATGACTAGTCATGTCGACCCAGGTTCTTTGACATTTGAGTGCTAGCGACATATTCACATACGTGAGCCAAAAGACGCAAACGGTCCCGGTCAAGGTAAGGTGGCAGCCGTGGGGATAACCGTGCGTGAGGCCGCAATGTGATGTGATGTGTTACATGCTAGATTCTTATGGCTTAGGATTGGGGTCCCGACAGCGTTGGTATCAGAGCTGACTGATTGTAGGACTACCAAGCCAAACTGGTCGATGTTGAGTCTAGCAACTCTTTAGTTATATAAGGGAATTGATTGTGGAAGGGAACGGAAGGCTCTTTTTACTCCTTTCCCCATGTTATTCTGATTCTGAGTCACCCTCCTCTTTTCTACGGGGATTAAGAACTAGGATTCTTACCTATCTACTAGGATCTTGAGTTACTATTCCGTAGACTTATAGGAATGGTTGATCTGAGTTGCATTCTAGTCCTCGTGTGATATCTGTGTAGCTTGTTAGCTCGATCAGAATCTTGAGATTGTGATATTGAGGTGTCGTGGCACCTAAATCTTTTGCAGGATGTCTCATTTCTGAGCATTCATAGCCGTTATGCTGTCCAATTTTCCCTAGGAGTTCTATGAAGATCTAATGCTCTTGCATTCCTATCTATCTGGTATGCAATCCTGATTAATCCTAGTTTCTCATCCTCAGGATGTCTCTCAGTATCCGAGCCGCCACTGGCCGCAAGAAGGGCAAAAGACGTGGAACCAGAGATGCTGAAGTTCTGCCGGATTCACCTTCATGGGCACAGTTTATGCTGGACATTGAGAAGGACAAGCGTGAGTCAAATCGCTTGCTGGCCCGTATCCAGGAAAACACCGCACATCAGTGTGCTGGGACAGTGACCTTCCGTGACTTCATCAAGCTGTATCCACCCACCTTCCACCACTCCATTGAGACACTCGATGCAGATGACTGGCTCTGTAGCATCACAAATAAACTGCATTCCGTGAACGTGGCTGAGGATGACAAGGTCACCTATGCTACATATCACCTGGAGGGTCCTGCTAGTATATGGTGGGAGAACTATGAGACTATAATTCTATCTCGCCAGATTCCTACCGAGGAAGAGTTTACAGAGGCTTTCCGCTAGCATCATATTCCTCAGGGTCTCATTGACCGGAAAGGGGAAGAGTTCTGTAACCTTACTCAGGGTAAGATGACTGTAGATGCATACAGTCGGGAGTTTGAGAACCTTGCCTATTATGCCACAGAAGAAGTGTCCACGGACGCTAAGAAGCAAGCTAGGTTCAGGAAGGGTCTCAACCCAAAGTTGCGTCGTGATCTTCACTTGCATCATTGCGACACCTTCCAGGCTCTTGTGAACAAGGCCATTAATGCGGAGACAGCTCAACTCACTTATGAAGAGTCTCACAAGCACAACCGTGACTTGGCTTCTACCTCCGGCTCTGGATCTCAGAAGCGCCGAATTTGGGTTCCGAACTCATCGCTTCCACCAGGTTATGCACCGAGGCCATCCTATGTGGCGCCTCGTCCAATTCAACCAAATGCTCAACCCAAGCCTGTTGGTGGACCACCTGTCAATGTGGTTCCACGTACAACCCAAGTGATTTGTTTCAAGTGTGGAGAGCCAGACCACATTGCACGAAATTGCACTCAGTCCAATGTTGCCCCAGCCCCGTCTGGAAAGTCTGTTAGAGTCAAGCCGACTCATGCCAAGCCAGTCATCATTGATTGTGGTTGTGTGAACCACGTCTTAGCTGAAGAAGCTCATGAGGATCATGATGTTGTCCTTGGAATGCTCCTCGTAAATTGTCATCCAACATCAGTTCTGTTTCATATTGGAGCATCACATTCCTTCATCTCGGAAGGCTATGCCCGGTTGCATGACATTTTATTTTGCGATATGCCAACTGCTCTTGAAGTTCAGACTCCAGGGTCTAGATGGAAGACCACGGGAATAAGCCATGGAAATGAAATCCTTGTTGACAGACTTGTGTTCCTTGCTTTGCTGATAGCTCTCAAGTCTTCAGATATTATCATCATCTTGGGTATGGATTGGATGACAGCTCATCATGCCAAGATTGATTGCTCCACCAGGTCTGTTCAGCTTAAGCACCCATCTGGCAAGATAGTCAATGTTTCAACTCGAGTTGCAAAGCGTCAGCTCTATTCGCTCAATGCCAATCCTCTTCCTGAGCTTGAAGATATTCCGGTAGTCAGAGATTTTCCGGATGTCTTCCTAGAAGAATTGCCAGGCATTCCACCTGACAGGGATGTAGAGTTTGCGATAGACCTCATCCCAGGAACTGTTCCAATTTCAAGAAGACCTTATAAGATGGCACCCTTGGAGCTAGCCGAGCTTAAGAAACAACTTGATGAGTCCTTGCAAAAGGGTTTCATCCGACCAAGCTCTTCTCCTTGGGCATGTCCCGTCCTCTTTGTGAAGAACAAGGATGGAACGGACCAAATGGTTGTGGATTATCGACCCGTCAATCTGGTCATGATAAACAATAAGTATCCGCTCCCCAGGATCAATGATTTGTATGATCAACTTGTTGGATCCTCAGTGTTCTCTAAGATGGATTTGAGGTTAGGCTACCATCAAATTAAGATCAAGAACGGTGACATACCCAAGATAGTTTTGTCACTCGTTATGGACAGTATGAGTACACGGTCATGTCTGTTGGTCTGACCAATGCACCAGCAACATTCTTCCGTCTGATGAACTCAATATTCATGGAGTACCTT
The DNA here is from genome assembly GCA_039707655.1 of Elymus sibiricus. Lineage (NCBI taxonomy): Eukaryota > Viridiplantae > Streptophyta > Magnoliopsida > Poales > Poaceae > Elymus > Elymus sibiricus. The sequence continues at coordinate 86,273,279 of CM077663.1, forward strand.
GATAAGTTTGTTGTGGTTTACCTCGATGATATACTGATTTACTCAAAGAATGAAGTACAACATGCTGAGCACCTTAGACTCGTGCTAGAAAAACTCAGAGAGCACCGTCCTTATGCCAAGTTCTCCAAGTGTGAATTTTGGTTACCAGAAGTGACCTATCTAGGTCACGTGATCTCCGGTAAGGGCATTGCAGTCAACCCAGAAAGAGTTCAGGCCATTCTCGACTGGACTACACCTGAAACAGTTAAGCAAGTTAGGAGTTTCCTTGGTTTAGCAAGCTATTGTTGCCGCTTCGTTGAGAACTTTTCCAAAGTTGCCAAGCCCCTGACGGAACTCCTCAAGAAATATAAGAAGTTCGAGTGGACTACCCAATGTGAGCACAGTTTCCAGGAACAGAAGAGACGTCTACCTCTGCTCCCGTTCTTGTGCCATCGGATTTCTCCAAAGACTTTGCCATCTATTGCGACGCTTCAAGACAAGGACTTGGATGTGTTCTTATGCAAGATCGACAAGTGATCGCCTATGCATCTCGACAGTTGCACCCACATGAGGAAAATTATCCAACACATGATTTGGAGCTTACAGCAGTAGTCTATGCACTCAAGACATCGCGACATTACCTCCTTGGTAATCGTTGCGAGATTTACACCGATCATCAGAGTTTGAAGTATATTTTCGCCCAACCAGATCTGAATCTCAGACAAAGACGATGGTTAGAGCTGATTACGGATTATGACTTAGGAATTACTTACACCCCAGGCAAGGCCAATGTCATGGCTAATGCATTAAGTCGTAAGTCGTACTGCAACAATCTCATGCTGCAACAAGGTCAACCCCTTCTGCATGAGGAATTCTGCAAGCTTAACCTTCACATTGTTCCTCGCGGATCCCGTTCTACCTTGGTTGCAAAACGTACTCTGGAGGATCAGATAATATCCAGCCAGCAGTATGATACGGGTATTACCCGGATCAAGAACAACATTGTGAAGGGAGTTGCTGGTAGTTTCTCCATGGATGATAGAGGTGCAGTGTACTTTGGGAACCGATTGGTAGTTCCTAAGAAGCAACAACTTCGAGAGTTGATCCTTAAGGAGGCTCATGAATCTCCTCTCACAATTCATCCCGGTAGTACTAAGATATATCAGGACCTACGCCAAAGGTTCTGGTGGACTAGAATGAAGAGGGAAATCGTTGAGTTCGTTGCTAATTGTGATGTTTGTCGTCGAGTCAAGGCAGAGCATCAGAGACCTGCTGGCACCCTTCAACCTTTAGCTATTCCTAAATGGAAATGGGATAAAGTTGAAATGGACTTCATCACCGGATGTCCTAAGACCAAGAAAGGAAATAATGCAATCTCCGTGGTTATTGACCGCCTCTCCAAAGTGGCTCATTTCCTTCCTGTCAAAGAGAGTATCACTGCTAGTCAGTTGGCTAACTTATATATCTCCCGAATAGTGTACCTGCATGGTGTTCCATTGGAAATACATTCAGACCATGGAAGTCTTTTCACCTCTCGATTTTGGGAAAGTTTCCAGAATGCTATGGGAACCCATCTCTCGTTTAGCACTGCTTTTCACCCTCAGTCAAGTGGTCAGGTTGAAAGAGTCAATTAGATTCTCGAAGACATGCTCAGAGCTTGTGTCATCTCATTCGGAATGGATTGGGAGAAGTGTCTTCCATTTGCCGAGTTTGCGTATAACAACAGCTACCAATCCAGTCTGGGCAAAGCTCCATTCAAAGTTCTTTATGGACAAAGATGTCGAACACCTCTGAACTGGTCAGAAACTAGGGAAAGACAATTCTTTGGACCACACATGATCCAGGAAGCAGAAGAGCAAGTTCACGTTATCCGTGAGAATCTCAAGACGGCCCAGTCTCGTCAGAAGAGCCAATATGATCGCCCTCATAAGGAAGTAACTTATGAGGTGGACGAAAAGGCTTATCTTCGGGTTACTCCTCTCAAGAGTACCCATCGTTTCGGTATCAAGGGCAAATTGGCTCCTCGTTACATTGGTCCTTTTCGCATTCTTGCTAAACGAGGAGAAGCTGCCTACCAATTGGAACTGCCCCCTCAGCTTTCCAGAGTCCATGATGTCTTCCACGTTTCCCAACTCAGGCGTTGCTTCAAGGACCCTGTCCGCAAAGTGCACCATGAAATGCTTGATCTTCAAGATGATCTTTCATACCGGGAATATCCTGTTCGTATTCTCGATCAAGCGGAGCGAGTCACTCGGCGTCGGAACATCAAGTTTCTGAAGGTTCAGTGGTCCCATCATTCGGAGAATGAAGCTACGTGGGAACAAGAAGATCGTCTTCGACTTGAGTATCCGGCCCTTTTCCTGACGACTCCTGAATCTCGGGACGCGATTCTTTTAAGTGGGGTTGAGTTGTCACATCCCTAGTTTTGCTTGCACTAAGATCCATGTTTGTGATTGCATCATGTTTAAAATTTCTTTAAACTTGAAATGGGGATGATCAAACCCTAGCACTATTTGAATTCAACTAGGTTCAACCAAAATAATTTTAAATGAACCAAAGTGGGTTTTTAAAATGTTCATCATTTCTGGTTAAATGTGGAGACATAAACCAGAGGTGACTTATATTTTCCCATGTCACTTTTGTTTATTGAATTAAATCCTTAAGTATTTTAATTGGAGCTATAAAATGCTATAAATATTTCCATAGCTCCAATAAATATGAAACTTGGCCAGGGCCTTTGGAATATTTCAATCAGTGCCCAGAAAAAGTTTCATATTTTTCTAAATTGATTTATTATTTTACTAAATCAGAAACCTGCCACAAATAATAGAAAAACAAAACAAATGGAAAAAAAGAGGTAGACCTTACCTGGCGGCCCATCTGGCCGGCCCAGCCCACTGGGGGCAGGAGGGTCTCCTTCCTTCTGGCGCCAGTGGACATGGCGTGTGGCCGGCGCGCGCGCGCGGGCGTGCTGCCACGCCACTTGCCTGCTTGCCCTTCCCCCGGCCAGCGAGGCGGCAGGGACGACCCCGCGAGAGGCATCCGGATCGAGCCAGCCTCGCCATTCCCCCCTCCCCTCTCTGCCCTCTCTTCTTCCCTCGGATCCGAGAGCGCCGCCGTGCGCCGCCATGGCCACAGCCACCGCCGAGCCTCTCCGTCGTGCCCACGAGAAGCCGCAGAGTCACCGCAGTCCTCTTCATCGAGCTGGGCAAGCCAGGAGCCGCCGAAGCGACGCCATCGTCCTCTCCATCGCCGTCGGCCACCGGACCTCCCCTCCGTCGATTCGCCGGTCACACCGCGTCCCCGACCATGCCACCGGCGCCAGCAGCTCCGCGGTGAGGCCCCGGTTCTCCTCCCCCTAGCCCCGTCGTCGATCCCGTCCTCTAACCCCGCTAGCCGCCGGACCCGTGAGCCCCTTGCCGCCGGCCATGGCGCCACCACGGCTAGAGCCTCCGAGGCCTGCCTCCGAGCACACCATCGTGCTCAGGGCGCTCGCAGGAGCCCGTAGCCGCCCCTAGCTCCTTCGTTCGCAGCCCGTAGCCTCGAGCCCGTGCTGACCCGAGCCCCGGCCGCTGTAGCCGTCATCGCCGACGACGCTACGGGCTGCCCCGCTCCATCCCACCTGCGGGGATGGATGCGGCTCGCTCCCCGCTCCCGATTGAGTCGTCCCGCGTGTCAAATAGTGACCGAAGGAGCAACTCCGGCGAGAAACCGCCGTCGGGATGGTCGCCGCCGGCCAAACTCCGGCAGGGCTGACGTGGCAAGGTCATTAGCGCTAATCCCCCTGCTTAACTAGCCCCACAGCCGCTGACAGTGGGGCCTACAGGTGGGTTAAACCCCAGTCAGCGCGTGTCAGGTTTGACCTGGACCGGGTCTATGACATATGGGTCCCGCGTGTCAGGTTTGACCTGGACCGGGTCTGTTGACTGGCTGACGTCATGATGACGTCAGGCTGACGCAGTAAATGCATTTCTGGGTTGTAATAATTCCAGAAATTGCCGAAAACTTAGAAAAATCATATAAATTAATCTGTAAGTCAGATGAAAATAATTTATATATGAAAAATTATCAGAAAAATCCAATGAATCCATCTGTATCATATTCATGCATGATAGAGCAACCTAAATAGGAGAAGTTGGACATTTTTGTTCAAATGCAATATGAAACCTCACATATGAAGTTGAATTTGAACCTTGGGTTCAAACTTACTTCATTTAAATCTGTTGCTAGATGCATTAGCTCAACCACATCATATTGCCATGTCATATTCATGCATCATAATGTTGCATTTGATGTGTATTGATTTGTTCCCCTTCGATGGTTGTTCTTCGTGTTAGGCACTGTTCCGGAGGATACGGTCGAGTATCCATCTGAGGAGCAGCAACGTGTTGACGTCTTATCAGGCAGGCAACCCCCTTGAACATCTCCGATATAATCCCACTCTCTCGCTCTTGCTCTCACTTATTGCATTAGGACAAAATGTTTCAACTTTTACTTGTTCCGGTAGTTGAACCCATTCCTCTGCATGACCTGTCATTGTCACCGTAAATAATTGAACCAAGTAACCTAGCATACCAGATAGATGCTTGAGCCATGATGTGCCTTTAACCTACTATGCTTGCTATGCTTAGAGTTGTGTCAGGTCTGATTCATCTGGGTGATGAACCGGAGTGAACTGAATGTGTTCTGATGATGAGAGTTAAGTGGTGAACCTGATTTGGTAAAGGTAGCGATGAGAGGCCATGTAGGAGTACATGGTGGGTTGTCTCATTGGGACCGTCCTTAAGAACTGAGTCCTGTGTATGTTATCCAAGACTAGCTACTACCGCACATTGGGATCCTTAATTGACTCTCTCGACTTATTAACCGCCTTGACCTCTGTCCTGGAGTTGCAACTAGTTTCTGGTGTTTGTAGGCCGTGCTAGTAGTCTACTGAGTGGCACCCCGTACAGGTGGGCTTGGGTCAGACTAGGCACCGTGGCCCGGTGTACCAAGCGTAGTACCATCCGTTGAGGTGGGCTTGGGAACCCTGCACACATCATTTGGGACCGTGATGGAAACCTCGGCCAGACTTCCGTTGCGGGTTCAGTCTCAAATAGGCGATAAACCTGGGCTAGAGTCGTGTGTGGTTAGTCAGGTCGTGGCCGACTCCCTCGCTAGGCCTCCGCTTGAAGGTTGCCGAGGTGTCTTTTTACGTGCACATAGCGATAAGTGGCGGGGGCATGTGTGACGAAGTACACCCCTGCAGGGTAATAATCTATTCGAATAGCCGCGCCCGCAGATATGGACTACTTGGAGAATTATATTGTTCATAGACAATTGTAATGGATACTCATAAAAGCCTCAAGACAAGTGTGAGTACCGTGGATGGCACTCTCGTAGGAAGACGGGAGCGGATCAATGGTGGTGTATTGTTGTGGTGATAATGGACTCGTGTGCGCTTTCTCAAAATTATTCAAAGTACTGATAGTCATAGTACGGGATAGCCACTGAGTCAAAGCTGGCTTGTTGCATTGAACCCCACAACACCCTTGTTGATACCGATGCATATGTAGTTAGTTCTGATGTAAGTCTTGTTGAGTACCTCCGTACTCACCGTTGCTTTATTAATGTTTTTGTAGAGGAGACACCGGTCTCGCTATTGGTTTCTATGATAAGATCGATGCCGACCAAGTAGCTTGGAAATCCCAGCCAGAGGTCTAGTTCCTATGGAGGGTCTTGTAGATAGACAGGCTTCCTCGGCCTTCTTCTTTTCTAGATGTCTATACCCAGACATGTTAAGCTTCCGCTTGTTGCTTGTATGACTTGTGTGTTGGGTCAGGTGACCCCTGCTTGTAATATCACACTATGTTGGCTCTTATGGGCTTTCTAAATAAATGTTGTGTTGTTGTATGGTTATGTTGTGATGCCATAGTTGTATCTATGAATATCGGGCATGTCGTGCGTACGTGTGACGTGCAATGGTATGTATGGGATTTGACACCTAGTTGTGTGCCTTTAGTAGTACTCTTTACAGGGAACTGCCTCTTTGTGCTTCCACTGAGCCTTGGTAACTTGCTACTGCTCCGGACACATTGATTGACCGGCATGTATCCTTCTTTGCTGCTGTGTCTGTCCCTTCGGGGAAATGTCTCGCAGTGTAATGGAGTCCATGTAGCCTGCTATGACTCGTCTACGCGCAGTTGATGACATTTATGTCCCACGACGTAATGGAGTCCCTGTAGCTTGCTATGACTCGTCTACACACGCTGAGACCGACACCTGCATTGTTGGGTTACGTATGCATGTACCTGTACAGATGTGCCACTTGGGTTCTATGACTAGTCATGTCGACCCAGGTTCTTTGACATTTGAGTGCTAGCGACATATTCACATACGTGAGCCAAAAGACACAAACGGTCCCGGTTAAGGTAAGGTGGCAGCCGTGGGGATAACCGTGTGTGAGGCCGCAATGTGATGTGATGTGTTACATACTAGATTCTTATGTCTTAGGATCGGGGTCCCGACACATGGCATGTCTGATGAAGAAATTTACATGCCACTTTCTAAAAAAAAAGCAAACACAGTTGAAGCACACAAGGACAAACATGGCCATCCATTTCTTGTTGGCGAATACTTTGATGATTGTAGTTCCAGTTTTCCAAGTTACATAAATATTGCATGGAGAATATGTCGGATGGTAATATCGTTCTAGAAATCCACTACGCCAATATGGATTGCTATCACAGGCCAGGTACCATCTTTGTGGAATTCGAGGACTTTCATCTCTTCTTTAGTTTCGATATGCTCGATGGAACTCTTGTTCAATGTTTTATGTTATAAATAATTCATAAACTTTGATCAACCTTCTCCATATAAAGTTGTAAACGAAAAAATCTAACTGTATTGTATTCGTATTAGAGGATTGATCAAGGAGAGATCAATAACGCAGCATGCATATTTCATAGACCCGGATGTTGCAAATGACACTTTATTACATGGCAATGGTGTACGTTGGGACTCCATGGAACAGGTCGCCAGGATCATGTGCATGTTACACATAGCAGAATTCTTTGTTTGTCCATATCATGAATGGTAAGTTAAATATACAACCACACATACATTAATCATCTTTCAGTTTTCTATATCGTTCGTAAGTTCATGGTTTTCTTAATTTGTAGCAATCACTGGATCTTGGTAGTCATTGTTCCAAAGCGCAACACAGTTTACTACCTAGATTCTCTTACAGAGTCAAAAAAATCCTCAGGATCTTACGCATCTTCAGGAATTCATGGATGGATATTGAATTATTTGATGATGAAGTTTGTATTCATAGCTGGTTCAAGAATTGAGTATGTAAAAATTCATCTTCGTTTGTAGTGTATTGTCAAAGTACATAACTATAGGAGTGAAGCGGTTCGGCTGTCAACTACCTCTGCAGCACGAGATCGTTTCTACGATAAGACAACAAAATTAGTTATTTTCAAAAAATGTATCCAAAGGTTCGTAAATATATGTTTTTATGCTAGTCAAATGTTCAAGTTTCTAAGTAAACCTCTTGCTATTTCTCTCGAAAGAAAAAAAAGAAACAGCTTACACCGGTCAGGTTGTTGCTAACATGCAAATACATGACTTATTTTGTATAAAAAATTTAGTGTCCTAGTTTGGGGATACTAGGTTTACAGACACATGATCTCCATATGCAGTTCTGGTTTTTGTAACGATGCTGACAACATAGTACCAGTAAGTATGTATCATAATTACTATCTTCTGCTCCACACCTATGACACATTCTGATCTTGAAATTCTGCAGATGATCTTTAAACCGATGACCCCTCAACTCCTCCCCGCAGCTGAATTGCTGGTTGTCAGGAGATTTATCAGCAACTTCTTCCTAAAAAACTATATCAAGACCGGTCAATATAATGAAGATTTCAGCGTTCCTTTTCCATGAAAAATAAGTATGCATTCGGTTAATGTTAGCAGCTAAACATATATGCATGGATGCATTATTTTCCATGTGATGAGGTCTTCGTATTTCGTACACTGTGATTATGTACCGTACATGTTCATACATTTGTGGAATTTAGCTAACATTTGTTCAATTGCATATTGTAGCGTATTTTGATGACTGTTCCTCCTGTGGACAGTATTTGTTCAATTGCATATCATGGCGAATTCGCTTTTTACAGGGCGTTTCAAATGCGATATTTTTCCATAACCTGGCCATTTAAGCGAACACAGTTCAAGAAACTGAGCATGTGGGGTCCAGAACGGAAAGCAAATGTCACACATAGTATAAACACTGTGATGTACTGCAAAAGCACACGGGATCTTAACTGAAGCGTTGGTGATACACATCAAATCGCGGACGGTTTGCAACACATTATCTCTGATACATCTCAAACGTATCTACTTTTCCAAATACTTTTGCTCTTGTTTTGAACTCCAATTTACATGATTTGAATGAAACTAACCCAGACTGACGCTGTTTTTAGCAGAACTACGATGGTGTTGCTTTTCTGGAGAAATAAAAGTTCTCGGATTGAGATGAAAATTCATGGAGAATTATGTTGGAATATACAAAAATATTGACGAAGGAACCGACAACAGAAGACCCACCAGGTGGCGACAAGCCATGGGGGTGCGCCTACCGCCACAGCGCGTGCCAGGGTGGCTTGTGGGCCACCTGGCAGGCCTCCGACTCCCATCCTCTGATATAAGGTGTCTTTTGCCCTAGAAGAAATAAGAAAGAAAGATTCATCACATTTTACGAGACGAAGCCGCCACCACCTCCTGTTCTTCCTCAGGACGGCTGATCTGGAGTGCGTTTCGGGCTCTGGAGAGGGGAATTCTTTGCCATCATCTTGACCAACCCTTCTCCATCAATAAATTCCATGATGCTCACCACCGGGAATGAGTAATTCCTTGGTAGGTGATACGTCTCCAACGTATCGATAATATATGAAGTATTCATGCCATATTTACCTATGTTTACAATACTTTTATATGGTTTTGATGCACTTTATATGATTTAATTGGAACTAACCCGGACTGACGCTGTTTTTAGCAGTATTACCATGGTGTTGTTTTTGTGCAGAAAATAAAAGTTCTCGGAATCGCGCGGAACTTTTTGACATTTTTTTCTAGAACAAATAAGAAATACTGGAGAGAAGAACCACCGGAGGTGGGCCACAATGTGCCCCCAAGCCAACAGAGCGCGGCCACCCCCCTGGGCGTGCCCTGATGGCTTGGGACCACGCCGTGGCTCCGTTTGACGTGATTCCAACGTTAAAAAAATCCTATAAATCTAAAAAAACCAGAAGTTAACGTATAACTTTTGCTCCGCCGCCGCAAGCCTCTGTACCGAAGAAAACTCATCCGGAGCCCTGTTTCGGCACCCTGTCGGAGGGGGGAATCATCACCAGAGGCCATCTTAATCATCTCGGCTGTCTCCATGACAAGGAGGGAGTAGTTCACCCTCGGGGCTGAGGGTATGTACCAGTAGTTATGTGATCTCTCTCTCTCTCTCTCTCTCTCTCGTGTTCTTGAGATGTCACGAGCTTTGTTAATATAGTTGGATCATATGTTGTTCTTCCCTCTCTATCTTGATGTGATGAATTGAGTCTTTCCCTTTGAGGTTTTGTTATGTCGGATTGAATATTGGATTTGAGATCACTTGATGTATGTCTTGCATGCGGATACCCATGGTGAAAATGGGGTGTTCTATTGATTCGCTAGATATATGTTTTGGTACTCAACTTGTGGATTCCCGTGGTGACAATGGGGTAATCTATGCATATGGATTGATACACGTTCTTGTCGTACTTACTCCGATAGAAATCTTGGGGTACTCTTTGAAGTTCTTTTGTATGGATTGAATATGATGAATCTGAAATTGTTTGATGCATATCGTATAATTAACTCACGGATACTTGTGGTGACATTGGAGTATGTTGGTGACATTAGAGTTGATTGATGAGTATCATATGGTGTTATTTTAGTACGAACTCTAGGGCTGTTTGTGACACTATAGGAATAGCTATTGATCGAAATGATAACTTTGAGGTGGTTCTACTACCTACAACAATTTCATCTTATGTTCTTCGCTAGATATGAACTTTGGAATGATTCTTTGTCACACGTTGAGGGATGATCATATGATTCTATTATGTTAGCATTGTTGAGAGATTGCACTAGTGAAAGTATGAACCCTAGGCCTTATTTCCAAGCATTTATATAACGCTTTGCTTGCTTTTTGTCACTTGCTACCTTGCTGTTTATATATTTTCAGATTACAAAAACCTATATCTACTATCCATATTGCACTCGTATCATCATCTCTTTGCCGAACTAGTGCACCTATACAATTTGCCATTGTATTGGTGTGTTGGGGACACAAGAGATTTCTTGTATTTGATTGCAGGGTTGTTTGAGAGAGACCATCTTCATCCTATACCTCCCACTGATTGATAAACCTTTGGTCATCCACTTGAGTGAAAATTGCTACTGTCCTACAAAACTCTGTGCTTGGAGGCCTAACAGAGTCTACAAGAATAAAGTTGTGTAGTAGACATTAGTAGGCTTGTTGGACGGTGATGGGATTGGATGAGATGTGTCATGTAATCGAGTCAATTTATTAGGGCCTGATCCCTAGTATCCACTATGTTTTGAGATTGATGTTGCAATGACTTTGCTATGCTTAATGCTTGTCACTAGGGCCCGAGTGCCATGATTTCATATCTGAACCTATTATGTTTCTATGAATATGAGAGTGTTTTGGATCCTATCTTGCAAGTTGTACGCACCTATTATGTGCTATGATCCATACACCCCAAACTGACAGAAATTGGGATCATCTCTAGTGATGGTCGTACTATGAGGATTTCATGTATTCACTATGTGTTAATGCTTTGTTCAGGTTCTTTATTAAACGGAGGCCTTAATATCCCTTAGTTTCCCTTTGGACCTCTGCTGCCATGGGAGGGTAGGACAAAAGATGTCATGCAAGTTCTTATTATAAGCATGTATGACTATATATGGAATACATGCCTACATTACATTCATGAATTGGAGCTAGTTCTATATCGCTCTAGGTTGTGACTGTTATATGATGAATGTCATCCAAATCAAATATCCAACACTGATCCAATGCCTACGTTTTTTGCATATTAATCTTCATTAAGTTACTTTCATTACTGCTACTATTACAATCACAACAATCTGTTACTTTTCGTTGTTTCCATTACTATTGTTAATGTGCTACTAAACACTTTGCTGCAGAAAAGATATCTCCATGTGTGGCTGAATTGACAACTCAGCTGCTAAGGCTCATAAATATTCTTTGGCTCCCCTTGTGTCGAATCAACAAATTTTGGTGAAATACTACCCTTGAAGACTATCACGATCCCCCATACTTGTGGGTTATCAAGACATATTTCTGGCATCGTTGTTGGGGAGCATAGCTCTATTTATTGAGTTCACTTGGGATATATATTGATCACTATGAAGAATCTGAAAGACGCTAAGACCAAGATCGTACCAATGGTGCAGCGACGTGCTATACAAATGGTTTTACCCCCTTTCCGCGACAGAGTTTTGAACCATCTCCTTGCCTATGTGTGCGATAGGGGGGAATCCCACACGATACAGAAAAATTGTTGGCGATGTGGAACAAGAACGCAAATGTTTGGTCTAACTAAGCATATGCGATGTCCGCATCTATCACAAACGACAGTCATCGTTCAAACATTTTAGATATGTAATATTTCCCAAACGGTCCATCCTTGAGACTCGTGTGGGATCGCATTACCATCGCACGCACTATTCTGTGGTGCAACGTTTATGATGCACCCCACAACAAAACAGTTGACAATTGTATCGTGTACGATAAGGGGAATATCACACACATTTACATTTGCCACACCATTTGTGATATGTAATTAGGAAGATAATTTAATCATCATACAAGTGTTGAACAAGCTTACGAAATGTCTGACTATCGTACTCGTGTCAGACGGGATAACTATCGCACATGCTATTATGTGGTGCAACATTTACGATGCGTACGACATCACAAACAGTGTATGATTGTGAAGCAATTCCTGAGCCGGCACATGAGCTTGGCGTCAAAAATTTTGACAGCCATCACACTTGCGAACAATGTCTTCTGCATCAGCATGAGCAGATAACCAGTAAAAGCCGTGTCTAAAAGCCTTGGCCACCAAAGATCTTGACCCGACGTGATGACTGCAATCTCCTACATGAATTTTGTGCAGAATCTCCCTGCCCTCGTCAGGGGAAACACATCGCTGAAATACACCGGTCACACTGCATCGATGCAACTCACCATTGACAATAGTCATGGACTTAGACCGCCTCACGATCTGCCGGGCCAGAAGTCCTTCCTCTGGAAGCTCACCCCGGGTTATATAAGCCAGATAAGGTATTGTCCAATCTGGAGTTGCTCGTAGAGCCACCACCAACTGCCTCTTCGGGTCTGGGATAGCCAAATCTTCTTCTGAAGGTAACTTGACTGAACGATTATGCAATACATCTAGGAACACATTGGGGGGGGGGAACTGGCTTATGCTGAGAACCTAGTCGAGATAAAGCATCAGCCGCCTCATTAAGGTGCAGGTCTATGTGATCCACTTGATATCCTTTAAAGTGACCAGCAATGTTAGTCACTGCCTAACGAAAACCGCCATGAGCGGGTCTTTAGAGTCCCACGTCCCTGAAACTTGTTGTGCAACAAGATCTGAGTCGCCCAAGCACCCGACCCGGCTTAAGTTCATTTCCTTAGCCATGCGGAGCCCATGAAGCAAAGCCTCATACTCAGCTGCATTGTTAGTATAGGGAAACATAAGCCGTAGGACATAACAAAACTTGTCACCTCTTGGGGAAGATAGAATAACTCCAGACCCCGAGCCTTCCAATTGCATGGATCCGTCAAAGTGTATCATCCAGTATGTATTATCTGGCCTTTCCTTAGGTTGTTGTAATTCTGTCCAATCATTAATGAAATGTACCAAGGCTTGAGACTTGATAGCAGTCCTGGGCACATATTTCAAATGATGCGCCCCAAGCTCAATTGCCCACTTAGCAACCCGGCATGTAGCTTCTCTGTTTTGGATGATATCTCCCAGAGGAGCTGAACTGACCACTGTGATTGGATGCCCAAGGAAATATTGTTTTAACTTACGACTAGCCATGAACACACCAAACACCAATTTCTGTCTATGTGGATATCTCTGCTTGGACTCTCACAAAACTTCACTGATATAATAAACCAGTCGTTGGACTGAGTATTCCTTCACTGCCTCCTTGCGTTCCACGACAACTGCCATGATGACGGCCCAATTATTAGCCGCCACGTACAGGAGCATAGGCTCTTTGTCGATCGGGGTCGCCAAGATGCGCGGCTCTAGCAACTGCCTCTTAAGTGCCTCAAAAGCCTCGTTAGCAGCATCACTCCAGACAAAGTTATCCGGCTTTTTCATCATCTGGTACAGCGGAATCGCCTTTTCACCTAGGCGGCTTATGAACGACTTAGGGCCACAATGCAACCCGCCAGGCGCTATACATCGTTGATACAATCCGGTTTAGACAAGGAAATGATAGCCTTAATTTTCTCTGGGTTAGCTTCAATGCCCCTCTCTGAGACCAGAAAACCTAGCAGTTTTCCCGCCGGTACCCCAAAAACGCACTTAGCGGGTTAAGAATCATCTTGTACACCAGGAGATTGTCAAAGGTTTCCTTCAAATCCTCAAGCAAAGTTTCCTTCTTTCTTGATTATACCACAATGTCGTCAACATAAGCATGAACATTGCGCCCAATCTGCCCATGGAGGCAATTCTGAACACAACACTGGTAAGTCGCCTCAGCACTCTTGAGTCCAAAAGGCATAGACACGTAACAGAAAGCTCCAAAGGGCGTTATAAAAGTTGTTTTCTCCTGGTCCGCAACTGTCATCTTTATCTGATGATAACCAGAATAAGCATCCAGGAAACACAATCGCTCACAGCTCGCCGTTGCATCAATGAGCTGGTCAATAGGGGGGAGAGCAAAGGGATCAGCTGGTCAAGCCTTATTAAGATCTGTGTAATCCACACACATACGCCATGTTCTATTCTTTTTAAGCACAAGCACCCGGTTAGCCAACCACTGAGGGTGAAAACTTCCACTATGAACCCGGCAGCTAGGAGCCGGGCCACTTCTTCCCCAATGGCCTTACGCCACTCCTCGTTAAAATGACGTAGGAATTGTTTGACTGTTTCATCTTAGGATCCACATTAAGGTGGTGCTCAACAAGTTCTCTCGGTTCACCCGACATGTCAGAAGGTTTCCATGCAAAGATGTCCCGATTCTCACGGATGAACTCGATGAGCGCGCTTTCCTATTTGGGATCCATTCCTGTCCCAATGGTGAACTGCTGAGAAGAGTCGCCAGGGACAAAATCGACTTGCTTTGTGTCTTTAGCCGACTGGAATTTGAGGGGAGGGTCCTTCTCAGTGGTGGTTTTTTTGAGAGGGGTCATATCCGCCGGGTCAACATTCTCTTGATAGAACTTGAGTTCTTGAGAAGCGCAAGCCGACTCAGCATATGCTGCATCTCCTTCCTCGCACTCTTGGGCTATTTTCCTGCTGCCATTCACCGTTATGGTCCCCTTTGGACCCGGCATCTTGAGCTTCAGGTAGATATAGCAGGGCCGGGCCATGAAACAAGCATAAGCCGGCCGCCCAAAGAGGGCGTGGTAAGGGCTCTTGATTTTAACCACCACAAACCATAGTGTCTCTGCCCTGTAATTAAATTCATCACCAAAAGCCACCTCCAGAGCAATCCTTCCTACAGGATAGGCCGACTTGCCTAGCACAACTCCATGAAAGATAGTAGAAGACGGCTTAAGATCCTTCTCTGTCAGGTTCATTCGCTGGAAAGTGTCATAGTACAATATGTTGATGCTGCTGCCACCATCCATAAGTACTTTAGTAAACTTGTAACCACCCACTTGAGGGGCCACCACTAAGACCAGATGACCCGGGTTATCCACACGGGTTGGGTGATCCTCCCGGCTCCAAGTAATTATGTGCTCGGACCAATTCATATATTGTGGCAGTGCCGGCTCAACCATGGGAATCGCCCTTTTGTTGACCTTCTGGTCACAATTGCATGTACCCGTAGTCAATACATGGTACTACCCACCATTCAACTGCTTAGGATTACTCTGATATCCTGATTGGTTATGCTGCTGCTGATTACTTTGATCAGATTGCTGGCTATGACCACCATGGTTCCCTTGGCCCTGATAGCCAGAACTTGAGTCGCCATTGCCAAACCCGGCTCCCTGGAATCCTACAGAACGTGACCCGCCTGGCGGTCCATTGCCGTTTCCATGATGTTGAAACGCCTGGTTCCTGAACTCTCGCATGATATGACAGTCCTTCCAAGCATGAGTAGACAGCTTGTTAGGATAACTGTGCTTCGAACACGGCCCGTTAAGAGCCTCCTCATAATTTTTGGGCTTTCCTCCGGTATATGGCTGCTTGCCATTGTCGCGCTGATTTTTGAACCCAGCATTGGTGTTGGCCACAAAATCTAACCCGCCATCCAGGAACTTGTGTTTTCCACCGTTACCCTGGCGGTCATTATTATGCACTAGGGCATTCTGTTGCTGACTCTTACCACCACCGTTTTTCTTACCCTTTCCAAACTTGTCATCGTCTGAATTAGGATCTTTCATGCCATCGGAGTCGGCATACCTGGTAAGGGCATCCATGAGATTGCCCATATCCTGGCACATACGCTTAAGCCACCCTAACTTTTGCTTAAGAGGTTGGAAGTGACAGTTTTTCTCCAGAATCAACACAGCTTGAGCCGCCGCGATGTTATATGAAGAGTGAATAATGGTGGCGACCCGGCGAGCCCAATGATGGGCCGACTCATCCTCACGCTGCACACAATGTTCTAGGTCCACAATCGTCATAGGCTGCTTGCAAGTCCCCTGAAAATTCTTGATGAAACGCTCCTTTAACTCTGCCCAGGTGTTGATGGAATTGGGGGGCAGGTTCTTCAACCATGTACGAGCCGGTCCTTCCAACATCATAGTGAAGTACTTAGCACATACCGCATCGCTGACGTCCAACATGTCCATAGCTAGTTCATAACTTTCAATCCAAGCCATCGGTTCAAGATCCGCCATATAATTTGTCACCTTACGAGCCCCCTTAAAATCTTTAGGCATACGCTCACCACGTAGAGCTGGCACAAGGCATGGAACACCGATCATTCTAGAACTTGACCCGGCGGCCACCGAAGGCGAAGGAATCACCGGTGGTGGCTGATAAGCCCCTGATCTACTGCCTCCGCTTCTTGATGGGCCCTTGCTTCATCCACAACTGCTCGAGCGTCTGTACGGCGCCGCTCACTGCTGGAGACTGCTGGCGACTCAACGTGTCGGCTATATCTACGACTTGGCAAGGGAGTCGAGTGTACACGCTGTCGATTGTATGAATAATTGGCCTGTTGGGCAATTGCTATTTGCAACAGCTCAATGGCGTTCCAGGCTTCAACCGCCATAGGTGACTCACCATCAATAGGGAGTGCAGTAAGCCGGGTTGCCACTGCCACCATGTTATCCACCGGGTTGGAGAAGTGCCCCGGCGGCGTCATAAAACGTTGCAGCGTCGTCTGAACGAGGGGCTAGTTTTGGCCTGGTTGTTCCCCCCGGGCCAGTTCTGGCTGGTGAGGCTGAGCCGCCACCCTGCCCCCAGGCACCTCCGAAGTCAACTGGGGCATAACTAGCGGTCCTGGAGTACTTGGGCCTGCTCCGGGTGAGTTGAACAAACGTTTGGGATCATAGACTAAGGGTAAACGGCTCTGGTGCCTCCTCCGCAGGACTGCATCAGATGCGCTTTGATCCAAACTGATCGACCATGCTTCCGCTCTCGGGCGTTCTGCTTCTGCATTAACCTGGGCTTGCAGTGTCGTTGTCCATGTGTTTTCAGCATTAATATCTTCCTGGGCCATGGTCATCTGCTCCCTTATCTTTGCAATCTCCGCATTGCGCTCTGCTTGGTTTTCCACTGTGACCTCAGTCCCCAGTAAGGTTGTCAGGTTAGCCATCAGCTCAGACTGAACTTGAGCCGGCGGCTTGACCAAACCAAACCCCCCAGAAGCCGGCGCTGATGGGTTAACTGTCGCTGTCGCTCCAGCCGTCATAGATTGGAGAGCCGGCACCGTCCCAGGCATGAATATGGCGGCTCAACACGGCGGCTCGTAGAGGTTCGGAATACTGTTGCCATCGAACCAGCCCCCAAGCCCGCCGTCTATAAGCTGATAAACTGACTATGTCTCTCCATTTGAGGACTCACCGTCTGAATAGATGAGAGTATCTCCCCCCGACACGGAGTTTTCGTTAAGTTCTACGCCCTGTACAAAACCAACAAAACATGATTCTGGCCGGCTTGAATCCGGGCGGGTTGCGCGTGCCGAGCCGACTCGACGAGGGTGGTGCAGATGTCCGGCTTGGGCCCTGATCCGCCGATCTTGCCGATGACGACATGAATCTTGCTGAAGGGGACCCGGTACCCATACTCGATTGAGTCGGCCTCGGGGCCCCAGCCGGCGTCGTCGATGTAGAGCTTGCCACGGCGACTCTTCGTCATCTTGCTGACGGCGTATCCCTCGATCCCTGGGAGAGAGCCCTTCAAGAACTCTAAACCACCATGCGCTTGCCCCACGGTGGGTGCCAACTGTCGTGGTTTTGTCACGGCAGATGTCCTAGTGTGAGGACTTAGACGTGAGGCCATCGCAACTAGGTGATTAACTTGTCGGGGTTGATCAGAATCGAGAGACGCGAGTTACCCAGGTTCGGCCCCTCCGATTTAGGTAAAAGCCTACGTCCTGCTTTGTGTGTATTGCTAGATGATCAATTACAGGGGAGAGGATTCACTTAACCTAGCTATTGATCGATTGTAACTATAGTCTATTGGCCTTAGGGACTCGCCTTTATATACAGGTCGAGACCCTGGGCTTACAAGAGTCTAAGTCGTGTTGAAACTCGTAACCGACTATGTTTCCAACTTGCCTTGCCTTCCAAGCAAGGAAACTCTCGGCGGCTGTCTACCTCCTAGGCCTTGAGCCGCTGTCTTCGGGTACTAGGCCGCCAACCGGGTTACTTGGTAGGCCATCTTGCCGGTCTCGTTCCTCAGCATCGCGGCCCACTTGGTATGTTACCTTATAAGCCGCCATCAGGATGACCCGGCCCAATAGGGCGGGTTATATTGTGGGGTTATATCCCCAACAGATCCCAACAAACACACAACAACGATGATTACATCGGATAGATCACCATGGGAATCGCGGTGATCTTTGTATTGAAGAACATAGAGAGAGAGATAGCCATCTAGGTACTAAATGCGGACCCATAGGTCTATGCTATACTACTCACACATCAGTATGGGAGTAGCAAGGTTGATATAGAGGCCCGCCATGATTAATTCCCCCTCTAGCAGGGCACCGGAACAGGGCTCGAGATGGGCACACGGCGGAATAGAGACTTGCAGTGGCGGAAAAAGTGTTTCGGGAGGCTCTCTAGGGTTTTCCCACTATATGTGAATTTATAGTGAAAAGATCAAGGCCAGAGGTCGTGGGAGGTGGCCCCAAGCCATCAGGGCGCGACCACCCCCCTAGGCGCGCCCTGTTGGCTTGGCGCCACCCCGTGTGGCCTCCTGTCTCCCTTCAAAGCTTCCAGGTCTTATTTTTATCCAGAAAAAATCATCAAAAAGTTTCGGGGTATTTGGACTTCGTTCGGTACAGTATTCCTGAAAGGCCAAAAACAAACAGAAAACAACAACTGGCACTGGGCACTGGGTTTATAGGTTAGTGCTAAAAATAATATAAATCAACAAGCAAATGCTTAAAAAGTATCCTAGGATTATAATATAATAGCATGGAACAATAAAAAATTATATATACGTTGGAGACGTCTCAGTATCCCCAAGCTTAATTCATGCTCGTCCTCGAGTAGGTAAATGATAAAAATAGATTTTTTGATGTGACATGCCAGCCAACATGTAATCTCTTTCAGATATGATCATTGAGAAACGATAAACTAATAAACATCAACATAGTAATATCCATAAACATAAGTAACACAATCATTAACTTTCAAAATATATGATCCTTAAAGAATGTTTACTCCCTATTCATTTTATCATATTAGCATGGCATGGCTCCATCTTCACCACATAAATACAAATGTCAAGCACCATGGTGTTAAGCCAAGCAATTGGATCATACTTCTTAATGCGCTTCAGCATTTTATACCTCACTCAATACATGAGTGTGAACCATGGACATAGCATATAGGTGGAATAGAATATGGTGGTAGATATTAAAGGCGTAAGAGTGGAGAAGAAAGTCTCGCGTAACCTAGGTGGATGAACGGGCTATGGAGATGCCCATCAATCGATATCAATGCGAGGAGTAGGGATTGCCATGCAACAGATGCACTAGAGCTATAAGTGTATGAAATCTCAACTGAATCTAAGTGTGGGTGTGCATCCAACTTGCTTGCTCATGAAGACCTCGGGCATTTGAGGAAGCCCGTCATCAGAATATACAAGCCGCTGCACACCAGGGAGCTGCTAGCCAGAGGCTGCCGACATAATGCTCCCTGCTCAAGGAGGGGTTATTATTAGTTTATTATTATCCTTCGTCTTTAGTTTTATTCATTGTACTTATTAGTCAAGTACTATCAGCGCATATATGTGATGATATATGTATTATGTCTGCAATGGGCTATTGAAGAATTAATATATATTATTAGTTTCACATTTCTATCTGTTTTCATACTCATTTCTATCTCTAGTTGTTACACATATTGAAACATATAACAATAGAACAGAAATCATTCACACATTGAAAGATATCAATATGATGATTGTTGTGCAGACATTGCGATCGACATCAAAAAGATTCAACAAAATAAAATGCGTCCATGACTACCACCCTAACCTACAGAAGCTCTTGGCTCTGCCTGAACTCATGCATGCATTCGTCCAAGCAGTTGACACGCTCACGGTACAGCTGGAGCGCGATCTCGAGCTCCAAGCTGGCTATTTCATCGGAGATTACCATCTCGGGGATGTGACAGCCATTTTCTTCTACTACTTGATATGTCTCCAACGTATATATAATTTTTGATTGTTCCATACTGATATATTATCATTCTAGGATACTTTTTGGGTCTTTATTTACCAATTTATAATATTTTTTAGCACTAACCTATTGACCCAGTGCCCAGTGCCACTTGTTGTTTTCTGCATGTTTTTTACTTTTTAGGTTTACAGTACCAAACGAAGTCCAATTGCCACGAAAGTTTTTGATGATTTTTATGGTCCAAAAGAATACCTGGAAGCTTTGGGAGGAGTCAGGAGGCCGCACGAGGGCACTAGCACGCAACAGGGCGCGCCCTGGGGGGCGCCCTGATGTGTGATGGCCCCCTCGGGCGTCTCCTGATGCCCCTCTCTGGCCTATAAATTCTCGAATATTCCAAAAACCCTAGAGGAAGTCCTGAAATTCTTTTTACGCCGCCGCTAGTCTCTGTTCCGTCAGGAGGCCATCTGGAGCTGCGTTTCGGCACCCTGCCGGAGGGGGGATCGATCACGGAGGGCCTCTTCATCGACCTTGCTGCCCTCATGATGATGTGTGAGTAGTTCACCACAGACCTACGGGTCCATAGCTAGTACCTGGATGGCAATCTCTTCATCTCTTGATCTTAAATACAATGATCATCGCATCTTCGCTTTGATCCATCCGATGTAATCCTATTGTGCGGTGTGTTTGTTGGGACCCGATGAATTGTGGGTTTATGTTCAGATTATTCATGAAAAGTATTTGAGTCACCTCTGAATATTAATATTCTTATTTGCATGATCATTATAGCTTCGTAATTCTTTCCGATATATCGATGTGCTTTGGCCAAGTAGATTGATCAATCTTAAGTGAGAGAGGTGCATTGTGGTAGGTTCAACCTGACGAGTTTCTATATCCCAATGACAAAGTAGGGGACAAGATGTGTCTTTGTGTTGTTGCTACTAAGGATAACACGATGGGGTTTATTCATATTGCTTGAGTTTACTTTGTCTACATCATGCCATCGTTCTTCATGCATTACTCTGTTTTACTTAATACTCTAGATGCATGCTGGATAGCGGTCGATGAGTGGAGTAATAGTAATAGGTGCAGGCAGGAGTCGGACTATTTGTTTGTGGACGTGATGCTTATATACACATGATCATTGCCATGAAAATCGCATAACTATCCGCTTTTTTATCAATTGCCCAACAGTAATTTGTTACCCACCGTATGTTGCCTGCATGAGAGATGCCGCTAGGGAAAACTATGGCCCTCGGGTGTATTCACTTATAAATTTACAAACGCTACTATTACCTTGCTGCCTTTATTTAATTTTTATTTTATTTTGCAATTTACAATTATATAAAATTATCTACACAACTTATTTTCTTGCAAATAACGAGATCAAGGGGATTGACAACCCTCTTGCCCGCGTCGGGTGCAAGTTGTTTGCTCTTTTGTGTGCAGCCGCTGAGGACGGATGAGGATTGATATTCCTATTGGTTCGATAAACCTTGGTTTCATAACTGAGGGAAATACTTACCCACTTTGTGCTGCAATTACATGTTCCTCTTCACAAAAAATCCAACGCATGTCACAAGTATCACCACTCCTCGCTGGACAGCTGGACCAAGGAAATGCTCGAGCTTACCGACCAGCCCGTTGGCATCAAGGGGGCCGTGGACAAGGCAAACGGCGTGACCCATGTGAAGAGTGCGGTCGTCGTCCAGTGCAAGTACGGGGCCGTCGGGCTGTGGTGCAAGTATGGCGCAGACGGTTGTTGCCCATTCCTGGCAAGAAATCGGGCTACTAACGTGTCACGTACATAGCTGCAATGACATGTTGGGTGGGACAACAGGCAAAAGGGGATGGAACCGCTCTTGCTCTGCCGCTTGCCGTGCCTCTCACTCTATGGCCCTCCATCAGTCTTGCTATGTGGACGCACATGTTTTGCTCTACGGAGCACCATCGATGATCTTGTAGTGAGGCGGGCTGCAGCCTCTCGGCGGTGAGGCGTCTATGATGCTCGGCAGCGTTGTTGCGCCCTGCGCCAAGGGTTTGTTCAAACCTGGTGATGAAACGCAGCACATCATTGTTCGGCGTGTTGTTTGGGACGCCCTAGGCCTCGACAGGCTGTTGCACCTGCAACGGATCGTTTTCATCGTCGAGGAGGTTGATGGCAGAGGCGGCACTTGGTCGGGTTGGCATGCTTGGTAGATGGGCTAGGCTACACTAGGTTTGCATCCGCATGTGTCATGCGTCGGCTTTTATGCTCATTCGCTTGTGGCGAGAAATTGATGGGGAAGTGGCGGGAAACGGTGGCGTGTTCGGGTAACGCCATCAATGGAAAACTTAGGGAAAAAAGGAAGCATGGTAAGGATGTTTTTTGGGTGGATTTCGGTGAGCCGGGTGGTAAACTTGCACGGCAACCTGCACGGTTGCGCGTGGGAACGTGGCCAAAAGAAACGCTTGTGCGATGCCGAAACGTGCACTAGATTCCTCGGGCGGCAACACGTTAACAAGATGGGACAGAGGAGGAAGAAATGGTAAGTTCACAAACGCGATTATTATTAATAAAAAAACGTCTGTGTTGCAATTACCATTTACATGTCGCCACACGTCCCTCTTATTTTATTGGCTAGGAGTTGCTATGGGTGCATGTTTGATTAGACGGGAGGCATGTGAGCAGTCCGTCACACAGGCTCAGTGAGACGCGTGCGAGCAGTCCACTGTGCAGGCGCATCTGGCTCACCGGGAATCGAGCCCGTTGACTTCCACCCACCACCCACCTCGGTCCCAAGTTCTCCATTAATGCTCCTCCTTCTCCTCTGTTATTATCTATAAGGGTCGCTGAGTGAGTCCGGGATTAAGGGGTCCTCGGGTTGTTGGCTTATCTTCTGTGGACCAGCCCGGTGGGCCGCCTTGGGACATCTTTGGGAAGGCCGGACGGCAGAATGACCCCATGCTTAGGGGGGAAGGCTCCGAAGACTTGGTGTGTCCTCCAAGTAAGAATGGGCATATCTATGCCCGGATGGAAACCGACCATGTGTAACCCTAGGCACCCCTGGTGTCTTTATAAACCAGGGGGCTTAGTTTGTAGAGGGACAAGTCAACTCATCTAGGGTTTAGCTCATTGATCTCAACGTAGATCAACTCTGTAACCATCATACTCATCAATATAATCAAGCAGGACGTAGGGCTTTACCTCCTCATGAGGGCCAGAACCTGGGTAAACACCGTCTCCTTCGTCCTCTGTTACCATCGATCCTAGATTCATAGTTCGGGACCCCCTACCTGAGATCCGCCGGTTTTGACACCGACATTGGGGCTTTCATTGAGAGTTCCGCTGTGAGATCACCTGCGGATCGATGGCTCACCTAATCATCAGCGAACAGGCCCATAACAAGGACATCTTCGTCCCCGGACAGGTCTTCGCATTCGGCAGCGTCGTGCTACATCTAGGCCAGATCGAAAATTTCGCCCATGGTCAGGAGATCAGGTTCAGGAACCTAGAGTTCACCGCCGACCGTGGCGATTTGTTCCTTGCATAGCCCTCGGTTTCGTCCGATGGACCCGAAAGTCCCAGAGCTTTAACTTCGGGCCCTCTATCCAGCTCGACCCTCAGCTCTATCTCCGTCGGAGGGCCAGCCTTGAGCTCGGACTCGTTGTTAGTACCTGAGTACCAGAGTTCGGACCGTGCCGAACATGCCCATCCCGAAGACACCCTGGAGTTTAACTGCAAGGGTCCTCAGGAAACTGATCCGATCGACCTCTCGTGGTTGAATGAGGCTCTAGACCGGATCCAGTCAATGGCAATCGAGGACGATCTTACCTCGACCCACGTTCCGGCCAACCTAGAGACCGGTTACGAGGAATTTTTCGGCCCACCCGCCACCCATTTAGTAGCTACTGTCGAAGATTTAACCGACATGTTGGACTATTCCTCCGAGGAGGCAGAAGACATGGATGAAGATACTGGCGTCCCCGCCCCTGTGACTACTGGGCGGTGGACAGCCACCTCCACCTACGATGTCTACCTGGTGGACACCCCTAATGATAGGGACGATCACACCCCCAAGAAGAATGGCGACAAATCCGGCAAAGCATCAAAACGCTAGAAACGGCGCAAACGATCCAAGGCAAATAAGGGAAGGGAAGCAATCGCAGGCATCGGGGAAATTGAAACCCCGGAGGACCTCGGCGACCTCGAAGCCCCCGTGGAGCCGCTAGAGTACCCGGAAAGGCTAACGGATCAGCAGGACGCTGAGGACCTCAATGATTCCGAGGACGACAACTACCTCCCACCCGCTGTGGAGGAGGAAAGCCTTGAAGCCGAAAACTTCACCGTCCCCGAAAACCCCGAGGACCAAGAACGATTCAGGCGACAGCTCATAGCCACCGCTCGGAGCTTAAAGGCAAAGCAACAGCAGCTCAAAGCCGAACAAGACACCATCAACTGTTGGAAATATGCCCTAGAGGCAATAATAAAAGTAGTTATTATTATATTTCCTTGTTCATGATAATCGTTTATTATCCATGCTATAATTGTATTGATTGGAAACTCAATTGCATGTGTGGATACATAGACAACATTGTGTCCCTAGTATGCCTCTAGTAGACTAGCTCGTTGATCAAAGATGGTCAAGGTTTCCTAGCCATGGACATGAGATGTCATTTGATAACGGGATCACATCATTAGGAGAATGATGTGATGGAAAAGACCCAAACTATGAACGTAGCATATGATCATGTCCGTTTATTTGTATTGTTTTCTGCATGTCAAGTATCTATTCCTATGACCATGAGATCATGCAACTCACTGACACCGGAGGAGTACCTTGTGTGTATCAAACATCGCAACGTAACTGGGTGACTATAAAGATGCTCTACAGGTATCTCCGAGGGTGTCTGTTGAGTGGGCATGGATCAAGACTGGGATTTGTTACTCCGTGTGACGGAGAGGTATCTCGGGGCCCACTCGGTAATACAACATCACAACAAGCCTTGCAAGCAATGTGACTAAAGTGTTAGCCACGGGATCTTGTATTACGGAACGAGTAAAGAGACTTGCCGATAACGAGATTGAACTAGGTATAGAGATACCAACGATCGAATCTCGGGCAAGTAACATACCGAAGAACAAAGGGAACAGCGTACGAGATTAACTGAATCCTTGACATAGAGGTTCAACCGATGAAGATCTTCGTAGAATATGTAGGAACCAATATGGGCATCCAGGTCCTGCTATTGGTTATTAACCGTAGAGGTGTCTCGGTCATGTCTACATAGTTCTCGAACCCGCAGGGTCTGCACACTTAAGGTTCGGTGACGTTTCGGTATAGTTGAGTTATGTATGTTGGTGACCGAAGGTTGTTCGGAGTCCCGGATGAGATCCCGGACATCACGAGGAGCTCCGGAATGGTCCGGAGGTAAAGATTGATATATAGGAAAGTGGTGTTTGAACTCCGGAAAAGTTTCGGGCATTTCCGGAAGTGTACCGGGAGTGACGAATGGGTTCCGGGGGTCCACCAAGTGGACCCTACACCCCAAGAGGGCCACATGAGCCTTAGGGTGGCGCACCAACCCCTGGTGGGCTGGGCGGCCAGCCCAAGTGGGCCTATGCGTCTGGAATTTTGGTGAAAGGAAAGTCCAACTGGGGAAGGGAAGGAATCCTACTAGGAGTAGGATTGGAGGTGGACTCCTCCACCTCCACCTCCTTCGGCCGACTCCTAGGAGGTTCCCTAGGTTGGCCAGCCCCTCCCCTCCATCCTATATATACTAGAGGGGAGAGAGGGAAGCAACACAACAAACCCTAGCCATGGTGCAGCCCTCTCTCCCCGATAGATCAAATCCTCTAGTTTTCAGCAGCGCTTAGGCGAAGCCCTGCTAGAATAGTTCCACCACCGCCGCTGCCGCGCCGTCGCGCTACCGGAGAACTCATCTACCTCTCCGCTCCCTCTTGTTGGATCAAGAAGGTGGAGATCGTCATCGAGCTGTACGTGTGCTGAACGCGGAGGTGCCGTCCGGTCGGCGCTAGATCGGGACGGATCGTGATTGGATCGCGGGACGCTCGGCGATTTGGATCGCGAAGACGTTTGACTACATCAACCGCGTTTCTTAAAGCTTCCCGCTTAGCGATCTACAAGGGTATGTAGATCCACTCTCCCTCTCGTAGATGCTCATCACCATGGATAGATCTTGCATGTGCGTAGGAAAAATTTTGTTTCCCATGCAACGTTACCCAATAGTGGCATCATGAGCTAGGTCTATGTGTAGATGAGATCACGAGTAGAACACAAAGGAGTTTGTGGGCGTTGATATTCAGATTTCTTCCTCCCTTAGTCTTTTCTTGATTCGGCGGTATTGTGGGATGAAGCGGCCCGGACCAACCTTACTTGTACGCTTACGAGAGACCGGTTCCATCAACTTGTAACTTCGTTGCATAAATATGGCTGGCGGGTGTCTGTCTCTCCTACTTTAGTCAGATCGGATTTGACAAAGGCGGTCCTTGAGAAGGTTGAATAGCAATTTTTGTATCACCGTTGTGGTTTTTGCGTAGGTAAGAATAGTTCTTACTAGATACCCGTAGCAGCCACGTAAAACATGCAACAACAATTAGAGGACGTCTAACTTGTTTTTGCAGGGTATGTTGTGATGTGATATGGCCAATTACATGATGAGATATATGTGATGTATGAGATGATCATGTATTGTATAGAATATCACGACTTGCATGTCGATGAGTATGGCAACCGGCAGGAGCCATAGGATTGTCTTTAATTATTTTCGCCGTTTTGCTTTACTTTATCGCTATGAGTTAGCAATAGTCGTGGAAGCAACAGTTGGCGCGACAACCTCATGGCGACACGTTGATGGAGATCAAGATGATGGAGATCATGGTGTCATGCCGGTGATGATGGAGATCATGCCGGTGCTTTGGAGATGGAGATCAAAAGCACAAGTTCATGGCCATATCATGTCACTTATGATTTGCATGTGATGTTAATCCTTTTATGCATCTTATTTTGCTTAGGACGGCGGTAGCATTATAAGGTGATCCCTCACTAAAATTTCAAGATAAAATTGTGTTCTCCCCGAGTGTGCACCGTTGCGAAAGTTCGTCGTTTCGAGGCACCACGTGATGATCGGGTGTGATAGACTCTACGTTCGCATACAACGGGTGCAAGCCAGTGTTGCACAAGCGGAACACTCGGGTTAAACTTGACGAGCCTAGCATGTACAGACATGGCCTCGGAACACAAGAGACCGAAAGGTTGAACATGAGTCATATAGTAGATATGATCAACATGAAGATGTTCACCATTGAAACCACCTCATCTCACGTGATGCTCGGACTTGAGTTGGTGGATTTGGATCATGTGACACTCGAATGACCGGAGGGATGTCAATTTGAGTGGGAGTTTTTAAGTAATATGATTAACTAAACTCATTATCTTGAACAATAGTCTAAGTTGTTTTTGCAAAATTTATGTTGTAGATCAATGGCTCGCGCAGTAGCACCCCTGAATTTTAATGCGTTCCTAGAGAAAGCTAAGTTGAAAGATGATGGAAGTAACTTTGTGGACTGGGCCCGTAATCTAAGGATTATCCTTACGGCTTCCCAAAAGGCTTATGTCCTTGATGCACCGCTTGGTGATCCACCCGCTCCAGTAGAGTCTCCAGACGTTGCGAACGTCTAGCAGGCTTGTTCTGATGATTACTCAATGGTTCAATGTGCAATGTTGTATGGCTTAGAACCGGGACTTCAAAGACGTTTTGAATGTCATGGAGCATATGTTATGTTCCTAGAGTTGAAGTTTATCTTTCAGAAGAATGCCCGGATCGAGAGGCATGAGACCTCCGATAAGTTCTATGCGTGCAAGATGGAGGAGAACGGGTCTGTCAGTGAACACATACTCAAAATGTCTGGGTATTCCACCCGTCTGGCTGAATTGGGGATGCCCCTTCCAGCAGAGGCGATCACTGACAGAGTTCTTCAATCATTGCCACCTAGCTACAAGAGCTTCGTGTTGAACTATAACATGCACGGGATGAACAAGTTAGTTGCCGAGCTGTTTGCGATGTGGAAAGTCGCTGAGTCTGAGATTCAGAAGGAGCATCAAGTGTTGATGGTCAATAAAACCACTAGTTTCAAGAAGAATGACAAGGGTAAGGAGGGTAACTCCAAGAAAAGTGGCAAAGTAGTTGCCCCTCCCGTGAAGAAACCCAAAGCTGGACCCAAGCCAGAAACTGAGTGCTTTCATTGCAAGGGAACTGGTCACTAGAAGCGGAACTGCCCTAAGTATTTGGCTGACAAGAAGGCGGCCAACAACAAACAAGGTATATATGATATACATGTTATTGATGTGTACCTTACCAACTCTCGTTGTAGTGCCTGGGTATTTGATACCTGTGCGGTTGCTCACATTTGCAACTCAAAACAGGAACAGCGGAATAGACGGAGGCTGGCAAAGGACGAAATGACGATGCGCGTGGGAAATGGTTCCAAGGTTGATGTGATCACCGTCGGCACGCTCGCTCTTCGATTACCATCGGGATTAGTGATGATCCTGAATAATTGTTATTTAGTGCCTGCGTTAAGCATGAACATTATATCTGGATATTGTTTATTGCGAGACGGTTACTCATTTAAATAAGAGAATAATGGTTGTTCTATTTATATGAGTAATATCTTTTATGGTCATGCACCCAATGTGAGGGGTTTATTCTTATTCAATCTCGATAGTGAAGATACACATGTTCATAACATTGATGCCAAAAGATGTAGAGTTGATAATGATAGTACCACTTTCTTGTGGCACTGTCGTTTAGGTCATATTGGTGTAAAACGCATGAAGAAGCTCCATGCTGATGGACTTTTGGAGTCACTTGATTTTGAATCACTTGACACATGTGAACCATGCCTCATAGGCAAGATGACTAAAACCCCGTTCTCTGGAACAATGGAACGGGCAAGTGACTTGTTGGAAATCATACATACTGATGTGTGCGGTCCGATGAGCATTGAGGCGCGCGGTGGATATCGTTATTTTCACACCTTCACAGATGACTTAAGTAGATATGGGTATATTTACTTAATGAAACACAAGTCTGAAACGTTTGAAAAGTTCAAGCAATTTCAAAGTGAAGTTGAGAATCATCGTAACAAGAAGATTAAATTCCTACGATCTGATCGAGGAGGAGAATATCTGAGTTATGAGTTTGGCAGTCACTTAAGAAAATGTGGAATTTTTTCACAATTGACACCGCCTGGAACACCATAGCGTAATGGTGTGTCCGAACGTCGTAATCGAACCTTATTAGATATGGTGCGATCTATGATGTCTCTTGTCGATTTGCCACTATCGTTTTGGCGTTATGCATTAGAGACAGCTGCATTCACTTTAAATAGGGCATCATCGAAATCCGTTGAGACGACACCATATGAACTATGGTTTGGCAAGAAGCCAAAGTTGTCGTTTCTTAAAGTTTGGGGATGTGATGCTTATGTCAAAAAGCTTCAGCCTGAAAAGCTGGAACCCAAAGCGGAGAAATGCGTCTTCATAGGATACCCAAAAGACACAGTTGGGTATACCTTGTATCTCAGATCCGAAGGCAAAGTGTTTGTCGCTAAAAACGGAACATTTCTTGAGAAAGAGTTTCTCTCGAAAGAATTGAGTGGGAGGAAGATAGAACTTGATGAGGTTGTTGAACCTTTACTTCAACCAGAGAGTAGCGCAGCGCAGAAAGATGTTTCTGTAGAGCCTACATCGGTTGTAGAGGAAGTTAATGATGATGATCATGAAGCTTCGGATCAAGTTGCTATCGAACCTCGTAGGTCAACAAGGATGCGTACTGCTCCTGAGTGGTACGGCAACCCTGTCTTAGAGGTCATGTTGTTGGACAACGATGAACCTACGAGCTATGGAGAAGCGATGATGGCCCGGATTCCGAGAAATGGTTAGAGGCCATGAAATCTGAGATGGGATTCATGTATGAAAACAAAGTATGGGCTTTGGAAGTATTGCCTGAAGGGTGAAAGGCCATTCACAACAAATGGATCTTTAAGAGGAAGACGAACGCGGACGGTAATGTCACCGTCTATAAAGCTCGACTTGTGGCAAAGGGGTTTTCACAAGTTCAAGGAGTTGACTACGATGAGACCTTCTCACCCGTAGCGATGCTTAAGTCCGTCAGAATCATGTTAGCAATAGCTGCCTTTTTCGATTATGAAATTTGGCAGATGGATGTCAAAACAGCGTTCCTTAACGGTTTCCTTAAGGAAGAGTTGTATATGATGCAAACAGAAGGTTTTGTCGATCCAGAGAATGCTGACAAAGTTTGCAAACTCCAGCAATCCATTTATGGACTGGTGCAAGCATCTCGGAGTTGGAATCTTCGCTTTGATGAGGTGATCAAAGCGTTCGGATTTATACAAGTTTATGGAGAAGCTTGTATTTACAAGAAAGTGAGTGGGAGCTCTATAGAGTTTCTAATATTATATGTGTGGGGACCCCGACTCATAAGTCGTGATCACCGAATGCACGTGTACAGTGATCCCAGAGATCAATGCTCACTGAACACACAGAAGCTGAATAATGAGAGTCTTACATCCACATTTAGCATCTTACACAAATAAAGACCATGAAGGTCAAGTTTTACATAGATAGGGCCGCAAGGGCCAAACACTTAAACATAACAAGTAGCGGAAATCTTGATCGGAAGCGTGAACCCATGACATCTGCCTTCAACCTACAGGCATTCTGACTGGGAAGCGTCCTAGTTCGCATGTTCGTCACCAACGAACTCTTCACCATATTCCTGCTCTTCCATGCTTGGCCAATTAAATAACCAGTGGTAAGCCAATGAGTACTTTGAATGTACTCGCAAGCAACCCAAGTTTTGGAACAAGGTAATAACAATGCATGATATAGCACTAAGTAGGTAAGTTTTGCGGAAAGCTAATTTTGAGTGCAATGACATGATCAAGATAACTAGTAATAGCATGCATCATGAGGATACACGTATCCGCACGAACAGGTTACTGATATCAATATAATCAAGGTCTGAACATCTCATGTTCAATCATCATGTCAGGTCGTCCGACTTGTCTCGAGTATTCCATCCTTGTTAACCACACACTCACACCGAGTTTATGAAAACTCTGGACATAGTTTAAGCAGCACCACCCAACTGTCCTTGACCATGGACACGGCTATTCGAATAGTTTTACACTCTGTAGAGGTTGCACACTTTACCCACAAGACTCGGGGAACTTCCGTGTCATCCATGACTCGCGGTATATTTCATACCCGAGGTAAGCACCCGAACAATGCCTTTTCCCTAGCGATACTAAACAAAGAGTCCACTCGTTGGTGCCATCCCTCATGATATACATCACACGTATCATCCATGAGGGCACGCAACGGTGTGCCCGGTGCCTGTAAAGACAGCACATGGTCGCCCTACCAGGCACGACCCCGTATCGAGAGTGACCTCGTCACTCCCGCCACTAGTAATGCGGGCTCTATGCTAGTACCCACCAAGGTAATCAATAAAGTCCCGTCCCATAAGGGGTATCGTGGTTGTACATGTAAGGTTGGGACGGTCGACAAATCTTAAATCTAATCCGTTTTCGAAAACACACACACACTCACTTGCTCCGGTACACCACTTCTTCCTCAAGTGGTTACCTGACTCAACATCATCTCCCTCGGGCATTAGTGGCACCCGACGGGGTTTTCAAAAAAAAGTCTTTGAAACCACTTTTGTTTCCATCACCGTGCATATTCACGTCCCACTTGCGTAGCAACTACTAGCAACCTAACTACTCCCACCCGCACAACCCTCATAAGAATGGTAGGGTCATGCACGATGCAAGTATCAACAAGAAAGCATCGAAGGCATCCCACCGTAGTGGTCACCACATCAAAATGATCATCATCAAGAAATAATGTGCTATATGCCATGCAAAAAGAGGTTTCATAGTCATGGTCAAAGGGCTGCTTGCCTGGCTCAACAAAGTCTTCGGGTCCAACTCCCTCGTCAACAGCGCAATCTATCGTCGCGATAAATAACGATAATGATAAGCATCACAACAAAAACAGAGCACAAAAGCCACTTCAAAAATGTTACCCTATTCTGATAAATACTAAAAGCAATACTAAGAATATTTTCCTAAGGTTTTGGGGTGGAAAAGGTATTCAAAACTATTTTTAACAGAGGCTAAAATATTCAAAACTAGCATTTAAATAAAATCAATATATAAAACATTTTCACAAAATTACACAAGTGGCACTGTTAAATTCTACAGAATATTACAGGAATTATGCTGGAAAAATATTTGGCATTGGAGTTTTATTTAATTCACTGGAATTTTTGGAAAACTGGAGTAAAAAGAAAAAGAAAAAGGCTTTAGAGCCAACTGGGCCAGAACAGACCCAGTTGGGCCGGCCTGAGGCCAAGCCAGGCCTGAGCGAGCCGGGGCGCGCGTGCCGTCTGGGTTCAAACCCGACAGGCGGGCCCCTGGCGTCAGCCGCACAGGGAGAGAGGGAGAGGTGAGGCGGAGGCCGACAGGTGGGGTCCCCCTGTCGGGACCTTCTCCCACCTTGGGACCGAGGGGGGAGGAGCTCACCGGCGAGGCTACCGGCGACGGCGAGGAGAGGCGAGTGCGGGAATGAGCTCGGGGTCGAGCCGCCGTTCACCTGGAGGTCGAATGAGCGGCGGGGGAGACGCTTCGGGAGGGGGTCGCCGTCGACGTTTCCTGCAGCAAAAGGCATGGGAGGAAGGGGGAAACACATTAGGAGAGCGATGCGGTTCCAGATCGAGCGAGAAGGAAGGAGGAGGGGCTTCCTACCGCGCGAACTCCGGTGACCCGATGCGGCGGAGCTCAAGCTCGATCTCGAGCTCGGGCGGCTCTGGGGAGGAGTGGGTGGAGCAGGGGACGATCGAGGAGTGAGGGAAGTCAGCAGAGGGGAGAGAGAGGCCCGGGAGGGGGCATTTATAGGGGCGCGGTGGTCCACAGCAAGGTGGTGCGCCGGCGAGGTTCTGGCCGAGGCCAGAAGGCACGGGAGCGAGCGGGGGTGCCCGCGTGTCGTGGTTTTGTCATGGCAAGATGTTCTCGTGAGAGAACTTGGGTGTGAGGCCATCGCAACTATGTGGCGGCTTGAGAGGGATTGGTCGGAATCGAGAGACACGAGGTTTACCCAGGTTCGGCCCCTCCTGACGGAGGTAAAAGCCTACGTCCTGCTTTGTGTCTATATTGATGATGATGACGATCTCGGTTACAAGGGTGCGGAATCGCTACCACTAATCTCGAGAGTCTCTAATTTGTCTATCTCTCATGACTTGTCTATCTAAGACCTGTCTATTGAGACGTCTAAAAACTTGACCCACTTGGGGTGACCTGCCCCTCCTTATATAAGTTGAAGGGGCGGTTTACATGTAGAGTCCAAGTCGGATTATGACTTAACCTATTATGACTCTCCATCGCGGGCTTCTCTTCGTGGGCTTCTGAGTCCCGGGCGGCTTACAGCCGGCGGCTTACAACCGGGGGCTTACAACCGGGTTTATCTTCAAGACTCATCTTCAGGGACTCATCTTCAGGGACTCATCTTCAGGGACTCATCTTCAGGGACTTATCTTCAGGGACTCATCTCCGGGACTCATCTTCAGGGACTCATCTCCGGGACTCATCTCCGGGACTTAACTGTCTGCCGGGTCATAACCATTTCGAGTCATAATTGTAATCGGGTCATAACCATTCCGGGTCATAACTGTAACCGGGTCATACCGCGGGGTATATCCCCGACATTAGCCCCCAGGTTAGCTTGAATTTATTCATGGTAAGCTCCTAAAATAAGAATATGTAAAAAGAACCGGCCCACTCAAAAAGACCAGTGGATCAGCTCCTGAAAATTCTGAAACTCTGTCATATCAATACACTGACGCTGGCTCCTTGGAGAAAAAATAATCCTTATTGTCCATTGCCTTGTTTTGATCAAAAATTCGTCTGATGTTGTGCCAACTGCCAATACTTCAGACTTCCCTATATCCATATTACCTGTAGCCCCCAAGTCTTAAGAGGGGAAACGTAGTGATAACCTTAAGACTTGCTTCAATATAAATATTGCAACCCTAGAGAAATCCGGATTGTTCATCTGAGTCACCAGTCATAAGTTGAATGTTCCACATATGTAGCCCCCAAGTATCGGGTTGTCTTGCCTGCAGCAACCTGGGACTTGTAAGTATCTTATGCATATAAAACTTCAGCCAGTGTAGCCCCCAAGGGCCGGGTCATTATGCAATAATGAGCAGGAACTTTTTATAGGTCTGATCATATAGACTTGAGGAGCAATGTGTAGCCCCATGGGCCGGCTCAGTAAGACAATACTGGGCTGGGACTTAGAAAAAGATAGAAAGGCCGGCTCCTCTCCTTGAGATAACCGGGATCTGTTGACAATGTAACAACTTTCATTAGCCCCCAAGTGTCGTGATGCATGCTTGCAGCGACATGGAACTTTGAACTTGGTGTTGAAATGTTGAGAAATCTGGGTTGTCATCTAAGTCGCCAGATATAAACTGAGTGTCTTGTATTTCACATGTGTAGCCCCCAAGGGCCGGCTCAGTAAGATAATACTGGACCGAGTCTTAAATTTGGACCTTTACAATCTGTTTCAGTAGCTGAATACTGTAGCCCCCAAGTGCCGGGTTGTAAGCCTGCAGCGACTCGGGACTATTCTTTCCATTGTAGAATAAATCATATCCATTATATGGATGATATTGCTGAATGCTTGGCATATCAATGTTGAACCATGCTCCCTGCTGTGAGCTGGTATTTCTGGATGAGGGAATAACAGCCATTACTCTGAAGGGGCTTTGAAAACCTCAATCATTCAATATAGGTTATGAAAACCATAATAAAAATCCAGCCACATTGGCTATTTAAGATGTGAATAATATAACCCGGTTTGAAAACCTCAATTAC
This sequence comes from Elymus sibiricus, assembly GCA_039707655.1. Taxonomy (NCBI): domain Eukaryota; kingdom Viridiplantae; phylum Streptophyta; class Magnoliopsida; order Poales; family Poaceae; genus Elymus; species Elymus sibiricus. The sequence continues at coordinate 86,308,365 of CM077663.1, forward strand.
TCAATACTGGTTATAACAACCATAATGAAAATCCAGCCATGTTGGCTATTAAGGATTGGAACATGTAACCCGGTTTGACAACCGGTTCCTTGTAATATAAACCGGGATATCCATGCATATATGATGCATGATATGACGATGCAATGATGATGCAATGTATGATGCAATGTATGATGATGTATGTCTCGTCCTATAAGCCGGCTTTAAAGGCATGGCAGGACAAGATAACTCTTGTTTTTATGAAAACATTTTGTTTCCAAAGAAACTAGGCGGAAAGCCTGAAAACTTGTAAACCGGGCCTCACGTGACATAAATCTGTCATTTAAACCTTAGCAAGTTCAGGGTCTTTAAAAGATTGACATTGCTAAGAGTACGAACAAGCCACATAGCGGAGGGGGTACGGTAGACAAGACGAGTTTGTCCTCGCTCACTGTAAGCCGGCTCTCTCGTGACAAAAGCCGCCGTTTAAACCTTGACCAGTTCAGTGTCTTCGTGCGAGAATAACTTAGAAAAGTTCAGGGTCTCTTATCAAGAATAACTGTCAAGAGTTCGGCGGGTCACATGGCGGAGTAGCAAGTTGCAAACAGGCAGGTTTAACTTGGACATGGCGGAAAGCCGGGTCAAGAGGGTAAGTAAGCTAAACCCATAGGGTTGGAAGCCCCCAAGTGACCAATTTAAGGATCAACTCCTTTGTAATATAAACCTGGCCAAGAGGGTTTAAAAGCCCCCAAGTGACCATATGATGATCCAATAAATCCGGGCACCCATGTTTGAACGGTCGCAACATGGCGGCTCGTCCTCTTGGGCGACTTTAAATCTTCCGTCAATAAGGTAGTTCACCCAGGACCGGGTTGTCTTCCTCGCAATGACCCGAGGTTCTTGTTGAAAATGACCAAAATGTGTCGATCCATGTATGTAGCCCCCGAGTCTTAAGTCGACTCGAAGAGGCGGCTTGAGAGTCTTCATAATTGACTGTGGCATAAGCCGGCATATGATTGACGGCTGATAACTGAAATTTATTGAAGCCAAAAGCTTGTGGCGAGTTGATGACCTCCGCGACACTCATTGTATGTCCATGGTGTTGATAACGCAACATGAACCCGCGGAAGGTTGAGATGTCGGGTTATAAATGATCTCATATGAGTTTTGCCAGTAATCCGGCCAGCGGTTCATCCCGGCTGGTTGTTGAAGTTAACCAAAACGCAGTGGCGGTGACTTGCACGCCTATCCATTGAACCATCCGGCGGAGGTAGAGGCTGATAATATATCATGACTTGCTTCAGAATTGTTGAAAATAGACTGGATCGCAGGGCGGCGACTCATGAGCGTCCGTTGGGCAGCTTGAACGAGCAAGCACAGCACCAGCATGTCGATGTAGACCGGACCGCAGGGCGGCGACTTATGAGCGTCCATTGGGCGGCTTGAACGAGCAAGCACAGCACCAGCATGTCGATGTAGATGTAGAAGTCAGCCGCATGTTTGAAGACGGCGCGGTCGTGAGAGACAGCCGCGGCGTTTTAAGCCGGTGTCGTGAGAGACAGCCGTGGCGTTGTAAGCCGGTGCGGTCGTGAGAGACGGCTGCGGCATTGTAAGCCGGTGCGGTCGCGAGAGACGGCCGCGACATTTGTAAGCCGGTGCGGTCACGAGAGACGGCCGCAGCATTGATGTAAATCCGACCGTATTAACGGCGGGTTGTATGCATCCGTCCGGTAGCTCGTCATGGCACATATGTGAACGTGGCCTCTGATGAAGACGTACGAGGACTGGACCGTACTCTGGCCATGAGTTAATTGACCTGCATACACAACAGCATAGCTAGAAGTAAAACCATTTGATGATATTTAATTATACGAAATAATAGTTAGAAAAATATCACCTCACTTTTTTTATACCCTCATCTAACTGACCCCCACCTCCCTTCCTTCCCTTATCCTCCCACCTACCGTACGACACAGGGTGAGGGGAAAAAGCGGTAGCAATGGGAGCCGGCTCAAATCGTGTCGCTAAGGCTAGAGCGGGGCCACTTGGCGAGGCAGGCGTGGCGGGAGCAGCGGCGCGAGGCGGCTCATAGGCGTGGCAGGAACGGCGGCGCAGCACGAAGGTGAGGCGGCTCGTGGGGCAGCGAGGGCGGCGTCTTGCCACGGCGGGTCAAGGTGCTGCGAGGCAATTCAAGGCGAGGCGGCGACCGGGCCGGCCGAGGTGTCGCACGGCAAATGCAGTGGCTCTCGGCGAGGCGAGGCGAGGCGGCGGCCGAGCCGGCCGGGGCGCTGCGCGGCAAGTGCGGCGGCTCTCGGCGATGCAAGGCGAGGCGGTGGCCGAGCCGGCCGGGGTGCTGCGCGGCAAATGCGGCGGCTCACCGGACGGCGGCTCGAGCGGTGACCAGGCGAGGCGGGAGCAGCGGCAGCGGCCTCAGCGGCAGCCGGCTCGGCAAACATGTGAGGCAGACGCAGAGCAGAGCGGCGGCTTGGCGAGCTAGCGAGGCGAAGCCGGCGGGGTCCGAAGCAACAAGTGGGGCGAGTTGGCGAATCCGGCGCGAGCACACGCACGCGTGAGGGCGAAGGCAGAGCAGAGGCGGCAGTGGCTCAACGCGGCAGACGCGTGAAAGCGTGGTGCTCGGGTAGGCGAACAGGCCGGCTCAGAGAGACGCCGGCAGAGGTGAAGTGAGGCCGACCCGTGATCGCGATGGCCAAGCTGGCACCGGTGGGAGCAGAGCAGAGGCGGCGGCGGGTTGCGGCAGCAGCGGCTCAACGCAGGGCGTCCGCAGGCGAAGGCGGCTGACGGGGCAGAGGCACGGCGAGGCGACGGCGGGGGCGCCGCGGCGCCGCTGAGCCAGCGGGAGGCCGGCATGGGCAACCAGCAGGAGCGGTAGCAGCGTACCGGCGCCGGCCGAAGCAGGACGGGTCGCAGCTGCAGCGGCTCGGGCGCGCGCGTGTTGGAGGCGGCTTGATGCCGAGGCGAGTGTACCCGCCGTGGAAGAGGCGGCGAGGGCGGCTCGGTGAAGCCGCATTAAAGGCGACTAACTGGAGGATGGCCGGCAGAGGTGAAGTTAAGTCGCGGCGGGCTCAAGGCCACTGGGGCGTGGCGGCTCTAGGCGGAGGACGGAGGCGAACTTCGGTGGCGGCTCAGACGGCGGGGTCGTGGAGACGGCGGCTCCTAGACGTGTCCATAGCAGGGGCGCAGTCAGCTTGATGCGAGGCCGCGGAGGTGGGCGGCTCGGCTCAAGGCTGCTCGGGGCGGCTACCGAGGCAGGGGCGGCAGGCCGTGGTCAACGCGCAGTGGCGGGTTGAAGCAGAGGCCGTGGCGGCACAGCCGTGGCCAGCGGCGGAGGCGTCAAGCGGCGACGAGGCATATGGCGACGAGGCCGTGAAGGCAGCCAGGAAGCCCACGGCAAACCATAGCAGCGAGCCGGAGCGGAGACCGATGGCAGCTTGACTCGCAGGTGTAGGTGTCTTAATACACCGGTGAGCCCGTTGCGGCGGAAATGGGCGGCGACGTCTCGTTGCCGTGGTGATGACTCGGAAGCAGAGACCGCAGTAGTGACGACCGCATCCGGTGGCTCGACGAGGCCGAATAAGGGGGCCACTCGAGGCTGTGGAGGCAGAGGTGCCGGGCCGGCTTGGAGCAATTCGAAAGCAACCTGGAGGTGGTTTAGGCCACGGAGGAGGCGAGGTGGCTCGAACCGGCGGGGTTGGCTTCTCCGAGTCATAATGATCTTAAATCACAACGTCCGGGTCATGATCCCATGTATTGACTAGCCAGCGTTCGTAGCCACTGCTGGCGATTGATGATTGGGTTTTCTTCGGCCTTCCCATGGACTGTAGATGGTTTTATGTTTGAGGGACTATTAGTTGACGTCCGCTGAATTTGTAAATTCGATGTGTAGTGCAACGTTGAATCTTCTCTGGACTTGCTTCCTCCGGTTGCAACTTGATGGCAGTGGCTTGCGTTTTGACAGTGCCGACTCTGCAGCCGGGTTGGAAAACCCTCTAAAACTCAATCTGTCATCAACGGCTCTTCTTCTCTTGACGATCGCGAGCTCCTCAATTCCTGGAGAGTTCCCTTCAAGAACACAAACATCATTGCTGCACTGCCCCACGGTGGGCGCCAACTGTCGTGGTTTTGTCACGGCAAGATGTTCTCGTGAGAGAACTTGGGTGTGAGGCCATCACAACTATGTGGCGGCTTGAGAGGGGTTGGTCGGAATCGAGAGACGCGAGTTTTACCCAAGTTTGGCCCCTCCTAACGGAGGTAAATGCCTACGTCCTGCTTTGTGTCTATATTGATGATGATGACGATCTCGGTTACAAGGGTGCGGAATCGCTACCTCTAATCTCGAGAGTCTCTAATTTGTCTATCTCTCATGACTTGTCTATCTAAGACCTGTCTATTGAGACGTCTAAAAACATGACCCTCTTGGGGTGACCTGCCCCTCCTTATATAAGTTGAAGGGGCGGTTTACATGTAGAGTCCAAGTCGGATTATGACTTAACCTATTATGACTCTCCATCGCGGGATTCTCTTCGTGGGCTTCTGAGTCCCGGGCGGCTTACAGCCGGGCGGCTTACAACCGGGCGACTTACAGCCGGGCGGCTTACAACCGGAGGCTTACAACTGGGTTTATCTTCAAGACTCATCTTCAGGGACTCATCTTCAGGGACTTATCTTCAGGGACTCATCTCCGGGACTCATCTTCAGGGACTCATCTCCGGGACTTAACTGTCTGCCAGGTCATAATTGTAACCGGGTCATAACCATTCCGGGTCATAACTGTAACCGGGTCATACCGCGGGGTATATCCCCGACACCGCGCGTGTGAGTCCCATGGTTGGCCGAGCTGGGCGGCGCCGGGCGCGTGTGCGGGGGCTGCTCCAGAGAGAGGGAGGAGGGGGCCGACCATTTGGAGGGACGCGGACGTCGAGGGGAACACGGGGGACAGCTCCCCCCACCCCAATGCGGTCGGGAGCCTCGGGATGGTCCTGCTACTGTGCGGCGGCGCACTGTAGTGCGCTCCAGAGCACGCATATTGCATGCCAGTGGCGTGTCCATGTGCTCTGGGCGTGCCCGAGCTTGTCCACTAGCACTTGGGGTACCTGGAGATGCTCTAGGGGCTAGAGGGGCCATAGGGAGTAGAGGTAAAAGGAGGGGGAGGTAAAAATAGATGTTGTCCATGCTGTCCAAAAGTGAAAATGGAGGTTTTCACACCCCCCCCCAATCATGGAGCTGTGGCCAAGAAAGTTTTATTGGAGGTGAATGATCATTGCAAGATGGTGTGGTAAAAATTTGAACTCAAGGAGAACAGTAGAAGGGGGTCAAACAAAGGTTTTACCATTCTGGCAGAAGGTGTTTGATGATGATTAGGGCAAGCAAATGGGCTTTGCTTGCCATAAGATTTGACAGGGTCAAATGGTGGTTAGAATTAGGGTTGATCACCAAGTTTGAGTTTGATTGAAGAAAGTTCACAATGTAACTTTGTAAAACCCTAGAAATCAACAGAATCAGATTTCTGTAGATCTAGGCATGCATTTCACTTCCCACAAATCCACCACTTGGTGTGGTATCATTATTTGGGGTTTAACACATGCCCACAAAGTTTGGGGTCAAGGGAAGAAACTTCACAATGTAAAGTTGCTCAAATTTGGCTCTGGACAGGAATGGTTTTGGAATATTTTGGTGAAGCAAAACAATTGGGATTGGGATGAAACTTTGCAATATCATCACATATGGCATGTGTGTCTTGCTGGAATTTTCTTGGAATTTATTGAGAATATTTCTTATATAAATATTTCAAAAGATTGATTTGGGCAGAAAGGGTTTTGAGGGGTTTTGCCCATGATTTTGAACATGACCATGTCACTAGTAGAAAACAGGGCACTAGTCCCGGTTCTAGAGGGCCTTTAGTCCCGGTTCTGGAACCGGGACAAACCGATCGGGACTAATGCCCAAAACCTTTAGTCCCGGTTTGCTTACGAACCGGGACCAAAGGGGCTCCACGTGGCCTCTGCGGGGCGCCCAGGCAGGAGGACCTTTAGTCCCGGTTGGTAACACCGACCGGGACTAAAAGGCAGCCACGTGTCAGCACCTGCCAGGAGCTGGGGTTTTTGTTTTTTGTTTTTTTGAAAGGGGGGGTTTAGGGGTTTTCCTATTGTGTTTCCCCCTTTTATTTGTGTGTTTACCATTTTTATTTGATGCTTTTCATTCGACTCGACACTAGCTACTACATATAGCAATGAAGGAACCATTACACAACATCGTCATGATCAATATATAGAGAGAAGTGACCTCTCTTTCTCCGTGCTTGGTCGAACAATATGCAACAAGTTTTCGTAAATCTATTCGATGCTATTACATATAGTACACGTTCATGCAGATATACAATATTACATCTCTTATGATCCTAACGTCGTCTATTACCAACATCGCATTCGACATCCTTATGGTATTCTCCGTCTTTAGGTATGACATGCTCAACAAAGAATCCCGCCAATCCCTGTTGAATTGCTCGGATGCGATCAGTTGGTAGGAGTTCGTCCCGCTTTCGCCAGATCTAATTTAAAGAAGGGGGTCAATATATGAATGAAACTCAACACAATTGATGGTAATAAAATAAAAATGTGAATATTGTTTACGTACTTCAAATTGTTGTAAAGATATGCCCCGGCCCCGCTCAGAGGTCGAGTGGCGAATGAACTCGCAAACGTAGTAGGCACATAAATTAGTCCCGGTTGCCTGCAACAAGCACTTTACGAGAATAGAGTTCAATCAAAATGATAACCAAGCATGATAATGGTATTGAAACTAGCATCAATGAGAGATGTGCGGTACTAGAGTAGTACTTACTTTGGGCTGTACAAATTGCAGCTCCGATTTCCAGCTGACACCCTTAACCTTTTTGGTGAACTTTTTCCAAACCCTGCCCAACAAACAAAATGATTACTTGATATCAGAAAATGAATGAAAGTTGCCGATATGGTGCGATAATGATTGAACTTACTTCTGAAGCATTTGTCTCATGTTCGTCCACTCCTTAGGGTCTTTACATCTCGAGTCCAGCACAGTTACTTTTCCCTCTTCAAGCTGAATGTCTAGCAGAATAAAGTGGAAACTGCGCACGCATAACTCGTTAATTGCACTTAACCTCAAGTAAGCGAAATAGAATGTGCACAAGATAGTAACACTCACTTGAAGTTGTAAGGAAATAGTATTTCCTTTCTGGTTTGTTGTCCAAGTAACGCCTTTAGCAAGTTGTTCTCTGTTTCGGCGGGAAAATCTCGTAACGTAGGTTCATTTATGAAATTTGGGTCAATGAACCCAATGTCATAGATTTGTTGTTGTTTGCATTCGAGGATCTTCAATCTACATAATATAGTGTGAGGATAATTAATACATGCAATGAACGAGCTGAGCTAGAGACTTAATTACAGAAAAAAAATACTTACAGACAATAGGAACTAACGATAGTTTTGTCGAGTTCCTTTTGATTGTATAACTGAAATATTTCTTCAAATTCAACGAACAACACCTGCTCTCCATTGAAGAAGTGCTCATCTTTAATTCCCACAAAGATATTGTCGGCCCCGTCCTTGCAGGCTTTCAAGTACCATTCATGCAATCGTCGCATTATCGTTGGTAGACGGTCGAGCTCCTCACGTGTGACGAGAGGCTTCCCGTTCGAGTATTTTAAGGTTTGTACTACCTCAGCCATTTCAAACTGTACCAAGTCGGGTAAGTAATCATCAGCAGTGATAGCAAGACCAGTGTCTGCTTTCTCTGGATCATAAGCGATATCGGTAACCACCTTTAGCGGAGGACACGATTGCAGTTCTTGTTCGCCGAGCTGGGGAATTGTTTTCCCACTTCTTGAGCCACTTCTACTTAAGCTTCCCGACCGCCTAGCTTCATCATGTTTCTTTTGAATACATCGGTCATAGTTTGATGGCGGCGGAGGTGGTGGTGGTCGCCTAAGGGCATCTAGAGTTCGCTTCGCTTTCACCGGATCTATTTTCTCCTCTTCAGGTGGGCGTTTCGGTGCAAGCTAACGTTTCACTTCGGCATCCACGATCTCGTCGAGTTCCTCCTCAGACCTCTCGTAGGGTAACTTGGGAGGAGGCTTGAGGCTTGGGCCGTATCTGAATCTCCTCTGTTTCGTATAGCTGCTAGCCGCCGGAGCGGCGGCGCCTCTCTTCCGCTGTTGCTTAGGCGGCGAAGGAGGCGGAGTTCGATGACGCGGCGGAGATAGCTGAGGCGGAGTAGGATTCTGCTGAGGGGCCTCCTCCGTCGGAGTCCGCTGAGGCAGCGGAGACGGCTGACGCGCCGGAGACGACTCAGGCAGCGGAGACGGTTGACGCACCGGAGACGTCTGACGCACCGGAGACGACTCAGGCACCGGGGCCTCCTCCGCCTGAGTCTGCTGAGGCGGCGTCCAGTATGGAAGCACGATGTGTTCCTTTCTCCATAGACAGGTAGTCCTTAAGGCATGTCGAAGAAGAAGCTCCCCTTCACCTGTAGGGTACTCAAGCTCCAGCCCATCAAATCCGTCCATTATTTCATCCACCCCAACAATAGCAAAGCCAGCTGGAACCGGAGTGCAATGGAAAGTTGCATCAGGTCGAGGAGGTAAGACAGAGCCGACCGCCGCCTTAAAGTTCAGGTTATGGCATTTTGCCATTAGCACACAATGTTCATTATGCGTGATACCATCCACGGGGTAGCGAGGAGCCGTGCTATCAGGATGAACGAGCTCAGTGGAAGCCACGCTGCTTCTCCGCTGAGATGGTGGGGTAGCATCTTGGGTAGTCTCCAATGAAGGATCTTCGTGCCGCTGAGATGGTTGGCCGGTAGCTCGCTGGCTCTCAAGTGCCTCTAGTTTCGCTAATCTTTCATTCAACTTCTGCATTTTGCTTGCTTCCTCTTTCTTCTTTCTCTGTCGGCTTCTGTAACTAGCACTGTCGGGAAACCCAACCTTCCACGGAACGGAGCCTGATGTGCCTCGTGTTCGTCCAGGGTGTTCAGGATTCCCGAGGGCAAATGACAGCTCGTCCTTCTCTCTGTCGGGAACGAACGTCCCTTCCAGCGATTTCATGATTGTTTCCTCAAGCTTTTTGAATGGTGTTGCAAGTTGAGCTTTCGTCCAGACACACTTCCCTGTTTCTGGGTCCAATGTTCCCCCAACCCCAAAGAACCAAGTCCTTGCCCGATCTGGCCAGTGCAATGTCTCTGGTTGGACATCTTTAGCAAGCAGGTCTTGCTCAGCTTTGTCCCACGTAGGCCGGGCTTTTCTATAGCCACCTGACCCCATAACATGGTGATACTCCTTCCTTACAGCATTTTTCTTATTTGTAAGTGACATGTTCTTAGCCTTCTCTGATTTCTTGTAGGCCACAAATGCGGGCCAGTGATCTCTCATCTTCTCATATTGACCTCTGAATTCTGGAGTCTTGTCTTTCTCGACAAACTTCCTGTTCAATACTTTCTTCCAGTTCTTGAATAGTTCTGCCATCTTCTTAAGAGCAAACGCCCTGACCTTTCGCTGTATAACTGGGTTATTCGGATCCTCCTCTGGCTGTAGACTGAAATTTCTAATCATATTGGTCCAAAGATCATCTTTCAGTCTATCGTTGACATAAGGAACTTGAGGGTCCTTCTTCTTATTCCATTCTTGGCAGCTGATCAGGACGAGGTCCCTAACAACCACTCCGCACTGATGTATAAATTTGTTCTTGGTCCGGTAGGGAGCAATCGGTTGGCCTTCTGGTGAGACTTCTTCGATCGTGAACCTTTCTTGCGCCTCCAACCTTCTCATCGGGCCTCGTCTCCTTACCGAAGTGGAGCTCGATCCGGATGGCTAATTAAAAGAAGAAAGAAGCGTTAATATATGTACATACAAAAAAATTAATGCATCTAGTCAGTAGAGGATTAATTAATATATACCTCGCTGGACTTTGAAGCAGTTATGGCTCCCTTCTCCATTCGATCACCGGAGCCGTCATGATCTCCTTCGTCCCCAGTTCGATCACCGGAGCAGTCATGATATCCTTCCTCCTCACCGGAGCCGCCATCCTCTCTTTCCTCACCATCGGTCTCGTTGAGAAACGACAAGCAGGTGAGATCGATATCACCCTCTCGTATTATATCCCCCAACAATTGTTCTTTTTCTAAGTCTCTGTCCGCCATAGTTTCTTCAAATATTACAACGTGGCAATATACAACCATGAGATATGGATTAGTGGGAAACATCATGCAAAGTTCACAAGTTTTATAACAGTCAGTTTCAGACGATCGTCGAGGACTCCTCCCCCCTTTTGTCCTTAATCTTGTTTTGACCACACAAATTGCATATGACCTCGGATTTAAACGATTTTTATATCAAAATCGACCATTTCTAGCTGCCGACCAAGCTACGCGTTCGCCAGGTGGGCGCATCGACCATCCGCCGTCGGGCATCAGGGCAGCTTCAAGTGCCACAGCAGAGCACGACCAGGACGGCACACGCGAAGGGTGACAACACGGTGCATGCAAGTGCCACAACGGAGCACGACCAGGACCGCCTCTCTCATGGTCGTTTGTAGTGAAGGTTCAATGGCCCAATATGCTTAGCATAGTATTTTGACGGGGATGGTGGGTTTCGGGTTCGGGTATTACTGAAACGGGTTTGTACCCGAGACCGCCTCTCTCATGGTCCTCGAGGATACTTGCGGACCCCCACCCCCCTCATGTCGAAGTTATCATTCTACGAACATATATGAAAATTCTCAAGTGCATTATGTTCATATGGTGGGACTGGCAACCTACGAAGCACCGATACAGCGACATTGATACGGGTACGGCGATACGGGATACGGCAATTTCTAAAAACAGCAATAAGGCGATACGGTAAACATATATAAGTAATAATAAAATGACATGGACTGTCTCATTTTAAAATCTCACTATGGGGGATACGGCATATAGTAAACATATGTAAGTAATAATAAAATGACATGGACTGGACATTGATACGGTAAACATATAAAAGCAATAAGGCGATACGGCAATACGGGATACGGCAATTATTAAACAAGAACTCTCAAAAAGCAACAAGCCATCAGCATGCATCAACATGCAAGCCATGTTCAATGGGCTCACTGTGGGGGCAGGGGCCGGCGCGTTGACGTCGAGGCCGGCAGGGGCGCGGCGACGGCGACGGGGCAGGGGGAGGCGACGGCGGGGAAGGGCGAGGCGACGGCGACGGCGACGGCGGGGTAGGGTGAGGCGACGGCGACGGCGACGGCGGGGTAGGGCGAGGCGACGGCGACGGCGGGGTAGGGTGAGGCGACGGCGACGTAGGGGCAGGGCGCAGTGACGGCGACGACGACGTAGGGGCAGGGGCGCGACGACGGCGGGGCAGGGCGAGGCCACGGCGACGGCGGGCCAGGCGACGGCGACAACGGGGCAGGGCGAGGCGACGGCGACGGCGACGTAGGGGCAGGGCGCGGCGACGGCGACGACGACGGCGGGGCAGGGCGAGGCAACGACGACGGCGGGGCAGGGCGCGGCGACGGCGACGGGGAGGAGGGCGCGCGAGGAGGTCCGGCGCCGGCGACGGTCAGCGGGCTCGGGGACGGCAGGGCGACGGGAAAATCCGGCAGCCTGGCGGCGTCGATGTCGTCGTCGGCGCCGAGGAGAGAAGAAACTGCAATGGATTGGAAAAACTGCTAAGTCCCGCTTATATAGCCCCCCTTTAGTCCCGGTTGGAGCCACCAACCGGGACTAATGCCACCCTTTCGTCCCGGTTGGTGCCACCAACCGGGACTAAAGGTCAATTTTCAGCAGCCCAAAGGTCGGGAAGCAGGGACCTTTAGTCCCGGTTGGTAACACCAACCAGGACTAAAGGGGGGGCATTAGTCCCGGTTGGTGCCACCAACCGGGACTTAAGGGCTGTGCTTCCCGTACCAAAAGTTTAGTCCCACCTCCCTAGTCGAGAGGGGCTCGGAGTGGTTTATAAGTGCTGCGGCCGGTGCTATCTCGAGCTCCTCTCTAATGTGGGCAGTACATGCCTATTTGACGCCCTGTTGGGCCTGCTAGCACCGCGGGCATGCATCCTGGCCCATTTGTAGAGATTCTAGTCGTATGCAGGCCATTGTGCCTAGTAGGCGGGCCTTTTTTTGCATATATTATGATTTTATTGTTATTTTTTGCATATGTTATTTTTAGTTATATAATTTTAGTTGCATAAATTTTATATAATTTTAGTTGCATAAGTTTTATATTTTATTGGTTCTTTTTAGTTAATTCCTTTTGCTATTAGAGTTTTATAAAAGCTTTTCAGTTTCTATTAAAGCTTGTAACAAAATATACTTTATGAAAATTCATTTTACTATTAAAGTTTTTAACTAAAGATTTTTTCTGCATTCAATATGCACCATTCAAAGCCACATCATCACTTTTCAACCCTTTTCGGACTTCATTTGCTATTTTTCATGCATTTCATGATTTATTTTGAGCTAAGATGACCCTGAGATTGAAAAGCACTGCAAATGAACTCTGAAATGGTTGAAAATTGGCATGGTATCATAATTTCACCCACGTAGCATGTGCTAAAATGTTGAGAGGGTTACGGCAAAAACTGGATGCACTTCGTGTACGAACTGGACAATCTCTTTCGAAGTGTCAGGGTTTTGGACGAAAACTCTTCTGTTACAAAAGGATTTCAATTTTTTAAACATATTTGAACTCAAGTCTTTTTCTGCATTCAATATGCACCATTCAAAGCCACATCATCACTTTTCAACCCTTTTCTGACTTCATTTGCTATTTTTCATGCATTTCATGATTTATTTTGAGCTAAGATGACCCTAAATTGAAAAGCACTGCAAATGAACTCTGAAATGGTTGCAAGGTTGGCATGGTATCATCATTTCACCCACATAGCATGTGCTAAAAAGTTGAGAGGGTTACGGCAAAAACTGGATGCACTTCATGTACAAACTGGACACTCTCTTTCGAAGTGTCAAGGTTTCGGACGAAAACTCATCTGTTACAAAAGGATTTCAATTTTTTAGTTCATTCTTTTTAACAAATAAATACTTTGATAATTTTAGTTAATATTATTTTGATTCTTTTTAGTTCATTCTTTTTAGTTAATGTTTTAGTTGATTCTTTTTAGTTCATTCTTTTTAACAAATAAATACTTTGATAATTTTAGTTAATATTTTAGTTGATTCTTTTTAACAAATAAATACTTTGATAATTTTATTTAATATTATTTTGATTCTTTTTAGTTCATTCTTTTTTGTTAATGTTTTAGTTGATTCTTTTTAGTTCATTCTTTTTAGTTAATATTTTAGTTGATTCTTTTTAGTTCATTCTTTTTAACAAATAAATATTTGATAATTTTAGTTAATATTATATTTAACTGCAGTGATATTGTAGATCAAAGCCATCATCAGAATAGTTGTGGAGAGAAAGTCTTCACTTTTTCTTCGCGTGTGTCCCTTGCTTATTGCGCCGTAACCATGGACAATCTTCATCACATACATCACAATGCTTCCGAAAGCTTGTTCACATCATACTAAATATTCTTACACACAAACCGTACTTAAATAGGGACATAATAGAAATAATAGTTCAGATATCCATTACAGAAAGTACTGCATAATTGAAGATACTAATCCTACTCTTCCAGATTGCAAACCTACTCGTCCGAATCAGGAGACCCCCAAGCACTACATAATAGAGATAAAAGTGTTCGCCATTGCAAACACTACTCGTCGTCCGGATCAGAATACCCCCAAGCAGGAGATACTAGCGGTACGAGGTGACGCTGCCCATAATTGAAGATTCCAATCCTGCGGTACAACTCGTATGCAACGTACCCATCTATTGCTGCATACTCAATGTTGATAGGGTCAAGTGGGGTCTTCTCCCAATGTTGGTGCCCTGACTTGGGGAATTTTTTCTTCATATCAGCGTAGTCCTCGTCGATCAGGGCGGCTGCCATATCAGCCATTGAAGTCTTGTCATGCTCAAGCCTGAACCTGCCCTGAAGATCAATGTGGCATTCAGCTGGTATCTCAATACCCCAGGTGCACCTCATCTTGATCTTGTCATTCGTTATATCAACGCTAGCAAAATATATGCCGCTGCGAAGGAACTCCATGAGTTTTGGACAGTGCTTGTCACTACTGCAACAACAAAATGGAACAAATGTGTTAAATACTGCTGCAACAAGTATATTTTAGAACAAGTATAATAAGAATCATAACAAGTATATTTTAGAACAAGTATAATAAGAATCATAACAAGTATATTTCGGCACAAGTATAACATAGGAATCATAACAAGTATAATAAGAATCATATAATTAACAAGTATAATAAGAATCATAACAAGTATAATTCGGAACAAGTATAATAAGAATCATAACAAGTATAATAAGAATCATAGCAAGTTTCCTATTCCTATGCATTTCCTATCCTATGAATCAAAAGAAGCCCCTAAACTATGACATGTTCTCCCACGATGGCCAATATGCAACTACAAGGAAAATTCTTATGCAATTTTCCTATCCTCCTATTCCTATTCCTATGCAATTTTCCTAATCCTCCTATTCCTATTCAATTTTCTATTCCTATGCAATTTTCCTATGATCGAATCAAAGAAAAGCCCCAATTTTGCTATGAATCAAAGAAAAGCCCCAATTTTCCTATGCATTTTTCCTATGAATCAAGGAAACTATGACATGTTCTCGACATTCCCAATCCTCCTATTCCTATGCAATTTTCCTATCCTATGAATCAAAGAAAAGCCCCAATTAAAACTATGACAAGTTTCGTATTACCTTGCCCACTGGAAGACCATGACATGTTGCTTCAAACAAAGTTGGACGACGGAAACATTGGGACCATCGACCGTGTACTCGAGATCGAGGCCCATGAACTTGTGTTTCTCCTCTTGAAGCCATTCCTCGAACATGGAAAGAAAACCCTCGACTTTGGCGATGTCGTTTGTGTAGACGACATGGAGATTGGTCGTGCCATGTGTGAGCACATTCCCGTAGCTAGTTCGTGGATTCATGGTGGAGGATGGGGAAGAAGCAGAGAGGAGAGGGAGACGAACAGAAATGGAGGCCGGTCGCATTACTGTAGCGTTTCCGATGTATATGATCTCGCGCGGAACAACTTCCAAGGCGCGGGATTTGAACGGTTGGGACCTTTAGTCCCGGTTTGAGCCATGAACCGGGACTAAAAGGGCTCGCGCAAGGCGAACGGTTGCCACCACCCCTTTAGTCCTGGTTGGTGTCACCAACCGGGATGAAAGGTCCCGTTCAAACCGGGACTGATGCGTGACGAACCTCGGCCGACGTCCTAGCCGCTCGAACCGGGACTAATGCTCACATTAGTCCCGGTTCGTAACACGACCGGGACTAAAGCTCTGATCCGGCATGGACCAAAGCCCTGTTTTCTACTAGTGTGTTCTGAAACTCATATATATGGAAAATATATGTCCACTGAGTTTCCCTAAATTTTCTCAAATATTTTTAAAGCATTTAAAAAAAAATCCCTATGAAAAAGCATTTATGGCCTTAAGAAAAAGCCTTTAAATAAAATAGCAAAATAATCTTTAAAATTAATATTTGGTGGTTTTGGGAAGTCATATATATAGTAGGTTCCAAATAAAGTCTTTGGGGAAAAAGGATCCACCCAATTTGAGGACTTGTAGTACAAACCTCAATTTAGGGGCTTTTGAAAACCTAATTTGAATAAATCCTTTTTGGCCAAAATAATATTTGATAAAAATAGTTTTGGGTACTATTCACATGGCATGATCATTGGGCAAGAAGTTTGGATCAAGGAAGATGAATATGGAGAGGAGTAGAACCTAAGAGTGCCATACACAAACCACCAAACAAGCAAACAAACAACCATTCAAACAAGCTCATGCACTCAAAAAGTTTTAATTGGTTCCAAATTTTATAAATCCAAGCATAGCAAAGTGATACAAATGCAGGGTGTGACAGACCTACCCCCCTTACAAGAATCTCATCCCCGAGATTCCTAGGCTAAGCGCTAAAACGATAAGGGAACTCAGATCTAAGATAGTCTTCCCGCTCCCAGGTTGCTTCAGCTTCAGTGTGGTTGCTCCATTGAACCTTGAAGTACTTGATGGTGCGGCTTCGGGTGCAACGCTCCGACTCATCCAAAATGCGAACTGGCCTCTCACGATAGGTGAGGTCTAGCTGGAGGTCGATGGCTTGATGGTCGATCTCCTTGTAGAGGTCGGGGCGGTTGGGTACTTGAAGACACTTCCGGAGTTGTGACACATGAAAGACGTTGTGCACATCTGATAGCTCGGAAGGTAGCTCTAGCTGGTAGGCAACTTCTCCTCGTCTTCTGGTGATCTTGAAGGGGCCGATGTATCTTGGTGCAAGCTTCCCTTTGACGTGGAAACGCTTGGTTCCTTTAAGAGGTGTGACTCGGAGATAGACATGATCTCCATTGTCGAAGCTCACTTCTCGGCGGTGACAGTCGGCGTAGCTCTTCTGTCTTGTCTTGGCAGTCTCGAGGCGCTCTCGGACGAGTTGAACTTGCTCTTCTGCTTTGCGGAGAATGTCTGGCCCAAAGACTAGTCCTTCTTCGGCTTTCGACCAGTTGAGGGGAGTACGACAGTTGCATCCATACAACACCTCAAATGGTGCCATCTGAAGACTCGACTGATAGCTGTTGTTGTAGGAGAACTCAGCAAATGGCAGGTAGTCCTCCCACTTGGCTTCGTACGCCAGAACACAAGCATGGAGCATATCCTCGAGTATCTGATTTACTCGCTCTGTCTGCCACCGGTCTGGGGGTGAAAAGCAGTGCTGAAGGAGAGCTTGGTTCCCATAGCTTCTTGAAACTTCTTCCAGAATCTTGAGGTGAACTGGGTCCCTCGGTCTCACACAATCTCCTTTGGAACTCCATGAAGACTCACGATGCGGTTGATGTAGAGGTTTGCCAGCTGACTTCCATCATAGGTGGTCTTGACGGGAATGAAATGGGCTACCTTGGTCAGGTGATCGACAATGACCCAAATAGAATCATGTCCTTTGCTTGACCTTGGTAATCCAGTGATGAAATCCATCCCGACTTTGTCCCACTTCCATTCAGGCACTTTGAGAGGTTGCAATACTCCAGCGGGTCGCTGATGCTCAGCTTTGACTCTCTGGCATATGTCACACTTAGCAACAAAGGTGCCTATCTCTCGTTTCATGCCATGCCACCAGAATCTTGCCTTGAGATTTTGGTACATCTTGGTTCCTCCAGGGTGGATGGAGTATGGAGTGTCATGAGCTTCTTGCAAGATCAAGTTCTTGAGCTCCTCCTTGTTGGGTACGCAGATGTGATTCCCGAACCATACAACTCCTTGTTCATCCACTGAGAATCATGGGGCCTTGCCTGCCTTGATCTTCCTCTTGATGCCTTCAATGCTTTCGTGTTCCTTCTGAGCTTACTTAATATCATCCATCAAGGTAGGCTTTGCTTTGAGGTTGGCTAGGAATCCAGGCGCACTAGTTCCAAGTCGAAGCTTTCAAGCTCTTCATATAGGGCGGGTAGCCTTTCCTTAATCATAGCATTCAAGGAACAAGCCTTTCTGCTTAAGGCATCAGCTACCACGTTAGCCTTTCCAGGGTGGTGTTGAACACTGAGGTCATAGTCCTTGATCAACTCCAACCATCTTCGTTGCCTCATGTTCAATTCTCTTTGGGTGAAAATATACTTCAAACTCTTGTGGTCTGTGTATATCTCACATCGCTTCCCCAGAAGGTAATGTCGCCATGTCTTCAAGGCATGAACTACGGCTGCCAACTCAAGGTCGTGAGTAGCGTAGTTCTCTTCGTGAGGACGTAGCTGTCTGGATAGATATGCTACGACTCTGCCTTCTTGCATCAGAACACCTCCAAGCCCGGTTCTCGATGCATCACAATATATCACAAACTCGTTGTGAATATCGGGGGTGGCTAAAACTGGGGATGTGGTCAATCTCTTCTTGAGCTCTTGGAAGCTTTCTTCACACTTATCCGTCCATTCAAACTTCTTGTCCTTCTTCAAAAGCTGAGTCATGGGTCGGGCAATGCTCGAAAATCCTTCGACGAACTTGCGGTAATATCCCGTGAGTCCGAAGAAGCTCCTGACTTCCTTCACATTGGTTGGGGATTGCCATTCAGTCACGGCTTCAATATTGGCAGGATCCACTAAGAATCCTTCTGCAGTCAACACATGACCCAGGAATCCAACTTCATGCAGCCATAATTCACACTTGCTGAATTTGGCATAAAGCTGGTGCTCTCAAAGCTTGTCTAGGATCAATCTCAAGTGTTGCTCATGCTCTTCTTCAGACTTGGAGAAGACGAGTATGTCATCAATGAAGACGACAACAAACTTATCCAAGTACTCCATGAAGACTTTGTTCATGAGGTACATGAAGTAGGCTGGGGCATTGGTTAACCCAAATGACATGACCATATATTCATACAGGCCATACCGGGTTACCAACGCCATCTTCAGAATGTCTTGGGGCCTGATCTTCAGCTGGTAGTACCCCGACCTGAGATCGATCTTGGAAAACACCTTAGCTCCATTCAGCTGATCGAATAGGTTCTCAATCTTGGGAAGTGGGTACTTGTTCTTTATTGTGACTTCATTGAGAGAACGGTAATCGACACAGAGTCGGATAGTTCCGTCCCTCTTGGACACAAATAGAACAGGTGATCCCCAAGGAGAGGCACTAGGGCGAATGAATCCCTTTCTGAGCTGCTCTGCCAGTTGCTTCTTCAATTCAGCCAACTCTTCGGATCCCATTCTATAGGGCTTCTTATAGATGGGTCATGCTCCGGGCATTAGCTCAATGATGAACTCAATGTCGCGGTCAGGAGGCATTCCGGGCAGCTCGTTAGGAAAAACATCGGGGTATTCACATACCACTGGCACTTGATCCAACTCAATTCCCGACAGACAATTAACTTGAGGGGTTCGAGTGGAGGCAGGGTTGGGAACATACTTGACTTCTACTCCTTGGCTATTGGTTATGGTAACGATCCTCTTGGCACAGTCCAAATAGCCTTGGTTCTTGGTCAACCAATTCATGCCAAGGATGACGTCAAAGCCTGGTGAATCCAGAACTATAAGGTCTGCTAGGAAGTCTACCCCATTGATGATAATCTCAACTCCTTTACATCCTATCTTGGACTTCATAACCGAACCCGGGGTTTGTATCAACATATGACTACCCAGGGGTGTAGGCTTCATACCACTCTCTAGTGCAAACTTTTGAGTGACAAAAGAATGCGAAGCTCCACAATCAAACAGTACGATTGCTGGGGTGGAGTTGACGAGGAACGTACCCAGTATGACGTCCGGGTCTTCCTAGGCTTCCTCAGCGGTGACGTGATTCACACGACCCTTGCCATTGTTGGGCTGGTTGCGGGGAGCTGGGTTCCTTGGTGGCGCTCCATGGCCTTGACCTTGGTTTGGTGCATTGGGGCGCGGTGCATCTGGCTTCTTGTTGGGGCACTGCTTAGAGATGTGTCCAGGCTGACCACACCCAAAGCAAGTGACCTGACCATAGCTGTTGTTGTTGTTGTTCCTTCCGCCGTTGTTGTTATTGGGGTTGTTGTAGGCTGGCCTGGGATTGGCATACTACTGAGGCTGGTAGCTCGGACGAGGTGCAGGAGGTCTAGCCTGCTATGGCTGATAGGTTGGCTTGGCTGGGGCTGGCTGCCAGGGGCGAGGCTTCTGGTTGCTGGAACTACCTTTGCTGATCATCTTGCGCTTGCGAGTGTCGTCTATGGCACGACGCTTGTCTTCCAGCATGAGAGCCTTGTTCACCAGGTCGAAGAAGGTCCGACAGTCGCAGACTATGAGCGGATACTGCAGGGTCTGCTGAAGTCCTTCCATGAAGCGTTCCATCTTAGCAGCCTCCGTGTTGACATCTTCAGGTGCATACCTTGACATCAGGTTGAACTTCTGCATGTACTCCTTAACAGAGCCACTTCCTTGCTTCAGCGCTCGGAATTCTCTCTTCTTGATAGCCATGATCCCAGAAGGAATGTGGGCAGTGCGGAATCCATCCTTGAAGTTATCCCAGGTGATCACACGATCGCCTTCCATGACCTTGAATCCATCCCACCAAGCTCGGGCGGTACCTCCGAGGCAGTGAGAGGCATACAACACCTTCTCACGATCCTCATTGCAATTGACAAGTGCAAGGAGGTCCTCGATGGTGCGGATCCAGTCATCGGCATCCAGTGGTTCAGCAGTCTCGGTGAAGGTTGGGGGCGAATTCCTCATGAACTCAGACAGAGTAGAACGACCATTGCCGTTCCTGCCTTGCTGTTGGTTGTTCACAAGGACTTGGGCCATCTGCTGGATGGCAGCAGTTATGGCTTGGCGTTCCTCTCGGAGAACTTGGAGAAACTGAGCTATGCTCATGTTCTCGGGTGGAAGTGGTGGCGGGGGAATGTCGCCTTGTGGCTGCTCCTGGTGTCCTCCAGCCTGAGCAGTCCCACCAGCCCCCTGTTGCTGGCTGGAGTTGCCGGCTTCAGGGTTGGTGAAGAAGATGTTGCGGGTTGCAGTCACCATCATGTTTGGAGCAGCCAAGTCAAATATCTGGGATAGACGAGAGGGAAAGCAATAATGGAGAAAGCGCGCCTAAGGGGGTTGGTATAGTGCAAGTGTGGTAAAAGGAAGGTCGAAAGACCGATACATATATTAAGATAAGATAGACGATGGAGTCGCTTACACGTTGCCTAAGGCAAAAGCGCGACTTGCATCGGAACACAAACAACAAAAGAAAACAACAAGCACACATGGTTTCATATGAACCATTACACGGACTCAACTTCGCATGAGGGGTACATGACTGATCTTACCCTAGGGGTTCTCAAACTCAGGTGGTGGACTGCTCGGTCTCGTAGCCACGCTCCTCTGGGTCTTCCTCCTGTTCATCATCCGAACAGGCATCGTTTCCGGTCAAAGGGGTCGGAGAACGAGGAGGTCCATCCCGACGACGCTTCGTCGGTGCGTCAGTGAAGAGCTCACGGTACTCCTTCTCACTCATGCGACGACGACGTGTGGGTGCATCTCTAGCTGGGGGTACTCCTCCTCGGTAAGAGACAGCTGGTCGTCCCTCAGGGGCTCCATCCTTTTTGATCCTGTCTGGCTTCGTCTTGGCTTGACGAAGTAGCTCTTGGCTTGACGAAAAATCTATGATGGAGAAAATGAAACATGATCCTAAATTTGCTACTTCTCCTATATTTGTTACTGATAAGGATTATGAATTCGCTATAGACCCTGAGTTGATCCCTATAGTAGAATCTGATCCTTTCCATGGTTGTGAAACTGAAACTTTTGTTGGACATCTCACTAAACTAGATGATATTTCCGCTTTGTTTACTAATGAGGAAAAGATGCGCTACTATTATATCCTCAAGCTTTTTCCTTTCTTACTAAAAGGCAAGGCTAAGGAATGGTTCCTCACTCTTGCTCCTGGTTGTGTGCATAGCCCCCAGGATATGATTTATTACTTCTCTAAAAAACATTTTCCTGCTCATAAGAAACAAGCTGCTTTACAGGAAATATTTAACTTTGTGCAAGGTGAAGAAGAGAGTTTCCCTCAAGCTTGGGGGGGGGGGCTTCTCCGGTTATTAAGAGCTTTACCTAACCATCCTCTCAAGAAAAATGAAATACTTGATATCTTGTACTCCCTCCATCCCAAAACAAGTGACTCAACTTTGTACTAGCTTTGCATTAAAGCTAGTACAAAGTTGAGTCACTTATTTTGGGACGGAGGGAGTATAATGGACTAACCGATGCTTCTAAGGACTACCTAGATAGTTGTGCTGGTTGTGTTTTCAAGGAAAGAACTGTCGGGAAAGTAGAAGAATTATTGAATAATATATTGCAAAATGTTGATAATTGGACACTTCTGGAGCCACCGTCGGAACCTATTCAAAAGAAGAGGGGTATTCTATTCCTCAATCCTGAAGATATGCAAGAAGCCAAAAGAACTATGATGGAAAAGGGTATTAAATCTGAAGATGTCAAGAATTTACCACCAATCAAAGAAAGACATGGACTTGACACCCCGACACAGGTAGTAGAGGTAAAATCTCTTCGTGCCTTTAATGAAAGTGATATACCTTATACTAAGACTCCTAGTCAATGCATGGATGAATTTGATAATTACATTATTAAGCAAGAACATTTCAATAACTATGTCAAAGATCAATTAAGACGTAATGCTATGATGATAGATCACTTGAGTGACTTGATGTTTAGAATTGCTAATAATGCTAAGGGTCTAGGTAAACATGCTTCTATGGTTCATACTCAAGTAGACCAAGTTGCTAAGTCACAAAATGATTTGTTTGTTGAATTAAATGAGAATGTGAATGATCATGATGTTAGAGTAATGACTAGAGGAGGTAGAATAACTTAGGAACCTCTTTATATTGAAGGTCATCCTAAAAGAATTGAACAGGATTCTCAAAGAACTAATGATAATGCACCTATTCCATCTAAGAAGAAATGAAAAAGAAAAGTGATAGGACTTTGCATGCTTCTAGTGAACCTGTTATAGAAAAACCTGCTGAAAGACATAATGATGTTTCTATTTCTAATGCTGAGACACAATCTGGTAGTGAACATGCACCTGGTGATAATAAAAATGATAATAATAATGATGATGTTCACGTAGAGGCTCAGCCAGATAATAATAAAGAACATGATAATGATTTGGAAATATAACTTGCTAAAGATCTTGATAACCCACTGATGTCTACTACGCAACTTTATTCTTGTAGACTCGTGTTGGGCCTCCAAGCGTAGAGTTTTGTAGGATAGTAGCAATTTTCCCTCAAGTGGATGACCTAAGGTTTATCAATCTGTGGGAGGTGTAGGACGAAGATGGTCTCTCTCAAACAACCCTACAATCAAATACAAGAAATCTCTTGTGTCCCCAACACACCCAATACAATGGCAAATTGTATAGGTGCACTAGTTCGGTGAAGAGATGGTGATACAAGTGCAATATGGATGATAGATATAGGTTTTTGTAATCTAAAAATATAAAAACAGCAAGGTAGCAAGTGTAAAACAGCGAGCAAAACGGTGTATAAATGCTTGGAAATAAGGCCTAGGTTCAAACTTTCGCTAGCGCAATCTCCCAACAATGCTAACATAGTTGAATCATATGATCATCCCTCAACGTGGAACAAAGAATCACTCCAAAGTTCCTATCTAGCGGAGAACAATAAGATGAAATTGGTGTAGGTAGTATAACCACCTCAAAGTTATTCTTTCCGATCAATCTATTGGGCTATTCCTATAAGTGTCACAAACAGCCCTAGAGTTCCTACTAGAATAACACCAATGATACATATCAATCAACCCTAATGCCACCTAGATACTCCAATGTCACCTCAAGTATCCGTGGGTAAATTATGCGACATGCATAAAACAATTTCAGATCTATCATATTCAATCCAACACAAAGAACTTCAAGGAGCACCCCAAGATTTCTATCGGAGAATGTAACCCCTATGCATAGATCCCCTAGGTCACCGGAATCCGCAAGTTGATGCCTCAACATATATCAAGTGAATCAATAGAATACCCCAATGTCACTACGGGTATCCCACGCAAGATGTACATCAAGTGTTCTCAAACCATAATATTCAATCCAACATAACGAGATCTCAAAGATAAAGATTCAATTCATCACAACAAGGTAGCAAGGGAATAACATCATATGATCCGACTATATTAACAAAGCCCGTGATACATCAAGATCGTGCCATCTCAAGAACACGAGAGAGAGAGAGATTGAACACATAGCTAATGGTATAAACCGTCAGCCCCGAGGGTGGACTACTCCCTCCTCGTCATGGCCTCCACCGGGATGATGAAGATGGCCACCGGAGATGATCTACCCTCTCCGGCAGGGTACTGGAACGCCTCCAGATTGTTTTTTCGTCGATACAGAGAGTTGCGGCGGCGGAACAAGTGTTTTGGGAGCGCTTCAGATGTTTTTAGGGTAGATGTGAATTTATAGGCCAGAGAACGGCGTCGGGGGACGCTCCAGGGGGCCACCACATATCTTGCCGCACCCCCCTAGGGGGCGCGGCTGGATATGTGGTGGGCCCCTGGTGCATCTCCAAGCCCTCCTCCGAAGCTTCTAGTCTTGTATTGGTCCAACAAAATCATGAAAAGGTTTCGGGCGATTCCGAGAACTTCCATTTTCTGCACAAAAACAACACGACGGTAATTCTGCTGGAAACAGCGTCAGTCCAGGTTAGTTCTAAATAAATCATATAAAGTGCATCAAAACCATATAAAAGTATTGTAAACATAGGTGAATATGGCATGAATACTTCATAAATTATCGATACATTGGAGACGTATCAGCATCCCCAAGCTTAATTCCTGCTCATCCTCGAGTAGGTAAATGATAAAAGAAATAATTTATGAAGTGTGAATGCTAGCTTAGTGAATAGTTTTGATCATTGATAATTTATTCACTTTTCTAGCATCATAACCAGCAACTTTTTCTCATAAAAATCATCATGATAGAGTAGCAATCAATTAACATGTCATGGTTCAAACAATGCATTCTATTGAAACTTAACAATTTATGTTCTTGGTCACCAAACAATTTCAATACATCATCAAGTCTAAGTAAGAGCTCCACATACTCAATTATCATATAGTCTTTTATGATTGCTAATACTCAAGGCATATTTTTAGAACAAACAACATCCATCAAACACAGAGAAAGATAGGGGCTTGATGTTTCGCCTCCCATCACACTTATCATAAAGATAATTGTCAACAATAATGCATCATGATCAAATATATTTGAGTGGATATATATGTTTGGTTCTTTCACCACCACATGGTGCTTGCCAACTAATAGATTGAGGTTGGAATAAGAAGTTGACTCAACATGAAAGTAAGTAACATGAAAGTAAATAGATTGTCCCTTCGCAGAGAGAAGCAGGGATTTGCATACGTGCCAGAGCTCATTGTTTAAAACAGAGATGAATATGTAATTTTGAGTGTTGTGCCTTTCCTGTCAACGTCACAACAGAGTATTCAATATCTTCCATGCTAATCACATTATTGGAGGTTCCCAAACAGAATTTAAATTTTTATTCCCCCTCCACCATTCAAACACATTCCATGGCTGGCCGAATCCACGGTTGCCCTCCAAATAATCAACATTCTAGGGGGAGTATTGTTTATTTATTTTTGTATTATGCAGGACTGGGAATCCTTTTTACCAGCCTCTCTCGTGCAATGACAAGTGAATAAACACTCATCTTGAGAATAACTCACTTAGCATGGAAGATAATGACCGCTCCGTCTCTCCATGAGCGGTACGAGCACACAAAACGGATGTTTATTTGAATGTTTAGAGGTGGCACATGCAAATTTACTTGGAATGGCAGTGAAATACCATATATAGGTAGGTATGATGGACTCTCATGGAAGAAACTTGGCTCAAGGATTTGTATGTACAAGTAGTATCTCTACTTAGTACGAAGTTTTCGCTAGCAAAAGGTTCTAAACAAGCACCACATGTTGGAGGATCCATAACAATATAACTTCTATGCAAATATACCCAAACATAACCATTACGTTGTCTTCCTTGTCCAACTTCAACTATTTGATCAAGGTTGAAAATAATGGATGGGTATTCACAATCATAAAAGGTGTCCAAGATAATATATTTATATGTGAAAGTTCTCTTTCTTATACTAATCATTCATGAATTGCTTGTATGACCAATTTGATGATAGTCAAACTTCAATGGATTTTACTTTATAAAACAGATGTGAAGCTACTACTAAGCATAAAGCACATTGATAATTTCATATTTATGTTATTTCATTTTTTCACAATTTACTCAAAGGATATAAGTGAAGCACAAGAGTAAACATCAAACTACTCTTCAAAAGATATAAGTGAAGATCAATGACTAGTTAAACAATCAAGTAGCTATGTGAGGGCTCTCTCTCTCTCTCTCTCAATAAATATTTTTAGATCTGAGTATTTTATTTAAACAACAAGCAAAAGAAAAATAGCACTCCAAGAATAGCACATGTAGACAAATAAAAATTTAGGCTCAACATAGGCTAACCGATAATTGTTGATGAAGAGAGATGGGATGCGTAGCATCCCCAAGCTTGAGCTTTTGTATCTCGTTCAATCGTCTCATGACACGGTTTCACCTATTCCCAAAAACTTCATCCACAAAAACTTGAAAATAACTCGTGAGATAGGTTAGATCACATAATAATAAATCAACACTTCATGTACTGCCAAGACAAGTTGCACAATAATTTTCAAACATCATCTACTGTTTACTATCATTTCCACAATTTATATCTATCAATATAAGTCATGAAAACCATCGGAGAAGTAGATAACAAAACTATGACAGCAATCTGTCTAACCAGGACAGTCTGTAGCAATTAATTTAGAAAGTGAACTTCTATATCTCTCAAAATTATGCAAATTTAGGACATGCTAAATAATTTATATGAAAATACTGTGTAAAAATTTCAAAAACTTTCCACGTTCCAGTAAAATATGAAAATTCGAACACTACAGCAAAAGTTTCTGTTTTTACACAGCACACATCAAACATGCAATTCAAGCATCCTAAAGGAAATTCTTGGAACTTTTTATTGAAAACAAGATTATAAATAACACCTAACATAAAATAACAAAATATAATGACGATCCAAGCAAAGCACATATTATGTGACGAATAAAAATATAGCTCTAAATAAGATATACCGATAGTGTTGAAGGCGAAAGAGGGGATGCCTTCCGGGGCATCACCAAGCTTAGGCGCTTGAGTATTCCTTGGATATTACCTTGGGGGTGCCATGGGAATCCCCAAGCTTAGGTTCTTGTCACTCCTTCTTCTCCTCATATCGGTGTCTCGCCCAAAATTTGAAAACTTCAAGCACACAAAACTTAACGGAACTTCGTGAGATGGGTTAGTATAATAAATAAAGATCATTCACTTAGGTAATGTCAAGACAAGATTCATAATTGTTCTCACATAATACCTACTGTATTCTACCATTCACATAATTTATATCACTGAATATAAGCTATGGGAACACTAAAACAAGCAAACTATGCATGCAAAACAGAATCTGTCAAAAACATAACAGTCTGTGAAGATCTGTAGTATAACCATACTTCCCTGTCTCTAAAAATTCTGAAAAATTAGTAAAACCTGAATAATTTGCATATAAACACTTTGTAATAATTTCAGATCATTGTCGTGCCCAGTAAAAAATTAAAATTCCTGTACTGGAGTCAAAAGTTTCTGTTTTTGCACAGAATCAAATCAACAAGTATCCATACTATCCCAAAGGCTTTACTTGGCACATTATTGAAATAAAAGAAAAAAAACATGATTACTACAGTAGATTAATCATGTGAATACACAAAAACAGAAAGTAAAAGTGTTGGGTTGTCACCCAACAAGCGCTTTTCTTTAAAGCCTTTTAGCTAGGCATGATGATTTCAATGATGCTCACATAGGAATAGTATTTGAAACATGTAAGAGAGCATCATGAATCTCATTACAAGCACATTTAAGTCTAACCCACTTCCTATGCATAGGGATTTTGTGAGAAAAAAATTTATGGGAACAAGAATCAACTAGCATAGGAAGGAAAAACAAGCCTAACTTCAAAACTTTGAACACATAGAGAGGAAACTTGATATTATTGCAATTCCTACAAGCATATGTTCCTCCCTCATAATAATTTGCAGTAGCATCATGAAGGAATTTCACAATATAATTATCACATATAGCATTCTTTTCATGATCTACAAGCGTAGAAAATTTATTACTCTCCACATAAGCAATTTTCTTCTCATTCATTGTAGTGGGAGCAAACTCAACAAAATAATTATCATGAGGTACATGATTGACATAACCAAATTGAAAATTAAAAACATGATGACAAGTTTGATAGTTATAATTATTCTTTATAGCATACATGTCATCATCATAATCATCATAGATAGGAGGCATGCCATCATCATAATAAATTTGCTCATCAAAACTTGGGGGACTAAAAATATCATCTTCATCAAACATAGCATCCCCAAGCTTGTGGCTTTGCATATCATTCGCATCATGGATATTCAGAGAATTCATACTAGCAACATTGCAATCATGGTCATCATTCAAGGAACTATCATGAATCACCTTATAAAATTCACAATTTTTAGATTCATGATTTTCAAGCAAGACCTCATAAAGATAATCTAGTGAACTCTCACTAGCAATTGTTCCAACATAATCGGGTCTTTTGAAAAGATTAGCAAGTGGATGAGGATCCATTTATCTTTATTTTGTAGTTTTCTTTTATAAAACCAAACTAGTGAAAAACAAGAAACTAAAAGATTTAATTGCAAGATCTAAAGATATACCTTCAAGCACTTACCTCCCCGGTAACGGCGCCAGAAAAGAGCTTGATGTCTACAACGCAACTTTATTCTTGTAGACTCGTGTTGGGCCTCCAAGCGTAGAGTTTTGTAGGACAGTAGCAATTTTCCCTCAAGTGGATGACCAAAGGTTTATCAATCCATGGGAGGTGTAGGATGAAGATGGTCTCTCTCAAACAACCCTGCAATCAAATACAAGAAATCTCTTGTGTCCCCAACACACCCAATACAATGGCAAATTGTATAGGTGCACTAGTTCGGCAAAGAGATGGTGATACAAGTGCAATATGGATGATAGATATAGGTTTTTGTAATCTAAAAATATAAAACAGCAAGGTTGCATGTGTAAAACAGCGAGAAAAACGGTGTATAAATGCTTGGAAATAAGGCCTAGGCTTCATACTTTTGCTAGCGCAATCTCCCAACAATGCTAACATAGTTGAATCATATGATCATCCCTCAACGTGCAACAAAGAATCACTCCAAAGTTCCTATCTAGCGGAGAACAATAAGATGAAATTGGTGTAGGTAGTAGAACCACCTCAAAGTTATTCTTTCCGATCAATCTATTGGGCTATTCCTATAAGTGTCACAAACAGCCCTAGAGTTCCTACTAGAATAACACCAACGATACATATCAATCAACCCTAATGTCACCTAGATACTCCAATGTCACCTCAAGTATCCGTGGGTAAATTATGCGACATGCATCAAACAATTTCAGATCTATCATATTCAATCCAACACAAAGAACTTCAAGGAGCACCCCAAGATTTCTATTAGAGAACGTGGTATGAAAACGTGCAATCAACCCCTATGCATAGATCCCCTAGGTCACCGGAATCCGCAAGTTGATGCCTCAACATATATCAAGTGAATCAATAGAATACCCCAATGTCACTACGGGTATCCCATGCAAGACATACATCAAGTGTTCTCAAACCATAATATTCAATCCAACATAACGAGATCTCAAAGATAAAGATTCAATTCATCACAACAAGGTATCAAGGGAATAACATCATATGATCCAACTATATTAACCAAGCCCGTGATACATCAAGATCGTGCCATCTCAAGAACATGAGAGAGAGAGAGAGATTGAATACATAGCTACTGGTACAAACCGTCAGCCCCGAGGGTGGACTACTTCCCTCCTCATCATGGCCTCCGCCGGGATGATGAAGATGGCCACCGGAGATTATCTACCCTCTTCGGCAGGGTACTGGAACGCCTCCAGATTGGTTTTTCATCGATACAAAGAGTTGCGTCGGCGGAAAAAATGTGTCGGGAGCGCTTTTAGGTCTTGTATTGGTCCAAAAAAACACCAAAAAGTTTCGGGCGATTCCGAGAACTTTCATTTTCTGCAAAAAACTACACCATGGTAATTCTGCTGAAAACAGCGTCAGTCCGGGTTAGTTCTTAATAAATCATATAAAGTGCATCAAAACCATACAAAAGTATTTTAAACATAGGTGAATATGACATGAATACTTCATAAATTATCGATGCGTTGGAGACGTATCACCCACATCCCAAAAATAAATGTTATGAGAAGAAAGACTTTGTTGCTAGAAAGCATGGTAAGGAAAGAGAGCCATGGTTCAGAAACCCATGCCATTCCCTCGTAAGCCTTCTAAGAGTAAGGACGATGAGGATTTTGAACGCTTTGCTGAAATGATTATACCTGTCTTATTGCGCACTCGCTTGACTGATATTTTGAAAATGCCTCTGTATACTAAGTATATGAAGGACATTATTACCAACAAAATACAAATACCTAAAACTGAAATTGCTACTATGCTTTCTAATTATTCTTTTGATGGTGGAGTGCCTAAGAAGTTGGGAGATCCGGGTATACCCACAATACCTTGCTCCATTACACGAAGTTATGTTAAAAGTGCTTTATGTGATCTAGGAGCCGGTGCTAGTGTTATGCCTTTCTCTTTCTATATAAGACTTGATTTGAATAAGCTCACACCTACTGAAATAGCTTTGCAAATGACTGATAAATCCACTGCTATACCTATTGGAATTTGTGAGGATGTTCCTATTGTGGTTGCAAATGTTACTCTCTTAACAGACTTTGTTATTCTTGAGATGCCCGAGGACAACAACATGTCTATTATCCTTGGAAGACCTTTTCTAAATACTGCAGGGGCTGTTATTGATTGTAACAAAAGCAAGGTTACTTTTCACGTCAATGGCAAATAGAATACTATGCATTTTCCGAAGAAGCAAACTTTGGTTAATAATATTAAAGTCATTGAGCCAAGTGCCACAATCATCATTGAAGGTTTTAAATTTACTCTTCCTACTGCCAAGAAATATGATATTCTTATTGTTGGGTATATGCAAATCCCCATTGAGGTAACTTAGTGTTATACAAAAATTCTTCGTGTCATGTCAATCAAAAACGGTTATTAATAAGACTTGATCAACCTTATTAATTTATCCTTTTTGAAAGACATGAGGTTGATGAATTTAGTAAGCACAACATTTTGTATCATAAGTCTACCCTCTAATAATTTTTAGTTAAATAAAATAAAATGGCATGATTATCCTGTTTTCTAAGTTTCTCGTGCAATAAAAATGACCCCAAAAATAAAAAGTCTCAGATTGCCACAAAAATTTTAACATGAATTTTTCTGGAATATTTAAGAATTTTTGGTGCTGAAAACACATTAGGGAGGAGCACCTGTGGGCAACAAGCCAGACCCTGATAGATTGTGGGGCCCACAGGGGCCCCCTGCCTTATCTCTTTAGCCCATGTCATCCCCTACCTCCAGCAAAAAATCATTCACACACTCTCTCTCTCTCTCGTGTTCTTGCTCCCGAAACTGAAATTTTCGATCTCTTTGCTCGGAACTCCATTTCCGAAACTGTTTTGAGGAATTGCTCCTTGGTATGTGACTCTCACATTCCTCCAATTAGTTTTTGCACTAGTTGTTTATATTTTGCATGTTTTGTTGTAGTTGGTGCTACTGAAAATAAGCTTGCATGTTGAATTCTTTGACTCTCAAGTAGTATGAATGCTTGATATGGTCTCTAGGTACCTATATGAGTAGTTGCTATCAATCTTGCAAAGTTTTATTGACATAATTTTGTGGCCCAAAAATTTCAGAAATTTATGTTTAGGAAGATGAATTTCCTAAGGAGGGGTTCTTCGAGCCGGAGTCCCAAGGGAGTTGTTGTGAGAACTCAGGACCGAGAGATCAACATTTTTCGCAACACGGAGGTTAGGCCTTGTGAATGGCCACATCAACCCTTCATGAACGAAGCGGGTTTCTATCAAGAGTTTATGCAATATGCAATTCATTGCAAATGACAGGCTGGCCAACTTCCTTGCAGATGAGTGTGACCAATACTATCTCCTTACGAATTCCTTTGTGCAAAATTTCCATTTCGCAAATACACCTGGTGCCCCCATGTTACGCTTCGATTTATATGAATCGCATTATGAAATACCACTTGCTGAATTTTGTGAAATATGATTTCTTCCCTCCGACGGGGGAATGCGTGATCCTAAACCAGAGGAGTTCGAGGATTTCCTCCTCACCTTAACTATGGGAGAAACTAGGGGCGTATCAAATGCCAGGGCCACCAGTTTACATTTCCCGTCTGTGCATTACTTCGCTCTATTCATAGGGAAATTTTTAACTGCTATGACTCAGGGTGGTGGTCTTAGTGCCCCTACCCTCGCTATTTTGCGTCGCGCACTATATGGTGATAACACTTACAACTTAGGAGCTATTGTCGTGCGCCGCTTGCATCTTAACCGAACCAAGGGCAAGGTTCATGGTGGCATTTATGCAACCCGCTTAGCAAAATGTTTTAATGTCGCCATACGCCTCACTCATTATTTATTGCCTAAGGTCTTTCTTGATCACCAGTTCATTGATGAACCTCAGCCCCCGCAACACATTCGTTATAACTTAGTATATAGCAAGGAGACCCGCGATGTTATTGTATTGCCTGCACCTTCTTTGTTTATGCCAGGAATGGATACACCATCATGCCACCAGACATAATTGCTTACCGGAACGAGTTGGCTGAGGCGGAGGCCACAGCTCAGGCACGGGACGCTCAAGTACCTCAGCCCAACTACTTTCCACCGGGACCAGATGGCTACTCTATGTGGTGATCACCATGCTAGGCAAACGCCTAAGCTTGGGGGAGTATGTATTTCTCACCGACATTACATTCAAGTTCACACGCTTCATATAAATTGTCAGTGTTCATCCTTTTTCATTGTATATCCATGTTAGTTTTATTTTCTGCCGTCTTCTTGTGTGTTTGGAAAACTTTGAAACCCCAAAAATATTTCTCGCTTCTTTTCGGGGTTTTCTTTCCCTTTCAATTAGTTGTAGTATTAAAAGAAAACCCAAAAAGATTTCCTTTGCATGTTGGGAGCTTTCCCGCGTAAATAATTTTCTCGTTCTTGTTTTTCCTTTGCTTATTTTGCTTTCTTGAGAAAAACAAAAACTCCAAAAAAATCAGTGTGTTTCTCTGAATTTCTTTTCTTTTTATTTGAGTCATTGAATGGAGAAGACCACGATGAAAATGTTGAGTGGCTCTCATATGCATTATTGTTGATCTGACAGAGAGCCAATATTACCTCATCTTCTCCTTTGTATAAAACTGTCTTGCAGATATCAGCTTAGTCCACGGCACTCTTGCACTATTATTATTATCACATCATTCGGTCGTGCAAGTGAAAGGCAATAATGACGATATTTGATGAAATGATTGTAGTAAAGGAAATTGGTATGAACTCTTCTTGTTTTCCGTTTTTGTAAATATGTTTAGCTCGTTCGATCTCGATTCAGTATATAATGAGTGAACATGTTTATGATGACAATTAGAGATTATAGTTTATCATGCCATGTTTAAATATCTAGGAGTGGCTAATGATTTATCTTATGTGTCAACATGCATTAAAATGGTTATGATGTAGTATGGTAGTATGGTATTTCCCTCTGAGTAATTCGAGCGGCTTGACTTGGCCCATGTGCAAACATGTAGTTGATTCAAAACCAATGCAGCCTTCATGATGTTTACATTCAATGTTAATTATTCATAATGCATGATTATGACCGTTTTCGCTCTCTAGCTGGTCGCTTCTCAATCTATTGCTATCCTTCACCTGTACTAATCGGGGATACTGCTTGTGCATCCAATATCCTTAAACCAAGTTGTTCCACATGAGTCCACCACACCTACCTATATGCGGTATTACCCTATCGTTCTAAGTAAATTTGCATGTGCCGCCTCTAATATTCAAATAAACATCTATTTTGTGTGCTCGTACCGCTCATGGAGCGATGGGGCGGTCAGTATCTTTCATGCAAAGTGGGTTATTCTCGAGATGGGCGTTTATTCGCATGTCATTGCACAACAGAGGCTGGTAAAAAGGATGCCCAATCCTGCAAAATCAAAATTAATTAAACAAAACTCCCCGGACAGTTAAAATGTTGGAGGAGATCTGTGGATTCGGTCAGCCATGGCTTGTGTATGTATGGTGGATGGGAGTAAACTTTAGAATTCCGCTTGAGAACCACCAATAATGTGTTTAGAATGGAAGATAGTGAAATCCTTTGTCGTGACATTGAGAGGAAAAGCACACCACCCAAAATTACAATTTCAATCATGTTTTAAACTTTCACGTCTTGCACCTCTGCAAATCAATGCTTCCCTCTGCGAAGGGCATATATATTAACTTTTATGTTATCCTTGAGTCATCATCCTCTTACTAAAAGCACCAGACCGGAGAGTACTATTTTCATTCTTATGCATTGAGTCTAGTTAATGTTGGACGTGAGCATGACTGGATTTTTCCTACCCTGAATTATAATGTTTAGTCGCTTTTTGAACCTCAGAGGTGCTCTGCATTTATGTTTTGCAGTCTTAGAAAGGGCTAGCGAAATACCATGTCGTCATATTATGTCATGATTATTTTGACAAATTGTTGGCTTGTGAGATATCTTATTATTGCTCGCTAGTTGGTTATGTATTGCCATGAGTGAATATGATGTTTAATTGTTATCATGGATATGGTCATTTATGATTTATGCTAAAAAACTGAACACTAGCTAAGCATGTGTATAACAACGAGAACAAAAGAGTTTGTAAAAGTTTTTCTTTATCACTTTCACTTTATCAACTGAATTGCTTGAGGACAAGCAATGAGTTAAGCATGGGGGAGTTGATACGTATCAAACGTATCTATTTTTCCAAACACTTTTGCTCTGGTTTTGGAGTCTAATTTGCATGATTTGAATGGAACTAACCTGGACTGACGTTGTTTTCAGCAGAACTACCTTGGTATTATTTTTGTGCAGGAATAAAAGTTCCTAGAATTGGACGAAACTTTTTGTGAATTATTTTTGGAATAAATAATGAATTTTGGAGCGAAGAATCACCGAAGGGGGCCTGCCTGTGAGCCACAAGGCAACAGAGCGTGTCCACCCCCTGGGCACGCCTTGTTAGCTTGTGGGGCCTGACGTGGCTTGTGACAGCGTCGGTATTTCCCCAAAGAGGAAGGGATGATGCAGCACATCGAACCAGTATTTCCCTCAGTTATGAAACCAAGGTTATCGAACCAGTAGGAGGATCACCACCACCCAATAAGCAACACCTGCACACAAATAACAAATACTTGCAACCCGACGCGAAAGAGAGGTTGTCAATCTCTCTACGGTAAAAAGATAGATTAGGGAGTGATAGATAGGAGAGATAGATCTCTCAAGAACACAAAATAAAAAGAGCATATAAAAAGTGCAGCAATATATTTTTGGGTTTTTGGTTTTGTCGATCTGAAAACAAAGAGGCAAAAAGATAGATCGGAAAGCAATATGTTGGAAAAGTAGACCCGGGGGCCGTAGGATTCACTAGTGGCTTCTCTCATGAGTATAGCACACGGTGAGTGAAAAAATTATTGTTGGGCAATTGATAGAAGATCAAATAATCATGACGATATCCAAGGCGATGATCATTATATAGGCATCACGTCCAAGATAAGTAGACCGACTCCTGCCTGCATCTACCACTATTACTCCACACATCGACCGCTATCCAGCATGCATCTTGTTGGGGATATAACCCCGTGGTGAGAACCGCCCAGGTGGGGCTGAGTCATGAGGTTGGCGGCTTTGCGATAAGGTTTGGAAGAAGCTTGCTCAATGGGCCTGGAGGCCGAGAGGGAGAAGACAGTGTATGACCCGGTGGCATAAGCCGTCGGGGGCGGCTTGACCGACAAGGCAGGAGTAGTTAGAGGCAAGGTCGGTGATCAAGTACGACCCGGCCTAGACTCTTGTAAGCCCAGGGCCTCAACCTGTGTATATAAAGGCGGGTTACCTGGGCGGCTTAGGGCACGAAACAACTCATCAATAGTTAGGTCAAGCGAACTCGCTCCCTTGTAATCGATATCCAATCAATACAACACAAAGCAGGACGTAGGCTTTTACCTCTTTCTGAGGGGCCGAACCTGGGTAACCCTTGTCTCTCAATTCCGATCAACCCCTTCGAGCTCACCGCCTTAGCGATGGCCTCGAACCTAAGTCCTTTCACTAGGACATCTGCCGTGACAAAACCACGACAGTTGGCGCCCACCGTGGGGCAGATGCTCGGTGGTGTGGAGTTCTCGAAGGGCTCTCTCACAGGGATCACGGGATATGCTATCGGCAGGATGACCAAGAGTCGCCGCGGCAAGCTCTACATCGACGACGCTGGCTGGGGCCCTGAGGCCGACTCAATCGAGTACGGGTATCGGGTCCCCTTCGGCAGAATTCACTTCTTCATTGGGAAGTCGACGGATCTAAGCCCGGGCCGGACATCTGCACCGACCTCATCGAGCCGGCCCGCCACGCGCAACCCGCCCGAGTTAACCCAGGCCGGAAGCGCGTCTTCGTCGGCTTTACCCAAGGCGCGGAACTTGAAGGTTCCATGTCGCGGGAGGAAACCCTCATCTGCTCAGAGGATGGATCCTCGAGCGGGGAGGCGGAGTCAATCTACCAGCTTCACAACGGCGGGCTCGGGGGCTACTTCGAGGCCTACCCT
Organism: Elymus sibiricus; assembly: GCA_039707655.1. Lineage (NCBI taxonomy): Eukaryota > Viridiplantae > Streptophyta > Magnoliopsida > Poales > Poaceae > Elymus > Elymus sibiricus. The sequence continues at coordinate 86,344,913 of CM077663.1, forward strand.
GACCCGGAATACTATGAGCCGTCGAGCCGAGCCGCGGTCTTCATGGCAGGATCGGCACCAGCTCCTGGTAGCACGGCCGCTGGTGCGACCGGGTCCGGATCAGGCAGGCCGCCGGCTCAAGTTTTGCTAGATCTGATGAATGAACTTACGACTCTGATGGGAACCGAGGTCACGGCCGAAAACCAAGCAGCCCATAACACGGAAATCGCGAGGTTGAAGGACCAGATGGCCGGTGCCCAAGAGGAAATCAATGCGCTGAAGGCTTAGATGGATGCTGAGTCGGAACGCCTCAGGGCGGAAGCTTTTCGCCTTGATCTGGATCAACAGACCGCAGATGCAGTCCATCGGATGAGGCACCAGAGTCGCCTGCCAGATCAATATGAGGCCAGGAATCTTTTCAACACGCCAGGGATGGGACGGAATGCACCTCTAACCGTAACCCGGACAGCGGAAGTACCTGGGAGTAGGGCAGCGGTTCAGCATCGGCAGCCAGACCCGCCCCATAGGAACCAGACCCCACCGCAGCCTTTTCCGACACCGCCCGGTCATTATTCTAACCCGGCGGAGAACATGGTGGCAACGGCAGTCAGACTTGGCACGCTCCCCATCCCTGATGGAACGCCTTTTGCGGAAGCAGTGCGGAATGCCATTGGATATTTGCAGACAGCGGTGGCGCAACAGGAAAAGTATGCTTATATCCGGAGTAGCGTGCACTCGACCCCTATCCCAAGCCGCAGTTACAGTCGGCATATAGAGTCGCCTGCGATCTCTAGCAGCGATCGACATCGGAATCCGGCACGGGATGACTCGCCTGCTGTCGGTGCCCAGGCGCTGGTAGACCGTGCGAGAGCATAGCGAGAGGCGGCAGCAGCGGCAGTTGCGGCGGCTTACCAAGAACCTACAGTAGCACCTTCTGTTTCATTCGGAGCCGGAGTAACCTCCAGGGCTGTGGGAGTGTCGTGCTTAGTGTCGGCCTTACGAAACGAACGCCTGCCGAAGGATTTCAAGGGTCCCCGCAAGGTGCCAAATTATACTGCTGATCTGCCCCCGGAAGCTTGGATCGAGAGTTATGAACTAGCCATGGAGATGTTAGACGTCAGTGATGCAGTCTGCGCCAAGTATTTCATCATGATGCTGGAAGGGCCGGCTCGCACATGGTTGAAAGGTTTGCCACCCAATACCATTAATTCATGGGCCGAGTTGAAGGCGAAATTCATCAAAAAAATTCAAGGAACGTGCAAGCAGCCCATGACAATCGTGGATTTGGATCATTGTGTGTAGCGGGAGGATGAGTCGGCCCACCATTGGGTTCGGCGGGCTCAACTATTATCCACTCCTCTGATAATATCACGGTGGCTCAGGCAGTTCTAATTCTGGAGAAGAATTGCCACTTTTTGCCTTTGAAGTAGAAGCTTGGACGGCTCAAACGTTCGTGCCACGACATGGGGGAACTCATGGCGGCTCTCACCAAGTATGCAGACTCTAACAACACAAAGGACCCTGGTTCTGATGATGAGAAATCGGCTAAGGGTAAGAAGAATAGTAATGGCAAGAATCAGCAGCAGAACAGGGGAGGAAATAATAATAATGGCAACGGCGGAAAGCGGAAGCACCCGGACGGCGGGTCAGACCTGGTGGCCAACACTAGTGCTGGAGGCAACCGTGGCAAGGGCAATGGTAAACCGCCTTTTGGCAAGTCTAAGCCTTTCAATATGGAAGCAATGTTGAATGCCCCCTGTCCAAAACATAGTGTTCCCGATAAACCATCCACTCATGCCTGGAAGGATTGTTGGGTCATGCGAGAGTTCCGGAATTACAGCATTAACCAGCATCAGGGTGGCGGCAGCAGACCGTCCGGCGGGTCAGGATCCGGCTCTCCCGGGTCTGGCTTTGGGGCAGGCGGCTCAGGTTCTGGCTACCAAGGTCAGGGAAACAATGGAGGTCACCATCAACAGTCTGGCAGTGGAGGTCAGCAACAAAACAACCAGTCTGGGTATCAGAGTAACCCGAAGCAGCTTAATGGAGGCCAATATCATGTCTTTACGACGAGCCTTGACAAGCGGGATCAGAAGGTGCACAAGCGGGCGGTTAGTGCGGTCATGCCGGCTCTCCCGCAGTACTTGAAGTGGTCTGAGTATGACATAACTTGGAGCAGGGAGGATCACCCGCCGCGTGTGGATAACCCAGGGCAGTTGGCCTTAGTAGTGGCCCCCCAAGTAGGAGGCTACGTGTTCACCAAGGTGCTTATGGATGGTGGCAGCAGCATCAACATCCTGTATTATGACACGTTCCGCCGGATGAACTTGCTTGACAAGGATCTTAAGCCATCTTCGATGGTTTTTCACGGTGTGGTACCCGGAAAATCGGCTTACCCAGCCGGAAAAATTTCCGTGGAAATAGCTTTCGGTGATGAGTTTAACTATAGGGTGGAGACCTTATGGTTTGAGGTGGTCAAAATCAAGAGCCCGTACCACGCTTTGTTTGGGCGGCCGGCTTATGCCAAGTTCATGGCTAGGCCTTGTTATGTTTACTTGCAGCTCAAGATGCCCGGATTAAACGGAACGATTACAGTGCATGGTGATCGGAAGATTGCTCTTGAGTGCGAGGAAGGCGATGCTGCGTACGCAGAGTCAAGTTGTGCTGAGGCGGAGCTCAAGTTTTATAAGGAGAATGTTGACCTGGCAGATATGACCCCGTTGAAGAAGCCCAACACGGAATCTGAGCCGCCCCTTAAGTTTGTTGCAGAAGATACCAAGCTGGTGGATTTCACTCCCGGCGACTCATCGCAGCAGTTCACTATTGGGTCCAATATGGATTCCAAATAGGAAACCGCGCTCATCGAATTCTTCCGTGAGAATCGGGACATCTTTGCATGGAAGCCTTCTAACATGCAGGGTGTACCGAGAGAATTCGCTGAGCACCACCTTAATGTGGATCCTAAGTTTAAGCCGGTCAAACAGTTCCTCCGTCATTTCAATGAGGAGAGGCGTAAGGCTATTGGAGAAGAGGTGGCCCGGCTCTTGGCAGCGGGGTTCATCGTAGAAGTTTTTCACCCGGAGTGGTTAGCTAACCCGGTGTTGGTACTCAAGAAGAACGGCACGTGGCGCATGTGTGTGGATTACACCGATCTCAACAAGGCGTGTCCGGTTGATCCATTTGCTCTCCCCCGTATCGACTAGATCATTGATGCAACGGCGGGTTGTGAGAGTTTATGTTTCCAGGATGCTTATTCGGGTTATCATCAGATCAAGATGGCAGTCAAAGACCAAGAGAAGACGTCTTTCATTACGCCTTTTGGAGCTTTCTGCTATGTGTCTATGCCTTTCGGGCTCAAGAGCGCTCAGGCGACTTATCAGCGTTGTGTGCAGAACTGTCTTCATGGTCAAATTGGGCGCAATGTTCATGCTTTTGTGGATGATATTGTGGTCAAGTCAAGGAAGAAGGAGACTTTGTTGGCTGATTTGAAGGAAACTTTTGATAATCTGCGGGTTTACAAGATGATGCTTAACCCAGCAAAGTGTGTATTTGGTGTACCTGCAGGCAAGCTCTTGGGGTTCTTGGTCTCCGAGCGTGGCATTGAGGCTAACCCGGACAAGATAAAGGCCATCACCTCTTTGTCTAAGCCGGCGTGTATTAATGATGTTCAGTGCTTGGCGGGTCGTATCGCTGCTCTGAGCCATTTCATAAGCCGCCTCGGTGAGAAAGCTATTCCTCTATATCAGATGAACATACCCCGGTCCGGCTCTCATCAATGTACATACCCCTGTCATTGTATATACCATATCTTATGATATAATAAAGTTGGCATCCCCATGATTAGGTGCTTCTGCCGTTTTTTCTACACTAAGTCTCGTGCAAAGGAGTTGATCCTTCATCAGGTCACTTGCGGGCTTCCAACCCGCTGGGTGTCGCTTTCATACCCTCTTGGCCAGGCTTTATATGCCATGAATCTCATGCAAAGGAGTTGATCCTTTATCAGGTCACTTGGGGGCTTCCAACCCTCTGGGTTTAGCTTTCATACCCTCTTGGCCAGGATTTATATGCCATGTTCGAGTTAAACCTGCCTGTTTGCAACTTGCTACTCCGCCATGTGACCCGCTGAACTCTTGACAGTCAATCTTGCTTAGAGACCCTGAACTTTCATAGTCAATCTCGCACAAAGACCCTGAACTTGTCAAGGTTTAAACGGCGGCTTTTGTCACGAGAGAGCCGGCTTATAGTGAGCTAGGATAAACTCGTCTTGTCTGCTGTAGTCTCTCCGCTATGTGGCCCGTTCGTACTCTTAGCAATGTCAATCTTTTAAAGACCCTGAACTTGCTAACGTTTAAACGATGGATTTATGTCACGTGAGAGCCGGCTTACAAGGTTTTCAGGCTTTTATGCCTAGCTTCTTCGGAAGCAATACAAAAAAAATTCACAAAAACAAGAACTATCTTGTCCTGCCGTGCCTTTAAAGCCGGCTTATAGGGCAACAGATATGCAAATTACTTGTTTTTTGCAGGTATTTTTCATGATAAGATTCTAAGTCTTTTGGTTAACTCCGGCTTGGCATTGCTCATGGAATATAACCCGCCGGGCGAGTCAAGGCAGTCAAACGATTATATATCAAGACAGTTATGCTAAGCCGCCGGTGTATGGACTGAAAGAAGTTTAAAAAGTGCATGAAGGCACGAGAGCAGGCGATTAAGTGTTTTCTACTGCTATTACAAGGCTGTCAAGGAGCCCAAAATCTACGGACTTAAGTTTTTGCAGCAAAATATAACCTGGCATGTCAACAGGGCTGGGTTAACCTCATCTGAAGCAAATTCTTTATTTAACTCTGCGCCGGGTCATCCTGCGCCGGGTCTTCGGTCTCCCGGATCTGAAGGTTGTCCACATCCCAGTTGCAGTTTGTTAAGGCCTCAAATTTGGCTTCATCATGCATGATGGGAGATGGGTCAACATCAGGGGCAAAGAGGTACTTACGGCGTTGAGGAATCAGACTTTTTGCTTCAAAGGTGGGCCCCCGAACTCGCTTATTATCCTCAGAATAAGCCGCCTGATATGACGACAAGTCAGCTTCTCCAGCCAGCCGGCTTGGCAAAAGTCAGGATGCCTTCATGCAGCGGGCATAGTCATCTTGAGTAAACTGCGAGCCGTCATCCTTCAGCTGCGGAAAACCATCCATCATCTCAGCCGGGTTAAGCTCGAGTGCATAAGCTAGTGACCGGCTCAAAGCAGCCATTGCGCCCTTACGGGCGGCTGATCTCTTCAGTTCTTCTATCTGTTTTGGGATGGTAGAGAGGACTTCTAGAACACCCTTCATATACTTTGGAACGCCCTTTTCAGTCATAACAGCTTTGATGGTGCAAAGGGATCCGGCATACAGCTGTTCAGTAAGTGAATATAATGCCTTCAACTTCATCAGGCTGTCATCCGGAAGTTGGCGAGTTCGTTGGCCTGGAGCAGATATTGAGATCGTAAGTCGCCGGGCGGGTCTCCGTAGGATCATGTCAAAGCTTAATTACAATTCAATAGATACTTACCAAAGACGGCTTCGGTCATCTGGTTTATGTGCCACTTCAGGCCGGTCAGCTCTTTAGTAAACATTGTAAGACGGCCTTCTGCGTCTTCTGCGCACTTGGTCAGGGCGGCTTGGTTTGTTTCAGCAGATTTCTTGAGTGTTTTGAGCTCAGCCTTGATTACATCCAGCTCGGTCAAGGCGATCTGATACTTGGCGTCGGCTTTCACTCGGCTTTCTTGTTGCAGTGCCAGACTCTTCTTAAGGTCTGACACGTTAGACTCAGCGGCATTCAAAGATTCCTGCGCAGGACAAGTTTTCAAAGTTTAGCAGAGTCATTACAAGTCCCAAGCAGATTGCAAGCAATATACTTGACACTTGGGGGCTAATGTGTCTCAATTCTTTCTTATATTACAAGGCACATAAGACCCGGATCATCTTCATGAAGATAACCCGACCCTTGGGGGCTACAGTTGGCTCTTAGTCTATGATTAAGTGCCGGCTCATTACTTACATAATGACCCGGCCCTTGGGGGCTACAGGCGATTCATTCAAAGATTGTAAGTGATTCAAGACCCGGCTGACCTTTTGAGAGGTAAACCGGCTCTTGGGGGCTACATAAGTATATATATGGAAAAGCAAGGGAAGTGGAGTACCTCGTATTTTTTCTTCATCATTCCAACCAAGTTGGCCTCCATGTCCCGGCTTGCAGAGAGACAGCTCAGATAGCCAGAGTGCAACTCGTTGGCAGTAAGTTTTTCTAAGTTACGAAGATCAGACTGAATCTTTCCTTCCTTAGGAGGAGCCGCCTCGTCTTCACTGGTATGTTTTGATAATACATTAGAGGGAGCTGGAGATTTATAAGCTGCCCCGGTAACAGTAACTTCTTCATGAGAAGCCACGTTTGCAGTTGTCGGCTGGGGGCTGGGCGGCTTAGGATCATTTTCTGGATGGACCTCAGGAGCCTCAACATCCATATCAGTCGGTTGGGGGCTGGGCGGTTGAGGAGCCTTTTCATGGGCGTCTTTGTCAGCTTCAGAAGGTTCAATGTGAGTTTCAGGGGTGTTAGGCTTTGGGTTTTCCGACTCTGGAGCATCAGGAGTAGCGGATGATCCGCCTACCTTCCTCCATTTGGCTTGAGCCCTATGAGCAAAGGTGAAGTTATATGTCAATGAGCAAGGATAGACTATATTAATGCACGGAGTGGGATATAAAAAATACTTACCCCGGGTTGATAATGAGAGGAGGAAACTTTGAGGCAGTTGAGTCGCCGGAAGAAGGAGGCGAGTCCTGGAAAGTTAGCATTGTCAAATACAGGTAAGCTGCAGCACAAGATTAGCATACAGAAGAAATAAATTCAAAGCAAGGAAGTACCTCAGTCTGCCATTTCCCAGGAGCCGGATCATTTCGTAAGCCGGCTAAAAGATCTTCAGAGCCGGTGCTCCGGGTCTGACGTCTGTTGTCACCTTGCTGTTTCTTCAAAAGAAAGTTGGGATCCAAGTGAGCAAAAGGGCGAGAGCATTTTACCTTCCGTACAGCCCGCCGTATTCTCTTTACTGGTAAAAGTTCCGAGTCAGAGGAGATAATGGTTACCTCTGCAGCATCAGCATGACTTGTTTCTGCTTCTTCCTGTGGGTAATCATTATCAATGAGTTGCATAAAGAGAAGACCAAGGGAGTCAAGTTCTACCTCCGAGTCATCAAACTCGAGCAGTTCGGCGGCGGTTGATTTCTTCTTACGACCCGGAACACGGGGCTTGGTCGCGTTGGGAACTTTGCTCTTCTTCTTGAGGGTAGCGGGTAACTTTTTGTTCCAGAAGGAAGAGCCGGCCTACATATGATAAAACGCATTGGCCGAAAGGTTAATAAAATATATGAAGTATAGCATTAAAATAATGGATGAGGACTAGGTTGAAAAGATTCACCTCTGGGGCCGGATTAAGTGCATAAAAGGGACTTAACCCCATCTTGCTGCAGGCGGCTTGTGGTTCTCCCAGCAAGGATTTGACAATGGCATTGAGATCATGGTCTATCAAGGGAGTCGGGTTGAAGCGTTGAGGATCGGTCACCTCGGTGGTGTATTGGTACATTAGGGCGCTGCGGCGGCTCAACGGCAGAATCCTCCAAGAGACCCAGCAGCGGGTCAGATCAACACCTGTTAAACCGTTGGCTAATAGGGCCCTTATTTTTGAGAAGGTTGGGCCATATTGACCATGCTCTGTGGTGGACATCCGGTCTGGGAGCTCCGTATCAGTGCTGAGCCGGTAAGGACGGTAACCCTGCAGTGGGTTATCCCCTTCTGGTGAAGTGTCTTTGCAGTAAAACCAAGTTTTGTTCCATTCTTTGGGGTGACTCGGCAGAGTTGCTGCTGGGAAGAGTACATCCCTCCATCTTTGAAGAGTGACGCCTCCGAGCTCGAGACTCAACCCGTCTGCCATCTCTGTTTGGCGATTGATGTAGAAGTATTCTTTAAAGAGGTCAACGGAAGGCTCTTCTTGCAGATAAGCTTCGCAGAGGGTCTGGAACTGGCACAGATTGGTGACAGAATTGGGGCCAATGTCTTGAGGGTGCAGGTTGAATGAGTGTAAGGCATCTCGGAAAAATTTAGACCCGGGCGGAGCGAAGCCACGGAGAAGATGGTCTGTGAACACAATGACTTCCCCATCCTCGGGCTTAGGGGTGGTTTCATTGCCCGGAACCCGCCAGTGGATAACCTCCTGAGCCGGCAAAACTCCCATAATGACAAAGTCATTAAGCGTTTCCTCAGTCACCCCGGACCTCACCCAGTTGCAGGAAGAGGCGGCTTTAGCCATAATGGCGGCTTAAAGGGACTGTGGACAGGCATGGATATACGGCGGGTTAAAAACGTATCATGACCATGTCAGTTATGACTCTAAAAATGGTGATGGCATTTGGCAGATCAATATAAAGTTATGAGCCACCAAAGCAGGCCGTAATATGACAACATGAGCCGGCAGCTTTACGGCGGGTCAAGTTCATCAGTGAGTATTGGAAAAAATACTAAGTGTGGAGAAACAGATTCCAACAGCTACAGCTATTGATTTCAGATCTACGGGCGAGATAAAAAGAAAAATATTCCTAAACCTAAAAAGCCAGTGGAAGAACAGGCAGCCTCTACAGGGACTAAAGTAAGCCAGCAATCTATAATGAGCATGGCATGCCTACGGAGCGGATGACCGCGCGATTGGGGCGACGTTATAAAGCCTAAAGAAGTATTACTTCGTACGAAGGGCGCTCCAATGAATAACGATGAACACGAAGAAAACCCGATGAACTCGGGGGAAATCTGTAAAGCTAGTGCAGATCTAGACAAGGGGCAACGATGGAACCTTGATGATGCGGGCGAACACGGGAATGCTCTGGACGTATTCAGGGTGATGCAGTGGCCAATGTTGGAGACGACGGCGAGGCCCGGATGGCGCGGCGAGCTTTGGCGGCGCGGGCGTCACGAGGAAGAAGAAGAAGGCAGCGGCGAGGAAAGTGAAAATAATGGGACCCCCCGTGCCTATTTATGAGGATGTGATGGAATAGCAACAGTCTGGTGCGGGAATCGAGGAGACACGATGACGATTGACCAAGAAAGTGCCTCGATTCTTGGGCTGGTCATTTTAATGAAAAAGATTCGCTGTGACGTCAGGGGAATCTTTTTGATTTTCCTGATGATGTCATGGCGGGTCATGAAGATTGATCAGAGATGACGTCACACATTTTTTGGCGGGTCATGAAGATTTATCAGAGAATGCAAGATTCGCCAACCAGAAGACTTGGAGATCGACATGAACTGGTTCAAATCAATCTGGCGCCTAGTGTTGGGGATATAACCCCGCGGTGAGACCCGCCCAGGTGGGGCCGAGTTATGAGGTTGGCGGCTTAGCGATAAGGTTTGGAAGAAGCTTGCTCAATGGGCCTAGAGGCCCAGAGGGAGAAGACAGTGTATGACCCGGTGGCGTAAGCCACCGGGGGCGGCTTGACCGACAAGGCAGGAGTAGTTAGAGGCAAGGTCGGTGATCAAGTACGACCCGGCCCGGACTCTTGTAAGCCCAGGGCCTCGACCTGTGTATATAAAGGCGGGTTACCTGGGCGGCTTAGGGCACGAAACAACTTATCGATAGTTAGGTCAAGCGAATCACTCCCTTGTAATCGATATCCAATCAATACAACACAAAGCAGGACGTAGGCTTTTACCTCTTTCCGAGGGGCCGAACCTGGGTAACCCTTGTCTCTCGATTCCGATCAACCCCTTCAAGCTCACCGCCTTAGCGATGGCCTCGAACCTAAGTCCTTTCACTGGGACATCTGCCGTGACAAAACCACGACACATCTAGTGTATTAAGTTCATGGAAAAACGGAGTAATGCAATAAGAACGATGACATGATGTAGACAAGATCTATTCATGTAGGAATAGACCCCATCTTGTTATCCTTAATGGCAACGATACATGTGTGCCTTGCTGCCCCTTCTGTCACTGGGAAAGGACACTGCAAGGTCGAACCCATCACAAAGCACCTCTTCCCATGGCAAGAAAAATCGATCTAGTTGGCCTAACTAAACCAAAGATTCGAAGAAGAAATACGAGGCTATAAGTAATCATGCATATAAGAGATCAAAGAAGACTCAAATAATATTCATGGATAGAAACTGATCATGAACTCAAAATTCATCGGATCCCAACAAACACACCGCAAAAGTTTACATCAAATAGATCTCCAAGAGACCATTGTATTGATAATCATAAGAGAGAGAGAGGAAGCCATCTAGCTACTGCCTACGGACCCGTAGGACTATGGTGGACTACTCACGTATCATCGGAGAGGCACCTATGAAGAAGATGAACCCCTCCGTGATGGTGTTTAGATTGGATCTCGGGCTTCTGGAACTTGCGGCAGCTGAAATTATGTTTCGTCAACTCCCCTAGGGTTTTTGGAATATTTGGGAATTTATAGGAATCAGAGGCGGTGGACAGGGGCCCCGAGGAGGGCACAACCCATCAGGGCGCGCCGGGGCCCCCTGGCGCGCCCTGGTGGGTTGTGGTCTTCACGGCCCACCTCTCTAGCACTTCGTTGGCCCACTGGGTGTCTTTTGGTCCAAAAAAAAATCTCCAAAAAATTTCGTCGTGATTGGACTCCGTTTAGTAATGATATTCTGCGACGTAAAAAACAAGCAAAAACAGCAACTGGCACTTTGGCACTATGTCAATAGGTTAGTCCCAAAAAAATGATATAAAGTTGTTATAAAATGATTGTAAAACATCCAAGAATGATAATATAACAGCATGGAACAAGCAAAAATTATAGATATATTGGAGACGTATCAGCATCCCCAAGCTTAATTCCTACTTGTCCTCGAGTAGGTAAATGATAAAAACAGAATTTTTGATGTGGAATGCTGCCTAACATGTTCATCATATTCTTTTCTTTTGTATAGCATGGACATTTGGACTTATAAATGATTCAAAGCAATAGTCTAGTAATAACATAATGACTTCAATACTCAAGCATGTCAACAAGCAACCATGTCTTTCAAAATATCAACACTAAAGAAAGTTATCCCTAGCCCATCATGCTCCATCATTGATCCATTCATGAAACACACTCAAATATTAGCTATGCCCAATGCTCAAGTACAATCATAGTGCCCCCTAGTTGGTGCTTTATAAGAGAAGATGGAGACTCAAAGTAAAAATAAAAATTGCATAAAGTAAATAGATAGGCCCTTCGCAGAGGGAAGTTGGGATTTGTAGAGGTGCCAGAGCTCAAGGTTTTAAATTGAGCGAGAAAAATATTTTGGGTGGCATGCTTTTCCTGTCAACGAAAACGACAAAGTAGCTCACAATACTTTCCATGCTAGATACATCATAGGCGGTGTCGGCGTTCTGGGAACGGGGGTACCAAGACCAGCGTGCCTGCGGCCCCGGGCATGGCCCACCTCACGAGCCAAGCATGGCCCAGCGCAGCCCCACTTGAGACAAGGCCCTCGCGAGGACCCGAGCTCGCGAGGGAGGCGGCACCAAGACCAGCAATGAGTGGGCCTCCTCAGGCCCCCTCCGGAGCGGCAGAGATCTCTATGAATAACCTAGCCTCGGGAGTCAAGGATGACGCAAGGAGGACAGGCATGCACCAGCGCGCCAGGCGGAGCAGTTTCCCCTTTGGTGCAAGGGGAGCAAGGACGTACGCGGGTTCCCAAAGCGCCCCCCAAAGGTTTCCATTCTGGTGCAACAAGACCACGACCACGAGCCCAGCAGGATGGATATCATCGCCAAGCCCACCTCTGCATCATCGACAACTACTTTGCAGGCGAAGACCGCCTTTGGACAGGGAGGGGATGTACTCCTGTCCCCTTTGAATTTGGCCGTTGTGGGATCCCTTCCCGCCATTGCGATAAGGGAAGAGGACCCGGGCCGTTGCTATAAGTAGAGGATAGGCTGCACCGTAGAGAGGGGACAAAAAAGAGAGACGAGAGGGGAACGACAGACAAGGCAGAGAGCCAAGAACACCACTCGAGCGCCCTCACGAGGCTCCTCACCACTGTACTAGTTCATCCACCACACCTCCTCATGAGGCAATCCACCAAAGCAGGAGTAGGGTATACGCTTCACAGCGGCCCGAACCTGGGTAAATCACCATGTGCATCTTCTTCCTCGTCATCGTGCGAGTTCATCATCCTAACCATCGTGTAGTGAGCTGGGTAGGGCGAGGCTGCAGGGGATCTTCGCACACGCCCCTGTGTTCGAACCTTGAGGGTTTTGCGGAGCCCGAAATCCGACATTTGGCGCGCCAGGTAGGGGGCGTGTCGAAGCTTCCCCGCTCGCGGCGATAGTCGAATCCTGGTTCGGCAATCCCATGGTGGACGAGATTGCCGACGACGGCCAGCCCATGGTGCGTGGTGGCGCCATGACACGTAGGGCCGGCCCCGTGGTCGCGTGCATCCTCGGCGGATCACAGGCGCCCACCTCCAACCGCCAGGTCAAGCTGTTCTTCCGCCATGCAGGGGCGATTCGGCCGCGGTCTGAGCCCACACCGCCTCGGACGTGGCCGGAGACCGACATCACCTTCGGCCCCGACGACCACCCCAAGACAACGATGGCAGCCGGAACGCTCCCCATGTTGTGCACACCGACCATAAGGGGCGTGGCCGTCCCCAGGACCCTCATAGACGGTGGCGCCGGCCTCCGTGGAGGCCTTCGACGCGCTGCAACTACCCCGTGACCAACTCGCACCTACAAGGCCCTTCTCTGGGGTGGCCGGGGGATCCGTCGTCCCCGTGGGGCGGGTGCGCCTCCCTTCACCTTCGGCACCCGCTCCAACTTCCGCACCGAGCAGATCGACTTCGACGTCCCCCACATCCACCTCCCGTACAACGCAATACTCGGCTACCCCGCCCTCGCTCAGTTCATGGCAGCAACGCACCCGGGCTACAATGTCGTCAAGATGCCCGGGAGCGGCGGCATCCTCACCGTCGTAGGGAGCGCCAAGGACGCGTCCCACACCCTCAAGCTCGCCTACAAAGCGGCGGCCGCGGCGCACCCCATTGCCGGGGACGCAGCGCAAGCCGCGGAAGGCTCCGGGGATGTCCTCGACGTCGCGCCGGTAAAGAAGAGGCAGCTGTTCTCTCAGAGCCGGGCGGAGACGAAGCAGGTGCCGGTGGACGAAGGAAACCCTGGCCCTACCTTCACCATCGGCGCCGACTTGCCCCAGGAGCAAGAGGAGGCGTTGGTGGCCTTCCTCCGTGCAAACAAGGACGCATTCGCATGGAGCACCTCCGATCTAGTAGGGGTCCCGAGGGACGTGATCGAGCACCACCTCATGGTGTGCCCGAATGCACGTCCAATGAAGCAAAAGGCAATGAGGCAAGCTCAGGAGAAACAGGCGTTCATCGCTCAGGAGGTCGGCAAGCTAAAGGAGGCCGGGGTCATCCAGGAGGTGCGCTACCCGGAGTGGCTCGCCAACCCGGTGGTCGTCCTGGAGAAGTGCGGGAAGGAGCGTATGTGCATCGACTTCACGAGCCTCAACAAAGCCTGCCCCCAAGACCCATTCCCGCTGCCGCGTATCGATCAGATCATGGACTCCACCGCGGAGTGCGACCTCTTGTGCTTCCTGGATGCCTTCTCGGGATACCATCAGATCAAAATGGCAGTGGAGGACATCGAGAAGACGGCCTTCCTCACCTCGTGCGGAGTGTTCTGCTACACATGCATGCCCTTCGGGCTACGGTACGCCGGGGCGACCTTCCAACGGCTGATGCACATCGCCCTGGGGCCGCAGTTCGAGAGGAATGCAGAAGCTTACGTCGACGACATCGTGGTTAAGTCCAGGTAGGCCAAGACCCTGATCGAGGACTTGGAGGAGACGTTCGCCAGCCTGAGGGAGGTGAACCTGAAGCTCAACCCCGAGAAATGCGTCTTTGGGGTCCCGTCGGGCAAGCTGCTCGGTTTCCTGGTGTCGCACCGGGGAATCGAGGCGAACCCGGAGAAGATCAAGGCCATAAACAAGATGAGCGTGCCCCAGACCCTCAAGGAAATGCAGAAATTGGCAGGATGCGTGACCTCCTTGGGGCGCTTCATCCTCAAACTCGGCGAACGGGCCCTGCCGTTCTTCAAGATCATGAAAAGGAAGGGCCCCTTCGAATGGACTCCGGAGGCAGACGCAGCCTTCGAGGAACTCAAGCAGTACCTCACGAGCCCGCCAGTGATGGTGGTGCCTCGTCCTCGGGAGCCCCTGCTGCTATACCTGGCTGCCACCCCCCACTCCGCCAGCGCTGCATTGGTGGCGGTCAGGGAAGAGCGTGCCGACACGCGTGTCACATCGACGGGTGCCGGCAGGCCCCCCAACATGGAGCAAGGGGGCTCGCAGGGTGCCAAGGAGCCCGCTCCTCCCCAACACGGTTCTCATGAGGCCCCCGCCGCTCCGACGGCCCCTAAGGCGCTCGATCCTCATGAGGCCCCCGCAAGCTCCGACAGCCCCTGAGGCGCTCGATCCTCATGAGGCCCCGGCCGCTTCGGCGGCCCCCGAGGCACTCGAGCCTCTTGGGCCCACCACGGAGCAGGACACCACAGGGGGCTTCACCCTCGTCGAACACCCAGTGTACTACATCAGTACGGTGCTGCGGGACGCACGCTCATGCTACCCCATGCAACAGAAGCTTCTCCTAGCACTTCTTGTCGCTTCGAGGAGACCGCGCCACTACTTCTAGGGACATCCCATCAAGGTCGTCTCTGCGTACCCCTTGGAGAAGGTCCTACGCAACCCCAACGCGACAGGAAGAGTCGCCGAATGGAACATCGAGCTACAGGCCTTCAACATAGAGTTCAGCATGACCAGGGTCATCAAGGGGGCAGCCCTAGCAGACTTCGTGGCGGAGTGGACAGACGCCCCCGACCGGGGGCTGGACGGGAGCCAGTCCCTCACCCCTGGCGATGAGGCACTTGAGGGTTGGATCATGCATTTCGACGGAGCCTTCGCGCGCATGGGAGCAGGGGCTGGAGTCGTGCTCACCTCCCCGGCAGGGGACAAGCTCCGCTACGCTATGGAGCTCTGTTTCCAGCGTGGAGAGAAGGTCTCCAACAACATCGCGAAGTACGAGGGCCTCATCGCCGGCCTCAAGGCGGTGGCGGCATTGGGGATTTGGTGCCTCACTATCAAGGGCGACTCCCAGCTCCTCGTCAACTTCTCCAACAAAGAGTATACACCCAAGGACGAGCACATGGAGGCATATTTGGAAGAGGTACGTAAGATCGAAAAATGATTTCAGGGCTTGGAATTGCAGCACATCCCACGCGGCGCGAACAAGGAGGCTGACGACATCGCCAAGAGGGTGTCGCGCCGTGAACCCCAGGAGCCGAGCGTCTTCGAGGAGCGACTCTTCAGGCCTTCCGCACCGCCCTCAACCGAAGGTCTGGCGCCACGGAGTGAGGAGCTCCCCCCAGCACCGCCCGTGGGGGCTCCGGACTGTGGCCCGGCCTCAGGAGGCTGACTGCTCCTGGCACTGGAGCCTCAGGTCGACGACTGGATGCAGGAGTTTAGGGCGTACCTACTTCACGGCACGCTGCCGTTAAAGGAGGAACACGCGGAACGCGTGGCGCGGCAGGCCACGGCTTACTGCCTGCAGGATGGCGACCTGTACCGCAGGCGCTCGAATGGCGTCGCGCTGCGGTGCATCTCCAAGGAGCAGGGGTGCGAGCTGCTGGCTGACATTCATGGGGGAGACTGCGGGCACCACTCCTCGTCGCGCACCCTTGCAGGAAAGGCGTTTCGATCAGGCTTCTACTGGCCCTCGGCGCTTGACGATGCCATCGAGCTGGTCCGGTCTTGCGAGGCCTGCCAGTTCCACGCCAAGCAGATTCACCAGCCCGCGCAGGGCCTCCAGACCATCCCGCTCTCCTGGCCCTTTGCGGTCTGGGGGCTGGACATACTGGGGCCCTTCCTGCGGGCAGCGGGCGGGTACCGCTACCTCTACGTCGCCATCGACAAGTTCACCAAGTGGGCGGAGGTGGAGCCCGTGCGCGCCATCCCCGCCGGATCAGCCGTCAAGTTCATCAAGAGCCTCGTAAGCCAATTCGGCGTCCCCAACCGCATCATCACCGACAACGGTTCGCAGTTCACAAGTAACCTCTTCAGGACCTATTGCGCTAACCTTGGAACGCAGATATGCTATGCCTCGATAGCCCACCCACGGAGCAACGGCCAGGCAGAGCGTGCCAACGCGGAGGTCCTGCGGGGCCTCAAGGCAAGGAGCTTCAAGAAGAAGCTCGAAGCTTGCGGCAGGGGTTGGGTCGATGAGCTTCAGTCCGTGCTGTGGTCCATCCGCACCACCGTGACTAAGCCCACCGGCGAGACCCCGTTCTTCCTCGTCTACGGAGCCGAAGCCGTCCTCCCGCACGAGGTCAAGCACCGATCCCCGCGGGTCTTGGCATTCGACGAGGAGCGTCAGGATGCCGCTCGAGGAACAGACCTCGTGCTCGGGGAGGAGGCACGCCACCGAGCCTCGCTCAGAGCTGCGAGGTACCAGCAGGCGCTGCGGCGCTACCACTGCCGTAACATCCGCTCCAGGACCCTTGAAGTCAGAGACCTCGTCCTGAGGCGGCTCCTCTCCAAGGAGGGCTTGCACAAGCTCTCGCCCATGTGGGAGGGCCCGTTCAAGGTCGCTCACGTCTCCAGGCCTGGCGCCGTGCACCTGGAAACTCAGGACGGGGTCCCCATCCAGAATGCCTGGAACATCCAGCACCTCCGGAAGTTCTACCCGTGACACTCTCATGTAATAATGAGTGGGCTGTATACGCCCGGAGCCCCCGAGGACGTGGAGGGGTTCCCACCCACGCCCAAGTGGAAGCCCCATGCTCCGCGCTGGCGGACAACACTGCCCTCCAATGGCTATGCCCACGCAACGTGGATGCCCTACGCTCCACGCTGGGGAAAGACAAAGATGAAGACTAGTCTAGGCGCCGGACGCGGTTGTTATTTTCTCTTCTGATGTTGAATTTGCCAAGTTTTCTGGAACCAAGCTCGGGGTTTTTCTTCAACCATGTTTTCAAAAAAGGGGTCAGGGATTTATTTTCGTTGCCATTTCCTATCTTGGGTTCTCTCTCTTCAAGTCGAGCACTCGCCTGCTTCCCTCCCCCTCGCACCCCGCGAGCAGGGGCTGGGGGGCACGGTGCTCGCACCTCGCCAAGGCCTTGGCGCCCGGATCCTCGCATGGTACTCCCGGGCGAGTCAGGAGGCACGTGTCGCTTCATACTCGCTCGGGGGCTCCACCCACGGCCCGACGCGCCGTCTTAAAGCCTCGGGAGGACCGCGCCTCCCGGGGCAGGAAACAAAATTTTTTGGGGAGCCGCTTGAGCGTCAAGGGGGGCTCCTGAGCAACGCGCCTCAGGAGCCTTACCGATCATATACCCACTCGCCCCTTGATGTCGTCCTTGGTGATCCGGTCGGCATCAAGGGTGTCGAGGCCTCACCTCGCAGTTGCGTCCTGGTGATCCGGACGTACATTACGGTGGTCGAGGAAATGTGCGGGACTTGGACCTGCCGATGTAGAGCTGCTTGAGCGTCAAAGGGGGGTCCTGAGCAACGCGCCTCAGGAACCTTACCGGTCATATAGCCACTCGCCCCTTCATGTCGTCCTGGCGATCCGGTCGGCATCAAGGGTGTCAAGGCCTCACCTCGTAGTTGCGTCCTGGTGATCCGGACGTACATTACGGTGGTCGAGGAATGTGCGGGACTGGGGCCTGCAGACACAGAGTGCCGAAAGGGCTCCCAACCTGCCTCACTCGTAAGAAGAAGAAGTCCCCAGGACGTCCGGACTCCCTAAGCGCCATAGCCAAACCTCCCCGACGAAAAACCTACCGCGAGCATGTCAAGCTAAGTACCCTGACCGCGATCAGCAGAATGTTTCAATTAACAATGACACAAAAACCAGGACGCACGATAAGGGTACTAACAAGGGTGCAAGTGCCGAAGCTCATTACACGCCCACAGGGCCCACCTTGGTTCTTTGATTACAGGAAAGGAAGAAGAGGAGAAGAAAGAAAGTAAGGAAGCCTCCTCGGGGGCTCCCGCTCTGGGAGCCCTGGCGTCGACGCACCAGCACTCAGTCGGAGTCCTCCTCTTCCTTGACGGGCCCGTAGGGGCGCGCCGGTGTGGCCGCTTCTGGAGCAGAGGAGCGACGCCGCGGCGGCTGGCTACCCCCCGAGGTCCGGGCACGCCGGCGCGGTGGCGCGCCATAGCTGCTATCGCTGCTGTCACTCGGGCTCTCCTCGGAGGGGGTGTCACTGCTGTTGGAGACACGGTGCCCGTCGTGAAGGGAAAGCTCATCTCCAAGATCGCCGCGGCCGTCGTCTTCCGGGCAGCACCCCAGGCGCTCGCCCTCTCCCCCGAAGATCTTGACGAAGAGCGTCGCCACCCCGTCGTACTTGAAGTGAAGAGTGCGCCTCCCCACCAAGCCACGGGCGAGGGCAAACGTCTGCCACCCGCGGTTCAGGTACACGTAACCCCCGGGGGTCACCTCGACCTCCACCCACGAAGCCGCGCTGCAACAGCCGTCGGCCTGCAGCCATAGGCCAGTAGGCCCCCCGGCCGGCAGCGCCTCTGCGATGGAGCGTGGGAGTTGAAGCCAAGCGGTCTCCGGCCTCTCCGCCCACACCACAAACTCCTAGGCCGTGTCGGCTGAATGGAGCCGTGGGCGCGGCGGCCGGGTGGCCACCGCCAGCCTCCCACCGCGGGTGCCACCACCTCGACTATTGCGGCCGCCCGCGCTGGACGGAGCCCCCCCACGGTTGCCGATGGTAACCCCGGGCCGCATTGGAGCACGTCCGCGCCCCCGGGGAACCCCCACCGGCGTCGCAGCATGCTTCCGGGGACGACTGCGGCACCTCCTGGGCGGCGGTGAGACGGGGCTCTCCTCGGAGGCCTTCCCCTTTTCGGCGGCGGAGAACTTCATCACTGAAGCCATGACCGGGAGAGCGGCGGCTTGGAGATTAGGAGGCAAAGGAGATGAAGATGAGCTGAGGGTTTTTTCTCGCCCTCACCCACTTATATACGGCTGAGTGCCGACCGGTGCCCCCTCGCATCCCAGGCAATAATGGAGCCGCTGCGCGTCCCGGCCCTTGTCAGCCGGAGCATCGTTGGGAGTACGGGCGTTGGGCGCTCCTCGGGCGCCGCGGGGTAGGCCCGGGTGGCATGCGGCTCTCCTCCACGTCAATTCGTCAGCTCCCGAAGGGTCACATCCGCGTGGCCCAAAGGGAGAAGGCCAAGGGAGCAGCCGCAACATTCAAGGAAGGGCAATGATGGCCGGCGCTGCTCACGGGTGTCGCATCAGTTTGACTCGGGGCGGTCCCTGACACCCTCGGGGAGCGGGGGCATCGCCGCCCAGACGCTCGACGCGTGTAAAGCCTGGCCCGCAGGCGTTTGGGGCCCGCGGCACTTCGGGCCATCCTCAAGGGCTTCGCTCGGAAGCCACCTCGAGCGCGCCTTGGGTCCGGGGGCTACTGTCGGCGTTCTGGGAACGGGGGTACCAAGACCAGCGTGCCTGCGGCCCCGGGCATGGCCCACCTCACGAGCCAAGCATGGCCCAGCGCAGCCCCACTTGAGACAAGGCCCTCGCGAGGACCCGAGCTCGCGAGGGAGGCGGCACCAAGACCAGGAATGAGTGGGCCTCCTCAGGCCCCCTCCGGAGCGGCGGAGATCTCTATGCATAACCTAGCCTCGGGAGTCAAGGATGACGCAAGGAAGGACAGGCGTGCGCCAGCGCGCCAGGCGGAGCAGTTTCCCCTTTGGTGCAAGGGGAGCAAGGACGTACGCGGGTTCCCAAAGCGCCCCCCAAAGGTTTCCATTCTGGTGCAACAAGACCATGTCCACGAGCGCAGCAGGACGGATATCATCGCCGAGCCCACCTCTGCATCATCGACAACTACTTTGCAGGCGAAGACCGCCTTTGGATAGGGCGGGGATGTACTCCTGTCCCCCTTCGAATTTGGCAGTTGTGGGATCCCTTCCCGCCATTGCGATAAGGGAAGAGGACCCGGGCCATTGCTATAAGTAGAGGATAGGCTGCACCGTAGAGAGGGGACGAAAAAGAGAGACGAGAGGGGAACGACAGACAAGGTAGAGAGCTAAGAACACCACTCGAGCGCCCTCACGAGGCTCCTCACCACTGTACTAGTTCATCCACCACACCTCCTCGTGAGGCAATCCACCAAAGCAGGAGTAGGGTATTACGCTTCACAGCGGCCCGAACCTGGGTAAATCACCGTGTGCATCTTCTTCCTCGTCATCGTGCGAGTTCATCATCCTAACCATCGTGTAGTGAGCTCGGTAGGGCGAGGCTGCAGGGGATCTTCGCACACGCCCCTGTGTTCGAACCTTGAGGGTTTTGCAGAGCCCGAAATCCGACAGGCGGTTCCCAAACAGAAAATAAAATTTATTCCTTTTTCCACCAAACTTTCACTTTCCATGGCGGGCCGTATCCACGGTTGCCTTCCATACCAACACTTTCCAAGGAATTTATTATTTGACAACATAAAGTAAATATTTTTTCTTTTTCATTTCGGAAATGGGCATCTCTATTACCGCCGCACTCTCGTGCAATGACAAGTGAATAAACACTCATCTTGAGAATAACACATCTAGCATGGAAAAATATTGGACACTCCCCATAATTTCATGAGCGGTACGAGCACACAAAAGGGAAAATTTATTTTGAAAATTTAGAGATGGCACATACAAATTTGCTTGGAACGGCATGGAAATAACCCATATAGGTAGGTATGGTGGACTCATAAGGCAAAACTTGGTTTAAGGATTTTGGATGCACAAGTAGTATTTCTACTTAGTACAAATGGAGGCTAGCAAATAGATTGAGAAGCAACCAAACCAAGAAACAAAAATTCACATAAGCGAGCATTGAGCATAACTAACACTAAATAATGCACCACAAGTAGTGTCGTGGGAGTAATCCTGACAATAGTACGGGGGATACGAATGAGTAGGGGGGAGCCTAGCTACGGAATAAGTGTCACACTCGGAATTTACGTGTTCGGACCCCACTCGTAAGTGGTAGCAGTCCTACGTCTCGAGCCCTGCGGCTATGTGTTTTCCTTGTACGGGTATCTGATTACAGAGTGTTCGTAACACTTGCTCTGGCGTCAGAGGGCGGCTTATATAGAGTGCGCCGCCATCAACCGAGCGCCATCACTAGGGCCATTAATGCTAGTATTTGTGGGGGTTACTAGAAACTGCTAAGTTAACTACAGCCGTTACAGGTAATGTGGTCTTTACAATACTTAAGGCGTATTAAGTCCCTCGAACATTGCTTGTCCCACGACGGACCTGCTCCTTTCTATCCGAGTGCTTCGAAAGGCGCCGAGTGGTGAGTGACGTTTGAGTGACTTTCTAGGTTCCGAGTGTCGAGGTGAACCAAGGACTTCCACGAACTTGTAGGACCCTAGGGGTGTCCTAGTATAGAGGTATGTGACCCTACCTAGGGTAGGTGACCTCGTCAGTAGCCCCCGAATCGATTGAGTCTCAGTGGACCGAGTGACCTGCATGTCCTGATGCTGGAACTGTCTCAGGGACATTTTGAAACAGATCGGATCGTTTCCAGCTCGGTGTTCGAGCCGCAATCGATTCAAGTTTTAATGTCTTCAGAGTGGCCCTCACAGCTCGGACTGCCCGGGCCATTCGGTTCAAGGTAGATCTGCTCTCGGGAGAGATGATCCTCAAGCCTGGCGTCGTCATTAGAACTTTCGCCTGATCTTTGTTTGGAGGTTTCAGGAATGTTTGGAGATCAATCCGAGTGTCCAATGAGACTTTGTCCACTCGGTGGAAGTTTGACCAGTCATTAGTCACTCGGTAAAATTTGGTACGTCGGAACGCCCGAGCAAACGCGGAGTCGACTCGAAACGCGGCGTCGCAAAATCTCCGGCGATTTCGAAATCACGGGGAAGCGCGCCTGCGTGATTGTGACGGTTCTGTCAGAAGTGTGGGGGAGGTGGTTGTGGCGCCTCGATTTCCGCGCCGCCAATTTCACCACGCGTCCCCACTACTCTGCCCCGAAGATTTGGCGGATCTGGGATCGTCCGTTGATTGCGCGGCCTTTCCAAATCCGACGACTGGAAATCAGCCGAACTGGGGTATAAAAAGAGGACCGGGAGGAGGTAGGGAGAAGATATCCTCTCTTTCTCCTCCCGGTCTCCACTGTAGCTCCACCGCGAGCTCCGCGAGCACCACCAGACTGCCGATTCGCCGCCAACTCTCACCAGAGATGTGGCTCCTCCTCGAGCGCGGGTGGCTCGGCTGGCTTCGTCTAAGGCGAATGGTTGGCACCTCGAGTCGCCGCCAGCCGATTGAAGGAGTACGAGAGCCAAGGCCTCCTCGCCCCGGGGAGCTGGCGGCTGTCGGAGAAGGGAGAAGTCGAACCCGCGCCACGCGGAGGCGAACGGGTACTCCTTGTCACTCATATCGACCGAGGGTTTTCGCTCCTGCCTCATCCTTTCTTCCGGGCTTTCTTGGATTTCTTTGGGACTCAACTGCATCATCTCCCTCCCAACTCCATCACGTACTTAGCTGCTTTCGTCTCCCTATGTGAGAACTTTCTTGGCTGTCACCCGCATTGGGGCTTTTTCAAACACTTGTTCACTTGCCGAATGATGACGGTAAAGAAAACCGCTCTCTCGAAAGAGAAAACGAATGTAGCTCAGTTGTGCGGGGGTTTGGGAATCCATTTGATGGGCAAAGGTAGCTTTCCCACACTGAACTTTCCAGATACAGTCAAGGGTTGGCAATCCACATGGTTTTACTTTAACGATGTCTCAGTCGATGAGGGTCAGTCGGGCCTCCCCCCATATTCCACGGAACACATTCGGCGGCTTCCAAAGCTGACCGTGTCTAAGGAGGAGAAGGTCGATGTACATTTGCTCGTGATCGCACTGGTAGCTCTGGTGAACCAGGGAGTCAACGGGCTAGATTTGTTGGTGGTCTTTTTCCAGAGAAGGATCCAGCCACTTCAGGCCAGAGCCCACCCGATGTGGCAGTACTCGGGCCCGAGTGATGTCACTCGCACGCACCCGGAAGAGCTCAGTACCGAAGCAGTGGCGAACAAACTGAAGGCCATAACACCAGCTCGGGATAACCCCAGGGGGTCAAGGCTCATGCCGCCGTACTCGGCGGATCACCTGCCGAATGAGGTAAACTCTGAATGATGTTATTTTCCGAGTGATGTGATTTTCCTTTGATGGATTTTGATCATTGCAACCTCCGTTTCCACAGGGTTACACGAACATGGTGAGCTTGATACCCGCTGGTGCCAACGCGGCTGCAGACGTGGCCAGCGACAACGAGCGTCGTGGCGACTCTGACGACGAAGATGAGTCCGAAGAGGTAAGCAATGGCGAAGAGGATGAGGAGGGGTCTGACCCGGGAGACGAGGCAAAATCTTCCCCTTCAGAAGAGGTGCTTTCCGAGCCCCACTGTAAGGCCCGCCAGGACCCTGGAGTCCGTGGAAGCCGTACGGGCGGTCCGGGTGCTACCAAGCCTCCCGCGAGCATCCCTCTCACTCGGACTTCAAAGCGAGGGCGTAGCGATCCCGTCATATCTCCAGAGAAGACTGTAGAGCAAGCGAAGATCACCAGCAGCAAACCCAGAAAGGCGGTCTTGCCCAAGACCAAGATGAACGTGCCAGTGGACTCCACATAAGTATCTTCACGCCGATTGATGTTTCGAGTGATTAACCGATCAAGATAAACAATCCGAATGACTTTGATGCAGGGCTGACACTTCATCTGCCTCGCTAGGGAAGGACAAGGTTGAAACCGATGCAGCAACTTCGAAAGGTATCACTCGGCTTTGCCTATTTGCGAATTTTAGGTCCTTAATTTCTCGTCTCGGCTCATTTCCAAATGACTGTCGCCTGTTTGCAGAGCCGCGTGAGGTGATCCAGATTGACGTGGATGAGCAAGTTGACCCGCCGAATCCTGCTGTTGACGCGGACGTCGTGATGCGAGATGTCTCGCCTGTCCAGGAGCGGCCTTAGGTCCGAGGAACTTCTTCAAGGGCAAGATCAGAACTCGGAACTCCTCCTCCAACTCCCCTTGCGACCAGCGTCATCGGTATGCAACGCGTCCCGGAGGACCAGGTGGGAGCGAGCAAGGAGGCGCTAATCGAGCTAAAGTTGATGAACTACAAGCTGAAGGAGGCTCGCGATGCTGGCGAGGCTTTGGAGGAGACTGTCCGAGTAAGTACTCTCGTAAGTACCTTCTTTAGACATAATATTTGCGTTGAAGATGTTTTCAGAATCCTGTAGAATCCTGAGTGAGTTTATGTAGAGTCCCGAATGGGTTTACGTCAGTAGTGGGAGTACACCCACTAGGTGTTTAGGTAGTAGGATCCGAATGAAGAGATACTTGTCGAAGAGGATGTGGTGATTGTCCATGGACCAGAGCCTCTCGACATTGACCGTCGGGTGTAGAACCGATAGTTCTCCAGTGGGGGCGCGCTGAGCGAACCCACTGGGTGTAGTCCCCGAGGCTGCCGTCGACTGAAGCAGTCGGCGGCAGTCTCAGAGTCCGAATGCTGACGTAGTAGGATCCGAATGATGAGATACTTGTCAAAGAGGATGCGGTGATGGTCCATGGACCAGAGCCTCTCGACGTTGACCGTCGGGTGTAGAACCAGTAGTTCTCCACTGGGGGCGTGCTGAGCGAACCCAGTGGGTGTAGTCCCCGAGGCTGTCGTCGATTGAAGCAGTCGGCGGCACTCTCAGAACCCGAATGTTGAAGTAGTAGGATCTGAATGATGAGATACTTGTCAAAGAGGATGCGGTGATGGTCCATGGACCAGAGCCTCTCGACGTTAACCGTCGGGGTGTTGAACCGGTAGTTCTCCAGTGGGGGCGCGCTGAGCGCACCCACTGGGTGTAGTCCCGGAGGCTGCCGTCGACTGAGGCAGTCGGCGATGGTCTCAAAATCCGAATGTTGAGGTAGAAGAATCCGAATGATGAGATACTTGCCAAAGAGGATGCGGTGATGGTCCATGGACCAGAGCCTCTCGACGTTGATCGTCGGGTGTAGAACCGGTAGTTCTCCAGTGGGGGCGCGCTGAGCGAACCCACTGGGTGTAGTCCCCGAGGCTGCCGTCGACTGAGGCAGTCGGCGATAGTCTTAAAATCCGAATGTTGAGGTAGAAGAATCCGAATGATGAGATACTTGTCGAAGAGGATGCGGTGATGGTCCATGGACTAGAGCCTCTCGACGTTGACCGTCGGGTGTAGAACCGGTAGTTCTCTTGTGGGGGCACGCTGAGCGAACCCACTGGGTGTAGTCCCCGAGGTTGCCGTCGACTGAGGCAGTCGGCGACAGTCTCAAAATCCGAATGTTGTTGTTCCTCTACATTGTATCCGATTGTCAGCTTTGGTATTCTTTGCTATTGTTGTTGTCGTATGCAGGGTGTGTGTGAGATCGGATCTCGCTATAAAACTCTTGAAGAGGAGGTGCAGGAGCTGTGTCGCAACCTCGAAGCTGAGAAGACCAAGTGTACGCGTCTGGAGCAGGAGAAACTGACACTCGGAGGTAACCAAATTTTGATCGACTACTTTGAGTTCGATCTTTTCCCTGTCCGAATGAAAGTACTTTTCCAGATGTATGTAGTGAAAATCTTCAGCATGCTAAGAGACTGCGGGTTTCCATTTCTATAGAAACCATGAAGGAAGCCTTGGAGAAGAAGGACAATGATCTAGCACTTGCCCAGAAGGAAGCCAGTGGGAAGGCTAAGGAGGCGGAGGGCAAACTGAAGGCATTCGAGAAGTGGGAGGAGGAGAAGAACACGTTGGAGCATGTCGCCAAGAGGAGCACCCTGGAGGCTGTTGAGGACGAAGCAAAGCTGAAGGGCGTCTCAGCCAAGAAGGCTGAGCTTGAGAAGCTTGTGGAGGACTACTATGGTGAAATGAACAAAAGGCTCAATGGTACACACTCGGCCTGGTCAAACTTCAAACCCTTCCAACTTATCTTGCTCCCCCTCTTACTTTTTTCCTCCCGAATGTCTATTAGATCTGTGCACAGATGAGGAAGAAGAAACTTCCAGGATTGAGAAGAAACTGGATCCGAGTGCTGAACTCCTCCGCGACAGCGCGGCACTTGCGTTGCTTTGCCTAGACAAGCGCACCACGGAGGCAGCCCATTTCCTCAACCGTCTGCGTGAAGCCGCCAAGGAGATCGACAAGGATACCAGCCCTGAGGAAGAGCTCCCGAGTGACTTGGACGTCCTCATCAATCGTCTAAAGGATGTGCCGCGCCGAGTCCAGTTATGGAAGAAATCCGCAGCTCGGGCTGGGCCAGACATCGCTCTTTCCCTTGTTCGTGTGCACTGCAGAGGCGTGGATGAGGAAAAACTGAAGTCACTGAAGGTCATCAACAAGAAGAATGCCAAGATTGATGACTTCATGGAGACTTTCTTGCCAGCCGCCACTCGGATTGCGGACGCCATTGACATG
Organism: Elymus sibiricus; assembly: GCA_039707655.1. Classification (NCBI taxonomy): domain Eukaryota; kingdom Viridiplantae; phylum Streptophyta; class Magnoliopsida; order Poales; family Poaceae; genus Elymus; species Elymus sibiricus. The sequence continues at coordinate 86,371,404 of CM077663.1, forward strand.
GACACCTTCACTGACGCAACATCTCCACCATCTTCCGACTGATCGTCGGGAAAAAACTTTGAATTACATTTGCCTCGGAATGCCGAGTGGTCCTGTACTGATACTTTTGCCATGACTTTGCAGCTCCGGTAATCTGCAATTTTGCTTTGAACTTCATCACATTTGAATGCCTTTGCTTGATCATTTTAGATGCTTGTTTGCATTTTTGCCAAATGCGGATTTTTAACTTAGGCGATACAGAATCACAGCTAAGTCCCCGAGTGTGGATGAAGTCCTCACTCGAAGTAGTTTTTAACGTAGGCGATACAGGATCACGGCTAAGCCCCCGAGTGTGAGTGAAGTCCTCACTCAGAGTAGTTTTTAACTTAGGCGATACAGGATCGCAGCTAAGCCCCCGAGTGTGGATGAAGTCCTCACTCAGAGTAGTTTTTAACTTAGGCGATATAGGGTCGCAGCTAAGCCCCCGAGTGTGGATGAAGTCCTCACTCGGAATAATTTTTAACTTAGGCGATACAGGATCGGAGCTAAGTCCCCGAGTGTGGATGAAGTCCTCACTCGGAGTAGTTTTTAACTTAGGCGATACAAGATCACTGCTAAGCCCCCGAGTGTTGGTGAAGTCCTCACTCGGAGTAGTTTTTAGCTTAGGCGATACAGGATCGCAGCTAAGCCCCCGAGTGTGGATGAAGTCAGCACTCGGAGTAGTTTTTAACTTAGGCAATACAGGATCCCAGCTAAGCCCCCGAGTGTGGATGAAGTCCTCACTCGGAGTAGTTCTTAACTTAGGCGATACAGGAGCACAGCTAAGCCACCGAGTGTGGATGAAGTCCTCACTCGGAGTAGTTTTTAACTTAGGCGATACAGGATCGCAGCTAAGCCCCCGAGTGTGGAGGAAGTCCTCACTCGGAGTAGTTTTTAACTTAGGCGATACATGATCGCAGCTAAGCCCCCGAGTGTGGATGAAGTCCTCACTCAGAGTAGTTTTTAACTTAGGCGATACAGGATCACAGCTAAGCCCCCGAGTGTGGATGAAGTCCTCACTCGGATTAGTTTTTAACTTCGGCGATACAGGATCGCAGCTAAGCCCCCGAGTGTGGATGAAGTCCTCACTTGGAGTAGTTTATAACTTAGGCGATACAGGATCGCAGCTAAGCCCCCAAGTGTGGATGAAGTCCTCACTGGGAGTAATTTTTAACGTAGGCGATACAGGATCGCAGCTAAGCCCCCGAGTGTGGATGAAGTCCTCACTCAGAGTAGTTTATAACTTAGGCGATACAGGATCGCAGCTAAGCCCCCGAGTATGGATGAAGTCCTCACTCAGAGTAGTTTTTAACTTAGGCGATACAGGATCGCAGCTAAGCCCCCGAGTGTGGATGAAGTCCTCACTCGGAGTAGTTTTTAACTTAGGCGATATAGGATCACAGCTAAGCCCCCGAGTGTGGATGAAGTCCTCACTCGGAGTAGTTTTTAACTTAGGCGATACAGGATCGCAGCTAAGCCCCCGAGTGTGGAGGAAGTCCTCACTCGGAGTAGTTTTTAACTTAGGCGATACATGATCGCAGCTTAGCCCCCGAGTGTGGATGAAGTCCTCACTCGGAGTAGTTTTTAACTTAGGCGATACAGGATCGCAGCTAAGCCCCCGAGTGTGGATGAAGTCCTCACTCGGATTAGTTTTTAACTTAGGCGATACAGGATCGCATCTAAGCCCCCGAGTGTGGATGAAGTCCTCACTTGGAGTAGTTTATAACTTAGGCGATACAGGATCGCAGCTAATCCCCCGAGTGTGGATGAAGTCCTCACTCAGAGTAGTTTATAACTTAGGCGATACAGGATCGCAGCTAAGCCCCCGAGTAAGGATGAAGTCCTCACTCGGAGTAGTTTTTAACTTAGGCGATACAGGATCGCAGCTAAGCCCCCGAGTGTGGATGAATTCCTCACTCGGAGTAGTTTTTAACTTAGGCGATACAGGATCGCAGCTAAGCCCCCGAGTGTGGATGAAGTCCTCACTCGGAGTAGTTTTTAACTTAGGCGATACAGGATCGCAGCTAAGCCCCCGAGTGTGGATGAAGTCCTCACTCGGAGTAGTTTATAACTTAGGCGATACAGGATCGCAGCTAAGCCCCCGAGTGTGGATGAAGTCCTCACTCGGAGTAGTTCATAACTTAGGCGATACAGGATTGCAGCTAAGCCCCCGAGTGTGGATGAAGTCCTCACTCGAAGTAGTTTTTAACTTAGGCGATACAGGATCGCAGCTAAGCCCCCGGGTGTGGATGAAGTCCTCACTCGGAGTTCTTTTTAACTTAGGCGATACAGGATCGCAGCTAAGCAACTCCACGCACCCACTAGGGGTGGCAAAAATGAACAAGTAACAAAAAGTTTCAACAAATAACTGAGAAAACAGATACTTTATTCATCGGGTTCACTCGGAAGTGCATTACAAGGATGGTCGAGTGTCTCAACACTAGGTGTAGAACTTGCGGAGCAGATCCGCATTCCACGCTCGGGGCTCTTCCTTATCGTCATCAATGTTGTACAACTGATAAGCTCCATTGTTGAGAACTTTGGAGATGACAAAGGGCCCCTGCCACGGAGGCGCTAGGTTTTGCGGCATCTGCTGATCCAGTCGGAGAACGAGGTCGCCTTCCTGGAAAGCACGTCTTCTGACATGTCTGTCATAAAGAGGCCTCAGGTCTTGCTGGAAAAGCGTCGACCTGATCAGGGCTTGATCTCTTTCCTCTTCCAAAAGTTCAAGGCCGTCCTGGCGTGCCACTTCGGCTTCGTCTTCGTTATAGAGCTCCACTCGGGGTGCGTTGTGGCGAATGTCACTCGGTAAAACAGCTTCGGATTCGTATACCATAAAGAAAGGAGTACGCTTGGTGGAACGATTTGGGGTCGTCCGAATGCCCCACAAGCAGAGGGTAATTGCTCGACCCACGCACCAGCAGCAACCTCCAGATCTCTCATCAATCGGGGTTTCAATCCTTGAAGAATCATCCTGTTTGCTCGTTCTGCATGTCCGTTCGACTGCGGGTGAGCTACGGAAGCATAATTAACCCGAGTACCTTGAGAATAACAGAACTCACGGAATTCATCCGAATCGAAATTCTTCCCATTATCTATGATGATGTCGTGAGGGACTCCGAATCTGAATATGATCTGCCGGATGAAACTGATAGCGGTAGTTGAATCCAAACTTTTGATGGGCTTCACTTCAACCCACTTGGTGAACTTATCCACAGTGACCAGCAGATGGGTAAAACCACTCGACCCTGTGCGTAGAGGTCCGACCATGACAAGACCCCAGACAACGAAAGGCCAGGTGAGTGGAATTGTCTTCAGAGCGGATGCTGGCTTGTGTGTCTGATTCTTGTAGAACTGGCATCCAACACAAAGATCTACCATGTCCTTCGCTGCTGCATTGGCTCGGGGCCAATAAAAACCTGCACGGAAAGCCATTGCGACCAACGTCCGAGAGGACGCATGATGGCCACAGGTTCCCAAGTGAATATCATGTAGGATCTGTAATCCTTCTTCCGGGGTATGCATCTCTGAGCCACGCCAGTAGTGTTTTTTTTGTACAGCTGATCTCCCATCACTTCAAAGGATTTGGATCGCCGGACGATCCTTCAGGCTTCTTCTTCATCGCCAGGGAGCTCTTGCCGGAGCAAGTACGCTAAATACGGTTGGGTCCACTCGGGAGTGATCACCAACATCTCTTGGACGAGATCCACTACAGCTGGGATGTCTATTTCAGTCGGATTTGAGGGACCGACTGCCTGTAGGGGCTCTTCAGTAAAAGGATCTTCTTTGACCGAAGGGGAATGAAGGTGTTCAAGGAATACATGTTTCGGCACGACTTTCCGAGTGGAACCGATTTTAGCCAGGTCATCAGCTGCCTGATTTTTCGCTCGGGGGATATGATGCAGCTCTAAACCTTCGAAGTTCTTCTCTAGTTTTCGAACTGCACTGCAATATCCAGTCATGGCAGGACTCCTTATGTCCCATTCCTTCATCACCTGATTGACAACAAGATCCGAGTCGCCGAATACCATCAAGTGCCGAATGCCAAGTGTGATTGCCATTCGGAGTCCATAGAGGAGTGCTTCGTACTCGGCCTCATTATTGGATGAGTCGAAATGAATCTGTAGGACGTAGCTCAGCCGGTCTCCCCTGGGGGAAACGAGAACTACTCCAGCACTGGACCCTTGGAGCATCTTAGATCCATCAAAGAACATTGTCCAGTGCTCAGGGACACTCGATGCTGGTTGTTCCTGTTCTATCCATTCGGCCAAAAAATCAACTAGGGCTTTCGATTTGATTGCCTTCTTAGCTTCAAAATTGATCTCCAACGAAAGGAGTTCAATCGCCCACTTTGCCACTTGGCCAGTGGCGTCTCTGTTATTTAGGATTTCCGAAAGAGGAGCGTCGCTAATAACTGTGACCGAATGCTCTTGAAAGTAATGAGCTACCTTCTTGACAGTGAGGTAGATGCCATAAACCAACTTCTGGTAATGCGGATATCTTTGCTTGGATGGAGTCAAGACTTATGAAATATAATACACAGGCCTTTGCACCTTGAAAGTTTTTTCCGATTCTTCACGCTCCACAGTGAAGACTGTGCTGACCACTTGGCTAGTAGCAGCGATGTACAAGAGCAAAGGCTCTCGGCTTCCCGGAGCAGCTAACACCGGCTTGGTGGAAAGTAAAGCCTTGAGCCGATCAAATGCTTCTTGCGCTTCCGAGGTCCACTCGAACGTGTCAGACTTCTTCATCAATCGGTATAGAGGCAAGGCCTTCTCACCGAGACGAGAAATGAATCTACTCAGGGCAGCGAGGCATCCCATGAGTTTCTAGACATCGTGCAAGCGGACAGGTTTCTTCATTCGGATGATTGCCCCAATTTTATCAGGATTAGCATCGATCCCTCGTTCGGAAACATGGAAACCGAGAAGCTTATCTGAAGGGACTCCGAATGTGCACTTTGCAGGGTTGAGTTTTATTTGGTAGCGTCATAGTTTTGCCAAGGTCTCAGCGAGGTCGGCTAGGAGGTCGGAACCTTTCCTAGACTTAACCACGATGTCATCCATGTACGCTTCGACGTTCCGACTGATTTGTTCCTGCAGGCATTTCTGAATCATGCGCATAAATGGTGCCCCAGCATTCTTCAGACCGAAAGGCATAGTGATGTAGCAGAAACACCCGAATGGGGTGATGAAAGCTGTTTTTATTTCATCTGGTCCATACATTCGGATTTGATGGTACCCGGAGTACGCATCTAAGAACGACAGGCATTCGCATCCGGCGGTGGAATCTACTATATGATCTATGCGGGGAAGAGGAAAGTGATCTTTCGGGCAGGCCCGATTGAGGTGTTTGAAATCGATACACATTTGGAGAGACTTGTCCTTCTTAGGTACCAACACTAGGTTGGCCAACCACTCGGAATGGAAAACCTCCCGAATGATTTCGGCAGCTATGAGCCGAGCGATCTCTTCACTGATCGCCTTGCACTTCTCGACGGAGGATCGACGCAAGTGTTCTTTGACTGGCTTGATCTTCGGATCCACTCGGAGTCGATGCTCAGCCAGTCCCCTGGGTACCCCTGGCATGTCAGACGGCTTCCATGCGAAGATATCCCAGTTCTCATGGAGGAACTGGATGAGCTCGACTTCCTATTTGTCGCCCAGCGATGTCGAGATGTTGGTTGGAGCCGCACTCGGATCATTGGGGTGAATGTGAACCTGCTTGGTTTCGCCGGCCGACTGAAATGTTGATTCTGTTGCCGGGTGTTTAGACTTGAGCAGGTCTGCAGCATCCACCGCTTTCTTGTAGCCATCAAGCTCGGCTGCGAGAACTTGTTCATTGGCTATTTTGGAGCCCTGCTGGAGGCACTCCTTGGCAATTATCCGATCACCGGTTATCGTGATCACACCATTCGGTCCTGGCATCTTAAGTTTGAGATAGACGTAACATGGTCGGGCCATGAAACGTGCGTAGGCGGGCCTACCCAGGATGGCGTGATAAGCACTCCGAAAATCAACCACTTCAAATGTTAGGCGCTCCTTCCAGAAGTTCTTCTCTCCTCCGAATACAACATCTAGAGCGATCTGACCAAGTGACTCGGCCTTCTTCCCAGGAATGACTCCATGGAAATGCATGTTACTCTTACTCAGTCGAGACATTGGAATGCCCATCGCACTGAGTGTATCCGCGTAGATTATGTTGAGTCCACTGTCACCGTCCATCAAGACCTTGCACAGTCGGACCCCATTCACAGCTGGATGACAACCAGTGCCTGCCTCCCAGGGGTGGCTATGTGGACTGGGTGATCAGACTGATCAAAAGTGACAGGAGTCTTTGTCCAATTAAGGTGCTTCACGGCAGTCGGGGCTACCATGTTCACCTCCCGATTGATGACCTTCAATCGGCTCTTACTCTCGACATCTGCAAAGATCATGTTAAGGACCTTGTCGACGTGTGGGTATTCCGGATTGCCCTCATCTTCTTCGTTGGCATCTTTCTCTGCAGAAGTCTCTTTTCCCATCTCATGTTTGAGCAATCGGCACTCCCGAGTGGTGTGCTTCGGGTAAATGACATTGCCCTCTTCATCCTTCTTAGTGTGAATCGCGCATGGCTGATCCATCTCCTCAGAGTTATACTCGGGTTTCTTCTTGTTAACCCATTCTTTTTTCTTGTTTTTCTTAGACTTTGGCTTCCCTTGGCCAGGAACGGCTGCCACTTCAGCTTTTCCCGGAGGATCAGCCTTCCGCTTCTGCTTTTTGTCGGCGTTCCCAGCCGACTGTCGGGTGTCACCTGCTCGACCTTTGTCGGTACGGAGGCGGTCTTCTTCTTCTCCATTGGCATACTTGTTGGCGATTTCCATGGCACGGCTGAGAGACAGATCTCCCAATCGGCCAAACTTCAAAACAAGCTCTTGGTACGATGTACCAGCCTTAAAGGCGCAAACGGCCTGATGCTCGGTGACGTTCTCTACCATGTTGTGCAGCGTAGTCCATCGTTGAATATACTCTCGGAGAGTCTCGTTGTTCTTCTGGACACAATGCTGCAATTCAGTCAAACCACCCGGACGCTTGTACGTGCCTTCAAACGTCTTGATGAACACTCGGGCCAGATCCTCCCAGCAATAGATGCTACTGGAAGGCAACTGGTTCAACCACGCCCGAGCAGATCCTTCCAGCATGAGGGGGAGGTGTTTCATGGCCACGAAATCGTCGCCACCCCCAATCTGAACTGCCACTCGGTAATCTTCGAGCCAGGTCTCCGACATAGATTCGCCGTTGAACTTTCCGATCCCGGTTTCTAAATGGTAATTGGGGGGTATCTCGGCTTCTCGGATATACCTGCAGAAGCACTCGAGACATGATGTTCCCCAACCGCTCACTCGGTCTCTGATCACTCGGTTCCTATCTACCATATTTTGTGTGATAGTAGACCTCGAGTTGGGTAGCGAAGGCCGCCGGCCAGCTTCCTTGTAGCCGTGGGGTCGAGGGGGAGTCCGATCGCGATCTTCTTCATAGTGGCGGCCATCATCAAATGGACGCTTGCCGTACGAACCACCTCTCGGAGGAGGAGTCCGACTGACATCGGGCTCGTCTCGCCAACGCCCTCCGTACGGACCTCTCGGAGGAGGAGGAGGGCGTATGCGTTTCCCGTACGCGTGCGGGCTGTGAGCAGACTGCACTGTGTCCGCCTGTACAGACCGGCCATGAATCCGCAGTGACGACTGCGAAACTTCCGAATTTTGCTTCAATGCGGTCTTCAGCAGAGCTTGGATCTGCCGAATGCCCTCGCCAGCTGTCGACCCAGACGGCTGAAAAGATTCAGCGATCCGAGTGGCTGCTGTCAGGTTATCTATCGGCATGCGCATCACCGGGACTTTGGGGGGTCGGCTGCTCTGGAACAGCGGACACTTCAGGTTGCTGGAACTCGGCCTATCCCGTGTTGCGCGCTCGTCGAGCGACTGCTGGAGACGCTCAAGTCGCTCGCGCTCGGCCAAAGTGGCCAATCGCGTAGCCTCCAGAGACAATTCTTCCGGAGTTGTCCTCATGATCGGAGTAAGGAGGACTTCGTCGTCCCTCCTCCTCCTATCTTCCCACTGCTCCCAAGTGAGAGGCCGGGGAACATAGCCGCTCGTGTCGCCAGCGTGACGATCGCAGTCGCGACTATGAGGACCACCCCCAGAGTACCCGGGAGGCCCGTTGTTGGTGGTGTTGGCCATCATGACTTCTGCGGCGTCTCCGCTGCTTCCGAATTCCAACTCATCGGACAATTCATCCCCCGAAGAGGGGATCAAATCGACGGTGGGTTCGTCAGAGTCGATCACGGCCACTTGGGCGACCGCCGACTGACGAGCCATGGCATGCTCGACCCACCGTTGCCATCGAGAGCGCCCGGAGCGCCTGCGGTGACTCCTAGAGCCGAGAACGGACAAGGAGCCATAAGGCTCCGACGGCTGCCACAAGAGGACGCCGTGGGCCGTGGCACTGAAGTGCGACGCTCCCCGCGCGGGGAACGAGACAGGATCCAGCGGTGCCTCGTGCAACCTAGCAGAACCGTCGGCGACGAAACGCAAGGTGCCGAAGAGAATCTCACCGCCGAGTGCCAACATGGTGAATGAGAAAAGGCTTGAATCCACTTACGCCGGAATTCGCTAGACCCTCCGCCCCACGGTGGGCGCCAACTGTCGTGGGAGTAATCCTGACAATAGTACGGGGGGTACGAATGAGTAGGGGGGAACCTAGCTATGGAATTAGTGTCACACTCGGAATTTACGAGTTCGGACCCCACTCGGAAGTGGTAACAGTCCTATGTCTCGAGCCCTGGGGCTGTGTGTTTTCCTTGTATGGGTATCTGATTACAGAGTGTTCGTAACCCTTGCTCTGGCGTCAGAGGGCGGCTTATATAGAGTGCGCCGCCATCAACCGAGCGCCATCACTAGGGCCATTAATGCTAGTAACTGCGGGGCTTACTAGAAACTGCTAAATTAACTACAACCGTTACAGGTAACGTGGTCTTTACAATACTTAAGGCGTATTAAGTCCCTCCAACGTTGCCTCTCCCACGATGGACCTACTCCTTTCTATCTGAGTGCTTCGAAAGGCGCCGAGTGGTGAGTGACGTCCGAGTGACTTTCTAGGTTCCGAGTGTCGAGGTGAACCAAGGACTTCCACGAACTTGTAGGACCCCAGGGGTGTCCTAGTATGGAGGTATGTGACCCTACCTAGTTCGGCGAAGAGATGGTGATACAAGTGTAATATGGATGGTAGATATAGGTTTTTGTAATCTGAAAATATAAAAACAGCAAGGTAACTAATGATAAAAGTGAGCACAAACGGTATTGCAATGCTTGAAAACAAGGCCTAGGGTTCATACTTTCACTAGTGCAAGTTCTCTCAACAATACTAACATAGTTGAATCATATGTAAATCCCTCACGTGCGACAAAGAGTTCACTCCAAAGTCACAAATAGCGGAGAACAAACAAAGAAATTATTGTAGGGTACGAAACCACCTCAAAGTTATCTTTTCCGATCAATCTTATGAGCTATCCCTATAAGTGTCACGAACAGCCCTAGAGTTCGTACTAAAATAACACCTTAAGATACACATCAACCAAAACCCTAATGTCACCTAGATACTCCAATGTCACCACAAGTACCCATGGGCTTGATTATACGATATGCATCACACAATTTCAGATTCATCATGTTCAATCCAACACAAAGAACTTCAAAGAGTGCCCCAAAGTTTCTACCGGAGATTCAAGACGAAAACGTGTGCCAACCCCTATGCATAGATTCCCAAGGTCACGGAACCCGCAAGTTGATCACCAAAACATACATCAAGTGGATTAATAGAACATCCCATTGTCACCACGGATATCCCATCGCAAGACATACATCAAGTGTTCTCAAATCCTTAAAGATTCAATCCGATAAGAAAACTTCAAAGGGAAAACTCAATTCATCACAAGAAGATAGAGAGGGGGAAACTCCATATGATTCATCTATATCAATAAAGCTCGCGGTACATCAAGACCGTGTCATCTCAAGAACACGAGAGAGAGAGATCAAACACATAGCTACTGGTACATACCCTCAGCCCCGAGGGTGAACTACTCCCTCCTCATCATGGAGACCGCCGGGATGATGAAGATGGCCTCCGGTGATGGTTTCCCCCTCCGGCAGGGTGCCGGAACGGGCTCCCGATTGGTTTTTCGTGGCTACAGAGGATTGCGGCGGCAGAACTCCCGATCTAGGTTTGTTTCTGGGGTTTCTATATTTATAGGAATTTTTGGCGGCGGAAACAAGTCCAGGGGGGCCACGAGGGGACGACAAGCCAGGGGGGCGCGCCCCCCAGGCTTGTGGTGGCCTCGTGGCTCTTCTGGCCCAACTCCAATGCTCCTTGGGCTTCTTCTGGTCCATAAAAAATCACCGTAGATTTTTATTCCGTTTGGACTCCGTTTGATATTCCTTTTCTGTAAAACTCAAAAACACGGAAAAAACAGAAACTGGCACTGGGCTCTAGGTTAACAGGTTAGTCCCAAAAATAATATAAAGTTGTAGTAAAATGATTGTAAAACATCCAAGAATGATAATATAATAGCATGGAACAAGCAAAAATTATAGATACGTTGGAGACGTATCAGCATCCCCAAGCTTAATTCCTACTCGTCCTCGAGTAGGTAAATGATAAAAACAGAATTTTTGATGTGGAATGCTGCCTAACGTGTTCATCATATTCTTTTCTTTTATGTATAGCATGGACATTTGGACTTGTAAATGATTCAAAGCAATAGTCTAGTTTTAACATAATGACTTCAATACTCAAGCATGTCAACAAGCAACCATGTCTTTCAAAATATCAACACTAAAGAAAGTTATCCCTAGCCCATCATGCTCAATCATTGATCCATTCATGAAACACACTCAAATATTAGCTATGCCCAATGCTCAAGTACGATCATAGTGCCCCCTAGTTGGTGCTTATAAGAGAAGATGGAGACTCAAAGCAAAAATAAAAATTGCATAAAGTAAATAGATAGGCCCTTCGCAGAGGGAAGTAGGGATTTGTAGAGGTGCCAGAGCTCAAGGTTTAAATTGAGAGAGAAAATTATTTTGAGTGGCATGCTTTTCCTGTCAACAGAAACGACAAAGTAGCTCACAATACTTTCCATGCTAGATACATTATAGGCGGTTCCCAAACAGAATGGTAAAGTTTTCACTCCCCCTCCACCAATCAATCACACTCCACGGCGAGCCGAATCCACGGGTACCGTCCATACAAACAACAATCCTGGGGGAGTTTTGTTTCATTATATTTTGATTTTATTTTTGAGCATGGAACTGGGCATTCCGAATACCAGCCACTTTCTCGTGAATGATAGTGAATCAACACATATCGTGAGAATAACACACCTAGCATGGAAAAATATTGGATACTCCCCACCGTTTCATGAGCGGTACGGGCACACAAAAGAGAAAATTTATTTTGAAAATTTAGAGATGGCACATACAAATTTGCTTGGAACGGCATGGAAATACCGCATATAGGTAGGTATGGTGGACTCATAAGGAAAAACTTGGTTTAAGGATTTTGGATGCACAAGTAGTATTTCTACTTAGTACAAATGGAGGCTAGCAAATAGATTGGGAGGCACCCAAACCAAGAAACGAAAATTCACATAAGTGAGCATTGAGTCATAACTAACACCGAATAATGCACCACAAGTAGGATGTAACTTCATTGCATAACTATTGACTTTCGTACTTGCATAAGGAATCACAAATCTTAACACCAATATTCCTACTAAAGCATAATTACTCACTAACATGACTCACATATTACTATCATCATGTTTCAAAACTATTACAAAGAATCAAGTTTAATTTGTCCCATGATCTTCATGAAATTTTTATTATATCCTCCCTGGATATCTATCACTTTGGGACTAGTTTCATATATTGCCATTGCTTTTTGGCAAGCTCAAACAAATTTAAGTGAAGTACAAGAGCATAAATATTTCATCTCTCAAAAAGATATAAGTGAAGCATGAGAGGATTTCTACAAAAGTTTCCAAGCACACCGTGCTCAAAAAGATATAAGTGAAGATCAATGAGTAGTCAAGCAATTAAGTAGCTATGTGAGGACTCCCTCTCTCAATAAAGATTTTCAGATCTGAATATTTTATTCAAACAGCAAGCAAAAGAAAAATATCACTCCAAGAATAGGACGCAACATGTAAACGAATAAAAATTTAGGCTCAACATAGGCTAACCGATAATTGTTGATGAAGAGAGGTGGGATGCGTAGCATCCCCAAGCTTAGATGCTTGAGACTTCTTGAAATATTTACTTGGGGTGCCTTGGGCATCACCAATCTTGAGTTTTTGTATCTTGTTCAATCCTCTCATATCATGGTTTCACCTATTCTCAAAAACTTCATCCACACAAAACTCGAAAAGAACTCGTGAGATAGGTTAGTACACATAATAATAAATCCACTCTTTATGTACTGCAAAGACAAGTTGCACAATAATTTTCAAACATTAGGTACTGTATACTATCATTTCCACAATTTATATCTACCAATATAGGCTATGGAAACTATAGGATAAGTAGATAACAAAACTATGACAGCAATCTGTCCAAACAGAACAGTCTGTAGCAATTTATGAAAACAGTGTACTTGTGTAACTCAAAAAATTATGAAAATTGAGGACATGCTATAAATTTTATATGACAATACTTTTTAAAAATTTCAGAAACTTTCCACATTCCAGTAAAATATGAAAATTCAAACACTACAGCAAAAGTTTCTGTTTTTTACACAGCACACATCAAACATGCAATGCAAACATCCTAAGGCAATTCTTGGAACTTTTTATTGAAAAACAAGATTATAAATAACTCCTAACAGAGAACAACAAAATAAAATGACGCTCCAAGCAAAACTCATATTATGTGACGAATAAAAATATAGCTCCAAGTAAGATATACCGATAGTGTTGAAGATGAAAGAGGGGATGCCTTCCGGGGCATCCCCAAGCTTAGGCACTTGAGTCTTCCTTGGATATTACCTTGGGGGTGCCTTGGTAATCCCCAAGCTTAGGTTCTTGTCACTCCTTATTCTCCTCATATCGGTGTCTCACCCAAAACTTGAAAACTTCAATCACACAAAACTTAACGGAACTTCGTGAGATGGGTTAGTATAATAAATAAAGATCATTCACTTAGGTACTGTCAAGACAAGATTCATAATTGTTCTCACATAATACCTACTGTATTATTTCATTCCCATAATTTATATCACTGAATATAAGCTATGGGAACACTAAAACAAGCAAACTATGCATGCAAAACAGAATCTGTCAAAAACAGAACAGTCTGTGAAGATCTGTAGTGTAACCATACTTCCCTGTATCTAAAAATTCTGAAAAATTAGGAAAACCTGGGAAATTTGTATATAAACACTGTGTAAAAAATTCATATCAAAAGCACATTCCCGTGAATTTACAAAATTCCTGGACTGAGAGCAAAAGTTTCTGTTTTTGCACAGAATCAAGTCAACTATCATCCACACTATCCCAAAAGCTTTACTTGGCACTTTATTGAAACAAAAGCTATAAAACATGATTATACAGTAGCTTAATAATGTGAACACACCAAAACAGAAGGTAAAAGTGTTGGGTTGTCTCCCAACAAGCGCTTTTCTTTAATGCCTTTTAGCTAGGCATGATGATTTCAATGATGCTCACATAGGAATAGTAATTGAAACATGCAAAAGAGCATCATGAAGCATATGACAAGCAAATTTAAGTCTAACCCACTTCCTATGCATAGGGATTTTGTGAGCAAACAATTCATGGGAACAAGAATCAACTTGCATAGGAAGACAAAACAAGCATAACTTCAAAACTTTGAACACATAGAGAGGAAACTTGATATTATTGCAATTCCTACAAGCATATGTTCCTCCCTAATAATAATTTTAAGTAGCATCATGAAGGAATTTCACAATATAACCAGCACATAAAGCATTCTTTTCATGATCTACAAGCATAGAAATTTTACTACTTTCCACACAAGAAAATTTCTTCTCATCAATAGTAGTGGGAGCAAACTCAACAAAATAACTATCATGTGAAGCATAATCCAATTGAAAATTAAAATCATGATGACAAGTTTCATGGTTATAATTATTCTTTATAGAATACATGTCATCACAATAATCATCATAAATAGGAGGCATGCTTTCATCATAATAAATTTGCTCATCAAAACTTGGGGGACTAAACATATCATCTTCATCAAACATAGCATCCCCAAGCTTGTAGCTTTGCATATCATTAGCATCATGAATATTCAAGGAATTCATACTATCAACATTGCAATCATGCTCTTCAATCAAGGAGCTATCATGAATCACCTTATAAATCACTTCATCAAAATTTCAGATTCATGATTTTCAAACAAAACTTCATAGAGATAATCAAGTGTACTCAACTCACTAGCAATTGGTTCATCATAATTTGGTGTTTTGAAAAGATTACCAAGTGGATGAGGATCCATATCAATAGATTTTTAGCGAGCGAAGATGCAAGCAAATAGAAGGCACATGGTAACACAAGCAAAGATAGCAAACAAGCAAAAAGGCAAACGAAAAAGAGGGCGAATAAAACGGCAAATTTTGTGAAGTGGGGGAGAGGAAAACGAGAGGCAAATGGCAAATAATGTAATTGCAAGGAGATGAGATTTGTGATTAGGAACCTGGTAGATGATGATGGTGTCTCCCTGGTGCCAGAGATAGGCACGTAGAAGAGACCGCTTCCTCCCTCGCAACGGCGCCACAAATTCCTTTTGACGTGGCTTGAGACTGCGTCGGTATTTCCCCAAAGAGGAAGGGATGATGCAACACAGCGACGGTAAGTATTTCCCTCAGTTATGAAACCAAGGTTATCGAACCAGTAGGAGGATCACCACCACCCAATAAGCATCACCTGCACACAAATAACAAATACTTGCAACCCGACGCGAAAGAGAGGTTGTCAATCTCTCTACGGTAAAAAGATAGATTAGGTTGTGATAGATAGGAGAGATAGATCTCTCAAGAGAACAAAATAAAAAGAGCAAATAAAAAGGGTAGCAATATATTTTTGGGTTTTTGGTTTTGTAGATCTGAAAACAAAGAGGCAAAAAGATAGATCGGAAAGCAATATGTTGGCAAAGTAGACCCGGGGGCCGTAGGATTCACTAGTGGCTTCTCTCATGAGTATAGCACACGGTGGGTGAATGATGTCTACTACACAACCTTCTTCTTGTAGACTCGTGTTGGGCCTCCAAGCGCAGAGTTTTGTAGGACAGTAGCAAATTTCCCTGAAGTTGATGACCTAAGGTTTATCAATCCGTGAGAGGCGTAGGATGAAGATGGTCTCTCTCAAACAACCCTGCAACCAAATAACAAAGAGTCTCTTGTGTCCCCAACACACCCAATACAATGGTAAATTGTATAGGTGCACTAGTTCGGCGAAGAGATGGTGATACAAGTGTAATATGGATGGTAGATATAGGTTTTTGTAATCTGAAAATATAAAAACAGCAAGGTAACTAATGATAAAAGTGAGCACAAACGGTATTGCAATGCTTGAAAACAAGGCCTAGGGTTCATACTTTCACTAGTGCAAGTTCTCTCAACAATACTAACATAGTTGAATCATATGTAAATCCCTCACGTGCGACAAAGAGTTCACTCCAAAGTCACAAATAGCGGAGAACAAACGAAGAAATTATTGTAGGGTACGAAACCACCTCAAAGTTATCTTTTCCGATCAATCTTATGAGCTATCCCTATAAGTGTCACGAACAGCCCTAGAGTTCGTACTAAAATAACACCTTAAGATACACATCAACCAAAACCCTAATGTCACCTAGATACTCCAATGTCACCACAAGTACCCATGGGCTTGATTATACGATATGCATCACACAATTTCAGATACATCATGTGTCGTGGGAACGAGCCTGACAGTAGAAGGTAGGGGTACGAAAGGAGAGGGCAGAGTCCTAGCTACGGCGAGGGTGTACACACAGATGTATGAGTTCAGGCCCCTCTCGTGGAGGTAACAGCCCTACGTCTCAGTGCTCGGGAGCTCTTGTCGTGTGGAATATGAGAGTTACAGGGGGTGCGAACCCTTGTGCCAGAGGGGAGGGGTGGCTTATATAGAGTGCGCTGCCCCTCATGAATGCCCAGCAACCAAGGGTCCGATCGTGGTAATGAAGGCGTACGTTACTGATAACGTACGTAATAAATGCTACTAATGGTGTCTAGTCGAACGCCTGCCCGTTGGCCTCCCTGGAGTGGCTTCTGGTCTTCTGTGGTCGAGTGACTTGTAGTTCTTCCGAGTGAAAGGCAACCGTCGAGTGGAGGAAGGAACCTCTGAGTGGATGTTGTCGAGTGACTCATACGCCATGGTGATTTCAGTCGGAGACTTCCTTGTAACCCTTAAGTTCTCTAAGGTAGTGTTCTTAGGTAGGGTATGTAGGTCAGGCATGTGACCCTACCCTAGGTACATATCCCCATCATTAGCCCCCGAATGGATCGGGGTTCGAGTGAAAAGGGATCGATGCGGGTTCTGATAAGACACAAAAATTCCGAGTGCATTTTAGGGCTTCATAGAAGTCTGCATCGATTGGAATCTTTGTCATTCACCCTGATCGATTCTGTCTTGAAATATGTTCGAGTGAGCTTGAACGCTGACTCAGATCCAAGTGATCAACGGAACCTCTTGATGCGACGGGTCGCTTCGCCAGGCCCGGATTTTGCGGGATTTGAAAATTTGAGAAGTACGTGCTGCGCGATGATGACGCAACGACTGGGGCAAGTGGGAGCATGACGCCTCGATTATCGTGCTGCCTTTATCGCCATGTACCGCTCTTACTCTGTAAACGGGATTGCAGGGATCCGGCGGGCCCGCAGGTCAGTGACCCACTCGGTCAGTTATAAGACGGAGCGATGCGAGGGCCGGTACAGTGCTTCTCCTCCGTTCCCCTCTTTTCCTCCGCTTCTCCTGCTCCACGCGCGCCGCTCTGCTCTGCCTTGACCACCGCCGCCGCGATGACGAAGGCGAAGACGGAGAAGCTCGAGCGCGCCAAGAAGGGAGCCAAGGCGAAGAAGCCGTCGGGCGCTCGGTCCACGGTGCCGCCGGGGTGGATCCAGGGGGATTTCCTCCGGTCGACCGTCATGACGGAGGACGTCCAAAATCTCGTCGTCGACGGGCTGATAGCTGACGGGTCGTGGAGGCTGTCGGAGGGAGAGGCCGAGACGGAGTCGCGCGACGGCGAGCGAGTCCTCCTCCTCACCCACGTCGAGCGAGGTTTTTCTCTGCCTCCCCATCCATTCATTCGCGGATTCTTGAACTACTTCGGGGCACAGCTTCACCATTTCCCTCCGAATGCCATTGCGTATCTCGCTGCGTTCATAACTCTGTGCGAATGTTTCTTGGGCTGTCCTCCTCACTGGGGTTTGTTCAAGCACATATTCACCATCCGATCTCAGTGTGTCAAAAATGGCAATCCTAGCGATAGCAAGACCCATGTCATCCAGCTGTGCGGTGGCCTGGGACTCCAAAAGAGGGGTAGGAGTGCGTTTCCGTCGATGACCTTTCCTGAATCTGTTCGGGGCTGGCAGTCGACATGGTTTTACTGCAAAGATCTTGCTTCTCCCAATATGTCGACTGGCCTTGCTCCCTTCACATTGGATCGACCCACTACTCCCAGAACACTGAACGTGACAGAGGTAGAGAAAGTCCAGGTAGGAATTTTAGTGAATGCAGTAGTAGATCTGATCCGTGGTGGAGTGACTGGCATGGACCTCCTAGAGGCGTTTCTCAGTCGGCGCATCCAGCCTCTTCAAGCCAGAGACCAAACTATGTGGCACTATTCGGGACCTGAAGACACCACTCGGACACATCCAGAGGAAGTCTCCGACGAGACTGTTGCCCAGTGGCTCAGAAGCATCACTGGAGCCTGCGATAACCCTCTGGGAGCCAAGCGAATCTTGCCCTTCTCTGCTTTGAACCCACCGACGAATCTGGTGAGTTACATCTTTGTCGAGTGCTTTCATATTTCGTCGAGTGAATGGGTCTTCAGTCGACTGACTTTACAGTTTGTATCTTGCAGGAGTTTACGAACATGTACTCGTCCGTGCCGAATGGAGAGCAGCCTGACAACGAAGAAGGGAGCGCAGGCGGCAGCGCAGACGTTGATTACGTCGAGGACAGTGAAGGCAGTGGTGATGACCTGGAGGGGAGCGAGGAAGAGATCTGGTCTCCTCCGCGCACCGAGAACCGTTCCAAGCTGTGCCAAGACCCAGTGGCTGTCCCTAGCAGAACCTTGGCATCAAGCACCAGAAACCCGAAGCGCGACCGTGCTGCAGCATCTGGGTCGACTGAAAAGGTTGCGAAACAGCCCAAGACTGATGCACCAAAACCTCGGAAGGCTCTGCCCCGCATAAAGATCGCCGTGCCTGTTGCCTCAACGTAAGTGTTCATTTTCCTTTTTCTGCTGTTGTGAAACTTCATGTCTTTGCTGACCGAGTGAAATTTATTCGCCAGAGCTGCTACCTCGGTGACGTCGCCTCTGCAGGATGAGGAGGATCATATGGAAGTGGACACGCCTGACGCGGCCACCTCCCAACGAGGTATAATAAATCTTCACTGTAGACTGATTTTTGAAGGCAACTCGTCGAATGAATAAATTAATGTTGTCGATTGACAGTTGACGACGTCATCCATTTGGAAGACGGTGAGGAGCCGTAGCGGGGTGCAGAGGGTGGCGTTGTGCCTTTGGACACTCCACGCGTACGCACTCGGAGGACATCATCGGGACAAGCACCTCGTAGGTCGACTGCTGCTTCATCTCAAGAACTTGGCGACTCTTCCCGAGCCAGAGCTGATCTTGTGGTTCCGCTATCGAGTGCCCCACCAGCAACTTCAACACTGGTGGTTTCAGCGCCGATTGGACAACCTCAAGCTCCTCTTGCCACCTCAGCTGCAGCACCGACTCATCCGACGTCTCCATATCCTTTGTACCACGTCCCAGAGGACCAGACTGGAGCTGCCAAAGAAGCCATGATCCAGGCTGGACAAATGATGTTGCGCACAAAGGAGGCGCATGAGGCCAGCAAGTTGGTTTATGATGCCAGCTCGGCGCTTCAAGCCAATGCCCGAGTAAGTGCGATTGTAAGTTCATTTTCGATTGAATTCCTGTCCATCTTGACTTTACACCCACTGGGTGTTTTCTTCAGATGCATACTTGCTTGTTTTTTCCTCAAGTAGATCAGGTCTTAGTCGAGTGGTTTTTGGTCCAGTGGGGGCACGCTGAGTGCACCCACTGGGTGTAGTCCCCGAGACCGCTGTCGAATGACGAAGACATCAGCAGGGGTCTTAGATTCGTTTTGATAGTTGTCTGTCGCTCGACAGGACGGACCTGGTCGAGGGATAGAAGGTCCAGTGGGGGCACGCTGAGTGCACCCACTGGGTGTAGTCCCCGAGACCGTCGTCGAGTGCTTGCATCGGCGGGGGTCAGATAGAGACAATATTTGCATGTTTGCTCTTTTTTTATATTCGGACAAGATGGACCTGGTCGAGTGGTCTCTGGTCCAGTGGGGGCACGCTGAGTGCACCCACTGGGTGTAGTCCCCGAGACTACTGTCGATCGTTTATGATGGGCAGTAGTCTTAAGAACTATCCTGCAGGTTTCATGGACATCATTTCCATCAACCATGATATGATGCTTTGTAGGGGTGTGGGGTGGGGCGGCGGGCCGCCGTCCAGTCGACTAAACTTGTTCCTTTCCACTCGGGAGTGGAGAAACATTGGTGTCGACTGAACTATTTCTTTGCTGATTTCAGAAAGCCTGTGAGCTTGGGACTAAGTACGTCGACCTGGAGAAGGAGAAAAACCAGCTTCAGCTGGATCTGGAGGTGACCAAGAACGACTTAGACCGTGCACGGACCGAGCTGAAGACCCTGGGAGGAAATCCTTGTCGACCAATTGCATTATCACTTTCATCTTCTATCCTTTGAACCGAGTGTCCTCACTCGAACAGACGTACGTGATGAGAACCGTCGACTCCAAGTGCGACTCAACAATGTTATTTCTTTAGATACCATGAAGAAGGCGCTTGAAGATAAAGACAAGGCACTCGCCGATGCTCAGAAGGTGGCGAGGAAGAAAACTGAGGCCGCTGAAAGGAAGCTTGCTGCAACCAATAAGTTGGAAGAAGAGAAGGCCAAACTCAAGCAAGAACTGGCCGATTGGATCCAGAAGGTTGAACAGCTGACCAAGAGAAGGAGCACTCTGGAGAAATACTTGGGAGACTTCGCGAAGAAGATGTTCGGCATGCTTGAAGGTAACTTTCTTCCGTCGAGTGAATTTCTTTGATTTCTTCAGAACGGCAGTATGACCACCTTTTCATTTTCTCTTCGTGCAGAATTCTGCCAAGATTTTGAAAAGGAGACTGAGGAGATCGAGCCAAATCTGGATCCCACCAAGTCACCCGTCGGGGATGCCGTGGCCATGGACATGTTTCGACTTGAAGCGCGTCTCAGAAGTGTCCAAAGGTATATCACTCGACTGAGGGCTGCGCTGGAGAAGGTCGACAAAGAACTGTGGCCAGAAGACACCCTCCAGACTGACCTCGAGTCAATGATGACCCGTCTCAACGAGATTCCTGGTCGAGTGTAGGCATGGAAAAAATCTGCTGCTCGTTGCGGAGCTGACGTAGCTCTTTCACTCGTCCGGGTCCATTGCAAAGAGGCCAAGGAGGACAAACTGAAGGCTCTCCGAGTGATCAATATGAAGAAACTTCAATTCGAAGATTTCATGGAGACCTTCATCGAAGCAGCCACTCGGATCGCCGATGGGATTGATCTAGACACTATTGTTGAGCCTGCGAGTCCCACCGGAGTTTGATGAAACTCTGATCACAGTTAAAACTTTATTTCCCTCGGTATGCCGAGTGAAAGTGTAACCGCTTTAAAACTTCGTTCAGGCCTTACACCTGAGTACTTTCGTTTGCGCCAATAACTTTTAATCGCGCTAGAAACTTTGGATTTATCTGCATTTTGCTGTCAATCCTTTGTTTGGCTGAACTCGTTTTGCTCCTGAATGGAATGGATGTTCAGCACTCGGAAGAATGTCGGACTTAGGGGAAGACTGATTTGCAGCTAAATCTTCGAGTGAATGGAGCACTATCCACTCGGAGGGGGTTTTGACTTAGGCGAAAACTGATTCGTAGCTAAGCCCCCGAGTGAGAGGATCGCTCGCCACTCTGAGAAGTTTTGAACTTAGACGAAGACTGGTTCGCAGCTAAGTTTCCGAGTGAATGGAATACTATCCACTCGGAAGGGTGTTTTACTTAGGCGAAAGCTGGTTCGCAGCTAAGCCCCCGAGTGAGAGGATCGCTCGCCACTCGGAGAAGTTTTGAACTTAGATGAAGACTGGTTCGCAGCTAAGTTTCCGAGTGAATGGAATACTATCCACTCGGAAGGGTTTTTTACTTAGGCGAAAGCTGGTTCGCAGCTAAGCCCCCGAGTGAGAGTGTCGCTCGCCACTCGGAGAAGTTTTGAACTTAGACGAAGATTGGTTCGCTGCTAAGTTTCCGAGTGAACGGAATACTATCCACTCGGAAGGGTTTTTAACTTAGGCGAAAACTGGTTCACAGCTAAGCCCCCGAGTGAGAGGATTGCTCGTCACTCGGAGAAGTTTTGAACTTAGACGAAAATTGGTTCGCAGCTAAGTTTCCGAGTGAATGGAATACTATCCACTCGGAAAGGTTTTTAACTTAGGCAAAAACTGGTTCACAGCTAAGTTTCCGAGTGAACGGAATACTATCCACTCGGAAAGGTTTTTAACTTAGGCGAAAACTGGTTCGCAGCTAAGTTTCCGAGTGAACGGAATACTATCCACTCGGAAAGGTTTTTAACTTAGGCGAAAACTGGTTCGCAGCTAAGCCCCCCGAGTGAGGATTGCTCGTCACTCGGAGTAGTTTTTGAATGCGAAATTGCGCGATCGGAATCGACAATAGACTGCGGGAGTCATAACTTTAACAAACGAAACTGTCTGGAGTACTCTTATTACATCGAAACAACTCAGTCGTCAAGTATAAAAACGTCGAAGTAAATCCACGTTCCAGGCGCGCGGCTCGTCGATATTCTTCTTAAGGTTGAAGAGGTGGTAAGCTCCATTGTTCAGTACTTTGGTGATGACGAAAGGGCCTTCCCATGCTGGGGCCAGCTTGTGAGGTTGCTGCTGATCCACTCGGAGCACAAGATCACCTTCATGGAACGACCGACTCTTGACGTGCCTCGCATGGAAGCGGCGCAGATCTTGTTGATATACAGTCGACCGAATCAGAGCCATCTCGCGTTCTTCTTCCAGGAGATCTACACCGTCTTGTCGTGCCTGCTCAGACTCAGCCTCGGAGTAAAGGTCTACTCGGGAAGAATTGTGAAGGACATCACTTGGCAAAACGGCTTCGGCTCCATACACCATGAAGAAAGGAGTGCGCCCAGTCGACCGGTTAGGGGTCGTCCTCAAGCCCCACAGAACAGACGGCAATTCAGTGACCCAAGCTCCAGCTGCATGATCAAGATCTCGCATGAGTCGAGGCTTCAGCCCTTGAAGGATAAGGCCATTTGCTCGCTCAGCTTGACTGTTAGTCTGGGGGTGTGCAACGGATGCGTAATCCACCCGAGTGCCTTGGGAGAAACAAAAGTGGCTGAACTCTTCCGAGTCAAAGTTTGAGCCATTGTCTGTAATGATACTGTGGGGAACTCCATATCGGAATGTTATCTCTTTCATGAATTTGATAGCAGTGCGCGAGTTCAGCTTCTTTATGGGTTTAGCCTCAATCCACTTAGTGAACTTGTCGACTGCTACAAGCAAGTGAGTAAATCCACTCTGGCCTGTTCGAAGGGGTCCGACCATATCCAAACCCCATACAGTGAACGGCCAGACGAGTGGAATAGTCTTCAAGGCAGATGCGGGCTTGTGCGATAAGTTTGAATAGAACTGGCACCCTTCGCAGTGATCAACAATCTCCTTAGCCATCTCGTTGGCGCGCGGCCAAAAGAAACCAGCTCGGTACGCTTTGGCAACAATCGTCCTAGAAGACTCATGATGACCACAGGTCCCCGAGTGAATTTCCTCCAAAATCAGTCGACCTTCTTCAGGAGAGATACACCGTTGAGTCACGCCAGTTACGCTTTCTCTGTAAAGTTGTCCATCCATAACAGTAAAGGCCTTGGATCTGCGGACGATCTGTCCAGCTTCAACCTCGTCATCTAGGAGTTCTTGCCTCAGAATGTATGCGATATAAGGTACTGTCCAGTCTGGCGTGATCACCAAAATCTCCATGACCAGATCTATGACCGCTGGGACATCAACTTCAGTCGGATCAGAGGCGCTCTTTGCTTGCGGGGGCTCTTCAGTGAAGGGATCTTCCTGCATTGAAGGTGAATGTAAGTGTTCCAGAAACACATTGCTGGGGACAGGCTTTCGAGTGGATCCGGTCTTTGCTAGCTCATCAGCTGCTTGATTCTTCACTCGGGGAACATGATGGAGTTCCAAACCTTCGAACTTCTTCTCAAGCTTTCTTACTGCATTGCAGTATCCAGTCATAGCAGGGTTCCTGACATCCCACTCTTTCATCACCTGATTGACCACCAAATCAGAGTCACCGTATACCATCAGGCGCCGGACGCCGAGTGAGATGGCCATACGCAACCCGTATAGGAGTGCTTCATATTCAGCTTCATTATTGGAGGAATCAAAGTGAATCTGCAAGACATAACTGAGTTTGTCGCCTTTTGGGGATACCAATACTACGCCAGCACCAGACCCATTCAGCATCTGCGAGCCATCAAAAAACATGGTCCAGTGTGCCGAGTGGATTTGGATTGGTTGCTGCTGTTCAATCCACTCGGCCAGGAAATCAGCAAGTGCTTGAGACTTGATTGCCTTTTTTGCTTCAAACTTGATATCAAAGTAAAGGAGCTCAATAGCCCATTTGGCCACTCGACCAGTCGCATCTCGATTGTTGAGGATCTCAGACAATGGAGCATCACTGACGACTGAAATTGAGTGATCTTGAAAGTAGTGTGCCACCTTCTTTGCTGACAAATATATACCATATACGAGCTTCTGGTATTGTGGGTACCTTTGCTTTGAAGGAGTCAACACTTCAGAAATATAATAAACAGGATGTTGGACTTTGTAAGCTTTGCCTTCCTCTTCCCGCTCAACAGTGAGAACTGTACTAACGACCTGATTAGTGGTCGCGATGTACAGGAGCAAGGGCTCTTTGCTGTGCGGAGCAGCAAGCACCGGCTGGGTGGAAAGCAGGGCTTTGAGCTCGACAAACGCTGCTTCAGCTTCTGGAGTCCACTCGAACGTATCAGACTTCTTCATCAGTCGGTATAAAGGTAATGCCTTCTCACCGAGATGAGAAATGAATCGACTCAACGCCGCCAGGCAACCTGTGAGCTTCTGGACATCGTGCACACGCACAGGGCTTTTCATTCGGGTAATGGCACTGATCTTTTCAGGATTGACGTCGATTCCTCGTTCGGAAACGAGAAAACCGAGCAACTTGCCACCAGGAACACCGAAAGTGCACTTAGCCGGATTTAACTTGATATCATACCTCCTCAAGTTGGCGAATGTTTCTGCCAAGTCAGTCAGCAGGTCGGAACCTTTGCGAGACTTGATGACAATATCATCCATGTATGCTTCAACATTCCGAGGGATCTGATCAAGCAGGCATTTTTGGATCATGCGCATGAAAGTAGCGCCAGCGTTTTTCAAACCAAAAGGCATGGTGATATAACAAAAACACCCAAATGGGGTGATGAAGGCTGTCTTTATTTCATCCGGACCAAACAGACGGATCTGATGGTAACCGGAGTATGCATCAAGAAAAGATAAACGGTCGCACCCCGCAGTTGAATCGACAATCTGGTCGATGCGGGGGAGCGAAAAATGATCTTTCGGGCAGACCCGATTGATATGTTTGAAGTCAATACACATGCGGAGTGACTTGTCTTTCTTGGGGACCATGACGACATTCGCAAGCCACTCAGAGTGGTAAATCTCGCGTATGAACTTAGCCGCCAAGAGACGAGCCACCTCCTCGCCGATTGCCTTCCACTTCTCTGCTGCCGACCGACGCAGGTGCTCCTTCACAGGCTTGGCCTTCGGGTCAACTCTCAGTCGGTGCTCAGCCAGTTCCCTGGGTACACCCGGCATGTCAGCAGGCTTCCATGGGAAGATGTCCCAGTTCTCACGGAGGAACTGGATGAGCTCGGCTTCCTATTTGCTGTCGAGTGTCGTTGAGATGTTGGTCGGGGCAGCATTTGGATCAGTCGGGTGAATGTGCACTTGCTTCACTTCACCTGCCGACTGGAAAGCTGACTCAGAGGCGGGCTTCTTGGCATGCAGCAGGTCGGCAGGATCAGCACTCTTCTTGTACTCTTCCAACTCGACCACAGTCATCTGATGATCGGCGATTTTGGAACCCTGCTGAAGGCACTCCTCAGCCCTCTGTCGATTGCCAGTGACTGTGATCACACCCTTGGGCCCGGGCATCTTCAGCTTGAGATACACGTAGCATGGACGGGCCATGAAACGGGCATAAGCCGGACGACCAAGGATGGCGTGGTATGCACTCTGGAAGTCCACAACTTCAAACGTCAATTTCTCCTTGCGAAAATTCTTGTCGGTGCCAAACACCACATCCAATGCAATCTAGCCGAGTGACTTGGCCTTTTTCCCAGGGATGACTCCGAGGAACTGCTTGTTGCTTTCACTGAGTCGGGACATCGGAATGCCCATCCCCTTTAGGGTATCCGCATACAAGATGTTCAAACCGCTCCCACCATCCATCAAGACTTTACGGAGTCGAGTGCCTCCCACAACCGGGTCCACCACCAGCGCTTACCGACCGGGGGTAGCGATATGAGCAGGGTGGTCTGACTGGTCGAATGTGATGGCAGTCTAAGACCATTTGAGGTACGTGGGGGTGGCAGGAACAACCATGTTGACTTCTCTGTTGATAACTTTCAGTCGACTCTTGCTTTCTACATCAGCAAAAATCAACAGAGTGGCATTGACCTCAGGAAACTCTTCTTTGTCTTCATCGTCTTCCTTTTTAGGAGCTTTCTCACTCGACTGACTTTCCTTGAACTGCTGGATCAGTAAACGGCATTGTCGAGTGGTATGCTTAGGCAATATCAAATTGCCTTCCTCATCTTTCTTCGTGTGGATTGCACACGGTAAATCCAAAACGTCTGTTCCCGACTGATTCTTTCCTTTCTAGGGGGTAAACTGCCCTTTGGACTTCCCCTTATTTTTTCCTTGCGCCGCCAGAGCGGCCGCCTCTGCCTAAGCAAGGCCATCGGCCTTGCGCTTCTGTTTACGACTGGAATTGCCGCCGGCATCATTGTCGACTGCTTTTCCTTTACCGCTACGGAGGCGGTCTTCCTCTTCGCCATTGGCATACCGAGTGGCAATCTCCATCATCTTGCTCAGGGAAATATCACCTGTCCGCCCAAATTTCAAGTAAAGCTCTCTGTACTTCACATCAGCCTTGAAGGCACAAACATCTTGATGCTCGGAAACATTCTCCACTGTGTGATGTAAGGTGGACCAATGTTGAATGTAATCTCTCAAGGACTCATTGGGCTTCTGAACACAGTGCTGTAAATCGATCAAACCCGCAGGACGCTTGCAAGTGCCCTCGAAGGTACTGATGAACACTCGGGCAAGATCTTCCCAGCAATAGATGCTAGAAGGAGCCAAATGATTCAACCACGCCCGGGCCGAACCATCCAACATCAAGGATAGATGCTTCATGGCTACGTTGTCATTTCCTCCACCAATCTGCACAGCCACTCGGTAATCATGTAACCATGTTTCCGGCTTCGACTCGCCGGAGAACTTGCTTATTCCAGCCGCCAACCTGAAGTTGGGGGGAATCTCTGAAGAGCGAATGACTCTGCTAAAACATTCGGGACCAGAAACAACGGTACCACTTCCACTCGGATAGTCTCTGTCATTACCATCTCTGTGGGCTCTGCCTCTGTCGATCTGCCTTTGTGCGAAGACATTCCTGGCATCGAACCTAGGATTCCACTCATCGCCGAACGGGCGCCTATCGTCATAGTGCCGGGGCACATATGAACCACTCCGCGGAGGAGTAGGCACTCGACGGCGGTCATCACGGTGATTACGAGGAGCAAAATGATCTCGCCCCTGATCTTGGTACTAATCCTCACGGTAACCTCCACCCCTGCGACGCAGAGGCGACCCCGGACTGTGCGCCGACTGAACCGTGTCCGCTCTGGGAGAGTTACTATGTAATCTGTTGCGCGACTGAGAAACAGCCGAATTCTGCTGTTGCGCTGCATCAAGCAACGCTCGGATCTGCTGCAAACCTCTGCCGGCCTCCGAATGGGATGGCTGAATGGAATCTGCAATCTTAGCAGCTGCTGCTACATTCAGAATTGGAGTACGGAATACCTTGACGTTGTTATGAGATCCACTCGGAAACAACTGTCGCTGACGTCGACTGGAAACGGGTGGACGCTGGCGGGCACGCTCATCGAGTGCCTCCTGCATCTCTTTGAGCCGAAGGCGCGTGGCCTCCATGGCCTGGGCCTCAGCAGTCGCACCGACGATGGGAGTATGGAGAATCTCCTCATCCCGGCGCTGCTGCTCATCCGACGGACCTCCAGCCTCGCGTCTGCCGCGGCCAAAGCCAGGCGGCGGACTCTGATGCGAACCAGCCATGAGAACCTCAGCCGCAGGATCGCAGCTCTCACACTCGGAGGGAACGTCAGACGGATCCGACGCCGAGTCGAACACACCGTGAAGTGAATTGGCGGGCTCGATAGCCGCAATCTGCGGGGACGAAGTTTGGCGAGCCGCTGCATGCCTCACCCAACGCTGGAGCCTTGAACGACCGGATCGCTTGCGGCGACGAACAGCGGGGAGGGCTGACAAGTACGGAGTCGACGGCTGTCGTAGAAGAACACCGCAGGAGCTTGCGCGAAAGTGCGCCGCCCCGCGGATCGGGAGCGCCTCAACATCTAGAGGCGCTTCCTGGAGCCATGCCGAGTCGTCGGCGATGAAGGTGAGCGCTCCGAAATGGATCTCGTGGCCCAGGAACAAATCACCGCCGGAAGACATGACGAAGGAGAAAAAATGCAACCTCGCCGGAAGTCGCTTAGACGCCTGCCCCACGGTGGGCGCCAACTGTCGTGGGAACGAGCCTGATAGTAGAAGGTAGGGGTACGAAAGGAGAGGGCAGAGTCCTAGCTACGGCGAGGGTGTACACACAGATATATGAGTTCAGGCCCCTCTCGTGGAGGTAACAGCCCGACGTCTCAGTGCTCGGGAGCTCTTGTCGTGTGGAATATGAGAATTACAGGGGGTGCGAACCCTTGTGCCAGAGGGGAGGGGTGGCTTATATAGAGTGCGCTGCCCCTCATGAATGCCCAGCAACCAAGGGTCCGATCGTGGTAATGAAGGCGTACGTTACTGATAACGTACGTATTAAATGCTACTAATGGTGTCTAGTCGAACGCCTGCCCGTTGGCCTCCCTGGAGTGGCTTCTGGTCTTCTGTGGTCGAGTGACTTCTAGTTCTTCCGAGTGAAAGGCAACCGTCGAGTGGAGGAAGGAACCTCCGAGTGGATGTTGTCGAGTGACTCATACGCCATGGTGATTGCAGTCGAAGACTTCCTTGTAACCCTTAAGTTCTCTAAGGTAGTGTCCTTAGGTAGGGTATGTAGGTCAGGCCTGTGACCCTACCCTAGGTACATATCCCCATCATCATGTTCAATCCAACACAAAGAACTTCAAAGAGTGCCCCAAAGTTTCTACCGGAGAGTCAAGACGAAAACGTGTGCCAACCCCTATGCATAGATTCCCAAGGTCACGGAACCCGCAAGTTGATCACCAAAACATACATCAAGTGGATCAATAGAACATCCCATTGTCACCACAGATATCCCATCGCAAGACATACATCAAGTGTTCTCAAATCCTTAAAGATTCAATCCGATAAGAAAACTTCAAAGGGAAAACTCAATTCATCACAAGAAGATAGAGAGGGGAAAACTCCATATGATTCATCTATATCAATAAAGCTCGCGGTACATCAAGATCGTGTCATCTCAAGAACACGAGAGAGAGAGAGAGATCAAACACATAGCTACTGGTACATACCCTCAGCCCCGCGGGTGAACTACTCCCTCCTCGTCATGGAGACCGCCGGGATGATGAAGATGGCCTCCGGTGATGGTTTCCCCCTCCGGCAGGGTGCCGGAACGGGCTCCCGATTGGTTTTTCGTGGCTACAGAGGCTTGCGGCGGCTGAACTCCCGATCTAGGTTTGTTTCTGGGGGTTTCTTTATTTATAGGAATTTTTGGCGGCGGAAACAAGTCCAGGGGGCCACGAGGTGACGACAAGCCAGGGGGGCGCGCCCTAGGGGGGGGGCGCCCCCCAGGCTTGTGGTGGCCTCGTGGCTCTTCTGTCCCAACTCCAATGCTCCCTGGGCTTCTTCTGGTCCATAAAAAATCACCGTAGATTTTTATTGCATTTGGACTCCGTTTGATATTCCTTTTCTGTAAAACTCAAAAACACGGAAAAAAACAGAAATTGGCACTGGGCTCTAGGTTAATAGGTTAGTCCCAAAAATAATATAAAGTTGTAGTAAAATGATTGTAAAACATCCAGGAATGATAATA
Source organism: Elymus sibiricus (assembly GCA_039707655.1). Taxonomy (NCBI): domain Eukaryota; kingdom Viridiplantae; phylum Streptophyta; class Magnoliopsida; order Poales; family Poaceae; genus Elymus; species Elymus sibiricus. Next base: position 86,401,228 of record CM077663.1, read on the forward strand.
TAACAGCATGGAACAAGCAAAAGTTATAGATACATTGGAGACGTATCAGTGAACAAATTACTGTTGGGCAATTGATAGAAGATCAAATAATCATGACGATATCCAAGGCGATGATCATTATATAGGCATCACATCCAAGATAAGTAGACCGACTCCTGCCTGCATCTACCACTATTACTCCACACATCGATCGCTATCCAGCATGCATCTAGTGTATTAAGTTCATGGAAAAACGGAGTAATGCAATAAGAACAATGACATGATGTAGATAAGATCTATTCATGTAGGAATAGACCCCATCTTGTTATCCTTAATGGCAACGATACATGCGTGCCTTGCTGCCCCTTCTGTCACTGGGAAAGGACGCCACAAGATCGAACCCATCACAAAGCACCTCTTCCCATGGCAAGAAAAATCGATCTAGTCGGCCTAACTAAACCAAAGATTCGAAGAAGAAATACGAGGCCATAAGTAATCATGCATATAAGAGATCAAAGAGGACTCAAATAATATTCATGGATAGAAACTGATCATGAAATCAAAATTCATCGGATCCCAACAAACACACCGCAAAAGTTTACATCAAATAGATCTCCAAGAGACCATTGTATTGAGAATCATAAGACAGAGAGAGGAAGCCATCTAGCTACTGTCTACGGACCCGTAGGTCTATGGTGGACTACTCACGCATCATCAGAGAGGCACCTATGAAGAAGATGAACCCCTCCGTGATGGTGTTTAGATTGGATCTCGAGGTTCTGGAACTTGCGGCGGCTGGAATTGTGTTTCGTCGACGGCCCTAGGGTTTTTGGAATATTTGGGAATTTATAGGCATCAGAGGCGGTGGAGAGGGGCCCCGAGGAGGGCACAACCCATCAGGGCGCGCCGGGGCCCCCCTAGCGCGCCCTGGTGGGTTGTGGTCTCCATGGCCCACCTCTCTAGCACTTCTTTGGCCCACTGGGTGTCTTCTAGTCCAAAAAAATCTCCAAAAAGTTTCGATGCGATTGGACTCCGTTTGGTACTGATATTCTGCGAAGTAAAAAACAAGCAAAAAATAACAACTGGCACTTTGGCACTATGTCAATAGGTTAGTCCCAAAAAATGATATAAAGTTGTTATAAATGATTGTAAAACATCCAAGAATGATAATATAACAGCATGGAACAAGCAAAAATTATAGATACGTTGGAGAGGTATCAGGGCCCACGTTCCCCTGACTCTAATTCCACTCCTATAAATTCACATCTTCGGAGAGAAAAATCAGAGAGAAGATTTCATCGCGTTTTACGAGACGGGGCCGCCGCCACCTCCTGTTCTTCCTCGGGAGGGCTGATCTGGAGTCCGTTTGGGGCTCCGGAGAGGGGGATTCGTCGCCGTCATCGTCACCAACCCTTCTTCATCGACACCGCCATGTTGCTCACCACCGGGAGTGAGCAATTCCTTTGTAGGCTTACTGGACGGTGATGGGATTGGATGAGATTGATCATGTGATCGAGTTAAGATTGATAGGGCTTGATCCCTAGTATCCACTATGTTCTGAGATTGATGTTGATATGACTTTGCTATGCTTAATGCTTGTCACTAGGGCCCGAGTGCCATGATTTTAGATCTGAACCTATTATGTTTTCATGAATATAAGTGTGATTTGGATCCGATCGTGAAAGTTGTATGCACCTATTACGTGTCATGATCCGCATACCCCAAGGTGACAATAATTGGGATTCTTTCCGGTGATTGTCGTAGTTTGAGGAGTTCATGTATTCACCATGTGTTAATGCTTTGTTCCAGTTCTCTATTAATAGGAGGCCTTAATATCCCTTAGTTTCCATTAGTACCCTGCTGCCACGGGAGGGTAGGACAAAAGATGTCATACAAGTCTTATCGCAAGGACGTATGACTATATACGGAATACATGCCTACATTACATTGTTGAATTGGAGTTAGTTCTGTGTCGCCCTAGTGTGTAACTCTTACATGATTGATGTCATCTAAATCATTATCCATCACCGATCCACGTGCCTACGCTTTACATATAGTGAAACTTGCTAACTTAATACTGTTGCTGTTACTGTCACAACCGCTACAAAATTGTTGTTGTCACTATTATTGTTATTGTTACTACTATTACTTGTCGTGCTACTAAATCTTTGTTGCAGAGAGACATCCTAGGTGTGGTTGAATTGACAACTCAACTGCTAAGGCCGATAAATATTCTTTGGCTCCCCTTGTGTTGAATCAATAAATCAGGGTGAAATACTACCCGCGAAGACTGTTGTGATCCCCAATACTTGTGGGTGATGAAGTTTCGTGAGTGGTTCTTATCCCCCGCCCTAGATCAGCTCGAGGAGCTCAGCTTTGTTGTTGGACATCCACGCTCGCTACCTCTGTTCGTGCTTTGCCTCGCGCCCACACTGCGGCTGTAGGATCACTAGAAGTGTGTGTCTAAAGGTGGGGTGAATAGACTACATGCAAATTTAAAACCTAACATTTTCCCAAGTTAATTGGTTGGCAGATTTTAGCAATTCAAGTACACCCTACACATGCATGTCAACAAGTATGGCAGCGGAAAGTAAAGACATTGCACATGGAATGAAAGAGTTGAGATAGGAAGATCAAACGCATGAGGGACACAAAGATTTTTCCCGTGGTTCCTAAAGGTGGTGCTATCGTACGTCCATGTTTATGGAGTCTTCAACCCACGAAGGGTAACGGTCGCGAGAGTCCACGGAGGGCTCCACCCATAAGGGTCCACGAAGTAGCAACCTTGACTATTCCATAACGGCTTCCGTCCACGAAGGACTAGCCTCACTATGGGTAGATCTTCACGCAGTAGGCGATCTCCTTGCCCGTACAAACTTCTTGGTTCAACTCCACAACACGAAGTAGGAGGCTCCCAAGCGACACCTAACCAATCTAGGAGGCACCACCCTCCAAAAGGTAATAGGCTCGGTAATGTCGATGAACTCCTTGCTCTTGTGCTTCAAGATGATAGACTCCTCAACACACAATCACTCTCTCACAGATTAGGCTTTGGTGGAAGAGATTGATTTGGTAGAAAGCAACTTGGGGAGGATAGAGATCAAGATTCATATGGATGGAGTGGAATGGCTTGATCTCAACACATGAGCAGGTGGATCTCTCTCAGAAAATTGGATGGGGCAACTATGGAATAGTTCTGAGTGCTTCTCTTTCGAGTGGGTGGTGGTGAAGGGGTATATATAGGCATCTCCAAAAATCCAACAGTTACACCTAAAGTGACCAACTCGGTGACACCGAAGTGTAAAACTCGGTGGTACCGAGTTGCTCCAAAGGTAGCAACTTTTGAATCTCGGTGAGACCGATACAGAAAACTCAGCGGTACCAATTAGGTGGCCAACGGTCAGTTTCCAAAACTCGGTGATGCCGATCCAAAATCTCGGAATTTCCGATTTTAAGAATCGAGGTAACAGAAAGTTGGCAAGCTGAACTCGGTGGCACCGAATCAGAATCGGTTGCACCGATGTGCTAGGGTTTGGCATGGGTCTGTCTGAGGTGGGAATCGGTGGGACCGAGTGGAAATTGTTGGTAGCACCGATTTTCATGATAGGCTTGGACAGACTTTTGTGGAAGAGTTTGTGGGTGTTTTTGGTGACTATCACTTGTGCACGTCGAGCATCTTGTTCACCAACAGTACCTTACCCCCTTTTAATAGTATTGGCTTTCCTATGGACTCAAGGTGATTTCTCACAAAGTAAAATGTAGAGTCCTCTTGCTTGAAGCTTTGCCAATCCATTTCCTTGCATCTAGGGGTATCTCCTCACAATCTTTTTTGCCAACCCATCTCTCTCTATGGACTTTCACCTGAAATACACTAGGTAGAAATATTAGTCCAAGAGACAATGTATGTTGTCATGAATTATCAAAACCACCAAGGGAGCACATTGTGCTTTCAGCGGCGTGCTACGTTCATGGAGTGCTTTTTCCCGATTAATGTCGCACACGCTCTTCATTTCCCTAAACTGAAGCACCTCGAGCTCATTGGCGTCAGCATCTTGAAGGAGGATTTGGAGCACCTGCCCCGCGGCTATGCAGTGCTCGAGTACCTTCGTCTTCAAGTGATGTTTGGGTTCAGTAGCCTCCACATCGCTATGACAAATCTTCGTACGATTTATGTGCATGTCTGGTGCCGCAACAGGCTATCAGTTGGGTTGTTTCATGATATGGTCATTGAGAATGCGCCTTTCCTTGAGAGATTGTTTGTACTTGATAAAGAAGGTCCAACAAGAATCAGGGTCACTGATACACCAAAATTGACAGTGTTGGGCTATTTGTGTGCTGAATTCTCCGAACTTGTTACAACTGGATCCATACCCGTTCAGTTACAACAGTCTTCTTCTCCTTATTATTGTACATCACATTTTATATATTTTTTGTTGACCTATGTTTGGTTCTCATCCAGAAAATGATTCCCACAGACCTCGCATTGTCTCTGCGCACAGTGAAGATCTTGGCACTACAATCTATCAACCCTGATCTGGATGAAGTTGTTAAGTTCCTTAGATGTTTTCCATGCACTGAGAAGCTATACATCGAGGTGATGTTCTTTTCCTGTTAATTGTTAACCACAACGGAGTTCAATTTGTTGGTACTTTTACCCATGATTACAATGATAGATGTACTATATATGATTTGCAAAGAATATTTGGATGATTTCAATACATATTTTTTGAGATGTTAATCATGAATGATTGAAGATGGCATGTCACTCTATTAGTGTATTTTATAAATCCTGCAAATCAAAGAGGCTCATAGTGTTCAAAACTGCATCTAGGCATTGATATGTTGTCTTCGTTTGCAGATAGAAGCAGGCCTGGGAGTGAAAAAAGTGGCACAATATAACAATCCCATCGAATGCCTTGAATTCCATCTCACAGAAATTACTTTGAACGAGTAACGAGGCACCAATCCAGAGATTCAATTCGCCAGTTTCTTTGTTCAGAAATTAAAGGTGCTCAAGGTAATGAGGTTTGCACTATATTTAGTGCGCCACAATGGATGGTTTGCTGATCAGCAGAGGCATCTACAGAGGAATGGAAAAGGCTCTGCAGAAATTGATTTTCATTTTGGAAGTTCATTTGACAGATTATTTGGAAGGCATTCTATCGAGCCGATATATGACTTCTCGGTGGCTGATCCCTTCGCAGAAATATTTCATGCCAGAGATTTTGATGAAGATTGGATTTGATTTCTAATATCAATTTGTACCTTGTAATCTTTAAATTTGGACCTTGTAATGCTGAAATTTGAACCTTGTAATATTTCATGTATTTGTGATACAATATTTGAAATGGCATTGTGTTCTTTTTTGGTTATGCAATCATGTTCTTATAAGTATATATGTTGTTGTTCTGTAGACACAACATAGATGTTGTGCAGCCAAAACAAATCACAGTACACACAGACTAAACTGCGAAACCCGTCGGTGATGATTTCATCAATCGCTAACAATTTTATACCAGCAAGCGTTTTCCCACAACACACACGGGTTATTAGCAGCAATCGTCTGTGTTATTTTTGGTGTTCACACATGATTCTGATTACTCACCTGTTTGATATCTATCGCACACATCTTGTTATGCCGAATCTTTTGTGTTCGGTTGTATCATCGCACACAGTTTAACATAGTGAACTGTGTGCCCCATATCTGATAACCCACAACTATAGGGGATCGTAACAGTCTTCGAGGGAAGTATTTTACCCAAATTTGTTGATTCGACACAAGGGGAGCCAAAGAATATTTATTGGTCTTGGCAGTTGAGTTGTGAGTTCAACCACACCAATGATATATTTCTGTAGCAAAAGTTTTAGTAGCACAACAAAATAATAGTAATAATGGTAACGGTAACAACAGCAGTTTTGTAGTGATTGTAACAACAGTAGTAGAAATATTAACTTAGGAAGATTCAGTATGTAAAAGTGTAGGCCATAGATCAGTGATGAATATGATTTTGCTGACCTCAATCACGTAATAGTTATACACTAGAGCGACACAGAACTAGCGCAAATTCATCAATATAATGTAGGCACGTATTCTGTATATAGTCATACGTGCTTGCAATAAGAACTTGCATGACATCTTTTGTCCTACCCTCCCATGACAGCGGGGTCCATAAGGAAATCTAAGGGATACTAGGCCTCCTTTTAATAGAGAACCAAAACAAAGCATTAACACGTGGTGAATACATGAACTCCTCAAACTACGGCAATCACCGCAAAGAATCCCAATTACTATCACCTTGGGGTATGCAGATCACGACACATAATAGGTGCATACAACTTGCAAGATAGGATCTAAAACACTCTTATATTCATTAAAACATAATAGGTTCAGATCTGAAATCATGGCACTCGGGCCCTAGTGACAAGCATTAAGCATAGCAAAGTCATAGCAACATCAATCTCAAAACATAGTAAATACTAGGGATCAAGCCCTATCAAAAGAACTCGATTACATGATCAATCTCATCAAATCCCATCACCGCCCAGCAAGCGTACAAAGGAATTACTCGCTCCCTGTGGTGAGCATCATGGGGGTGTTGATGAAGAATGGTTGGTGATGACGACGGTGACGAATCCCCCTCTTTGGAGCCCCAAACGGACTCCAGATCAGCCCTCCTGAGGAAGAACTGGAGGTGGCGGCATCTCCGACTTGTAAAACGAGATGAAAACTTCTCTCCTTTTTTCTCGGGAATCAGGAATTTATAGGACTAGAATTAGGGTCTGCGGTGCCACCACGTGGCCCCAAGCCAACATGGCGCACCTGGGGGGTGGTCGCGCCTTGTTAGCTTGGCACCAACAGGTGGCCCCCCCTCCGATAGGTCTTCGCTCCAGTATTATTTATACATTCCGGAAAAAAATCTCTAAAAAGTTTTGTCCAATTCCGAGAACTTTTATTTCTGCACAAAAGCAACACCATGGATAATTATGGCGAAAACATCGTCTGTCTGGGCTAGTTTCATTCAAATCTTACAAATTAGAGTCCAAAACAAGAGCAAAAGTGTTTGGAAATGTAGATACGTTTGAGACGTATCAACTCCCCCCTTAACTCATTGCTTGTCCTCAAGCAATTCAGTTGATAAACTGAAAGTGATAAAGAAAACTTTTACAAATTCTTTTGTTCTTGTTGCCATATATATGCTTAGCTAGTGTTCAGGTTTTCAGCAAAGATCATAAATAACCATATCAATGATAACACTTAAACATCATATTCACTCATGGCAATACATAACCAACTAGTGAGCAATAATAAAATATCTCACATGCCAACAATTTGTCAACACAATCATGATATAATATGATGATATGGCATCTCGCTAGCCCTTTCTGAGACCGCAAAACATAAATGCGGAGCACCTCTGAGGTCCAAGCAGCAACTAAACATTGTAATTCATGGTAGAAAAGATCCAGTCATGCTCTTATCCAACATTAACTAGACTCAATGCATAAAAATGACAATTGTGCTCTCTGGTCTGGTGCTTTAGCAAGAAGATGATGTCTCAAGAATAAAAGTAAAACAACATAAAGGTAAGTAGAAGGGCCCTTCGCAGAGGGAAGCATTGATTTGCAGAGGTGCCAGAGCTCATGGTTTAAAACTGAGATGGAATTGTAATTTTGGGTGGTGTGCTTTTCCTATCACGTCACGACTGATTTTTCAATATCTTCCATGCTACACACATTATTGGCAGTTCCCAAGCGGTAATATAAAGTTTACTCCCATCCACCATACATAAACAAGCCATGGCTGACCGAATCCACGGGTGCCCTCCGACATATCAACTGTCCTGGGAGTTTTGTTTAATTTATTTTTGATTATCCAGGACTGGGCATCCTTTTTACCAGCCTCTCTCGTGCAATGACAAGCGAATAAACGCCCATCTTGAGAATAACCCGCTTAGCATGGAAGATATTATCCACCCCGTCGCTCCATGAGCGGTGCAAGCACACAAAATGGATGTTTATTTGAATGTTGAGAGGTGGCACATGCAAAATTACTTGGAACGGCAGGGTAATGCCGCATATAGGTCGATATGGTGGACTCATTTGGAACAACTTGGGTTTAAGGATTTTGGATGCACAAGCAGCATTCCCGCTTAGTACAGGCGAAGGCTAGCAATAGGTTGAGAAGCGACCAGCTAGAGAGCGAAAACGGTCATAGCTATGCATTGCGAATAGTTAACATTGAACATTAGCATGAGTAGGATATAAATCCTCTCAACATAAATATCATGAAGGCTACACTGGATTTGAATCAACTACATGTTTGCACATGTGCCAAGTCAAGCCGCTCGAATTACTCAGAGGAGGATACCATACTATCATACCACATCACAACCATTTTAATGCATGTTGACACATAGGATAAATCATTATTCACTCCTAGCTATTTAAGCATGGCATGAGCAACTATAATCTCTAATTGTCATCATAAACATGTTTAGTCATAATATGCTAAATCAAGATCGAACGAGCTAAACATATTTACAAAAACGGGAAACAAGAAGAGTTCATACCAGCTTCCTTTACCGTGATCACTTCATCAAATATCGTCATTATTGCCTTTCACTTGCATGACCGAATGATGTGAAAATAATAATAGTGCAAGTGTATTATGGACTAGCTGGAATCTGCGAAACAATTTATGCAAAGGATAAGAAAAGGTAATATCGGCTCTTCGTTAAGTAATCAATAATGCATATGAGAGCCACTCAACATTTTCATCGTGGTCTTCTCCTTTTAACGACTTAGTAAAAAGAAAAGAAATTCAGATAAACACACTAAAATGTTTTTAGAGTTTTTTGTTTTCTCAAATAAAGCAAATAAACGAAGGAAAACAAAAGGAGAGAAAAACTATTTACACGGGAAAGCTCCCAACAAGCAAAAGAAATCTTTTTGGGTTTTCTTTTAGTAATGCAAATTAATTAAACAAGAAAGGAAAACAGAAAAGAAGCGAGAAATGTTTTTGGGTTTTCAAAGTTTTTCAAACACACAAGAAGAAAGAGAAAAAATAAAAATAACATGGATATACAATAAAAGAGGATGAACACCGACAGTCGATATGAAATGTGTGAACATGAACGTAATGTCGATGAGAAATACGTACTCCCCCAAGCTTAGGCTTTTGGCCTAGCTTGGTGATCACCATCTGAAGTAGCCATCTGGTCCAGGAGGAAAGTAGTTAGGCTGGGGCACTTGAGCGTCCCAAGCCTGGGTCGCGGCCTCCGCCTCAGCTAACTTGTTCCGGTAAGCAATTATATCTAATGGCATGACAACATATTCGTGCCTGGCATGATAGTTATACAGAGAGGGTGCATGCAATTCAATAACATCATGAGTCCTCTTGCTATATACCACATTGCATGGAATGCGGTGTGGAGGCCCGGGTTCATCCATAAAGTGGTGTTCTATCATAGACTGGTGATCAAGATAAACCTTTGGTAACAAAAGTAATCAGTGGGGCCTATATTGATATTAATGTGTGTTGCTAAGAGAGTGGCATAAATACCACCATGAACCTTCCCCCTGGTCCGGTTACCATCGAAGCGGCGTGCAACAATAGCTCCTAAGTTGTATGTGTTGTTATTAAATAATGCACGGCGCAAAATAGCAAGGGTGGGGGCACTGAGACTGCCACCTTGTTCCATAGCAGTTAAACATTTTCCTATAAATAACACAAAGTAGTGCACCATGGGGGTAGCCCTCGCGTTCGAAACGCCCCTACGTTCCCCCACAATTAAAGAAAGGAGGAAGTCCTCGAACTCCTCTGACCTAGGCTCATTTAATCCCCCGTCAGAGGGAATCAAGCATATTTGGCAGAACCTAGTGAATGGTATTTCAAAGTATTCTGCATATAAATCAAAGCGCACCATGGGGGTATCAAACCTATGCATGAAGTAGAAAATTTGCACAAAGGAGTTCGTAAGGAGATAGTATACTCATCTACAAGAAAGTTGGTTAGCTCGGCATTTGCAATGAATTGCATGAACTCTTGGTACAAACCCGCTTCGCTCATGAAAGGTGTATGTGGGCATTCACACGGCCTAACCTCTGTGTTGCGAAAGATGTTTATGTCTTGGTCGTGAGTACTCCCAACAACTCCCTTGGAACTCCGGATCGAAGAACTTCTCCTAAAGATGTTCATTTTCCTGAGAGCAAATTTCTGAAATTTTTGGACCACAAAATTATGTCAATAAAACTTTGTAAGATTGATAGCAACTACTCATATAGATGCCTAGAGGCCATATCAAGCATTCAAACTACTTGGAACTCAAAGAATCTAACATGCCAACTCATTTTCAGTAGCACCAAGTGCAACAAAATATGTAAAATATAAACCACTAAAGCAAAAAAAACTAATTGGAGGAATGGGAGAGTCACATACCAAGGACCAATTTCTCGAAATAGTTTCAGAAACGGAGTTCCGAGCAAAGAGATCGAAAATCTCAGGTTTGGGAGCTAGAACACGAGAGAGAAAGCAACTAGGAATTTTCTTTCTAGAGGAAGAAGAAGGAGTGGGCCGAAGGGATAAGTGAGGGAGTGCTTGTGGGGTCCCCAAGCCATCAGGGCCTGCCCAGGGGGTGGGCGCGCCCTATTGGCTTGGCACCAATGGGTGCACCCCTCTTAGGTGTTTTTAGCTCCATTTTTTTTAATATTCTAGAAAAAATCCTGTAGAAATTTTGTGGCAATCTGAGAACTTTTATTTTTGGGCCATTTTTTATTGCATGGGAAATTAAGAAAAAAGGATAATCATGGCATTTTTATTTTATTAAACTAAAAGTAACATAGAGTAAACTAGAATTACAGAAGGTTGTGCTTACTAAATTCATCGACCACATGCCTCTCAGAAAGGATCCATCAATAAGGTTGATCAAGTCTTATTAACAAACCATTTCCGATCATGAGACCGAAGAATCTTCGTATAACACTAGGTTATCTCAATGGGGATTTGCATCTCCCCAACAATAATAATATCATATTTCTTCTTGGCGTTAGGAAGAGGAAATTTAAACTCCCCAAAAGTGATTGTGGCAACTTGCTCAATGGCATTAATTTTATTCACCGAAGCTTGTTCCTTCGGGAAGTGCATTGTATGTTGTTTACCATTGACATGAAAAGTAACCTTGATTTTGTTGCAATCAATAACAGACCCTGCAGTATTTAGAAAAGGTCTTCCAAGGATAATCGACATGTTGTCGTCCTCGGGCATCTCAAGAATAACAAAGTCTGTTAAGAGAGTAACATTTGCAACCACAATAGGAACATCCTCACAAATTCCAATAGGTATAGCAGTGGATTTATTAGCCATTTGCAAAGATATTTCAGTAGGTGTGAGCTTATTCAAATCAAGTCTTTTATAGCAACCCATTGTTCTTAGAAGGCTTACGCGGAAAAGGCATGGGTTTTTGAACCCATTGTTCTCTTTCTTTACCATGTTTTCTAGCAACAAAGTATCTCTTATCATAGTGTTTATTCTTAGGAAGTGGGTTATCAAGATCAACAGCAGGTTCTATTTCTATATCATTATTATTTTCCTTATGATTGTCTGGTGGAGCATCATCATGATCGTTATCATTGTCATTATCACTAGGTGGATGTATATCACCAGATTGTGTTTCAGCATCAGAAATAGAAACATCATTATGACTCTCAGTAGGTTTTTCTATAATAGGTTCACTAGAAGCATGCAAAGTTCTATCATCTTTCTTTTTCTTTTTATTTTTAGTTGGACTAGGTGCTTCTTCATTAATTCTCTGGGAATCTTGTTCAATTATTTTAGGATGACCTTCAGGATAAAGAGGTTCCTGAGTCATTCTACCTCCTCTACTCATTACTCTAACAACATGATCATTCATGTTATCATTTATTTCAGCAAGCAAATCATTTTGTGACTTAGCAACTTGGTCTAGTTGAGTATGAACCATAGAAGCATGTTTACCTAGACCCTTAACATCATTAGCAATTCTAAACATCAAGTCTCTAAAATCGGGAAACCAACAGAGAGCCACCCGAAACACTTTTTCTGCCTTCGCAAGGCTCTGTTCTGACGGGAGGCCATCTGGAGACCTTTTTCGACACTCTATCGGAGGGGGGAAATCGACCGCGAAGGCCATCTATATCAACCTTGCTGCCTCCATGATGATGCGTGAGTAGTCCACCATAGACCTACGGGTCCATAGCTAGTACCTATATGGCTTCTTCTCTCTTTGATCTTCAATACCATGTTCACCGCGATTCCCGTGGTGATCTATCCGATGTAATCTTCTTTTGCGGTGTGTTTGTTGGGATCCGATGAATTGTGGGTTTATGATCAGATTATTCATTGAAAGTAATTGAGTCTTTTCTGAATTCTACTATGCCGATTGTTATAGCTTCGTATTTCTCTCTAATCTATCAGTTTGGTTTGGCCAACTAGATTGATTTATCTTCAGTGGGAGTGGTGCGTTGTAATGGGTTCAATCTTGCGGTGCTCTATATCCCAGTGATAGAACGGGACAAGACACATATTTGTATTCTTGCCATTAAGGATAAAATGACGGGATCTGAACATATTGCTTGCCTTATTTTGTCTACATCATGTCACCTTGCTCCAAGCATTACTCTGCTTGTCATGAACTTAATACCATAGATGCAAGCAGGAGTCGGTCGATTGGTGGAGTAGTAGTAGTAGATGCAGAATCATTTCGGTCTACTTGTTTATGGACGTGATGCCTATATACATGATCATTGCCGTGAATAACATGTCATAACTATGCACAATTCTGTCAATTGCCCAACAGTAATTTGTCTACCCACCGTATGCTATTTTTGAGATAGAAGCCTCTAGAGAACACTATGGCCCCCGGGTGTCGGGACCCCGATCCTAAGCCATATGAATCCAGCCTCTAACATGTCACACCACTTTGCGGCCTCACGCACGGTAACGCACGGCTGCCACCTTACCTTGGCCGGGACCGTTTGCGCCTTTTGGCTCACGGATATGAACATGTCACTAGCATTCACACGTCAAAGAACCCGGGTCGACATGACTAGTCGTAGAACCCAAGTGGCACATCCGTACAGGGATAGGCATACGTAACCCAACAATGCAGGTGTCGGTCTCAGTGTGTGTAGACGAGTCATAGCAAGCTACACGAACTCCATTACGCCGTGGGACATAAATGTCATCAACTGCACGTAGACGAGTCATAGCAGGCTACATGGACTCCATTACACTACGAGACATTTCCTCGAAGGGACACACACAGCAGCAAAGAAGGATACACGCCGGTCAATCAATGTGTCCGGAGCAGTAGCAAGCTACCAAGGCTCAGTGGAAGCACAAAGAGGGATTTCCCCATAAAGAGTACTACTAAAGGCACACAACTAGGTGTTGAATCCCACACATACCAATGCATTTCAAACATACACGCAATATGCACGATATGCGTAGATACAACATGGCATCACAACATAACTCTATGACTCAAGTATTCATTAATGACTCATAAGAGCCAACATAGTGTGATATTACAAACAGGGGTCACATGACCCAACACTCAAGTCATACAATCAACAAGCGGAAGCAAAACATGTCTGGGTACATACATTTACTAAAAGTGGCTGGAGGAGCCTGAAAAGATACAACGACCCTACCAAAGGAACCAGACCTCTGTCTGGGATTCCCAAGCTAATCCGGTCAACATCGAACTTCACGTCGTAAGAATCACTAACGAGACTGACGTCTCCTCTGCAAAAACATAAATTAAGCAACCGTGAGTACAAAGGTACTCAGCAAGACTTACATCAGAACTATCTACATATGCATCAGTATCAATGAATGGGGTTGTGGAGTTTATTGCAGCAAGCCAGCTTTGACTCTTGGCTAACCTATACTACGACTACAAGTACTTTCTTTGAGGTGGGATAGCGCACACGAGTCCACATATTCACCAACTCAATACACCACTATGGATCCACTCCCGTCTCCCTACGAGGAGGCCGTCCATAGCACTCACGCTTATCTTGCGCATTTTAGAGTGTCCATTTCAAATTGTCTATGAACCACATAAGTTCTCCAAGTAGTCCATATCCGAGGACGCGGCTATTCGAACAGATTGATAACCCTGCAGGGGTGTACTTCTTCACACATGCTTCCGCCACTTATCGCCATGTGCACGTAAAAAGGCACCTCGACAACCTTCAAGCGGAAGCCCAGCGAGGGAGTCGGCCACGACCGTCAATCACACAAGACCCTAGTCCAGGTTTATCGCCTATTTGAGACTGAACCCGCACGGAAGTCCGGCCGAAGTTTTCGCTATGGCCTCAAACGATGTGCGCAGGGTTCCCAAGCCCACCGTTCGGGTGCCACTTGGTACACCGTGCCACTGTGTCTATACCGCATCACAGCCCACCCCGTCGGGCAGCACTATGCACAGCCGCCAACACTTTTCCTACAAACACCAGAAACTAGTTGCAACTCCTGGACAGAAATCTAGGCAATTAATAAGTCGAGCGGGGTCATATTTCAGGGCCCAACGTGTGGTAGTAACTGTCTTGGATCACATACACAGAAATCAGTTCTTAAGGACGGTCCCAATGAGACAATCCGCCATGTACTCCTACATGGCCTCTCATCGCTACCTTTACCAAATCGTGTTCACACACTTAGCTCTCACACAGTAGAACATGAACACTGCCGTTCCGATTCATCGCCCAGATGGATCAGACCCGACACGACACGACTCTAAGCATAGCAGGCACAGTAAGTAAGCAAGCATGGATGAGTAGGCACATCAAGGCTCAAACAGTTGCTACTCATGCTTAGTGGTTTCAACTATTTACTGTGACAAAGACAGGTCATGCAAAGGAATGGGTTCAACTACCGAGAACGGGTAATAGTTGAATCGTAATTGTCCTAATGCAGTATAAGAGAGCAGGAGCGAGAGAGTAGGATATTATCGGGATGCTCAAGGAGGGGTTGCTTGCCTGACAGTTCTGAAGATAGAAGATCTCTTCATCAGTGTCAACGATCATAACGTCGAAACAACGTCTACCGAGGAAGATCAAACACCGGCAAACAAGAAGGAACAACATTCAATTTATGCAATGCACAATCATGATGTATGATATGTCAAGTTAAGGTACTGAATAGACCTATAGGAATAATTAACCAAGTTAATTGAAGTGGGATTCAAACAAGTTTGAATTCCAACTCCAAATGATATTTCATATATTGCCCTAATCATAAAATGTCCTACTTGGTGATGTTAACTTGTTCAGACATGCATGATCATGGCATAAATAGATTCATTGGATTTTTCTGATCATTTTTCATATATAAATTATTTTCATCTGAGTTATAGATTATTTTCTATGATTTTTAGAAGTTTTAAACATTTTCTGTAATTGACATAATCATTTCTTGGATTATTTTAATTCCAGAATTACTTTACTGCATCAGCATGATGTCAAGGTGATGTCAGTAGGTCAACTGGGCTGGTCCAGGTCAAACCTGACCAGTGGGACCCATTGGTCAGTGACTCAGTCACTAACAGGGTTTAGTTTAACTCTTAACACTAATTAGCACGGTCGGGCCCACTAGTCACTGGCCCATTAGACTGATTAATTTAGTTTATTAAATTAGTGCCTAAACTAAACCTAACCAGAGTCTGGCCCCACCTGTCACTGACCCTAGGAGGTCAAACCTCCGGTCAGCGGGGTCAAACCCGCCGGAGTTGAGTCGCCGGCAGCATCAGGCGCGGCGGAGGGGGTCGGAATTCCTCCTACGGCGACCATTTCGACGGCGGATGGCACCTACGTGCAGCTGACGCTTCCGCGCGTCGAATGGTGCAAAGGGGGCAAGCTAAAATGGCCAGGATACTCGCCGGCGTCGAGCCTTGCGGCTGCCGGAGCTCGGGCGAGCTCGGGATCGACGACGTGACAGGTGGATCGCACAGCTGAAGGCATCTACGTGCTCTACGCATGCGTACAAACTTGTTGGACTCAGCGGTGTGGCCAACGGTCACCGGGGTGGCTCCCGACGACGAGCTCGTGCGGCGGCGCTCCTCGGGCTCGCACCGATTCAGTGCCTAGAGCTCGAAATCGAGCGTGTGAATAGGGGGGAAAGATCCGTGGCCTCACAGAGATCTCGTAGCCGTGCTCAGAGTGCTTGGGGAAGCTCTGGTTCGGCGGCGAGCTTCGAGTCTTTGCCGGCGGCCGGAGGTTGAAGAAGGAGTCGGGGTCGACGCTGTGGCGCTTCTCTGGTCGCGTGGCTCGGCGGGGAGGAGCTTCAACTCGAGGCGGAGCTCGTGAGCTAAGCAAAAGAGCGAGAGGGGCACGGTGTCTATGCGGCGACGGCGGCGAGCTTGCGGGTGCGGTCGGCCATGGCGAGCAGAGCGAGGAAGAGAGCAGGGGGGCGAATGGCGACTGGCTCGATGAGGACGGCTCTCCCGAGTCTATCCCACTCACCAGAGCGGCGGGGAGGCCAAGCAGGTAGGTGGCATGGCGCCCCTGGCCGTGCGCCGTGCTCGGTCTCTCCTCTGCCAGTGGGCAGAGGAAGAAGACGACCCTGCCCCTGGTGGGCTGGGCCTCTTCAGCAGGTAAGCCCAGGTAACCCCTTTTCCTCTTTATTTCATGTTTTCAGTTTTCTGTCATTTGTTTTATTTATTGTTTGGGCAAAATACTAAGGCAAAAACCCTGAGATAATTTATGGGCCTTAAACTAAATATTTCTAAGTCCCACAAATAATTTCAGAATATTTGGAGCCACTAAGATATTTATAGTTCTTTATTAATTAATTTTAGTAGCATTAAAGGATTATTTTAAAATGCTATAATTGTTGTGGAAAATAAAATGTCCCCTGAAATGTTGTTGCCAACATTTATTAGAAATAGTGAACATTTTAAGGGCATTTTGGATTCATTGAAAATTCACAACTGTTTGCATTGTTTGTTTAGATGAGGTGCTAGGGTTTCTGCTAATCCCCATTTCATGTTGATGAACTTTAAACATGATGCCATGATGGTTAATGCAATGACAAGCAATGACTAATCTAGGGATGTGACAACTCACCCCCACTAAACAAGAATCTCGTCCCGAGATTCAAGCGTAGGGTAAGAGGACTGAGGAACACCAGCTAGCACAATCTTCATGATCCTATTGCCCTTCTCGAAGATGTTGATTCATTGCATCATGTTGATCTTGACATTTTGCTCTTGAGATCTTCATCCAACATGACAACAAAAGAATGAAAAGCTCTACTAGAATCGACCTCCTTGAGATCGAGCAACTCATGATCAACTCATGGATTGAAACGTAAGAACGTCTCTTGAGCTGGGACACCAAACACATCGAGAGCGATGGAATGAGGCAGATGACGGAGATTTCAATTGGTAGGCAACAATTCCACGCTTAGCTAGGATGGAGCATGGGTTTCAAAGTAGCTAGGAGTTAGTTGCCCTACATACCATAGCGGGCACCTTAGGGAAGGTGTCCCATAGAATTATCCCTTAAGTGGCAAAAAGAATTACTTTTGATACAGAGATCATTGAAACTCTTTATACCAGCCTAAGGCAACTCACAAGCGATGGTTTGAAGG
Organism: Elymus sibiricus; assembly: GCA_039707655.1. Lineage (NCBI taxonomy): Eukaryota > Viridiplantae > Streptophyta > Magnoliopsida > Poales > Poaceae > Elymus > Elymus sibiricus. The sequence goes on from CM077663.1 coordinate 86,418,839, forward strand.
AATTCGAGCGAATGGCATACTCAATTTGAAAAGAAACTAGAGTTATAGGACAGCTCGGTAAACGGAAGGCACTTTCCAATTGATACCGAGGTATAACCCAATGTCTGAGCGTGCTCTCAAGAACTTGAGCATTTCCATATTCATCAAAGTTTTACCAACATCCATGCCAAGGATCCTGGCCACACCTCATACCACCTTGATGAATAGCAATGGAGGATGCAGATGCAAAGGAAGACAACACTTTCTCAGATTTCACCTTAGCTATGCCAAGGGAACAAAATCTGGATGATCGACCGAGAGACATTTAGCACTCCGCTTCTAATGTTCTCCTTGATCTTCTAGCGTAACCCAATTATAGGTCAGGTGTTATGACTAGAACATCAAGTAAAGGCCGGACTTCGGGGATTCCAAGGGTCCATGAGGAATAACTTCTAGAGCAAGTCATACAAGGTCCTCATGGGGAGGTGGCCAAGTTGCTGAATGAAGAAACTATAATAATAGGTCTGCCGGCTAGGTGTGTTGGCCACGACATCACTTTACCGGGTTACAGAGAGTCCAATATTATACTTCTTGGGTAACGTTCCAACCATTACATCTGCCTGACATTCAGATCTGGTTGGTGACGGGATGTCCCAAACTCAGCACGTCTAGAAGGGAAGTTTGCAACACAAATCGAAGAGATGACATTGCGAGATTCTCGGGAAATGAACTACGGAAGCCAACTCCAAGATATGAGCTGGATTGCAAGATGCATGCGAACACACTGTCCAAGACAATTGTGACCACATAGAAATCTTACAACAAAACACTACCGAGTTCTGGGTGGAAACCATCATTGCGGATAACGAAGCCGGGTGCAAATCCGTCTCGTACCTTCAGGAATAGCACATAACTTCTTTTCCTTAACAAGTCAATCAGTGGCTTGGTGTGCTAGGAAATACATATGGAATGGAGATGATCAGTCTATCAAACCATAGAATACTTCGCACATGCATGACAGACTTGAGATGATTCCGAAGGAGGCAAAACAACTCTTCTCAATTCACGGCGGCAACTTGCACCAAATGCACGTGAACTAAGAGTAAGTCACTTCGTTCACCAAGCATATGCTTCATGTACGAGACATGAAGATATCGCCTGTAAAGTTTCCAACACTAGTTTATGTTCATCATAAGTTATGGAAAGATAAAGATGTTGCTGATGGGCTCAACAACAATTCATCGAGACATCCATATAGATGGAAGCCCATAACTATGTGAACAAGGGCATAGCATTGGTCAGACCAGAAGGTATAATGATGTAAGCTCGAGGGATTAGCCACGAGTAAGACAAAATTGCGAGAACCCTTGGTTCCGAGTTTGATTCGACGATAGCCCATATTCAAATCAAAGGTTTGACAAGACAATGGATGCATCAGCTGATCACAAGGATCGATCGATGAAGACATCATCTATCTCCAACACACACATACGCACACGAGGATATCCCTTCTGAACGAACTAAATTAGGCAAAGATGTTATCTTCCAACTCTCCAAGTTGTTGTTTAGCTTAACCAACTAGTATCAGGGTATCCCACAGAGATTCTTGGAGAAGGGGTGGTTTATAGAAAAATCAACTTGATCACGAACTCAACAAAATGGTCAGGGAACAACCTGGTGATACTTGCGAGAGGATATTCGGAAAATTACGAACCACCGATGTGTTATTAAGCTCGAGAAGAATCTTGCTTTTCAAGGCAAGACGATATGATCAAAAGAGCGAGGGATTGATACAATCCTAACTCATTGATCAAAGAGTGCACCATGAAAGATGGACTAGGTAGCACGATCAATCTTAGAATGGTGATTCAATAACCAACACGCTAAGAATGGGATTATTGTCCATTAACTACCAAGCAACAAAGTTGCTAGGAGTATTGATTTCACACACCACGATTCACTTGTCGGTATCCTGGTTACAACAACACAGAAACCGGGGAATGAATGATGATGTCGAGAAGTATCACTACATCAAGAGTTCATAAGAGGGAGTGCAATTCTCATGACAATCTTGACATGAAGAGGGTAATACCTCAGGGTAGAACAGAACAAAAGCTGGATTGGCATTTTGATCTGCGGGATACAACTGCTTTGACCCGATCCTGGAATTGGACAAGGTACCGGAGTTTGTTTCTCCTAGTCATTCTAAGATAGAATGGCTCGAAAGACCACAAGAGTAATAAGCATCGATGAACACGAACGCACAACTACTCTTGACTATCCACTGATAGATGAAGGTCGGAATACAATTGAAGAGGGGCAACTCAAGAGAACATAATTTTCTAAGTTGTAGATGCATAGATTGAATACGTCGAACAACGTTCAACATGTTTCTTCCAGATAATCCATGCAGAAAGGAAAGAATTGCCAGGCTCACAACTATAGAATGGAGGACTCATGAAGAGCACTTTTGTTGTGATCTTTAGTTCACGAGGAACTTCTGCCATAACTGGTTCATGGTATTGGAAGAACAATGTACCACGACCTTGAAAACTATCACAAAGGTTACTAATATCCTAAAGGGGCGAGCAAATACTAACAACGGGAGTGAGCAGAATGATTCTTGGGTTCAAGAACCCAGAAATAGAATACCTACTGACTAAGTAGCATCACAGCATGCTTTCGATAACGATGGCTAGAATTATCACACTGGGAACTCAAAACACAACTAGACTGTTGGGTGGTTCACTGAGACAACATGGTTTCCTAAACACCTTTAACATATACGTTGAGGTAGTAGGGTACCTCAACACAATAATTTGTGTGCTTTGTCTGGCCAAAAGACATTGAATCGGGATGAAAGGGTTTGCAATTGCATCGGATTATTTATAAACCTTGGTTAACTCGGACAGCATAACGGCTGTACGGGCATGAAATATGAGGCAACCTGCATGAAACTGACATCAAAACAACTGAATTCTTATAGAGACATCGATCCAGGAAGACTACAACTTTGCTAAAAGTCTCCAGCATAGTAACTCGTCATCCTGATAGATAGATGAGAAGCCTAATTCTTAACCCCGTAGAATAAGGAAGAGGGTGACTCAGAATTAGAATGACACAAGGAAAGGAGTAAAAAGAGCCTTACGTTCCCTTCCACAATCAATTCCCTTATATAACTAAAGCAGTTCTAGACTCATCATCGACCAGTTTGGCTTGGTAATCCTACAGGCAGTCAAGCTCTGATACCAAAGCTGTCGGGACCCCGATCCTAAGCCATATGAATCCAGCCTGTAACATGTCACACCACTTTGCGGCCTCACACACGGTAACCCATGGCTGGCACCTTACCTTGGCCGGGACCATTTGCGCCTTTTGGCTCACGGATATGAACATGTCGCTAGCATTCACACGTCAAAGAACCCGGGTCGACATGACTAGTCGTAGAACCCAAGTGGCACATCCGTACAGGGACAGGCATACGTAACCCAACAAAGCAGGTGTCGGTCTCAGCATGTGTAGACGAGTCATAGCAAGCTACAGGGACTCCATTACGCCGTGGGACATAAATGTCATCAACTGCGCGTAGACGAGTCATAGCAGGCTACATGGACTCCATTACACTGCGAGACATTTCCCCAAAGGGACAGACACAGCAGCAAAGAAGGATACACACCGGTCAATCAATGTGTCCGGAGCAGTAGCAAGCTACCAAGGCTCGGTGGAAGCACAAAGAGGCATTTCCCCGTAAAGAGTACTACTAAAGGCACACAACTAGGTGTCGAATCCCACACATACCAATGCATTTCAAACATACACGCAATATGCACGATATGCGTAGATACAACATGGCATCACAACATAACTCTATGACTCAAGTATTCATTAATGACTCATAAGAGCCAACATAGTGTGATATTACAAACATGGGTCACATGACCCAACACTCAAGTCTTACAATCAACAAGCGGAAGCAAAACATGTCTGGGTACAGACATCTACTAAAAGTGGCTGGAGGAGCCTGAAAAGCTACAACGACCCTACCAAAGGAACCAGACCTCTGTCTGGGATTCCCAAGCTAATCTGGTCAACATCGAACTTCACGTCGTAAGAATCACTAACGAGACTGACGTCTCCTCTGCAAAAACATAAATTAAGCAACCGTGAGTACAAAGGTACTCAGCAAGACTTACATCAGAACTATCTACATATGCATCAGTATCAATGAATGGGGTTGTGGAGTTTATTGCAGCAAGCCAGCCTTGACTCTTGGCTAACCTATACTACGACTGCAAGTACTTTCTTTGAGGTGGGATAGCGCACACGAGTCCACATATTCACCAACTCAATACACCACTATGGATCTACTCCCGTCTCCCTACGAGGAGGCCGTCCATAGCACTCACGCTTATCTTGCACATTTTAGAGTATCCATGTCAAATTGTCTATGAACCACATAAGTTCTCCAAGTAGTCCATATCCGAGGACGCGGCTATTCAAACAGATTGATAACCCTGCAGGGGTGTACTTCTTCACACATGCTTCCGCCACTTATCGCCATGTGCACGTAAAAAGGCACCTCGGCAACCTTCAAGCGGAAGCCCAGCGAGGGAGTCAGCCACGACCGTCAATCACACAAGACCCTAGTCCAGGTTTATCGCCTATTTGAGACTGAACCCGCATGGAAGTCTGGCCGAAGTTTCCGCTACGGCCTCAAACGATGTGCGCAGGGTTCCCAAGCCCACCGTTCGGGTGCCACTTGGTACACCGTGCCACTGTGTCTATACCGCATCACAGCCCACCCCGTCGGGCAGCGCTATGCACGGCCGCCAACACTTTTCCTACAAACACCAGAAACTGGTTGCAACTCCTGGACAGAGATCTAGGCAATTAATAAGTCGAGCGGGGTGATACGTCTCCGTCGTATCTATAATTTTTGATTGTTTCATGCCAATATTCTACAACTTTCATATACTTTTGGCAACTTTTTATACTATTTTTGGGACTAACATATTGATCCAGTGCCCAGTGCCCAGTGCCCAGTGCCAGTTCCTGTTTGTTGCATTTTTTTGTTTCGCAGAAAATCCATATCAAACGAAGTCCAAACGGGATAAAAACTTACAGAGATTTTTTTGGAATATATGTGAATTTTGGGAAGTGGAATCAACAGAAGGCGGTGCCCGAGGGGCCCACAAGCCATAGGGGCACGCCCTGGGGGTAGGGCGCGCCAGGCTGGCTTGTGGCCACCCCATAATGCGGTTGGTGCCCTTCTTTCGCCGCAAGAAAGCTAATATCCGGATAAAAATCGTGTTAACATTTCAGCCCAATCGGAGTTACGGATCTCCGGGAATATAAGAAACAGTGAAAGGCCAGAATCTGGGAACGCAGAAACAGAAGGAAACAGAGAGAGAGATCCAATCTCGGAGGGGCTCTCGCCCCTCCGCCGCCATGGAAGCCAAGGACCAGAGGGGAAACCCTCCTCCCATCTAGGGGGAGGCCAAGGAAGAAGAAGAAGGAGGGGGGCTCTCTCCCCCTCTCTCTCGGTGGCACCGAAACGCCGCCAGGGCCATCATCGTGACGGCAATCTACACCAACAACTTCGCCGCCGTCATCACCAACTCTCTCCCCCTCTATGCAGTGGTATAACACCCCTTCTCCCTGCTGTAATCTCTACTTAAATATGGTGCTCAACGCTATATATTATTTCCCAATGATGTATGGCTATCCTATGATGTTTGAGTAGATCCGTTTTGTCCTATGGGTTGATTGATGATCATGATTGGTTTGAGTTGCATGTTTTATTATTGGTGCTGTCCTATGGTGCTCTCCGTGTCGCGCAAGCGTGAGGGATCCCCGCTGTAGGGTTTGCAATATGTTTATGATTCGCTTATGGTGGGTGGCGTGAGTGATGGAAGCACAGACCCGAGTAAGTAGGTTGTTTACGTATGGGAGTAAAGAGGACTTGATACTTAATGCTATGGTTGGGTTTTACCTTCATGATCTTTAGTAGTTGCGGATGCTTGCTAGAGTTCCAATCATAAGTGCATATGATCCAAGTAGAGAAAGTATGTTAGCTTATGCCTCTCCCTCATATAAAATTGCAATAATGATTACCGGTCTAGTTATCGATTGCCTAGGGACAAATAACTTTCTTGTGACAAAAAGCTCTCTACTAAGACTAACTTAGTTGTTTCTTTATCTAAGTAGCCCCTAGTTTTTATTTACGTGCTCTTTATTATCTTGCAAACCTATCCTATCACACCTACAAAGTACTTCTAGTTTCATACTTGTTCTAGGTAAAGCGAACGTTAAGCGTGCGTAGAGTTGTATCGGTGGTCGATAGAACTTGAGGGAATATTTGTTCTACCTTTAGCTCCTCGTTGGGTTCGACACTCTTACTTATCGGGAAAGGCTACAATTGATCCCCTATACTTGTGGGTTATCAAGACCTTTTTCTGGTGCCGTTGCCGGGGAGCAATAGCGTGGGGTGAATATTCTCGTGTGTGCTTGTTTGCTTTATCACTAAGTAGATTTTATTTGATGTTCTAAGTTGTTCTCTATCTTTAGTTATGGATATGGAACACGAAATACCAAAAAAATTAGGTGTACTTGCTACTCGTGGAGATGGGGAACCTCCTAAAACCCTCGATGCTCGTTATGTGAAAGATATTATGCACTACTTTAATAATCTTGAGAAAACCCCATTCAATTATATAATGGGAGACACATTGGACCAACGTGAATACTTTAGGGATTATCGCTTGACTCTAAAAGGGAAACTGTTATGGGATCAAATTCATATGTTGAAATGGTATGCTTGGAATCTATGCTTGAGATATGATATTACTTGTTGCTCTAGGATGAAGGCTAAACACCTTCCCTTTTCATGTAAATTTAATGATAATGAAACCTTGGCTTCTTATGCTAATGGTATATATGATTACTATGATGTGGAACAAATAGAAGAGTTTGTTGCTTTTAAGGGTGCTTATGAAATTGAAGCTTTGTTTGAAAAGTATGAAGATTATGATGATGTTGTTTACCGATCTCAAAATTTTGCTATGCTTCATTATTGTTATGACAATTATGAATATAATGCCGGTATTAATGCTTTTATTGAGAAAGTCTCCGTTGTCCAAGAAGAGACTAATATTTTGCAGGAAACTATGGAAGAAGAAATTCCTGACACTGTGAGCTCATTAGATGAAAAAGATGACGATGAGAGCGAAGAACAAAAGGAGGAAGAGCGGATTAGCTACCCGTGCCCACCTTCTAATGAGAGTAACTCTTCAACTCATACATTGTTTAATTTCCCTTCGTGCTTACCGAAGGATGAATGCTATGATGATTGCTATGATCCCTTGGATTCTTTTGAAATATCCCTTTTTGATGAACTTGATGCTTGCTATGCTTGTGGCCATGATGCCAATATGAATGATGCTTATGGAGATGAACTTGCTATAGTTCCTTATGTTAAACGTGAAATTGTTACTATTGCACCCACACATGATAGTCCTATTATATTTTTTAATTCTCCCAACTACACTATATCGGAGAAGTTTGCACTTATTAAGGATTATATTGATGGGTTGCGTTCTACTATTGCACATGATGATTTTGATAGATATAATATGCATGTGCTTGCTGCTCCTACTTGCAATTATTATGAGACAGGAACAACATCTCCACCTCTCTATGTTTCCAATACGATAAAATTGCAAGAAACTGCTTATGCTATGTATTGGCCTTTACTTGATGTGCATGAATTGTTCTTTTATGATATGCCAATGCATAGGAAGAGAGTTAGACTTATTTGTTGCATGATATATGTTACTTTGTGCTCACTACTAAATTACAAATCATTGTTAATTAAAATTGGCTTTGATATACCTTGGGATCCGGGTGGATCCATTACTTGAGCACTTTAGGCCTAGCTTAATGGCTTTAAAGAAAGCGCTGCCAGGGAGACAACCCAGAAGTTTTAGAGAGTCATTTTATTCTGTTGTGTGATTTTATATAGTTTAAAAAACAAAAAAATAAAGAGGAGAACCTAAAACTTTTTCAAAAAGAAAAGTGAAAGTGAGAGGGACGAGCATTGTGAAAGTGGGAGCTAGCCATGAACTTTGTTCATGCCCATGGAAACCTTGTGAATCTTAATTACAGAAACTTTTCAACAAAAATAATTATCCCCTTGTATAAATCCATTGTATTATAAAAATAATGTGCCAAGATTTGCCTTTAGGATGATTAGATTGCTTGTTTGGTGTGTGCAGTGCAAAAACAGAAACTTTGGCTGTAGGGCGTGAATTTACAGTTTTTACTGGAATTTCAAAAGTTTCTGATATTTTTACACAGTACTGCTATGCAAATTTTTTATTTTTTCCTAATTTTTCAGAATTTTTAGAGTTACAGAAATATAGTAAATGTTCAGATTGCTACAGACTGTCCTGTTTAAGACAGATTCTGTTTTTGATGCATTGTTTTGCTCGTTTTGATGAAACTATCGATTGTATCGGTGGTATAAGCCATGGAAAAGTTATAATACAGTAGCTACAATGCAAAAATAAAATGTGAATGGGTTTGCAACAGTACTTAAAGTGGTAATTTGCTTTATTATACTAACGGATCTCACGAGGGTTTTGTTAAGTTTTGTGTGATTGAAGTTTTCAAGTTTTGGGTGAGATCACGATGGATGAAGGAATAAGGAGTGGAAAGAGACTAAGCTTGGGGATGCCCGAGGCACCCCAAGGTAATATTCTAGGACTCCCAAGAAACTAAGCTTGGGGATGCCCCAGAAGGCATCCCCTCTTTCTTCTAACAACCATTGGTAATTTTACTTGGAGCTATATTTTTATTCGTCACATGATATGCGTAAATCTTGGAGCGTCGTGTGTTTTTTCTTTTTCTTTTAATAATGCACCATGCTGGTATGAGAAAGTCCTTGGTTGATTTATAGAAGGCTCTTTGCACCTCACTTATATCTTTTGAGTATGGCTTTATAGAATGCTTCATGTGCTTCACTTATATCATTTGAAGTTTTGATTGCCTGTTTCTCTACACATAGAAAACCACCATTTGTAGAATGCTCTTTTGCTTCACTTATATTTGTTAGAGCGTGGGCATATCTTTTGTAGAAAGAATTAAACTCTCGTGCTTCACTTATATCTATTTAGAGAGTTAACAGGAGTTGGTCATTCACATGGTTAGTCATAAAATCCTACATAAAACTTGTAGATCACTGAATATGATATGTTTGATTCCTTGCAATAGTTTTGAGATATAAAGATGGTGATATGAGAGTCATGCTAGTGAGTAATTGTGGATTGGTAGAAATACTTGTGTTAAAGTTTGTGATTCTCGTAGCATGCACGTATGGTGAACCGTTATGTAACGAAGTCGGAGCATGATTTGTTTAATGATTGTCATCCTTTGTGTGAGGGTTGGGAGCACGCGATGGTTAACTCCTACCAACCTCTCCCCTAGGAGCATGCGTCTAATACTTTGCTTCGATAACTAATAGACTTTTGCAATAAGTATGTGAGTTCTTTATGACTAATGTTGAGTCCATGGATTATACGCACTCTCACCCTTCCACCTTTGCTAGCCTCTCTAGTACCGCGCAACTTTCGCCGGTGCATTAAACCCACCATATACCCTTCCTCAAAACAGCCACCATACCTACCTATTATGGCATTCCCATAGCCATTCCGAGATATATTGCCATGCAACTCCCACCGTTCCGTTTTTCATGACACGCACCATCATTTTCATATTGCTTTGCATGATCGTAAGATAGCTAGCATGATATTTTCATGGCTTGTCCGTTTTTTGATGTCATTTGCTAGGCTAGATCGTTGCACATCCCGGTACACCACCGAAAGCATTCATATAGAGTCATATTTTGTTCTAGGTATCGAGTTGTAATTCTTGAGTTGTAAGTAAATAAAAGTGTGATGATCTTCATTATTAGAGCATTGTCCCGTGAGAGAAAAGGATGATGGAAGCTATGATTCCCTCACAAGTTGGGATGAGTCTCCGGACTTTACAAATAATAAAAGAGGCCAATGAAGCCCAAATAAAAAAAAGAGGCCAAAGATGCCCACCAAAAAAGTGAGAGAAAGAGAGAAGGGACAATGCTACTATCTTTTTCCACACTTGTGCTTCAAAGTAGCACCATCATATTCATGATAGAGAGTCTCCTATTTTGTCACTTTCATATAACTAGTGGAATTTTTCATCATTATGCACAACCACTTAGTTTCTTTTTGAGCTTTCATACACTTATAGCTCCAGTGCATCCGTTGCATGGCAATCCCTACTCACTCACATTGATATCTATTGGTGGGCATCTCCATAGCCCGTTGATACGCCTAGTTGATCTGAGACTATCTTCTCCTTTTCCTCACAACCTGCATCATATTCTATTCCACCTATAGTGCTATATCCATGGATCACGCTCATGTATTGCGTAAGAGTTGAAAAGGTTTGATAACATAAAAGGTGTGAAACAATTGCTTGACTTGTCATCGGGGTTGTGCATGATTTAAATACTTTGTGTGGGGAAGATGGAGCATAGCCAGACCATATGATTTTGTAGGGATAGCTTTCTGAGGCCATGTTATTTCGAAAGGACACAATTGCCTTGTTAGTATGCTTGAAGTATTACTATTTTCATGTCAATATTAAACTATTTCTTTGAATCACTCGTGTCTTAATATTCATGCCATGATTAGATTATATGATCAAGATTATGCTAGCTAGCATTCCACATCAAAAATTGTCTTTTTTATCATTTACCTACTCGAGGACGAGCAGGAATTAAGCTTGGGGATGCTGATACGTCTTCGTCGTATCTATAATTTTTGATTGTTTCATGCCAATATTCTACAACTTTCATATACTTTTGGCAACTTTTTATACTATTTTTGGGACTAACATATTGATCCAGTGCCCAGTGCCAGTTCCTGTTTGTTGCATGTTTTTTGTTTCGCAGAAAATCCATATCCAACGAAGTCCAAACGGGATAAAAACTTACGGAGATTTTTTTTGGAATATATGTGAATTTTGGGAAGTGGAATCAACAAAAGGCGATGCCCGAGGGGCCCACAAGCCATAGGGGGGCGCCCTGGGGGGTAGGGCGTGCCAGGCTGGCTTGTGGCCACCCCGTAAGGCGGTTGGTGCCCTTCTTTCACCGCAAGAAATCTAATATCCGGATAAAAATAGTGTTAAAATTTCAGCCCAATCGGAGTTACGGATCTCCGGGAATATAAACAACGGTGAAAGGCCAGAATCTGGGAACGCAGAAACAGAAGGAAACAGAGAGAGATATCCAATCTCGGAGGGGCTCTCGCCCCTCCGCCGCCATGGAAGCCAAGGACCAGAGGGGAAACCCTCCTCCCATCTAGGGGGGAGGCCAAGGAAGAAGAAGAAGGAGGGGGGCTCTCTCCCCCTCTCTCCCGGTGGCACCGGAACGCCGACGGGGCCATCATCGTGACGGCGATCTACACCAACAATTTCGCCGCCGTCATCACCAACTCTCTCCCCCTCTATGCAGCGGTGTAACACCCCTTCTCCCCGCTGTAATCTCTACTTAAACATGGTGCTCAACGCTATATATTATTTCCCAATGATGTATGGCTATCCTATGATGTTTGAGTAGATCCATTTTGTCCTATGGGTTGATTGATGATCATGATTGGTTTGAGTTGCATGTTTTATTATTGGTGCTGTCCTATGGTGCTCTCCGTGTCGCGCAAGCGTGATGGATCCCCGCTGTAGGGTTTGCAATATGTTTATGATTCGCTTATGGTGGGTGGCGTGAGTGACGGAAGCACAGACCCGAGTAAGTAGGTTGTTTACGTATGGGAGTAAAGAGGACTTGATACTTAATGCTATGGTTGGGTTTTACCTTAATGATCTTTAGTAGTTGCGGATGCTTGCTAGAGTTCCAATCATAAGTGCATATGATCCAAGTAGAGAAAGTATGTTAGCTTATGCCTCTCCCTCATATAAAATTGCAATAATGATTACCGGTCTAGTTATCGATTGCCTAGGGACAAATAACTTTCTTGTGACAAAAAGCTCTCTACTAAGACTAACTTAGTTGTTTCTTTATCTAAGCAGCCCCTAGTTTTTATTTACGTGCTCTTTATTATCTTGCAAACCTATCCTATCACACCTACAAAGTACTTCTAGTTTCATACTTGTTCTAGGTAAAGCGAACGTTAAGCGTGCGTAGAGTTGTATCGGTGGTCGATAGAACTTGAGGGAATATTTGTTCTACCTTTAGCTCCTCGTTGGGTTCGACACTCTTACTTATCGAGAAAGGCTACAATTGATCCCCTATACTTGTGGGTTATCACGGGGTCATATTTCAGGGCCCAACGTGTGGTAGTAACAGTCTTGGATCACATACACAGAACTCAGTTCTTAAGGACGGTCCCAATGAGACAATCCGCCATGTACTCCTACATGGCCTCTCATCGCTACCTTTACCAAATCGTGTTCACACACTTAGCTCTCACACAGTAGAACATGAACACTGCCATTCTGATTCATCGCCCAGATGGATCAGACCCGACACGACATGACTCTAAGCATAGCAGGCACAGTAAGTAAGCAAGCATGGAGGAGTAGGCACATCAAGGATCAAACAGTTGCTACTCATGCTAAGTGGTTTTCACTATTTACTGTGACAAAGACAGGTCATGCAAAGGAATGGGTTCAACTACCGAGAACAGGTAACAGTTGAATCGTTATTGTCCTAATGCAGTATAAGAGAGCAGAAGCGAGAGAGTAGGATATTATCGGGATGCTCAAGGAGGGGTTGCTTGCCTGACAGTTCTGAAGATAGAAGATCTCTTCATCAGTGTCAACAATCATAACGTCGGAACAACGTCTACCGAGGAAGATCAAACACCGGCAAACAAGAAGGAACAACATTCAATTTATGCAATGCACAATCATGATGTATTATATGTCAAGTTAAGGTACTGAATTGACCTATAGGAATAATTAACCAAGTTAATTGAAGTGGGATTCAAACAAGTTTGAATTCCAACTCCAAATGATATTTCATATATTGCCCTAATCATAAAATGCCCTACTTGGTGATGTTAACTTGTTCAGACATGCATGATCATGGCATAAACAGATTCATTGGATTTTTCTGATCATTTTTCATATATAAATTATTTTCACCCGAGTTATAGATTATTTTCTATGATTTTTAGAAGTTTTAAACATTTTCTGTAATTGAAATAATCATTTCTTGGATTATTTTAATTCCAGAATTACTTTACTGCATCAGCATGACGTCAAGGTGATGTCAGCAGGTCAACTGGGCTGGTCCAGGTCAAACCTGACCAGTGGGACCCATTGGTCAGTGACTCAGTCACTAACAGGGTTTAGTTTAACTCTTAACACTAATTAGCACGGCCAGGCCCACTAGTCAGTGGCCCATTAGACTCATTAATTTAGTTTATTAAATTAGTGCCTAAACTAAACCTAACCAGAGTCTGGCCCCACCTGTCACTGACCCTAGGAGGTCAAACCTCCGGTCAGCGGGGTCAAACCCGCCGGAGTTGAGTCGCCGGCAGCATCAGGCGCGGCGGAGGGGGTCAGAATCCCTCCTACGGCGACCATTTCGACGGCGGATGGCACCTACGTGCAGCTGACGCTTCCGTGCGTCGAATGGTGCCAAGGAGGCAAGCTAAAATGGTCGGGATACTCGCCGGCGTCGAGCCTTGCGGCTGCCGGAGCTCGGGCGAGCTCGGGATCGACGACGCGACAGGTGGATCGCACAGCTGAAGGCATCTACGTGCTCTACGCGTGCGTACGAACTTGTTGGCCTCAGCAGCGTGGCCAACGGTCACCGGAGTGGCTCCCGACGACGAGCTCGTGCGGCAGCGCTCCTCGGGCTCGCACCGATTCGGTGCCTAGAGCTCGAAATCGAGCGTGTGAATAGGGGGGAAAGATCCATGGCCTCACAGAGATCTCGTAGCCGTGCTCGGAGTGCTTGGGGAAGCTCTAGTTCGGCGGCGAGCTTCGAGTCTTTGCCGGCGGCCGGAGGTTGAAGAAGGAGTCGGGGTCGACGCTGTGGCGCTTCTCTGGTCGCATGGCTCGGCGGGGAGGAGCTTCAACTCGAGGCGGAGCTCGTGAGCTAAGCAAAAGAGCGAGAGGGGCACGGTGTCTATGCGGCGATGGCGGCGAGCTTGCGGGTGCGGTCGGCCATGGTGAGCAGAGCGAGGAAGAGAGCAGGGGGGCGAATGGCGGCTGGCTCGATGAGGACGGCTCTCCCGAGCCTATCCCACTCACCAGAGCGGCGGGGAGGCCAAGCAGGCAGGTGGCATGGCGCCCCTGGCCGTGCGCCGTGCTCGGTCTCTCCTGTGCCAGTGGGCAGAGGAAGAAGACAACCCTGCCCCTGGTGGGTGATGACCCACAAGTATAGGGGATCTATCGTAGTCCTTTCGATAAGTAAGAGTGTCGAACCCAACGAGGAGCAGAAGGAAATGACAAGCGGTTTTCAGTAAGGTATTCTCTGCAAGCACTGAAATTTTCGGTAACAGATAGTTTTGTGATAAGATTATTCGTAACGGATAGCAAGTAACAAATGTAAAAAAGGTGCAGCAAGGTGGCCCAATCCTTTTTGTAGCAAAGGACAAGCCTGGACAAACTCTTATATAAAGCAAAGCGCTCCTGAGGACACATGGGAATTTCCGTCAAGCTAGTTTTCATCATGCTCATATGATTCGCGTTCGTTACTTTGATAATTTGATATGTGGGTGGACCGGTGCTTGGGTGCTGTCCTTACTTGGACAAGCCTCCCACTTATGATTAACCTCTCTCGCAAGCATCCGCAACTACAAAAGAAGAATTAAGATAAATCTAACCATAGCATGAAACATATGGATCCAAATCAGCCCCTTACGAAGCAATGCATAAACTAGGGTTTAAGCTTCTGTCACTCTAGCAACCCATCATCTACTTATTACTTCCCAATGTTGGGGAACGTTGCACGGGAAACAAAAATTTTCCTACGCACACACAAGATCTATCCATGGTGATGAGCATCTATGAGAGGGAGAGTGAATCTACATACCCTTGTAGATCGCTAAGCGGAAGCGTTAAGAAACGCGGTTGATGTAGTCGAACGTCTCCGCGATCCAAATCGCAAGTCGTCCCTCGATCCGATCACGAACTAGTACCGAACGGATGGCACCTCCGCGTTCAACACACGTACGGCTTGATGACGCCTTCACCTCCTCGATCCAGCGAGCGATGATGAAGTAGTAGATGAGTTCCGGCAGCACGACGGCGTGGTGATGGTGGTGAGGAACAATCTCTGCAGGGCTTCGCCAAGCACTACGGAGATTATGACGGGAGAACTAGAGGGTTAGGGTTGCCGACACACGGCTTGGGAAATCTTGATCTATCCCGTGTGCTAGCCCTGCCCCTCTATTTATATGTTGAGCCTTGGGGTCTAAACTTGGAGTAAAAGCCTCCTCCAGGTCGATTTTGCCCGCACAAGGTCGGTTTGGCCCGCAGGGAAAGAGTCCAACTCGGATCCCTGCAGTACCGCGCACAAGCGGTAGTACCGCTCACGAGCGGTAGTACCGCTTCACACAAGCGGTAGTACCGCTTACGCGGTAGTACTGCCTTACCAGCGGTAGTACCGCTTAAGGCAGCAGCAAAACTTCCTTTTGCACTTTCCAATACCTCGTGGGCTTTACCCCTTTGGCCCATATAAAGTGTTGCTGCACCCGAACACTTCAGTAAACACCCGGAACCCCTTCCGGTGAATTCCGGAACCCTTCCGAAGATCAAAACACTATTATCGCATATATTAATCTTTACCTCCGGACTCTTCCGGAGATCCTCGTCATGTACGGGATCTTATCCGGGACTCCGAACAACCTTCGGTCACCAACAAAATAACTCAACTATACTAATCGTCACCAAACGTTAAGTGTGTAGACCCTACGGGTTCGAGAACTATGTAGACATGAACGAGACACCTCTACGATCAATAACCAATAGCGGGACCTGGATGCCCATATTGGCTCCTACATATTCTACGAAGATCTTTATCGGTCGAACCTCTATGTCAAGGATTTAGTTAATCCCGTATGCTGTTCCCTTTGTTCTTCAGTATGTTACTTGCCCGAGATTCGATCGTCGGTATCTCTATACCTAGTTCAATCTCGTTACCGGCAAGTCTCTTTACTCGTTCCGTAATACAAGATCTCGTGGCTAACACTTTAGTCACATTGCTTGCAAGGCTCATTGTGATGTTGTATTACCGAGTGGGCCCTGAGATACCTCTCTGTCACACGGAGTAACAAATCCCAGTCTTGATCCATGCCAACCCAACAGACATCCTCGGAGATACCTGTAGAGCACCTTTATAGTCACCCAGTTACGTTGCGACGTTTGATACACACAAGGTACTCCTCCGATGTCAGGGAGTTGCATGATCTCATGGTCATAGGAACAGATACTTGACATGCATAAAAACAATAGCAATAAACTGACACGATCACATGCTACGTTTATAGTTTGGGTCTTGTCCATCACATCATTCTCCTAATGATGTGATCCCGTTATCAAATGACATCTCATGTCCATGGCTAGGAAACCTTAACCATCTTTGATCAACGAGCTAGTTAACTAGAGGCTTACTAGGGACACAGTGTTGTCTATGTACCCACACATGTATTTGAGTTTCCAATCAATACAATTATAGCATGGATAATAAACGATTATCATGAACAAGGAAATATAATAATAACCAATTTATTATTGCCTCTAGGGCATATTTCCAACAGTCTCCCACTTGCACTAGAGTCAATAATCTAGTTCACATCACTATGTGATTTACATTGTAATGAATCGAACACCCATGCAGTTCTGGTGTTGTTCATGTTTAGCCCTTGGAAGAGGTTTAGTCATCGGATCTGCAACATTCAGATCCGTGTGTACTTTGCAAATATTTATGTCGTCCTCCTTGATGTAATCGCGGATGGAATTGAAACGTCGCTTTATGTGTCTGGTCCTCTTGTGAAATCTTGGTTCCTTGGCTAGAGCAATGGCACCAGTATTATCACAAAACAGAGTCATTGGGTTAAGCGCACTAGACACTACTCCAAGATCTATCATGAACTCCTTCATCCAGACACCTTCCTTCGCCGCCTCCGAGGCTGCGATGTACTCCACTTCGCATGTAGAATCAGCTACCACGCTTTGCTTGGAACTGCACCAGCTAACCGCACCCCCATTAAGAATAAATACGTATCCGGTTTGTGACTTAGAATCATCCGGATCAGTGTCAAAGCTTGCATCGACGTAACCCTTTACGACGAGCTCTTGATCACCTCCATAAATGAGAAACATGTCCTTAGTCCTTTTCAGGTACTTCAGGATATTCTTGACCGCCGTCCAGTGTTCCATTCCTGGATCACTTTGAAACCTTCCGACCATACTTATGGCAAGGCTGACATCGGGTCTTGTGCACAGCATTGCATACATGATAGAGCCTATGGCTGAAGCATAGGGGATGACACTCATCTTTTCTCTATCTTCTGCAGTCACTGGGCATTGAGTCTTACTCAACTTCACACCTTGCAAAACAGGCAAGAACCCCTTCTTGGACTGATCCATTTTGAACTTCTTCAAAATCTTATCAAGGTATGTGCTTTGTGAAAGTCCTATTAAGCGTCTCGATCTATCTCTATAGATCTTGATGCCTAATATGAAAGCAGCTTCTCCTAGGTCCTTCATTGAAAAACTCTTGTTCAAATATTCCTTCACGCTTTCCAACACTTCTATATTGTTTCCAATCAGTAATATGTCATCCACATATAATATTAGAAATGCTATAGAGCTCCCACTCACTTTCTTGTAAATACAAGCTTCTCCGTAAACTTGTATAAACTCGAACGCTTTGATCACCTCATCAAAGCGAAGATTCCAACTCCGAGATGCTTGCACCAGTCCATAAATGGATCGCTGGAGTTTGCAAACTTTGTCAGCATTCTCTGGATTGACAAAACCTTCTGGTTGCATCATATACAACTCTTCCTTAAGGAAACCGTTAAGGAACGCTGTTTTGACATCCATCTGCCAAATTTCATAATCGAAAAAGGCAGCTATTGCTAACATGATTCTGACGGACTTAAGCATCGCTACGGGTGAGAAGGTCTCATCGTAGTCAACTCCTTGAACTTGTGAAAAACCCTTTGCCACAAGTCGAGCTTTATAGACGGTGACATTACCGTCCGCGTCCGTCTTCCTCTTAAAGATCCATTTGTTCTGAATGGCCTTACGCCCTTCAGGTAATACTTCCAAAGTCCACACTTTCTTTTCATACATGGATCCCATCTCGGATTTCATGGCCTCTAACCACTTCTCGGAATCCGGGCCCATCATCGCTTCTCCATAGCTCGTAGGTTCATCGTTGTCCAACAACATGACCTCTAAGACAGGGTTGCCGTACCACTCAGGAGCAGTACGTGTCCTTGTCGACCTACGAGGTTCGATAGCAACTTGATCCAAAGCTTCATGATCATCATCATTAACTTCCTCTTCAGCTGATGTAGGCTCTACAGAAACATCTTTCTGCGCTGCGCTACTTTCAGGTTGACGTAAAGGTTCAACAACCTCATCAAGTTCTATCTTCCTCCCACTCAATTCTTTCGAGAGAAACTCTTTCTCAAGAAATGTTCCGTTTTTAGCGACAAACACTTTGCCTTCGGATCTGAGGTAGAAGGTATACCCAACTGTCTCTTTTGGGTATCCTATGAAGACACATTTCTCCGCTTTGGGTTCCAGCTTTTCAGGCTGAAGCTTTTTGACATAAGCATCACATCCCCAAACTTTAAGAAACGACAGCTTTGGCTTCTTGCCAAACCAAAGTTCATATGGCGTCGTCTCAACGGATTTCGATGGTGCCCTATTTAAAGTGAATGCAGCTGTCTCTAATGCATAACCCCAAAACGATAGTGGCAAATCGGCAAGAGACATCATAGATCGCACCATATCCAATAAGGTTCGATTACGACGTTTGGACACACCATTACGCTGTGGTGTTCCAGGCGGTGTTAGTTGTGAAACAATTCCACATTGTCTTAAGTGACTGCCAAACTCATAACTCAGATATTCTCCTCCTCGATCAGATCGTAGGAATTTAATCTTCTTGTTACGATGATTCTCAACTTCACTCTGAAATTGTTTGAACTTTTCAAATGTTTCAGACTTGTGTTTCATTAAGTAAATATACCCATATCTACTTAAGTCATCAGTGAAGGTGAGAAAGTAACGATAACCACCGCGCGCCTCAATACTCATCGGACCGCACACATCAGTATGTATGATTTCCAACAAGTCACTTGCCCGTTCCATTGTTCCAAAGAACAGCGTTTTAGTCATCTTGCCCATGAGGCATGGCTCACATGTGTCAAGTGATTCAAAATCAAGTGACTCCAAAAGTCCATCAGCATGGAGCTTCCTCATGCGTTTTACGCCAATATGACCTAAACGGTAGTGCCACAAGAAAGTGGTATTATCATTATCAATTCTACATCTTTTGGCATCAATGTTATGAACATGTGTATCATTACTATCGAGATTCAATAAGAATAAACCTCTCACATCGGGTGCATGACCATAAAAGATATTACTCATATAAATAGAACAACCATTATTCTTTGATTTAAATGAGTAACCGTCTCGCAATAAACAAGATCCAGATATAATGTTCATGCTTAACGCAGGCACCAAATAACATTTATTCAGGTTCATCACTAATCCCGATGGTAATCGAAGAGCGAGCGTGCCGACGGCGATCACATCAACCTTGGAACCATTTCCCATGCGCATCGTCACTTCGTCCTTTGCCAGCCTCCGTCTATTCCGCAATTCCTGTTTTGAGTTGCAAATATGAGCAACCGCACCGGTATCAAATACCTAGGCACTACAACGAGAGTTGGTAAGGTACACATCAATAACATGTATATCATATATACCTTGTTTGTTGTTGGCCGCCTTCTTGTCAGCCAAATACTTGGGGCAGTTCCGCTTCCAGTGTCCAGTTCCCTTGCAATGAAAGCACACAGTTTCTGGTTTGGGTCCAGCCTTGGGTTTCTTCACGGGAGGAGCAACTGCTTTGCCACTCTTCTTGGAGTTACCCTTCTTACCCTTGCCATTTTTCTTGAAACTAGTGGTTTTATTGACCATCAACACTTGATGCTCCTTCTGAATTTCAGACTCAGCGTCTTTCAGCATCGCAAACAGCTCGGCGACTGACTTGTTCATCCCGTGCATGTTATAGTTCAACACGAAGCTCTTGTAGCTAGGTGGCAATGATTGAAGAACTCTGTCAGTGATAGCCTCTGGCGGAAGGGGCATCCCTAATTCAGCCAGACGGGTGGAGTACCCAGACATTCTGAGTACGTGATCACTGGTAGACCCGTTCTCCTCCATCTTGCAAGCATAGAACTTATCGGAGATCTCATATCTCTCGATCCGGGCATTCTTCTGAAAGATAAACTTCAACTCCTGGAACATCTCATATGCTCCATGACGTTCAAAACGTCTTTGAAGTCCCGGTTTTAAGCCATACAATATTGCACATTGAACTATTGAGTAATCTTCAGAACGAGCCTGCCAGGCGTTCACAACGTCTAGAGACTCAACTGGAGCGGGTGGATCACCAAGCGGTGCATCAAGGACATAAGCCTTCTGGGAAGCCGTAAGGATAATCCTTAGATTACGGGCACAGTCCACAAAGTTACTTCCATCATCTTTCAATTTAGCTTTCTCTAGGAACGCATTAAAATTCAGGGGTGCTACTGCGCGAGCCATGATCTACAACATAAATATAGCAAAGACAACTTAGACTATTGTTCAAGATAATGAGTTTAGTTAATCATATTACTTAAAAACTCCCACTCAAATTGACATCCCTCCGGTCATTCGAGTGTAACATGATCCAAATCCACCAACTTAAGTCCGATCATCACGTGAGTTGAGGTGGTTTCAATGGTGAACATCTTCATGTTGATCATATCTACTATATGACTCATGTTCGACCTTTCGGTCTCTTGTGTTCCGAGGCCATGTATGTACATGCTAGGCTCGTTAAGTTTAACCCGAGTGTTCCGCACGTGCAACATGGCTTACACCCGTTGTATGTGAACGTAGAGTCTATCACACCCAATCATCACGGCGTGTCTCGAAACGACGAACTTTCGCAACAGTGCACACTCGGGGAGAACACAATTTTATCTTGAAATTTAAGTGAGGGATCACCTTATAATGCTACCGTCGTCCTAAGCAAAATAAGATGCATAAAAGGATTAACATCACATGCAAATCATAAGTGACATGATATGGCCATGAACTTGTGCTTTTGATCTCCATCTCCAAAGCACCGGCATGATCTCCATCGTCACCGGCATGACACCATGATCTCCATCATTTTGATCTCCATCAACGTGTCGCCATGAGGTTGTCGCGCCGACTGTTGCTTCCACGACTATTGCTAACTCATAGCGATAAAGTAAAGCAAAACGGCGAAAATAATTAAAGACAACTCTATGGCTCCTGCCAGTTGCCGTACTCATCGACATGCAAGTCGTGATATTCTATACAACACATGATCATCTAAAACATCACATATATCTCATCATGTACTTGGCCATATCACATCACAACATACCCTGCAAAAACAAGTTAGACGTCCTCTAATTGTTGTTGCAAATTTTACGTGGCTGCTACGGGTTTGCAAGAACCGTTCTTACCTACGCAAAACCACAACGTGGTGTAGTGATTGCTTTTTGATCTTCTAAAAGAACCCTCTTCATTGAAATTGATTCAACTAAAGTGAGAGAGACAGACACCCGCTAGCCATCTTTATGCAACGAAGTTACATGTCAGTTGAAGGAACCTGTCTCGCGTAAGCGTACGCGTAATGTCGGTCCGGGCCGCTTCATCTCACAATACCGCCGAATCAAGTATCAACTAGTAACGGCAAGCAATATGTATACACCCACGCCCACAACTCGTTTGTGTTCTACTCGAGATCTCATCTACGCATAGACCTAGCTCAGATGCCACTGTTGGGGAACGTCGCACGGGAAACAAAAAATTTCCTACGCACACACAAGATCTATCCATGGTGATGAGCATCTAAGAGAGGGAGAGTGAATCTACATACCCTTGTAGATCGCTAAGCGGAAGCGTTAAGAAACGCGGTTGATGTAGTCGAACGTCTCCGCGATCCAAATCGCAAGTCGTCCCTCGATCCGATCATGAACTAGTGCCGAACGGACGGCACCTCCGCGTTCAACACACGTACGGCTTGATGACGCCTTCACCTCCTCGATCCAGCGAGCGATGATGAAGTAGTAGATGAGTTCCGGCAGCACGACGGCGTGGTGATGGTGGTGAGGAACAATCTCTGCAGGGCTTCGCCAAGCACTACGGAGATTATGACGGGAGAACTAGAGGGTTAGGGTTGCCGACACACGGCTTGGGAAATCTTGATCTATCCCGTGTGCTAGCCCTGCCCCTATATTTATATGTTGAGCCTTGGGGTCTAAACTTGGAGTAAAAGCCTCCTCCAGGTCGGCTTTACCCGCACAAGGTCGGTTTGGCCCGCAGGGAAAGAGTCCAACTCGGATCCCTACAGTACCGCGCACAAGCGGTAGTACCGCTTCACACAAGCGGTAGTACCGCTTATGCGGTAGTACCGCTTATGCGGTAGTACCGCTTCACACAAGCGGTAGTACCGCTTATGCGGTAGTACTGCCTTACCAGCGGTAGTACCGCTTAAGGCAGCAGCAAAACTTCCTTTTGCACTTTCCAATACCTCGTGGGCTTTACCCCTTTGGCCCATATAAAGTGTTGCTGCACCCGAACACTTCGGTAAACACCCGGAACCCCTTCCGGTGAATTCCGGAACCCTTCCGAAGATCAAAACACTATTATCACATATATTAATCTTTACCTCCGGACTCTTCCGGAGATCCTCGTCATGTCCGGGATCTTATCCGGGACTCCGAACAACCTTCGGTCACCAACAAAATAACTCAACTATACTAATCGTCACCAAACGTTAAGTGTGTAGACCCGGCGGGTTCGAGAACTATGTAGACATGACCGAGACACCTCTACGATCAATAACCAATAGCGGGACCTGGATGCCCATATTGGCTCCTACATATTCTACGAAGATCTTTATCGGTCGAACCTCTATGTCAAGGATTCAGTTAATCCCGTATGTTGTTCCCTTTGTTCTTCGGTATGTTACTTGCCCGAGATTCGATCGTCGGTATCTCTATACCTAGTTCAATCTCGTTACCGGCAAGTCTCTTTACTCATTCCGTAATACAAGATCTCGTGGCTAACACTTTAGTCACATTGCTTGCAAGGCTCATTGTGATGTTGTATTACCGAGTGGGCCCTGAGATACCTCTCCGTCACACGGAGTAACAAATCCCAGTCTTGATCCATGCCAACCCAACAGACATCCTCGGAGATACATGTAGAGCACCTTTATAGTCACCCAGTTACGTTGCGACGTTTGATACACACAAGGTACTCCTCCGATGTCAGGGAGTTGCATGATCTCATGGTCATAGGAACAGATACTTGACATGCATAAAAACAATAGCAATAAACTGACACGATCACATGCTACGTTTATAGTTTGGGTCTTGTCCATCACATCATTCTCCTAATGATGTGATCCCGTTATCAAATGGCATCTCATGTCCATGGCTAGGAAACCTTAACCATCTTTGATCAACGAGCTAGTTAACTAGAGGCTTACTAGGGACACAGTGTTGTCTATGTACCCACACATGTATTTGAGTTTCCAATCAATACAATTATAGCATGGATAATAAAAGATTATCATGAACAAGGAAATATAATAATAACCAATTTATTATTGCCTCTAGGGCATATTTCCAACACCCAATGCCTTCCTCTAGGCCCAAATAATGGTGAAGTGTCATGTACTCGACGTTCACATAACACCACTAGAGGAGAGACAACATACATCTCATCAAAATATCGAACGAATACCAAATTCACATGATTACTTATAACAAGACTTATCCCATGTCCTCAGGAACAAACGTAACTACTCACAAAGCATATTCATGTTCATAATCAGAGGAGTATTAATTATCATTAAGGATCTGAACATATGATCTTCCACCAAGTAAACCAACTAGCATCAACTACAAGGAGTAATCAACACTACTAGCAACCCACAGGTACCAATCTGAGGTTTTGAGACAAAGATCGGATACAAGAGATGAACTAGGGTTTGGAGAGGAGATGGTGCTGGTGAAGATGTTGATGGAGATTGACCCCCTCTCAATGAGAGGATCGTTGGTGATGACGATGGCTTCGATTTCCCCCTCCGGGAGGGAAGTTTCCCCGGCAGAACAGCTCCGCCGGAGTCCTAGATTGGTTCTGCTCAAGTTCCGGCGGCGCTTCATCCCGAAAGCTCTCTTATGATTTTTTCCAGGTCAAAACCCTCCATATAGCAGAAGATGGGCACCGGAGGCCTGCCAGGGGGCCCACAAGCCACAGGGGCGCGCCCAGGGGGGTAGGGCGTGCCCCCCTGGCTTGTGACCTCCTGGTGGGTCCCCTCTGGTATTTCTTTCGCCCAATAATTTTTATATATTCCAAAATAATTCTCCGTAACTTTTCAGGACTTTTGGAGTTGTGCAGAATAGGTCTCTCATATTTGTTCCTTTTCCAGTCCAGAATTCCAGCTGTCGGCATTCTCCCTCTTCATGTAAACCTTGTAAAATAAGAGAGAAAAGGCATAAGTATTGTACCATAATGTGTAATAACAGCCCATAATGCAATAAATATCAATATAAAAGCATGATGCAAAATGGACGTATCAACTCCCCCAAGCTTAGACCTCGCTTGTCCTCAAGCGAAAGCCGAAACCGATAAATATGTCCACATGTTTAGAGATAGAGGTGTCGATAAAATAAAATACGGACATGAAGGCATCATGGTCATCTTTAGAACAGCAACATATATTGACATATGATGTCTTATGCCAAAGTAACAATTCAGTCACAAGGTAAAGTATGAATCAAGAACTCTATTGAGAACCAACAAACTATGATCTTAGTCATTGAAGCAATTCCAATTTATCATAACGTCGGAAAGAGTCAATATAAGAGCTTGTAAAGCAAATCCACATACTCAATCATCTTTTAGTCTTTCATAATTGCTAACACTCACGCGGTACCTATGAGGCCAAAGCTTCAATCGGACACAGAGAAAGATAGGGGCTTATAGTTTTGCCTCCCAACTATTTACCTCAAGGGTAATGTCAACAGAAATAGCTCATGATTACCCACATCCGAGTGGGTATATGTGTCTAGATCATTCCCCAACACATGACGCTTGCCAAGAGAGAAAGGCGAAATAAAGGAAGTGGTGAAGATCACCATGACTCTTGCATAAAGGTAAGTACTAGAAAGTAAAAGTAACAGATAGGCCCTTCGCAGAGGGAAGCAGAGGTTGTCATGCGCTTTTATAGTTGGATGTGCAATCCCTTAATGCAAAAGAACGTCACTTTATATTGCCCCTTGTGATAAAGAACTTTATTATG
Organism: Elymus sibiricus; assembly: GCA_039707655.1. Lineage (NCBI taxonomy): Eukaryota > Viridiplantae > Streptophyta > Magnoliopsida > Poales > Poaceae > Elymus > Elymus sibiricus. The sequence continues at coordinate 86,444,466 of CM077663.1, forward strand.
CAGTCTGTCGCTTTTATTTCTTCCATATCACAAGTTCGTATAAAGTTTATTTTCCTCACACTAATAGATCATACATATTTAGAGAGTAATTTTTATTGCTTGCACCGATGACAACTTACTTGAAGGATCTTACTCAATCCATAGGTAGGTATGGTGGACTCTCATGGCAAAACTGGGTTAAGGGTGTTTGGATGCACAAGTAGTATCTCTACTTGGTGCGGAGGTTTTGGCTGATATGGGGTGGAAGCAAGCGTCACATGTTAAAGGATCTATAACCATATAACTTTTATTCAGAAATAAGCAAACATAACCCATTATGTTGTCTTCCTTGTCCAACATCAACTTCTTAGCATATAATATTTTAATGAGTGCTCACAATCATAAAAGATGTCCAAGATAATATATTTATATGTGAACCTCTCTTTCTTTATTACTTCCTTTTAATTGCAACAATGACCAATCGCTATGTTTGTCAACTCACAACAAATTTCAATCGACATACTTCTTATATGTGAAGTCATCACCCCCCATAAGATCATCATATATACTCTTTGCTTTTATCCTATACTTCTTTCTATTTCTTTTTCTCAAGATCATAGCAAGCAAGCAAAGCCCTCAACTCAAAACTACTTTTTATTATTAACTCTTGGACTTGCTTACATAAGGGGAACAAAAAGCAAAATTCAAAACTAGATCACACTAAAGACTTTATTCTACTAGATCAAGATATAACCAAAAGGATCGAACTAAGAAAAACGATAAAAGTAAAAGAGGTGATGGGGATACGATACCGGGGCACCTCCCCCAAGCTTGGCACAAGCCAAGGGGAGTGCCCATACCCATGTGTTTAGTCGCCTTTCTTCGGAGGTCGTGATGTTATATTCTTGGCGATGATGCCCCTCAGAATGCGATTCTCTTCCTCAAGCTTGTTATTTTGCTGCCTAAGATCCATTATTTCCTTGCGAAGTTTTCCAGTGACGGTTAGAGCTCCCATAACCCATGGATGATTCATTGCTGCGGGGGAAGAAGCAACACTCTTTTTCATATTTTCATAAGTAAGAAATTTAGCATTGGGAGGGATAACCGAATTCGGAATTGCTAAGCTCTGAAGTTCTTCCAACATGGCTCCAGGTTGTAGACGAGAGGTAACTTCTTGGTCTTCCTCTATAGCATCCATCCTTATCAAGTCGGCCTCCATCTCTTCCTCCGTGGCCTGCCCGAAGTGGTTGGCTTCGCTGTATACTCTGGGCCCCGGTGTCAGGTGAGAGGCACGACTCTCCTCGACCGACTCTTGCGAAGACATCTTGCCCTAAAACTGCTGCAGAAAAAGCTCAAAACGAAAACAGGAGGTATTGTCGTGATACGAAGGTCAAAACCTTCGGGAGATTATATAATGAATTTTTACCGACCTGAAGGAGTATGCCACAAGAAAACAGAGTCCGGAGGGTGCACGGGGTGGCCACAAGCCACAGGGGCGCGCCCAGGGGGGTAGGGCGCGCCCCCCTGGCTTGTCGCCTCCTCGTGCACTCTTCGGACTACTTTAAATTTTTCTAATTTATTAAATATTCCAAAACGGATAAAAATTGCTATTGGAAAAGTTTTGGAATCGGTTTGCTTGCCGTAGCACATACCTATTCCTTTTCGGAGTCTGAAACGTTCTGGTAGGTCTCCCTAATGTACTCCTCCGGAGTCATGGTATTGATAATATTGGTTTCAACATTTATGGGAGTACCTGAGATATAATGTTTGATTCTTTGTCCGTTTACCACCTTAGGATTTGTGCCTTCGGCGTTGTTGATCTTGATGGCACCGAAACGATATACTTCCTCGATAATGTAAGGCCCTTCCCATTTAGAGAGGAGTTTTCCTGCAAAAAATCTTAAACGAGAATTGTATAGCAAGACATGATCACCTACATTGAATTCACGCTTTTGTATCCTTTTATCATGCCATCTCTTAACTTTTTCTTTAAACAACTTGGCATTCTCATAGGCCTGGGTTCTCCATTCATCAAGTGAGCTAATGTCAAATAACCTCTTCTCACCAGCAAGTTTGAAATCATAGTTGAGCTCTTTAATTGCCCAATAAGCTTTATGTTCTAGTTCTAGAGGTAAGTGACATGCTTTACCATAAACCATTTTATACGAAGACATGCCCATAGGGTTTTTGTAAGCAGTTCTATAAGCCCATAATGCATCATCAAGTTTCTTAGACCAATTCTTTCTGGATCTATTAACAGTCTTCTGCAAGATCAATTTAATTTCTCTATTGCTCAATTCTACTTGACCACTAGACTGAGGATGATAAGGAGATGCAATTCTATGATTAACATCATACTTAGCAAGCAATTTACGGAAAGCACCATGAATAAAGTGTGAACCACCATCGGTCATTAAATATCTAGGGACTCCAAATCTAGGGAAAATAACTTCTTTCAGCATTTTACTAGAAGTGTTATGATCAGCACTACTAGTTGGAATAGCTTCTACCCACTTAGTAACATAATCAACAGCAACTAGAATATGAGTATACCCATTGGACTTTGGAAAAGGTCCCATATAATCAAAACCCCAAACATCAAATGGTTCAATAACAAGAGAGTAATTAATAGGCATTTCCAGACGTCTACTAATATTACCAATTCTTTCACATTCATCACAAGACAAGACAAACTTACGAGCATCCTTGAAGAGAGTAGGCCAATAAAAACCAGATTGTAATACCTTGTGTGCAGTTCTATCTCCAGCGTGGCGTCCTCCGCAGGTCTCGGAATGACACTTGTGAAGGATCTATTCCTGTTCATGCTCAGGTACACAACGTCTAATAACACCATCTAATCCTTCTTTATAAAGGTGTGGATCATCCCAAAAGTAATGTCTTAAATCATAGAAGAACTTTTTCTTTTGTTGGTATGTGAAACTAAGTGGTATAAATTTAGCAACAATGTAATTAGCATAATCAGCATACCATGGAGCATTACGCGAAGCATTTATGACAGCTAATTGTTCATCAGGAAAGCTATCATCAATAGGTAGTGGGTCATCAAGAACATTTTCTAACCTAGACAAGTTGTCTGCTACGGGGTTATCAGCACCCTTTCTATCAATAATATGCAAATCAAATTCTTGTAGCAGAAGAACCCATCTAATAAGTTTAGGTTTAGCATCTTTCTTTTCCATAAGATATTTAATAGCAGCATGATCAGTGTGAACAGTTACTTTGGAATCAACAATATAAGGTCTGAACTTATCACAAGCAAACACAACTGCTAAAAATTCCTTTTCAGTGGTAGCATAGTTTCTTTGAGCACTGTCTAGAGTTTTACTAGCATAATGGATAACATTTAATTTCTTATCAACTCTTTGTCCTAGAACAGCACCAACGGCATAATCACTAGCATCACAAATAATTTCAAAGGGTAGGTTCCAATCAGGTGGTTGAACAACAGGTGCAGAAATCAAGGCTTTCTTAAGAATTTCAAATGCTTCTACACAATCATCATCAAAAACGAATGGAACATCTTTTTGCAAAAGATTAGTGAGAGGCCTAGAAATCTTAGAGAAGTCTTTAATAAACCTCCTATAGAAACCAGCATGACCAAGGAAACTTCTTATACCTCTGATATCCGTAGGACACGGCATTTTTTCAATAGCATCAACTTTAGCTTTATCAACTTCAATACCTCTTTCAGAGATTTTGTGCCCCAAGACAATGCCCTCATTAACCATAAAGTTGCACTTCTCTCAATTCAAGACAAGATTAGTTTCTTCACATCTCTGCAAAACTCGATCAAGGTTGCTCAAGCAATCATCAAAAGAAGTTCCGTAAACAGAGAAATCATCCATGAAAACCTCAACAATCTTTTCACAAAAGTCAGAGAATATAGCCATCATACATCTTTGAAAGGTAGCAGGTGCATTGCATAAACCAAAAGGCATACGTCTATAAGCAAAGGTACCGAAAGGACAAGTAAAAGTTGTCTTTTCTTGATCCTCTTTTGACACAGGTATTTGAGAGAAGCCAGAATAACCATCTAGAAAGCAAAAGTGTGTGTGTTTGGATAGTCTTTCTAGCATTTGATCAATAAAAGGTAGAGGGTAATGATCTTTCATAGTAGCTTTATTTAATTTCCTAAAATCAATTACCATTCTATATCCTGTAACAATTCTTTGCGGGATCAATTCATTTTTATCATTAGGAACAACGGTAATACCTCCTTTCTTAGGAACACAATGAACGGGACTAACCCATCTACTATCAGCAATAGGATAAATTATACCTGCCTCCAGAAGCTTTAGTATTTCATTTCTTACCACTTCTTTCATTTTAGGATTTAACCGTCGTTGGTGATCAACAACTGGTTTAGCATCAGGCTCCATATTAATTTTATGCTGACACGGAGTGGGACTAATGCCCTTAAGATCATCAAGAGTATATCCAATAGCAGCACGGTGCTTCCTCAGAGTTTTCAATAATCTCTTTTCTTCATGCTCTGAAAGGTTAGCACTAATAATAACAGGATATATCTCCTTTTCATCAAGATAAGCATATTTCAGAGTATCCGGTAATTGTTTAAGCTCAAACACGGGATCACCCTTGGGTGGAGGAGGATCCCCAAGTATTTCAACAGGCAGGTTGTGTTTCAAAATAGGCTGCTGATCACAGAAAATCTTATCTATTTCATTCCTTTCATTCATATGCATATCGTTTTCATGGTCTAGCAAATATTGTTCTAAGGGATCAGTAGGAGGCACAGCAATAGAAGCAAGACCAACAATTTCATATTTACTGGGCAATTCTTTGTCATGGGGTTGTCTACAAAATTTAGAGAAATTGAACTCATGAGACACATCCCCAAAACTTACAGTAACAGTTTCTTTCTCACAATCTATCCAAGCATTAACAGTATTCAAGAAAGGTCTACCAAATATAATGGGACAAAAATCATCTTGTGGGGAACCAAGAACAAGAAAATCAGTAGGATACTTTATTTTCCCACACAAGACTTCAGCATCTCTAACAATCCCAACTGGTGCTATAGTATATCTATTAGCAAGCTTAATGGTAACATCAATTTCCTCTAATTCAGCTGGTGCAATATCATTCATAATTTCTTGATATAAGGTGAAAGGAATTGCACTCACACTAGCACCCACATCACACAAGCCATGATAACAATGATCTCCTATTTTAACAGAAACAACAGGCATGCCAACAATAGGTCTATGTTTATCTTTAGTATCAGGTCTAGCAATTCTAGCAGCTTCATCACAGAAATGAATAACATGCACATCAATATTATCAACCAAGAGATCTTTAACCATAGCAATACTAGGTTCAACTTGGATTTGTTCAGGGGGCGTAGGTATTCTAGTATAACACTTACGAACCACAGTTGAAGCTTTAGCATGTTCCTTTATTCTAACAGGGAAGGGTGGTTTCTCAATATAAGCAGTAGGAATAATAGGATCATCATTATAAATAATAGTTTCTTCTTCAACTTTAATAGGTTCAACTATTTTCACTTCAATGGGAGGATGATATTTAAACCACTTCTCCTTAGGGAGATCAACATGAGCAGCAAAAGATTCACAGAAAGAAGCTACTATCTCAGAGTCAAGTCCATATTTAGTGCTAAATTCACGAAAAGCATCGGTGTCTATAAAGGATTTAACACAATCAAACTTAAGGTTTATACCTGACTCCTTACCTTCGTCGAGTTCCCAATCTTCAGAGTTGCATTTAATTCTTTCCAATAAGTCCCATTTGAATTCAATCTCTTTCTTCATAAGGAACCAGTACAAGAAGTATCGAGCATGGATTGATCATTACGAGAAAGCCGAGCATAAAAATTCTGAATAATAATTTCTCTTGGGAGCTCATGATTGGGGCATGAATATAACATTGACTTAAGCCTCCCCCAAGCTTGAGCGATTCTTTCTCCTTCACGAGGCCAAAAATTATAAATATAATTCCGATCACGATGAACCAGATGCATAGGATAAAACTTCTGATGAAATTCCAATTTCAATCGGTTGTAGTTCCATGATCCAATATCATCACATAGCCTGTACCATGCCAATGCCTTCTCCTTCAAAGATAAAGGAAAGACCTTCTTCTTGACATCATCCTCGGGCAAACCTGCAAGCTTAAATAATCCACAAACTTCATCCACATAGATTAGATGCAAATCAGGATGTAGTGTTCCATCTCCTGCATAAGGATTAGCTAGCAGTTTCTCTATCATACCCGAAGGAGTTTCATAATAAATATTTTCAGTAGGTGCAGCAGGTTGAGGAGCATCTCTCTGTGCTTCCGGTCGGGGTGAAGATACCCCGAACAAGCCCCTCAAAGGATTATTTTCCATAGTAACAAGTGATAATAAATTTCAGCACACTATATAATTTTTTCCTTACCAAGTTCCACTCACCAAAGGGGCTTCACTCCCTGGCAACGGCGCCAGAAAAGAGTCTTGATGACCCACAAGTATAGGGGATCTATCGTAGTCCTTTTGATAAGTAAGAGTGTCGAACCCAACGAGGAGCAGAAGGAAATGACAAGCGGTTTTCAGTAAGTTATTCTCTGCAAGCACTGAAATTTTCAGTAACAGATAGTTTTGTGATAAGATGATTCGTAACGGATAGCAAGTAACAAATGTAACAAAGGTGCAGCAAGGTGGCCCAATCCTTTTTGTAGCAAAGGACAAGCCTGGACAAACTCTTATATAAAGCAAAGCGCTCCTGAGGACACATGGGAATTTCCGTCAAGCTAGTTTTCATCATGCTCATATGATTCGCGTTCGTTACTTTGATAATTTGATATGTGGGTGGACCGGTGCTTGGGTGCTGTCCTTACTTGGACAAGCCTCCCACTTATGATTAACCTCTCTCGCAAGCATCCGCAACTATAAAAGAAAAATTAAGATAAATCTAACCATAGCATGAAACATATGGATCCAAATCAGCCCCTTACGAAGCAACGCATAAACTAGGGTTTAAGCTTCTGTCACTCTAGCAACCCATCATCTACTTATTACTTCCCAATGCCTTCCTCTAGGCCCAAATAATTGTGAAGTGTCATGTAGTCGACGTTCACATAACACCACTAGAGGAGAGACAACATACATCTCATCAAAATATCGAACGAATACCAAATTCACATGATTACTTATAACAAGACTTATCCCATGTCCTCAGGAACAAACGTAACTACTCACAAAGCATATTCATGTTCATAATCAGAGGAGTATTAATTATCATTAAGGATCTGAACATATGATCTTCCACCAAGTAAACCAACTAGCATCAACTACAAGGAGTAATCAACACTACTAGCAACCCACAGGTACCAATCTGAGGTTTTGAGACAAAGATCGGATACAAGAGATGAACTAGGGTTTGGAGAGGAGATGGTGCTGGTGAAGATGTTGATGGAGATTGACCCCCTCTCGATGAGAGGATCATTGGTGATGACGATGGCTTCGATTTCCCCCTCCGGGAGGGAAGTTTCCCCGGCAGAACAGCTCCGCCGGAGCCCTAGATTGGTTCTGCTCAAGTTCCGCCTCGAGACGGCAGCGCTTCGTCCCGAAAGCTCTCTTATGATTTTTTCCAGGTCAAAACCCTCCATATAGCAGAAGATGGGCACCGGAGGCCTGCCAGGGGGCCCACAAGCCACAGGGGCGCCCCCAGGGGGGTAGGGCGCGCCCCCCTGGCTTGTGACCTCCTGGTGGGTCCCCTCTGGTATTTCTTTCGCCCAATAATTTTTATATATTCCAAAATAATTCTCCGTAACTTTTCAGGACTTTTGGAGTTGTGCAGAATAGGTCTCTCATATTTGTTCCTTTTCCAGTCCAGAATTCCAGCTGCCGGCATTCTCCCTCTTCATGTAAACCTTGTAAAATAAGAGAGAAAAGGCATAAGTATTGTACCATAATGTGTAATAACAACCCATAATGCAATAAATATCAATATAAAAGCATGATGCAAAATGGACGTATCAGTGGGCTGGGCCTCTTCAGCAGGTAAGCCCAGGTAACCCCTTTTCCTATTTATTTCATGTTTTCAGTTTTCTGTCATTTGTTTTATTTATTGTTTGGGCAAAATACTAAGGCAAAAACCCTGAGATAATTTATGGGCCTTAAACTAAATATTTCTAAGTCCCACAAATAATTTCAGAATATTTGGAGCCACTAAGATATTTATAGTTCTTTATTAATTAATTTCAGTAGCATTAAAGGATTATTTTAAAATGCTATAACTGTTGTGGAAAATAAAATGTCCCCTGAAATGTTGTTGCCAACATTTATCAGAAATAGTGAACATTTTTGAAGGGCATTTTGGATTCATTGAAAATTCACAACTGTTTGAATTGTTTGTTTAGATGAGGTGCTAGGGTTTCTGCTAATCCCCATTTCATGTTGATGAACTTTAAACATGATGCCATGATGGTTAATGCAATGACAAGCAATGACTAATCTAGGGCTGTGACACCGGGTCTACCTAAACATAAGTTAAAAAAAACTAAAAAACCTTTTCTGTAATTTATTTACTTTTATTTTATTTTGCCTTTGCATTATCTATATCTATCAAGATTTAATCCTTGCAAGTAACGAGTTCAAGAGGCTTGACAACCCTCTTGCCCAAGTTGGGTGCAAGTGTTTGGTTTTGTGTGTGTAGGTGTTGTCGAAGGGAGTTTGCTTGGTTCTCCTATTGGTTCGATAACCTTGGTTCTCACTGAGGGAAATACTTATATATATTGTGCTGCATCCTCTCCTCTTCGGGAAAAATCCCAACGCAGCTCACAATTAGCACCCACGGCCTCAAACACCGTGCCCACGGGGTACCCAAAAACAGCTAACAGCAGCCCGCTGAAACAATCATAACTTTGGCATACGAACTCCGAATTCGATGATCTTGGGCTCGTTTTAAAGCTATGGAAAAGCCCAATGTCCTCACATAGGGAACCACCCAAGATCAACAAGAAAGAATGATGAAAATACTTCAAAGTTTTGAGCTCTCTACATGCGATGTGATCAAGCTACTCGCCTGAAAGTCCCTCTTGATAGTATGGCTATCAAACCTATATTACGGTCTCCCACCAAGCACCATGAGACCGGAAAAACTAGAAAAACCTAGATAAGGTATACCTTTGCCTTGCCCATTCCACTTGAGCTTCTTGATGATGTTAATGCTTGTCTCAAGTTGGACTCCTTTTCTTGACCACAATCACTTGGTGAAGATATTCGAATTGCTTCTCATATTGCAATGAGGGAAGCTTTCTTTTAAGAAAATCTTCACATGTACATAACCATAATGTGGACCGCAAGCTTCAAAGCATATAACCTTCACTTCTCATTTTGCACTTCGACTCCCGAAACTCGATGAGCATCACCACTTGATGTCATCCTCGCATAGGCTACTCGAAATCTTTCTTTTGATGCAAGCCCATGAGAAACACCTAACCCACATTAACATCGCAAAAACATAGCATCGGTTAGTGCACAAAACGCAATTCACAATTACTTACCATACCAATAGATCACTTGATCCCATGCGGTACATTGTTTGCGCTTGTGTGTTGACCATCTAGATACAATGCTTGAGCTTCATCTTGGTCAACCAACATATTTACTTCAAGCTCTATATCAGTTTCTTGAAAGCCATAATGAACTCTTCCTTTTACTTCATTGCTTCAATACTGGATCACCGAAGACTCTTTCATGACCATACCAAGATTCACCATGAACATCATATTGGTCATCACTTGCTCTTTTAAATGACCCATCGCAAACTCTTGAGAGTCATAGTGAAATCTTCACTCTAGTTTCTTGCTTCAAGAGATGATCAATCAAAACCCAACACATGAGCTCATCATGATCTTCTCTTGATCATACCATAAATTGAATTCTTCTCTTTAATTATACTCGCAAGACCTTGGTTATTATAAGCCTAAATGTGTCAGCCTTTGAGATCCTCCAATCCTGATGGCTTCATTAGATACATCCAAAGACCAACTAGTATCCTCACTTACGGAAGAGACCCCGAGAGTCAAACACTTGGTCACGTGTGCACGCGGGTCAGAGACCCCGTACCCACTTGGTGTCCAAAACATTTAACACTCGACCCTGTGTGCACGGGGGTCAAGAAGCCCGTCCGCACGGGGTGTCCAGAGAGATTTCCCCGGACCCCGTGGGCACAGCCCCTGGACCCCGTGTACACGGAATAAGCAGAGAGGATGCCATGAGGATCTCTAGGAGAAGCTTTTTGTTGGAAATATGCCCTAGAGGCAATAATAAAAGTAGTTATTATTATATTTCCTTGTTCATGATAATCGTCTATTATCCATGCTATAATTGTATTGATTGGAAACACTGATACATGTGTGGATACATAGACAACACTGTGTCCCTAGTATGCCTCTAGTAGACTAGCTTGTTGATCAAAGATGGTCAAGGTTTCCTAGCCATAGACATGAGATGTCATTTGATAACAGGATCACATCATTAGGAGAATGATGTGATGGACAAGACCCAAACTATGAACGTAGCATATGATCGTGTCAGTTTATTGCTATTGTTTTCTGCATGTCAAGTATCTGTTCCTATGACCATGAGATCATGCAACTCACTAACACCGGAGGAATACCTTGTGTGTATCAAACGTCACAACGTAAATGGGTGACTATAAAGATGCTCTACAGGTATCTCCGAAGGTGTCTGTTGAGCTGGCATGGATCGAGACTGGGATTTATTACTCCGTATGACGGAGAGGTATCTCAGGGCCCACTCGGTAATACAACATCACAATAAGCCTTGCAAGCAATGTGACTAAAGTGTTAGCCACGGGATCTTGTATTACAGAACGAGTAAAGAGACTTGCCGGTAACGAGATTGAACTAGGTATATAGATACCGACGATCGAATCTCGGGCAAGTAACATACCAAAGAACAAAGAGAACAGCGTACGGGATTAACTGAATCCTTGACATAGAGGTTCAACCGATAAAGATCTTCGTAGAATATGTAGGAACCAATATGGGCATCCAGTTCCCGCTATTGGTTATTGACCGTAGAGGTGTCTCGGTCATGTCTACATAGTTCTCGAACCCGCAGGGTCTGCACACTTAACATTCGGTGACGTTTCGGTAGTATTGAGTTATGTATGGTGGTTACCGAAGGTTGTTCGGAGTCCCGGATGAGATCCCTGACGTCACGAGGAGCTCCGGAATGGTCCAGAGGTAAAGATTGATATATAGGAAGTCCCATTTTGGTCACCGGAAAAGTTTCGGGTATTTCCCGTAGTGTACCGGGAGTGCCGGAGGGCCATCGGGAGGGGCCACCCACGCCGGGAGGCCACATGGGCCTGAGGAGGGGCTGCACCAGCCCTTAGTGGGCTGGGCAAACCAGCCCCACAAGGCCCATGCGGCTAGGAAAGGTGGGAAAGGGGAAAACCCCAAGTGGAGAAGGTTTCCAAGTAGGAAGAAGGAATCCTACTAGGAGTAGGATTGGTGGGAGGCTCCACCTCCACCTCCTTCGGTCGAACCCCTAGGGGAAACCCTAGGGAGGCTGCCTCCTCCCCTCCCTCCTATATATACTAGAGGAATAGAGGCCCCAAAGACAGAAATCCACGTGCTAGTTCTCTATTCCCTAGTTCCTCCACCAAATAGATTCCGACGGTGCTTAGGCGAAGCCCTGCCGGAATGGTTCCACCACCACCGTCGCAGCGCCGTCGCGCTGCCGGAGAACTCATCTACCTCTCCGCTCCCTCTTGCTGGATCAAGAAGGCGGAGATCCTCATCGAGTTGTACATGTGTTGAACGCGGAGGTGCCGTCCGTTCGGCGCTAGATCAGGACGGATCGTGGGACGGCTGCGATTTGGATCGTGAAGACGTTCGACTACATCAACCGCATTTCTTAACGCTTCCCGCTTAGCGATCTACAAGGGTATGTAGATCCACTCTCCCTCTCGTAGATGCTCGTCACCATGGATAGATCTTGCGTGTGCGTAGGAAATTTTTTGTTTTCCATGCAACGTTCCCTACAGTGGCATCATGAGCTAGGTTTATGTGTAGATGAGATCACGAGTAGAACACAGAGGAGTTTGTGGGCGTTGATGCTCAGATTTCTTCCTCCCTTGGTCTTTTCTTGATTCAGCGGTATTGTGGGATGAAGCGGCCCGGACCAACCTTACTCATACGATTACGAGAGACCGGTTCCATCAACTGACATGTAACTTCGTTGCATAAAGATGGTTGGCGGGTGTCTGTCTCTCCCACTTTAGTTGGATCGGATTCGACAAAGGCGGTCCTTGAGAAGGTTGAATAGCAATTTGTGTATCACCGTTGTGGTTTATGCGTAGGTAAGAATCGTTCTTGCTAGATACCCGTAGCAGCCACGTAAAACATGCAACAACAATTAGAGGACGTCTAACTTGTTTTTGTAGGGTATGTTGTGATGTGATATGGCCAATTACATGATGAGATATATGTGATGTATGAGATGATCATGTATTGTATAGAATATCACGACTTGCATGTCGATGAGTACGGCAACCGGCAGGAGCCATAGGGTTGTCTTTAATTTATTTTCGCCGTTTTGCTTTACTTTATCGCTATGAGTTAGCAATAGTCGTAGAAGCAACAGTTGGCGCGACAACCTCATGGTGACACGTTGATGGAGATCAAGATGATGGAGATCATGGTGTCATGCCGGTGACGATGGAGATCATGCCGGTGCTTTGGAGATGGAGATCAAAAGCACAAGTTCATGGCCATATCATGTCACTTATGATTTGCATGTGATGTTAATCCTTTTATGCATCTTATTTTGCTTAGGACGGCGGTAGCATTATAAGGTGATCCCTCACTAAAATTTCAAGATAAAATTGTGTTCTCCCCGAGTGTGCACCGTTGCGAAAGTTCGTCGTTTCGAGGCACCACGTGATGATCGGGTGTGATAGACTCTACGTTCGCATACAACGGGTGCAAGCCAGTGTTGCACAAGCGGAACACTCGGGTTAAACTTGACGAGTCTAGCATGTACAGACATGGCCTTGGAACACAAGAGACCAAAAGGTCGAACATGAGTCATATAGTAGATATGATCAACATGAAGATGTTCACCATTGAAACCACCTCATCTCACGTGATGCTCGGACTTGAGTTGGTGGATTTGGATCATGTGACACTCGAATGACCGGAGGGATGTCAATTTGAGTGGGAGTTTTTAAGTAATATGATTAACTAAACTCATTATCTTGAACAATAGTCTAAGTTGTTTTTGCAAAATTTATGTTGTAGATCAATGGCTCGCGCAGTAGCACCCCTGAATTTTAATGCGTTCCTAGAGAAAGCTAAGTTGAAAGATGATGGAAGTAACTTTGTGGACTGGGCCCGTAATCTAAGGATTATCCTTACGGCTTCCCAAAAGGCTTGTGTCCTTGATGCACCGCTTGGTGATCCACCCGCTCCAGTAGAGTCTGCAGACATTGCGAACGCCTGGCAGGCACGTTCTGATGATTACTCAATGGTTCAATGTGCAATGTTGTATGGCATAGAACCGGGACTTCAAAGACGTTTTGAACGTCATGGAGCATATGATATGTTCCTAGAGTTGAAGTTTATCTTTCAGAAGAATGCCCGGATCGAGAGGTATGATACCTCCGATAAGTTATATGCCTGCAAGATGGAGGAGAACGGGTCTGTCAGTGAACACATACTCAATATGTCTGGGTATTCCACCCATCTGGCTAAATTGGGGATGCCCCTTCCAGCTGAGGCGATCAGTGACAGAGTTCTTCAATCATTGCCACCTAGCTACAAGAGCTTCATGTTGAACTATAACATGCACGGGATGAACAAGTCAGTCGCCGAGCTGTTTGCGATGTTGAAAGTCGCTGAGTCTGAGATTCAGAAGGAGCATCAAGTGTTGATGGTCAATAAAACCACTAGTTTCAAGAAGAATGGCAAGGGTAAGAAGGGTAACTCCAAGAAGAGTGGCAAAGCAGTTGCCCTTACCGTGAAGAAACCCAAGGGTGGACCCAAGCCAGAAACTGAGTGCTTTCATTGCAAGGGAACTGGTCACTGGAAGCGAAACTACCCCCGGTATCTGGCTGACAAGAAGGCGGCCAACACCAAACAAGGTATATATGATATACATGTTATTGATGTGTACCTTACCAGCTCTCGTTGTAGTGCCTGGGTATTTGATACCGGTTCGGTTGCTCACATTTGCAACTCAAAACAGGAACTGCGGAATAGACGGAGGCTGGCGAAGGACGAAGTGACGATGCGCGTGGTAAATGGTTCCAAGGTTGATGTGATCGCTGTCGGCACGCTCGCTCTTCGATTACCATCGGGATTAGTGATGAACCTGGATAATTGTTATTTAGTGCCTGCGTTAAGCATGAACATTATATCTGGATCTTGTTTATTGCGAGACGGTTACTCATTTAAATCAGAGAATAATGGTTGTTCTATTTATATGAGTAATATCTTTTATGGTCATGCACCCAATGTGAGGGGTTTAATCTTATTGAATCTCGATAGTGATGATACACATGTTCATAACATTGATGCCAAAAGATGTAGAGTTGATAATGATAATACCACTTTCTTGTGGCACTGCCGTTTAGGTCATATTGGTGTAAAACGCATGAAGAAGCTCCATGCTGATGGACTTTTGGAGTCACTTGATTTTGAATCACTTGACACATGTGAACCATGCCTCATGGGAAAGATGACTAAGACCCCGTTCTCTGGAACAATGGAACGGGCAAGTGACTTATTGGAAATCATACATACTGATGTGTGTGGTCCGATGAGCATGGAGGCGCGCGGTGGATATCGTTATTTTCTCACCTTCACTGATGATTTAAGTAGATATGGGTATATTTACTTAATGAAACACAAGTCTGAAATGTTCGAAAAGTTCAAGCAATTTCAGAGTGAAGTTGAGAATCATCGTAACAAGAAGATTAAATTCCTGCGATCTGATCGAGGAAGAGAATATCCGAGTTATGAGTTTGGTAGTCACTTAAGACAGTGTGGAATAGTTTCACAATTGACACCGCCTAGAACACCACAGCGTAATGGTGTGTCCGAACGTCGTAATCGAACCTTATTGGATATGGTGCGTTCTATGATGTCTCTTGTCGATTTGCCACTATCGTTTTGGGGTTATGCATTAGAGACAGCTCCATTCACTTTAAATAGGGCACCATCGAAATCCGTTGAGACGACGCCATATGAACTATGGTTTGGCAAGAAGCCAAAGTTATCGTTTCTTAAAGTTTGGGGATGTGATGCTTATGTCAAAAAGCTTCAGCCTGAAAAGCTGGAACCCAAAGCGGAGAAATGCGTCTTCATAGGATACCCAAAAGAGACAGTTGGGTATACCTTCTATCTCAGATCCGAAGGCAAAGTGTTTGTCGCTAAAAATGGAACATTTCTTGAGAAAGAGTTTCTCTCGAAAGAATTGAGTGGGAGGAAAATAGAACTTGATGAGGTTGTTGAACCTTTACTTCAACCTGAGAGTAGCGCAGCACAGAAAGTTGTTTCTGTGGATCCTATGTCAGTTGAAGAGGAAGCTAATGATGATGATCATGAAGCTTCGGATCAAGTTACTATCGAACCTCGTAGGTCGACAAGGACGCGTACTGCTCCTGAGTGGTACAACAACCCTGTCTTAGAGATCATGTTGTTGGACAATGATGAACCTACGAGCTATGGAGAAGCGATGATGGGCCCGGATTTTGAGAAATGGTTAGAGGCCATGAAATCTGAGATGGGATCCATGTATGAAAATAAAGTATGGGCTTTGGAAGTATTACCTGAAGGGCGAAAGGCCATTCAGAACAAATGGATCTTTAAGAGGAAGACGGACGCGGACGGTAATGTCACCTTCTATAAAGCTCGACTTGTGGCAAAGGGTTTTTCACAAGTTCAAGGAGTTGACTACGATGAGACCTTCTCGCCCGTAGCGATGCTTAAGTCCGTCAGAATCATGTTAGCAATAGCTGCATTTTTTGATTATGAAATTTGGCAGATGGATGTCAAAACAGCGTTCCTTAATGGTTTCCTTAAGGAAGAGTTGTATATGATGCAACCAGAAGGTTTTGTCGATCCAGAGAATGCTGACAAAGTTTGCAAACTCCAGCGATCCATTTATGGACTGGTGCAAGCATCTCGGAGTTGGAATCTTCGCTTTGATGAGGTGATCAAAGCGTTCGGGTTTATACAAGTTTACGGAGAAGCTTGTATTTACAAGAAAGTGAGTGGGAGCTCTATAGCGTTTCTAATATTATATGTGGATGACATATTGCTGATTGGAAACAATATAGAAATGTTGGAAAGCGTGAAGGAATATTTGAACAAGAGTTTTTCAATGAAGGACCTAGGAGAAGCTGCTTTCATATTAGGCATCAAGATCTATAGAGATAGATCGAGACGCTTAATAGGACTTTCACAGAGCACATACCTTGACAAAGTTTTGAAGAAGTTCAAAATGGATCAGTCCAAGAAGGGGTTCTTGCCTGTATTGCAAGGTGTGAAGTTGAGTAAGACTCAATGCCCAGTGACTGCAGAAGATAAAGAAAAGATGAGTGTCGTCCCCTATGCTTCAGCCATAGGCTCTATCATGTATGCAATGTTGTGCACAAGACCCGATGTCAGCCTTGCCATAAGTATGGCCGGAAGGTTTCAAAGTGATCCAGGAATGGAACACTGGACGGCGGTCAAGAATATCCCGAAGTACCTGAAAAGGACTAAGGACATGTTTCTCGTTTATGGAGGTGATCAAGAGCTCGTCGTAAAGGGTTACGTCGATGCAAGCTTTGACACTGATCCGGATGACTCTAAGTCTCAAACCGGATACGTATTTATTCTTAATGGGGGTGCAGTAAGCTGGTGCAGTTCCAAGCAGAGCGTGGTAGCTGATTCTACATGTGAAGCGGAGTACATCGCTGCCTCGGAGGCGGCGAAGGAAGGTGTCTGGATGAAGGAGTTCATGACAGATCTTGGAGTAGTGCCTAGTGCACTAAACCCAATGACTCTGTTCTGTGACAACACTGGTGCCATTGCTCTACCCAAGGAACCAAGGTTTCACAAGAGGACCAGACACATAAAGCGACGTTTCAATTCCATCCGCGATTACATCAAGGAGGACGACATAAATATTTGCAAAGTGCACACGGATCTGAATGTTGCAGATCCGATGACTAAACCTCTTCCAAGGGCTAAACATGATCAACACCAGAACTGTATGGGTGTTAGATTCATTACAATGTAAATCACATAGTGATGTGAGCTAGATTATTGACTCTAGTGCAAGTGGGAGACTATTGGAAATATGCCCTAGAGGCAATAATAACAGTAGTTATTATTATATTTCCTTGTTCATGATAATCATTTATTATCCATGCTATAATTGTATTGATTGGAAACACTGATACATGTGTGGGTACATAGACAACACTGTGTCCCTAGTATGCCTCTAGTAGACTAGCTTGTTGATCAAAGATGGTCAAGGTTTCCTAGCCATAGACATGAGATGTCATTTGATAACAGGATCACATCATTAGGAGAATGATGTGATGGACAAGACCCAAACTATGAACGTAGCATATGATCGTGTCAGTTTATTGCTATTGTTTTCTGCATGTCAAGTATTTGTTCCTATGACCATGAGATCATGCAACTCACTGACACCGGAGGAATACCTTGTGTGTATCAAATGTCACAACGTAAATGGGTGACTATAAAGATGCTCTACAGGTATCTCCGAAGGTGTCTGTTGAGCTGGCATGGATCGAGACTGGGATTTGTTACTCCGTATGACGGAGAGGTATCTCAGGGCCCACTCGGTAATACAACATCACAATAAGCCTTGCAAGCAATGTGACTAAAGTGTTAGCCACGGGATCTTGTATTACAGAACGAGTAAAGAGACTTGCCGGTAACGAGATTGAACTAGGTATAGAGATACCGACGATTGAATCTCGGGCAAGTAACATACCAAAGAACAAAGAGAACAGCGTACGGGATTAACTGAATCCTTGACATAGAGGTTCAACCGATAAAGATCTTCGTAGAATATGTAGGAACCAATATGGGCATCCAGGTCCCACTATTGGTTATTGACCGTAGAGGTGTCTCGGTCATGTCTACATAGTTCTCGAACCCACAGGGTCTGCACACTTAACGTTCGGTGACGTTTCGGTAGTATTGAGTTATGTATGGTGGTGACCGAAGGTTGTTCGGAGTCCTGGATGAGATCCCGGACGTCACGAGGAGCTCCGGAATGGTCCGGAGGTAAAGATTGATATATAGGAAGTCCCGTTTTGGTCACCAGAAAAGTTTCGGGTATTTCCGGTAGTGTACCGGGAGTGCCGGAGGGCCATCGGGAGGGGCCACCCACGCCGGGAGGCCACATGGGCCTGAGGGGGGGTGCACCAGCCCTTAGTGGGCTGGACAAACCAGCCCCACAAGGCCCATGCGGCTAGGAAAGGTGGGAAAGGGAAAAACCCCAAGTGGAGAAGGTTTCCAAGTAGGAAGAAGGAATCCTACTAGGAGTAGGATTGGTGGGAGGCTCCACCTCCACCTCCTTCGGCCGAACCCCTAGGGGAAACCCTAGGGAGGCTGCCTCCTCCCCTCACTCCTATATATACTAGAGGAATAGAGGCCCCAAAGACAGAAGTCCACGTGCTAATTCTCTATTCCCTAGTTCCTCCACCAAATAGATTCTGACGGTGCTTAGGCGAAGCCCTGCCGGAATAGTTCCACCACCACCGTCGCCGCACCGTCGCGCTGCCGGAGAACTCATCTACCTCTCCGCTCCCTCTTGCTGGATCAAGAAGGCGGAGATCGTCATCGAGCTGTACGTGTGCTGAACGCGGAGGTGCCGTTCGTTCGGTGCTAGATCGGGACGGATCGTGGGACGGCTGCGATTTGGATCGCGAAGACGTTCAACTACATCAACCGCGTTTCTTAATGCTTCCCGCTTAGCGATCTACAAGGGTATGTAGATCCACTCTCCCTCTCGTAGATGCTCGTCACCATGGATAGATCTTGCGTGTGTGTAGGAAATTTTTTGTTTCCCATGCAACGTTCCCTACACTTTTCATGGAACTCTTCCCACATAAATTCAACATGCTTCATGCATTACTATGGAACATTTCTTCATATAAGATACAATGCCCTTGATGCTCCATAGAGATTGTCATTCAATACCAAAGCTAAGAGCAAATCTTCATCTTTATGGCAATCATCCTTAAGCCTCCACCTATGTAATATCCCTTCAAATATATCTCAGTGAAAACATTAGTCCACATAGAATGTCATTAATTACCAAAACCACACTTAGTGGCTAGATGTCCTTTCACCAGGGACACATATATGATTTTTAACCCATTTTGGTGCACTGGAGCATGTGCCTGCAGTTCAAATTTGAATTATGCACACTAAATGCCTAGAAAACTCTGTTAATGTATAAAAATGTCCAAACGAACCATGGATAATTTCAAATTTTAACACGACGCTCCTATAGTTGCATGTTGCCTCTGTAAAAAATATTCAAGGCAAGAAGAGGCAACGAATGTTGTTTCGTCCACAAATGTCACACGTTCCCTACCGGAACCACGAGATTTTTAGTGAGAAGCTCTGGTTTGTAAGAAGCTTATGCCAAAACTTTTCCCAAATTGTACAAAAAAATTACCACAACATGTTGGTGCCATTTCATGACACCATGCCAAGTTTCATGAATTTCAGACGAGTTTGGATTTACATGAATTTTAAAACCAAGCTTCTCAATGTTTGCGGCTGATTCACGACGCCGGGGTGTTTGAAATTCATTCCCATTTCTTGCCTAGGAACTAAACATGCACCCGGGGACATATATATGTTTTCAACCCATTTTGGTGCACTGGAGCATGTGCCTGTAGTTCAAATTTGAATTATGCATACTAAATGCCTAGAAAACTCACTTAATGTATAAAAATGTCTAAACGAACACTAGATAATTCCAATTTTAACACGGCACTCCTATAGTTGCATGTCACCTCTGTAAACACATCCAAGACGAGAAGAGGCAACGAATGTTGTTTCGTCCACAAAGGTGACATGTTCCCTATCGGAACCACGAGGCTTCTAACGAGAAGCTCTGGTTTGTAAAAAGATATTCCAAAACTTTCCCAAGTTGGACAAATTTTTTACCACGATATGTTGGTGCCATTTCATGACACCATGCCAAGTTTCATGAATTTCAGGCGAGTTTTGGATTTACGGGAATTTAAAAACAAAGCTTTTCAATGTTTGCGGCCAGTCCACGATGCCGACGTGTTTGAAATTCATTCCCATTTCTTGCATGGGAACTAATCATGCACCCAGGGACACATATATGATTTTTCAACCCATTTTGGTGCACTGCAGCATGTGCCTGTAGTTCAAATTTGAATTATGCACACCAAATGCCTAGAAAACTCAGTTAATGTATAAAAATGTCCAAACAAACTCTGGATAATTCCAAATTTTAACACGACACTCCTATAGTTGCATGTTACCTCTGTAAAAATATTCAAGGCAAGAAGAGGCAACGCATGTCGTTTCATCCACAAAGGTCACATGTTCCTTACCGGAACCATGAGGCTTCTATTGAGAAGCTCTGGTTTGGAAGAAGCTTATGCCAAAAAATTTCCCAAATTAGACAAAAAAATTACCACGACATGTTGGTGTCATTTCATGACACCATGCCAAGTTTCATGAATTTCAGACGAGTTTTGGATATACATAAATTTAAAAACCAAACTTCTCAATGTTTGCGACCGATCCATGACGCTGAGGTGTTTGAAACTCATTATCATTTCTTGCATGGGAACTAAACATGCACCCAGTGAGGGAATCTGGGACTAAGGGGTCCTCGGGCCGCCGGTCTATTTCTTATGGGTCGGATAGGTGGGCTGCTCTGTGACTATTACTGGAAGGCCGAGCTATAGGGCGACTCCCTGTTCTCGAAGGAAGCCTCCGATGCCTTGGTGTGTCCTCCAATTCAAGATGGTGGATTCGGCATGTTTATTCCCTGATGGTAACCGACCATTTGTAACCCTAGGTACCCGTGGTGTCTATATAAACCAGAGGGTCATAGAGGGAGAACCTCCATCCTACTCATCTAGGGTTTAGTTCATCTCATCTCGTGGTAGATCGACTCTGTAATTGTCATACACACATCAATACAATCAAGCAGGACGTAGGGTTTTACCTCTTCGAGAGGGCCCGAACCTGGGTAAACATTGTTCCTCTGTTTTCTTGTTCCCCATTGATCCAAGATCCACAGCTCGGGACCCCCTACCCGAGATCCGCCGGTTTTGACACCGACACCCAGGGACACATATATGATTTTCAACCCATTTTGGTGCACTCGAACATGTGCTTGTAGTTCAAATTTGAATTATGCAACACTAAATGCCTAGAAAACTCAGTTAATGTATAAAAATGCCCAAACAAACCCTGGATAATTCCAAATTTTAACACGACACTCCTATAATTGCATGTTCACCGAATATAAATGTTCTAGCACTTAAAACACCGTTCTTTTCCGCCGTAACCCCATTTTGTCTTTCAATTCAAAATGAAAAATCAAGTACACTTCAAACAATTCATTAGCAAGAGTCGTGTGCGATGCAGTATAAAATATCTTTGGGTCTGGCTTACTCTGGAAGCTTGGCCGGGAGAGTCCAACACTCGCGCGCCAGTTTTTCAATTTTCATCGTACCGAGCGAAATTTTTTGGCAACCGCGGAAATATCTACCTCGCCCCTACCAAAAGCAACATTACCATTGTTTCCTCCTTGTTTTCTCAAGTCCAGACATGCATTGTTTGCTTGCAGCACCGCCTTCTCGCCGGCAACGCTCCTTCCTGCTGTGCGGCCTCGTCGATCTAGTCAGGTAATCCACACCCACCCTCATCCTCCTCCTTCTCCACCCCAGATGCCCCGACAGCCGGCACAACACCTTCCACCCAAATCGCCGCCCATCCTCCAAATAACCGCCGTCCTAAGCCATGGTGCACACAATATAGCTAGGTGCTCAAGGAGCATCTTGCAGCGGAGAAGCAAATTACACCCGCATGCGTGGATGAGGTCGTGAGGGCTGCCATGTGTGCCGACTGCCAGATCTTGGAGGAGCACCTCACCAAAGGCCCCACCGTTGATGCCTTGCGCGCGGGCGCCGCAACACGGTTGGCTGCTTTAAACGACCGTTCGTGGTGTTTTCTCGAGGCCACCACCGGTGCCTTCTTGTGATGTTAATATGCAAATCTGATATTCTAGTATATATGTTATATATAATATGCAATGTGGTTCTCAGTTAATTGTTTGGTTCATTTGTTGTGATGTTCAGTTAACTGTTTGGTTCAATTCTGAAATGCGATGTTCGATTCTTGTGGGCTCAATTTTGTATTCTTATGCAGTGAGAAATAAATCGAATTTGGCTATACTAAATACATGGGAAACATATACAATTACTATATTTCCAAGTTCTTAAGCATTCTTGGTCTGAATAACTCGCTTTTTCATGTGGCTCGAATTAATCTGTTGGATCTGCAATGTGTATATTTTTCATCGACATATTTTACTTATAGTATGCCAACTCTCAGTTAAACTGATCAATAACTACCTTATATGTGTTATAGGAAAATAATGGGAGGCATTGAGGTTTACCATCGAGGTTTGCACATGCATGGTTCTTTGGCTAATAGCATGTTATTGTGCAATTGCATCAACCATTCTAATATCTAGGTTTTAAACTTTTTGGTCTTGCACAAGTAGGTCCTGCTATTAGAGGTTTTAGATGTTACATGTGAAAGTTGGTGTTGTCGAGTAATGTCGTAGCTAGCTATATGCCTATATGATGTAACTAATTGCTGAAGCTATCCGATGTTGTACTCTGATGTAATTCGGTTGTGAAATCATGGTTGTCGTAATACGAATATGAAATATATCATGTGTTTGATTTGGAATTTCAATTTAATTACTAAATGGATTATCAATAATAGGCCAATTAGCATGTTTATTATGGTTTTCTACTGCATACGGTTTCTCAGACAGAACTGTGGACGATGACTTCATACAACCCACACGGTTTCTAGAAAGTAGGCGTGTTGGATTAATGAACAATCACACACGACTTCGCTCGACAAATGTTTGCGTTAGGCCACCCTGCACAAACGTTTTCACATAAAAAGCATGTGTGATGGACAACCTATGCCATACAGTTTCTTCTAGGCACTATGCGTGATGCTAATAAAATCATGGCTCACCAGATCGCACACGCACTCTTTTTGCTCAGCGTGTGTGACCGGAGGACCTATCACCGATGATTTCTAGGTCATGTGGGATGGACCCCCCTATCGCACACACAGGCAAGGCGGCGGTTAAAAACTCCGTCGCGGAAAGGGGGTACAAATGTTTGTATAGGACGTGTCTGCAGCAGTGTAATGATGTGATCCCATTATCAAATGACAACTCATGTCTATGGCTAGGAAACCTTAACCATCTTTGATCAACGAGCTAGTCTAGTAGAGGCTCACTAGGGACACGGTGTTGTTTATGTATCCACACATATAGTTAAGTTCCCGGTCAATACAATTCTAGCATGAATAATAAATATTTATCATGAACAAGGAAATATGATAATAACCATTTATTATTACCTCTATGACATATTTCCAACATGCTCTGAGCCGCCTGCTGGACAATAAGGCCCAGGGTGTTGGGTTGTTGCCATGGCAAACACTCACATGTTGCTCTGGCTCAGGAGCTGGTTGGGCAAGCACTACTACTAGTGCTGCTTCTGGTGGAGGTGACGATGTGCATGATCCTCGATGACGATGTACATTTTATGGTAGTTAGGGCTTGAAGAACTCTTGATGTTTGCCTGTATATTCTGATGAGGTGATATAGTAACCCCTCACGCCGATGGCAAACTAGCGATGGTAGTATAACACCCTTTTTTGGATGTGGTGGTAGGATGACACCATAATAGTGATAGGATGAACTTGCTATGCCTTATGGTCATGCATGCTTTGTTATGTTTCATGCCTAGTATGCTACATTGCTTGTTGCTTGAACGGTTGCTCTTACAATGCTAGGATAAGTGGTATGTGGTGTTCCACAGAGGGTTTCAAGGGTTTACAGTTCATGGGAAGCATGCAATGAACAAGTACGAGGTTACAAGAACAGTTGTCATAGAGGATTTAAGAGTAGGCATGCGACAAAGGATGCTTACTCCAAGTTTGTGCTCAAGCAGGCATGCCGTGTTGAAGTTGTCAATGTGGATTGGCAGTTTGGGCTGAAGAACTTCATCATTATTGTCCCGTTCGTCGTAATTGCAGTGTTGTTTTGTTGGTGTGATCCTGTATAAGGTGTATCGGATAAGCTCATCATGTAGGGTACAAAGTTACCACACCTCCCTGCAAAAAAAGTTACCACACCTCGTAGTTTCTGTGCAACCAAACACCGTGTATTTGCATCCGTGAGGTCAATGCAGGACACCAAACAACATGCCAAAAGAGATCCCTTAATGGAGTCGGCCTCAATGCGAGCAACCAAAGAAGACGTAGATGTTGGTTTGTTTTCTTGTTTTTTCTCAGCCATGCCCGAATGAGCAACACATGTTATGCAAGTAAATTGTAAAGGAGCAACCAAATACGTCCTAAGTGTACATGCGTGTATGCAAGCATCTGCGATTATAGGTAAGAGAAAACTTGAAGGGAATAGGAAAGTACTTTTGCTAGTGAATCCGTGTTCTTGTAGGGATTAGCATGTTTCCGGTACTATATATGTCAAGGGTGTTTCTGAAAAAAGAGAGAGAAGATAACCCGACGTGCAAACCCCGAAGGCCCAAACCCCAGTAGGTCTCCCCCTCCCGATTCGAACCCAGACCCAACACCGGCGGCGGCTGCAGCGATGGCGGCGGCGGCGATGAACACGGACGTGGAGGCGGTCGACTTCGACTCCGACGACGACGATCTCATGGACGAGGAGGGTGCCATCGAACCCTCGCCGGCCCCCGCTCCCCGCCTCCGATCTACCATCGCAGGGGGCGGCGGCGGCGACGACGATGCCCCGCGTAAGACTAAGGGGCGCGGCTTCCGCGAGGATCCCAACTCCTCGTCCGCGCACCGCGACTCGCGCTTAGCTGGCGCAGGCCGCTCTGGCTTCGACGCCCTCGCCTCCGATGGCGGCCCTGGACCCGTGCGCTGTACGTCTCCATCCTCGTCCCTCTCTCCCTATGTTTCCCGAGAAGAAGATTTCTAGTCAGGTAGTGTGGCGTGGTCTGACGCTCGCGTAGGAGGTCTGGTAACCTAGTATGTTTTCTTCTTCAACGCGTTAGTTTTGCTGTTTGAGGAACGAGATCTGAATGTCAAGGCACTGCAAAGATGCCGTCTTGATAGGTTTCTTCCGATGCCCATGGGCTGCTGCGTACGGCAAGGAGATATTTGGGTTCCTTGCTGCTATATACAACAACAACAACAACAAAGCCTTTAGTCCCAAACAAGTTGGGGTAGGCTAGAGGTGAAACCCATAAGATCTCGCGACCAACTCATGGTTCTGGCACATGGATAGCAAACTTCCACGCACCCCTGTCCATGGCTAGTTCTTTGGTGATGCTCCAATCCTTCAGGTCTCTCTTTACGGACTCTTCCCATGTCAAGTTCGGTCTACTCCTTGCTGCTATATAGATTGCCTTTTTCATGAGCAATGTAGATGTGCAGATGGATACTTTGGGCGATTTGGTCGGATGGTTTCATTGGGTTTGGAAATTGCTGCTTGCTCATAGTTTACCAAGCGGTTTTGCTAGATCACATCTAGATGTGACATAAGTATTGCACATCTAAGTTCTATGCCATTGATTTTATACGGAGATTCGTGTGACTATTTCTTTTTAAATTTTAGTTTTTTCTTTTTATGCTTGATGGAGTCACTTAGATGTGCAATAACTATGTCACATCTAGATGTGTCCTAGACACACCCTTTACCAAGATTGTTTACCTATGATTTTAGTGTAGATCTCTGAACCGTTTCATCCTACATGTTTAATGACCAGCGTGGAGCATAAATACGATTCTTTTTGGATATTTGCCCCAGGATTCGTTTTCTGCTTGAGACTTTGGGTTACTTCTAATTGCAGCCCGTAAGTTGGTTTGTTGGGATGGTTAATTTCGTGTGCAAAAGAGTTTTTTTTTATGTGCTTGACTGCTGAGATTGTTCTTTGATTGAAGCTGTGGCTATCTTACTTCTTGTGATGTGAACGGACATGACTTAGGGTGTTGCCTTCTGTATTATTTTTCATTACATAATTATTAAGTTGATATAGTCCCCTAAACCTTCAGTTCCTCCAGTAAGCTGCTAGGGCCTTGATTGCCATACATCTACAAAACCTTTGAATATTTGTACTCTCAACTTCTGTCGAGTTCTATTAGCGAAATGTTGCATATGACATACTCCCGTTGCTATTTTCTGCTCATACCAAAGCTTGCTTTGTGGAAAGCATTGAATCAACTAATATACTATTAGTAACTAAATAAGTGCAACTGCAGTTCTGGACACTGTCCTTTTCAATGTGTATTTCCTTGCAGGAATTGTCACTAATGGAGTTATTTTTTTGCATGCTTTGCCTTGTGTACAGCCATTGAAGGGTGGATTGTACTGGTTACTGGAGTTCATGAAGAAGCTCAGGAGGAGGACCTCCATAATATTTTCGGGGATTATGGGCAGGTCAAGAACTTGCATTTGAATTTGGATCGCCGGACTGGATTTGTGAAGGTATGCTTCTTATGAGTGTGGACATCCTGAACTTTTTGGAAAATGCATTTTAAATATGTTTTAAAATGTCAAAAAAATCAAAAGAAAATTTCACGCATACATCTTCGCAACATGTGGCGCACGGCACAAAGTATTGTGAAACAAAATCTCTTTTGGTTTTGCCACTGCAAAAAAAAAAACAAATTTCAGTGCTTCTAAATAGCGTTCCACGACACATTTTTTGTCTTTATTGCACAGGCCAAAGAAAAAGTTGTTTTTTCACAAAACTTTATGCGTGCACATAGAATGTGAATATGTAAGTGTGAGACTTTTTAAAACCTTTTGACATTTAGAAATGAGTTCACTCCATGCGCTTCTCTGCTTCCTACCACCTTTAGTCCTTTTTGTGGAGATACCATTCGGTTTAGTATTGTTTTCTAGTTTGCACTTGTGAAATCCTCAGGCAATTCCTTAATTATGAGTAAGACAGGCATAAACAGGTTCATATGTTGAAAGGTTCATTTTATTGGGCCATACAAAGTTTGTCATCAATAGAATAAGAACAGGGTTTACTTGCATCCTTTCTTATCCCCTCCTTAATATTTGTGTGGCTTCCCTTCTCCTATGCAGGGATATGCTCTAATTGAGTATGAGAACTTTGAGCTAGCCCAGCGTGCAATAAGAGAATCAGACGGAACTGAGCTTCTTTCGCAGATAATAAGTGTTGACTGGGCATTTAGTAATGGCCCTGTCAAACAGAGAAATACTCGGAAGAGGTATGGTTTATGTGTGCTTTTGTATTTAGTTCTTTTTTTTGGGTTATGTTAGAGGAAATTGTAGGCATGACAGCAACAGGTTTGATTGGCCCAACATATTTGTGAGAACCTTCAGGATATAGTGATAAAAACATTACTTAGGTACTCTGAACTGCAAATTAGCGTCCAACTGGCCATAATTATCATCCATATATGAGGCTTTAAGGCAAGCACTAAAGCAGGAGTCAGCTCTAGATTTTGGTGCAGAGACTGCTCGGGTGAAATGGCACCTTATGCCTACTTGAGAGTTGAAAGTGGGAAGAGCAAATCATTATAAATTATGATATACTCCCGTCACAAGTCTCTAAAACGTCTTATATTTCTCAACAGAGGGAGTAAATATTAGACTAGGAATGACGAAGAATGGTTAAGTTTGCTATAAACCTAGTTTGATGAAGTTATAGTTTCGGTTTGGTTAAACGTGTACTGGCCACCCAACTGAAAACCATCAAATCATTATGATAAAAAAACATTAGGAATGAAAAATATAAATCTAAATTGAGTTTCCTAAACTTAGTTGGTAGTACTAGTACTACCTCCGTATCGGTGTATAAGTCATTCGCGTAGTTCTTGGTCATCGATTTAAGGAATTAAATGTGTGCGTAGTTCTTGGTCATCGATTTAAGGAATTAAATGTGTGTTATATGTCATGAAAAGCATATCACTAGATTTCTACACGGATGTAGTTTTTAAATATATATTTTTTGTTACGCGAATGACTTATACACTGGGACGGAGGTAGTAATTGGATGAAGTTATGTACCTTCTGAACTCTTAAATGCTTAATACAATCCCAATGAGATTTTTCCTGGCTGGTTTTCAAGTTCTTGAAATGCTTTAATCTGGAGGATTGGGGTTCACTTCATTTGTAACACATCCTTGGAGGAATGCCATATTAATTATGTTATGAGGTCCCTGGTTAATTACACAAGTTATCCTTTATTCCTTTTGCACTTTCCTCTCAAACAAGTAGTTTTTCCCCTCTGCTTTATGCACTTCTTTCTAATATCTGTTGAGATTCCCCAAGTAATAATGTAGTATTTCTACAGTAGTTAATCATGGGGGATTTCAGTAGGCGTTTTGGCACCCAGGAGCATATGCTCCTGTTTTTTGAAATGTGTTTTAAACATATTTTGAAATGTCACAAAATTCTGACAAAAAAATTCGCACGTACATCTCGACATTCTACGTACTCACAAAGTCGTTTCGCAAAAAACAGATATTTTTTGTATCGCGTGTGAAAAAGACAAAATCCAATGTTAAAAAGGGCTTTTCATGAGACACATTTTGTCTTTTTTACACAAGCCACAAAAAATGCCATTTTTTCACAAAACTTGACGTGCACACATAGAATATCGACATGTACGCGTTAAATTTTTGTTCGGACCTTTTTGACCTTTTAAAATGATTTTCCGATGGCAGGAGCATATGCTCCCATGTGCCAAAGTGAGTTTCTCTTAAATTTTGGCCAAGTGTTTTTAGCTATGTATAAGATGATTTTATGGATTTTAATTATTTATTGGCTTGTACATATGATTTATCTCTTCCAATATTTCCTGGTTTTACCTTGACGATGCTTTTTCTTGTCATCGTTTCACTTTTTAATCAGTCTGAATCCGAGTCACCGACCAAATGCATACATAGTTCAATATGTTGTTTACACAGCTCTCACAACCGAATATAACACTTACTTGAGTCTGTACTGTGTTCGTTTCAGATCACCGAGGCCTAATCGCTCAAGGAGCCCGCCAAGGAGAAGATACCCTTAGGAGCGACGGAAGTGCGAGAATCATGGGGATTCAGTTGTTTGCTCTTATCGTAATTTGACGGTCGCCCTTGTTTCCGGCAGTAGTTGTATGGCATCTTCAAAGGCCCCTCCTTTGGTGGATGGAGCCGTGTTTGCTGTTGAAGTTTGGCTTGCCAGTTTGAGACAATTGTAACCGTTGATGTTGGACCCGTGATGTGTTGGATTGGAGTGTTTGTGCGACAATTATGCCACATGCCTGTATTGGCAAGTTATCAAACAATTTAATGAACTTGAAGATGGGTAATGTGTATCATTATTTTTTACTCTTCTGCTCAACGTGTTTGACTTGAATAAATTTTGGTGTGACTTATGTTTTTCTATTCTTCACTTAAGCGACACTTACAGGGCAAATGGTTGAGCTGCAGATTCTAAAAAAGCTGTTGTGGAAAAGCTGGAAACTCTTTGAAATTTACACTAGGAAGAAGCTACAGATTCTTAAAAAGCTTCTTTGAACATTTACCCTTTTGGTTAGCTTTAGCTTTTTAAAGCAGAAGTTGGTAAAAAAAGCTCAACCAAACACAGCCTAAGGTAGCAAAGGTGGGTATGGTTGTCGTCCGTAGAGCTTCTCCAATGGTCGTCGTAGTGGACCAGCTTGCCATGGGTGGGCATGGGCATGGCGACCGAAGCACCCGACTCCTCTGCAAGATCCCATATTAGCCTGCAAGCACGTGTCTTTTTACCTCTCCTTCACGCCATCCATTCTTCCTACGTGGGTACATGGGGCAGCTGTCCACAGTGGCCCGTTGGCCCGTTGGCCATGCCCTGGGCCTGCAAAGGGATATGCGGTGGAGCGGTGCGAAGAGAAGAAAAAGAGGTAGAGGACGTCATGCACGAGGCGTTTGCAAAACGTATGGTGTGCCATGATCGAACGGGCAACATGCGACCGGCAGAAGATGTATATGCCGCTCTCGTTTACCTAAGCATAATGGGCACCCAACCGAAGATGTCGCATCTCACTGCGGTGTTTGCGGCCACTGATGTGCAAAGAAGTCAGATTTGCGTGCAGCACCATATCATAAACTTATCGTTATATCTTTTCTTTCTCCTCTTACAAGGCGACTAGGGAAAACCTTCCATCCCTCGATCTTTATCGGCGAGCCCGCGGTTCGCCTCCCCTCTGCCTGTCGCTCTGGCGGCCGGTGGTGGGAAGGAGAATCCCCGATGCCTCTATTCTGATTAGTAGTTTATTAGGTTAGGGTTTTTCAGTCTTCGCAGGTGCGACGCTTGGGCGGATGGTGACGCTTTTTCTTCGAGTTTGTTTTCTTGGCTCCAATCGTCCTCGAGTTCATCCATCTCGACATAGTCGACGGAGTTCTGACGTAGATTCCTGCCGTCTCTTGAGGCGGTAAGGTTAGGGTTTCTTGTCGTGTGATGAGATTTGGTGTCAAGTGCTTCAGATCTATTAAAGGATTCAAAGACAACAATTATGGTTTTAAGACACTGGTTCGTAAGGGTACGTGCATGAAAACTTCCTAGTTGTCATCGACAAGGCCAAACCAACTCCGGTAGAGGAACAACGACAATGACGCGTTGGCAGCTCGTTCTGGCAACAGTATTGGTCGTTTGGTGATCTAAGAATCTCAATGTATTTTTTATTATGTTTGATGTGTTTTGTACTTCCGGTGAATTTTGATAATAAATTTATATCATTTTTGAAAGAAAAAAACTTATTGTTAATCTTACGACCAGCACACCGCTTGTATCGGCATGGCGAAGGAAATAAAAATAACATGCTCATATGCATCTCAATTTTGATGATTTATCCCCTGAATTTTGTAGCTCCAGCCCCTCAAGGTCCAGCGTGGAGATGAGAGGCCGAAAAAGACGCCCTGGCAGGGGGCTTACGGACAAATGTGATCGAACTGGAGTAAAAAACCTGTAGCAGTCTTGTTTCAAAAAAAAGAAAAGCTGTGCTGGAGTAAAAGAAAAATGGAGCAAGAAATGTAGAGGTAAAAGTATCGATGATTCTGTTCTAGTGCGTCAATGTGTGCAGTTTGAAGAAATGTAGAGGTAAAAGTACCTTTTTTTATAATTTCTATATCCTTTTTCATCACGGTGCAGCATATATGATTTGGGCCCGGAGGGTCAGAACCACGAGACAGCTCAAGTCATAGTAACAACCAGCATTAAGTTTGCAACTTTTACCAAGTAACAACCTGATCCCCCCTCATTCTCCCGCAGGTCTTGATAAGACGCTTGGAGAACAGTGAAAGAATCAGTCAATGGATCACACTTCACACCCCAGATACTCTCATCAGAAATGTGGCCGATCCCGCTGAGACAGCCATCGACCATTTCCTCGACGTATCTAGAGCTATATGTGGTATATCACCTAAAGCATCTCCGTAATGCCCGTCGACCCCATAGGGGGGTCATGAAGTGCGCAGCGTTACCAGCTTATCCCTGCTTGTGCCGCTGCGTTCCTCCGGACCCGAAAGGGGTACCGGCGGCGGGAACCCTTTCCGTTCAAGAGCCCGCTCGGTTCTGTCGTAGCAGCGCCTTCCGCAGTGGCAGGAGATATCTGTCGCTTACTGGAACTGCGGGTACCCTGTCGACTGGGGCCTGACGATTCGTGTGTTGGCCCCAATTTTTCCGTGGCAGGAGATATGCCGTTTGTGTCCGATGAGGGTCTTTTGATGGTTGGAGATCCCGGAGCTTCATCTTCATCCGTGATGCTCTCCTCTGTATCTGAAACCAGGGAATAGCAAAGATGGTAAGTTTGCAGGGACTAACATCCCTGTGAAGCCGTCTATTGCTTCACAGACAGTACATGAAAGGCTACAATGGGAAATAATACACTTCACTGAACTGAATTAACTAATAAATATCTCAGCTGTGCTCAGTCAACAAAGTAACTAGGACCACGATTCCATTTTGGGGGATAATGTGGCCAATAACATGGATGGTTAATAATTCGTTCATTGAAATATTTGGACAGCTCACACAAGGAAAAGGGGGAAGGCCATAGGACACATTCATCTGTTACCGTTTTATTCTTTCAAGTTTCAACACGAAGATCAATGTCTAGAGGCACAATAGTAACCCTCTTAATTTCTGTAACGCAACCTGCCTCAAAAGCTATCCTCGTGTTACTCAAATTCTCATGATAAGGTACTTCCTTCCTGTTTTAAGAATCTAATGTTTTAGTGTGACTTCTTGTTTTTTACTTTCTCAATTGTGTTCTTGACTCTAGAATTATGTAAAGCATTGAAAACCACCAGGCTAAATTTCCTAGTGTGCATGACAGCCATATATTTCCACAAAAGGTCAGCCGTACCGGATTTAGGATGAACCAGACGAGCAGCTTGCCAGCATTTCCCTTTTGCCTGACAATAAATAGATACACTATAAGATGTCTACAAACATAGACAATTAAATTCAGTTTAAGCTGTGGAATATAAGGTAGACTGTCCAAAAAAGTAGAATCCATTCGATTCCGTGAACTAACTCACAACTGGTCAAGGATCACTTCAATGCCCTACTACAAACATTAATCAACAAAATGTATTTAACTTACCGCCGAAAGAGGTACAGTCCATCCTTTAATGATGGACCAATCAAGCGCAGGCCTCAGGTCCTTTTTCTTAGCAGGATGCTGCCCGCCTTCACCCATGGGAGGATCCAAAAGCATTACCTGTAGAAAAATGTCAAGGAGAAACATGTGAGTTATTGTCTCCGGTAATGTTGGTCTGTACAGAAGACCAATAATCAGGATGAAAACATGGAGAATGATAACTCAATTTGGCCCACTTCATATTTTAATCGTTGACCAGAGCATGGAAGTTCATTTGGTGTCATTTTATCAGTGTGGGTCATCTACACCAGCAAGAAAGTTGATTGTGCCTTATTAGCCCCTAACACAACTGGACCAACATATACCAATCAAACAAACTTAATTGATGAAGTATGTGTCCTACACCAGCAAGAAAGTTGATTGTGCGTTATCAGCCCCTAACGCAATTGGACCACTAGAAAACAATCAAACTTAATTGAAGTATACACCGGGCAGTAACATGAAACGTAGTGGCCCATGATAACAGCGAACAACAAGAGAGTTAATGACGAGCAGGGACTAATTTCCGACAAAAACAGCAAATTACTAAATGTTTACCTGAACCATACTAGCATGAAATATTGGAAAGAAAAAGCTTCATCATCTATGTTTGTAACATGTATTCCACGACACATCGGTTTCAAGATCTTATGGGTTTCAGCTCTAGTCTACCCCAACTTGTTAGGGACTAAAGGCTTTGTTGTTGTTGTTATTGTTGTTGTTGTTGATAGACTTGAGGCCAACAATAGTATGATATCATAAGCCCCAATATTGACCGTCTCAACCCAACGTTGTTTGGATCCAATCTTAGGGCAAGTGAATTTGTATAGAAATTCACGTGTCACTATTTCTGTCCATGTACCATGACTTTTTTCGAGGCTAGCATACACCCTTGTGCATCACTAGTTCACTACAACGACAAAAAAACGGAGATGTATGAGAAATTGATGAGAGAATGTGGGTCACATGTACTCAGCTAGCACTATGGAAATACATTCTCTTTTAAATATTTAGGTTGAGTACTTTTCAGTTATTATAATTCTTTAGTCAGGAAAATATAAAACAATAAAAAGTAGTCCAAAGGAAAAAAAATCTAGCACTTCGGAATTCCGTCGAATAATCAAAATTGCTCATTTCAATTTGTCTTTGCAAAACCTTCTGGCTCAAGTGTACCTTAGCTATGCTCTTATCTATCATGCTTTCACAGGTGTGCTTGTTAGTTTGACTTAGAAAGCTTGCAATGGCCAAAGAAACCAGCAAAAAGCCTTGACAACTAAGAAAGCTCTTGTCAAGACCGCATAGCAGAAGGGGTCGTCAACAATTAATGCACCGGTGATTCTACATGAATCATTGGAAGATTTAACGATAGTGTTGACGCAAAAAAAAAACATGCTGAGAGTAATTGTTTGCTTCCTAAATTATAAAATTCAAATCATACCCATAGTAATACACATTAAATGTCCCACCTTGGACCGGAACCATGCACCTGTGAAACCCTTAACAAAAGACTTTGACTCGGCAAGATCTCCAATTTTGAACGGAAGAATTAAATCCATATCCAGCCAATCTGAAGGCAGTACCAACAGAAGAAACAGGGGGGGTTAGCACAACGTTGGACGTATAGTACTTCCTCCATTACAATAGTTCACATACACCATGTGTGCATATAATAAAGCGCTAGTTCTAGGAAAAACTAACATACCATGCATAAAACTAGTAAATGCCATATAGAGCAGAAACACCAAAACTATCACAAGCATGAGTTTTGTAATATTTGAAACAAAGTCATCCAAGGCCACACACAATTATAGTGAAACACCCAAGACCATGTACAACTATAGTGAAACAAACAATAGAAAAAATGGTGAGACACATCAAGCCAATCTAAAGGCCGTACCAACAGAAGAAACAAGGGGGGTTAGCACAATGTTGGACGTATAGTACTGCCGCCATTGAAATAGTTCACATCCATGAAAAAACACTAGCACGCTATCAAATATAGCATCACCCTTCACCAAATGCTACACAAGTTATAACGTGCTATATTTCAAAATAGCCTTTGCAAAAAAATTGCCAAATATATCCAGAAATAAAGTATTTCAGCAACTAAATTTTTTCCCAGGAGCAATACATGCACAAGGGCCAAATCCATATGCTAAAAGTACTCTATATTTGAGTGGAAGCACAATTTTAAACTGAATTTTGAACTGCAGTCAATCTATTTACCCTGCAGCCGGTATCGGAAATAAAGCACTATCTAACTGAATTTTGAACTGCAGTCAATCTATTTAGTATTTACCCTGATGTGTGCATATAACAAACATCCATATGCATAAGTGGAACCACAAGCAAGCATGCAACACGTGACCAGCATGTAGCCATGGTGGCTTTCCCTATTGTCTGTTATGTACAGAGTATAACCATGAAAAAGGAGTGCCCATGGTGGCCTTTCCTATTGTCCTACATCACCCAGCAACAAAAAGGAATGCCTGTTCAGTACAGAGTATAGCAATGAAAAACGAGTGCCCATGGTGGCCTATCCCTATTGTCCTACATCACCCAGCAGCAACGAAAAAAATAGCACATACAAGAGATCAGCATGCAGTCAAAAGCATAAACCATATTCAGGAGATCGGCATCTTTCTGTGGATTCCGCATACAAGAGATCTTATACAGGGGATATCCTTGACGGCACGACCGTAATATATACTTCTGAATCCATGATTGATGTGTAACTAATGTATGTACTACCAACTGACCCCCAGTTTCCTTTGTTGGTGCTCTTGCCGGCGGCACAACAGGAGACGGGGAGGGTGGGGAGATGGCACAAGGGAGGAAGTGGGCATGCGACGGTGTGGAAGTTCAGCGAGGTGGAAGTGGTTGACTTGCCGGGGACATGGCTGACATGGCCCCTGTCGGCGCTAGCCTAGAGTGGATCTAGAGGAAGACACGGCCTCGTGAAGATGTTGCCGCCGCCACTCATGAGAGATGCTGCCGCCGCCGCCGCTCATCTTGACTGGGAAGGGGGGATGAGAACTAGGGTTGGTGGCTGTCGGGTGTGGCCGAGGGGTGGATTTGGGCCTGTTGGGCTGCGGTTGCCTTATTTTCTGATCTTTGCATCATGTACGCTATAACGCTACACGGTACAACGTTATAGCACCGTGTAGTGTGCTAATTACATGATTAGCATTGTATCAGCCGAATTTGCTAAAACGTAGCGTCTCCTTTCCTAATACGCTCTAACGATGAGATAGCACACTATTTTTTTTGTTGTTCACATCACACCATGTGTGCATATAATAAAGTGCTAGTTCTCGGAAAAACTAATATACCATGCATAACACTAGTAAATGTCATATAGTGGAAACACCAAAACAATCACAAGCATGAGTTTGTAATATTTGAAGCAAAGCCATCCGATGTACAACTATAGTGAAACGAATAATAGAAAAAGTGGCGAGGTAATACGATGAAAATGTTTTAAGGCGATAAGGCGAGGTGAGGCGGGGGAGGCAACACTTAAGCGCTAAAGCGTAAGGCAAGGCGACGCCTTAGACACATACATATATAATAAATGCCACATAATGTACACTGGAGTAAATCTTTCCTCGTTAAAAATGGCAAGAACCCATACTTCCAAACTGGATCTTCGGATGTAGCTCTTCTCCTAGGATCCAATCAGCCATCAAAGAAAAAGAGTGGAGGTTTGTTCCAGAATAATTAGGGAGAAGGAGAGAAGCGACGGTGGGGTTGCTGCCATGTGGATGGAGAAGCAGATTTGGGAGGAAACAGATGCAAAGAAGGAGCAGGCAAGCAGCCAAGCACATCTACCTACACTACAGGGAGAAACAGAGTACTGGGAGGGGTAGAAGAAAATCAGAGGAGGCTGGGGTAGAAGTGAGACGAGAATGGGAGGCACACCTTGCTGTTGCAGCCAGAGGAGGAGGGCCACAGATCGGAGCCGTAGAGGAAGGAGCCGCCGCCAAAGGTCAGAGAGGAGAGAAGGAAACCCTATCGGGTGGATTGGACGATTGGTTCGATCCTCTCTCTCCCGCCCTTCACTTTATACCTATTCACACTCGCGCGTGAGCCCAATATTTCCCACGAAAGTTTCCTGCGCGGGCCACTCTTTCCCGCCTGGAAGCAGCCCATGGCGTCCGATCTGGCCAAAGTGCCGCCCTACGTGCCTAGGTGGACGATTCAGACGCCCTAGGATCTAAAGTGATGCAGACGCCTTAAAAACAATGGTGAAAACAAGCGCAACCACTGAAGATCACACACCCTTCTCTTTGTTTCAAATTCTTACTACTATTAGCCTATTTACTATGATACGAGTATACATTTTCTTATCACACCAACGCATGATCTAATATTGTCGGTCAGGATCCCAACAGTAATCATGATGCGGTTATGCATGTTGTTGGTTGCCCAGATGAGATTCACACAAGGCAGTCAACCCAACTTCGGACCCTCACGGTACCCTACTCTTGCTTTGATGTATTATGACCGATCAACCTCGTGTGAGAGCTAGGGTTTTGCGTAAAATGCTGAGATCGCAAGGATCACATAGGTATGAGATGAGTTGAGAGAGGAACCTAGCCATGAAGTATATAGGGGAATATGACTAGGGTTTACATGATTCCGAGTCGGTAGGATCTAGCCTAATCTCATGGGATACTCCTAGATCCCCGTGCATGATAGTATTGTACAACAAGTCGATGATGCATCCATGCGTATGCTATTGGCCGGGTTGTGGGCTTGGCCGCCCCATGGCCTGATGGGCTGGCTGCTGGTACACCCCAAGGGCACGGCCATCAAATATTATCATATTTATTTTGATTATCTTAAAAAGAGGATTATCTGCTTTTTCAATATTACACTCATGTTGTATCTCACAATATTACATCACATATCATTGTGACACGAAGTTATATCAGGGTATTAATAAACAGACTAATAGACTTACAGTAACAAAAAATACAAAAGGTGAACCAAAATAACAATGAAAAAATCCATAGGAAGAAATTATCTAGACCAACAATACATGCAATCATCAACCTCCAAATGTTACAAATATTTTGGCTCGCACAACCATTTCAACCAGTTAACTTGAATTCTTGCCTATACAAAAAATTAATGCTAATAACCTAGTCTCTTGTCATCTCAAATGGTCTAACTACTTCTAACATTGATTGGTTGATTTCTCTTTAGCTTCTTTGGTTTCTGTTCTCTCTAGTCATAAATCATGACTTTGTATAGCACATCAACCCACATCCAAAAGCGTTAGTTTCATATAAGAACACTTTGGTCACACATATTAGCAATCTATCTTGACTTATAAGAACTCCCACCAAGTTGGTTCCACTAATTTCTATGCCACTTTTGGGAGCATCCTCACTATATAGGTTGAGCTGATCTGTTGTGCATTTTGATACCATATGCATATTTGTAATGTCCTCTGAGCCGTAAGTCGGGTTACAATCCTAGAGACAACCTACATATGCATCATATTTTTATCAGGAAATCTAATTCACAACTGTACCCATTGATGACTTTGGAAACAAACATGCTCCAATGCATCTGCTTCCATAAGGGAGGTGAGAATCACAAAAATTCATGCAACCATAGAATATTACCTCCTCGACTACCATTTTAGCGTAGAACATGCATTCCCCTAATAGTGTAGAGTTACCACTTAATAATTTACTCCCTCAGTCCCATAATGTAAGACTTTTGTTACACTAGGGAGTACATGTTATTGTGTAATTGCAATGTTAAGCAAGTCTACACAGTGAGTAGTAAAGCATTTCATCAAGTAAAAGATGGTACCAAACAACAGAAATACCATCATGCAAGGCTTAATGGGTCAAGAGTCCCTTTGAGTAACCTAGTAATTAGTGGACTAAGTTGGTTACTAGGTGAAATGAACTAAGCTACTAGCTGGCTATAACTTGTGTATAAGCAAATGACTAACCTAAAAACTAGAGGCCAAGCAATTCTTCAAAGAATATTGGCATGGATCAATGCCAAGGGGTTTAGGCTTACTAGGACCAAGACCGAGTATATAAGGTGTGACTTTAGTGGTGTTATGTGCAAGGAGGGAGAAGTTAGTTTAGAGGGACATATAGTGCCTAAGAGATACCTGGGATCAATGCTACAAACCAACGGTGGTATTAATGGCGATGTTAGCCACAAAATCAAAGTTGGATGGATGAAGTGGCGGCAAGCATCTAACATCCTCTATGAAAATAAGGTCCCACAAAAGCTCGAAGATAAGTTCTATAGGACGGCGATTAGACATGTGATGCTATATGGAGCAACGTTTGGCCTACTAAGAGACAACACATCCAACAAAAGAGTATCACTAAGATTTACATGCTAAGGTGGATGTGGGACATGCAATCAAGGACTAAATTAGAAATGAGGGAATATGTGATAAGGTAGGGGTGACACTAATTGAATAGAAGCTTATCCAACACCAACTAATGTGGTTTGGGCATATCGAATGAAGGCATGCGCAAGCACTACTGAATAACAGTTATTCTAAAGAGTGGCGAACATACCAGGCGGTAGGAGGCGACAAGTGTTGACAGGGGAGGAGGCAGTACAAAGAGACTTGGAGGATTGGGATGTATCCAAGGATTTGGCTCTTGATAGTATTGCATGGAAATCATGGTCACAACTCTACTATCTCAACAATTATGATCAAACTCAGAGGAGACTATGAATACGAATGTAATTTTTCCTAAGTTGAATAAGAAATAACTATTTCAAAGTCGATGCTAAGACCAATCAAATCAACAACTCATTCGTACAAGCACAAAGGGATAAAAAGATCTTCACCAAATTACTATGTATTTTGAACCAAAAACAAAGTGAACACTCCCACAAGGACAAGGACAACTATTTTCATACAATATAAGATTCATTAATTTTAAGTGTGACTTTGAACACAAATCTTACATTCTTAAGAAGTTGGTCCCAATTCTCTCTACATGCGGAGTGTCCACGTCATATGCATGCCACATCATACAGAATGTCCACATCATCATGCATGTCACATTTTCATCAGTTTCTTTGCGGGGATTAATAACATTTGCTTCCTAGCCCGTCATCTTACCAAGAATCTCTCTCTCACCAATTGATTTTCTCCTATATAATAGGGGCGCGGCGACTGGGATCCCAATTTTCTGTACATAGTCTTTTCCTAATCAACGGAGCGAACAGTCGTTTGGTCTTTCTCCTTTTGTAACCGATGCATTAGCCAGTCAAGCGTCGATGGACCAATCTCTTCGTGTCTATTACACTTCAACTTACCAACCATCGGCATCACGCCACTCCCATATCCCCGCACGCCGCGCCAGGTCGCAGGTCTGGCGCAGGAGCCCAACCGACGTGCCACCAACGGACGTAGGTTCCTTGCCACCGACCGTCATCCAGGACGCAGCGCCCTCTCCCCCGTATCCGGTCATGCCGGACAGATCAAGCGGCTGAAGTATCCCCCCAAGCCGCGCATGGTCAGGCAGCCCTATCCAAGTCTGTCACAGGACTGCTGCCTCCTCATGCCGTTGCTAGCGATCAACAAGTATGGAGTTGCTCTGTCGGCGACCATCGGCAGGCATGCAGTCCCCTCCCCCATGTCCAGGCATGCCGGCTAGATCTTCCGACGAGAAAAACAAAACATGCGTCTGAACCGTGCTGCTACTCTTCAGACTAGATATGTCCAACCTCGGTCACCTCCACGTACGAGGACTCCCGGCCCGTCACGTCGGCAGCATCGCCTCGAGCAGCTACAGATTCACCCACCTACGCTACACAAGACCCGCGGGTCGCTAATCACGTCTAACAATTACATGAGGGCTGCATCAACGCTGTGGTGCTGATACACTTGCCGAGTAGTACTTCAGAAGGAGGTGAGCTCTTCTGCTACCTATTATTGACACTGTCATCATATTGCAGATACATCAACGATGCACACTGTCCTCTAGCCTCTATAACCTACCCGTTAAGTTGATTTCACTCGTATGCATGTAGTTACATTGGGGTGGTACGTTGCTAAGTGGGCATGTTCTTGCCTCATAGGTGTTCATTTGCATTAGTGCTTTCTGCTATTGAGTCGTGTTCCATGTATCCTTCAAGTCAGTAGGTCTATTTTTGTATTCTTGATTCCTTCATATTCATTTGTTACACTTCAGTACTTCTTTAGCTTTTTATACTAATCTTCATTGTTCGATAAACTAAAAAGAAGAACTTCTCGCACGCAGGAAAATTCTATTTCTTGCCAAGGTCGGTCAAATTATCAGTGTATACACATTGTTATATCAACCAACCTGTTAAGCTTTCATCGTGTTGTGTTCAAACTTTCTAATATAATTGGGACAAATTTTTTACTAATTGGTGCTAATCTCCGACAACTTTTAATTGGAGAATCTCATTTTTGGGATAGACATGTTAGGAATTTAGGTGCAAAAATAAATATGGTAAATGAGCCTTACAATTGTTTATTACTATTTTTTTATTTTTAGATTATTTTCTTTATGCACATCTCTACGTATTTTGGAGCAAATGTTCACATCTCTACGTATTTTGGAGCAAATATTCCACAGCAACGCGCGGGGAATTATCTCGTTAAACAACAAATAATACATTCATTCTAGAATATAAGGTGCATCCATTTTCCTACAGCCAAACCATTGTACGTTTGACAAAGATTATAGAAGAAAATATCAACATCTCCAATACCGAATAGATAAAATATGAAATACGTTTCATGACGGATCAAATGATATAAATTTGGTATTGTAGATATTGATACTTTTTCTAGAAACTTGGTCAAACATACACACATTTGACTTCTTAAAAACCCAATACCACATATATTATTTAGCAGATGGAGTGTTAGTTATATGACATAAAAAATATACCATAAAATTAGTTATTTGAAAGAATTTTCCAATAGCATAACTTCTTTTTCACATAACTTAAATTTCAGATTAGCCTTGCATCTATGCCAATATAAAAAGATCCAAATGGACAAGTTCAACTAATCTTGGCCATCAAACCATATCAATCCAACGATCTAAATAGCTTCAGTGGCAAGCACTAAACATATTTAACGTGCAATTAGTATCATGCCAAATATGAATATCAAACATGAAATTAATATCATACATAATATGAATGTGCAATTAATATTCCACTAAATATCAACATAAGCATTTACTAGTTTTAGTAATGAGTATGAAACTTCAAGGATAACTCATGCCAATAATTTTGCTAATAAACCCTACAATGTTTTCCCTATAAGTGATAGATCTGAAGATATGATAAGATAGACACGTACAATTTTTGTCTTAGTCAAGCTTAAGCAAAACACCTTTTTGTTGAAACAAGCTTAAGCTATATGGGGTTTATCAAGAATCACAAAGAAACCAAAAAAATCACCTAATAAAATATAAAATCTCGAAACATGAGAAACCGATCTAAATCCAAACAACGCATTGTAAGAAATAAAAAGAGAGAACTACAAGAACAATATGCAGATTTAAATCATATAAAGAAAACCATGAACCTAACAAGCCTGTCAACTCCACTACTTTCTCTTCAGCCATAAAGAAGAAGAAAACTGTTTGAACCCCAGATCTCCACGAAAAGGGTTTGCTGAAACTTTGGTCCGCCAGTACGGACATGTGGACTTATCAAAGACCAAGAAAAGGCTCAAAAAGATTGGGAAACAAAACCACGCAAACAAAACGCAAGATGGGGGACGCTGGGATGGGGGGAGGGGGCGCACCTGCAGCGCCACGGAGCCGGCAGGCCTGCTGCTCCCCGCCGCCGCCGCCGCAGGCTCCAGCGAATCGGGACTGCAGAAGGTAGCGCCGTCGTCCTCTAGTCTTCTTCTACCGCGGCGCCAGGGCGCTGCGCTGCGTAGCCGCCGCTATGGGGCCATTTATTGAGGAGTTGTTAGCGCATTATTGGGAAGCAGATAGATGCGCCGC
This sequence comes from Elymus sibiricus, assembly GCA_039707655.1. NCBI lineage: Eukaryota > Viridiplantae > Streptophyta > Magnoliopsida > Poales > Poaceae > Elymus > Elymus sibiricus. The sequence goes on from CM077663.1 coordinate 86,487,430, forward strand.
ATTCTTGCCTTCTTTTAACGCGCATTACGCGACCGCGTTCGTGGGAAGCGTCGCGCTGCTTATGTAACGCCGTCGGTTGGGATTCAAGGCCGCGCACTGTTTTGTTTGCCCAAAACCGAACCGGCGTGGCCCAGTACGAGATTGTGTCGCGCATGGCCTATGGCCCCCGAGCGGGCCGAGCCACGAGTGCGCTCGAACGAAGCGAGCTGGTTTCGAAAGAGTTGCTAAAAGAAAAAAAACTAGTTTCCATCGCTCACTTGCACGCTCATTTTCCTTTCGGGCTAACTCTGAAAAAAATAACCCAATCGCTGTCTAACGAGTAGGCGCGATTCAACCTCCGCGAGCGGCCGAACGATAGCCGTCCATCACGCGACACGATGCAGCCACGTGGTGGATAGATCCGACTGTTAGAAGGGAGAGAGGGATTTGGTGAAATAGTTTATTGTATTGCTTGAGCCTCGTGGGCATATATATATATATATAGGAGTACATGATCATCTTGGAGTACAAGTTAAGGCAGGAATAAATCCTAGTCTATCTATGTTTTCTAAACAATCACGATACTCAACATCCCCCCGCAGTCACAACGGTAGCGACGCAGACGGTGAGACTGGAGAAGAATCTGAAGGTAAGCCAACGGTCATCCCCCACAGTCGTAACGGTCAATGCATCGCGGAAGTCGTGGCTGGAGTAGAAACCGACGAGGTTGCTCAAGCAAGGCGGTAGCCCTTTGTGCCGTTTGTCGAGGTAGCCGAGAGCGTAGGGTGGTGTAGCCGTGGTCGAGATAGCCGTGCAAAGAACGCCGTGGTCGATGTCGAGTCGGGGTAGCCGGTGTCGAGGTAGTCGCCAAGGAGCCGCGGGCGCAAGAAGGCGCCGAGTTAGTCATGGGCGCAGTGGTGTCGAAGTAGTGGTGCGCCGGAAAGAAGACGAAGTTGAGACGCGTCGCGCCGGGATTGCCAGGTCCGGGGACACGTCGTGGACGAAGGCACGCATCGGTGTTGCCAGCACCGGGCATGCGTAGATGGACGAAGTCGATGTTGACGATGCGTCACTCCAGGCTTGCCAGACCTGGGAACACATCGGGGACGAAGGCACGCGTCGGTGTTGCCAGCACCGGGCATGCGTAGACGGGGACCTGCACACAACTTGTACGCCATGTCGAGGAGGCTAGCAGAGAAGGACTCGACGACGGTTGCGGCGCAAATCGACGGGGGGCCGATGTCGCCCGCGGTGGTCGGAGTAGAGGAAGTGGTCGGGGTAGACGACGGCGACACTGGCGATGAGCTGGTGCTGGACGAAGAAGAAGGGGGTGGACTGGCGGCGCGGCTCGGGTGAGCGAGCTGCAGCGGCGCCGAAGAAGAGCGGCGGCGGCGGCCTGACGGCGGCGGCCTGACGGCGGCGGCGGCTGGTTAGAAGCGCGGCGACGATGCTCGAAGTAGGCGAGGAACCCAACAGCGTGACGAAGACCGACGCGGACGGTGGTGTTCCCGCGCCGAGGGAGACGGCGCGGCGCATACCACGGGAAGTCGACGCACGGGGACGGCGGAGTGGACCGCGGGCCGCGACGCTACGACCCGAAGGGGTGACGCAGCGGCAGCAGGCGGGTCGGGGCGACGGCAGGAAGACCTCGAGCGGCAGCGGAGACCGCATGCCACGCTCGCTACGGCCCGATGGTGCGGCACGGCGGCAGAGCATGGGTCGGTGCGACCGCGGGGACGGCCTCGGGCGGCGGCAGAGACCGCGTGCCATGCTCGCTACGGCCCGATGGGGCGACGCAGCGGCAACGCGAGGGTCGGTGCAGCCACGGGGACGGCCTGGAGCAGACGGCCTCGGGGCGGCGGTGGACCGTGGGCCGCGACACTACGGCCCGAAGGGACGACGCAGCGGCAGCACGCGGGTCGATGCGGCCGCTGGGAGAACCACGGGGCGGCGGCGCTGCGGCCCGACGGGGCGACGCAATGGCAGCCCGATGCTTGATCGGTGGAGGGGCGCGCTTTACTCGGGACTGTCTTCACGGGACCTGCGGAGGCGCGTGCAACCGACGAGCCAAGTTGGTCGCACGACGTAGATGAGGCGGATCGCGGCGGCGGGCGGGTGATCAATCCGATCGCGCGCGAGGTCGGGGACGCCGCTTGATGGAGGCGGGATGGCGGCGGAGTCCGAGATGAAGCCGGCGACGACGGTCAACATGGCGGCCGTACAGGCGCGGCGTAGATCAACGGGCGGGCCGGCGCGCGAACGGCGGCTGTGATGGGCCGCCGCATGGCGCGAGGCCGCCGGGTTGGGGCGATGCAGGAGTCCCGATCGGAGCATGGCGGTGACGGCCGGCGTAGGGCGACGGGCGAGCAGACGCGTGGGCGACGGTCGTGAGGGGCCGCTGCGTCGCACGAGGTCGCCGGGTCGGTGTACAGGCCGGGTCACGCCGATGTCGGAGTAGAGGCGCGGGGTCGACGGCGGCGGCGGGCGACGCAAACCGATCTTAGATCGGAAAACCAAAAAGAAAGCGCCGATCAATGTGACCGGCGGAAGAGAGAAAACCCGAATCAACATATCGGGAAAAAAGACTCTCTAGGCGGACGAACCCTACGTACGGGTGGCGCGGCCCCCGGCGGCGGTCATGAAGACCGACCGCCCCTGGGGCGGCGCATGGTGCGGAAGCGGTGGGCGGTGGCTAGGTCTAGAAACTTGCGGTAGATACCATGTTAGAAGGGAGAGAGAGATTTGGTAAAATAGTTTATTGTATTGCTTGAGCCTCGTGGACATATATATATATACATGAGTACATGATATCTTAGAGTATAGATAAAGGCAGGGAGAGAGGGACACATGCGAGAGCATCGAGGGAGGGGGGAAGGAAGACTCGCGCGACAAGGGAAGGAGAAGGTGCCGGTGACTCGCCCACCCCCGCGTCGCCTCATCCGCGCCATCCCGATATCCGGCCGGCGGCACGAGAAGCGGCAACGGAAACGATGGCGGCAGTGAAGCGCGCCTACCTCGTCGTCTACAACTGGATCGTCTTCTTCGGATGGTTCGTCCCTCCCTCCTCCCCGCATCGAGTTTTTGATTGGCTGATTCATGAGGATCCGTGTGCGCGCGTGGCGTGGGTGCAGGGCGCAGGTGCTCTACTACGCCGTGAAGGAGCTGCTCCGGTCGGGGCACGAGGACGTGTACGCCGCCGTCGAGAGGCCGCTCCAGCCCGCGCAGACCGTCGCCGTCCCCGAGGTACACCGCCCGCCGGCCAGCCCGCTGGATCTTGCTTCTTTCTCTCGACCTGAACTCTGCATCCTGCTTCCTGTCCCTGCCAGATCCTACACGGGCTCGTCGGGCTGGTGAGGTCGCCGGTGTCGCCCACGCTGCCGCAGATCGGGTGGAGCTTCTTCGAGGTGTAGTGTTCTTCTCCATGGCGCATCTCTCTGTTCTATTCTTCTTGTTGTGTGCATACCTCATCCTTTGTTTTCCTTGCTATGTTTTCTTGTATGGCTTTTGCACACGAGGACACACATCCTGGTGAGCTCATTGGTCATCAGCTGGTCCATCACCGAGGTATGTATGTATCCACCACTGACTTGACAGAAATCATCATGCATGCTCATTGTAAGCTAGAGCTTACAGTTCTTAAAATTAACTTTGTTGTTGTTAGAATAACTGAAAATGTGCTCCTGAAATAGTGCAAGGCGATGATGATGGTTGTTGCCAAGTTGAATTTCAAGATACTTATGACAGGAATTTCACAAAAAAGTTTTGCAGCCTACTTCACTATACTTTTTAATAGGACCAACGGTTTAAGATGGAGGACAACCTAGATTAACACCACGGCGAGTACAGACTCCCCTCCTTCTCTGTGTACCATGTGTATTTCCGCAACAATGCCATGAAAAATATACTCGCCTACCCCGGTGACCTAGGTCACCCCACCCGTCCGACCAAGTCGCCTAAACCACCGTACCCTTCCAAATCGCCAAAGACGGAAAACACACTCGCCTACCCCGCCCCCGGTGACCTGGGTCGCCTCACCTGCCGAACCAAGGCGCCCAAACCAACGCACCCTTCCAAATCGCCTATGACGGAAAACATACTCGCCTACCCCGATGACATAGATCACCCCATCTGTCCGACCAAGTCGCCTAAACCACCTCCAAATCGCCTAAGAGGGAGAACATACTCACCCACCCCCCGGTGACCTAGGTTGCCTCACCTGCCGAGCCGAGGCGCCATGGTTTTCGAGTCGCGACTCATGCGAGTCGCTCTGGGGCAGCGACTCGGAAGAAGTCGAGCCTGCGTTGTGACTAGTCGCGACTCAGAGTCGCGAGTCGACACTAAGCTGAGTCGACCATATTTTTGCGACTCATAGACTAGTCGTCGACTAGTCGCGACTAGTCGCGCGACTCGAAATCCATGCGAGGCGCCCAAACAAATGCACCCTTCCAACCCGCCTAAGACGGAAATCATACTCGCCTACCCCGGTGACCTAGGTCGCCTCACCTGCTGAACCATGGCGCCAAAACCAACACACCCTTCCAAATCGCCTAAGATGGAAAACATACTCGCCTACCCCGGTGACCTAGGTTGCCTCACCTGCTGAACCAAGGCGCCCAAATCAACGCACCCTTCCAAATCGCCTAAGATGAAAAACATATTCGCCTACCCCGATGACCTAGGTTGCCTCACCTGCTGAATCAAGGCGCCCAAATCAACGCACCCTTCCAAATTGCCTAAGGCGGAAAACATACTCGCCTACCCCAATGACCTATGTCGCCCCATCCGTTCGACCAAGTCGCCTAAACCACCGTACACCTTCAAAATCGCCTAAGACGGAAAACATACTCGCCTATCCATCGGAGACCTAGATCACCCCAACCGTCGAAACCAAGTCGCATAAACCACCGTAGACCTTCCAAATAGCTAAGACGGAAAACATACTCGCATACCCACCGGAAACCTAGGTCGCCCCACCCGTCGAAACCAAGTCGCATAAACCACCGTACACCTTCCAAATCGCCTAAGACGGAAAACATACTCGCATACCCACCGGAGACCTAGGTCGCCCCACCCGTCGAAACCAAGTCGCATAAACCACCGTACACCTTCCAAATCGCCTAAGACGAAAAACGTACTTGCATACCCACCGGAGACCTAGGTCGCCCCACCCGTCGAAACCAAGTGGCATAAACCACCGTAGACAATCCAAATCGCCTAAGACGGAAAACATACATGCCTACCCCCGGTGACCTAGGTCACCCCACCCATCGAACCAAGTCGCCTAAACCACCGTACACCTTCCAAATTGCCTAAGACGAAAAACATACCCGCCTACCCATCGGAGACCTAGGTCGCCTCACCCGTCGAACTAAGTCACCCAAACCAACACACCCTTCCAAATCGCCTAACATGAAAAACATACTCGCCTCCCCCGGTGACATAGATCACCTCACCCGTCGAACCAAGTCACCCAAACCAACGCACCCTTCCAAATCGCCTAACACAGAAAACATACTCGCCTCCCCCGGTGACGTAGGTGGCCTCCTTCGTCGAACCAAGTCGCCTAAACCATCGTAGCCTTCCAAATCGCCTAATACGAAGAACATACTCGCCTCGCCCGTCGAACCAAGTCATCGAAAACAACGCACCCTTCCAAATCGCCTAACATGGAAAACATACTCGCCTCCCCCGGTGACATAGGTCGCCTCACGCGTCGAACCAAGTCACCTAAACCATCCTAACCTTCCAAATCGCCTAATACAAAAAACATACTCACCTCCCCCGGTGACATAACTCGCCTCACCCGTCGAACCAAGTAGCCTAAACCACCGTACCCTTCCAAATCGCCTAAGATGGAAAACATACTCGCCTACCCCCCCCCGGAGACCTAGGTTGCCCCACCCGTCGAAACCAAGTCGCATAAACCACCGTACACCTTCCAAATCGCCTAAGACAGAAAACATACTCGCATACCCACCGGAGACCTAGGTCGCCCCACCCGTCGAAACCAAGTCGCATAAACCACCGTACACCTTCCAAATCGCCTAAGATGGAAAACATACTCGCATACCCACCGGAGACCTAGGTTGCCCCAGACGTCGAAACCAAGTCGCATAAACCACCGTACACCTTCCAAATCGACTAAGACGGAAAACATACTCGCATACCCACCGGAGACCGAGGTCGCCCCACCCGTCGAAACCAAGTCGCATAAACCACCGTACACCTTCCAAATCGCCTAAGACGGAAAACATACTCGCATACCCACCGGAGACCTAGGTCGCCCCACCCGTCGAAACCAAGTCGCCTAAACCACCGTACACCTTCCAAATTGCTTAAGACGGCAAACATACTCGCCTACCCACCGGAGACCTAGGTTGCCCACCCGTCGAAACCAAGTGGCATAAACCACCGTACACAATCCAAATCGCCTAAGACGAAAAACATACTTGCCTACCCTTGGTGACCTAGGTCACCCCACCCGTCGAACCAAGTCGCCTAAACCACCGTACACCTTCCAAATCGCCTAAGACGGAAAACGTACCCTCCTACCCACCGGAGACCTAGGTCGCCTCACCCGTCGAACTAAGTCACCCAAACCAACGCACCCTTCCAAATCGCCTAACACGAAAAACATAGTCGCCTTCCCCGATGACATAGGTCGCCTCACCAGTCGAACCAAGTCTCCCAAACCAACGCACCCTTCCAAATCGCCTAACACGGAAAACATACTCGCCTCCCCCGGTGACATAGGTGGCCTCCCCCGTCGAACCAAGTCGCCTAAACCATCGTACCCTTCCAAATTGCCTAATACGAAAAACATACTCGCCTCGCCCGGTTACATAGGTCGCCTCGCCCGTCGAACCAAGTCACACAAACCAACACACCCTTCCAAATCGCCTAACATGGAAAACATACTCGCCTTTCTCGTTGAACCAAGTCACCTAAACCATCATACCCTTCCAAATCGCCTAACACAAAAAACATACTCGCCTCCCCCGGTGACATGGGTCGCCTCACCCGTCGAACCAAGTAGCCTAAACCACTGTACCTTTCCAAATCGCCTAAGACGGAAAACATACTCGCCTACCCCCCGATGACCTTGCCCACCATTACTAGGCAAAGTTAAAGCCGGGTTGAACATGGCACGGGCGTGCGCGACAGTTTTAGTTACCGTCGCATCAGACGCGTCAGCAGAAGCAGTCACCGCAATAGGAAACTCCACACCCAGGACATTTTGGACAGGAGCAGAAATCAAATCCGGTGACTCGCCCACCCCCTCGATAGAAATAGACATTTTTCCAGGAGGCACTTGTGTACAGTATAGTGGGCCTTCATCACAATCATCAAAGTCATCAGGTAGTTTATTGAGATTAAGCATGCATATTTTTAGAAGATAGAACAAAAATTCTTGTGTAAGCGACATAATGTAAATGAAAACATACAAACTTCCCTTTTTTCTTTATTTTTACTACTAGTTAGGTTGGCAGATCATGTGTACTACTATTTGGCATGAAAATGCTAGTTCATGAATTTGCAGGATAGGTGCATTATTTTTTTACTTGTATTACTAGCTCACCCTTTTTCTAGCTTTTTTTTTGTAAGCAACTAGTAACTTGTCAATTCATCTACTTTTTTTATCAGGGATGTAGGCAAGGTTTCTCCTTTTTTAGCAATATAGAACAACTACACACAATTTATAACAACCAGCTTTTTTATCTCCTTTTTTCTGATGTAGAGGCCTGGTTCAAGACAATAGGCAAGATAATAACAAGTTTCAAGAGCACGCCATCTTCTATCTAGGATCCAGATTCAACATGGGGAAGGGGAGAACAACTACAGGTGGAGAGCAGATTTATTGGCAAGATCCAATTTCTGGTGTAACCTAGTAGTATCATGCTTTTGCCCAATAAAAAATTAGAAAAATAGATGGAGAATCCTGTGTTTTACCTTGGTGTTTTTGAAGGGAGAAAAATTGCCCAGTTTCTGGTGGTATTCTTGCCGCAGTTATCCCAGAATTTTGCCTGATGCGCAACAAAGAGTTGCAGACAAACATCGTTGCGTCCTTCAGGATTTGGTCTGCCCCACTTTCTGGCTTTTTTCATGCAAGGGAGCTCCCCCGGCTAGTCCATGGCGTCAGGGGGAGGCTGGGGAGAAATAGCTGGGGGGGGGGAGGGGAGAGGAAGAAAGATCTTTGCTGGCCTTGTAGGGTTTTCTGGTTTGGTGGGGGAGACTGGGGGGAGTCATTTTCTTTATTCTTGTCGGGACGTGACTACGCGAGGAAGGGGCGGGCCTTACTTTCTAAGCACAGGTGGGGGGACCGCACGTGGGAAACTTCCTGAAATGGCAGGCCGCGAGATCGCACCGCATCGCGCGTGCGATGTAGCAGCATCCAAAAAAGAATCAAGCAATTCTCAAAAGGGGAGTTTCAAAGCCCACCGTCCACAAAACTTTTCGTTGAGAGGTTCATAGCAGAGCTTGGGGAAATCAAAGTGAAAGTGAAAAGAAGAGGTCCGGCGGCGGGACGCAGGAGCCAGAGAGCTAGCATGAAGCCATTCATTAGAAATAGGTTTTTGTCCCGCTATATTGATATAGCAACATCCCATACAATAGAGATTTCAATGTTGAGGCAGACAACATAACTATGCCCAAGAGAAATAGAAGAGAAAGTAAAAGGAACGAATGACAATAGAGTCGGATCGACGGAAACGATGATGATCCAGAACCGCCGCGTCCTCCAAAGATTTCCATCACGTTCATAGCACTTTGGAACACCGCATACCAAGCAACACCTTCAGGAAGGAACGCAACAATGACGATGTTGTTGCCCGGACTGCTCCTAGGGTTTCCCCAGTACATGGAGGGGCGTGGGTGAGTGGGATACTTGACGCCCTTTAGGAAGGAACGACGACTGATACTCGTGATCTGTGTTGGATTTTCCGTGAAGAGGAACGGGTTATCGCATCACAAAGTGGGTAAGTATTTCCCTCAGTTATGAAACCAAGGTTTATCGAACCAATAGGAATATCAATCCTCAACCGTCTTCAGCGGTGCACACAAAAGAACAAACAACTTGCAAGAGGGTTGTCAATCCCCTTGATCTCGTTATTTGCAAGCAAATTAGTTGTGTAGATAATTGTAAATAATTGTAAATTGCAAAATAAAATAAAAGGTAAATAAAGGCAGCAAGGTAATAGTAGCATTTGTGAATTTATAAGTGAATAGACCAGGGGGCCATAGTTTTTCCTAGCGGCATCTCTCATATAGGCAGCATACGGTGGGTAAGAAATTACTGTTGGGCAATTGATAGAAAAGCGAATAGTTATGCGATTTTCACGGCAATGATCATGTGTATATAGGCATCACATTCATAAACAAATAGGCCGACTCCCGCCTGCACCTATTACTATTACTCCACTCATTGACCGCTATCCAGCATGCATCTAGAGTATTAAGTAAAACAGAGTAATGCATGGAGAACGATGACAGGATGTAGACAAAGTAAACTCAAGCAATATGAATGAACCCCATCGTGTTATCCTTAGTAGCAACAACACAAATACGCATCTTGTCCCCTACTTTGTCACTGGGATATAGAAACTCGTTAGGTTGAACCTACCACAACGCACCACTTCCACTGAAGATAGATCAATCTACTTGGCCAAAGCACATCGATAAATCGGAGAGCATTACGAAGCTATAATGATCATGCAAATAAGAATCTTAATATTCAGAGGTGACTCAAATACTTTTCATGAACTAGTAAATGCGTACGTGCAATGCACGTTGATATTAGGTAATATATTAATTACACGTAAATATTAGGTAGGATATTATTTGCGTATTAATTATGTGATTAGCATTGGCATTAATATTTGGTATGATATTAACTGCACACTAAACGTGTTGAGCGCTCACCATTGGAGCAGCCTGAGTCATTGGATTGACCTGATTTGACGGCCAGGATTTGTTGGATCTACCCCTTTGGGTCTTTTTATATTGGTATAGATAATCTGAACATAAACCCATAATTCATCGGATCCCAACAAACACACCGCACAACGGGATTACATCGGATAGATTAAAGCGAAGATGCGATGATCATTGTATTGAAGATCAAGAGATAGAGAGATTGCCATCTAGGTACTAGCTATGGACCCGTAGGTCTATGGTGAACTACTCACACATCATCATGAGGGCAGTAAGATTGATGTAGAGGCCCTCCATGATCGATCCCCCCTCCCGCAGGGTGCCGGAGCGGAGCTCCAGATGGCCTCGCGATGGAACAGAGACTTGCGATGGCGTAAAAAGAATTCCGGGACTACCTCTAGGGTTTTTGGGATATATGAGAATTTATAAGCCACAGAGGGGCATCGGGAGACGCCCGAGGGAGGCACAAGCCATCAGGGCGCCCCCCAGGGCGCGCCCTGTTGGCCTGTGCGACCCTCGTGCGGCTCACTGATACGTCTCCAACGTATCTACTTTTCCTCACTCTTTTGCCCTTGTTTTGGACTCTAATTTGCATGATTTGAATGGAACTAACCCGGACTGACGCTGTTTTCAGCAGAATTGCCATGGTGTTGTTTCTGTCTAGAAATAAAAGTTCTCGGAATGGAATGAAACTTTCTGGAGATTTATTTTGGAAAATATAAAAAATACTAGAGCCAGAAACCACCGGAGAGGGGGCCCAGGGTGCGCAGCACCCACCAGGGCACGCCAGCCCCCTCCCGGCGCGCCCTGGTGGGTGGTGGGCACCTCGGGGCCCCACTTGACCAATTTCCGCCACTATAAATTCCTAAATTTGGAGAAAAAATAGGAGAGAAAGAATTATCGCGTTTCACGAGACGGAGCCGCCGCCACCTCCTGTTCTTCATCGAGAGGCCAGATCTGGAGCCCGTTTGGGGCTCCGGAGAGGGGAATCTTCGGTCTTCGTCATCATCAACCTTTCTCCATCACCAATTCCATGATGCTCCCCACCGAGAGTGAGTAATTCCTTCGTAGGTTTGCTGGTCGGTGAGGAGTTGGATGAGATTCATCATGTAATCAAGTTAGTTTTGTTAGGGCTTGATCACTAGTATCCATTATGTTCTCAGATTGATGTTGCTATGACTTTGCTATGCCTAATGCTTGTCACTAGGGCCCGAGTGCCATGATTTCAGATCTGAACCGTTTATGTTATCATCTCTATATCTATGTTCTTGATCCGATCTTGCCTAGTCATATGCACCTATTACGTGTTATGATCCGTCAACCCCATAGTGACAATATTTGGGATACTTCGCGGTGATGACCGTAGTTTGAGGAGTTCATGTATTCACCATGTGTTAATGCTTTGTTCCGGTTCTCTATTAAAAGGAGGCCTTAATATCCCTTAGTTTCCTTATGGACCCTGCTGCCACGGGAGGGTAGGACAAAAGATGTCATGCAAGTTCTTTTCCATAAGCACGTATGACTATTTACGGAATACATGCCTACATTACATTGATGAACTGAGCTAGTTTTGTATCGCCCTAGGTTATGACTGTTACATGACGAATATCATCCAACGAGTTACCGATCCAGTGCCTACGACCTTTCCACTTATTGTTCTTGCTAAGTTACTACTGTTGTTGCTGCTGTTCCTACTGCTACAAAACTATTGCTACTACTGTTACCGCTACTGTTACCATTGCTACTGCTATCAAACCTATCATATTACTGTGCTACTGATCACTCTGCTGCAGATATTTAATCTCCAGGTGTGGTTGAATTGACAACTCAACTGCTAATACTCTCAAGTATTCTTTGGCTCCCCTTGTGTCGAATCTATAAATTTGGGTTGAATACTCTACCCTCGAAAACTGTTGCGATCCCCTATACTTGTGGGTTATCAAGACCTTTTTCTGGCGCCGTTGCCGGGGAGCATAGCAATATTTGTTGAGTCACTTGGGATTTATATCAATTTATCACTATGAAGAATCTGAAGGATCCAAGGACCAAGATTTTCCCCTTTACTACGAGGGGAGGTAAGGAACTGCCATCTAGCTCTGCACTTGATTCACTTTCTGTTATGAGTAAGCTTGCAACACCACCACATGCTAGTAATCCTGATATATCGCAAGTTATTGATGATGCTACCTCTGCTATGAATGATGCTTATGATGATGCTAGTACCATGCTTGATGATAATGTGCCGCTAGGAGAATTTCTTGATGAACAAATTGCTAGAGCTAAAGAAAATGAAATTGCTGAAACTGATGAAGCTTATGAAACTGATTATGATTATGAAACTCCTATTAGTCCTAGTTCTCCTAAGTTTGAAATGCCTAAGATACCTGAAGGTTACGTTATGGACGAAGAGATAAGTAGAGAAATTCTTTCTTGCAAGGATAGAGACGATCTTAAGAAATTGCTATGCAAGTATAAAGAAAAGACTTTGAATGCTAGAATGAAATGTGATCCTAAGTTTGCTACTTCACCTATCTGTGTTACCGATAAGGATTATGAGTTCTCTGTCGACCCAGAGTTAATTGCTTTGGTTGAATCTGATCCTTTCCATGGCTATGAAACTGAAACTGTAGTGGCACACCTTACTAAGCTGAATGATATAGCCACCCTCTTTACTTATGATGAGAAGATTCACTACTATTATATCCTTAAGTTGTTTCCGTTCTCATTAAAGGGTGATGCTAAGACATGGTACAATACTCTTGCTCCTGGTTGTGTGCGTAGTCCCCAGGATATGATTTACTACTTCTCTGAAAAATATTTTCCTGCTCATAAGAAACAAGCTGCCTTACCGGAAATATTTAACTTTGTGCAAATTGAAGAAGAGAGTCTCCCACAAGCTTGGGGGAGGCTTCTCCAGTTGCTTAATGCTTTGCCTGATCATCCTCTTAAGAAGAATGAAATACTTGATATCTTTTATAATGGACTAACCGATGCTTCTAGGGACTTCCTAGATAGTTGTGCTAGTTGTGTTTTCAGGGAACGAACTGTTGAACAAGCTGAGGAATTATTGAATAACATATTGAAGAATTATGATGATTGAACTCTTCCCGAACCACCGCTTAAACCCACTCCGAAGAAGAGGGGTATCTTATTTCTCAGTCCTGAAGATATGCAAGAGGCAAAGAAATCTATGAAGGAAAAAGGTATTAAAGCTGAGGATGTTAAGAATTTGCCACCTATTGAAGAAATACATGGCCTTGACACACCACCACATCCACGGGTGGTAGAGGTAAATTCTTTATTAAAGTTCAATGAAAGTGACATCCCTCACAATAAACGTCCTAGTCAATGCTTATATGAGTTTGATAACTATATTATGAAGCAAGATCATTTCAATGCCCATGTTCTGAAACAATTGAAATATAATTGTGATATGATTGCTCGCTTGAGTGACTTGCTATTTAGAATCAGTAATGATGTTAGAGGTGTAGGAAAGCATGCCTCTATGGTTCAAACTCAGTTAGAATAAGTAGCTAAGTCTCAAAAAGAATTGCTTGATGAAATGAATAGTAATATGCATGACTTTGCTGCTAGAGTAGTAACTAGAGGAGGTAGAATGACCCAAGAACCACTCTGTAAGGGCATTCTCTTGCCTTAGTGTTTTGGTGATGATGACACCTCACTATGATTCTGACCGGGTGTCAAGTTGTTTAGGTACTATGTGTGAGACACAAGACGGTTAGATATTCCCTCCAAACGGAAAAGATCGAAGACGGTGTTCTCTACGTGTTTATTCTCTTTGGTCGTAGGGATCCCGTACTATTAAGAGGGAATCCACATTGGAAGGTCTTGGGTGCATCAGTTCTCTCGCACAACCTTATGCACCCAACTCATTCATTCGCATCATAGAGAGAGAGGCCCCTCTTTCCCTCCTGGCTTACCGGTCGCATCGTTGTCCCGACCGATTGCATCGAGTGCTCTAGACATCCGGCTTGACCACCACTCCAGGGGTGATACCCTGGGGGTGCTGCCACTAAGAGGTCCCCAGCGGTTGTACCGCTGCCTCCGGGCGGTTGTACCGCCCACAGCTGGGTGACCCAGGGTGGCAGCCCTGGGCGGTTGAACCGGCCCAACACTGGACTCCAACCGGACACCTTTCTGTTGGGGACTGGTTGTTGGGCGGACCTGGCCCGGTTGTACCGCTATATTCTTATAGCCGGTACAACCGGTGTCCCAAGCAGTTGTACTGCTATGGACTTTGCCTGATCCAGCGCTGGTGCATCGGGGAGGAACCACTGGCCATGTTTCTGTTGTGGTCCGGTGGTTGGGCGGTGGTAGGGCGGTTGTACTGGTTGTACCGCCCTCAGTACCGGTTGAACCGCTGCCGTGTAAAAACGGTTGTAACGGTTGGAAAGTGGGGGGCCTATATAAAGAGGTGGTTCTTCCACCTCTCTCTTATCTCTTACCTCTCTCTCTCCACCATTGATGCCCCTTGAGCTTTCTTGCCCGATCTCTCTCTCTAGCCACCCAAACTTGTTGTCTTGCTAGGGATTGAAGGAGGAGATCTAGATCTACACTTCCACCAAAGGAAAATTGATTCCCCCATACTTTCTTGTGTGGATTTTGTTACTCTTGGGTGTTTGAGCACCCTAGACGGAAGATGTTGGGGAACGTTGCATGGGAAACAAAATTTTTCCTACGCACACGCAAGATCTATCCATGGTGATGAGTATCTACGAGAGGGAGAGTGGATCTACATACCCTTGTAGATCGCTAAGTGGGAAGCGTTAAGAAACGCGGTTGATGTAGTCGAACGTCTTCGCGATCCAAATCGCAAGCCGTCCCGCGATCCAATCACGATCCGTCCCGCGATCCAATCACGGTCCTTCCGATCTAGCGCCGAACGGACGGCACCTCCGCGTTCAGCACACGTACAACGCGATGACGATCTCCACCTCCTTGATCCAGCAAGCGAGGGTGGAGAGGTAGATGAGTTCTCCGGCAGCACAACGGCGTGGTGGCGGTGGTGGTGGAGCTGATCCGGCAGAGCTTCGCTAAGCTATACCGAACAGATCTAGAGGAGAACAGATCTAGAGGAAGAAGAGGGCATCACGTGGCAATTAGGCTTAGGGGCTGCCCTCAAAATCCCTCAATATATATAGGAGGAAGGGGAGAGGAGGCAGCCTTGGCCCCTACTCCAAGTAGGTTCGGCCGAACCAAACAAGGGAGGAATCCACCTCCCACAAGGGAGGTGGGATCCTATTAGGACTCCTTCCTAATTTGGATTTTCCTTCCCCCACTTGGGGTTTTTCCTTTCCCACTCTTTCCTAGCCGCATGGGCCTTGTAGGGCTGGTTTTCCCAGCCCACTAAGGGCTGGTGCAACACCCCTCAGGCCCATGTGGCCTCCCAGCGTGGGTGGCCCCTCCCGATGGCCCTCCGGCACTCCCGGTACACTACCGGAAATACCCGAAACTTTTCCGGTGGCCAAAACGGGACTTCCTATATATCAATCTTTACCTCCGGACCATTCCGGAGCTCCTCGTGACGTCCGGGATCTCATCCGAGACTCCGAACAACCTTCGGTCACCAACATACATAACTCAACTATACCGAAACGTCACCGAACCTTAAGTGTGCAGACCTTGCAGGTTCGAGAACTATGTAGACATGACCGAGACACCTCTACGGTCAATAACCAATAGCGGGACCTGGATGCCCATATTGGTTCCTACATATTCTACGAAGATCTTTATCGGTTGAACCTCTATGTCAAGGATTCAGATAATCCCGTATGCAGTTCCCTTTGTCCATCGGTATGTTACTTGCCCGAGATTCGATCGTCGATATCTCCATACCTAGTTCAATCTCGTTACCGGCAAGTCTCTTTACTCGTTCCGTAATACAAGATCCCGTGACTAACTCCTTAGTCACATTGCTTGCAAGCTTCTTGTGATGTTGTATTACCGAGTGGGCCCAGAGATACCTCTCCGTCATACGGAGTGACAAATCCCAGTCTCGATCCATGCCAACCCAACAAACACCCTTGGAGATACCTGTAGAGCACCTTTATAGTCACCCAGTTACGTTCTGACGTTTGATACACACAAGGCATTCCTCCGGTGTCCGGGAGTTGCATGATCTCATGGTCGTAGGAACAAATACTTGACATGCAGAAAACTATAGCAATAAACTGACACGATCAACTGCTATGCTTACAGTTGGGTCTTGTCCATCACATCATTCTCCTAATGATGTGATCCCGTTATCAAATAACATCTCATGTCCATGGCTAGGAAACCTTAACCATCTTTGATCAACGAGCTAGTCTACTAGAGGCATACTAGGGACACAGTGTTGTCTATATACCCACACATGTATTTAGTTTCCAATCAATACAATTATAGCATGGATAATAAACGATTATCATGAACAAGGAAATATGATAATAACTAATTTATTATTGCCTCTAGGGCATATTTCCAACAGAAGAGGTCACCCCGAAGCTATATTCCATTGTGGTGAAGCTTCGTGGTTTCGTTGGGAGCCTCCAATTAAGTTGTGGAGAGGGCCCCAACCTTGTTTGTAAAGGTCCGGTTGCCGCCTTCACGGGCACCACTAGTGGAATCACGGCATCTCGCATTGTGTGAGGGCGTGAGGAGAATACGGTGGCCCTAGTGGCTTCTTGGGGAGCATTGTGCCTCCACACCGCTCCAACGGTCCAACGGAGACGTACTTCCCTTTACTGGGAAGGAACTTCGGTAACACATCCTCGTCTCCATTGGTTCCACTTGTGGTTACTTCTTACCCTTACTTTGTGCAAGTTATTTGTATTGTCTATCTCCTTGCTTGTATGGTTATTGTTGTTAGCATCATATAGGTTGCTCACCTAGTTGCATATCTAGCCAACCTATTTGTTGCTAAGCCTAACTTGTTAAAGAAAAGTTAAAAAATGGTAGTTGCCTATTCACCCCCCTCTAGTCAACCATATCCATCCTTTCAATTGGTATCAGAGCTACGTCTCTTTATTAAGGGTTTCACCACCCGAAGAGTATGGTTAACGACGGGGACCGGTCGGCTGAACTCCCCGAGGCCATGGGTGTGAACACGGTCTCTCGTGAGGATTTAAATGAGGCCATGTCCTCGCTTAAATCCTCCATGACGACCGAGGTCAAATCCATGTTTAAAGAATTCCTTGATACTCTTAAGCTTTCCACCGATGCGGTGCTAGTGGCTAATCCTACTAACTCGACATCGGATGTCAACTCTGGTAAGGAGGGGGCTAGTGCTGATAAGGACACTCGTTCTCAAGGAATTAATGGGTCGGGGACCTTTGCCTCAGTTCCCCCTCCCTTGGTCTATGGAGGACCGGTGCACCCACCTCATATAGTTAATCTCGGTCCTCCTTTTAAACTTGTTAAGAATGATTTTGCTAATTGGGTTTTTCGTATCAAGTCTCATTTGGATCACAGCTCAATTCAACTCATGAGAGTCACTGAAGAAGGATACTATCCTCGTGATCCACGCAACCTCACTCCAAGAGAAGAGGCTGATAAACAGCTAAATTCCTCCGCCTTGTTCATACTCCAAGCTGCAGTTCCTATCGAAGACCTACCTCACCTGCGACCCTTCACTGTTGCTAAAGAGTGTTGGGAACACATTGTCTCCATGTACAAGGGCATCTCAAGCATTCAATGGTCGAACTATGAGGTCGTGCTTGATCAGTCAGATGAGTTTGTTATGATAGAAGATGAGGAACCGCGTGAGCTCTATAGGAGGGTAACTACTCTTGCCATTGCCCTCCGAGATCATGGCAGCAAGGATGTGGATGACACCTGGATCAAGTGCAAGTTTCTGAAGGCCATCATGCCCTTCAACAAGGCCATGTCTGCCGTCATCCGCCAAAGACCGGATTTTCACAACTTGTCCTCTAGCGATGTGTTGGATGAATTTATTGCAATGAACATCTTGAACACGACCGCAGACAATGCTCTTGCTCGTGTGCAACGGTCAAAGAAATCATCTCCCAACCTTGCTTTGAAGGCCAAGGTCAGTCAAGAGGAAGAAGAAGAAGAAGAAGAGGAGGGTTGCCTCGAGGACACCAAATATGCTTACCATGAGCATATGGCTCTAGCATCTAGGCAATTCTGGGGCAACAAGAGAAACACAAGGCCCAACTTCTCCAAGAACAACTCAAGCGGGTCAAAGGGCAAGCAACATGTGAGGACCTGCTACAACTGTGGTAATGTGAGTCACTTTGTGGTGGATTGTCCATATGAGAAGAGGGAAGACAATGGTGGCAAGCTCATCCGCAAAGATAAGGCCAAGTCTTTCCCCAACAAGACCAACTTCACCAAGAAGGCTCCTCACAAAGTGTTGGTGGCTCAAGAAGAGCATGTTTCCGATGATGACAGAGATGACGAAGACACAAGTGGTGAAGGAATGGCAATGACATCTGTGGCGATTGCATCTTCTACCCCAACAAAGGTGTCACTCTTCGATGCCCCCAACGAGAACCACATTGCTCGGTGTCTCATGGCAAAAGGTATCACCAAGGTAACCTCCAATGCCAAAACCTAAAACATTAATACGTCTATTTCTTCCACTCCGTCTTTAGATTGTGTGGATGAACATGAGGAGGCAAAAGAGAGTGAGAATGAGTTTGACAAGTTCTTATGTAAACTCAAGGGAGAATCCAATAAGCACTTCGTTGCTCTCTTGGAACAACTTGGTGAGGCCAATGACACTATTGATTCTCAAGAAGAATATCTTCAGGAGTTGAGAGGGCATAGTCATGATTATGCCGACGAGATAGCAGATCTTTCTATTGCCCTTGAGGAAGAGTGATGTCTTCGTTTGACTCTTGAGGAGTCACAAAATGATGACCTTGCTAAATTACGTAAAGATTATGATCGTGCTATCGTTCTTAACCGTGTGCTCAAATCTGAAAAGGTTGCACTTGGGATTGGGCATGATCGTCTCAAGGATGAGTTTGACACACTTGACAATGCTCACAAGGCATTGAAGAGTGTTCATGCTTCTCTTAAGGAGTCGCATGATCAACTCCAAGTAAAACTCACTAAGGAAATTGCTACATGTCCTCCTTTTGTTTTAATTGATAATGCCTCTGCTACTAACCAGTGTTGTGAGCATACACATCTTGTGGAGGAAAATGCTAAGCTGAAAGAGCAGCTTGAGAAAGGCCTTGTGACATGTATCCAAGGTGAGAAGAATCTCAATGACCTTTTGAGCAGTCAAAAGGAAGTGGTTGCAAAGGAAGGGGTTGGGTTTGCACCCAAGTCCAAAACCAAGAAGAAGATGAAGACCACGCAGGTTCCTCCGCTCAAGGAAACATTTGTCAAAGCGGGGAACATTACTCATGAGAAGAAGAAGGATAAGGTTGTGAGTGATAGTGCCAAGAAGGGCAAGATCACTCCCTCCAACAGGGCCGGCGATTTTAACCCCTCCTATGTTTTGTGCCGTGCTAGTGATGGGCATGTTTATGCCAAATATGTTGGTTCTTCTTATGAGTACATTGAGTGGTCTATTTGAGTTCCTAAGACCCTTGTCACTAACATGAAAGGACCCATTCAAGAATGGGTACCTAAATCCAAGCATTGATCTATTGTAGGACTTTGCTTCCGGGGGAGTCTCATGGTTGCTCGATAGCGGAGCAACAAATCATATGACCGGAAGCAAGGACTTGGTGGTGGATGTTCGTCCCGATGCATCCATGGCCACCCAAGTCTCCTTTGGCGGTGACGCAATCTCAAAGGCATTGGGTCTTGGCAAGGTGGTTATCTCTCCAACCTTAACCATTGAGAATGTCATGCTTGTTGAGACCCTTGCATACAATTTACTTTCCGTTCGTCAACTTGCACTTATGGGCTTTAGTACCTTCTTTGGCATTGATATCGTGACCCTTTTGTGGAGCAAGACTCTTAAAGTAGCCTTTGTTAGGCATGTCGAAAACGGTCTCTATGTGATTAACTTCTCGGAGCGACCCACTAAGACCGCGACATATCTAATGGCTAAAGTTGATGTGGGATGGCTTTGGCATCGCCGACTAACCCATGTCAATATGAGATCTTTGCAAAGTCTCCTCAAAGGGGATCACATTCTTGGACTAACAAATGTGAGTTTTGCCAAAGATCGTGCTTGCAGTGCTTGTAGGAAAGCTACATGAAAAGGCTCATCGTCCAACTACTACAATCTACTCAGAGAGGACCTTAGAGCTCCTTCACATGGATCTCTTCGGGCCTCCATCTTTTGACAACCTTGGAGGAAGAAGGTACTGCTTGGTGATTGTGGATGATTACTCAAGATACACATGGGTATATTTCTTCAAGAGGAAGAGTGAGACCCAACACACCGTCATCAACTTTGCAAATGAATTCCAACGTCAACATGAAGCAAAGATTTTGATGATCAGAAGTGACAACGGCACTGAGTTCAAGAACTACACCCTAGATGAGTTTCTCAGTGATGAGGGGATAAAACACCAATATTCCACACCTTACACCCCTCAACAAAACGGTGTTGCGGAGAGAAAGAACCGGACGTTGATGGATGCGGCAAGAACCATGATGGCAGAGTTTAAATCTCCGTACAACTTTTGGGCCGAATCCATCAACACCGCATGTCATGCATCAAATCGGCTCTATCTCTGTAAAGGCTTGAACAAGACTCCTTATGAGATTCTTACCGGGAACAAGCCCAACCTCAAATACTTTCGGGTGTTCGGTTGTAAGTGTTTCATTCTCAAGAAAGGTGTTCGTTTGTCTAAATTTGAATCTAGAGCCCATGAGGGCATATTTGTTGGTTATGCTGCAAACTCTCATGCTTACCGTGTCCTCAACAAGTCCACGGGACTCATTGAGGAGACGAGTAACGTAGAGTTTGATGAAAATAATGGCTCCCAAGTGGAGCAAAGTGGTCTTTGTGATGTAGGTGATGAAATTCCTCCCCAAGCCATAAGAAGAATGGGTGTGGGATACTTCCTACCCGTTGAGGAACCCCTTGTGGCTGAAGGAGAAGGACAATGTTCCACTCAAGTGGAACCATCACCGACGCACGACCCACACGCTTCCGAAGAACAAAGTGGAGGCCCTCAACCTCGTGATCAAGATCAAGGGCAAGATCAACTTAATAGTGATGATTCTACTTCACATGATGCTCAAGATCTTGTTCACACCCCCGTGCAAGCTCAAGATCAAGATGAAGCTCAAGACCAAGATCAACTTCAAGATCAAGGTCAAGCTAAAGATCAAGATCATGCTCAAGATCATGAGCAAGCCGATGCTAGTACCGAAGCTCGTCAAGTTACCAAGCCACTTTCCATGGAGGAAATTCTTGAAAGACGAGCTGCCAAGATTGCTTCCAAGCTTAATACCAAGCAAAACCTCCTAGAGAACGTCTACGGAAGCTTGAAAAGAGGGGTAACTACTCGTCATCAATTAACAAACTTTTGTGCACATCATGCGTTTGTTTCTTGGTTTGAACCTCTCAAGGTACAAGATGCACTCGAAGACGAGGAATGGCTTGAAGCCATGCATGATGAAATCAACAACTTCGAGCGCAACAAAGTGTGGCGATTGGTCCCAAGACCAAAGGAGAAGCACAATGTCATTGGAACCAAATGGATCTTTAAGAACAAGCAAGATGCACATGGCATTATTATTCGCAACAAGGCAAGACTGGTGGCTCAAGGCTACTCCCAAGTCGAGGGTATCGACTACGGTGAAACCTTTGCCCCTGTTGCTCGCCTTGAATCTATTCGCATGTTACTTGCTTATGCCTCTGATCATGACTTCATATTATTTCAAATGGATGTAAAGAGTGCGTTTCTTAACGGTCCTCTTAAGGAGTTGGTATATGTCAAGCAACCCCCAGGGTTTGAGGATCCCAAGTTCCCCAATCATGTATACGTTCTCGATAAGGCACTCTATGGCCTTAAACAAGCCCCACGTGCGTGGTATGAGCACCTCACCGAGATGTTGCAAGATCGTGGGTTTGAAATTGGAAAAATCGACCCCACTCTTTTTACTAAGAGGGTTAACGGGAACTTGTTCGTATGCCAACTATATGTAGATGATATTATCTTTGGTTCTTCTAACAAAGCTTTTAATGATGAGTTCGCCGCACTAATGACCAAAGAGTTTGAGATGTCTATGATGGGAGAGTTGAAGTTCTTCCTTGGATTCGAAGTCAAGCAATGAACCCAAGGAACCTTCATCAACCAAGCCAAATACACTCAAGACATGCTCAAGAGGTTCAAGATGGATGAGCTCAATCCTCCCAAGGCCAACACTCCTATGCAGCTCAAATGCCAACTTGACAGTGATCCCAATGGTAAAGCTGTGGATCAAAAGGTATATCGCTCCATGATTGGATCTTTGCTTTACCTTTGTGCATCTAGGCCAGATATCATGTTGAGTGTGGGAATTTGTGCATGATTTCAATCCGCACCTAAGAAGAGTCACTATGTGGCTGTCAAGCGAATCTTTCGATATTTGGCTCATACCCCAAACTTTGGCTTATGGTACCCCAAAGGTGCTTCATTTGATCTCATTGGATATACTGACTTGGATTGGGTGGGAGACCGTGTGGAGAGGAAGTCCACTTCCGGAGGTTGCCAATTTCTTGGTCGCTCTCTGGTAAGTTGGTCTTCCAAGAAACAAAACTGTGTTTCTCTCTCGTCCACCGAGGCCGAGTATGTAGCCGCCGCAAGCTGTTGTGCTCAGATTCTTTGGATGAGGCAAACCTTAAAGGATTATGGGGTCAACTGTGACAAAGTGCCTCTTTACTGCGACAATGAAAGCACGATCAAGATCTCCAGCAACCCGGTTCAACACTGCAAGACAAAGCATATTGAGATTCGTCATCACTTCATCCGGGATCACATCAAGCGTGGAGACATTGATCTTATTCATCTCTATACTAAGGAACAGCTTGCAGATATATTCACGAAGCCATTGGATGAAGCAAGATTTCGCAAGTTAAGGCATGAGCTAAATATCATTGATTCGAGCAATGTGGCTTGACTTAGTGCACACCCCACCACACTCATCATCATGTCTTGTTTAGGTGTAGGCATGGACATAGGGGGAGTCTAGTTCTCTCAATGAACTATCCCTCCTCCTATTATGCATAAATTGATCAAGTCTTTCACATTAGTCATTTTTGATGACACTTGTGCTTCAAAGACGAGTTTTGGTCATGGGCCCAAGGTTAAAATCTTCGCGGTGCCATACCAATTGACTCAAACATAGGTGGCCTCGGCCACCGCCCCCTCCGAGAGAGGCATTTGACCTTATTTGTGTCTTAAGTTTGTTTTATGTTTTGGGTCCTAGGTGTGGGCATTCTCCATGGCATTTCTATTTGGGTTTTGTTTTCTACCAACCATGGAGTCTTCCCCACCATACTCCTATACCTTTTTCTCTATCCCAAGCTCTTCTCATTTCAGAACCCATCTTTTTCCAATTGTACGCTTTGATGTCTTGGTGGTGGTGCCTGTGGCCAGGCGTTACAACCGGTGTGAAAAGCGGTTCAACCGCTAATCCTCATGTTGTCCCGCCCCAGCGGTACAACCGGGGGTGTCTGCGGTTCAACCGCTAATCCCCAGGCCCTGTACCTGGACCGGTACAACCGCTCTTAGGAGCGGTACAACCCGTCGCGCAACCGGTACTTAGACAGGGAGGGCCGGGCCGAAGGGGTACTCAGTTTTCCCCTTCGTGCCCGACTCCTCCCTGGTGCCCTAGCCACCGGCCGCCGTCACCACCGCCCCGGAGTGCCTCCGGCGCCCCGGATCCGTGGCCTCCTCCTAGATCTGCTCCGTGGAGGCCCTTCCTTCCCCCGATCTCCTCCCATGGATGCTGGTAATGCCCAATTCCTCCTTGTTCTTGGATTTCCTTTGAATCCACCATTGTTAGGGCATTGCTCGGTTCCCGCGTTTTCTAGTCAAAACTATTGACGGGATGAGATCGTATATTATATTTTCAATTAGCTGTGATGATTAGAAACCTCAAAGAGGGGTGCATCTCTCAGATCCGGATCCACCGGTTTCCCAGTAGCGGTACAACCGCTCTAAGCGGTACAACCGTCTGGGTGACCGGTTCAACCGGACTTCCTGATACCTGCCCCTCTGTTTCTTGTTTCTTATCTTCACACCTAATTTATTCCTACTTTTGCGTACAATCCTCTCATCTTTTCTGGGTTTCTCTTCTGTGTTCCTCGTGTGTGTGTCTACAGGTGGTTCCAGCTCTCGTTCTGCTCCTCGGAAGAAGTCCAAGAAACGTGCTCGCAGGTGCAAGATAGTTGAAGAGTCTGACAATGAGGAAGTTGTGATCCCCACCAATCCCACTCGCCGTGAGAAGTCCTTGGCCGCCAAGCAAGAAACTGCCAAGGTTGTGCATTCCTGGAAGCAAGTTGATTGGGAGCGGGTCCGTCTTCAAAATCCGTATGAGGTTCCCGTTCCTCCCAGGTGGACCTCCCCTCAGTACAGGAATGAGTTGCAAATGCGGATAGTGCACGAGCTCTATGACCATCACAAGAACAAGTTTGCCAAGCAATGGACAATTGGCATTGAGCACTGGAGGAACAACATGGATTACTTTGGAGAGGCTTTGGCACTGTGCGAAGAATTTGACTTGATCAAGCTTATGACCTTCAATTGTGCCTTTGATGTGCAGCTCATTCACCAATTCTATGCCACGGTCCACTTTGGCACTGATGCAGATCGTCATCTTTCATTCATGTGCCGTGATGAATTCTTCCATGTTCTGTGGCGCGCTTTCTGCAATGCCCTTGGCTATGATGATACTGGGCTCACTGGTAATGGCGGCATCCGCCCTCATGATCGGGCTACTCCTATGGATAAGAAAAGGTTAGCCCCCTTGTACATTCCCGGGCGTGGGATTCCGGGAGCCACTAAGGACCTGCAGCAGGTCTATGATATTCTGCATTGTGTGTTCCGGAATGTTCTTCTGCCCAAGGTTGGAAATCAAGATGAGATTCATGGGTACTTTGTTGATCTGCTTGTTGCCATGAAGACTAAAGCTGGCTCTGGGGCTACGTTTGATGTTTCCAAATGGATGTGGGAGGAGATGTACTCCACGGTCTTCTACCGGAAGGTTCCCACCTATGCTCCTTTCATCATGTGTTTCCTCAACTCTGTGTGGGCAGTTTGGAGGCCTGGTGAGCCTCTCACTTCTCTAGACAACCTCATTGAGCATGATGTCAAGCAACTCAGGAAGAAGAAGCATCTTGCACCGCGCTTCCCTACTGACGCCCCTGAGGATGTCCTTGTTACTTCCAGTGATAGTGATTTTGAGCTCCCTGCAGGAGCCAAGCCATCTTGGGTCTCCAAGCTCTCTGACAAGATTAAGAAGACCTTCTGCCTCCAGACTCATGTTCAGAAGAAGCTCTATGAAGCCCATGTCAACGAGAAGCATGCCAGACGCCGTCAGATTCAGATTATGCGGGCTCTCCATCTTGAGGCCGCCAGTGGTTCTGAGAAGACCATCACTCCTGAGGAGCAGTGGATCTATGCACATAGCACTTGGACTGATGATGAGACCTCGGGTCAGCCTGCTGCCTCCTCTGCTGCTGCTGATGATGATGATAATGATGATACTGATGATGATGGTGATGATGGGGCTGGTTCTGATGAGGATGATTCCGAGGAGTACGATACCAATGAGGAGATCTACTGAGTCCGGGGCGTTAGCATCACTCTTTTCCTTTTTGGTGTCTTGATGCCAAACGGGGAGAAAGTTACATTATGACGGGATTTGCATGGGTGTTGCGTGGTTGTCTGGTGTTTTCTCTATTGCGTCTTCCAGTTGAACTCTTATTTGCTCTTAGTCCGTCATGGACAACCTATCTTGTGTGGAGACTATTTGCGTTTCAGTAGAGTCTGAGATTAATCGTGCCCTTACTATTAAGCTCTACTTATTATCTCGTTCAATTGCTCCTTAATGTTTTATTATATATATTTTCCCACTGGTTGGTCTATAAAATCAAGGGGGAGCTTCAATTCTTGCACAGGTCTCATCTATGGCACACATTGAGGGGGAGCTCCACTTTTATTTTATAGATCATCTATGCAAATCGTGTTGTTGTCATCATCCACCAAAAAGGGGGAGATTGTAAGGGCATTCTCTTGCCTTAGTGTTTTGGTGATGATGACACCTCACTATGATTCTAACCGGGTGTCAAGTTGTTCAGGTACTATGTGTGAGACACAAGACGGTTAGATATTCCCTCCAAACGGAAAAGATCGAAGACGGTGTTCTCTACGTGTTTATTCTCTTTGGTCGTAGGGATCCCGTACTATTAAGAGGGAAGCCACATTGGAAGGTCTTGGGTGAATCAGTTCTCTCGCACAACCTTATGCACCCAACTCATTCCTTCGCATCATAGAGAGAGAGGCCCCTCTTTCCCTCCTGGCTTACCGGTCGCATCGCTGTCCCGACCGATTGCATCGAGTGCTCTAGACATCCGGCTTGACCACCACTCCAGGGGTGATACCCTGGGGGTGCTGCCACTGAGAGGTCCCCAGCGGTTGTACCGCTGCCTCTGGGCGGTTGTACCGCCCACAGCTGGGTGACCCAGGGTGGCAGCCCTGGGCGGTTGAACCGGCCCAGCACCGGACTCCAACCGGACACCTTTCTGTTGGGGACCGGTTGTTGGGCGGACCTGGCCCGGTTGTACCGCTATATTCTTATAGCCGGTACAGCCGATGTCCCAAGCGGTTGTACCGCTATGGACTTTGCCTGGTCCAGCGCTGGTGCATCGGGGAGGAACCACCGGCCATGTTTCTATTGTGGTCCGGTGGTTGGGCGGTTGTACCGGTTATACCGGTTGTACCGCCCTCAGTACCGGTTGAACCGCTACCGTGTAAAAACGGCTGTAACAGTTGGAAAGTGGGGGGCCTATATAAAGAGGTGGTTCTTCCACCTCTCTCTTATCTCTTACCTCTCTCTCTCCACCATTGATGCCCCTTGAGCTTTCTTGCCCGATATCTCTCTCTAGCCACCCAAACTTGTTGTCTTGCTAGGGATTGAAGGAGGAGATCTAGATCTACACTTCCACCAAAGGAAAATTGATTCCCCCATACTTTCTTGTGTGGATTTTGTTACTCTTGGGTGTTTGAGCACCCTAGACGGAAGAGGTCACCCCGAAGCCATATTCCATTGTGGTGAAGGTTCGTGGTTTCGTTGGGAGCCTCCAATTAAGTTGTGGAGAGGGCCCCAACCTTGTTTATAAAGGTCCGGTTGCCGCCTTCAAGGGCACCACTAGTGGAATCACGGCATCTCGCATTGTGTGAGGGCGTGAGGAAAATACGGTGGCCCTAGTGGCTTCTTGGGGAGCATTGTGCCTCCACACCGCTCCAACGGAGACGTACTTCCCTTTACCAGGAAGGAACTTCGGTAACACATCCTCGTCTCCATTGGTTCCACTTGTGGTTACTTCTTACCCTTACTTTGTGCAAGCTATTTGTATTGTCTATCTACTTGCTTGTATGGTTATTGTTGTTAGCATCATATAGGTTGCTCACCTAGTTGCATATCTAGCCAACCTATTTGTTGCTAAGCCTAACTTGTTAAAGAAAAGTTAAAAAGTGGTAGTTGCCTATTCACCCCCCCTCTAGTCAACCATATCGATCCTTTCACACTCTATCTTGAGGGTCATCCTAAAAGAATTGAACAAGATTCTCAGAGAATTAATCCTGATGCACCTAGTCCTTCTAAGAGGAAAAAGAAAAACAAAAATGATAGGACTTTGCATACCTCTAGTGAACCTGAGACACAAAACCTCCTGATAATAATGATATCTCTATTTCTGATGATGAAACTCAATGTGGTAGTGAACATCATCCTAGTGATAATGAAAATGATAATGATGATGTTCACAATGATGCTCAACCTAGTAATGATAGAGAACCAGATAATGATGTTGAAATAGAGCCTGCTCCTGATCTTGATAACCCACAACCTAAAAATAAACGGTATGATAAGAAAGACTTTGTGGCTAGGAAACATAGTAAAGAAAGAGAGCCATGGGTTCAGAAACCCATGTCATTTCCACCTAAGCCAACTAAGAAAAAGGATGATGAAGAATTTGAGCGCTTTGCTGAAATGATTAGGCCAGTCTTTTTGCGTACCCGTTTGACTGTTATTTTGAAGATGGCCCCTTATGCAAAGTACATGAAAGACATCATCACTAATAAAAAGAAAATACCTGAAGCTGAAATCTCCACCATGCTTGCTAATTATTCTTTTAAGGATGGAGTACCTAAAAAACTTGGAGATCCTGGAATACCAACTATACCTTGCTCCATCAAAAGAAACTATGTTAAAACTGCTTTGTGTGATTTGGGAGCCGGTGTTAGTGTTATGCCTTTCTCCTTATATAAAAGACTTGATTTGAATAAACTCACACCTACTGAGATATCATTGCAAATGGCTAACAAATCAACAACCATACTATAAGCCCCTATCTTTCTCTGTGTCCGATTGAAGCTTTGAGTTCATAGGTACCGCGTGAGTGTTAGCAATTATGAAAGACTAAAAGATGATTGAGTATGTGGATTTGCTTTACAATCTCTTATATTGACTCTTTCCTACGTTATGATAAATTGGAATTGCTTCAATGACTAAGATCATAGTTTGTTGGTTCTCAATAGAGTTCTTGATTCATACTTTATCTTGTGAATGAATTGTTACTCTAGCATAAGAAATCATATGTCAATATATGTTGCTGAACTAAAGATGATCATGATGCCTTCATGTCCGTATTTTATTTTATCGACACCTCTATCTCTAAACATGTGGGCATATTTATCGATTTCGGCTTTCGCTTGAGGACAAGCGAGGTCTAAGCTTGGGGGAGTTGATACGTCCATTTTGCATCATGCTTTTATATTGATATTTATTGCATTATGGGCTATTATTACACATTATGGTACAATACTTATGCCTTTTCTCTCTTATTTCACAAGGTTTACATGAAGAGGGAGAATGCCGGCAGCTGGAATTCTGGACTGGAAAAGGAGCAAGTCTGATATACCTATTCTGCACAACTCCAAAAGTCCTGAAAATCTACGAAGAATTATTTTGGAATATATAAAAAATATTGGGCGAAAGAAATACATCAGGGGACCCACCAGGAGGTCACAAGCCAGGGGGGCGCGCCCTACCCCCCTGGCCGCGCCCTGCAGGCTTGTGGGCCCCCTGGCAGGCCTCCGGCGCCCATCTTCTGCTATATGGAGGGTTTTGACCTGGAAAAAATCATAAGGGAGCTTTCGGGACGAAGCGCCGCCGTCTCGAGGCGGAACTTGGACAGAACCAATCTAGGGCTCCGGCGGAGCTGTTTTGCCGGGGGAACTTCCCTCCTGGAGGTGGAAATCGAAGCCATCGTCATCACCAACGATCCTCTCATCGAGAGGGGGTCAATCACCATCAACATCTTCACCAGCACCATCTCCTCTCAAACCCTAGTTCATCTCTTGTATCCGATCTTTGTCTCAAAACCTCAGATTGGTACCTGTGGGTTGCTAGTAGTGTTGATTACTCCTTGTAGTTGATGCTAGTTGGTTTACTTGGTGGAAGATCATATGTTCAGATCCTTAATGATAATTAATACTCCTCTGATTATGAACATGAATATGCTTTGTGAGTAATTACGTTTGTTCCTGAGGACATGGGATAAGTCTTGTTATAAGTAATCATGTGAATTTGGTATTCGTTCGATATTTTGATGAGATGTATGTTGTCTCTCCTCTAGTGGTGTTATGTGAACGTCGACTACATGACACTTCACCATTATTTGGGCCTAGAGGAAGGCATTGGGAAGTAATAAGTAGATGATGGGTTGCTAGAGTGACAGAAGCTCAAACCCTAGTTTATGCGTTGCTTCGTAAGGGGCTGATTTGGATCCACATGTTTCATGCTATGGTTATATTTATCTTAATTCTTCTTTCGTAGTTGCGGATGCTTGCGAGAGGGGTTAATCATAAGTGGGAGGCTTGTCCAAGTAAGGACAACACCCAAGCACCGGTCCACCCACATATCAAATTATCAAAGTAACAAACGCGAATCATATGAGCATGATGAAAACTAGCTTGACAGAAATTCCCATGTGTCCTCGGGAGCGCTTTGCTTTATATAAGAGTTTGTCCAGGCTTGTCCTTTGCTACAAAAAGGATTGGGCCACCTTACTGCACCTTTGTTACAATTGTTACTTGCTATCCGTTATGAATTATCTTATCACAAAACTATCTGTTACCGATAATTTCAGTGCTTGCAGAGAATACCTTACTGAGAACCGCTTGTCATTTCCTTCTGCTCCTCGTTTGGTTCAACACTCTTACTTATCGAAAGGACTACGATAGATCCCCTATACTTGTGGGTCATCAATACTCTTTTCTGGCGCCGTTGCCGGGGAGTGAAGCGCCTTTGGTGAGTGGAACTTGGTAAGGAAAAATTTATATACTGTGCTGAAATTTACTGTCACTTGTTACTATGGAAAATAATCCTTTGAGGGGTTTGTTCGGGGTATCTTCACCTCGACCGGAAGCACAAAGAGATGCTCCTCAACCTACTGCACCTACTGAAAATATTTATTATGAAATTCCTTCGGGTATGATAGAGAAACTGCTAGCTAATCCTTATCCAGGAGGTGGAACACTACATCCTGATTTGCATCTAATCTATGTGGATGAAGTTTGTGGATTATTTAAGCTTGTAGGTTTGCCCGAGGATGATGTCAAGAAGAATGTCTTTCCTTTATCTTTGAAGGAGAAGGCATTGACATGGTATATGCTATGTGATGATATTGGATCATGGAACTACAACCGATTGAAATTAGAATTTCATCAGAAGTTTTATCCTATGCATCTGGTTCATCGTGATCGGAATTATATTTATAATTTTTGGCCTCGTTAAGGAGAAAGTATCGCTCAAGCTTGGGGGAGGCTTAAGTCAATGTTATATTCATGCCCCAATCATGAGCTCCCGAGAGAAATTATTATTCAGAATTTTTATGCTCGGCTTTCTAATAATGATCGGTCCATGCTCGATACTTCTTGTGCCGGTTGCTTTATGAGATATTGAATTCAAATGGGACTTATTGGAAAGAATTAAACGCAACTCTGAAGATTGGGAACTCGACGAAGGTAATGAGTCAGGTATAAACCTTAAGTTTGATTGTGTTAAATCCTTTATAGACACCGATGCTTTTCGTGAATTTAGCACTAAATATGGGCTTGACTCTGAGATAGTAGCTTCTTTCTGTGAATCTTTTGCTACTCATGTTGATCTCCCCAAGGAGAAGTGGTTTAAATATCATCCTCCCATTGAAGTTAAAGTAGTTGAACCTATTAAAGTTGAAGAGGAAACTATTATTTATAATGCTGATCCTGTTATTCCTACTGCTTATATTGAGAAACCACCCTTCCCTGTTAGAATAAAGGAACATGCTAAAGCTTCAACTGTGGTTCGTAAGAGTTGTGCTAGAACATCTACGCCTCCTGAACAAATTAAAGTTGAACCTAGTATTGCTATGGTTAAAGATCTCTTGGTTGATAATATTGATGGGCATGTTATTCATTTCTGTGATGAAGCTGCTAGAATTGCTAGACCTGATACTAAAAGAAAACATAGACCTATTGTTGGCGTGCCCGTTGTTTCAGTTAAAATAGGGGATCATTGTTATCATGGCTTATGTGATGTGGGTGCTAGTGTGAGTGCAATTCCCTTTACCCTATACCAAGAAATTATGAATTATATTGCACCAGCTGAGTTAGAAGAAATTGATGTTACTATTAAGCTTGCTAATAGAGATACTATTGCACCAATTGGGATTGTTAGAGATGTTGAAGTCTTGTGTGAAAAAATAAAGTATCCTACTGATTTTCTTGTTCTTGGCTCCCCACAAGATGATTTTTGTCCCATTACATTTGGTAGACCCTTCTTGAATACTGTTAATGCTAGAATAGATTGTGAGAAAGAAACTATTACTGTAAGTTTTGGGGATGTGTCTCATGAGTTCAATTTCTCTAAATTTCGTAGACAACCCCATGACAAAGAATTGCCTAGTAAAGATGAAATTATTGGTCTTGCTTCTATTGTTGTGCCTCCTACTGATCCCTTAGAACAATATTTGCTCGACCATGAAAATGATATGCATATGAATGAAAGGAATGAAATAGATAAGATTTTCTTTGATCAGCAACCTATTTTGAAACACAACTTGCCTGTTGAAATACTTGGGGATCCTCCTCCACCCAAGGGTGATCCTGTGTTTGAGCTTAAACAATTACCCGATACTTTGAAATATGCTTATCTTGATGAAAAGGAGATATATCCTGTTATTATTAGTGCTAACCTTTCAGAGCATGAAGAAAAGAGATTATTGAAAACCTTGAGGAAGCACCGTGCTGCTATTGGATATACTCTGGATGATCTTAAAGGCATTAGTCCCACTCTATGTCAGCATAAAATAAATATGGAGCCTGATGCCAAACCAGTTGTTGATCACCAACGACGATTGAATCCTAAGATGAAAGAAGTGGTAAGAAATGAAATACTAAAGCTTCTGGAGGCAGGTATAATTTATCCTGTTGCTGATAGTAGATGGGTTAGTCCCGTTCATTGTGTCCCTAAGAAGGGAGGTATTACCGTTGTTCCTAATGATAAAAATGAATTGATCCCGCAAAGAATTGTTACAGGATATAGAATGGTAATTGATTTTAGGAAATTGAATAAAGCTACTAGGAAAGATCATTACCCTCTACCTTTTATTGATCAAATGCTAGAAACATTATCCAAACATACACATTTTTGCTTTCTAGATGGTTATTCTGGTTTCTCTCAAATACCTGTGTCAAAAGAGGATCAAGAAAAGACCACTTTTACTTGCCCTTTCGGTACCTTTGCTTATAGACGTATGCCTTTTGGTTTATGCAATGCACCTGCTACCTTTCAAAGATGTATGATGGCTATATTCTCTGACTTTTGTGAAAAGATTCTTGAGGTTTTCATGGATGATTTTTCCGTTTACGGAACTTCTTTTGATGATTGCTTGAGCAACCTTGATCGAGTTTTGCAGAGATGCGAAGAAACTAATCTTGTCTTGAATTGGGAAAAGTGCCACTTTATGGTTAATGAAGGTATTGTCTTGGGGCACAAAATCTCCGAAAGAGGTATTGAGGTGGATAAAGCTAAAGTTGATGCTATTGAAAAAATGCCGTGTCCCACGGATATCAGAGGTATAAGAAGTTTCCTTGGTCATGCTGGTTTATATAGGAGGTTTATTAAAGACTTCTCTAAGATTTCTAGGCCTCTCACCAATCTTTTGCAAAAAGATGTTCCATTTGTTTTTGATGATGATTGTGTAGAAGCATTTGAAATTCTTAAGAAGGCCTTGATTTCTGCACCTGTCGTTCAACCACCTAATTGGAACCTACCCTTTGAAATTATGTGTGATGCTAGTGATTATGCTGTTGGTGCTGTTATAGGACAAAGAGTTGATAAGAAATTAAATGTTATCCATTATGCTAGTAAAACTCTAGACAGTGCCCAAAGAAATTATGCTACCACTGAAAAGGAATTTTTAGCAGTTGTGTTTGCTTGTGATAAGTTCAGACCTTATATTGTTGATTCTAAAGTGACTGTTCACACCGATCATGCTGCTATTAAGTATCTTATGGAAAAGAAAGATGCTAAACCTAGACTTATTAGATGGGTTCTTCTACTACAAGAATTTGATTTGCATATTATTGATAGAAAAGGTGCCGATAACCCCGTAGCAGATAACTTGTCTAGGTTAGAAAATGTTCTTGATGACCCACTACCTATTGATGATAGCTTTCCTGATGAACAATTAGATGTCATAAATGCTTCGCGTAACGCTCCATGGTATGCTGATTATGCTAATTACATTGTTGCTAAATTTATACCACCTAGTTTCACATACCAACAAAAGAAAAAGTTCTTCTATGATTTAAGACATTACTTTTGGGATGATCCACACCTTTATAAAGAAGGAGTAGATGGTGTTATTAGACGTTGTGTACCTGAGCATGAACAGGTACAGATCCTACGCAAGTGTCACTCCGAGGCCTATGGGGGACACCACGCTGGAGATAGAACTGCACACAAGGTATTACAATCTGGTTTTTATTGGCCTACTCTCTTCAAGGATGCTCATAAGTTTGTCTTGTCTTGTGATGAGTGTCAAAGAATTGGTAATATTAGTAGACGTCAGGAAATGCCTATGAATTACTCTCTTGTTATTGAACCAATTGATGTTTGAGGTTTTGATTATATGGGACCTTTTCCACAATCTAACGGGTATACTCATATTCTAGTTGCTGTTGATTATGTTACTAAGTGGGTAGAAGCTATTCCAACTAGTAGCGCTGATCATAACACTTCTATTAAAATGCTTAAAGAAGTTATTTTCCCTAGATTTGGAGTCCCTAGATATTTAATGACTGATGGTGGTTCACACTTTATTCATGGTGCTTTCCGTAAATTGCTTGCTAAGTATGATGTTAATCATAGAATTGCATCTCCTTATCATCCTCAGTCTAGTGGTCAAGTAGAATTGAGCAATAGAGAAATTAAATTGATCTTCAAGAAGACTGTTAATAGATCCAGAAAGAATTGGTCTAAGAAACTTGATGATGCATTATGGGCTTATAGAACTGCTTATAAAAATTCTATGGGTATGTCTCCGTATAAAATGGTTTATGGTAAAGCATGTCACTTA
Source organism: Elymus sibiricus (assembly GCA_039707655.1). Classification (NCBI taxonomy): domain Eukaryota; kingdom Viridiplantae; phylum Streptophyta; class Magnoliopsida; order Poales; family Poaceae; genus Elymus; species Elymus sibiricus. Next base: position 86,522,114 of record CM077663.1, read on the forward strand.
CCTCTATAGCTAGAGCATAAAGCTTATTGGGTAATTAAAGAGCTCAACTATGATTTCAAACTTGCTGGTGAGAAGAGGTTATTTGACATTAGCTCACTTGATGAATGGAGAACCCAGGCCTATGAGAATGCCAAGTTATTTAAAGAAAAGGTTAAGAGATGTCATGATAGAAGGATACAAAAGCGTGAATTCAATGTAGGTGATCATGTCTTGCTATACAATTCTCGTTTAAGATTTTTTGCAGGAAAACTTCTCTCTAAATGGGAAGGGCCTTACATTATCGAGGAAGTATGTCGTTCCGGTGCCATCAAGATCAACAACGCCGAAGGCACGAATCCGAAGGTGGTGAACGGGCAAAGAATCAAACATTATATCTCAGGTACTCCCATAAATGTTGAAACCAATATTATTAATACCATAACTCCGGAGGAGTACATTAGGGAGACCTACCAGAACGTTTCAGACTCCGAAAAGGAATAGGTATGTGGTACGGTAAGTAAACCGACTCCAAAAATTTTTCAATAGCAATTTTTATCCGTTTTGGATTATTTAAAAAATTAGGAAAATTTAAAGTAGTCCGAAGAGTGCACGAGGAGGCGACAAGCCAGGGGGCGCGCCCTACCCCCCTGGGCACGCCCCTGTGGCTTGTGGCCACCCCGTGTACCCTCCGGACTCCGTTTTCTTGTGGTATACTCCTTCAGGTCGGTAAAAATTCATTATATAATCTCCCGAAGGTTTTGACCTTCATAACACGACAATACCTCCTGTTTTCGTTTTGAGCTGTTTTTGCTACAGATTTAGAGCAATATGTCGTCCCAAGATTCCGATGGGGAGAGCTATGTATCGCATTATCTTGCCAATCCCAAGCTCTATGGGGACTTAGATCCCTATGGATTGTTCTCGGAGGAGGAACAAGTGGGAAAATATGAGGAAGAAAGCTCGGATGAAGAAGAGATCCCCCTGCCTCAACCAGGAGATATGCACGTGGAGTTCAGGAAATCGAGCCTCCCAAACACAAGGAGAAAACCCAAGGTTCTATTTATCCCTTCTCGTTTTCTACATGAGAGCAAGGAAGAATTATGTCAAAGGGTATTGAAGCTCGAGCAGGAAGTAGACGATCTGAGGGAACATAATTTTATGCTTAAGAGGAAACTAGACAAGCTACCAACCTTGTCAACAACTCCAACATCACCACCTCCGAAGAAAGACAACTAAACACATGGGTATGGGCACTCCCCTTGGCTTGTGCCAAGCTTGGGGGAGGTGCCCCGGTATCGTATCACCATCACATCTTTTACTTTTTATCGTTTTTCTTAGTTCGATCCTTTTGGTTATATCTTGATCTAGTAGAATAAAGTTTTTAGTGTGATCTAGTTTTGAGTTTTGCTTTATGTTCCCCCTATGTAAGCAAGTCCGAGAGTTATATAATAAAGAGTAGTTTTGAGTTGAGGGCTTTGCTTGTTTGCTATGATCTTGAGAAAAAGAAATAGAAAGAAGTATAGAATGAAAGCAAAGGGTATATATGATGATCTTATGGGGGGTGATGACTTCACATATAAGAGGTATGTCGATTGAAATTTGTTGCGAGTTGACAAACAAAGCTATTGGTCATTGTGGCAATTAAAAGGAAGTAATAAAGAAAGAGAGGTTCACATATAAATATATTATCTTGGACATCTTTTATGATTGTGAGCACTCATTAAAATATTATATGTTGAGAAGTTGATGTTGGACAAGGAAGACAACATAATGAGTTATGTTTGCTTACTTCCGAATAGAAGTTATATGGTTATAGATCCTTCAACATGTGTCGCTTGCTTCCACCTCATATCAGCCAAAACTTCCGCACCAAGTAGAGATACTACTCGTGCATCCAAACACCCTTAACCCAGTTTTGCCATGAGAGTCCACCATACCTACCTATGGATTGAGTAAGATCCTTCAAGTAAGTTGTCATCGGTGCACGCAATAAAAATTGCTCTCTAAATATGTGTGATCTATTAGTGTGAGGAAAATAAACTTTATACGAACTTGTGATATGGAAGAAATAAAAGCGACGGACTGCATAATAAAGTTCTTTATCACAAGGGGCAATATAAAGTGACGTTCTTTTGCATTAAGGGATTGTGCATCCAACTATAAAAGCGCATGACAACCTCTGCTTCCCTCTGCGAAGGGCCTATCTGTTACTTTTACTTTCTAGTACTTACCTTTATGCAAGAGTCGCGGTGATCTTCACCACTTCCTTTATTTCGCCTTTATCTCTTGGCAAGCGTCATGTGCAGGGGAATGATCTAGACACATATATCCACTCGGATGTGAGTGAGCATGAGTTATTACTGTTGACATTACCCTTGAGGTAAATAGTTGGGAGGCAATACTATAAGCCCCTATCTTTCTCTGTGTCCGATTGAAGCTTTGAGTTCATAGGTACCGCGTGAGTGTTAGCAATTATGAAAGACTAAAAGATGATTGAGTATGTGGATTTGCTTTACAAGCTCTTATATTGACTCTTTCCTACGTTATGATAAATTGGAATTGCTTCAATGACTAAGATCATAGTTTGTTGGTTCTCAATAGAGTTCTTGATTCATACTTTATCTTGTGAATGAATTGTTACTCTAGCATAAGAAATCATATGTCAATATATGTTGCTGAACTAAAGATGATCATGATGCCTTCATGTCCGTATTTTATTTTATCGACACCTCTATCTCTAAACATGTGGGCATATTTATCGATTTCGGCTTTCGCTTGAGGACAAGCGAGGTCTAAGCTTGGGGGAGTTGATACGTCCATTTTGCATCATGCTTTTATATTGATATTTATTGCATTATGGGCTATTATTACACATTATGGTACAATACTTATGCCTTTTCTCTATTATTTCAAAAGGTTTACATGAAGAGGGAGAATGCCGGCAGCTAGAATTCTGGACTGGAAAAGTAGCAAATCTGAGATACCTATTCTGCACAACTCCAAAAGTCCTGAAAATCTACGGAGAATTATTTTGGAATATATAAAAAATAGTGGGCGAAAGAAATACATCAGGGGACCCACCAGGAGGTCACAAGCCAGGGGGGCGCGCCCTACCCCCCTGGGCGTGCCCTGCAGGCTTGTGAGCCCCCTGGATGGCCTTCGGTGCCCATCTTCTGCTATATGGAGGGTTTTGACCTGGAAAAAATCATAAGGGAGCTTTCGGGACAAAGCGCCGCCGTCTCGAGGCGGAACTTGGACAAAACCAATCTAGGGCTCCGGCGGAGCTGTTCTGCCGGGGGAACTTCCCTCCCGGAGGGGGAAATCGAAGCCATCGTCATCACCAACGATCCTCTCATCGAGAGGGGGTCAATCTCCATCAACATCTTCACCAGCACCATCTCCTCTCAAACCCTAGTTCATCTCTTGTATCGATCTTTGTCTCAAAACCTCAGATTGGTACCTGTGGGTTGCTAGTAGTGTTGATTACTCCTTGTAGTTGATGCTAGTTGGTTTACTTGGTGGAAGATCATATGTTCAGATCCTTAATGATAATTAATACTCCTCTGATTATGAACATGAATATGCTTTGTGAGTAATTACGTTTGTTCCTGAGGACATGGCATAAGTCTTGTTATAAGTAATCATGTGAATTTGGTATTCGTTCGATATTTTGATGAGATGTATGTTGTCTCTCCTCTAGTGGTGTTATGTGAACGTCGACTACATGACACTTCACCATTATTTAGGCCTAGAGGAAGGCATCGGGAAGTAATAAGTAGATGATGGGTTGCTAGAGTGACAGAAGCTTAAACCCTAGTTTATGCGTTGCTTCGTAAGGGGCTGATTTGGATCCACGTGTTTCATGCTATGGTTAGATTTATCTTAATTCTTCTTTCATAGTTGCGGATGCTTGCGAGAGGGGTTAATCATAAGTGAGAGGCTTGTCCAAGTAAGGACAGCACCCAAGCACCGGTCCGCCCACATATCAAATTATCAAAGTAACGAACGCGAATCATATGAGCATGATGAAAACTAGCTTGACAGAAATTCCCATGTGTCCTCGGGAGCGCTTTGCTTTATATAAGAGTTTGTCCAGGCTTGTCCTTTGCTACAAAAAGGATTGGGCCACCTTACTGCACCTTTGTTACAATTGTTACTTGCTATCCATTACGAATTATCTTATCACAAAACTATCTGTTACCGATAATTTTAGTGCTTGCAGAGAATACCTTACTGAGAACCGCTTGTCATTTCCTTCTGCTCCTCGTTGGGTTCGACACTCTTACTTATCGAAAGGACTACGATAGATCCCGTATACTTGTGGGTCATCAGGGTGGGACACTCAGGTGCCGCCTCAGCCTCACTACGACTTGGGACCGGACGGCTACTACGGATGGTGATTACCAAGCTAGGCCAAAAGCCTAAGCTTGGGGGAGTACGTATTTCCCCCGACCTTACATTCATGTTCGCACATTTCATTCCAGTTGTCGGTGTTGATACTTTTTCATTGTAATATCCATGTTAGATTTGTTTTCTCGCTTTCATCTTGTGTGTTTGAAAAACTTTGAGAAAACCCAAAAATATTTCCTACTTCTTTTTAGCTTTTCTTTCTAGTTTAGTTTAATTGTTGCTTTTAAAAGAAAACCCAAAAATATTTCTCGCTTCTTCTTTTACTTGTTGGGAGCTATCCCGTGTAAATAGTTTTTCTTGTTTTAGTTTTTCTTCTTTGTTTTGCTTCCTTCAAGAAAAACCAAAAACTTCAAAAAATATTTCAGTGTGTTTCTCTGAAATTCTTTTCTTTTTACTTGAGTCGTACTGTGGAGAAGACCACGATGAAATTGTTGAGTGGTTCTCATCTGCATTATCGTTTACCTAACAAAGAACCCATATTGCCTTGTCTTCCCCTCTTGAATAAAATGTTTGTAGATTCCAGCGTATACCACGGCATTCTTGCACTATTATTATCTTCTTATCGTTCGGTCGTGCAAGTGAAAGGCAATGATGACGACATTTGATGAATTGAGTGTGGAAGAGAAAGGCGGGTATGAACTCAACTTGTTTTTGTTTTTGTAAATATGTTTAACCTAGTATCCCTTGATTCAGCTCATTATGATCAAACATATTTGCAATGACCATTAGAGATTATAGTTGTTCATGCCATGCTTAAGTAGCTAGGAGTGGATAATGATTTATCTTGGGTGTCAACATGCATTAAAATGGTTGTGATGTGGTATGATGATATGGTATCCTCCTCTGAATGTTTCAAGTGGCTTGACTTGGCACATGTTCACGCATGTAGTTGAATCAAAACCAACATAGCCTTCATGATATTTATGTTCATGGTGTCCATATCCTACCCATGCTAGTATTAAATGTTGATTATATGTAATGCATGTTCATGTCCGTCTTCGCTCTCTAGCTGGCCGCTTCTCAATCTAACTGCTAGCCTTCACCTGTACTAAGCGGGAATAATGCTTGTGCATCAAAACCCTTAAACCAAGTTATGCCAGATGAGTCCACTATATCTACCTATATGCGGTATTACCCTGCCGTTCCAAAGTAAATTTGCATGTGCCTTCTCTAAAATTTCAAATAAACATCTGTTTTGTGTGCCTGGACCGCTCATGGAGCGACAGGGGGCGGTCAGTATCTTCCATGCTAAGCGGGTTATTCTCATGACGAGTGTTTATTCACTTGTCCTTACACGAGAGGGGCGGTATTAGGGATTCCCAGTCCCGAATTCAAAAATAAAAAATAATTAAACAAAACTCCCCCAGGAATGTTGTTGGTTTGGACGGTACCCGTGGATGCGGCTCACCGTGGAGTGTGATTATTGGTGGAGGGGGAGTAAACCTTTACTTTTACCGCTTGGGAACCGTCGCTAATTTGTTTAGCATGGAAGATATTGATAACTCTTGGTCGTGTCGTTGACAGGAAGGGTGTACCTCCCAAAATTATATCTCTCTCTGTTTTAAACTTTGAGCTCTGGCACCGCTGCAAATCCATGCTTCCCTCTACGAAGGGACTATCTATTTACTTTTATGTTGAGTCATCACCTTCTCAAATAAGCGCCAGACCTAAGAGCACTATTGGCATCCTCATGCATTGTGTATAGATGATGTTGGGTGCAGCATGACTGGATCTTTTCTACCATGAATTACAATGTTTAGTCGCTGCTTGAACTTTGGAGGTGCTCTGCATTTATGTTTTGCGGTCTCAGAAAGGGCTAGCGAGATACCACTATTGTCATATTGTATCATGATTGTTTTGACAAAATGTTGGCGCTTGAGATATCTTATTATTGCTTGCTAGTTGCTTATGTTATTGATATGAGTAAATATAATTCCTAAGAGTTATTGTTGACATGGTTAGTCATAATCTTTGCTGAAAACCTGGGTGCTACTTAAGCATATATATGTAAACAAGAACAAAAGAGTTCATAAAAGTTTTTCTTTATCACTTTCAGTTTATCAACTGAATTGCTTGAGGACAAGCAAATGTTTAAGCTTGGGGGAGTTGATACGTCTCCAACGTATCTACTTTTCCTCACTCTTTTGCCCTTGTTTTGGACTCTAATTTGCATGATTTGAATGGAACTAATCCGGACTGATGCTGTTTTCAGTAGAATTGCCATGGTGTTGTTTTTGTGCAGAAATAAAAGTTCTCGGAATGGAACGAAACTTTTTGGATATTTATTTTGGAAAATATAAAAAATACTGGAGCCAGAAACCACTGGAGAGGCGGCCCAGGGTGCGCAACATCCACCAGGGCGCGCTAGCCCCCTCCCGGCGCGCCCTGGTGGGTGGTGGGCACCTCGAGGCCCCACTTGACCTATCTCCGCCACTATAAATTCCTAAATTTGGAGAAAAAATAGGAGAGAAAGAATTATTGCGTTTCACGAGATGGAGCCGCCGCCACCTCGTGTTCTTCATCGAGAGGCCATATCTGGAGCCCGTTTGGGGCTCCAGAGAGGGGAATCTTCAGTCTTCGTCATCATCAACCTTTCTCCATCGCCAATTCCATGATGCTCCCCACCGGGAGTGAGTAATTCCTTCGTAGGCTTGCTGGTCGGTGAGGAGTTGGATGAGATTCATCATGTAATTGAGTTAGTTTTGTTAGGGCTTGATCACTAGTATCCATTATGTTCTGAGATTGATGTTGCTATGACTTTGCTATGCCTAATGCTCGTCACTAGGGACCGAGTGCCATGATTACATATCTGAACCGTTTATGTTATCATTTCTATATCTATGTTCTTGATCCGATCTTGCCTAGTCATATGCACCTATTACGTGTTATGATTCGTCAACCCCATAGTGACAATATTTGGGATACTTCGCGGTGATGACCGTAGTTTGAGGAGTTCATGTATTCACCATGTGTTAATGGTTTGTTCCGGTTCTCTATTAAAAGGAGGCCTTAATATCCCTTAGTTTCCTTATGGATCCCGCTGCCACGGGAGGGTAGGACAAAAGATGTCATGCAAGTTCTTTTCCATAAGCACGTATGACTATTTATGGAATACATGCCTACATTACATTGATGAACTGAACTAGTTCTGTATCGCCCTAGGTTATGACTGTTACATGACGAATATCATCCAACGACTTATCGATCCAGTGCCTACGACCTTTCCACTTATTGTTCTTGCTAAGTTACTACTGTTGTTGCTGCTGTTCCTACTGCTACAAAACTATTGCTACTACCGTTACTGCTACTGTTACCATTGCTACTGCTATCAAACCTATCATATTACTGTGCTACTGATAACTCTGCTGCAGATATTTAATCTCCAGGTGTGGTTGAATTGACAACTCAACTACTAATACTCTCAAGTATTCTTTGGCTCCCCTTGTGTCGAATCTATAAATTTGGGTTGAATACTCTACCCTCGAAAACTGTTGCGATCCCCTATACTTGTGGGTTATCACTCACGACCTCCTTCCGAAGTTTCCAGGTCTTTGTTTGGTCCGTAAAAAATCATCAAAAAAGTTTCGTGGCATTTGGACTTCATTTGGTACTGTAAACCTGAAAAGTGAAAAACATGCAGAAAACAACAACTGGCACTGGGTCAATAGGTTAGTGCTCAAAAGTAATATAAATTGGTAAATAGAGACCCAAAAAGGATCCTAGAATGATAATATATCAGCATGGGACAATCAAAAATTATAGATACGTTGGAGACGTATCAAGCATCCCGAAGCTTAATTCCTGCTCGTCCTCGAGTAGGTAAATGATAAAAACAGAATTTTTTATGTGATATGCTATCCATTATGTAATCTTATGCACGTATGCTCATTGAGAAACAATGAATCAACAAATATTAACATAGCAATAATTAAAGTATAAGAAACAAAATCATCAATCTTTCAAAGTATACGATCTTCAAGGAATGTTTACCCCCCATTCATCTTATTATATTAGCAAGGCATGGCTCCATCTTCAACACATTAATAAAAATGTCAAGCACCACGGTGTCCAAGTCAGGCAATTGGATCGTACTTTTTCAATATGCATTAACTTTTTATTCTTCACGCAATACATGAGCGTTAGCCATTGGACATAGCATTTAGGTGGAATAGATTATGGTGGTAGATATCAAAGGGGCAAAAGTGGAGAAGATAGTCTCACATCAACTAGGCGTACCAACGGGCTATGGAGATGCCCATCGATAGATGTCAATGCAAGGAGTAGGGATTGCCATGCAAATGATGCACTAGAGCTATAAGTGTATGAAATCTCAAATGAAGCTAAGTGGGGTGTGCATCCAACTTGCTTGCTCATGAAGACCTCGGGCATTTCAGGAAGCCCGTCATAGGAATATACAAGCCAAGTTTGTAATAATGAAAAAGGTAATTCCCACTAGCATATGAAAATGACATATCATGAGACTCTCTACATGAGGAGCAAAGTGCCACTTTGAGGCACAAGTGTGGTAAAAGATAGTAGCAAAGTCCCGTCTCTCTTTTTCTCTCATTTTTTTAATTCAGAATGGTGGGCTCATTCGGCCTCCCCCATCTTTATTTGCTCATTGGTACAATGCTCTAACAATGATGATCATCACACTTTTATTTACTTACAACTCGATATGGAGAACTGATACGAAGATATGACTCTGTATGAATGCCTCTGGTAGTGTACCAGGATGTGCAAATGATCTAGCATGACATGTATCAAAAAATATGATGAACGGTGGCTTTGCCACAAATACTATGTCAGCTCTATATGATCATGCAAAGCAAAATGATGATGAACGAACTAGTCATGTGAAGTGACGATGGAATTTGCATGGCAATATATCTCGGAATGGGTATGGAAATGCCATGATAGGTAGGTATGGTGGCTGTTTTGAGGAAGATATAAGGAGGCTTATGTGCAACAGAGCGTATCATGTCACGGGGTTTGGATGCACCGGCAAAAGTCGCACAGATCCTCGAGGTGAGAATGGGCTATGCACGGTACCGAAGAGGCTAGAAAATATGAGAAGGTGAGGTTTGCGTATGTCCATGGTTTCACATTACTACATTAGTCATAAAGAACTCATATACTTATTGCAAAGTTTTATTAGTTTTATCACAAATCAAAAGCACTACTCGCATGCCCCGAGGGAAGAGGTTGGTAGGAGTAAACCATCGCGCGCTTCCAACCCGAAACAACACTAGGATTTCAACGAGGAATAAAAATTCTCACACATCATCACCATGCCTCTTTAATTTCTAGATGAACAAAAAGTTAACCTCTCTTAATATTGACACTTTTACGGATCAACAATTATGAACTAATACCTTTTTCATATTACCACATCAATATCATTAACCCACAATTTCTCTATATGTGCTACTTGATGGTTTTGATTATCACTCATTGAATACCTAATATTTTTGGACTAGTCTTATAACCCATGCAAATTACCGTCAGTATTTATTAAATCTCAAACAAATACAAGTAAAGAACGAGAGTGAAATTATTTCTATAAAATCTACACGCCACCGTGCTGAGAAAGATATAAGTGAAGTACTAGAGCAACTATTAAGCTCAAAAGATATAAGTGAAGCACATAGAGTATTCTAACAAATTATGATGAAGGTGTGTCTCTCTTAAATAGGTCTGTCCAGCAAACAATGATTGTGGTAAACTGAAAGTAAAAGCAAACAAAAACAAACGACGCTCCATGCAAAACTCATATCATGTGATGAATAAAAATATAGCTTCAAGTGACATACCGATGGATTGAGACGAAAGAGGGAATGCCTTCCGGGGCATCCTCGAGCTTAGACGCTTGAGTCTTCCTTAAAATATTACCTTCGGGTGCCTTGGGCATCCCCAAGCTTAGGCTCTTGCCACTCCTTATTTCTTTGTCCATCGTGATAACACCCAAAACTTGAAAACTTCGATCACATAAAACTCAACAAAACTTCGTGAGATCCGTTAGTATAAGAAACATATTGCATACTTTAGGTACTGTTGTAAATTGATTCTTATTTCATAATTGCGTAATAGGTACTGTATTATAACTTCTCCATGGCCTATACCCCCCTATACAATCCATAGCATAATCAAAACAAGCAACTATGCAAGCAAAAATAGAATCTGTCTAAAACAGAACAGTCTGTAGAAATCTGTAGAGAACCTATACTTATGTAACACTAAAAATTCTGAAAAATTAGGTCTACCTCAAAACTTTGTACAGAAATACTTTGTAAAAAATTCAGATCATTATCACACTCCAGTAAAAATGAAAATTCCTGCACTGGAGTGAAAAGTTTCTGTTTTGTTTCAGCATCGATTCTACTCATCTTGTGAGTCATCCCAAAGGCGTTACTTGGCACAAACACGAATTTAACACAAAAACATAATATTATAGAGGCAATAATCATGTGATTAAAAACAAACATAAAGTTAAAAGAAAAAAAATTAAAGATAACTATTGGGTTGCCTCCCAACAAGCGCTATTGTTTTATGCTCCTAGCTAGGCACAATGCATAGTTTCAAGTATTGTCATCTTTGACATTCCACCTATAAGTAGCTCTCATGATTGATTCATAAGGTGGTTTAATTCTCTTTCTAGGGAAGTGCTCCATCCCTTTCTTTAATGGGAATTGGAACCTTATGTTTCCCTCTTTCATGTCAATAATTGCACCTATAGTTCGTAGGAAAGGTCTTCTAAGTATTATGGGACAAGTAGGATTGCAATCAATATCAAGCACAATGAAATCTATAGGCACATAATTTTTATTTGCAATAATAAGCACATCATTAATTCTACCTAGAGGTTTCTTAATGGTAGAATCCGCAAGATGCAAGTTAAGGAACACTCTTCAATATTAGTGAGACCAAGCACATCACAAAGAGATTTAGGAATAGTTGAAACACTAGCACCAAGGTCACACAAGGCATTGAATTCATATTTATTTATCTTTAATTTTATAGTAAGTTCCCACTCATCATGCAATTTTCTAGGAATAGAAACTTCAAGCTCAAGTTTCTCATCATAAGCTTTTATCATAGCTTCTACTATATGTTTGGTAAAAGCTTTGTTTTGTTCATAACATTGGTTGAGCTAATAATGGTTTGAAACATGGAAATACATTCTACTAAAGAGTAATTATCATAATTAAAGTCCTTGTAATCCAAAATAGTGGGCACATCACTAGTTAAAGTTTTGACCTCTCCAAACCCACGTTTTTCAGTTTTAGCATCAAAATCATCACCCTCCAAGCAAACGGGACGCTTCTCAACTAGAGTTGTCTCATCTCCAGTCCCTTTATCATTTATATTCAGAGAGGTAAATAAATATTCAATAGGAGAAGTACCAATCATTTTAAGATCTTCCTCATGATTCCGGTAAAAACCGGGTGGAAGGGCTTTTTCTAAGAATTCCCGCTTAGCTCTCAACTTAGCAGTCCTCTCCTTGCTTTCATTAATAGATATTTGGATAGATTTAATAGACTCATTAAAATCATGCTTGGGTGGCAAAGTTTTACTTTTAAGAGTTTCTACATCAAGAACTATTCTATCCATGTTTTTAGCCAAAGCGTCAACTACGTGCAATTTTTCTTCTATCATAGTGTTGAAAACCTTTTGAGAATTAATAAATTCTTTGACTGTGTTATCAAGATCAGAGGGTATCCTATTAGAATTTTTATAAGAATTTCAATAAGAATTACAAAAATAATTTCCATAGTTTTTAGAGGAATTACCGGGATATGGTCTAGAATTGAAATTTCCTCTATAAGCATTGTTGTTGAAATTATTTCGCGAGACAAAGTTCACATCAATAGCATCATTATTTTGCTCAATAAAAGTAGACAAGGACATATCATTGGGATCAACATGAGCATTTTTACTAGCAACCATATTTATAAGAGCATCCAATTTTTCACTCAAAGTAGCAATTTCTTCAACAGAATTTACCTTCTTATCGGTTGGAGCCCTTTCGGCATGCCATTGAGAATAATTTGTCATAATATTGTCCAGAAGTTTTGTGGCCTCTCCTAAGGTCACATCCATAAAGGTACCACCTGCAGCAGTATCTAGAAGATTTCTAGACACAAAGTTTAGTCCAGCATAGAAGTTTTGGATAATCATCCACAAATTTAAGCAATGAGTAGGACAATTTCTTATCATCAATTTCATTCTCTCCCAAGATTGTGCAACATGCTCTTGATCTTGCTGTTTAAAATTCATTATTTGATTTCTAAGGGAGATGATCTTAGCAGGAGGAAAATACTTGGCAATAAAAGCATCTTTACACTTATCCCATGTTCCGATACTATCACGAGGTAAAGATGAAAACCAAGCCTTAGCTTTATCTCTTAGTGAAAAAGGAAATAATTTTAATTTCAAAATATCATTATCCATATCCTTTTTCTTTTGCATACCACATAATTCAACAAAGGTATTAAGGTGTGACGCGGGATCCTCATTAGGACTTCCCAAAAATTGATCCTTCATGACAAGATTTAGCAATGCAGCATTAATATCAAAAGCCTCCGCACTAGTGGCGGGTGGTATGGGAGTACTAATAAAATCATTGTTATTAGTATTTGAGAAGTCACACAACTTAGTACTATCTTGAGACATGGTAACCGAACAAGCAAAGCAACAAGCAAGACAAGTAAACTAGCAAGCGAAGAAGTAAACTAGTAACAAGCAAAGATAAATATTTTTGTATTTTTGATTTTTATGAAACAAACTAAATATAACAGCAAATAAAAAGATAAACAAGTGAATGAAAATTTGTGTGAAGTTACTAGATAGTTGATGATGATATTCCTCGGCAACGGCGCCAGAAATCCCTCCTGATACTCGTGATCCGTGTTGGGTTTTCCATGAAGAGGAACGAGTTATCGCAGCACAAAGTGGGTAAGTATTTCCCTCAGTTATGAAACCAAGGTTTATCGAACCAATAGGAAAATCAATCCTCAACCGTCTTCATCGTCTGCACACAAAAGAACAAACAACTTGCACCCAACGCGGGCAAGAGGGTTGTCAATCCCCTTGATCTCGTTATTTGCATGCAAATGAGTTGTGTAGATAATTGTAAATATTTGTAAATTGCAAAACAAAATAAAAAGTAAATAAAGGCAGCAAGGTAATAGTAGCGTTTGTGAATTTATAAGTGAATAGACCCGGGGGCCATAGTTTTCCCTAGCGGCATCTCTCATGTAGGCAGCATACGGTGGGTAACAAATTACTGTTGGGCAATTGATAGAAAAGTGGATAGTTATGCGATTTTCACGGCAATGATCATGTGTATATAGGCATCATGTCCATAAACCAATAGGCCGACTCCTGCCTGCGCCTATTACTATTACTCCACTCATCGACCGCTATCCAGCTTGCATCTAGAGTATTAAGTAAAACAGAGTAATGCATGGAGACCGATGACATGATGTAGACACAGTAAACTCAAGTAATATGAATGAACCCCATCGTGTTATCCTTAGTAGCAAGAACACAAAGACGGATCTGGTCCCCTACTTTGTCACTGGGATATAGAAACTCGCCAGGTTGAACCTATCACAACGCACCACTCCCACTGAAGATAGATCAATCTCCTTGGCCAAAGCACATCGATAAATCGAAGAGCATTACGAAGCTATAATGATCATGCAAATAAGAATCTTAATATTCAGAGGTGACTCAAATACTTTTCATGAATAATCTGAACATAAACCCATAATTCATCGGATCCCAACAAACACACCGCACAATAGGATTACATGGGATAGATCAAAGCGAATATGCGATATATGAGAACGGAGCTCCAGATGGCCTCGCGACGAAACAGAGACTTGCGGCGGCGTAAAAAGAGTTTCGAGACTGCCTCTAGGGTTTTTGGGATATATGAGAATTTATAAGCCAGAGAGGGGCGTCGGGAGACGCCCGAGGGAGGCACAAGCCATCAGGCGCTCCCTATTGGCTTGTGCGGCCCTCGTGCAGCTCCCGGCCTCTTTTCGAAGTTTCCAGGTCTTCTTTTGGTCCATAAAAAATCATCAAAAAGTTTCGTGGCAATTGGACTTCGTTTGGTACTGTAAACCTGAAAAGTGAAAAACATGCAGAAAACAACAACTGGCACTGGGCACTGGGTCAATAGGTTAGTGCTAAAAAATATTATAAATTGGTAAATAAAGACCCAAAAAGTATCCTAGAATGATAATATATCAGCATGGAACAAAAAAAAATTATAGATACATTGGAGACGTATCAACGGCGCCCACGGGCGTTGCCGCGTTGGTGCCAGCCACGCCGACAAGGATTTCTCCCGTCCGCCACACACACACCACCCCGACCGATCCGTCGCGCTCCACCAAACTTGCCGCCCACCAACATGCGCCACCATGGTATTGGAGTCACCACAATCGTCTCACCATGGAGAGCGAGGCGGGACCGCCGGGTCCGAGAGGGAGTAGCCGGGAATGAGGAGCGGCAGAATCAGCAACCACATGGGAGGGGACAACATCCACCGCCCTCGGCGGTCACCGACCGGACGCAGCAAGAGAAGCACACCAGGCACGTAGGCCCGGCCGAGCCCGAAATGGCTCATGAAGCTCTGGTCGCCGCGCTACAGTGGGCGTGCCGCCGTCTCCGCAACCCCCTGGGCACGAGCCACACCTCCGTCCGCCGAAGACGTCACAGGCGGAGCTGAGCCAGGCCCGCGCAGACCCAGATGGGGCCCCAAAGGGCCCAGATCTGAGCCGAGAGGGCGTCGCCGCCAACAGCTGCGCCAACCCACAGCCAAGTGGCCGCGCAACAGCCTCCTCACCATCCGGAGCTGCGCCGCCCGAGGTAGCGCCTCCACCGAAACCACCACTGCCCGATGTGCATCGCCGCACGTGTGACATCCCCATATCTTAATCATACCATTTACATAATTAATATGCCATGTCATCATATTTTCATAATTAAATGCAATTAAATAATTAATTTAACTATCAAATTCAAAGTTCAAATAAAAGTTCAGAAATTATTTCACCAAACTTAAAAATAAAAGTGTTCATACTACTTTTAATAATCCACCAAGTAAAAGTCATGTTGGAACCAACATCATTTGAAACATAAAAATACCCTTATCTATTTTAGAATTAAACCAACAACACCTAAGTGGCCTATTTAAATCCAAACATAATTCAAATCAATTCAAATTAGCCTCAAACTTTTTGTACTAGCTCAAAATATTCTCTAGTAATTATGTGACAAGTTTCATATGCACAAAATTCATTTGGTACAAAAACTAAATACAAAAAAGAAGAGAAAATTACAGACAGAAAAAGAAAAGGGAAAATATTAAAAAGCTATTGTGCAGCTGGGCTCTAAGTTGCTACAGTGCGAGGCCCAAGCGCACCACATGCCTTTCTTCCTCGAGAGGAGGCAGAACGTGTGCGCGGCAGCCATCTACAGGTCATGGCCGCGCCATGCCTTGCGTGGCGGCCATCCAAGCTCCCACACGACGCATAAACCCCCCCTCGATGCCCAACGAACCCTAGCCCTCATTTCCATTCTCCCCCGCGCCGATTTCTTCCTCACCGCGACAAGCCGAGCCGCCGTCTCCTCGCGCCCACCGAGCTCCTTGCAACCTGAGAGCATATTCGCTAGCTCCGTCGTGCTCTGCAGCTTCGTCCACGCCCAAGAACTTGTTGGGACAAACCCACCGGCGACACACGCCGAGCAGCCTCCGGCGACACAAACGCCGGACAAAGGTAGAAGACGATGAACAAAACACACTTCCGGCGACGAACGCCCCGGCCGACGAACGGCCTGTATGTTGGCATCTATTCATCTCAACTCCCTCGAACACACATACATGGAGGTACACACGCACACACGCAGCACAACCCCGGAAGAACTCTCACGTCAACCGGGCGCATACCACGGTCCCGACGAAGACTACATCTTCCTTAGGCCCCTCCCCTTCGACTCGGCACATACCGTCACCGTGGCGCGGCAACAGACCGGTGCATTTACATCAGTACACAGTGAGGGGTTTTATACCCGGGCTAGTATCACACACGCACGCCACTAACCCGGCCACCACACAGGCCACTAACCATGCATGCACAACTACTTACTTGGCCGGCACACACTCGGCCACTACCTATGACCCAGCCAACTACACGCACTAACCACACGCACTGGCTACTCCTACATGCACGTACGGGCTGGTCAAACTAACACACGTCTGGCTTGATCCGTTCCTAGACTCACGCCATGCACCAGACTAGTTGATCCACTAATCAACTAACTACACACATCAAGATTGTTGGAAATATGCCCTAGAGGCAATAATAAATTGGTTATTATTATATTTCCTTGTTCATGATAATCGTTTATTATCCATGCTATAATTGTATTGATTGGAAACTCAAATACATGTGTGGGTACATAGACAACACTGTGTCCCTAGTAAGCCTCTAGTTGACTAGCTCGTTGATCAAAGATGGTTAAGGTTTCCTAGCCATTGACATGAGATGTCATTTGATAACGGGATCACATCATTAGGAGAATGATGTGATGGACAAGACCCAAACTGTAAACGTAGCATTTGATCGTGTCAGTTTATTGCTATTGTTTTCTGCATGTCAAGTATCTGTTCCTTTGACCATGAGATCATGCAACTCACTGACACCGGAGGAATACCTTGTGTGTATCAAACGTCGCAACGTAACTGGGTGACTATAAAGGTGCTCTACAGGTGTCTCCGAGGGTGTCTGTTGGGTTGGCATGGATCAAGACTGGGATTTGTTACTCCGTATGACGGAGAGGTATCTCAGGGCCCACTCGGTAATACAACATCACAATGAGCCTTGCAAGCAATGTGACTAAAGTGTTAGCCACGAGATCTTGTATTACGGAACGAGTAAAGAGACTTGCCGGTAACGAGATTGAACTAGGTATAGTGATACCGACGATCGAATCTCGGGCAAGTAACATACCGAAGAACAAAGGGAATAGCATACGGGATTAACTGAATCCTTGACATAGAGGTTCGACCGATAAAGATCTTCGTAGAATATGTAGGAGCCAATATGGGCATCCAGGTCCCGCTATTGGTTATTGGCCGTAGAGGTGTCTTGGTCATGTCTACATAGTTCTCGAACCCGCAGGGTCTACACACTTAACGTTTGGTGACGATTAGTATAATTGAGTTATTATGTTGGTGACCGAAAGTTGTTCGGAGTCTCGGATAAGATCCCGGACATGACGAGGATCTCCGGAATAGTCCGGAGGTAAAGATTGATATATGTGAAAATAGTGTTTTGATCTCCGGAAGAGTTCCGGAATTCACCGGAAGGGGTTCCGGATGTTTACCGAAGTGTTCGGGTGCAGCAACACTTTATATGGGCCAAAGGGATAAAGCCCACGAGGTATTGGAAAGTGCAAAAGTAGTTTTGCTGCCGCGTAAGCGGTACTACCGCTTGGTGAAGCGGTACTACCGCCCGAGCGGTACTACCGCTTGTGTGAAGCGGTACTACCGCCCAAGCGGTACTACCGCTTGTGTGAAGCGGTACTACCGCTTGTGCGCGGCTGTGCACGGTTCGGCAGGGATCCGAGTTGGACTCTTTCCCTGCGGGCCAAACCGACCTTGTGCGGGCAAAACCGACCCGGAGGAGGCTTTTACTCCAAGTTTAGACCCCAAGGCTCAACATATAAATAGAGGGGCAGGGCTAGCACACGGGACACATCAAGATTTCCCCAAGCCGTGTGCGGCAACCCTAACCCTCTAGTTTCTCCGTCATAATCTCCGTAGTGCTTGGCGAAGCCCTGCAGAGATTGTTCCTCACCACCATCACCACGCCGTCGTGCTGCTGGAACTCAACCACTACTTCATCATCGCTCGCTGGATCGAGGAGGTGAAGGCGTCATCAAGCCGTACGTGTGTTGAACGCGGAGGTGCCGTCCGTTCGGCGCTAGTTCGTGATCGGATCGAGGGACGACTTGCGATTTGGATCGCGGAGACGTTCGACTACATCAACCGCGTTTCTTAAACGCTTCCGCTTAGCGATCTACAAGGGTATGTAGATTCACTCTCCCTCTCGTAGATGCTCATCACCATGGATAGATCTTGCGTGTGCGTAGGAAAAGTTTTGTTTCCCATGCAACGTTCCCCAACAGTGGCATCATGAGCTAGGTCTATGCGTAGATGAGATCTCGAGTAGAACACAAACGAGTTGTGGGCGTGGGTGTATACATATTGCTTGCCGTTACTAGTTGATACTTGATTCAGCGGTATTGTGAGATGAAGCGGCCCGGACCGACATTACGCGTACGCTTACGCGAGACTGGTTTTACCGCTGCGTGCACTTGTTGCATAAAGGTGACTGGCGGGTGTCTGTCTCTCTCACTTTAGTTGAATCGGTTCAATGAAGAGGGTTCTTTTAGAAGATCAAAAAGCAATCACTACACCACGTTGTGGTTTTGCGTAGGTAAGAACGGTTCTTGCAAACCCGTAGCAGCCACGTAAAATTTGCAACAACAATTAGAGGACGTCTAACTTGTTTTTGCAGGGTATGTTGTGATGTGATATGGCCAATTACATGATGAGATATATGTGATGTATGAGATGATCATGTGATGTATAGAATATCACGACTTGCATGTCGATGAGTACGGCAACTGGCAGGAGCCATAGAGTTGTCTTTAATTATTGTATGACCTGCGTGTCAATCATTAAGCGCTATGTAATGCTTTACTTTATCGCTAAACGTTAGCAATAGTCGTGGAAGCAACAGTCGGCGCGACAACCTTATGGCGACACGTTGATGGAGATCAAGATGATGGAGATCATGGTGTCATGCCGGTGACGATGGAGATCATGCCGGTGCTTTGGAGATGGAGATCAAAAGCACGAGTTCATGGCCATATCATGTCACTTATGATTTGCATGTGATGTTAATCCTTTTATGCATCTTATTTTGCTTCGGACGACGGTAGCATTATAAGGTGATCCCTCACTTAAATTTCAAGATAAATTGTGTTCTCCCCAAGTGTGCACCGTTGCGAAAGTTCGTCGTTTCGAGACACGCCGTGATGATCGGGTGTGATAGACTCTACGTTCGCATACAACGGGTGCAAGCCATGTTGCACGTGCGGAACACTCGGGTTAAACTTGACGAGCCTAGCATGTACAGACATGGCCTCGGAACACAAGAGACCGAAAGGTCGAACATGAGTCATATAGTAGATATGATCAACATGAAGATGTTCACCATTGAAACCACCTCAACTCACGTGATGATCGGACTTGAGTTGGTGGATTTGGATCATGTAACACTCGAATGATCAGAGGGATGTCAATTTGAGTGGGAGTTTTTTAAATATGATTAACTAAACTCATTATCTAAGAACAATAGTCTAAGTTGTCTTTGCTATATTTATGTTGTAGATCATGGCTCGCGCAGTAGCACCCCTGAATTTTAATGCGTTCCTAGAGAAAGCTAAGTTGAAAGATGATGGAAGTAACTTTGTGGACTGGGCCCATAATCTAAGGATTATCCTTACGGCTTCCCAGAAGGCTTATGTCCTTGATGCACCGCTTGGTGATCCACCCACTCCAGTTGAGTCTCTAGACGTTGTGAACGCCTGGCAGGCTCGTTCTGATGATTACTCAATAGTTCAATGTGCAATATTGTATGGCTTAGAACCGGGACTTCAAAGACGTTTTGAACGTCATGGAGCATATGAGATGTTCCAGGAGTTGAAGTTTATCTTTCAGAAGAATGCCCGGATCGAGAGATATGAGATCTCCGATAAGTTCTATGCTTGCAAGATGGAGGAGAACGGGTCTATCAGTGATCACGTGCTCAGAATGTCTGGGTACTCCACCCGTCTGGCTGAGTTAGGGATGCCCCTTCCACCAGAGGCTATCACTGACAGAGTTCTTCAATCATTGCCACCTAGCTACAAGAGCTTCGTGTTGAACTATAACATGCACGGGATGAACAAGTCAGTCGCCGAGCTGTTTGCGATGCTGAAAGCCGCTGAGTCTGAAATTCAGAAGGAGCATCAAGTGTTGATGGTCAATAAAACCACTAGTTTCAAGAAAAATGGCAAGGGTAAGAAGGGTAACTCCAAGCAGAGTGGCAAAGCAGTTGCTCCTCTCGTGAAGAAACCCAAGGCTGGACCCAAACCAGAAACTGTGTGTTTTCATTGCAAGGGAACTGGACACTGGAAGCGGAATTGCCCCAAGTATTTGGCTGACAAGAAGGCGGCCAACAACAAACAAGGTATATATGATATACATGTTATTGACGTGTACCTTACCAACTCTCGTTGTAGTGCCTGGGTATTTGATACCGGTGCGGTTGCTCATATTTGCAACTCAAAACAGGAACTGCGGAATAGACGGAGGCTGGCAAAGGACGAAGTGACGATGCGCGTGGGAAATGGTTCCAAGGTTGATGTGATCGCCGTCGGCACGCTCGCTCTTCGATTACCGTCGGGATTAGTGATGAACCTAAATAAGTGTTATTTGGTGCCTGCGTTAAGCATGAACATTATATCTGGATCTTGTTTATTGCGAGACGGTTACTCATTTAAATCAGAGAATAATGGTTGTTCTATTTATATGAGTAATATCTTTTATGGTCATGCACCCAATGTGAAGGGTTTATTCTTGTTGAATCTCGATAGTAATGATACACATGTTCATAACATTGATGCCAAAAGATGTAGAATTGATAATGATAATACCACTTTCTTGTGGCACTGCCGTTTAGGTCATATTGGCGTAAAACGCATGAAGAAGCTCCATGCTGATGGACTTTTGGAGTCACTTGATTTTGAATCACTTGACACATGTGAACCATGCCTCATGGGCAAGATGACTAAAACGCCGTTCTCTGGAATAATGGAACGGGCAAGTGACTTATTGGAAATCATACATACTGATGTGTGCGGTCCAATGAGTATTGAGGCGCGCGGTGGTTATCGTTACTTTCTCACCTTCACTGATGACTTAAGTAGATATGGGTATATTTACTTAATGAAACACAAGTCTGAAACATTTGAAAAGTTCAAACAATTTCAGAGTGAAGTTGAGAATCATCGTAACAAGAAGATTAAATTCCTACGATCTGATCGAGGAGGAGAATATCTGAGTTATGAGTTTGGCAGTCACTTAAGACAGTGTGGAATTGTTTCACAATTGACACCGCCTGGAACACCACAGCGTAATGGTGTGTCCGAACGTCGTAATCGAACCTTATTAGATATGGTGCGATCTATGATGTCTCTTGCCGATTTGCCACTATCGTTTTGGGGTTATGCATTAGAGACAGCTGCATTCACTTTAAATAGGGCACCATCGAAATCCGTTGAGACGACGCCATATGAACTTTGGTTTGGCAAGAAGCCAAAGCTGTCGTTTCTTAAAGTTTGGGGATGTGATGCTTATGTCAAAAAGCTTCAGCCTGAAAAGCTGGAACCCAAAGCGGAGAAATGCGTCTTCATAGGATACCCAAAAGAGACAGTTGGGTATACCTTCTACCTCAGATCCGAAGGCAAAGTGTTTGTCGCTAAAAACGGAACATTTCTTGAGAAAGAGTTTCTCTCGAAAGAATTGAGTGGGAGGAAGATAGAACTTGATGAGGTTATTGAACCTTTGCTTCAACCTGAGAGTAGCGCAGCGCAGAAAGTTGTTTCTGTGGAGCCTACATTAGCTGAAGAGGAAGTTAATGATGATGATCATGAAGCTTTGGATCAAGTTGCTATTGAACCTCGTAGGTCGACAAGGACGCGTACTGCTCCCGAGTGGTACGGCAACCCTGTCTTAGAGGTCATGTTGTTAGACAACGATGAGCCTACGAGCTATGGAGAAGCGATGATGGGCCCGGATTCCGAGAAGTGGTTAGAGGCCATGAAATCCGAGATGGGATCCATGTATGAAAACAAAGTATGGACTTTGGAAGTATTACCTGAAGGGCGTAAGGCCATTCAGAACAAATGGATCTTTAAGAGGAAGACGGACGCGGACGGTAATGTCACCGTCTATAAAGCTCGACTTGTGGCAAAGGGTTTTTCACAAGTTCAAGGAGTTGACTACGATGAGACCTTCTCACCCGTAGCGATGCTTAAGTCCGTCAGAATCATGTTAGCAATAGCTGCCTTTTTCGATTATGAAATTTGGCAGATGGATGTCAAAACAGCGTTCCTTAACGGTTACCTTAAGGAAGAGTTGTATATGATGCAACCAGAAGGTTTTGTCGATCCAGAGAATGCTGACAAAGTTTGCAAACTCCAGCGATCCATTTATGGACTGGTGCAAGCATCTCGGAGTTGGAATCTTCGTTTTGATGAGGTGATCAAAGCGTTCGAGTTTATACAAGTTTACGGAGAAGCTTGTATTTACAAGAAAGTGAGTGGGAGCTCTATAGCGTTTCTAATATTATATGTGGATGACATATTGCTGATTGGAAACAATATAGAAATGCTGGAAAGCGTAAAGGAATATTTGAACAAGAGTTTTTCAATGAAGGACCTAGGAGAAGCTGCTTTCATATTAGGCATCAAGATCTATAGAGATAGATCAAGACGTTTAATAGGACTTTCACAAAGCACATACCTTGATAAGATTTTGAAGAAGTTCAAAATGGATCAGTCCAAGAAGGGGTTCTTGCCTGTTTTGCAAGGTGTGAAGTTGAGTAAGACTCAATGCCCAGTGACTGCAGAAGATAGAGAAAAGATGAGTGTCATCCCCTATGCTTCAGCCATAGGCTCTATCATGTATACAATGCTGTGCACAAGACCCGATGTCAGCCTTGCCATAAGTATGGTCGGAAGGTTTCAAAGTGATCCAGGAATGGAACACTGGACGGCGGTCAAGAATATCCTGAAGTACCTGAAAAGGACTAAGGACATGTTTCTCGTTTATGGAGGTGATCAAGAGCTCGTCGTAAAGGGTTACGTCGATGCAAGCTTTGACACTGATCCGGATGACTCTAAGTCGCAAACCGGATACGTATTTATTCTTAATGGGGGTGCGGTTAGCTGGTGCAGTTCCAAGCAAAGCGTGGTAGCAGATTCTACATGTGAAGCGGAGTACATCGCTGCCTCGGAGGCGGCGAAGGAAGGTGTCTGGATGAAGGAGTTCATGACAGATCTTGGAGTAGTGCCTAGTGCGCTTAACCCAATGACTCTGTTTTGTGATAATACTGGTGCCATTGCTCTAGCCAAGGAACCAAGATTTCACAAGAGGACCAGACACATAAAACGACGTTTCAATTCCATCCGCGATTACATCAAGGAGGACGACATAAATATTTGCAAAGTACACACGGATCTAAATGTTGCAGATCCGATGACTAAACCTCTTCCAAGGGCTAAACATGAACAACACCAGAACTGCATGGGTGTTCGATTCATTACAATGTAAATCACATAGTGATGTGAACTAGATTATTGACTCTAGTGCAAGTGGGAGACTGTTGGAAATATGCCCTAGAGGCAATAATAAATTGGTTATTATTATATTTCCTTGTTCATGATAATCGTTTATTATCCATGCTATAATTGTATTGATTGGAAACTCAAATACATGTGTGGGTACATAGACAACACTGTGTCCCTAGTAAGCCTCTAGTTGACTAGCTCGTTGATCAAAGATGGTTAAGGTTTCCTAGCCATTGACATGAGATGTCATTTGATAACGGGATCACATCATTAGGAGAATGATGTGATGGACAAGACCCAAACTGTAAACGTAGCATTTGATCGTGTCAGTTTATTGCTATTGTTTTCTGCATGTCAAGTATCTGTTCCTTTGACCATGAGATCATGCAACTCACTGACACCGGAGGAATACCTTGTGTGTATCAAACGTCGCAACGTAACTGGGTGACTATAAAGGTGCTCTACAGGTGTCTCCGAGGGTGTCTGTTGGGTTGGCATGGATCAAGACTGGGATTTGTTACTCCGTATGACGGAGAGGTATCTCAGGGCCCACTCGGTAATACAACATCACAATGAGCCTTGCAAGCAATGTGACTAAAGTGTTAGCCACGAGATCTTGTATTACGGAACGAGTAAAGAGACTTGCCGGTAACGAGATTGAACTAGGTATAGTGATACCGACGATCGAATCTCGGGCAAGTAACATACCGAAGAACAAAGGGAATAGCATACGGGATTAACTGAATCCTTGACATAGAGGTTCGACCGATAAAGATCTTCGTAGAATATGTAGGAGCCAATATGGGCATCCAGGTCCCGCTATTGGTTATTGGCCGTAGAGGTGTCTTGGTCATGTCTACATAGTTCTCGAACCCGCAGGGTCTACACACTTAACGTTTGGTGACGATTAGTATAATTGAGTTATTATGTTGGTGACCGAAAGTTGTTCGGAGTCTCGGATAAGATCCCGGACATGACGAGGATCTCCGGAATAGTCCGGAGGTAAAGATTGATATATGTGAAAATAGTGTTTTGATCTCCGGAAGAGTTCCGGAATTCACCGGAAGGGGTTCCGGATGTTTACCGAAGTGTTCGGGTGCAGCAACACTTTATATGGGCCAAAGGGATAAAGCCCACGAGGTATTGGAAAGTGCAAAAGTAGTTTTGCTGCCGCGTAAGCGGTACTACCGCTTGGTGAAGCGGTACTACCGCCCGAGCGGTACTACCGCTTGTGTGAAGCGGTACTACCGCCCAAGCGGTACTACCGCTTGTGTGAAGCGGTACTACCGCTTGTGCGCGGCTGTGCACGGTTCGGCAGGGATCCGAGTTGGACTCTTTCCCTGCGGGCCAAACCGACCTTGTGCGGGCAAAACCGACCCGGAGGAGGCTTTTACTCCAAGTTTAGACCCCAAGGCTCAACATATAAATAGAGGGGCAGGGCTAGCACACGGGACACATCAAGATTTCCCCAAGCCGTGTGCGGCAACCCTAACCCTCTAGTTTCTCCGTCATAATCTCCGTAGTGCTTGGCGAAGCCCTGCAGAGATTGTTCCTCACCACCATCACCACGCCGTCGTGCTGCTGGAACTCAACCACTACTTCATCATCGCTCGCTGGATCGAGGAGGTGAAGGCGTCATCAAGCCGTACGTGTGTTGAACGCGGAGGTGCCGTCCGTTCGGCGCTAGTTCGTGATCGGATCGAGGGACGACTTGCGATTTGGATCGCGGAGACGTTCGACTACATCAACCGCGTTTCTTAAACGCTTCCGCTTAGCGATCTACAAGGGTATGTAGATTCACTCTCCCTCTCGTAGATGCTCATCACCATGGATAGATCTTGCGTGTGCGTAGGAAAATTTTTGTTTCCCATGCAACGTTCCCCAACACGCCATGCACCAGACTAGTTGATCCACTAATCAACTAACTACACACATCAAGATTAGTACTAACATTTTTCTTCCTAATCTTGACTTGTCGTCGTCGGAGTTGTCGTAGCTCTCGCCGCCGCCGTCTTCGTCACGACCGCGGACTCGACCTGGCGCGCTGACGCCGGTCGCCACTGCCACGGACTCGACCTGGCGCACTGACGCCGGTCACCACCGTGCATGCTTCTTCGTCTCCGGCGACATACGCGGAGCTGCTTCTCCGCCGGCGACAAACGCCGCCGTCGCGCTCAAATGCGAGCCTTCTCGAACGCCGCTTCATGGCGTCGCACCGCGCCGCTGCGACCTCTTCCGCCGCGCAGCACCTCCATGACGCCACGCCGCATGCAGCGCCTCCGCGGCCGCCGGACTCACCGCGCGCCGCCTCCGCGTCCGCCATGAACGTCGCAGCGCCGCACACCTCCATGGACCGACACACGGTGCGGAGCTTGGCGCAGCCGCCGACGGACGCCGCCAACGCCGGCACGCCTCCGGCACGGCGAACCACGCCCAAGCCAACCAAGCTCATGATACCAAATGTTGGGACAAACCCACCGGCGACACACGCCGAGCATCCTCCGGCGACACAAACACCGGACAAAGGTAGAAGACGATGAACAAAACACACTTCCGACGACGAACGCCCCGGCCGACGAACGTCCTGTATGTTGGCATCTATTCATCTCAACTCCCTCGAACACACATACATGGAGGTACACACGCACACACGCAGCACAACCCCGGAAGAACTCTCACGTCGACCGGGCGCATACCACGGTCCCGACGGAGACTACATCTTCCTTAGGCCCCTCCCCTTTGACTCGACACATACCGTCACCGTGGCGCGGCAACAGACCGGCGCATTTACATCAGTACACAGTGAGGGGTTTTATACCCGGGCTAGTATCACACCCGCACGCCACTAACCCGGCCACCACACCGGCCGCTAACCATGCATGCACAACTACTTACTTGGCCGGCACACACTCGGCCACTACCTATGACCCAGCCAACTACACGCACTAACCGCACGCACTGGCTACTCCTACATGCACGTACGGGCTGGTCAAACTAACACACGTCTGGCTTGATCCGTTCCTAGACTCACGCCATGCACCAGACTAGTTGGTCCACTAATCAACTAACTACACACATCAAGATTAGTACTAACAGAACTCGAGTTCAATGCCTCTGCTTCGACCAGATCGAGCTCGTCTTCCACCTTCGGCCATTGTCGTTCCCGCGTAGATTCGTCGCCTCTACCGCTCCTAAGCTTTCACCGGGCCGCTGTGTGCCTCTGCGGTGAGCATCTCGTCTGATTCCTCGTTCTCCCGACCTCGATCCGTCCTCGTACCCGTCGCCCGAAGCTCGTTGTGGTCGTCGCCGTGTCCGTGTTGTGCCCTGCCGCATGCGCTTGCTGCACGCGCGCGTGCCCGTCCTCCTGCGACCGCCTCGCCCGGTTGCTCCTGTCGCTGTTGCCCCCGTGCACTTCTGTTGTCGCTGCTGCGCCCACGCTGCCGCTGCTCTTTGTTACTGCTGCCGCTAGCTGCTGCTCTTGCTAGCTCCAGCTGCTGTGCCGCTCGCTACTGCTGCTCCTCTATGCACCTGCTACTGCTCATGTCGCTGATGTCGTTGCTGCCTGCTGCCGCTGCTCCTTGTTACCTGCTGTTGCCCTGCGCTGCTACGGCTGGCCATGGCCATGGCCGAGCTGTGTGTGTCGTGTGTGTGTGTGGTGTGTGTGGCCGGCTGTGCCACAACCGTGTGTGGCGGCCCCTATTCAATTAGTTTAGGGTTAATCACTAGTTAGGTTAGTCTATAGTCTATGGCATGTGGGTCCCGTTTAGTTAAACTATCTAAATAAACCTCTGGTAAAACTACAGTCTATGACAGGTGGACCGAGTCAAGACTTTGACCAGTCAACACATTGACCAGTCAACTGCTGAGTAAGCAGTTGACCAGGCCCACCATCATCCTTTGTGGCTAGTTGTGGCTAGTCCACGGCTGGGTGCACTTAATATTTTACTGATTAATTCAAATTATTAATAAATTCCAAAAAACATTAAAACTTTGGAAAATCATATAAAATTAAACCGTAACTCCGATGAAAATAATTTATATATGAAAATTGATCAGAAAGATATGACGAATCCGAATATGCCATCCACATATCTGTCACACTCCTATAACATAATGAACCTTGACATTTTGCATCAAGATCATCTGACTGAATAATACCTAGAGCTAGGAAAATATTACCATATATTTTCCCTCTTAAAATGTTTAGCGATGCATTAGAGCATAACATCAACACATATTGCCATGACATGCATCTGTGTTGCATTTGTATGCCCGTTATTTATTGTTTCCCCCCTCTCGTCCATTCTTATCGTTAGACCCCGAGACTGCCGTTGCCCCCGAGTACGACTACGTCGATGACGACCAGTCCTTCTCAGGAAAGGTTCCAGGCAAGCAAAACCCCCTTGGTCATTCCGATATCGCATATTCCTTCTCTCTATAATGCTTGCATTGGAGTTGTGATACTTCCACTGCTTAATCGATAGATCCTATACTGCTGCATAGCCTGTCTTTGCAATTACTGTTGACACCATACCTGTTATCCTATATGCTCAGTATAGATATGCTAGAGTCCCATCAGTGGCCCTACATCCTTGTCTGTCTGCCATGCTACACTATCGGGCCTTGATCCCTTGGGGCGATGATCACCGATATACTTTATATTGCATACTATATATGTTACTTTGGTGGACCCTGAACTTCGGCGGCCTACGACATGGAGCAAGATGGACTGCAACGAGATGCCGACAAATACGAAGACTATTACTATTTTACATTATGTCATGTTAATGTTCAGACTGGGGGCTGAGGGGACAGGTGGTTCCATCCAGGTAGTGATGGGCCTGGGCTCCCGACATCCCTAAGTTATTCTTTGTGGCGGAACGACAGGGCAGGTAGAGACCACCTAGGAGAGAGGTGGGCCTGGCCCCTGGTCCATGTCCGCGGTTATTTCATAATAACACGCTTAACAAGATTCGGTATTTGATCTGAGACTGCCGCTGTCATATACGCACTAACCGCTACGTGCGATAATGGTTTATGGGGCCCTCGGCGTCTTACATTCTTCCGAAAGTAATCCAAATGTCACAGTTCAGAGATGTGGGCTGGTTGTTGGGGTGAGTCACTTATGCTTGCTGAGTATACAGAGGTGGGCTTGGTCCCCGTCCAGTCGCGTAACGTGCAGGAGTGCTTAGGGTGATGGGCCCATTAGCCCTTCACACTTAGGATTTAGATCGGCGTGTTGACCTCTCTGGAGAGCCTAGGTAGGACTACAACATGTCGATCAGCCGAGGCTGGGCATTACCCGGAAAAGTGTGTCCGACTAGAGTTAATCGAGTATATCGGAAAATATGGTGCACCCCTATAGGGAAGTAATCTATTCGAATAGCTGTGTCCACGGTAACAAGACGACTTGGAGTTGTATCCTGACCTCTTACAACTAAAATCGGATACTTGATAAAATTCACCAAGGTAACAGACAAATACCCCCGGAGATTGCTTTCTTGTAGGGAGTCGAGGAAAGCATCTCTAGGCAGGTTATTGCTATATGTATGTGCAAGATGATACCTTGTACGCTCCTCTCTTTTACTGCTGAAAGATGTAGTCTTCGATAGGATGAGCTTCTCCCCCTTATTCTTGCATTTCTGCAGTTTAGTCTACAGATACTACCCCATTCCTTTGATACCAATGCATATCTAGTATAGATTTGATGTAAGTCTTGCGAGTACTTTGGATGAGTACTCACCGTTGCTTTGCTACTCTTTTCATTCGACCCGGTTGCTGCAACAGTTGGTAGCACCGCGGATGCAGGTCCTACCCCCAGGAGGCTGCTACGTGGAGGACGTTTGACCAGGAGTAGTCCGGAGGTCCCAGGCAGGAGGCCTTGCCTTTCGATCTAGTTGTCATTGTTATGCTTAGCCTTCTTAAGGCAAACACTTGTCTAACTATGTCTGTACTCAAATATTTTTTTTGCATTCATGACTGATGTATTAGGGTCCTCGTGACCCGGGCTTGTGATATATAGATTTATGTTTAAATTTGTGTCGTAGAGTTGTGTTGTGGTATTGACGCGAGTCACCATTCGTGATCGTGCATGATGCGTGTATGGTTTGTGCATGATTATAAACGGGGGCGTCGCAAGCTGGTATCAGCGCGGACTGCCAGTTGGAACCCCTTCCAAACTCCTTGGTCGAAGTTGAGTCTAGATTTGAATGAAAAACTATTTTACTAATTGTTTTGTGTGGCTTATGGGCCCACATTACCTATGGATGGGATTAGGATCTTTTATTCTTCTTCTTTACTTTGGGATTCTGATCTGTCTTCTCTTCGGGTTAAAGATTTTGCTAACTCTAACTCAAGGTTCTGATACGTCTCCAACGTATCTATAATTTTTGCTTGTTCCATGCTGTTATATTATCATTGTTGGATGCTTTACAATCATTTTATAGCAACTTTATATCATTTTTTGGGACTAACCTATTGACATAGTGCCAAAGTGCCAGTTGTTGTTTTTGCTTGTTTTTTACTTTGCAGAATATCAGTACCAAACGGAGTCCAATCGCGACAAAACTTTTTGGAGATTTTTTTGGACCAGAAGACACCACGTTGGCCAAAGAAGTGCTAGAGAGTTGGGCTGTGGAGGCCACAACCCACCAGGGCGCGCTAGGGGGCCCCCGGCGTGCCCTGATGGGTTTTGCCCTCCACGGGGCCCCCCTCCACCGCCTCTGACGCCTATAAATTCCCAAATATTCAGAAAACCCTAGGGGAGTCGACGAAACACAATTCCAGCCGCTGCAAGTTCCAGAACCTCGAGATCCAATCTAAACACCATCACAGAGGGGTTCATCTTCTTCATAGGTGCCTCTCCGATGATGCGTGAGTATTCCACCATAGACCTACGGGTCCGTAGGCAGTATCTAGATGGCTTCCTCTCTCTCTTTTGATTCTCAATACAATGGTCTCTTGGAGATCTATTTGATGTAAACTTTTGCGGTGTGTTTGTTGGGATCCGATGATTTTGAGTTAATGATCAGTTTCTATCCATGAATATTATTCATGTCTTCTTTGATCTCTTATATGCATGATTACTTATAGCCTCGTATTTCTTCTTCAAATCTTTGGTTTAGTTAGGCCAACTAGATCGATTTTTCTTGCCATGGGAAGAGGTGCTTTGTGATGGGTTCGATCTTGTGGTGTCCTTTCCCAGTGACAGAAGGGGTAGCAAGGCACACATGTATCGTTGCCATTAAGGATAACAAGATGGGCTCTATTCATACATGAATAGATCTTGTCTACATCATGTCATCGTTCTTATTGCATTACTCCATTTTTCCATGAACTTAATACACTAGATGCATGCTGGATAGCGGTCGATGTGTGGAGTAATAGTGGTAGATGCAGGCACGAGTCGGTCTACTTATCTTGGACGTGATGCCTATATAATGATCATCGCCTTGGATATCGTCATGATTATTTGATCTTCTATCAATTGCCCAACAGTAATTTGTTCACCCACCGTGTGCTATACTCATGAGAGAAGCCACTAGTGAATCCTACGGCCCCCGGGTCTACTTTGCCAACATATTGCTTTCCGATCTATCTTTTTGCTTCTTTGTTTTCATATCTACCAAACCAAAAACCCAAAAATATATTGCTGCACTTTTTATTTGCTCTTTTTATTTTGTGTTCTTGAGAGATCCATCTCTCATATCTATCACTACCTAATCTATCTTTTTACCGTAGAGAGATTGACAACCTCTCTTTCGTGTCTGGTTGCAAGTATTTGTTGTTTGTGTGCAGGTGCTGCTTATTGGGTGGTGGTGATCCTCCTACTGGTTCGATAACCTTGGTTTCATAACTGAGGGAAATACTTACCGTCGTTGTGCTGCATCATCCCTTCCTCTTTGGGGAAATACCAACGCAGTCTCAAGCCACGTCAAAGGAATTTCTGGTGCCGTTGCCGGGGAGGAAGCGGTCTCTTCTACGTGCCAATCTCAGGCGCCGAGGAGACTTCATCATCATCTACCAGGTTCCTAATCACAAATCTCATCTCCTTGCAATTACATTATTTGCCATTTGCCTCTCGTTTTCCTCTCCCCAACTCCACCAATTTGCCGTTTTATTCGCCCTCTTTTTCGATTGCCTTTTTTCTCTCCGGATCCCTTCCTTGCTTGCAATCTTGTTTGCGTGGTCATGATGCCTCAATGATGTTCCTTACCCCAATATTTTGCTTGAAATTGACAAAAGTACTAAGGAATATATGACTATGCAATTTGAGCATAATAAGTATTTTACCGATGAACTTAGGGAACACTCTACCGTGCTAGATGCCATAATGAAACAAGTTGATGATATCAGTAGAGAAGTTTGTAATCTTCAATCTAAATATGCTCATGCTGAAAATTTGCTTGGTAAAATCTCCGATGCACAAGCTACTCTAATAAATCAAATGGCCGCCAAACCAATCTCTCTAGAGGATAAAAATGTTGAAGATCTTAAAGTGATTGGTGTTTCTACTATTGATTCCTTGTTTAGTAATATTAAAATTGATGATAAAGGGACTGAAGTAGAGTCAACTTTAGCTAGAAGGCGTCCCAATAATTTGGAGGGTGAAAATCTTGATGAAAATTTTGATAAAAGTGGGTTTGAAGAGGTCAAAACTTTAACTAGTGATGTGCCCACTATTTTGGATTGCAAAGACTTTAATTATTATAGTTGCTCTTTGATTGAATGTATTTGTTTGCTGCAATCCATGTTGAATTAACCCCATGCTTATGAGCAAGATAAAGCTTTTACTAAACATATCATTGATGCCATGATGAAATCTTTTGAAGAAAAGTTGGAGTTGGAGATTTCTATTCCTAGAAAATTACATGATGAGTGAGAACCTACTATTAAAGTCAAGATCAGAAATTATGAGTGCTTTGCTTTGTGTGATTTGGGTGCTAGTGTTTCCACGATTCTGAAATCTTTATGTGATGTGATTGGTCTTACCAATATTGAAGAATGTTCTCTTAATTTGCACTTGGCGGATTCTACTATTTAAAAACCTTTGGGAAGAATTAATGATGTTCTTATTCTTGCAAATAGGAACTATGTGCCCATAGATTTTATTGTGCTTGATATTGATTGCAATCCGTCTTGTCCCATTATACTTGGTAGACCGTTTTTACGCACTATAGGTGCCGTGATTGATATGAAAGAAGGCAATATTCGTTTTCAATTTCCATTAAGAAAGGGTATGGAACACTTCCCTAGAACAAGAATTAAGCCACCATATGAATCAATCATGAGGGCATCCTATGTATCCAAAACCAAAGATGACAATACTTGAATCTATGCGTTATGCCTAGCTAGGGGCGTAAAACGATAGCGCTTGTTGGGAGGCAACCCAATGAATAAATAAAATTTTCCTTTTTCCTTTCTGTTTTTGAGTGTTGACACAATTATGCCTCTGTTATTATTGTGTTTTTATGGTTTATTTAGTGTTTGTGCCAAGTAGAGCCTTTAGGATGATTCATAAGATGAGTAGAAGCGATGCTGAATCTGAAACAGAAACTTTGCGCCCAGTATTTGAATTTTCGTTTTTTACTGGAACGTGATATTGAGCTGAAATTTTAACACAGTGTTTCTATACAAATTCTTTACGTTGTCCGGATTTTTCAGAATTTTTAGAGTTACAGAAGTATGGTTAGAGTACAGATTACTACAAATTGTTCTGTTTAAGACAGATTCTGTTTTCGTTGCATTGTGTGCTTATTTTGATGAATCTATGGGTTATATTGAAGGGTATGAGCCATGGTAAAGTTAAAATACAGTAGGTATAATGCAAGAATAAAATATGAATGGGTTTTCAACAGCACCTAAAAAGTGATTTGCTTTATTATACTAACGGATCTCACGAAGATTTTGTTGAGTTTTGTGTGATTGAAGTTTTCAAGTTTTGGGTGAGATCACGATGGATGAAGGAATAAGGAGTGAAAAGAGCCTAATCTTGGCGATGCTACAACACCCCCAAGATATATCCAAAGAGAAACAAGCAACTAAGCTTGGGGATGCCCCCGAGTGGCATCCCCTCTTTCTTCTAACAACCATCGGTATTTTACTTGGAGCTATATTTTTATTCGTCACATATCATGAGTTTTGCTTGGAGCGTCTTGTATCATTTGAGTCTTTGCTTGCTTTGCTTGTTAGTTTGTCACTTGTATCCTTGCTGGACACACCTATTTGGGAGAGCCAAAATTATGCTATGATTTGTTAGAATTGCTCTTTATGCTTCACTTAAACTTTTTTGAGCTATAGGATTGCTCTAGTGCTTCACTTATATCTTTTTGAGCACAGTGTGCTTGGAATTTTTTGTAGAAATACTCTCATGCTTCACTTAAATTAATTTGAGAGCTAGTAAATTTTGAAGAAATCCTCTCATGCTTCACTTATAGCTTTTTGAGAGATGAAATCTTTATGCTCATGTGCTTCACTTAAATTTGTTTGAGCTTGTCAAAAAAGCAATGGCAATATATGAAACTAGTCCCAAAGTGATAGATATCCAAGGAGGATATAATAAAAACTTTCATGAAGATCATTGGGCAGATTAAACTTGATTCTTTGTAATAGTTTTGAGACATCATGATAGTAATATGTGAGTCATGTTAGTGAGTAATTATGCTTTAGTAGGAATATTGGTGTTAAGGTTTGTGATTCCCTATGCATGCACGAAAGTCAATAGTTATGCAATGAAGTTACATCCTACTTATGGTGCATTGTTCGATGTTAGTTATGCTCAATGCTCGCTTATGTGAATTTTCATTTCTTGGTTTGGTTGCTTCTCAATCTATTTGCTAGCCTCCATTTGTACTAACTAGAAATACTACTTGTGCATCCAAAACCCTTAAAAAAAGTTTTGCCTTATGAGTCCACCATACCTACCTATATGCGTTATTTGCATGCCGTTCCAAGCAAATTTGTATGTCCCATCTCTAAATTTTCAAAATAAATTTTCTCTTTTGTGTGCTCGTACCGCTCATGAAACGGTGGGGAGTGTCCAATATTTTTCCATGCTAGATGTGTTATTCTCAAGATGAGTGTTTATTCACTTGTCATTGCACGAGAGTGTGGCGGTAATAGGGATGCCCATTCCCGAAATGAAAAGAAAAAATATTTAATTTATGTTGTCAAATAATAAATTCCTTGGAAAGTGTTGGTATGGAAGGCAACCGGGGATACGGCCCGCCATGGAATGTGAAAGTTTGGTGGAAAAAGGAATAAACTTTATTTTCTGTTTGGGAACCGCCTATGATATATCTAGCATGGAAAGTATTGTGAGCTACTTTGTCGTTTTTGTTGACAGGAAAGGCATGCCACCCAAAATATTTTTCTCTCTCAATTTAAAACTTTGAGCTCTGGCACCTCTACAAATCCCTACTTCCCTCTGCGAAGGGCCTATCTATTTACTTTATGCAATTTTTACTTTTACTTTGAGTCTCCATCTTCTCTTATAAAGCACCAACTAGGAGGCACTATGATCATACTTGAGCATTGGGCATAGCTAATATTTGAGTGTGTTTCATGAATGGATCAATGATTGAGCATGATGGGCTAGGGATAACTTTCTTTAGTGTTGATATTTTGAAAGACATGGTTGCTTGTTGGCATGCTTGAGTATTGAAGTCATTATATTAAAACTAGACTATTGCTTTAATTCATCTACAAGTCCAAATGTCCATGCTATACAAAAGAAAAGAATATGAGATGAACATGTTAGGCAGCATTCCACATCAAAAATTCTGTTTTTATCATTTACCTACTCGACGATGAGTAGGAATTAAGCTTGGGGATGCTGATACGTCTCCAACGTATCTATAATTTTTGCTTGTTCCATGCTGTTATATTATCATTCTTGGATGTTTTACAATCATTTTATAGCAACTTTATATCATTTTTTGGGACTAACCTATTGACATAGTGCCAAAGTGCCAGTTGCTGTTTTTGCTTGTTTTTTACTTCGCAGAATATCAGTACCAAACGGAGTCCAATCGCGACGAAACTTTTTGGAGATTTTTTTGGACCAGAAGACACCCAGTGGGCCAAAGAAGTGCCAGAGAGGTGGGCTGTGGAGGCCACAACCCACCAGGGCGCGCTAGGGGCCCCCGGCGCGCCCTGATGGGTTGTGCCCTCCATGGGCCCCCCCTCCACCGCCTCTGACGCCTATAAATTCCCAAATATTCAGAAAACCCTAGGGGAGTCGATGAAACACAATTCCAGCCGCCGCAAGTTCCAGAACCTCGAGATCCAATCTAAACACCACCACGGAGGGGTTCGTCTTCTTCATAGGTGCCTCTCCGATGATGTGTGAGTAGTCCACCATAGACCTACGGGTCCGTAGGCAGTAGCTAGATGGCTTCCTCTCTCTCTTATGATTCTCAATACAATGGTCTCTTGGAGATCTATTTGATGTAAACTTTTGCGGTGTGTTTATTGGGGTCCGATGAATTTTGAGTTCATGATCAGTTTCTATCCATGAATATTATTTGAGTCTTCTTTGATCTCTTATATGCATGATTAATTATAGCCTTCTATTTCTTCTTCGAATCTTTGGTTTAGTTAGGCCGACTAGATCGATTTTTCTTGCCATGGGAAGAGGTGATTTGTGATGGGTTCGATCTTGCGGTGTCCTTTCCCAGTGACACAAGGGGCAGCAAGGCACACATGTATCATTGCCATTAAGGATAACAAGATGGGGTCTATTCCTACATGAATAGATCTTGTCTACATCATGTCATCGTTCTTATTGCATTACTCCGTTTTTCCATGAACTTAATACACTAGATGCATGCTGGATAGCGGTCGATGTGTGGAGTAATAGTGGTAGATGCAGACTGGTGTCGATCTACTTATCTTGGACATGATGCCTATATAATGATCATCGCCTTGGATATCGTCATGATTATTTGATCTTCTATCAATTGCCCAACAGTAATGTCTTCACCCACCGTGCGCTATACTCATGAGAGAAGCCACTAGTGAATCCTACGGCCCCCGGGTCTACGTTTCCAACATATTGCTTTCCGATCTATCTTTTTGCCTCTTTGTTTTCAGATCTACAAAACCAAAACCCAAAAATATATTGCTGCACTTTTTATTTGCTCTTTTTATTTTGTGTTCTTGAGAGATCTATCTCTCCTATCTATCACTACCTAATCTATCTTTTTACCGTAGAGAGATTGACAACCTCTCTTTCGCGTCGGGTTGCAAGTATTTGTTGTTTGTGTGCAGGTGCTGCTTAGTGGGTGGTGGTGATCCTCCTACTGGTTCAATAACCTTGGTTTCATAACTGAGGGAAATACTTATCGTCGCTGTGCTGCATCATCCCTTCCTCTTGGGGGAAATACCGACGCAGTCTCAAGCCACGTCAGGTTCTCGTAACGATTTCATTCCGGAGAGCCACTCATTCAAGACCAACCCTTGATGTAACAAGACATTCCGAAGCACTCTTCGATGTTTTCCTAGACCCTTGTGCCCATCGCTTTTGCAATTCCTTGCCACTGAGAAGTCCTTATGGATAACTACATACACTTGTCATTCATACATTGATTCTGAGTTGCTCTTGTTATTACAAGATGCCCTGAAATACTATCTGACTTTTCGAGAATCCTATATGTCCTACTACTGTTGAAATTTCATGTCTCCTACTTACGCTTGTGGTTAAATCCAGGCATTCGATGATCATCATTGAAATCCTCCGTGATTGTTGTCCTGATCCTATTGATTCATCATGTGTGAGATTACACGCAATCATCACTTGATACCTAGGAATTATCCTTCCAGCTCAGATGTCATTGCGGATATGAGTTGGTTCTTGCCCAATAAAGTTTTGATCGGTTGTGGCTCCAACTCTATTCAGTTCACTCATCCTTTGATCGGAGATTTTGCTTCTGATCCCTCGATTTAGAAATCGCAATCCCTTTGTACTTTAAACTTTGTATTATTCAGATGTTTCTATAATCAGATGCCTTTGCATTCTTTCTTCTTCTGGTTGAGTACCGATACTCATGCCAGATCCCTTGCGGTCCGCCAGACCCTTTGGTGGATTATTACCCAACCGTTCCCGCATATTCTAAA
Source organism: Elymus sibiricus (assembly GCA_039707655.1). Lineage (NCBI taxonomy): Eukaryota > Viridiplantae > Streptophyta > Magnoliopsida > Poales > Poaceae > Elymus > Elymus sibiricus. Next base: position 86,560,097 of record CM077663.1, read on the forward strand.
ACCTTGAGTTCTTCCCTTGGTACAAATTGCCCTTGTCAAGTCATATCGTCTAGTTTAAATTCGACACTCTGCTTTTGAACTTGTATCCCTTGCTTCTGTTGTTTATTTTATAGGTTCCTAAAATGTCCTGATGGGTTGAATCTATGTTTTTGCCATCTATGTGAACCCGAAAGTCTTCACGGGTCATGCTCTTCTGGTATTCCATCGGGAAAATTTTCAAACTCAATGTTTTTTTACGGAGGAGTGAATGAGAATTTGCGCATTCGATAAATGGGTTGTAGGATCAAAAGTATGTCTAGAGGGGGGGGGGTGATTAGACTACTTGACCAAATAAAAATTCAACCTTTTCCCAATTTTAAGTGTTGGCAGATTTTAGCAAAGATAACAAGTCAAGTACACCCTACACAGGCATGTCTAAGAGTATAGCAGTGGAAAGTAACAACAAACATGTATAGTAGAGGGTAGGAAAGAAGATCAAACGCAATTTGTAGACACGAAGATTTTTCCCGTGGTTCCGATAGGTAGTGCTATCGTACGTCCACGTTTATGGAGTCTTCAACCCACGGAGCGTAACGGTCGCGAGAGTCCACAGAGGGCTCCACCCATAAGGGTCCACGAAGTAGCAACCTTGACTATTCCATAACGGCTTCCGTCCACAAAGGACTAGCCTCACTATGGGTAGATCTTCACGAAGTAGGCGATCTCCTTGCCCGTACAAGCTTCTTGGTTCAACTCCACAACACGAAGTAGGAGCCTCCCAAGCGACACCTAACCAATCTAGGAGGCACCACCCTCCAAAAGGTAATAGGCTCGGCAATGTCGATGAACTCCTTGCTCTTGTGCTTCAAGATGATAGACTCCTCAACACACAATCACTCTCTCACAGATTTGGCTATGGTGGAAGAGATTGATTTGGTGGAAAGCAACTTGGGGAGGCTAGAGATCAAGATTCATATGGTAGGAATGGAATAGCTTGATCTCAACACATGAGTAGGTGGCTCTCTCTCAGAAAATAGGATGGGGCAAGTATGGAATAGTTCTGAGTGCTTCTCTTTTGAGTAGGTGGTGGTGAAGGGGTATATATAGGCATCCCCAAAAATCCAACCGTTACACCTAAAGTGACCAACTCGGTGACACCGAAGTATAAAACTCGGTGGTACCGAAGTGACCAAAAGGTGGTAACTTTTGAATCTCGGTGAGACCGATATATAATTCTCGGTGGTACCGACTAGGTGACCAACGGTCAGATTGCACAACTCGGTGACGCCGATTCTCAAATCTCGGTGGTACCAATTCTTGACAATGGCTAACCAGAGAGTTGGTCCAAAAACTCGGTGAGACTGATTCACAAAACTCGGTGGTACCGATTCTTGTGAATGGCTAACCAGGAAGTTGGTCCAAGTCTCGGTGAGACCGACTGGCAAAACTCGGTGGTACCAAAGCTTGAAAATAGCTAAACAGAAAGTTGGCAACTGAACTCGGTGGCACCGATGCTGAATCGGTTGCACCGAATGGCTAGGGTTTGGCATGGGTCTGTCTGAGTTTGGGAATCGGTGGGACCGAGTGGGAATTGTTGGTTGCACCGATTTTCAAGATAGGCTTGGACAAACTTTTGTGGAAGAGTTTGTGGGTGTTTTTGGTGACTTTCACTTGTGCACGTGGAGCATCTTGTTCACCAACAGTACTTTACCCCCTTTTAATAGTATTGGCTTTCCTATGGACTCAAGGTGATTTCTCACAAAGTAAAATGTAGAGTCCTCTTGCTTGAAGCTTTGCCAATCCATTTCCTTGCACCTTGGGGTATCTCCACAATCCTTTTGCCAACCCTATCATTGAACTTTTCCTTAAATATGCTTAGTGGAAACATTAGTTCAATGACATATATGTTGTTATTAATTACCAAAACCATCAAGGGAGCAAATGTGCTTTCAATCTCCCCTTTTTGGTAATTGATGACAACATATAGACCAAAGCTTCGACATATGATATAATCAATGAATATAATCGTCGCTTTGAGAAGTATGTGATAAGCAAGAGCTCCCCCTAAATTTGTGCATTATTTTGAATTTGCGTTTGAATGCAAATGCACAATCGATTAGGTACATGGGGCACTCTTTCATGTCACATACAACTTGGTGGTGTGCGAGAGTAATAAGAATGAATATCATAGCACAACACAAACAAGTAAAGGTGAATGATCGTCTCATAAGCATCATAATGATAGGAAATAGTAGCAATACACATCAAGTGTATGATCAAACACCAACAAAGTTTAACACAATCAAACCAAAAGATATCAAATGTTTTGAAAAACGATAAAAACCAACACTCTCTCTCTCTCGAAGCCTAAAGATCTATATACATCTTCTCCCCCTTTGGCAACAAGTTACCAAAAAGTTCAAAGGTATATAGCTAATCGTTCTTCTGGGGCTGATCTCCTCCGGTGGTCGATGAAGGAGTCGAGAGAACGGCATCAGCGAAGATGTCGGCAGACGTCATGGACGGAGTCGGTGTAGCAACTGGAGGAACTGGAGGAGCTGATGGAGCTGAAGAAGCTATAGTAGGTGCTGATGAAGAAGGTCGCAACTCTGGAGCTGGCACTGTAGCTAATCTAGACTGAGTAGTGAACTGAGTTCTAGGCCGGAGAGGTGCATGATCCTCATCATCATCATCAGTGGAATGAGGGCTAGGCACTGCATCAACTTCCTTCTTGAGCTCATCAACTGTCTTAGTCAGCCCATCCACCTTGTTGTTGAGAGTGTGAAATTTGTTGTCAACAATCCTCGAGAGACTTGCCTGGTTTTTCAATACCTCGCTGATGTCCTTCTGCAGGCTGAGCATAGTACTGAGTAGGAGATCCATCTGCTACGTCCTAGACCTGGGCATCTGAGAACTAGAGTCTCTGGCAGCCTCTACATGTGCCTGTGCTGTAGCTGATGTGGGATGATCTGGGTCCATCACCACAACATTATCTTCTAGATCTGGCTGTAGTGGCAAATGTGGTCTGTCAAGTGCAAAGATGTGCTTCTCCAGCTTGGAGTTGATAAGCATCTAGATGTAGGGTGCATAGCAACATGAGCGCTTCTGATCAGCAGCAACCCTCTTCACAGTCTCCACTATCAAATCCATCACTCTGAATCTCGTGTGTTGATCTAGATGGAGCAGCATGTTGATGGAATAGCCTCTTATCATCTTCTCATCTCTAGACTTAGGCATCAAGGTATGCCTCAAGATGGTGTTGATAGTCCGTAGGCCAACCTGGAGGAAGTAAATGGATCCAAGCTTGCGAGACTTCAGATGTGCAGCAGGGTTCTGATACGTCTCCAACGTATCTATAATTTTTGCTTGTTCCATGCTGTTATATTATCATTCTTGGATGTTTTACAATCATTTTACTACAATTTTATACTATTTTTGGGACTAACCTATTAACCTAGAGCCTAATGCCAGTTTCTGTTTTTTTCCTTGTTTTTGAGTTTTGATGAAAAGGAATATCAAACGAAGTCCAAACGGAATAAAAATCTACGGTGATTTTTTTGGACCAGAAGAAGCCCAGAGAGCTTTGGAGTTGGGCCAGAAGAGCCACGAGGCCACCACAAGCCTGGGGGGCGCCCCCCCCCTAGGGCGCGCCCCCCTGGCTTGTCGTCACCTCGTGGCCCCCCTAGAATTGTTTCCGCCGCAAAAAATTCCTATAAATATAGAAACCCCCAGAAACAAACCTAGATCGGGAGTTCCGCCACCGCAAGCCTCCAGAGCCACAAAAAACCAATCGAGAGCCCGTTCCGGCACCCTGCCGGAGGGGGGAACCATCACCGGAAGCCATCTTCATCATCCCGGCGGTCTCCATGACGAGGAGGGAGTAGTTCACCCTCGGGGCTGAGGGTATGTACCAGTAGCTATGTGTTTGATCTCTCTCTCTCGTGTTCTTGAGATGGCACGATCTTGATGTACCACGAGCTTTATTAATATAGATGAATCATATGGAGTTTTCCCCTCTCTATCTTCTTGTGATGAATTGAGTTTTCCCTTTGAAGTTTTCTTATCGGATTGAATCTTTAAGGATTTGAGAACACTTGATGTATGTCTTGCGATGGGATATCCGTGGTGACAATGGGATGTTCTATTGATCCACTTGATGTATGTTTTGGTGATCAACTTGCGGGTTCCGTGACCTTGGGAATCTATGCATAGGGGTTGGCACACGTTTTCGTCTTGACTCTCCGGTAGAAACTTTGGGGCACTCTTTGAAGTTCTTTGTGTTGGATTGAACATGATGAATCTGAAATTATGTGATGCATATCGTATAATCATGCCCATGGGTACTTGTGGTGACATTGGAGTATCTAGGTGACATTAGGGTTTTGGTTGATGTGTATCTTAAGGTGTTATTTTAGTACGAACTCTAGGGCTGTTCGTGACAATTATAGGGATAGCTCATAAGATTGATCAGAAAAGATAACTTTGAGGTGGTTTCTACCCTACAATAATTTCTTCGTTTGTTCTCCGCTATTTGTGACTTTGGAGTGAACTCTTTGTCTCACGTGAGGGATTTACATATGATTCAACTATGTTAGTATTGTTGAGAGAACTTGCACTAGTGAAAGTATGAACCCTAGGCCTTGTTTTCAAGCATTGCAATACCGTTTTTGCTCACTTTTGTTATTTGCTACCTTGCTGTCTTTATATTTTCAGATTACAAAAACCTATATCTACCATCCATATTACACTTGTATCACCATCTCTTCGCCGAACTAGTGCACCTATACAATTTACCATTGTATTGGGTGTGTTGGGGACACAAGAGACTCTTTGTTATTTGGTTGCAGGGTTGTTTGAGAGAGACCATCTTCATCCTACACCTCCCACGGATTGATAAACCTTAGGTCATCCACTTGAGGGAAATTTGCTACTGTCCTACAAAACTCTACGCTTGGAGGCCCAACACGAGTCTACAAGAAGAAGGTTGCGTAGTAGACATCAAGCTCTTTTCTGGCGCCGTTGCCGGGGAGGTGAGTGCTTGAAGGTATATCTTTAGATCTTGCAATTGAATCTTCTAGTTTCTTGTTTTATCACTAGTTTGGTTTTATAAAAGAAAACTACAAAAAAATTGGAATTGAGGTTGCCTCATATGCTTCATCTTTTTATTGTCTTTCGTGAAAATGATGGAAAGGAAAATTGTGCTCAAGTGTTAGAAGAAGAAGTTATTAAAATGTTTGGCACTAAATCTTTGTATGATGAGCATGATTGCAATGTTGTTAGTATGAATTCTCTGAATATCCATGATGCTAATGATATGCAAAGCCACAAGCTTGGGGATGCTATGTTTGATGAAGATGATATTTTTTGTCCCCCAAGTTTTGATGAGCAAATATATTATGATGATGGCATGCCTCCTATCTATGATGATTATGATGATGACATGTATGCTATAAAGAGTGATAGTAACCATGAAACTTGTCATCATGATTTTAATACTCAAAGTGGTTATGTCAAGCAAGTATCTCATGATAGTTATTTTGTTGAGTTTGCTCCCACTACTTTGAATGAGAAGAATTTTGCTTGTGTGGGTAGTCATAAAAATTCTATGCTTGTAGATCATGAAAAGAATGCTTTATTTGCTGGTTATATTGTTGAATTCCTTCATGATGCTACTGAAAATTATTATGAGGGAGGAACATATGCTTGTAGGAATTGCAATAATATCAAGTTTCCTCCCTATGTGTTCAAAGTTTTGAAGTTGCACTTGTTTTACCTTCCTATGCTAGTTAATTCTTGCTCCCATAAATTGTTTGATCAAAAAATCCCTATGCATAGGAAGTGGGTTAGACTTAAATGTGCTTGTCATGATATTCATGATGCTCTCTTGCATGTTTCAATTACTATTCCTATACGAGCATCATTGAAATCATCATGCCTAGCTAAAAGGCATTAAAGAAAAGCGCTTGTTGGGAGACAACCCAACACTTTTACTTTCTGTTTTTGTGTGTTCACATGATTAAGCTACTGTATTAATCATGTTTTGTGCCTTTTATTTCAATGAAGTGCCAAGTAAAGCTTTTGGGATAGTGTGGATGATAGTTGACTTGATTCTGTGCAAAAACAGAAACTTTTGCTCTCAGTCCAGGAATTTTGTAAATTCAATGGAACGTGCTTTTGATCTGAATTTTTTACACATGATTGATATACAAATTTCCTAGATTTTCCTAATTTTTCAGAATTTATAGAGACGGGAAGTATGGTTATTCTACAGATCTTCACAGACTGTTCTGTTTTTGACAGATTCTGTTTTGAATGCATAGTTTGCTTGTTTTAGTGTTTCTATAGCTTATATTGAGTGATATAAATTATGGGAATGATAGAATACAGTAGGTATCATGTGGTAACAATTATGAATCTTGTCTTGACAGTACCTAAGTGAATGATTTATCTTTATTATACTAACCCATCTCACGAAGTTCCGTTAAGTCTTGTGTGATTGAAGTTTTCAAGTTTTGGGTGAGACACCGATATGAGGAGAATAAGGAGTGACAAGAACCTAAACTTGGGGATTCCCAAGGCACCCCCAAGGTAACATCCAAGGAATACTCAAGCGCCTAAGCTTGGGGATGCCCCAGAAGGCATCCCCTCTTTCGTCTTCAACATTATCGGTATATCTTACTTGGAGCTATATTTTTATTCGTCTCATAATATGTGTTTTGCTTGGAGCATCATTTTATTTTATTTTTCTCTTTTAGGTGTTATTTATAATCTTTTTTTCAATAAAAAGTTCCAAGAATTGCCTTAGGATGCTTGCATTGCATGTTTTGATGAGTGCTGTGTAAAAACAGAAACTTTGGCTGTAGTGTTTGAATTTTTATATTTTACTGGAACGTGGAACGTTTCTGAAATTTTTACACAGTATTTTAACATAAATTTTTTAGCATGTCCTAAATTTTCATAATTTTTTGAGTTACATAAGTACACTGGTTTAATAGATTGCTACAGACTGTTCTGTTTGGACAGATTGCTGTCATAGTTTTGTTATCTACTTATCCTATAGTTTCCATAGCCTATATTGGTAGATATAAATTGTGGAAATGATAGTATACAGTACCTAATGTTTCAAAATTATTGTGCAACATGTCTTGGCAGTTCATGAAGTGTTGATTTATTCTTATGTGTACTAACCTATCTCACGAGTTCTTTTCGAGTTTTGTGTGGATGAAGTTTTTGAGAATAGGTGAAACCATGATATGAGAGGATTGAAAAAGATACAAAAGCTCAAGCTTGAGGATGCCCAAGGCACCCCAAGTAAATATTTAAAGAAGTCTCAAGCATCTAAGCTTGGGGATGCTACGCATCCCACCTCTCTTCATCAACAATTATCGGTTAGCTTATGTTTAGCTTAAATTTTTATTCGTTCACATGATGCGTGCTATTCTTGGAATGATATTTTTCTTTTTATTGCTGTTTAATAAAATACTTAGATCTGAAAACCTTTATTGAGGGAGAGAGTCCTCACATAGCTACTTAATTGTTTGACTACTCATTGATCTTCACTTATATCTTTTGAGAGTAGCTTGTCATTTCCTCTCATGCTTCACTTATACCTTTTTGAGGGATGAAATCTTTATGCTCATGTGCTTCATTTAAAATTGTTTGAGCTTGTCAAAAAAGGCAGTGGCAATATATGAAACTAGTCCCAAAGTGATAGATATCCAAGGAAGATATAATAAAAACTTTCATGAAGATCATGGGACAAATTAAACTTGATTCTTTGTAATAGTTTTGAAACATGATGATAGTAATATGTGAGTCATGTTAGTGAGTAATTATGCTTTAGTAGGAATATTGGTGTTAAGGTTTGTGATTCCCTATGCAAGTACGAAAGTCAATAGTTATGCAATGAAGTTACATCCTACTTGTGGTGCATTATTCGGTGTTAGTTATGTTCAATGCTCACTTATGTGAATTTTCGTTTCTTGGTTTGGTTGCTTCCCAATCTATTTGCTAGCCTCCATTTGTACCAAGTAGAAATACTACTTGTGCATCCAAAATCCTTAAACCAAGTTTTGCCTTATGAGTCCACCATACCTACGTATATGCGGTATTTCCATGCCGTTCCAAGCAAATTTGTACGTGCCATCTCTAAATTTTCAAAATAAATTTTCTCTTTTGTGTGCCCGTACCGCTCATGAAACGGTGGGGAGTATCCAATATTTTTCCATGCTAGGTGTGTTATTCTCACGATATGTGTTGATTCACTATCATTCACGAGAAAGTGGCTGGTATTCGGGATGCCCAGTTCCATGCTCAAAATTCAAATCAAAATTTAATGAAACAAAACTCCCCCAGGATTGTTGTTTGTATGGACGGTACCCATGGATTCGGCTCGCCGTGGAGTGTGATTGATTGGTGGAGGGGGAGAAAAACTTTACCATTCTGTTTGGGAACCGCCTATAATGTATCTAGCATAGAAAGTATTGTGAGCTACTTTGTCGTTTTCGTTGACAGGAAAAGCATGCCACTCAAAATATTTTTCTCTCTCAATTTAAACCTTGAGCTCTGGCACCTCTACAAATCCCTACTTCCCACTGCGAAGGGCCTATCTATTTACTTTATGCAATTTTTATTTTTGCTTTGAGTCTCCATCTTCTCTTATAAGCACCAACTAGAGGGCACTATGATCGTACTTGAGCATTGGGCATGGCTAATATTTGAGTGTGTTTCATGAATGGATCAATGATTGAGCATGATGGGCTAGGGATAACTTTCTTTAGTGTTGATATTTTGAAAGACATGGTTGCTTGTTGACATGCATGAGTATTGAAGTCATTATGTTAAAACTAGACTATTGCTTTGAATCATTTACAAGTCCAAATGTCCATGCTATACAAAGAAGAAAAGAATATGATGAACATGTTAGGTAGCATTCCACATCAAAAATTCTGTTTTTATCATTTACCTACTCGAGGACGAGTAGGAATTAAGCTTGGGGATGCCGATACGTCTCCAACGTATCTATAATTTTTGCTTGTTCCATCCTGTTATATTATCATTCTTGGATGTTTTACAATCATTTTACTACAATTTTATACTATTTTTGGGACTAACCTATTAACCTAGAGCCTAGTGCCAGTTTCTGTTTTTTTCTTGTTTTTGAGTTTTACAGAAAAGGAATATCAAACGGAGTCCAAACGGAATAAAAATCTATGGTGATTTTTTTTGGACCAGAAGAAGCCCAGGGAGCTTTGGAGTTGGGCCAGAAGAGCCACGAGGCCACCACAAGCCTGGGGGGCGCCCCCCCTAGGGTGCGCCCCCCTGGCTTGTCGTCACCTCGTGCCCCCCTGGACTTGTTTCCGCCGCCAAAAATTCCTATAAATATAGAAACCCCCAGAAACAAACCTAGATCGGGAGTTCCGCCACCGCAAGCCTCCAGATCCACGAAAAACCAATCGGGAGCCCGTTCTGGCACCTTGCCGGAGGGGGGAACCATCGCCGAAGGCCATCTTCATCATCCCGGCGGTCTTCATGATGAGGAGGGAGTAGTTCACCCTCGGGGCTGAGGGTATGTACCAGTAGCTATGTGTTTGATCTCTCTCTCTCTCGTGTTCTTGAGATGGCACGATCTTGATGTACCGCGAGCTTTATTAATATAGATGAATCATATGGAGTTTTCCCCTCTCTATCTTCTTGTGATGAATTGAGTTTTCCCTTTGAAGTTTTCTTATCGGATTGAATCTTTAAGGATTTGAGAACACTTGATGTATGTCTTGCGATGGGATATCCGTGGTGACAATGGGATGTTCTATTGATCCACTTGATGTATGTTTTGGTGATCAACTTGCAGGTTCCGTGCCCTTGGGAATCTATGCATAGGGGTTGGCACACGTTTTCGTCTTGACTCTCCGGTAGAAACTTTGGGGCACTCTTTGAAGTTCTTTGTGTTGGATTGAACATGATGAATCTGAAATTATGTGATGCATATTGTATAATCATGCCCATGGGTACTTGTGGTGACATTGGAGTATCTAGGTGACATTAGGGTTTTGGTTGATGTGTATCTTAAGGTGTTATTTTAGTACGAACTCTAGGGCTATTCGTGACAATTATTGGGATAGCTCGTAAGATTGATCAGAAAAGATAACTTTGAGGTGGTTTCGTACCCTACAATAATTTCTTCGTTTGTTCTCCGCTATTTGTGACTTTGGAGTGAACTCTTTGTCGCACGTAAGGGATTTACATATGATTCAACTATGTTAGTATTGTTGAGAGAACTTGCACTAGTGAAAGTATGAACCCTAGGCCTTGTTTTCAAGCATTGCAATACCGTTTTTGCTCACTTTTGTTATTTGCTACCTTGCTGTCTTTATATTTTCAGATTACAAAAACCTATATCTACCATCCATATTACACTTGTATCACCATCTCTTCGCCGAACTAGTGCACCTATACAATTTACCATTGTATTGGGTGTGTTGGGGACACAAGGGACTCTTTGTTATTTGGTTGTAGGGTTGTTTGAGAGAGACCATCTTCATCCTACGCCTCCCACGGATTGATAAACCTTAGATCATCCACTTGAGGGAAATTTGCTACTGTCCTACAAAAATCTGCGCTTGGAGGCCCAACACGAGTCTACAGGAAGAAGGTTGCGTAGTAGACATCAGGATCTCATTGTACATGTTCTTCATGGCATTGTGGCTAGCCTTGGGCTCATTGTAGACATTGATGTCACCATCTTCCACCTGTGGGACTCCTAAGATGGTAGCCCACTCCTCAACAGTTGATTCATATCTTGCACCTTCAGTCATCCATACAATTCTACCATCTCCATAGAAGTGAGCAGTGGAGTAGAATTGCATGATCATCTCATCATTCCATGCAGTAAATTCCTTGCCAACAAACTCATCAAGTCCAATGCAGTGGAAGTTGTCTTGCACACTTGGGAAGTAGTCCTCATTCTCCTTGATGTATTTCCAATCCACATACCTCATGTCACTCACAACAGGGCTCTTATCAAGCAAGATAGTTTCATAGAAATCCTGTTGCTCCTTAGTATAGAATCTGTAGTCCACAACTGTTTTTCTTCTCTGAGAATATGGATCAATGGCTCTCCATTCTCTCAAACCAGAGTCCTTCCTCTTCTTCATGTCCTCAGCAAGCAAGTGGCTGGCATTGTGCTCTGGAAGGTGTAGTCTTAGCTTCATCAAAGCTGACATAGCATCATCCTCAGCTTCCCTAAAGGTGGAGGTCTTGTTCTTGCTAGAAGCTGGTATCTCTCTGGAGAACCTCTTGGGTTTGTCTGCAGCAGCTTTCTTGGGGGCAGTTTTGGTGCTCTTGGATGTGGTAGTCTTAGGCATAGAATCTGTCATGAGCTTCTTCTTCTTCTTAGGAGGGGCCTTGGCAACTGGCTCTTCCTCCTCCTATTCCTCATCTAGATACTCTGGGGTAGATGGAAGAACTTTAGCTCTAACAAATCTTGTCCTTTCTCTCTTCTTATCCCCAGCCTTCTTAGGCATGGTCTTCTTTGGGGGTGACTCAAGGTGAAGAGTCATTGTTGCCCTAGCACTCTCTGGTGCTCTTGCTGATCCTGAGCTAGCATACTCTTTCCTGATGGCCTTCTTCTTCTTGGATGAAGAGGCATCAGCAGTGCTCTTGGCAGCATCATCCTTCTTGGACAGCTCCTTAGGAATGAAATCCTCATCTTCTTCATCTGAGTTGAGCTTCCTCCTTGCCCTAGTTGCAGCTTTGGGCAGATCAGGTGAGCTAGGAATATCATCAAAGCTCTCATCAGGACTAGTGCCTGAGCTCATGTCAACATTCTTCTCTCTGAAATCATTCTGGCTATCATCTGAACCTGACATCTCTGACCCTGTGAAATAGAGTATAGAAGAGTGGATAGGTTGAGTCATCACAAAATTGCAGAAGATTTTCTCAAATTTGAACTAAAATTTCTTAAGATTTGCATTCTGTCAAGTGAATTTCGGTACTACCGATGCAAACTTTTCGGACCCACCGAGACAAACAACCTGCTAAACAGAAACTTGGCACCACTTTCGGTGAGACCGAAAATGGGCACTCGGTTTCACCGAGGTTGTTCTCAGTCGACCAGAAAAGGGAATCGGTGCTACCAATTCTTTTGCTTCGGTGTTACCGAGATTCAAGTCGCGGACGGCAAACCCTAAAAATCATTAGTTCTCTAGTCTAATGAAGTTTCTAGTGGATAGATCGATCTCAAACATTGTCTTATAGATGGAAAAGTCCTAATGCGCAAGATTCGGAGAGGGGAGCGCACAAGGGGACGAAATCATACCCTAACTTTGTGACGATCTCGCTACGGCGGCGACGGGGGGAAAGAATCCGTCGGCGGCGTGGACTTCCAATGGCGGAGACGCTCGGGAAGACAAAGGCGACGACCAGGGGTCCTTGTTCGGCAGCTAGGGTTTTGGAGGGTATGACGTTTGAGGAACTAATTTCAAAAGTCGGGTCCGCCTCTTTATATACCCGGGGCTGTCGGTGACACCGGTTCTAACTTTTCGGTGTCACCGAGTTTCTCTACTGTCAGCTGACAGGGAAATTTGGTGTAACCGAGAAGATGGAATCGGTGATACCGAGTGTGAAAACCAAATCAACCCTAGGCATTCGGTGATATCGAGAATTTGGTATTGGTTCCACCGAGATGCACTTGGGAGGTTTTAATGGTCAGTCCTTTGTCGATACGGAACTCCGAGTGCTCCTCACACAGCGAGATCGAAAAGTACTTGTTCAAATTTTGTGATGCAACAAGAATGGAATATGAGACGAGAAAGCATAGATAGCTAGAGAGTGGTGCTAGGCATTCTTGTCCATCCAATTGGGAAAAGAAAAATCAAAAACCAAATAGCAACAATTGGATGTCCTCGAATGGATAAATAAATGCAGACCAACATGCTCACACAATAAGATGTCAAATGAAATCATGGCAAACATGCACATACATACTAGCATCTATCAAGCATTTTGGCGATGACAGAGTCATCTATATATGAGTATATTGACTTAGGAGCCAAGTAAGAATACTTGATCATAGGTCATACTCATCGTTTAAGCACAAGTGGGGTTACCACTTTTACATAAAGCATTAAATGTTGTCACATACTATGAGATGCTTTGACTCAAGTCTTAGAGTAAAGCTCCCCCTTGATGTGACATCCCCCCATAGGAGGGATAAACTAACCTTGGGTTTTGTCGTAGAAGACTTCATGTGGGTGATGTAGTGGTGGATGCTCAAGGTTGATGAAGATCACCAAGAGTTGGGAGCATCCTTGTTGTTTCCTTACTCTTCTCACCTAAATGGGTTAGTCCCAACACACAAGAGACAAATACAAGGATATCTATGGACATGGAGTGCAAAGCATACATGATGCTATCCATGGATTTGTTGATTACCTTGTCCCTTGCTTACCTTTGAGGGAATGTGTGACTCCTTGAACTATTGCATGATGTTGACGTAGATTGCAACTAGTTCTTGCCAATAATGAATGTGAGTGAATTTCATTGGCGGAGTCACCCCTCAAGAACTTCTCTAGTTCTTCTTCTTGGGGACCCACATCAACTTGATGGGGATCCTTGGTGTTGAAGTGCCACTTGTAGAAGTTGAGTTTGAAGTAGCCTTGGGAACCCACTCCACCAAAGCTTGTGATTCATCTTCATATGAGTCAATGTCCTCTTGAAGCTTGTCCTTGCCCTTGAGCTTGTGGTCTTGTGGTGGAAGGTCATCTTGAGTGTTTGTTCCCTTGGGAAGAGTATGTTCATACTTCTCCCTTTGAGGAACAAACTTGGGCTTGGGGTATTGACCTTCTTCCCATTCAACTCCATTAGCGTTGAAGTAGCCAATGCCATGGTTCTTCCGGTATCCTCCGTGCTTGCGTACAATCTCCTCAAATTGCTTACACCCGACAAGACTCTTGTAGATACCTTTCTCTATAATCCCTTTCAATAAATCGTTTTCTTGCTCAAGTGTAACTTGGCTAGGAGAATCATCATTAGTGGAATCAATAGAACTACTGGAAGTAACATCATTAGATTTAGCATTTTTATTGTTGCTACTAGATGAAGAACCTTTCTTGTCTTTGTTACTAGTTTGTCTAGGTTTAACTTGTGGCATGAATGTAGACAAGAGTAATCATTTGGCTAGATAAGATGAAGTCTTCTTTCGGAGATCGTCATTGATAGCTTTAAGAAACTCATGTTCTTGCTCCAAGGTGAGCTTCTCGAAGCGTAGCTTCTCATGAGTCCTTACAATCTCTCTATGATCTTCTAGAGTAGATTCATGGGCTAACTTAAGAGTGTTTAATTCTTTAGTTAGTTGTTCTATTTTCATCTTATCATCATCAGCCGACTTATCTTGACTAGCATGAAAATTATCAAGTTCATTTTGACTAACATCACTAGTTTTATCAAAGAGCAAGTCATCATCACCAAGTAAATCATCTTCATCACTATTGAAATCAAGATACTCGGGATGTGATACCTTGGGACCTTTAGCCATGAAGCAACTTCCACTCCCTTCATTTGGTGAATCAAATAGATCGTAGGAGTTGGTAGTCACTAGTGCAAGTCCGGCAACACCTTCATCTTGACTATAGTCGGAGTTGGAGTGATAGCTTCTCTCGGAGTCGTTGTCGGATTCGGAGCCGAAAACCCATTCACCAACATGAGCTTGATGTCTTCTTCTTGAGTAGCTCTTGGTGTACTTGTCCTTCTTCTCCGAGTCCCTACTTCTCCTTGAGGGTCTTCGTTCATAATGATCATCTCTACTCCTTCTCCCTCTTTGAGGTGATTCGTTCCTTGAGCTTCGTCTTCTAGGTGACTCTTCTCTTCGTTTGTAGGGAGCCGTGCACTCATTGGAGTAGTGTCCGGGCTTCCCACAATTGTAGCAGTTTCGGTCACGACTTGATGAACGCTTCTCTTCATATCTTGAGTTGGAGCTTCGTTCTTTGCCTCTATTCTTGTATAACTTGTTGAATTTCTTAACCATGAGGCTTATCTCTTCATTGGTGACAAGGTTGTCGCTTGAAGTTGTGGGAGCATCACTTGTGACTTTGTAAGCACCGCTAGACTTGTTGCGAAGCTCTTCTTTGTCCTTGAGTGTCATCTCATGAGCAACAATCTTTCCAATGACTTGTAGGCTTGAGATCTTTGTAGTTGGGCATCATTTGGATCAATGTGCACACGGTGTCATATCTCTCATCCAAAGCTCTAAGTATCTTCTTGATGATGAATTTGTCGGTCATTTCTTCGCTTCCTAAGCCGGCAATCTCATTTGTGATGAGAGCTAGCCTAGAGTACATCTCAGTGACTCCTTCACCATCCTTCATCTTGAACTTGTCAAGCTGACTTTGAAGAACATCCAACTTGGATTCTCTCACTGATTCGGTACCTTCGTGCATATCAACCAAAGTATCCCAAATCTCTTTTGCATTCTCAAGATGGCTGATTTTGTTGAATTCTTCGGGGCATAGGCAGTTGAAGAGAATGTCACATGCTTGAGCGTTGTATTTCAACATCTTCAATTCATCCGCGGTCGCTTCACGATCCGGTTCCTTTCCATCACCAAAGAATTCACCTTGCAAGCCAAGACGAACAACAGCCCAAACGGCGGGGTTATGACCAAGAATATGCATTTTCATTTTGTGCTTCCAACTAGCAAAATTTCCCTCACTAGACGCCATACTCTCCTAGGTTGTGAGACCAATGCAATGGAGACCAAATCTCTGATACCACTTGTAAGATCGAAAGTATGTCTAGAGGGGGGGTGATTAGACTACTTGACCAAATGAAAATTCTACCTTTTCCCAATTTTAAGTGTTGGCATATTTTAGCAAAGATAACAAGTCAAGTACACCCTACACATGCATGTCTAAGAGTATACCAGCAGAAAGTAACAACAAACATGTATAGTAGAGGGTAGGAAAGAAGATCAAACACAATTTGTAGACACGAAGATTTTTCCCGTGGTTCCGATAGGTGGTGCTATCGTACGTCCACGTTTACGGAGTCTTCAACCCACAGAGGGTAACGGTCGTGAGAGTCCATGGACGGCTCCACCCATAAGGGTCCACGAAGTAGCAACCTTGACTATTCCATAACGGCTTCCGTCCACGAAGGACTAGCCTCACTATGGGTAGATCTTCACGAAGTAGGCGATCTCCTTGCCCATACAAACTTCTTGGTTCAACTCCACAACACGAAGTAGGAGGCTCCCAAGTGACACCTAACCAATCTAGGAGGCACCACCCTCCAAAAGGTAATAGGCACGGCAATGTCGATGAACTCCTTGCTCTTGTGCTTCAAGATGATAGACTCCTCAACACACAATCACTCTCTCACAGATTTGGCTATGGTGGAAGAGATTGATTTCATGGAAAGCAACTTGGGGAGGCTAGAGATCAATATTCATATGGTAGGAATGGAATAGCTTGATCTCAACACATGAGTAGGTGGCTCTCTCTCAGAAAATAGGATGGGGCAAGTATGGAATAGTTCTGAGTGCTTCTCTTTCGAGTAGGTGGTGGTGAAGGGGTATATATAGGCATCCCCAAAAATCCAACCGTTACACCTAAAGTGACCAACTCGGTGACACCGAAGTATAAAACTCGGTGGTACTGAAGTGACCAAAAGGTGGTAACTTTTGAATCTCGGTGAGACCGATATATAATTCTCGGTGGTACCGACTAGGTGACCAACGGTTAGATTGCACAACTCGGTGACGCCGATTCTCAAATCTCGGTGGTACCAATTCTTGACAATGGCTAACCAGAGAGTTGGTCCAAAACTCGGTGAGACTGATTCACAAAACTCGGTGGTACCGATTCTTGTGAATGGCTAACTAGGAAGTTGGTCCAAGTCTCGATATTGTTCACCAACAGTACCTAACCCCCTTTTAATAGTATTGGCTTTCCTATGGACTCAAGGTGATTTCTCACAAAGTAAAATGTAGAGTCCTCTTGCTTGAAGCTTTGCCAATCCATTTCCTTGCACCTTGGGGTATCTCCACAATCCTTTTGCCAACCCTATCATTGAACTTTTCCTGAAATATGCTTTCATGGGTGTCGACCTTGAACTTTGTGTTCATGCCCATGGACACGATGTAGATCTTATCATGGAAGCTTCTCAGAAAAATAATTATCCCCTTGATATAAGTTCATCTTGTATCTGTGATTTGGTCCTTTGTGATCGTTATTTCGGCCATGTTCTTTTTTCTTTGCTTCCATTTCCCAGACGAGTTGAAGCACTTGTCTTCTTCAAATCTTTACACGAGTTCAACATCTATTCCGATCTACCTTCAAGTATTACCCCTGGTATCTCGAGAATACCACATAACTGTGTTGTTTCTTATGAGTCTTCATCAAGTATTGCTTCTCACCAATTTCAATTTTTCCTCGGCTTTTGAGTTGTTCGTCACTCGAGAAAACCGATACGTGAATTGAGTTTGCCTTGCGATTCAATAACTCGCAATATCTTTGCTACTTATGAGTTTGTACTCAATCATGTCATTCTAGCCGATTGGCTACATCATCATCGTCCTGCTAAATCTTGACCGTGCTATCTAGTCCTTCATCCCCGGAACACCGTTCTGATAGTGCACTAAGCTTCCGCCGAGCTTTCAACATCATATTGATTGTCTTGAAAGAAAACTCTGATTCTGAGCTTGCATCTTATCTATGGTTCCAATAAATTTTTCGCTTCACCATTCCTTTTGCTTGATGCTATCGCTGTTCGACTGCATCTTCTTGAAACCTCTCGACAAAATATGTCTTGATCATTGTCAACATTTTGACTTCTTCCAATTTGTGAATCGAATTCATGATGATAAGTACCATCCTTGCCCCTCGGTAATTTGTGTTGTTGTCAACAACATCCTTGACTTCCTTCCAAACACATGCTTGATCTTGTTTTGGTTGAACCTAAAGTTCCTTGCTATCCATCTTCTGTTCTATTCTAACTTGGAGTATTACCATCTTTATATCAAGAATGTCGTGAGAATTACACCCCCTCTCAAGAATTCTTGATACAAGTGATAGTCCTCGCCATCACCATTCAGTTATTGGTCCCGTGTTATTTCTAACCGGAATACTGACAAATGCACTATGATGTCTGAATTCAAAACTTCTAGCAACCCTATTGCTTTGAAGTTAATGGACAATATTTAATTCTTACTGTGTTGGTTTTTGAATCACCACTCTATCATTGATCATGTTGCTTAGTCCATATTTCGAAGTTCACTTTTCGATCAATGTTTAATTGTGGATGTTTTCCTCGAACATTCATTGTTATATCATTTGGTCTGACCAATGCTATCACCTTGTTCACATAATTGTGGAAATTCATCTTTATGGAAATCTCGATGAATTGTTGTTGAGGCCATCGGCCACATCCTCATCTTCTCCATGGTTCATGATGAACATTTAAGCTAGGGTTTGACATTTTTGAAAGCATTATATTTGTGCCTAACTCATGAAGTATATGTTTGATGAAAGAGTGTCTTCTCTAAAGTGCGCGTGCATTTGATGAAAGTTGCCACCGTGAATATGAGAAAGGCCTATTTCGCTTCCTTTGGAATCATCCCAAATCATTTATGCACTTGCGAAGTATTTTATGGTCTATAGATTTGCTACCTTCACACCATATATGTTTCCTAGTTCACCGAGCCATCGATTGATTTGTTTAAGAAAAAGAAGTTCCTTCGTAAGAGCTAATCTAGACTTACACAAGAACTTTGATATCCTCAATGATGGTTCCCAACTAGAACTCGGTTGCATTTCGTTGTAAGACTTCCATGTGGTCACGATTGTCTTAGACAATGTGTTCACGTGTGTCTTGCATTCCAGGTCATTTTTCAGAGCTTGCTTCCGTACTTCATTTTCTGAGAATCTTGCAGCATCATCTCGTCGATTCGTGTTGCACCCCTCTCTTCTCAGGCATGCTCCTGACACCAATCAGATCTGAATCTCAGGCAAATATGATTGTCGGAACATTTTCCAAGAATTATAACATTGGTCTCTATGTACCCGGTAAGGTGATGTCATGGCTAGCACACCTGGCCAAAGGACCAATTGTTGTAGTATCTTGCTCAACAAGATTAGCCATTCTTCCATGAAGAAATAGTATGACTCATTCTAGAAGTTATTCCTGATGGATCCCTTGTTTTCCAAAAGTATGACCTTTACCCGATGACCACGTCGATGCTACCCCAAAGCACGATTGTGGTATTCCAATCATCAAAAGGAACATTGGAAGCGCAATGCTCAATGTTTATTGACCAATTATCCAAACACCGTTGAATGGGTAAACATCATGATTCTCCTTGCCCCCTTTATCTAAAGGGTTATGTACTTGCTGCCGTGTCATGTATATCATGCTCTCCCTTTCCTTGGGAAAGATATACTCCTAATACTCGTGTATAATCAAATTCTCCCTCCAATTGGCCTGGTTAATCTTATAATCACATTTTCCTTTCCATTGGCATGTCTAACCTTTTAGGTAGTTTATACAATCTAAGCAGTAACAATTCTCTGCTTAGGTGAGCAACCCGACGTACCACTCTGTTAGTAACACCATGTTGCTATTGTTGTTAGCATTCCGTTAACCACCGATGGACGAGAACTTTGCCTATTGGTCCACCTCGTTTTAACGAGTAGGAAAATGGTTCTCTTCGTCGCCCGCCCTTGGTACTGACATTGTTGTCAACATAGCGGGCAAACTGTTGTCTGACCACCCTTGTATCATGATCACACAAGATGCCACCCCCTATTATTCATCATGGTGGTATGTATGTTGATCACATAGATTATGATTATCCTAATGATTCAGAAATGCTCGAGGCCTCAAGTTCATACTGGTGCAATATGCTTTGCCTTTGTGTATCGATTGCGGCTGAATATTCCATTTAACCATGGAATCGATTATCATTCTACCTTGTGCATGCCAGTCTTTAGAATTCCTTACGGAAACTCTATCATTAATTATGAAGTTCACGTAAATGACTATGTGATCCTTGCATCTGAAATCATCATTTCACTTGGCTTAGTATGCGTTTCCGTGAGCCACCATTCTTGAGAGGATCCATTCAGTATCATACCCAATATTCATTCTTTGACACTCTGAACATTTCTTCCATCCTGCTTAGGCATTAAATTTTTGCCTACTCAGATGAAGCTATTCATACCTTCTTACGACACCCTCGATATGATTCATGTGATCCAAATCTCGAGAGATACTTATGAGTTTCATTCATGAGATAACCCAAATGATTAACCCTTGTAGAATTCCATCGTTGCCAAGTTTCCCCTTGTTCTTTCGTAAGTATGATGAAGATCCCGAAGGAAGGTTGAAAACTCTGTCACAATGCATTGATGCAGAGAAATGAAGACATCGACGCCATGGACCGACCACTATGGGGAGAGCAACCAAGAGCGAGAAGAATCATTAGATTCGTAACCAGACCTTTTCCCACTTACTCGACCTCTTAAATCTCAGGACGAGATTTTATTTTAGTGAAGGAGAGTTCTGAAATCCCCATATCTTATCATACCATTTACATAATTAATATGCCATGTCATCATATTTTCATAATTAAATGCAATTAAAGAATTAATTTAACTCTCAAATTCAAAGTTCAAATAAAAGTTTAGAAATTATTTCACCAAACTTAAAAATAAAAGTGTTCATACTACTTTTAATAATCCACTAAGTAAAAGTCATGTTGGAACCAACATCATTTGAAAAATAAAAATGCTCTTATCTATTTTAGAATTAAACCAACAACACCTAAGTGGCCTATTTAAATCCAAACAAAATTCAAATCAATTCAAATTAGCCTCAAACTTTTTGTACTAGCTCAAAATATTCTCTAGTAATTATGTGAAAATTTTTATATGAAACAAAATTCATTTGGTACAAAAACTAAATAGAAAACGGAAGAGAAAATTACAAACAAAAAAAGGAAAAGTAAAATATTAAAAAGCTATTGTGCAGCTGGGCTCTATGTTGCTAAAATGCGAGGCCCAAGCCCACTACATGCCTTTCTTCCTCCTCTCTACATACAGGAGGCAGAACGTGTGTGTGGCAGCCATCTGCAGGCCATGGTCGCGCCATGCCTTGTGTGGCGGCCATCCAAGCTCCCCCACGACGCATAAATCCCCCCCTCGATGCCCAACAGACCCTAGCCCTCATTTTCATTCTCCCCCACACCTATTTCTTCCTCACCGCGACAAGCTGAGCCGCCGTCACCATGGCCTTCGTCGTCCTCGTGCCAACCAAGCTCCTCGCGACCTGAGAGCATTGGCGGAGCTTCAGCAAGGCTGAGTGGGCCATGGCCCGCCCAGCCCATGAAATTTTATACAGTATACATCTACTCCTGGGCCATAAATCAACAGCACATAAACTATTTTCTTCTTTGGCCCCCCCCCAACTTTGGGCTGCAAGCTCCGCCACTGCCTGAGAGCATGTTCGCTAGCTCCGTCGTGCTCTGCTGCTTCGTCCACGCCCAAAAACTCGAGTTCAACGCCTCTGCTTCGACCAGATCGAGCTCGTCTTCCACCTTCGGCCATTGTCATCCACGCATAGATTTGTCGCCTCTGCCGCTCCTAAGCTTTCACCGAGCCGCCGTGTGCCTCCGCGGTGAGCATTTCGTCTGATTCCTCATTCTCTTGACCTCGATTCGTCGCCGTACCCGTTGCCCGAAGCTCGTCGTGGTCGTCGCCGTGTTCGTATTGCGTCCTGCCCCATGTGCCTGCTGCACACGCTCGTGCCCGTCCTCCTGCGGCCACCTCGCTCGGTTGCTCCCATCGCTGTCGTTGCTGCCCCCGTGCACTTCTCCTGTCGCTGTTGTGCCTGTGCTGTCGCTGCTCTTTGTTGCTGCTGCCGCTAGCTGTAGCTGTTGTGCTGCTCGCTAGTGCTGCTGCTCTACGCACCTGCTGCTGCGGTTGCTGCCTTCTACAGCTGCTCCTTGTTACCTGCTACTGCTGCTACTGCGCTGTTGTTGCCCGCCATTGCTACGGCTGGCCATGGCCAAGCTGTGTGTGTGTGGTGTGTGGCGGGCCCTGTTCAATTAGTTTAGGGTTAATCACTAGTTAGGTTAGTCTATGGTCTATATGGCATGTGGGTCTCGTTTAGTTGAACTATCTAAATAAACCTTTGGTAAAACTACAATCTATGACAGGTGGACTGAGTCAACAGTTTGACTAGTCAACACATTGACCAGTCAACTGCTGAGTAAGCAGTTGACCAGGCCCACCAGTCAGCCTTTGTGGCTAGTCCACAACTGGGTGCACTTAGTATTTTACTGATTAATTTCGAATTGTTAATAAATTCCAAAAAACATTAAAACTTTGGAAAATCATATAAAATTAAACCGTAACTCCGATGAAAATAATTTATATATGAAAATTGATCAGAAAGATATAAAGAATCTAAATATGCCATCCACATATCTGTCACACTCCTCTAACATAATGAACCTGGACATTTTGCATCAGGATCATCTGACCGAATAATACCTGGAGCTGGGAAAATATTACCATATATTTTCCCTCTTCTTTTAAAATGTTTAGCGATGCATTAGAGCATAACATCAACACATATTGCCATGACATGCATCTCTGTTGCATTTGTATGCCCGTTATTTATTGTTTTCCCCCCTCTCGTCCATTCTTATTGGTAGACCCCGAGACTGTTGTTGCCTCCGAGTACGACTACGTCGACGACGACCCGTCCTTCTCAGCAGAGCTTCCAAGCAAGCAAAACCCCCTTGATCATTCCGATATCGCCTATTCCTTCTCTCTATACTGCTTGCATTAGAGTTGTGATACTTCCACTACTTTATCGGTAGATCCTATACTGCTGCATAGCCTGTCTACCATACCTGTTATACCATATGCTTAGTATAGATATGATAGAGTCCCATCAGTGGCCCTACATCCTTGTCCGTCTGCCATGCTACACTATCGGGTCGTGATCCCTTGGGGCGATGATCACCGATATACTTTATACTGCATACTATATATGTTACTTCGGTGGACCCCGAACTTTGGTGGCCTACGACTTGGAGCGAGATGAACTGCAAGAAGATGAAGATGAAGACTATTACTGTTTTACATTATGTCATTTTAATTTTCGGACTGGGGGCTGAAGGGACAGGTGGTTCCAGCCAGGTAGTGATGGGCCTGAGATCCCGACAACCCCGAGTTATTCTTTGTGGCGGAACGACAGGGCAAGTAGAGACCACCTAGGAGAGAGGTGGGCCTGTCCCCTGGTCGATGCCCGCGGTTATTTCATAATAACACGCTTAACGAGATTGGGTATTTGATCTAAGACTGCCGCTGGCATATACGCACTAACCGCTATGCAGGATACAAGTTTATGGGCCCCTCGGCGTCGTACATTCTTCCAAAAGTAATCCAGATGTCACATTTCAGAGATGTGGGCTTATTGTTGGGGTGAGTCGCTTATGCCTGCTGAGTATACAAAGGTGGGCTTGGTCCCCGGCCAGTAGCGTAACGTGTAGGAGTGCTTCGGGTGATGGGCCCATGACCCCTTTGTACTTAGGATTTAGACTGGCGTGTTGACCTCTCTGGAGAGTCTAGGAAGGACTATGACGTGTCGATCATCTGAGGATGAGCATTACCCAGAAAAGTGTGTCCGACCAGAGTTAATCGAGCGTATTGAAAAATGTGGTGCACCCCTGTAGGGAAGTAATCTATTCGAATAGCCGTGTCCATGGTAACAAGACGACTTGGAGTTGTATCCCGACCTCTTACAACTAAAACCGGATACTTGATAAAATTCACCAAGGTAACAGACAAATACCCTGGAAGATTGCTTTCTCAGAGGGAGTCGAGGAAAGCATCTCTGGGCAGGTTATTGTTATATGTATGTGCAAGATGATACCTTATACGCTCCTCTCTTCTACTGCTGAAAGATGTAGTCTTCGATAGGGTGAGCTTCTCCCCCTTATTCTGGCATTTCTGCAGTTTAGTCTACAGATACTACCCCATTCCTTTGATACCAATGCATATCTAGTATATATTTGATGTAAGTCTTGCGAGTACTGTTGGGGAACGTAGTAATAATTCAAAATTTTCCTACGTGTCACCAAGATCAATCTAGGAGATGCTAGCAACGAGAGAGAGGGAGTGCATCTTCATACCCTTGAAGATCGCTAAGCGGAAGCGTTGCAAAGAATCGCGGAAGATCCAATCCAATCGCCGAACGGACGGCGCCTCCGCGTTCAACACACGTACAACCCGGGGACGTCTCCTCCTTCTTGATCCAGCAAGGGGGGAGGAGAATTTGAGGGAGAGCTCCGGCAGCACGACGGCGTGGTGGCGGTGGAGCTCGTGGTTCTCCGGCAGAGCTTCGCTAAGCACTACGGAGGAGGAGGAGGTGTAGGAGGAGGGAGGGCTGCGCCAGGGGCAAGGGGTGCAGCTCCCATGTGCCTCCCCACTATATATAGGGGTGGAGGGGGCTGGTTTCTTGCCCTCCAAGTCCATTGGGGCGTTGGCAAAGGTGGGAGGAAAGAAATCCCATCCTTTCCCTTCCCCACCGATTGTTATCCCCCCTTTTTAGGGATCTTGATCATATCCCTTCGGGATATGATCTTATTCCTTCTAAGGGGGGATCTTGGTGCGCCTTGACCAGGGGTGTGGGGCCTTGCCCCCACTACCCACGTTCATGTGGGTCCCCCCATGCAGGTGGGCCCCACTCCGGAACCTTCTAGAACCTTCCCGGTACAATACCGAAAAATCTCAAACATTTTCCGGTGGCCAAAATAGGACTTCCCATATATAGATATTTACCTCCGGACCATTCCGGAACTCCTCGTGACGTCCGGGATCTCATCCGGGACACCGAACAACTTTCGGTAACCGCATACAATTCCCATTACAACTCTAGCGTCACCGAACCTTAAGTGTGTAGACCCTACGGATTCGGGAACCATGCAGACATGACCGAGACACCTCTCCGGCCAATAACCAATAGCGGGATCTGGATACCCATATTGGCTCCCACATGTTCCACGATGATCTCATCGGATGAACCACGATGTCGGAGATTCAATTAATCCCGTATACAATTCCCTTTGTCCATCGGTATGTTACTTGCCCCAGATTCGATCGTCGGTATCCCTATACCTTGTTCAATCTCGTTACCGGCAAGTCTCTTTACTCGTTCCGTAACACATGATCCCGTGACTAACTCCTTAGTCACATTGAGCTCATTATGATGATGTATTACCGAGTGGGCCCAGAGATACCTCTCGGTCACACGGAGTGACAAATCCCAGTCTCGATTCGTGCCAACCCAACAGACACTTTCAGAGATACCTGTAGTGCACCTTTATAGTCACCCAGTTACGTTGTGACGTTTGATACACCCAAAGCATTCCTACGATATCCGGGAGTTGCACAATCTCATGGTCTAAGGAAATGATACTTGACATTAGAAAAGCTCTAGCAGACGAACTACACGATCTTGTGCTATGCTTAGGATTGGGTCTTGTCCATCACATCATTCTCCTAATGATGTGATCCCGTTATCAACGACATCCAATGTCCATGGTCAGGAAACCATGACCATCTATTGATCAACGAGCTAGTCAACTAGAGGCTCACTAGGGACATGGTGTGGTCTATGTATTCACACATGTATTACGGTTTCTGGTTAATACAATTATAGCATGAACAATAGACAATTATCATGAACAAGGAAATATAATAATAACCATTTTATTATTGCCTCTAGGGCATATTTCCAACAGTCTCCCACTTGCACTAGAGTCAATAATCTAGTTACATTGTGATGAATCGAACACCCATAGAGTTCTGGTGCTGATCATGTTTCGCTCGTGGAAGAGGTTTAGTCAACGGATCTGCGACATTCAGATCTGTATGTACTTTACAAATATCTATATCTCCATCCTGAATGTAACCACGAATGGAGTTGAAGCGGCGCTTGATGTGCTTGGTCTTCTTGTGAAACCTGGGCTCCTTGGCAATGGCAATAGCTCTAGTGTTGTCACAGAAGAGAGTCATCGGGCCCGACGCATTGGGAATCACTCCTAGGTCGGTGATGAACTCCTTCATCCAGACTCCTTCCCGCGCTGCTTCCGAAGCAGCTATGTACTCCGCTTCACATGTAGATGCCGCCACGACGCTTTGCTTGCAACTACACCAGCTGACTGCCCCACCATTCAAAATATACACGTATCCGGTTTGTGACTTGGAGTCATCCGGATCTGTGTAGAAGCTAGCATCGACGTAACCCTTTACGACGAGATCTTCGGCCCCTCCATAAACGAGAAACATATCCTTAGTCCTTTTCAGGTACTTAAGGATATTCTTGACCGCTGTCCAGTGTTCCATTCCGGGATCACTTTGGTACCTCCCTACCAAACTTATGGCAAGGTTCACATCAGGTCTGGTACACAGCATGGCATACATAATAGAGCCTATGGCTGAGGCATAGGGGATGACACTCATCTTTTCTCTATCTTCTTCCGAGGTCGGGCATTGAGCTGTGCTCAATCTCACACCTTGCAATACAGGCAAGAACCCCTTCTTGGACTGATCCATATTGAACTTCTTCAATATCTTGTCAAGGTATGTGCTTTGTGAAAGACCAATGAGGCGTCTCGATCTATCTCTATAGATCTTGATGCCTAATATGTAAGCAGCTTCTCCAAGGTCCTTCATTGAAAAACACTTATTCAAGTAGGCCTTTATGCTTTCCAAAAGTTCTATATCATTTCCCATCAACAATATGTCATCCACATATAAAATGAGAAATGCTACAGAGCTCCCACTCACTTTCTTGTAAATACAGGCTTCTCCATAAGTCTGTATAAACCCAAACACTTTGATCGCCTCATCAAAGCGAATGTTCCAACTCCGAGATGCTTGCACCAGCCCATAGATGGAGCGCTGGAGCTTGCATACCTTGTCAGCATTCTTAGGATCGACAAAACCTTCCGGCTGCATCATATACAATTCTTCCTTAAGGAAACCGTTAAGGAATGCCGTTTTGACGTCCATTTGCCAGATCTCATAATCATAAAATGCGGCAACTGCTAACATGATTCGGACGGACTTCAGCATCGCTACGGGTGAGAAAGTCTCATCGTAGTCAACTCCTTGAACTTGTCGATAACCCTTAGCGACAAGCCGAGCCTTATAGACGGTCACATTACCATACGCGTCAGTCTTCTTCTTAAAGATCCATTTATTTTCTATGGCTTGCCGATCATCGGGCAAGTCCACCAAAGTCCATACTTTGTTCTCATACATGGATCCTATCTCGGATTTCATGGCTTCAAGCCATTTGTTGGAATCCGGGCCCGCCATGGCTTCTTCATAGTTCGAAGGTTCACCATTGTCTAACAACATGATTTCCAGGACAGGGTTGCCGTACCACTCTGGTGCGGAACGTGTCCTCGTGGACCTACGAAGTTCAGTAGTAACTTGATCCGAAGTTTCATGATCATCATCATTAACTTCCTCTCTAGTCGGTGCAGGCACCACAGAAACATTTTCCTGCGCTGCGCTACTCTCCGGTTCGAGAGGGGGTACAATTACCTCATCAAGTTCTACTTTCCTCCCACTTACTTCTTTCGAGAGAAACTCTTTCTCTAGAAAGGATCCATTCTTGGCAACAAAGATCTTGCCTTCGGATTTGAGGTAGAAGGTATACCCAATAGTTTCCTTAGGGTATCCTATGAAGACGCACTTTTCCGATTTGGCTTCGAGCTTTTCAGGTTGAAGTTTCTTGACATAAGCATCGCATCCCCAAACTTTCAGAAACGACAGCTTAGGTTTCTTCCCAAACCATAATTCATACGGTGTCGTCTCAACGGATTTAGAAGGTGCCCTATTTAAAGTGAATGCGGCAGTCTCTAATGCATATCCCCAAAATGACAGCGGTAAATCAGTAAGAGACATCATAGATCGCACCATATCCAATAGAGTGCGATTACGACGTTCGGACACACCATTACCCTGAGGTGTGCCAGGCGGCATGAGTTGTGAAACAATTCCACATTTCCTTAAGTGCGTGCCAAACTCGTGACTCAAATATTCTCCTCCACGATCAGATCGTAAGAACTTTATTTTCTTGTCACGTTGATTCTCTACCTCACTCTGAAATTCCTTGAACTTTTCAAAGGTCTCAGACTTGTGTTTCGTTAAGTAGACATACCCATATCTGCTTAAGTCATCAGTGAGGGTGAGAACATAATGATAGCCACCGCGAGCCTCAACGCTCATTGGACCGCATACATCGGTATGTATTATTTCCAACAAGTTGGTTGCTCGCTCCATTGTTCCAGAGAACGGAGTCTTAGTCATCTTGCCCATGAGGCATGGTTCACATGTGTCAAATGACTCATAATCAAGGGACTCCAAAAGTCCATCTGCATGGAGTTTCTTCATGCGTTTGATACCAATATGACCAAGGCGGCAGTGCCACAAGTATGTGGGACTATCATTATCAACCTTACATCGTTTGGTATTCACACTATGAATATGTGTAACATCACGTTCGAGATTCAATAAAAATAAACCATTGACCAGCGGGGCATGACCATAAAACATATCTCTCATATAAATAGAACAACCATTATTCTCGGATTTAAATGAGTAGCCATCTTGCATCAAACGATATCTAGATACAATGTTCATGCTCAAAGCTGGTACTAAATAAAAATTATTGAGGTTTCAAACTAATCCCGAAGGTAGATGCAGAGGTAGCGTGCCGACGGCGATCACATCGACCTTGGAACCATTCCCGGCGCGCATCGTCACCTCGTCCTTCGCCAGTCTCCGCTTATTCCGCAGCTCCTGTTTTGAGTTACAAATGTGAGCAACCGCACCGGTATCAAATACCCAGGAGCTACTACGAGCGCTGGTAAGGTACACATCAATAACATGTATATCATATATACCTTTGACGTTGCCGGCCTTCTTATCCGCTAAGTACTTGGGGCAGTTCCGCTTCCAGTGACCGGTTCCCTTGCAATAAAAGCAACCAGTCTCAGGCTTGGGTCCATTCTTGGGCTTCTTCCCGGCAACTAATTTACCAGGCGCGACAACTGCTTTGCCGTCCTTCTTGAAGTTCTTCTTACCCTTGCCTTTCTTGAAAGTAGTGGTCTTATTCACCATCAACACTTGATGTTCCTTTTTGATCTCCACCTCCGCTGATTTCAGCATCGAATATAACTCAGGAATGGACTTCTCCATCCCTTGCATATTGAAGTTCATCACAAAGCTCTTGTAGCTAGGTGGAAGCGACTGGAGGATTCTGTCAATAACCGAGTCATCCAGAAGATTAACTCCCAGCTGAGACAAGCGGTTGTGCAACCCAGACATTTTGAGTATGTGCTCGCTGACAGAACTATTTTCCTCCATCTTACAACTGAATAACTTGTCGGAGACTTCATATCTCTTGCCCGGACATGAGCTTGGAAAACCATTCTCAGCTCTTGGAACATCTCATATGCTCCGTGTTGCTCAAAACGCTTTTGGAGCCCCGGTTCTAAGCTGTAAAGCATGCCGCACTGAACCAGGGAGTAATCATCACTACGCGACTGCCAGGCGTTCTTAACGT
This sequence comes from Elymus sibiricus, assembly GCA_039707655.1. Taxonomy (NCBI): domain Eukaryota; kingdom Viridiplantae; phylum Streptophyta; class Magnoliopsida; order Poales; family Poaceae; genus Elymus; species Elymus sibiricus. The sequence continues at coordinate 86,589,719 of CM077663.1, forward strand.
CTTGAGTTGCTGGGAAAATGGGTGCGTCACCTAGCGGTGCATCAAGGACATATGCTTTCTTGGAAGCTATCAGGATGATCCTCAAGTTACGGACCCAGTCCGTATAGTTGCTTCCATCGTCTTTCAGCTTGGTTTTCTCTAGGAACGCGTTGAAGTTGAGGGCAACATTAGCGTGGGCCATTGGATCTACAAGATAGATTGTAAAGACAATTTTAGACTAAGTTCATGATAATTAAGTTCATCTAATCAAATTATTTAATGAACTCCCACTCAGATAGACATCCCTCTAGTCATCTAAGTGATACATGATCCATATCGACTAGGCCGTGTCCGATCATCACGTGAGACGGACTAGTCATCAATGGTGAACATCTCCATGTTGATCGCATCTACTATACGACTCATGTTCGACCTTTCGGTCTCTCGTGTTCCGAGGCCATGTCTGTACATGCTAGGCTCGTCAAGTCAACCTAAGTGTTTCGCGTGTGTAAATCTGGCTTACACCCGTTGTATGCGAACGTTAGAATCTATCACACCCGATCATCACGTGGTGCTTCGAAATAACGATCCTTCGCAACGGTGCACACTTAGGGGGAACACATTTCTTGAAATTTTAGTGAGGGATCATCTTATTTATGCTACCGTCGTTCTAAGCAAATAAGATGTAAAAACATGATAAACATCACATGCAAATCATAAAGTGACATGATATGGCCAATATCATCTTGCGCCTTTGATCTCCATCTTCGGGGCGCGACATGATCACCATCGTCACCGACACGACACCATGATCTCCATCATCATGATCTCCATCATCGTGTCTTCATGAAGTTGTCTCGCCAACTATTACTTCTACTACTATGGCTAACGGTTAGCAATAAAGTAAAGTAATTACATGGCGTTTTTGTTTGACACACAGGTCATACAATAAATTAAGACAACTCCTATGGCTCCTGCCAGTTGTCATACTCATCGACATGCAAGTCGTGATTCCTATTACAAGAACATGATCAATCTCATACATCACATATATTACATCACATCCGTTTGGCCATATCACATCACATAGCATACCCTGCAAAAACAAGTTAGACGTCCCCTAATTGTTGTTGCAAGTTTTACGTGGCTGCTATGGGTTTCTAGCAAGAACGTTTCTTACCTACGCAAAAGCCACAACGGTGATATGCCAATTGCTATTTACCCTTCATAAGGACCCTCTTCATCGAATCTGATCCGACTAAAGTGGGAGAGACAGACACCCGCTAGCCACCTTATGCAACAAGTGCATGTTAGGCGGTGGAACCAGTCTCACGTAAGCGTACGTGTAAAGTCGGTCCGGGCCGCTTCATCCCATAATGCCGCCGAATCAAGATAGGACTAGTAACGGCAAGCAAATTGACCAAATCATCGCCCACAACTACTTGTGTTCTACTCGTGCATAGAATCTACGCATAGACCTAGCTCATGATGCCACTGTTGGGGAACGTAGTAATAATTCAAAATTTTCCTACGTGTCACCAAGATCAATCTAGGAGATGCTAGCAACGAGAGAGAGGGAGAACATCTTCATACCCTTGAAGATCGCTAAGCGGAAGCGTTGCAAAGAACGCGGTTGATGGAGTCGTACTCGCGGCGATTCAAATCGCGGAAGATCCGATCCAATCGCCGAACGGACGGCGCCTCCGCGTTCAACACACGTACAACCCGGGGACGTCTCCTCCTTCTTGATCCAGCAAGGGGGGAGGAGAAGTTGAGGGAGAGCTCCGGCAGCACGACGGCGTGGTGGCGGTGGAGCTCGTGGTTCTCCGGCAGAGCTTCGCTAAGCACTACGGAGGAGGAGGAGGTGTAGGAGGAGGGAGGGCTGCGCCAGGGGCAAGGGGTGCAACTCCCATGCGCCTCCCCACTATATATAGGGGTGGAGGGGGCTGGTTTCTTGCCCTCCAAGTCCATTGGGGCGTTGGCAAAGGTGGGAGGAAAGAAATCCCATCCTTTCCCTTCCCCACCGATTGTTATCCCCCCTTTTTAGGGATCTTGATCTTATCCCTTCGGGATATGATCTTATTCCTTCTAAGGGGGGATCTTGGTGCGCCTTGACCAGGGGTGTGGGGCCTTGCCTCCACTACCCACGTTCATGTGGGTCCCCCCATGCAGGTGGGCCCCACTCCGGAACCTTCTAGAACCTTCCCGGTACAATACCGAAAAATCCCAAACATTTTTCGGTGGCCAAAATAGGACTTCCCATATATAGATATTTACCTCCGGACCATTCAGGAACTCCTCGTGACGTCCGGGATCTCATCCGGGACACCGAACAACTTTCGGTAACCACATACAATTCCCATTACAACTCTAGCGTCACCGAACCTTAAGTGTGTAGACCCTACGGATTCAGGAACCATGCAGACATGACCGAGACACCTCTCCGGCCAATAACCAATAGCGGGATCTGGATACCCATATTGGCTCCCACATGTTCCACGATGATCTCATCGGATGAACCACGATGTCGGAGATTCAATTAATTCCGTATACAATTCCCTTTGTCCATCGGTATGTTACTTGCCCGAGATTCGATCGTCGGTATCCCTATACCTTGTTCAATCTCGTTACCGGCAAGTCTCTTTACTCGTTCCGTAACACATGATCCCGTGACTAACTCCTTAGTCACATTGAGCTCATTATGATGATGTATTACCGAGTGGGCCCATAGATACCTCTCCGTCACACGGAGTGACAAATCCCAGTCTCGATTCGTGCCAACCCAACAGACACTTTCAGAGATACCTGTAGTGCACCTTTATAGTCACCCAGTTACGTTGTGATGTTTGATACACCCAAAGAATTCCTACGGTATCCGGGAGTTGCACAATCTCATGGTCTAAGGAAATGATACTTGACATTAGAAAAGCTCTAGCAGACGAACTACACGATCTTGTGCTATGCTTAGGATTGGGTCTTGTCCATCACATCATTCTCCTAATGATGTGATCTTGTGATATTGACGTGAGTCACTGTTCGTGATCGTGCAAGATGCATGTATGGTTAGTGCATGATTATAAACGGGGGCGTCACAGCGCACCCACTATGGAAAGGTCATCTGCAGCCGCCGGGAGCCAGAAGTCGGACCCCAGCAGCCGCCCTCACCATCCGCGGCCCGCACCGCCTGGATCCAGATCTGGCCACCATGCCGACATCGATCTGCGCCCAAGCGCGCCCTCCATGGCAGCCGTCGCGCCACCACGAGAGCCCCTGGTGACGACGAGCCCCCGCCACTAGGAGCGCCCAGAGCTACTCCGCCAAGCCCCGCCATAGTCCGGTGCCTCGAGCGGCCAGCCGCCCTGCACCGGTCGAGGGTCCACCAGGAGGGGAAGGAGCGACCCCGCCACTGCCCACGCGGGTCGGGCTTCGCCCGACGGTGACTCGGGGCGGTGACAAGGGAGGAAGGGGCCGGAGGGGAGGGGTTAGGGGCCGACAGCCAGGGTTCCACCCCGTCGCCACACGGGGGCGATGGAGGAGGACGAGGCTCCAACTCCTCTCCCGGTCAATGCTTTGGCTTGAAGCCACTGCCGACTCGATACACTAAGGTGCATGTGGAGACCAGCCTTTCTCAAATGGGCATCAGTTGGCATGAAGCCACCACTGCCTGTATACGCTAAGGGCGCGTTTGGTTGCCTGCATTAGGCCCAAGTTGGCCCACGCGGGACGAAAACAGGCTGTTTGGTTCCCTGCATTCACTATTGGGCCAGCATAGCACAAAGATTAAAGCACCCCCAGGCCTGGCCCGAGAGCTACTGCCGAATCGGCAGTTTCTCGAGACCCAGGCGGAGCGAGGCCACGCGTGCCTCAGGTTGATGAAGAGGCCCTCCATGATCGATCCCCCCTCCAGAAAGGTGCCGGAACGGAGCTCCAGATGGTGACTGAACAGAGACTTGGGGCGGCGGAAAAAGGGTTTCAGGACTGCCTCCTGGGTTTTTGCAATATTAGAGAATTTATAGTCTGAAGAGGGACGTCGGGAGGCAGCCGAGGGGGCCACTGAGGGAGTCCGGGATTAAGGAGTCCTCGGACTACCGGCCTCTTCCTTATGGGCCGGACTCGTGGGCCACTCGTTGGAGGATCGGGCTGGCCGAATACCCCGTGACCAGGGAGGAAACCTAAGGAGCCGTGGCGTGCCCTTCAAGCTTAAGATGGTAGAATAGGCAGGTTTACTCCTTCGACAAGCAACCGACTATGTGTAACCCTAGGGACCCCTGGTGTCTATATAAGCCAGAGGGTTTAGTTCGTAGGAGGAGGGTGAACTCATCTAGGGTTTAGCAACTTGATCTCGAGGTAGATCGACTCTGTAATCTTCATACACATCAATATAATCAATCAGGACGTAAGGTTTTACCTCGACAGGAGGGCCCGAACCTGGGTAAACATCGTCTCCTTCATCTCCTGTTACCCATCGATCCTAATCTCACAGCTCGGGACCCCCTACCCGAGATCTGCCAATTTTGACACCGACCTTGGTGCTTTCATTGAGAGTTCTGCTGTGGGATCGCAAGAGGAATCGATGGCTCGCCTCATCATCAGCGATGAAGTCCGCAGCCAGGGCATTTTCGTTCCTGGTCAGATTTTCGAGTTCGGCAACATCGTATCGCATGCCGATCCGGCTGGCCATCTTGGCCAGGTCGGAAGTTTCATCCCCGACCAGGAAGTCAGATTCGGGAACCTTGAGTTCATCGCCGACTCCCGGGGAGATCTCGTTTTAACGAAGCTCTCAGCTCTCATGGAGGAGTCCGCAGGCCCCGACGCCTTAACGCCGGAGGCAGCACGTCCCACCGCCGAGGTGGCCTCTGTCCCTGGGTCGGCCATAACGCCCAACCCAGCTGATATGCCCGGATCTGCCGTGGCCGAATACAACACGGGTGCGTCGTCGAGCGACCCTGGGACAACGGCACTGCGGATCGACCCCATGTGCTCCAGTGACATGGACCCCGCCGACATCTCGTCATTAAACGAGTTGTTTGGCTGGATTCAAACCATGGGTGTGACCGATGGCCAAACCTCAATCTACGACCGGATCGGGTTTAAACCCGATGATAGGGAGATTCACACCCCACCGATCACTCACTTAGTCGCCACCGTTGAGTGTCCGGCCGGAGGCTCATCCTCTCAACTACCGGAGTTAAAAACAGTTTACGTCCCGGTTTCCGACCGACAGGATCTCTCCTACAATCCGGAACCTCGAAACCACGCCGGAAATAGCTCGGGATCAGCCGCCGATCTAGCGCGCGGCCTAGAACCCACGCAGAGGGGTCCTGTTTATAATATGAACTCCAAACTCGCCACGCCGGATCCCGCGTTGACACGGGAGGAAAGCGCCGTGTGCCCGAACTCACATACTGGTGAGAAACTAAAATTTTCTCCGCCCACCACCCAAGTCGAGCACTCCTCAAGCACAGGAGAACCCAAGTTACCGGGCTTGTGGGAAATTAAACAACAGCCAGGGGAGTCAGTCCGACATTTTTGGGCTAGACTCCTCCTTGTTAAAGACAGAGTACAAGACTCTACTAGCCAGGAGCTAATAGCAACCTTCAGGCAGAATTGCCACAATGAAGGGATCCTCAATGCCCTAGCCCATCGTCACATTCATGACTTCACCGAGCTATCGGACCTGGTACAAAAATATTGCGCCATGGAAAGCACTTGGCAAGCTGAACGTTTGTTTTCGGATCCGGTCCTTGCCGAACACCCTAGAGGAGCTCGAAAAAAATGGATACCTCCGAAACGGCCAGCCGAACATGAACCCGCTGAGAAAAAGAATAGACCCCCTACGGGAGTCAGATCTGTCCTTGACGGGCTATTAGACAAGCCATGCCCTATACACTCTGTATTACTGAACACAAGCCCGACTCACAGCCTTAGAGCTTGCTGGGTCGTCAGGCAGGTAGCAAACAGCGAAGAGGCCATCCTCGAGGCCCTACCTCCAGGCAGAGGTTCAATAGCGCCACAAGAATGCAACGCCGGGGTCCTGACGATCTACGAAACGTTTTCCTCAAGGAATAAGATGAAGAGAGCTCTTCGAGAACTCGAACAAATCTATCAGGTGGCAGCAACGAATTCATGGACAGACACACCCATCACCTTCGGAGAAGCTGATCAACCAATCACCCGCCCCGGCCGAACACCTGCCGCACTGGTCCTCAACCCCATCGTCGATGGTTTCAGGTTACAAAAGGTGCTAATGGACGGTGGCAGTGGTTTAAACCTCATTTACGAGGATACCTTGGAAAAAATGCAGTTCGACCGATCCCGCATCGAACATAGCAACACAACCTTTCGTGGGATTATCCCTGGGAAAGAGGCACGTTGTTCCGGACGCGTTACCCTTGACGTGGTATTCGGCACGCCTGAAAACTACTGATCCAAAGAACTTCCCTTTCATATCGTGCCCTTTCACAGTGGTTACCACGCTCTGTTGGGGCGTGACGCTTTCACAAAATTTCAAGCTATACCACATTACGGGTATATGAAGCTCAAAATGCTGGGCCCAAACGGGGTGATCACAATCACAAGTGACCCGCATACAGCCCTTCGAGCCGAAAACAGAACATCAGCGCTCGCCCTCGAGGCACTAGCCGAGACCTTTGCAGCAGAGGAATTGACCGCACTCTGGTCAACTGTGGACAAGGATGATGTGGTCCTTAGCAAGAGGCCCAAACCCACGTCCTTTAAACCTACAGACGAAATTGTCAAATTTCAGGTACACCCAACGGACCCCAATAAAACAACGTCCATTGGAGCTCAGCTGGACCCCCTTGTGGATGAAACACCGTGAACATTCTTGCGAGAAAACTGGGATATCTTTGCCTGGCATCCTTTAGATATGCCAGGAATCCCACGACGGCTAGCAGAACACAGTCTGAACATAATCGCAGGCTTCAAGCCCGTCAAACAGGCTCTACGCCGATTTTCCGAACCCAAGCGATAAGCTATGGGCGAAGAACTAGCAAAATTGCTGGAGGCCGGATTCATAAGAGAAATCAAACACCCAGATTGGCTGGCAAACCTGGTGATGGTACCAAAGAAAGATAAATCCTGGCGGCTGTGTGTCGATTTCAAAGACCTTAACAAAGCTTGCCCCAAGGACCCTTTTCCCTTACCACACATAGACCAGATTATTGATGCCACAGCCGGACACGACTCATTGTGCTTCCTCGACGCTTACTCCGGATACCATCAGATCAAAATGCAGGAATCTGATCAAGTTACAACCTCATTCATCAGCCCTTACGGGCCATTCTGCTTTAACACAATGCCTTTCGGGCTAAAAAACGCAGGTGCTACATACCAACGTATGATTCAGACATGCCTCGAAAAACAAGTCGGTAAAACAGTCGAGGCTTATGTGGACGACGTGGTCATTAAGACCAAACACATCAGCCAGCTGATAGACGACCTCAGACAGACTTTTCTAGTCTACAGGAATATGATATACGGCTCAATCCGGACAAATGCGTCTTCGGAGTTCCCGATGGTAAACTACTGGGATTCATTGTTTCCCATAGAGGAATAGAAGCGAATCCTGCTAAGATCCGCGCCCTATCTCAACTTGCGATTCCTACGGAGCTAAAGCACGTCCAAAAACTGGCGGGATGCGTGGCGGCTTTGAGTCGCTTTATCTCCCGCCTTGGTGAAAAGGCTTTACCGCTCTACAGGCTGCTGAAATGGACAAAAAACTTCGAGTGGACCGATGAAGCTACGGCTGCACTAGAGGAAATTAAAACACTGCTGGCCAGCAACCCCATACTCACGGCACCAGGCGCCGGTGAACCAATGTTACTGTACATCTCGGCCACCAATCAAGTGGTTAGTGCGGTGCTCGTCGTCGAACGAGAGGACGAGGGTCACAAATTCCGGGTGCAAAAGCCAGTCTACTATGTGTCAGAAGTGCTAACGCCATGCAAGTCCAGATATCCGCACTACCAGAAGATAGCCTATACAGTGTTTATGGCATCACGAAAGCTCAGACACTACTTTCAAGAATGTTTGGTCACGGTGGCATCCGAAGTACCCCTGAACGATATAATCAACAACAGGTTCGCCACCGGCCGCATAGCCAAATGGGCCATCGAACTCCTTCCTTTCAAAATCGCCTATAAGCCACGACAAGCTATTAAATCTCAGGTGTTGGCCGATTTCCTTGCCGAATGGACAGAGGCCAAGCTCCCCAGAGAATATAGTACATACTCCCATTGGACGATGTACTTCGACGGATCCAAGACACTGGCCGGACTGGGGGCTGGTGTTATCCTTACATCTCCCATGGGAGACAACATCCCATATGTGTTGCAGATCATGTACGCTGATTCCAACAATGCGGCCGAATACGAAGCACTATTGCACGGCTTTTGATGGCAGCATCGATGGGCATAAAATGGCTTGAAGTACGGGGAGATTCTAATCTCGCCATCTCTCAAATCAACGGCGAATTCGATGCTAAAAACCCAAAGATGGCAGCGTATAGAAATGCTGTTCCTAAAATATCCGCACGGTTCCAGGGACTAGAATTCCACCATGTCGCTAGAGACAACAATCAGGCTGCGGACATACTCGCCCGTATGGGGGCCAAGCGCGACCCCGTCCCGAAAAACACCTACCTTGAACGGCTTTTCAAGCCATCGGTGGTATGGCAGGACGAGAATAATGGTGCTGGAGCCATAAGTATGAAGAGATTGTCCCTCCTATAAACGAACCAGATGAGCAAATCATCGGCGGTTCCATAATTGAAGAAATGCCTTCGGCTCATGAGGTCATGGCAGTAATCGCACCGTGGACCGAGCCCTTCCTTTCTTACCTCCTTCGACAAGAACTCCCCGACGACCTGACGGAGGCAAGACGCATAATTTGGCAATCCAAGGCCTATAAGGTCCACGAGGGTGAGTTATATAAGAAAAGCACTATCGGGATACTCCAATGGTGCATATCCGAGGAAGAAGGAAGACAACTTTTGGCCGAAGTCCACGCAGGCATGGGCGGCCACCACGCCGCAGCACGAGCCTTAGTAAGCAAAGCTTTTCGAGCCGGATTCTTTTGGCCCACCGCTCGAGCGGACACCCAAGAACTCGTCCAACGTTGTGTTGGATGTCAACTATTCGCAAATCAAAGCCACATGACCCCGATAGCTCTTCGGACCATTCCGATCACCTGGCCTTTCGCGGTCTGGGGGCTAGATATGGTCGGACCACTTAAAGGGGGGACCAAGAAAAATAAATTTCTACTTGTCATGGTCGACAAGTTCACCAAATGGATCGAAGCAAAACCAGTAAGATCAGCTAAGTCCGGACCAGTAGTCGACTTTATATCCGGCGTGGTACACCGTTATGGTGTCCCGCACAGCATAATAACGGACAATGGATCCAACTTTACCACCCAGGAGGTGAAGGACTGGTGCGCAAACATGGGCATTAAGCTCGATTACGCCTCGGTGTATCACCCGTAGACCAATGGATAAGTCGAACGGGCCAATGACCGCATCATGAGTGGCATCAAACCACGACTGGTCCGATCTCTTCATGAATCCGACTGCAATTGGGTAGAGGAGCTTGACTTTGTTCTGTGGGGTCTGCGTACCACCCCGAATCGATCAACGGGATACACACCGTTTTTTATGGTCTACGGGGCAGAAGCAGTCCTTCCCTGTGATATCATTCACGACGCACCTAGGGTGCGCATGTACAAAGAAAAGGAGTCTGAGTTAGATCGGTAGGACGAGTTAGATGCCTTGGAAGGAGAGCGCGATATAGCTTGGGCCCACTCTACTTTCTATCAACAGCAGGCTCGGCGCTACCAAAGCAGGGAGGTTAGAGCGAAGGCATATAATGTGGGCGAACTCGTCTTACGACTCCCAGAGAAGCAGAAGCATAAACTCAATCCTAAGTGGGAGGGCCCTTTCATAATTGACGAAGTACTTACAGGAGGGGCTTATCGCCTCGGCAACCCGCCGAACAATCGCCTCGAACCAAACCCATGGAACGCAGCTCGTCTTCGGTGCTTTTACGGCTAGATCGGTGTCGTCGTATTTCTTACATTTCTTTTTCTTTTTCCTTTTTCTTTTGTATTCTTTCCTTTCCCTCTTAGCTTTACAGGATCAGATATCATCTCCCAGCCTTGTGTTCGGCCAAACCGAGCTTGTGTTAAGTTTTTCGGTATACATCTTTAAATGTCCTATCCGAACAAACACCTGGGGGCTTCTTCTAGAAGCCGATTATTATATATTTTGTGCACTGACTCACATGTATTGTGCATGCACACTCCCCTTATCGTTTTTAAGCCAATATATGCATCAATTGGACCTAAGATTTTGGCCAAGCTGGGTTGCCTCGCTCCTGTGCTTATCCTCTACGTTCCCGATTGTTCGGCTAGAGGGTAAAGGGAGCACCTCTGCGATTGTTACGACCGGATCACCCAGATACGTACCTCAGACGGGTGAAGCCGAAAGCTAGCTATCTTAAGAAAAAAATTGGTCGGCCACGACGGAAGTAAAAAACTTGTGGTGGTTATCACCATTGCCTGGGATTATTTTTCCCAAGGAAGCCATTATCCGCATACTAGTAGTATACGACCATGATATCTACGATCTACGTAGCAGCCTGAAGGAAGGTACTGATAGAGGAACTATTTTCTTCAGAAGATGTTTCTTACATTAAGCAGTAATATAACATGTCTCCCTATGCACGTTCTGTCTGTTCGCACCGCATGGCCGGATTGCCTGGTTCCCAGAAATAAGTTCCTTTTATCGAAGGACATTTGATACGGAACACTCCCAAGCTCTTAGCGAGGGAGGCCGAAGCCGATGGCCGGTTAAGACAACGTTTACAGCATAGACGGAGCAGTTTTTGATCTAAAGTACATAGTTACATAGAATCAAACACCTGGCTACTGGTCAAGATTATCTATTAAGGTATCCAGGGCGCAATCTTCTTGCGAAAGACGAGCGGTGGGCATCACTTGGTCGTAAACCAAGTGAAGCGGCACTTCTTGCCCATCCGGCCCTACCGGCCCAACCCGAGCCATATGCTCTGGGTTAAGTTTGGTAAAGCGGGTCTTGACCATCGCCCATGCCTCCCGCGCTCCCTCTCGACAAGCCGATGTCTTCCATAACTCAAAACGACATCGGGCTCCTTTAAACCGGTCAGCTAGCTCGGACATCCCTTCTGGAGGCGCCTCGGCAGGCCAGAGTGCTTTGGCCTTGCTCTTCATGGCTCTCCGAGCCCGCTCATGTACGACGAACAAGTCCTTCAGTAAGTTCCCTATGAATGATCCGATTTCTTCCTCGGGACGCCCGGTCAGGAGACCTAGACACAAGACGAAGCATGTCCCTTACAATATAATAAAGGTACTTTTCGGAATTATGAAGATATAAGTGCACTTACAGAACATGCCCCTCTGTAATCTTTGGTTCTCTTCCTGGGTTTGAACCAATTGAGTTTTCAAGCTCTCAAGTTCTTTGGCTTGCCGCTGGTTTTCCGCCTTAAGCCGGTTCTTTTCCTCAAGACTTCGGGTCAGCACACGGTGGCCAGCCTCTTGTTGAGATTCGGCATACTTCTGAGATTGTCGGGCCGCATCCAAATCTTTCTGCAACTGCCCTATGGATCCAGCTGCTATAAAGTACTCTCTTATCAGTACGGGAATGTCGAATAAATTCGGTAAATTGACATACTCACCGTGCGCCTCTCGGTAGAAATTCTTCACTTGCTCAAGCTCGGCCTTCACGGTCTCTACCTGTGTTCAGCTCACCTCAAGTTCCTTGGCGAACTTCTCATTTTGCTACCTTGAAGCCTACATTATCAGTAAAACATTATTCAGATCCTCAACTCGTCCGTTCCGGCCAAATCAAGGCTCGGGGGCTACTGGATTAATATTTGTGTTCGGTTGTTAAAACCGATTACTCACCTCGAGGCTGGACAATATCAGCTTAGCGGCTCCCTCAAGCCCAGCTCTGGCAGCTCCGATGTATGCATCCACCGAACTTAGGGCATTAAACTCTTGATCGGAAAACGCTTGGTGGCGCAGGGCTTCCTTTCGCCCCCGGTGATTAATCGCACTCTCTACCTCGGAGTTAGTGACCGAGACGTCCTCGGAATCTTCAGGGGGCTGATCCATCGTCGGGGCCTTCACGTCAAGTTCCGCCTGAGCAGAAGACCTTGGTCCATGATGGTTGCCTGGCTCCTCGGCGACGTTCCCGGAAGGAGGTGGCTGTACTCGTCTCCTGAGTATTTCAACACAAGATTTTGTGAGTTCCTACTGCAATCATGACGACGGCCGAGCTAAACGGTTAGATAAACGTACCTCTTGGTTGAGTGCACGACCGAGGTGGTCTCCGTGGTTGGCTTGCGGGGAGGATTCATTGTGTTGCTCGGTACGGGCCCTGCTGCCGTAGACATTGTTCGACGTGTGGACCGACGACCCTTGGGAATAGGGATCGGCACACTCGGTTTGGCAGGGATCACTCGCCCTTTACGGGAAGAGACCTTCTTTTTACCAGTGGTGGAAGAAGGAAGTTGTCCAGGGTGATCGGCTAGAAGAGCCACCTTGGAGCCGTCAAGGCTCTCTTAGTAAACGACCCCGTCCTCGTATTCAATTGATAGCTCTGGATCGTCATGGAATCCGGGATCGTCGTCATGAGAATAACTCTCTGGTTGAGGCGCCGGACAGCTGACTGTCTCGACCCAGCGCCTCCAGCTCTGTTCGGACAGATTGAAAGTTTCGATCAGAAGGATTATACATAAATATCCGAACTCAGAAAACAAAGCTAAAGGCTTACCCATTCGATGGGATTATGACTCGAATAGCCATCCTTGGCTGACAGTCGAGCAAAATCTTCTTTTTCTCCTTTGAAAAGATCGGCCAGTATGGCCGCCATTGCCGCCTGATTGGCAGGACCCTGCCGTTGGGAACGGGTGGTGTCACTTGTTCCGTTGTAACACCACAGGGGGTGTATCCTTTGCTGAAGGGGTTGAACGCATCGAGCAATGACGGCTGCCATCACGTCGATGATGGTTAGCTTACTGTGAACTAGTAGCCTCACTTGGGCGGCTAGGCGCTTTACTTCGGCACTTTCCTCTTGGGATGGACTTTTTGGTTGCCAGTTGAACCTTTTCTTTAAAGGGGCGTCAGAATATTCGGGCAGACCCCTCCGAGCCGGGTCGAATAGGGGGACGTCCTCAATATAGAACCATTCCGAGGTCCATTCTTCGGACTCTTTCTTCAGAGTCCCCACGGGATACCCCGTCCCGGCTATACGCCATACTTCGGCTCTGCCCACTTCCCGAATTGTCCCGCCTCGGGTACGGGGGACAAGGCAGAAATACCTTCTCCATAAACCAAAATGGGCCTCGCAGCCCAAGAACATCTCGCAGAGGGCAACAAAGCCCGAAATGTGCAGGATGGATCCAGGGGTAAGACACTACTGGAATCAGGGAATTTGCCGTCTGCCAGTTCTTTGCCATCTGCCAGCGGACGGCAAAGAAGGCCATTGCCGTCTGCTGGCAGAAAGCGGACGGCAAAGAAATGCCAGATGGAAAAGATTGTGTTTGCCGTAGGCCGAATCTTTGCCGTCTGCCAGCGGACGACAAACTTTCTTTGCGTCCGCTGGCAAACGGCAAAGGAGCCAGCTGGGCCCACTGGGCCCTGTTCAAGATTTAGGTCAGATGGGTTATCCCTTTGCCGTCTGCCAGCGGATGGCAAAGAATGTTTTCCGTACGCTGGCAGACGGCAAAGGGAACGGACTAGTAACGGTCGTTCTTTTCTCAAAAAAAAACAAGTAACGGCCGTGCCCCGCCCCCACTCCACTCTCTCTCTCACTCCCCCTCTTGCCGCTGCGGACGCCACCTCTCGCCGCCGCCACCCCCTGCGCCCGCCGCCACCACCACCAGCGCCCGCCGCGCAGCCGCCAGCCCCCTCTTCGCCCATTCGCCGCCTCTGCCGCCGGCATCCCCTGCCCTCCCTCCCCGCGGGGCTCCTCCACCACCGTGCCCCCTCCCCGCACCCCCTCGCCGCCGCCACCCCCTGCTCCCGCCGCCGCCACCACCGCGCCGCCTCCCCGTGGCCCTCTCGCCGTCGCCACCTCCGTCCCCGCGCCGCCCCCCTCCCCTCGGCGGCTCCCCCGCTCTGCCCCCCATCCCCGCGCCGCCCCCTCCCCTCGGCAGCTCCCTCGTGGGCCCCCCCTCCCCGAGCCACCCCTCCCCTCGCCGGCTCCTGAAGCCGCCCCCTCCCCGCGGCTCCCCCCTCCCCCCGCCGCCCCGGCCGCCCCCACCCAACTCCGGTGAGTGCCCGGCCACCGCCCCCCCCTCACATTTTTTTTGTTTTTCCTGTTTTTTTAGTTAGTTAGTTAGTTAGTTAGTTAGTTAAATTAGATAGTTAGTTTATTTTTTGTTTTATTTTTTGTTAAATTAGATAGTTAATTTATTAGGTAGGAAAAACTTAGATAGAAAAGAAAAAACTTAGAATAAAAGAAGAAAAGAAAAAAAACTAGAAGAAAAAAGAAGAAGAAGAAGAAGAAGAAGAAGAGGAAGAAGAAGAAGAAGAAGAAAGAGGAGAGCAGGAGAAGGAGAATAGGAAAAAGGAAAAGAAGAAGAAAAAGAAGAGAAGAAGAAGAAGAAATATATATATATATATTCCGATTCTAGCTGTTATGAAAAACATCATATTTTGTGTTGATCGGGTGGATTTCAATGTGCAGTTGTTTCGTCCCTGCGAGGGTCTGTTGTTCGACGACCTCCCCGTGTGTTTGACGAGCTTCCCGACGCGTTCGTGGGTGAGCACAAATGACATCTCCCCCCCTTAATTTGCTCTGTTCCGGTCTTCGTGCCGATGAAACATGCTAGCTATAGGTGTCTTCAATCATCAGTATGCGTGACCAGTATGCGTCTCCCGTTCGAAAGGGCGGCATCTATAAATATGCATGTATTTGCATATTTATAACCGCCATCCTTTCAAATTGTCCAACGTTATCCATGGACAGCCCGAGTATGTGTAGATAGGGTTCGTTTTCCCTAATGCTTTGCTCCGGATCCGATGCGGAATTTCGTCAGTGCCTCCCTGTTGTTCTCCGGGTACACATCCTCTCTGCTTATTGCCGCGACATGTATCAGGAGAACAGCGGGGAGGTGCTGCCGAAATTCTGCGTCGGATCCGGAGCAGAGCATGGGAAAACGAACCCAATCTACACATACTCGGGTGGGATTAGGACCTATCTTTACCTATTAGCGTGTAGGTTGCATGGACGTAATAAAACCGACAAACTTGATTAACTGATGAATATAGATGATGAATTATATATATTTCTTGTGTGTTTAGTAGGTAGGCAATATGAGTGATCGTGCGTGGATGTACACCGGTCACCCTAGTCAGAAAGACATGACCATTGAATGGTTTACAAAAACCAAGGGGTTTCTGAGCGCCGCATTTGCAAATGGCCAGGAAATAACCTGGTGCCCCTGTGTCCAGTGCGACAACCATAAAAAGTGGACACGGGATGAAATGGGTAAACACTTGCAGAAGTGGGGTTTTACGCGTGATTATACAGTGCGGAGATTTCATGGTGAGTCTGCCCAACGTGTCAGAGCTGAGGTGGTTCGCCGTCGCACCGACGAGCATGGTACCGGGATCGAAGACATGGTGCCAGACGTTGATGATGCTCGGGATTCGGACGATGAGATGGAGGAATCTGCAAAGGCCTTCTATGAAATGTTGGAGTCTTCAAAATGTCCTCTCCACGAGCACACTGAGCTTTGTCAGTTGGATGCCATCGCGCAAGTAATGGCTCTGAAGGCTCAGTTCAACCTGGGCAGAGAATGCTACGACGCGATGATGACGATATTTGGTCGCTTTCTACCCAAAGGCCATGTATTGCCTGCAAACCTGTACCAGTCGGACAAAATCCTACGTGCGCTTAAGATGCCCTATGAGAAGATAGATGCCTGTGAGAATGGATGTGCCTTATTTAGGCTTGAGTATGCGGGCTTGAACTATTGTCCCATTTGCAAGTCTTCCAGGTATGTTGTGGTAGACAACGGTATGGGTGAGAAGAGTCAGACCAAAATCCCAGTTAATGTTCTTCGGTATATGCCAATCATACCAAGACTTCAACGTCTTTTCATGGTCGAAGAGACGGCCAGACAGATGACGTGGCACAAATTGGGCAAAAGAACCGAACTAGATGCAGATGGGAATCCGATGTTGGGACACACTTCAGACGCTTTTGCGTGGAAGCACTTCGATGCATTACATAAGGATAAAGCGGCAGATCCAAGGCATCCTCGAGTCGCCATCAACACAGATGGGTTCAATGTGTTTGGTATGATGGTAACCCAATACAGTTGTTGGCCTGTATTTGTCATTCCACTAAATCTCGCACTCGGAGAGATTATGAAAAGAAAGAACATTTTCTTAACGTTGATAATTCCAGGGCCCAACTATCCGGGGAAGAATATGAATGTGTACATGCAGCCGCTTAAGGATGAATTGCAAGAAGCTTGGGATAAGGGGATCAAGACATATGACGCCGCTACAAAACATAACTTCAAAATGCATGTGTGGTACATGTACTCGACACATGACTTGCCGGCGTATGCGCTATTCATTGGCTGGTGTGTGCATGGAAGGTTCCTGTGCCCCACATGCAAGGCAGCTCTTGAGTTCCGTTGGCTGCAGGCTGGTCGCAAGTATTCTTGCTTCGACTTGCATAGACAGTTCCTGGATCCTCGCCATAAGTTCAGAAAAGACAAGAAGAATTTCATCAAAGGTAGAGTTGTCAAAAACTATGCACCACCTTCATTGATAGGCCAACAGACCCTGGATTAGTTAAACGCTCTCGAGCCTGATCCAGCGCGTCCAGGGTATTTCAAAGGGTATAATTCGGAACACGCCTGGACTCACAAGATATGCTTGTGGGATCTGCCTTACATTAAAGACCTCCTTTGCCCACACAACATCGACATGATGCACACTGAAAAGAATATCGCCGAGGCCCTTTTTGGTACATTCTTCGGCATAGAGGGGAAGTCAAAGGATAATCCTAAGGCTAGAGTCGATCAGGAGGCTCTATGTGATAGACCGTTACAAAACATGCGACAACCGAAAGGAAAGAAGAACTGGAGGAAGCCAAAGGCATGGTTCAATCTTGGAAGGCCAGCTATGAGGGAAATGATCTTGTGGGTGAAAATGCAGTTGATGTTCCCCGATGGGTATGCAGCGAATCTAAAGAGGGGAGCGAGTCTTGACAAATTGAAAATATTTGGTCTCAAGAGTCATGATTGGCACATATGGCTTGAGCGGGTAATGCCGATGATGTTGCGTGGCTTTATCCCTGAGGATGAATGGCTAGTACTGGCAGAGCTGAGCTATTTCTTCCGTGCTCTTTGTGCGAAAGAACTATCGCCTGACGTGCTAGACGAACTGGAAGAGTTGGCGCCGGAGTTGATCTGCAAGTTAGAAAAGATCTTTCCACCGGGATTCTTTAATCCAATGCAGCATTTGATTTTGCATCTCCCGACCGAGGCAAGATTGGGGGGGGGGGGCCCGTGCAAAATCGTTGGTGCTTCGCAACTGAGAGGATGCAGAAGACACTTCGAGCAAAATGTAAAAATAAACGTAGAATTGAAGCATCGATGGTTGAGGCATTCATTACTGAGGAGGCGGCAAACTTCGTGACAGCACACTACGAAGCCAAGAATCGTCATTTGCATAATCCGAAGCCTCGGTACAATGATGGCGACCGTGAAAAAGGTCGATCCAACCTCAGCCTATTCAAAGGGAAGCTCGCACCAGCTGGTGCTTCGAATGCAATAGCGTTGGATGTCGAAGAATGGCGGACCATTTCGTTGTATATCTTCAACAACCTAACAGAAGTGCGGCCATACATCGAGTAAGTTCTCGGTACATTGTTTCACAACTTCTAATTCCTTTGAAATGCTCTTATTCCCGGATATGTGATACAGTCGATACGTCGCCAAATTCTCGGATGGAGCGGTGATCCAAAAGGATTCCATCGAAGAGTATGAGCTTCTGGCAAAGCATGGAGGCGGCTATCCCGGTTTCATCTCTTGGTTCAAACAAACGGTAATTTCCATTAGACCATTTCATTTCTTCATCTAGTTTGTGGCTAATGCAACAATCCTTTCGTATTAAACTTGTAGGCTAATGCAGAGTCTATGGACTCCGAATTGAGACAAGTCGCTAATGGTTTTGACTATAAGGTCCGTTCATTTGAAAAATACAACATCAACGGGTATCGCTTTCGTACTTTTGGCAAAGAGCTATCTATGCCCGACCGAAAGTCTACAAATTGTTGTGTCTCTGCTATCGGCGAAGGAGGTGTCGAGTATTATGGAAGAGTTTAAGCAATTTATGAACTTATATTCTTTGGTGAAAACCCACCAAACGTCGTAGTCTTCAAATGTTATTGGTTCCAGCCGAAGGAGACTAGAAGGACTCATGAACATATAGGGCTAGTCGAAATCAAACAAAGCACCCATTTAGATGTTCCCGATGTCTATATTACGGCTCAACAGGCGACCCTAGTTTTTTATCTACCGTGGGCCTGCCAAACTGATCCAAATCTGAATGGTTGGGATGTCGTTTATGATGTGCCACCACGTTTTAGACCACCTCCCCTCAATGAAGATGATTATGAACCTCACATTAACCCAGACACATATGAAGGAGAATTCTTCCAAGAAACACGTCTTTCCAAAAAACGTTTCAAGAACCGCTCTACTTCACCCCAGAACATTGAAGTAGACAGCGAAGTGAATCCGACTTCATCCCTGAGTAGGAACAAGAAGAGACGGAAGAAGAAGAGGTTACTGCTGCGGATGACGTCTCAATGCTTGACTGATTACATAAAGGAGGCCTTCCACATGTTGTTCCCGATAGTGATGATGATGATGCATTTATTGATGATAGTGATGCTGACGATGCATTTATTGATCCCGGAGCATATATAGACGATGGAGATTATTATTAGTTCATGTCAGGTATTATTCAATTTTTATTATACATGATGATGATACACTCAAATTATATATATACATATTATTATTCATGTCGGTATTCAATTTTTTTATGTTGTACTAATTTCGTTTACTCGTTGTCATGGCAGGTGTTGAAAGATGGTGGGCGCGGGTCGAGAGCGATCCAAGGCTCCTTCATCGGCGCGTGGTGGGAGGGGTACTTCCATTCCACCCCAAACTCTCCGGAGAGCGTTGTACGACAGTATTAGGACACCCGAGGGCGCTTCTTCATCGGCGAAGTTGCCGATCGGGAGAGGAGGTTGGGGGAGAGGTAGGAAGGCTCCTAAAGTTACACGTGGCCGCGGGAGAGGTAGGAAGGCTGCTACGCCTTCCTCGCCGCCACCCCCAGCTGATTCACCCGAGCACAGGACTACTACAGTGGACCCGTCTGAGGTGGAGGCAACAAGGACTCCTGTCCACGAGCCTCGGGTCCACGATCCTTCTGTCTCAGACGCGGCCACGCGTGAGACTCCTGTGCCAGACGCTTCTTCCCGCGAGACTCCTGTGCCAGACGCTTCATCCTACGAGACTCCACACGCTTCGACCGGATGGGATACCTGGCCGGATCTGCATCAGCCGGAGCCGAGTGGCCATGCTGATGGTGGCGGGGATCAGCTTCCTGATAGCGGGGACGAGGTGGCTGAGGGGGCCACCGTCTACCAGCGTGGGTGTACACGGCTCCCGCCCGTGCCGGCGACCCGCGAGCAGAGGTGGCCGATTAGGCCTGAGTCGCTGAAGTAAGTGCATTTACTCTTTTTAAACCTTTTGCCTTCATGTTTCTTCACATATCTAATGCGTTGTCATACTGCAGGGGTTGGATTCACGCCAAGGATGTCCGCAGGCCCAACTCCATCCTTGGTGTGCTTTTACGGCATAACTTCCCGGGTTTGTCACGTTGCCCGGCGAGGGTCAGCTTCCAGAGTTAGGATTGAAATGGGAGCACTACTTGGCTGCCCCGGCCCTGCCGGAGGAGATGATCGATGATGTGTTGTGCCACACGAGGGCCGACATGGTGATCAGAAAGTTCTGGGTAATTTCTCCTTTACACAATTAAAAATCAATAATAGCTATTTATTGTACTAATCAGTGTTGTGTCGTTTGATTGCAGACCTTCTACAGGTGTGAGGAGGGATACGAGGAGGCCGCGGCAAAGCTTATCGATTACGAGTGCAGGCGCCTACTACAGAACTTACGGCACGAGGCTCGGGTACAGGCTGTTCGAGACTACTACGCCTCGCGGCGTATTAAGAAGGACAAGTCGTCGTCCCGCCGAAAGTTTCTGGACAAGGAGCAGTACATGAAGGTAATTATCTATTCTTAAGGCCTTGTACTTAGTTTCCTTGCTTTGATTCATAGGCGTAGCTCTCAAATTTCTGTTTACTAACTTAGGTGCCCCCGAGATGGTGTGCGGATAAGATGGATTGTTGGGAGGCGTTGGTGAATGAGTGGTGCTCTGACGAATGGCGAGCCGTCCACGACGATGCCAAGGAACGGCGTGCCCAAATGGAAGGTGTGCCACACCATCAAGGCAGCGCCAACTTATTTTAGTTCGGGCGGAACTGGGTACGTGGTTTGCTTCATGATTCCTGCAATTCATTTTTTGATGCTAGCTTGACCCCTTTATTAATAGTTTGTTCCTCTCTTGTAGGCGCAATACAATAAGACGGAGGTGCCACAGATGTACGACCTCTATGCCATGGCCCATACTGCCTCGTACAAGAAGGCCAAGGCATTCTCTGAGTCTGACCTCGATAATCCCCAGAACTTCACCAACATCTCCTCCCACAACAAGCTCGTGAGGTACAGAGATGTGGGGAAGGCGTTGAATGGGGAGGACTTCAACCCGAGCCAGCATCCTATTGATCCAGACCTGGTGATGATAGCTGGCGACGGGAGGCCCCATGGCCATATAGCCATTGGAGATGGACTTATACGGTCTTCGCGCACTCTCCGGCAGATCAAGGCGCACCAAACGAGCTCCTGCCCTGAGATGACGCCTCGTCCACGGCCAGTCCAGCTCGCCATCGAGGTTAGTCATACGGACTGAGATAGCTTTCCTCCATTACATTGTGTGTGCGAACAAAGATGATTACAATGCTAACGAGGAGTTGTGTTGCAGGCTGCTCTGCAGAAAGAGAGAGAGACAACCAAGGCGCTTCTGGCGGAACAGGCCCGGCAGGCGGCGGAGGAGAAGAGGGATTTGGAGGAGAGGACGGCTAGGTTGTTGGAGGAGGAGAGGGCACGGAACGATGCGTCTAACCGGGCCATGTACGAGCTCATCGTGGTAAGTTTCTTCTTCATATTAGCCAAATCATGCACTACATGTTCTTTGCATTAATAACCAATATGATACACTTGTCAAAACCAAATGTGCAGACTTTGTGCGAGAAGACCGGCCAGACCCCTCCGCCGATGCCAGTCATTACCACGGCCAATGTTCATTAGTTACTAGTCTTAACGTTTCAGCGTCATCATTCTAACGCAAATGATCTTTGGTGCAGCATAACTCCTGAGCCGCATCGCACGATCCTTCTCCAGGGCCAAGTAGTGCTCCAGGTGAAACCGGCCCGAGGAACCCCGATGCTTCACCTCCGTGATGACGAGGACGGTAAGCCCTAATATGCCACTTACTTGGCTCATTTTCTCAAACAAAGACAATCTTAGCACTTAGACAAACTTAGCACAAAGACAAACTTAGCACTTAGACAAATGTCATATTTTTCCTAAGTTAGCTTTGTTTCCTATAAAAATACATAGTAAGCTTACTTACCTCCAAAATGACATATTGTACCTAAGTTAGCTCTAAAATGACCTATACTTAGCATTGTTTTCTCCACAATGACATAATAAGCTTAGGTAACTCAAAAATGGCATAATAGACTTGGTAACCTCATAGAAGCCATATACTTAGCTTATTTTCTTGCAAAATGACACAATAAGCTTAGTTAGGTCAAAAATGTGATAATTACCTAGGTTAGCTCTAAAATGACACAAATAAGCAATAAGAAGAAGAAAAACAAGAGGAGAAAGAGAGAGAAGAAAAATGCTTCTTCATCATCTTCTTCTTCTAGATCTTCTACTTCTTCTAGTATTCTTATTCTAACTTTCTTATTTCCAATTTTGCAGATTTGATTGAGTTCACGACAGCTTGCTTTGATGTAGTGCTAGTGTTTACTTTCTGTTTTCATTTTGTATCGATGAACTTACATGAAACTTTCTTCCTATGTATGAGACTATGTATGTATGGATGAAACTAATGTAATATGGTGAACAATGTGACATTTGATACTTTTAATTTGGTATAATTGTTGGTTGATTATATCCATATGACAGGGATATTGTTGCTGTGAAATATATATATATTGTTGCTGTGCAATTGTTGAATATAACAAAAACAAACAAAAAAGAGGCAATATAGCCTCTTTGCCGTCTGCCCCGGACGGCAAAGACTGCTTTGCCGACGGCTGCCGTCGGCATAGATGACACCTGGCAGGTACCTGTTAACCCTGGGAGCGACAGGCCGCGGGCCAATTGGCTTCTTTGCCGACGACCACCGTCGGCATAGCGGGGCGGGCGGCAAAGGGTCGATTCTTTGCCGACGGTGGCCGTCGGCATAGCGGGGGCCGACGGCAAAGCGCTTGTGTGGGGCCGTCCACGGCAGACGGCAAAGTGTTTGTGTGGGGCCTGGCACAGCAGACAACAAAGGCTTGTGTGGGGCCGTCCACGGCAGACGGCAAAGGTTTGCCGTCCGGGGGCTGACGGCAAAGACTCTGGTGAGGTCCCGTTAGCCACCTAATGGTGCTAACGTCAAACTTCGCCGTCCGGGCTCTTTGCCGTCTACAGACCGACGGCAACAAATCTTTGCCGTCCGCTGTGTGATGGCAGACGACAAAGGACCTCTTTGCCGGGCTTTATTCGTCCCAAAATTTTGCCGTCCGCTGGCAGACGGCAAAGTTCTTTGCCGTCCCAAAATATAGCTCCTTTGCCGTCTGCCATGGCGGACGGCAAATTCCCTGATTCCTGTGGTGAGATGATGGAGTTGGATCCCGTAGAATTCCAATAGTCCCCTCAAGAAGGGATGAATGGGGAATCCTAGGCCCCGTAGGAGGAAGGACACGAAACATACCCGCTCTCCCTCGTGTAGAACAGGGAAATTCTCTGCGAAGGCTTCGCCGTTAAAAGAAGTCAATCCGGCATGGGTAAACGCCAGATCCGAGGCGGGAAGATAGCCCTGGGTCTCAAGGTTGCACAGCTGGAGGAGAGATACTGAACAACTTGCCCAGTCTCTGGGAAGGGGGCCGTGAGGACGCGAGGAGGAGCCAGGGACGCTCGCCATATTTTCAAGCTTTTTCGCTTGGGGGCTTTTCGATGGTGAGGAAGAGGAAGGAGTTTCCTAGGCCATGATTTTGTTTGCTTAAATGGGCAGTTCCTCCCCTCCGCTTGCAGGAAAGGCAGTCTTGTAAAAGGCTGCAGGGCCGCCCGTCTCCCATTGGCGCACCCGAATCGAGGGGCGGCGGAGTTAATGCTGTGGGCCCCGCGAAGTTTCGACGATCGAGACCGGATTATTGTTTACCGAGCATAGAGAGGGAGAAGAACTAGCCTCGCAAGCTGAAGACTTTGGAGCACAGGACCGTCCGTACTACATGCCTCGGCATTGGAGGCTAGTTCGGGGGCTACTGAGGGAGTCCGGGATTAAGGGGTCCTCGGACTACCGGCCTGTTCCTTATGGGCCGGACTCATGGGCCACTCGTTGGAGGATCGCGCTGACCGAATACCCCGTGACCAGGGAGGAAACCTAAGGAGCCGTGGCGTGCCCTTCAAGCTTAAGATGGTAGAATAGGCAGGTTTACTCCTTCGACAAGCAACCGACTATGTGTAACCCTAGGGACCCCTGGTGTCTATATAAGCCAGAGGGTTTAGTTTGTAGGAGGAGGGTGAACTCATCTAGGGTTTAGCAACTTGATCTCGAGGTAGATCGACTCTATAATCTTCATACACATCAATATAATCAAGCAGGACATAGGGTTTTACCTCCATAGGAGGGCCCGAACCTGGGTAAACATCGTATCCTTCGTCTCCTGTTACCCATCGATCCTAATCTCCCAGCTCGGGACCCCCTACCCGAGATCCACCGGTTTTGACACCGACAGCCACCACATATTAGGGAACGACCCCTCAGGGCGCGCCGTGATGTGTGGTGGGGCCCTCGTGCACCTCCTAGCCTCCTTCCGAAGCTTCTAGGTCTTCTTATAGTCCAAAAAAAATCATCAAAAAGTTTCGTGGCAATTGGACTTCGTTTGGTACTGTAAACCTGAAAAGGCAAAAACATGCAGAAAACAACAACTGGCACTGGGCACTGGGCACTGGGTCAATAGGTTAGTGCTCAAAAATATTATAAATTGGTAAACAAAGACCCAAAAAGTATCCTAGAATGATAATATAATAGCATGGAACAATAAAAAATTATAGATACGTTGGAGACGTATCAAGCATCCCCAAGCTTAATTCCTGCCCGTCCTCGGGTAGGTAAATGATGAAAACAGAATTTTTGATGTGACATGCTATCCACTACGTAATCTTATGCATGTATGCTCATTGAGAAAAGATGAATCAACAAATATTAACATAGCAATAAATAAAATGTAAGAAACAGAATTGTTAATTTTTAAAAGTATACGATCCTTGAGAAATGTTTACCTCCCATTCATCTTGTTATATTAGCAAGGCATGGCTCCATCTTCACCACATTAATACAAATGTTAAGCACCATGGTGTCCAAGTCAGGCAATTGGTTCGTACTTTTTCAACATGCATCAACTTTTCATTCTTCACACAATACATGAGCGTGAGCCATTTGACATAGCATTTAAGTGGAATAGAGTATGGTGGTAGATATCAAAGGGGTAGGAAGTGGACAAGATAGTCTCACATCAACTAGGCGTACCAATGGGCTATGTAGATGCCCATCGATAGATGTCAATGCGAGGAGTAGGGATTGCCATGCAAATGATGCACTAGAGCTACAAGTGTATGAAAGCTCAAATGAAGCTAAGTGGGGTGTGCATCATGAGACTCTCTATTTGCTCATGAAGACCTCATGAAGACCTTAGGCATTTGAGGAAGCCCATCATAGGAATATACAAGCCAAGTTTGAAATAATTAATAGGTAATTCCCACTAGCATATGAAAGTGATATATCATGAGACTCTCTACATGAGGAACAAGGTGCCACTTTGAGGCACAAGTGTGGTAAAGGATAGTAGCAAAGTACCTTCTCTCATTTTCTCTCATTTTTTTGAATGGATGGTGGGCTCATTCCCCCCATATTTATTATCGTCCAGAGTCTCATCTCGACTTATGGGAGAACCTTCGTCTCCATTAGTCTTTCCTCACTGGGACAATGCTCTAATAATGATGATCATCACACTTTTATTTACTTACAACTCAATATGGAGAACTGATACGAAGATATGACTCTCTATGAATGCCTCTGGCAGTGTACCATGACGTGCAATGACCTAGCGTGATGCTACTTCTTGAGCTTGCGTTGGTTTTCCCTTGAAGAGGAAAGGGTGATGCAGAAAAGTAGATAAGTATTTCCCTCAGTTGTTGAGAACCAAGGTATCAATCCAGTAGGAGATACAAGCAAGTCCCCAATAGATGTACCTACACAAATAATCAAACACTTGCACCCAACGATATAAAGGGGTTGTCAATCCCTTCACGGTTACTTGCAAGGATGAGATCTGATAGAGCTAGATATAAAAGATTACTAAAACGAAAAGTAAAACAAAAGTAAAAAGATTGCAGCAAAGTATTTTTGGTATTTTTGGTTTATAGATCTGAAAATATAAAATGGAAAATAGACCCGGGGGCCATAGGTTTCACTAGAGGCTTCTCTCTTGAAGGAAAATAATACGGTGGGTGAACAAATTACTGTCGAGCAATTGATAGAAAAGCGCACAGTTATGACGATATCCAAGGCAATGATTATGCATATAGGCATCATGTCCGTGTCAAGTAGACCGAAACGATTCTGCATCTACTACTATTACTCCACACATCGACCGACTCCTGCCTGCATCTAGAGTATTAAGTTCATGAAGAACAGAGTAACGCATTAAGTAAGATGACATGATGTAGAGGGATAAACTCAAGCAATATGATGAAAACCCCATCTTTTTATCCTTGATGGCAACAATACAAATACGTGCCTCGCTACCCCTACTTTGTCACTGGGTGAGGACACCGCAAGATTGAACCCAAAACTAAGCACTTCTCCCATTGCAAGAATTACCAATCTAGTTGGCCAAACCAAACCAATAACTCGAAGAGACTTGCAAAGATATTAAATCATGCATAAAAGAATTCAGAGAAGATTCAAATAATATTCATAGATAATCTGATCATAAACCCACAATTCATCGGATCTCGACAAACACACCGCAAAAGAGTATTACATCGGATAGATCTCCATGAAGATCATGAAGAACATGGTATTGAAGAACATAGAGAGAGAAGAAGCCATCTAGCTACTAGCTATGGACCCGAAGGTCTGAGGTGAACTACTCACGCATCATTGGAGGGGCAATGGAGTTGATGTAGATGCCCTCCGTGATCGAATCCCCCTCCGGCAGATTACCGGAAAAGGCTCCAAGATGGGATCTCACGGGAACAGAGGCTTCCGGCGGCGGAAAAGTATTTTCGTGGCTCTCTTTGATATTGGGGGAATATTTGGGAATTTATAGGACAAAGATTAGGGTTCGGAGGCCTGCAGGGGGGCCACAAGCCAGGGGGGCGCGCCCCCCCTAGGGCACGCCCTACAGGCTTGTCGTATCACGGCAGGTCTCCTGCCCCCCTCTCCAAGTCTGGCAGGTTTCTTCTGGTCCAAGAAAAATCATCACGAAGATTTTATTCCGTTTGGACTCCGTTTGATATTCCTTATCTGCAATACTCAAAAACAGGAAAAAAACAGAAACTGGCACTAGGCACTAGATTAATAGGTTAGTCCCAAAAAATAATATAAAATAGCATGGGACAATAAAAAATTATAGATACGTTGGAGACGTATCACGTGACATGTATCAAAAACATTATGAACGGTGGCTTTGCCACAAATACTATGTCAGCTCTATATGATCATGCAAAGCAATATGATGATGAACGAACTAGTCATGTGAAGTGACGATGGAATTTGCATGGCAATATATCTCGGAATGGCTATGGAAATGCCATGATAGGTAGGTGATACGTCTCGGTCGTATCTATAATTTTTGATTGGCTCATGCCAATATTATACAACTTTCACATATTTTGGCAGCATTTTATATGATTTATTGGACTAACCTATTGATCCAGTGCCCAGTGCGAGTTCCTGTTTGTTGCATGTTTTTTGTTTCGTAGAATATCCATATCAAACGAAGTCCAAACACGAGAAAAATTTACGGAGATTTTTTTGGAATATTTATGAATTTTGAGAAGTGGAATCAACGCAACCGGAGGCCCACAGCCCCCACAAGACACCAGGGCGCGGCCAGCGGGCCCAGGCGCGCCCTGCTAGGTTGTGCTCACCTAGTATGTCGGTTGGAGCTCTCCTTTGGCCGCAAGTAAGCTAATTTTGGGATAAAAATCCCCTCAAAATTTCAGCCCGATCGGAGTTACGGATCTCCGGGAATATAAGAAACGGTTTTCGGCCAGAAAACAGGAACGTTAAACAGAAGAGAACAGAGAGGGTGATCCAATCTAGGAGGGGCTCCTGCCCCTCCGCCGCCATGGAGGCCATGGACCAGAGGGGGAACTCTCCTCCCATCTAGGGGGGAGGCCAAGGAAGAAGAAGAAGGAGGGAGGCTCTCTCCCCCTCCCTCCCGGTGGTGCCGGAACGCCGCCGGGGCAAGCATCGTGACGGCGATCTACTCCAACAACTTCGCCGCCATCAACACTAACTCTCTCCCCCTCTATGCAGCGGTGTAACTCCCCTTCTCCCCGCTGTAATCTCTATTTAAACATGGTGATCAACTCCATATACCATTTCCCAATGATATATGGCTATCCTATGATGTTTGAGTAGATCCGCTTTGTCCTATGGGCTAATTGATGATCGTGGTTGGTATGATTGTATATTTTATTATGGTTCTGTCCTACGGTGCCCTCTGTCTCGCGCAAACATGAGGGATCCTCGCTGTAGGGTGTTGCAATGTGTTCATGATTTGCCTATGGTGGGTTGCTTGAGTGACAGAAGCATAAACCCGAGTAGGTGGGTTGTTGCATATGGGAGTAAAGAGGACTTGATACTTAATGCTATGGTTAGGTTTTACCTTAATGATCTTTAGTAGTTGCGGGTGCTTGCTAGAGTTCCAATCATAAGTGCATATGATCCAAGTAGAGAAAGTATGTTAGCTCATGCCTCTCCCTCATGTAAAATTGCAAGAATGATTACCGGTCTAGTTATCAATTGCCTAGGGACAAATAACCTTCTTGATTGACAAAAACTTTCTACTAAACAACTAACTTTCATTATCTTGCAATTTACTCGTAGTTTTATTTCCCGCAAAGTACTTCTAGTTTTATTCGTGCAAACTATCCTATCACCTACAAAGTAGTTTCATACTTGTTCTAGGTAAAGCAAGCATTAGCGTGCGTAGAGTTGTATCGGTGGTCGATAGAACTTGAGGGAATATTTTTTCTACCTTTAGCTCCTCGTTGGGTTCGACACTCTTACTTATCGAAAAAGGCTACAAATGATCCCCTACACTTGTGGGTTATCAGTAGGTATGGTGGCTGTTTTGATGAAGATATAATAAGGCTTATGTGCAACAGAGCATGTCATGTCACGGGGTTTGGATGCACCGGCGAAAATTGCACCGATCCTCGCGGTGAGAATGGGCTATGCACGGTACCGAAGAGGCTAGCAAATATGAGAAGGTGAGGTTTGCGTATGTCCATGGTTTCACATTAGTCATAAAGAACTCATATACTTATTGCAAAGTTTTATTAGTTTTATCATAAATCAAAGCACTACTCGCATGCCCCGAGGGAAGAGGTTGGTCGGAGTTAACCATCGCACGCTTCCGACCCGAAACAACACTAGGATTTCAACGAGGAATAGAAATGCTCACACATCATCACCATGCCTCTTTGATTTTTAGATGAACAAAAAGGTCAACCTTTCTTAATATCGACACTTCTATGGTTTAACAATTATGAACTCACACCTATCTCATATTACTACATCAATATTATTGACCCACAATTTCTCTATATGTGCTACATGGTGGTTTTGATTATCATTCATTGAATACCTAATATTCTTGAACTAGTCTGTATGACCCATGCAAATTACCGTCACTATTTATTAACTCTCAAACAAATATAAGTGAAGAACGAGAGTGAAATTATTTCTTGAAAATCTACACGCCACCGTGCTCAAAAAGATATAAGTGAAGTACTAGAGCAACTGCTACGCTCAAAAGATATAAGTGAAGCACATAGAGTATTCTAACAAATTATGATGAAGGTGTGTCAAGCAAACAATGATTGTGGTAAACTTAAAGTAAAAGTAAACAAAAAAAACGACGCTCCAAGCAAAACTCATATCATGTGACGAATAAAAATATAGCTTCAAGTGATATACCGATGGATTTGAGACGAAAGAGGGGATGCCTTCCGGGGCATCCCCAAGCTTAGACGCTTGAGTCTCCTTTAAAATATTACCTTGGGGTGCCTTGGGCATCCCCAAGCTTAGGCTCTTGCTACTCCTTATTCCTTTGTCCATCAAGATAACACCCAAAACTTGAAAACTTCAATCACACAAAACTCAACAAAACCTCGTGAGATCCGTTAGTATAAGAAAATATTGCATACTTTAAGTACTGTTATAAATAGATTCAAATTTCATAAATTCATAATAGGTACTGTATTCTAACTTCTCCATGGCTTATACCCCCTGATACAATCCATAGCATAATCAAAACAAGCAACTATGCAAGCAAAAACATAATCTGTCTAGAACAGAACAGTCTGTAGCAATATGTAGAGAACCTATACTTCTATAACTCTAAAATTTCTGAAACATTAGGAAACCTTGAAAATTTGTATATAAACACTGTGTAAAAATTTCAGACCATTATCAGGCTCCAGCAAAAAATGAAAATTCCTGTATTGGAGTCAAAAGTTTCTGTTTTTTTTCCAGCATCGATTCTACTCATCTTGTGAGTCATCCCAAAGGCTTTACTTGGCACAAACACTAATTTAAACACAAAAACATAATCATTACATAGGAAATAATCATGCTATTAAAAACAAACAGAAAGTTTAACGATTTTTTTTAAAGATAACTATTGGGTTGCCTCCCAACAAGCGCTATTGTTTTATGCCCCTAGCTAGGCATGATGATTTCAATGATGCTCACATGAAAGTAAAGAATTGAAACACAATGGGAGCATCATGAAGCATATGACAAGCACATTTAATCCTAACCCACTTCCCATGCATAGAAATCTTGTGATCAAACAATTTATGGGATCAAGAATCAACTAGCATAGGAAGGCAAAACAAGCATAACTTCGAAACTTTGAACACATAGGGAGGAAACTTGATATTATTGCACTTCCTACACGCATATGTTACCCCCTCAAAATAATTTTCAGTAGCATCATGAAGGAATTCGACAATATAACTATCACATA
This sequence comes from Elymus sibiricus, assembly GCA_039707655.1. Classification (NCBI taxonomy): domain Eukaryota; kingdom Viridiplantae; phylum Streptophyta; class Magnoliopsida; order Poales; family Poaceae; genus Elymus; species Elymus sibiricus. Next base: position 86,620,461 of record CM077663.1, read on the forward strand.
AAGCATTCTTTTCATGATCTACAAGCATAGAAGATTTATTACTCTTCACATAAGCAAATTCCTTTTCATTCATGGGAGTGGGAGCAAACTCAACAAAATAACTATCATGCGACACTTGATTGTCATAAGAAAATTGAAAATTTAAATCATGATGACATGTTTCATGGTTATCATTACTAATTATAGCATACATGTCATCACCACAATCATCATAATGAATTTTCTCATCAAAACTTGGGGGACAAAGAATATCATCTTCATCAAACATAGCATCCCCAAGCTTGTGGTCTTGAATATCGTTAGCATCATGGATATTCAGAGAATTCATACTAACAATATTTTTATCATGCTCATCATTAAAGTAACTCACATTAAGCATTTTTATAAATTCTTCCTCTAACAATTGAGCACAATTTTCCGAATCCTTATTTTCACGAAGACATTATAAAGACGAAGCATATGAGGCAACCTAAACTCCATTTTTTTGTATTTTTGATTTTTATGAGACAAACTAATAGCAGCAAATAAAAAGATGAACGAGTGAACAAAATTTTGTGTGAAGTTACTTGGTAGTTGATGAAGATATTCCCCGGCAACGGCGCCGGAAATCCTTCCTGATACTTGTGATTTGCGTTGGGTTTTCCGTGAAGAGGAACGGGTAATTGCAGCACAAAGTGGGTAAGTATTTCCCTCAGTTATGAAACCAAGGTTTATCGAACCAATAGGAATATCAATCCTCAACCGTCTTCAGCGGCTACACACAAATGAACAAACAACTTGCACCCAATGCGGGCAAGAGGGTTGTCAATCCCCTTAATCTTGTTATTTCCAAGCAAATGAATTGTTTAGGTAATTGTTGATAAATATAAATTGCAAAATAAATAAAGGCAGCAAGGTAATTGTAGCGTTTGTAAATATATAAGTGAATAGACCCGGGGGCCATAGTGTTCTCTAGTGGCATCTCTCATGTAGGCAACATACGGTGGGTAAACAAATTACTGTTGGGCAATTGATAGAAAAGCGGATAGTTATGCGATGTTCATGGCAATGATCATGTATATATAGGCATCACGTCCATAAGCAAATAGGCTGACTCCTGCCTGCACCTATTACTATTACTCCACTCATCGGCCGCTATCCAGCATGCATCTAGAGTATTAAGTAAAACAGAGTAATGCTTGGAGAACGATGACATGATGTAGACAAAGTAAACTCAAACAATATGAATGAACCCCATCGTTTTATCCTTACTAGCAAAAACACAAAGACGCATCTTGTCCCCTACTTTGTCACTGGGATATAGAAACTTGCCATGTTGAACGCACCACTCCCACCGATGAAATATCAATCTACTTGGCCAAAGCACATCAATAGATCGGAGAGCATTACGAAGCTATAATGATCATGCAATTAGGAGACAATATATATCAGAGGTATCTCAAATCTTTCATGAATAATCTGAACATAAACCCACAATTCATCGGATCCCAACAAACACACCGCACAATAGGATTACATCGGATAGATCAAAGCGAAGATGCGATGATCATTGTATTCAAGATCATAAGAGAGATAGAGATTGCCATCTAGGTACTAGTTGTGGACCCGTAGGACTGTGGTGAACGACTCACACATCATCATGAGGGCAGTAAGGTTGATGAAGAGGCCCTCCATGATCGATCCCCTCTCCGACAAGGCGCCGGAACGGAGCTCCAGATGGCCTCGCGACGGAACAGAGACTTGCGGTGGCGGAAATAGGGTTTCGGGACTGCCTCCTGGGTTTTTGCAATATTAGAGAATTTATAGGCCGAAGAGGGACGTCAGGAGGCAGCCGAGAGGGCCACCACATATCAGGGCGCGCCCTGATGTGTGGTGGGGCCCTCGTGCACCTCCTGGCCTATTTCCGAAGCTTCTAGGTCTTCTTATAGCCCAGAAAAAATCATCAAAAAGTTCCATGGCAATTGGACTTCGTTTGGTATTGTAAACCTGAAAAGGCAAAAACATGCAAAAAACACCAACTGGCACTAGGCACTGGGTCAATAGGTTAGTGCTCAAAAATATTATAAATTGGTAAACAAAGACCCAAAAAGTATCCTAGGATTATAATATATCAGCATGGAATAATCAAACATTATAGATACGTTGGAGACGTATCATGGTTGTCTTCTTACCTGACAAGGTGATGAAGACCGACTGGGACAAGGCCGGAGGAGGAGCCCATGTCATCGCTGGCGCCGAGGCCGCCGTGGACTTCATCCCCACGAACTGCTGGCTCAAGGTGGTGAACCTGCCTGGCAGGGTCACCTACATAAGGCAGCCACGTTCAAGGGGACGAGCTCCTCGAACCGACCACGAGGAGGGGACCCGAGAGCCTCTGAGCTTCTACGTGCAAATCAGGGACGAGGAGGACCTCGCCATGCTCATCATCCCTCCCAAATTTGTGGAGGTGATGAAGGAGTGGTTAGCGGTGAAGCTCCCGCGCGTGGTGAGGCTCTCGGCCAACAAGTGGTGCGAGTTCTGGGTTGAGGTCCAGAACTTCGAGGGCCAGATGGTCCTTGGCAGGGGCCGGGAGTACTTCTGCCGCCGCCACAGGATCATCCTCGGTGACCTCGTTGTGCTGCGCATCTCCGGCCTAGGCCTCAAGGTGCAAGTCTACAACCATGACAACTCCATCGGGTGCAGGGTGAGCTGCAGCAGGCACAACTGCATCGGTGACGTTGCTTTCGCCCTCTGAACATGTTGTTAGGATGAACATTGTAGTTAGTTTGTGGTGGTGATTTGAGACATTGCTGGGAACATGTTAATATTTTGCCAGGGTTCAGCACCCTGTGGTGAAGCAAGGGGCATGGGATGCCCTTGCTGTCTGAAAACTTGCTTTTGTTAGCAGTATGGTTTATCTTCTGTTTATCTACTTGTTTTGTGTTGTTTGCTTCTGTTAATCTGCTTGTTTACCTGCTAGTTTAGTGCTCTACATGCTGTTGTGCATAATGTGGTGGTAAGGTCACCAGATTTGAATGGGGTGAGCAGAACACAAACGTGTATGCAGCCAAACAACTGTGTTTTCCATTTGCTCACCCCTTAAGCACAAATGCAGGAAACCAAACATCCGACCCTAAAGTGGCCTTTGATGCAATGCAGGTAACCAAACAACATGCACAACCTGGTTTGTTGCCTGTTTTTGTTTAAACTGGCTCTAGTGATATTTGGATGAAATGCAGGCACTATTCAGTGGAGGCAACTAAACACGCCCTAAGGTGCATGTGGATGCCAATCTTTCTCAAATGGGCATCGGTGGTACAGCAGTAGCAGTCTGCCAGGATTCCCATTAAATTGTTTATGCCACTTAGCCATTGTAGTGCAGGGAGTTAGAGATGTGGCGTCACTAGAAGCAATCACTTGCCGGGAAGGTTTGTGCCTCACGAAAAATCTCTTTATACATGATTTTATTATAGACAAAGAGTTGAAGCAAGTAGAGAGGGACATTCACAAGGGAAGCAAGGGGAACTATGGGATGATCATAGAAGAGATTACACAAAGAAGTTTGACGCACAACTGTAAGTTTGTATATGAGCGAAGAGCATCAAATCATGAGGGAGACTCTTTAGCTAAACTCGCTCATACTTTAGGTCAGGGGCGTCATGTATGGTCGGTGAACCCCATGACCAAGTTTGTATCCCGCTTTTTGTAACTTTTGAGTAATATAGTTTGGCCTCCCCCCCTACAAAAAAAGCTCTACTGTTTGCGGTTAAGAAAAACATAATATAGATTAAACTACATAATTGCTCGTGTGTTACAATGGTTTGAATATTCTAGTACGCTAAACCGTAGTTTACCTGCGCATATTGATATGATTGTATAAATAAATGTTTACTAAAATCATGCCCATGATTTACCTACCTAAATAAATTTTAGATTTTATTTGTTAATCACTTATTTATAAAGAACTTATTATCTTATCAAATAAAATATATTTTCATTATTTTTATCAAATAAAATATATTTTTAAGGCGGGTTTCAAGAAAAACCTTTGAAAAATAATCAGTGGTAGGAAGGAAAAATCAAAACGAAAAGGCGAAGGGGATCGTACGTAAGGTTGGACGAAGAACAAAATGGATGACAAAACCATACGTTCTTTTTAATACTAGCAGAATGCCCGTGTGTTGCTACGGGCTATCTGACATATTATCTCCAACACTCGAGGCCCACACAAAAACCCCACCCCACGACGCACTCTTTCATTTTTCTCTCGGATCCTTCCCTTCCAACTCGGTTTCCCGCCGTAGAGGGGCATTTATTGCTGGAGCCATCTGCTTCGAAACCAGATGACGTCCATCTCACCCTCGCCGAGCATTGCAATAGGGTTGAAATTTTTCATATTTGAAATATTAGTGTGTGGGTTAAACTAACACATACTTTTGACACAAAACAACAAATAATTATAGAGATCATTCTAAGGTCTGTTCAACTTTGCAAATGCACACTGACGTTGGAGGCGAGTGCCAACCTGAATGTATTTCGAGTTACCAATAAGCTCCACATCCAACCCACATATCATTCATTGCTAGTAGGGACAATTGTCGTTCTTCCCTAAATCTTCTACTCCTAGCCTCTTCGCCAACCCATTTCATTGGCGCCAACCAGCACCACATCAACATCAGTGCGTTCATTAACGACACCTCATCTTCTTCTTCCTCCTTCCTCGCTAGTTTTAGTTCTCGTTCTTACTTACTTTCTAGAATACTATTTATTTCTTTTTCATTTTATTTTTTGGAACACTCTTTCCTTCTCCAACACCATGGACAACTTTGTGGTTTTTCTTCTTATTCTTGGAACATTCTTTCTTTCTAGTATAGCATGAACCACCTGGTTAATGGTGTGGCGTGTTGTCCTCCTCTCCAGATGTTTCGGCAACCATCAGTGTGTGGACATCCTGCAGAGCATGATCATCATCCATCTTGATGAACTATAGGTCACCCATGTCATAAGCGCATGATGGCCGTTGTCCATATTGGCCACCATTGCTCGGCCATGTCGATGAGAGCCCATTGATCGTCCTTGCACATGAGCACTTTCAAAATGATTCAACACGATTAACTGCTTGCATGATTAATTAAGTACACAACTAATTAACTGCCAACCGTGTGTGACAAGTAGACCGAAATGATCATGCATCTACTACTATTACTCCACCAATCGATCGACTCCTGCCGGGATCTATGGTATTAAGTTCATGGCAAACAAGGCAACATATTAAGCAAGATGACATGATGTAGACAAAGTAACCCCAATCAATATGAATAAACCCCATTATTTTATCCTTAGTAGGAATAATAAAAATATGTGTCTTTTCCCCTTCTGTCACTGGGATATAGAGCACCGCAAGATTGAACCCACTACAAAGCACCTCTCTCGCTGAAGATAAATCAATCTAGTTGGTCAAACCAAATAGATAGATCGGAGAGAAATACAAATCTATAACAATCATGCATAATAAAGTTCAGAAAAGGCTCAATTACTGTCAATGGATAATCTAATAATAAACCCACAATTCATTGGATCCCAACAAACACACCACAAAAGAAGATTACATCGGATAGATCTCCACGAGAATCGCGGAGAACATGGTAGTGAAGATCAAAGAGGGAGAGAAGAAGCCATCTAGCTACTAGCTATGGACCCGTAGGTCTGTGGTGAACTACTCACACATCATCATGGAGGCAACATGGTTGATGTAGACGGCCTCCATAATCGATTCCCCTCCGATAGAGTACCAGAAAAGGTCTCGAGATGGGATAACGAAAGAGCAGAGGCTTGTGACAGCGGAAAAAGTGTTTCGGGTGTCTCTCTGTTGGTTTTGGGGTATGTATATGAGGATATATAGAAGTGGAATTAGGTCAGATGGAGTTGTGAGGGGCCCAAGAGCTCAGGGGTAGGGCGCGCCTGCGAGCCCGTGGCCCTCTCGTAGATCTTAGGGCCTCCTTTTGAGGCTTCTAGGGTCTCTTTATGTCCAAAAATAACGCCCGTAAAGTGTCATCGTGTTTGGACTTCGTTTGGTATTGATTTTCTGAAAAAGGCAAAAAAGCAAAAATAGGAACTCGCACTCGACAATGGGTTTATAGGTTAGTCCCAAAAAATGATATAAAATGGCATATAACTACATATAAAGTATCGAAGGTTGCTAATATAATAACATGAAACAATAAAAACTTATAGATACGTTGGAGACGTATCAGCATCCCCAAGCTTAATTCTTGTTCGTCCTCGAGTAGGTAAATGATAAAAACAATGTTTTTGATGTTGAATGCTACCCAACATGTATATAATGTAATCTCTTTCCGGTATAGATATTGGGAAATGATGAAGTAACTGATATCAACATAATAATATCCATGAATATAAGAAGCATAATCATTACTTTTCAAAATATACGATCCTTAATGAATGTTATCCCAACTCATTTTATCATATTAGCATGGCATGACTCCGTCTTCACCGCATAAGTATAAATCATGAGCACCCCGGTGTCCAACCAGGCAGTTGGATCGTGTTTCTAACGCACTTCAGCATTTTCAAATTCACGCAATACATGAGCGTGAGACATGGATATAGCATATAGGTGGAATAGAGTGCGGTGGTAGATATCAAAGGGAAGTCAAAAAGGAAGAAAGTCTCGCATCAACTAGGCTGATCAACGGTCTATGGAGATGCCCATCAATCGATATCAATACGAGGAGTAGGGATTTCCATGCAACGGATGCACTAAGAGTTATAAGTGTATGCAAGCTCAAGTTAAACTAAGTGGGCGTTCATCCAACTTGCTTGCTCATGAAGATCTTGGGCATTTGAGGAAGCCCATCATCAGAATATACAAGCCAAGTTCTATAATGAAAAATTCCCACTGGTATAAGAAAATAACAAATCAGGAGACTCTCCATATGAAGAACATGGTGCTACTTTGAAGCACAAGTGTGGAAAAAGGATAGTAACATTGCACCTTGTCTCTTTTTCTCTCATCTTTTTCTTTATTTCTTTTTTTCTCTTTTTTCCTTTTTTAATTTTTTTTCGTCTGGAGTCTCCATCATCCTTTCCTCATTGGGACAGTTCTCTAATAATAATGATCATCACACTTTTATTTACTTACAACTCGATAAAACTATAGAAGATGACTCTATATGAATGCCTCTGGCAGTGTACCAGAATATGCAATGATCTAGCGTAACATGTAAACAATGATGAATGGTGACTTTGCCACAAATACTATGTCAGCTCTATATGATCATGCAAAGCAATATGATGATGAAAACACAAGTCATGTGATGGAACGGTGGAAGATGCATGGCAATATATCTCAGAATGGCTATGGAAATGTCATGGTAGGTAGGTAGGGTGGCTGTGAGGATGATATAAGGAGGCTTATGTGTGATAGAGCTTATCATATCATGGGTTTTGGATGCACCAGCGAAGTTTGCACCAACTCTCGAGGTGAGAAAGGGCAATGCACGGTACCGAAGAGGCTAAAAAATTACGGAAAGTTGAGAGTGCATATAATCCATGGACTCACATTAGTCATAAAGAACTAATATACTTATTGCAAAATCTATTAGCCCTCGAAGCAAAGTACTACTCGCATGCCCCTAGGGAGGCAGTTGGGAGGAGTTAACCATCGCGTGCCCCCGATTCAAACAACACAGAAGGATTTCATTTCAGACATAAAAATGCTCACACCTCATCACCATGCCATGACCAATACTTAGATAAGAAGTTGATAACAAACTTTAATACCAATATTTCTACTAACCAATGATCATGAACCTATATCCTTTCATATTACTACATCAATATAATCAAACCATGCGTTTCATATTTAGTGATCTACATGAAAGTTTTTATTATATCCCCCTTGAATATTTATGCTTTTGGACTAGTCTTATAACACGTGCAAATTGTCATTCCTATTTATTAGACTCTCAAAAAGATTTAAGCGAATCACGCGAGTGCAACTATTTCTATAAAATATAACCACCGTTGTGCTCTTAAAGATACAAGTGAAGTACTAGAGCAACCGCCTAGCTCAAAAGATATAAGTGAAGCACATAGAGTATTCTAACAAATTATGATGATAATGTGTCTCTCTCAAAAGGTGTGTCCAGGAAATAATGATTGTGGCAAGCTAAAAGAAAAAAAACTATAATACACGACGCTCCAAGCAATACTCATATCATGCGATGAATAAAAATGAAGCTCCCAGTGACATACCGATAGATTATAGACGAAAGAGGGGATGTCATCTGGGCATGCCCAAGCTTAGAGGCTTGGGTCTTCCTTGAATATTATCATGGGGTGCCTTGGGAATCCCCAAGCTTAGGGTCTTGTCGCTCCTTATTCCTTCATCCATCATTGTCTCACCCAAAACTTTGAAACTTCATCACACAAAACTCAACAGAAACCTCGTGAGATCCGTTAATATAATAGACATATCATAAACTTTAGGTATTGTTATAAATAGGTTCATATTTAATTATTGCATAATAGGTACTGTATTATAGCTTCTCCATGACTTATACCTCCCGATATAATCCATAACATCATTAAAACAAGCAAACTAAGCAAGCAAAAACAGAACGGTCTAAAACAGAACGGTCTGTAATATTTTGTACTAAAACCATACTTCTGTAACTCAAACAATTCTGAAAAAATAGGAAAACCTGGGAAATTTCTATAGCAATACTTTTTAAAAAGTTTAGATAAAATCAGAGAAATTAAATACTGGGTGCAAAAGTTTCTGTTTTTTGCACAGAATCGATTCTAATCATCCAAATCATCCCAAAGGCTTTACTTGACACAAACACTAATTAAAACATAAAAAACACAATCATTACAGTAGCAATGATCATATCATCACACCAAAACATAAAGTAAAAGAAAAAATCTAAGATAACTATTGGGTTGCCTCCCAACAAGCGCTATTGTTTTATGCCCCTAGCTAGGCATAATGCATAGTTTCAAGTATTGTCCTCCTTCATATCCAACTTCTCAATTATGCAACCATGCTTCCTAGGAGTTTTAGCATACAAGTTATTAAGAATCACACTCCTAGGAACAAAGTGGGGAGGTTTGTTTTAGGGATTTTTATTTATGTGCCCTCGGTTGCTTAGCACTCTTCAGTTTCCCCCCACCCAACTAACGCCCCTCACTTTTCCCCTCCACCACTCGGCCCACACTCAAGTCTGCCCAAAACAGAGCGTTTCCGTCGGGTCAATGTAGTTAATAGTTACCTGGCACATATGCTGACGCGTGGGACACCCAGGACCCACCTATCAGTCTATAGTATATTAGTTAAAAAAATAGTGAAATATATTGTCAATTGGGACACCACAGGACCCACCTGTCAGTGTCTGATTTATTTGCAAAACGAAGTGGAATAATAATGCCTCCCGCGGGGGTCGAACACGGGACCATCGCTTGATTATGCATCGAGCTAGCCATTTCAGTTGTGTGCGTTTGTTTGCTTATGGGCGGAGCCGAGGCTAGTCGACTTGACATTTCTACATTACAGAAGGGCCCACGAATCAGTGGAGCTGGAAAGAGAGAACGCGGTGGTGAAAAACACAACATATTAATAGATCCAGAGATTCACATTAACTTAACAAACATGTTCATAGATTGAGAGAGCGAACTAATATAGTAACATTACACTAACTAATACATATTTTAAGGGGAGGGGCAACATAAGATGGCCGGCCGACACCGACAACGACAACGACAACAGATGGACGGCTACTTGTCTTCATCATCCGAAAGGACGATGGTGCCATTGTCGTCGTTGTGGTCTTCCTCGGAGGAGGAGGATAGGATGGCGACGTACGGTCCCTCGCCTTCCGCCTTGACAACGTCCGCTGCACGCAGAGTAGCCGCCCTACTTGCTCTTGAGCTGCGGCTTCTCTTCATCCGCCCGACGTCTGACAGCCTCTGCCTGCACCGTGGATAGAGACGCGGCTAGCACCGTCTTGTCAAGCTGCTGCACCGCGCGCAGGGCCTCCTCAGTCTGGGTAGTGAGCACAACAACATCGAGTGTAGGAGGCGGTGCATCTTCCTCGGCCGCATCTTCCACAACGTAGATGTCGAGGTGCTCCTGCTTTGCCTCGAAGGCCACCTCCTCCTCGGTGTCCTCCTCCTCGATATCCCTGCGGTTACGAGATAGTTCGGACGACGTGGGCTCGAGCTCGGAGTAGTTGGAGTAGGTGTTGGAGCCCAATGAGGATGCGCCGGAGTTGGAGCCCGCAGACGCTCCAGAGTTGGAGCCGCCGCCGGTGCCGGGCACCGGCGCCTGGGGCACAGACCTCCCGTGGAGATCCTTGCGGCCTGTAGTTGCCTCACCATGGTGGCTAAACTAGCTTTGGATTGCCCGGTGCATGGAAGAAATGGAGTGAAGCATCGGTGGAACGATGCCGCACGCTGAGATTACATGTTGGGTAGCATGTCACATCAAAAAGTCTATTTTTATCATTTACTTAGTCGAGGACGAGAAGGAATTAAGCTTGGGGATGCTGACACGTCTCCAACGTATCTATATTTTTTGATTGTTCCATGCTATTATATTATCAATATAGGATACCTAATATGCAATAATATGCTATTTTACATCATTTTTGGGAACTAACCTATTAACCCAACGCCTAGCGCCAACTGCTGTTTTTTTGCCTGTTTTTGGTTTACCAAGAAATCTATACCAAACGAAGTCCAAATGCTATGAATTTTTTTGATGATTTTTTTTGGACAAAAGAGACCCAGGAAGCTTCAGGAGAAGTTAGGAAGCGAGAGAAGGAGACAGCAAGGCAACAGGGCACGCCCAAGGGGGTTGTGGGCCCCTCGTGGCTCTGTCTAACCTACTTCCACCTCCATAAATTATCTAAAATCAAGAAACCAATAGAGAGTCAGTCGAAACACTTTTTGTGTCACCGCAAGCCTTTGTCCCGACGGGAGGCCATCTGGAGACCTTTTTCGGTACTCTGCCAGAGGGGGGAATCGACCATGGAGGCCATCTACATCAACCTTGATGCCTCCATGATGATGCGTGAGTAGTCCACCACAGATCTGCGGGTCCATATCTAGTACCAAGATGGCTTCTTCTCTCTCTTTGATCTTAAATACAATGTTCACCGCGATTCCCACAGTGATCTATCTGATGTAATCTTCTTTTGCGGTGTGTTTGTTGGGATCCTATGAATTGTGGCTTTATGATAAGATAAATTTGAAAGTAATTGAGTCTTTTCTGAATTCTATTATGCATGATTGTTATAGCTCCGTATTTCTCTCTGATCTATCGGTTTTATTTGGCCAACTAGATTGGTTTATCTTCAGAGGGAGTGGTGCGTTGTAATGGGTTCAATCTTGCGGCGCTCTATATCCTCGTGACTGAAGGGGATAAGACATGTATTTGTATTGTTGCCATTAAGTATAAAACGATAGGATATGAAAATATTGCTTGTCTTATTTTGTCTACATAATGTTACCTTTCTCCAAGCATTACTCTGTTTGTCATGAACTTAATACCATAGATGCAGGCGGGAGTCGGTTGATTGGTGGAGTAATAGTAGTAGATGCAAAATCGTTTCGGTCTACTTGTTTATGGATGTGATGCCTATATACATGATCATTGTCGTGAATAACATGTCATAACTATGTACAATTCTGTCAATTGCCAACAGTAATTTGTCTACCCACCGTATGCTATTTTCGAGAGAGAAGCCTCTAGCGAAAACTATGGCCCATGGGTCTACTTAAACATATATACAAAAAACTAAAAATACTTTTTTGCAATTTATTTACTTTTATTTTATTTGGGCTTTACATTATCTATCTATATCAAGATTTAATCCTTGCAAGTAATAAATGTTGACACACGAACGCGTCACGCGTACCCTCGACGCCGGGGGTGATGCACCGCAGCTCACGTCGAAGGAGGCCCGTCCGGAAGCGCGGTACGCAAGCAATCCGGCGGGCGCTTTTGAAACCCGACGCACCGCTTCTCCGGGATGGAACCCGTCAGGAGTCACGGATGTACGATGGGCTGCCCTAGGTCGATTCGCTCGCCCCTAGGGCCTCGAGGTTCGCGGTCCTGCAACAAGAAGAACGAACGAAGAACGAGAAGAAAGATACAAGGGAGAGGGATAAAAGTAGGGTAAAAAGATGTAGATGTGTTTGTTCGATTGTGTGTGTTTCAATCGGCCATCACCTCTTCTATTTAAGAGGGGGTTGGACTTCCCGTACAAGACACAGACCCAAATTTCCGTCCAAAGGGTCAAAAATACTTGCCAAACTCGGACTCTTCAAAATCTGTCCGAATCTGCGTGAACGGCAAGCGGTAGTACCGCTTCTCGGCACGGTAGTACCGCCCAAGCGGTACTTCCGGGTATTAGTACCGCGCCACTTCCGCGCGGGTGTCCAGAAGTGTTTTTTAAGCGGTAGTAGGGCGGTAGTAGAAGCGCGGTAGTACCGCTCGAGCGGTACTACCGCTTATGGGAGCGGTACTACCGCCCTCTGCTATAGCAGCATCTTATAACGGCTGTAACTTTTGCATACGATCTCGGATTGAGACGATTTTTATATCAAAATCGACCGATTCGACGAGACGAAGACAATCCGTGTAGATCATTTTCTCATATGAGGTCGTCTTGGGGGATTAATCATCCGAATAGTGTTCTGGATACAAAATCTCAGTACTTCGAACACAACTTCGGCCTTAGAGATGAGATCGGATGGCTATGGCCCAAATATCAAAGTTTCTCCTTTTGACAATACGGAACTTCCTCACTTTGAGCACTTTTCCATTTGAGGCCTTCTTAATTATGTTTTTGACCATGCCAAAATCTGGTGTCAACACATGCCCCCCTGTTTTTCGGCAAAACTTGTGTGCCGAAAAATAACTTGCATAATGCTTTTTCTAAGGACGATGTCAACACTCCATCGGCCATTTATGTTCTTAGGGCGATAATCATATATCGGCCATGTTTGCTCTTAGGGCGATAATCATATATCGGCCATGTTTGTTCTTAGGGCGATAATCATATATCGGCCATTGCCTATTTAGGCTTCTTGCCACACACTCGGGTGGTACTTCTTCAAATATTTGCCATTAAGAGCTCGAGGCAGCAATGTTCCTTGTATGGATTCCACCAAATATGAATTTCCGGGAACTATTCTTGCAATCCCGAAAGGACCTTCCCAACTTGGAGACCACTTCCCGAATTTTTTGTCTTTCGAACCAATTGGTAGAATCACCTTCCACACGAGGTCGCCAACCTTTGTTGCACCATGCCTTGAGATTCTATGCGCCCACAAAGCCTCGGACAATAGCTCATGCCATCTTCTTGGATTATCCTCAATCTTCTTCTTGATGAGCTTGATCAATATCTTATTGCTAGACTCAGCTTGTCCATTGGCTTGAGCATAATACGGGGAGGAATTGAGCAACTTTATCTTATATGATTCGGCAAATTCTCTAACTTGATGTGACATGAAAGATGAACCTTGATCCGTAGTTAATGTTTGCGGAATACCGAATCTATGAATAATGTGGGCACTTATGAATTGAATTACCTCCGTATGTGTCATATTCTTGAGAGGTACTGCTTCAGACCATTTAGTAAAATAATCAGTTGCCACCAACACGAACCGATGCCCCTTTGAAGAGGAAGGATGAATTTCTCCAATAAAGTCTAATCCCCAACCTCTAAAAGGCCACGGCTTGATAATAAGATGTAACATAGCAGTGGGAGCCAACTGAATATCACCAAACTTTTGACAAGCTTCACATCCTTTATAATACCTGAAGCAATCGTTGATCATCGTCGGCCAATAAAATCCAGCACGTCGTAATAACCACTTCATCTTGGGGGCCGACTGATGAGTGCCGCAAATTCCTTCATGAACCTCTCCCATAGCAATTCTCGCTTGGTCTTCGTCCAAACACTTCAAGAGAACATCTTCAACCGTTCGGCGATAAAGACCATCGTCTCTCATTGTATATTTGAAAGCCATGCGCCGAACAGCCCTGTCCACCCTTCCACTCGGATTGCACAAGTAATCAATAATGGGCTTCCTCCAGTCATGATTTTCATCTGCACTAGATTTATTGTTAGTGACCGAATCAGTGGGCTCTGGTTCGGTCTCTCCTATGTTAGCAAGACAAGACATCGGCTTTAGAGAGATATGAAACATGCCATGATCGACATGATAGCCGGATGCTTGTTGTGCCAACTCGTTTGCTCTCCAATTATCATGTCTAGATATATGAGCAATGCTAAAATGATCCAAAGTAGAAATTATATCTAGACATTTATCAAGATAAACATTAAGTGATTCGTCTAAACATTGAAAAACTTTGGATACTTGTTGTACTACTAATAACGAATCACCAAAAGCCTCAATATGTGTAGCACCTATAGCAAGCAACATATCTAAACCGAATAACAATGCTTCATATTTGGCTTGATTATTTGTGCAAAAATATTCTAAGCGGCATGAGGCTTCAAAAACAGCACCATGAGGAGATATATAAGCAACACCAACACCTTGGCCGTTGCTACAAACTGAACCATCAAAATATAATCTCCATGGTACTAACGAGACAAGGTTTATATCAATATCTTGCTTGTCATTAATCCGATGCTCAACGATAAAATTAGCAACAATTTGGCCTTTCATGGATTTTAGAGACTCATAAGCCAAATCATACTCAATTAAAGCATAAGCCCATTTACCAACTCTACCACTAAGAATTGGTCTATGCAACATGTATTTAATGACATCGGTTTGACAAGCTACTATGCAAGCACTTGGTACTAGATAATGTCTCAATTTTGTGCAAGCATAGTACAAGCATAGGCATAATTTTTCAATAAATGTATACCTTGTCTCGGCATCCAATAGGCGTCGGCTCAAATAAGTGATAGCATGCTCTTTTCCTTCGGTTTCTTGAGTCAAAACAGCTCCAATAACGCCTTCCTCGGCTGCAATGTAAAGTCTAAAGGGCTCTCTATGCTTGGGCGCCTTCATCACCGGAGGAGTGCACAAATAATTCTTAATCATGTCAAATGCTTCTTGCTGTTTTGCCCCCCAAGTAAAATCAACATCATTCTTCCACCGAAGGATATGAGTAAATGCATCAACCTTCCCTGACAAATTAGCTATGAACCTCCTTAAATAATTGACCTTGCCAAGGAATTTTTGCATATCTCTCTTGCATGTTGGAGCCTCCACTTTTTGTATAGCTTCTATCTTTTTGGGATCAATCTCTATGCCATCTTCATGAATAATGAAACCCAAAAACTTACCAGCCGACACGCCAAACGCACACTTCAAAGGATTCATCTTCAGCCCATATTTCTTCATCCTCTCAAAAGCTAAACGCAAATCAGCTAAGTGAGATTCAAAAACATCCGATTTGACAACAATATCATCAATATAGACTTCAAGTATAACACCGAGTAAATCATGAAAGATCAAATTCATAGCCCTTTGATATGTGGCGCCGGCATTCTTCAATCCAAAGGTCATCACTGTCCACTCAAATAATCCAAGGAAACCGGGGCACCGAAAAGCCGTTTTGGACATGTCCACTTCGGCCATGAAAATTTGGTTGTACCCCGCATTGCCATCAAGAAAGCTAATAACCTTATGTCCAGAAGCATCATTAACAAGCATGTCGGCTATAGGCATAGGATACTCATCTTTGGGCGTAGCTCTATTCAAATCTCTGAAATCAATGCACACCCTCAACTTGCCGGAGCCTTTCTTTTCCATTGGCACAATATTAGAAATCCACTCGGCGTACCTGCAAGGTCTAATAAAATTAGCTTCAAGCAAACGATCGATCTCTTCCTTGATTCGGTCATATATTTTTGGATTGAACTTCCTAGCCGATTGTTTATACGGACTAAAACCGGCTTTTATAGGTAACCGATGCTCCACTAGCTCTCGGCTTAAACCTGGCATCTCATGATATTCCCATGCAAAGCAACAAATATATTCTTTCAATAGCTCGATTAACTTGACTTTACAATCGGCTTTCAAATTTTTGTTTACATATGTCGGCCTAGGAATTGAGCCATCTCCAATATCTACTTCTTCTAATGGATCGGTCGATGTAAAACCTTGTCCAAGTTTATCCATATCACCTAACTCCTCTATAGACTCATACATATCGTTCCCTTTGGACCGATATTCTGCAAGCTGCTTTTGTAACCACTCAGAGTTAGGATCCATTTAAATACGTCATACCTTGGAGCCGATTTCCACCAACCGGCTTTAAAGAAACGGGTACAAAACCACTCTTGGTGGCGCTGAGAAAGTCAAACTCTGATAAGTCCCGTCCCGTCAAGCAAGCAGCATTGGGGTGTTGCCAATCCACCGGTGTATCGGCTAAAGCAACGCAAGCCGAATTATCCGCATGAACGATCTCCACTTCATCATCAACCCATTGAATTAAAAATTGGTGCATAGTGGATGGCACACATTGGTTTGCATGAACCCAATCACGGCCTAGAATGACGTTGTAGTTACCTTGCACCTTGGCGACAAAGAATGCATTAGCCAAATTTTGCTTCCAACCGTAAGCTCCACGTAAATCACACCTTTAGCTTCGGTTTTCTCTTTGCCTTCAAATCCATTGAGCACCATATTGGTTTTCATCAATCCTTCGTCAGGCAAACCCAATTTCTTGAAGACTGAATTGGGCATGAGATTCACCACAGCACCACCATCAACAAGCATTCGAGTAATTGGTGATCCATTGATATGGCCCCTGAGGTACAACGGTTTCAAGTGTGTCACTGGTTCTTTTGGCTTCTCAAATATTGCATTCTTAGGGCCAAAATCCAGCTGAGCCACCTCCCCTTCTTCATCTATAGCACGAAACTCAGCAGGTAAGTAAAACACCATGTTGATATCCATACCTTCATGCACCGGTGTAGGCTCACAATCCACCATATCTTCCTTCTCCTCGGGCGTGTCTATTGGTTCTGAAATTTGTTCGAGCAAAGCGGAATCAATAGGCGCCGCGGATGATGTAATAACAGTGGCATCGTCCTCCTTTGGTGGTACAGGCACTGATGTGACAGATATAGAGACTACCGCACTTTGTATTTGCTTAGGCACCCATACTTGTTTTGTAGGTACCATGGGCCGAATGTCATTGAACCAGTTATCCCTTTGCTTTTCGGCCTCCTGTTCAGCCATCTCATGACTTCTCATCCTCTGTAGTTTTCTCTTTTGTGTTTTTGTCAGCCCTGGAGGACACCACTTAGGTTGCATATACTTTGGATCTTTGAACTTGGCCTTGCTTGTGCTAGCTTCATGATCATTAGCCGAGTGCTTTGGCGCGATAGCAAGTATCGGCTCAGTAGGGTTGTTCCGCACAGTCGGCTGTTGTATGGTGAATGTCTCAGTGCCCAAGATGAGTGAGTCGGCATCAACTTTTTCTTTGCCCTTTCCAGACTCGACCGCTGTGCTTGGTGATTTGGCACGCCATACTTGCTTGTTGATCCCTTCTTGATTATTCTGCATTGGCCGATTGACACCATTGTTCAAACGGCCTCGTGTGGGATAAGAAAGCCTTTCACACGTAGGCCTCCTTGGCTCTGCCCATCCTGGATGAAAAGCATAAGGGGCCATTGGGGGCTGCCCCCATCCTCCATTGAATCCTCCCATGTAGTATGGTGCATAGGGAGGTGGCGCCATCCACGGTCCTGGCGCCCATGACCCATATGGCCTTGTGTGATGCTGCAACTCTCGCCTCGGAGGTGATCTTGGGCGCTTCAAATTTGATGGCCGATTAGAGCTAGAACCGGCCGCTTGATTAGCATACTTGGACAGCAACATATCAAAAGTTGGCTTGGCTCTCTTGCGCTGCACTTTGGCTTCATTCAACTTCCACTTGCCAACTTCCGGACTCTTGGGCTTGACAAACTTAACACGAGTGTCTTGTTGCTCCTCTGGTTGCCCCCCAAGTGTAGGATTCTTGACGGTGATCTTGATCATCTCTCCACCATCGGGTTGCTTGTCAAGCACCACTTGCCTTCCCAAGATCTTGTCGCCATCTCTATTTTTCCTGGGCTCACCAATGACAACATTAGTTTTATTAGCGGATTCGGCCACCTCCGGCCGAATGAGTAACTTTTTCCCCTCCAAATCCAGAGTATTCATTGGGAAGGGCTGCTTATCCACTTGCATTTCAGAAAAGTTCAATCGTCCGTCATTAATGGCCGATTGTATCTGTCGTCGGAAAAGATTGCAATCATTAGTTGCATGAGAAAAAGAATTATGATACTTGCAATAAGCACGCCGTTTCAGCTCTTCAAACGGCGGTAAAGTATGAGATATTCTAATAAGCTTAGCTTGTAGCAAAGCATCAAATATTCTATCACATTTAGCAATGTTGAAAGTAAACTTCATCTCATCATTACGATTCTTATGAATCGGCTTTAGATCATGACAAGTAAAAGGTTTGGCCTTCGAGGGCCAAACAAATTCAGCAGCATAAATATCACCCTCATCGTCCGAATGATCACTATCATATTCAACCATATTCATCTTTGGACGATCAGTTTTATATCTATGCACTTCTTTGAGGTCCTTGCTTCGGCTTTCATGAGCCAAAGCCCTTTGTAAGACTTGGTTGATACTTATAAACTCATATCCTTCTAGCTTTTCTCTAATTTGATTTCTCAAACCATTAAGCACAAGATCTGCCAAGTCTCTCTCGGTTATCACTAAACTATAGCACCGGTTTTTTGTCTCTCTAAATCTCTTGACGTAATCGGAGACCGATTCATCATGCTTCTGCTTAACCGATGTAAGATGTGACAACTTAAGTTCATTGTCGCCGTTATAAAAATGATCATGCAATTTTTGCTCTAGTTGTGACCAAACACGAATAGATCCATGCGGCAAAGAAGAAAACCATGAAAATGCAGTACCAGTTAATGACAAAGGAAATAAACGCACTTTCAATTCATTTATCGAGCCTGCTTCACCCAATTGTGCTAGGTATTGGCTAACATGCTCCCATGTGGTTTTCGTGCCCTCTCCATTGAACTTAACAAAATCTGGAATTTTATATCCTTGGGGGCACGGAATTGCATCAAAGTACTCAGGATACAGCTTTTGATAAATCCGATTCCTAGGTAATCAACGCCAAAATTCTCTCGAAGCGTTTTAGCCATCTCCTCTCTAAAATTAGCTAAAGCATCGTCCATAGTAGACGATGGAGCTTGTGGCAATGGCATAGGAGGATTAGGGTTAGCAACTATGGGTGTAAATTGTGGCATGTTGGCCGAACCATAGTTCGGCGATGATCTAGCAATGTTTCCACCTATCGGTAAGGTTTGGTTCGGCGTTGCCACCGAACTCTGCATATTCATGAAAGGACTAAGCGGTGCAGCCACAATTTGATTGGTATGGGTGGGAAAATAATTCATCGGCATGGGGGGCGCCGATGAGATAGGCAAAGCTGAATTAGGGTTTCCCATACTAGCGGGCATATTAGGCATATTCTTCTAAGCATTATTATTTTCTAAGAAAGCTTGATAGATCAGATTATTGCTATCAGAAATACGGCTCTCAATTTCAGCCCAATGCTCAGGAGAAAAGGTAGTACTTACAGAAGGTTTAACCTGATCGGCTTGAAGAGGAGGGAACTTGATTTCTCCAACCGGAGTGATATTGCCTTGGCGGTCCTTCTTGAAGTTTCCAAGGAACTCCTGCAACTCCTTCTCTTCACGCGCCTTCTTGTACTCCTCAGAAGCTTGGCGATGCTCGGCCGATAACTCCTCCAGATTGGGCTTGATGATGTTATCGGCGTCAACTTCCGAGGGATTGGGAAGATTGGACATGATGGATGATGATGATGGATCAAGGGTCCCCAGCGGAGTCGCCAAAAAGTGTGTTGACACACGAACGCGTCACGCGTACCCTCGACGCCGGGGGTGATGCACCGCAGCTCACGTCGAAGGAGGCCCGTCCGGAAGCGCGGTACGCAAGCAATCCGGCGGGCGCTTTTGAAACCTGACGCACCGCTTCTCCAGGATGGAACCTATCAGGAATCACGGATGGACGATGGGCTGCCCTAGGTCGATTCGCTCGCCCCTAGGGCCTCGAGGTTCGCCGTCCTGCAACAAGAAGAACGAACGAAGAACGAGAAGAAAGATACAAGGGAGAGGGATAAAAGTAGGGTAAAAAGATGTAGATGCGTTTGTTCTATTGTGTGTGTTTCAATCGGCCATCACCTCTTCTATTTAAGAGGGGGTTGGACTTCCCGTACAAGACACGGACCCAAATTTCCGTCCAAAGGGTCAAAAATACTAGCCAAACTCGGACTCTTCAAAATCTGTCCAAATCTGCGTGAACGGCAAGCGGTAGTACCGCTTCTTGGCACGGTAGTACCGCCCAAGCGGTACTTCCGGGTATTAGTACCGCGCCACTTCCGCGCGGGTGTCCAGAAGTGTTTTTTAAGCTGTAGTAGGGCGGTAGTAGAAGCGCGGTAGTACCGCTCGAGCGGTACTACCGCTTATGGGAGCGGTACTACCGCCCTCTGCTATAGCAGCATCTTATAACGGCTGTAACTTTTGCATACGATCTCGGATTGAGACGATTTTTATATAAAAATCGACCGATTCGACGAGACGAAGACAATCCGTGTAGATCATTTTCTCATATGAGGTCGTCTTGGGGGATTAATCAGCCGAATAGTATTCTGGATACAAAATCTCAGTACTTCGAACACAACTTCGGCCTTAGAGATGAGATCGGATGGCTATGGCCCAAACATCAAAGTTTCTCCTTTCGACAATACGGAACTTCCTCACTTTGAGCACTTTTCCATTTGAGGCCTTCTTAATTATGTTTTTGACCATGCCAAAATCTGGTGTCAACAGAGTTCAAGGGCTTGACAACCCTCTTCCCGCGTTGGGTGCAAGTGTTTGGTTTTGTATGTGTAAGTGTTGTTGAAAGGAGTTTGCTTGGTTCTCCTATTGGTTCGATAACCTTGCTTCTCACTGAGGGAAATACTTATCTCTACTGTGATGCAAATCCTCTCCTCTTCGGGGAAAATCCCAACGCATCTCACAAGTAGCACGGCGCGGCGTTCGTATGCATCCATGGCGTAATTAATATTTTGTGCAGTTCATCAACCTGTAAATTGGTGAATTGTTTGTAAATTAGTGAACGTATGAACTAAAGTCAACTATTCCATTGCAAAATTAGGCATTTTGTGGTGAAATTAGCCAAATGCTTGTGTCATATGTTTGTGGGCGTGTGGAAATTTAGGATGAATTTCATGTCCGCGTCTGAAAATGTGGATGAACCATGTGCCATGAACCAGAATGCAGGACACAAAAATTTCCATCTTCATTAGCAGTAAACCGCCTTGAGAAATCTCAGAAAAAGCTACCCGCCTTGAGTGATGCAAAAATTCGTGGTTTAGCGGCATTTCGTTACAGGGTACACACTTATTATGTTTGGACTGTGTGCGATGTTGGTTGCTCCTGCCCCGCTTCAATGCCTTTACCCAAATTTAAGTGGGAGCTGCATTTCAGCCGACGCCCTCCCTCGTCCACCAATGACCTTATAGTAAAATTTCAGTTGCGCAGGCATTTGACCCGTCGCCATCCCTCATCTACCACCATCTCTATGCACCGTTACTAAATTTTCCAGTAGTCGCGGCATATCCGCAAACACTACCCCGCCCCCCTCAACAGTCCACACAGACCGCCCCCCCACCCTTCTCCCCCGCTCGAAGCCTAGCTCACAGCCGCCACCGCCCTCCACCACCAACCTCAGCCAGTCTGCCTGTGCCTCCCATCTACATAAGTTCAGGTTACCCACCGATCCACATACACCCTCGCCGCCTTGAGTTTTTAGATGAGGCCCTGACGTGGCTTGAGGCTACGTCGGTATTTCCCCAAATAGGAAGGGATGATGCAGCACAACGATGATAAGTATTTCCCTCAGTTATGAAACCAAGGTTATCGAACCAGTAGGAGGATCACCACCACCCAATAAGCAGCACCTGCACACAAATAACAAATACTTGCAACCCGACGCGAAAGAGAGGTTGTCAATCTCTCTACGGTAAAAAGATAGATTAGGCAGTGATAGATAGGAGAGATAGATCTCTCAAGAACACAAAATAAAAAGGGCAAATAAAAAGTGCAGCAATATATTTTTGGGTTTTTGGTTTTGTAGATCTGTAAACAAAGAGGCAAAAAGATAGATCGGAAAGCAATATGTTGGAAAAGTAGACCCGGGGGCCGTAGGATTCACTAGTGGCTTCTCTCATGAGTATAGCGCACGGTGGGTGAACAAATTACTGTTCGGCAGTTGATAGAAGATCAAATAATCATGACGATATCCAAGGCGATGATCATTATATAGGCATCACGTCCAAGATAAGTAGACCGACTCCTGCCTGCATCTACCACCATTACTTCACACATCGACCGCTATCCAGCATGCATCTAGTGTATTAAATTCATGGAAAAATGGAGTAATGCAATAAGAACGATGACATGATGTAGACAAGATCTATTCATGTAGGAATAGACCCTATCTTGTTATCCTTAATGGCAACGATACATGCGTGCCTTGCTGCCCCTTCTGTCACTGGGAAAGGACACCGCAAGATCGAACCCATCACAAAGCACCTCTTCCCATGGAAAGAAAAATCGATCTAACTAAACCAAAGATTCGAAGAAGAAATACGAGGCTATAAGTAATCATGCATATAAGAGATCAAAGAAGACTCAAATAATATTCATGGATAGAAACTGATCATGAACTCAAAATTCATCGGATCCCAACAAACACACCGCAAAAGTTTACATCAAATAGATCTCCAAGAGACCATTGTATTGAGAATCATAAGAGAGAGAGAGAGAGGAATCCATCTAGCTACTACCTATGGACCCATAGGTCTATGGTGGACTACTCACGCATCATCGGAGGGGTACCTATGAAGAAGATGAACCCCTCCGTGATGGTGTTTAGATTGGACCTCGAGGTTCTGGAACTTGGGGCGGCTAGAATTGTTTTTCGTCGACTCCCCTAGGGTTTTATGAATATTTGGGAATTTATAGGCATCAGAGGCGGTGGAGGGGGGCCCCGTGGAGGGCACAACCCATCAGGGCGCGCCGGGGGCCCCCTGGCGCGCCTGGTGGGTTGTGCTCTCCACAGCCCACCTTCCTGGCTCTTCTTTGGCCCATTGGGTGTATTCTGGTCCAGAAAAAATCTCCAAAAAGTTTCGTCATGATTGGACTCCGTTTGGTACTGATATTCTGCGAAGTAAAAAAAAGCAAAAACAGCAACTGGCACTTTGGCACTATGTCAATAGGTTAGTCCCAAAAAATGATATAAAGTTGTTATAAAATGATTGTAAAACATCCAAGAATGATAATATAACAGCATGGAACAAGCAAAAATTATAGATACGTTGGAGACGTATCAGCATCCCCAAGCTTAATTTGTTTATTTATTGGGTTTCCTCCCAACAAGCGCTATCGTTTTACGCCCCTAGCTAGGCATAACACATAGTTTCAAGTATTGTCATCTTTGGTTTTCAACTCTTCAACCACACAACTAGATTTCTTCAAGGATTTAGCATGCATATTCTCGATGACAACACTCCTAGGAAGAAAACCAAAAAATTCATTCTTGTAAATAGGGTCTCTTATGATTTCAACAAAGTCGGGATGAATACTAATCATTTTAAGATCCCCCTTGTGACTACTAGATGTAGCAACTTTGTTCTTAGTGACATGCGTGGTCTTACCAATTTTTACGGGAGTTTTTTCAATAGTTTTGATAGAAGAAAAAGCCGAACCCAATTTACTAAAAATCTCTTCCAACTTATCAATCCGGTAAGGACTCTCTTCTCTCCTCTCATTAACTATGGTTTCTTTTTTCCTTTAGCAATTTAAAAGCATCTCCCGCCTTAGACCCAATTTTATTAGCAAGATTATACATTTTCTTATCCAAACTTTCAAGATGTTCTTGGGTAATCATCTTCTTTTCAATAGCATCTAATCTCTCCATAACATGTTCGAGAGTTAAAGTTGTTTCATTGATCATAAGAGGTGGTGATCCCACTAAACGTCCCATAGCATTAAAAGCATCCAAATATGGACACATCAAGAAATTCCCACCGGTAATCGTATCAAGGACGAATCTATACCAAGTGGTGATGCCCACACAAAAACTGCGAAGAAGAACAACGGTAGATTGCTTATGGATAGATCTATTATGAGCATTGCAAATCCTATACCAAGCATCTTTTAGGTTCTCCCCTCCCCTTTGCTTAAAATTAAGAACCTCATTATCGGGAGTACACGCAATAAAGGAAGAACTAGCCATAATGACTAGCCAACAGATCTGACGAGGAAAACGAGAGGCAAATGGCAAATAATGTTATTGCAAGGAGATGAGATTTGTTATTAGGAACCTGGTAGATGATGATGGAGTCTCCTCGGCGCCTGAGATTGGCACGTAGAAGAGACCGCTTCCTCCCCGGCAACGACGCCAGAAATTCCTTTGACGTGGCTTGAGACTGCGTCGGTATTTCCCCAGAGAGAAAGGGAAGATGCAGCACAACGACGGTAAGTATTTCACTCAGTTATGAAACCAAGGTTATCGAACCAGTAGGAGGATCACCACCACCCAATAAGCAGCACCTACACACAAATAACAAATACTTGCAACCCGACGCGAAAGAGAGGTTGTCAATGTCTCTACGGTAAAAAAATAGATTAGGTAGTGATAGATAGGAGAGATAGATCTCTAAAGAACACAAAATAAAAAGGGCAATTAAAAAGTGCAGCAATATATTTTTGGGTTTTTGGTTTTGTAGATCTGAAAACAAAGAGGCAAAAAGATAGATCGGAAAGCAATATGTTGGAAAAGTAGATCCGAGGGCCGTAGGATTCACTAGTGGCTTCTCTCATGAGTATAGCACACGGTGGGTGAACAAATTACTGTTGGGCAATTGATGGAAGATCAAATAATCATGACGATATCCAAGGATATGATCATTATATAGGCATCACGTCCAAGATAAGTAGACCGACTCCTGCCTGCATCTACCACTATTACTCCACACATCGACCGCTATCCAGCATGCATCTAGTGTATTAAGTTCATGGAAAAACGGAGTAATCCAATAAGAACGATGACATGATGTAGACAAGATCTATTCATGTAGGAATAGACCCCATCTTGGTATCCTTAATGGCAACGATACATGCGTGCCTTGCTGTCCCTTCTGACACTGGGAAAGGACAACGCAAGATCGAGCCAATCACAAAGCACCTCTTCCCATGGCAAGAAAAATCGATCTAGTCGGCCTAACTAAACCAAAGATTCGAAGAAGAAATACGAGGCTATAAGTAATCATGCATATAAGAGATCAAAGAAGACTCAAATAATATTCATGGATAGAAACTGATCATGAACTCAAAATTCATCAGATCCCAACAAACACACCGCAAAAGTTTACATCAAATAGATCTCCAAGATACCATTGTATTGAGAATCATAAGAGAGAGAGAGGAAGTCATCTAGCTACTGCCTACGGACCCATATGTCTATGGTGGACTACTCATGCATCATCGGAGAGGCACCTATGAAGAAGATGAATCCCTCCATGATGGTGTTAGATTGGATCTCGAGGTTCTGGAACTTGCGGCGGCTGGAATTGTGTTTCGTCGACTCCCCTAGGGTTTTCTGAATATATGGGAATTTATAGGCATCAGAGGCGGTGGAGGGGGGGCCCGTGGAGGGCACAACCCATCAGGGCGCGCTGGGGGCCCCCTGGCGCGCCCTGGTGGATTGTGCTCTCCACAGCCAACCTTCCTAGCTCTTCTTTGGCCCACTGGGTGTCTTCTGGTCCAGAAAAAATCTCCAAAAAGTTTCATCGCGGTTGGACTCCGTTTGGTACTAATATTCTACGAAGTAAAAAACAAGCAAAATCAACAACTGGCACTTTGGCACTATGTCAATAGGTTAGTCCCAAAAAATGATATAAAGTTGTTATAAAATGATTGTAAAACATCCAAGAATGATAATATAACAGCATGGAACAAGCAAAAATTATAGACACCTTGGAGACGTACCAGGCCCGCAGAGTCCCTTTCCCCCAGATCCCATCCCGTACTCCAGATAGTCGCCGCCTAAGCCCGACCACATATCCTGAGGAGCCCGACGAGCGTACGGCCAAAAGGAGTTCTATCATGGCCTCTCCGCCGGACGATGGCGAGATGGCAGCCATTCGTGCCGACTGTCGATCCAGGAGGAACACCTTGCCGTGGAAGCCTGCGATAACGTTGACTACGTTGTCATGCTGAATTCTTAAACTCTATGGGCTCACATACTCCTGTATCTCAGACGAGCCAGCTACGACATCAACCTTGTCAACAGCGATGGCTTCACGCGGGCCATGTGACAGGTTAAGTGGTCCACCGGCAACACCTCTGGTTCAACCATCGTGGATCTCTTCAAAGGCCCAGCCATTGATCTCCTCCACCTCATGGTCAAGGATTTCCAATCCTTGTACGCCATCAAACCCATTTTGTCATTTCTAAAGGAAACGTTCTACGACGGTGGCTTGGGATCCCTAGCTACAAAGTCAGATCTTATTGACCAAGACCACGAGAACGGCACCCACTACGGCTGTTCCAAGGGAAACAATCCATCTGCGACATCAGGGAGCGCACCCTCGATACCACAAATTCCATGTGGAAGGAGCCCATCCATGACAAGCGAGGCAACATCATGTGAGCAAATCATACTTTTCCTAGCTAGCCCTCTTGTACCCATTGTTGTAGTAGCTTTTGCCATGCGATAACTATGTCGTGTTTAATTATTTTAGTTACGCAAAATTTTACTCCCTCCGGTCCTTTTTACTCCGCATATTAGATTTCGGTCAAGTCAAGCTTTGCAAAGTTTGACAAAATTATATTAAAAAAATATCAATATCTACAATACCAAATATATATACTATGAAACTACATTTTATAAAGAATCTAACAATATTGATTTGACATTGTGAATGTTGATAATTTTTTCTATAAGTTTGGTCAAAAAGGATACTTTGACTTCGGACAAAACTTATATGAAAACTAAAAAGGACCGGAGGGAGTATAGTTCAATAGGGCTATCTGATGTTTAAGTATGAATTGACCAGTTCAATTTCACGAATGGCTATATTTGGTTTTTGATACTTATGATCTGCGTTGGGTTTTCCATGAAGAGGAACGGGTAATTGCAGCACAATACGGGTAAGTACTTCCCTCGGTTATGAAACCAAGGTTTATCGAACCAATAGGAATATCAATCCACAACCGTCTTCAGCGGCTGCACACAAAAGAGCAAACAACTTGCACCCAACGCGGGCAAGAGGGTTGTCAATCCCCTTGATCTCGTTATTTGCAAGAAAGTGAAGTGTGTAGATAATAGTAGATAATTGTAAATTGCAAAATAAAATAAAAGCAAATAAATGGCAGCAAGGTAATGATAGGATTTGTAACAATATAAGTGAATAGACCCGGGGGCCATAGTTTTCCCTAGCGGCATCTCTCATGTAGGCAACATACAATGGGTAAACAAATTACTGTTGGGCAATTGATAGAAAAGCGCATAGTTATGCGATATTCGCGGCAATGATCATGTATATATAGGCATCACATCCATAAGCAAATAGGCTGACTCCTACCTGCACCTATTACTATTACTCCACTTCAAGAGCGCTTCTATGCTTGCCTCTCTACGTATTAAGTTCATGACTAACAGAGTAATGCTTGGAGAACGATGACATGATGTAGACAAAGAGAATTCAATTAATATGAACTAACCCCATCATCTTATCCTTAGTGGAAACAACAAAAAGACGTATCTTGTCCCCTTCTATCACTGGGATATAGAAACCCATCAGGTTGAACCCACTACAACGCATCCCTCTCACTGAAGAAATATCAATCTAGTTGGCCAAAGCATTTCAATAGATCGAAGAGATTTACGAAGCTATAATGATCATGCAAATAAGAATCTTAATATTCAGGTTTGACTCAAATACTTTTCATGAATAATCTGAAACATAAACCCACAATTCATCAGATCCCAACAAACACACCATACAAAAGAATTACACCGGATAGATCAAAGCGAAGATGCGATGATATATGTATTGAAGACCAAAAGTGTAGGGTCCAAAGTATGTCTAGAGGGGGGGGTGATTAGACTACTTGACCAAAATAAAAATCTAGCCTTTCCCCAATTTTAGTTGTTGGCCAATTTTAACAATTGTAGCAAGTCAAGTACACCCTACACATGCAAGTCTAAGAGTATAGCAGCGGAAAGTAAAGACATGAACATGAACGTAAAGGTAGGGAGAGGAGATTCAAACGCAATTGATGACACCGAGATTTTTCCCGTGGTTCCGATAGGAGGTGCTATCATACGTCCACGCTGATGGAGACTTCAACCCATGGAGGGTAGCGGTCGCGAGAGTCCACGGAGGGCTTGATACGTCTCAAACCTATCGACAATTTATGAAGTATTCATGCCATGATTGCCTATGTTTACAATACTTTTATATGGTTTTGATGCACTTTATATGATTTATTTAGAACTAACCTGGACTGACGTTGTTTTCAGCAGAATTACCGTGGTGTTATTTTTGTGCACAAAATGAAAGTTCTCAGAATCGCCCGAAACTTTTTGGTGATTTTTTCTGGAGGAAATAAGCCATATTGGAGCGAAGAACCACCGGAGGGGAGCCACCTGTGGGCCACAAGCCATCAGGGCACGCCCCCCTAGGCCACGCCCTGATATGTGGTGGGGCCCACGTGGTTCCATTGCGCGCGATTCCAACGCTGAAAAATCCTATAAATCCCAGAAACCCCAGAAATAAAGAGAGACTCTCCGCTCCGCCACCGCAACTCTCTGTATCAATGAAAAACCAATCTAGAGACATTCCAGTACCCTGCCGGAGAGGGGAAACCATCACCGGTGGCCATCTTCATCATCCCGGCGGAGGCCATGACGAGGAGGGAGTAGTTCACCCTCGAGGCTGAGAGTATGTACGAGTAGCTATCTATTAAATCTCTCTCTCTCTCTCTCTCCTGTTCTTGAGATGGCACAATCTTGATGTATCACGGGCTTTGTTAATATAGTCGGATCATACGATGTTATTCCTTTGCTACCATGTTGTGATGAATTGAATCTTTCCCTTTGAGATCTTGTTATGTTGGATTGAATATTTTGGTTTGAGAACACTTGATGTACGTCTTGCGTGGGATACCCATAGTGACATTGGGATATTCTATTGATTCACTTGATATATGTTGAGGCATCAACTTGCGGATTCCAGTGACCTTGGGGATCTAAGCATAGGGGTTGATTGCACGTTTTCATACCACGTTCTCCGATAGAAATCATGGGGTGCTCCTTGAAGTTCTTTGTGTTGGATTGAATATGATAGATCTGAAATTGTTTGATGCATGTCGCATAATTTACCCACGGATACTTGAGGTGACATTGGAGTATCTAGGTGACATTAGGGTGGATTGATATGTATCATTGGTGTTATTCTAGTACAAACTCTAGGGCTGTTTGTGACACTTATAGGAATATCTCAAATGATTAATCGGAAAGAATAACTTTGAGGTGGTTCTACTACCTACACCAATTTCATCTTATTGTTCTCTTCTAGATAGGAACTTTGGAGTGATTCTTTGTTGCACGTTGAGGGATGATCATATGATTCAACTATGTTAGCATTGTTGGGAGATTGCACTAGCGAAAGTATGAACCGTAGGCCTTATTTCTAAGCATTGATACAACGTTTTGCTCGTTGTTTTACACTTGTTACCTTTCTGTTTTTATATTTTCATATTACAAAAACCTATATCTACCATCCATATTCCACTTGTATCACCACCTCTTCGCCGAACTAGTGCACCTATACAATTTTTGATTATATTGGGTGTGTTGGGGACACAAGAGATTTCTTGTATTTGATTGCAGGGTTGTTAGAGAGAGACCATCTTCATCCTACACCTACCACGGATTGATAAACCTTAGGTCATCCACTTCAGGGAAAATTGCTACTGTCCTACAAAACTTTGTGCTTGGAGGCCCAACAAAGTCTACAAGAATAAAGTTGCGTAGTAGACATCAAGCCCTTTTCTGGCGCCGTTGCCGGGGAGGTGAGTGCTTGAAGGTATATCTTTAGATCTTGCAATTAAATCTTTTAGTTTCTTGTTTTTCACTAGTTTAGTTTAATAAAATAAAACTACAAAAAAGGAATTTAGATTGCCTCAATTGTTTCGTCTTTTTAATGTCTTTCGTGAAAATAAGGATTCGGAAAATTCTGCTCAATTAGTAGAGGAAGAATTTATGAAAATACTTAATGAGAATTCCTTGAATGGTGAGCATGATAGTAATATTGCTAGTATGAATTCTCTGAATATCCATGATGCTAATGATATGCAAAGCCACAAGCTTGGGGATGCTATGTTTGATGAAGATGATATTTTTAGTCCCCCAAGTTTTGTTGAGCAAATTATAACTATGAAACTTGTCATCATGATTTTAATTTTCAATTTGGTTATGTCAATCATGTATCTCATGATAGTTATTTTGTTGAGTTTGCTCCCACTACAATGAATGAGAAGGAAATTGCTTATGTGGAAAGTAATAAATTTTCTATGCTTGTAGATCATGAAAAGGATTCTGTATGTGATATTTATATTGTTGAATTCCTTCATGATGCTACTTAAAATTATTCTGAGGGAGGAACTTATGCTTGTAGGAATTGCAATAATATCAAGTTTCCTCTCTATATGTTCAAAGTTTTGAAGTTATGCTTCTTTTGCCTTCCTATGCTAGTTGATTCTTGCTCCCATAAATTGTTTGCTCACAAAATCCCTATGCATAAGAAGTGGGTTAGACTTAAATGTGCTTTCCATGTGATCCATGATGCTCTTTTGCATGCTTCAAACTATTCCTATGTGAGCATCATTGAAATCACCATGTGTCGGCGTTCTGGGAACGGGGGTACCCAGACCTGCCTGCCTGCGGCCCGGGACATGGCCCACCTCACGAGCCAAGCATGGCCCAGCGCAGCCCCACTTGAGACAAGGCCCTCGCGAGGACCCGAGCTCGGGAGGGAGGCGGCACCAAGACCAGCAAGGACGGGCCTCCTCAGGCCCCCTCCGGAGCAGCGGAGATCTCTATGCAG
This sequence comes from Elymus sibiricus, assembly GCA_039707655.1. Classification (NCBI taxonomy): domain Eukaryota; kingdom Viridiplantae; phylum Streptophyta; class Magnoliopsida; order Poales; family Poaceae; genus Elymus; species Elymus sibiricus. The sequence goes on from CM077663.1 coordinate 86,651,746, forward strand.
AACCTGGCCTTGGGAGTCAAGGATGATGCAAGGAAGGACAGGCGGGCGCCAGCGCGCCAGGGGGTGCAGTTTCCCCTTTGGTGCAAAGGGAGCAAGGACGTACGCGGGTTCCCAAAGCGCCCCCAAAGGTATCCATTCCGGTGCAACAAGACCACGACCACGAGCCCAGCAGGACGGGTGTCATCGCCGAGCCCACCTCTGCATCATCGACAACTACTTTGCAGGCGAAGACCACCTTTGGACAGGGCGGGGATGTACTCTTGTCCCCCTTCGAATTTGGCTGTTGTGGGATCCCTTCCCGCCATTGCGATAAGGGAAGAGGACCAGGGCCACGGCTATATATAGAGGCTAGGTAGCACAGTAGAAAGGGGGAACGAAGAGGGGAGAAGGGAAAAGAAACAACAGACAAGGCAGAGAGCCAAGAACACCACTCGAGCTCCCTCACGAGGCTCCTCACCACTGTACTAATTCATCCACCACACCTCCTCGTGAGGCAATCCACCAAAGAAGGAGTAGGGTATTACGCTTCACAGCGGCCCGAACCTGGGTAAATCACCGTGTGCATCTTCTTCCTCGCCATCGTGCGAGTTCATCATCCTAACCATCATGTAGTGAGCTAGGTAGGGCGAGGCTGCAGGAGATCTTCGCACATGCCCCTGTGTTCGAACCTTGAGGGTTTTGCGGAGCCCGAAATCCGACATTTGGCGCGCCAGGTAGGGGCGTGTCGGAACCCACGCGCAAGCCTCGCCTCGCCTCCGCTCGCCGCACTCATGGAAAAAGGACGTCGAGCCCGTGTTGAGCGGCGGGCTGCCCGCGTGGCGCGGGCGGCGCCGACGGGCCTCGGTACCCCGCATCGTCCGGCCTCCCCGTCGGTAGGCGCCATCACCGGCCGGGCCCTCAACAGGCGCCGGGGGCTGCCGCCTTCACCAACCGCACGGCACGCCCTTGCCGCCCCGGCCCTTCCCCGCATCCGGGCCGCGCCGTCGCCCTTCCGAGTCTGCCACGACCCGACGCATAGACATGTCATGCTCCTCGTGGCGCATGAGCTACAGCGCCACCGCAACGACTGGGCCAGGCATGCCCCCTGGCGTGTCACCACCACCGGCGGGACCCAGGCGTGTCTTAGCGGGGCTCGTGCCCGTGAACTCGCTCATCGACTGGCGCAGCGCCTGGGTCGCACGGGCGCGCTCGGGACGTCTGCTACGTCCCGCGCTCGCTGGGGGCCTGGCCCGAGTCGCCGAGGACGCAGGAGCTGGCCGCAAGCGCTGGCAGAGACCGGTGGGGAGTGCTGGCCACGCGAGAGGGGCTTTGCCTCGCGCCCCTCAGTACGCCCACCGGGACCAGGGAGGAGGACCAGAGGCTCGACTACGCCGGTGCCCGGGGGCTCGAGCAACTCTACGACGACCATGTTGACGAGCGCTCGGGGCGCGAAGGGAGCAATGCCGGCTACCACGGCGACAGGAGGCACATGCACGTCCTCGCGAGAGGCTCTCGTCCGGGCTGGGATGCACAGCCTCGCGAGGGCCGCTTACGGGGTTGGCCTCGGGAGGATGCCTGGCGTAGGCACCTTCGCGAGGCGTGCCCGCTGGTAGGGAGCTGCCTTGAGCAGGCATCTGGGTCTGGGGACCGGGGGTCACTTGCCTGGGAACGGAGGGTGGAACACACGCCCATGTCCTCGGGTCGGATGGCCCCAGCTTGGAGACGGAGGGTGGAACACACGCCCATGTCTTCAGGCCAGATGATCCCAACCTAGAGACGGAGAGTGGAACACACGCCCATGTCTCTGGGGCGCGCGACGCCCTCTTGGAGACGGAGGGTGGAACATACGCCCATGTCTCCGGGACGGGTTTCGTTCGATCACCAGCAGGCGATCGCATACTCGCCCATGTCCCCAGGCCCAGCTCGCCCAGCCTGGGGGCAGGGTCTCGATTACTTGCGTGAGCACCCCGGGCGCCCCAGTGAGGTGCGCTGGGGCACCACCCAAGGTGCCGACCTCGCGCGCAACGGAAGGGCCCCGCCGGGCCCGACCCGCGGCGCAATGGGCTGCACCATCACCACGATGACGGCACCCAGCCACGGGCCCTGGGGCGCCCAAGGCCCTCTCCCGGGGCGGGCCTACCCATCTGAGAGCGCGAGGGGCTCCCCCTACGCTCGAGGGCCCGCACAGGGCCGACCCTACTTCGCCACGCCAAGCCTGGGGGCTGTGAGTGGGCTTCATGTCCGCGGGGCATGGAGCTCCCTGTACAGCCCCAGGACCAACCCGTGACACTCTCACGTAATAATGAGTGGGATGTATATGCCCGGAGCCCCCCGAGGACGCGGAGGGGTTCCATCCCACGCCCAAGTGGAAGCCCCACGCTCCGCGCTGGCGGACAACACTGCCCACCAATGGCTATGCCCACGCAACGTGGATGCCCTACGCTCCGCGCTAGGGGAAGACGAAGGCGAAGACTAGCCTAGGTGCCGGACGCGGCCGTTGCTTGGTTCTTTTTGGTGTTCGAATTGCCACTTTTTGGAATGAAGTTTGAGAATTTCGAAACTCTATTTTTAAAATGAAAAAGGGGCGGGGACTTTTCTCTCATCGTTCTTTCCTTTTTTTCCGGTCTTGGAGTCTCTTTCTCTAAATTGGTGTTTCGCAAGGGCCCGTGCACTACGGCCCTCCCCGAGGCGCCTCGAAGCTGGATAGCAAGGCCCTGTCGCCTCAGGGACTTGCATCTTTTGGCGGTCGATCCCCACTCGGGGGCTCCTGAGCAGCGCGCCTCAGGAGCCTTACCGCTCATATAGCCACTCGCCCCTCGATGTCGTCCTGGTGATCCGGTCGGCATCGAGGGTGTCGAGGCCTCACCTCGTAGTTGCGTCCTGGTTATCCGGACGTACATTACGGTGGTCGAGGAATGTGTGGGACTGGGACCGACCGACGTAGAGCTGCTTGAGCGTCAAAGGGGCTCCTGAGCAACGCGCCTCAGGAACCTTACCGGTCATATAGCTACTCATCCCTTGATGTCGTCCAGGCGATCCGGTCGGCATCAAGGGTGTCGAGGCCTCACCTCGTAGTTGCGTCCTGGTGACCCGGACGTACATTACGGTGGTCGAGGAATGTGCGGGACTGGGGCCTGCAGACATAGAGTGCTGAAAGGGCTCCCAACCTGTCGCACTCGTAAGAAGAAGAAGTCCCCAGGACGTCCGGACTCCCCGAACGCCATAGCCAAACCTCCCCGACGAAAAGCCTACCGCGAGCATGTCAAGCTAAGTACCCTGACCGCGATCAGCAGAATGTTTCAATTAACAATGACACAAAAACCAGGACGCACGAGAAGGGTACTAACAAGGGCGCAAACGCCAAAGCTCATTACACGCCCACAGGGCCCACCTTGGTTCTTTGATTACAGGAAAGGAAGAAGAGGAGGAGAAAGAAAGTAAGGAAGCCCCCTCGGGGGCTCCCGCTCCGGGTGCCCTGGCGTCAGCGCACGAGCACTCAGTCGGAGTCCTCTTCTTCCTTGACGGGCCCGTAGGGGCGCGCTGGCGTGGCCGCTTCTGGAGCAGAGGAGCGACGCCGCGGCGGCTGGTTACCCCCCGAGGTCCGAGCACACCAGCGTGGTGGTCTGCCATAGCTGCTGTCGCTCGGGCTCTCCTCAGAGGGGGTGTCGCTGCTGTTGGAGACGGGGCGCCCATCGTGAAGGGCAAGCTCATCTCCAAGATCGCCGCGGCCGTCGTCTTCCGGGCAGCACCCCAGGCGCTCGCCCTCTCCCCCGAAGATCTTGACGAAGAGCGTCACCACCCCGTCGTACTTGAAGTGAAGAGTGCGCCACCCCACCAAGCCACGGGCGCGGGCAAACGTCTGCCACCCGCGGTTCAGGTACACGTAACCCCCGGGAGTCACCTCGACCTCCACCCACGAAGCCGCGCTGCAACAGCCGTCGGCCTTCAGCCATAGGCCAGCAGCCCCCCCGGCCGGCATCGCCTCCACGAAGAAGCACGGGAGTTGAAGCCAAGCGGTCTCCGGCCTCTCCGCCCACACCACAAACTCCTGGGCCGTGTCGGCTGAATGGAGCCGCGGGCGCGGCGGTCAGGTGGCCACCGCCAGCCTCCCACCACGGGCGCCACCACGTCGACTACTGCGGCCGCCTGCGCTGGAGGAGCCCCCCCCCCCGCGGTTGTCGATGGTAACCCCGGGCCATGTTGGAGCACGCCCGCGCCCCCGGGGAACCCCCACCGGTGTCGCAGCCTACTTCCGGGGACGACCGCGGCCCCTCCTGGGCGGCGGTGAGGTGGGGCTCTCCTCGGAGGCCTTCCCCTTTTCGGCGGCGGAGAACTTCCTCATTGAAGCCATGACCGGGAGAGCGGCGGCTTGGAGATTAGGAGGCGAAGGAGATGAAGATGAGCTGAGGGTTTCTTCTCGCCCTCACCCACTTATATACGGCTGAGGGCCAACCGGTGCCCCCTCGCATCCCGGGCAATAATGGCACCGCTGCGCGTCCCGACCCTTGTCAGCCGGAGCATCGTGGGGAGTTCGGGCATTGGGCGCACCTCGGGCGCCGCGGGGCAGGCCCGGGTGGCGTGCGGCTATCCTCTACGTCAATTCGTCAGCTCCCAAAGGGTCACATCCGCGTGGCCCAAAAGGACAAGGCCAAGGGAGCAATCGCGTTCAAGAGAAGGTAATGATGGCCAACGCAGTGTGTAGGTGTCGCGTCAGTTTGACTTGGGAGGTCCCTAACGACCTCGGGAGTGGAGAAGGCAGTCACTGGGCGCGCGACGCGTGTCGAGCCTGGGCCGCAGGGTTTTGGGCCCGCGGCGCTTCGGGCCGTCCCCAACGGCTTTGCCCAGAGGCTAGCTCGAGCGCGCCTTGGGCCCGGGGGCTACTGTCGGTGTTCTGGGAATGGGGGTACCCCGACCTGCCTGCCTGCGGCCCGGGGCATGGCCCACCTCACGAGCCAAGCATGGCCCAGCGCAGCCCCACTTGAGACAAGGCCCTCGCGAGGCCCCGAGCTCGCGAGGGAGGCGGCACCAAGACCAGCAAGGACGGGCCTCCTCAGGCCCCCTCCGGAGCGGCGGAGATCTCTATGCAGAACCTGGCCTCGGGAGTCAAGGATGACGCAAGGAAGGACAGGCGGGCGCCAGCACGCCAGGCGGTGTAGCTTCCCCTTTGGTGCAAAGGGAGCAAGGACGTACGCGGGATCCCAAAGCGCCCCCCAAAGGTTTCCATTCCGGTGCAACAAGACCACGACCGCGAGCCCAGCAAGACGGGTGTCATCGCCGAGCCCACCTCTGCATCATCGACAGCTACTTTGCAGGCGAAGACCATCTTTGGACAGGGCGGGGATGTACTCCTGTCCCCCTTCGAATTTGGCCGTTGTGGGATCCCTTCCCGCCATTGCGATATGGGAAGAGGACCCGGGCCGCGGCTATATATAGGGGCTAGGTAGCACCGTAGAAAGGGAGAACGAAGAGGGGAGAAGGGAAGAGAAACAACTGAAAAGGCAGAGAGCCAAGAACACCACTCGAGCGCCCTCACCAGGCTCCTCACCACTGTACTAGTTCATCCACCACACCTCCTCGTGAGGCAATCCACCAAAGCAGGAGTAGGGTATTATGCTTCATAGCAGCCCGAACCTGGGTAAATCACTGTGTGCATCTTCTTCCTCGCCATCGTGCGAGTTCATCATTCTAACCATCGTGTAGTGAGCTAGGTAGGGCGAGGCTGCAGGGGATCTTCACACACGCCCCTGTGTTCGAACCTTAAGGGTTTTGCGGAGCCCGAAATCCGACATTTAGCGCGCCAGGTAGGGGCGTGTCGGAACCCACGGGCAAGCCTCGCCTCGCCTCCGCTCGCCGCACTCATGGCAAAAGGACGTCGAGCCCGTGCTGAGCGGTCGGCTGCCCGCGTGGCGCGGGCGGCGCCGACGGGCCTCGGTACCCCGCTTCGAACGGCCTCCCCGTCGGTAGGCGCCATCACCGGCCGGGCCCTCAACAGGCGCCGGGGGCTGCCGCCTTCACCAACCGCACGGCATGCCCTTGCCGCCCCGGCCCTTCCCCGCATCCGGGCCGCGCCTTCGCCCTTCCGAGTCTGCCACGACCCGACGCACAGACATGTCGCACTCCTCATGGCGCATGACCTACAGCGCCACCGCGCTGCGTGCGATCACCGCAACGACTGGGCCAGGCGTGCCCCCAGGCACGTCACCACCACCGGCGGGACCCAGGCGTGTCTCAGTGGGGCTCGTGCCCGTGAACTCGCTCAACCGACTGGCGCAGCACCTGGGTCGCACGGGTGCACTCGGGATGTCTGCTGTATCCCGCGCTCGCTAGGGGCCTGGCCCGAGTCACCGGGGACGCAGGAGCTGGTCGCAAGCGCCGGCAGAGACCGGTGGGGAGTGCTGGCCACGGGAGAGGGGCGTCGCCTCGCGCCCCTCAGTTCGCCCACCGGGACCAGGGAGGAGGACCAGAGGCTCGACTACGCCGGTGCCCGGGGGCTCGAGCAAATCTACGACGACCATGTTGACGAGCGCCCGGGCCACGAAGGGAGCAAGGGCCGGCTACCACGGCGACAGGAGGCGCATGCGCGACCTCGCGAGCGGCTCTCGTCCGGGCTGGGATGCACAACCTCGCGAGGGCCGCTTGCGGGGTTGGCCTCGCGAGGATTCCCGGCGTAGGCACCTTCGCGAGGCGTGCCCGCTGGTAGGGAGCTGCCTTTAGCAGGCATCTGGGTCTAGGGGCCGGGGTCACTTGCCTGGGAACGGAGGGTGGAACACACGCCCATGTCCCCGGGTCGGATGTCCCTAGCGTGGAGACGGAGGGTGGAACACACGCCTATGTCTTCAGGCCAGATGATCCCAACCTGGAGACGGAGGGTGGAACACACGCCCATGTCTCTGGGGTGCGCGACGCCCGCTTGGAGACGGAGGGTGGAACATACGCCCATGTCTCCGGGACGGGTTTCGTTCGATCACCGGCAGGCGATCGCATACTCGCCCATGTCCCCAGGCCCAGCTCGCCCAGCCTGGGGGCAGGGTCTCGAGTACTTGCATGGGGACCCCGGGCGCCCCAACGAGGCGCGCTGGGGCACCGCCCAATGTGCCGACCTTGCGCGCAACGGAAGGGCCCCGCCGGGCCCGACCCGCGGCGCAGGGGGCTGCACCATCACCACGACGACGGCACCCGGCCACGGGCCCTGGGGCGCCCAAGGCCCTCTCCCCGGGCGGGACTTCCCATCTGAGAGTGCGAGGGGCTCCCCCTACGCTCGAGGGCCCGCACGGGGCCGACCCTACTTCGCCACGCCAAGCCTGGGGGCTGTGAGTGGGCTTCATGTCCGCGGAGCATGGAGCTCCCTGTACACCCCCAGGACCAACCCGTGCCACTCTCACGTAATAATGAGTGGGATGTATACGCCCGGAGCCCCCCGAGGATGCGGAGGGGTTCCATCCCACGCCCAAGTGGAAGCCCCACGCTCCGCGCTGGCGGACAACACTACCCACCAATGGCTATGCCCATGCAACGTGGATGCCCTACGCTCCGCGGTGGGGGAAGACGAAGGTGAAGACTAGCCTAGGTGCCAGACGCGGCAGTTGCTTGCTTCTTTTTGGTGTTCGAATTGCCACTTTTTGGAATGAAGTTTGAGAATTTCGGAACTCTATTTTTAAAATGAAAAAGGGGCGGGGACTTTTCTCATCGTTCTTTCCTTTTTCCGGTCTTGGAGTCTCTTTCTCTGAATTGGTGTTTCGCAAGGGCCCGTGCACTATGGCCCTCCTCGAGGCACCTCGAAGCTGGATAGCAAGGCCCTATCGCCTCAGGGACTTGCATCTTTTGGCGGTCGATCCCCACTCAGGGGCTCCGACCACAGTGCGGCACCGCAGCATGGGGCCTCGGGAGGTCCCAGTGCCTCCTGAGGCGGCCAATCGGTAGGACGAAATGGGGGTCGCTCGAGCATCAAAGGGGGCTCCTGAGCAGCGCGCCTCAGGAGCCTTACCGGTCATATAGCCACTCGCCCCTCGATGTCGTCCTGGTGATACGGTCAGCATCGACGGTGTCGAGGCCTCACCTCGTAGTTGCATCCTGGTGATCCGGACGTACATTACGGTGGTCGAGGAATGTGCGGGACTGGGACCTACCGACGTAGAGCTGCTTGAGCGTCAAAGGGGGGTCCTGAGCAACGCGCCTCAGAAACCTTACCGGTCATATAGCCACTCACCCCTTGATGTCGTCCAGGCGATCCGGTCAGCATCAAGGGTGTCAAGGCCTCACCTTGTAGTTGCGTCCTGGTGATCCGGACGTACATTACGGTGGTCGAGGAATGTGCGGGACTGGGGCCTGCAGACACAGAGTGCCGAAAGGGCTCCCAACCTGTCTCACTCGTAAGAAGGAGAAGTCCTCAGGACGTCCAGACTCCCCAAGCGCCATAGCCAAACCTCCCCGACGAAAAGCCTACCGCGAGCATGTCAAGCTAAGTACCCTGACCGCGATCAGCAGAATGTTTCAATTAACAATGACACAAAAACCAGGACGCACGATAAGGGTACTAACAAGGGTGCAAGCGCCGAAGCTCATTACACGCCCACAGGGCCCACCTTGGTTCTTTGATTACAGGAAAGGAAGAAGAGGAGGAGAAAGAGGAGCGACGTCGCGGCGGCTGGCTGCCCCCCGAGGTCCGGGCACACTGGCGCGGTGGTGCGCCATAGTTGTTGTCGCTCGGGCTGTCCTCGGAGGGGGTGTCGCTGCTATTGGAGACGCGGCGCCCGTTGTGAAGGGCAAGCTCATCTCCAAGATCGCCGCGGCCGTCGTCTTCCGGGCAGCACCCAAGGCGCTCGCCCTCTCCCCCGAAGATCTTGACGAAGAGCATAGCCACCCCGTCCTACTTGAAGTGAAGAGTGCGCCTCCCCACCAAGCCACGGGCGCGGGCAAACGTCTGCCTCCCGCGATTCAGGTACACATAACCCCCGGGGGTCACCTCGACCTCCACCCACGAAGCCGCGCTGCAACAGCCGTCGGCCTGCAGCCATAGGCCAGCAGCCCCCCCGGCCGGCATCGCCTCCGCGAAGAAGCGCGGGAGTTGAAGCCAAGCGGTATCCGGCCTCTCCGCCCACACCACAAACTCCTGGGCCGTGTCGGCTGAATGGAGCCGCGGGTGACGAGGATATGTACTTAGGGTAGGGTGCTAGGCCCGTCCTACATACCCCACCTAAGGACACCACATTGGAGGACTACAAGACTACGAGAGAGATTCCGACTGAACTAGCCATGGCGTATGAGTCACTCAGCAGACCCCCCCCCTCCACTCGACGGTCAGCTCTCACTCGGAGGGGCCGCCAATCACTCGACCGCAGAAGACCAAGAGTCTCCCCCGAGAGGCCAACGGGCAGGCGTTACGCTCGCCGCCTTAACTGGCATTTATTGTATACGTTACCAGTAACGTCCCCCTCTTTATTACCTACAATCAAACCCCTAAATGCCAGACGTTTTATGAGGGGCAGCGCATTCTATATAAGCCACCCCTCCCCACTGTCACAAGGGTTCGCAATCCTTTGTAAACACAACGCACGTATCACTCGACAGAGTAAGCTCCCTGGAGCACCTGAGACGTAGGGCTGTTATCACTTCCGAGTGAGGCCTGAAATCATACATCTGTGTGTACACCCTCGCCGTAGCTAGGAATCTGCCCTCTCCCTTCGTACCCCTACCATCTACTGTCAGGCACGTTCCCATGACAGTTGGCGCCCACCGTGGGGCAGGCGTCTAAGCGACTTCCGGCAAGGTTGCAGTTTTTCATCTTCACCATGTCTCCCGACGGCGGTTTGATCCTGGGCTGCGAGATCCGTCTCGGTGCGTTCACCTTCATCGCCGACGACTCCGCATGGCTCCAGGAAGCCCCTCTCGACGTTGAGGCTCTCCCCGTCCGCGGGGTGACGCACTTCAGCGCGAGTTCATGCGGCATTCTCCTTCGTCAGCCGTCGACCCCGTACATGTCGGCTCCAGCGTCGTCCACTCTCCCCGCTGTTCGTCGCCGCAAGCGATCCGGTCGTTCGCGGCTCCAGCGATGAGTGAGGCACGCGGCGGCGCGCCAGGCGTCGACTCCGCAGGTCGCGGCTATCGAACCCGCCGAGCCACTTCACGGCGCGTTCGACTCGGCATCAGATTCATCCGACCTCCCTTCCGAGTGCGAGAGCTGCGATCCTGCAGCAGAAGTTTTCATGGCGGGTTCTCATCAGAGCCCACCCGGCTATGGCCGTGGCGGCCCGTCGAATGATCAGCAGCGCAGGGATGACGAGGTCCTCCAAACCCCCATCGTCGGCACGACTGCAGAAGCCCAGGCTCTGGAGGCTGCGCGTCTCGCCACCTTGGCAGAGCGCACGCGCCTCGAGGAGATGCAGAGGTCACTCGACGAGCGCACTCGACAGCGCCGCGAGCGTCAGTTGTTCCCTCCAGTCGACGACAATCGTCAGGTATACCGTACTCCAATCCAGAATGTTGCAGCGGCGGCTAGGATTGCAGATTCTATACAGTCGTCCGATTCAGAGGCCGGCAGAGGACTCGAGCAGATCCGAACCCTGCTTGGGGCGGCTCGACAGCAGAACCCCGCTGTCTCTCAGTCGCGCAACAGGATTCACAGCAAATCAGTTAGAGCAGACACAGTCCAATCGGCCCACAGTCCAGGGTCACCTCAGCGTCGCAGAGGCAGAGATTACCGCAACGATCAGTACAGAGATCAGAGGCGAGATCAGTTTGCTCCTCGGCATCACCGTGATGACCACCGTCGAGTGCCTACTCCTCCGCGGAGTGGTCCATACGTGCCCCGGCACTATGATGACAGGCGCCCGTACGGTGATGAGCGGGACCTTGGGTTTGACGCGAGATCCGTTCTCGTTCAGAACCGGGTCGACAGAGGCAGATACAATAGAGGTGGCTATGACAGAGATTTTCCGAGTGGCAGTGGTACAGCTGTTTCTGGTCCAGAGTGTTTCAGCAGAGCCATCCGATATGCTGAGATCCCCCCCAACTTCAGGTTGGCGGATGGGATTAGCAAATTCACTGGCGAGTCGAAGCCGGAAACATGGCTAGACGATTACCGAGTGGCTTTTCAGATCGGCGGAGGCAACGATAACGTGGCTATGAAGCATCTGCCCCTGATGTTGGATGGTCCGGCCCGGGCGTGGCTTAATCAGTTGGCTCCTTCTAGCATCTATTGCTGGGAGGATCTTGCCCGAGTGTTTGTCAAGACCTTCGAAGGCACCTGCAAGCGCCCTGCCGGTTTGCTCGAGTTGCAGCACTGTGTCCAGAAGCCGAATGAGACCTTGAGGGATTACATTCAGCGGTGGACCACTCTTCATCACACGGTGGAAGGTGTTTCCGAGCACCAGGCTGTTTGCGCCTTCAAGGCCGGAGTCAGATACAGAGAGCTCTATTTGAATTTTGGTCGGACAGGAGATATGTCCCTGAGCAAGATGATGGAGATTGCCACCCGATACGCCAACGGCGAGGAGGAGGATCGCCTCCGCAGTGGCAAGGGTAAAGCAGTCGACAGTAATCCCGGCGGCGGAAATTCCAGTCGGAAGCAAAAGCGTAAAGCTGACGGCTCTGTCCAGGCAGAAGTAGTCGCTCTGGCGGCGAAAGGGAAAGTGAAGCCAAAGGGGCAGTTTGTTCAGAAGAAGTCCAAGAACCAGTCGACTGATGTCCTGGATATGCCATGTCCCATTCACTCACGGAAGGATGAAGAAGGCAACTTGATCCTGTCAAAGCATACCACTCGACAGTGCCGATTGCTGATCCAAGGGTTCAAGGGAGAGCAGTCGAGTGACAAAGATTCTGAGAAAGAAGAGGACGAAGATAAAGAAGACTTTCCTGAGATCAATGCCACATTGGTGATTTTTGCCGATGTAGAAAGCAAGAGTCGATTGAAGGTCATCAACAGGGAGGTCAACATGGCTGCTCCAGCTACCCCCGAGTACCTCAAGTGGTCCCAGACAGCTATCACCTTCCATCAGTCGGACCATCCCGCTCATGTCCCTACCCCAGGTCGACAGGCGCTGGTGGTGGATCCGGTGGTAGGAGGCACTCGGCTCCGCAAAGTTCTCATGGATGGAGGAAGTGGCCTGAATATTCTGTACGCTGATACCCTCAAAGGGATGGGCATTCCGATGTCCAGGCTCAGCGAAAGCAATATGCAATTCCACGGGGTCATCCCTGGGAAGAAGGCCAAGTCACTCGGACAGATTGCGCTGGATGTGGTGTTCGGCACTGACAAGAACTTTCGCAAAGAGAAGCTGACATTTGAGGTTGTAGACTTCAAGAGTGCATATCATGCCATCCTTGGCCGTCCAGCGTATGCACGTTTCATGGCCCGCCCGTGTTACGTGTATCTCAAGCTGAAGATGCCTGGACCCAAGGGTGTGATCACAGTCACAGGCAATCGACAGAGGGCTGAGGAGTGCCTCCAACAGGGCTCTAAGATCGCCGACATGCAGATGGCTGTAGTCGAGTTAGAAGAGTACAAGAAGACGGCTGATCCCGCTGATCTGTTGCGTTCCAAGAAGCCCACCACCGAGTCAGCTTTTCAGTCGGCAGGAGACTTGAAGCAAGTGCACATTCACTCGACAGATCCTACTGCTGCTCCGACCAACATCTCAACCACACTCGGCAGCAAATAGGAAGCTGAGCTCATCCAGTTCCTCCGTGAGAACTGGGACATCTTTGCATGGAAGCTCGCTGACATGCCTGGTGTACCCAGGGGACTGGCTGAGCACCGTCTGAGAGTTGATCCGAAGGCCAAGCCTGTAAAAGAACACTTGCGCCGGTCGGCAACAGAGAAGCGGAAGGAAATCGGCGAAGAGGTGGCTCGACTCTTGGAGGCCAAGTTCATTCGCGAGGTCTACCACTCCGAGTGGCTTGCGAATGTCGTCATGGTCCCCAAGAAGGACAAGTCGCTCCGAATGTGTATAGACTTCAAGCATATCAATCGGGCCTGCCCGAAAGATCATTTCCCGCTCCCCCGCATCGACCAGATTGTGGACTCAACTGCGAGGTGCGAACGTTTGTCTTTTCTCGATGCATACTCTGGCTACCATCAGATCCGTCTGTTTGGTCCAGATGAAATAAAAACGGCCTTCATCACCCCTTTCGGGTGTTTCTGTTACATCACCATGCCTTTTGGTCTGAAGAATGCAGGCGCTACTTTCATGCGCATGATTCAGAAGTGTCTCCTCGACCAGATCAGTCGGAATGTCGAAGCCTACATGGATGATATCGTAGTCAAGTCTCGCAAAGGTTCCGACCTGCTGACTGACTTGGCAGAAACATTCGCCAACTTAAGAAGATATGACCTCAAGTTGAATCCAACCAAGTGTACTTTTGGAGCTCCGGGTGGAAAGTTACTCGGTTATCTCGTTTCCGAATGAGGAATCGACATCAACCCTGAGAAGATCAGTGCCATCGTCCGAATGAAACGCCCCGAGCGTATTCACGATATCCAGAAGCTTACTGGTTGCCTGGCAGCGCTGAGCAGATTCATTTCTCGTCTCGGAGAGAAGGCACTCCCTTTGTACCGACTGATGAAGAAATCCGATACGTTCGAGTGGAATTCAGAGGTAGAAGCAGCGTTTGTCTAGCTCAAAGCCCTGCTCTCCACCCAGCCGGTGCTTGCCGCTCCACACAGCAAAGAACCCCTGCTCCTGTACATTGCAGCCACCAATCAGGTCGTCAGTACAGTTTTTACTGTCGAGCGAGAAGAAGAGGGCAAGGCCTACAAAGTCCAGCGCCCAGTTTATTACATCTCTGAAGTGTTGACTCCTTCTAAGCAAAGGTACCCACATTACCAGAAGCTTGTCTATGGTATATATCTATCAGCGAAGAAAGTGGCGCACTATTTTCAAGATCACTCAGTCTCAGTCGTCAGTGATGCGCCTTTGAATGAAATCCTCAACAATCGAGACGCGACTGGTCGAGTGGCCAAATGGGCCATTGAACTTCTTTATTTTGATATTAAGTTTGAAGCGAAGAAAGCCATTAAATCTCAAGCACTTGCTGACTTCATGGCCGAGTGGATAGAACAGCAGCAGCCAGTCCGGATCCACTCGGAACACTGGACCATGTTCTTTGATGGCTCGAAGATGCTGAATGGTTCTGGTGCTGGTGTGGTATTGGTGTCTCCCAAGGGCGATAAACTCAGCTATGTCCTCCAGATTCACTTTGATTCCTGCAATAATGAAGCTGAGTACGAAGCACTCCTTTACGGGTTGTGTATGGCCATCTCGCTCGGCGTCCGTCGCCTGATGGTATACGGTGACTCGGATTTGGTGGTCAATCAAGTGATGAAGGAGTGGGATGTCAGAAACCCCACCATGTTCGGATATTGCAATGCAATAAGAAAGCTTGAGAAGAAGTTTGAGGGTTTGGAACTCCATCACGTTCCCCGAGTGAAGAATCAGGCAGCTGACGAACTGGCAAAAATCGGTTCCACTCGGAAGCCTGTGCCCAGCAATGTGTTCCTGGAGCATTTGCACTCTCCGTTGGTACAAGAGGACCCCTTCACCGAAGAGCCCCCGCAGCCTATAAGCGCCTCCAATCCGACTGAAGTTGATGTCCCAGCAGTCATAGATCTGGTCAGTGAGATTCTGGTGATAACTCCCGATTGGACGGTGCCCTACATCGCGTACATCCTCAGGCGAGAACTTCCAGAAGACGAAGTTGAAGCTCGACAGATTGTCCGTAGATCCAAAGCTTTCACTGTTATGAATGGGCAGCTCTATAGAGAGAGCGTAACCGGCGTGGCTCAGCGATGCATTTCTCCCGAAGAAGGTCGACTGATTCTGGAGGAAATTCACTCGGGAACTTGCGGCCATCATGCGTCCTCTCGGACGATTGTTGCCAAGGCCTACCGAGCTGGTTTCTTCTGGCCGCGCGCCAATGAGATGGCTAAGGATATTGTGCAGCACTGTGAAGGATGCCAATTCTATGCAAACTTGTCGCACAAGCCTGCGTCTGCCTTGAAGACCATCCCACTCGTCTGGCCGTTCGCTGTATGGGGATTGGATATGATCGGACCTCTCCGCACGGGCCAGAGTGGTTTCACGCACCTTCTGGTAGCAGTCGACAAGTTCACTAAATGGATTGAGGCCAAGCCTATCAGGAAGCTGAATTCTCGCACAACCATCAAATTCATGAGGGAAATAATATTCAGATACGGAGTTACCCATAGTATCATCACGGACAATGGTTCTAATTTTGATTCGGAAGAGTTCAGGGCCTTTTGCTCCTCTCAAGGCACTCGGGTGGATTACGCATCCGTTGCGCACCCCCAGTCAAACGGTCAGGCCGAGTGAGCAAATGGCCTTATTCTTCAAGGGTTGAAGCCTCGACTCATGCGCGAACTCGATCACGCAGCTGGAGCTTGGGTTACAGAATTACCGTCTGTTCTGTGGGGCTTGAGGACAACTCCAAATCGGTCAACTGATCGCGCTCCTTTCTTCATGGTGTATGGGGCTGAAGCTGTCCTGCCGAGTGATGTTCTTCACAATTCTCCTCGGGTGGACCTTTACTCGGAGGTTGAAGCTGAGCAAGCACGCCAGGATGCTGTGGATCTCCTTGAAGAAGAGCGGGAAATGGCTTTGATCCGGTCGACTGCATACCAGCAAGATCTGCGTCGCTTTCATGCAAGGCACGTCAGGAGTCGGACCTTCCATGAAGGTGACCTCGTGCTCCGAGTGGATCAGCAGCGGCCTCACAAGCTAGCCCCCGCGTGGGAAGGCCCTTTCGTCGTCACCAAGGTGCTGAACAATGGAGCCTACCACCTCTTCAATGTCAAGAAGAATGCTGACGAACCACGGGCCTGGAACGCGGATCTGCTTCGTCGGTTCTACACCTGAAGGTTGATCTGTCTGATGTAATAAGAGTAAACTGTTTTGATTATCAAGGATACGACTCCTGCAGTCTTTTGTTGATTCCGATCGCACAATTCTGAGTTCAAGAATACTCCGAGTGCGAGCGATTTTCCACTCGGGGGGCTTAGCCGCGGTTCCGCATCGCCTAAGTTTAAATCTACTCCGAGTGATGGGCGATCCTCACACTCGGGGGCTTAGCTTCGACTCCGTGTCGCCTAAGTTCAGAATCTCGTCGAGTGAATAGCATCACTCGAAAGCTTAGCCGCGGTTCCGCATTGCCTAAGTTTAAATCTACTCCGAGTGATGGGCGATCCTCACACTCGGGGGCTTAGCTGCGACTCCGTGTCGCCTAAGTTCAGAACCTCGTCGAGTGAATGGCATCACTCGAAAGCTTAGCCGCGATTCCGCATCGCCTAAGTTTAAATCTATTCCGAGTGATGGGCGATCCTCACACTCGGGGGCTTAGCTGCGACTCCGTGTCGCCTAAGTTCAGAACCTCGTCGAGTGAATAGCATCACTCGAAAGCTTAGCCGCGATTCCGCATCGCCTAAGTTTAAATCTATTCCGAGTGATGGGCAATCCTCACACTCGGGGGCTTAGCTGCGACTCCGTGTCGCCTAAGTTCAGAACCTCGTCGAGTGAATAGCATCACTCGAAAGCTTAGCCGCGGTTCCGCATCGCCTAAGTTTAAATCTACTCCGAGTGATGGGTGATCCTCACACTCGGGGGCTTAGCTGCGACTCCATGTCGCCTAAGTTCAGAACCTCGTCGAGTGAACAGCATCGCATTCACTCGAAAGCTTAGCCGCGATTCCGCATCGCCTAGGTTTAAATCTACTCCGAGTGATGGGCGATCCTCACACTCGGGGGCTTAGCTGCGACTCCATGTCGCCTAAGTTCAGAACCTCGTCGAGTGAATAGCATCACTCGAAAGCTTAGCCGCGGTTCCGCATCGCCTAAGTTTAAATCTACTCCGAGTGATGGGCGATCCTCACACTCGGGGGCTTAGCTGCGACTCCGTGTCGCCTAAGTTCAGAACCTCGTCGGGTGAATAGCATCGCATTCACTCGAGAGCTTGGCTGCGAATCCGCTTCGCCCAAGTTAAAACGCTACTCCGAGTGACGAGCGATCCTCTCACTCGGGGGCTTTGCTGCGAATCCGCTTCGCCCAAGTTAAATCGTAATCGGAGTGACGAGCGATCCTCTCACTCGGGGGCTTGGCTGAGAATCCGCTTCGCCCAAGTTAAAACGTTACTCCGAGTGATGAGCGATCCTCTCACTCAGGGGCTTGGCTGCGAATCCGCTTCGCTCAAGTTAAAACTCTACTCCGAGTGATGAACGATCCTCACACTCGGCGGCTTGGCTGCGAATCCGCTTCGCCTAAGTTATAAACGCTACTCCGAGTGATGAGCGATCCTCTCACTCGGGGGCTTGGTTGCGAATCCGCTTCGCCCAAGTTAAAACGCTACTCCGAGTGACGAGCGACCCTCTCACTCGGGGGCTTGGCTGCGAATCCGCTTCGCCCAAGTTAAAACGTTACTCCGAGTGATGAGCGATCCTCTCACTCGGGGGCTTGGCTGCGAATCCGCTTCGCTCAAGTTAAAACTCTACTCCGAGTGATGAACGATCCTCACACTCGGCGGCTTGGCTGCGAATCCGCTTCGCCTAAGTTATAAACGCTACTCCGAGTGATGAGCGATCCTCTCACTCGAGGGCTTGGTTGCGAATCCGCTTCGCCCAAGTTAAAACGCTACTCCGAGTGATGAGCGATCCTCACACTCGGGGGCTTAGCCGTGATTCCGCATCACCTAAGTTATAAACTACTCCGAGTGACGAGCAATCCTCTCACTCGGAGGCTATCTGCGAACCAGTCTTCGCCTAAGTTCTGATACTCACTCCCGAATGACGAGCGGTCCTCTCACTCGGGGGGCTTAGCTGCGAGTCAGTCCTCGCCTAAGTCCGAAATCAATCAAACAAATTTAAGACCCCTGCCGATGTCGCCGCCACTCGACAGCGGTCTCGGGGACTACACCCAGTGGGTGCACTCCGCGTGCCCCCACTGGACCAGAAACCACTCGACAAGACCTGATCTACTCGAGAGGAAATCAAGCAAAGGACTGAAAAGCAAATTCAGATAAATCCAGAGTATTCAGCATGGATAAAACTTGCCCATGCAAATGACGAAAGTACTCGGGCCCAAGACCCGAAAGAAGTTTTAACGATACACCACCACTCGGCATACCGAGGCAAATTAAAGTTTTTGATCACCAGCAAAGTTTTTACAAGCTCCAGTGGGACTTGCAGGCTCGACGAAGGTGTCCAGGTCGATCCCGTCAGCAATCCGAGTGGCCGCTTCGATGAAGGTCTCCATGAAGTCCTGGAACTGGAGCTTCTTTGTGTTGGCCACCTGAAGTGCTTTCAGTTTGTCCTCCTTGACCTCCTTGCAATGGACCCTGACGAGTGAGAGCGCTATGTCAGCTCCGCAGCGTGCAGCAGATTTCTTCCATGCCTGCACTCGACCAGGGAGCTCGTCAAGCCGAGTCATCATTGACTCGAGGTCAGCCTGAAGTGAGTCTTCCGGCCACAGCTCCTTGTCGACCTTCTCCATTGCACCTCGCAGTCGAGCGACGTACTCCCGGACGCCTGCGACTCGAGCTTCAAGCCGGAACATGTTCATAGCCACAGCATCTCCGACAGGTGACTTGGAAGGGTCCAGATTGGGCTCGACCGCCTCGGTCTCCTTCTCGAAGTCCTTGCAGAATTCTACATGAAGAAGATGGAAAGAATTAGTCATGATACTGTTCCCTGAAAATCAACGGAATTCACTCGACTGGATGAAGTTGGGATTAACGGAATTCACTCGACTGGAGAAAATTACCTTCAAGCAAAACATACATCTTCTGGACGTAATCCCCCAAATAGGTCTCCAAGCCCTTTGCTCTCTTGGTTGCCTGGTCAAGCCTTTTGCTCCAGTCAGCTCGCTCCTGCTTCAGCTTCGTGTTCTCTTCCTCAAGCTTGCTGGCCGCGGCGAGCTTCTTCTCGGCAGCTTCAGTCTTCTCCCTCGCCGTCTTCTGAGCATCGGCGAGTGATCTGTCTTTGTCCTCTAGCGCCTTCTTCATGATATCTAAAGAAATAGCATTGTTGAGTCATGCTCGGAGTCGACGGTTTTCTGCACGCACGTGTGCTCGGGTGGAGTCACTCGGTTCAAAGATAGAAGAAACAAATAATGAAGTACTCGATCAACAAAGTTTACCTCCCGAAGCCTTCAGATCAGCTTGCGTAAGCTCCAGGTCTCTCCTCGCCAGTTCCAAGTCGAGCCGAAGCTGAGTCTTCTCCTTCTCCAAGTCAGCGTATCGAGTACCGAGCTCGCAGGCCTTCTGAGATCAACGATAAAAACAATTCAGTGGACAGAAATATGGGCTTCGAGTCCAAGTTCTAAGACTCCCGCCGACTGCCCGCAGTCGACGGCAGTCTCGGGGACTACACCCAGTGGGTGCGCTCAGCGTGCCCCCACCGGAACGGTATCCACTCGGAACGGTCCGCCCGATCCGAGTGACGGCCGAACAAAAAAAAAAGATTGTCCACTCGACCAGGTCAGCCCTAGCCGAGTGCGTGACAAGCGATTACCAGTCGACAGACAGAAAACTCCCAGCGGGTGCAGAAGTCAAGTCATGATAGACGGAAAGCGACACAATCAAAAAGCGCACTTACAAGTGCACTTACTTGGACGTTCGCCCGAAGCGCTGAGCTAGCGTCGTAAGCCAGTTTGCTGGCCTCGTACGCCTCCTTGGTACGCCGCATCATATGTTCGGCCTGCATCATCGCCTCCTTAGCAGCTCCAGTCTGATCTTCTGGAACACGGTGCAGAGAGAAGATGGTCTGTGAAGGGAGCGGCGATGTAGTCGGAAGGACTGGCGCTTGCGAGGCTGGCGCTTGGGAGACAGGCGCTTGTGGCGGACTGGCGAGCTCCACGGCCATCTGGGTCGGTGCTGTAATCGGTTCAGTCGGAGACGGGGCTGCGGGGTCGGTATCCATTGGCTCTGCATGTCACCAGTCGACATATCACCTGACTGTCGAATGGTTTGAGAAGAATGTCAAATGACAATATGCCATACCTTGGCGAGAAGTAGCTGCGTCCGGCGTGTCCTTCTCCGCGCTTTCCTCTCCTCGCCCCGGCGATGTCACCAAGGTAGCGGCCCTGACGATCAAGATCCACTCGGTCAGCAAAAATATGAAGTTCAGCAACAAGTTAAGCGAAGAGCAACGATACTTACGTTGAAGCAATCGGCACGTCAACCTTGATTCTGGGGAGAGCCTTCCGGGGCTTGGTGGTGGTGACCTTGGGCTGCTTGGCAACCTTTTCAATCGGCTCTGGTGTCGACGTCCGACTGCGCTTGGAGCTCCTCGTGGTCGACCCCCCGGCCCGACCCCGGTCGAGTGTTGGGTCGTGACGCTGCTTGGAACGCCCTTCAGTATGCGGAGGAGACACGACTTCAACTTCATCGCTCCCCGACGAGTCGTCACCGTTGCCTTCGTTGTCCTCGGCGTAGCTGATGCTGTCACTGTCGCTCTTGCTCCCGCTCCTTCAAGGTTCTGACCGCCATTCGGCACGGGCGAATACATGTTCGTGAGCTCCTGCAAAAGATTCAAGTCAGTCAGCTGAAGACATATTCACTCGACAAGATACAAAAGCAATCGACAATGACACGACTCACCACATTCGGCGGGTTCGCAGCTGAGAAAGGCGATACTCTTTTGGAACCACGGGGGTTGTCTCGCGCACCAGTGATGCCGCGCAGCCATAGCGTGATGGTTTCCTCTGAGACATCTTCCGGGTGGGTACGAGTGGTATCGTCGACTCCTGAGTAATGCCACATCGGATGGTCCCGCGCCTGGAGCGGCTGGATCCGTCGACCCAGGAACACCTCCAACAGATCCAAGCCGGTCACTCCATCACGAATCAGATTCACAACACTGTTCATCAAGATCCCCACATTGGCCTTCTCTTCCTCGGCCACGGTCAGAGATGGGGGCGCAGTGGGTCGATCCAGCGTGAAGGGAGGAAGGCCGGTCGACATGTTTGGGGACGCGACGTCGTGGCAGTAGAACCAGGTCGATTGCCAGCCCCGCACCGACTCCGGAAGGGTGAGCGCTGGGAATGCACTCCCCGTCCTCTTCTGAAGACCCAAACCCCCGCATAGCTGGATGACGTTGGTCCTATTATCACTAGCGTGGGCCTTCATTACCGACTGAGAACGAATGGTAAAGATGTGCTTGAACAGACCCCAGTGGGCGGGACAACCCAAGAAACACTCACACATCATCACGAACGCAGCGAGATACGCAATTGCATTGGGAGGAAAATGATGCAACCGAGCCCCGAAGAAATTCAGAAAACCGCGGAAGAAGGGATGCGGGGGCAGAGCAAAACCTCTCTCCAAATGGGTGGTCAGGAGGACCCGCTCACCCTCGCGCGGCTCCGGATCCGCTTCCGTCCCCGGCAACCTCCACGACCCGGCAGCAACCAGGCCGTCAGCGACGAGCTTCTCCACGTCCAACGCCGTCACGGTTGGCGGCAGGAAATCGCCCTGCATCCATCCGGGTGGCACTGCGGCCCGGGCGCTCGAGGGCTTCCTCCCCTTCGTCGTCTTCTTGGGCGCCATTGTCGCAGCGGCGAGCGGATTCGATCTGAGCAGCGCGGCGGCGGAGCAGAAGAAGCGGAGGAGACGAGGGGAAAACGAGCGCACTGTCACAAATTCCCCTCCCCTCTCGTTTTTTATGTCCGTCGATCCGAGTCACTGACTCGTGGGCCCGCCAAATCCCTGTGTATCCCACTAACGGAGGAGCCGCAATATGTGGCGATAAAGGTGGCGCGAGGATCGAAGAGCCGCTTCCCCGTCGGTTGCGTCATCCCTGCTCGGCGCGCGTTCCCCGAAATTTCGAATCCCGCGAAATCCGAGCCGGACAGAGCGTCCTGTCACATCTGAAGATCCTGTTGACCATTCGGACTCGAACCTACATCTAAATTCACTCGGAAGAAATGACAAGCTGAATAGATCAAGGCAGACGTTGGAAGGCCCAGTCGTCACAGGTATCGGAAAGATCTCGAAGCTCATTCAGAATGCTGAGTTCGACAGAACCTGCGCTGCACCTTCTCCACTCGAGCCCTGATCCATTCGAGGGCTAATGACGAGGATATGTACTTAGGGTAGGGTGCTAGGCCTGTCCTACATACCCCACCTAAGGACACCACATTGGAGGACTACAAGACTACGAGAGAGATTCCGACTGAACTAGCCATGGCGTATGAGTCACTCGGAAGACCCCCCCCCTCCACTCGACGGTCAGCTCTCACTCGGAGGGGCCGCCAATCACTCGACCGCAGAAGACCAAGAGTCTCCCCCGAGAGGCCAACGGGCAGGCGTTACGCTCGCCGCCTTAACTGGCATTTATTGTATACGTTACCAGTAACGTCCCCCCCTTTATTACCGACAATAAACCCCTAAATGCCAGACATTTTATGAGGGGCAGCGCATTCTATATAAGCCACCCCTCCCCACTGGCACAAGGGTTCGCAATCCTTTGTAAACACAACGCACGTATCACTCGACAGAGTAAGCTCCGTGGAGCACCTGAGACGTAGGGCTGTTATCACTTCCGAGTGAGGCCTGAACTCATACATCTGTGTGTACACCCTCGCCGTAGCTAGGACTCTGCCCTCTCCATTCGTACCCCTACCATCTACTGTCAGGCACGTTCCCACGACAACGGGCGCGGCGGCCGGGTGGCCACCGCCAGCCTCCCACCGCGGGCGCCACCACCTCGACTACTGCGTCCGCCCACGCTGGACGGAGCCCCCCCGCGGTTATCGATGGTAACCCCGGGCCGCGTTGGAGCACGCCCGCACCCCCAGGGAACCCCCACCGGCGTCGCAGCCTGCTTCTGGGGACGACCGCGGCCCCTCCTGGGCGGCGGTGAGGCGGGGCTCTCCTCGGAGGCCTTCCCCTTTTCGGTGGCAGAGAACTTCCTCACTGAAGCCATGACCGGGAGAGCGGCGGCTTGGAGATTAGGAGGCGAAGGAGATGAAGATGAGCTGAGGGTTTCTTCTCGCCCTCACCCACTTATATACGGCTGAGGGCCAACCGGTGATCCCCTCGCATCCCGGGCAATAATGGCGCCGCTGCGAATCCCGGCCCTTGTCAGCCGGAGCGTCGTGGGGAGTTCGGGCATTGGGCGCTCCTCGGGCGCCGCGGGGCAGGCCCGGGTGGCGTGCGGCTCTCCTCCACGTCAATTCGTCAGCTCCCAAAGGGTCACATCCGCGTGGCCCAAAAGAAGAAGGCCAAGGGAGCAGGCGCGTTCAAGAGAAGGTAATGATGGCCAACGCAACGTGCAGACGTCACGTCAGTTTGACTTGGGAGGTCCCTAACGACCTCGGGAGTGGAGACGGCAGTCACTGGGCGTGCGACGCGTGTCGAGCCTGGCCCGCAGGCGTTTTGGGCCCGCGGCGCTTCGGGCCGTCCCCAATGGCTTTGCCCGGAGGCCAGCTCGAGCGCGCCTTGGGCCCGGGGGCTACTGTCGGCGTTCTGGGAACGGGGGTACCCAGACCTGCCTGCCTGCAGCCCGGGGTATGGCCCACCTCACGAGCCAAGCATGGCCCAGCGCGGCCCCACTTGAGACAAGGCCCTCGCGAGGACCCGAGCTCGGGAGGGAGGCGGCACCAAGACCAGCAAGGACGGGCCTCCTCAGGCCCCCTCCGGAGCGGCGGAGATCTCTCTGCAGAACCTGGCCTCTGGAGTCAAGGATGACGCAAGGAAGGACAGGCGGACGCTAGCGCGCCAGGCGGTGCAGTTTCCCCTTTGGTGCAAAGGGAGCAAGGACGTACGCGGGTTCCCAAAGTGCCCCCCAAAGGTTTCCATTCCGGTGCAACAAGACCACGACCACGAGCCCAGCAGGACGGGTGTCATCGCCGAGCCCACCTCTGCATCATCGACAGCTACTTTGCAGGCGAAGACGACCTTTGGACAGGGTGGGGATGTACTCATGTCCCCCTTCGAATTTGGCCGTTGTGGGATCCCTTCCCGCCATTGCGATAAGGGAAGAGGACCCGGGCCGCGGCTATATATAGAGGCTAGGTAGCACCGTAGAAAGGGGGAACGAAGAGGGGAGAAGGGAAGAGAAACAATTGACAAGGCAGAGAGCCAAGAACACCACTCGAGCGCCCTCACGAGGCTCCTCACCACTGTACTAGTTCATCCACCACACCTCCTCGTGAGGCAATCCACCAAAGCAGGAGTAGGGTATTACGCTTCACAGCGGCCCGAACCTGGGTAAATCACCGTGTGCATCTTCTTCCTCGCCATCGTGTGAGTTCATCATCCTAACCATTGTGTAGTGAGCTAGGTAGGGTGAGGCTGCAGGGGATCTTCGCACACGCCCCAGTGTTCGAACCTTGAGGGTTTTGCGGAGCCCGAAATCCGACACCATGCCTAGCTAAAAGGCTTTAAAGAAAAGCGCTTGTTGGGAGACAACCCAACACTTTTACTTTATTTTTTTGAGTGTTCACATGATTAAGCTACTGTATTAATCATGTTTTGTGTCTTTTATTTCAATAATCTGCCAAGTAAAGCTTTTGGGATAGTATGGATACTTGTTGATTTGATTCTGTGCAAAAACAGAAACTTTTGCCTCCAGTAAAGAATTTCTCTGGTTTTATTGGAGCGTCAAATAATTCTGTATTTTTTGCAAATTATTTATATGCAAATTGTCTAAGTTTTCCTAATTTTTTAGAATTTGTTGAGACAAGGAAGTATGGTTATACTACAGATCTTCACAGACTGTTCTGTTTTTGACAGATTCTGTTTTGCATGCATAGTTTTCTTGTTTTAGTGTTCCCATAGATTATATTCAGTGATATAAATTATGTGAACGGTATAATACAGTAGGTATTATGTGAGAACAATTATGAATCTTGTATTGACAGTACCTAAGTGAATGATCTTTATTTATTTATTATACTAACCCATCTCACGATGTTCCGTTAAGTTTTGTGTGATTGAAGTTTTCAAGTTTTGGGTGAGACACCGATATGAGAAGAATAAGGAGTGAAAAGAACCTAAGCTTGGGGATTCCCAAGGCACTCCCAAGGTAATATCCAAGGAAGACTCAAGCGCCTATGGTTGGGGATGCCCTGGAAGGCATCCCCTCTTTCGTGTTCAACACTATCGGTATATCTTACTTAGAGCTATATTTTTATTCATCACATGATATGTGTTTTGCTTGGAGTGTCATTTTATTTTGTTAGTATTTGCTTTCTGTTATTTATAATCTTGTTTTTCAATAAAAAGTTCCAAGAATTGCCTTTAGGATGCTTGAATTGCATGTTATATGTGTGCTGTGTAAAAACAGAAACTTTTGCTGTAGTGTTTGAATTTTCCTATTTTACTGGAACGTGGAATGTTTATGAAATTTTACACAGTATTTTTATATAAATTCTTTATCATGTCCTAAATTTTCATAATTTTTAGAGATACAGAAGTGCACTTTGTAAATTAATTGCTACAGACTGTCCTGCTTAGACAAATTGCTGTCATAGTTTTGTTATCTACTTCTCCTATAGTTTTCATGACTTATATTGGTAGATATAAATTGTGGAAATGATAGTATATAGTAGATAATGTTTGAAAATTATTATGCAACTTGTATTGGTAGTACATGAAGTTTTGATTTATTCTTATGTGTACTAACCTATCTCACGAGTTCTTTCCAAGTTTTGCGTGGATGAAGTTTTTGAGACCTAGGTGAAACCGGGATATGAGAGGATTGAACGAGATAAAAAAGCTCAATCTTGGGGATGCCCAAGGCACCCCAAGTAAATATTTCATGAAGTTTCAAGCATCTAAGCTTGGGGATGCTACGCATCCCACCTCTCTTCATCAAACAAATATCGGTTAGCCTATGTTGAGGCTAAATTTTATTTGTCCACATGATATATGCTATTCTTGGAGTGCTATTTTTATTTTCTTTGATGTTTGAATAAAATACTCAGATATGAAAATCTTTATTGGGAGAGAGTCCTCACATCGCTACTTTATTGTTTGACTACTCATTGATCTTCACTTCTATCTTTTGAGAGTAGTTCGAAATTTACTCTTGTGCTTCACTTATATCCTGAGAGTAAACGTTGAATGAATTGAATGTCATAAATGCGAAATTATATATGCTTCATATTCTTGTTCCATGGGGAGTAGTGACTTCACATACTATGAGTATAAGCGGTAAAATTTATTGGAAGTTAGCATAGCATTGGTCATTTAAACAATTCATGAAAGAATATTGAAAGAAGAGAGGTTTCGCATATAAATACACTATCTTGGACATCTTCTATGATTGTGAACCCCCATTAATTATTTTCAAACTTGATCAAGTAGTTGATGTTGGACAAGGAAGACAACGTAATGGTTATGTTTGTTTATATTCACGTAGCAGTTATATTGTCATGGATCCTCTAACATGTGATGCTTGTTTAGAACCTTTTGCTAGCCAAAACTTCGTACTAAGTAGAAATAATACTTGTGCA
This sequence comes from Elymus sibiricus, assembly GCA_039707655.1. Classification (NCBI taxonomy): domain Eukaryota; kingdom Viridiplantae; phylum Streptophyta; class Magnoliopsida; order Poales; family Poaceae; genus Elymus; species Elymus sibiricus. Next base: position 86,678,183 of record CM077663.1, read on the forward strand.
TCCAAATCCTTGAGCCAAGTTTCTTCCATGAGAGTCCACCATACCTACCTATATATGGTATTTCACTGCCATTCCAAGTAAATTTGTATGTGCCACCTCTAAACATTCAAATAAACATCTGGTTTGTGTGCTCGTACCGCTCGTGGAGCGACAGGGCGGTCATTATCTTCCATGCTAAGCGGGTTATTCTCAAGATAAGTGTTTATTCACTTGTCATTGCATGAGAGAGGCCGGTAAAAAGGATGCCTAGTCCTTCATAATACAAAAATAAATAAACAAGAAATCCCCCTAGAAAGTTGATTGTTTGGATGGTACCCGTGGATTCGGCTAGCCATGGAATGTGTTTGAATGGTGGAGGGGGAGTAAAATTTCAATTCTGTTTAGGAACCGCCAATAATGTGTTTAGCATGGAAGTTATTGAAAACTCTATTGTGACATTGACAAGAAAAGTATACCACTCAAAATTACATATTCATCTCTACTTTAAAACAATGAGCTCTGGCACCTCTCCAAATCCCTGCTTCCCCCTGCGAAGGGCCTATCTTTTACTTTTCATGTTGAGTCAACTTCTTATTCCAATCTATTAATTCTTTAGTTGTAAAGCATCATGTGATGGGGAAAGATCCAGACACATATATCCAGTTGAATATAGGTGACCATGATTCATTATTTGTTGACATTATCCCCGAGATAAATAAGTTGGGAGGCGAAACATTAAGCCCCTATCTTCCTATGTGTTTGACTGAAACTATTTGTTCTAAAAATATGCTTTGAGTGTCAGCAATCATGGAAGACTAAATGATAGTTGAGTGTGTGGAATTTGCTAAACCAAAGCTCTTACATAGACCCTTCCTGAAAATAAGATGAATTGTTATTGTTTGATGACTGGAAACATAGTTTGCTATTTTTTAAGAAAATTTATGGTCTCTACTTTAACATGTGAATAACTTGCTACTTGATCATGAGAAGATTTATGAGAAATACTTGCTGGTTATGACGCTAGAAAAGTGGCTGAAATTATCCTTGATCAATATTATACATTATGCTAGCATTCACACTTCATAAATTATTTCTTTTATCATTTACCTACTCGAGGACGAGTAGGAATTAAGCTTGGGGATGCGGATACATCTCCAACGTATCTATAATTTATGAAGTATTCATGCCATATTCACCTATGTTTACAATACTTTTATATGATTTTGATGCACTTTATATGATTTATTTAGAACTAACCCGGACTGACGTTGTTTTCAGTAGAATTACTGTGGTGTTGTTTTTGTGCAGAAAATGAAAGTTCTCGTAATAGCCCAAAACTCTTTGATGATTTTTTTTGGAGGAAATAAGCAATATTAGAGCGAAGAACCACCGGAGGGGAGGCACCTGTGGGCCACAAGGCATCAGGGCGCCCCCCCCCCCCAGGCCGTGCCCTGTTGTGTGCTGGGGCCCACGTGGCTCCGTTGCGTGTGATTCCAACGCTGAAAAATCCTATAAATCCTAGAAACCCCAGAAATAAAGAGAGACTCTCCGTTCCGCCGCCGCAACTCACTATATCGACGAAAAACCAATCTAGAGCCTTTCCAGTACCCTGTTGGAGAGGGAAATCATCATCCGGTGGCCATCTTCATCATCCCGGCGGAGGCCATGACGAGGAGGGGGTAGTTCACCCTCGGGGCTGAGGGTATGTACCAGTAGCTATGTGTTTAATCTCGCTCTCTCGTGTTCTTGAGATGGCACGATCTTGATGTATCACGGGCTTTGTTAATATAGTTGGATCATATGGTGTGTTTCCCTTGTTATCTTGTTGTGATGAATTGAATCTTTCCCTTTGAGATCTCGTTATGTTGGATTGAATATTGGATTTGAGAACACTTGATATATGTCTTGCATGTGGATACCCGTGGTAACAATGGGGTGATCTATTGATTCACATGATGTATGTTTTGGTACTCAACTTGCGGATTCCCGATGTGACATTGGGGTAATCTATGCATAGGGCTTGATACACGTTCTTGTCCTACGTTCTTTGATAGAAATCTTGGGGTGCTCCTTGAAGTTCTTTGTGTTGGATTGAATATGATAGATCTGAAATTGTTTGATGCATGTCACATAATCTACCCACGGATACTTGAGGTGACATTGTAGTATCTAGGTGACATTAGGGTGGATTGATATGTGTCATTGGTGTTATTTTAGTACGAACTCTAGGGCTGTTTGTGACACTTATAGGAATATCTCAAAAGATTGATCGGAAAGAATAACTTTGAGGTGGTTGTACTACCTACGCCAATTTCATCTTATTGTTCTCTGCTAGATAGGAACTTTGGAGTGATTCTTTGTTGCACGTTGAGGGATGATCATATGATTCAACTGTGTTAGCATTGTTGGGAGATTGCACTAGTGAAAGTATGAACCCTAGGCCTTATTACCAAGCATTTATACAACGTTTTGCTCACTGTTTTACACTTGTTACCTTGCTGTTTTTATATTTTCAGATTACAAAAACCTATATCTACCTTCCATATTGCACTTGTATCACAATCTCTTCGCCGAACTAGTGCACCTATACAATTTGCCATTGTATTGGGTGTGTTGGGGACACAAGAGATTTCTTGTATTTGATTGCAGGGTTGCTTGAGAGAGACCATCTTCTTCCTACACCTCCCACGGATTGATAAACCTTAGGTCATTCACATGAGGGGAATTGCTACTGTCCTACAAAACTCTGCGCTTGGAGGCCCAACAGTGTCTACAAGAATAAAGTTGCGTAGTAGACATCAGCACTCTAGGCGCATCATGGATGAGGTCACAGGGGAGGACTGCTTCTGCCCGTACACCATAAAGAATGGTGTGTATCCTGTTGATCGATTCGGGGTGCTGCGCAGGCCCCACAGTACGGAGTCGAGCTCCTCCACCCAATGGCAGTCAGATTCTTTTAACGAATGGACTAGTCGTGGTTTGATACCACTCATAATAAGGCCATTAGCACGTTCGACTTGTCCATTGGTCTGTGGGTGATATACCGAGGCATAATCAAGCTTGATGCCTATGTTGGCGCACCAGTCCTTTACTTCCTGGGCCGTGAAATTGGATCCATTGTCCATTATTATACTGTGGGGAACACCATAACGGTGCACAACGCCGGATATAAAGTCGATGATTGGTCCGGACTTGGCTAAAGTTACTGGTTTGCTTCAATCCACTTAGTGAATTTGTCGACCATGACCACTAGATATGTCTTCTTCTTGGTCCCCCCTTTAAGTGGTCCGACCATGTGTAGCCCCCAGACTGCGAAAGGCCAGGTGATCGGTATCGTCCGAAGAGCCGTTGGGGGCATGTAGCTTTGATTTGCAAAGAGCTGACAGCCAACACAATGTTGGACAAGCGTTTGGGAATCTGTGCGAGCAGTGGGCCAAAAGAATTCGGCTCGAAAGGCCACGCTTACTAGGGCCCGAGCTATTGCGTGGTGGACACCCATGCCTGCGTGAATCTCGGCCAAGAGGTGCTTTCCTTCTTCTTCTGATATGCACCGTTGGAGGACTCTGATGGTGCTTTTCTTGTATAGTTCACCCTCATGGACCTTATAGGCCTTGGATCGCCGAATTATGCGTCTTTCCTCGGTCTGGTCATCAGGGAGTTCTTGGCGTAGAAGGTAGGCGAGGAAGGGCTCGGTCCATGGTGCGATTACCGCCATGACTTCATGGGCCAAAGGCGTTTCCTCGGGTGCCGAGCCGCCGATGATTTGTTCGTCTGGTTTGTTGACAGGAGGGTCTATCTGCTCTGGGCCATTGGCTCCAGCATCCTTGTCCTCGTCCTGCCATACCACGGAGGGCTTGATGAGCCGCTCCAAAAAGGTGTTCTTAGGGACGGGGTCACGCTTGGCACCCATGCGGGCAAGGACGTTGACAGCTTGATTGCTGTCTCTGGAGACGTGGTGGAATTCCAGTCCTTTGAACCGTGCGGAAATTTTAAGGACGACATTTCTATATGCTGCCATCTTTGGGTTTTTGGCGTCAAATTCGCCGTTGATCTGAGAGATGGCGAGGTTGTAGTCTCCCCGTACCTCGAGCCATTGTACTTCCATTGATGTTGCCATTCGAAGTTCGTGCAACAGAGCCTCGTATTTGGCCGCATTATTGGAATCCATGTAAATGATCTGCAAGACGTACCAGATGGTGTCGCCAGTGGGGGATGTAAGTACGACTCCAGCCCCCAGTCCGACGAGCGTCTTGGATCCATCGAAGTACATCGTCCAATGGGAGTATGTACTGTATTCCCTGGGGAGCTCGACCTTCGTCCATTCGGAAAGAAAATCGGCCAACACCTGAGATTTAACAGCTCAGCATGGTTTGTACGTGATTTCGAAGGGGAGGAGCTCAATGGCACATTTGGCTATGCGGCCGGTGGCATCCCTGTTGTTGATTATATCATTCAGTGGTACTTTGGATGCCACTGTGACCAAACACTCTTGAAAGTAGTGTCAGAATATTCGGGAAGCCATGAAAACTGTATAAGCTATCTTCTGGTAATGCGGATACCTAGATTTGAATCGGGTGAGCACTTCTGACACGTAATAGACTGGTTTCTGCACCTGGAGCTTGTGGCCCTCTACCTCTCGTTCGACGATGAGAACCGCACTGACCACTTGATTTGTGGCCGAGATGTATAGCAGCATTGGTTCGCCGATGCTTGGTGCTGCTAGTATAGAGTTGCTATCCAACAACGCTTTAATTTCTTCCAATGCGGTCGTTGCATCGTCGGTCCATTCGAAGTTTTTGGTCCGTTTGAACGGTCTGTAGAGCGGCAGTGCCTTTTCACCGAGGCGGGAGATAAAGTGACTTAAAGCCTCTTCACAGCTGATACGTCTCCAACGTATCTATAATTTTTTATTGTTCCATGCTGATATATTATCATTCTAGGATACTTTTTGGGTCTTTATTTACCAATTTATAATATTTTTGAGCACTAACCTATTGACCCGGTGCCCAGTGCCAGTTGCTATTTTCTGCATGTTTTTCACTTTTCAGGTTTACAGTACCAAATGAAGTCCAATTTCCACGATACTTTTTGATGATTTTTCTGGACCAAAAGAAGACTTGGAAACTTCGGAAGGAGGCCGGGAGCAGCACGAGGGCCCCACAAGCCAACAGGGGCGCCTTGGGGGGCGCCCTGAGGGCTTCTGCCTCCCTCGGGCGTCTCCTGACGCCCCTCTCTAGCCTATAAATTCTAATATATCGTAAAAACCCTGGAGGCAGCCCCGAAACCCTTTTGCCGCCACCGCAAGTCTCTGTTCCTTCACGAGGCCATCTGGAGCTCTGCTCCGGCACCCTGCCAGATGGGGGATCGATCACGGAGGGCCTCTACATCAACCTTGCTGCCCTCATGATGATGTATGAGTAGTTCACCACAGACCTACAGGTCCATAGCTAGTACCTAGAGGGCAATCTCTCTATCTCTTTATCTTCAATACAATGATCATCACATCTTCTCTTTGATCTATCCGATGTAATCCTATTGTGCTGTGTGTTTGTTGGATCCGATGAATTGTGGGTTTATGTCTAGATTATTCATGAAAAGTATTTGAGTCACCTATGAATATTTATATTCTTATTTGCATGATCATTATAGGTTCGTAATGCTCTCTCATTTATTGATGTGCTTTGGCCAAGTAGATTGATCAATCTTTGGTGGGAGTGATGCGTTGTGGTAGGTTCAACCTGACGAGTTTCTATATCCCAGTGAAAAAGTAGGGGATAAGATGCGTCTTTGTGTTGTTGCTACTAAGGATAACACGATGAGGTTCATTCATATTGCTTGAGTTTACTTTGTCTACATCATGTCATCGTTCTCCATGCATTACTCTGGTTTACTTAATACTCTAGATGCATGTTGGATAGCGGTCGATGAGTGGAGTAATAGTAATAGGTGCAGGCAGGAGTCGGCCTATTTGTTTATGGACGTGATGCCTATATACACATGATCATTGCCGTGAAAATCGCATAACTATCCGCTTTTCTATCAATTGCCTAACAGTAATTTGTTACCCACCGTATGTTGCCTACATGAGAGATGCCACTAGGAAAAAATATGGCCCCCAGGTCTATTCACTTATATATTTACAAATGCTACTATTACCTTGCTTCCTTTATTTACCTTTTATTTTATTTTGCAATTTACAATTATCTACAATTATCTACACAACTCATTTGCTTGCAAATAATGAGATCAAGGGGATTGACAACCCTCTTGCCCGCGTTGGTTGCAAGTTGTTTGTTCATTTGTGTGCAACCACTGAAGACGGTTGAGGATTGATATTCCTATTGGTTCGATAAACCTTGGTTTCATAACTGAGGGAAATACTTACCCACTTTGTGCTGCGATAACCTGTTCCTCTTCACGGAAAACCCAACGCAGATCACGAGTATCACCCCCAGGTCTATAAACCTATAAATTTACAAACGCTACTATTACCTTGCTGCCTTTATTTACTTTTTATTTTATTTCGCAATTTACAATTATCTACAATTATCAACACACCTCATTTGCTTGCAAATAACGAGATCAAGGGGATTGACAACCCTCTTGCCCGCATTGGGTGCAAGTTGTTTGTTCTTTTGTGTGCAGCCGCTGAAGACGGTTGAGGATTGATATTTCTATTGGTTCGATAAACCTTGGTTTCATAACTAAGGGAAATACTTACCCACTTTGTGCTGCAATAACCCGTTCCTCTTCACGGGAAACCCAACGCAGATCACAAGTATCAGGAAGGATTTCTGGCACCGTTGTCGGGGAATATCATCATCAACTATCAAGTAACTTCACACAAATTATCATTCACTTGTTCATCTTTTTATTTGATGTTATATTTAGTTTGTTTCATAAAAATCAAAAATACAAAAAAAATTGCTTGCTTGTCCCGTTATGTTATCTTTATTTTTGTCTCACACAAACAGAAAGTAAAAAGCAAGAAAAATAAGATAAATGGATCCTCATCCACTTGCTAATCTTTTCAAAAGTCCCAATTATGTTGAAACAATTGCTTGTGAGTTGAGTGCACTAGATTATCTTTATGAGGCCTTGCTTGAAAATCGTGAATCTGAAAATTATGAAATTTATAAAGTGATTCACGATAGTTCCTTGAATGAAAAGCATGATTGCAATTTTGTTAGTATAAACTCTATGAATGTCAATTGTGCTAATGATCATGATTGGGGTGATAATCATGAGGTTTCTTGTGATCTTGATAATTCTATGCTTCATGATGAATTTATTATTGATTATGATATTTGTAACATTACTAAAAGTGGGTTTGGAAGAGCGTCAACTTTAGGTAATAATGATCCCACAACCTTGGAAGATTATAAGACTTGTATTCATATGGATCATAAAGAGAATGTTTTACAAGATAGTTATATTGTTGAGTTTGATTATGATCCTAGATGTAATTATTATAAGAGAGGCAAATATGGTTATAGGAATTTGCATGTTACTCAATTATCTCTCTTTGTGTTGAAATTATTAATGCTTCACTCTTCCTATTTGCATATGCTAGATATTAATTGTCTTGATAATTTGTTTTCCTATAAAATGCCTATGCATAGGAAGTATGTTAGACTTTAATGATTTTTTCACATGCTATATGACGCTCTCTTTGTGCTTTAATTCTTATCTTTTATGTGAGCATCATTAAAATTTCAAGCCTTTCTTAATGGCTATAAAGAAAGAGCTTGTTGGAAGACAACCCAATACTTCCTGTTTGTTTTTGATAACATGATTATTGCCTCTGTAATGATTATGTTTTTGTGTTTAAATTAGTGTTTGTGCCAAGTAAATCCTTTGGGATGACTCACAAGATGAGTAGAATCGATGCTGAAACAAAACATAAACTTTATTGACTCCAGTACAGGAATTTTCATTTTTTTACTGGAGCATGATAATGATCTGAAATTTTTACACATTATTTCTATACAAATTTTCGAGGTTGTCCTAATTTTTCAGAATTTGTAGAGTTACGGAAGTATATGTTCTCCACAGATTTCTACAGACTATTCTGTTTTAGACAGATTCTGTTTTTGCTTGCATAGTTGCTTGTTTTGATTATGCTATGGATTGTATCGTGGAGTATAAGCCATGGAGAAGTTAGAATACAGTACCTATTATGCAATTATAAAATAAGAATAAATTTATAACAGTACCTAAAGTATGCAATATGATTCTTATACTAACGGATCTCGCGAAGTTTTGTTGAGTTTTGTGTGATTGAAGTTTTCAAGTTTTGGCTGTTATCATGATGGACAAAGGAATAAGGAGTGGAAAGAGCCTAAGCTTGGGGATCCCCAAGGCACCCTAAGGTCGTATTCTAAGGAAGACTCAAGCGTCTAAGCTTGGGTATGCCCCGGAAGGCATCCCCTCTTTCGTGTCAATCTTTCGGTATGTCACTTGAAGCTATATTTTTATTCGTCACATGATATGAGTTTTGCTTGGAGCGTCGTTTGTTTTTGTTTGCTTTTACTTTCAGTTTGCCACAATCATTGTTTTCTAGACACACCTACTTAAGAGAGACACACCTTCATCATAATTTGTTAGAATACTCTATGTGATTCACATATATCTTTTGAGCTTAGCAGTTGCTCTAGTATTTCACTTATATCCTTTTGAGCACGGTGGCGTGTAAATTTTATAGAAATAATTTCACTCTCGTTCTTCACTTATATTTGTTTGAGAGTTAATAAATAGTGATGGTAATTTGCATGGGTCATAAAGACTAGTCCAAGAATATTAGGTATTCAATGAGTGATAATCAAAACCATAAAGTAGCACATATAGAGAAATTATGGGTTAATGATATTGATGTGGTAATATGAAAAAGGTGTGAGTTCATAATTTTTGATCCGTAGAAGTGTCGATATTAAGAAAGGTTAACTTTTTGTTCATCTAAATATTAAAGAGGCATGGTGATGATGTGTGAGCATTTCTATTCCTCGTTGAAATCCTATTGTTATTTCGGGTCGGAAGCGTGCGATGGTTTACTCCTACCAACCTCTTCCCTCGGGGCATGCGAGTAGTACTTTGATTTATGATAAAACTAATAAAACTTTGCAATAAGTATATGAGTTTTTTATGACTAATGTGAAACCATGGACATACACAATCTCACCTTCTCATATTGGATAGCCTCTTCGGTACCGTGCATAGCCCATTCTCACCTTGAGGATCCGTGCAACTTTCGCTGGTGCATCCAAATCCCGCGACATGATATGCTCTGTTGCACATAAGCCTCATTATATCTTCCTCAAAACATCCACCATACCTACCTATCATGGCATTTCCATAGCCATTCCGAGATATATTGCCATGCAAATTCCTTCATCACTTCATATGACTAGTTTGTTCATCATCATATTGCTTTGCATGATCATATAGAGCTGACATAGTATTTGTGGCAAAGCCACCGTTCATCATATTTTTGATTCTTGTCACACTAGATCATTGCACATCCTGGTACACTGCCAGAGGCATTCATACAGAGTCATATCTTCATATCAGTTCTCCATATCGAGTTGTAAGTAAATAAAATTGTGATGATCATCATTGTTGGAGCATTGTCCCAGTGAGGAAAGGATGATGGAGACTATTATTCCCTCGCAAGTCGGGATGAGACTCCGGACGAAAAATAAAGATGGGGGAGGCCAAATGAACCCACCATTCTGAAAAAAATAAGAGAAAATGAGAGAGAGGGACCTTGCTACTAACCTATTGACCCAGTGCCCAGTGCCAGTTGTTGTTTTCTGCATGTTTTTCACTTTTCAGGTTTACAGTACCAAACGAAGTCCAATTGCCACAAAACTTTTTGATGATTTTTTCTGGACCAAAAGAAGACCTAGAAACTTCGGAAGGAGGCCGGTAGCTGCACGAGGGCCCCCCAAGCCAACAGGGCGCGCCCTGGGGGGGTCGCGTCCTGATGGATTGTGCCTCCCTCGGGCGTCTCCCGACGCCCCTCTCTGGCCTATAAATTCTAATATATCCTAAAAACTCTGGATGCGGTCCCGAAACCCTTTTTCCGCCGCCGCAAGTCTCTGTTCCGCCGCGAGGCCATCTGGAGCTCTATTTCGGCAGCCTGCCAGAGGGGGATCAATCACGGAGGGCCTCTACATCAACCTTGCTGCCCTCATGATGATGTGTGAGTAGTTCACCACAGACCTACAGGTCCATAGCTAGTACCTATATGGCAATCTCTCTATCTCTTGATCTTCAATATAATGACATCGCATCTTCTGTTTGATCTATCCGATGTAATCCTATTGTGCGGTGTGTTTGTTGAGATCCGATGAATTGTGGGTTTATGTTCAGATTATTCATGAAAAGTATTTGAGTCACCTCTGAATATTAAGATTCATATTTGCATGATCATTATAGCTTCGTAATGCTCTCCAATTTATCGATGTGCGTTGGCCAAGTAGATTGATCTATCTTCGATGGGAGTGGTGCGTTGTGGTAGGTTCAACCTGACGAGTTTTTGTATCCCAGCGACAAAGTAGGGGACAAGATGCATCTTTGTGTTGTTGCTACTAAGGACAACACAATGGGGTTCATTCATATTGCTTGAGTTTACTTTGTCTACATCATGTCATCGTTCTCCATGCATTACTCTGTTTTACTTGATACTCTAGATGCATGCTGGATAGCGGTCGATGAGTGGAGTAAGAGTAATAGGTGCAAGCTTGAGTCGGCCTATTTGTTTATGGACGTGATGCCTATATACACATGATCATTGCCGTGAAAATCGCATAACTATCCGCTTTTATATCAATTGCCCAATAGTAATTTGTTACCCATCGTATGCTGCCTACATGAGAGATGCCGCTAGGGAAAACTATGGCCCCCAGGTCTATTCACCTATAAATTTACAAACGCTACTATTACCTTTCTGCCTTTATTTACTTTTTATTTTATTTCATAATTTAGAATTATCTACACACCTCATTTGCTTGCAAATAACGAGATCAAGGGGATTGACAACCCTCTTGCCCGCGTTGGGTGCAAGTTGTTTGTTCTTTTGTGTGCATCCGGTGAAGACAGTTGAGGATTGATATTCCTATTGGTTCAATAAACCTTGGTTTCATAACTGAGGGAAATACTTACCCACTTTGTGCTGCAATAACCCGTTCCTCTTCATGGAAAACCCAACGCATATCACAAGTATCAACAGCCCGCCGGCTTTTGAATGTGCTTTGGCTCTGTAGGGATCACTAGTTGGGATACGGCTTGATTTTTAGTCGGATTGGCCTCTATTCATCTATGGGAGACAATGAATCCGAGCAGTTTACCTGCGGGGACTCCGAAGACACGTTTGTCCGGATTGGACGTATATCGTAAGCCCATAGATTATCAAAGGTTTGCCAGAGGTCGTCCACCAGCTGACTGACGTGTTTGGTCTTGATGACCACGTCGTCCACGTATGCCTCGACCGTCTTGCCGATTTGATTTTCAAGGCATGTTTGAATCATGCGCTGGTATGTAGCACCTGCGTTTTTCAACCGGAAGGGCATTGTGTTGAAGCAGAATGGCCCGTAGGGGGTGATGAAGGCGGTTGCGGCTTGGTCGGACTCCTTAATTTTGATTTGATGGTATCCGGAGTATGCATCGAGGAAACAGAGCAAATCATGTCCAGCAGTGGCGTCGATGATCTGGTCTATGCGAGGTAAGGGAAAGGGATCCTTGGGGTAGGCTTTATTTAGGTCTTTGAAGTCCACGCATAGCCGCCAGGATTTATCTTTCTTTGGCACGATGACCAGATTTGCCAACCATTCGGGATGTTTGATTTCTCGGATGAATCCGGCTTCGAGTAGTTTTGCTAGTTCTTCACCCATGGTTTGACACTTGGGTTCGAAAAATCGACGTAACGTCTGTTTGACTGGCTTGAAGCCTGCGATGATGTTCAAGCTGTGCTCCTCTAGTCTTCGTGGGATTCCTGGCATATCTGAGGGGTACCAGGCGAATATATCCCAATTTTCGCACAAGAAGGAACATAGTGCTTCGTCACCCGTGGGGTCCAACCGAGCTTCAATGGACGCTGTCTTGTTGGGGTCCGATGGATGCACCTGAAATTTGACGATTTTATCTGCTGGTTTGAAGGATGAGGATTTAGGCCTCTTACTGAGGATTACATCGTCCCTATTCACCATTGAGTGAAGTGTGGTTAGCTCTTCGGCTGCGAAGGTCTCGGACAGTGCCTCGAGGACGAGCGACGTTGTTTTTTTTCGGCCCGAAGTAGCCGAATCACTTATGATTGTGATTATGCCATTGGGTCCTGGCATCTTGAGCTTCATGTACCCGTAATGTGGTATGGCTTGAAATCTTGTGAAAGCATCGCGTCCTAATATGGCATGATAACCGTTGTGAAAGGGCACAACATGGAAGAGAAGTTCTTCGGATCTGTAGTTCTCAGGGGTGCCGAATACCACATCGAGAGTAATTCGTCCAGTACAATGTGCCTCTTTTCCGGGGATGATGCCTCGAAAAGTGGCGTGGCTTTGTTCGATGGGATCTATCCAATTGCATTTTGTCCAGGGTATCCTCATAAATGAGGTTCCACCGTTGCCGCCGTCCATTAGCACCTTGTGGACTCTGAAGCCATCTACTATGGGGTCAAGGACCAGGGCGGCGAGTGTTCGGACGGGGAGTGTTCTCGAGTGGTCTGCTTCACCAAAGGTGATCGGTGTGTTTGTCCAAGAGTTCGTCGCTGCCACCTGGTGTATGTGATCGAGTTCTCGAAGAGCACTCTTCCTCTGGTTATTTGAGGAGAACGTCTCATAGATCGTAAGGATCTCGGCGTTGGGATCCGTTGGTGTTCTCGAACATCTCCTTGAGGGTGAGACCCCGAGGATAGCCTAGCCGCTCTTTGCGACCTGCCTAGCGACCCAGCAAGTGATGTCTACTACACAACTTTATTCTTGTAGACTTTGTTGGGCCTCCAAGCGCAGAGTTATGTAGGACAGTAGCAATATTCCCTCAAGTAGATGACCTAAGGTTTATCAATCTGTGGGAGGTGTAGGATGAACATGGTCTCTCTCAAACAACCCTGCAATCAAATACAAGAAATCTCTTGTGTCCCCAACACGCCCAATACAATGGCAAATTGTATAGGTGCACTAGTTCGGTGAAGAGATGGTGATACAAGTGTAATATGGATGGTAGATATAGGTTTTTGTAATCTGAAAATATAAAAACAGCAAGGTAGCAAGTAACAAAAGTAAACACAAACGGTATTGCAATGCTTGAAAACATGGCCTAGGGTCCGTACTTTCGCTAGTGCAATCTCTCAACAATGCTAATATAATTGGATCACATAACCATCCCTCAATGTGCAACGAAGAATCACTCCAAAGTTCTTATCTAGCGGAGAACATAAGAAGAAATTGTTTGTAGGGTACGAAACCACCTTAAAGTTATCCTTTCCGATCGATCTATCCAAGAGTTCGTACTAAAATAACACCAAGTTATCCTTTCCGATCAATCTATCTAAGAGTTCGTACTAGAATAACACCATATGATATGCATCAACCAACTCTAATGTCACCTAAATACTCCAATGTCACCACAAGTATCCATGAGTTAATTATAAGATACGCATCAAACAATTTCAGATTCATAATACTCAATCCAACACAAAGAATCTCAAAGAGTGCCCCAAGATTTCTATCGGAGAACAAGGCATGAAAACGTGCAATCAACTCCTATGCGTAGATCCCCAAGGTCACCGGAATCCGCAAGTTGACGCCATAACATATATCAAGTGAATCACTAGAATACCACAATGTCACTACGGATATCCGCATGCAAGACATATATCAAGTGCTCTCAAATCCATAAAAGTATTCAATCCGATAATAACAAAATCTCAAAGGGAAAACTCAATTCATCACAACAAGATAGAGAGGGGAAAACACCATATGAGCCAACTATATTAAAAAAGCCCGTGATACATCAAGATCGTGCCATCTCAAGAACACGAGAGAGAGAGAGATTAAACACATAGCTACCGGTACAAACCCTCAGCCCCAAGGTGGATTACTCACACATTATCATGGTGAGAAAGAGAGAGTTGTTGACGGAGAGGTGCAGCCCCAAAGAGATGGAGGCGATGGCGGCCACGGCGCCGGCGACGGGCGGCGGCGGTGGCGACGGACAACGGCCCCTTGCCCCCCCTTCTTCCTTGGTATTGGTGCTGCAAAGGAAGAGCCTCTCCCCTTCTTTGCGGCTGACAAGGGAGAGGCAAATTCGTGGCTTTTGGTGGCTCTCCCGAAATTAGGGTTTTTCTCTCCTTATATGTGCTTCTGTGGTGCTCTATGGCCCTCCGATGGATGGACCCTTGATCCAATGGATCTTGGGAACCTCTAGAACCTTCCTAGGGACTCTTCACAGCCCTCATGAGTCCTCAAAGTCGTGGCTTGGCCGAATACATCAGATATGGTAAGAGTTGGACTCAATCACGTCATCAATTCTCGTAATCCCGTAATCTAATATTTTCCTCCAGTAAAATGGGTCTACAGATCGCACTCGAACTCTGTTTTGGACAAATTTGGAGTCCAGAATCAATGCCATAAAATTCCCCACACTTTCCTAGTTTTAGCTTTTTCCATTTGACACCGTCTTCGGGGGTCAAACTGACGATCTCTAAAAGCTGTTTGTGGACAGATTTCATGAAAGTCAGAGTCCTCGTCCGACAAGGCTCCTTTTGCGTTTTTTCACCAATTTCCAATTAATTCCTTTACATCAAAGTGTGAAACAAGAACTTGTGCAATTTTGCAACTATTAATAGGTTAGTCCCAATAAATCATAAAACCATAGTAAAAACATAGGCAAATATGACATGAATACTTCATAAATTATCGATACGTTGGAGACGTATCAGCATCCCCAAGCTTAATTCCTACTCGTCCTCGAGTAGGTAAATGATAAATGAACTAATTTATGAAGTGTTAATTCTAGCATAATATATAAGTTTTATCATTGATAATTTCAGTCAATTTTCTAGCATCATAACCAACAACTTTTTAACATAAAAATCATCATGATAGAGTAGCAACCAATTCACATGTTATGGTTCAAACAATGAATTCTCTTGAAACTTAGCAACCTATGTTCTTAGTCACCAAAAAATTCCAATTTAACTTATTCTCAACAAAGTCTAAGTAAGAGCCCGACATACTCAATCATCATATAGTCTTCTATGATTGCTAGTACTCAAAGCATATTTTTAGAACAAATGGCATCCATCGAACACAGAGAAAGATAGGGGCTTAATGTTTCGCCTCCCAACTCATTTATCATAGAGATAATTGTCAACAATAATAAGTCATGATCAAATATATTTGACTGAATATATATGTTTGGATCTGTCCCCACCACATGATGCTTGCCAACTAATAGACCGAGGTTGGAATAAGAAGTTGACTCAACATGAATAGTAAATAACATGAAAGTAAATAAATTGTCCCTTCGCAGAGGGAAGCAGGGATTTGCAAAGGTGCCAGAGCTCAAAGCTTAAATCAGAGATAAATATAATTTTGGGAGGTGCACCCTTCGTGTCAACGTTACGACCAAGAGTTATCAATATCTTCCTTGTTAAACACATTAGTTGCGGTTCCCAAGCGGTAAAAATAAAGGTTTACTCCTCCCCCACCAACAAACAAACTCCATGGCTAGCCGAATCCACGGGTACCGTCCATACAAACAACATTCCTGGGGGAGTTTTGTTTAATTATTTGATTTTTTTTTATTTTGGGACTGGGAATCTCTATTACCGTCCCTCTCGTGCAAGGACGAGTGAATAAACACTCATCATGAGAATAACCCGCTTAACATGGAAGATACTGACCGCCCCCCGTCGCTCCATGAGCGGTCCAGGCACACAAAACAAATGTTTATTTGAATGTTTAGAGGTGGCACATGCAAATTTACTTGGAATGGCAGTGAAATACCATATATAGGTAGGTATGGTGGACTCTTATGGAAGAAACTTGGCTCAAGGATTTGGATGCACAAGTAGTATCTCTACTTAGTACGAAGTGTTGGCTAGCAAAAGGTTCTAAACAAGCACCACATGTTGGAGGATCCACAACAATATAACTTCTATGCAAATATACACAACCATAACTCATTACATTGTCTTCCTTGTCCAACTTCAACTAATTTGCTCAAGTTTGAAAATAATTAATGTGTATTCACAATCATAGAAGATGTCCAAGATAATAAATTTGTATGTGAAAGTTCTCTTCCTTATACTAATCATTCATGAATTGCTTGTATGACCAATTTGATGATTGTCAAACTTCAATAGACTTTACTTTATAAACCAGATGTGAAACTACTACTAAGCATAAAGCACACTAATAATTTCAGATTTATGATATTCAATTCATTCACAATTTACTCATAGGATATAAGTGAAGCACACGAGTAAACATCAAACTACTCTCAAAAGATATAAGTGAAGATCAATGAGTAGTCAAACTATTAAGTAGCTATGTGATGACTCTCTCTCTTAATGAAGATTTTCAGATCTGATTATTTTATTCAAACAGCAAACTAAACAAAAATAGAACTCCAAGAATAGCACGCATCATGTGAACGAATAAAAATTTAGGCTCAACATAGGCTAACCGATAGTTGACGAAGAGAGGTGGGATGCGTAGCATCCCCAAGCTTAGATGCTTCAGACTTCTTGAAATATTTACTTGGGGTGCCTTGGGCATCCCCAAGCTTGAGCATTTGTATCTCGTTCAATCCTCTCATATCATGGTTTCACCTATTCTCAAAAACTTCATCCACACAAAACTCGAAAAGGACTCGTGAGATAGGTTAGTACACATAATAATAAATCAACTCTTTATGTACTGCCAAGACAAGTTGCATAACAATTTCAAAACATTATCTACTGTATACTGTCATTTCCACAATTTATATCTACCAATATAGACTATGGAAACTATAGGATAAGTAGATAACAAAACTATGACAGCAATCTGTCCAAACAGAACAGTCTGTAGCAATTTATGAAAACAGTGTACTTATGTAACTCAAAAAATTATGAAAATTTAGGACAGGCTAAATAATTTATATGAAAACACTGTGTAAAAATTTCAGAAACTTTCTACGTTCCAGTAAAATATGAAAATTCAAACACTACAGCAAAAGTTTCTGTTTTTACACAGCACACATCAAAACATCCAATGCAAGCATCCTAAGGCAATTCTTGAAACTTTTTATTGAAAAACAAGATTATAATTAACACCTAACAGAAAATAACAAAATATCATGACGATCCAAGCAGAACTCATATTATGTGACGAATAAAAATATAGCTCTAAGTAAGATATACCGATAATGTTAAAGACGAAAGAGGGGATGCCTTCCGGGGCATCCCCAAGCTTAGGCGCTTGAGTCTTCCTTGGATATTACCTTCGGGGTGCCTTGGTCATCCCCAAGCTTAGGTTCTTGTCACTCCTTATTCTCCTCATATCGGTGTCTCACCCAAAACTTCAAAACTTCAATCACACAAAACTTAACGGAACTTCGTGAGAAGGGTTAGTATAATAAAGATAAATCATTCACTTAGGTACTGTCAAGTCAAGATTCATAATTGTTCCCACATTATACCTAATGTATTATATCATTCACATAATTCATATCACTAAATATAAGCTATGGAAACATTAAAACAAGCAAACTATGCATGCAAAACAGAATTTGTCAAAAACAGAACAGTCTGTGAAGATCTGTAGTATAGCCATACTTCCCTGTCTCTAAAAATTCTGAACAATTAGTTAAACCTGAAGAATTTGTATATGAATACTGTGTAAAAATTTCAGATTATTATCACGCTCTGGTAAAAAAATGAAAATTCCTGTATTTTAGTCAAAAGTTTCTGTTATGGTTCAGCATCAATTCTACTCATCTTGTGAGTCATCCCAAAGGATTTACTTGGCACTTTATTGAAATAAAAGACACAAAACATGATTACTACAGTAGATTAATCATGTGAACATTTAAAAACAAAAAGTAAAAGTGTTGGGTTGTTTCCCAACAAGCGCTTTTCTTTAATGTCTTTTAGCTAGGCATGATGATTTCAATGATGCTCATATAGGAATAGTAATTGAAACATGCAAGAGAGCATCATGAATCTCATGACAGGCACGTTTAAGTCTAACCCACTTCCTATGCATAGGTATTTTGTGAGAAAACAATTTATGGGAGCAAGAATCAACTAGCATAGGAAGGCAAAACAAACATAGAGAGGAAACTTGATATTATTGCAATTCCTACAAGCATAAGTTCCCCCCTCATAATAATTTTCAGTAGAATCATGAAGGAATTCAACAATATAACTATCATATAAAGCATCCTTTTCATGATCTACAAGCATAGAAAATTTATTACTCTCCACATAAGCAATTTTCTTCTCATTCATTGTAGTGGGAGCAAACTCAACAAAATAACTATCCTGAGATACTTGATTGACATAACCACATTGGAAATTAAAATCATGATGAAAAGTTTCATGGTTAGTATCACTCTTTATAGAATACATGTCATCATCATAATCATCATAGATAGGAGGCATGCCATCATCATAATAAATTTGCTCATCAAAACTTGGGGGACAAAAAATATCATCTTCATCAAACATAGCATCCCCAAGCTTGTGGCTTTGCATATCATTAGCATCATGGATATTCAGAGAATTCATACTAGCAATATTGCAATAATTCTCATCATTCAAGGAATTCTCATTAAGTATTTTCATAAACTCTTCCTCTACCAATTGAGCACAATTTTCTGAACCATCATTTTCACGAAAGACATTAAAAAGACGAAACAAATGATGTAACCTAAACTCCATTTTTTTGTAGTTTTATTTTGTAAAACCAAACTAGTGAAAAACAAAAAACTAAAAGATTTAATTGCAAGATCTAAAGATATACCTTCAAGCACTCACCTCCCCGGCAAAGACGCCAGAAAAGAGCTTGATGTCTACTACGCAAATTTATTCTTGTAGACTTTGTTGGGCATCCGAGCCCAGAGTTTTGTTGGATAGTAGCAATTTTCCCTCAAGTGGATGACCTAAGGTTTATCAATCCGTGGGAGGTGTAGGATGAAGATGGTCTCTCTCAAACAACCCTGCAATCAAATAGTAGAAATCTCTTGTGTCCCCAACACACCCAATACAATGGCAAATTGTATAGGTGCACTAGTTCGGCGAAGAGATGGTGATACAAGTGCAATATGGATGGTAGATATAGGTTTTTGTAATCTGAAAATATAAAAATAGCAAGGTAGCAAGTAACAAAAGTGAGCACAAACAGTATTGCAATGCTTGAAAACAAGGCATAGGGTCTGTACTTTCGCTAGTGCAATCTCTCAACAATGCTAATATAACTGGATCACATAACCATCCCTCAATGTGCAACGAAGAATCACTCCAAAGTTCTTATCTAGCGGAGAACATAAGTAGAAATTGTTTTTAGGGTACGAAACCACCTTAAAGTTATCCTTTCCGATCGATCTATCCAAGAGTTCATACTAAAGTAACACCAAGTTATCCTTTCCGATCAATCTATCTAAGAGTTCGTACTAGAATAACACCATATGATACGCATCAACCAACTCTAATGTCACCTAGATACTCCAATGTCACCACAAGTATCCATGACTGAATTATACGATACGCATCAAACAATTTCAGATTCATAATACTCAATCCAACACAAATAACCTCAAAGAGTGCCCCAAGATTTCTATCGGAGAACAAGGCATGAAAATGAGCAATCAACTCCTATACGTAGATCCCCAAGGTCACCGGAATCCGCAAGTTGATGCCATAACATATATCAAGTGAATCACTTGAATACCCCAATGTCACTACGGGTATCCGCATGCAAGACATACATCAAGTGCTCTCAAATCCATAAAAGTATTCAATCCGATAATAACAAAATCTCACAGGGAAAACTCAATTCATCACAACAAGATAGAGAGGGGAAAACACCATATGATCCAACTATATTAACAAAGCCTGTGATACATCAAGATCGTGCCATCTCAAGGACACGAGAGAGAGAGATTAAACACATAGCTACCGGTACAAACCCTCACCCCCAAGGTGGATTAATCACACATTATCATGGTGAGAAAGAGAGAGAGTTGTTGATGGAGAGGTGCAGCCCCAAAGAGATGGAGGCGATGGCGGCCACGGTGCCGGCGATGGCGGCCACGGCGCCAGCGACGGTGGCGACGGGCGGCGGCCCCTTGCGCCCCCCCCCCCCCTTCTTCCTTGGTCTTTGTGATACAATGGAAGAGCCTCTCCCCTTCTTGGCGGCTGCCAAGGGAGAGGCAAATTCGTGGCTTTTGGTGGCTCTCCCGAAATTAGGGTTTTTCTCTCCTTATATGTGCTTTTGTGGTGCTCTATGGCCCTCCAATGGATGGACCCTTGATCCAATGGCTCTTGGGCACCTCTAGAACCTTCCTAGGGACTCCTCACAGCCCTCATGAGTCCTCAAAGTAGTGGCTTGGCCGAATACATCAGATATGGTAAGAGTTGGACTCTATCACGTCATCAATTCTCGTAATCCCATAATCAGATATTTTCCTCCAGTAAAACGGGTCTACAGATCACATCCGAACTCTGTTTTGGACTAATTTGGAGTCCAGAATCAATGCCATAAAATTCCCCACACTTTCCTAGTTTTAGCTTTTTCCATTTGGCGCCGTCTTCGGGGGTAAACTGACAATCTCTAAAAACTATTTGTGGACAGATTTCAGGAAAGTGAGAGTCCTCCAACAAGGCTCCTTTTGCGTTTCTTCGCCAATTTCCAATTAATTCCTACACATCAAAGTGTGAAACAAGAACTTGTGCAATTTTGCAACTATTAATAGGTTAGTCCCAATAAATCATAAAACCATTGTAAAAACATAGGCAAATATGACATGAATACTTCATAAATTATCGATACGTTGGAGACGTATCAGCAAGCTCGAAGGATGTGAGTCAGGTTTGTGTTTATCAGGACGAAGTGTATTGGGCACGGTTTGTCCAGTAGTTCATCAAGGACAGTTCTAGATCCAACGAGGGTTTATTCTTTTTCTCGGTGGGCTCGTGTTCAGCTGATCGTCGAGGGGGGATGTGTTTTTGCCGAGCTCTTTTGGGTTCTCCGGTATGGATTGACTTCGTGTGCCTCTGTTGAGTCTGCCAAGTGCTTTCCATGGCGCGGTATTCGTGCGCCAGTTCCAATAGCTCGGTGAAGTTTTGAATGTGGTGACGGGTGAGAATGTTTAGGAATCCTTCATCGCGGCAGTTATGCCGGAAGGTTGGTATGATTTGCTGGTCGCTGCAGTCTGCTGTCTTGTTTTTGGCAAGGAGGAATCTAGCCCAGAAGTGCTGGAACGTTTCCCCAGGAAGTTATTTTACGTACAACAGGTCCCATATGTCGAGCCTTCCCAAATTTACTAGAGAATACTCGACGTGGTGGGTGGTTGGGAGAAAACTTTGTATCCCAATATGATCCGAAGCTTGGGTGGCGGTGTTTCGCGCCATCGCAGAATCCGAGTGCCGGGTTTGGGGTTCGGATCATCAACCGGGTACCGCTGCATGGACTCGAGGTCGTGTGCTGATTCAGGGTTCGGTCCCAGGCTCCTTCCGGGGCGGAGTCCGGATTCCGAACAGGAGGAGCGATCCTAATGGTCGAAGATCCGAACATAGGCCACTATTGGCCCCGGTGGTTGGGAGGGTTAACCTTCGGCCAAGTCCTCAATGGTAGCGACCAAGGGTGTGATGGGTGGGACGTAAATCTCCCTGTCGTCAGGTCTAAGCCCGATCTGATCGTAAACCGAGGGTTGGACATCGGTTATTCCCATGGCTTGGATTCGGCCGAGTAGTTTGTTTATCGACGAGATATCTACGGAGTCCATACTCTGGGAGTACATGGGGTCAATCCATAGTATCGTTGCTCCAGGGGCATTTAAAGTCACGCCTGAACTGTGTTCGACCGAAGTTGAACCGGGCGTGTTGATCGGATCGCGCTTTAAGGCCAGATCCGTGGTGGTCGTCACCCCGGTGGCAAGGTTCACCGCCTCCGAGATTAAGGCATCGGGGCTTGCGTGCCCCTCAAGGGGTGCTAAAAGCTTAGTTAGAACAAGATCTTCCCAGGAGTCAGCGACGAACTCTAGGTTCCCGAACCTGACCTCGTGATCGGGGATGAAACTTCTGACCTGGCCGAGGTGGCCGGTCGGATCGGCGTGCAGCACGATGCTGCCAAACGCGAAGATCTGTCCAGGGATGAAAACGTCACTGTTGCAGACGTCGCTGTTGATGATTAGGCATGCCATCGATCCTTTGGCAATCACACAGCAAAACTCTCAATGAAAGAACCAATGTCGGTGTCAAAACCGGCAGATCTCGGGTAGGGGGTCCCGAGCTGTGGATCTTGGATCGATGGGGAACAGAAAGAAAGAGGGACAATGTTTACCCAGGTCCGGGCCCTCTCTAGGAGGTAAAACCCTACGTCCTGCTTGATGGTATTTATGTGTGTATGACGATTACAGAGTCGATCTACCACGAGATCAGATGAACTAAACCCTAGATGAGTATGATGATGGCTCTATCCTTTATGAACTAAAACCCTCTGGTTTATGTAGACACCAGGGGTACCTAGGGTTACACATGGTCGGTTATCATCAGGGGGAAAATATGCCGAATCTTCTATCTTGACTTGGAGGACACACCAGGGCACCGGAGATTTCCTTCTTGAACTCGGAGTTGTCTCATAGCTCGGTCTTCCGATAAGGGCCACCGAGCGGCCCACCAATCCGGTCTATGAGAGATAGGTCGGCGGCCCGAGGACCCCTTAGTCCCGGACTCCCTCAGCCACCCTTCATAGAACCAACGTCTGCCACGCCGACCTGCTTCGACACATCGGCCGACGTGGAGGCTTCTCCCAGACCACACACTCGTGTCTCCCCGTCGATCTGCTCCGACACCTCTGATGGACCAGGGGCTTCGCCATCTATTCATCAACCTCGGCTTCGCCATCCCTTTATCTACTAATCCTTTTTCCGATGCGAGTGTGTGGTTAATAGCCGGATAGCCTAGTTTCTCTCTAGATCCGCTCGAGTTTAGTTCGATAAACAGGCCTCGGAGAAGCACCCCTCCTTCGGAATATGGGGTTGAAGTCGAAGGCTTACCCGCTTGAAGTCTGGAGATCGGATGTATCATGTTAAAGCACGACCGAAGCACATACTAATTTTAAAATCAATTTTCATATTGGCACCAAGAAACTTGATTTAGTTCAGACATAAAGTTTTTTGGTATTACCGAGCTTATAGCACCTTTAACCTATTTTTTATGTTTTTCTTTCAGGAGGTAGGACATCCTCTTGTTCGAGGTGTCCTGCGTGGTGGGTCTGCTGAGGAAATCTTTTCTGATTCGCAGTTCGGCATCTTTCCTGTTGATGATGCGGAGCATCCCACCATCATCCCCATGGAATCTACACCACCACTACAAGCACCAACTGGACCTATGACTAGAGCTCAAGCGCGTGCCATCGAAACAAAGGTGAACTCCCTCCTCTTTGAGATACACATGGATATCAATGGAACTTGGATGCTACCTCACAACGAAACCCTATGCATCATTAGGCATGAGGAGAGCAACCAAGGAAGGACTAGGAAGGATGAACAAGGCCAAGACGAGGAACGTCAAGAAGCATGGAAGACAGAGTCCAAGCTGCAGCCAAGAAGCCCAGCTCCAGACTACCCCGTGTGCACGGGCCCAAAAGACCCCGTGTGCATGAGGGTACACGGAGTCCCTGGACACCCCGTGCGCACGAGCCCAAAAGACCCCGTGCGCACGGGCTATTCACTGTAGCTGCTGGACTCCCCGTGCGCATGGGGTTAACTTAGGCTATGCGCACGGGCCTCACTGGCAAACTGAGGGGGATTTGTCCCTTTTGCCCCCACTTCGTCTCCCACCTCTAGCTACCTATATATTTCATACTTTGGTCATTTGTTAGGGTTAGCTTATGTTTAGCACTTAGATTTGTTGAGCGTAGCTCCATCTGCTTTCCTCCTTTCCTTGGAGATGACCTCTCCTTGACAAGATCGAAGTGGATGCCAAGGCCCCTATCACTAGTAGAAAATAGGGCTTTGGTCTAGGCAAGATAAGTGCATTAGTCCCGGTCGTGTGACGAACCGGGACTAATGGGTGCATCAGTCCCGGTTCGTGAGGCCAGGACGCCGGTCGGGCCTCGGCAGGCACCAGTCCCGGTTCGTCTGACCCCTGTAGTCCCGGTTCCAGACACGAACCGGGACTAAAGGTCCTCGCTCCTGGCGCAGCCCCTTTAGTCCCGGTTGGTGGCTGGAACCGGGACTAAAGGGCAGTCTTCTGTCCCGGTTCTAGCCACTAATCGGGACTAAAGAGATGCCTATATATATGCTTGTCCCTGCCCGCTCACTCCTCTGTTTTTTGGCCGGCCAGCATGTGGGAGGTGTGTGTTGCTCTGCTCTCACCTCCTATGCACACGAGGTGATCGATGAAATGCCCGAGCCACGCTTAAGCTTTCTCCTCTCCAAGCTCCATTTTCCCCAAGATTTGTCTAGGTTTGGCGGTCCATCCCGTCCCGTCCCCGTCCTCAACGTCGTCGATCGCCCGCGCCGATCTCGTCGCCGGCACCACCGTGGTGAGCCTCTTGTTCTTATCTTCTTTTTAAAAGAAAAAAATTCTTACTTGTATGATTTACATAGATACTTGTATAAATTTCTTACTTTTATTATTGTTTGTTATTATATAGTGCCATGTTTTTGGTATCCGCCCCCGTCGGCCCTCGTCCGGTCTATGATTCGGTTGTGGTATATTATCTTTTATAACTATTTCTTTCATTTAGTGTTTATGACAATTATGCCAGCCAACGTGATATAGATGTTTTTATCTAGGAGGTATGTGAACCGAAAATTCCAACCGACCCTCTTGTCGAGAGGTTAAATTTAGTTGAAAAAGAAAACGAGTATTTGAAAGAAAAATTGGAAAGAATTGAGGAGGAGAAGATGAAATTGGAGTTGCATGTTGCCGATGTCGTCGATGATCACAAGATCAAGATGGATGCAATGCGCTTGAAGATTAGAAAGATAAGAAAATATGCCATTGATAATGAGGCTTGGTATCATTATGCTGTTGGATCAATTGTTACCTTAGTTATGATTATGATCGCATTTGTTGTTGCATTTAAATGTTTTACATAGTTGTATGTTAGTTTCAATTTATGTTTTAATTAGATGCTCTAGAGAGCTGTATGTTGTTCTATGAGAACTATGTATGAACTTTATGTATTTATTTTTTCAGTAATAACGTTTGATCACTACTGTACTTTGGTTTTAATGTGATGATGAACTTGTATTAATTTGGTCACTTCTCTATTCATGATGTTTTGTAATGGTTTTTGATACACTTAATTATATAATGCACGCAGATGAACCGGCAATGGATGTACGGTGACCGACGCACCTCCGAGTACATTCAGGGCCTGCATAAATTTCTCGAAGTGGCTGAGGCAAACAAGCAGAATGGTTTTATGTATTGTCCATGTACTTTCTGTGAGAATACGAAGGATTACTCTAACTCGAAAACCCTTCACTCCCACCTGCTTCAGAAGGGTTTCATGCCACACTATAATGTTTGGACCAAGCACGAACAAAGAGGGGTTATGATGGAAGACAACAAAGAAGAAGAGGATGATGACAGCTATCCTATGTTCCCTGAATACGATGATACTGTAACGGGGGAAGCTGAAGATCAAGAGGCACCAGACGATGTGCCCGATGATGATCTTCGCCGGGTCATTGTTGATGCACACATATAATGCAAAAGTGAAAGGGAGAAGTTGAAGTTCGATCGCATGTTAGAGGACCACAAAAAAGGGTTGTACCCAAACTACGAAGATGACAACACAAAGCTCGGTACCACACTGGAATTGCTGCAATGGAAGGCAGACAATGGTGTATCTGACAAGGGATTTGGTTCGCTATTGAAAATAATGAAGAAGAAGCTTCCAAAGGATAACGAATTGCCCGACAGTACATACGAAGCAAAGAAGGTTCTCTGCCCTCTAGGATTGGAGGTGCGGAAGATACATGCATGCCCTAATGACTGCATCCTCTACCGCGATGAGTACGAGGAATTGAACGCATGCCCAATATGCGGTGCATTGCGATATAAGATCAGACGAGATGACCCTGGTGATGTTGAGGGCGAGCGTCCCAGGAAGAGGGTTCCTGCCAAGGTGATGTGGTATGCTCCTATAATACCACGGTTGAAACGTTTGTTCAGAAACAAAGAGCATGCCAAGTTGTTGCGATGGCACAAAGAAGATCGTAAGAAAGACGGGAAGTTGAGAGCACCCGTTGACGGGTCGCAGTGGAGAAAAATCGAGAGAAAGTGGGGGGACTTTGCAGGTGACGCAAGGAACATATGGTTTGGTTTAAGTGCAGATGGCATTAATCCTTTTGGGGAGCAGAGAAGCAATCATAGCACCTGGCCCGTGACTCTATGTATCTATAACCATCCTCCTTGGTTGTGCATGAAGCGGAAGTTCATTATGATGCCAGTGCTCATCCAAGGCCCTAAGCAACCCGGCAACGACGTTGACGTGTACCTAAGGCCATTAGTTGAAGAACTTTTACAGCTATGGAATGGAAAAGGTGTACGTGTGTGGGATGAGCATGAACAAGAGGAATTTGACCTACGAGCGTTGCTGTTTGTAACCATCAATCATTGGCCTGCTCTTAGTAACCTTTCAGGACAGACAAACAAGGGATACAACGCATGCACGCACTGTTTAGATGATACCCAAAGTATATATTTGGACAAATGCAAGAAGAATGTGTACCTGGGACATCATCGATTTCTTCCTACCAAGCATGCCTTAAGAAAGAAAGGCAAGCATTTCAAAGGTGAGGCAGATCACCAGAAGAAGCCCGTCCTCCATACTGGTGATGATATACTTGATCTGGTCAAGGATTTACAAGTAATCTTTGGAAAGGGTCCTGGCGGACAATCTGTTCCGAATGACGCCGAGGGACACGCACCCATGTGGAAGAAGAAATCTATATTTTGGGACCTACCCTATTGGAAAGACCTAGAGGTCCGCTCTGCAATCGACGTGATGCACGTGACGAAGAATGTTTGCGTGAACGTGCTAGGCTTCTTGGGTGTGTATGGGAAGACAAAAGATACACCGGAGGCACGGGAGGACCAGAAACATGTGAACGAAAAAGACGGCATGCATCCAAAGCAGTATCAAGGTCCTGCCAGCTACGATCTAACCAAAGCGGAGAAGGAAATCCTCTTTGAATGCCTGCTCAGTATCAAGGTCCCGTCTGGCTTCTCGTCGAATATAAAGGGAATAATAAACATGGCAGAGAAAAAATTCCAGAACCTAAAGTCTCATGACTGCCACGTGATTATGACGCAACTGCTTCCGCTTGCATTGAGGGGGCTTCTACCAGAAAATGTTTGATTAGCCATTGTGAAGCTATGTGCATTCCTCAATGCAATTTTTCAGAAGGTAATCAATCCAAAAATCCTACCAAGGTTACAGAATGATTTGGTCCAATGTCTTGTCAGCTTCGAGTTGGTGTTCCCACCATCCTTCTTCAATATTATGACGCACGTCCTAGTTCACCTAGTCGACGAGATTGCCATTCTGGGTCCTGTATTTCTACACAATATGTTCCCCTTTGAGAGGTTCATGGGAGTCTTGAATAAATATGTTCGTAATTGTGCTAGGACAGAAGGAAGCATCTCCATGGGCCATCAAACAGAGGAGGTCATTGGGTTTTGTGTTGACTTTATTCCTGACCTTAAGCCAATTGGTGTCCCTCAATCGCGGTATGAGGGGAGACTGAATGGAAAAGGCACGCTAGGAGCGGATTCAATAATATGTAGGGACGGGCATTCTTGGGCGCAAGCACACTACACAGTTCTACAGAATTCTACCTTCGTGGCCCCGTATATCAATGAACACAAGAATATTCTACGCTACAAACACCCGGAGCAGTCTGACGACTAGATTACACATGAACACATCGGGACTTTTAGCGGTTGGTTGCAAATGCATCTCATGCGTAACAATACTGTTGGAGATGAGCTGTACTTGTTGGCCAGGACACCATCTTCGACTGTATGGACTTACCAAGGATACGAGATAAATGGGAATACATTTTACACAATCACCCAAGATAATAAGAGCACCAACCAAAACAGTGGTGTCCGCTTTGATGCAGCAATCACCAATAGGGCAAAGGACACATATTATGGTTACATAGAGGAGATATGGGAACTTGACTATGGACATGAATTTAAGGTCCCTTTGTTTTGGTGCAAATGGGTCAATCTGTCAGGAGGCGTGGTATAGGTAGACCCGCAGTACGGAATGACAACAGTGGATCTCAACAATCTTGGGTACACAAATGAACCATTCGTCCTAGCCAATGATGCGGCGTAGGTTTTCTATGTGAAGGACATGTCTACCAAACCGAGAAAAAAAAGATAAGGAAGCGAATACATCAAACGATGAGCCAAAGCGCCACATAGTTCTTTCAGGGAAAAGAAACATCATGGGAGTGGAGGACAAGATAGACATGTCTGAAGATTATGAAAAGTTTCATGAAATTCCTCCCTTCAAAGTGAAGGCTGACCCAAGCATCCTGTTAAACAATGAAAATTGTCCATGGTTACGGCGCAATAAGCAAGGGACACATGCGAAGAAAAAGTGAAGACTTTCTCTCCACAACTATTCTGATGATGGCTTTGATCTAGAATATCACTGCAGTTACATGTCAAGAAATGAAATTCCTTTTGTAATAGATGAGTTTTCGTCCGAAACCTTGATACTTCAAAAGAGATTGTCCAGTTTCTACATGAAGTGCATCCAGTTTTTTCCGTAACCCTCTCAACTTTTTAGCACATGCTATGTGGGTGAAATTATGACACCATGCCAAGTTTCAACCTTTTCAGAGTTCATTTGTAGTGCTTTTAAATTTCAGGGTCATTTAGCTCAAAGAATGAACTAATAGCAAAAAGAATGAACTAAAAATCTTTTATAAAACTCTAATAGCAAAAAGAATGAACTAAAAAGAATCAATTAAAATATTTTGTTATGATCAACTAAAACAAAACTATAATATTCTTCCATAGCAAAAAGAATCAACTAAAAAGCTTTTATAAACCTCTAGTTATTATCAAAATAATATTAACTTAAAATTATATAAAATTATGCAACTAAAATTATCAAAGTATTTTTGTTAAAAACTTTAATAAAAAAGGAATTTTCATAAAGTATTTTTTGTTAAAATTTTTAATAGCAAACTAAAATAACATAAAAAATAAAAAAATGCTGCCTACTAGGCCACCACGGCCTGCATACGACTAGAAACCCATCTGTACATGGGCCAGGATGCAGGCTCGCGGCCCCAGCAGGCCCAACATGGCAGAGACAAAGGTTAGGCATGTACTGCCTGCATTAGAGAGGAGCTCGACAGCTCAGGCGCAGTGCGGTTTATAAACCAGTGTGGGCGCCTCTCAACTAGCGAGGTGGGACTAAACGTTTGACACCGCTGTAACAGGCCTTTAGTCCCGGTTGGTGGCTCCAACCGGGACTAAAGGTCCCCCTTGAGTCCCGGTTGGAGCCACCAACCGGGACTAAAGGGGGCCTTCAGTCCCGGTTGGAACCACCAACCGGGACTAAAGGTGCGGATATATAAGCGGCACTTGGCAAATTTCTAGTCCATCTGCAGTTTCTTCGATCCTCCTCTCCTCCGACGGCGCCGACGACCACCTCAACGCCGCCAGGCTGTCAGATTTTGTCGTCCCCCGCTTCCCTGCCCCGACGTCGCCGTCGCCGCGCCCCTGCCCCTACGTCGCCGTCGCCGCGCCCTGCCCCGCCGTCGCCGTCACCGCGCCCCTGCCCCGTCGCCGTCGCCACGCCCCTGCCGGCCCGACGTCGCCATCGCCGCGCCGGCCCCTGCCCCCAGTGAGCCCCTCCTGCTAAGGCCCTGTTTGAATGCAAATTATAGATGGATGGATTGATGTATATAGAAAATGTTCATATATGTATGTATGTATGTATAGATGGATGGATTGATGTATGTATGTATGTATAGATGGATGGAGTAAAACACTTATATGTTCATAGAATTTTTTTGTTCATAGAATTTTTTATGTTCATAGAATTTTTTTGTCCATGTATGTATGTATGTATAGATGGATGGATTGATGTATATAGAAAATGTTCATATGTAGAGTAAAACACTTATATGAAGTGTCTCCATTAGAACTATAGATCAATGGCGATCATCTAACAAAGTTTGTAAATTATAACAGTTTCTGGAATTAATATCAAGTGGCACTTTTCAAACAAAGTTTTGAGCAAGCTAATGGACTCTAGCAGAGATGCAATTGATACTATCTTGTAGATCACAGTAGAGTGATCAATATTGATATAAGGCACTAACCCATAGGATGTACAGAACAATAGTTGTAGCCTTTGGAAAACAACTAAGTGATTTTTAAAGCTGAGGAATTCTCAGACTTAGCAGAATTCCAGGAATTTTCAGGATATTGGTAAAACTTTAGAAATTCGTAGATAATTAACCGTAACTCCGATGACAATAATTTATATATGAAAATTGATCAGAAAAATATGATGAATCCGAATATGCCCTCCATTCGTCTGTCACAAGCAGCTAACATAGCGAACCTGGAACCGTCCCCCTCTATTTCATCTGTCCGAAAATGCAGTCTTCGGGAAAACATTCCCGGATGTTATCCCCCTTCACCTATATCGTGTAGTGCCGCGTTAGAACACCCCTAACTCTCTCAGGAATTCAACATATCCCCGATAACTTCGACATGAGGGGGGGTCCACAAGTTTCTATATGGAGGGAATGATTTTTGAAAACAGAGAACTATTTTTTAAATAGAGGAAACTCTGTCAAGTGTTGTATTTTGGTGACAAATATACTTCTTTTTTGCTTTGTGTGATAGCTAGTTTGAAGTGTCAATGCTTTATGTGCAGAAACTATGGACAGAGAGTTAGAAAAAGAAGAGTTGTTGGGGGATATAATCCGCGACGGAGGTGATATCGCCTTGTCGTTTCTCAACGACACCGATGTTGAGGAAAGAGAGGATGACGGCTCCGGTGATCGAATGGAGGAGGAAGGAGATCATGACGGCTCCGGTGATCGAATGGAGAAGGGAGCCTTAACTGTTTCAAAGTCCGGCGAGGTATATATATATATATTAATTAAGCCTCTGCTGACTAGATGCATTAATTGTTTTGTATGTACATATATTAACGCTTCTTTCTTCTTTTAGCCCTCCGGATCGAGCCAAACTTCGGTAAGGAAACGAGGCCCGAAGAAAAGGTTGGGCCGGGATGAAAGGTTCACGATCGAAGAAGTCTCTCCAGAAGGCCAACCGATTGCTCCCAAGCGGACCAAGGACAAATTTATACATCAGTGCGGAGTTATTGTTAGGGACAGCGTCCCGATCAGCATCCAAGAATGGAATAAGAAGAAGGACCCTGAAGTTCCTTATGTCCACGATAGACTAAAATATGATCTTTGGAACTCGCTAATGAGAAATTTCTGCCTACTGCCAGAGGAGGATCCGAATAACCCAGTTATACAGCAAAAGGTCAAGGCGTTTGCTCTTAAGAAGATGGCAGAACTATTCAAGAACTGGAAGAAACTATTGAACAGAAAGTTTGTCGACAAAGACAAGACTCCAGAATTCACCGGTCAATACTTGAAGATAAAAGATCACTGCCCCGCATTTGTGGCCTACAAGAAATCGGAGAAGGCTAAGAAAAGGTCACATATAAATAAGCAAAATGCTGCAAAGAAGCAATATCACCATGTTACGGGGTCAGGTGGCTACAGTAAAGCCCGGCCTACGTGGGATAAAGCTGAGCAAGACCTACTTGCTAAAGATGTCCAACCAGCGACATTGCACTGGCCAGATCGGGCAATGACTTGGTTCTTCGGGGTTGGGGGAACTTTGGACCCAGAATCAGGGAAGTGTGTTTGGACGAAAGCTCAACTTGAAACACCCGTCAAAAAAGCTTGAGGAAGCAATCAAGAAAGCGCTAGAAGGGAGGTTCCATCCCGATAGAGAGAAGGACGAGCTGTCAATGGCCCTCGGGAATCCTGAACCCCCTGGACGAATACGAGGCACATCAGGCTCCGTTCTGTGGGTGCATGGGTTTCCCGACAGCACTGGTTATAGAAGCCGACATAGAAAGAAGAAAGAGGAAGCAAGCGAAATGCAGAAGATCAATGAAACATTAGCGAAACTAGAGGCACTTGAGAGCCAGCGAGCTACCGGCCCACCATCTCAGCGGCACAAAGATCCTTCATTGGATACTACCCGCGATGCTACCCCACCATCTCAGCGGAGAACCAGCGTGGCTTCCACGGAGCTCGTTCAGCCTGATAGCACACATAATGAACATTGTGTGCTAATGGCGAAATGCCATAACCTGACCTTGAAGGTGGCGGTCGGCTATGTCTTACCTCCTCGACCTGATGCAACTTTCCATTTCGCTCCGGTTCCAGCTGGCTTTGCTATTGTCGGGGTGGATGAAATAATGGACGTTTTTGAGGGGCTGGAGCTTGAGTACCCTACAGGTGAAGGGGAGATTCTTAATGAAAATGCCTTAAGGACTACCTGTCTATGGAGAAAGGAAAACATCCTGCTTCCAAAATGGACGCCGCCTCAGCAGACTCAGCCGGAGGAGGCCCCTCAGCAGACTCCTCACAGTCCAGCTCTGCTATCTCCACTGCCTGAGTCGTCTTCGGCGCGTCAGCCGTCTCCGCCGCCTCAGCGGACTCCACCGCGTCAGCGGACTCCAGCGGAGGAGGCCCCTCAGCAGAATCCTCCTCCGCCTCAGCTGTCTCCGCCGTGTCAGCGGACTCTGCCTCCTCCGCCACCTCAGCAATAGCAGAAGAGAGCCGCCTCCGCTCCGGCTGCTAGCAGCAGTGCATCAACGAAGAAATTCAGAGCAGGCCCAAGCCTTAAGGTTCCTCCCAAGTTACCATACGACTTGACTGAGGAGGAAACCAACAAGATCGTGGATACCGATGTGAAACGTCAGCTTGCACCAAAACGTCCACCTCCAAAGGAGAGAGTAGATCCGGTGAAAGCGAAGTGAACTCTGGATGCCCTTAGGCGACCACCACCGCCTCCGCCGCAATCAAACTATGACCGTTGTATTCAAAAGACATTTGATCAAGCGAAGCGGTCGGGATGCTTAAGTAGCAGTGGTGCAAGAAGTGGGAAAAGAAGTCCCCATCTCGGCGAACAAGAAAAGCAATCGTGCCCCCCACTCAAGGTGTTTACCGATATCGCTAATGATCCGGAGATAGCAGCCGGTGGTCTTACGATCACTCTTGGTGATTACATAGGCGATGAGGTACAGTTCGAAACGGCTGAGGTAGTAGCAACCTTAAGATACGAGCACGGGAAGCCTCTCGTCAAACATGAACAGCTCCGGCATCCACCAACGATGATGCGAAAATGGTACTTGAAAGTCTGCAAGGATGGGACCGCTAATATCTTCGTGGGAATTAAAGATGAACACTACTTCAATGTAGTCCAGGCGTTGTTCGTTGAATTTGAAGAAATTTTTCAGTTCTACAATCAAGCTGCCATCGACAAAACTATTGTCAGTTCCTATTGTTTGTAAGTATTTTTTCTGTAATTAAGTCTCTAGCTCAGCTCGTTCATTGCATGTATAATTATCCTCACACTATATTATGCAGATTGAAGATCCTCGAATGCAAAAAGCGACAAATCTATGACATTGGGTTAATTAACCCAGATACCGTAAATGAACATACGTTAAAAAATTCCCTGATGATGTAGAGAAAAACTTGCAAAATGGGTTACTTGGACAACAAAACAGAAGGGAAATACTATTTCCTTACAACTTCCAGTGAGTGTTACTGTCTTGCACATTCTGTTTCGCTTACTCGAGGTTAAGTGTAATTGATGAGTTATGCGTGCGCAGGTTCCACTTTATTCTGCTAGCCATTCGGATTGAAGAGGGAGAAGTAATTGTCTTGGACTCGAGACGTAAAGACCCTAAGGAGTGGTCGAACATGAGTCGAATGGTTCAGAAGTAAGTTCAATCATTATCGCACCATATCGGCAACTTTTGTTCATTTCCTGATATCAAGTAATCATTTTTCTTTACCGGGCAGGGTTTGGAAAAAGTTCACCAACCAGGTTAGGGGTGTCTCGAAAAAGGAGCTGCGATTTTCATACCCCAAAGTAAGTACTACTAGCTAGTACCGCGCATCTCTCATTGATTCTAGTTTCAATACCATTATCATGCTTGATTATCATTTTGATTGAACTCTATTCTCGTAAAGTGCTTGTTGCCGGTACCCGGGACTAATTTATGTGGATACTACATTTGCGAGTTCATTCGCCACTCGACCTCTGAGAAGGGCATATCTCCAGAACAATTTGAAGTACGTAAACAATATTCACATTTTAATTTTATTACCATCAATTCTGTTGAGTTTCATATATATATATAGGCACTATTCTGATCCCAGGATCAGAATAACTATTCGGATCACGATGGCCCTATAAGGGCGCGACGGGACGTTCCTAAGATCCCTGGAAACCCACCGGACCGATAAAAAAAGCAGACCCCACCCCACCGGTTGCCCCAATCCCCACCCGTGACCTCCCCCGATCCCCTTGCCCAACGCTGCCGCCACCCTCCCTAGGTCGCGCCGCCGCCGCCACACTCCCCGGATGGTGCCGTCGCCGCCGCCCGCCCCAGACCGGCGCCGCCTCCTCCGCCCCGCCCCAGACCGGCGCTGCCGTCTCCACCTCCACCCCGCCCCGGACCGGCGCCGCCGCCTCCGCCCCGCCTTGCACCTGCGCTGCCGCTTCAGGCCCGTCAACCAAATCGCCGGCGTCTGCCACGGTCTGCCGCCGCTCGCATCCGCTCGGTTCGCCATGGATCTGTCCTCTCCCTCCCGACGCTATGATGTCCTGCTCCTCAACTTCGGTGACGCCGCGAGCGAACATCACCTCCGGCCTCCGGCCACACTGCCGCTGGCGGCTCTCTTCCCTGCAGCGCTCGCGCTCCTCCGTGGAAGCCTCTTGTCGTCGCCACCCTGCACCCCCGGCCTCCACTTCCCTAAGCTCCAAATTGCTGCAACCTCCTACCTCGCCAAGGTCAACCGTCAGCCATCACCTGCGCCATGCCCCGGTCCCCCACTCTGTGCAGTTCGACCTCATCCGCCCGCACCATTCAACCTTGCCAGAGCCACTAGTCCATGGCATAGGTCATCGTCGTGCCCTTCTTTACTTCCACCACGCCACCGCACACCGGCCCCATCGTCGCATGCACAATCTCAACCTCCTTCATGTATTTTCTATGTTTAGAAAAGTGCTCATTGAAATTTATGTTCCAAGAAGTTCATATATTACTGTGTGGAAAGGTCATGTATTAGAACTACACATTAAGTGAAAAATTGCATACCACAATTTTCTGCAGTAATAAGTGAATGATGCAGAAAATATTCGCTACTTACGTAAAAATATTTTTTTAAAATAAACTAAGAAGTTCAAATTAAAAAAACAGCGAAGTTCGAAGTTTATGAAAAACTCAGATTTTTTTCTCGTTAATAAACAATAAATGAAGAAGTTCAAATAAAAAAGATGAGAAGTTTAAATTAAAACTTAAGAGAAGTTCGAAGTTTATGAAAAACTCATTTTTTCTCGTTACTAAATAATAAAATGAAGTTCAAATAAAAAAAGATGAGAAGATCAAAATAAAATAGCAGAGAAGTTCAAAATTTTTGAAAAACTCGGCTTTTTTTCTCGTTACTAAAGAGTAAAATGAAGAAGTTCATATAAAAAAGTTGAGAAGTTCAAATTAAACACGTGAAATTCCTTACACGAAAAACATATTAGTTTTATTTTCCCCGTTCTAAAATAAATACATAGAAGTTCAAAATAAAAAATCTAAGAAGTTCAAATTAAAATAATGGAGTAGTTCGACGTGTAAACCATCCCGAATTTTTTTCATTACTAAACTAGGAAAAGTGAGAACTGCAAAGAAGAATGTGATAGAAGTTCATAGTGAAAATAACGAGAAGTTCAAGTATTACACGGAATGCGTTTCAGATCAGAATAAAAAATTAGAAAAATTAAAGCTTAAAAGGTTTGTTGAAAGAAGTTCACGTGCTCTGCCCGGGAAAGTTTGATGTGTATAAAAAACTCAAATTATATAACGAACGGTCCAAT
The DNA here is from genome assembly GCA_039707655.1 of Elymus sibiricus. Lineage (NCBI taxonomy): Eukaryota > Viridiplantae > Streptophyta > Magnoliopsida > Poales > Poaceae > Elymus > Elymus sibiricus. Next base: position 86,714,562 of record CM077663.1, read on the forward strand.
ATTTATTAAATAAATGATTTTTAAGTAAACATCGAAGTACTTTTAAAAAAATTGAACTTCTCTACATTTAAAAAAATAACAGAGAAATTTGAAGTATATAAACTACTCAGATTTTTTCTCGTTACTAAATAATAAAATGAAGAAGTTCAAATTAAAACAGAAGAGAACTTCGAAGTTTATGAAAAACTCAGATTCTTTTTCTCGTTACTAGAATTCTTTACTCAAAAATAGAAAACGTGAAGTTCAAATTAAAATAACACAGAAGTTCAAAGTGAAAACAGCCAGAAGTTCACGTGTTGCATGGTGTGTGTTTTCATATGAGAAAAAGGAATAAAAAGACAAAGTATACAAACTTTGTTGCTAGAAGTTCAGGTGCTCGACACGGGAAGGTTCAAAACTTCTTGTGAGTGTGGTTCACTATGTATTTCTCACCCATTCTTGTGAGTGAGAAAAATGAATAAAAAGGCAAGGTCCAATTTTTGTCTTGCTATAAGTTCAAGTTCTCGGTCGGAGAAAGTTAGAAAAATATTGTGACAGTGGTTTGTACAAAAAGGAATATCATTTGTGTAACACCGACGAATGGGTGAGAAATTACAAACAAAAAAATACGCGACAGAAGTTCAACGTGGAAATAGCAGGAAGTTCTACTACTACGCTAAATGAATTTTAGATGAAAACCTTTTAAACCGTCGCGAGTATGAAAAAAATGATCAAGACGGAAAAGTTGCATGTTTACAGCAGCTTTCCATCGGTATATCACTTTCTCAATTCCGGTGAGTGGATGGAGAGCTACGAGAAAAAAACAGTACGTGAAGAAACAGAGTGAAGTTCAGGTAGACGTGTTGATGAAGTTCAAGTTCTTCACGCAGTGCATTTTCGAAGACTCTGTTTCGCGATAAAAGGCACAACACATGATCTCGCTGTTTTCAAAATTGCTTGAAAACGGCTAGGAATCATAGAAAAACATCTACATGAAAAAGTTTCGCATTTTCCGTGGCTTTTCAACGGTATATTATTTGCCCCATTCCGATAAATTTTGTAGAAATTACGGCCAAAAAATGTTTTTCGCCATTTTCGAAATTGACTTAAAACCGTAATGAATTGGGAAAAACAATCTACATAAAAAAGTTTCGCATTTCTTCAAGCTTTCCAACGCCATATCATTTGCTGCATTCCGATAAACGGTTGAGAAAATAATGCGAAAATACGAACTCAGTGGGACTTCGGCCATTTTCAAAATTACGTTTAAATAGTTTCAAATTGGAAAAAACATTCTCTACGAAAAAGAAGCGGATTTGCAGCAGCTATCCAACGCCATCTCATTTGCCTCATTCCGATAAACAGTTTAGAAATAGGCTCAAAAATACGATTCACGTTTTTTTTTGTGAAGAAAAACGGTTTTCAAAACTGCTCTTAAACCATTTAGATTTTGACAAAAATTCAACTTAGGTCTTGACCGTCGTGTCCACAGCTTTCCAACGGTATATTGCAAGCCTCATTTGGACAATGTTACGAGAAGTTCAACCTCTCCCCAAGGGAAGTTCAGGTCGAACAACTCAGGCAGTAAAATTGCAACAGACGCAAGTTCATCACGTCCCGAGAGCAAATCCGCCAACGAGCGAGATTCCTATTTAAAACGGGCATTTAGTTACTAAAAACCGTTTCCAGATTACACTTACATCACATAGAACACGTCTGACCAGAATAATTCGCGCGGGAAGACACGGTTACGAAGATAGCCCAAAGGTCGGGTTCCTACAGAGGAAAGTTCAGGTTGTGTAACTCAGGAAGTTCAACCCGTGATCAGAATAATATTCTGATCAGAATAATATATATATATATATATATATATACATATATATATATACATATATATATATATATGGTGGCACTATTCTAGAATAGTTATTATGATAACATCAGCCCTATATAGCGCTGACGGGATCCTCCCGAACTCCCGAACTGGTCCACCCACCCCCGACCACTCCCCCACGAGGCCACGATCCCCACCAGCCCATCCCCACCCAATCCCCACCTTCCTCGCCCTATATAGCGCTGACCGGATCCTCCCGAACTCCCGAACTGGTCCACCCACCCCCGACCACTCCCCCACGAGGCCACGATCCCCACCAGCCCATCCCCACCCAATCCCCACCTTCCTCGCCCCCTCCAGCCCGGCCGACACCCCCGGGGGCCGGGACCCCGTCGCGCCTCCCGCCGCCAGCCACCCCGACCCACACGTTTCCCACCGTCCCACCCCAGAGGCTGCCGCCCTCCCACAACTACCTGGCGCTCCCGACCCACCAAATCACCCCCGCCACCATCGGTGACGTGCGCCGCCCCAACTAGGATCTCATGCCTCCGCCGTCCCCCACCAGGATCCAACTATGGCGACCGCCTCTCCCCTGCTTCAACCATGGAGGCAGCCTCCCCCACCACCAAGATCCAACTATGGCAGCGGCGACCCTCCCTCCACGCGCGCCGCCAGCAACCACCATCGGCTGGCCTTCTCCTGCACAGCGGTGGCGCATCCCCTACTCCCAGATTCAGGCGAGGGCCCCAACCCCTTCTACCTATGGATCCCGGGGTCGTCGGTGGGCATGCTGGGGAGGTTCTACTTCAAGGCTGTGCCCAACAAGACGCACGTGCTAGACCCGATTCATCCCGGGGCGCCGGAGTTCGTCTCGGTCGCGACGGAGCCCGCGGAGGCAGACAGCTTCGGGCGGGCGAGGGTGTTCATGGTGTGGATGGAGGACGACGAGTTGTACAAGGTCGTGTTGCTGCATCATGGAGGGGCCTACGACGAGGCCAAGGTCCTCAGGCCAAGGGTGAACAAGATATGATGGCTGAGAATCTCTAGGATGGACTTCTCGGAGCGCCGATGGCACCTCACCGAGGACCTTGATGGTCGTGCCTTCTTCGCGGTCTAGCCTGATCCGGTCGGTGCGCCACCGACCACCGCTGCTGGCAGGACCCATAGGCCGCCAGCAGCCTCCTTCCTCTCGTTTTCTCCTCGAGCACGGCGCATCCACAATGACCTCCCCCTCCCATTTCGTCATGTAGGTGGATTCGTTTGGGATATCAATGTCGGACGAGTGAGCATGACAACACTTCTATCCATCGGGGCATCTGAACCTGAACTGCACCTTGCATTACCATGGGAGTGTGGGTTAACAGAAAAAATATGACATTGTGTCCATTGTCTGAAAAAGAATGGATTCAGATTAGGCCACCATCGAGCTCCTCTGTTGACAAGCTGACTCCATGGTGTCCCACGGCCATGGCGGGCTCCTCTGCAGACGACTTGGCTCTAGCCATGCTCAAGGCTGCCACCACCCATGGCCGAGGCTGGGGCTGCTATGCAGCTGGGCCGAGGGAGCAGTGCCAAGGTGTGTTGCGGTACGCGTAGCCCATGATGCTGTTGACGGCCAGGTGCTCCAATAGGTGCCGTTCAAATATACTAATGCTAGTCGGTCATATAGCTTCAGTAGTGGTATAATGCTCTAGGTTCCTGACTATTTGTCTTGATGTTTGGCCGTACTTGAGGTTCAGCTTGGTATTGTATACGGGAGCAGTTTGGATTTGTTATTTTTCTGCAGTTTGGTACCTTGTTACATTTATTTTAAAGTGCACAAAAAATAGCACTTACAGTCAAATTGGTTGTGCAAGTGCAGATGCTCCATAGGTGCTTGTTGTAATCCGAAATCCATTGAAAACACAGTAAAGCTCGTAGGTTTAAAAAGCCTTGGAAACCAAAACGAAATTCAACAAACAAAAATGCAAGCGAGTTCTTTGCAAAAACCACGTGAAGTTCAATAAGTATAATTTTAGAGGTTCAAGTAATATGAGAACGCTGGAAGTTTGGAGAAGAAAAATGTCGGTGGTGCAGTTGCCGTCGCCTACATCGACCGGAGCCCCTGCTCCTCCACGAATCTGGCCAACCGTGCGCCGCCGACGTCGATTCGCACCATCCCAATAACCGACCTTCGTGTGGCGCCAACGGTGTCCTTCATCACTGTGCGTGGCTGATGCGGGCCGTCTGCCGACGAGCTATATATCGTGTACAACCTGAGCGATTACAAAACTTGAAATTCCCCGTTAATAAGAAAAATAAACTAAGAAGTTCAAATTCAAATAACATAGTAGTGCAATTATTATAATTCATGAAGAAACCAAAAGGCGTCACCTGAAATTTTTTAACTCTCGAAGTTTAAATTTAATAAATTTGAGAGTTCAACAGAAAATGTTATGGATATACAAAAAAATCCCATTGATTTTCCCATTATAGAAAAAATATAACCAAAAAATTCAAACTAAAATATTGATCATTTCATTACCTCCACTATAACAACCTCCACTGTAACAACCCTTGTGCCTACATAGGTTCATCAAATAGATGCCAAAATAAGTTCGCCAGAACAACACTTAAAAAATTTAGCAAAAAAAATCAATAAATGAAGAAGTTCATATATAATAATAAAATGAATTTTGTACATGAAAAATTCATTTGTTTCGTGCAAAAAAACATATTACCAAAAAGGTATTATGTTCTTGAAAAAAGAAAACACATAACGGTTAGATGTGTGTTCAAACCATGTCTATGTGTGAAAACTTTGACGTCCTCCATGCGTTTATTGAAATTCCAACGAAGAGCTAGAAGGAATTTCTTGTTTGATAAAAAATGAAGCTAAGCTAACGCACTACTTTCTCGCATGTGAATCAGATGTCATCTAAAAAGACCGATAAAGAAATTGCTCTATTTTTGTGCTTTTACAACTGTGTATTTTTTTCGAAGGTCAATATTTGTAACCCTTTCTTTTATATGTATGTTCTGGCCATTAGTTGCTCGCCGTCAAAAAATCATGTTTCACCGGGTTCATGTTTAACTACACAAAAACTCGGAAGTTAAAAACGATGATGAATTTTAATAGAACTCTCTACATGAATTTAAGGAAAACTAGAAGTTCATATTTAAAAAAACAAGAAGTTGGTGAATATTTATTTACAAAACTAGGATTTTCCATTACTAAAAGAAAAATCCCCAAGAAGTCCAACTTGAAAAAAGGAGCAGTTCAATGTTTGTACAAAATCCAGATTTTCCTCATTAATAAAGAATGAAAAACAACAAGTTCAACATTGAAAAAACAAGAAGTTCAAATTCTAAAAATAGAACCGTTCAATATTCATAGAAAGGATGATCACCGTTTCTAAATATATTTTTATAGAAGTTCAAATTTAAATAACGGACCGGTTCAATATTTATTAAAAAACTAGGATTTATCCGTTACTAAAACAAATAAATCAAGAAGTCCAAATTAAAAAAATAGAGAAGTTCAATATTTATGTGTTGAAGTACAAATTTTCCCCATCACTAATAAATAAAACTAAGAAGTTCAAATTTTAAAAATGTTGAAGTTCGATGTCTACAAAAAATCCAATTTTTTCTCGTTATTAAAAGAATGAAACCAAGAAGTTCAAATTTTAAAACAAAAGAAGTTCAAAAAACTTATATTTTCTGATTTACTAAAACTAAAACAAAGAAATGAAAGTCAAAAATAGCGGGGCACCTTGATGTATACAAAATATTCAAAGAAAAGTGAGAACTTCAAACAAAAATGTGACAAAATTTCATAGTGAAAAACAACGAGATGTTCAAGTACTACAAGGAATGCATTTTAGATGAGAATAAAAGAATAAAAAAATAAAAGCTTAAAAGCTTTGTTAAAAGAAGTTCACGTGCCTGCCGGGGGAAGTTCAAAACTTCTTGCAAGACAGGTTCACCTTGTATTTCCATGTTCGAAAACAAAAAAAAAGTTTTTTGTGTTTTAAAATAATTCTCTCAATCCAGCAATTGGATTTCAAAAAGAAAATAAAAAAAACATCAAATTATAAAAACGAAGAAAGTTCACGTACTACATGGTGTGTGTTTAATATTAGAAAAATGAATAAAAAGGCAAGGTCCAAATTTTTTTGGCTATAAGTTCAAGTCCTCGGGGCGGAGAAATTTCAAAAATTATTGTGAGAGAGGTTTGTACAAAAAGGAATATAATTTGTGTAACACCGACGAATGGATGAGAAATTACAAACGAAAATACGTGACAGAAGTTCAACATGAAAACAGAAGGAAGTTCAACTACTACACTGAATGAATGTGAGATGAATTTTTTTAAACCGTCGTGAGTATGAAAAAACGATCAACACGAAAAAGTTGCGTGTTTACAGCAACTTTCCATCCGTATATCATTTGCTCAATTCCAATCAGTGGACGAAGAGTTACGAGCAAAATACACCACGTGAAAAACAGAGTGAAGTTCAAGGTAGACAAGCCGAGAAGTTCAGGTTATTCACGCGGTGCATTTTTGAAGGCTGTGTTTCGCGATAAAAGGCAGAACGCGTGATCTCGCTGTTTTTGAAATTGCTTGAAAACGGCTAGGAATCAGAGAAAACTGTCTACATGAAAAAGTTTCGCATTTTCCGTAGTTTTCAACGGTATATTATTTGTCCCATTCCGATAAAATTTCAAGAAATTACAGCGAAAATACGTTCTTAGCCATATTCAAAATTGACTTAAAACTGTAAAGAATTGGGAAAAACAATCTACATATAAAAGTTTCGCATTTCTTCAAGCTTTCCAACGCCATATCATTTGCCTCATTCCGAAAAACCATTGCGAAAATAACATGAAAATACGCACTCGGTGCAGATTCGGCCATTTTCAAAATTACTTTTAAACCGTTCATAGTTAGAACAAACTTTTTATATGGAAAGATGCGCATTTTCATAAGCTTTCCAATGCCATATCATATACGTCGATAGGACTTGCCGTTTTGGAATTAATCCCTAAATATGAACCCGGATGTTCAGTTTCAGAAATTCCGCCATTTTTGAAATTCGTCATTAACCGTAGGGAAATTGGAAAAACGTTCAACATGTGAAATGAGCGGATTTGCAGCAGCTATCCAATGCCATCTCATTTGCCTCATTCCGATAAACGGTTTAGAAATAGCATCGAAAATATTATTCACGTTTTTTTGTACGAAGAAAAACGGTTTTCAAAACTGCTCTTAAACCGTGTATATTTTGCCAAAAAATCAACCTAGGCTGTTATACTGGTGTCCATAGCTTTGAAACGGTATATTGCAAGCCCCATTTGGGCACTTTTGCCGGAAGTTCAACCTAGCACTCGGGGAAGTTCAAGTGCTATTGTTGGGAAGAGTCAGGTAGTTATCAGAATATTTATTCTCATCCCGTGATCAGAGTAGTGTTTATGTATGTATGTATATATATATATATATATATATATATATATATATATATATATATATATATATATATATATATTGACCCCCTTCTTTAAATTAGATCTGGCGGAAGCGGGACGAACTCCTACCAACTGATCGCATACGAGCAATTCAAGAGGAATTGGCGGGATTCTTTGTTGAGCATGTCATACCTAAAGACGGAGAATACCATCGGGATATGCAATGTGATTTTGGTAATTAGATATTAGGCTCGTAAGAGATGTTATATTGTATATATGCATGAACGTGTACTATATGTAATAGCGTCGAATAGATTTACGAAAACTTGTTGCATTGTTCGACTGAGCACGGAGAAAGAGAGGTCACTTCTCTCTATATATTGATCATGACGATGTTGTGTAATGGTTCTTTCATTGCTATATGAAGTAGCTAGCGTCGAGTTGAATGAAAAGCATAAAATAAAAATGGTAAACACAAAAATAAAAGGGGGAAACACAATATGAAAACCCCTAAACCCTCCAAAACCCCTAAACCCCTCCTTTAAAAAAAAACCCCAACACCTGGCAACTGCTGACGCGTGGCTGTCTTTTAGTCCCGGTCGGTGTTACCAACCGGGTGTAAAGGTCCTCCTGCGTGGGCGCCCCATGGCGGCCACGTGGAGCTCCTTTACTACCGGTTCGTAAGCCAACCAGGACTAAAAGTGATGGGCATTAGTCCCGATCGTTTTGTCCCGGTTGCAGAACCGGGACTAAAGGCCCTCTGGAACCGGGACTGATGCCCTGTTTTCTACTAGTGTATCAAGGGAAGATCCCTAGTGGATTTCAAGGCCCTCCTTTGGAGTGGGAGCTACCGGTACTTGTATCCATTTGTTGAACTCCTTTTGAGACTCGAGGGTTCGGGTGGACTTAGTGGATGTGTAATTGGAGATTGTGTCTTGAGTGTTTGTGTTCTCTCTTCTGATTTCCTCGTGTTTTACTCTGTGTTCTCCGTGTTCATCCCCAAATCCACCTCCAATTCGTCAAAGATCGACGCACACGGGCATGCCCCGTATTATCTTGGTATCATGAGCCACGTTGATCACGAATTTGGAGCCTCCCCTCTTTGTTTTCTAGCCTAATTTTGTTTGATTTCGTCCCAATTCGAAAATCCCCATAAAAATAGCCATACCAATTTTTTTTGCAATTGTTGATTCTCGTGAGTTTTTGTTGGTTTTGATCCATGGAATGTGTGCATAGCAAGTGGATCTAGTGTTCTATCCGAAAGAATCGCCAATTTGTTTCTCATAGCCATGAATTTCTTGGATTTCCCGAAATTTTTCCACCACCCTGTGCCCACGGGCTCAAAAGACCCCCTGCGCACGGCCCCCCGCGAAACTCCCTGACCACACCATGCACACGGGCTCAAAAGACCCCGTGCACATGGTCCCCCTGGCAACTCTCTGACCACCCCGTGTCCACGGGATCAAAAGACCCTGTGCGCATGGGCTATGCAGAGCAGCCACACCCTTTTTGTTTTCTTTGCCCTTTGCATCTCCACCACATTTCCCCCTTCGCCATTTGTCGTATAACTTTGTTTTGGAGATTTGAGTTGAGGTTCCCGTTTCCTAAGGTGTTTCGGCTAATTAGGGACGGTACTACTTCGACATCACCGCCACTCATCAGCGCTATGGCCTCGACATCGACATCGGCCACTTCGCCTATTGGCACCAAAACCGTAAGCAAGGACGGTAACCTCAATGACATCTTTGTCCATACCTTGCCATTACATTGATCGCTTCGAGCCTATTGCGTACCTTACACATTGAGACTAGCAAGTTAAGAATTGACGGGTCCATTGCTTGTGCACCATAGTGTGACTCTTCTAGTACATCTTCATATCTACATTGTGCCATAAGTCTCTCCCGTGCATAAAAATCATACTTGTCTCATATCTCGGCTCGAGCATCAAACTTCAAAAAAAAAACAATCAAAAGCTTTTAAGCAAAAGAGAAGATAGAAAAGAGCTTGTAAGCAATAGAGATAGCATTGACCCATTTTGCATACTCATACATACATAGCATATTTGGGATTGAAGACGGCACGTTACTCTCATAGGTTGGTGCACAAGCGCATATCTAGCCCATTTGAGCAATCGAGCTATTTGTCTCTCTCGTATCCGTGCAACACGAGCCTTTCATGGCATCACATCTAGTGCTCATTCCTTGGTTGCGCGGATCCCATTTATCTATCCGTGTGTGTGTTCCTAGTACCACATAGCTATAGATCTATTTGCTTTGCATTGCCATTTTGTGAATCTTTGTCAACATTTGCAATATCTAGAATCTCATTTTCTTGAATTTTGTGACACTTGTCCTAACTGAGCCACTCCATAAGCTTTACTTGTGTAGGTGTGACAAGACCAATCTCCGGTACCAATTCTACTTTTTCCACATTGGCACATTGAGTGCTTGATCCATTTTCAACTTACGAAACGGTATTTGGTATTGTATTTCACTCTTTCGCTTATATCCACTTGAGTGATATGGATAGGTCAAGCATCAACAACCCGGCATTTTAGGAGCAAGAGGACGACGCAACCGCTTACGTCACCAAGCTACAATTCTTCGGCGTGCAAAAGGCAATGCGTCAATCGCATGACGTCTTGAATGACCGCATCGAGCAACTCGCCACGGACGTACGCGAATCCGAAGTGCGAACAAGGGACTACCTCGACGCCAAGCTCTCAAGCCAAATGGAGGAATTTCGCGCTTTGATGGTCAAGCGCGCTTCTTCCACATCTACATCGTCAAAGAGGCGCAACTCAAGTCGCCACTCTTCGGAGTACTCTTCCAGCGAGAGTCCACCTCGAGCACGTTCTCATCACCGAGATGACCGCTCCGGTCCAAGTTCACACCAAGATCGATGTCGTTAAGCTTCGGACAATACCTTCCATGGCAATGGACTACAAGATCGACTTCGCAAGCGTTCTCGGCGTCACCAACAAGAACAAAAAGCATTGGAACAAGAACGCCAACAACAACGTCGTGAAGAAGAACTACGCCACCATGAAGAACAAGCGCTAGAAGCCCAACGTGCACTCCGCGATGCTACTCGTGTGTTGGAAGAATGCAACCGTTAAGCACGTCAAGAACAAGAAGAACTTCGCCGAGAGCGACAAGAAGAAGCCCATCGCCAAGAGGAGCACCAAGAAATGCGCAACCGAGCGCGTCCACCTCGTCGCCGTCCTCAAGTTCATCATGACGAATCCGAGGGCGAAGACGAACAAGGACAAGAACATCGTCAACACGCCGAAGACATTGAGGTCCCACCTCCAAGACAAGGATTTTGGCCTCACGACCACAATGATGAACAATGCTTCGGCAAGCTCAAGTTCACAATGCCAAAGTTCTCCGGAAACAATGACCCCGAAGACTACCTCTCATGGGCACTCAAAGTTGAAAAGATTTTCCGTCTCCACAATTATGACGAAGAAAAGAAGATAGCCATGGCTTCACTCGAGTTCCAAACCTACGTTCTCATTTGGTGGGAACAAGTGATTGAGCAAAGAAGATAAAGAGGTGAACTTCCTATCACCACTTGGGCCCAAATGAAGGATCTCGTGAGAGCTCGTTTTGTGCCTACACACTACAATTGGGATCTCTTCAAGAAGCTACAACAACTCAAGCAAGGCTCCAAGTTGGTAGAAGAGTTCTATCAAGAGATGGAAATTGCAATGATCCGAGCAAATGTCAAGGAAGATGACGAGCAAACAATGGCGCGCTTCTTGAATGGCCTAAACTACCAAGTCAAGAAAATCGCGGACTTTCAACCCTACTCCAACTTACTTGAGATCGTGCATCAAGCGACCAAGGCGGAACGCCAAGTGCAAGATGACAACAAGTACTCCAAGTTCTCCTCCAAGACCTACGGCTCAACTACTCAAGCTTCTCTGGCCATGACACCTTCGACTACAAAAACTACAAACGCTACCGGCGACAAGTCAAGCTACAAGGACAAGACGAATTCGTCAAGCCGACCTACTACAAGCAACTACAAATCGAAAGCTTCATCCTCTACACCGACACCGGATGCTACCGCAAAATAGGCCAAAGCCACAAGACTTACGAGTATCCAACAAAACGCACCATGATCCTTCAAGACGATGGCACCTATGACTCTATGAGCGACGACGAAATGGAAGCATTGAAGCACGTGGCCATGCATCATCAAGTCAATGAAGATGAAGATTCGCAAATCTTTTGCGACAACGATTCGATCCCCGCTCTCGTTGTTTCGAAGGTTTTGACACTTCAACAACAACAAGATGAAGACCAACGTTGCCACATCTTCCATACCAAGGCGGGCATCCAAGGAAAATCCATCAAGGTCATCATCGACGGCGGTAGTTACCACAATTTGGCAAGTGAGGACCTTTGTTACAAGCTCCAATTGGTCAAGAAGAAGCACCCTCTCCCCTACAAGGTCCAATGGCTAAGCGATGTCGGCACCCTCCAAGTTGAACACATGATACGTCTCCAATGTATCTATAATTTTTGCTTGTTCCATGCTGTTATATTATCATTCTTAGATATTTTACAATCATTTTATAACAACTTTATATCATTTTTTGGGACTAACCTATTGACATAATGCCAAAGTGCCAGTTGTTGTTTTTGCTTGTTTTTTACTTCGCAGAATATCAGTACCAAACGGAGTCCAATCGTGAAGAAACTTTTTGGAGATTTTTTCTGGACCCGAAGACACGCAGTGGGCCAAAGAAGAGCCAGGAAGGTGGGCTATGGAGAGCACAACCCACCAGAGCGCGCCAGGGGGCCCCCGGCGCGCCCTGATGGGTTGTGCCCTCCACGGGCCCCCCCTCCACCGCCTCTGATGCCTATAAGTTCCCAAATATTCAGAAAACCCTAGGGGAGTTGACGAAACACAATTCCAGCTGCCGCAAGTTCCAGAACCTCGAGATCCAATCTAAATACCATCACGGAGGGGTTCATATTCTTCATAGGTGCCTCTCCAATGATGCGTGAGTAGTCCACCATAGACCTACGGGTCCGTAGGTAGTAGCTAGATGGCTTCCTCTCTCTCTAATGATTCTCAATACAATGGTCTCTTGGAGATCTATTTGATGTAAAATTTTGCGGTGTGTTTGTTGGGGTCCGATGAATTTTGAGTTCATGATGAGTTTCTATCCATGAATATTATTTGAGTCTTCTTTGATCTATTATATGCATGATTACTTATAGCCTCATATTTCTTCTTCGAATCTTTGGTTTAGTTAGGCCTACTAGATCAATTTTTCTTGCCATGGGAAGAGGTGCTTTGTGATGGGTTCGATCTTGCGGTGTCCTTTCCCAGTGACAAAAGGGGCAGCAAGGCACGCATGTATCGTTGCCATTAAGGATAACAAGATGGGGTATATTCCTACATGAATAGATCTTGTCTACATCATGTCATCGTTATTATTGCATTACTCCATTTTTCCATGAACTTAATACACTAGATGCTGACGTGACTTGGACTGCGTCGATATTTCCCCAAAGAGGAAGGGATGATGCAGCACAGCGACGGTACATATTTTCCTCAGTTATGAAACCAAGGTTATCGAACCAGTAGGAGGATCACCACCACCCAATAAGCAGCACATGCACACAAACAACAAATACTTGCAACCCGACGCGAAAGAGAGGTTGTCAATCTCTCTACGGTAATAAGATAGATTAGGTAGTGATAGATAGGAGAGATAGATCTCTGAAGAACACAAATAAAAAGAGTAAATATGCAGCAATATATTTTTGGGTTTTTGGTTTTGTAGATCTGAAAACAAAGAGTGCAAAAAATGTAGATCGGAAAGCAATATGATAGGAAAAGTAGACCCGGGGGCCGTAGGGTTCACTAGTGGCTTCTCTCATGAGTATAGCGCACGGTGGGTGAACAAATTACTGTTGGGCAATTGATAGAAAAATCAAATAGTCATGATGATATCCAAGGCGATGATCATTATATAGGCATCACGTCCAAGATAGATAGACCGACTCCTGCCTGCATCTACCTCTATTACTCCACACATCGACCGCTATCCAGCATGCATCTAATGTATTAAGTTCATGGAAAAATGGAGTGATGCAATCAGAACGATGACATGATGTAGACAAGATCTATTCATGTAGGAATAGACCCCATCTTGTTATCCTTAATAGCAACGATACATGCGTGTCTTGCTGCCCCTTGATGTCTACTACGCAACCTTCTTCTTGTAGACTTGTGTTGGGCCTCCAAGCGCAGAGTTTTGTAGGACAGTAGCAAATTTCCCTCAAGTGGATGACCTAAGGTTTATCAATCCGTGGGAGGCATAGGATGAAGATGGTCTCTCTCGAACAACCCTGTAACCAAATAACAAAGAGTCTCTTGTGTCCCCAACACACCCAATACAATGGTAAATTGTATAGGTGCACTAGTTCAGCGAAGAGATGGTGATACAAGTGCAATATGGATGGTAGATATAGGTTTTTGTAATCTGAAAATATAAAAACATTAAGGTAACTAATGATAAAAGTGAGCACAAACGGTATTGCAATGCTTGAAAACAAGGCCTAGGGTTCATACTTTCACTAGTGCAAGTTCTCTCAACAATACTAACATAGTTGAATCATATGTAAATCCCTCACGTGCGACAAAGAGTTCACTCCAAAGTCACAAATAGCGGAGAACAAACGAAGAAATTATTGTAGGGTACAAAACCACCTCAAAGTTATCTTTTCCGATCAATCTTATGAGCTATCCCTATAAGTATCACGAACAGCCCTAGAGTTCGTACTAAAATAACACCATAAGATACACATCAACCAAAACCCTAATGTCACCTAGATACTCCAATGTCACCACGAGTACCCATGGCTTGATTATACGATATGCATCACACAATTTCAGATTCATCATGTTCAATCCAACACAAAGAACTTCAAAGAGTGCCCCAAAGTTTCTACCGGAGAGTCAAGACGAAAACGTGTGCCAACCCCTATGCATAGATTCCCAAGGTCACGGAACCCGCAAGTTGATCACCAAAACATACATCAAGTGGATCAATAGAACATCCCATTGTCACCACGGATATCCCATCGCAAGACATACATCAAGTATTCTCAAATACTTAAAGACTCAATACGATAAGAAAACTTCAAAGGGAAAACTCAATTCATCACAAGAAGATAGAGAGGGGAAAACTCCATATGATTCATCTATATTAATAAAGATCACGGTACATCAAGATCGTGTCATCTCAAGAACACGAGAGAGATATCAAACACATAGCTACTGGTACATACCCTCAGCCCCGAGGGTGAACTACTCCCTCCTCGTCATGGAGACCGCCGGGATGATGAAGATGGCCTCCGGTGATGGTTTCCCCCTCCGGCAGGGTGCCAGAACGGGCTCCCGATTGGTTTTTCGTGGCTACAGAGGCTTGCGGCGGCGGAACTCCCGATCTAGGTTTCTTTCTGAAGGTTTCTCGATTTATTGGAGTACTTGGCATTGGAATCACATCAAGGGGGTGCTCGAGGGACCCACAAGCCAGGGGGGGCGCCCTAGGGGGGGTGTCGGTGTCAAAACCGGCGTATCTCGTAGTAGGGGTCCTAAGCTAGGCGTCTTGGAGCGATGGTAACATGGACACAGGATTTTACCCAGGTTCGGGCTCTCTCAAGGAGATAATACCCTACGTCCTGCTTTGATTGTATTGATGTGGGGATAGTACATAGTACAGGTATCTACCACGAGATTGTTGTAATGAGTATAAGATTGAGATCATCTATTGACTAGCCTGGCCTCGGTTTATATAATGCACCGTAGGCCTAGGGTTTAGAGGAGTACTTGTCTTGTGCGCCAAGTCTTGTGGAATCTCCCTTGTATGCATCATGGGCTGCCCGAAGTGGCCCATTAGTGAATCGCCCTGGGGGTCCTCGGCCCGACCCACTGGTCGGGAGACGACGTGGTGAGTACCCCCTAGTCCAGGACACCATCAGTAGCCCCCTGAACCAGTCTTCAAGTTGGGGATGCTCCTCGGTTCTTCCGCACAGTTCTTTGTCTTCGGTCGTCGGTCTTGAAAACTGGTTCAACAAATCTTCCCATGTCCGATCATGAGGATCGCCGAGCTGAATCCGAAGAGTTTACATGTTGGGCATCCGAGGAGCCCCTTTAAGTTATCGGCCTTTATCAATGCCTTGTAATTTTTTACACCACACTTGGGGTTTGAAGTGTTTCCCGTGCGGCGGCGTCCTCTTGCGTCCAAGCTCCAACGCCGAACTACATCCGAGGCGTCTTTTCACAGCCGAGCTCTAACACTATTCGGCGTTCAAGGTATCCTCTTGCGTCCGAGCTCCAATGCCAGACTGCATCCGTGGTGTCTTTTCACATCCGAGCTCCAACACTATTCGGCGTTCAAGGTATCCTAGATCACATTGGTCTCTGAAAATTTGAAGGAGTTCATCCGAGCTTAAATGCCAGAATTAGTCTTTTATGGAGCTAGCTATTCGCATCCGAGCTTTATGTCGGACTGCTTCCGAGGTGTTTTTTCCAGCCGAGATCCAACGCTGGTCGACGTCCAAGGTGTCATATATTACTTCGGTCTTTGAAAAGGTTGAACGAGTTCAGCCGAGCTTACTGCCGGCAATGCCCTCTATCGAGCCAACCACCTGCATTCGAGCATTACACCGGACTGCTTCAGAAATAGTACACCACCTCGGTAGCGGGCTGATTTTTTGTGGAAATTATTTCCAATCGTTGCAATTTATTCTCTGCCGAGATATATAGCCAGTAGCCCTCAAGGTGCGTGTCGGTCTAAAACCCGGGATGCACCTGAAGGAAAAAAAACAATAATCAAAATAAAACCACCGATCCCAGTAGCCCCTGAGACTTAGGTCGATTTGCAAAATCGGCCTAAGGATCAAGTTCTTGCTCAACGGCATACATTAGGGATAGAAACGTGGTACATAGTAGTTTCCGAGACTCGGGTTGGGTGCGGCCGACCAACCTGAGGATCGAATCTCCTCGGAAACCGTATTGCACTTTGAATTTGCTGCATTGAATAGGCAATGCAGTAGCCCCCGAGCCTTCATTTGGGCATGGGTGGTCGAATTAAGGATCGATATTTGTTTGACACAAACTTTTTTATGTTTGATACAATTTATGTGTAATGATGCTATGTATCCAAGTACTTTATATCATTAATGCTCGGATCTGCATTGTACAAGACTTTGTTGACCGACCATCGGCTTCAACCTCCTCGGCCAGTAGCCGAGGAGTGTTTGTCCTACTTTATAAAGCCTTTATAAGGGCAAAGATTTACGGCAAACAAGGCAATCTGGCCATACGGTTTTATAAACAAAGGTACGCGGAGAGATATGTTATATTACTAGTTAACGTAAGAAACATCTTCTGGGAAAAATAGTTCCATTATAAGTTCCTTTTCCCAGGCTATCATGTTGACCATGATCGTCAAACCTCAACTCCGATCAACGTGGGAGGAAAATATTGAGGATTTAGTTCGGGGAAAGTTTCCGAACTCTGTGGTCCTTAGTGAACCTAACTTTTCACTTCCGTCGTTACCGACCAATTATATTCTTAAGATGGCTAGGTTTCGGCTTCACCCAGTCTGAGGTACTAACACGGATGACCCGGAAGTAACAATCGCAGAGGTTCTCCCTTTACCCCTTAGCCGAACAATCGGGAACGTAGGGGATAAGCACAGGAGCCAGGCAACCCAGCTTGGCCAAAATCTTAAGTTAAATTGATGCATATTTATGGCTTTATAACGATGATTACGGAAGGCAGCACTCGTATATTGAATACAAATGCTTTTATGCTATATGCTATTTTGACTCCTTTGTGACCGTTTATCACTTGAGAGTGGCCCATCGTCGGCTTCTACCCCTTTGTAGATGCTACGCAGGGTGTTTCTGCAGTAACAAGACAACCCTTAGCCGACGTCTCGGTGCCCGGAGGCGGTTGTGTTAGCGGAAACGAGGCAATCAGATATCTAGGCTTTATAACTTTCACTTGGTCATGGGAGCTTAAAGTTTGGGAAGCCAGTTACTAGCCCCCGGTTAGTGTTCGGCGTCAGCCGAGGTCAAGCCGTTAACACTCCGGCCAAATTTATGAAAGGCCCGTTGTTTAATACGGTCATCGGATCGCCGACCAGCTTATGCTTATTGTGACAGTCAGTTTTCGGCTTTCTCCACTGAGGTACTTGACCAGTTGAACCGGAAGTACAATCGCAGTGGTTCTCCCTTTGCACTCCTAGCCGAACAAAGCGGAACGTAGGAGGCAAGCACAGGAACCGGGCAACCCAACTATTGACCGAAGACACAATTCGAAACTGGTGCATATAAGGCAATATTCGAGATGCCGAGGTGCAGGTCGGCAGGGAAGATGCCGAACTGCGGGTCGGTAAAGATTTCCCCAGCTGAATTATTACGTGGGACACCCCAGTCAAGAGGATGTCCCACTTCCTAAAGGAAAAACATACAAATAGCTTAAAAGTGCCATAAGCTCGAAAAGCCAAAAAACTTATGTAAAAACTTTGGCGTCCGAACTAAATCAAGTTTTTTGGTGCCAATACAAAATTGGTCTTAAAATAAATACGTGCTTCGGTCGTGCTTTAACATGATACATCCGATCTCCAGACTTCAAGCGGGCCAGCCTTCGGCTTCAACCTCCATATCCCGAAGACGGGGTGTTTCTCCGAGGCCAGTTTAGCAAACTAAACGTGAGCAGCTCTAGAGAGAAAACAGGCTACCCGGCTATTGACCACACACTCGCGTCGGAAAAGGGAGTAGTAGATAAAGACTTTGCAACAACCAAGAAGAAAACACACTTATTATAAAGTGGCTCATATAAATTTAAGAGCCCCCGGTTAAATCAGGTAAAGAAATGTTTAACAAACAAAGTTTTTAATAAGAAATATAATGTTTGGTTGAACCGAACAGAAAGTAAAATATCAAAGAGAGTTGAGCACGAAAACGACTTAGCTGGTTAATGTGCTCGGTGCGGTCCGGGGTTGTGGCGGGATAGAGACGTACTCCTCGTCTTGGCCGAGGTCCCAGCCACCAAGCCCGAGGTAATCGAGCGAAGAGCTCGGGTCAAGAAGTGGCAACGCAACACGATTGCTCGGCGAGGCGAAGCCCCCGGTCCAGCCGAGGAGACAGAGTAGTTCGGCAGCGTGACGGCGAAGCCCCCAGTTATCATGGGAAAAGAAAGTGTTTTTAACAAACAACCATTTTTATTTAACATAAATATAATGCATGGTCGAACCGAACAAAAATTGGAAATTGAAAAAAAGTTGAGCATGAAAGCGACTTAGCTGGTTAATGTGCTCGGTGTTGATGACGTGGCCAAAGCTTGTAACGGGTCGAGGTCCCAGCCCCCAGGCCGGTCCTGAGGTGCCCGAGCAAAGAGCTCGGCTTGATGAAGTGGCGATGCAGCATGGCCGATGTGGCGAGGCGAAGCCCCCGGTCCAGCAGAGGTGATGAAGCTGGTCGGCCGGTGACGCCAAAATCCCAGCAGTAGGTTGATGAAGAGATGGCGAAGCCCCCGGTCTAGCCGGGGTGTTGAAGCAGATCAGCAGAGAGATGCTGGAGCCTCCATGTCAGCCGACGTGTTAAAGCAGGTCGGCGTGGTGGTTATTGGCTTGAAAAAAAGGCGGCACGTCGGTGCTAACGCAGGTCAAAATTTGTGACGCGGTCGATGCCAGCTTGATGAAGTGACCGCGCGGCGATTCCAGTGTGCCAGCCCCGTGCAATCCATGGGGCGACGATGCCGAACTCTTGGTCGGGTTGCCGAACTCTTGGTTGGGTTGCCGAACTCTTGGTTGGCTTGCCGAGGTGATGAATCTGAAGAGGTTGACCTCAGCTCGACGAAGCGACGATCTAGCGCAGGTCGGCAGCCGTGGAGCAATGTTGTCGGGCCAGTTTGACATTGGCACGACGGTGAAAATCGCCTCAAAAAAGACTTAAAACTTGTGGGCACGTGTTTGAGAACAACACAATACCCTAAAAAAATTCCTTTAAGAAGGATGCCCAATATCCCGTTCATGAAGAAAGATGAATTAGTGTCGGATTCGTTTTCGCGCAGGAAACATATCCGAAAATTGACGCACTTATCGGGCCGTTCCCGGAGTTTGATCGGTCGGATCGAGCTGAAATTTTGAGGGGTTGTCGATGTAGGAATTCCTCAGCGGATCAACGGTTGGATCTTACAAAGGATGAACGAGCTGGGCGCTAGACTCCTCGCCCTAAAGTCGTCTAGATTCACATCCAGATTTGACACGGCTCCGGTATATTGTAGATCGCCGGAGATTCCTCCACCGGAACGTGACGAAATTTTGCAGGGTTATTCTAGACTCAATTCTGCATAATTCCACCGAAGCAATCGTCAAAGCGACACTCGAGAAGGCGGGGACGACGAACACGAATTTGCTGTCCAGAAAAACTGCATGATCGCGCGAGGACAATGTTGACGTTGAGCCCCCGAGCACCATGAAGGATTCTTCCATGATCTTGGTTGAAATTGGAGTTCATGTTGATGAAGACACCCGTCCGATCTAGATGATCCGACGTGGCGCGCAGTCCTCGGCCTAGCCGAGGTGACCAGTCAAGCCGGCGACGAAGATGCCGACGTTGACGATGTAGCTCGGTTCCGACACGTAGATCGCGATGGAGCTGATCTGAATTCCCATCGCACCGCGGCGACTACCCAGCAGGCTCTCAATGAAAGCACCAATGTCGGTGTCAAAACCGGCGTATCTCGTAGTAGTGGACCTAAGCTAGGCGTCTTGGAGCGATGGTAACATGGACACAGGATTTTACCCAGGTCCGGGCTCTCTCAAGGAGATAATACCCTACGTCCTGCTTTGATTGTATTGATGTGGGGATAGTACATAGTACAGGTATCTACCACAAGATTGTTGTAATGAATATAAGATTGAGATCGTCTATTGACTAGCCTGGCCTCAGTTTATATAATGCACCGTAGGCCTAGGGTTTAGAGGAGTCCTTGTCTTGTGCGCCAACTCTTGTGGAATCTCCCTTGTATGCATCATGGGCTGCCCAAAGTGGCCCATTAGTGAATCGCCCTGGGGATCCTCGGCCCGACCCACTGGTCAGGAGACGACGTGGTGAGTACCCCCTAGTCCAGGACACCATCAGGGGGGGCGCCCCCTAGGCTTGTGGCCTCCTCGGGACTCCTCTCCGGTATCTTTTTGCTCCAGTATTTTTTATATTTTCCAAAAATATTCTCCGTAAATTTTTAGCCCATTCCGAGAACTTTTATTTCTGCACAAAAAAACGACACCATGGTAGTTCTGCTGAAAACAGCGTCAGTCCGGGTTAGTTCTAATAAAATCATATAAAATTATTTTAAACATGGCATGAATACTTCATAAATTATAGATACGTTGGAGACGTATCACCCCTTCTGTCACTCGGAAAGAACACCGCAAGATCGAACCCATAACAAAGCACCTCTTCCCATGGCAAGAAAAATCGATCTAGTCGGCCTAACTAAACCAAAGATTCAAAGAAGAAATACGATGCTATAAGCAATCATGCATATAAGAGATCAAAGAAGACTCAAATAATATTCATGGATAGAAACTGATCATGAACTCAAAATTCATCGGATCCCAACAAACACACCGCAAAAGTTTACATGAAATAGATCTCCAAGAGACCATTGTATTGAGCATCATAAGAGAGAGAGAACAAGCCATCTAGCTACTGCCTACGGACCCGTAGGTCTATGGTGGACTACTCACGCATCATCGGAGAGGCACCTATGAGGAAGATGAACCCCTCCGTGATGGTGTTTAGATTGGATCTCGTGGTTTTGGAACTTGCGGCGACTGGAATTGTGTTTCGTCGACTCCCCTAGGGTTTTTGGATTTCCAAGGAATTTATAGGCACGATAATCGGTTGAGGGGGTGCCGGAGGTGCCCAGCACCCACCAGGGCGCGCCAGGGGGCCTCAGGCGCGCCCATGTAGGTGCTGGCCACCCTGAGCCCCCTCTTTTGGTGTTCTTTGGCCCATCTGGTCTGTTTTGGTCCATAAAAAATCCACAAAAATCCCCGCAGCGTTTCATCTCTTTTGGTACTGATTTCCTGCGAAGTAAAAAACAAGCAAAAACAACAACTGGCACTTTGGCACTATGTTAATAGGTTAGTCCCAAAAAATGATATACAGTTGTAATAAAATGGTTGCAAAACATCCAAGAATGATAATATAACAGCATGGAAAATGCAAAAATTATAGATACGTTGGAGACGTATCAAGCATCCCCAAGCTTAATTCCTACTCGTCCTCGAGTAGGTAAATGATAAAAACAGAACTTTTGATGTGGAATGCTGCCTAACATGTTCATTATATTCTTTTCTTCTTTGTATAGCATGGACATTTGGACTTGTAAGTGATTCAAATCAATAGTCTAGTCTTAACATAATGACTTCAATACTCAAGCATGTCAACAAGCAACCATGTCTTTCAAAATATCAACACTAAAGAAAGTTATCCCTAGCCCATCATGCTCAATCATTGATCCATTCATGAAACACACTCAAATATTAGCTATGCCCAATGCTCAAGTACGATCATAGTGCCCCCTAGTTGGTGCTTATAAGAGAAGATGGATACTGAAAGCAAAAATAAAAATTGCATAAAGTAAATAGATAGGCCCTTCGCAGAGGGAAGTAGGGATTTGTAGAGGTGCCAGAGCTCAAGGTTTAAATTGAGAGAGAAAAAATATTTTGGGTGGCATGCTTTTCCTGTCAACGAAAACGACAAAGTAGCTCACAATACTTTCCATGCTAGATATATCATTGGCGGTTCCCTAACAGAAAATAAAGTTTATTCCTTTTTCCACCAAACTTTCACTTTCCATGGCGGGCCGTATCCACAGTTGCCTTCCATACCAACACTTTCCAAGGAATTTATTATTTGACAACATAAAGTAAATATTTTTTTTCTTTTTTCATTTCGGGAATGGGCATCCCTATTACCGCCGCACTCTCGTGCAATGACAAGTGAATAAACACTCATCTTGAGAATAACACATCTAGCATGGAAAAATATTGGACACTCCCCACCGTTTCATGAGCGGTACGGGCACACAAAAGAGAAAATTTATTTTGAAAATTTAGAGATGGCACATACAAATTTGCTTGGAACGGCTTGGAAATACCGCATATAGGATTTTGGATGCACATGTAGTATTTCTACTTAGTACAAGTGAAGGCTAGCAAAAAGATTGGGAAGCAACCAAACCAAGAAACAAAAAATCACATAAGTGAGCATTGAACATAACTAACACTGAATAATGCACCACAAGTACGATGTAAGTTCATTGCATAACTATTGACTTTCGTGCATGCATAGGGAATCACAAACCTTAACATCAATATTCCTACTAAGCATAATTACTCACTAACATAACTCACATATTACTATCATCATGTTTCAAAACTATTACAAGGAATCAAGTTTAATTTGTCCAATGATCTTCATAAAAGTTTTTATTATATCCTCCTTGGATATCTATCACTTTGGGACTAGTTTCATATATTGCCATTGCTTTTTGGCAAGCTCAAACAAATTTAAGTGAAGCACATGAGCATAAAGATTTCATCTCTCAAAAAGGTATAAGTGAAGCATGAGAGGATTTCTTCAAAATTTTACTAACTCTCAAATTAATCTAAGTGAAGCATGAGAGTATTTCTACAAAATTTTCCAAGCACACCGTGCTCAAAAAGATATAAGTGAAGCACTAGAGCAATTCCTATAGCTCAAAAAGTTTAAGTGAAGCACATAGAGCAATTCTAACAAATCATAGCATGATTGTGGCTCTCTCAAATAGGTCTGTACAGCAAGTATACACAGGAAAAACTAAAAAACAAAGCAAGCAAAGATACAAGACGCTCCAAGCAAAACACATGATATGTGACGAATAAAAATATAGCTCCAAGTAAAATACCGATGGTCGTTAGAAGAAAGAGGGGATGCCACTCGGGGGCATCCCCAAGCTTAGTTGCTTGTTACTCTTTGGATATATCTTGGGGGTGCAGTAGCATCCCCAAGCTTAGGCTTTTGCTACTCCTTATTCCTTCATCCATCGTGATCTCACCCAAAACTTGAAAACTTCAATCACACAAAACTCAACAAAATCTTCGTGAGATCCGTTAGTATAAGAAAGTAAATCACTACTTTAGGTACTGTTGTAAACCCATTAAAATTTTATAATTGCATTATACCTACTTTATTTTAACTTTACCATGGTTCATACCCTTCAATATAACCCATAGATTCATCAAAACAAGCACACGATGCAACAAAAACAGAATCTGTCTCAAACAGAACAGTCTGTAGTAATCTGTACCAGACCCATACTTCTGTAACTCTAAAAATTATGAAAAATTAGGACAACGTAAGGAATTTGTATAGGAACACTGTGTTAAAATTTCAGATCAAGATCACGTTCCAGCAAAAAATGACAATTCATATACTGGACGCAAAGTTTCTGTTTCAGTTTCAGCATGACGTCTACTCATCCTATGAATCATCCTAACGGTTCTACTTGGCACAAACACTAAATAACCCATAAAAACACAATAATAACAGAGGAATAATTGTGTCAACACTCAAAAACAGAAAGTAAAAAGAAAAAATTTATTTATTCATTGGGTTGCCTCCCAACAAGCGCTATCGTTTTACGCCCCTAGCTAGGCATATTGGATAGATTCAAGTATTGTCATCTTTGGTGTTGGATTCATAGGATGCCCTCATGATTGATTCATATGGTGTATTAATTATTGTTCTAGGGAAGTGTTCCATACCCTTTCTCAAGGGAAATTGAAAATGAATATTGCCTTCTTTCATATCAATCACGGCACCTATAGTGCGTAAAAACGGTCTACCAAGTATAATGGGACAAGACGGATTGCAATCAATATCAAGCACAATAAAATCAATGGGCACATAATTCCTATTTGCAAGAATAAGAACATCATTAATTCTTCCCAAAGTCTTTTTAATAGTAGAATCCCCCAAGTGCAAATTAAGAGAGCATTCTTCAATGTTGGTAAGACCAAGTACATCACATAGAGATTTCGGAATCGTGGAAACACTAGCACCCAAATCACACAAAGCAAAGCATTCATAATTTTTAATCTTGACCTTAATAGTAGGTTCCCACTCATCATGTAATTTTCAAGGAATAGAAATCTCCAACTTCAACTTTTCTTCAAAAGATTTCATCATGGCATCAACGATATGTTTAGTAAAAGCTTTATTTTGCTCATAAGAATGGGGTGAATTCAACATAGATTGCAACAGAGAAATGCATTCAATCAAAGATCAACACCATAGTTCAAATCTTTGCAATCCAAGATAGTGGGCACATCACTAGTTAAAGTTTTGACCTCTTCAAACCCACTTTTAGCAAAATTTTCATCAAGAATTTCACCCTCCAAATTATTGGGACGCCTTCTAGCTAAAGTTGACTCTACTTCAGTCCCTTCATTATCAATTTTAACATTACTAAACAAGGAATCAATAGAAGAAACACCAATCACTTTAAGATCTTCATCATTCTTGTAGCGGCAATCACTAGAAGACGATTTTGCTAAGATTTCTATTTTAGCTCTAAGCATAGCGGTTCTTTTCTTACTTTCATCCATAGAGACATATAAAGCTTTAATAGATTCATCAATCTTAGGCACAAAAGCTTTCAACTTGAGATTTTCAACATCATGAGAAATTCTATCAATGCTTCTAGACATATCATCAATCTTATTCAAGTTTTCTTCTATCGTAGTATTGAAAGCCTTTTGCGCATTGATAAATTATTTAATATTACTCTCAAGATCAGAGGTGTTCCTATTATTATTGTAAGAAGAATTACCATAGGAATTACCATAATTATTAGAGGAATTTCCAGGAAAAGGCCTAGGATTAAAATTACCCCTATAAGCATTGTTATTGAAATTGTTGCGCGAGACAAAATTCACATCTACGGATTCACTATTTTGCTCAATAAAAGTAGACAAAGGCACATCATTAATATCAATAGGAGCATTTTTACTAGCAACCAATTTCATCAAAGCATCAACTTTATCACTCAAAGTACTAATTTCCTCTACCGAATTAACCTTTTTACTAGTAGGTGCTCTTTCGGTATGCCATTGAGAATAATTAGCCACGATATTATCTATAAATTTAATAGCTTCACCCAAAGTAATCTCCATAAAAGTACCACCCGCGGCGGAATCTAAAAGATTTCTAGAGACTAAATTCAATCCCGTGTAAAAAAATTGTATGATCATCCAAAGATTCAAACCATGTGTAGGACAATTTCTTATCATCAACTTCATTCTTTCCCAAGATTGGGCAACATGTTCATGCTCAAGTTGCTTAAAATTCATGATTTGCGTCCTAAGGGAAATAATTGTCGCGGGAGGAAAATACTTAGTGATAAAAGCATCCTTGCACTTATTCCAAGAATCGATACTATTGCGAGGCAAAGATGAAAACCAAATTTTTGCATGATCCCGCAAGGAAAAAGGAAATAGTTTCAAATTGACAATATCATTGTCCACATCTTTTTTCTTTTGCATATCAGACAATTCAACGAAAGTGTTTAGATGGGAGGCGGCATCCTCATTAGGATTACCGGAAAATTGATCTTTCATGACAAGATTCAACAAAGCGGCATTAATATCACAAGACTCCGCACTAGTGGCGGGAGGAGCAATAGGCGTACTAATAAAATCATTGTTATTAGTATTGGAAAAATCACACAACTTGGTGTTCTCTTGAGTCATCATGACTACGCAAGCAAGATTGCAAGCAAGGAAGAGATCCGGCAAGAAAAAGGGCAAACGAAAAAGAGGGCGAATAAAATGGCAAATTGGTGAAGTGGGGGAGAGGAAAACGAGAGGCAAATGGCAAATAATGTAATTGTAAGGAGATGAGATTTGTGATTAGGAACCTGGTAGATGATGATGGAGTCCCCTCGGCGCCAACGATAGGCACGTAGAAGAGACTGCTTCCTCCCCGGCAACGGCGCCAGAAATTCCTTTGACGTGGCTTGGACTGCGTCGGTATTTCCCCGAAGAGGAAGGGATGATGCAGCACAGCGACGGTAAGTATTTCCCTCAGTTATGAAACCAAGGTTAACGAACCAGTAGGAGGATCACCACCACCCAATAAGCAGCACCTGCACACAAACAACAAATACTTGCAACCCGACGCGAAAGAGAGGTTGTCAATCTCTCTACGGTAATAAGATAGATTAGGTAGTGATAGATAGGAGAGATAGATCTCTGAAGAACACAAATAAAAAGAGTAAATATGCAGCAATATATTTTTGGGTTTTTGGTTTTGTAGACCTGAAAACAAAGAGTGCAAAAAACGTAGATCGGAAAGCAATATGATAGGAAAAGTAGACCCGGGGGCCATAGGGTTCACTAGTGGCTTCTCTCATGAGTATAGCGCACGGTGGGTGAACAAATTACTATTGGGAAATTGATAGAAAATTGAATAGTCATGACGATATCCAAGGCGATGATCATTATATAGGCATCACGTCCAAGATAGATAGACCGACTCCTGCCTGCATCTACCTCTATTACTCCACACATCGACCGCTATCCAGCATGCATCTAGTGTATTAAGTTCATGGAAAAACAGAGTAATGCAATAAGAATGATGACATGATGTAGACAAGATCTATTCATGTAGGAATAGACCCCATCTTGCTATCCCTAATAGCAACGATACATGCGTGTCTTGCTACCCCTTCTGTTACTGGGAAAGAACACCGCAAGATCGAACCCATCACAAAGCACCTCTTCCCATGGCAAGAAAAATCGATCTAGTCGGCCTAACTAAACCAAAGATTTGAAGAAGAAATACGATGCTATAAGCAATCATGCATATAAGAGATCAAAGAAGACTCAAATAATTTTCATGGATAGAAACTGATCATGAACTCAAAATTCATCGGATCCCAACAAACAGACCGCAAAAGTTTACATCAAATAGATCTCCAAGAGACCATTGTATTGAGAATCATAAGAGAGAGAGAAGAAGCCATCTAGCTACTGCCTACGGACCCGTAGGTCTATGGTGGACTACTCACGCATCATCGGAGAGGCACCTATGAGGAAGGTGAACCCCTCCGTGATGGTGTTTAGATTGGATCTCGCGGTTCTGGAACTTGCGGCGGCTGGAATTGTGTTTCATCGACTCCCCTAGGGTTTTTGGATTTCCAAGGAATTTATAGCCACGATAGTCGGTTGAGGGGGTGCCGGAGGTGCCCAGCACCCACCAGGGCGCGCCAGGGGGCCTCTGGCGCGCCCATGTGGGTGCTGGCCACCTAGGGCCCCCTCTTCTAGTGTTCTTTGGCCCATCTGGTCTCTTCTGGTCCGTAAAAAATCCACAAAAATACCCACAGTGTTTCATCTCTGTTTGGTACTGATTTCCTGCGAAGTAAAAAACAAGCAAAAAACAGCAACTGGCACTTGGCACTATGTTAATAGGTTAGTCCCAAAAAATGATATAAAGTTGTAATAAAATGGTTGCAAAACATCCAAGAATGATAATATAATAGCATGGAACAAGCAAAAATTATAGATACGTTGGAGACGTATCAGATGCATGCTGGATAGCGGTCGATGTGTGGAGTAATATTGGTAGATGCAGGCAGGAGTCGGTCTACTTATCTTGGACGTGATGCCTATATAATGATCATCGCCTTGGATATTGTCATGATTATTTGATCTTCTATCAATTGCCCAATAGTAATTTGTTCACCCATCGTGCACTATACTCATGAGAGAAGCCACTAGTGAATCCTACGGCCCCCGGGTCTACTTTTCCAACATATTGTTTTCCGATCTATCTTTTTGCCTCTTTGTTTTTAGATCTACAAAACTAAAAACCCAAAAATATATTGGTGCACTTTTTATTTTCCCTTTTTATTTTGTGTTCTTGAGAGATCTATCTCTCCTATCTATCACTACCAAATCTATCTTTTTACCGTAGAGAGATTGACAACCTCTCTTTCGCGTCGGGTTGCAAGTATTTGTTGTTTGTGTGCAGGTGCTGCTTATTGGGTGGTGGTGATCCTCCTACTGGTTCGATAACCTTGGTTTCATAACTGAGGGAAATACTTACCGTCGCTGTGCTGCATCATCCCTTCCTCTTTGGGGAAATATCGACGCAGTCTCAAGCCATGTCAAAGGAATTTCTGGCGCCGTTGCCGGGGAGGAAGCGGTCTCTTCTAGGTGCCAATCTTAGGCACCGAGGACACTCCATCATCATCTACCAGGTTCCTAATCACAAATCTTATCTCCTTGCAATTACATTATTTGCCATTTGCCTCTCGTTTTCCTCTCCCCCACTTCACCAATTTGTCGTTTTATTCGCCCTCTTTTTCGTTTGCCTTTTTCTCATTGGATCTCTTGCCTAGTCATTATGGCTAGTTCTTCCTTTATTTCGTGTACTCCCGATAATGAGGTTCTTAATTTTAAGCAAAGGGGGGAGAACCTAAAAGATGCTTGGTATAGGATTTTCAATGCTCATAATAGATCTATCCATAAGCAATCTACCGTTGTTCTTCTTCGCGGTTTTTATGTGAGCATCACCACTTGGTATAGATTCGTCCTTGATACGATTACCGGTGGGAATTTCTTGATGTGTCCATCTTTGGATGCTTTTAATGCTATGGGAAGTTTAGTGGGATCACCACCTCTTATGATCAATGAAACAACTTTAACTCTCGAACATGTTATGGAGAGATTAGATGCTATTGAAAAGAAGATGATTACCCAAGAACATCTTGAAAGTTTGGATAAGAAAATGCATAATATTGCTAATAAAATTGGGTCTAAGGCGGGAGATACTTTTAAATTGCTAAAGGAAAAAAGAAACCATAGTTAATTGGGTTCGGCTTTTTCTTCTATCAAAACTATTGAAAAAACTCCCGTAAAAATTAGTAAGACCACGCATGTCACTAAGAACAAAGTTGCTACATCTAGTAGTCACAAGGGGGGGTCTTAAAATGATTAGTATTCATCCCGACTTTGTTGAAATCCTAAGAGACCCTATTTACAAGAATGAATTTTTTGGTTTTTTCCTAGGAGTGTTGTGATCGAGAATATGCATGCTAAATCCTTGAAGAAATCTAGTTGTGTGATTGAAGAGTTGAAAACCAAAGATGACAATACTTGAAACTATGCGTTATGCCTAGCTAGGGGCGTAAAACGATAGCGCTTGTTGGGAGGCAACCCAATGAATAAATTAATTTTTTCTTTTTCCTTTCTGTTTTTGAGTGTTGACACAATTATGCCTCTGTTATGATTGCGTTTTATGGTTTATTTAGTGTTTGTGCCAAGTAGAGCCTTCAGGATGATTCATAGGATGTGTAGAAGCGATGCCGAATCTGAAACAGAAACTTTGCGTCCAGTATATGAATTTTCATTTTTTTTGCTGGAACGTGATCTTGAGCTGAAAATTTAACACAGTGTTTCTATACAAATTCCTTACGTTGTCCTAATTTTTCAGAATTTTTCGAGTTACATAAGTATGGTTAGAGTACAGATTACTACAGACTGTTCTGTTTAAGACAGATTCTGTTTTCGTTGCATTGTGTGCTTGTTTTGATAAATCTATGGGTTATATTGAAGGGTATGAGCCATGGTAAAGTTAAAATTAAGTAGTTAGAATTTCTCCATGTGCTTCACTTAAACTTTTTGAGCTATAGAATTGCTCTAGTGCTTCACTTATATCTTTTTGAGCACGGTGTGCTTGGAAATTTTTGTAGAAATACTCTCATGCTTCACTTATATTAATTTGAGAGTTATTAAATTTTGAAGAAATCCTCTCATGCTTCACTTATACCTTTTTGAGAGATGCAATCTTTATGCTCATGTGCTTCACTTAAATTTGTTTGAGCTTGCCGAAAAGCAATGGCAATATATGAAACTAGTCCCAAAGTGATAGATATCCAAGGAGGATATAATAAAAAATATCATGAAGATCATTGGGAAAATTAAACTTGATTCTTTGTAATAGTTTTGAAACATGATGATAGTAATATGTGAGTCATGTTAGTGAGTAATTATGCTTTAGTAGGAATATTGGCGTTAAGGTTTGTGATTCCCTATGCATGGACGAAAGTCAATACTTATGCAATGAAGTTACATCCTACTTATGGTGCATTATTCGGTGTTAGTTATGCTCAATGCTCGCTTATGTGAATTTTAGTTTCTTGGTTTGGTTGCTTCTCAATCTATTTGCTAGCCTCCATTTGTACTAAGTAGAAATAATACTTGTGCATCCAAAATTCATAAACCAAGTTTTGCCTTATGAGTCCACTATACCTACCTATATGTGGTATTTCCATGCCGTTCCAAGCAAATTTTTATGTGCCATCTCTAAATTTTCAAAATAAATTTTCTCTTTTGTGTGCTCGTACCGCTCATGAAACGGTGGGGAGTGTCCAATATTTTTCCATGCTAGATGTGTTATTCTCAAGTTAAGTGTTTATTCACTTGTCATTGCTCGAGAGTGCGGCGGTAATAGGGATGCCCATTTCCGAAATGAAAAAGCAAAAATATTTACTTTATGTTGTCAAATAATAAATTCCTTGGAAAGTGTTGGTATGGAAGGCAACCGTGGATACGGCCTGCCATGGAAAGTGAAAGTTTGTTGGAAAAAGGAATAAACTTTATTTTCTGTTTGGGAACCGCCTATGATATATCTAGCATGGAAAGTATTGTGAGCTACTTTGTCATTTTCGTTGACAGGAAAAGCATGCCACCCAAAATATTTTTCTCTCTCAAATTAAACCTTGAGCTCTGGCACCTCTACAAATCCCTACTTCCCTCTGCGAAGGGCCTATCTATTTACTTTATGCAATTTTTATTTTTACTTTGAGTCTCCATCTTCTCTTATAAGCACCAACTAGGGGGCACTATGATCGTACTTGAGCATTGGGCATAGCTAATATTTGAGTGTGTTTCATGAATGGATCAATGATTGAGCATGATGGGCTAGGGATAACTTTCTTTAGTGTTGATATTTTGAAAGACATGGTTGCTTGTTGACATGCTTGAGTATTGAAGTCATTATGTTAAAACTAGACTATTGCTTTGAATCATTTACAAGTCCAAATGTCCATGCTATACAAAACAAAAGAATATGATGAACATGTTAGGCAGCATTCCACATCAAAAATTCTGTTTTTATCATTTACCTACTCGAGGACGAGTAGGAATTAAGCTTGGGGATGCTGATACGTCTCCAACGTATCTATAATTTTTGCTTGTTCCATGTTGTTATATTATCATTCCTGGATGTTTTACAATCATTTTATAACAACTTTATATCATTTTTTGGGACTAACCTATTGACATAGTGCCAAAGTGCCAGTTGTAGTTTTTGCTAGTTTTTTACTTCACAGAATATCAGTACCAAACGGAGTCCAATCGTGACGAAATTTTTTGGAGATTTTTTCTGGACCAGAAGACACCCAATGGGCCAAAGAAGTGCCAGAGAGGTGGGTCGTGGAGACCACAACCCACCAGGGCGCGCCAGGGGGGCCTGACGCGCCCTGATGGGTTGTACCCTCCTCGGGGCCCTCTCCACCACCTCTGATGCCTATAAATTCCCAAATATTCCAAAAACCCTAGGGGAGTCGACGAAACACAATTCCAGCCGCCGCAAATTCCAGAACCTCTAGATCCAATCTAAACACCATCACGGAGGGGTTCATCTTCTTCATAGGTGCCTCTCCGATGATGCGTGAGTAGTCCACCATAGACCTACGGGTCCGTAGGCAGTAGCTAGATGGCTTCCTCTCTCTCTCTTATGATTCTCAATAAAATGGTCTCTTGGAGATCTATTTGATGTAAACTTTTGCGGTGTGTTTGTTGGGATCCGATGAATTTTGAGTTCATGATCAGTTTCTATCCATGAAAATTATTTGAGTCTTCTTTGATCTCTTATATGCATGATTACTTATAGCCTCATATTTCTTCTTCGAATCTTTGGTTTAGTTAGGCCAACTAGATCGATTTTTCTTGCCATGGGAAGAGGTGCTTTTGTGATGGGTTTGATCTTGCGGTGTTCTTTCCGAGTGACACAAGGGGCAGCAAGACACGCATGTATCGTTGCTATTAAGGATAGCAAGATGGGGTCTATTCCTACAAGAATAGATCTTGTCTACATCATGTCATCGTTCTTATTGCATTACTATGTTTTTCCATGAACTTAATACACTAGATGCATGCTGGATAGCGGTCGATGTGTGGAGTAATAGTGGTAGATGCAGGCAGGAGTCGGTCTACTTATCTTGGACGTGATGCCTATATAATGATCATCGCCTTGGATATCGTCATTACTATTTGATTTTCTATCAATTGCCCAACAGTAATTTGTTCACCCACCGTGCGCTATACTCATGAGAGAAGCCATTAGTGAACGTTGCGGCCCCCGGGTCTACTTTTCCAACATATTGCTTTCCGATCTATCTTTTTGAATCTTTGTTTTCAGATCTACAAAACCAAAAACCCAAAAATATATTGCTGCATATTTTATTTGCTCTTTTTATTTTGTGTTCTTGAGAGATCTATCTCTCCTATCTATCACTACCTAATCTATCTTTTTACCGTAGAGAGATGGACAACCTCTCTTTCGCGTCGGGTTGCAAGTATTTGCTGTTTGTGTGCAGGTGCTGCTTATTGGGTGGTGGTGATCCTCCTATTGGTTCGATAACCTTTGTTTCATAACTGAGGGAAATACTTACCGTCGCCGTGCTGCATCATCCCTTCCTCTTTGGGGAAATACCGACGCAGTCTCAAGCCACGTCATCTCCCGACCGTTGGATCGGGCTGAGGACCCCCATGGCGGTTCAATAATGGGCCACTTTGGGCAGCCCATGATATATACGAGGAAGATTCCACAAGACTTGGTGATCAAGACAAGGACTCCTCTCCACCGACGTTGCCGACTAGGACTCTTGTTATCCTAGGCCTCAGGTGCACTTTATAAATCGAGGCCAGGCTAGTCGATAGACTATGATGACATCCACGCGACATCATTCACCTAGCCTTAGAGTTAGAACACATCTTACGATCTCGAGGTAGATCTACTTTGTACTCGATACTTCTACACTAATATAAACAAGAATAGGACGTAGGATATTACCTCCATCAAGAGGGCCCGAACCTGCGTAAACATTGTCTCTCTTGTTCCTATTACCATCCGTCTGTGGTTCACAGCTCGAGACCCCCTACCCCGAGGTCTGCCAGTTTTCACACCAATACCCATTACTCGTATTGCCTCTGTTGGACCTTCTCCGGCGTCGCCTGCTTCGTCCGTGTCTGGAGGGATTTCCATCATCTCCTCACACGTCGTCCCAGGGGGTGTCCACCATGTACACATCATAGGGGGAGCTTTCTGCCCACTTGCCGGTCTTGCATTGCATGACGCCCCTTCTTCCATGTCAGCATCTTCAGATGCGTAGTCCAGGACGTCAGTTCGGTCCTCGATCGTAGCGACTAGGTAGGTGGTGGGTGAGACATAAATTTCTCGGGTATCGCTTTTACACCCGATTTGGTCATAGACCGAAGTCTTACCGTCCGAGATCCCGACGCTTTGGATTCGATCTAGCATCTCGTTCAAAAGCAAGAGTTTAGTTGGATCCATCGCCTGGCTGTACGCCGGGTTGATCTGGAGCACCTTTACCAGAATCGCGGGAGCGGTGTTGAGATCTGTCTTCATAGGGGCCATGCTCATGTTGGGGGTAATCAGACCCGAGCTTGATACGTCTCCAATGTATCTATAATTTTTGATTGTTCCATGCTGATATAATATCATTCTAGGATACTTTTTGGGTCTTTATTTACCAATTTATAATATTTTTGAGCACTAACCTATTGACCCAGTGCCTAGTGCCAATTGCTGTTTTCTGCATGTTTTTGCCTTTTCAGGTTTACTGTACCAAACGAAGTCCAATTGCCACAAAACTTTTTGATGATTTTTTCTGGACAATAAGAAGACCTAGAAGCTTAAGGAGGTCGGGAGGCACACGAGGGTCCAACCACACATCAGGGCAGGCCCTGGGGGCCGCCCTGATATGTGGTGGCCCCCTCGTGGCTCTCCCGACATCCCTCTTCGGCTTATAAATTCTCTAATATCCTTAAAACCCTGGAGGCAGGCCCAAAACCCTTTTTCCGCCGCTGCAAGTCTCTGTTCCATCGCGAGGCCATTTGGTGCTCCGTTCCGGCACCCTACCGGAGGGGGGATCGATCACGGAGGGCCTCTTCATCAACCTCGCTGCCCTCATGATGATGTGTGAGTAGTTCACAACAGACCTACGGGTCCATAGCTAGTACCTAGATGGCAATCTCTCTCTCTCTTATGATCTTCAATACAATGGTCATCGCAATTCGCTTTGATCTATCCGATGTAGTCCTATTGTGCGGTGTGTTTGTTGGGATCCGATGAATTGTAGATTTATGTTCAGATGATTCATGAAAAGTATTTGGGATACCTCTGATATATATTGTCTCTTAATTGCATGATCATTATAGCTTCGTAATGCTCTCCGATCTATTGATGTGCTTTGGCCAAGTAGATTGATATTTCATCGGTGGGAGTGGTGCGTTGTGGTAGGTTCAACCTGGCAAGTTTCTATATCCCAGTGACAAAGTAGGGGAGAAGATGTGTTTTTGTGTTGTTGCTACTAAGGATAAAACGATGGGGTTCATTCATACTGTTTTAATTTACTTTGTCTACATCATGTCATCGTTCTCCAAGCATTACTCTGTTTTACTTAATACTCTAGATGCATGATGGATAGCGATCGATGAGTGGAGTAATAGTAATAGGTGCAGGCAGGAGTCGGCCTACTTTCTTATGGAAGTGATGCCTATATATACATGATCATTGTCGTGAACATCGCATAACTATCCGCTTTTCTATCAATTGCCCAACAGTAATTTGTTTACCCACTGTATGCTGCCTACATGAGAGATGCCGCTAGGGAAAACTATGCCCCCCGGGTCTATTCACTTATATATTTACAAATGCTATTATTACCTCGCTGCCTTTATTTACTTTTTATTTATTTTTCAATTTATATTTATCAACAATTATCTACACAACTCATTTTCTTGCAAATAACGAGATCAAGGGGATTGACAACCCTCTTGCCCGCGTTCGGTGCAAGTTGTTCGTTCATTTGTGTGCAACCGTTGAAGACGGTTGAGGATTGATATTCCTATTGGTTCGATAAACCTTGGTTTCATAACTGAGGGAAATACTTATCCGCTTTGTGCTGCAATTACCCGTTCCTCTTCACGGAAAACCCAACGCAGATCACAAGTATCAGGAAGGATTTCTGGCGCCGTTGCCGTCAACTATCAAGTAACTTCACACAAATTTTCATTCACTTGTTTATCTTTTTATTTGCTGTTATATTTAGCTTGTCACACAAAGATAAAAAATACAAAAATATTTACCTTTGCTTATTACTAGTTTACTTCTTTGCTTGCTAGTTTACTTGTCTTGCTTGTTACTTTGCTCATTCGGTCACCATGTCTCAAGATACTAATAAATTGTGTGACTTCTCAAATACTAATAATAATGATTTTATTAGTACACCCATACCACCTGCCACTAGTGCGGAGGCTTTTGATATTAATGCTGCATTGCTAAATCTTGTCATGAAAGATCAATTTTTGGGAAGTCCCAATGAGGATCCCGCGTGACATCTTAATACCTTTGTTGAATTATGTGACATGCAAAAGAAAAAGGATATGGATAGTGATATTGTGAAATTAAAATTATTTGCTTTTTCACTAAGAGA
Source organism: Elymus sibiricus (assembly GCA_039707655.1). Lineage (NCBI taxonomy): Eukaryota > Viridiplantae > Streptophyta > Magnoliopsida > Poales > Poaceae > Elymus > Elymus sibiricus. The sequence goes on from CM077663.1 coordinate 86,750,725, forward strand.
TAAAGCTAAAGCATGGTTTTCATCTTTACCGCGTAATAGTATTGGAACATGGGATAAGTGTAAAGATGCTTTTTTTAAGAGCAAAGGCATCAGCCCTACTTTATAAATAAAGCCACCAGGCAGAGTACGAAAACAGAGAGAACATCACCGCATAGGGGCACACAGGGGGATCATAACAGTACTGCGGTACAAGGCGACCAGGCCCAAAAGATCGGCACGCAGGCCATAAAGAAGAGGGAAAACGCAGACCACCAAGTCTTCTAGCCTCCAGGCTGAAGATGCAGAAGTGAGATAGCTGAGGCCCGAAGTTTGGAAGACATCAGGTCGAAAGCATCGCGGTCGGTCTCTTTAGTCAATAATCTCCACACAACGCACAATGATCAGAGCCAGGCCCATTGCGCTTTCGGATTTGGTCTGCCGCAGGCAACCGCCATCTAAAAGCTTGCCATAAGAAGATCTTGATCTTGGGAGGAATTCGGGCCCGCCAGATCAGCTTGAACTTGGTAGTAGGGGAGCCAGAAATGAGTTTAGCATATAAAGACTTAACGAAAAAACGCCCGGAGGCGGTGAGGGGCCAGACCACCGAGTCCTCTCCCTCCGAAAGCATGGGAATGCAAGCAACGAGACGCTGCCAATCATTCAACTCTACAGGGGACAAAGAACGCCAGAAAGCCATGTCCCAATTATTTTCGGAGAGCTCAGAGATAGAGATCTCCAGATCAGGGAAATAAGAGAAAAGGGGTAGGGAAGGAAATCGCTAAGGGAGAGTCTCCAAACCACCAATCAATCCAAAAGCGAGTAGATTTGCCATTATGAACCACAAATTTCACAAGGGACTGAAATACCGGGCGCAACTTGACGAGATCTTTCCAGAACTGGGATCCGCCCGAGGAGGAGGCAAACATGGGGCTAGAGTTAGGGAAGTATTTAGCTTTGAGGATATTAAACCACAAGGGATTCTCCACATTCGTCATAATTTTCCACCACCATTTGATGATAGGGCATTTGTTCATGGCTACCATGTTAAAGATGCCCAACCCCCCAAGGTTCTTGGGCCTACAGATGTGCTTCCACTTAACCAGCCTATACTTGCGCTTATTATCTGCGGCATTCCAGTAAAAGGGACCCCTGTGCTTATCAAATCCGCCGTGGGTGGCACCCGACAGTAGGTAGAAGCCCATCAAAAACATAGGGAGGGAGGAGAGGCAAGAGTTGATAAGGGCAACCTTGCCCGCTTGAGTATTATATCTGCCCCTCCAAAGCATGACACAATTCCCCACCTTCGTAACAGCCGACGCGAAATCTTTGGTGAACAGCTTGTCCGGAGAGATAGGGAGGCCCAGATACTTGAAGGGGAATGAGCCCAAAGAATAGTTCAGCAACTGAGAAACCCGCAAGGCCTTGGTCTCAGAGACCCCAGTAACAATCACTTCACTCTTACAAAAGTTGATCTTAAGCCCCGACAGCGCAGCAAAGCATAACAACAAGAATTTGAGATTAGCAAGGCTATCCTCATTAAGCTCAACCATGATGATCGTGTCGTCCGCATATTGGAGGTGAGAAATACCCTCGGGTATGAGATGAGAGCTAACCGGGGTGATATGACCAGCGGAGGCCGCTCTAGATAAGATGTGAGACAAGGCATCCGTGACGAAATTAAACAGAAGAGGGGAGGCCGGGTCCCCTTGGCATAGGCCCCTACCATTAGGGAAGAATTTACTCACTCTCCCATTGACCGCAACCGCAGTGTGTCCTCCCGACACCAGCTGCATAATTCTATGCTCATAAGCCCCATCAAAACCTTTGGCCAGAAGGACCTAATGGAGGAAAGCCTAGTTAACCGAATCGTAGGCCTTCTCAAAATCGAGCTTAAGGATCACCGCCTTGGTGCCGAGCCTGCGAAGATCATGGACAATCTCGTGGAGACAGAGGATACCGTCCAAGATGAACCTCCCTTTGACAAAGGCAGATTGATAAGGGCTAAGGACCCGATGAGCAATGGGGGAAAGGAGGGTAGCAAAGCCTTTGGAGGAGAATTTCGCAAAATTGTTGATGAGAGCGATAGGTCTAAATTTCGAAATGATATCAGCTCCTTTAACATTTGGAATGAGAGTAATGACAGCGTAATTCATCCTAGAGATATCGACCGTCCCCAAACAGAAGCCTTGGATAATAGCACATATGAGGTTGTGAAGTTGAGGCCAAAATTTCCTGAAAAAAGGGATGGAGAAGCCGTCAGGACCCGACGCAGAGATGGAATTGGCCGATCGAATGGTCTCAAGAATCTCAGCCTCAGAGAGAGGGATTAACAGAGCTTCGTTCTCCTCATTAGAGATTCTACCAGAGGCATCCCAAAGAGAAGGAGCGATCAAGAGCCCCGACTCAGGCTTAGCCGAAAGGAGAGAGGAGAAGAATTGCACCACATGAGAAAAGATCTGGTCTTGGTCCGAGACTCTAACGTTGTTGATCAGCAGGCTATCAATCGTGCAACGCCTGTGTCTCCCATTGGTGATGGCAAACAAGTAGGCAGTGGAAGAGTCACCTTTCAGAGTCCAGTTCAAGGTACCCCTTTGGCGCCAGTAAGATTCTACCTGACGATGCAACTGCATCAAGGCCTCTTTGAGATTATATCGCAGCTGCCATTCTAGGTCAGAGAGGCCGGGGCCATCAGCCGCGACATTGATAACCCACAAGTGTAGGGGATCGTTTGTAGCCTTTTTCGATAAGTAAGAGTGTCGAACCCAACGAGGAGCTAAAGGTAGAACAAATATTCCCTCAAGTTCTATCGACCACCGATACAACTCTACGCACGCTAATGCTTGCTTTACCTAGAAGAAGTATGAAACTACTTTGTGGGAATAAAACTAGAAGTACTTTGCAAGAATATAAAGAACGTGGAAATAAAAGTTAGGTGCTGTTTTAATAAAAGAACAATAAAAGTAAATAACTTAGTAGAAAGCTTTTTGTGTAACGCAAGAGAAAGATTGTCCATAGGCAATTGAATATAATATGATAGATACTTGTTATATGCAATGAGGGAGAGGCATACGCTAACACACTTTCCATACTTGGATCATATGCACTTATGATTGGAACTCTAGCAAGCATCCGCAACTACCAAAGTTCATTAAGGTAAAACCCAACCATAGCATTAAGTATCAAGTCCCCTTTACTCTCATACGCAACAACCCACCTACTCGGGTTTATGCTTCTGTCACTCAAGCAACCCACCATAGGCAAATCATGAACATATTGCAACACCCTACAGCGGGGATCCCTCATGTTTGCGCGACACGAGGGAACCATAGGACAGCAACATATCAACATACAACTCACATCCATAACATCATACCACAATTAACCCATGGGAGAAAAGAGATCTACTCAAACATCATAGGATAACCAAATATCATTGGGAAATAATATATGGAGTTAAGCACCATGTTTAAGTAGAGATTACAGCGGGGAAGAGAGGTGTTACACCGCTGCATAGACAGGGAGAGAGTTGGTGTTGACGGCGGCAAAGTTGTTGGTGTAGATCGCCGTCATGATGATTACCCCGGCGGCGTTCCGGCGCCACCGGGAGAGAGGGGGAGAGAGCCCCCCTCCTTCTTCTTCTTCCTTGGCCTCCCCCCTAGATGGGAGGAGAGTTCCCCCTCTGCTCCATGGCCTCCATGGCGGCGGAGGGGCAGGAGCCCCTCCAAGATTGGATCTCTCTCTCTGTTCTCTTCTGTTTCACGTTCCTGTTTTTTGGACGAAAACCGTTTCTTATATTCCCGGAGATCCGTAACTCCGATCGGGCTGAAATTTTCAGGGGATTTTTATCCAAAAATTAGCTTCCTTGCGCCCGAAGGAGAGCTCTAACCGACGTATGAGGTGGGCACAACCCACCACCATGCGTTTGGCCCCCCTGGGCGTGCCGTGGTGTATCTTGGGGGCTGTGGGCCTCCGTTTGCATTGATTACACTTCTCAAAATTCACAAATATTCCAAAAAAAAGTTCTCCGTAATTTTTTATCGCGTTTGGAATTTGTTTGATATGGATATTCTGTGAAACAAAAAACATGCAACAAACAGGAACTCGCACTAGGCCGATCAATATGTTAGTCCAATAAATCATATAAAATGTTGCCAAAACTATGTGAAAGTTGTATAATATTGGCATGAAACAATCAAAAATTATAGATACGACGGAGACATATCAGACATCAAGGGAGGAGATCTGCTCAGTCAGCTGTGCTTTCTCCCATCCACGCAGGAATTTACGCACAGCATACGAACATTGATACCAATCATCCATAGGCCCGAAGGAGCATCTACCCACACAGAAAAGAGGATATCTTGGTGGAGATCATCTCGCAAAAACCATCCACCAAGAGCCAAGATGCATCAAACTGGAAACAGGAGGGGACGAGATGGGAATCTAGGCCATCGTCGAGGACAAGGGGGGTATGATCAGAGCCAACAATGGGTCTTGCCTTAAGCGTCGCACGAGGAAATAGGGTGTCCCAACTTGGGAAAACAAACGCACGGTCCAGAACCGAGCGAATCGGGGTCGACTGATGATTCGTCCAAGTGAAGCGTGCTCCCACCCTAGGGAGCTCGCGGAGAGCACAATCGCTGATAAAACCATTGAAAGCATCAGCGAGAGACCATGAGAAGTTGTTGTTGTTTTTATCGGACGGAGAGCGCGGCAAATTAAAATCCCCACGCACCAGGATGGGGATGGTACATGACTTGATCTTAGCGGCAATCTCATCCAGGAACAACGAAGAGAGGGAGTGATCAACGGGACCATACACGACCATAACTTCCCATAGGACATTGAGGTGACGGTGAAAAAGAATAGTGCTCGCCCAAAAAATGCCATCGTCAAAAGCCACAAAATCAAACACATCATGCTTAGAACTAATAAGGATGCCAGCAGAGTGACTCGAGGAGGGTAAAAAATTCTAGTCGAACCTGTCCATACCCGCAACCACGGATAGCTCATTGGGGGAGAAAGAACTCTTAAAGGTTTCCACCAACCCAACAATATCGATGTTATCTCCCCTAAAAACGTCTCTCAACTGGTCCCGGTGCCCCCTAGCGCCGAAGCCTCTAATGTTCCAGAATAAGGCCCTCATCTGATGGACAGGTTTTTAATGCGGAGGATCGACCTGCACGGGGCAACGCAGGATTTAGCTTTGACACGCTTGACCGGTTTAACAGGTCCCCGATTAACAAGAGATGGAGAGTCCTGGCCCCTGCCACACTCTCCCAAGACCCCTCTGGCCACAACTGGAGTGTCAGCGGGCGACTTGGCCGCCTCTTTGGCTTCAGCAATGGCGGCCTGGGCGGCCTCATTGGCACGGATAATGGCAAGGGTAGACGTAGGAGAGCCGAACCCAGGAACAAAAGAAATGCCAATATCGGAAAGGATATGCATAAGCTGATCATCCGAACGTGTGGGAAGAACTAACTGAACAGGGGAAGAGGAAGAGGTTTTGGGGGAAAGGAAATACCTGAAGAGGAAAGGTCCCTGGCCGCCGCGCGACGCTCCGCCCGGTCAGCCATCCACTCGCCGTCGTTCTGGACCCGACCACTCTTGCGAGCAGTGGAGGTCAGGGTGCGAATGAGCGGGGAACGCGCCACCGGGGGGGTGAAGCCGCAACCAACGCAGGAGCGGACGCCGCGCCAAGGTCCTCGTCTAGCCGACGGCACATACCAGCCACCGACTGCTTAGAGCCTGCCGAGGCCCTACTCTTTACAAAGAACTTCGCGACGGATCTCTTCTTCTTCTTGCTATCGTGCATCACCACATCACGGGAGGGGGAAGGAGGAAGGTCGTCGATGCCGGAGTGGGAGGGGGAGATGGGGCGAGCCAGCATGTTGGAGCATACACCGGACACCGGGGTGCCCACAAGATGTGGGGAAGCAAGATTTCCACCGGCGGTCCTTCCAAACCCACACCTTTGGCCCCAGCCGAACCCTTCGGAGCATTCTCCCTGAACAACTCCCGCACCTCCAAACCCAAACCATCCCACTCAGATCGAGTGAAACGGGGATCGGTGCCACCACTGGGATTGCCAGCACCATGATCGTTGTCGTCGTGCTTGTCAGAAGAGGATGGTCGAGGAGGCGGAGGAGCAGGATGAGCAGGTTGAGCCTCCGCCCCCTTGACACAAACACGCAGCCAAAATCTAGCTGAGGAGGGGTACATGTCAACTACACCGTGAACACACAGAGGGTCGACACACCACACTTTGATGCGAGCCAGGCCCAGCATCTGCAGGGAGTCGGAGTCAACCTCAATAGGTTTGCCGATGAAGACGCCAAATACCATGAGGAAGGATGTGGAGCGGAGGGCAAGAGGGACATCATCGACCAACACCCATATGTCAGACAGAGGAGCGACTGATTTGGACTCATTGGCTGCAGCTTTGACAGAGACGACAAGGTGGTTAAGCGGGAGGGTGCAGCTAGTGCAAGAGGAGATCATCCTGAGACTTTCTTTGGAGGGGAAGACGGCAGCGAACTCGAAATCCGACAGCTGATGTATGTTCCAGTCCCACCCCTCCACACCCCACAACCGGAGCTCATCCAACAAGGTCTGGGAGAGACTTTCTGATCCTTAATAGTGATAACTATGGCGTTGGACAGAGAAGGAGCAACCGCTACCTGCGGAACGTCACAGTCGAGAGCAAAGACAGAACAGCCCGGGAGCCCAAGGCCATAATGGATGAAGGAGGGGGGGTTACGATGGTTTTGGCAGCCCACCGTAAGGTGGCCCTCCTCCCTGCAAATGAGGTAGAAGGGGGGATTGCAGCAACGAGACTGAAAATGTCCAGGCTAGTAGCAGGCGAAGCAGGTAAGTGTGGAGCTGGGGGAGGAGTTGGAGGGCGGGGGACGGGATGGAAGGGGGCGGAGGAGGGAGGATGCCGTCTCCCAAACCAGTAGATGAGGAGGCAGGAGCATGGGAGGGGAGGCGACGGTTCTTGGAACCCAGGGAGGAGGGGCCGAATCCACCACGTGGGGGCTAACGACCCGCAAAGCCCGCACCCGCCACCAGCGCGCGAGCCGGCGCCCGAGACGAGGCCACCTATTGCCAAGTATTTTCCTCCTGCTAAGATCATCTCCCTTAGAAATCAAATAATGAATTTTAAATAGCAAGATCAAGAGCATGTTGCACAAGCTTGGGAGAGAATGAAATTAATGATAAGAAGTTGTCCAACTCATGGTTTAAATATGTGGATGATTATCCAAAACTTCTATGCTGGACTAAACTTTGTGTCTAGAAATCTTCTAGATTCTGCTGCAGGTGGTACCTTTATGGATGTCACCTTAGGAGAGGCCACAAAACTTCTGGACAACATTATGATAAATTATTCTCAGTCGCATACCGAAAAGGCTCCAACCGGTAAGAAGGTAAATTACGTTGAAGAAATCGTTACTTTGAGTGAAAAAGTGGATGCTCTTATGAACATGGTTGCTAGTAAAAATGCTCATGTTGATCCCAATGATGTTCCCTTATCTACTTTTATTGAGCAAAATAATGATGCTATTGATGTGAACTTTGTCTCGCGAAATAATTTCAATAACAATGCTTATAGAGGAAATTTCAATTCTAGACCGTATTGCGGTAATTCCTCTAACAACTATGGAAATTATTATGGTAATTCTTATGGAAATTCTTCTACAAATTCTAATAGGATGCCCTCTGATCTTGAGAACATGATTAAAGAATTTATTAATGCTCAAAAGGTTTTCAACACTATGATAGAAGAAAAATTGCATGTAGTTGACACTTTGGCTAAAAACATGGATAGAATTGCTCTTGATGTGGAAACTCTTAAAAATAAAGCCTTGCCACCCAAGCATGATTTCAATGATGCTATTAAATCTATCCAAATATATATTAATTAAAGTAAGGAGAGGACCGCTAAGTTGAGAGCTAAGCGGGAGTTCTTAGAAAAAGCTCTTCCACCCGGTTTTTACCGGAATCATGATGAAGATCTTAAAATGATTGGTGTTTCTCCTATTGAATCTTTATTTACCTCTCTGAATATAAATGATGAAGGGACTGGAGATGAGTCAACTTTAGTAGAGAAGCATCCCGTTTGCTTGGAGGGTGATGATTTTGATGCTAAAACTGAAAAACGTGGGTTTGGATAGGTCAAAACTTTAACTAGTGATGTGCCCACTATTTTGGATTACAAAGACTTTAATTATGATAATTGCTCTTTATTAGAATCTATTTCCTTGTTACAATCCGTTATTAGCTCACCCAATGCTTATGAACAAAACAAAGCTTATACCGAACATATAGTCGAAGCCATGATAAAAGCTTATGATGAGAAACTTGAGCTTGAAGTTTCTATTCCTGGAAAATTGCATGATGAGTGGGAACCTACTATCAAAATAAAGATCAATAAATATGAATGCAATGCTTTGTGTGACCTTGGTGTTAGTTTCTCAACTATTCCTAAAACTCTTTGTGATGTGCTTGGTCTCACTATTATTGAAGATTGTTCCCTCAACTTGCATCTTGCGGATTCTACCATCAAGAAAACTTTGGGTATAATTAATGATGTGCTTATTATTGCAAATAAAAATTATGTGCATGTAGATTTCATTGTGCTTGATATTGATTGCAATCCTTCTTGTCCCATAATACTTGGAAGTCCTTTCTTACGAACTATAGGTGCAATCATTGACATGAAAGAGGGAAACATAAGGTTCCAATTCCCATTAAAGAAAGGGATGGAACACTTCCCTAGGAAGATAATTAAAGATGAAAATACTTGAAACTGTGCATTATGCCTAGCTAGGGGCATAAAACAATAGCGCTTGTTGGGAGGCAACCCAATAGTTATCTTAAATTTTTGCTTTAAACTTTCTGTTTATTTTTATTAGCATGATTATTGCCTCAATAATTATTATGTTTTTGTGTTTAAATTAGTGTTTGTTCCAATTAAAGCCTTTGGGATGACTCACAAGATGAGTAGAATCGATGCTGAAACAAAACAGAAACTTTTGACTCCAGTACAAGAATTTTTATTTTTGGCTGGAGCCTGATAATGATCTGAAATTTTTACACACTATTTCTATACAAATTTTAGAGCTTGTCCTAATTTTTCATAAGTTTTAGAGTTACATAAGTATAGGCTCTTTAGAGATTACTACAGACTGTTCTATTTTAGACATATTCTGTTTTTTCTTGCATAGTTGCTTGTTTTGATTATGCTATGGATTGTATCGGGGGGTATAAGCCATGGAGAAGTTAGAATACAGTACCTATTTGCATTTATGAAATTTGAATAAATTTATAACAGTACTTAGTATTCAATATGTTTCTTATACTAACGGATCTCACGAGGTTTTGTTGAGTTTTGTGTGATTGAAGTTTTCAAGTTTTGGGTGTTATCTTGATGGACAAAGGAATAAGGAGTAGCAAGAGCCTAAGCTTGGGGATGCCCAAGGCACCCCAAGGAAAAAATTTAAAGAAGACTCAAGCGTCTAAGCTTGGGGATGCCCGGGAAGGCATCCCCTCTTTCGTCTCAAATCCATCGGTATGTCACTTGAAGCTATATTTTTATTCGTCACATGATATGAGTTTTGCTTGGAGCGTTGTTTGTTTTTGTTTACTTTTACTTTAAGTTTACCACAATCATTGTTTGCTTGACACACCTATTTAAGAGAGACACACCTTCATCATAATTTGTTAGAATACTCTATGTGCTTCACTTATATCTTTTGAGCATAGCAGTTGCTCTAGTACTTCACTTATATCTTTATGAGCACGGTGGCGTGTAGATTTTCAAGAAATAATTTCACTCTCGTTCTTCACTTATATTTGTTTGAGAGTTAATAAATAGTGACGGTAATTTGCATGGGTCATACAGACTAGTTCAAGAATATTAGGTATTCAATGAATGATAATCAAAACTATCATGTAGCACATATAGAGAAATTGTGGGTCAATAATATTGATGTAGTAATATGAGATAGGTGTGAGTCCATAATTGTTAAACCATAGAAGTGTCGATATTAAGAAAGGTTAACATTTTTGTTCATCTAAAAATTAAAGAGGCATGATGATGATGTGTGAGCATTTCTTTTCCTCGTTGAAATCCTAGTGTTGTTTCGAGTCGGAAGGGCGCGATGGTTAACTCCTACCAACCTCTTCCCTCGAGGCGTGCGATTAGTACTTTGATCTATGACAAACTAATAAAACTTTGCAATAAGTATATGAGTTATTTATGACTAATGTGAAACCATGGACATACGCAATCTCACCTTTTCATAATTTGCTAGCCTCTTCGGTACCGTGCATAGCCCATTCTCACTTCGAGGATCGGTGCAACTTTCGCCGATGCATCCAAACCCCGTGACATGACACGCTCTGTTGCACATAAGCCTTATTATATCTTCCTCAAAACAGCCACCATACCTACCTATCATGGCAATTCATAACCATTCCGAGATATATTGCCATGCAAATTCCATCGTCACTTCACATGATTAGTTCGTTCATCATCATATTGCTTTGCATGATCATAAAGAGTTGACATAGTATTTGTGGCAAAGCCACCATTCATAATGTTTTTGATACATGTCACGCAAGATCATTGCACATCCTGGTACACTGCCAGAAGCATTCATACAGAGTCATATCTTCATATCAGTTCTCCATATTGAGTTGTAAGTACATAAAAGTGTGATGATCATCATTATTAGAGCATTGTCCAAGTGAGGAAAGAATGATGGAGATGATGATTCTCCCATAAGTCGAGATGAGACTCCGGACGAAAATAAAGATGGGGGAGGCCAAATGAGCCCACCATCCATTCAAAAAAATGAGAGAAGGGACTTTGCTACTATTCTTTACCACACTTGTGCCTCAAAGTGGCACCATGTTCCTCATGTAGAGAGTCTCATGATATATCACTTTCATATGCTAGTGGGAATTACCTATTCATTATTACAAACTTGGCTTGTATATTCCTATGACGGGCTTCCTCAAATGCCCGAGGTCTTCATGAGCAAGCAAGTTGGATGCACACCCCACTTAGCTTCATTTGAGATTTCATACACTTATAGCTCTAGTGCATCATTTGCATGGCAATCCCTACTCCTTGCATTGACATCTATCGATGGGCATCTCCATAGCCCGTTGGTATGCCTAGTTGATGTGAGACTATCTTCTCCACTTCCTACCCCTTTGATATCTACTACCATACTCTATCCCACTTAAATGCTATGTCCAATGTCTCACGCTCATGTATTGCGTGAAGAATAAAAAGTTGATGCATATTTAAAAAGTACGAACCAATTGCCTGACTTGGACACCGTGGTGCTTAACATTTGTATTAATGTGGTGAAAATGGAGCCATGCCTTGCTAATACAATAAGATGAATGGTGGGGGGGGGGGTAAACATTTCTTAAGGATCATATACTTTTAAGAATTGACAATTCTGTTTCTTACATTTCAATTATTGCTATGTTAATATTTGTTGATTCATCTTTTCTCAATGAGCATACATGCACAAGATTACATAGTGGATAGCATGTCACATCAAAAATTCTGTTTTTACCATTTACCTACTCGGGGACGAGCAGGAATTAGACTTGGGGATGCTTGATACGTCTCCAACGTATCTATAATTTTTTATTGTTCCATGCTGATATATTATCATTCTAGGATACTTTTTGGGTCTTTATTTACCAATTTATAATATTTTTGAGCACTAACCTATTGACCCAGTGCCCAGTGCCAGTTGCTATTTTTTGCGTGTTTTTGCCATTTCAGGTTTACTGTACCAAACGAAGTCCAATTGCCACGAAACATTTTGATGATTTTTTCTGGACTATAAGAAGACCTAGAAGCTTCGGAAGGAGGTCGGGAGTCACACGAGGGTCCCACCACATCAGGGCCCGCCCTGGGGGGGCGCCCTGATTTGTGGTGCCCCCTCGTGTCTCTCCCGACGTCCCTTTTCGGCCTATAAATTCTCTAATATCCTAAAAACCCTGGAGGCAGTCCCGAAACCCTTTTTGCGCCGCCGCAAGTCTCTGTTCCGTCGCGAGGCCATCTGGAGCTCCGTTCCGGCACCCTGCCGGAGGGGGGATCGATCACGAAGGGCCTCTTCATCAACCTCGTTGCCCTCATGATGATGTGTGAGTAGTTCACCACAGACCTACGGGTCCATAGCTAGTACCTAGATGGCAATCTCTCTCTCTTATGATTTTCAATACAATGATCATCGCCTCTTCACTTTGATCTATCCGATGTAATCCTATTGTGTGGTGTGTTTGTTGGGATCCGATGAATTGTGGGTTTATGTTCAGATTATTCATGAAATGTATTTGAGATGCCTCTGAATTATATTATCTCTTAAGTGCATGATCATTATAGCTTCGTAATGCTCTCCGATCTATTGATGTGCTTTGGGCAAGTAGATTGATATTTCATCGGTGGGAGTGGTGCGTTGTGGTAGTTTCAACCTGGAGAGTTTCTATATCCCAGTGACAAAGTAGGGGACACGATCCGTCTTTGTGTTGTTGCTACTAAGGATAAAACGATGGGGTTCATTCATATTGTTTGAGTTTACTTTGTCTACATCATGTCATCATTCTCCAAGCATTACTCTGTTTTACTTAATACTATATATGCATGCTGGATAGCGGTCGATGAGTGCAGTAATAGTAATAGGTGCAGGCAGGAGTCGGCCTATTTGCTTATGGACGTGATGCCTATATATACATGATCATTGCCGTGAACATCGCATAACTATCTGCTTTTCTATCAATTGCCCAACAATAATTTGTTTACCCACCGTATGCTTCCTACATGAGAGATGCCGCTAGGGAAAACTATGCCCCCGGGTCTATTCACTTATATATTTACAAACGCTATTATTACCTCGCTGCCTTTATTTACTTTTTATTTATTTTGCAATTTATATTTATCAACAATTATCTACAAAACTCATTTGCTTGCAAATAATGAGATCAAGGGGATTGACAACCCTCTTGCACGCGTTGGGTGCAAGTTGTTTGTTCATTTGTGTGCAGCCACTGAAGACGGTTGAGGATTGATATTCCTATTGCTTTGATAAACATTGGTTTCATAACTGATGGAAATACTAATCCGCTTTGTGCTGCAATTACCCGTTCCTCTTCACGAAAAACCAAACGTAGATCACAAGTATCAGAGCTCAAGACTAGATCTGAAGTAGGGTCGGATCCATGTCCGAAATCCGAATCAATGACCAGATCCATGTTCGGCGGTAAATTGGATGCGAGATCCATGTTTAGAGCCGGTTCTAAAGTGTGTTCCGGTCCGAGGTCACGATCTAGGATTAGGAGGGGTGGGTCCATGATTGAGGCCGGATCCTTCGTGGTGTCAGCTGTGGGATCAAGATCGGAGATCGATTCTGGTGTCAAGGTCGCGGTATCCGATGAATTCTCAAACCGATCTAGGACCCAACTAGAGAGGGTGAGATTGCCATGGGCATCGGCGATGTATTCCAGGCTATCATACATGACCACCTTGTCAGGGGCGAAACTCTCGACCCGGCCGAGCGGTCGGTCGAGCCAACGTGGAGGACCACGCTTCTGAACGCAAAAAGCTGACCGGGGACGAAGATGTCGCCGCAGGTGATGTCATTATTGATCTGAAGACGACCCATTGATCTGGATCGATCAGACAGCGAGACCTGTATGGGTCACCAATGTCGATGCTAAAACCGACGGATCTTGGGTAGGGGTCCGGAGCTGTGGATCTAAGATCAATGGTAACAAAGGATTTATAGAGACGATGTTTACCCAGGTTCGGGCCCTCTCGAAGAAGTAAAATCCTACGCCCTTCTTTGATTGATTGATGAAAGGGTATCGAGTACATGATGATCTACCCCGAAATCGGTTGTGTAAGGTCTAACCCTAAGGCGAATAAGTTTTCTTCTACATGCTAAACCTCCAGGCTTATATAGAAACTGGGGTGACTAGGTTACATGCCTCGTAGACATGTCGAGGGTCATTCCCTGACCAGGCCCTGAAGCACGCCAACTCTTCGGTAATCTCCGTCTTCCAAATGAACAGGTCTTGATGCTTTGGCTTAACAAGCCCTAGTTCGACCCATACTAGCTAAACACTTCGGGGACATCAGGGCACCACCACCCCGTGGTGGTATGTGAACACCCCCGCCGCCCTAAGAGCATCTCCAACAGGCGCGCTAGATTTGGCGCGCGCGGGAAAATAGGCGATTTTTGCATGCGCGCGCCCGATTGGTGCGCTTCCGCAGGCGCGGGAAAGTTTGGCGCGCTAAAAAAATCTGCGCGCGCGCATGAAAAAGCGGCAAGGCGCACGGCAGTTTTGGCGCACGACGTCCAACGCGCCCTATAAAACCCGCACGCGGGCGCCCGCCAACCGCCATCGCCACGCCCTTCTTCCTCACCTCTCCGTCGCCTCCGGTGCCCCGCCGCTGCCGCGCCCTTCTTCCTCGCCTTCGTCGCCACTTTCTCGCCCCCGCCGCCTTCTCCCCCGCTACCGCCGCGCACCCGGAGCAGCTCCGGCTTCGGCGGGGTCCGCGCCCACCCGTCCGACGTGTATTATGCGGAGATACGCTCCGGTGATATACGCCTCGGGCTCGGGACGTTTGAGACCGCCCAAGCGGCCGCCCACGCGTACGACGCGGCGGCGTGGCGCCTCGGGAGGTCACGGTCTCAAATAAACTTCTCGGATGTCCGGACGCACGAGGAGGCGCATGCCCGCGCGCCTCCCCCGCGGATAATCACAGCGGAGGACCGTCGCATCTAGCAGAGGAGGGAGCACCGCCTCCTCATCGCCGAGGCGGATGAGTTGTCCATGGCGGAGTGGCGCGAGCGCTTCCCGCAAGATGTCATCGACGAAAACGCGTTCTGGACGCAGAAGAGGGCGGAGCGAGCCGCGGATCGGGCGGACAGACGTGAGCGGAAGGCACTGGCGGAAGCCCAGTGCGACCTGGGGCAGGCATCGACCTGGGGAAAGAATGGTTCTCGGTGGGATGACGCCTTTGTGTCGTCGGACTACATCATCGAGGAGAGCGAGGAGTAGTCTAGTTTGTTGTCGACACGTTTTTTAGCTACTATATTTGCATCGTACTATCGTTTTTATGTATGGACTACATATGGTGTTGGGTTTGAACTAGGCTATGAATTAAAATCTAATTATTAGTTTTTATTTGTATGTATGGACTACATGTGGTGATGGGTTTGAACTAGGCTATGAATTAAAATCTAATTATTGTTGATTTATTTTTTTGTATGTTTGATCTTTTTGATTCTATTTCGAGTGATGAGATATGTTGTTTGTGCTGAATGCGTCTGCCGAAGCTACCGCAGCATGCCATATTTTACGGCGCCTGTTGAGCAAACGTCCGCGTGTCTGCTAAGATGTTGTATGAACCACCACAAGATCTGGTATGAATCACACCGACCACCGCGAGTCGCCCCCGGCGAAGATCTCTCATGCTCCAAGTCCCTTGGGTTGTGATGTACTGAGCCTATTTCGGTCGTTTGTAGAAAATGTATCTGTTCGGTAACATTTCACTGCATAGTTTCATTTTCGTTCATCCAAATTGCGCTTTCTTTGAAGTCGCATATTCAATATTTCCAATGTAACAACAACATTTCGCTGAATATTTAATTACTTTCAGCCTCGTTCATCCAAGTTACGCTTTATCTTTAAAGCTGCGTCCCGCCGCAACGTGCAGGTGTGATTTTGCTTCGGAAGTTAACTGAAGAAATGTCTTTGATTTAAGGCGCTCTTCATTTTGCTTTTGCTTCAGAAGTTAAATGAACAAATGTCTTTGATTTAAGGCGCTCTTCATTTTCTAACTACGCTTTCTGTAGAGGGAGCTTCTTCTGGTCGGTGGAGAAAAGATTCAGATTCCACCATCCGGAGGCACTTCTTATCACCCGTTCACGTCTGATCCACCATCAAGAAGACGAAGCCGTCTTTGACAAAAGTGCAACAAAGCAGGAGCAAGCAAAGACGGTGTATGACCATGGTTCAACTTGCATTGCATGCACGTTACATTATTTATTTAACGCTTGACGCTTGCCCTCGTGGCTCCGGCGCCAAAAGCCCCTACCGAACACACAACCGTACTACTACTACCACCACAGGAAACACTACCACCTGAGACCTGACTCAAGACTCGACACGCCACACTTGCTCGTACTACAGACTCACTGTCACACACCACGGGCACGCTTCACCCTGTTCTTCCCGAGTTTCTCCAACCTCGACCTAGCTATTGACGATGGTACCACCTGCAACCCGGCAACACACAAAAACAATCGATTAGCACCGGCCTAGCTACAAGCCTGAAATGAATTTCATGGCAACAATGGGAAGTATCAGCAACGTGTTGGCGAATGGGGTTACCGTTGGGGTGGAGGATCTGGCCGGAGATGTAGGAGGAGTCCTGCTCGCTGGCCAGGAACACGAAGCTGGGCGCGACCTCGCTGGGCTGCCCGGCGCGCTTCATGGGCACCTCGGACCCGAACTGCTTCACCTTCTCCTCCGGGAAGGAGGCCGGGATGAGCGGCGTCCAGATGGGCCCCGGCGCCACGCCGTTGACGCGGATCCCCTTCTCCGCCAGCTGCATCGACAGCGCGCGGGTGAAGGCCACGATGGCGCCCTTGGTGGCCGTGTAGTCCAGCAGCGTCGCGTTGCCCTTGTACGCGTTCACAGAGGTGGTGTTGATGATGCTGCCCCCCGGCCCCATGTGCTTCACGGCGAACTTCGCCATGAGGAAGTAGGAGAATATGTTGGTGCGGAACACGCGCTCCAGGTCCTGCTCGGTGATCTCGGTGATGCAGGGCCGGACGTACTGCTCGGCCGCGTTGTTCACCAGGATGTCCACGCGCCCGCCGTGCGCGTTGGCCACCTCCTCCACCACCCTGCGGCAGTTCTCCTCGTACCCGAGGTCGCCCGCCAGCGCCTTGGGCTCGCCGGCGCCGGTGCGGGACTTGATGTCGCGGAGCGCCTGCAGCGTCTCCTCCGCGTCCTTGTCCTCGTGCCCCTTCACGTACGTGAAGTTCACCGTCGCGCCCTCCAGCGCGAAGCACAGGCACACCGCGCGCCCGATGCCCGAGTCGCCGCCGGTCACCAGCGCCACCTTGCCCTGCACGCGCACACAACACGCATATCAAACCGCAGCTTAACGTACGGAAGACCATCGACAAGCAGTGCTAAAACTGCTTTACCTGGAGCTTGTTGGCCGACTTGTAGTTCTTGATGAGGGCCTCGGGGCGGGGGTCCATGGCGTGCTCCTTGCCGGGCTGGCAGTCCTGCTGCTGCGGCGGGAACTTCTGCGACGCCATTGCTCTGGTCCCCCGGCGAGCGGGCGGTGCTCTTGGCGACGACGCGGCGAACGAAGCTAGCGCTCTGGTGGTGGGGAGGGGACGCAGCTGATTCGGTCGGAGGCGGTGAAGAAGAAGGAGAAACGGCTGGGCTCTGGTGGGTGTTGCGAGGAGTGCGCTCATGGCACGGTGGAAGGCACGGGGTGGCGAGGTGCCGATATAAAGGTGCAACGAAACCGCGCGGGCATGGCGCGTGGCGGCGGACGTGGCTCGAGTCTCGCAGCTGTCGCCGCCACGTGGTGAGAGCGGCCGTGTCCGAGGGATCCAGTGTACTCCGAGCTGCACCGCACACCGCTTAGGCGAAGCTGCTACATGTTTCTGGGCGATGAGACTGTCGATCGCCATTTTTTTTAGGCAAACGTCGATCGCCATTGTTGATCCTGTGGTCCGGCCGACTTGATTGTAAGCGGGCCGACAAGCCCGCTAGAGCCCACAATCATAACACTTCTGGGCCGCCCATTTCTCTTACCTAGCCCGTCATTACAACGCCACCACACTTCCTCTCTCTCACTAACTGTTTCTCAAAAAAAAAAAAAGAGTTACAGACTAGTAATCCCCTTTTTCGAGGGTTTCCGTTACTCAGGCGACCAACGCCAGAGTCCAATTTATCCTCACGATTGGTCGGATTTCCTCCGGCGGATCGAGAGTTTAGCTTCCCCGGTGCTTCGCGCCATGAGTCTGAATGGCGGAACCACCAACAAGAGATGGTGCCAGGGAGGAGAAGGGAGGTGACAGGGGAAGGTGGCGCCCGTCGATAACCCGGGGGGCGAGCAAGGAGGGAGCAGGGAAGAGGCAGATGGTGAGCCTCATGTATGGGGCCCGATCTCGAGTCTTGAGGACATATTTGAAGGTCTGCATCTTCATGGGGAAGAGGAGGTCGACGTGGACTTCAGTGAGGAACTTGAGGATCTAGTCAGCGAGGTAAGGTGGCTGGCTATTTTCAAGGTACATACAACTCGACAGTTTAGTCACTCTGTGATGTTCAATTCGATGCGCACGGCATGGTCGGCTGCTCAACAAGTTTTCTTCAAGCCGAAAGGAGCCAATCTGTTCATTGCTCAGTTCAATTGCCTTGGTGATTGGAAGCGAGTTATGGACGGACGACCGTGGTTGTTTCGTAACGCAGCGGTGGTAACTCAGGAATACGACGGCTTCAGTAATGTTAATGATTACAAGCTCGATAAAATTCCAGTCTAGGCAAGGATAGAAGGTGTGCCAGATGGTTTGATGAGGAAAAAGGAGCTAGCAAAAAAGGTTGCCCGCAAGGTTGGGGAACCACCGATAACGGTGGTGGTGAATGAGGGTTTTATAAACACATCAAAGTACCTTCGGGCCAGAGTGTTCCTGGATGTTCAAGTGCCTTTGGTCAGGTTTGTGCTAATTACTCTTAAAGAGAGGAAAAGGTACCCTCTGTACTATGAGAAACTACCTGATTTCTGTTACTTTTGTGGCCTAATGGGACATGATGTTGAGGAGTGCGGGGATGGAGTGCACGACCCAGCAGATTGCGAATGGGGCGACTGACTGTTGTCGAATTTTGACAACTCAATACCACGGCAAACCGCAGGTCGAGGAGGAGGACGAGGTGCTGGCTTTGGGGAGAGAGGAGGGCGTGACCCGGGGGTCGAGGAGGTTGGGGCCGAGGAGTGGGGCGAGGAAATTCTGAACGTGTGGTGGCTGAACATGTTGATATGGACTACACCACACAGGATGTTAGATCGGAGAGGGAGCTAGCGCTGTTGGGAGTTAGGAAGAGATTAGTAAGCCCAGACGGCACTGTTAATGGAAGACCGGAGAAACCTGGGCAAGGGATTGTTGTTGGTAAAGTGCTGCAAATAGAGGGTGCCTCAACACCGATAGATGGCAATGTCCTATCAACTCAGGGCAAGGTGCCGATCATGAAAATAAGAAGACAAAGGGAAGGAAATGCAAGTTCAGTTGACGATCCAATGAGTGGGGCGACCTCCCCCGAGGAGGACCGCCAGACCCAATGAGAACTATGTGTTGGAAATATGCCCTAGAGGCAATAATAAATTGGTTATTATTATATTTCCTTGTTAATGATAATCGTTTATTATCCATGCTATAATTGTATTGATTGGAAACTCAAATACATGTGTGGGTACATAGACAACACTGTGTCCCTAGTAAGCCTCTAGTTGACTAGCTCGTTGATCAAAGATGGTTAAGGTTTCCTAGCCATTGACATGAGATGTCATTTGATAACGGGATCACATCATTAGGAGAATGATGTGATGGACAAGACCCAAACTGTAAACGTAGCATTTGATCGTGTCAGTTTATTGCTATTGTTTTCTGCATGTCAAGTATCTGTTCCTTTGACCATGAGATCATGCAACTCACTGACACCGGAGGAATACCTTGTGTGTATCAAACGTCGCAACGTAACTGGGTGACTATAAAGGTGCTCTACAGGTATCTCCGAGGGTGTCTGTTGGGTTGGCATGGATCAAGACTGGGATTTGTTACTCCGTGTGACGGAGAGGTATCTCAGGGCCCACTCGGTAATACAACATCACATTGAGCCTTGCAAGCAAAGTGACTAAAGAGTTAGCCACAGGATCTTGTATTACGGAACGAGTAAAGAGACTTGCCGGTAACGAGATTGAACTAGGTATAGAGATACCGACGATCGAATCTCGGGCAAGTAACATACCGAAGAACAAAGGGAACAGCATACGGGATTAACTGAATCCTTGACATAGAGGTTCGACCGATAAAGATCTTCGTAGAATATGTAGGAGCCAATATGGGCATCCAGGTCCCGCTATTGGTTATTGGCCGTAGAGGTGTCTCGGTCATGTCTACATAGTTCTCGAACCCGCAGGGTCTACACACTTAACGTTTGGTGACGATTAGTATAATTGAGTTATTATGTTGGTGACCGAAAGTTGTTCGGAAGTCTCGGATAAGATCCCGGACATGACGAGGATCTCCGGAAGAGTCCGGAGGTAAAGATTGATATATGTGATAATAGTGTTTCGATCTCCGGAAGAGTTCCAGAGTTCACCGGAAGGGGTTCCGGATGTTTACCGAAGTGTTCGGGTGCAGCAACACTTTATATGAGCCAAAGGGATAAAGCCCACAAGGTATTGGAAAGTGCAAAAGTAGTTTTGCTGCCGCGTAAGCAGTACTACCGCTTGGTGAAGCGGTACTACCGCCGGAGCGGTACTACCGCTTGTGTGAAGCGGTACTACCGCCCGAGCGGTACTACCACTTGTGTGAAGCGGTACTACCGCCCAAGCGGTACTACCGCTTGTGAGCGGTACTACCGCTTGTGCGCGGCTGTGCACGGTTCGGCAGGGATCCGAGTTGGACTCTTTTCCTGCGGGCCAAACCGACCTTGTGCGGGCAAAACCGACCTGGAGGAGGCTTTTACTCCAAGTTTAGACCCCAAGGCTCAACATATAAATAGAGGGGCAGGGCTAGCACACGGGAGCGATCAAGATTTCCCCAAGCCGTGTGCGGCAACCCTAACCCTCTAGTTCCTCCGTCATAATCTCCGTAGCGCTTGGCGAAGCCCTGCAGAGATTGTTCCTCACCACCATCACCACGCCGTCGTGCTGCTGGAACTCAACCACTACTTCATCATCGCTCGCTGGATCGAGGAGGTGAAGGCGTCATCAAGCCGTACGTGTGTTGAACGCGGAGGTGCCGTCCGTTCGGCGCTAGTTCGTGATCGGATCGAGGGACGACTTGCGATTTGGATCGCGGAGACGTTCGACTACATCAACCGCGTTTCTTAAACGCTTCCGCTTAGCGATCTACAAGGGTATGTAGATTCACTCTCCCTCTCGTAGATGCTCATCACCATGGATAGATCTTGTGTGTGCGTAGGAAAATTTTTGTTTCCCATGCAACGTTCCCCAACAGTGGTATCAGAGCTAGGTCTATGCGTAGATGAGATCTCGAGTAGAACACAAACGAGTTGTGGGCGTGGGTGTATACATATTGCTTGCCGTTACTAGTTGATATTTGATTCGGCGGTACTGTGAGATGAAGCGGCCCGGACCGACATTACGCGTACACTTACGCGAGACAGGTTCCTTCAACTGACATGTAACTTCGTTACATAAAGATGGCTAGAGGGTGTCTGTCTCTCTCACTTTAGTTGAATCGATTTCAATGAAGAGGGTTGTTTTAGAAGATCAAAAAGCAATCACTACACCACGTTGTGGTTTTGCGTAGGTAAGAACGGTTCTTGCAAACCCGTAGCAGCCACGTAAAATTTGCAACAACAATTAGAGGACGTCTAACTTGTTTTTGCAGGGTATGTTGTGATGTGATATGGCCAATTACATGATGAGATATATGTGATGTATGAGATGATCATGTGTTGTATAGAATATCACGACTTGCATGTCGATGAGTACGGCAACTGGCAGGAGCCATAGAGTTGTCTTTAATTATTGTATGACCTGCGTGTCAATCATTAAGCGCTATGTAATGCTTTACTTTATCGCTAAACGTTAGCAATAGTCGTGGAAGCAACAGTCGGCGCGACAACCTTATGGCGACACGTTGATGGAGATCAAGATGATGGAGATCATGGTGTCATGCCGGTGACGATGGAGATCATGCCGGTGCTTTGGAGATGGAGATCAAAAGCACAAGTTCATGGCCATATCATGTCACTTATGATTTGCATGTGATGTTAATCCTTTTATGCATCTTATTTTGCTTAGGACGACGGTAGCATTATAAGGTGATCCCTCACTTAAATTTCAAGATAAATTGTGTTCTCCCCAAGTGTGCACCGTTGCGAAAGTTCGTCGTTTCGAGACACGCCGTGATGATCGGGTGTGATAGACTCTACGTTCACATACAACGGGTGTAAGCCATGTTGCACGTGCGGAACACTCGGGTTAAACTTGACGAGCCTAGCATGTACAGACATGGCCTCGGAACACAAGAGACCGAAAGGTCGAACATGAGTCATATAGTAGATATGATCAACATGAAGATGTTCACCATTGAAACCACCTCGACTCACGTGATGATCGGACTTGAGTTGGTGGATTTGGATCATGTTACACTCGAATGATCGGAGGGATGTCAATTTGAGTGGGAGTTTTTAAAGTAATATGATTAACTAAACTCATTATCTAGAACAATAGTCTAAGTTGTCTTTGCTATATTTATGTTGTAGATCATGGCTCGCGCAGTAGCACCCCTGAATTTTAATGCGTTCCTAGAGAAAGCTAAGTTGAAAGATGATGGAAGTAACTTTGTGGACTGGGCCCGTAATCTAAGGATTATCCTTACGGCTTCCCAAAAGGCTTATGTCCTTGATGCACCGCTTGGTGATCCACCCGCTCCAGTTGAGTCTCTAGACGTTGTGAACGCCTGGCAGGATCGTTCTGATGATTACTCAATAGTTCAATGTGCAATGTTGTATGGCTTAGAACCGGGACTTCAAAGACGTTTTGAACGTCATGGAGCATATGAGATGTTCCAGGAGTTGAAGTTTATCTTTCAGAAGAATGCCCGGATCGAGAGATATGAGATCTCCGATAAGTTCTATGCTTGCAAGATGGAGGAGAACGGGTCTATCAGTGATCACGTGCTCAGAATGTCTGGGTACTCCACCCGTCTGGCTGAGTTAGGGATGCCCCTTCCGCCAGAGGCTATCACTGACAGAGTTCTTCAATCATTGCCACCTAGCTACAAGAGCTTCGTGTTGAACTATAACATGCACGGGATGAACAAGTCAGTCGCCGAGCTGTTTGCGATGCTGAAAGCCGCTGAGTCTGAAATTCAAAAGGAGCATCAAGTGTTGATGGTCAATAAAACCACTAGTTTCAAGAAAAATGGCAAGGGTAAGAAGGGTAACTCCAAGCAGAGTGGCAAAGCAGTTGCTCCTCTCGTGAAGAAGCCCAAGGCTGGACCCAAACCAGAAACTGTGTGTTTTCATTGCAAGGGAACTGGACACTGGAAGCGGAATTGCCCCAAGTATTTGGCTGACAAGAAGGCGGCCAACAACAAACAAGGTATATATGATATACATGTTATTGATGTGTACCTTACCAACTCTCGTTGTAGTGCCTGGGTATTTGATACCGGTGCGGTTGCTCATATTTGCAACTCAAAACAGGAACTGCGGAATAGACGGAGGCTGGCAAAGGACGAAGTGACGATGCGCGTGGGAAATGGTTCCAAGGTTGATGTGATCGCCGTCGGCACGCTCGCTCTTCGATTACCGTCGGGATTAGTGATGAACCTAAATAAGTGTTATTTGGTGCCTGCGTTAAGCATGAACATTATATCTGGATCTTGTTTATTGCGAGACGGTTACTCATTTAAATCAGAGAATAATGGTTGTTCTAATTATATGAGTAATATCTTTTATGGTCATGCACCCAATGTGAGGGGTTTATTCTTATTGAATCTCGATAGTGATGATACACATGTTCATAACATTGATGCCAAAAGATGTAGAATTGATAATGATAATACCACTTTCTTGTGGCACTGCCGTTTAGGTCATATTGGCGTAAAACGCATGAGGAAGCTCCATGCTGATGGACTTTTGGAGTCACTTGATTTTGAATCACTTGACACATGTGAGCCATGCCTCATGGGCAAGATGACTAAAACGCCGTTCTCTGGAACAATGGAACGGGCAAGTGACTTATTGGAAATCATACATACTGATGTGTGTGGTCCGATGAGTATTGAGGCGCGCGGTGGTTATCGTTATTTTCTCACCTTCACTGATGACTTAAGTAGATATGGGTATATTTACTTAATGAAACACAAGTCTGAAACATTTGAAAAGTTCAAACAATTTCAGAGTGAAGTTGAGAATCATCGTAACAAGAAGATTAAATTCCTACGATCTGATCGAGGAGGAGAATATCTGAGTTATGAGTTTGGCAGTCACTTAAGACAATGTGGAATTGTTTCACAACTAACACCGCCTGGAACACCACAGCGTAATGGTGTGTCCGAACGTCGTAATCGAACCTTATTAGATATGGTGCGATCGATGATGTCTCTTGCCGATTTGCCACTATCGTTTTGGGGTTATGCATTAGAGACAGCTGCATTCACTTTAAATAGGGCACCATCGAAATCCGTTGAGACGACGCCATATGAACTTTGGTTTGGCAAGAAGCCAAAGCTGTCGTTTCTTAAAGTTTGGGGATGTGATGCTTATGTCAAAAAGCTTCAGCCTGAAAAGCTGGAACCCAAAGCGGAGAAATGCGTCTTCATAGGATACCCAAAAGAGACAATTGGGTATACCTTCTACCTCAGATCCGAGGGCAAAGTGTTTGTCGCTAAAAACGGAACATTTCTTGAGAAAGAGTTTCTCTCGAAAGAATTGAGTGGGAGGAAGATAGAACTTGATGAGGTTGTTGAACCTTTACTTCAACCTGAGAGTAGCGCAGCGCAGAAAGTTGTTTCTGTGGAGCCTACATTAGCTGAAGAGGAAGTTAATGATGATGATCATGAAGCTTTGGATCAAGTTGCTATCGAACCTCGTAGGTCGACAAGGACACGTACTGCTCCCGAGTGGTACGGCAACCCTGTCTTAGAGGTCATGTTGTTAGACAACGATGAACCTACGAGCTATGGAGAAGCGATGATGAGCCCGGATTCCGAGAAGTGGTTAGAGGCCATGAAATCCGAGATGGGATCCATGTATGAAAACAAAGTATGGACTTTGGAAGTATTACCTGAAGGGCGTAAGGCCATTCAGAACAAATGGATCTTTAAGAGGAAGACGGACGCGGACGGTAATGTCACCGTCTATAAAGCTCGACTTGTGGCAAAGGGTTTTTCACAAGTTCAAGGAGTTGACTACGATGAGACCTTCTCACCCGTAGCGATGCTTAAGTCCGTCAGAATCATGTTAGCAATAGCTGCCTTTTTCGATTATGAGATTTGGCAGATGGATGTCAAAACAGCGTTCCTTAACGGTTACCTTAAGGAAGAGTTGTATATGATGCAACCAGAAGGTTTTGTCGATCCAGAGAATGCTGACAAAGTTTGCAAACTCCAGCGATCCATTTATGGACTGGTGCAAGCATCTTGGAGTTGGAATCTTCGTTTTGATGAGGTGATCAAAGCGTTCGAGTTTATACAAGTTTACGGAGAAGCTTGTATTTACAAGAAAGTGAGTGGGAGCTCTATAGCGTTTCTAATATTATATGTGGATGACATATTACTGATTGGAAACAATATAGAAATGCTGGAAAGCGTAAAGGAATATTTGAACAAGAGTTTTTCAATGAAGGACCTAGGAGAAGCTGCTTTCATATTAGGCATCAAGATCTATAGAGATAGATCAAGACGCTTAATAGGACTTTCACAAAGCACATACCTTGATAAGATTTTGAAGAAGTTCAAAATGGATCAGTCCAAGAAGGGGTTCTTGCCTGTTTTGCAAGGTGTGAAGTTGAGTAAGACTCAATGCCCAGTGACTGCAGAAGATAGAGAAAAGATGAGTGTCATCCCCTATGCTTCAGCCATAGGCTCTATCATGTATGCAATGCTGTGCACAAGACCCGATGTCAGCCTTGCCATAAGTATGGCCGGAAGGTTTCAAAGTGATCCAGGAATGGAACACTGGACGGCGGTCAAGAATATCCTGAAGTACCTGAAAAGGACTAAGGACATGTTTCTCGTTTATGGAGGTGATCAAGAGCTCGTCATAAAGGGTTACGTAGATGCAAGCTTTGACACTGATCCGGATGACTCTAAGTCTCAAACCGGATACGTGTTTATTCTTAATGGGGGTGCGGTTAGCTGGTGCAGTTCCAAGCAAAGCGTGGTAGCTGATTCTACATGCGAAGCGGAGTACATCGCAGCCTCGGAGGCGGCGAAGGAAGGTGTCTGGATGAAGGAGTTCATGACAGATCTTGGAGTAGTGCCAAGTGCACTTAACCCAATGACTCTGTTTTGTGATAATACTGGTGCCATTGCTCTAGCCAAGGAACCAAGATTTCACAAGAGGACCAGACACATAAAGCGACGTTTCAATTCCATCCGCGATTACATCAAGGAGGACGACATAAATATTTGCAAAGTACACACGGATCTGAATGTTGCAGATCCGATGACTAAACCTCTTCCAAGGGCTAAACATGAACAACACCAGAACTGCATGGGTGTTCGATTCATTACAATGTAAATCACATAGTGATGTGAACTAGATTATTGACTCTAGTGCAAGTGGGAGACTGTTGGAAATATGCCCTAGAGGCAATAATAAATTGGTTATTATTATATTTCCTTGTTAATGATAATCGTTTATTATCCATGCTATAATTGTATTGATTGGAAACTCAAATACATGTGTGGGTACATAGACAACACTGTGTCCCTAGTAAGCCTCTAGTTGACTAGCTCGTTGATCAAAGATGGTTAAGGTTTCCTAGCCATTGACATGAGATGTCATTTGATAACGGGATCACATCATTAGGAGAATGATGTGATGCACAAGACCCAAACTGTAAACGTAGCATTTGATCGTGTCAGTTTATTGCTATTGTTTTCTGCATGTCAAGTATCTGTTCCTTTGACCATGAGATCATGCAACTCACTGACACCGGAGGAATACCTTGTGTGTATCAAACGTCGCAACGTAACTGGGTGACTATAAAGGTGCTCTACAGGTATCTCCGAGGGTGTCTGTTGGGTTGGCATGGATCAAAACTGGGATTTGTTACTCCGTGTGACGGAGAGGTATCTCAGGGCCCACTCGGTAATACAACATCACATTGAGCCTTGCAAGCAAAGTGACTAAAGAGTTAGCCACAGGATCTTGTATTACGGAACGAGTAAAGAGACTTGCCGGTAACGAGATTGAACTAGGTATAGAGATACCGACGATCGAATCTCGGGCAAGTAACATACCGAAGAACAAAGGGAACAGCATACGGGATTAACTGAATCCTTGACATAGAGGTTCGACCGATAAAGATCTTCGTAGAATATGTAGGAGCCAATATGGGCATCCAGGTCCCGCTATTGGTTATTGGCCGTAGAGGTGTCTCGGTCATGTCTACATACTTCTCGAACCCGCAGGGTCTACACACTTAACGTTTGGTGACGATTAGTATAATTGAGTTATTATGTTGGTGACCGAAAGTTGTTCGGAAGTCTCGGATAAGATCCCGGACATGACGAGGATCTCCGGAAGAGTCCGGAGGTAAAGATTGATATATGTGATAATAGTGTTTCGATCTCCGGAAGAGTTCCAGAGTTCACCGGAAGGGGTTCCGGATGTTTACCGAAGTGTTCGGGTGCAGCAACACTTTATATGAGCCAAAGGGATAAAGCCCACAAGGTATTGGAAAGTGCAAAAGTAGTTTTGCTGCCGCGTAAGCAGTACTACCGCTTGGTGAAGCGGTACTACCGCCGGAGCGGTACTACCGCTTGTGTGAAGCGGTACTACCGCCCGAGCGGTACTACCGCTTGTGTGAAGCGGTACTACCGCCCAAGCGGTACTACCGCTTGTGAGCGGTACTACCGCTTGTGCGCGGCTGTGCACGGTTCGGCAGGGATCCGAGTTGGACTCTTTTCCTGCGGGCCAAACCGACCTTGTGCGGGCAAAACCGACCTGGAGGAGGCTTTTACTCCAAGTTTAGACCCCAAGGCTCAACATATAAATAGAGGGGCAGGGCTAGCACACGGGAGCGATCAAGATTTCCCCAAGCCGTGTGCGGCAACCCTAACCCTCTAGTTCCTCCGTCATAATCTCCGTAGCGCTTGGCGAAGCCCTGTAGAGATTGTTCCTCACCACCATCACCACGCCGTCGTGCTGCTGGAACTCAACCACTACTTCATCATCGCTCGCTGGATGGAGGAGGTGAAGGCGTCATCAAGCCATACGTGTGTTGAACGCGGAGGTGCCGTCCGTTCGGCGCTAGTTCGTGATCGGATCGAGGGACGACTTGCGATTTGGATCGCGGAGACGTTCGACTACATCAACCGCGTTTCTTAAACGCTTCCGCTTAGCGATCTACAAGGGTATGTAGATTCACTCTCCCTCTCGTAGATGCTCATCACCATGGATAGATCTTGTGTGTGCGTAGGAAAATTTTTGTTTCCCATGCAACGTTCCCCAACACTATGTGCTGGAACTGTCGTGGAATTGGCGATCCCGCGACAGTTAGAGAGCCCCGAGAGCTCATTCGGGAGTGTGCGACGTCCGTGGTCTGTATTGTTGAAAGGATCGAGATGGACCTAGAGGGGGGATGAATAGGTACAGTTACAAATTTTAATTGTTACTTAGCAATTTTAGGCAATATTGCGGAATATGAAAGTGATCCTAACAATTGCAAAGATGATAGTTGTGCTATGTGTACTAAGTAAAGCAGCAAGTAAGTAGTTAGGCAGGCACAAGTAATACAAGTAATACCACAAAGACAAATAACCACAAGTAGGGAGTTAGGGTTAGGGATAACCGCAACTCCGAGAGACGAGGATGTATGCCGATGTTCATTTCCTTGGAGGCAAGCTACGTCACCGTTTAGAGAGGTGGATGTTACCACAAAGGCACACCAACACCACGAAGGGTCACCCTATTCTCTCCTTGAGACAACACCACGAAGGCGTTTCTCAACCACTAGTGGTAGACCTTGGGGTGGTCTCCAAATCCTCACAAACTATCCGGGGGAAATCACAATGGTTGATTCCTCACCGAAGAACTCCTATCGCCTAGGAGTCTCCAATCTCCAAGAGTAGCAAGAACGATGGGGAAAAGCTCAAGACTTGCTCAAATCACAAATTCCTTTGGTGAAGAGAAGGGGAAGGAGTGGATCTATCACTTGAGTGGAGAACTTCTCACAAATACTCTCAAATGCTCTTGTGATCTTGGATTTGGTGTATGAGGATGTGAGAGAGAGAAATGTGTGTTCTAGGGTTAGCTCAAAGTGAATGGTCAACCTCTCCATGAAGTGGTGAAGATGCAGGATCTTGAACAGGGGGTATTTATAGTGTGGGTGCAAATATGGCCGTTATAGTGTAAGTGGTTGTGTCTGGCCGGACATCCGGCGTCTGTGAAGTGTGCACACGATACACTGAGCCTGAGAGAAAAACAGGGGAGCCGGACATCCGGCCCGTATGTGAACACCCGCACATCCGGCTTCTGCCCGGACATCCGGCATACCACACCATCAGACAACCGCGGTTCGGGCACTGTGTGGGTCGGAAATCCGGTAGAAGGCTCAGATATCCGGGGTCTCGGACATCCGGCGGTGTGCCGGACGTCCGGCCCATATCTGGTGAAACTGATGCATTCTGGATAGCAGAGGGGCCAGATATCTGAGGCACTTCCTGGAAATCTGGCGACTGAATGGACTCCCGGACATCCGGCACAGGGCCCGGACATCTGGCCATCACAGAGAAGCATCACTTTGTAATTTATACATGGTACAGTTTTTAACCGAAGAAGGGAGTTTGAATTGACTTGAGCATGTCTTTTGCTAACCCAATCGATCCCCTCTTAATAGTGCGGGATCCCTATACTCAAGAAGAAAAGAAAACGAGATCCGTAAACCTCTTTGTTCCTTCCTTCTCAACTCAAAATAATTCCACGCGTCCGTGATCCTCGCATATTGAGATTTGAGAACTAATACCTGAGATTTACTTCACAAACATCATTAGTCCTCTACATGTACATTGTCATCAACATCAAAATATAATATAAGGGCATGATTGCACTTTCAATCTCCCCCTTTTTGTTTGTTGATGACAATCATACATGTAGTATAAAAGATATTGCAATGTATCTCATAAAAGCACAAGTCATATGATAATCTTGACTGAGCTCCCCCTTAATATGTGCAACTTTGGATTAACAATAATTCAATGCACGTGTGTTATGTTGCACAAGGGAAAGTGTTTGAAACATATGCAAGCCGTAGACAACCCATGAACACAACCTCATATGATAGAGAGAAATGATAGCATATAGGATAGTACTTGAGATACATCATACCATAATCTCACAATTAAAGTCTTACAACGCAATAAACTTAACACAAATATATGGTTCACACGATAGCATAGCATAGAGATACTACTTCTCCCCCTTTGTCAGAAACACACAAAAAGGGGCGAAGGCACTAGTACATAGAGAGGAATCACTCCTGGCGGATGTCATCATCATCAACTACCCCATCGAAGAACTCGGCGTACTCGGCACGGGTCGGAAACCCAAAGGCGGAGGAAGATGGAGCGGGCGGGAGAGGATTATCATCATCGCTCACCGGACTGCCACGAGCGCGGAGACGCTGCTTGAGCCGATTCTTGGAGAGGATGAGGCTCTGCTGGACATCATGATTCTGCTGACAGTTGAAAGTGATAGCCTTCATGATAGCAGACTGGGCTTTTCCCATGAAGGAGGCAAGGCGGCCAAATGGGTCCCTCGTAGAGGAAGATGAAGCACCAGAAGCCCTCTGGGCTTGAGCAGGAGCCTTGCCCTGGGCTGCAGGAGTCCTCCTGCTCTGAGAAGGAGCATTGGGGTGAACAGGGTCAAGCTCATACATGTGATGAGCAGGCTTCCACTTGGCATGCACAGTAGTTTTGGCAACCGCAAAGGGAGCAGTGTGGTCAGTCAGTGCCTAAATGAATGGAGCATGAGGAAACTGACGCGTCTGCTGGAAACTCGTCAGACGGATCTCATGCCAGATAAAGTGAGCAGTGTCAAGTGGCTTCGTGGGATGAGAGTGCATGCGCACCATGAGGTCAATGCAATAGCTGCGTGCCCACGACCGATCTCCCTTCTTTGGGTAAAGAGTGCGAAGCACACACTGAAAGAGAATGTAGTAGGGAGACCGAAAGATAGAGACCTCATTGGGTGGATACTTGATCTCCTCAGCGGTGAGCTGGCTTGCAGGCTTGAGAAGCGGCAGACAATCATCAATCTTCATGTGTGTATGATTAGGATCCTCATTATGGATCTGATGTCCATTACCAGAAAGACCCAAAATCCGGACAAAACGGCTGTAAGAGATACTCAGTTGTGCATCATCAGTCATCCAGGTGAGGGTGTTGTCAGGTCCAAAGTAACAGGTGGCGTAGAACTGAAGAATAACACCGTCATTCCAGTCACACCTGAAGGTCATGGCCGGACCAAGATGCATGTCATCAATGATCTTGACAGTATTGTCTGGGAAGTGCACAAGATTGTTGCGAAGAAAAGTCAAGTCCAAATAGGATTGAGGTGTCAGGCCATGCCCACGAACCACACTTGCATAGATGTCCTGCTGCATGCGAGTACGGAACCGACAGTCTTCAGCATCAGCAACCATCTCAAATTGATTGATATCGCGCATGAACTCAAGATAAGGACCCGTCCCCATGGTCTTGACGTTGTGGACAGGGCGATTGCCACATATAGGCAGGTCCATGGAAATGGGATGACCATTAGTCACCGGCAGAGGAGTGCCCCGGACTGGAGGCACACGTGCCTCCGGAGCCCGGCGTTTCCCCGGCTTAGACTGACCAACAGGACGCCTGGGAACAAAGTCTTCGTCTTCTTCCACATTATAGTCCACATCATCCGGATCAGAGTCATAGGATTGTTGTGACCGACGGTTGCGACTAGGCCCGGTATAGCACTTCTTAGTGGTCGACTTCTTCTTAGGCCAGACATTCTCCTTGAAATCGGTGGAGCCCTATCGGCGGGCGCCTAAAAGTAACAGGACACCGATGAGAGGGAGGTAAGGTAGAAATAGCCATAAGAACACATGAAAATGGTGACATTTGGTCCATGAGAATGCTTAGGGCAAAATGTCAACATGACCAAGGTAAATTGCATGACCAATGACGTAGAATTGAATGATAGTAGGAACATTTTAGTGAGGAGAAGATGAGCCATGGCAGTCAAACATTTAGGAGAGGAGAGATATGCACGCATGAAGGATATACCAAGGTACTAAAAAGTTTGAGAGGAGATGAACCGGGGCAAGGATGAGCATACCATGGGATTGAGGTCCCTTGCCGGGACCCGGGCCGACATTCTTAGTCCGAGCCATCATGGAGCAACGGGGAACCCTGGCACCAATAGGTCCACCTTCCAAACGAACCGGACCACCAACTCACCAATGGAGAGGGTGAGGAGGTAGATCGGAGGGAGGAGGATGAGGAGCGGAGAAATTGGGAGCCGAGAGGGACGAGGGAGGGCGGGGCGGCGGCGGAGGGCGAGGGGCGACTCCGGCGACGGAACGGGTTGGGGAGGGGCGAGCGGGTGGTTTGGGGAAGAACTGCCCCGAGCCCCTCCAGATCCAACTTTTGTACGAGGCCGACGGGCCGGACATCCGGGCTAAGTCCCGGACATCCGGCAGCTGAAACAACCGTTTCATAGCTTACTGATAACAGGGGAGTCGGATATCCGGCGAGATGCGCCAGATATCCGGGGCCTGGGAAGTGTCGAAACAGGACACGCCGGATGTCCGGCGGAGGTGCCGGATTTACGGCGCCTGGAGTCTGGATTATGTTGCTCTCTGGAACAAGCTAGGCCGGAAATCCGGCGGTGGGGCCGGATGTCCGGCGCCTGAGGTGGTCATTTGACCCTCTGTATAGCCAGAAATCCCCTTTGTATGGTATAATATGTAGAGGCCATATTTAAGACTCCGCCAAGGAGATTTATACGAGAGATATAGATAAAGCTATAACACACACATATATAGAAATTCACATGATTTAAAATAATGAAGACAAGCTCTACTTCGCAAGATGATAATGATTGAAGCTACCATGTGTGATCATAAGTGATTTGGCACCGCGAAGATTTGAACCTTGGGCACAAGATCACTACTCCATCATTTAAAGTACCAAGTCACAAAAATGAGCAAAGTAACTTTGGGAGTGTTTGGTTTATTTATGCATCATATAGGGTGAGAGTACTCATGAGTTGAATGTCTTCCCCTGAATACATGCCTACACCTAGACAAGACATGAAGTAAATATATGCAGGTGTGCAAAAATTTCACATAATGCTATCAAGCTCCAAGATACCAAGTTCATACCTAAGTTGACAGAACCTAGCTTCATCCAGTGGTTTGGTGAAGATGTCAGCAAGTTGTATGTCCGTACCAACATGAGAAAGAGAAATTTCCCCCTTGTGCACATGGTCTCTTAAGAAGTGATACTGAATGTCAATGTGCTTGGTGCGAGGGTGATCAATAGGGTTTTCAGCAAGCTTGATGGCACTTTCATTGTTGCATTGTAGAGGCACATGTCTGTAAGTTATACCATAGTCCTTCAAAGTTTGCCTCATCCATAGCAATTGTGTTGCACAACTTGCAGTTGCAATATATTCAGCTTCAGCGGTGGATAGGGAGACACAATTTTGCTTCTACGAGGACCAACTTACCAAGGAGCGTCCAAGAAACTGACATGCTCCGGAGGTGGATTTTCTTCCCACCTTGTTCCGGCCCAATACGCATTCGTGTACCCAATGAGATCAAACTTGGCATCCTTGGGGTACCATAGACCCAACTTTGGGGTGTGAACAAGGTATCTAAGAATATGCTTAACCACCTTATGATGACTTTCCCTGGAGGAAGTTTGAAATCTTGCACAAATGCCTACACTTAACATGATGTCTGGTCTAGATGCACAAAGGTAAAGCAATGAACCAATCATAGAGCGGTAAAGAGATGGGTCAAACGGGATACCATTTGTGTCTTCGTTAAGAAAAAAATTGGTTGGCATGGGCGTCTTGCATGGGCTGGCGTCTATCATTCCGAACTTCGCAAGAATGTCCTTGAGATACTTGGTTTGAGATAAGAAAATTCCTTCTTGAAATTGTTGAATTTGGAAACCGAGAAAGAACTTCAAGTCCGCATTGAGTGACATCTCAAAGGTCTTGGTCATGGATTCCGCAAACTTCTTGCATAAATGAATGTTAGGAGAACCAAAAATGATATCATCTACGTAAATTTGGCATAATATCAAATCACCCTTTTCCCTTTTAGTAAAAATAGTAGGGTCAATCACCCCTCTCACAAAACCATCATCGAGTAAAAACTTCTTAAGATGATCATACCAAGCATGAGGTGCTTGTTTGAGGCCATACAGAGCCTTGTGAAGTTTGTACACATAGTCTTTGTGATCGGGGTCAACGAAATCGGGTGGTTGTAATACATAGGCCTCTTCTTGTAGAGGACCATTAAGAAATGCACTCTTCACATCCATTTGATGTAAAGTGAAACCATTGAAAGTAGCATAAGCAAGTAAGATGCGAATTGATTCAAGACGGGCAATGGGAGCAAAGGTCTCATCAAAGTCCAAACCTTCAACTTGTGAGTATCCTTGTGCCACTAACCTTGCCTTGTTTCTGATGATTACACCATGCTCATCTTGCTTGTTCTTGAAGATCCATTTTGTTCCAATAACATTGTGTTCCTTAGTTGGCCTTTTGACTAAAGACCATACTTTGTTGCGCTCGAAGCTGTTCAACTCTTCTTGCATTGCAACAAGCCAGTCGTTGTCCGTCAACGCATCTTGTGCCTTGAGTGGCACAACACTAGAGGCAAACGAAAAGTGAGAACAAAAGTTTGTTAATTGTTTACGAGTGACTCTACCTTCCGATATGCTGGTATGGATTTGCTTAACATCAACACGACGGTCCACACGAGGCATGATCGAGGTTAAGGTTTCACGAGGTTCAATTTCGTTGCCATCGTAAACATCTTCAACATATGGATATACAATGTGTGGTGGAAGATCTTCTTCTTCATGCATCATTTGTTGAGGTTCACCATCATCATATGGTTCGTCATCATCGACATGTGCATGTTCTTGTTCTTGTATTTGATGATGAATTTGTTCATGTTCTTGTACTTGATGATGAACTTGTTCTTGTGTAGAGTCTTGATCTTGGATCATGAACTCCTCTTGGGGGATGGGATCTTGTGGTGATGTTGGTGTAGTAGTAGTAGTAGTTTGAGCATGAGTGGTGCTTGTGTCCTTATTTGCACCTTCACAAGGAACATGTTCCATTGAAAGGAGAGCACCTACACCCATGGTCAAAATGTCTTGTGAAGGATCTACATCACCTGCATCACTTAGATCAACTTGCTCCCCATGGGAGCCATTAAATTCATCAAACACCATGTCACAAGTTTCTACAACACATCCGGTGGATTTGTTGTAGACCCTATAGGCATGGGAGTTTGATCCATAACCAACAAATATTCCTTTGGATGTTTTAGATTGAAATTTTCCTAACCATTCTGTGGCACCCCGATAGAGGGCCAACGCACGGTAGCCCCAGGATAAGACCTGGCGCACGTCAAAGACATGATACATCAATTCCAGGCACAAAATGGCTTTATTATATGAAATGGGGTATTACAATACTGTTGCTTACAACAATATTACATAGCTCCAAGGCTAACTAAATGGCAGCGGAGGTCTTGGTACAGCGGCAACGACGTCTCTGGCTGGGCTCCATAACTCACAGGACTCGCTGGGTTACGATCTAGCATGACGGATCTTCTCCTGCAACTGGCCACGTGCAAGGCCAGGTGAGTACTTTGAATGTACTCGCAAGGCAACCAAATACATAGCATCCAAACAAGCAGACGACAAAGCAAGCCCTATGCTTATATAATAATTATTCTAAACATGGCATGGAATTAACAGGAAAACATGAATCAAGCATGGCATAACATGGATCAGGCATCTAATCTACATAACATAGCATGGCAATGATCACATTAGGTGCTTAAAGTACTTGCTGTTACCGAATACCAACTTACTCTCTTCTGGGTTGTCCCACAACCCTCGAAATACTCATGACTCAATGGGCACTTCCGAACACAAGACAAGTTCTTCCATCATTGTTATCATTGTTACGGTTGACCACCTAGTGAGGCCTGGACGGACTGTCCAATGCCGTGGACGCGGCTATTCGAATAGATTCTACACTCTGCAGAGGTTGCGCACTTTACCTAGACCATGGAGCACCTGACCTCGTGATCCCATTCGGGTGGACTAGTGTTGCTCCAACGAAACCTGCCTAACCCGTGACTCCTCCACCGTACCACCGGCGATCATCCTCCCCCGGAGTCCTGCCCTGGGTGGCCCCTGTGTCACTCCTGACACTTGCCAGCGTCGTGGCCAAACAACTGTCCCAAACGGGGACTCCTGGGCTAAACACTCAACTGGGCTCACAGTGTTATCGCCGCCTACCTGATCAGGGTAGCACGCATGCATAACCCTCCCTGTCTGGAGGTACCGGTGAAAGAGCACGGAGCCAGACCAAGTCAAGGCCGTCCCATACCGGCAAATGTGGCTGCATGGATAAGTCCGGACAGGTGGCTCTTGATCAACCAACTAAATTTAATTTATAAATTCAGTTCAACATCTCCATCATCACACCCTTACCTCGATAACTATAAGTGGGAACAATCACTTAACAATAGCATAACAAAAATTATAACAATGTTGACAAACATGGCATGAGATCAAATCATGGTACTAACGTGATAATGGTATTAACAAGATTGTTGCTAGCATGGCAAAATATGGCATACCAATAAGTCATGACATTAGGTGAAAAGTAATGCTAACAACTAGTACAGATGACATAACAGGTGCATGCAAGTGCAGACTAACAGGGGATACAGATGTACTACCATAAACACCCAGGGTGCAAGCAAATTTATCACGCAAGTCCGGAGCTCAAGATAAGAGGTTGACTTGCCTGGGGGTCGATGATTACGCCGGAAAGAAGTGTGATCAAACTCTGGAAAGATTTGCCGGAAAAGTTTCCCTCTCGGAGGGGCTGATCAAAGGGCAAGGGCAAAATGGTCATTTTCAAAGTGTGAAAACATTAGGAAAATGGTGCCATCGGAACGGGCTCGACGATCTGAAGACGTGGGCGTTGGATTTACCTCAATCGGAGTTACGGTCGCGGAGATACGCCCGTTCATTCGTTAAGTGGTCAAACAGACAGAAACTGTTCGTTTTGACCTTTAACGGGTGATCGTTCATTATATAGAGGTTTCAGCTGGCGGCTGAGAAAAAGGAAAGCGCCTTTGGAGAATTACGCCTTCGGAGTACAGAAGGCGTACTTCCCAATGTACGTTTTCACTTAAACCAGCCGGGCCCGGGCTTTAGACACTTACAGCCGGGCCCCACCCTATCCATTCTCTCTCTCTCTCCTGGCTCTTCTTCCCCGACCGGACAGAGGCAGAGGCGGGCCGGCCGCCGGCATAGCCGGGGATGGGCGGCGCCAGAGAGCTCGCCGGTGGTCTCGCCGGAACCACCGCAGCACACCGCGCTCGGGGGCGGTCGCGGCCTCGCCTGGGGTGGCCTACAGCACTCTCGCCGCTGGCAGAGCCGCGGCGGCCGTGAAGATGCAGAGGCACCGTGCCGGCGGAGCTTCCCTGACCAGGAGTAGAACGGCGGCGACCTTGCGGACTCCGTGGGCTTCCGAGGAGGTCGGGGCAAAGAGAGAGAGGAGGGGAAGGGCTCGGGCGCGAGGAGGGGACCGGCGGCAGAGCGGCGGCCGAGGCGAGGAGAGGAGAGGAGAGTTCCGGGTGCTCGAGGGAGGGGGCTGGGAGTTGCTGGTGGCGGAGGAGGGCTCGGGGAGCTCCTTAAATAGGCTCGAGGAGGAGCTAGCCGACGAGGGGGGAAGCCGCTCGATGCTTGCTGCCGTGGCGGAGCTCCGGCGAAGCATCCATGTCGGCAGACGCCTCCAAGAGCTAGGGGACGAGGGGAAGAGGGCTCCAGAAGGTCCAGGCGCACGGTGGACAGCTCGCCGGCGCTCCTGGGCATGCCGGGGCCTGCCGGAGAGGACTCCCGAAGGGTCTGGTGCACAGAGCACTGCATTTGGCATGCTCTGCCCATGGTCACCACGTGTCCAGGGCGATGCCATGCTACGCTCGATGCCAAATCGTGTCTGGGGTCTTCTACGTGCTTCGCTGAATTGACCCATGCGGCTGAATAGCTCTAGAGAGGTCCGAAGTGACTGAGCCAAGGTCAAATAGTTTCCAGCAGCAAAGTGTTTGGCGCGTGCTGTGGCCACCACAGTGCACCTCTTGGCTTGATCTCTGGCATGGGTCAATCATCCACTAAGGTGATCAACTTGGCAAGATCTCAGCTCAAATGGGAAAAGCTAGATGGTACTTCCTTTGCATCTTGGCAAACTGACCAGAAGTGGAAATGAAGATGCTGGGATCAAATGGCTAGATGAAAATGGCCCAAATTTGGTGGAGACCAATAATTTAGGCATATGGATGCACTGTAAAAATTTCATACCATTTGCATAAGTAAAAATGGTAGTTCCTTCACAGTGCTTTGATCTGGACAGAAATTTGGTAAGTTTACTGAGGGAGATTGGCTAGATGAAATGGGCTAGTTTTTGGTGTACAAGGGTAATATATCATAATGAATTACCCTGAAATTTTTTAGCCCAAGGAGATCAAGGAATCAAGCACTTCCTTTGCAAATAGGAAATCTGGACAGAATTTGCAAAGGGGTTGTTATGCTCAAATTTTGAATTGTGGAACTTGATATTTTGATGGAAATGGTGAAGATATGGGTTGGAAAAGCTCCATAAATTATTTGGGATTTTTCCTAGCTACCAAAGTGGTAGTTCCTTTGGAAAGGCCCCAAATTGAGATATTGGCTTTAAATAGGAAAATGCAATTTCCACTATTTAATTATGGCCAATATTTTTATGAGAGCTCAATATGATCACAAAGAATATCTCCACAAGTTTTCATGAACTTTGGAGATGGATAGATATTTTCCTGGATTTAATTCCTCAGAAAGGTAGAAAAAGGAATTAATTCTAGATGAGAAATATTGCATATGACTTTGCAATATTTTTGCACATCTAGGGTTTATGAGGGAAGGAGGATCTTTGGAAATTTTGGGAGGATTAACAGAGCAAGGGAAATGATAGCTCCTTTGTAAACACAAAGGCAGGATTTCCAGTTCCAATATTTTGGAACTAGGGTTTGAATGAGATTCGGGGTTTACTGACGGAAGGTTGGCTGGCACAAGAACATGGGAAAGGCACTGAGAGGTTGACGATTGTCTGGATTCACCTGGTTACTTACCAGATTCCAGAGTTAAAATTTGGGAGAGAAAAGCTAGGAAGGAATAACAGCACAAAAATCGATAACCCGATTTTTGGGGTGTTACAAACCTTCCCCCTTAGAAGAATCTCGTCCTCAAGATTCCTAGGGTTAGCTTAGAACAAATATTACGCCTCCTGGAAAAACCTCTGGGTTGGGTCTTAACCCTATGGTTGAAAACAACCGGGTTAAGAGTACCGAAAACTGGTACACCCACATCGAGATACGGATATCGCGGGATCTACTCCACAGGTAGGGGCCACTGGGTAGCCCTGACATCTTTAGAAAAAGCAGAATTTCCTTTTTCCAAAAATGCTCGGGGTACCACAATGAACAGTGGCCTCTCTCGCTGTCAGGTGGGCCCAGGGCCCACTGGCAGCCTTCTTCTTCTTTCTCCGGCCAACGGCTCTCTCTTGCTCCCGCGCTGTTCCGCGTGCGACTGGGCACTGCGCACGCCTAGCTCCTAGGGCGTAAAGCACCCTACAACGGCAGTGCGCGGCGTGCACGAGGCCAACGCAGAGAGCACTCCCATCGCGGGCCAACGCCGGTCGGCACTGCTCGCGGATTCGCCTCCTGGACGCCGGTGATCGAGCGATGCGCAGTTCCCCTGGACCTCGCTCACCGTACACCGGACTTGGGCTATAAAAACGAACGCAGTTTCTTCTCTCTATCTACCACCTCGCACCCTACCTCACTTCTTCCTCCTCTTTTCCTTCTCCTTCTGGTTGCAGGAGCGCGAGGCAAGGCGTTAATGGCGGACGTGGGTTCAGAGCTGATCACGATCCTCCTGGCTGGTCTACTGGTGGCATTGGTTGGCTTCTCGCTGCTGCTATGTGCGATGATCCTCGATGATCGCCGGGATGCCGCTACCAGAGTGGTAGCTGGTGGTCATCTATGTCATCTCAGGCCGGCGGAATAAGCGCGTGCTGCGGCGGCGAGGGGGCGGCCTGTCAACATCACACAAGACGATGACAGAGGCGCCGCTGGGTCTGTGGTTAGTGCGGTGCGGTCAGCAGAGCTCTACCAGTGTGGAGGCCACGCTGCTGGTTGCTCCTCGCTGAACGACATCCACAACGAGTGGGTGTTGTGGTAGAATCGGGGTTTAGATCTTGGACTAGAAGGGTTGTAACGGTTTATGTTGCAATAAAATTTCTCAGAATTTCTCTGAGATTGCAACCGGGTTCTGGGAAAAGATTTTGGGACCGAGGAATTATTGGATAGAGCTGGTTTTCCAGAATGCTGGGTTCGGGAAAACTGGCAAATGGACTAAGTATAGATGGGTATGGATAGGTGGCTTTGCATTATACCCGAGTACTGCAGCGGCTGTACTCAGGAGAAGGAACTTGGCATGCAGACATTGCTCACATGATACACATGCAATCTATTCAGACTAATATGCAAGCAGATGCAGAATGCACATGGTAGCAAAATGCAGACAGAAGAAGGAAAAAAATATCGAGCAGATTAGACTAAGGTGTCTTAATGCTAGTGGGTGTATGTACTCCTGGTATACATCCACCTACACCAGCTCGCATTTTATTAGAGACTTCGGGCGAGTCCATTGTTATTAAGTGTAAGTGCTCTAGTGACTAAAATCTTGTTAAGAATGCAGTGCCAGCTCTGTTAAACATTTGTGCTTAACAGAGTGACAGATGAACCAGGCACACAGAGCAAACATGCATACATAACATTACAACAGCACACAAGCACAAGCAGTACAAGCAGTACAATCATACAACAACACGCAGCCTTACTAGGCAGCTAACAGCAACAACTCACTCCGAACTACAGAGTCCTAATCCTAGACGCAGGCAAAGAAACAGTCTGCGCAACACACATACTCGCGGCATCTCCTGGCTTCGCTCACTGCCGGAGCCACAAATGGGCCTACTCTTGCTGGGGCTCTCCTGGGGGACGAAGGCTGAGCCAACTTCCGTGTTCATCGTCGGACACCTCTATGGGTTGGGGCTCAACTGCTGGAGCTGCAGTGGGAACTTGACGGAACACATCCCGACGACGAAGTCGCCGGATAGCTCCTTGAATGGAATTTGGGTGGATGTTGCCTGGTCGATATAGGTCCACACATTGCGAGAGTGGTACTAGCTGCGAAGGTGGCACTGGGTTTGACGACAGGGAACTGGGGGCCTGGGATGCAATTTGACGAGCCTCACGGTATGCTTCCGTAACAACCCGAGTGGTGTCATGGCAACGACTTTGAACTCTCTAAGAATGCCGGAGAGCAGTAATCCCTGGGCAGCAATGAACTGGACCAGTCGAGCTATTGCTGGGTCAGCGTCTCCAACTGCGCTGGAGAACTCGCAACCTGTGTCGGACGAAGAGGGAAAATAGCGGAACTCCTGCATCTCCGCTACTTGCGGAAACAGGAAACGAAGACGGGTGATGGCTTCCACGGCAGCTATCTAGACAGCCAACGCGGGGGTGGGCATGGGTTTGCCCCGAAAATTCATGGGCTTCCCATCCGCTGTTGGACCTGGGTTGATATGCGCCTTCGCATAAAATCGGCAAAGGTGGGAAACGGGTTCCGATTGGAACACCAGATACACCGGAGGAGTACTACAGCCAAGGGCTTGAGTGAGCATACTCGAAAGGATGGGCGGAAAGCCGGGATAACCATTAGCCAAGGTTCGACTATGGAAAGTGGGTGTTTTGGAAGAACTGGCCATGGCTGCTGGTTTGAGGATAGTAGCA
Organism: Elymus sibiricus; assembly: GCA_039707655.1. Lineage (NCBI taxonomy): Eukaryota > Viridiplantae > Streptophyta > Magnoliopsida > Poales > Poaceae > Elymus > Elymus sibiricus. The sequence continues at coordinate 86,792,894 of CM077663.1, forward strand.
TGGGTTCTCTTGCAGGGATCTGGCTTACTGAATGGAGAGAGCTGCAACTCGCAGGTGGGAGGGGTTAAATAGGTAGTCGGGCTGGGACACACCAGCATGGCGTGGATTCTTCTCATGCCGGGTGGAAGATACGCCGGTACGGCCGACAGCTGAGTAGGGTCACGGTCCAATCCAGAGTGGCTGGCTGGGCGGACAGCTGGGTAGGGACACGCCAGTTCCGACCGCGCCACCTGTTGATCAATAGTGGCCGTGTCGGCTACCAGAGATGGGTCAACTCTATTGGGCTGACTACCGGTTGAAAAGGAGGGTGGTTTGGTGCTAGGGTAACCTACAGCCAGCCTGGCTCTAATACCACGTCCTGTGGCACCCCGATAGAGGGCCGACGCACGCCAGCCCCAGGATAAGACCTGGCGCACATCAAAGACATGATACAGCAATTCCAGGCACAAAATGGCTTTATTATATGAAATGGAGTATTACAATACTGTTGCTTACAACAATATTACATAGCTCCAAGGCTAACTAAATGGCAGCGGAGGTCTTGGTTCAGCGGCAACGACGTCTCTGGCTGGGCTCCATAACTCACAGGACTGGCTGGGTTACGATCTAGCATGACGGATCTTCTCCTGCAACTGGCCACATGCAAGGCCAGGTGAGTACTTTGAATGTACTCGCAAGGCAACCAAATACATAGCATCCAAACAAGCAGACGACAAAGCAAGCCCTATGCTTATATAATAATTATTCTAAACATGGCATGGAATTAACAGGAAAACATGGATCAAGCATGGCATAACATGGATCAGGCATCTAATCTACATAACATAGCATGGCAATGATCACATTAGGTGCTTAAAGTACTTGCTGTTACCGAATACCAACTTACTCTCTTCTGGGTTGTCCCACAACCCTCGAAATACTCATGACTCAATGGGCACTTCCGAACACAAGACAAGTTCTTCCATCATTGTTATCATTGTTACGGTTGACCACCTAGTGAGGCCTGGACGGACTATCCAATACCGTGGACGCGGCTATTTGAATAGATTCTACACTCTGCAGAGGTTGTGAACTTTACCCACACCATGGAGCGCCTAACCTCATGATCCCATTCGGGTGGACTAGTGTTGCTCCAACGAAGCCTGCCTAACCCGTGACTCCTCCACCGTACCACCGGCGATCATCCTCCCCCGGAGTCCTGCCCTGGGTGGCCCCTATGTCACTCCTGACACCTGCCACCGTCGTGGCCAAACAACTGTCCCAAACGGGGACTCCCGGGCTAAACACTCAACTGGGCTCACAAGGTTATCTCCGCCTACCTGATCAGGGTAGCACGCACGCATAACCCTCCCTATCTGGAGGTACCGGTGAAAGAGCACGAAGCCAGACCAAGTCAAGGCCATCCCATATCGGCAAATGTGGCTGCACGGATAAGTCCGGACAGGTGGCTCTTGATCAACCAACTAAATTTAATTTATAAATTCAGTTCAACATCTCCATCATCATACCCTTACCTCGATAACTATAAGTGGGAACAATCACTTAACAACAGCATAACAAAAATTATAACAATGTTGACAAACATGGCATGAGATCAAATCATGGTACTAATGTGATAATGGTATTAACAAGATTGTTGCTAGCATGGCAAAATATGGCATACCAATAAGTCATGACATTAGGTGAAAAGTAATGCTAACATCTAGTACAGATGACATAACAGGTGCATGCAAGTGCAGACTAACAGGGGATACAGATGTACTACGATAAACACCTAGGGTGCAAGCAAAGTCATCACGCAAGTCCGGAGCTCATGATAAGAGGTTGGCTTGCCTGGGGGTCGATGATTACGCCGGAAAGAAGTGTGATCAAACTCTGGAAAGATTTGCCGGAAAAGTTTCCCTCTCGGAGGGGCTGATCGAAGGGCAATGGCAAAATGGTCATTTTCACAGTTTGAAAACATTATGAAAATGGTGCCATCGGAACGGGCTCGACGATCTGAAGACGTGGGCGTTGGATTTACCTCAATCGGAGTTACGGTCGCGGAGATACGCCCGTTCATTCGTTAAGTGGTCAAACAGACAGAAACTGTTCGTTTTGACCTTTAACGGGTGATCGTTCATTATATAGAGGTTTCGGCCGACGGCTGAGAAAAAGGAAAGCGCCTTTGGAGAAATACGCCTTCGAAGTACAGAAGGCGTACTTCCCAAAGTACGTTTTCACTTAAACCAGCCGGGCCCGGGCTTTAGACACTTACAGCCGGGCCCCACCCTATCCATTCTCTCTCTCTCTCCTGGCTCTTCTTCCCCGACCGGACAGAGGCAGAGGCGGGCCGGCCGCCGGCGTAGCCGGGGATGAGCGGCGCCAGAGAGCTCTCCGGTGGTCTCGCCGGAACCGGCGCAGCACACCACGCTCGGGGGCGGTCGGGGCCTCGCCTGGGGTGGCCTACAGCGCTCTCACCGCTGGCAGAGCCACGGCGTCCATGAGGCTGCAGAGGCACCGTGCCGGCGGAGCTTCCCCGACCAGGAGGAGAACGACGGCGACCTTGCGGACTCCGTGGGCTTCCGAGGAGGTTGGGGCAATGAGAGAGAGGAGGGGAAGGGCTCAGGCGCGAGGAGGGGACCGGCGGCAGAGCGGCTGCCGAGGCGAGGAGAGGAGAGCTCCGGGAGTTCAAGGGAGGGGGCTGGGAGGTTGCTGGTGGCGGAGGAGGGCTCGGGGAGGTCCTTAAATAGGCTCGAAGAGGAGGTAGCCGATGAGGGGGGGGGGGAAGCCGCTCGATGCTTGCTGCCGTGGTGGAGCTCCGACGAAGCATCCATGTCGGCAGACGCCTCCAAGAGCTAGGGGATGAGGGGAGGAGGGCTCTAGAAGGTCCAGGCACACGGTGGACAGCTCGCCGACGCTCCTGAGCAAGCCGGGGCCTGCCGGAGAGGGCTCCCAAAGGGTCTGGTGCACAGAGCACTGCATTTGGCGTGCTCTGCCCATGGTCACCACGTGGCCACGGCGATGCCACGCTACGCTCGATGCCAAATCATGTCTGGGGTCTTCTACGTGCTTCGCTGAATTGACCCATGAGGCTGAATAGCTCTAGAGAGGTCTGGGGTGACTGAGCCAATGTCAAATTATTTACAGCAACAAAGTGTTTGGCGCGTGTTGTGGCCACCACAGTGGACCTCTTGGCTTGATCTCTGGCATGGGTCAATCATCCACTAAGGTGATCAACTTGGCAAGATCTCAGCTCAAATGGGAAAAGCTAGATGGTACTTCCTTTGCATCTTGGCAAACTGACCAGAAGTGGAAATGAAGATGCTGGGATCAAATGGTACTTCCTTCACAGTGCTTTGATCTGGACAAAAACTTGGTAAATTTACTGAGGGAGATTGGCTAGATGAAATGGGCTAGTTTTTGGTGTACATGGGTAATATATCATAATGAATTACCCTGAAAAAATTTAGCCCAAGGAGATCAAGGAATCAAGCACTTCCTTTGCAAATAGGAAATCTGGACAGAATTTGCAAAGGGGGTGTTGTGCTCAAATTTTGAATTGTGGAACTTGATATTTTGATGGAAATGGTGAAGATATGGGTTGGAAAAGCTCCATAAATTATTTGGGATTTTTCCTAGCTACCAAAGTGGTAGTTCCTTTGGAAAGGCCCCAAATTGAGATATTGGCTTTAAATAGGAAAATGCAATTTCCACTATTTAATTATGGCCAATATTTTTATGAGAGCTTAATATGATCACAAAGAATATCTCCACAAGTTTTCATGAACTTTGGAGATGGATAGATATTTTCCTGGATTTAATTCCTCAGAAAGGTAGAAAAAGGAATTAATTCTAGATGAGAAATATTGCATATGACTTGGCAATATTTTTGCACATCTAGGGTGTATGAGGGAAGGAGGATCTCTGGAAATTTTGGGAGGATTAACAGAGCAAGGGAAATGATAGCTCCTTTGTAAACACAAAGGCAGGATTTCGAGTTCCAATATTTTGGAACTAGGGTTTGAATGAGATTTGGGGTTTACTGATGGAAGGTTGGCTGGCACAAGAACATGGGAAAGGCACTGAGAGGTTGAGGATTGTCTGGATTCACCTGGTTACTTACCAGATTCCAGAGGAAAAATTTGGGAGAGAAAAGCTAGGAAGGAATAACAGCACAAAAATCGATAACCCGATTTTTGGGGTGTTACACATTCTCTCTTGTTGAGAATAAAGCATTTGCAACCAAAGACCCGGAAATATTTAACATTTGGTTTGTTTCCGGTTATGAGTTCATATGGGGTCTTCTCCAAGATCTTGCGAACGAAAAGACGATTTGATGCATGACATGCTGTGTTGATAGCCTCTGCCCAAAAGCTATGAGGTGATTTGTACTCATCCAACATGGACCTCGCCATTTCCACAAGTGTGCGGTTCTTCCTCTCCGCTACCCCACTTTTTTGTGGGGTATATGGTGCGTAGTATTGATGCTCAATTCCTTCATCACTAAGAAACTCTTCCAAAGTCTAGTTCTTGAATTTGGAACCGTTGTCACTTCTTATTGCCAAGATTTCTTTGTCAAACTTGCGTTAAGCTTGCTTGGAAAAATCAATGAAGGTGATTTTTGTCTCGTCCTTGGACTTGAGAAAGAACACCCATGTGTATCTTGAGTAATCCTCAACAATAACAAACCCATACTTCTTCCCTCCAAGATTGTCCCATGAAGGAGCCCAAAGAGATCCACGTGAAGGAGCTCCAAAGGTCTTGAAGTTGATACTATGTTCTTGGGGGGATGCTTTGATTGATGTTGCTTCCCTGCTATGCATGCACTACACACACGATCTTTCTCAAAAGATACATTGGTTAGTCCAAGGATGTGTTCACCCTTTAAGAGATCTTGAAGATTTCTCATGCCGACATGGGCTAGTCGGCGAAGCCATAGCCATCCCTTGTCGGCCTTGGCCATGAGGCAAGTTGCATGGAATGTGCTCTCTTTCGAGAAATCAACCGTGTAAAGGTTGCCATCCAACTCCCCCACAAAGGCAACTTCAAGAGTATCTCTCTTAAAGACTTTCACATCCGTTAGTCCAAATAGTGTATCATAACCAATAGAAGCCAATTGACGAACAGAAAGCAAATGATATTTCAGGGATTGGACAAGCATGACATTTGTAAGTGACATGTCACTGGTGATAGCCACCTTGCCCAAACCAAGTACATGTCCTTTAGACCCTCCACCAAAGACAATGCTCATAAATGGTCGAATAGCTTCCATGAAGTCCATGAGCAGTGTGTCATCTCCGGTCATATGATTTGAGCAACCGCTATCAATCACCCATTTGACTCCACCGGAGACAACAACCTACACACAATTCAAGTCTTGGTTAGAGGCACCCATTTTACAATGGGACCTCTCAAGTTAGTAACAAGGGTCTTAGAAACCCAAATTGCATAAAACCGAAAAGCATTTCTAGGACCAACAAACTGAGCATAAACATCTCCATCTTTTCCCTTACGAAGCACATATGATGGAGGCATAAATTCTTTTGGCTTGTTGGGAGTAGGCTTGCCCCTAGTGGCCTTCCTACTCACAGCCTTGTCAACCTTACCCTTTCCTTTCTCCTTGTGCCCTTCTCACACAAATGTCTCCTTGAGGGGAGTTGTAGACTTATGCGTCGCTACCTTATTCTTGCTTGTGCTTGGATCAAATCCAAGCCCTTCCTTGGCCACTACCTCCTTGTGTTGACTCAAAACTTCATTGAGGTTCTTTTGTCCTTGGGCACATGACATGAGCCCTTTTTCAATTTGAGCCTTTAACACCCGATTCTCCTCAACTAAGCTAGCTAGGTCACCACTAGGGCTAGTAGCATAAGCATCAACATTTATAATAGGAGAGGAATATTCTTTCCCAAGTGTGTTAAGATAAGTGAGCTTGAGTTCGTCAAACTTCTTAGTAAGGAGATTGAGCTCTTCTTCCTTTGTCTCGAGAGACAAATGTAGGAGCTCACAATCTTTAGTGTGTCTATCAATGTTTGCAACTATTTTTAAGCACAATTCATCATTACATGTTTCCTCATATAGGACTTTCCGCTCAAGGATTTCACATTTTTCCTTTTCCTCAGTAACGAGGGTTTTGATTTCCTTGATGGAGATGGTGTGCTTACTCACCATCTCCATAAGCATACGAAACATAACGAGCTTCTTTCCTTCAAGAGAGCACATGACTTTCTCCATTTTAGCAAACATAGCATCACTTATTTCATATTCATGATCATGATCCTTAGCATCAAGATATTCATCACTAGGTGTGGTAGGAATAAATAGAGGAGGGTTTGGATGTGGAGTTACCTTCACCTTGTCCGGAGAGGCTTGACCCTCATCATCATCTACCGTGGCCTTTGCCATGAGACATTTGTGTGTGTTGCCTTCGTAGTCTTTCATATAGTTGTATGTGACAACATCACTGGTCTTGTTTACGAGTCTTAATGTGGTTTGAGTGTCTTGGGCTACACCTGCAACACCTCTAACATCATCGGGGTCGGACTCGTCTTGGGAAACCATAGCCTTCCCATCACTCTTCTTGAACTTGGAGTTCAATGGGTTGGGCAACTTCTTCTTCACAAATGTCTTCGGAAATCTTGGTTTATCTTCTCTATTTTCATAGGGGCACTCGTTTGAGAAATGGTTGGTTTCTTCACAATTGTAGCAAGTCCTTACTTTCTTCTTTTGGAATCTCCCCTTGAATTTTCCCGCATTGAACTTCTTCACAAAGAGAGCCATGTCTTCATATGAGGGCCCCTCATCCGAGTCAACTTCATAGCCTTCTTCTTCAACATCTTCTTCTTCTTCTTCACTCACATCATCATCCTTTACGTGCTTGGCCTTCAAGGCTAGGTTTGTCTTGGGTGATGAGGAACCATGCATGGCAAGGTGTCTTGTAGCATTTGCCTTTGATTCTTCAAATAGTTGGAAGGTTGAAATGACATCATCGGGAGACATGTCCTTGAATCCATGTTCTCTTCTTATGTCCCACACCATTTGATGGTGATATGGAGAACGGGCATTTAGCAATTTGTCCACAAGAAAACGTTTGGTCAAGTTGAATTCATCTTGGCTCTTGTCACAATCATATGATTCAATGTAAGCGGCAAGTGTCATCAATCGCTCATGAAGTTGCTTGGGGTCTTCACCTTTCTCCATGCAGAAATATTGTAATGCCCCTTTTGCAATCTCATATTGTGCAAGACGGAGGGAGAAAGTTCCAGTCTTGGTCATCACAAGGCTATCCCATAGTTCTTTTGCATTTATGAGGTGAATGTAGGGCCTTTTCTGCTTGTCAGGCATGCCCTTTCTTATGAGCATGATTGCGGTGTCATTGAGGTGTTTGTCATATTCTTCACCTGGTGTGAGATCCTTGGGATTCACAGGGTTGTAACCTTTCTCCATGACCTCCAGCATTTCATCGTTGACAAACCTAAGACGATCCTGCATACCAACCCTCCACAAAGAAAAATCGGCAGTGTTATCAAGTAAAGGAGGGTTTCCCGCTGCATTATACCTAGGTTTCTCAACTCTAGATTTTGCATACAACCATGGGACACCGGTGTGGTCACCAGCTTGAGGTTGTTGGCATAAATTAGGAAGGGATGCATTTGGTTGCTTTATCACACCCACTGGGTTTTCCAGTGGTGGAGTTCTTGCAGCTAATGCATCCAACCTCATTTTGACCAAGGCCTCAATAGAAGCATCATGCTCCTCCTTTTGCTTGGAGAGGGCCCTTTCAAGATCCTCACAGGTGAAAGATCCGCGCTCATCCGAAGAGGATGTCCCTTTCTCGATAGGGAGTGCAACGAAAGGTTTCCCATCCTTATCCATCTCACTCTAGGGTGGTTAAGCCACAAGATTAGAGCACGAGTCTCTGATACCAATTGAAAGGATCGATATGGACCTAGAGGGGGGGGGGTGAATAGGTACAATTAAAATTTTTAATTGTTACTTAGCAATTTTAGGCAATATTGCGGAATATGAAAGTGAGCCTAACAATTGCAAAGATGATAGTTGTGCTATGTGTACTAAGCAAAGCAACAAGTAAGTAGTTAGGCACGCACAAGTAATACCACAAAGACAAATAACCACAAGTAGGGAGTTAGGGTTAGGGATAACCGCAACTCCGAGGGACGAGGATGTATGCCGATGTTCACTTCCTTGGAGGGAAGCTACGTCACCGTTTAGAGAGGTGGATGTTACCACGAAGGCACACCAACACCACGAAGGCTCACCCTATTCTCTCCTTGAGACAACACCACGAAGGCGTTTCTCAACCACTAGTGGTAGACCTTGGGGTGGTCTCCAAACCCTCACAAACTATCCGGGGGAAATCACAATGGTTGATTCCTCACCGAAGAACTCCTACCGCCTAGGAGTCTCCAATCTCCAAGAGTAACAAGAACGATGGGGAAAAGTTCAAGACTTGCTCAAATCACAAATTCATTTAGTGAAGAGAAGGGGAAGGAGTGGATCTATCACTTGATTGGAGAACTTCTCACAAATACTCTCAAATGCTCTTGGGATCTTGGATTTGGTGTATGAGGATGTGAGAGAGAGAAATGTGTGTTCTAGGGTTAGCTCAAAGTGAATGGTCAACCTCTCCACGAAGTGGTGAAGAGGTATTTATAGTGTGGGTGCAAATATGGCCGTTGTAGTGTAAGTGGCTGTGTCTGGCCGGACATCCGGGCCAAGGGCCGGACATCCGGCGTCTGTGAACTGTGCACACGATACACTGAGCCAGAGAGAAAAACAGGGGAGTCGGACATTCGGGGATGTCCCGGACATCCGGGCCGTATGTGAACACCCGGACATCCGGCATACCACACCATCAAACAACCGCGGTTCTGGCATTGTGTGGGTCGGAAATCCGGCAGAAGGCTCAGATATCCGGGGTCCCGGACATCCGGCGGTGTGCCGGACGTCCGGCCCATATCTGGTGAAACTGATGCATTCTGGATAGCAGAGGGGCCAGATATCTGAGGCACTTCCTGGAAATCTGGCGACTGAATGGACTCCCGGACATCCGGCACAGGGCCCGGACATCTGGCCATCACAGAGAAGCATCACTTTGTAATTTATACATGGTACAGTTTTTAACCAAAGAAGGGAGTTTGAATTGACTTGAGCATGTCTTTTGCTAACCCAATCGATCCCCTCTTAATAGTGCGGGATCCCTATACTCAAGAAGAAAAGAAAACGAGATCCGTAAACCTCTTTGTTCCTTCCTTCTCAACTCAAAATAATTCCACGCGTCCGTGATCCTCGCATATTGAGATTTGAGAACTAATACCTGAGATTTACTTCACAAACATCATTAGTCCTCTACATGTACATTGTCATCAACATCAAAATATAATATAAGGGCATGATTAAACTTTCAATTGTGGAGACACAATTGTCGAAACAGAGGGTGGAGGGTCTGACGACGACGTTAGGCTTTGAAAGAGGGTTTGCAGTTGCTAGCTCGGGTAGAAGTGGAGGATTAGGAATTTTCTGGAAGGATGGTCTGGACTTGCGGGTAAAAAACTTCTCGTGTTACCTCATCGATGCGTGGTTGGTAGAGCTAGGTAAGGAGGACTGGCGGCTGATGTGTGTGTATGGTGAGGCAAACAAAAGCTTGAGACAGAATACCAGGGACACAATGTCAAGGCTTAGAGGGGAATCAACACTCCCCTGGGTTTGTATTGGTGATTTTAATGAAGTGTTGCGGAGAGAAGAGCACATGCGTCCCAATGAAAGAGATGTTGCAGAGATGGCGGGTTTTCGTGAAGCTGTTGATCTTTGTGGACTAAGCGGTCTGGGTTATATTGGGCTGGACTGGACGTTTGAGAAGAAGATTGCTAATGATCAGCATTGCAGGGTGAGGCTAGACAGAGGACTTCCTACCGCGGAGTGGAGCGCTATGTTTCCTTTTGCTTCGGTGAGACACCTTGTAGCTGCTAAGTTAGATCACAATCCAATCGTTTTAATTAATGATGCCAATAGTGGGAACCATCGCGTTGGTCTTGGGAAGATTTTCTGATAGGAGAAAATGTGGAAGAAGCATGAGATTTTTTTACTATGTTTGAGAAGGTTTGGAAGGCTGATGGAATGTGCACTTCGGTCTCAAACATGCATGTGAAGTTGAAGAAACTGGCTGAGTCCCTTGCTGATTGGGGCTCATGAGAATTTCGCCATGTTCGGAATGAATTAAGAACACTCAAAGCTCATTTAAGAGAGTTAAGGGCAGCAACTGGACGTGCAGGGCCTAACTACGAAGAGAAGAATATTGAAAGCCGCATTGTTGAACTGAATTATAGAGAGGAGGTCATGTGGCGGCAGCGCTCCGCCATACAGTGGTTAGCGGAGGGTGATGGTAATACTAAGTTCTTCCATCAAAAAGCTACAACTAGGCGAAGACGGAATCATATCTCACAACTCACTAGAGATTATGGTACTATCTGTACAGATGAGGAGGAGATCGGTTCCATGGCCACAGAGTTCTATAAAAAAAATTTATGCCTGAGAGCCTACTGTTGGGATGGAAGAGGTGCTCTCACACATACCTTGTAAGGTTACTCCTGAAATGAATAATTTGCTTCTGGCGTTTTTACGGAGAAGGAAGTCAAAGAGACACTATTTCAGATGTTTCCCACCACATCCCTAGGTCCAGATGGTTTCCCCGCACATTTGTTTCAGAATTTGTGGAGATGAAGTTACTAAGGTGGTCTTGCGGGTTTAAATGGGGAAAGACTCTCCGGGGGTCATTAATAGTACGTTCATCGTTTTGATTCCTAAGGTATCTAATTCGGCCTCTCTCTTTCTCTCTCTCTCTCTCTCTCTCAATTTCAACCAATAAGCGTGTGCAATGTAATCTTTAAGATTGTCTCCAAAGTACATGCTAACCGGCTGAAAAGAGTTTTACCGGAGATTATTTCACATGAGCCATCCGCATTTGTACCTGGTAGATTGATTACAGACAACATCATAGCCGCTTATGAATGCCTGCATTTTATGAAAAGGTCTAGAAGCATAAAACTAATTCTCATTGTGCTTTAAAATTGGACACTGATAACCCACAAGTGTAGGGGATCGTTTGTAGCCTTTTTCGATAAGTAAGAGTGTCGAACCCAACGTGGAGCTAAAGGTAGAACAAATATTCTCTCAAGTTCTATCGACCACCGATACAACTCTACGCACGCTAATGCTTGCTTTACCAAGAACAAGTATGAAACTACTTTGCGGGAATAAAACTAGAAGTACTTTGCAAGATAATAAAGAACGTGGAAATAAAAGTTAGTTGTTGTTTTAATAAAAGAACAATAAAAGTAAATAACTTAGTATAAAGCTTTTTGTGTAACGCAAGAGAAAGATTGTCCCTAGGCAATTGAATATAATATGATAGATACTTGTTATATGCAATGAGGGAGAGGCATACGGTAACACACTTTCCGTACTTGGATCATATGCACTTATGATTGGAACTCTAGCAAGCATCCGCAACTACCAAAGTTCATTAAGGTAAAACCCAACCATAGCATTAAGTATCAAGTCCCCTTTACTCCCATATGCAACAACCCACCTACTCGGGTTTGTGCTTCTGTCACTCACGCAACCCACCATAGGCAAATCATGAACATATTGCAACACCCTACAGCGGGGATCCCTCATGTTTGCGCGACACGGAGGGCACCATAGGACAGCACCATATCAACATACAACTCACATCCATAACATCATACAACAATTAACCCATAGGACAAAAGAGATCTACTCAAACATCAGAGGATAGCCAAATATCATTGGGAAATAATATATGGAGTTGAGCATCATGTTTAAGTAGAGATTATAGCGGGGAAGAGGGTGTTACACCGCTGCATAGAGGGGGGGGGGGAGAGTTGGTGTTGACGGCAGCGAAGTTATTGGTGTAGATCGCCGTCACGATGATTGCCCCGGCGGCGTTTCGGCGCCACCGGGAGAGAGGGGGAGAGAGCCCCCCTCCTTCTTCTTCTTCCTTGGCCTCCCCTAGATGGGAGGAGAGTTCCCCCTCTGGTCCATGGCCTCCATGACGGCGGAGGGGCAGGAGCCCCTCCTAGATTGGATCTCCCTCTCTGTACTCTTCTGTTTCACGTTCCTATTTTCTGGCCGAAAACCGTTTCTTATATTCCTGGAGACCCGTAACTCCGATCGGGCTGAAATTTTGAGGGGATTTTTATCCAAAAATTAGCTTCCTTGCGCCCGAGGGAGAGCTCCAACCGACGTACGAGGTGAGCACAAACCACCAGGGCGCACCTGGGCTCCTGGTGCGCACCCTGGTGTCTTGTGGGCGCTGTGGGCCTCCATTTGCGTTGATTCCACTTCTCAAAATTCACAAATATTCCAAAAAAAATCTCCGTAATTTTTTATCGCGTTTGGACTTCGTTTGATATGGAATTTCTGCGAAACAAAAAACACAAAAAAAAACAGGAACTGGCACTCGGCACTGGATTAATTTGTTAGTCCAATAAATCATATAAATTGTTGCCAAAAATATGTGAAAGTTGTATAATATTGGCATGAAACAATAAAAAATTATAGATACGACAGAAACGTATCAGCATCCCCAAGCTTAATTCCTACTCGTCCTCGAGTAAGTAAATGATAAAAAAGATAATTTTTGATGTGGAATGCTACCTAGCATAATCTTGATCATATATCTAATCATGGCATGAATATTAAGACACAAGTGATTCAAAGCAATAGTCTAGTTTTGACATAAAGACAATAATACTCAGGTATCCCAACAAACAATCATGTCTTTCAGAATATCAAGGCTAAAGAACGCTATACCTACAAAATCATATAGCCTTGTCATGCTCTGTCTTCTTAACACAAAGTATAAATCATGTACTACCCCTGTGTCAGCCAAGCAATTGATTCATACTTTTTAACGCGCTTCAGCATTTTCAACTCTCACGCAATACATGAGCGCAAGCCATGGATATAGCACTATGGGTGGAATAGAATATGGTGGTAGGTTTCAAAGGGGTAAAAGTGCAGAAGAAAGTCTCGCATCAACTCAGCGTATCAACGGGCTATGGAGATGCCCATCAATAGATATCAATGCTAGGAGTAGGGATTGCCATGCAGCGGTGTTGAATTATAAGTGTATGAAAACTCAATATGAAAACTAAGTGGGTGTGCATCTAACTCTATAATGAAAAATTCCCACTAGTATATGAAAGTGACAACATCGGAGACTCTCTATATGAAAAACATGGTGCTACTTTGAAGCACGGGTGTTGAATTAGCATGCCCCTTTTTCTTTCTTTCTTTTTCTTTTCTTTTTCTTTTTTTTCTTTTCTTTTCTTTTCTTTTTTTTTCTTTTTTTTCTTTTTTTTCTTTGTCCGGAGCCTCATCCCGACTTGTGGGGCAATCATAGTTTCCATCATCCTTTCATCACTGGGGCATGCTCTAATAATGAATAATGATGATCATCACACTTCTATTTAATTACAACTCAATACTACAAGGATAGTAGAACAAAGTATGACTCTATATGAATGCAATGATCTAGCGTAGGAAAGATATCAAAAATGGACAAGCCATGAAAACATCATGCTAGCTATCTTACGATCATGTAATGCAATATGACAATGAATGCTCAAGTCATCAAAACGGAGGCGGTGGAAGTTGCATGGCAATATATCTCGGAATGGCTATGGAAATGCCATAATAGGTAGGTATGGTGGCTGTTTTTAGAGGGCGTATCATGTCACGGGGTTTGGATGCACCGGCGAAGTTTGCACCGACTCTCGAGGTGAGAAAGGGCAATGCACGGTACCGTAGAGGCTAGCAAATTGCGGAAAGGTAAGAGTGCGTATAATCCATGGACTCACATTAGTCATAAAGAACTCACATACTTATTGCAAAAGTTTTATTAGCACTCTCGAAGCAAAGTATTACTGTGCATGCTCCTAGGGGGGAGGTTGGTAGGAGTTAACCATCGCGCGCCCCCGACCTTCACACAAAGGTAGACAATCAAGAATAAATTGTGCTCCACCTTCATAGAATAACGGGAGACTATACGTGCATGCTTCGGGAATCACAAACCTTAACACCAATATCTTAATAAACATGATCATCCACTAGTTCCTCCCACATATTAGCATCTCTATATCGCAAAACTATTGCAAGGAATCAAACGTATCATATTCAGTGATCTTTAAATTTTATGTAGGTTTTTATGACTAACCATGTGAATGACCAATTCCTGTTGACTCTCTAAATAGATATAAGTGAAGCAAGAGAGTTAAATTCTTTCTACAAAATACCATGCTCTAATAAATAATAGTGAAGCAAAAGAGCATTCTACGAATAACGGTTTTCTATGTGAAGAGAAACAGGCAATCCAAACTCAAATGATATAAGTGAAGCACATGAAGCATTCTATAAAGCCATACTCAAAAGATATAAGTGAAGTGCGATGAGAATTCTATAAATAAACCATGGACTATCTCATACCAGCATGGTTCATAAAATAAAAGTGAAAACTAAGCACAAAAGACGCTCCAAGATTTACACATATCACATGAACGAAACGAAAACGAAAACATACCGATACTTGTTGAAGAAAGATGGGATGCCTTCCGGGGCATCCCCAAGCTTAGACGCTTGAGTCTCCTTGGATATTTACTTGGGGTTCCTTGGGCATCCCAAGCTTGAACTCTTGCCTCTCCTCCTTCTCCTCATATCGACATCTCCTCGATGTTCGAACACTTCATCCACACAAAACTTAACAGAAGACTGGTGAAATCCGTTAGTATAATAAAGCAAATTCCTACTTTAAGTACTGTTGCAAACCCATTCATATTTTATATTTGCATTATTACTGCAGTATTATAACTTTTCCATGGCTTATACCACCGATAAAATCGATAGTTTCATCAAAACAAGCAAAACAATGCATCAAAAACAGAATCTGTCTTAAACAGGATAGTCTGTAGTAATCTGAACTTTGACCATACTTCTGTAACTCCAAAAATTCTGAAAACTTAGGACGAAATAAAAAAAATTGTATATCAATAATGTGTAAAATTTTTAGAAACTTTTGACGTTCCAGTAAAAAATTAAATTCATGCACTACAGCCAAAGTTTCTGTGTTTACACCGCACATATCAACAAGCAATCTAATCATCCTAAAGGCAAATCTTGGCACATTATTTTTATAATACAATGGATTTGTAAAAGGGGATAAATATTTTTGTTAGAAAAGTTTCCATGATTCAATACTCACAAAGTTTCCATGGGCATGAACGAAGTTCAAGGATATCCCCCACTTCAACGATGATCATCATCTCTCTCACTTTCACCTTTCCTTTTGTGAAGTTTTAGGTTCCCCTCTATATTTTTTTGTTATTGAACTTTATAAAAGCACACAACAGAAATAAATTACTCTCTAAAACTTCCGGGTTGTCTCCCTAGCAGCGCTTTCTTTAAAGCCATTAAGCTAGGCATAAAGTGCTCAAGTAATGGATCCACCCGGATCCCAAGGTATATCAAAGCCAATTTTAATTAACAATGATTTGTAATTTAGTAGTGAGCACAAAGTGATATATATCATGTGACAACGAAGTCTAACTCTCTTCCTATGCATCCGCATGTCATACAAGAACAATTCATGCACATTAAGTAAAGACCAATGCATAGTATAAACAGTTTCTTGCAATTTTATAGTATTAGAAACATAGAGAGGTGAAAATGTAGTTCCTCTCTCATAATAATTGCAAGTAGGAGCATGATACGTCTCCAACGTATCTACAATTCCTCACCCTTTTGCCCTTTTTTTGGACTCTAATTTGCATGATTTGAATGAAACTAACTCGGACTGACGTTGTTTTCAGCAGAACTACCATGGTGTTGTTTTCGTGCAGAAATAAAAGTTCTCGGAATGGAACAAAACTTTTTGGAGAATTATTTTGGAATAAATAAGAATTATAGGAGCCAGAATCCACCGAAGAGGGGGGCCAGGGTGAGCATCACCCACCAGGGCGCGCCAGGCCCCCTGGGCGCGCCCTAGTGGGTTGTGCCCACCATGTGGCCCCACTTGCCCTATCTCCGCCACTATAAATTCCTAAATTCGGAGAAAAGATAGGAGAGAAAGAATTATCGCATTTCACGAGACGGAGCCACCGCCACCTCCTGTTCTTCATCGTGAGGCCAGATCTGGAGCCCGTTTGGGGCTCCGGAGAGGGGAATCTTCGGTCTTCGTCATCATCAACCTTTCTCCATCGCAAATTCCATGATGCTCCCCATCGGGAGTGAGTAATTCCTTCATAGGCTTGCTGGTCGGTGAGGTGTTGGATGAGAATCATCATGTAATCAAATTAGTTTTGTTAGGGCTTGATCCCTAGTATCCATTATGTTCTGAGATTGATGTTGCTATGACTTTGCTATGCCTAATGCTTGTCACTAGGGCCCGAGTGCCATGATTTCAGATCTGAACCGTTTATGTTATCATCTATATGTCCATGTTCTTGATACGATCTTGCCTAGCCATATGCACCCATTACGTGTTATGATCCGTCAACCCCATAGTGACAATATTTGGGATACTTCGCGGTGATGACCGTAGTTTGAGGATTTCATGTATTCACCATGTGTTAATGCTTTGTTCCGGTTCTCTATTAAAAGGAGGCCTTAATATCCCTTAGTTTCCTTATGGACCCCGCTGCCACGGGAGGGTAGGACAAATGATGTCATGCAAGTTCTTTTCCATAAGCACGTATGACTATTTACGGAATACATGCCTACATTACATTGATGAACTGGAGCTAGTTCTGTATCGCCCTAGGTTATGACTGTTATATGATGAATATCATCCAACGAGTTACCGATCCAGTGCCTACAACCTTTCCACTTATTGTTCTTTCTAAGTTACTACTGCTGTTGCTGCTGTTCCAACTGCTACAAAACTATTGCTACTACTGTTACCGCTACTGTTACTATTGCTACTGCTATCAAAACTATCATATTACTGTGCTGCTGATCACTCTGCTGCAGATATTTAATCTCCAGGTGTGGTTGAATTGACAACTCAACTGCTAATACTCTCAAGTATTCTTTGGCTCCCCTCGTGTCGAATCTATAAATTTGGGCTGAATACTCTACCCTCGAAAACTGTTGCGATCCCCTATACTTGTGGGTTATCAAGACCTTTTTCTGGCGTCGTTGCTGGGGAGCATAGCAATATTTGTTGAGTCACTTGGGATTTATAACAATTTATCACTATGAAGAATCTGAAGGATCAAAAGACTAAGATTTTTCCCTCTACTTCGAGGGGAGGTAAGGAACTGCCATCACACTCTGCACTTGATTCACCTTCTGTTATGAGTAAGCTTGCAACACCACCACATGCTAGTAATCTTGATATGTCGCAAGTTATTGATGATGCTACCTCTGGTATGAATTATGCTATTGATGATGCTAGTACCATGCTTCTTGATAATGTGCTGCTAGGAGAATTTCTTGATGAACAAATTGCTAGAGCTAAAGAGAATGAAACTGCTGAAATTGATGAAATTGCTGAAACTGATAAAGCTTATGAAACTGATGATGACTATGAAACTCCTATTAGTCCTAGCTCTCCTAAGTTTGAAATGCCTAAGATACTTGAAGGTTATGTTATGGACGAGGAGATAACTAGAGAAATTCGTTCTTGCAAGGATAGAGACGATCTTAAGAAATTGCTATGCAAGTATAAGGAAAAGACTTTGAATGCAAGAATGAAATGTGATCCTAAGTTTGCTACTACACCTATCTTTGTTACCGATAAGGATTATGAATTCTCTGTCGACCCAGAGTTAATTACTTTGGTTGAATCTGATCCTTTCCATTGCTATGAAACTGAAACTGTAGTGGCACACCTTACTAAGCTGAATGATATAGCCACCCTCTTTGCTCATGATGAGAAGATTCGCTACTATTACATCCTTAAGTTATTTCCGTTCTCATTAAAGGGTGATGCTAAGACATGGTACAATACTCTTGCTCCTGGTTGTGTGCGTAGTCCCCAGGATATGATTTACTACTTCTCTGAAAAATATTTTCCTGCTCATAAGAAACAAGCTGCCTTACAGGAAATATTTAACTTTGTGCAAATTGAAGAAGAGAGTCTCCCACAAGCTTGGGGGAGGCTTCTCCAGTTGCTTAATGCTTTGCCAGATCATCCTCTTAAGGAAAATGAAATACTTGATATCTTTTATAATGGACTAACCGATGCTTCTAGGGACTTCCTAGATAGTTGTGCTGGTTGTGTTTTCAGGGAACGAACTGTTGAACAAGCTGAGCAATTATTGAATAACATATTCAAGAACTATGATGATTGGACTCTTACTGAACCACCGCCTAAACCCACTCCGAAGAAGAGGGGTATCTTATTTCTCAGTCCTGAAGATATGCAAGTGGCAAAGAAATCTATGATGGAAAAAGGTATTAAAGCTGAGGATGTTAAGAATTTGCCACCTATTGAAGAAATACATGGCCTTGACACACCACCACCTCCACCGGTGGTAGAGGTAAATTATTTATTATAGTTTAATGAAAGTGACATCACTCACAATAAACATCCTAGTCAATGCTTATATGAGTTTGACAACTATATTATGAAGCAAGATCATTTCAATGCCCATGTTCTGACACAATTGAAATATAATATGATTGCTCGCTTGTGTGACTTGCTATTTAGAATCAGTAATGATGTTAGAGGTGTAGGAAAGCATGCCTCTATGGTTCAAACTCAGTTAGAACAAGTTGCTAAGTCTCAAAAAGAATTGCTTGATGAAATGAATAGTAATATGCATGATTTTGCTACTAGAGTAGTAACTAGAGGAGGTAGAATGACCCAAGAACCACTTTATCCTGACGGTCACCCTAAGAGAATTGAACAAGATTCTCAGAGAATTAATAATGATGCACCTAGTCCTTCTAAGAAGAAAAAGAAAAAGAAAAATGATAGGACTTTGCATACCTCTAGTGAACCTGAGACAAAAACCTCCTGATAATAATGATGTCTCTATTTCTGATACTGAAACTCAATCTGGTAGTGAACATCAACCTAGTGATAATGAAAATGAAAATGATGATGTTCACGATGATGCTCAACCTAATAATGGTAAAGAACCAGATAATGATGTTGAAATAGAGCCTGCTCCTGATCTTGATAACCCATAACCTAAAAATAAACGTTATGATAAAAAGGACTTTATGGCTAGGAAACATGGTAAAGAAAGAGAGCCATGGGTTCAGAAACCCATGCCATTTCCACCTAAGCCATCTAAGAAAAAGGATGATGAAAAATTTGAGCACTTTGTTGTGATGATTAGGCCAGTCTACATGAGGGAGTGGCATGAGCTAACATACTTTCTCTACTTGGATCATATGCACTTATGATTGGAACTCTAGCAAGCATCCGCAACTACTAAAGATCATCAAGGTAAAACCCAACCATAGAATTAAGTATCAAGTCCTCTTTACTCCCATATGCAACAACCCACCTACTCGGGTTTATGCTTCTGTCACTCAAGCAACCCACCATAGGCAAATCATGAACACATTGCAACACCCTACAGCGGGGATCCCTCACGTTTGCGCAAGATGGAGGGCACCGTAGGACAGCACCATAATAAAATATACAATCATACTAACCACGATCATCAATTAGCCCATAGGACAAAGCGGATCTACTCAAACATCATAAGATAGCCATATATCATTGGGAAATAGTATATGGAGTTGAGCACCATGATTAAGTAGAGATTACAGCGGGGAGAAGGGGAGTTACACCGCTGCATAGAGGGGGAGAGAGTTGGTGTTGACGGTAGCAAGATTATTGATGTAGATCGCTGTCACGATCCTTGCCCCGGCGGTGTTCCGGCACCACCGGGAGAGAGGGGGAGAGAGCCCCCCTCCTTCTTCTACTTACTTGGACTCCCCCCTAGATGGGAGGAGAGTTCCCCCTCTGGTCGATGGCCGCCATGGCGGCGGAGGGGCAGGAGCCCCTCCTAGATTAGATCTCCCTCTCTGTTCTCTTCTGTTTTCCGTTCCTGTTTTCTGGCCGAAAACCGTTTCTTATATTCCCGGAGATCCGTAACTCCGATCGGGCTGAAATTTTGAGGGGATTTTTATCCGAAAATTAGCTTCCTTGCGGCAAAAGGAGAGCTCCAACCAACATACAAGGTGAGCACCACCCACCAGGTTTGAATCATAAAGGCTGTGGACCTGTGGACCTGCCTGGGCCCCTGTGGCGCGCCTTGGTGTATCGTGGGGGCTGTGGGCCTCCGTTTGCGTTGATTCCACTTCTCAAAATTCACAATTATTCCAAAAAAAAATCTCCGTAAATTTTTAACGTGTTTGGACTTTGTTTGATATGGATATTCTGCGAAACAAAAAACATGCAAGAAACAAGAACTGACACTGGGCACTGGATCAATAGGTTAGTCCAATAAATCATATAAAATGTTGCCAAAAATATGTGAAAGTTGTATAATATTGGCATGAAACAATCAAAAATTATAGATATGACGGAGACGTATCAGAAAGCATGCCTTTATGATTCAAACTCACTTAGGACAAATTGCTAAGTCTCAAAAAGAATTGCTTGGTGAAATGAATAGCAATATGAATGATTTTGCTGCTAGAGTAGTAAGTAGAGGAGGTAGAATGACCCAAGAACCACTTTATCCTGAGGGTCACCCTAAGAGAATTGAACAAGATTCTCAGAGAATTAATACTGATGCACCTAGTCCTTCTAAGAGGAAAAAGAAAAAGAAAAATGATAGGACTTTGCTTACCTCTCGTGAACCTGAGACACAGAAACCTCCTGATAATAATGATGTCTCTATTTCCGATGCTGAAACTCAATCTGGTAGTGAACATCAACCTAGTGATAATGAAAATGATAATGATGATGTTCACGATGATACTCAACCTAATAATGATAAAGAACCAGATAAAGATGTTGAAATAGAGCTTGCTCCTGGTCTTGATAACCCACAACCTAAAAATAAACGTTGTGATAAAAAAAGACTTTGTGGCTAGGAAACATGGTAAAGAAAGAGAGCCATGGGTTCAGAAAACCATGCCATTTCCACCTAAGCCATCTAAGAAAAAGGATGATGAAGAATTTGAGCGCTTTGCTAAGATGATTAGGACAGTCTTTTTGCGTACCCGCTTAACTGATATTTTGAAGATGGCTCCTTATGCAAAGTATATGAAAGACATCATCACCAATAAAAGAAAAATGCCTGAAGCTGAAATCTCCACCATGCTTGCTAATTATTCTTTTAAGGATGGAGTACCTAAAAAACTTGCAGATCCTGGAATACCAACTGTACCTTGCTCCATCAAAAGAAACTATGTTAAAACTGCTTTGTGTGATTTTGGAGCCGGTGTTAGTGTTATGCCTTTCTCCTTATATAAAAGACTTGATTTGAATAAACTCACACCTATTGAGATATCGTTGCAAATGACTGACAAATCAACAACCATACCTATTGGTATTTGTGAGGATGTGCCCGTTGTTGTTGCAAATGTTACTATCTTAACGGACTTTGTTATTCTTGAGATGCCCGAGGACGACAACATGTCGATTAACCTTGGTAGACCCTTTTTGAATACTGCAGGGGCTATTATTGATTGCAATCAAAGCAAAGTCGCTTTTCATATTAATGGTAATGAGCACATGGTGCACTTTCCGAAGAAACAATTCCAAGTGAATGGTACAAATGTTATTAAAGAATCTCCGACCATCACTATTGGAAGTATTCAACTACCTCTACCTACTGCCAAAAAGAAATATGATATACTTATTGTTGGGGATATGCACATCCCCATTGAGGTAACTTAGTGTTTTTAAGAAAATTCTTCGGTTTCATGCTAATCGGAAGTGGTGGTTAATAAGACTTGATCAACCTTATTAATGAATCATTTTTGAGAGGTATGACATCGATGAATCTAGTAAGCACAACTCTTTGTTCCCACATTTTATTTTCTGTTCTAGCTAGTTAAATAAAAAAAAATGCCATGTTTATCCTGTTTTCTGTTTTCTCCGTGCAATAAAAAATGACCCGAAAATAAAAATTCTCAGAATGCCCTGAAAATTTAACACGATTTGTTTCCGAATATTTATGAATTTCTGGTGCAAATAACAACTGAGTGGGGTGCACCTAGTGCCCACAAGACACCAGGGCGCGCCAACACCCCCAGGCGCGCCCTGGTGGGTTGTGGCCCCCACGTGGGCCCCCTCACTTATCTCTTTAGCCCACATTGTCACCTACCTCCTGCCACCATTTTCGTGTTCTTGCTCTCAAACCCGCGGATTTCGATATCTTTGCTCGAAGCTCCGTTTCCGAAACTGTTTGGAGGGATTGCTTCTTGGTATGTGACTCCTCCATTGCTCCAATTAGTTTTTGTTTTAGTCGGTTATTTTTAGATTAGTTAGCTACTCTTGGTGCTGCTGTAGATGAGCTTGCATGTTGAATTCTTAGAGTTCTAAGTAGTTTGGATACTCAATATGGCCTCTATGCATGCTTGGCAGTAGTTGCTAACAATCTTACAAAGTTTTGTTGACAAATTTTTGTGGACTAAAAATTTTCAGAAATTTTTATAGGAATAAAATGCAAATCTTTAGGAAGTTTTCCTCCAAGAAAAATGCCAAGGGAGTCATTGGGGAATCATCGGACAGTGACCTTCATATTCCAAGAAAGGTGGAGGTGCGGCCGTGTGAATGGCCGCATGATGCCTTTATGGAGGAGGCCGGGTTCCATCAAGAGTTCGCTCAGTTTGTCGCAAATGCCGGATTAACCGAGTTCCTCGTAGCTAAGTGTGACCAATATCACATCCTTACGAATTCCTTTGTGAAAAGCTTTAATTATCTAGGGAGAAACAATCCTCCTGTAGTGGAATTTAATCTTTATGCTGAAACTCACAGAATGTCCGTAACCGACTTCTGTAATATATGCTTGATTCCTTCTGATGGGGATTTGAGGGAACCTAGGCCATTTGAGTTTGAGGATTTTCTCCTCGCGTTAACCGTGGGTGAGGATAGAGGCGTGTCGAGCGCCACTTCTACTAGTTTACAGTTTCCCTCTGTGCATTATTTCGCTTTGGTCATCACTAAGTGTTTAACCGCTAGGGAGAAGGTCGGTGCACTCAGTGCTCCTGACCTTGCTATTTTACGTCGTGCACTTTATGATGATCACAACTTTAGTATGGGGGCTATTATTGCTCAACGCTTACATCTTAACAAAACCAAGGGAAAGATACATGGTGGTATTTATGCTACTCGTTTAGTGGATCACTTTAGAATCCCATTTCGCCCCCATGATTATCTTTTACCCCGAGTTTACCTTGATCATAAGACACTGTAGGCTCACCAATTCCTTGACGTAACTGAGTCTCCCCGTGATATTCATTATAACTTAGTATTTAGTCAAGAGACACGTGATGTTATTCCGTTGCCTGCACCTGCTTTGTTTGATCCTATTGCCAGGAACGGATACAGGATTATGCCAGATGACATTGTAGCTTACTGGAACAACCTAGTAGCTACTGAGGAGGAACCCCAGGGGTGGGATGCTCAGGTGCCGCCTCCGCCTCACTACGACTTGGGACCGGATGGCTACTACGAATGGTGATTACCAAGCTAGGCCAAAAGCCTAAGCTTGGGGGAGTACGTATTTCCACCGACATTACATTCATGTTCACACCTTTCATTCCAGTTGTCGGTATTCATACCCTTTCATTGTAATATCCATGCTAGATTTGTTTTCTTGCTTTCTTCTTGTGTGTTTGAAAAACTTTGAGAAAACCCAAAAATGTTTCCTATTTCTTTTTAGTTTTTCTTTCTAGCTTAGTTTAATTGTAGCATCAAAAGAAAACCCAAAAAGATTTCTCACTTCTTCCTTTACTTGTTGGGAGCTTTCCCGTGTATATAGTTTTTCTCGTTTTTGTTTTCTTTAATTTGTTTGCTTCACGAAAAACTAAAAACTCCAAAAATATTTCAGTGTGTTTCTCTGAAATTCTTTTCTTTTTTACTTGAGTCGTACCGAGGAGAAGATCACAATGAAATTATTGAGTGGCTCTCATCTGCATTATTGTTTATCTAATAAAGAGCCCATGTTACCTTGTCTTCTCCTCTTAAATAAAATGGTTTCATATTCCAGCTTAGTCTACAGCACTCTTGCACTATTATCTTCTTATCATTCGGTCGTGCAAGTGAAAGGCAATATTACTGTGCTACTGATCACTCTGCAGCAAATATTTAATCTCCAGGTGTGGTTGAATTGACAACTCAACTACTAATACTCTCAAGTATTCTTTGGCTCCCCTTGTGTCGACTCTTTAAATTTGGGCTGAATACTCTACCCACGAAAACTGTTGCGATCCCCTATACTTGTGGTTCATCTTTTTCATCTAATGAGCTCACAGTTTCAGCAATTTCTTCTTCCATAGATTCCTGCAAAATATTAGTCTCTTCCAAGGCAGCGGTCATCCTTTCAATAAATTCAATAATATCAGCATTGCAATCATAATTCTCATAGCAATATTTAAGTATGGATAAAAATTTCAGATTCGTAAGGAACATCATCATCATACTTTTCAAGCAAAGAAGCAATTTCATAAGCACCTTTAAACGCAACAAATTCTTCTATTCGTTCCACATCATAATAATCATAAATACCTTTAGCATATGATTCCAAGGTTTCATTAACATTAAATTTGCATTGAATGGGAAGGTGTCGAGCTTCTATATTAGAGCAACAAGTAAAGTCACATCTCGAGCATGCATCCCAAGCAAACCATTCCAGTATTCTAATTTGATCCCATAAGTGTTTCCCATTTTGAGATAAGCGATAATCCCTAAAGTACTCACGTTGATCCAATGTGTATCCCATTATAAAGTTCCTTGAGGATTTCTCAGGATTATCGAAGGAGTAATTAACGTGTTCCACATAACTAGCATCGAGGGTTTTAGGAGGTTCCCCATCTCCATGAGTAGCAAGTACCACTAATTTTTTTGGTGTTTCGTGTTCCATATCCATGACTAAAGATATAAAACAACTAATAACAGAAAATAAAAATTACTTAGTGATAAAGCAAACAAGCACACACGAGAATATTCACCCCACGCTATTGCTCCCCGGCAACGGCGCCAGAAAAAGGTCTTGATAACCCACAAGTGTAGGGGATCGTTTGTAGCCTTTTTATATAAGTAAGAGTGTCATAGCCAACGAGAAGCTAAAGGTAGAACAAATATTCCCTCAAGTTCTATCAACCACCGATAAAACTCTACGCACGCTAATGCTTGCTTTACCTAGAACAAGTATGAAACTACTTTGAAGGTGATAGGATAGTTTGCACGAATAAAACTAGAAGTACTTAGCGGGAAATAAAACTACGAGTAAATAGCAAGATAATGAAAGTTAGTTGTTTAGTAGAGAGCTTTTGTCAAACAAGAAGGTTATTTGTCCCTAGGCAATTGATAACTAGACCGGTAATCATTCTTGCAATTTTACATGAGGGAGAGGCATGAGCTAACATACTTTCTCCACTTGGATCATATGCACTTATGATTGGAACTCTAGCAAGCATCCGCAACTACTAAAGATCATTAAGGTAAAACCCAACCATAGAATTAAGTATCAAGTCCTCTTTACTCCCATATGCAACAACCCACCTACTCGGGTTTATGCTTCTGTCACTCAAGCAACCCACCATAGGCAAATCATGAACACATTGCAACACCCTACAGCGGGGATCCCTCACGTTTGCGCAAGACGGAGGGCACCGTAGGACAGCTACATAATAAAATATACAATCATACCAACCACGATCATCAATTAGCCCATAGGACAAAGCGGATCTACTCAAACATCATAAGATAGCCATATATCATTGGGAAATAGTATATGGAGTTGAGCACCATGATTAAGTAGAGATTATAGCGGGGAGAAGGGGAGTTACACCGCTGCATAAAGGGGGAGAGAGTTGGTGTTGACGGTAGGAAGATTGTTGATGTAGATCGCTATCACGATCCTTGCCCCGGCGGTGTTCCGGCACCACCGGGAGAGAGGGGGAGAGAGCCCCCCTCCTTCTTCTACTTACTTGGACTCCTCCCTAGATAGGAGGAGAGTTCCCCCTCTGGTCCATGGCCGCCATGGCGGCGGAGGGGCAGGAGCCCCTCCTAGATTGGATCTCCCTCTCTGTCCTCTTCTGTTTTCCATTCCTGTTTTCTGGCCGAAAACCGTTTCTTATATTCCCGGAGATCCGTAACTCCGATTGGGCTGAAATTTTGAGGGAATTATTATCCAAAAATTAGCTTCCTTGCGGACAAAGGAGAGCTCCAACCGACATACGAGGTGAGCACCACCCACCAGGGCGCGCCTGGGCCCTGGTGGCGCGCCCTGGTGTATCGTGGGGGCTGTGGGCCTCCGTTTGCGTTGATTCCACTTCTCAAAATTCACAAATATTCCAAAAAAAATCTCCATAAATTTTTATCGCGTTTGGACTTTGTTTGATATGGATATTCTGCGAAACAAAAAACATGCAACAAACAAGAACTGACACTGGGCACTGGATCAATAGGTTAGTCCAATAAATCATATAAAATGTTGCCAAAAATATGTGAAAGTTGTATAATATTGACATGAAACAATCAAAAATTATAGATATGATGGAGACGTATCAGAAAGCATGCCTCTATGGTTCAAACTCACTTAGGACAAGTTGCTAAGTCTCAAAAAGAATTGCTTGGTGAAATGAATAGCAATATGAATGATTTTGCTGCTAGAGTAGTAACTAGAGGAGGTAGAATGACACAAGAACCACTTGATCCTGAGGGTCACCCTAAGAGAATTGAACAAGATTCCCAGAGAATTAATACTGATGCACCTAGTCCTTCTAAGAGGAAAAAGAAAAAGAAAACTGATAGGACTTTGCATACCTCTCGTGAAACTGAGACACAGAAACCTCCTGATAATAATGATGTCTCTATTTCCGATGCTGAAACTTAATCTGGTAGTGAACATCAACCTAGTGATAATGAAAATGATAATGATGATGTTCACGATGATACTCAACCTAATAATGATAAAGAACCAGATAATGATGTTGAAATATAGCCTGCTCCTGATCTTGATAACCCACAACCTAAAAATAAACGTTATGATAAAAAAGACTTTGTGGCTAGGAAACATGGTAAAGAAAGAGAGCCATGGGTTCAGAAACCCATGCCATTTCCACCTAATCCATCTAAGAAAAAGGATGATGAAGAATTTGAGCGCTTTGCTGAGATGATTAGGCCAGTCTTTTTGCGTACCCGCTAAACTGATATTTTGAAGATGGCTCCTTATGCAAAGTATATGAAAGTCATCATCACCAATAAAAGAAAAATACCTGAAGCTAAAACCTCCACCATGCTTGCTAATTATTCTTTTAAGGATGGAGTACCTAAAAAGCTTGGAGATCCTGGAATACCAACTATACCTTGCTCCATCAAAAGAAACTATGTTAAAACTGCTTTGTGTGATTTGGGAGCCGGTGTTAGTGTTATGCCTTTCTCCTTATATAAAAGACTTGATTTGAATAAACTCACACCTATTGAGATATCATTGCAAATGGCTCACAAATCAACAGCCATACCTATTGGTATTTGTGAGGGTGTGCCCGTTGTTGTTGCAAATGTTACTATCTTAACGGACTTTGTTATTCTTGAGATGCCCGAGGACGACAACACGTCGATTATCCTTGGTAGACCCTTTTTGAATACTGCAGGGGCTGTTATTGATTGCAATAAAAGCAAAGTCACTTTTCATATTAATGGTAATGAGCACACGGTGCACTTTCCGAAGAAACAATTCCAAGTGAATGGTACAAATGTTATTGAAGAATCTCCGACCATCACTATTGGAAGTATTCAACTACCTCTACCTACTGCCAAAAAGAAATATGATATACTTATTGTTGGGGATATGCGCATCCCCATTGAGGTAACTTAGTGTTTTTACGAAAGTTCTTCGGTTTCATGCTAATCGGAAGTGGTTGTTAATAAGACTTGATCAATCTTATTAATGAATCATTTTTGAGAGGTATGACATCGATGAATCTAGTAAGCACAACTCTCTGTTCCCAAATTTTATTTTCTGTTCTAGCTAGTTAAATAAAATAAAATGCCATGTTTATCCTGTTTTCTGTTTTCTCTGTGCAATAAAAAATGACCCAAAAATAAAAATTCTCAGAATGCCCTGAAAATTTAACATGATTTTTTCCGAATATTTATGAATTTCTGGTGCAAATAACACCTGAGGGGGGGTGCACCTGGTGCCCACAAGACACCAGGGCACGCCCTGGTGGGTTGTGGCCCCCACGTGGGCCCCCTCACTTATTTCTTTAGCCCACATTGTCACCTACCTCCAGCAAAAATTCACCACAGCCACCATTTTCGTGTTATTGCTCTCAAACCCGCGGATTTCGATCTCTTTGCTCGAAGCTCCGTTTCCGAAACTGTTTGGAGGGATTGCTACTTGGTATGTGACTCCTCCATTGCTCCAATTAGTTTTTGTTTTAGTGGGTTATTTTTAGAGTAGTTAGCTACTCTTGGTGCTGCTGTAGATGAGCTTGCATGGTTAATTCCTAGAGTTCTAAGTAGTTTGGATGCTCAATATGGCCTCTATGCATGTTTGGGACTAGTTGCTAACAATCTTAGAAAGTTTTGTTGACAAATTTTTGTGGACTAAAATTTTTCAGAAATTTTAATAGGAATAAAATGCAAATCTTTAGGAAGTTTTCCTCGAAGAAAAATGCTAAGGGAGTCATTGGGGAATCAACGGACAGTGACCTTCATATTCCAAAAAAGGTGGAGGTGCGGCCGTGTGAATGGCCGCATGATGCCTTCATGGAGGAGGTCGGGTTCCACCAAGAGTTCGCTCAGTTTGTCGCAAATGCCGGATTAACCGAGTTCTTCGAAGCTAAGTGTGACCAATATCACATCCTTACGAATTCCTTTGTGCAAAGCTTTAATTATCTAGGGAGAAACAATCCTCCTGAAGTGGAATTCAATCTTTATGCTGAAACTCACAGAATGTCGCTAATCGACTTCTGTAATATATGCTTGATTCCTTCTGATGGGGATTTGAGGGAGCCTAGGCCATATAGTTTGAGGATTTTTCCTTGCGTTAACCGTGGGTGAGGATAGAGGTGTGTCGAGCGCCACTTCTACTAGTTTACAGTTTCCCTCAGTGCATTATTTCGCTTTGGTCATCACTAAGTGTTTAACTGCTAGGGAGAAGGTCGGCGCACTCAGTGCTCCTGACCTTGCTATTTTACGTCGTACACTTTATGATGATCACACCTTTAGTATGGGGGCTATTATTGCTCGATGCTTACATCTTAACAAAACCAAGGGAAAGATACATGTTGGTATTTATGCTACTCGTTTAGTGGACCACTTTAGAATCCCATTTCGGCCCCATGATTATCTTTTACCCCGAGTTTACCTTGATCATAAGACACTGCAGGCTCACCAATTCCTTGACGTAACTGAGTCTCCCCGTGATATTCATTATAACTTAGTATTTAGTCAGGACACACGTGATGTTATTCCGTTGCCTGCACCTGCTTTGTTTGATCCTATTGCCAGGAACGGATACAGGATTATGCCAGATGACATTGTAGCTTACTGGAACAACCTAGCAGCTGCTGAGGAGGAGCCCCAAGGGTGGGATGCTCAGGTGCCGCCTCCGCCTCACTACGACTTGGGACCGGATGGCTACTACGGATGGTGATTACCAAGCTAGGCCAAAAGCCTAAGCTTAGGGGAGTACGTATTTCCACCGACATTACATTCATGTTCACACCTATCATTCCAGTTGTCGGTATTCATACTCTTTCATTGTAATATCCATGCTAGATTTGTTTTCTTCCTTTCTTCTTGTGTGTTTGAAAAACTTTGAGAAAACCCAAAAATATTTCCTATTTCTTGTTAGTTTTTCTTTCTAGCTTAGTTTAATTGTAGCATCAAAAGAAAACCCAAAAAGATTTCTCGCTTCTTCCTTTACTTGTTGGGAGCTTTCCCGTGTAAATAATTTTTCTCATTTTTGTTTTCTTTAATTTGTTTGCTTCACGAAAAACTAAAAACTCCAAAAATATTTCAGTGTGTTTCTCTGAAATTCTTTTCTTTTTACTTGAGTCGTACCGAGGAGAAGATCACGATGAAATTATTGAGTGGCTCTCATCTGCATTATTGTTTATCTAATAAAGAGCCCATGTTACCTTGTCTTCTCCTCTTAAATAAAATGCTTGCATATTCCAGCTTAGTCCACATCACTCTTGCACTATTATCTTCTTATCATTCGGTCGTGTAAGTGAAAGGCAATAATGACGACATTCGATGAATTGACCGTGGCAGAGAAAAGCGGGTTTGAACTTGATAAATTCCTAAATTCCTATCTCCGCCACTATAAATTCCTAAAGCCCTATCTCCGCCACTATAAATTCCTAAATTCGGAGAAAAAAAATCAGAGAGAAAGAATTATCGCGTTTCACGAGACGGAGCCGCCGCCACTTCCTGTTCTTCATCGGGAGGCTTGATTTGGAACCCGTTTGGGGCTCCGGAGAGGGGAATCTTCGGTCTTCATCATCATCAACCTTTCTCCATTGCCAATTCCATGATGCTCCCCACCGGGAGTGAGTAATTACTTCATAGGCTTGCTGGTCGGTGAGGAGTTGGATGAGATTCATCATGTAATCGAGTTAGTTTTGTTAGGGCTTGATCCCTAGTATCCATTATGTTCTGAGATTGATGTTGCTATGACTTTGCTATGCCTAATGCTTGTCACTAGGGCACGAGTGCCATGATTTCAGATCTGAACCGTTTATGTTATGATCTCTATGATCTCTAATGCCTAGTCATATGCACCTATTGCGTGTTATGATCTGTCAACCCCATAGTGACAATATTTGGGATACTTCGCGGTGATGACCGTAGTTTGAGGAGTTCATGTATTCACCATGTGTTAATGCTTTGTTCCGGTTTTCTATTAAAAGGAGGCCTTAATATCCCTTAGTTTCCTTATGGACCCTGCTGCCACGGGAGGGTAGGACAAAAGATGTCATGTAAGTTCTTTTCCATAAGCACGTATGACTATTTACGGAATACATGCCCACATTACATTGATGAACTGGAGCTAGTTCTGTATCGCCCTAGGTTATGACTGATATAAGATGAATATCATCCAACGAGTTACCGATCCAGTGCCAACGACCTTTTCACTTATTGTTCTTGCTAAGTTACTACTGTTGTTGCTGCTGTTCCAACTGCTACAAAACTATTGCTACTACTGTTACCGCTACTGCTACTATTGCTACTGCTATCAAAACTATCATATTACTGTGCTACTGATCACTCTGTTGCAGATATTTAATCTCCAGGTGTGGTTGAATTGACAACTCAACTACTAATACTCTCAAGTATTCTTTTGCTCCCCTTGTGTCGAATCTATAAATTTGGGCTGAATAGTCTACCCTCGAAAACTGTTGCGATCCCCTATACTTGTGGGTTATCAAGACCTTTTTCTGGCGCCGTTGCCAGGGAGCATAGCAATATTTATTGAGTCACTTGGGATTTATATCAATTTATCACTATAAAGAATCTGAAGGATCAAAAGACAAAGATTTTTCCCTCTACTACGAGGGGAGGTAAGGAACTGCCATCACACTCTGCACTTGATTCACCTTCTGTTATGAATAAGCTTGCAACACCACCACATGCTAGTAATCCTGATATGTCGCAAGTTATTGATGATGCTACCTCTGCTATGAATTATGCTATTGATGATGCTAGTACCATGCTTGATGATAATGTGCCGCTAGGAGAATTTCTTGATGAACAAATTGCTAGAGCTAAAGAGAATGAAACTACTGAAACTAATGAGATTGCTGAAATTGATGAAGCTTATGAAACTAATTATGATTATGAAACTCCTATTAGTCCTAGCTCTCCTAAGTTTGAAATTCCTAAGATACCTGAAGGTTATGTTATGGACAAGGAGATAACTAGAGAAATTATTTCTTGCAAGGATAGAGACGATCTTAAGAAATTGCTATGCAAGTATAAGGAACAGACTTTGAATGCTAGAATGAAATGTGATCCTAAGTTTGCTACTTCACCTATCTTTGTTACTGATAAGGATTATGAATTCTCTGTCGACCCAGAGTTAATTACTTTGGTTGAATCTGATCCTTTCCATGGCTATGAAACTGAAACTGTAGTGGCACACCTTACTAAGCTGAATGATATAAGCACCCTCTTTGCTCATGATGAGAAGATTCGCTACTATTACATCCTTAAGTATATTCCGTTCTCATTAAAGGGTGATGCTAAGACATGGTACAATACTCTTGCTCCTGGTTGTGTGTGTAGTCCCCAGGATATGATCTACTACTTCTCTGAAAAATATTTTCCTGCTCATAAGAAACAAGCTGCCTTACAGGAAATATTTAACTTTGTGCAAATTGAAGAAGAGAGTCTCCCACAAGCTTGGGGGAGGCTTCTCCAGTTGCTTAATGCTTTGCCAAATCATCCTCTTAAGAAAAATGAAATACTTGATATCTTTTATAATGGACTAACCGATGCTTCTAGGGACTTCCTTGATAGTTGTGGTGGTTGTGTTTTCTGGGAACGAACTGTTGAACAAGCTGAGGAATTATTGAATAACATATTGAAGAATTATGATGATTGGACTCTTCCTGAACCACCGCCTAAACCCACTCCGAAGAAGAGGGGTATCTTATTTCTCAGTCCTGAAGATATGCAAGAGGCAAAGAAATCTATGAAGGAAAAAGGTATTAAAGCTGAGGATGTTAAGAATTTTCCACCTACTGAAGAAATACATGGCCTTGACACACCACCACCTCCACAGGTGGTAGAGGTAAATTATTTATTAAAGTTCAATGAAAGTGACATCCCTCACAATAAACATCCTAGTAAATGCTTATATGAGTTTGATAACTATATTATGAAGCAAGATCATTTCAATGCTCATGTTCTGAAACAATTGAAATACAATTGTGATATGATTGCTCGCTTGAGTGACTTGCTATTTAGAATCAGTAATGATGTTAGAGGTGTAGGAAAGTGATAACCCACAAGTGTAGGGGATCGTTTGTAGCCTTTTTCGATAAGTAAGAGTGTCGATCCCAACGAGGAGCTAAAGGTAGAACAAATATTCCCGCAAGTTCTATCGACCACCGATACAACTCTACGCACGCTAATGCTTGCTTTACCGAGAACAAGTATGAAACTACTTTGAAGGTGATAGGATAGTTTGCACGAATAAAACTAGAAGTACTTAGCGGGAAATAAAGCTACGAGTAAAAAGCAAGATAATGAAAGTTAGTTGTTTAGTAGAGAGCTTTTGTCAAACAAGAAGGTTATTTGTCCCTAGTCAATTTATAACTAGACCGGTAATCATTCTTGCAATTTTACATGAGGGAGAGGCATGAGCTAACATACTTTCTCTACTTGGATCATATGCACTTATGATTGGAACTCTAGCAAGCATCCGCAACAACTAAAGATCATCAAGGTAAAACCCAACCATAGAATTAAGTATCAAGTCCTCTTTACTCCCATATGCAACAACCCACCTACTCGGGTTTATGCTTCTGTCACTCAAGCAACCCACCATAGGCAAATCATTAACACATTGCAACACCCAACAGCAGGGATCCCTCACGTTTGCGCAAGACGGAGGGCACCGTAGGACAGCACCATAATAAAATATACAATCATACCAACCACGATCATCAATTAGCCCATAGGACAAAGCGGATCTACTCAAACATCATAAGATAGCCATATATCATTGGGAAATAGTATATGGAGTTGAGCACCATGATTAAGTAGAGATTACAGCGGGGAGAAGGGGAGTTACACCGCTGCATAGAGGGGGAGAGAGTTGATGTTGACGGTAGCAAGATTGTTGATGTAGATCGCTATCACGATCCTTGCCCCGACGGTGTTCCGGCACCACCGGGAGAGAGGGGGAGAGAGCCCCCCTCCTTCTTCTACTTACTTGGACTCCTCCCTAGATGGGAGGAGAGTTCCCCCTCTGGTCCATGGCTGCCATGGCGGCGGAGGGGCATGAGCCCCTCCTAGATTGGATCTCCCTCTCTGTTCTTTTCTATTTTCCATTCCTGTTTTCTAGCCGAAAACCGTTTCATATATTCCCGGAGATCCGTAACTCCGATTGGGCTGAAATTTTGAGGGGATTTTTATCCAAAAATTAGCTTCCTTGCGGCCAAAGAAGAGCTCCAACCGACGTACGAGGTGAGCACCACCCACCAGGGCACGCCTAGGCCCTGGTGGCGCGCCCTGGTTTATCGTGGGGGCTGTGGGCCTCCGTTTGTGTTGATTTCACTTCTCAAAATTCACAAATATTTCAAAACAAATCTCTGTAAATTTTTATCGTGTTTGGACTTTGTTTGATATGGATATTCTGCGAAACAAAAAACATGCAACAAACAAGAACTGGCACTGGGCACTGGATCAATAGGTTAGTCCAATAAATCATATAAAATGTTGCCAAAAATATGTGAAAGTTGTATAATATTGGCACGAAACAATCAAAAATTATAGATACGATGGAGATGTATGAGCATCCCCAAGCTTAATTCCTGCTCGTCCTCGATTAGGTAAATGATAAAAAAGATAATTTTTGATGTGGAATGCTACCTAGCATAATCTTGATCG
Source organism: Elymus sibiricus (assembly GCA_039707655.1). NCBI lineage: Eukaryota > Viridiplantae > Streptophyta > Magnoliopsida > Poales > Poaceae > Elymus > Elymus sibiricus. The sequence goes on from CM077663.1 coordinate 86,827,686, forward strand.
TATATCTAATCATGGCATGAATATTAAGACACAAGTGATTCAAAGCAATAGTCTAGTTTTGACATGAAGACATTAATACTCAGGCATCCCAACAAACAATCATGTCTTTCAAAATATCAAGGCTAAAGAACGCTATCCCTACAAAATCATATAGCCTTGTCATGCTCTGTCTTCTTAACACAAAGTATAAATCATGTACTACCCTGGTGTCAGCCAAGCAATTGGTTCATACTTTTTAACGCGCTTCAGCATTTTCAACTCTCACGCAATACATGAGCGCAAGCCATGGATATAGCACTATGGGTGGAATAGAATATGGTGGTAGGTTTTAAAGTGGTAAAAGTAGAGAAGAAAGTCTCGCATCAACTCAGCGTATCAACGGGCTATGAAGATGCCCATCAATAGATATCAATGCGAGGAGTAGGGATTGCCGTGCAATGGATGCACTAAGAGCTATAAGTGTATGAAAGCTCAATATGAAAACTAAGTGGGTATGCATCTAACTCTATAATGAAAAATTCCCACTAGTATATGAAAGTGACAACATAGGAGACTCTCTATATGAAAAACATGGTGCTACTTTGAAGCTCCAGTGTGGAATTAGCATGCCCCTATTCCTTCTTCTTTCATTTTTTTCTTTTTTTTCTTTTTCTTTTTTTTCTTTTTTTCTTTGTCCGGAGCCTCATCCCGACTTGTGGGGGAATCATAGTTTCCATCATCCTTTCATCACTGGGGCATGCTCTAATAATGAATACTGATGATCATCACACTTCTATTTACTTACAACTCAGTATTACAATGCAAAGTATGACTCTATATGAATGCAATGATCTAGCATAGCAAAGATATCAAAAAACGGACAAGCCATGAAAACATCATGCTAGCTATCTTACGATCATGTAATGCAATATGACAATGAATGCTCAAGTCATCAAAACAGAAGCGGTGGAAGTTGCATGGCAATATATCTCGGAATGGATATGGAAATGCCATAATAGGTAGGTATGGTGGCTCTTTTGAAGAATATATAATAAGGCTTATGCGTGATAGAGCGTATCATATCATGGGGTTTGGATGCACCGGTGAAGTTTGCACCGACTCTCGAGGTGAGAAAGGGCAATGCACGGTACCGTAGAGGCTAGCAAATTGCGGAATGGTAAGAATGCGTATAATCCATGGACTCACATTAGTCATAAAGAACTCACATACTTATTGCAAAAGTTTTATTAGCTCTCTCAAAGCAAAGTATTACTACGCATGCTCCTAGGGGGGAGATTGGTAGGAGTTATCCATCGCGCGCCCCCGACCTTCACACAAAGATAGACAATCAAGGATAAATTGTGCTCCAACTTCCTAGCATAACGGGAGACTATACGTGCATGCTTTGCGAATCACAAACCTTAACACCAATATCTTACTAAACACGATCATCCACTAGTACCTCCCACATATTATTATCTCTATATCGCAAAACTATTGCAAGGAATCAAACATGTCATATTCAGTGATCCCTAAGTTTTATGCAGGATTTTATGACTAACCATGCAAATGACCAATTCCTGTTGACTCTCTAAATAGATATAAGTGAAGCAAGAGAGTTTAATTCTTTCTACAAAAGACCATGCTCTAATAAATATAAGTGAAGCAAAAGAGCATTATTCAAATAACGGTTTTCTATGTGAAGAGAAACAGGCAATCCAAACTTCAAATGATATAAGTGAAGCACATGAAGCATTCTATAAAGCCATACTCAAAAGATATAAGTGAAGTGCAATGAGCATTCTATAAATCTACCATGGACTATCTCATACCAGCATTTTGCATAAAAGAAAAGTGAAAACTAAACGCAAAAGACGCTCCAAGATTTGCACATATCACATGAATGAAACGAATCAGTATGAAGAAAGATGGGATGCCTTCCGGGGCATCCCCAAGCTTAGACGGTTGAGTATCCTTGGATATTTACTTGGGGTGACTTGGGAATCCCCAAGCTTTAACTCTTGCCTATCCTTCTTCTCCTCATATCGAGACCACCTCGATCTTCGAACACTTCATCCACACAAAACTTAACAGAAGACTGGTAAGATCCATTAGTATAATAAAGCAAAATACTACTCTAAGTACTGTTGAAAACCAATTCATATTTTATATTTGAATTATCCCTGATGTATTATAACTTTTCTATGGCTTACACCACCGATAAAATCGATAGTTTCATCAAAACAAGCAAAACAATGCATCAAAAACAGAATCTGTCTTAAACAGGACAGTCTGTAGTAATCTGAACTTTGACCATACTTCTGTAACTCCAAAAATTCTGAAAAATTAGGAAAAATTCAAAATTTTGTATAGAAATACTTTGTCAAAATTTCAGAAACTTTTGACGTTCCAGTAAAAAATGAAAATTCACGCACTACAGCCAAAGTTTCTGTTTTTACACCGCACATACCAACAAGCAATCTAATCATCCTAAAGGCAAATCTTGGCACATTATTTTTATAATACAATGGATTTGTACAAGGGGATAATTATTTTTGTTGGAAAAACTTCTGTGATTCAAGATTCACAAAGTTTCCATGGGCATGAACAAAAGTTCAAGGACGTCCCCCACTTCAACGATGCTCATCATCTCTCTCACTTTCACCTTTCCTTTTGTGATGTTTTAGGTTCCCCCTATATATTTTTTGTTTTTAAACTTTATAAAAGCACACAATAGAAATAAATAACTCTCTAAAACTTCCGGGTTGTCTCCCTGGCAGCGCTTTCTTTAAAGCCATTAAGCTAGGCATAAAGTGCTCAAGTAATGGATCCACCCGGATCCCAAGGTATATCAAAGCCAATTTTAATTAGCAATGATTTGTAATTTAGTAGTGAGCACAAAGTGATATATATCATGTGACAACGAAGTCTAACTCTCTTCCTATGCATTGGCATGTCATACAAGAACAATTCATGCACATTAAGTAAAGGCCAATGCATAGTATAAACAGTTTCTTGCAATTTTATAGTATTGGAAACCCAGAGAGGTGAAGATGTAGTTCCTCTCTCATAATAATTGCAAGTAGGAGCAGAAAGCACATGCATATTATATTCATCAAAATCATCATGTGTAGTAGCTAAACGCAACCCATCTATATAATCCTTAATAAGATCAAACTTCTCCGATATAGCGTAGTTGGGAGAATTCAAAAAGATAATAGGACTATCTTGTGTGGGTGCAATAGCAACAATTTCATGCTTAACATAAGGAACTATAGCAAGTTCATCTTCATAAGCATAATTCATATTGGCATCATGGCCACAAGCATAGCAAGCATCAAGTTCATCAAAAAGGGATATTTCAAATGAATCCAAGGGATCATAGCAATCATCATAGCATTCATCATGGCATTCATCCTTCGGTATGTGCGAAGGGTAATTAAACAATGTATGAGTTGAAGAGTTACTCTCATTAGAAGGTGGGCACGGGTAGCTAATCCGCTCTTCCTCCTTTTGTTCTTCGCTCTCCTCCTCATCTTTTTCATCTAACGAGCTCACAGTTTCAGCAATTTCTTCTTCCATAGATTCCTGCAAATTATTAGTCTCTTCCAAGGCAGCAGTCATCCTTTCAATAAATTCAATAATATCAGCATTGCAATCATAATTCTGATAGCAATATTTAAGTATGGATAAAAATTTCAGATTCGTAAGGAACATCATCATCATACTTTTCAAGCAAAGAAGCAATTTCATAAGCACCTTTAAACGCAACAAATTCTTCTATTCGTTCCACATCATAATAATCATAATTACCTTTAGCATATGATGCCAAGGTTTCATTAACATTAAATTTGCATTGAAAGGGAAGGTGTCGAGCTTCTATATTAGAGCAACAAGTAAAGTCACATCTCGAGCATGCATCCCAAACAAACCATTCTAGTATTCTAATTTGATCCCATAAGTGTTTCCCTTTTTGAGATAAGCGATAATCCCTAAAGTACTCACGTTGATCCAATGTGTATCCCATTATAAATTTCCTTGAGGATTTCTCAGGATTATCGAAGGAGTAATTAACGTGTTCCACATAACTAGCATCGAGGGTTTTAGGAGGTTCCCCATCTCCATGAGTAGCAAGTACCACTAATTTTTTTGGTGTTTCGTGCTCCATATCCATGACTAAAGATATAAAACAACTAATAACAGAAAATAAAAATTACTTAGTGATAAAGCAAACAAGCACACATGAGAATATTTACCCCACGCTATTGCTCCCTGGCACCGGCGCCAGAAAAAGGTCTTGATAACCCACAAGTGTAGGGGGTCGTTTGTAGCCTTTTTTGATAAGTAAGAGTGTTGAAGCCAATGAGGAGCTAAAGGTAGAACAAATATTCCCTCAAGTTCTATCGACCACCGATACAACTCTACGCACGCTAATGCTTGCTTTACCGAGAACAAGTATGAAACTACTTTGAAGGTGATAGGATAGTTTGCACGAATAAAACTAGAAGTACTTAGCGGGAAATAAAGCTACGAGTAAAAAGCAAGATAATGAAAGTTAGTTGTTTAGTAGAGAGCTTTTGTCAAACAAGAAGGTTATTTGTCCCTAGTCAATTTATAACTAGACCGGTAATCATTCTTGCAATTTTACATGAGGGAGAGGCATGAGCTAACATACTTTCTCTACTTGGATCATATGCACTTATGATTGGAACTCTAGCAAGCATCCGCAACAACTAAAGATCATCAAGGTAAAACCCAACCATAGAATTAAGTATCAAGTCCTCTTTACTCCCATATGCAACAACCCACCTACTCGGGTTTATGCTTCTGTCACTCAAGCAACCCACCATAGGCAAATCATTAACACATTGCAACACCCAACAGCAGGGATCCCTCACGTTTGCGCAAGACGGAGGGCACCGTAGGACAGCACCATAATAAAATATACAATCATACCAACCACGATCATCAATTAGCCCATAGGACAAAGCGGATCTACTCAAACATCATAAGATAGCCATATATCATTGGGAAATAGTATATGGAGTTGAGCACCATGATTAAGTAGAGATTACAGCGGGGAGAAGGGGAGTTACACCGCTGCATAGAGGGGGAGAGAGTTGGTGTTGACGGTAGCAAGATTGTTGATGTAGATCGCTATCACGATCCTTGCCCCGACGGTGTTCCGGCACCACCGGGAGAGAGGGGGAGAGAGCCCCCCTCCTTCTTCTACTTACTTGGACTCCTCCCTAGATGGGAGGAGAGTTCCCCCTCTGGTCCATGGCTGCCATGGCGGCGGAGGGGCATGAGCCCCTCCTAGATTGGATCTCCCTCTCTGTTCTTTTCTATTTTCCATTCCTGTTTTCTAGCCGAAAACCGTTTCATATATTCCCGGAGATCCGTAACTCCGATTGGGCTGAAATTTTGAGGGAATTATTATCCAAAAATTAGCTTCCTTGCGTCCAAAGGAGAGCTCCAACCGACATACGAGGAGAGCACCACCCACCAGGGCCCGCCTGGGCCCTGGTGGCTTGCCCTGGTGTATCGTGGGGGTTGTGGGCCTCCGTTTGCGTTGATTCCACTTCTCAAAATTCACAAATATTCCAAAAAAAATCTACATAAATTTTTATCGCCTTTGGACTTTGTTTGATATGGATATTCTGCGAAACAAAAAACATGCAACAAACAAGAACTGACACTGGGCACTGGATCAAAAGGTTAGTCCAATAAATCATATAAAATGTTGCCAAAAATATGTGAAAGTTGTATAATATTGGCATGAGACATTCAACTATTATAGATATGACAGAGACGTATTAGAAAGCATGCATCTATGGTTGAAACTCACTTAGGACAAGTTGCTAAGTCTCAAAAAGAATTGCTTGGTGAAATGAATAGCAATATGAATGATTTTGTTGCTAGAGTAGTAACTAGAGGAGGTAGAATGACCCAAGAACCACTTTATCACGAGGGTCACCCTAAGAGAATTGAACAAGATTCCCAGAGAATTAATACTGATGCACCTAGTCCTTCTAAGAGGAAAAAGAAAAAGAAAAATGATAGGACTTTGCATACCTCTCGTGAACCTGAGACACAGAAACCTCCTGATAATAATGATGTCTCTATTTCCGATGCTGAAACTCAATCTGGTAGTGAACATCAACCTAGTGATAATGACAATGATAATGATGATGTTCACGATGATACTCAACCTAATAATGATAAAGAACCAGATAATGATGTTGAAATAGAGCCTGCTCCTGATCTTGATAACCCACAACCTAAAAATAAACGTTATGATAAAAAAGACTTTGTGGCTAGGAAACATGGTAAAGAAAGAGAGCCATGGGTTCAGAAACCCATGCCATTTCCACCTAAGCCATCTAAGAAAAAGGATGATGAAGAATTTGAGCGCTTTGCTGATATGATTAGGCCAGTCTTTTTGCGTACCCGCTTAACTGATATTTTGAAGATGGCTCCTTATGCAAAGTATATGAAAGACATCATCAGCAATAAAAGAAAGATATCGGAAGCTGAAATCTCCACCATGCTTGCTAATTATTCTTTTAAGGATGGAGTACCTAAAAAACTTGGAGATCCTGGAATACCAACTATACCTTGCTCCATCAAAAGAAACTATGTTAAAACTGCTTTGTGTGATTTGGGAGCCGGTGTTAGTGTTATGCCTTTCTCCTTATATAAAAGACTTGATTTGAATAAACTCACACCTACTGAGATATCATTGCAAATGGCTGACAAATCAACAGCCATACCTATTGGTATTTGTGAGGATGTGCCCGTTGTTGTTGCAAATGTTACTATCTTAACGGACTTTGTTATTCTTGAGAAGCCCAAGGACGACAACATGTCGATTATCCTTGGTAGACCCTTTTTGAATACTGCAGGGGCTGTTATTGATTGCAATAAAAGCAAAGTCACTTTTCATATTAATGGTAATGAGCACACGGTGCACTTTCCGAAGAAACAATTCCAAGTGAATGGTATAAATGTTATTGAAGAATCTCCGACCATCACTATTGGAAATTTTCAACTACCTCTACCTACTGCCAAAAAGAAATATGATATACTTATTGTTGGGGATATGCACATCCCCATTGAGGTAACTTAGTGTTTTTATGAAAGTTCTTTCGGTTTCATGCTAATCGGAAGTGGTTGTTAATAAGACTTGATCAACCTTATTAATGAATCATTTTTGAGAGGTATGACATCGATGAATCTATTAAGCACAACTCTCTGTTCCCACATTTTATTTTGTGTTCTAGCTAGTTAAATAAAATAAAATGCCACGTTTATCCTGTTTTCTATTTTCTCCGTGCAATAAAAAATGACCCAAAAATAAAAATTCTCAGAATGCCCTGAAAATTTAACATGATTTTTTTCCGAATATTTATGAATTTCCAGTGCAAATAACACCTGAGGGGGGTGCACCTGGTGCCCACAAGACACCAGGGCGCGCCAGCACCCCCAGGCGCGCCCTGGTGGGTTGTGGCCCCCACGTGGGCCCCCTCACTTATCTCTTTATCCCACATTGTCACCTACCTCCAGCAAAAAATCACCACAGCCACCATTTTTGTGTTCTTGCTCTCAAACCCGCGGATTTCGATCTCTTTGCTCGAAGCTCCGTTTCTGAAACTGTTTGGAGGGATTGCTACTTGGTATGTGACTCCTCCATTGCTCCAATTAGTTTTTGTTTTTGTGGGTTATTTTTAGAGTAATTAGCTACTCTTGGTGTTATTGTAGATGAGCTTGCATGTTGAATTCTTAGAGTTCTAAGTATTTTGGATGCTCAATATGGCCTTTATGCATGCTTGGGAGTAGTTGCTAACAATCTTACAAAGTTTATTTGACAAATTTTTGTGGACTAGAATTTTTTCAGAAATTTTTATAGGAATAAAATACAAATCTTTAGGAAGTTTTCCTCCAAGAAAAATGCCAAGGGAGTCATTGGGGAATCATCGGACAGTGACCTTCATATTCCAAGAAAGGTGGAGGTGCGACCGTGTGAATGGCCGCATGATGCCTTCATGGAGGAGGCCGGGTTCCATCAAGAGTTCGCTCAGTTTGTCGCAAATGCCGGATTAACCGAGTTCCTCGCAGCTAAGTGTTACCAATATCACATCCTTACGAATTCCTTTGTGCAAAGCTTTAATTATCTAGGGAGAAACAATCCTCCTGAAGTGGAATTTAATCTTTATGTTGAAACTCACAGAATTTCGCTAACCGACTTTTGTAATATATGCTCGATTCCTTCTGATGGGGATTTAAGGGAACCTAGGCCATCTGAGTTTGAGGATTTTCTCCTCGCGTTAACCGTGGGTGAGGATAGATGCGTGTCGAGCGCCACTGCTACTAGTTTACAGTTTCCCTTAGTGCATTATTTCGCTTTGGTCATCACTAAGTGTTTAACCGCTAGGGAAAAGGTCGGCGCACTCAGTGCTCCTGACCTTGCTATTTTACGTCGTGCACTTTATGATGATCATACCTTTAGTATGGGAGCTATTGTTGCTCGACGCTTACATCTTAACAAAACCAAGGGAAAGATACATGGTGGTATTTATGCTACTCGTTTAGCGGACCACTTTAGAATCCCATTTCGCCCCCATGATTATCTTTTACCCCGAGAATACCTTGATCATAAGACACTGCAGGCTCACCAATTCCTTGGCGTAACTGAGTCTCCCCGTGATATTCATTATAACTTAGTATTTAGTCAGGAGACACGTGATGTTATTCCGTTGCCTACACCTGCTTTGTTTGATCCTATTGCCAGGAACGGATACAGGATTATGCCAGATGACATTGTAGCTTACCGGAATAACCTAGCAGCTGCGGAGGAGGAGCCCCAGGGGTTGGATGCTCAGGTGCCGCCTCCGCCTCACTACGACTTGGGACCGGATGGCTACTACGGATGGTGATTACCAAGCTAGGCCAAAAGCCTAAGCTTGGGGGAGTACGTATTTCCACCGACATTACATTCATGTTCACACATTTCATTCCAGTTGTCGGTGTTCATACTTTTCCATTGTAATATCCATGCTAGATTCTTTTTCTCGCTTTCTTCTTGCGTGTTTGAAAAACTATGAGAAAACCCAAAAAAACATTTCCTACTTCTTTTTAGTTTTCTTTCTAGCCAAGTTTAATTGTTGCATCAAAAGAAAACACAAAAAGATTTCTCGCTTCTTCTTTTGTTTGTTGGGAGCTATCCCGTGTAAATAGTTTTTCTCGTTTTTGTTTTTCTTCTTTAATTTGCCTTCTTTTCTTTTTGTTTCTCTGAAAAATATTTCAGTATGTTTCTCTGAAATTCTTTTCTTTTTGTTTTGAGTCGTACCTAGGAGAAGACCACGATGAAATTGTTGAGTGATTCTCATCTGCATTATCGTTTATTTAATGAAGAACCCACATTACCTTGTCTTCTCCTCTTAAATAAAATGTTAGCAGATTCCAGCTTAGTCCACGGCACTCTTGCAATATTATTTTCTTTTCATTCGGTCATGCAAGTGAAAGGCAATAATGACGACATTTGATGAATTGACTATGGCAGAGAAAAGCGGGTATGAACTCAACTTGTTTTTGTTTTTGTAAATATGTTTAACCCAGTATCCCTTGATTTAGCTCGTTATGATCAAACATGTTTGCAATGACCATTAGAGATTATAGTTGTTCATGCCATGCTTAAGTAGCTAGGAGTGGATAATGATTTATCTTGGGTGTCAACATGCATTAAAATGGTTGTGATGCGGTATGATGATATGGTATCCTCCTCTAAATGTTTCAAGTGGCTTGACTTGGCACATGCTCACGCATGTAGTTGAATCAAAACCAACATAGCCTTCATGATATTTATGTTCATGGTGTCCATATCCTACTCATGCTAGTATTCAATGCTGATTATATGTAATGCATGTTCATGACCGTCTTCGCTCTCTAGCTGGCCGCTTCTCAATCTATTTGCTAGCCTTCGCCTGTACTAAGCGGGAATACTGCTTGTGCATCAAAACCCTTAAACCAAGTTATGCCAGATGAGTCCACTATATCTACCTATATGCGGTATTACCCCGCCGTTCCCAAGTAAATTTGCATGTGTCACCTCTAAAATTTCAAATAAACATCTGTTTTGTGTGCCTGGACCGCTCATGGAGAGACAGGGGGCGGTCAGTATCTTCCATGCTAAGCGGGTTATTCTCATGACGAGTGTTTATTCACTTGTCCTTACACGAGAGGGGCGGTAATAGGGATTCCCAGTCCCGAAATCAAAAATCAAAAATAATTAAGAAAAACTCCCCCAGGAATGTTGTTGGTTTGGTACCCGTGGATGCGGCTCGCCGTGGAGTGTTATTGTTGGTGGAGGGGGAGTAAACCTTTACTTTTACCGCTTGGGAATCGCCGCTAATTTGTTTAGCATGGAAGATATTGATAACTCTTGGTCGTGACGTTGACAGGAAGGGTGTACCTCCCAAAATTATATCTATCTCTGTTTTAAACTTTGAGCTCTGGCACTGCTGCAAATCCATGCTTCCCTTTGCGACGGGACTATCTATTTACTTTTATGTTGAGTCAATACCTTCTCAAATAAGCGCTAGACCTGAGAGCACTATTGTCATCCTCATGCATTGTGTATAGTTGATGTTGGGTGCAGCATGACTAGATCTTTTCTACCATGAATTACAATGTTTAGTCGCTGCTTGAACTTTGGAGGTGCTCTGCATTTATGTTTTGCGGTCTTAGAAAGGGCTAGCGAGATACCACTATTGTCATATTGTATCGCGATTGTTTTGACAAAATGTTGGCGCTTGAGATGTATTATTATTGCTTGCTAGTTGCTTATGTTATTGAATCAAAACCAACATAGCCTTCATGATATTTATGTTCATGGTGTCCATATCCTACTCATGCTAGTATTCAATGCTGATTATATGTAATGCATGTTCATGACCGTCTTCGTTCTCTAGCTGGCCGCTTCTCAATCTATTTGCTAGCCTTCGCCTGTACTAAGCGGGAATACTGCTTGTGCATCAAAACCCTTAAACCAAGTTATGCCAGATGAGTCCACTATATCTACCTATGTGCGGTATTACCCTGCCGTTCCAAAGTAAATTTGCATGTGCCACCTAAAAAAATTCAAATGAACATCTATTTTGTGTGCCTGGACTGCTGATGGAGCGACGGGGGGCAGTCAGTATCTTCCATGCTAAGCGGGTTATTCTCATGATGAGTGTTTATTCACTTGTCCTTACACGAGAGGGGCGGTAATAGGGATTTCTAGTCCCGAAATCAAAAATCAAAAATAATTAAACAACCCCCCCCCCCAAGAATGTTGTTGGTTTGGACGCCACCCGTGGATGCGGCTCGCCGTGGAGTGTGATAGTTGGTGGACGGGGAGTAAACCTTTACTTTTACCGCTTGGGAATCGCCGCTAATTTGTTTAGCATGGAAGATATTGATAACTCTTGGTCGTGATGTTGACAGGAAGGGTGTACCTCCCAAAATTATATCTATCTCTGTTTTAAACCTTGAGCTCTGGCACCGCTGCAAATCCATGCTTCCCTCTGCGAAGGGACTATCTATTTACTTTTAAGTTGGGTCATCACCTTCTCAAATAAGCGCCAGACCTGGGAGCACTATTGTCATCCTCATGCATTGTGTATAGTTGATGTTGGGTGCAGCATGACTGGATCTTTTCTACCATGAATTACAATGTTTAGTCGCTGCTTGAACTTTGGAGGTGCTCTGCATTTATGTTTTGCGGTCTCAAAGGGCTAGCGAGATACCACTATTGTCATATTGTATCACGATTGTTTTGACAAAAAGTTGGCGCTTGAGATATCTTATTAATTCTCGCTAGTTGCTTATGTTACTGATATGAGTAAATATAATTCCTAAGAGTTATTGTTGACATGGTTAGTCATAATCTTTGCTGAAAACCTGGGTGCTGCTTAAGCATATATATGTAAACAAGAACAAAAGAGTTCATAAAAGTTTTTCTTTATCGCTTTCAGTTTATCAACTGAATTGCTTGAGGACAAGCAAAGGTTTAAGCTTGGGGGAGTTGATACGTCTCCAACGTATCTACTTTTCCTCACTCTTTTGCCCTTGTTTTGGACTCTAATTTGCATGATTTGAATGAAACTAACCCGGACTGACGCTGTTTTCAGCAGAACTACCGTGGTGTTGTTTTTGTGCAGAAATAAAAGTTCTCAGAATGGAATGAAACTTTCTGAAGATTTATTTTGGAAAATATAAAAAATACTGGAGCCAGAAACCACCGGAGAGGGGGCCCAGGGTGCGCAGCACCTATCAGGGCGCGCCAGCCCCCTCCCGGCGCGCCCTGGTGGGTGCTGGGCACCTCGTGGCCCCACTTGCCCTATCTCCGCCACTATAAATTCCTAAATTTGGAGAAAAAAATAGCAGAAAAAGAATTATCGCGTTTCACGAGACGGAGCCGCCGCCACCTCCTGTTCTTCATCGGGAGGCCAGATCTGGAGCCCGTTTGGGCTTCCGGAGAGGGGAATCTTCGGTCTTCGTCATCACCAACCATTCTCCATCGCCAATTCCATGATGCTCCCCACCGGGAGTGAGTAATTCCTTCGTAGGCTTGCTGGTCGGTGAGGATTTGGATGAGATTCATCTTGTAATCGAGTTAGTTTTGTTAGGGCTTGATCCCTAGTATCCATTATGTTCTGAGATTGATGTTGCTATGACTTTGCTATGCCTAATGCTTGTCACTAGGGCCCGAGTGCCATGATTTCATATCTGAACCGTTTATGTTATCATCTCTATATCCATGTTCTTGATCCGACCTTGCCTAGTCATATGCACCTATTACGTGTTATGATCCGTCAACCCCATAGTGACAATATTTGGGATACTTCGCGGTGATGACCGTAGTTTGAGGAGTTCATGTATTCACCATGTGTTAATGCTTTGTTCTGTTTCTCTATTAAAAGGAGGCCTTACTATCCCTTAGTTTCCTTATGGACCCCGCTGCAACGGGAGGGTAGGACAAAAGATGTCATGCAAGTTCTTTTCCATAAGCACGTACGACTATTTACGGAATACATGCCTACATTACATTGATGAACTGGAGCTAGTTCTGTATCGCCCTAGGTTATGACTGTTACATGATGAATATCATCCAACGAATTACCGATCCAGTGCCTACGACATTTCCACTTATTGTTCTTGCTAAGTTACTACTGCTGTTGCTGCTGTTCCAACTACTACAAAACTATTGCTACTACTGTTACCGCTACCGTTGCTATTGCTACTGCTATCAAAACTATCATATTACTGTGCTACTGATCACTCTGCTGCAGATATTTAATCTCCAGGTGTGGTTTAATTGACAACTCAACTGCTAATACTCTCAAGTACTCTTTGGCTCCCCTTGTGTCGAATCTATAAATTTGGGTTAAATACTCTACCCTCGAATACTGTTGTGATCCCCTATAGTTGTGGGTTGTCAAGACCTTTTTTCTGGCGCCGTTGCCGGGGAGCATAGCAATATTTGTTGAGTCACTTGGGATTTATATCAATTTATCACTATGAAGAATCTAAAGGATCCAAGATTTTTCCCTCTACTACGAGGGGAGGTAAGGAACTGCCATCTAGCTCTGCACTTGATTCACCTTCTGTTATGAGTAAGCTTGCAACACCACCACATGCTAGTAATCCTGATATGTCGCAAGTTATTGATGCTGCTGCCTCTGCTATGAATGATGCTTATGATGATGCTAGTACCATGCTAGATGATAATGTGCCACTATGAGAATTTCTTGATGAACAAATTGCTAGAGCTAAAGAAAATGAAATTACTGAAACTGGTGAGATTGCTGAAACTGATGAAGCTTATGAAACTGATTATGATTATGAAACTCCTATTAGTCCCAGCTCTCCTAAGTTTGAAATGCCTAAGATACCTGAAGGTTATGTTATGGACAAGGAAATATCTAGAGAAATTCCTTCTTGCAAGGATAGAGATGATCTTAAGAAACTGCTATGCAAGTATAAGGAAAAAACTTTGAATGCTAGAATGAAATGTGATCCTAAGTTTGCTACTTCACCTATCTGTGTTACCGATAAGGATTATGAGTTCTCTGTCGACCCAGAGTTAATTACTTTGGTTGAATCTGATCCTTTCCATGGCTATGAAACTGAAACTGTAGTGGCACACCTTACTAAGCTGAATGATATAGCCACCCTCTTTACTCATGATGAGAAGATTCGCTACTATTATATCCTTAAGTTGTTTCCGTTCTCATTAAAGGGTGATGCTAAGACATGGTACAATACTCTTGCTCCTGGTTGTGTGCGCAGTCCCCAGGATATGATTTACTACTTCTCTGAAAAATATTTTCCTGCTCATAAGAAACAAGCTGCCTTACAGGAAATATTTAACTTTGTGCAAATTGAAGAAGAGAGTCTCCCACAAGCTTGGAGGAGGCTTCTCCAGTTGCTTAATGCTTTGCCTGATCATCCTCTCAAGAAAAATGAAATACTTGATATCTTTTATAATGGACTAACCGATGCTTCTAGGGACTTCCTAGATAGTTGTGCTGGTTGTGTTTTCAGGGAACGAACTGTTGAACATGCTGAGGAATTATTGAATAATATATTGAAGAATTATGATGATTGGACTCTTCCTGAACCGCCACCTAAACCCACTCCGAAGAAGAGGGGTATCTTATTTCTCAGTCCTGAAGATATGCAAGAGGCAAAGAAATCTATGAAGGAAAAAGGTATTAAAGCTGAGGATGTTAAAAATTTGCCACCTATTGAAGAAATACATGGCCTTGACACACCACCACCTCCACAGGTCGTTGAGGTAAATTCTTTATTAAAGTTCAATGAAAGTGACATCCCTCACAATAAACCTCTTAGTCAATGCTTATATGAGTTTGACAACTATATTATGAAGCAAGATCATTTCAATGCTCATGTTCTAAAACAACTGAACTACAATTGTGATATGATTGCTCGCTTGAGTGACTTGCTATTTAGAATCAGTAATGATGTTAGAGGTGTAGGAAAGCATGCCTCTATGGTTCAAACCCAATTAGAACAAGTTGCTAAGTCTCAAAAAGATTTGCTTGATGAAATGAATAGTAATATGCATGACTTTGCTGCTAGAGTAGTAACTAGAGGAGGTAGAATGACCCAAGAACCACTCTATCCTGAGGGTCATCCTAAAAGAATTGAACAAGACTCCCAGAGAATTAATCCTGATGCACCTAGTCCTTCTAAGAAGAAGAAGAAAAAGAAAAATGATAGGACTTTGCATACCTCTAGTGAACCTGAGACACAAAAACCTCCTGATAATAATGATGTCTCTATTTCTGATGCTGAAACTCAATCTGGTTGTGAACATCAACCTAGTGATAATGAAAATGATAATGATGATGTTCACAATGATGCTCAACCTAGTAATGATGTAGAACCAGATAATGATGTTGAAATAGAGCCTGCTCCTGATCTTGATAACCCACAACCTAAAAATAAACGGTATGATAAGAAAGACTTTGTGGCTAGGAAACATGGTAAAGAAAGAGAGCCATGGGTTCAGAAACCCATGCCATTTCCACCTAAGCCATCTAAGAAAAAGGATGATGAAGAATTTGAGCGCTTTGCTGAAATGATTAGGCCAGTCTTTCTGCGTACCCGTTTGACTGATATTTTGAAGATGGCCCCTTATGCAAAGTATATGAAAGACATCATCACTAATAAAAGAAAAATACCTGAAGCTGAAATCTCCACCATGCTTGCTAATTATTCTTTTAAGGATGGAGTACCTAAAAAACTTGGAGATCCCGGAATACCAACTATACCTTGCTCCATCAAAAGAAACTATGTTAAAACTGCTTTGTGTGATTTGGGGGCCGGTGTTAGTGTTATGCCTTTCTCCTTATATAAAAGACTTGATTTGAATAAAATCACACCTACTGAGATATCATTGCAAATGGCTGACAAATCAACAGCTAAACCTATTGGTATTTGTGAGGATGTGCCCGTTGTTGTTGCAAATGTTACTATCTTAACGGACTTTGTTATTCTTGAGATGCCCGAGGACGACAACATGTCGATTATCCTTGGTAGAACCTTTTTGAATACTGTAGGGGCTGTTATTGATTGCAATAAAAGCAAAGTCACTTTTCATATTAATGGTAATGAGCACACGGTGCATTTTCCGAAGAAACAATTTCAAGTGAATGGTATAAATGTTATTGAAGAATCTCCGACCATCACTATTGGAAGTTTTCAATTACCTCTACCTGCTGCCAAAAAGAAATATGACATACTTATTGTAGGGGACATGCACATCCCCATCGAGGTAACTTAGTGTTTTACAAAAGTTCTTCGGTTTCATGCTAATCGGAAGTGGTTGTTAATAAGACTTGATCAACCTTATTAACGAATCATTTTTGAGAGGTATGACGTCGATGAATCTAGTAAGCACAACTCTCTGCTCCCACCTTTTATTTTCTGTTTTAGTTAGTCAAATAAAATAAAATGCCATGTTTACCTTGTTTTTTGTTTTCTCCGTGCAATAAAAAATGACCCAAAAATAAAAATTCTCAGAATGCCCTGAAAATTTAACACGAATTTTTTCTGAATATTTCTGAATATTTGGTGCAAATAACACCTGAGGGGAGTGCACAGGGTGCGCAGCACCCACCAGGGTGCGCCAGCACCCACCAGGCGCGCCCTGGTGGGTGGTGGCCCTCACGTAGGCCCCCTCACTTATCTCTTTAGCCCACGTTGTCACCTACCTCCAGCAAAAAATCACCACCGCCACCATTTTCGTGTTCTTGCTCCCAAACCCGCGGATTTCGATCTCTTTGCTCGAAGCTCCGTTTCCGAAACTGTTTGGAAGGATTGCTACTTGGTATGTGAGTCCTACATTGCTCCAATTAGTTTTTGTTTTAGTGGGCTATTTTTAGAGTAATTAGCTACTCTTGGTGCTGCTGTAGATGAGCTTGCATGTTGAATTCTTAGAGTTCTAAGTAGTTCGAATGCTAAATATGGCCTCTATGCATGCTTGAGAGTAGTTGCTAACAATCGTACAAAGTTTTGTTGACAAATTTTTTTGTGGACTAAATTTTTTCAGAATTTTTATAGGAATAAAAATGCAATTCTTTAGGAGTTCTTCGAGGAGGAGATCCTCGGGAGCCTCGTCAAGTGGAAGCTCAGTTCGACAGTCTTATGTTGAACCAAGTGAAAGCTCGATGCGAGATGCCACTACAAAATCATGCTTGTGGCCCTGCGAGGAGTTCATGGAAGGTGCAGGTATTAAGGAGGAATTTTATCAATTTATCCACATCACAGGGCTTGCTTCCTTCATCGCAGATAAGTGCCCTCAACTCCTCGAACTCACGAAAACCTTCACAAAGAAATTTAAATATTTTCCTCATGAGTCTAGAGTCTCATTCAACCTGTACGATCATTCCTTTACCATGCCATTAGAAATGTTTAGCGATGCATGCAAACTTCCATATGAGGGTTCCTTCGATGAACCCACAAAATCTGAGTACGCGTCATTTTTAGTTAATCTTTGCTTTGGCGAAGACAGATGGGTCACACAAGGGAGAATTAACAGCATCCATTTTCCATCACTCCAATATTTTGCGCTCTTTAACGGTAAATGTATTGTAGGCAAACAAGACTGTAGCACCTTATGTGCTCATGATTTGAGCCTCTTACAAACTGCCATAACTGGGATTAAGGATTATAATCTTGGTGCAATTGTTGCACGGAGGTTGCAGCTTAATGCCGCTAATGGTAATTTTTATGGAGGAATTTATGCCTCCCGTGTAGCTGAGAGATTAAATGTTTCACCTTGGCCTAATGACCCCATCCTACCCACTCAGTATTTAGACTTTGATGCTATGAAGCGTCATAAGTTCCTTACGGGTACGACCACAAACTACACCTATAACTTGAGATTTAATAAAAAACCTATTGTGCCTGTTGTTTTGCCTGCTCCTGCTCTCTTTGATTTTCACACTAGGGGAAGATATTATGTTCTTGAGAGCGAAGCTTATGAGTACAACGCGGCGGTTGAAGCTGCCAGGAGGGCCGCGGAGTCTGCTCCGAGGTTCTCGATGAGCCATCGCCCAGATTATTATTCATACAGATGGTGATCACCAAGCTAGGCCAAAAGCCTAAGCTTGGGGGAGTACGTATTTCCACCGACATTACATTCATGCTCGCATATTTTATTCCAGTTGTCGGTGTTCATACTTTTTTATTGTAATATCCATGTTAGATTTGTTTTCTCGCTTTCTTCTTGTGTGTTTGAAAAACTTTGAGAAAACCCAAAAACATTTCCTACTTCTTTTTAGTTTTTCTTTCTAGCTTAGTTTAATGGTTGCATTAAAAATAAAACCCAAAAAGATTTCTCGCTTCTTCTTTTGTTTGTTGGGAGCTATCCCATGTAAATAGTTTTCTCGTTTTTGTTTTTCCTCTTGAATTTGCTTCCTTCAAGAAAAACCAAAAACTCCAAAAATATTTCAGTATGCTTCTCTGAAATTCTTTTCTTTTTACTTGAGTCGTACCGAGGAGAAGACCACGATGAAATTGTTGAGTGGTTCTCATCTACATTATCGTCCACCTAACAAAGAACCCATATTATCTTGCCTTCTCCTCTTGAATATAATGTTTGCAGATTCCAGCTTAGTCCACGACATTCTTGCACTATTACTATTCTCTTATCATTCGGTCGTGCAAGTGAAAGGCAATAATGACGACATTTGATGAATTGACTGTAGCAGAGAAAAGCGCGTATGAACTCAACTTGTTTTTATTTTTGTAAATATGTTTAACCTAGTATCCCTTGATTCAGCTCATTATGATCAAACATGTTTGCAATGACCATTAGAGATTATAGTTGTTCATGCCATGCTTAAGTAGCTAGGAGTGGATAATGATTTATCTTGGGTGTCAACATGCATTAAAATGGTTGTGATGCGGTCTGATGATATGGTATCCTCCTCTGAATGTTTCAAGTGGCTTGACTTGGCACATGTTCACGCATGGAGTTGAATCAAAACCAACATAGCCTTCGTGATATTTATGTTCATGGTGTCCATATCCTACTCATGCTAGTATTCAATGTTGATTATATGTAATGCATGTTCATGACCGTCTTCGCTCTCTAGCTGGCCGCTTCTCAATCTAACTGCTAGCCTTCGCCTATACTAAGCGGGAATACTGCTTGTGCATCAAAACCCTTAAACCAAGTTATGCCAGATGAGTCCACTATATCTACCTATATGCGGTATTACCCCGCCGTTCCCAAGTAAATTTGCATGTGTCACCTCTAAAATTTCAAATAAACATCTGTTTTGTGTGCCTGGACCGCTCATGGAGAGACAGGGGGCGGTCAGTATCTTCCATGCTAAGCGGGTTATTCTCATGACGAGTGTTTATTCACTTGTCCTTACACGAGAGGGGCGGTAATAGGGATTCCCAGTCCCGAAATCAAAAATCAAAAATAATTAAGAAAAACTCCCCCAGGAATGTTGTTGGTTTGGTACCCGTGGATGCGGCTCGCCGTGGAGTGTTATTGTTGGTGGAGGGGGAGTAAACCTTTACTTTTACCGCTTGGGAATCGCCGCTAATTTGTTTAGCATGGAAGATATTGATAACTCTTGGTCGTGACGTTGACAGGAAGGGTGTACCTCCCAAAATTATATCTATCTCTGTTTTAAACTTTGAGCTCTGGCACTGCTGCAAATCCATGCTTCCCTTTGCGACGGGACTATCTATTTACTTTTATGTTGAGTCAATACCTTCTCAAATAAGCGCTAGACCTGAGAGCACTATTGTCATCCTCATGCATTGTGTATAGTTGATGTTGGGTGCAGCATGACTAGATCTTTTCTACCATGAATTACAATGTTTAGTCGCTGCTTGAACTTTGGAGGTGCTCTGCATTTATGTTTTGCGGTCTTAGAAAGGGCTAGCGAGATACCACTATTGTCATATTGTATCGCGATTGTTTTGACAAAATGTTGGCGCTTGAGATGTATTATTATTGCTTGCTAGTTGCTTATGTTATTGATATGAGTAAATATAATTCCTAAGAGTTATTGTTGACATGGTTAGTCATAATCTTTGCTGAAAACATGGGTGCTACATAAGCATATATATGTAAACAAGAACAAAAGAGTTCATAAAAGTTTTTCTTTATCACTTTCAGTTTATCAACTGA
The DNA here is from genome assembly GCA_039707655.1 of Elymus sibiricus. Classification (NCBI taxonomy): domain Eukaryota; kingdom Viridiplantae; phylum Streptophyta; class Magnoliopsida; order Poales; family Poaceae; genus Elymus; species Elymus sibiricus. The sequence continues at coordinate 86,847,892 of CM077663.1, forward strand.
ATTGCTTGAGGACAAGCAAAGGTTTAAGCTTGGGGGAGTTGATACGTCTCCAACGTATCTACTTTTCCTCACTCTTTTGCCCTTGTTTTAGACTATAATTTGCATGATTTGAATGAAACTAACCCGGACTGACGCTGTTTTCAGCATAATTGCCATGGTGTTGTTTTTTGTGCAGAAATAAAAGTTCTCTGAATGGAACGAAACTTTCTGGAGATTTATCTTGGAAAATATCAAAAATACTGGAGCCAGAAACCACCGGAGAGGGGGGCCAGGGTGCGCAACACCTATCAGGGCACGCCAGCCCCCTCCCGGCGCGCCCTGGTGGGTGCTGGGCACCTCGTGGCCCCACTTGCCCTATCTCCGCTACTATAAATTCCTAAATTTGGAGAAAAAAATAGCAGAAAAAGAATTATCGCGTTTCACGAGACGAAGCCGCCGCCACCTCCTGTTCTTCATCGGGAGGCCAGATCTGGAGCCCGTTTGGGGCTCCGGAGAGGGGAATATTCGGTCTTCATCATCACCAACCTTTCTCCATCGCCAATTCCATGATGCTCCCCACCGGGAGTGAGTAATTCCTTCGTAGGATTGCTGGTCGGTGAGGAGTTGGATGAGATTCATCATGTAATCGAGTTAGTTTTGTTAGGGCTTGATCCCTAGTATCCATTATGTTCTGAGATTGATGTTGCTATGACTTTGCTATGCCTAATGCTTGTCACTAGGGCCCGAGTGTCGTGATTTCAGATATGAACCGTTTATGTTATCATCTCTATATCCATGTTCTTGATCCGATCTTGCCTAGTCATATGCACCCATTACGTGTTATGATCTGTCAACCCCATAGTGACAATATTTGGGATACTTCGCGGTGATGACCGTAGTTTGAGGAGTTTATGTATTCACCATATGTTAATACTTTGTTCCGTTTCTCTATTAAAAGGAGGCCTTAATATCCCTTAGTTTCCTTATGGACCCCGCTGCCACGGGAGGGTAGGACAAAAGATGTCATGCAAGTTCTTTTCCATAAGCACGTATGACTATTTACGGAATACATGCCTACATTACATTGATGAACTGGAGATAGTTCTGTATCGCCCTAGGTTATGACTGTTACATGATGAATATCATCCAACGAGTTACCGATCCAGTGCCTACGACCTTTCCACTTATTGTTCTTGCTAAGTTACTACTGCTGTTGCTGCTGTTCCAACTGCTACAAAACTATTGCTACTATTGTTACCGCTACCGTTGCTATTGCTACTGCTATCAAAACTATCATATTACTATGCTACTGATCACTCTACTGCAGATATTTAATCTCCGGGTGTGGTTCAATTGACAACCCAACTGCTAATACTTTCAAGTATTCTTTGGCTCCCCTTGTGTCGAATCTATAAATTTGGGTTGAATACTCTACCCTCGAAAATTGTTGTGATCCCCTATACTTGTGGGTTATCAATGTGGCGGGGTAGACAACTCCTCGAGCATGTCCGCACCTCCCTGCGACACCGTTGTTGCCTCCCTCTCTCGCTGCCGGCGTCGCCAGCGACGTCGCATCTTCCGGGCAACGTTCTCCGCCTTGCCGGATGCAGTAGAGGAAGGGATGTCGACGGATGAGGCGGACTGCTTCTCGGTCATGGCGGTCGTGGGCAGGCTGGAAGACATCTACGGCGGTGGATCAGGACCGATGGTGAGGATGGGGAGCAAGTGTGGCGGACGGTGAGGGCTCGGGTGCGGGAAAGGTTGGAGGGCGGCGTGGCCGACACACATACCAACACACAAAAAGGGGTGGGACGGGAGTTCAACCACGCCATCTCGGCCGTGGTCATGCCGGCCCACTTGCCAGCATACAAAAAAGGGGTCGACTTGGGGGAATTCTTGATCGAAGGCGTCAGCCGTGCCGGCCATGAAGGGGGCTCGGCCGTCCTGACTTTGTGTCTCGTCGGGATCGATGCCTGTGGCGCCACCCACACCACCTTCGAAGATGATGTTCTCCTTAATGAAACAGTTGCAATTGTCGTCTTCCTCCGTGGTCGGCGTTCTGTCGAACAGGTTGCGGGCGTCGGGACGCATGTCGGCTGGGATCTCCCGCGGGCGTTTCCGGCCTCCGGTCGACGATCCACCGGCCACATGGGTGGCGTTGAGGTCGATGCAGATGGGCGTGGGCGTGGCCGGCACAACCACGCTCACCTCTGGCGAGCAGTCCCCGGAGAAACGGGAGGCCTGTGGGTTGGGATGATGGAAGCCGGGCATCGGCAGCGCGGTGGACGTGCACGGAGACTTCGGCAGTGGCACACGAGGAAAGGCCGGCGAGCCCGTGTTGGCCACGGTCACGACGGCGACGACGAGCCCGTGCTGGCCTGGGTTTAACCCTAGGTAGAGTAGGGCCTCCCGCGTTGCCGCAGCGACGAAGGCCTTGTTCTCCTGTTGCTGCGTGGCGACGGACAGCGCGGCGGAGGATGCGGCCTCGAGCTTGTTGGCCTGCACGTGCCTTCGGCCCTTCCTCTTTGCCGACTGCACGGCCCGCTGCTCGAGCGCAACGACTTCTTCTTCAACTGCGCCGCCGTCTTGAGGACGGCGCGAGGCCTGCCTTTGGCGGATGTGAGGCCTGAGGAGGCAAGGCCGGCGGCGGCGTCGAGGGTCGGCTCGTTGTCCATGGCGAGCGGGGGCGGGAGCGTGAGCGGGAGATGTTTTGGGAAAGTGGGCGAAATGGCGATGGATGTGGCGCCAATAGTTGGGCCAGGGAGAGGAGTAGGCGGGCGTGTCGCGCGGGTCCGCTTCGTGTCCGTGCCGACGCAAATGAGGCTTTGATTTGGGCTTCAAATGGGCCACCCGGCAGACAAAAAGCAGATGTGCATCCGTTTAGGTCGGCACGTTGGGCCTACTTTTCTGTCCGCGCCGACCCAAACGGACACGCGCGGATGAAATAGATCGGCGGGTTGGAGTTGCTCTAATGTGGACTGCGTAGTGCATGGCAGGCTAAATCTTGATAAAATAGTTAGCATTTACTCCCTCCGTCCGGTAAAGAGTGAACATTTGGCTTTAAAATTTGTCCACAAAAGAGTGTACTTCTATCCTCCCAATGCACTTTAAAGAAGGAAAAAATGTTTCTCTCTCATCACACGATAATCAAGACCAATAGCATTCTACACATAGTCTTATTAATTTCTACATGCACTTAGCTCATTGGGGGTTGGGTAATTAAAGAGGAGAGAGATGGTGGCTTGCACCTTTCCAATGCATTTTTGACTCCACTCCATAATTTGTCCTAAAATTTCTAGATGTTCACTATTCACCGGACGGAGGGAGTACGCGACAATGCTAATATAATAATTCGGTTGGGACATGTGTTTTAAAAGATTGCATAAATACGTGATAACAATGGCCTAAGACCAATTTAAGATCTCTTTACTGTATAATTATTAGAATAATTTTTGCTTTTAACTTTCTATTTGGATGGAACAATCATATACCTTGCATCTGCAGTCGGTTCGCTTCAAGCTCTTTTTTAAATTTGTTAAAGGCATATCTTAAGCATTCAGAGAGTGTTAGAATTCCCAGTTCCATAATTCTTATTTTGTGGCACTCAATCAAATGTGTTTAGCTTATTGAGTTGATGTGTTCCTTGTTTCAGGTCCAAACTGTGTGCCCATTGGGTTGTGTTTGTGATCAGCCACCAAACTGGAAACGGAGGAACTCACGCTGAATTGCCTCTGAGAAGTAGAAGTCTGTAAATTGAGAGGAACTGAACATGAAGCTGCGCTCCTGAGAAGGTTATTTGTTTGGCTCGGTTGCTGAAAGCAAGGCCAACGAGTTCTGCCAGATGCTACAAAGCTTTTCTAAGCTAGAAATATGTTTGAGGTGGCAACGCTTTGTGTGATCTACTCGTAGCAAAGTTAACCATGGACCGAACTTGTCTGAAACTTCAGGTGCACCGCATGGCCTCCGAGAACGCTTTGCAAGCTAGTAGCTGATGCTGGTGCTGGTGCTGGTGCCTGGTGGTCATTTTGTAGTTCTCATCTCGGTATAACTTGCACTACTTGTGAACTTCAGTGTGCAAGTTACAGGATATTTCCTTCAGAGATGTTGCAGGACGTATAAGTTGTTGCACCGTTTGCATGTAGATGTTGTCTGAACTTCCAGTTCTTGTCACCGTTTGCATGTGGATGTTGTACACAACCCAGTGGGTGAATTTTAGATATAAGCAGGATGAGTGTGGGTGAAGTTCAGATATTACTAGGAGAAGTACTGCGTCCGCATGGCGACGCATTTGCTTATTTTTAAGGTGTATAATCAAGCCTTCAGCGAGGTTTCTATCTCCGCCGCGAACCGCCCCATGGCCGTCCTCGGCAGCGTGATCGGCACGGCCACGGCGTCCTCCCCGTCACCGTCCTTGACGACCACGAAGAACGTCCCATGGAGATACACCCGAGACGGCCCGCCATACACCGGCTCGCCCCACCCGAAGTCCACGCGGTGGAACCCGACGTGCCGGAGGTCGGAGAGGAGGAACATGTTCGGCGAGTCGAACGGCGGCGGCCCGTGCAGCTCCAGCATGTCGGCCGCGGACCGCACGTGCGCGGCGGTCGCCTTAGCCTTCTGTATCATCTCCACCACGTCGCCCAGCGAGCTCCCGCCCATGTCGTCGGCGGGCGCCGCCGCTCTGAGCGGCACGCACGCGTTGCCGTAGTATCCCGTGGGGAGCCGCAGGGCGGCGTTCCGCCTGAAGCTCGCGATGATGCCGAGCCGCGCGACCTCGCCCGGCGGGAGCGCGAGCGCCACCGTGCGGGCGCGCCAGAGGAGCGCCGCGAGGACCTCGAACGTCGTCGCGGCTGGCGCACCTGGGAGGCGTTTCTTCAGCGACGCGATGTCGGTGAGCCGGAAGACGAACGAACGCATGACGGTGTCGTCGCTTCCGTGGGCCGGGAGCGGCGGCGGCAGCGGCGGCGCGACGTCGTGCTTGGTGTGCGGCGCGTCGAGGAGGCCGCGGGCGAGGTCGGCGACGGCGGACATGAACAGGTAGACTCCCGCGGCGTCGCACATGGCGTGGTTGATGCGCATGCCGAAGACGAAGCCGCCGCAGAGGAGCCGCGTGATCTGGATCACCACCAACGGCCAGGTGAGCACGCCACCGCTAGAGTAATCCACGTCGAGGAGGAGCTCGTCCATGCACGGGAACGGCGGCGTCAGCCCCTGGCCACCACCGGCTGCCTCCTCGAGCTCCGCCAGCCGCACGTCCGCGTCGGCCTCCGCGAACAGCACGCCCTCGCCGGTGCAGTCCACGACCAGCTTGCCACCTTCCACCTCCCTGAAGCGCCCGGCGAGGGGGTAGTAGTGCACCAGCGCCTCCGACAGCGCTCGGCCGATGACGTCCACCGGGTCGTCGTCGCCGCGCGCCGGCCCGCCGCGGTAGACGAAGACGCCGGGCATGAGGACCCGTAGAGACTCCTTGCTGTCGATGTCGGACAGGCGCTTTGTTTCCTGGGGTGTAGGTGACGCCGGAACGACGAGGACTGCTTCTCGCCGGCGCACGGCGAAGGTGAGCGTCATTGCAACGAGGGTGCGCGCGCACCTGGCTCTGTTTTGTAGGTGAGGTGCTTCCTGTGTTTTTGAGGTGATCCCCTTGGTGCTGATTCTTATAGAGGATCACTCGTCGTCACTATTTCGATTCAATTAGAAAATGCAGGCACGCGCACAAATGTTTCTGTAATAAGTGCACGCAGCACGCAAAATGTTTCTGCACTACGCATTTGCTTTTGTGGTGGGTGGGGTGGGGTGCGGGTGGGGTGGTAACCCTGATTTCTCTTTTATGGAAAGGCGAGTGATAGGCGTCGGTGCGCCGGCCGAAATTTCGGCCGGTCGCACCGTGGACGTACGATTGACCCAATAACACCCGTCGGATCAGTCCTTTCTCCCGCACAAGTCAACTCGTCTCCTTCCTCAGCCCGTATGAGTCGCCCTCGACGGAAAAAAGGTAGTTTCCCCACGAGTGGTTGCCTCCTGCCGGCGACCGCCCCTCACCGCTCGTCCTCGCTGGCCACTGCCCTCTCGCCCGTGCTCCCAGCACCCCCGTCGCCCTCCGCCCCAGATCGGTCCGTGCATTTCCGTCGGGATCCATGAGTTACACACAGAGAGAGAGAGATTCCCCGATGTTCCTGTTCCAGCTTGCGCGAGCCGGAGACGAGTGCGCCGAACTCCGACGAGAAATCCGGTCGGCTGCATGCAGCACCCGTGTAGCCTGCCATGCTTTTTGCTCGAAGCCCCTTGCCCCCCCCCCCCCCCTTCTCTGAAGGTTGCAACACTGGCGTCGGTGCATTTCCAGCTTCTGCTGTCATGGTTGAGGCACTTCCAGCACGCCATAGTAGCAAAGCCACGTGCTTGTTCCAGTAAAAGTCGCCGTTCGCCGTCATGGCTCGCCGCGAGCTATGCAACATTTCCGGCACGCCATAGTAGCACGGCCGCGCGCAGGTTCTAGCTTTTCCGTGCACGGCTCCAGCATCCCTCCCATGCGCCATCGTTAGTTCGCCGCGAGCAATTGCAGCATTTCCGGCATGCCGTAGTAGCACGGCCTAAGGGTTGTAGCATTTATCGTCCATTGTTGTAGCATCTTGTCAAAGGGTTGTAGCATCTGGTTGCATCCTCCATCCTTCCATGGTTGTAGCATTTTGTCGCCGCCGGCCGTCGTCATGGTTGTAACATATGTTGTCCTGGATGTAACATCTGTCAAAAGGGTTGTAGCTCCCAACTGCGCCGGTTGCAAATCAACAATGGTTGCAGCAAAAATCGTCTTGCCGTCGTGACGGGTTGCAGCTCCGCCGTAAATGGATGTAGCAAAAAACATCGCCGAACGTAGCAACAAACCATGATGGTTGCAACAATGCCGCCGTCGCGGGGTCACAACTCAGCCATGGATGAATGTAGCAAAAATCCTCGCGGCTGTAGCAAAATCTGACAGTTGAAGCTTTTCAACATGGGGTTGAAGCTTTTCACATAAACGGTTGTAGCTTTTTTCATTGGACAATCGCCTGTTGTAGAAAAAAAAAGGTGGTAGTAGCAAATCGGGTTGTAGCAAAAATGTCCACTGGTGGTAGCTTTCTCTATTGCCGGTTGTAGCAAAAATAATAGCACCATCGTCACCGCCACAAACTTCTGGTGGTAGCAATTTGCCACAGTGGCTGTAGCAATCCGGCGCAGCGGTCGTAGCACTCCTCGTTCGCTCTTGGTCACATCGTTGAGCGGCGGCGTCGGCGTCGTCTCCACTGGCGTCTAGTTGCCCGAGAGATGTCTCCACCCTGGTTCGAGCTCGTTGTTTGCAGCTTCGCCGACACCTGCCACAGCTCCGGCCATGGCTGAAACGAGCGAACAAAAACGATGAACATGGCCGCGTGTTTGGGGAGGGGCTTCATGCAGCAGAATCTGGGCGGCAGCGCCGGCGACGGCGAGCTCACATGTGCTGGTGCAGGCGCGAGGGGAGGTCACCCATGGCCATGACTCCCGATTGGAGCGGAGAAGTGCAACACAACGAGAAAAGAAAAGGAAGGAAGTGAGGAAGAAGCGGACCTGCAAAGCGGATAAGACTTGCAAAGACGCACGATTTGACCAGATCCAGTAGACAACGTGCGACCGGCCCAACACTCGGCCGGCGCACCGTATATAAACGTTTCCCTTATGGAAATCAGAGGAAGGCCTCTTTTGCATAAAAAAGGCAACGGATTACTGGAGAAGCATGTGGGCAGTGCAGGTAGTGCATGTATTCATGGGGAGTGGAGTATAGACCTCTCTATGGCTCAATGATTGTAAAAAAATGGTTTTGCTATTTCTCATGTGCCTGCTTTTTTCATGAAAGCACGACAAAAACATGGGGCCGAACTGGATCAGCATACCCTCCACCCAAACTGCCAAGAACGACAAGTGGACAGCAGGAACCAACCGGACCCGAGGGAGGCGTCGTCCAAGAGTCACCGACGACGGAGTACATTGCGCCCCAAAGGCTCATGTGCACGATAACATAGTTCACCGGAAGGAGACGATGAACCGAGCAATGAAGGCACGCCACAAGACCAACCCCGAGTGGATTGAAGAGACCGGAGCTCATTGAAATCACCGACACATGCCATGGAAGGGGATTGGGGTTCCACGGAGACGCTTCCAAGTAAGTGTGTGATGCCCATGGGCGCCACCATCGCTGGCACTGTGAAGGACAGTGCAATGGTTTTCACCTCAACCCAAAACCATCTTCGACAACAAACCACGACGAGGTTCCATCATGACGCCTCCGAGGAGGAAAATCGCGCCCTTGGGCGACACCGTCGCCGAGCGTTCACCTGGAACCCGAATACCACCACCAAGAAGTCCCACATCCACACCCCAACACACAAATCTGAAGGAAGGAGACCCATGTGGGATGAGATGAGAGGAACCCTGCACTTAGGGATGAGCACACACAACAGCGGCTCTGGGATGCTGAGAGCGGGGCGTCAGACTTGGAGGACGGCGAGCATCTGTGCGCGCTTGTTAGCGCGGGAAGAGGCCGGTAGCGCACTGATGGCAGCAGATGCGGCGGCAACATTCGACTCAGACAAGCAGTGGATCTGGCCGGGAAGGGGCAACAGACTGTGGATGGGCGGGGATGGGGAAGCGGCGCGACAGGGAGAACCTTGCCAATGTTGAACGCATGCAGCCGCAGACAACGATGCCGACAAGGGGATGGGGGATGGAGGACTGTCAGATGGCACGCCGGCCAAGGCGCCCATGCCACAGATGCTTGCGCCCTGCCACCACCTTCATGGGCACCTGCGCTTCGCAGGAAAGGGCGTCAGGCGCCATAGTCACACATCACACGGATCCCAAGCTCACAGACCGCTGAGCCCGAGCACCGCCCAATGCCGACGGATCTCCAGGACATGACATGCCACAATCTGCTTCAACACACTACTCCGTCGGGGGATAGCGCCCCGCCACCGCCTTCCTTGGGGCCTGACCGGACTTCGCCGGAGGGCACCCTCTAGGTGCGGCGAGACAGGTGGGCAAAGGTGGAGAACGATGATGGCGCTTAGGGTTTCTTCCCCCGTGCCTCCAGAGCGAGGCGACACGGGGGGTCGGGGTCTTGCCTTCTCTTTTGCACGTACTTCCCTACATGTACGGGTCGTTCCCTTTTGTTTTCTTTTCTCTTTCTCTTCCAGGTATAGGTTTTCTTCGGTAATGTTATCTAGGGAACGTTCTCTGGGCTAGAGGTTCTAGCGAACGCCCTTAGAGCCGTCTGATCCGGGATCAGATGGTGGTAGTCTTACACTAAAAACTCTCGCGATTCAAACAAACTGCCATGATAGTTTTGGAAATTGCTACCCCACTGCGAAACTGCCAGCCACGCCATTCGCAAATGCCATCCTAGCTGGCGAACGGTCCTTGACTATTGGTGTCCTTTTTCTTCTAGTTTTTAACCCTTTTTAAACTTTTCCTTTTTACAGTTTTCTGTACTACAAACATTTTTTAAATACACACAGGACATTTTTTTAATATCTCTCGAAATAGGCTCGCGCCACGCTTTATAGATAAAGCACCGACCAAAGTTCACGGCCGAACGATACATAGTGGAGAGGTAGCCCTCTTACAATGCGGATCCTGAGATCTTGGTGCCACGCATAACTACGCTACCGAAGGAGAACAAGGGGAGATCAGAGTACAACGCCATGCCACACCCTAGTACACCTAGACTCCACGACAATGCCCTCAGGAGGGAGAATGGCGTAGAACGTCGCCACCGCCGAGTCCGGAATGGACACACGTTTTCTCCCGGAGCCCGAACACGGAGAAGAGAACCACAATGACGTCTTTAGGAAGATAGCGGCGTCCGCGAGCGCCACCGTCATAGGCGCCAAAGTGCGGATCTTTCGCTCGGTAGCTCACCTGTGTCACACGGTAGACCCAGGACAGACGCGACGAACTCCAACTCCCAGATCCGTATCCGGGCACCATCGACAAGGGCGTGCCCGAGCCACTTGCCGCTAGACCTCTCGCCGCCCATACGACCAAGAGGAGAAGCCACCACCGCCGCCATGAGGCCCGCCGGAGAGCCAATCATGGGGACCGCCGCCCCAGCATCCCTGTCCCAAGACTCCGCCACCCATCCGCCACATGGCACACAAACCCCGGCAGGTAGGGTAAAGGCCGTCCTTCCACACCTAGCCCGACATCAGTCCCCAGATCTGGATCAACACCTCCACCGTAGGAGGCCTCGACGCCTGCATCCCCAACCAGTCCTAGTGGACCTGGGGACACGATCCTAGGACTGCCGACGGCCATCGCGAAGTCGAGCTTGCACGACGCCAACTGCGAGATCACCAATGCCGCATGACCTGACAAGTAGGCGCTGCCAGGACCACCACCAACGTCCCACCACACCTGCGAGGACAATGCTCACGGGCACATCCCGGGCCGAGCCCGAACCTCACCTACCCGGAGAACATCCCGATCTGCCTCGGGTCCAGAACCGGCCCGCCCAAGCGCAAACCCTAGATCAGGGGAGCCGCCATCATGCGCGTGGCCCCGCATGCCACTGGCTCCAACCCAGGAGAAGGAAGGCCGCCACGCCGCCGCCCCGCGCCACCAGCCCGACCACGGCCGTGGCACTGCCGAGGCCGCACCATCCCGCACCTCCGTCCCCACCCCCCGCAGCCACGAAGACCGCGCACGAGCAAGAACTGCTGCCCCTGCCTTCAGCCACTGCCGCCGCACGCAGCAGGACACCGGCCTCCAGCCCGCGCCGCCCAGCGGCCAGATCTGGTCGTCGCAGCCCAGGCACGTCCCCGCCCGCCAGCCACCGCGACCACCACTGGAGCACCTGCCGGTGGCCACCGCCCTGCAGAGACCCACCTGGGTCTCCACCCGCCCCCCGCGTCGCCGTCCGGCCCCCAGGCCGCAGATCCGGCTGGATCTGGCCAGAGGTCGAGCCCCGCGCTGCAGCCACAAGACCTGACCTCGGCAGCCGCCGCACCTCGACCGAGCTTCACCACGCCATCGCGCCGTCGTCGCCGGAAGACTCGCCGTTGTGCCGCCAGGCCCCACGATAGCCAGGCGCTCCCTCCGGGGAGCAGTTTCGTGCCCGCCCCGAGCCCGCGCGAGAGGGAGCACGGCCCCGCCGCCACCCATGCTGGCTGGACTTTTCCCGGCGGCGCCTCGGGCGGCGGCTGGGGAGGGAAGGCGGAGGAAGGCGCGAGGGGTAGGGGCACTAGGGTTCGCCCCCGGTCGCCCGCGGGGACGACGTAGGGGGTCGCGCGAATCGGTCTGGCTGTCTCCTAATTTTTTTTAATATAAGATGAATATTTTTTCAAATGCACACATAACAATATTTTAATATACAACGAACAATTATTTATATAGAATGAACTTTTAAATGTATGGTGAAATGTTTTAATATATGCTGACCTTTTTTTATTGTAGGGTGAACTATTTTTAATATAATGAACATTTCTTTTATATAAACTAAAAAAATTTGGTGTACAGTGAACCTTTTAATATACGATGAACATTGTTTTTGTATAAAATGATCTTATTTTAAATATAGGTGAACTTTACTACAACAAAAGAAAATTTAAAATTCACAAATTGGAAAAAAAAATGAAAAGAATAAAAAGCGAAAATATAAATAAAACCATAAAATAGAAATAAACAGAAAACAACGAAAAGAAAAAGGGAAAATAAAGACAGGAAATAGAAGATAGAAACCTCTCATAACTAGAGAAAATCGGCTAAAAGAAAAAAAACGACCTGAAAGGTTCCCGAAACTGGCCTGCAAGCTCCCCGGAACCTTGCCGAAAACTACTCATTCATGTAAATATGCTTCTCCGTGAATGGGCCGTCCCACTTCGGATTTCTATTAGAACCTAGTATCTTACTGCTTCTATAAGCGATGCACACATATATGCATATTCATTAAGTCGTAACAAAGATTCTAGATAGACGGATACCATATGCCACTAGTAGAAAACAGGGCTTTGGTTGCAGCCCTTTAGTCCCGGTTGGTGTCTGGAACCGGGACTAAAGGTCATTCTTCAGTCCCGGTTCTAGACATCAAACGGGACTAAAAAGATTCCTATGTATACGCCCTGCCGTCGCCCTCTCCTCTGTTTTTGGCCGTAGGTGGTGGGAGGTGTGTGCTGTGCTCTGTTCTCCTTTCCTATGTACATGAGGTGTTCGATGAAATGCCCGAGCCACACTTAAGCTTTCTCCTCTGTTATTCCTCCAAGCTCGACCTCCAAGCTCCATTTTCCCAAGATTTGTCTAGGTTTGGCGGTGCACCAACTATCCAAGTGTTCTAAAAAGGTTAGCAACTTCATCCTTTCATCTCTCACTGCTAGTTTAGCTCATTTCAAATGCTCTAGAAGTAGTGTGGTTTGTGGGTTTTAGTGGAGGAGTGTATGTGTGAGTTTATTTGATTTAGATGCACAATTTGAGCTCAAATTAACTTCTTAGTTTGCACATGTGTAGGGTGCCATCCCGTCCCCGTCCCCGTCCTCACCGCCGGCGATCGCCCGCGCCGATCTCGTCGCCGGCACCACCGTGGTGAGCCTCTTGTTCTTATATTTTTTAAAGAAAAAATTCTTACTTGTATGATCTATATAGCTACTTGTATAATTTTCTTACTTGTATTATTGTTTGTTATTATATAGTGCCATGGTTTTGGTATCCGCCCCCGTCGGCTCTCGTCCGGTCTATGATTTGGATGTGGTATATTGATACGTCTCCAACGTATCTATAATTTTTTATTGTTCCATGCTATTATATTATCTGTTTTGGATGTTTTATATGCATTAATATGCTATTTTATATTATTTTTGGGACTAACCTATTAATCTAGATCCTAGTGCCAATTTCTGTTTTTTCCTTGTTTTTGAGTATTGCAGATAAGGAATATTAAAAGGAGTCCAAACGGAATAAAATCTTCGGAATGATTTTTCTTGGACCAGAAGAAACCCAGCAGACTTGGAGATGAAGGCAGGAGACCTGCCGTGGCGTCACAAGCCACCAAGGCGCGCCCTAGGGGGGGCGCCCCCCTGGCTTGTGGCCCCACGGCAGCCCTCCTAACCCTATTCTTCGGCCTATAAATTCCCAAATATTCCCTGGATACTAAAAAGAGCCACGAAAATACTTTTCCGCCGCCGGAAGCCTCTGTTCCCGTGAGATCCAATCTTGGAGCCTTTTCCGATAATCTGCCGGAGGGGGATTCGATCACGGAGGGCATCTACATCAACTCCATTGCCCCTCTGATGATGTGTGAGTAGTTTACCACAGACCATCGGGTCCATAGCTAGTAGCTAGATGGCTTCTTCTCTCTCTTTGTTCTTCAATACCATGTTCTTCATGATCTTCATGGAGATCTATCCGATGTAATACTCTTTTGCGGTGTGTTTGTCGAGATCCGATGAATTGTGGGTTTATGATCAACTTATCTATGAATATTATTTGAATCTTCTCTGAATTCTTATATGCATGATTTCATATCTTTGCAAGTCTCTTCGAGTTATTGGTTTTGTTTGGCCAACTAGATTGGTAATTCTTGCAATGGGAGAAGTGCTTAGTTTTGGGTTCAATCTTGCGGTGTCCTCACCCAGTGATAAAGTAGGGGTAGCGAGGCACGTATTTGTATTGTTGCCATCGAGGATAAAAAGATGGGGTTTTCATCATATTGCTTGAGTTTATCCCTCTACATCATGTCATCTTACCTAATCCGTTACTCTGTTCTTCATGAACTTAATACTCTAGATGCAGGCAGGAGTCGGTCGATGTGTGGAGTAATAGTAGTAGATGCAGAATCGTTTCGGTCTACTTGACACGGACGTGATGCCTATATGCATAATCATTGCCTTGGATATCGTCATAATTATTCGCTTTTCTATCAATTGCTCGACAGTAATTTGTTCACCCACCGTATTATTTTCCTTCATGAGAGAAGCCTCTAGTGAAACCTATGGCCCCCGAGTCTATTTTCCATATTATATTTTCAGATCTATAAACCAAAAATACCTCGCTGCATTATTTTTACTTTTGTTTTACTTTACGTTCTAGCAATCTTTTATATCTATCTCTATCAGATGTCATCCTTGCAAGTAACCGTGAAGGGATTGACAACCCCTTTATAGAGTTGGGTGCAAGTGTTTGATTATTTGTGTAGGTACATCTATTGGTGACTTGCTTGTATCTCCTACTGGATTGATACCTTGGTTCTCAACAACTGAGGGAAATACTTATCTACTTTGCTGCATCACCCTTTCCTCCTCAAGGGAAAACCAACGCATGCTCAAGAAGTAGCATATATTATCTTTTATAACTATTTGTTTCATTTAGTGTTTATGATAATTATGCCGACGAACTTGACATAGATGTCTTTATCTAGGAGGTATGTGAACCGGAAATTCCAACCGACCCTCTTGTTGAGAGGTTAAATTTAGTTGAAAAGAAAACAATTATTTAAGAGAAAAATTGAAAAGAGTTGAAGAAGAGAAGATGAAGTTGGAGTTGCATGTTGCCGATGTCGTCGATCTACAAAAGATCAAGATGGATGCAATGCGCTTGAAGATTAGAAAGATTAGAAAATATGCCATTGATAATGAGGCTTGGTATCATTATGCTGTTGGATCAATTGTTACATTAGTTGAGATTTTGATCGCATTTGTTGTTGCATTTAATGTTTTACATAGTTGTATGTTAGTTTCAATGTATGTTTTAATTAGATGCTCTAGAGAGCTGTATGTTGTTCTATGAGAACTGTGTATGAACTTTATGTATTTATTTTTTTAGTAATAACATTTGATCACTATTGTACTTTGGTTTTAATGTGATGATGAACTTGTATTAATTTGGTCATTTCTCTAATCATGATGTTCTCTAATGGTTTTTGATATACTTAATTTTATAATGCACGCAGATGAACCGGCAATGGATGTACGGTGACCGACGCACCTTCGACTACATTACGGGCCTGCAAAATTTTCTCGAAGTGGCCGAGGCAAACAAGCAGAGTAGTTTTATGTATTGTCCATGTACTGTCTGTGAGAATACGAAGGATTACTCTTCCTCGAAAACCCTTCACTTCCACCTGCTTGAGAAGGGTTTCATGCCATACTATAATGTTTGGACCAAGCACGGAGAAAGAGGGGTTGTGATGGAAGACAACGAAGAAAAAGAGGATGATGAAAACTATCCTATGTTCCCTGAATACGTTGATACTACAACGGGGGAAGCTGAAAATCAAGAGGCACCAGATGTGCCCGATGATGATCTTCGCCGGGTCATTGTTGATGCACAGAGAGGATGCGAAAGTGAAAGGGAGAAGTTGAAGTTTGATAGCATGTTAGAGGACCACAAAAAAGTGTTGTACCCAAATTGTGAAGATGGCAACACAAAGCTTGGTACCGCACTGGAATTGTTGCAATGGAAGGCAGAGAATGGTGTATATGACAAGGGATTTGGGAAGCTACTGAAAATAATGAAGAAGAAGCTTCCAAAGGATAACGAATTGCCTGACAGTACATACGAAGCAAAGAAGGTTCTCTGCCCTCTAGGATTAGAGGTGCAGAAGATACATGCATGCCCTAATGACTGCATCCTCTACCGCGGTGAGGAGTATGAGAATTTGAATGCATGCCCGGTATGCGGTGCATTGCGGTATAAGATCAGACGAGATGACCCTGGTGATGTTGAGGGAGAGCGCCCCAGAAAGAGGGTTCCTGTCAAGGTGATGTGGTATGCTCCTATAATACCAAGGTTGAAACGTCTGTTTAGAAACAAAGAGCATGCCAAGTTGTTGCGATGGCACAAAGAAGACCGTAAGAAAGACGAGAAGTTGAGAGTACCCGTTGATGGGTCGCTGATACGTCCATTTTGCATCATGATTTCCTACTGATATTTATTATGTTTTGTTGAATGATAATGCTTTAGGGAGTGATTCTAATGCCTTTTCTCTCATAATATGCAAGGTTTACACAAAGAGGGAGAATACCGGCACCTGGAATTCTGGACCTGAAAAAGCACATCAGAGATACCTATTCTGCACAACTCCAAAGATGCTGAAACTTTACGGAGAATATTTTTGGAATATATGAAAAATACTAGAGCAAAAAACTACCGGAGGGGGCCACCCTGGTGGGCATAAGACACCAGGGTGCGACAGGCCCCCTAGGCGCGCCCTGGTGGGTTGTGCCCTCCTCAGCCCACCTCTGGTGCCCATCTTCTGGTATATAGGGTCTCTTGACCTAAAAATAATAAGGAGAGGACTTTCGGGACGGAGCGCCACCGTCTTGAGGCGGAACTTGGGCTGGAGCACTTTTGCCCTCCGGCGGAGCGATTCTGCCGGGGGAACTTCCCTCCCGGAGGGGGAAATCGAAGCCATCGTCATCACCAACACCCCTATCATCTTTGGGAGGCCAATCTTCATCAACATCTTCAACAGCACCATCTCCTCTCAAACCCTAGTACATCTCTTGTGTTCAATCTTTGTACCGGAACCTCCGATTGGTACCTGTGGATGACTAGTAGTATTGATTACATCTTGTAGTTGATTACTATATGGTTTATTTGGTGGAAGATTATATGTTCTGATCCATTATGCTATTCAATACCCCTCTGATCTTGAGTATGAATATTATTTGTGAATACATTGTGGAGTAGTTATTAGATGATGGGTTGCTAGAGTGACAGAAGCTTAAAGCCTAGTTTACGCGCTACTTCGTAAGGGGCTGATTTGGATCCAAACGTTTAATGCTATGGTTAGATTTTATCTTAATACTTTTCTCATAGTTGCGGATGCTTGCGAGGGGGTTAATCATAAGTGGGAGGTTGTTCAAGTAAGAACAGCACCCAAGCACCAGTCCACTCACATATCAAATTATCAAAGTAGCGAACACGAATCAAACCAATATGATAAAAGTGACTAGATGAAATTCCCGTGTACCCTCAAGAACACTTTGCCTATTACTAGAAACTGTTCTGGCAAGTCCTTTGCCTAAAAAGGATTGGGCTACCTTGCTGCACTTTACTTACCGTTACCGTTACTTGCTCGTTACCAATTACCTTGCTATCAAACTAGTTGTTACCTACAATTTCAGTGCTTGCAGAAATTACCTTGCTGAAAACCGCTTGTCATTTCCTTCTGCTCCTCGTTGGGTTCGACACTCTTACTTATCGAAAGGACTACGATTGATCCCCTATACTTGTGGGTCATCAAGACTCTTTTCTGGCACCGTTGCCAGGGAGTGAAGCGCTCTTGGTAAGTGGAAATCAGTAAGGAAAAACTTATACTACGTGCTGAAATTTATTGTTACTTGCTACTATGGAAAACAATCCTTTGAGGGGTTTGTTCGGGGTATCTTCACCTCGACCGGAACCACAATTAGTTGCCCCTCAACCTTCTGCACCTACTGAAAATATTGGTTTTGAAATTCCTTCGGGTATGGTAGAACAACTACTTGCTAAACCTTATGCAGGAGATGGAATTGAAGATCCTGATATGCACCTCTTATATGTGAACGAAATTTGTGGATTATTTAAGCTTGCAGGTCTACCCGGAGATGAAGCTAAGAAGAATGTTTTCCCTTTATCTTTGAAGGTAAAAGAATTGACGTGGTATAAGCAATGTGATGATATTGGATCATGGAACTGGAATCGATTGCAATTGGAATTCCATCAAACGTTTTATCCCATGCATCTAGTTCATCGTGATCGGAATTATATATTCATGCCCCAATCATGATATCCCGAGAGAAGTTATTATTCAGAATTTTTATGCTCGGCTCTCTCATAATGATCAATCCATGCTCGATACTTCTTGTGCTGGTTCTTTTATGAAGAAGACTATTGAACTCAAGTGGGATCTCTTACAAAGAATTAAACGCTACTCTGAAGATTGGGAACTCGACGAAGGTAATGAGTCAAGTATAAAGCTTAAGTTTGATTGTGTTAAATCTTTTATGAATACCGATGCTTTTCACAAGTTTAGCACTAAATATGGACTTGACTCTGAGATAGTAGCCTCTTTCTATGAAGCATTTGCTACTCATGTTGATCTCCCTAAAGAGAAGTGGTTTAAATATCATCCCCCTATTAAAGAAGAAATTAAAGAACCGGTCATATCTAGAGATGAAACCATCATTTACAATGTTGATCCAGTTGTGCCTACCGCATATGTTGAAAAACCACCTTTCCCTGTTAGGATAAAGGAACATGCTAAGGTATCAACTGTGGTTCACAAGAGTAATATTAGAGCACCTAAGACCCCTGAGCAAATTAAAGTAGAACCTAGTGTTGCTATGGTTAAAGATCTCTTGGTAGAAAATATTGATGGGCATGTTATTTACTTCTGTGATGAAGCTGCTAGAATTGCCAAACCTGATGAAAAAGATAAACATAGACCCGTAGTGGGCATGCCTGTTGTCTCAGTCAAAATAGGAGATCATTGCTATCATGGTTTATGTGATTTGGGTGCTAGCGTGAGTGCCATCCCTTTTACCTTATACCAAGAAATTATGAATGAAATAGCACCCGCTAAAATAGAAGACATTGATGTTACTATTAAACTTGCTAATAGAGACACCATCACACCACTTGGGATTGTTAGAGATGTTGAAGCCTTGTGTGGGAAAGTAAAATATCCTACTGATTTTCTAGTGCTTGGTTCCCCACAAGATGACTTTTGTCCCATTATCTTTGGTAGACCTTTCTTGAACACCGTCAATGCTAAGATAGATTGTGAAAAACAAACCATCGGTGTCAGTTTTGGTGATGTGTCTCATGAGTTTAATTTTTCCAAGTTTAGTAGACAACCCCGTGATAGAGCATTATCTAGTAAGGATGAAATAATTGGTCTTGCTTCTATTGCCGTGCCTCCTACTGATCCATTAGAACAATATTTGCTTGACCATGAAAATTATATGCACCTGCGTGAAAGAAATGAAATAGATAAGATTTTCTTTGAACAACAACCTCTCCTGAAACACAATTTGCCTATCAAAACTCTTGGAGGTCCTCCTCCACCTAAAGGTGATCCTGTGTTTTAATTAAAGCAATTGCCTGATACTTTGAAGTATGCTTATCTTGATGAGAAAAAGATATATCATGTTATTATTAGTGCTAACCTTTCAGAACATGAAGACCTTTCAGAACATGAAGAAGAAAGATTATTAAAGGTTCTAAGGAAGCACCAGGCTACTATTGGATATACTCTCGACGATCTTAAGGGCATTAGTCCCACTCTATGTCAGCACAAGATTAATATGGAACCTGATGCTAAACCCGTTGTTGATCACCAACGGTGATTGAATCCTAAGATGAAAGAAGTGGTAAGAACTGAAATATTAAAGCTTCTGGAAGCAGGTATAATCTATCCCATAGCTGATAGTAGATGGGTAAGTCCCGTTCATTGTGTCCCTAAGAAAGGAGGTATTACCGTTGTTCCTAATGATAAAAATGAACTCATTCCACAAAGAATTGTCACTGGCTATAGAATGGTAATTGATTTTAGAAAGTTAAATAAAGCTACTAGAAAAGATCATTACCCTCTGCCTTTCATTGATCAGATGCTAGAAATATTATCTAAGCACACACACTTTTGTTTTCTGGACGGATATTCTTGTTTCTCTCAAATACCTGTGTCACAATCTGATCAAGAGAAAACCACCTTTACTTGCCCTTTTGGAACCTATGCTTATAGACGTATGCCTTTTGGTTTATGCAATGCACCTGCTACCTTTCAAAGATGTATGACTGCTATATTCTCTCACTTTTGTGAAAAGATTGTGGAGGTTTTCATGGATGATTTTTGCTTTTATGAGACTTCTTTTGATGATTTCTCAAGCAACCTTGATCGAGTTTTCCAGAGATGTGAACAAACTAATCTTGTCTTGAATTGGGAGAAGTACCACTTTATGGTTAATGAAGGTATTGTCTTGGGGCATAAAATATCTGAATGAGGTATTGAGGTGGATAAAGCTAAAGTTGATGGAATTGAGAAAATGCCATGTCCTAAAGATATTAAAGGTATTCGAAGTTTCCTTTGTCATGCTGGTTTCTATAGGAGGTTCATTAAAGACTTCTCTAAAATTTCTAGGCCTCTTACTAATCTTTTGCAAAAGTATATCCCTTTTGTTTTTGATGATGATTGTGTGGAAGCCTTTGAAACACTCAAGAAAGCCTTAACCTCTGCACCTATCGTTCAACCACCTGATTGGAACTTGCCTTTTGAAATTATGGGTGATGCTAGTGATTATGCTGTTGGTGCTGTTCTAGGACAAAGAGTTGATAAGAAATTGAATCTTATCCATTTTCTAGCAAAACACTAGACAGTGCCCAACGAAATTAGGCTACTCCTGAAAAAGAATTTTTAGCAGTTGTGTTCGCTTGTGATAAATTTAGATCCTACATTGTTGATTCCAAAGTCATTGTTCACACCGATCATGCTGCTATAAAATATCTTATGGAAAAGAAAGATGCTAAACCTAGACTCATTAGATGGATTCTCTTGCTTCAAGAATTTGACTTACATATCGTTGATAGGAAGGGAGCTGAGAACCCCGTAGCTGATAACTTGTCTAGGTTAGAAAATATTCTTGATGACCCACAACCTATTGATGATAGCTTCCCTGATGATCAGTTAGCTGCAATAAATGTTTCTCAAAACACTCCTTGGTATGATGATTATGCTAACTATATTGTTGCTAAATATATACCACCTAGCTTCACATACCAACAAAAGAAAAAAATCTTTTATGATTTAAGACATTACTTTTGGGATGACCCACATCTTTATAAATAAGGAGTAGATGGTATTATTAGACGTTGTGTACCTGAGCATGAACAGGGGAAAATCCTACGAAAATGTCATTCTGATGCTTATGGAGGACATCATGCGGGAGATAGAACTGCTCACAAGGTATTGCAATCTGGTTTTTATTGGCCTACTCTCTTCAAGGATGCCCGTAAGTTTGTCTTGTCTTGTGATGAATGTCAAAGAATTGGTAATATCGGTAAGCGTCAGGAAATGCCTATGAATTATTCACTTGTTGTTGAACCATTTGATGTTTGGGGTTTTGATTATATGGGATCTTTTCCTTCCTCTAACGGGTACACTCATATTTTGGTCGCTGTTGATTATGTCACTAAGTGGGTAGAAGCTATTCCAACTAGTAGTGCTGATCAGAATACCTCCATTAAAATGCTTAAAGAAGTTATCTTCCCGAGGTTTGGAGTCCCTAGATATTTAATGACTGATGGTGGTTCACACTTTATTCATGGTGCTTTCCGTAAGATGCTTGCTGAATATGATGTTAACCATAGAATTGCATCACCCTATCATCCTCAATCTAGTGGTCAAGTTGAACTTAGCAATAGAGAAATAAAATTGATATTACAAAAAACCGTCAATAGGTCTCGAAAGAATTGATCTAAGAAACTAGATGATGCACTTTGGGCCTATAGAACTACTTATAAAAATCCTATGGGTATGTCTCCATACAAAATGGTATATGGTAAAGCTTGTCATTTGCCTCTAGAGTTAGAACATAAAGCATTTTGGGAAATTAAAGAACTTAATTATGATTTCAAACCTGCCGGTGAGAAGAGCCTATTTGATATTAGCTCACTAGATGAATGGAGAACCCAAGCCTATGAAAATGGCAAACTATTCAAAGAAAAAGTAAAAAGATGGCATGATAAAAGAATCCAAAAGCGGGAATTCAAAGCAGGAGACTATGTTCTTTTGTTTAACTCTCGTTTAAGATTTTTTGTAGGTAAGCTTCTCTCCAAATGGGAAGGACCTTATATTATCGAAGAGGTTTATCGTTCTGGAGCTATCAAGATTAATAATGCCGAAGGTACTAACCCAAAGGTGGTCAATGGACAAAGAATTAAGCACTATATCTCAGGTACGCCTATTAACGTTGAAAGCAATGTTATCCAAACCATGACACCGGAGGAACACATAAAAGTAACCTTCCGGAACACTCCAGAATTCTGAAAAATAGGAGGTACGTGATACGGTTAGTAAACGGACTCCGAAAAATCCGCAAAAATATTTTTTGTCAGTTTTGGAATATTAGAAAAATATGGAAAATAAGAAATAAATCGGAAGGCAACCGAGGTGAGTGGTGGGGAACGTTGCATGGGAAACAAAAATTTTCCTACGCACACGCAAGATCTATCCATGGTGATGAGCATCTACGAGAGGGAGAGTGGATCTACGTACCCTTGTAGATCGCTAAGCGGGAAGTGTTAAGAAACTCGGTTGATGTAGTCGAACGTCTTCGCGATCCAAATCGCAAGCCGTCCCGCGATCCAATCATGATCCGTCCCGAGATCCAATCATGGTCCTTCCGATCTTGCGCCGAACGGATGGCACCTTCGCGTTTAGCACACGTACAGCTCGATGACGATCTCCACCTCCTTGATCCAGAAAGGGAGAGCAGAGAGGTATATGAGTTCTCCGGTAACACGACGGCGTGGTGGCGGTGGTGGTGGTGCTATCTCGGCAGGGCTACACCTAGCGCTACCGAAATCGTGAACGGAGGAGAAAACGATCTAGGGAGAGAGAGGGGCGCCAAGGGCTTCGTGTGTGCTCTTGGGGCGCCCCCTCCCCTCTATATATAGGTGGAGGGGCGTGGAGATCAGCCCCTCCAAGCCCTAGGGCGCAGCCAAGGGGGAGGAGTTGGACTCCTAGTCCAATTCCCTCCCTTTCCATAAACAGGTGGACTTTCCACCTCTCCCAAGCCACATGGGCCTTGAGGGACTTGTGCGTCTGGCCCAATAAGGCCAGGGCGCCTCCCCTCAGCCCATGCAAACCCTTGGGATGTGGTGGAACCCTTGGTGGACTTCCGGACTCTTCCAGAAGTTTCCGGAACCTTCTAGAAGCTTCCCGGTACAATACCGGAAAAACCCAAAACTTTTCCGGTCGCCAAAATATTATTTCCCATATATAAATCTTTACCTCCGGACCATTCCGGAGCTCCTCATGACGTCCGAGATCTCATCTGGGACTCCAAACGACCTTCGGTCACCACCATGCATAACTCAATACTACCGAAACGTCACCTAACGTTAAGTGTGCAGACCCTGCGGGTTCGAGAACTATGTAGACATGACCGAGACACCTCTACGGTCAATAACCAATAGCGGGACCTGGATGCCCATATTGGTTCCAACATATTCTACGAAGATCTTTATCGGTTGAACCTCTATGTCAAGGATTCAGTTAATCCCATACGATGGTCCCTTTGTTCATCGGTATGTTACTTGCCCGAGATTCGATCGTCGGTATCTCCATACCTAGTTCAATCTCGTTACCGGCAAGACTCTTTACTCGTTCCATAATACAAGATCCCGTGGCTAACACTTTAGTCACTTTGCTTGCAAGGCTCATTATGATATTGTATTACCGAGTGGGCCCTGAGATACCTCTCCGTCACACGGAGTAACAAATCCCAGTCTTGATCCATGCCAACTCAATAGACACCTTCGGAGATACCTGTAGAGCATCTTTATAGTCACCCAGTTACGTTGTGACATTTGATTCACACAAGGTATTCCTCCGGTGTCAGTGAGTTGCATGATCTCATGGTCATAGGAACAGATACTTGACATGCAGAAAACAATAGCAATAAACAGACACGATCATATGCTACGTTCACAGTTTGGGTCTTGTCCATCACATCATTCTCCTAATGATGTGATCACGTTATCAAATGACATCTCATGTCTATGGCTAGGAAACCTTAACCATCTTTGATCAACGAGCTAGTCTTATTAGAGGAATACTAGGGACACAGTGTTGTCTATGTACCCACACATGTATTTGAGTTTCCAATCAATACAATTATAGCATGGATAATAAACGATTATTATGAACAAGGAAATATGATAATAACTAATTTATTATTGCCTCTAGGGCATATTTCCAACAGTGAGCACGATACACCAGGCCGCGCCAGCCCTGCTAGGCGCGCCCTGGTGGGTTGTGCCCACCTCGGACACCTTCCTGACTCCGTTTTCCTTCCATATGCTTGTTTCCCAAGAATAAAAATTCTCTATAGATACCCCCAACTGTTTTGATGACCGCATCGCAGAAAAATGCTCTGTTCTTGTTTTGTGTTGTTTTCTCGTCAGATCTAGATCTCCATGGCTCCACCAAGCTCCTCCAAGGACAAGTTCTTCGAGAAGGTCATCAACCCGTACTTTCCGGAGGTGATGAAGCACCCTCAAGCCATTGAGATGCGTGAGGGGGTGCTCCACATCCGCGATGTTCAGGGACCCAAGAGGACCGGAAGCATGGAGGCTAGGCTCGAGGCGGTGGAACAAGACATCTTCAAGTGTCAAAGGATTGTGGAGCGTGGACTTATTGCCAATCACTCCATGATCACGGAATTCACCCGTGATCAGATGGTGGATGGCCGGTCTGTGAAGGACACCATCTCCACCCTCAACGAGCAAATCAATTTTCTACAAAGTCAAGTTTATGATCTTCAAAACCAAGTTTTTGAATATGAAGCAAGATTTAAAGGTATGAGTTTAGCTGCCAGTTGCAGGACTCAGGGGACTCTTGCGTCAACTTTTGATGGTGATCCCTTGACCTGGAAGCTGGAGGACAAGCCTACCACATCATCACCACCACCTACTTCATCACCACCACCAAAAGGAGACTTGAGCACACGGGTATGGGCCCTCCCCTTGGCTTGAGCCAAGCTTGGGGGAGGTGCCTCGGTATCGCATCACCATCACTTTTATTCATCTTTACCTATTCTAGTTCGATCTTTAGTTTCTTTTTGATTTAGTTGAATAAAAGTTTAGCATGATCTATTTTCGTGTGTTAGTTTCGTGGTCTATCTATCTATGTAATCGAGTGAGAGTTATATAATAAAGTTTAGTTTGAGTTTTTGCTTCTCTACTTTCTTGTTGCAATAAAAATAATAGGAAAGAGAAATAAATGAAAAGAATCATATGCTAATCTTATGGTGAGTAATGACATCACATAAGGAAAAGTATAAGTAGTAAAAATTATTGGAGATTGACAAACATAGCATTGGTCAATGATGCAATTCATGAAAGAATTAATAAGGGAAGAGAAGATTCACATGCAAATACACTATCTTGGACATCTTTTGTGATTGTGAGCCCCCATTAAATATTATATGTCAAAATGGTTGACGTTGGACAAGGAAGACAACGTAATGATTTATGTTTGTTCATATCCACATAGAAGTTATATTGTCATAGATCCTTCAACATGTGGTGCTTGCTCAATATCTTTGCTAGCCAAAAATTCTGCACTAAGTAGAGATACTACTTGTGCATCCAAAAACCCAAAACCCAAATTCATTCTTTGAGAGTCCACCATACCTACCTACGGATCGAGTAAGATCCTTCAAGTATGTTGTCATCGGTGCAATAAGGCAATAAAAATTGCTTCTAAACGTGTTTTGATCAATTAGTGTAAGAGAAAATCGAGCGCTATACGAACTTATGATGGCAAAGTAATAAAAGCGACAGACTGCATAATAAAGGTTGCTATCATAGGGGGCAATATAGCGTGACGTTCTTTTACATTAAGGGATTGGGCATACAAACCAAAAAGCGCATGACAACCTCTGCTTCCCTCTGCGAAGGGACTATCTTTTACTTTTATGCAAGAGTCAAAGTATTCTCCCATATTCCTTTTTACTTTTCTCTTTTTGCAAGCATCATGTGGTGAGGAAAGATCTAGGCACATATTTCCAGTTGGATGTGAGTGAGCATGAGTTATTATTGTTGACATCACCCTTGAGGTGAGCACGTTGGGAGGCGAAACTAGAAGCCCCTATCTTTCTATGTGTCCAGTTGAAACTTTTTGCTCATGGGTATGCTGTGAGGGTTAGCAATCATAGAAGACTAAATGATGGTTGAGTATGTGGACTTGCCAAAAGGCTCCGACATGAGACCCTTCCTGAAAATATGATGAATTGCAGTTGCAAAGTTGACTGAGAACATAGTTTGTTGGTTTTCAATAAGGTTTATGCTTTATACTTCTATGTTGTGATGAATTGTTACTTGTTCATGAGAAGTTATATGATGAAAGTTATATGAATACATTTTATGCTAGAGTTTGTTGCTGTTATGATAATAAGCATGATGCTACTATGTACGTATTTTGTTTTTATCGACACCTCTCTCTCAAACCATGTGGACATGCTTTTCAATATCGACTTTTCGCTTGAGGACAAGCGAGGTCTAAGCTTGGGGGAGTTGATACGTCCGTTTTGCATCATGATTTCCTACTGATATTTATTATGCTTTGTTGAATAATAATGCTTTAGGGAGTGATTCTAATGCCTTTTCTCTCATAATATGCAAGGTTTACACAAAGAGGGAGAATACCAGCAGCTGGAATTCTGGACCTGAAAAAGCACATCAGAGATACCAATTCTGCACAACACAAAAGAAGCTGAAACTTTATGGAGAATATTTTTGGAATATATGAAAAATACTGGAGCAAAAAACTACCGGAGGGGACCACCCTGGTGGGCACAAGACACCAGGGCGCGCCAGGCCCCCCAGGCACGCCCTGGTGGGTTGTGCCCTCCTCGGCCCACCTCCGGTGCCCATCTTCTATTATATAGGGTCTCTTGACCTAAAAAAATAAGGAGAGGACTTTCGGGATGGAGCACCGCCGTCTCGAGGCGGAACTTGGGCAGGAGCACTTTTGCCCTCCGTCGGAGCGATTCCGCCGGGGGAACTTCATCAACATCATCAACAACACCATATCCTCTCAAACCCTAGTTCATCTCTTGTGTTCAATCTTTGTACCGGAACCTCAGATTGGTACCTGTGGGTGACTAGTAGTGTTGATTACATCTTGTAGTTGATTACTATATGGTTTATTTGGTGGAAGATTATATGTTCAGATCCATTATGCTATTCAATACCCCTCTGATCTTGAGCATGTATATTATTTGTGAGTAGTTACCTTTGTTCTTGAGGTCACGGGAGAAGTCATGTTGCAAGTAATCATGTGAACTTGATATGTGTTCGATATTTTGATGATATGTATGTTGTGATTCCCTTAGTGGTGTCATGTGAACGTCGACTACATGACACTTCACCATCCTTGGGCCTAAGGGAATACATTGTGGAGTAGTTATTAGATGATGGGTTGCTAGAGTGACAGAAGCTTAAACCCTAGTTTATGCGCTACTTCGTAAGGGGCTGATTTGGATCCAAACGTTTAATGATATGGTTAGATTTGATCTTAATACTTTTCTCGTAGTTGCGGATGCTTGCGAGGGGGTTAATCATAAGTGGGAGGTTGTTCAAGTAAGAACAACACCCAAGCACCGGTCCACTCACATATCAAATTATCAAAGTAGCGAACACGAATCAAACCAACATGAGTCGCAGTGGAGAAAAATCGAGAGAAAGCGGCCAGACTTTGCAGGTGACGCAAGGAACTTATGGTTTGGTTTTAGTGCAGATGGAATTAATCCTTTTGGGGAGCAGAGCAGCAATCATAGCACCTGGCCTGTGACTCTATGTATCTATAACCTTCCTCCTTGGTTGTGCATGAAGCGGAAGTTCATTATGATGCCAGTGGTCATCCAAGGACCTAATCAACCCGGCAACGGCATTGATGTGTACCTAGGGCCATTAGTTGATGAACTTTTACAGCTGTGGAATAAAAAAGGTGTATGTGTGTGGGATGAGCACAAGCAGCAGGAATTTGACCTACGAGCGTTGCTGTTTGTAACCATGAATGATTGGCCTTCTCTTAGTAACCTTTCAGGACATACAAACAAGGGATAGCACGCATGCACGCACTATTTAGATGAGACTGGAAGTATATATTTGGACAAATGCAAGAAGAATGTGTACCTGGGACATCGTCGATTTCTTCCGACCAAGCATGCCTTAAGAAAGAAAGGCAAGCATTTCAAAGGTTAGGCAGATCACCAAAGATGCCTGTCCTCCGTACTGGTGATGATATACTTGATATGAGATTTACAAGTAATCTTTGGAAAGGATCCTGGCGGACAATCTGTTCCGAATGATGCTAACAGACATGCACCCATGTGGAAGAAGAAATCTATATTTTGGGACCTACCCTATTGGAAAGACCTAGAGGTCCGCTCTGCAATCGACGTGATGCACGTGACGAAGAATCTTTGCATGAACCTGCTAGGCTTCTTGGGCGTGTATGGGAAGATAAAAGATACACCGGAGGCACGGGAGGACCAGCAAGGTACGAACGAAAAAGACGGCATGCATCCAAAGCAGTATCAAGGTCCTACCAGCTACGCTCTTACCAAAGCAGAGAAGGAAATCTTTTTGAATGCCTGCTCAGTAGCAAGGCCCCATCTGGCTTCTCGTCGAATATAAAGGGAATAATAAATATGGCAGAGAAAAAAATTCTAGAACCTAAAGTCTCATGACTGCCACGTGATTATGACGCAACTGCTTCCAGTTGCATTGAGGGGGCTTCTACTAGAAAATGTTCGATTAGCCATTGTGAAGCTATGTGCATTCCTCAATGCAATTTCTCAGAAGGTAATCGATCCAGAAAACCTACCAAGGTTACAGAATGATTTGGTCCAATGTCTTGTCAATTTCGAGTTGGTGTTCCCACCATCCTTCTTCAATATTATGACGCACGTCCTAGTCCACCTAGTCGACGAGATTGCCATTCTGGGTCCTGTATTTCTACACAATATGTTCCCCTTTGAGAGGTTCATGGGAGTCTTAAAAGAAATATGTTCGTAACCGTGCTAGGCCAGAAGGAAGCATCTCCAAGGGCCATGAAACAGAGGAGGTTATTGAGTTTTGTGTTGACTTTATTCCTGACCTTAAGCCGATTGGTGTTCCTGAATCGTGACATGAGGGGAGACTGGGTGGAAAAGGCACGCTAGGACCGAACTCAATAATATGTTGGGACGGGCATTCTTGGGCGTAGGCACACTACACAGTTCTACAAAATTCTACCTTGGTGGCCTCGTGTCGGGGCACGGATGCTTACGATCACCTATGGGACCAGAGGCCCCTTTGTGGTTCGGCAAGGGGGGTCACGTTGCACAAAGAGCGGAGAGCGTGAGACGGCGCGATGATCAGGACACAGGCATTTTACCCAGGTTCGGGCCGCTGCTAAGTGTAAAACCCTACTCCTGCTTTGGTGGATTGATCAGAGGAACACGAAGAACGCGCAACGCTTAACCCCGTCAAGAGCTGCTGTCGGGGTGAGCTACTACGCGAGTACATGTGTCCAAAGGTCTGAATCTTGAGCTAGGTTGCCTTGGGCCTCCTTTTATAGTGCAAGGGGTTACCACAATGGCAAAACAGTCATTACCTATCGATTAGATAGCTTAGCAGAGCTATCATACCTAACTCTGGCATTTAGGACAAAATACCATGATTACTAGTCTAGGTGGCGCTTGGGGGTGCATCCCGGCAAGCTCTTACCACTGCTTGGCTAGCCGTTGCTTATGGTCTTGACACGCTGCAGGGTGGGTGTCAACTGGGCATAACTTGCCATTCGACGCGCCATCACGTGCTTAGCGAGAGCTATTTAGCCGCTTGAAGGCTCGACACCGCATCGATAAGTGACTGGCGTAGCGATGCGGTGGAGCGGTGGCTGGGTAGCCCGTGCTTGCCGGGGGACGTCTTGCCGGGTCTTCTGGGGACGTGCGAGCCTCGGTCCCCGGCAGGCTCCGGGGGCGTGGCTGGTGCGTTTTGGGCCCCTCCTGGGCCGTTGTGCTGGTGTTGCCGGTGCTTGCTTGGCCTTCTGCAGGTTGTTGCTTCCAGATGCTGGTTCTTAAGGGCTTGCTTGGAGATGTTGTAGCCTTCCCAACAGGTTTTGCTACTACCGCCTGTGCATAAGTTAGGGGCACTGGATACCCCTGTTCTAGTGCACCAACAGGAGCCCCCGGGTCTGGCCCACACGTGCTTGCTTAGTGTCGTTGGGTCAAGCCCAAAATTTATGCATAGGCGGGCAATGTGAGGAGGAAACTGCCAATATACCAGTCAGCACTGCCCCACCACCTCAGGCCGTTTCCGCCACGCGCGCCGCATGCATAGCGAGGAGCTTGCGGTGGGTGCTCGTGACTTAAAGACCTGATCGTGGCAGAAACCGCAGCGCCATGGATTGGAGCAATGGGGCGGTTACCTGTTCGCCCGTGAGTCGTGGGTAGTGGGATTGGTGCAGATGGGCGGCCGCTCTGGAGCAGGGGAGAGCCAGCCCTCGTGCTTTCCCCTATAAATTAGGGGGTCACGGCGGCGATGCTCATCCAGCTCCATCTCCTCCTTACACAGAAGTCCTCACTGCTAGTCCTTCACTCCTGGTTCATCCTTGAGTCGCTCTTGCCATGACGCGAGGGAGAGGACGATCCTCGGGTTCCGCCGGAGCGGTGAGAGCTTCCCCTCGGGATCATGCCGCCGCTTCAACCGTAGTGACGGGAGGCGGTTCCAGTGCGCGTGGCAGGAGGGCTGGAAGAGGCCGAGGCCAGCGTGGGGGTTGTGGTCGGGGAGACGGAGTGTCGCCCCCGACTCCACGCCGGCGGTGGCTTCCTCCCTGGTCGCAGGGCACACCGAAAGCACGGCGTTGGAGTTTGTCGTCGGGCTACACGGTCCTCCTCGCAGTCGCCTGCGGCTCCCTCGTCCTTTTGCCAGGGTGATGGAGGTCGACAACCCGCATGCATTGTGGTTGCGTGTGCATGGCTACTGCAACGGCGCCGCGTGGGTCGACGTTGAGTTTCCGGCGCCCCGCGTTATGTTCTTCAGGCGTGGGTGGAAGACCTTTACCCGTTCCCACAACCTTACCGGTGGGTACGTCCTCCGCTTCAAGCTGGTGGAGGCCGACATGCTCTCCGTCAAGATCTATGGGCGCTCGGGTGCTCGTCTTGGCTGCTGCGAAGAGAGCTCGAGTGGTGACGAAAGCTCCTCCTCGAGCGATAGCGACAAGGAGGACAGTGTCGGTGAAGACGGCGACAGCGGGCTCCAGGCCGTCAAGTCGGAGTACGATGACCTGGGCTCCAGCCGATCATCGGCCGCACCATCACCATCATCGAGCTCCTCCTCCCCCTCCCGGCAGAGCGATTTGCCGGGGGTTCTTGACTCGGGCGCCGCCTCTCCTTCTCAGCTGGACCCCGACAGGCTTGTGGACTTCGGCTTCGTCTTCCTTGCCGGTGGTCCCACCGAGCCATTCCCCGACAGCCTTGACGGGGTCAGGCTAGGCTTCTGCTTGGGTCCCCCCTCCGCTCTTTTTCTCTTTGTAACCTGCTCCTAGGGGAGAAAGTCAAATAAAGATTTTTATTAGGAAGGAGATCCCCAATGTATCCTGACCCGTTTTGTATTAACAAACGAATGAATGAATGTTATTTTACTTCCCTGAGTACTATCCTTTTCTCTTTTTGTTTCTACTGTGTCAATGTGGTCGTCCTCTCCCCACGGGATCGCCTGCCGGGTCACTCTTAACCGCGAGCACCAGAAAGGGGAGCGAGCCCCCGGCAGCAGGCTAGTGTTGTTCTCCGGCAGGGGTCCTTGTCGGTACCGGCGCGGTCCCTCAGAACTGATAAGTACCAGAAGCTGAGGAGCAGCTCGTCCTGATAAAGGTTTTTACCACGTGGGGGGAACTCCACCGAACACGTTCGAAAAGAGGGTAAGGATTCCTTTCAGGGAGCATAAACTTGGGATACGTGTTTAGACTTATCTTGTTCTTAGGAAGTATCCCCTTCCGGAGCATGCTGGGCCACCATCCTCGTTCCTTCGTTCTCCTTCCATTTCTACCTGGTGCCAAAACACACAGGGCAAGAGGTCTCTATCCCTTGAGGAGAGAGTGCAGCAACAAGGATTATAGACTCAACAAGTACTCTAGCATATCTGTTAGTAAATAGGCAATGATGTTGTGATCATAAAGGATGCAGAATGATTGTGCGATGCCATGATATGATGCAATGCCTAGCTTTATTATTGTTGCTCAGGGTCTGTGCCTCGCTTTGTACAAAGGGTTACATGCAACTTCGGCAAGGCTTGTACAAAAGGTGGCTGCCGGGAACTGCGCCCGGCAGCCGTACCTTACGGGTAGAACTTACGAAGATGCTCAATATTCCATGAGTTAAGCACTTTAGTGCCATCTTTGGTCTCCAGACGGACTGCGCCAGGTTTGGTGACTCGTGCTACCCGGTAAGGGCCTTCCCACTTCGGCGTTAACTTGTTGGTACCCTTGGCGGACTGAACGCGCCTAAGGACAAGGTTGCCTTCCTCAAGGCTCTGGGCATGTACCCTGTGGCTATGATAGCAGCGCAGGGCTTGCTGGTAGCATGCAGCACGCACATCAGCCCGGAGACGATCTTCCTCGAGGAGCGTGGCATCGTCATGCCGCAGCTGCTCTTGCTCTACTTCGTCGTAGGCAAGTACTCGAGGTGACCCATATATGAGTTCCGTGGGGAGCACTGCTTCCGCCTCGTAAACCAAGGAGAAGGGAGTCTGGCCGGTAGCTCAATTCGGTGTCGTTCTGAGGGACCAAAGAACCACAGACAGCTCATCTATCCAGCGCTTGCCGCTCCTCCGCAGCCTATAGAAAGTTCTTGTCTTGAGTCCTCGCAGCACTTCAGCATTCATCCTCTCGACTTGCCCATTGCTCCTTGGATGGGCAACACAGGCGAAGGAGACCTTGCTTCCAAGGCTTTGGACGTATTACATGAAGGCGCGACTCGTGAACTGGGTGCCATTATCGGTGATCACTCTGTTGGGTATTCCAAAACGACACACCAGCCCTTTCATGAACTTGATAGCTGCCTGCGTGGTCACCTTCCTCACCGGTTCCACCTCAGGCCACTTTGTGAACTTGTCGGTTGCCACGAACAAGAACTCAAAGCCCCCGACAGCGCGGGGGAAGGGGCCCAAAATATCGAGCCCCCAGACCGAGAAGGGCCAGGATAAAGGGATCGCCTGGAGAGCTTGCGCTGGTTGATGGATGTTCTTGGAGTGGAACTGATAGGCTTCGCACTTGGTGACCAATTCAGTTGCATCTTGGAGGGCAGTGGGCCAATAGAAACCCTGCCGGAAGGCTTTTCCGGCAAGGGTTCTAGATCCAATGTGCGAGCCGCATACACCTCCGTGAATCTCCGCCAACAGCCCTAGTCCGTCCTCCCGGCAAATGCACTTCAATTTCATGCCGTTGGGTCTTTTTCTGTACAGAGTGTCATCGACAAACTGGTACATACTCGACTGACGGGCTACTTTTTCGGCCTCTTCTTGCTCTTCAGGGAGTTCTCCTGTTTGAAGGAAATGGACTATGTGCTGTGCCCAAGTTGGAGCCTGGGGCTCGATAACTAGGACTAAAGGCATTTCCTCGTCCATGGGAGCGCTTGTCTCGACCATAAGAACCTGGGGTTCAGCAGGAGACATCTTCTCATCATGCGGAACTAGACTGCCTCCGGTAGCCTCTCCACCAGCGGCTTTGGGAAGATCTGCCAGGAAATGCTTGCCGGAGTTTAGTTTTGTTCTTTTCCTGGCCGTCATTGAAGGGGATACCGAAGGTTGAGTGAGGTGGAGGATAAAGGTTCCTGGTTCTACAGGGAGCTTTTGCGCAGCGCACTTTGACAGATGATCAGCGATGGCATTCTCTGCACGGGGTACATGCTCTGCTTGCAATCCATCAAAGCGCTCCTCCAATTTCCTCACTTCTTCTACGTATGCTTCCATCAACGGGCTCTGATAGTCTTTGCTGACTTGCTTCACCACGAGCTGTGAATCCCCTCGGATGATCAGTCTCTTGATTCCCAACTCTACCGCGATTCTGAGTCTGGCAAGGAGCCCCTCATATTCGGCAGTATTGTTGGTACCTTCCTCCAGTGGAAAGTACATCTTGACCACATACTTGAGGTGTTCTCCGGTGGGGGCGACGAGGAGCACGCCTGCTCCAGCACCCTGGAGCGAGAAAGCACCGTCAAAGTACATGACCCAATCTTTGGGTGCTTCTTTGCCGGGGAGGAATGTCTCTGGGATTTCTTCATCTGGCGTTGGTGTCCATTCTGCAATGAACTCCGCCAATGCTCTGCTCTGAACTGTAGAAGTGCTCTCATACTTTAAGCCAAAACTTGACAACTCAAGGGCCCATTCAACTATCCTGCCGGTAGCTTCGGGGTTCCTCAATATGCGCTGCAGCGAGAAGCGAGTGACGACAGTGATCTCATGGGCTTGGAAGTAGTGGCACAGTTTCCTCGAGGCCATGATGAGGCCGAAGACCAGCTTTTGCACTCCAAAGTACCTTGACCTAGCCCCCTGCAACAGGGAGCTGACAAAGTACACCGGTCGCTGCACCACTTTCCTTTTTGCCACCTCCTTGGAGTTGCCTTCGTCAGCTTGCCGAGATCTCTCTGGTTGTGCATTGGGTCCTGCCGCAGGAGCTTCGGTTTTATCCCCGGTAGCATCGGCCGCAGCGGCTGCATCCTCATCCACTTCCCGCTGTGCCACCAGCGCTGCACTAACCACTTGACTCGTTGCCGCCAACTATAGCAGCAACGGTTCTCGTGGTTTAGAAGCGACCAGGGTGGGAGCGGAAGAAAGGGAAGTTTTCAGGTCTTGCAGCGCTGCTTCTGCTTCCGGGGTCCACCTTACCGAGCCTGCCTTCTTTAGGATTTTGAAGAACAGCAGTGCGCGTTCGGCGGACTTGGAAATGAACCTACTTAATGCGGCAACGCACACAGTCAAACGTCTGATATCCTTAATGGTCTTGGGTGCCTGTATCAGTTCAATTGCCTTGATCTTGTCGGGATTTGCTTCTATCCCCCGCCGAGATACAAAGAACCCAAGTAGCTTGCTGGACGGGATGCCAAATACACATTTTTCTGGGTTGAGCTTCAGGTTGATCTTGTGCAGGTTTGCAAAGGTCTCTTCCAAGTCTTGTATGAGAGTTGCTTCATCCTTGGTTTTGACAACTATATCATCCATGTAGGCTTCTATATTCTTGTGCAATTATGGTCCAAGTCTAGTCTGCACGGCTCTGGCAAAGGTAGAACCAGCGCTCTTTAACCCGAAGGGCATCCGTACAAAACAGTACATGCTGCACGGAGTTATGAACGCAGTCTTCTCCTCATCTTCCTTAGCCATGAAGATCTGGTGGTATCCGGAGTAAGCGTCCAAGAAGGAAAGCAAGTCACACCCGGAAGTGGAATCAACAATCTGGTCGATGCGCAGCAAAGGAAAGGGGTCCTTCGGGCATGCTTTGTTCAAGTCGGTGAAATCTATGCAAAGCCTCCATTTTGTTGGGGAACGTTGCATGGGAAACAAAAAATTTCCTACGCACACGCAAGATTTATCCATGGTGATGAGCATCTACAAGAGGGAGAGTGGATCTACGTACCCTTATAGATCGCTAAGCGGGAAGCGTTAAGAAACGCGGTTGATGTAGTCGAACGTCTTCGCGATCCAAATCGCAAGCCGTCCCGCGATCCAATCACGATCCGTCCCGATCTAGCGCCAAACGGACGGCACCTCCGCGTTCAGCACACGTACAGCTCGATGATGATCTCCGCCTTCTTGATCTAGCAAGAGGGAGCGGAGAGGTAGATGAGTTCCCCGGCAACACGACGGCGTGGTGACGGTGGTGGTGGTGCTGTCCAGGCAGGGTTTCGCCAAGCGCAACCGAGACGATCTAGTGGAGAACAGATCTAGAGGGAGAGAGAGGCAGCCGTGGCTTTTCAGGTTGGGGGCTGCCCTCAAAAACCTCTAGTATATATAGGAGGGAGGGAGGTGGAGGCAGCCCTAGGGTTTACCTAGGGGTTCGGCCGAACCACCACCAAGGGGGAGGAGTCCACCTCCCACAAGGGAGGTGGAATCCTAGTAGGACTCCTCCCCACTTGGCCTCCTCCCCACCCCTTGCGCAAGGGCCTCCTAGGGGCTGGCCGGCCAGCCCACCAGGGGCTGGTGCGCCACCTCCTAGGCCCATGTGACCCTTGGGGTGGGTGGGCCCCACTTGGTGGACCCCCCGAAACCCATTCGTCACTCCCGGTACACTACCGGAAGTGCCCGAAACTTTTCTGGAGACCAACACGGGACTTCCTATATATCAATCTTTACCTCCGGACCATTCCGAAGCTCCTCGTGACGTTCGGGATCTCATCCAGGACTCCAAACAATCTTCGGTCACCACCATACATAACTCAATACTACCGAAACGTCACCGAACGTTAAGTGTGCAGACCCTGCGGGTTCGAGAACTATGTAGACATGACCGAGACACCTCTACGGTCAATAACCAATAGCGGGACCTGGATGCCCATATTGGTTCCTACACATTCTATGAAGATCTTTATCGGTTGAACCTCTATGTCAAGGATTTAGTTAATCCCGTATGTTGTTCCCTTTGTTCTTCGGTATGTTACTTGCCCGAGATTCAATCGCCGGTATCTCTATACCTAGTTCAATCTCGTTACCGGCAAGTCTCTTTACTCGTTCCGTAATACAAGATCCCGTGGCTAACTCTTTAGTCACTTTTCTAGCAAGGCTTATTGTGATGTTGTATTACCGAGTGGGCCCTGAGATACCTCTCCGTCATACGGAGTAACAAAACCCAGTCTCGATCTTGATGCCTAATATGAAAGCAGCTTCTCCTAGGTCCTTCATTGAAAAACTCTTGTTCAAATATTCCTTCACGCTTTCCAACATTTCTATATTGTTTCCAATCAGCAATATGTCATCCACATATAATATTAGAAATGCTATAGAGCTCCCACTCACTTTCTTGTAAATACAAGCTTCTCCGTAAACTTGTATAAACCCGAACGCTTTGATCACCTCATCAAAGCGTAGATTCCAACTCCGAGATGCTTGCACCAGTCCATAAATGGATCGCTCGAGTTTGCAAACTTTGTCAGCATTCTCTGGATCGACAAAACCTTCCGGTTGCATCATATACAACTCTTCCTTAAGGAAACCATTAAGGAACGCTGTTTTGACATCCATCTGCCAAATTTCATAATCGAAAAATGCAGCTATTGCTAACATGATTCTGACGGACTTAAGCATCGCTACGGGTGAGAAGGTCTCATCGTAGTCAACTCCTTGAACTTGTGAAAAACCCTTTGCCACAAGTCGAGCTTTATAGACGGTGACATTACCGTCCGCGTCCGTCTTCTTCTTAAAGATCCATTTATTCTGAATGGCCTTTCGCCATTCAGGTAATACTTCCAAAGTCCATACTTTGTTTTCATACATGGATCCCATCTCGGATTTCATGGCTTCTAACCATTTCTCGGAATCCGGGCTCATCATCGCTTCTCCATAGCTCATAGGTTCATCGTTGTCCAACAACATGACCTCTAAGACAGGGTTACCGTACCACTCAGGAGCGGTACGTGCCCTTGTCGACCTACGAGGTTCGATAGCAACTTGATCCAAAGCCTCATGATCACCATCATCAGCTTCCTCTTCAACCGATGCAGGCTCTATAGAAACATCTTTCTGCGCTGCGCTACTCTCTGTTTGAAGTAAAGGTTCAACAACCTCATCATGTTCTATTTTCCTCCCACTCAATTCTTTCGAGAGAAACTCTTTCTAGAGAAATGACCCGTTCTTAGCGACAAACACTTTGCCCTCGGATCTGAGATAGAAGGTGTACCCAACTGTCTCTTTTGGGTATCCTATGAAGACGCATTTCTCCACTTTGGGTTCCAGCTTTTCAAGCTGAAGCTTTTTGACATAAGCATCACATCCCCAAACTTTAAGAAACGACAACTTTGGTTTCTTGCCAAACCACAGTTCATATGGCATCGTCTCAACGGATTTCGATGGTGCCCTATTTAAAGTGAATGCAGCTGTCTCTAACGCATAACCCCAAAACGATAGTGGCAAATCGGCAAGAGACATCATAGACCGCACCATATCTAATAAGGTTCGATTATGACGTTCGGACACACCATTACACTGTGGTGTTCCAGGCGGTGTCAATTGTGAAACAATTCCACATTGTCTTAAGTGATTGCCAAACTCATAACTCAGATATTCTCCTCCTCGATCAGATCGCAGGAATTTAATCTTCTTGTTACGATAATTCTTAACTTCACTCTGAAATTGCTTGAACTTTTCAAATGTTTCAGACTTATGTTTCATTAAGTAAATATACCCATATCTACTTAAGTCATCGGTGAAGGTGAGAAAATAACGATATCCACCACGCGCCTCAATGCTCATCGGACCGCACACATCAATATGTATGATTTCCACCAAGACACTTGCCCGTTCCATTGTACCACAGAACGGGGTCTTAGTCATCTTGCCCATCAGGCATGGTTCACATGTGTCAAGTGATTCAAAATCAAGTGACTCCAAAAGTCCATCAGCATGGAGCTTCTTCATGTGTTTTACACCAATATGACCTAAGCGGCAGTGCCACAAGAAAGTGGTGCTATCATTATCAACTCTACATCTTTTGGCATCAATGTTATGAACATGTGTATCATCACTATCAAGATTCAATAAGAATAAACCCCTCACAAGGGGTGCATGACCATAAAAGATATTACTCATATAAATAGAACAACCATTATTCTCTAATTTAAATGAGTAACCGTCTCGCAATAAACAAGATCCAGATATAATGTTCATGCTTAACGCAGGCACTAAATAACAATTATTCAGGTTCATCACTAATCCCGATGGTAATCGAAGAGCGAGCATGCCGACGGCGATCACATCGACCTTGGAACCATTTCCCATGCGCATTGTCACTTCGTCCTTTGCCAGCCTCCGTCTATTCCGTAGTTCCTACTTTGAGTTGCAAATGTGAGCAACCGAACCGGTATCAAATACCCACGTACTACAACGAGAGTTGGTAAGGTACACATCAATAACATGTATATCATATATACCTTGTTTAGTGTTGGCCACCTTCTTGTCAGCCAGATACTTGGGGCAGTTCCGCTTCCAGTGACCAGTTCCCTTGCAATGAAAGCACTCCGTTTCTGGCTTGGGTCCAGCCTTGGGTTTCTTCACGGGAGGGGCAACTGC
Source organism: Elymus sibiricus (assembly GCA_039707655.1). Classification (NCBI taxonomy): domain Eukaryota; kingdom Viridiplantae; phylum Streptophyta; class Magnoliopsida; order Poales; family Poaceae; genus Elymus; species Elymus sibiricus. The sequence continues at coordinate 86,886,892 of CM077663.1, forward strand.
TTTGCCACTCTTCTTGGAGTTACCCTTCTTGCCCTTGCCATTCTTCTTGAAACTAGTGGTTTTATTGACCATCAACACTTGATGCTCCTTCTGAATCTCAGACTCAGCAACTTTCAACATCGCAAACAGCTCGGCGACTGACTTGTTCATCCCTTGCATGTTATAGTTCAACACGAAGCTTTTGTAGCTAGGTGTCAATGATTGAAGAACTCTGTCAGTGATCGCTTCTGGCGGGAGAACAATTCCCAACTCCGCCAGACGGTTGGAATACCCACAGATTCTGAGTACATGTTCACTGATAGACCTGTTCTCCTCCATCTTGCAAGCATAGAACTTATCGGAGGTCTCATACCTCTCGATCCGGGCATTCTTCTCAAAGATAAACTTCAACTCCTGGAACATCTCATATGCTCCATGACGTTCAAAACGTCTTTGAAGTCCCGGTTCTAAGCCATACAACATTGCACATTGAACTATTGAGTAATCATCAGAACGTGCCTGCCAGGCGTTCGCAGCGTCTGCAGCCTCTACTGGAGCGGGTGGTTCACCGAGCGGTGCATCAAGGACATAAGCCTTTTGGGAAGCCGTGAGGATCATCCTCAGAATACGGGCCCAGTCTACAAAGTTACTTCCATCATCTTTGAACTTAGCTTTCTCTAGGAATGCATTGAAATTCAGGGGTGCTATTGCGCGAGCCATTGATCTACAACATAAATTTTGCAAAGACAACTTAGACTATTGTTCAAGATAATGAGTTTAGTTAATCATATTACTTAAAAAACTCCCACTCAAATTGACATCCCTCAGGTTCATTCGAGTGTCACATGATCCAAATTCACCAACCCAAGTCCGATCATCACGTGAGATGAGGTGGTTTCAATGGTGAACATCTCCATGTTGATCATATCTACTATATGACTCATGTTCAACCTTTCGGTCTCTTGTGTTCCGAGGCCATGTTTGTAACTGCTAGGCTCGTCAAGTTTAACCCGAGTGTTCCGCATGTGCAACACTAGCTTGCACCCGTTGTATGTGAACGTAGAGTCTATCACACCCGATCATCGCGTGGTGTCTCGAAACGACGAACTTTCGCAACGGTGAACGCTCGGGGAGAACACAATTTTATCTTGAAATTTTAGTGAGGGATCACCTTATAATGCTACCGTCGTCCTAAGCATAATAAGATGCATAAAAAGGATTAACATCACATGCAAATCATAAGTGACATGATATGGCCATGATCTTTTGCTTTTGATCTACATCTCCAAAGCACCGACATGATCTCCATCGTCACCGGCACGACACCATGATCTCCATCATCTTGATCTCCATCAATGTGTCGCCATGAGGTTTTCGCGCCAACTATTGCTTCTACAACTATTGCTAACTCATAGCGATAAAGTAAAGCAAAAATGGCGATCTAGCGCCGAACGGATGGCACCTCCGCGTTCAGCACACGTACAGCTCGATGACGATCTCCGCCTTCTTGATCCAGCAAGAGGGAGTGGAGAGGTAGATGAGTTCCCCGGCAGCACGACGACGTGGTGACGGTGGTGGTGGTGATGTCCCGGCAGGGCTTCGTCAAGCGCAACCGAGACGATCTAGTGGAGAACAGATCTAGAGGGAGAGAGAGGCATCCGTGGCTTTTCAGGTTGGGGGCTGCCCTCAAAAACCTCTAGTATATATAGGAGGGAGGGAGGTGGAGGCAGCCCTAGGGTTTCCCTAGGGGTTTGGCCGAACCACCACCAAGGGGGAGGAGTCCACCTCCCACAAGGGAGGTGGAATCCTAGTAGGACTCCTCCCCAACCCTTGCGCAAGGGCCTCCTAGGGGCTGGCTGGACAGCCTACCAGGGGCTGGTGCGCCACCTCCTAGGCCCATGTGACCCTTGGGGTGGGTGGACCCCACTTGGTGGACCCCCCGGAACCCATTCGTCACTCCCGGTACACTACCGGAAGTGCCTGAAACTTTTCCGGAGACCAAAACGGGACTTCCTATATATCAATCTTTACCTCCGGACCATTCCGAAGCTCCTCGTGACGTCCAGGATATCATCCGGGACTCCGAACAATCTTTGGTCACCAACATATATAACTCAATCCTACCGAAACGTCACCGAACGTTAAGTGTGCAGACCCTGCGGGTTCGAGAACTATGTAGACATGACCGAGACACCTCTACGGTCAATAACCAATAGCGGGACCTGGATGCCCATATTGGTTCCTACACATTCTATGAATATCTTTATCGGTTGAACCTCTATGTCAAGTATTCAGTTAATCCCGTATGTTGTTCCCTTTGTTCTTCGGTATGTTACTTGCCCGAGATTCGATCGTCGGTATCTCTATACCTAGTTCAATCTCGTTACCGGCAAGTCTCTTTACTCGTTCCGTAATACAAGATCCCGTGGCTAACTCTTTAGTCACTTTGCTTGCAAGGCTTATTGTGATGTTGTATTACCATGTGGGCCCTGAGATACCTCTCCGTCACACGGAGTAACAAAACCCAGTCTCGATCCATGCCAGCTCAACAGACACCCTCGGATATACCTTTAGAGCATCTTTATAGTCACCCAGTTACGTTGTGACGTTTGATACACACAAGGTATTCCTCCGGTGTCAGTGAGTTGCATGATCTCATGGTTATAGGAACAGATACTTAACATGCAGAAAACTATAGCAATAAACTGACACGATCATATGCTACGTTCATAGTTTGGGTCTTGTCCATCACATCATTCTCCTAATGATGTGATCCCGTTATCAAATGACATCTCATGTCTATGGCCAGGAAACCTTGACCATCTTTGATCAACGAGCTAGTCTACTAGAGGCATACTAGGGACACAGTGTTGTCTATGTATCCACAAATGTATTTGTGTTTCCAATCAATACAATTATAGCATGGATAATAAACGATTATCATGAACAAGGAAATATAACAATAATCACTTTATTATTGCCTCTAGGGCATATTTCCAACACATTTCCCATTCGCCTTGCGCACCACCACCGGGTTGGCTAACCAAGTTGGGTGCAACACTCCTCTGACTAAACCAGCTGCTTCAAGTTTCTTGATTTCTTCGGCGATGAACTGTTGCCGCTCCAAGGCTTGCTTCCTAACCTTTTGCTTGACGGGCCTAGCATGGGGACAGACAGCAAGGTGGTGCTCGATTACCTCCCTGGGAACACCGAGGATGTCAGATGGTTTCCAGGCAAACACATCGACATTCGCCCGCAGGAAGGCAACGAGCGTGCTTTCCTATTTGTCAGTAAGGGTGGCGCTGATGGTGAACGTGCCACCAGCGCCATCCTGCCCTATCGGGACCTTCTTCATTTCAGGATAGGTAACCTTGGCCTTCTTGCTAGTGGAACTCTCCGGCAGATCCTCGACGGGCGCAGCGGACTCCGAAGAGGCGCGCTTCCTGGAGTCCTTGCCGGTGTCTCTGCTAGACTTCCTTTCTTTCCTTGATTCCTTGGCGGGAGCCGGTGCTTCCGCGGCTTCAGCTGCTATCGCGTCTCGATACATCTTATCCATGCATATGACTGCATCTTTCTTGTCGGAGGGGACAGAGATGATTCCAATGGGTCCTGGCATCTTCAAGGTGTTATAAGCATAGTGGGATGCTGCCATGAATTTTGCCAAGGCTGGGCGACCGAGAATTCTGTTGTAAGGCAGGGGGAGCTCAATGATACGTCTCCAACGTATCGATAATTTATGAAGTATTCAAGCCATATCTACCTATGTTTACAATACTTTTATATGGTTTTGATGCACTTTATATGATTTATTTAGAACTAAACAGGACTGACGCTGTTTTCAGCAGAACTAACGTGGTGTTGTTTTTGTGCAGAAAACGAAACCTCTCGGAATCACCCGAAACTTTTTGACGATTTTTTTAGAACAAAATAGGCACTAGACACTTCATGCGAGGGCCAGAAGAGCCACGAGGTGGGCACAACCCACCAGGGCGCGCCAGCCACCCCCCCCGGCGCGCCCTGGTATATCGTGCCCACCTCGTGGCCCATCTTGGCATGAAACCGACGCCCAAAAATCCTATAAATATAGAAACCATCAGAAATAACCCTAGATTGTCCGCTCCGCTGCCGCAACTCTCTGTATCAACGAAAAACCAATCTGGAGACGTTCTAGTACCCTGCCGGAGAGGGGAATCCATCTCCGGTGGCCATCTTCATCATCCCGGCGGAGGCCATGAAGAGGAGGGAGTAGTCCACCCTCGGGGCTGAGGGTATGTACCAGTAGCTATGTGTTCAATCTCTCTCTCGTGTTCTTGAGATGTCACGATCTTGATGCATCACGGGCTTTGTTAATATATTCGGATCATATGATGTTATTCCCTTGCTATCATGTTGTGATGAATTGAATCTTTCCCTTTGAGATATCGTTATGTTGGATTGAATATTGGATTTGAGAACACTTGATATATGTCTTGCATGTGGATACCCGTGGTGACAATGGGGTGTTCTATTGATTAACTTGATATATGTTTTGGTACTCAACTTGCAGATTCCCGCGGTGACATTGGGGTAATCTATGCATAGGACTTGATACACGTTCTTGTCCTACTTTCTCCGATAGAAATCTTGGGGTACTCTTTGAGGTTCTTTGTGTTGGATTGAGTATTATGAATCTGAAATTGTTTGATGCGTATCATATAATTAACTCATGGATACTTGTGGTGACGTTGGAGTATCTAGGTGACATTAGAGTTGGTTGATGCGTATCATATGGTGTTATTCTAGTACGAACTCTTGGATAGATCGATCGGAAACGATAGCTTGGTGTTATCTTAGAACGAACTCTTGGATAGATCGATCGAAAAGAATAACTTTAAGGTGCTTTCGTACCCTACAAACAATTTCTTCTTATGTTCTCCGCTAGATAAGAACTTTGGAGTGATTCTTTGTTGCACGTTGAGGGATGGTTATGTGATCCAATTATATTAGCATTGTTGAGAGATTGCACTAGCGAAAGTATGGACCCTAGGCCTTGTTTTCAAGCATTGCAATACCGTTTGTGCTCACTTTTGTTACTTCCTACCTTGCTGTTTTTATATTTTCAGAATATGAAAACCTATATCGACCATCCATATTGCACTTGTATCACCATCTCTTCGCCGAACTAGTGCACCTATACAATTTGCCATTGTATTGGGTGTGTTGGGGACACAAGAGATTTCTTATATTTGATTGTAGGGTTGTTTGAGAGAGACCATCTTCATCCTACACCTCCCACATATTGATTAACCTTAGGTCATCCACTTGAGGGAAAATTGCTACTGTCCTACAAAACTCTGCGCTTGGAGGCCCAACAAAGTCTACAAGAATAAAGTTGCGTAGTAGACATCATGCTCTTTTCTGGCGCCGTTGCCGGGGAGGTGAGTGCTTAAAGGTATATCTTTAGATCTTGCAATTAAATCTTTTAGTTTCTTGTTTTTCACTAGTTTGGTTTCATAAAAGAAAACTACAAAAAATGGAGTTTAGGTTGCCTCAATTGTTTCGTCTTTTTAATGCCTTTCGTGAAAATGATGGTTCGGAAAATTGTGCTCAATTGGTAGAGGAAGAGTTTATAAAAATACTTAATGAGAATTAATTGAATGATGAGCATGATAGTAATATTGTTAGTAAGAATTCTCTGAATATTCATGATGCTAATGGTATGCAAAGCCACAAGCTTGGGGATGCTATGTTTGATGAAGATGATATTTTTAGTCCCCCAAGTTTTGATGAGAAAATTTATTATGATGGCATGCCTCCTATCTATGATGATTATGATGATGAGATGTATGCTTTAAATGGTGATAGTAACCATGAAACTTGTCATCATGATTTTAATATTGAATGTGGTTATGCCAATCAAGTGTCTCATGATAGTTATTTTGTTGAATTTGCTCTCACTACTATGAATGAGAAGAAAATTGCTTATGTGGAGAGTAATGAAAACTCTATGCTTGTGCATCATGAAAATAATGCTTTATGTGATAGTTATATTGTGGAATTACTTCATGATGCTACTGAAAATTATTATTATGAGGGAGGAACATATGCTTGTAGGAATTGCAATAATATCAAGTTTCCTCTCTATGTGTTCAAAGTTTTGAAGTTGCGCTTGTTTTGCCTTCCTGTGCTAGTTGATTCTTGCTCCCATAAATTGTTTGCTCACAAAATCCCTATGCATAGGAAGCGGGTTAGACTTAAATGTGCTTGACATGAGATTCATGATGCTCTCTTACATGTTTCAAATGCTATTCCTATGTGAGCATCATTGAAATCATCATGCCTAGGTAAACAGCATTAGAGAAAAGCACTTGTTGGGAGACAACCCAACACTTATACTTTATGTTTTTGAGTGTTAACAAGATTTAACTACTGTATTAATCATGTTTTGTGTCTTTTATTTCAATAAATTGCCAAGTAAAGCCTTTGGGATGACTCACAAGATGAGTAGAATTGATGCTGAACCAAAACAGAAACTTTTGACTCCAGTACAGGAATTTTCATTTTTTACTGCAGCGTGATAATGATCTGAAATTTTTACACAGTATTTATATATAAATTCTTCAGGTTTTCCTAATTTTTCAGAAATTTGAGAGACATGGAAGTATGGATATACTACAGATCTTCACAGACTGTTCTGTTTTTGACAGATTCTGTTTTGCATGCAAAGTTTGCTTGTTTTAGTGTTCCCATAGCTTATATTCAGTGATATAAATTATGTGAATGATAGAATACAGTAGGTATCATGTGAGAAAAATTATGAATCTTGTCTTGACAGTACCTAAGTGAATGATCTTTATTTATTATACTAACCCATCTCACGAAGTTCCGTTAAGTTTTGTGTGATTGAACTTTTCAAGTTTTGGGTGAGACACCGATATGAGGAGAATAAGGAGTGACAAGAACCTAAGCTTGGGGATGCCCAAGGCACCCCCAAGGTAATATCCAAGGAAGACTCAAGCCTCTAAGCTTGGGGATGCCCCGGAAGGCATCCCCTCTTTCTTCTTCAACATTATCGGTATATCTTACTTAGAGCTATATTTTTATTCGTCACATAATATGTGTTTTGCTTGGAGCCTCATTTTATTTTGTTGGTCTCTGTTAGGTGTTATTTATAATCTTGTTTTTCAATAAAAAGTTCCAAGAATTGCCTTTAGGATGCTTGCATTGCATGTTTGATGTGTGCTGTGTAAAAACAGAAACTTTCTCTGTAGTGTTTGAATTTTCATATTTTACTGGAACGTGGAAAGTTTCTGAAATTTTTACACAGTGTTGTCATATAAATTCTTTAGCCTGTAATAAATTTTCATAATTTTTGAGTTACATAAGTACACTGTTTTCATAAATTGCTACAGACTGCTCTGTTTGGATAGATTGTTGTCATAGTTTTGTTATCTGCTTATCCTATAGTTCCATAGCCTATATTGGTAGATATAAATTGTGGAAATGATAGTAAAAAGTAGATGATGTTTGAAATTATTATGCAACTTGTCTTGGCAGTAAATAAAGAGTTGATTTATTATTATGTGTACTAACCTATCTCACGAGTTCTTTCCGAGTTTTGTGTGGATGAAGTTTTTGAGAATAGGTGAAACCATGACATGAGAGGATTGCACGAGATACAAAAGCTCAAGCTTGGGGATGCCCAAGGCACCCCAAGTAAATATTTCAAGAAGTCTCAAGCATCTAAGCTTGGGGATGCTACACATCCCACCTCTCTTCATCACAATTATCGGTTAGCCTATGTTGAGCCTAAAATTGTATTCGTTCACATGATGCGTGCTATTCTTGGATTGCTATATTTCCTTTGCTTGCTGTTTAATAAAATACTCAGATATGAAAATATTTATTGAGAGAGAGCCCTCACATAGCTACTTCATTGTTTACCTACTCATTGATCTTCACTTATATCTTTTGAGAGTAGTTTGATGTTTACTCTTGTGCTTCACTTATATCCTATGAGTAAATTGTGAATGAATTGAATATCATAAATATGAAATTATCAATGTGCTTTATTCTTAGTAGTAGCTTCACATCTGGTTTAGAAAGTAAAATCTATTGAAGTTTGACAATCACAATATTGGTCATAGAAGCAATTGTTGAATGATTGGTATAAGGAAGAGAACTTTCACATACAAATATATTATCTTGGACATCTTCTATGATTGTGAATACCCATTAATTATTTTCAAACTTGAGCAAATTAGTTGAAGTTGGACAAGGAAGACAACGTAATGAGTAATGGTTGTGTATATTTGCATAGAAGTTATATTGTTATGGATCTTCCAACATGTGGTGCTTGTTTAGAACCTTTTGCTAGCCAAAACTTCGTACTAAGTAGAGATACTACTTGTGCATCCAAATCCTTGAGCGAAGTTTCTTCCATAAGAGTCCACCATACCTACCTATATATGGTATTTCACTTCCATTCCAAGTAAATTTGCATGTGCCACCTCTAAAATTTCAAATGAGCATATGTTTTGTGTGCCTGGACTACTCATGGAGCGACAGGGGGCGGTCAGTAGCTTCCATGTTTATCGGGTTATTCTCATGATGAGTGTTTATTCACTCGTCCTTGCATGAGAGGGGCGGTAATAGGGATTCCCAGTCCCAAAATAAAAAATGCAAATAATTAAACAAAACTCCCCCAGGAATGTTGTTGGTATGGACGGTACCCATGGATTCGGCTAGCCGTGGAGTGTGTTTGTTGGTGGAGGGGGAGTAAACCTTTACTTTTACTGCTTGGGAACCGCCGCTAATGTGTTTAACATGGAAGATATTGATAACTCTTGGTTGTAACGTTGACAGGAAGGGTGCACCTTCCAAAATTATATTTATATCTGATTTAAGCTTTGAGCTCTGGCACCTCTGCAAATCCCTGCTTCCCTCTACGAAGGGCCTATCTTTTACCTTTCAGTATTTACTTTTATGCAAGAGTCAATAGTATGCATTCTCATTTCAACCTCAATTATTCTCTAGTTGGCAGGCATCATGTGGTGGGGAAAGATCTAGACACATATGGCCAGTCAAATATATTTGACCATGACTTATTATTGTTGACAATTATCTCTATGATAAATAAGTTGGGAGGCAAAACATTAAGCCCCTATCTTTCTCTGTGTTCGATGGATGCCATTTGTTTTAAAAATATGCTTTGAGTACTAGCTATCATAGAAGAATATATGATGATTGAGTATGTGGAGCTCTTACTTAGACTTTGTTGAGAATAGGTTGAATTGCAATTGTTTGGTGACTAAAAACATAGGTTGTTAAGTTTCAAGAGAATTCATTGTTTTGAACCATAACATGTGAATTGGTTGCTACTTTATCATGATGGTTTTTATGAGAAAAAGTTGCTGTTATGATGCTAGGAAAAGTGGTTGAAATTATCATTGATCAAACTTATATATTATGCTAGCATTCACACTTCATAAATTAGGTCTTTTATCATTTACCTACTCGAGGACGAGTAGGAATTAAGCTTGGGGTTGCTGATACATCTCCAACGTATCGATAATTTATGAAGTATTCATGCCATATTTACCTATGTTTACAATACTTTTATATGGTTTTGATGCACTTTATATGATTTATTTAGAACTAACCCGGACTGACGCTGTTTTCAGCAGAACTACCGTGGTGTTGTTTTTGTGCAGAAAATGAAAGTTCTTGGAATCGCCCGAAACTTTTTGACGATTTTTTAGAACAAAAGAGGCACTAGACGCTTAATGGGAGGGCCAGAAGAGCCACGAGGTGGGCACAACCCACCAGGGCACGCCAGCCCCCCCCCCCCCCCGGCTCGCCCTGGTGTATCGTGCCCACCTCGTGGCCCATCTTGGCGTGAAACCGACGCCCAAAAATCCTATAAATATAGAAACCATCAGAAATAACCCTAGACTCTCCGCTCTGCCGCCGCAACTCTCTGTATCGATGAAAAACCAATCTGGAGACATTCCAGTACCCTGCCGGAGAGGGGAATTCATCTCCGGTGGCCATCTTCATCATCTCGGCGGAGGCCATGAAGAGGAAGGAGTAGTCCACCCTCAGGGCTGAGGGTATGTACCAGTAGCTATGTGTTCAATCTCTCTCCCTCTCTCGTGTTCTTGAGATGTCACGATCTTGATGCATCACGGGCTTTGTTAATATAGTCGGATCATATGATGTTATTCCCTTGCTACCATGTTGTGATGAATTGAATCTTTCCCTTTGAGATATCGTTATGTTGGATTGAATATTGGATTTGAGAACACTTGATATATGTCTTGCATGTGGATACCCGTAGTGACAATGCGGTGTTCTATTGATTCACTAGATATATGTTTTGGTACTCAACTTGCGGATTCCCGCGGTTACATTGGGGTAATCTATGCATAGGAGTTGATACACGTTCTTGTCCTACTTTCTCCGATAGAAATCTTGGGGTACTCTTTGAGGTTCTTTGTGTTGGATTGAGTATTATTAATCTGAAATTGTTTGATGCGTATCGTATAATTAACTCATGGATACTTGTGGTGACATTGGAGTATCTAGGTGACACTAGAGTTGGTTGATGCGTATCATATGGTGTTATTCTAGTACGAACTCTTAGATAGATCGATCGGAAAGGATAGCTTGGTGTTATCTTAGTACGAACTCTTGGATAGATCGATTGGGAACAATAACTTTAAGGTGGTTTCGTACCCTACAAACAATTTCTTCTTATGTTCTCCGCTAGATAAGAACTTTGGAGTGATTCTTCGTTGCACGTTGAGGGATGGTTATGTGATCCAATTATATTAGCATTGTTGAGAGATTGCACTAGCGAAAGTATGGACCCTAGGCCTTGTTTTCAAGCATTGCAATACCGTTTGTGCTCACTTTTGTTACTTGCTACCTTGCTGTTTTTATATTTTTAGATTACAAAAACCTATATCTACCATCCATATTGCACTTGTATCACCATCTCTTCACCGAACTAGTGCACCTATACAATTTGCCATTATATTGGCTGTGTTGGGGACACAAGAGATTTCTTGTATTTGATTTCAGGGTTGTTTGAGATAGACCATCTTCATCCTACACCTCCCACGGATTGATAAACCTTCGGTCGTCCACTTGAGGGAAAATTGCTACTGTCCTAGAAAACTCTGCGCTTGGAGGCCCAACAAAGTCTACAAGAATAAAGTTGCGTAGTAGACATCACTCAACCACATCGAACACCACCTTTTCGGTCCGGTAGTTTAATTCCCCGCCAAACGTCATAGGCAAAGTGATCTTCCCCTTAGGTCGGCTCCTTCCGGGGTTAGCCCCTTGGAAAGTGCCAGTAGCCTCGAGCTCATCATCAGGGATTTGCAGCCTCTCGATCACCTTTGGGGAGATCAATTTCAATCCTGCCCCACCGTCTACTAACATCTTGGTGACTTTGAGGTTGCGGATCATTGGAGAGACCAACAATGGCAAACACCTGACCGCGGTGGTGCAATCTGGGTGACCTCTTCATCAAAGATGATAGGCGTGCGGGACCATCTGAGTGGCCTTTTGGACTCTACGGCAGGTTCCACAGCGTTGACCTCACGCGCCCACTGCTTGAGCTGCCGATGAGAGGAGTGCAAAGATGCACCCCCGTCAACACACATGGCTTCTGTTGCCCTCTGGAATTCTCGATCACTGAAATCCTCCTCGTCATCCTCATCCTCACAGACCGACGGTGTGCTTCTCGATGCCGCTCGATGGTGATGCGCGCATCTTCTTTCCGCCGATCCTCAGGACACGCCGCTGGTCCCGGCGATCGCGTGGGCCAGACGAGGCCATAGATGCTTTGTCGAACTCGTTAGCACGGGAAGCTCGCTGCGGCTGCTCTTGGGTCTGTTGTTGCGGAGGGGACTGCATCGTTGGTGTGCCCCCCTCGACACGATCGCCGTCCCGAGCCGTCGTGGCTGTACGCGCATGCTGCGATGGCTCCGCGCGCTGAGATTTGTTGGCTTCGACAAAAGATATCAGACTCTGGATGGTAGCTCTCCACTCATCCATCTTGTCAGCGGCCGACATGAAGTTAAGCAGGAGCTGGGCTCGTGCCATTGCTTCCGACGCTGTGTCCGGCATGGCGAAAGAGGCGGACCGCAACGTCGCCTGGCTCCTGGTGAAACCAAGAGGGGCGTCACCGTGCTTTTGACGCCGTGCGCCGCTCGCCGGGGCGGTCCGACGTGGGGGAGGCCGAGCCCGCGGGTTCGCGGCTCCGCTCGGCGCTCCGTCTTGTTCTAGACGGGGCGTAAGCCCAGTAGCCGCGCTGGTAACGGGCGCAGACGGGGGGTCGCAGCTCGCTCCGGACTGCGTGCCACCATGACGACCACGGCCATCCGCACGGCGGGGAGGCGGTGATCGGTCGTCCCCTCCGTTCACGGCGCTAGGGGCGCGTTCGCCAGGGTGTTGTTGCTGTCGCTCTTCTCCCGCGTTCCTGGCTCCAACCTCGGCCGTGGGGGACACGACGGCGGCACCGCCGACGCCAGCCGCGTCGCCCACGATGCCTTCCCCACTCACAGCTGCCATGACGCCCGCTGTGCCCGCAGCTGCATGCGAGGGAGCCTTCGAAGTGGAGGGATGTGCGGTCGCGCTGGGCTTCTTCTTGGGAGCCATGGCTGAAGAAGATGATGGTGAAGATCGATTCGCCGTTCACGAACTCGGGTTCGCACAAATGATGCACGCCCCCTACCTGGCACTCCAAAGATGTCGGGGCACGGATGTTCACGATCACCTATGGGACCAAAGGCCCCTTTGTGGTTCGGCAAGGGGGGTCACGTTGCACGAAGAGCGGAGAGCGTGAGACGACGCGACGATTAGGACACATGCATTTTACCCAGGTTTGGGCCGCTGCTAAGCGTAAAACCCTACTCCTGCTTTGCTGGATTGATCAGAGGAACACGAAGAACACGCAGCGCTTAACCCCGACAAGAGCTGCTGTCGGGGTGAGCTACTACGCGAGTACAAGTGTCCAAAGGTCCGAATCTTGAGTTAGGTTGCCTTGGGCCTCCTTTTATAGTGCAAGGGGTTACCATAATGGCAAAACAGTCATTACCTATCGATTAGATAGCTTAGCAGAGCTATCATACATAACTCTGGCATTTAGGACAAAATACCATGATTACTAGTCTAGGTGGCGCTTGGGGGTGCATCCCCGGCAAGCTCGTACCACCGCTTGGCTAGCCGTTGCTTATGGTCTTGACACGCTGCAGGGCGGGTGTCAACTGGGCATAACTTGCCTTCCGGCGCGCCGCCACGTGCTTAGCGAGAGCTGTTTAGTCACTTGAGGGCTCGACACCGCATCGATAAGTGACTGGCGTAGCGATGCGGTGGAGCGGTGGCTGGGTAGCCCGTGCTTGCCGAGGGACGTCTTGCCGGGTCTTCTGGAGACGTGGGAGCCTCGGTCCCTGGCAGGCTCCGGGGGCATGGCTGGCACGTTTTGGGCCCCTCCTAGGCCGTTGTGCTGGTGTTGCCGGCGCTTGCTTGGCCTTCTGCAGGTTGTTGCTGCCGGATGCTGGTTCTTGAGGGCTTGCTTGGAGATGTTGTAGCCTTCCCAACGGGTTTTGCTACTACCGCCTGTGCATAAGTTAGGGGCACTGGATACCCCTGTTCTAGTGCACCGACACCTCGTATATCAATGAACACAAGAATATTCTACGCTCCAAACACCCGGAGCAGTCTAACGACTGGATTACACATGAACACATGGGGACTTTCGGCGGTTGGTTGCAAACACATCTCATGGGTAACACCACGGTTGGAGATGAGCTGTACTTCTTGGCCAGGATACCATCTTTGATTGTATTGACTTTCCAAGGGTACGAGATAAATGGGAATACATTTTACACGATCGCCCAAGATAAAAAGAGCACCAACCAAAACAGTGGTGTCCGCTTTGATGCAGCAAACACCAATAGGGCAAATGACACATATTATGGTTACATAGAGGACATATGGGAACTTGACTATGGATGTGATTTTAAGGTCCCTTTGTTTCAGTGCAAATGGGTCAATCTATCAGGAGGCGGGGTACAGGTAGACCCGCGGTATGGAATGACAACAGTGGATCTCAACAATCTTGGGTACACAGATGAACCATTCGTCCTAGCCAATGATGTGGTGCAGGTTTTCTATGTGAAGGACATGTCTACCAAACCGAGAAAAAGAAAAGATAAGGAAGCGAATACATCATACGATGAGCCAAAGCGCCACATAGTTCTTTCAGGGAAAAGAAACATCGTGGGAGTGGAGGACAAGACAGACATGTTAGAAGATTATGAACAGTTTCATGAAATTCCTCCCTTCAGAGTGAAGAGTGGCCCAAGCATCCTATTAAATGATGAAGATTATCCATGGTTACATTGCAATAAGCAAGGGACACACACGAAGAAATAGTTTTATACCCCAAGATCCCACTCTGGGATGTGACCGGCTTCACCGCCATCACTTTCTCTCTAGTGTGAGTTTCCGGACTTATAGCTGGAAAGTGCCACTTCGGACAAACCGGAGGGAATCTTTGTAAGAGCTAGCTAGGGCATTTTGGCATTTGAAACATGATTTTAGAATAATTATTTATTAAGTTATGAAATTTCAATTTGGTTTCTTCGGACAAACCGGAGGGAATCTTTGTAAGAGCTAGCTAGAGAAACATTGTATGACATAAAGTTGGATGTACTATTTGGTTTCTCTGATCGGAGGACCCCTCATGCCGAGCCAAGTCCACATGAGGAGTTCTCTGGTTGCTTTCTGGTGAAACTGAGGAGAACATATCATATGGCCATTCTCATGAACGTCCTGGCACCTTTATATTATCTTACATCGGGAGTTCAAACCCCACACCATGAGTATGTTGGGTTATAAAACTCTAGTTATGATCAAAATAATATTAACTTAAAATTATATAAAATTTATGCAACTAAAATTTTCATAAAGTATTTTTGTTAAAAACTTTAATAGCAAAAAGAATTAAATGAAAACTAGGCATGTATGCATCTGTTTAAAAGAAAACTTTAGAATTAAAACCAAAAATAGGCATGCTCTCTTTCATTAACACAGAAAGAATATGAAAGTTTTGCATTTTTTAGAATTTCATATATTTTGTTGAAATTCTTTGATAATCATGTGTACTACACATAATTGAGTATGTATAAAAATTAGGATCTGATTTGTAGAAGGTCAAAAAATTGACATAACATATGCAAAAAATAAAAAAATGCCCGCCTACTAGCTGGAGAATTCACACACCACGGCCTGCATACGACTAGAAACCCAACTATATATGGGCCAGGATGCAGGCCCGCGGGGCACAAATATCTGCTGTCAGTAGGCCCCACAGGGCAGAGAGAGGCCAGGTTAGACGATGAGCTGTCTGCTTTGAGAGGAAATTGCCAAGGTAGCCGCAGGCGGGCATATAAACCGGTGCGAGCGCCTCTCGCTTGGCGAGGTGGGACCAAACTCCCGCCACCCCTCGGCTGTGCCAGGACCAACCCTTTAGTCCCGGTTGGTGGCTCCAACCGGGACTAAAGGCCCCCCTTTAGTCCCGGTCCGAGCGACCAACCGGGACTAAAGGCCTGGGTTTCGCGCCCTTTGGGCTGGTGAAATTCACCTTTAGTCCCGGTTGGTGGCTCAGACCGGGACTGAAGGGGGGACTTTAGTCCCGTTTGGAGCCACCAATCGGGACTAAAGGGTTGGGTATATAAGTAGCACTTAGAGAATTTCCTCCCAATCTCTCCCATTCTCCCCCGACGCCGAACCACAGCACGACGCCGCCAGGCTGCTGCGCCGGAGATCGCCGTCGCCTCCGGGCCCGCTCGGCCTCGTCGCCAGGCCTCCTTGCCATCGCCGCCTTCGTCGAGCTCCGCTGCTTCGACTACGAGGACCGGTGTCGTTCTCCGTCGATCCCGCCCCCGTTGAGCTCCGCTGCTTCCTCCTGTGGCCGCGGCCGTTCTCCGTCGATCCCGCTACCATCTGCTGCTACTAGTCCCTCAATGAGCCTTCGTGTGCTCCTCGGTGAGCACCGCTCTTTCCCCCTCTGTTTCCTACCTCGATCCGTCGTCGTGGCCAATGCACGATACTTAGAGAAATGCTCAATTTTTTTGTTTGTTTTGTGTAGTTTTACTATGTTTTTAGATACATATACTCAATGTGATAGCTAGTTTGAAGTGTCAATGCTTTATGTGTGACCTAGTTTGAAGTGCCATGCTATTTTTCTCTAAGTCTGAAACTGCCAGTATTAATACTTTGCATTTTGCCTTGAGGTTTGCAACAAATCTGTGCATCTTTGGATCATGATCAGTAACAGTGTTTTGTTGAGGGTAATTAGTACATGCTTGCCATGCTCTTTGTTGCCATGAAAAACTGTTGTAGCATATATTTTACTTGCCTCAAAGGTTGCATCATGAATCTGTTTTCTACCACTCTATGCAAATATCACTAAGTCTGAAAATCTGTTAATACTTGTCAACTTGTCATGATGATTGCCATTGATCTAGGGGGTCATTTGAATTAGTTCAGTAAGCATGTTTTTCCATGTGTTACATGTACATTCATGTCATGCCATTTGTTGCCATGTAGAAATTCTGTAGCATGTTCAAATCTTGCTTTCAAATTGGTATCTAGCTATAATGGACAGATTTGCATTGCATATTGCTTTGATCACCATTTGAGTTCCGTGCATCCGTTTGCCATGATATTTAGGTCCATTTCAACTAAAATCTTCCATTCTATCTAGTGGCATGCTTGGGTTTGCCTAATTTTTTTCACTTGGTGGAATTACAGGTTGTGGTGTTGCATCTCCGTGGAGTTGGTCCCTGATCGTCCCTCCGTTGTTCGACAAAAGGTGTCCATTTGTTGTATGTTGAGTTTTGTTCATAGGATGATGGTTGGTTCATTTGTTGAGTTGTGTATTCATCGTGTATTCATCTTGTGTATAAATCTTGTATTCATCTTGTATTCATTTTGTATTCATCTTGTGTATAAATCTTGTATTCATCTTGTACAAATATCATCGTAACTTCGACATGAGGGGGGGTCGTTAAAACATAACCCCGATAACTTTGATTTTGAGGCATATGAAAACATAATTTGCATGTCGGGCATGCATGAGAGAGGCGGTCCGCAAAGTATCCTCTCCCGAAAGATAGGACGACTCGTCAGATATGATTCTAGATAATGTCCAATGCCTCATATCGCGAACATAGTTATATTGGATAATTGATCTTCATATAAATGAAGCATAAAAGTTTAGCAATCACTTAGAAATTTTCATGTTGTTCATTGACTTCGACATGAGGGGGGCGGGGGTCGTTTAAACATAACCCCAATAATTTCGGTATAACTTCGACATGAGGGGGGAGGAGTCCTCGACGATCATCTGAAACTGACTGTTATAAAACTTGTCAACTTTGCATGATGTTTGCCACTAATCCATTTCTCATATTCATATGATTCCTTGTTGTGATTAGGTCTATGTTTGCCACTAATCCATCTGTCATGGTTGTATATTGCCATTTTTTAATATTTGCAGAAACTATGGAACACCACAAAGACTTAGAACAAGAAGAGATGTTGGGGGGAATGATCCGTGAGGGAGATGATGATATCACCTTGTCGTTTCTCAACGACACCGATGGTGAGGGAAGAAAGGATGACAACTCCGGTGATCGAATGGAGGGAGGAGATGATGGCTCCGCCGGTGTTGGAGCCTTAACTGTTGCAAAGTCCGGCGAGGTATATATATTAATTAAGCCTCTGCTGACTAGATGCATTAATTGTTTTGTATGTACATATATTAACGCTTCCTTCTTCTTTTAGCCCTCCGGATCGAGCCAACCTTCTATAAGGAGACGATGGACTAAGAAAAAGTTGGGCGAGAATGAAAGGTTCACGATCGAAGAAGTCGCTCCAGATGGCAAACCGACTCTTCCCAAGAGGACCCAAGACCAATTTATACATCAGTGCGGAGTTGTTGTTAGGGACAGCGTCCCGATCAACATCCAAGAATGGAATAAGAAGAAGGACGATGGAGTTTCTTATGTCAATGATAGATGCAAAGATGAGCTTTGGAGCTCGCTCATGACAAATTTCAGCCTACCACCAGAGGTGGATCCAAATAACCTAGTTATACAGCGAAAAGTCAAGGTGTGGGTGAGGGAGTCCTGGACTAAGGCGTCCTTGAGCCGCTGGCCTATCTCCCAATAGGCCGGCTTGGTGGGCCGCTCTCTGACTATCGCAGGAAGGGCCGGATATGCCATGACCCCGTGTTCTAGAAGGAAGCCTCGAAGGCGCGTCGTGCACTCCAAGTCAAGATGAGGAAATCGGCATCTCCATCCCCGGCAGGAGGCCTATCATGTGTAAACCCTAGGTACCCTCCGGTGTCTATATAAACCGGGGAGGTTTTAGACTGTAAAAGAGAGAACTCATCTAGGGTTTTAGCTAGTCGATCTCGTGGTAGATCAACTCTGTAACCTTCATACACATCAATATAATCAAGAAAGACGTAGGGTTTTTACCTCCATAGGAGGGCCCGAACCTGGGTAAACGTCGTCTCCTTCGTCTCCTGTTACCATCGATCCTAGACTCATAGCTCGGGACCCCCTACCCGAGATCCGCCGGTTTTGACACCGACATTGGTGCTTTCATTGAGAGTTCCGCTGTGATCGCCAAAGGAATCAATGGCTCGCTTAGTCATTAGCGAGGAGGTCCGCAACATGGACTCCTTTGTCCCTGGACAGATCTTCGCTTTCGGCAGCGTCGTGCTGCATGCCGACCTGACCGGCCGTCTTGGCCGGGTCGGGACTTTCGCCCCTGATCAAGAGGTCAGATTCGAGAACCTAGAGTTCTCCATAGACTCTCGGGGCGATCTTTTACTCACCGGGCTTGCAATCTCATCTGATGCACCCGAGGACTCCGAGGCCTTGACTTCGGATTTCGCTCTCAACCCCGCCCACGGGACCAACCCCGATGACGATCTGGCTTCTAGTCCGGATCCGGTCATAGTACCGGATGGTCGGGGGTCAGCTCCTGCCGAACACACTCCTTGTTCGGACGCGTCGGAGGTTAACTCCGAAAGCTCTGGGCAGATTGACCCGATCGAGCTCTTGACACTCAACGAGGCTCTAGATCGGATCCTATCGATGAAAATCACTGACGACCCAACCCCGATCCACGCTCAGACCGGTCTGAGGGCGGGTCAAGAGGAATTTTTCATCCCACCCACCACCCACTTAGTAGCCACTGTCGAGGACTTAACCGATATGTTGGACTACGCCTCCAAGGAGGCAGAAGACATGGATGAAGAGGATTGCGCTCCCGCCCCCGTCAACACCGGGCGATGGACTGCCACCTCCACCTACGACGTCTACATGGTGGATACTCCAGCCGATAAGGGCAATCACACACCCAAAAACAATGGCGATAAATCTGGCGAGGAGCTGTCAAGGCGCCGCAAACTGCGCAAATGGTCAAAGGCAAAAAAGGGAAGGGAAGCCATTGCTGACACCGGGGAAAACGACACCCCGAAAGACCTCGGCGATCCCGATATCCCCGAGGATCCGCTAGAGGACCAGGAGAGGCTAGAAGGTCAGCGCGACCTCGAGGATCTATACGATCCTAAGGATGACAACTACCTCCCCCCTGTCGAGGAGGAGGACAGCCTGGAAGCCGAAGACTTCACCGTCCCCGAAAACCTTGAGGATCAGGAACGGTTTAGGCAACAGCTTATAGCCACTGCCCGCAGCCTAAAGGCAAAAGAACAGCAGCTTAAGGCCGAACAGGACACCCTCAATGATAGATGGACAAGGGTCCTATCAGCCGAGGAAGGGTACGGTACCGGTCTATTGGACCAACCCAAGAGCTACCCACGCCGACGGCTGCTGCCACAGTTCGACGATGAGGTCTCTAATACACCATCGCCCAAACACACTCCATACGACCAGCCGGACCACCCTCCCCGAGGACGAGATAGGACGGCTGGCGACGCCGGTTATAGGCCGGCAATACTCCGCAGAAGGGGAAAAGAGCCAATGGAGCCCGAGGACAGGTACGACTTGCGACGTGACCTGGATTATCGAACAGGCCGCACGAGATCCATCTACGGATCTAGAGGGTACTCCCTCGATAGATGGGACGGGTACCAGCCTCGGCTCGACCACAACAACAGAGGTCAGGAACCAAACCGGGCCAGATCAGGCGCCGACTACCGGCTCGACATAGCCCGGGTCAGAGACGCTGCCCACCCACTGTGCTTCACCGACGAGGTGATGCAACATCAGTTCCCGGAAGGGTTTAAACCCGTGAACATAGAGCAATACGACGGGACAACTGACCCAGCAGTATGGATCGAGGATTTCCTCCTCCACATTCATATGGCACGAGGAGATGATCTCCACGCCATCAAGTATCTGCCCCTAAAACTTAAGGGGCCAGCTCGGCACTGGTTAAACAGCCTCCCCGAAAATTCTATCGGGAGTTGGGAGGATCTGGAGGACGCTTTCCGATCTAACTTCCAGGGCACCTATGTCCGGCCACCGGACTCCTCCGACCTAAGCAATGTTGTCCAGAAAGCAAGCGAATCGGCTCGACAATTCTGGAATCGGTTCTTGACCAAGAAGAACCAGATTGTCGATTGCCCAGACGCCGAGGCAATAGCCTCCTTTCGGCACAATATTCGGGACGAATGGCTAGCTCGCCAGCTCGGTCAGGAGAAGCCTAGGACTATGTCCGCCCTTACATCACTCATGACCCGCTTTTGCGCGGGTGAGGATAACTGGCTAGCTAGACGAAGCCACAACCCCGAAGACCCCGGCACCTCCGAAGTCCGGGATGCAAACGGTAAACCACGATGTAACAAAAGTAAACGCCGGCACAACAATGGTGATGCCGACGACACGGCCGTTAACGCCGGTTTCTGCAACCCCCGATCCAGGCAGCGGAAGAAGCCTTCTAAAGGCAATCGTGACGGACCCACCCCGCTGGACAAGATCATGGATAGGCCCTGCCAGATCCACGGCACTCAAGACAAGCCCGCCACCCACACCAACCATAATTGTTGGGTGTTCAAACAAGCCGGCAAACTCGCAACCGAAGAGCAAGGCAAGGGCCCACGCAGCGAGGATGATGACGAGCCCCGCGGTCCGAGCAATGGAGGACAGAAGCAGTTCCCTCCAGAGGTAAAGACTGTGAACATGATATACGCCACTCATATACCTAAAAAGAAGAGGAAGCGCGCCCTTCGAGAGGTCTACGCCGTAAAGCCTATGGCCCCGAAGTTTAACCCATGGTCGGCCTACCCGATCACCTTTGATCGACGGGACCATCCAACCAGTATCCACCATGGGGGTTCGGCGGCCCTCGTCCTAGACCTCATTATCGATGGGTATCGCCTAACTAAAGTCCTAATGGACGAAGGAAGTAGCCTCAATCTGATTTACTCAGTCACGGTGAAAAAGATGGGTATAGATCCATCAAGGATCAAGCCTAGCAACACTACCTTTAAAGGAGAAATCCCAGGCGTCGAAGCCCGGTGCACGGGCTCTGTTAGCCTGGAAGTAGTGTTCGGTTCGCCCGACAACTTCCGTAGTGAGGACTTGATCTTCGACATTGTCCCCTTCCACAGCGGTTATCATGCCCTGCTGGGCCGCACAACGTTCGCTCGCTTAAATGCTGTCCCACACTACGCATACCTCAAGCTCAAGATGCCCGGGCCCAAGGGGGTCATTACTGTCAACGGCAACACAGAGCGTTCCCTCCGAACTGAGGAACATGCATTGGCCCTGGCGGTTGAATTCCATTACGATGACAATCGGCCAACATCGAGATCTGCCATAAAGGCACGAAAGGCTGACAAACGAGCTCGGTCTCAGTCCAAACTCCCGGAATCTTATCCTCCCCAGAAATAGGGACACGCTCCTCACTGCACAGCCCTAGTGCCCGTCAAACATGTGCCAAGACGGCACAACTTTGCACTCAAGATCCCATGGGCAGCAGTGAGGAACGACTATCAAAGGGAAAGTGTTCGGCTGGACCGAACTACTTCTTGGGTCAATAGTTGGGTTGCCCGGCTCCTGTGTTTGCCCTCTTACGTTCCGCTCGTTCGGCTAAAAGGGCAAAGGGAGAACCACTGTGATTGTGCTTCCAGCTCACCTGGTCAAGCACCTCAGGGGAGAAAGCCGAACACTGACTATCATAGTAAGCGAGAACCAGTCTGCAAATCCGAGCATAAGTGGCATACTAAAAAAATCGATAGAGGTTATTCCGTGTCATACAAGGGGTTTCGTACTTGTACGAACCATGTGATGCTGGCTTTAGCCTCGGTACATCCGAACATCACAAAACACTGGGGGCTAGTCATCAGCCCCCGCATTTTTTTCCTACGGCTAATTGAAAGCAATAAAGCATCATAGTCTGATTGCCTTGTTCCCCTCGCACTACCACCTTCGGGCACCGATACCTCGGCTAAGGGTCACAGTGCGGAGGCAGAAACA
The DNA here is from genome assembly GCA_039707655.1 of Elymus sibiricus. NCBI lineage: Eukaryota > Viridiplantae > Streptophyta > Magnoliopsida > Poales > Poaceae > Elymus > Elymus sibiricus. The sequence goes on from CM077663.1 coordinate 86,909,385, forward strand.
CCTCGCGTAGTATCTATGTGGGGGCTAAAGCCGATGACTCGCAACTTTCAGATAAAACGGCCACACGGGAGTCAGAATAAATACAAAAATTAAAAGACATGATAAACCATGTAGACTCATTATAAAGCATTCACAGTCTTAGGACATATTACAGTGCACTCATTCATAAAAAACATCCTTGGAACATTGGGCCTCTATCGCCCGAGCACCCTCCATCACAGCGGAGAAGTATAGCTCGGGGCGCCTATGCTACTTTCGAGGGGACGGTGGAGCGGTGGCCATCTCGGTCGGCTTGAGCTTTGACCAGTGCACCATGGTCCTTGCAAAGGCCATCCGAGCTCCCTCGATGCATGTAGAACGCTTTAGCGCGTCAATCCGAGGCGCAGCATCGCACAGTTTCCGCACCAAGCCGAAGTAGCTGCTCGGCAACGGCTCTTCAGGCCACAGCCGGATGCAGAGATCCTTCATGGCTGGCTCCATCATCCTGTGCAGCTCCATCAGTTGCTTCATCTGCTCGACCAGAAGAGGAGAGCGCTCGGGGGACTCAAACTGTGCCCAGAATAGCCGAGCCTCATCATCCTCCTCCCGCGAAGCATAAAACTTGTTCGCGTCCGCTGCACTCTTCTAGAGATCCACACAGACGCCTGAGGAACGCCACACCTGGGTGAGCAAAGCAAACCTGCTACCACCAAAGGCGCATTGTAGTGAATATGGCTTACCATCTGTGACAGCCTTGACTTGGCGAACCTCTTCTTCAAAGGTCCACCTATCCACCCGCTCCTTTTGGAGCTCGGATTTCAGCACGGATAGCTCGGTGGCTTGCTCTTTGCCTTTATGCTCAAGGGCCTCGCACTTCGTGCTGGCATCCTTGAGCTCCTGCTGCACCTCCTCCACCCGGGCCTCGTGCTTATCGCTCGTAGTTTTTATGCGGATAACGTGGCTGCTGCTTGTTCGGCTGCCGCCTTCTCATCCGCGGCCGCTTGCTTCATCTTTTTTAGCTCGGCCTTGAGGTTCTCGACCTCCGCAGCCGAAGCTGTGTTAGCAGTAAATGAGTCATTACACTGGGTTAACAGTCCGGATTAATAATGATAAATAGCCCGGATATTTTTCTACTTACCTTGCGCTTCGTCGAACCTCTTATTTAGGCGATCGAGCTCCTCATCGGAGCTCTTGAGCTTCCGATTTAGCTCGGCAAGCTCCGCAGCATTGACGGCCGCCGCCGCCGACGAGGCCTGCAAATAATAAATTGTACAATATCAAGTTATGTGGGTTCAAACCCCCGAGCTATTAAGAATATGACCCTGTGCTCGGTCCTCTTAAGGGCTTTTAAAACAGTGCGGGACAAATGGTGCCTTATGCATCGTTGGTCTCTCCGGGGTATTTGACCCCCGGGTGGGTTTTTGCAAACCCACCCAGGGCTCGGGGGCTACTGCATATATAAAGATAGCGCAAACTTAATAAAATTAAACTTTTCGGGAAAAGGGTATTACGTGGCTCACCTTGAAGCCCGTCAAGAGACCATTGAAGGCCTCTTTCAGTCCGCTATCAACGAACTGAATACCTTGCAAAACCGCACCCATAAGAGTGCGGTGATCCTCGGAGATGGGGGCACTCGATAGAGCCTCCTCCATCATGACCGGCCACCCAGTCATGGGTGGCACCGGTGGGGACTGGCCAACCCGATCTCTGATGGGGGATCGAGCCGGTATCTCCAGAGGCACATCGCTCTCTGGAGATGTCCTCGGAGGGGACTGGACAGTATTTCGCCCTCCCTCCTCAGCGGCCAGGGGAGTTCCCCCTCTTAGTCTTCGGCGGTCGAGGCGTTAGCCTCGACCATAACATCGTCACCCCCGCCGCCGGTGTTCGGCTCCAAAGGAGCCGAGCGGGATGACATATCAACGGCCTCCTTCGCGGCCCCTGGTGTGGGGTGCGACGTAGTCCCACTCTCCGCCAGCTCGGCGGGTGGAGACTCCCCATCCGATATTTGGTCGGTAGGGAGGACGCGTGGTGGGCTGTAGATTAAAAGGCATTCGTCCATTTAAAACAAGTAAAAGCTTCACATAAATAACCCAGGGGGTCTTCGGATTCGTACCTTTGGGCTGGGGGCTGAACCCTCAGGTTCCTTCGGGGAACCCTCTCAAAGTTCTCAGACTCGGCGTTGGAGTCCGAGCTGTCGTCGGCCAAGATTAACCTCGGCCGACACGCCCTCTTCGGGGCCAGAGGAGGTAGATCCTCCGCGGCGTCCGGCGACGCCGCCCTCTTTCTTGTGAGGGGGAATCGCCTTTCCCCCCGTCCTCGTGCTCTTCCTCATGAGTAGAGGAGGCATGGGTTTCCTCGGACATAGTGTCCGGTAGGTCCCTTATGCGGAGGCCTTCTCGGCCTTTCTGCATTTCCTTCTTCTCCGGCACTGTGTACGGCACAGCGACAAGCATCGACATCAGCAGATCCGACCCGGGGCCTTCGGGCTGTGGGACCGGGCAGTCCATTTTGGCGGCCTTGATTAGCCACTTCTGTAAAGATAAGAGGGAGGTTGTTCAGCTCTTTGTCAAACAACGGGGCCGGAGTATCAAAATAATATTGTACCTAGGTAGGAGGGTTATCGGCGCTTAGGCCCGAGTCCTCCTCCTCGGCTGGCCAGCGCTTCTGGGGTTTGAATAGTGCCTTCCACAACTTCTGGTGGGTAGTGCGGAAGAATACTCGCACCGTAGGCTGGTCCTCGGGCTGATAGGCCCACATTGGGGAAGCCCGGCGCTGGCAAGGAAGAAGACGGCGGTGGAGCATAACCTAGACAACATTGACCAGCTCGACCCTGGCCGCGATCACCGAGGAAATGCGCTTCTGCAGCAATTTGACCTCTGCATCCGACCCCCAGTCAAGCCCCTTCTTGAGCCACGAGGCTAACCTCGCAGGAGGTCCAGATCTGAACTCGTCAGATGCCGCCCATCCCTCGTCCCTTGGTTCGGTGATGTAGAACCATTCCTTCTGCCAGATCTTGATTGTATCGATGAAGGTACCGGCCGGCCACTCGACTATCTTTGGCTTGACATTGAAAACCTTGAGCCACAGGCCGAAGTGCAGCTCGACCCGCAGGAAGGCTTCACAGATAATGATGAATGCCGAAATATGCATGAAGGAGTTCGGGGGAAGATCGTGGAAATCCAACCCGTAGAAGAACATGAGGCCCCTAACAAAGGGGTGGAGTGGAAAGCCTAGTCACCGGAGGAAGTGGGGGACGAACACCACCCTCTCGCCTGGCTTAGGGGTGCGGACCACCTGGTTCGCCTCTGGAGCATGGTGGAAGATGTTGGCGGGGAGGTAGCCGGCGAGCTTTAACTCCCGGATGTCCTTGTCGGTGACCGTGGAGGCCTCCCACTTGCCCATAGAGCCTGAACCCGCCATGGCTAAGCTCGGAGGAGAAATTGAGGGAGAACTGGATCTGGGCTCTTGGAGCTTGGGAAGATTGAGGAAGCGAGGGATGCGAATGGGAAGCATGAATAGGCCTCGGGGTGTTTTCCCCTTTTATGAGGCGTGACGCTGATGAGCCTCCCTCCACTGCGCTGCGGGTCTCTCCGCTTCCCGAGATATTCGTGCCGTTACACACGCGTGAGAAAACCTAGGCGTTAATCATATCCCATGTGGAACGGAGCAAGATCTGTACATTGATGAGTCATGCCAATGTAAAAACGGCCTCGAACCGCGAATTGAGTTTCCATAACTGGTTCAGTGGTCGTGATAGGCCACGAACCTTCGTCAAAAGGGCTGACAGGAAACACTATTTACACTTTGACGTTTGGCCTTTGGGGCCAAGCGACTCATGGCGTCCGGACGATCGTATGATCGGAAAAATTACGCGTCATCGGGAGCCGGACTAGTCTCAGCCGATCATTAATGGGAAGAAGAACTCACCCCGCAAGCCGAAGACTCCGATCACGTGGAACTGCCGGTGCTGTGACCCTTGGCGTTGGGGGCTAGTTCGGGGGCTACTGAGGGAGTCTTGGACTAAGGGGTCCTTGGGCCGCTGGCCTATCTCCCAATAGGCCGGCTTGGTGGGCCGCTCTCTGGCTATTGCAGGAAGGGCCGGATATGCCATGACCCCGTGTCCTAGAAGGAAGCCTCGAAGGCGTGTCGTGCACTCCAAGTCGTCAAGATGAGGAAATCGGCATCTCCATCCCTGGCAGGAGGCCTATCATGTGTAAACCCTAGGTACCCCCCGGTGTCTATATAAACCGGGGAGGTTTTAGAATGTAAAAGAGAGAACTCATCTAGGGTTTTAGCTAGTCGATCTCGTGGTAGATCAACTCTGTAACCTTCATACACATCAATATAATCAAGCAGGACGTAGGGTTTTTACCTCCATAGGATGGCCCGAACCTGGGTAAACGTCGTCTCCTTCGTCTCATGTTACCATAGATCCTAGACTCACAGCTCGGGACCCCCTACCCGAGATCCGCCGGTTTTGACACCGACAGTGGGCTCTTAAGAAGATGGCAGAACAATTCAAGAACTGGAAGAAAAGATTGAACGAATAGTTTGTCGAGAAAGACGAGACTCCAGAATTCACCGGTCAATATGCGAAGATAAAAGATCACTGGCCCGCATTTGTGGCGTACAAGAAATCGGAGAAAGCTAAGAACAGGTCACAGATAAATAAGCAAAATGCTGCAAAGAAGCTATATCACCATGTTATGGGGTCATGTGGCTACAAGGTTGCCCGGCCTACGTGGGACAAAGCTGAGAACGACCTGCTTGCTAAAGAGATCGAACCAGAGACATTGAACTGGCCCGAACGGGCAAGGACTTGGTTCTTCGGGCATGGGGAAACTTTGCACCCAGAAACAGGGAAGTGTGTTTACATGAAAGCTCAACTTAAAACACCCGTCAAAGCTATTCAAGATGCAATAAAGGACGTGCAGGAAGGGAGGTTCCATCCCGACAGAGAGAAGGATGAGCTGTCATGCGCCCTCGGGAATCCTGAACACCCTAGACGACAGGAGGCACATCAGGCTCCATTCCATGGGTGCATGGGTTTCCCGACAGCACTGGTTATAGAAGCCGAGGCAGAAAGAAGAAATAGGAAGTAGACCGTATGCAGAAGGTAGAAGAAAGATTAGCGTTGCAGGAGAAGAAATTAGAGGCACTTAGCAGTCAGCGAGCTATCGGCTCACCATCTCAGCAGCACGAAGATCCTTCATTCGATACTGCCCACGAAGCTACCCACCATCTTAGCGGAAAAGCAGCGTGGCTTGCACGGATCTCGTTCGGCCTGATATCACGGCTCCTCGCTACCCCGTGGATGATATCACGGAGAGGGAACATTGTGAGCTAATTGCGAAATGCATGAACAGAACCTTGAAGGTGGCAGTCGGCTATGTCTTACCTCCTGGACCTGATGGAACTTTCCATTGCAATCCGATTCCAGATGGCTATGCTGTTGTCGGGGTGGATGAAGTTAGCAACGGATTTGAGGGGTTGGACCTTGAGTACCCTACAGGTGAAGGGGAGACTCATCTGGGAGATGCCCTAAGGACTACCATTCTATGGAGAAAGGAAACATCGTGCTTCCACAATGGACGCCACGCCAACAGACTCAGCTAGAGGAGGCCCCTTAGCAGACTCCTCAGAGTCCAGCTCTATCTCCGCTGCCTCAATCGTCCCCGCCGCGTCAGCACACTACGCCGCCTCAGCTGTCTCCGCCACGTCAGCGGACTCCACCGGAGGAGGCCCAGCAGAATCCTCCGCCGCCTCAGCTGTCTCCGCCGCGTCAGCGGACTCCGACGGAGGAGGCCCCTCAGCAGAATCCGCCGCGTCAGCTGACTCCGCCTCCTCCACCGCCTCAGCGGCGGTGGAAGAGGTCCGCCACCGCTCCGGCGGCTAGTAGTGCAACAGCAAAGATCTCCAGAGTAGGTAGCGTCAAGAAGGCTCCTGCCAAGTTACCATACGACATGACTGACGAGGAATTGAACGAGAGTGTGGCTACCGACGTGAAACGCCATCTTGCACCCAAACGTCCAGTTCCAACGGAGAAAATAGATCCGGTAAAAGCGAGGCGCTGTCTGAAAAACCTTACGAAACCACCACCGCCTCCGCCGCTATCAAACTATGACCACTCTATTAAAAAGTCATATAGAGATCCAGAACAGCGGTCAGCAAGTACTAGCAGTAGTGGCAAGGGGAAAAAAATTTCCCAGCCGGGCAAACAGAAAAACCAATCATGCCCCCCGCAGAAGGTGTTTGCCGATATCGCTAATGATCTGGAGGTAGCGGCCCTGCTCATGGTTTCACTCTTGGTGATTACTTAGGCAATGAGGTACAGTTCGAAATGGCTGAGGTGGTGTCCTTTAGATTCGAGCACGGGAAGCCTCTCGTCACACCCAAGGAGCTCCGCAATCTACCAACACAAATGCGAAAGTTGCATGACTGGTACTTGGAAGCCTCAAAGCAAGGGGCCGACTATATCATTGCGGGGGTTAAAGATGAGCATTACTTCAACGGAGACAAGGAGATTTACGTTCAATTTGAAGAATTATTTTAGTTATACAATCAAAATGCCATCGACAAATCTGTTGTCAGTTGCTTTTGTTTGTAAGTATCATTTCTGTAATTAAGTCTCTAGCTCCGCTCGTTCATTGCATGTATAATTATCCTCACTATATATAGGGTTTTTTACATCAGTGCCCCTGGTTCCTTAGTTGTGCTCATTCATCCCCACGTCCTTAACTTTTGCTCACTTTTCCCCACTCCCTAGCCTGAAACCCTCACCAAAGGTCACAACGGAGGATGCCGCCGGGTCAATGGTTTGACCGTTAACTCTGAAGAGTGGGGCTGCGCTGGACCGCGTCGCCCGTTGGACTTGACGAGCGAGTTCGTCCTGCCCCATTTCCGGCCACACGGACGCCTAACGGACATGCACGCGCTTTCTCCTCGTCCGCCTCGGGGACGCGTGGCGGCCTTCCAACTACCCCATAGCCAAAAGTAAATGCGTACGCGTGGCGGGCCCGGTCGTCAGCCACCCATGTTCGGGTCGTCGTCCTTCTTTAAATGGAAACCGGCCAGTCCACAGTAGCTTCCATCATTCCAGAGGCACGCCTGCCCCCTCCACCCCCGGCAGGATCTACAAACCCTAGCCCGCCGGCGACAAAACCCTAGCCAGTAGCCACCATGGGCATCTTCTCAGGGGGCGGCTCGAGCTCCGACAAGAAGAAGGGCAAGGCCCCCACCGTCCCTTGGCGCGCGCTACCCCCGCCGTCGTCTTCCCGTCCACCTCGGCAGCGGATTAGCATCCTAGTGCACCAGGCAAGGTGGCACTGGGAGCACAGCATCCCTCTCCCCTACCCCGACGTGATCCTGCCACACTACTGGCACTTGGACCCGGAGAGGATCCCAATGCCGACGGTGCCATGGACGGCGCGGGCGCATGCAGAGGAGGTGAGGCGCCGGCGGCAGCAGCTCACACCCGAGCAGCGGCTCAATCCGGCCTACGCTGCAGACTCTCCCAATTGGGAGGTCTGGTTTGCGTTTGAGCATGAGGAGCAGCGTCAGTGTGGCGTTCGCGACGTGCTGGCTGGCACCCCGCCGCCCCTCATCGTGCGCGATGACGACCAGGAGGCGGAGGCCGCATACCAGGAGGCGCTGGCACTGGCAGCTGTCCTTCGTGAAAGCGAGAGGGAAGAGCGGCACAGGGAGGAGGAGGAGGAGGCGGCTTACCAGGCGCGGATGGCGGAGGCCATTGCGCTCTCCGCTGTCGGTGACTGCGTCATGCCGCCGCTGGCCCCGCCGTCCCCTTCCAGGCTCCAGCCGGTGCCGACCGCCCTCAAGCCCAAGGAGTACGTCTGGGAGGGGATGGTGCGCGAGTGGGTGAGCGCGCCTCCCATCTGGATGATGGCGACGCCGAAGTAGGAGCAGATCTACCTGGAGCAGTGGCGACAGACGCACCTGCGGGCGGAGCGTCGCGAAGGTAGGCAGCTGGAGGAGCTGGAGAAGGACGTCGAGGCAGAGGAGGAGGAGCACCGTGCCGAAGCCCATGCAGGGGTGGTGCAGCCACCGACGGACGACGTCGCCACCGCCAGGGAGACACTCGTCAACCTCACCGGCCCCGACGGCGACAATGAGGAGGACGCCTAGGGCAGCGCGCCTCCTCGTTTTCATTTTAGTTTTTAATGTTTTAGTTTTAATGTTATTAGTAAATGGCTGGCAGACTTGCGAAGTATCGCCGGCCTCTGTGGCCGGCATTAATGTACAATTTTTTTTTGCGAGAAAGGCATTAATGTATAATTAAAGTTATTGCATGGTGATATGATGTGTGAACGTGAACGTGATGTGATGTGATATTTAAATTAGGGCATAAACAAAGCTTTGGTGATTACACATGTTAGTTGATCCTAATTTGAATTTGAACTAACCCTTTGAATTATTACACATGTTAGATGATCATGTTAGCCTATGTGAATTATTACACATAAACAAAGCTTTGATATGAGAGATATGGCATGGTGATGAGCTCCGAAGTTAGGGCAAACATACCATTTCTAATGTAAATCATTATATATTTTTTTTAAATTCCAATAATGAAAAAATAAGTTTAGATCCTTCTTATTCACACTAAAATGAAGCTTTGGTGGTTTTGTTTTAAAAAAATCATAAACTTAAACCCACTATCACTCCTTCTCGAACTCTATACAATCTCGTGCGTGATGGCTCATTTGTGTGAAGGAGTTTTCATGAAAATGAACCTAAACCAAGGTTATATTTTTTATGGTAACTACGTATTATAAAACGACGAACCGCGAAGATTTACTATTTTTTGATTTTTTTTGAATTAGTTAACGTCATTTGAAAGTGGGTCAAACCTAAGATAACCCCGCTGACCGGCTCAAGACCCCGCAGCACCTCTTCAAACCCTAGCGACGAACTGCAGCCGTTCGATCATACCCTAGCGCCAAGCGACAGCCCTCAGATATGGGCTTGTAGAAGGAATTGGGCGATCCGCAAGAGGTTGGTTCCGTGCCGTTGGATCACATGGACGGCTCCGCATCGTTAGATCGTTGGGCGATCCGCGAGAGGTTGGTTCTGCTCGCCCACTCGTCTGCCCAAAACAAAACCAAGTCTTGGTTGGGCCTTCGCAAGCACTTGACTGTCAAAGGCCCACAAAGATAGATGAGGCCTATAAAACAGTGCACACGATGGTTCTGTTTTTTTTCTCTTTATTGATTTGAGTGGACCGTTTTTTTCTTTATTAATTTGATTGCACCGTTTTTCCTTTTTCTTTATTGATTTGATTGCACCGTTTTTTATGTTTATTTTTTGATTTGATTGCATCGTTTTGTTTCATTTTTATTTTTGAGGGAAGCGCTAAGCTTTATTGATGATAATCCACATGGGGTGGGATACAATTCGGATCATGTGGATTGGCCAACCAAACGATGTTGTTTGTGGCATCGTTTTGTTTCATGCAGTATGACCACCAACAAGTAAAAAATGGACTCCAACAAGTAAAAAACGGCTTATATTATATTCAAAAGCATCATTCCACAAAACCATACATCTCATATTTAAAATGGTGAATTCATAGAAAAGCATGCACCTACGTACTACAAAGAACCTATCTACTCTCCGCCGGAGACGTCGACGATCTCCGTGCCCTCCAGCGCCTGCGGCTGCTCCGCTACCGCCTCTATATCCGCCTCCAGCTTGTCGAAGAGGGCGTTGGCCTCCGCCTGCCTCTGGCGGATGAGTCGGCGGTTGGCCTTCACCTCGGCCTCATCCCGGATGGAATCCAGGATGGACTGCTGCTCCGCCATGTCCTCCGACTGGGCGCCGTCGAACTCCTCCTGCTGCTGCTCCTCCTCCATGGCCGCCAGCTGCTCCTCCTCCTCCTCCTTTGTCTCTAGTGAATCCGGAGGGAGACCCACAGCGATGTGGGCGGCGGGGCGAGCCTGTATCTCCGCCTCGATTTGCAGGCGCCGCTCCGGAGTGAGCTGCGCGTAGGTGGTGATGAGGCGCCGGACCATCCTGACGGCGAGGGAAGTGCGAGAGGAGGCGGATGGGCTCGGGCGGCTGTGGGTTGGGGGGAGAAGGAGAATGTGATAGGGCTGGGGGTCACCGGCCGCTTAAATAGCCGGCTATGGCCTTGGACGGCGATCCGAAGCGGCGCCACGCAGTGTTCATACCGCGCCGACGGTCGAGGCGCCCGTCGGACCGTCGGGTTTCCCGGCGAGTCTGCGGGGGGCCACGCCGTAAGCCCGACGTGGCGGGCGCTTGTAAAAAGACGCCTGTAAAATGAATGGACACCTGTAAAGTTGGCGCATCGTGGCGGAGCGCATCGGCGCATGCAGGCTGGATCACGTGGCATGCATACCAGGCTTGTGTACCGTGGCGGCGCGCATCGGGCCAACAGTCCAACGAAACCAAGGCCCCACTCGTCAACACTTAACGGTCAAACCATTGACCCGGCGGCATCCTACGCTGTGACCATTTGTGAGGGTTTCGGACAAGAGAGTGGGAAAAAGTGAGTAAACGTTAAGAGCGTGGGGATGAATGAGTACAACTTAGGAACCAGGGGCACAGGAATAGAAATCCCCGATATATATTATGCAGAAAGAAGATCCTCGAATTCAAAAGAGGACGAATCTGCTGGGACATTGGGTTCATTAACCCAAATACTATTCATGAAGCTACGGTGAAATGGAACGCCAAGGATGTAGAGAAGATCTTGCTAAGGGCGTTAATTGAACAACAAACCAAAAGGGAAATACTATTTCCTTACAACTTCGAGGGAGTGTTATACTGTTTTGTACACATCATTCTGTTTCGATTACTCGATGTTAAGTGTAATTGATGAGCTATGCGTGCGCAGATTCCACTTTATTTTGCTAGTCATTCAGCTTGACGCAGGAAAAGTACTTGTCATGGACTCTTTATGTAAAGACATGGAGTTGTGGGCGAACCTGGGAGAAATGCTCCAGAGGTAATTTCAGTCATTATCACACTATATCGGCAACTTTCGCTCATTTCCTGATATCAAGTAATTAATAACTCCTTTATTCATTTTCTTTGCCGGGTAGGGTTTGGAAAAAGTTCACCAAGCAGGCTAAGGGTGAATGGAGAGAGGAGCTGCGATTTGAACAACTCACTGTAAGTAGTACTAGCTAGGTCCGCGCATCCCTTTGATTGTAGTTTCAATACCACTATCATGCTTGATTATTATTTTGACTGAACTCTATTCTCGTAAAGTTCTCGAGGCAGGGATCCGGGAATAACTTATGTGGATACTACGTTTGCGAGTTCATTCGCCAGACCACCTCTGAGACGGGCAGGCTTTTAGAACAACTTGAAGTACATAATCAACATTCACAAATTTATTTTATTACCATCAATTGTGTTGAGTTTCATTCATATATATATATATATATATATATATATATATATATTGACCCTTCTTTAAATTAGATCGAACGGAGGCGGGACGAACTCCTACCAAAGGTTCGCATACGAGCAATTCAAGAGGAATTGGCGGGATTCTTCCTTGAAGAGATCAGAGCTAAAACCGGAGAATACCATCTAGAGTTGATAGTGAATGTTGGTAATTAGATAGGGATCATAAAGATGTTACACTGTATATATGCATGGACGTGTACTATACATACTAGCGTCGAATAGATATATGAAAACTTGTTGTTTGACCAAGCACGGAGAAAGAGAGGTCACTTCTCTCTATATTCATGACATGATTTGTGTAATGGTTCCTTCATTGCTATATGTAGTAGCTAGCATCGAGTTGAATGGAAAACATAAAATAAAAACGAAAACCCTAAATGTAAAAGAATTAAATGGTAAACACAAAAAAGAAAAGGAGGAAACACAATATGAAACCCCTAAACCCTCCAAAACCCTAAACCCCTCCTTTCAAAAAAAAACACAGCGCTTGGCTGGTGCTGACGCGTGGCTGCCTTTTAGTCCCGGTTGGTGTTACCAACCGGGACTAAAGGTCCTCCTGCCTGGGCGCCCGACAACGGCCACGTGGAGCTCCTTTAGTCCCGGTTCGTAACACAACCGGGACTAAAAGTGAGGGCCTTTAGTCCCGATTGCTTAGTCCCGGTTGCAGAACCGGGACTAAAGGCCCTTCAGAACCGGGACCAATGCCCTGTTTTCTACTAGTGTGCACAATAACAAAAATGCAGAGTTCACACGTTACAAATAAGCATCAAACTCCAATGAAATGCATATGTTCAGTAAAAATATATGTAACAAAGTAAGTGACAAACCAAAAATGCTAAAAGCAACATGATCAGAATATTTGAAAGAGATAAACATAGAAACAAAGGAGCCATCATGAACAAAGCATAACTTTTTGAAACTTCACCATTCTGATTCATATGACAACTTCTGAACCTGCATATGATAGACTACAGGAGGTAGAATGACTCAGGAACCTCTTTATCGTGAAGGTCATCCTAAAAGAGTAGAACAAGATTCTCAAAGAATTAATGATGATGCACCTAGTCCAACTAAAAAGGCAAAGAAAAAGAAACATGATAGGACTATGCATGCTTCTAGTGAACCAGTTATAGAAAAACTTGCTGAGAATCATAATAATGTTTCTATTTCTGATGCTGAGACACAATCTGCTAGTGAGCATTCTCCTAGTGATAATTAAAATGCTCATGTAGATGCTCCACTAGATAGTAATAAAGAACCTGATAATGATGTGGAAATAGAACCCGCTGAAAACCTTGATAACCCACATCCTAAAAATAAACGCCATGAAAAGAAAGACTTTGTTGCTAGAAAACATGGTAAATAAAGAGAGCCATAGGTTCAGAAACCTATGCCATTCCCTCGTAAACCTTCTAAGAGTAAGGATGAGGAGGAGTTTGAACGCTTTGCTGAAATGATTAAACCTGTCTTTTTGCGCACTCGCTTGACTGATATATTAAAAATGCCCCCATATGCTAAATATATGAAGGACATCATTACCAACAAAAGGAAGATACCCGAAACTGAAATCGCTACCATTCTTGCTAATTATTCTTTTGATGGTGGAGTGCCTAAGAAGTTGGGAGATCCGGCTATACTCACAATACCTTGCCCCATTAAACAAAATTATGGTAAAACTGCTTTATGTGATCTAGGAGCCGGTGTTACTGTTATGCCTTTCTCCTTATATAAAATACTTGATTTGAATAAGCTCACACCTCTAGTTGGGTGTGAACCATAGAAGCATGTTTACCTAGACCTTTAACATCATTAGAAATTCTAAACATCAAGTCACTCAAGTGATCTATCATCATGGCATTGCATCTTAATTGATGTTTGACATAATTATTGAAATGTTCTTGCTTAACAATGTAATTGTCAAATCCATCCATTCGTTGACTAGGAGTCTTAGTATAAGGTATATCACTTTCATTAAAGGTGCGGAGAGAATTTACCTCTACTACCTTTGTCGGGGTGTCAAGTCCATGTATTTCTTTGATAGGTGGTAAATTCTTGACATCTTCAGTTTTAAGACCTTTCTCTTTCATAGACCTCTTGGCTTCTTGCATATCTTCAGGACTGAGGAATAGAATACCTCTCTTATTTTGAATAGGTTCCGGCGGTGGTTCAGGAAGTGTCCAATTATCGGCATTTTGGAATATGTTATTCGATAATTGTTCAGCTTGTCCAACAGTTTTTTCCCTGAAAACACAACCAACACAACTATCTAGGAAATCCCTAGAAGCATCGGTTAGTCCATTATAAAAGATATCAAGTATTTCATTTTTCTTAAGAGGATGATCAGGCAAAGCTCTAAGTAACTAGAGAAGCCTACCCCAAGCTTGAGGGAGATTCTCTTCTTCAGTTTGCACAAAGTTCAATATTTCCTGTAAGGCAGCTTGTTTTTTATGAGCAGAAAAATATTTTTCAGAGAAGTAATATATCATATCCTGGGGGCTACGAACACAACCAGGAGCAAGAGGTGAGGAAGCATTTCTTAGCATCACCTTTTAGCGAGAAAGGAAAAATCTTAAGGATATAGTAGTAACACATATTTTCCTCATGAGAAAACAAGGTAGCAATATCATTTAATTTAGTGAGGTGCCGCACAACAGTCTCAGTTTCATAGCCATAGAAAGGATCAAATTTTACTATAGTGATTAACTCAGGATCAACTGAGAATTCATAGTCCTTATCAGTAACACATATAGGAGAAGTAGCAACTTTAGGATCATGTTTCATTTTCTCCATCATAGATTTTTCTTTCAGTTTGCGTAGTAGTTTCTTCATTTTCTCCTAATCATTACAAGCAAGAAAGTCTCTAGATATCTCCCCATCCATAACATAACCCTCAGGTACATCAGTCAATTCATATCTATTAGGAGTGCTAGGAGTAATATGTGATTCATAATCTTCATCAATTTCAGCATTTTCAAGTTCCCTAGCTTTAGCAAGATGAGCATCAAGTAATTCATTCAGTGGCATAGATTTATTTTTATCAAGCATAACAGTAGCATCATCATAAGTTTCATAAGTAGCATCATCAAGTAATTGCAACATATCTGAACGAGTATCAAGTGGTGGTGTCATAAGCTGATTCAAAACAGTAGGTGAATCAAAAGTTGAGCTAGATAGCAGTTCCTTACTTGCTCTCGTACGAGAGGGGACGATCTTGGTTTAGTGTCTTTCAGATTCTTCATAGTTACAATAGAGTAGCCTTGGTGAACACAATAAATAGAGCTATGCTCCCCGACAACGGCACCAGAAAATAGTCTTGATAACCCACAAGTATAGGGGGTCGTAATAGTCTTCGAGGTAAGTATTTTACCCAAATTTGTTGATTTGACACAAGGAGAGCCAAAGAATATTTATTGGTCTTAGCAGTTCAGTTGTCAATTCAACCACACCAAGGGTATCTTTCTGTAGCCGTCTCTTAAAACGCGATGAAATCTTCTCTCTGATTTTTTTCTCCGAAGATGTGAATTTATAGGACTGGATTAGGGTTCTGCTGAAAACAGCGTCAGTCCGGGTTAGTTTCATTCAAATCATGCAAATTAGAGTCCAAAACAAGAGCAAAAGTATTTCGAAAAGTAGATACGTTTGAGACGTATCCCACACGTGCATGACATGGTTGACCAAATGAGGATCATGATCATGCGTTGGTGGGAACAAAATATTGGTGATTGTCTGCACGCAGTGGCAATTCTACTCAACAGGCTCTATCCTACCCTAAGAAATTGCCACACACAAAAACACCACCAGTGATCAGCACACTAGTACATAGGTGCAGCACATAAAATGGCTTCCCACATCAAAAAGTTAGTATCCTTTAAGTTGAGCTGAAATGTTACACATTTTCCTATTTAAAAATATACAGTGTGAGCATGCCATGCTTTTCTTGGCCATTATCGTTTAGTGTGCAGATATAGGGTCCATGCCCAACGTGGGGTGGTTTGGATAAACTATTCCATGGTTAACCCTAAACCCTAGCTCATTTCCCTTGCAAACCATCCAACCTTGTTCGTGGTAGCTAAGTTATGTGAAGGGAATTTCATGAAAATATCCATAGTCATGGTTTCTTATTTTTCCTAGCAACTTAGTAACATAAAACGATGGTGTGCGTAAGTTTCCTATTTTTTTAATTTAGTTGTTCTCAACCCTAGCTCTCAAAACCCCTCAAACCCCTCTCAAAACCCCTCAAACCCCTCTCAAAACCCCGCACTATCAGGGTCGTTGGATTGTTGTTCGGGAACGATTTAGATCAGCCGCTAGGATTTGCCGATCCGCGAGATGAGCCCTGATTGGATGGATGCGGGCGGGGTGTTTCGTGGCTACGGACATGATGGCCCACCTGGCAGCGTGGGGACACGGACACACGACAGCGGCTGTGGGCCACGTGCTTGACGCATTTAATCGGGACAGGACACTCGTCAGACCGATGGGCCGTCGTACAAAGACCAACGAGTCAGCCTGGCATGCATGCGCGCAGCCACCCGATGCAACTACGTCGCATCAGGGCAATTACTGCTACCCTCGGGATGCAACTACGTCGCACTAGGGCAATTAGTGCACCCTCAGGACGCAGCTTTACCGATAGACACGCCTCGTCTGAGTGTGAAACAACGCATTCAAACACCAAACATTCACACGCAGGCTTCGGTGGGCACTTAGTACCATTTTTAGCGGGTGCTCCGATCAAACACATTCAAACGGGTGCGTCGCACCGTGGCTATTTAGACTCCTCCCGTCTACGTCTTCATCTCAACTCGCATCCATCTTCTTCCTCGTCAAAATCCAAAGCAGCCAGACCCCGCCCAAGACAAGATACAGTTCTACGGCCCAACATACCGCCTGCCGGCCATCGTGCCGGAGATGCGGTACCCCGCCGAGGTCGTCGTGGACACCCTTCGTGTGTGGGTCATCTCAAGGTGAAGGGGCCCAATGGCAATGGCGAACTACTTCCTCGCTGCCGGCTACCGCCATCTCCCACCCGGCTCTCCGATGATGTTCCGCATCGAAGAGGTTCATGCAACGGCCTTGTGATTGGCCTCACCACTCTCTTCACCAACCGCTTCAATGCCTACTTCCTCCTTGGCGAAATGTTCTCGTGTGGGTGTGAGTTCATCGCCTTCACCACCCACAACATCTTCACCAACATCGACAACATCTTCCCCATCCGCGAAGGGATGCACACTCTCCCGTACATCTTCCCCGAGGACGAGGAGTGAACGAGTGCCCGGAGTGAACTTGGTGGTGTTCGGTGTTGTCCAATATGCTAGGCTAGGTTATTTTTAAGGGTGATCCTATAAGCGCTATTAATATCTAGGGAAATATCTATGTATGTAATGTCCGTGCTCCCTATATATCAAGGGTATATATTAATCGAACTTGAATTTATATTAATGTGACTGTATATTACTTGAATTTATATCATCAATGTGCGTGGCGGCGCAACTCTCCGTGTATATTTACGTAAGATTAAGTAAATATTTACGTAGATGAAGGATTATTGGAAAACGCAAGCAGTGCCTATGTGGAAACAACTGGCGACGATGATTCAGTTTTGCATGCCCGTTGGTCCCACATGTCAGCAAAATCGGTGTAGGATCAACCGTCCTTGCGAAATCAGTAATGCACGCAGCCAAATGTCGGTCCCATGCAACTGTATGCACCGGCGATGTGAATGCATGCGGCCTTACACATCAGACCCACGCGTCAGCACCGGCGATGCGAACGCATGCGACCTTACATGTCGGTCCCACTCGTCACCACCGGCGATGCGAACACACGCGGCCTTACATGTCGGTCCCACGCGTCAGCACCGACGATGCGAACGCATGTGGCCTTACAAGTTGGTCCCACGCGTCGGCACCGGCGTAGTGACGGTCAAAGGCTTTGACCCGACGGCAAGGCACCGTTTGTCCTCTGGTGAGGCGCGGGCGAGTGGAGGAGGGGGGAAGTGAGCACAATGAGTTGGGTGGGGCAAAACTGAGCAAAACTAAGGAAGGAAGGGCACGAAAATAGAAATCCCTAAAGTTTAATAAACTTCCAATAATATCCAGCAAGACCCTGATGTGAACTGGGGCCCGATCTTTCGATGAGAGTGGGGATAACTACGATTTTTGTGGGACTTGACCCTCACGATCCGGCTACCAACCGTACAGGGAGACCCATACACGACTGATATCCACGGCGATCGTTGAACCAACTCCCCGGTGTTATCGACCGAGCCAATGACGCGATCGACCTATCCACGAAGGATTTTTCCTGCAAGCAAATCGAAGAAAATGCAAGAAAATAATAGCCAAGCAATCTGAAATTGCGAATTTGCTAGATGAATCGATCTCACAATATGGGGTTCCGATAGGATGTCTTGACGGTCGCACTAGTCGCTACGAGCGAAGACAAATAAAAGTAGCAATAGCTAAACTTCTCTAAACAAAACCCGAGTCTAACCCTAATAGATGCTAGCTATTTATTACACGAGCGTGATGCCACCTCGATGTGCCGTGCACCCGTGCAAAACCTGCCCAGCGTGACACCGTGTGGAGGTCCACCTCCTTGATTTCCTTGTGATCTCGCGTTGGCATAGAAAAATCCAATTAGCGCTGCCACGTATGGGCCTACGGGCCACTTCCTTGAATTTGTAATTAGCATGCATGCTACACCACGTCCATGACTCAAGGTGAAACAAATCTTTGCTTGTACTGCTCCTGGTGCTATTAGCTGCTTGTACGTTTTAATTTGTACATAATCCATTCTGGTACATTCTTCAAATCCTTCGTTCCTGAGTATAAAAAATATATTGCGTGAAGGCAATATCGTACTCTTGTTAAATAAATCATATTTGCTAAGGAACAAAAATACCTGGTTATTAATTTTCCATGTAATATTCGTAGTAGTTATGCTCACATCATCCTCCCTTTCTTGAAAACAAAGCCGTCCTCGGCTTTCATTTATCTGAAACACATCATAGAGCAAAGCAAAAATAGATACAACGTATATATGCCGTGCCAAAGGCGTTAGCTCATGAGGACATGAGAAATTCGTAATAGCTCCATTATGAATAAAATGATAAATGTTATCCCATACAGAGTATATATATGAATTATGGGGACGCAAATGAACTTTGTGAGCATCCCGTATGTCCAGATCATAAGTTGGAACTCTCAACGAAAAAAAGAATTGACAGCAAGCATACTATGCGTAATACGATCCGTTGATTTAGCTTTCCCATCATTTATTATTTCATCAGGGGTCATAGGAAGCAAGTTAATGGTTTTTCCTTCAAAGATGAGATTATACGAATTTGTTCTACCATGATGGATAACATTATTATCATATTGCCAAGGTCGACCTAACAATAAAGAACAAGCTTGCATAGGAACGACATCACAATCAACATAATCATGGTATGAACCAAGTGTAAAATGAACTCTCACACGACGTGTTACCTTTAACTTACCACAGTCGTTGAACCAATGGATGTAATATGGATGGGGGTGTCTCGTAGTGGTGAGGCAAAGCTTCTCTACCATCTCTATGCTCGCCAAATTATTGCAGCTTCCACCATCAATGATTACACGAACAGAATGCCCTTTGACAACAAACTTAGTTTGAAAAAGATTATGGCGTTGAGGCATCTCAGCATGCCCCACCTGGGCACTTAGTACTCGCATGGTTACAAGACTTGGGTATTGATCTGCCATGTCAGCATGACAATGTATCTCCTCCAAGTCATGCGCCTTAGTGTCACCTGCATTATTAATGGCAAGCATAGCACGTGTATCTTCATCCAAATCACTACCTGAGGAGTACTCATCATCTTTCCGGACAATGAATGTACGTTTATTTGGGCAGTCCTTCATCAAATGCCCTCCACCTTTGCATATATGACACTTCATGTCCCTTGTGCGTCCAGACGAAGTGGTGGGTGCTAGAGAAATTGCTTTTGAAGCCTCAAAGGATTGTGGAGCTGATTTTGAACTTGTTGGGTGTGCACCATTGTGCAAAATAGGTGGTGTTGCCTCAGTAGTGAACGGGACAGTCGGAGAGGGTGTCCATGATGAGCGTCAACCTGCAGAAAAGTTACCTCGTCCCTTGTTTTGCCGTCCCTGTACTTCCCTTTCAGCTTTACAAGCAAAATGAAATAAACGAGTAATAGAATTGTACTCCTTATAGTCCAATATATCCTGAATATCACGATTCAAACCACCTAAAAATCTAACCATCATAGCATCGTCGGTTTCAACTAATCCACACCGCATTAAGCCAGTTTGCAATTCTTGATAATAATCCTCTACAAAACTACTACCTTGTTTTAAACTTTGCAATTCATTCAGTTTGTCACGAGCATAATATGAAGGAACATAACGTTGTCGCATAGCTCGTTTTAAAGCATCCCAAGTAGTAGGTATATTGTTCATATTAACACGGCAATATTCACTCCACCAAATAGAAGCAAAATGTGTAAATTCACTAGTGGCTGCCCTAACTCTTTGATTCTCGGGAATACCATGACATGCAAATTTTTGTTCAACTGAAAGTTCCCAATCAAGATAAACATCTGGATCATATTTACCATTGAAAGCGGGCATATTAAATTTAATTTTAGCACTAGAGTGTCCGTGATCTCTAACATCATACCTGTGTGGCCCTCGTTCCATACCTTGACGGTTGAAACGTAATTGTCGATGAGCACGGTCATTGTGGCGGTTGACCATTTGGTCGTCTTCGGTGTCACCATAATAATCCCTGTAGTTGTCTCCATGTTCCTCGTCGGCGCGGGGACGGGGTTGTTGGTGCTGGTTTATAGTGGCAGCATCAGTGGCACTAGCGGGGTGTTGTGGATGACCCACGGGCACACGTCGAGCTTGCGAAATAGCGGCGCCACCCGTGGAGTTGTGAGGAGCAGCGTTGTTGTTTATAAGGGGTGCACTCTGCAACCCGTCCAGACGTGACAAGATGTCCTGTAGATGTGTGTTGGCAACGCCTTGTGCATCCTCTATGGCCTTGAGCCTCTTTTCTGCCTCAATCTGAGCACCCTCAAGTTGGGCGAGGCGCTCGCTGGTTACTTTCACATCCGCGCTTAGGCCCTCAAGCGTGGGTTGAGTCTCTGCCATTGTTAGTGATAGAGAAAAACAATACACAGTGTATAATCCCTATCAACTAGTAGGACGTGGTGGAAAAATATCTCGCTCACACTCAAGCTTAGTATCAAATTCTTACTTGTTCTTAACAATGCAACAGGTGGTGATCGGCGCGTTGGTGTTGGCTTCAAACAACCGATGAAGATTGGATGGAGCGATAACCAGGAATCAGTAGAGCCGGGACCTGTACTTATTGGTAGAAAAGGTGTAGCTTGGCAAAGGCTTCTCAACTCACAATATTAGTGGCACAATTTAGCAAAAAGCAATGCAAGTTGAATAATTGCTCAAACTCCTAACTAGTGCTGGCAGTTGACTAGTAAGAGACAAAACAATCTAAGCCCAGATACTGAAGCAAGTGAGTGGAATTGGTGGCGGAAGAAAAACGTGAGAGCTCTAATAAGCTAGATATAAGTGAGGTATAACTGAGTATATAGCAATGCTCCAAAATATATGATAGATGGAGTGACGATCAAGTAGCAGCAAAACTAATGTCCTGAGTAGCAAATAGAACAAAGCAGTCCTAAGAAAAATGCTAGCCGGCCTGTTTTTTTTTTTGTACTTTACCTTTTTTTTCTTTTTTTTTTCTTTTCAAAACCGGTAACAAGCAAGTAGTAACGTGTGTGCTACTACTATATATATCTGTAAAAGCAAACTGGAAGACACAAGTTGATGGGACGTGTGCTACTAGCAGTAGCGATGACACTAAATCAAGTAATATAGATAGACGTGTCCTGATTGAACCAGGATGCCTGGTCGCTAGCGGCCGAAGCCTTGGAGGTGCAGGCGGCAGCACAACAAGTAAAATTGGATGAGGAAACTTTGTAGCTGCTGAAGTGTGTCCGACACCGAAACACACACGACTTACAAAAAAAAAATGCCGGACCAACGTGTATTGTTGTGGACTCTTGTGGCGAAGTTGGCAGTAGCAAAATTCACGTCCGGACTTTAGCGGATGATAGGAAGATGGTGAGCGTGATGCGCGGCAGGCAGCTGGAGCGATTAGATGGACACGAATATATATTTTTTTTGGACGAACAACAACTCGCAGAAAGAAATATTGGTGGAAAAAAAATGCGATCTAGTAGATAATTTTCTCTCAAATCAATCTAAAACAGCACTAATACTAGGATGAATGCAACAAAAACTCAACAAAGCAAATACTAGATGCAAATTGCTAAAGGCTAAAAAGATAGGTGCAGCGGATGAACTAATCTTTTTTTTTTGGGCTTTTTTGTGGGTTGTAGGACAGAAACAATCTAATCTAATAAAACTGTAGATCTTTCACCGATGAACCTGAAAACTGATACCACTTGATGTGAACTGGGGCCCGATCTTTCGATGAGAGTGGGGATAACTACGATTTTTGTGGGACTTGACCCTCACGATCCGGCTACCAACCGTATAGGGAGACCCATACACGACTGATATCCACGGCGATCGCTGAACCAACTCCCCGGTGTTATCGACCGAGCCAACGACGCGATCGACCTATCCACGAAGGATTTTTCCTACAAGCAAATCGAAGAACATGCAAGAAAATAATAGCCAAGCAATCTGAAATTGCGAATTTGCTAGATGAATCGATCTCACAATATGGGGTTCCGATAGGATGTCTTGACGGTCGCACTAGTCGTTACGAGCGAAGACAAATAAAAGTAGCAATAGCTAAACTTCTCTAAACAAAACCCGAGTCTAACCCTAATAGATGCTAGCTATTTATTACACCAGCGTGATGCCGCCTCGATGTGCCGTGCACCCGTGCAAAACCTGGCCAGCGTGATACCGTGTGGAGGTCCACCTCCTTGATTTCCTTGTGATCTTGCGTTGGCATAGAAAAATCCAATTAGCGCTGCCACGTATGGGCCTACGGGCCACTTCCTTGAATTTGTAATTAGCATGCATGCTACACCACGTCCATGACTCAAGGTGAAACAAATCTTTGCTTGTACGGCTCCTGGTGCTATTAGCTGCTTGTACGTTTTAATTTGTACATAATTCATTCTGGTGCATTCTTCAAATCCTTCGTTCCTGAGTATAAAAAATATATTGCATGAAGGCAATATCGTACTCTTGTTAAATAAATCATATTTGCTATGGAATAAAAATACCTGGTTATTAATTTTCCATGTAATATTCGTAGTAGTTATGCTCACATCAGACCCAGAAATCCTCTGACTTCCTTAGCAGAACTAGGCACTGGCCAACTCTGTATTGCAGATATCTTTGCAGGATTAGTAGACACATCCTTGCCACTAATGACATGGCCCAAGTACCCAATTTCCTGTTGTGCAAAAGCACACTTGGACAATCTGACTTGCCTTTGATGTTTCAAAAGCAATTGCAGCACCTCTGCCAGATGTTCAAGTGAAGTTCATAAAATTCACTGAAGACAAGAATAGCAACAAAGAAAACCACAATACACTTTCTTAAGACTGGAGATAAATCACTGTTCATAGCAAACTGAAAAGTATTTGGTCCACCAGTTAATCCAAAGGACATAACCAAAAAATCATAGTGGCCATTATGAGTTGGGAAGGCAGTTTTGTACTCCTCTCCAGGGGCTAACCTGATTTGGTGGTATCCATACCTTAAATCCAATTTGGAAAACCAAAAGGTACCGGCTAATTCATCCAGAAGTTCATCAATCACCAATCACTGGTATAGGATACTTGCACTTTGTAGTAATAGCATTGAGATGTCTGTAATCAATGAAAGGCCTCCAAGTTTGATCTTTCTTTTGTACCAAAATCATAGGAGAAGAAAATGGACTGTTACTGTGTCTGATCACACCTGAATCCACATTTCTTGCACCTATTTCTCCAGATCATTCTTCAAAGCAGGAGCTACCCTATAAGGTCTAATAGCAAGAGGACCAGCACCAGGAATAAGAGGAATAGTATGGTCATATTTCCTTCTAGGGGGCAAACCAGTAGGAGCTGTAAAAACTGGAGCAAACTCATCAATAATGGCCTGAACTTCTGCAGGTAATTCAGACAGAGTAACACCTTCGGTTACTAGTAATGTTGTCAACTCCATCATGACACACAACTGAGGACTAGCATCTTCTCCCAACAAAGTAACCAATGAGTCATCCTGCTGGAAAGATAACCAATGTGTGGCCCAATCTACTTGCATGGGGCTATGAGCTGCAAGCTAGTCAATACCCAGTATACCATCATATATACCCAGAGGAAAAACACTGAAATGGCTGGTAAAACGATGACCACCACAAGACCAGGGCAATGGTCCTCATAAATGGTCCCTCCGTTTTTATTTACTCCGTGTATTAGCTTTGGTCAAAATCTAGCTTTGTAAACTTTAGGAAAGTGGAGATAGCTCGGACACACACCCCTCCCCCCGAGCCGCTCCCGCGAGCGTCCTCGGGGGAAACCCTAGCGCGCCGCTCCTCGCCTCTTTCCGTCGGCCCCTCTGCCCCAGCCGCCGCCGCAAGGCGCCGCCCAGCAAAGCTCGACTAGCGTCGGTGGCGGCGGGGATCTCTCCCTCTCCTGCGTGGTCGGCGGCCGGCGCGGGACGGTGCGGCGCATGGAGGCGTCGGGCTGGCGCTGGGCCCGGCGGCGCGGCGGCGGGCGCGATAGGTGGCGGCGGCCCTGCCTGGCGGTGGTGCTGCGGTGACCTGGAGTCGTGCCGGCGTGCGGCGGCTGCGGTGTGGGGCTTCTTCTGGTGGTTCCGCGCGGGATGGCCCCGACCAGATCTGGCGAATCTGGCTCTGGCGGCCCGTCACGCGGCGGGGGCTGTGTGCAGCCGGGTCACGGGCATCTTGCTCTGCTGTGGCCGCCGGCTGGCGGAGCAGGAGGCGTGACGACGGCGGTGGCTGGTGCGTGTCCAGGAGGGCGTGGCGGCTGCTTGCTTGCCCTGTCCTACGACGGCGCGGGCCATGGATGGCTTGGGCCGCGGGCGGCCACCCTGCAGTGGTAGGTGGTGGTGGCGGCGCGGTGGTGGGCGGCCTTCCCGCGCGCATGTCCCCCCTTCCCGGGGCTAGGGGCGGCGGCGGTGGTGCTCGGCTAGGCAGCGGTCCGGCGACCCGTAGGTGGTGGCCGGCGGCAGACGAGGTGGCGGCGTGGCTCCTTGGCGACGGGGCGGCGTGGTGGCGCGGGGTGGCCAGCGGCAGGCGAGGTGGCGGCGTGGCTCCTTGGCGACGGGGCGGCGTGGTGGCGCGGGGTGGCCGGCGGCGCGCCCCCGGCCCAAATCTGGGCCCTACGGGCCCATTTGGGTTCTAGCAGGCCGCCCCCCTGGCGTGGCTTCGTGGTCTTCTGCGTGGAGAGGAGGAGGAGCAGCTCGGACTGGGGGTGGCGACGCCGACAGCGTGCCTGCTGCAGCGGGAGGGCAGGAGCTTTACGGGCTTTTGAAGGCCCGGCCGGGCCTGTGGGCCCACGGGCCTGGTATGCTCCTGCCATTGCGTCCGGTCGGCTACCGTCGTTGACGGTGGAGGTTGAGCCCTCCTGCGTGCCGACGGTGCCGTTGCCCCTAGTCCCGGCTCCTCTTCGTCGCTGTGCAGGCCTCACCTTGTGGTGTCGTGGTGAGACGGCGTGGGGGCTTCAAGGCCGTGTTGCCGCTGGGTGGCGGTCGGTTTGGTGGCAGGCTCCGGAGCACCCGAGGTGCAGGTTGGGATCGGGGGAAACCCCTGTCGGCTTGGCCGACACCGATGCGGTGGCGCCTGTGGGTGCTGCCTGACCTTCCTGGAGGGCGTCGGGGGCTACCCTTCCTCTCACCTCGTCGCGTACCAGGGGAAACCCTTGGCAGCAGCGTCGTCATCGTCGCGATCCTTCTTGGAGGTGTTGATTGGTACCGACACTTCGGAGTCTTGGAGCTTGGTGGGAGGTCCCCGGTGGGCGCAGTGGTCGCGAAGCCTCTTCGTTTCTGTCGATCCGCTGTTGTCGGCATTTGTTTCTTTTGTATTTTCTCTTTCGTTTCTTTTGGGCGTGACGGTGCTGCTTCCGCCCCAGCACCTATCGTTGGCTGTATCGGTTGGTTGCTTTGGAATACAAAGCGGGGGAAACCCTTTCTCGTGAAACTTTAGGAAAGTTTATAGACAAAAATATTAACATGTACACTAACAAATCAATACCATTAGATTCAATACTAAATGTACTTTCACATCATATATATTTGTTAGGGTAAATATTTATATTCGTTTCTATAAACTTGGTCAAACTTTATGAAGTTTGACTTCAGTTAACTCTAATATGCAGAGTAAATAAAAACGGAGGGACTATTTACAACAAGGAACTAATTTCCCATTGGCCACCCTGACCATGGACACTGGCATATCAGTAATCCCTACTAATGAATTTGCAACAACTCCATCAAGGAATGTATGACTGCTGCCAGAATCAACTAAGAAAAGAAGTGTACGACCCTGTAACTGCACTCTCAACTTCATGGTCATAACAGCAGTATCTGAAGGAACACCAATAGCAGCTGCAGAAAGAGACATAGCATTGGCTACACTGGTAACTTCCTCCTCCGAACTGCTAAATTCCTCAGGCAAGCACTAAACATACTCCAACATCTCCTGGACAACATGTAATTGAATTTCCTGTTTACACTTATGGTCTCTAGCCCAGCGTTCACCACATACAAAACAGAGCCCCTTAGATTTTCTAAGCGGACCATCTATCATCAGTGGAAGGTGACCTGACTGTATCAGAAGATTTCCTATCATCCACTGTTTTGGAAGGAACAATCCTAGCAGTACCAGTTGAAACTAAATGAAACGAGCGCTGTGGAAACTGCACTGGAATTGACTGTAGAGAAGATACAGACAACTCTTCACAGAGCAGCGCCAGAGTATAAGCAGAATCCAAGTCAACCAGCTATTGAATCCCCACCAACACGCGGACTGCCAGGGTCAAACCTTCCATGAATTGTGTCACGTAATGAACTGCATTAGGGTGGTCCTCATAAGCAGTCAGCTGATCAAACAACTCTGAAAAATGCTCAACATACTCTTCGAGAGTACTACTCTGACGGATACTGAACAACTGACGGAATAGCTGTTGGTGCTTGTTACGGCCAAACCTGGAGAACAGCAAGCTATAGATATCTGACCAAGTGGCATTGGGTGCACGACGTTGGACAGATTCTAACCACCGAGCAGCTGTCCCATCAAACAATGCAGATGCAAACGAAACCCACTGGTGTGGTGGTATATTCCAAAACTTGAAGTAATCCTCACACCGTGTCTGCCAGAGCTTGGGATTGGAACCATCAAACCGAGGCCGTTCGATTCGAGGCCCAAACCCGATTGCATCAGCAGGGAAGGAACGAAAAATTTCTGGTGCTGAGTTAGCGGGCCGATAGGTACTGACATCATTTGGCATACCTCGGGCCTACGGAGGAACATACTTGAGCCCCGATCCCCTCAGATCTGCCTCCGGGTGCTGCCCTTCAGACCCCGCCATGGTACTGCCTTGCACCGGCTGCTTGCTGGCGGTAAGTGGATCTCGCGGCGACGGCCGCGGCATAGTAGCTTGAGTCCAAGGCCGGTGGGAGCGCCGCGTCGCTCGTGTTGGGAGAGACCCGCGTGGAGGATTTTTGGGACGGCGAGGAATAGATACGACTATATAGTATTGTTTTCCCGAAGATTGTGCAGACGTGAGCTTTTATCACGGAGTTCGTTTCTTTTCTGGTTATTTCATCCTACGTGTAGCGTTCGGTTTTCTTTTTTTCTATCTATCTATCTATACTACTATTAAACAAGCAAACATATTCATCGCTAAACGCACCCCACATAACGTACATACAACATCCCGAACCAAGAAGAGCCACACGATCGATTCCACTCATTTTAATCTAACCATTAAAACAACAACTAATCCTTCATAAATGTGCGTTTACCAATTTCTTTGGCGGACGAAAACTCTGCCGCCCGCGTCCACCCGATCGGAGCTAACAACCCCGCTAACTTTCTTCCCATGATCCCTTAATTATAGAGAGCAATTAAACCTTTTTCTTATTTCTCTGATTCTATCTACTACTCCCCAACCCGCACACCTCTCCACGGATGCCCTCTCCGTTACCCGTCGGCTCTCCGCCGCCGCCCCACGCGGCGCACACCATCTTCTTCTCCCGCCTCACGCGACCACCACCTCCCTCTTCTTTCTCGCCCCGCTCTGCCTCACCCACCGCCGCCTCTTCTCCCCCAACCCCGCACGGCCTCCCGCTTCCAGACGCTCTCCTCGAAGAAGGCGGCCGCCTCCACAATCCCCGGGCCCGACGAGGGGGCACGGAGCAGGCTGCTCTCAGTGCTCGACAGGGTGCTCACTGACGAGGAGTACCGCCGCGCGCGCGCAGGTGCATCGCAAGAGCCTGCAGGCAGAGGGGTACGCCATCGAGGGATCTTGGTGGGTGGGCATGGGACCTGCATCACTATGTCGTCCCTCAACGTCGCATTCGAAATCGGCCGCGGCTCACTCTTCGCCGTGCGCGAGGACCACCCCTTCATCACCCACGCCCACCTCGCCCGCATCGTGAGTGCTGTACAGGCTGCGTCCAAGCACCATGTTCGTCCCAAGTACATCATGCCAATATGCCATGGACCAGTCCAAGCTCAAGCACACCCTCACCTTGCTAACTCAACCATTTCATGTTAAACTGAAGTGTGAATCAGGCTTGTTGACTCTTCTGTATGTGTATGCCTACACTGCGCACTAGAACCTTGTTGTGTATGATGATCCATTGCCAGCCATAGAAAGGTTCCAGTTTTGAATTTTGTCAAGTTCAGTACAGGTTTTATTTTATTTCCCACCTCCTTCTGTATGGACTGTATGTCTGGCATTTAAATGGTGACTATGTGAAATTCATAAAAATTGCGAGGCATGTAAAGGATTTGATTTTGATCATTAATTAAAAAGGATGGTCAAGCTTGATGTTTCTAATATGTAGGTCCGAGGAGATGGCGATGATGTGCTGCCTTCCCCCTGCTTATAAATCTCATTACTACTGGTAATCGTCCATTACCCAATCTTTATCTGAATTTGAGAACAAATTGCTGTAACATTTATTCATATTTTCTTTGCAACTCCCGAACTGTAACCCGAGGGCAGTATTTTTTCAATCAACGAATAGGGCAATTATATCTTAGCATTTGCCATCACGTTCATGGTAAGATATAGAGATGTTCTCCCTCTGTTTTGCTTATCATTTACTTGGTTCCAGTATATAGTTAAATGATCTGAAATGGCAATTTCAGAGAAAGAGGAACAAACTCTTCTGGGTCTGTTCTGTTGCACCTGTACTTGCTGTTGCACCATCACTTCTGTACTTAACAGTTAGATATTGTAACGCATCTTCTATTTGTGTGCATATACAAGTCCTTGTAGTCATGAATCATTTTCTGTTTTCTATTGTCCATAATAGGAAGTTGTTTTACGCTGGTCCGAATCAGTACTAATACAAATTTTGGTAGTCCACAAAGCCAAAATCCAT
The DNA here is from genome assembly GCA_039707655.1 of Elymus sibiricus. NCBI lineage: Eukaryota > Viridiplantae > Streptophyta > Magnoliopsida > Poales > Poaceae > Elymus > Elymus sibiricus. Next base: position 86,938,454 of record CM077663.1, read on the forward strand.
TAACCTCTCTTCTGTATTTTGCCATGCAGATGTAAAATTGGATTTTGTAGAAGAAAATAAGATTCGAGAGGTGAGGCAGTTTACTTTTTTTCTGTCTACATGCCTAATCAGGTTACACAATATTTAATTTGGTAAATTGTTCTGCACCATTGTTGCTGCAAATTAATGGCCAACCTCTTCATCTTGATTTTTTATAAGTTAACTCGCTTCAGAAGGAGACCATGATTACCTATATTCAGCATTGATCACATAGACTAGATCTTTTGACGATGAAAAAGTACGAGAATTGGAAACCTATCCTTGACTCATGCTGGTTTGTGCGCTGCAATTTGCAGCTGGAGAGGTTCGGATATATGGCCAGTTGGGCACTGCCTATTTGTCTGAACCTGAAAAGAGCTTGCTATATAGATTGGTAATAAAATAGATTCATAAGTCACTTTAGTTTCACTAACACAGCTAGGCCAGGCTCCCCTATCAGCCTCAACAACGAACACGGTGGCGGATCAGTCACATACCCACCATATAGTAATTGTTAGCTATACTTATGGAACAAATTCTTTGTCGTAGTCACCAGGCCGCGATTGCGTTGAGGGGGTACATGCTCGGCAAGGTCTCCTGCCATATAGGCTAGTGAGGGATCCAGGGCATGCTACTCTATTCAGCAATATGACCACAATGGACCTTAGTTTTGAAAATGCGATATGAACACATTGTTTTTCCATGAATTGTTTTTTTATATCAAAAACAATTATCTGTTATTTTTGACTTAGCTTATTCTCTTGAGTGTTACAGAAGAAGTATCTTTGCAGAGCTTAATAACAATTTATTTGCTTGGAGCATACTGATACTGCATTGAAAATGGCTGAACAGCTAACCAGGTATGCAGTTCTATGTCGTGCCATGTTATCACAGTATTTGTCGTGCCATGTTGTTATCAAAGTATTTGACACCATTTATTACCTTAATCCTATCAGATGACAATTTTATTTTTTGGTCATGGAGCGAGATATTGCACTGCTTATACCGGATATCTTGCAAGCCTTGCAATTTTTATTGACATGTTTTACAAATCTGTTATTTGTAGTTGCAATTTTCACTAACGTATTCTAAAGATATTTGGATTGCACCCTTGATGCCTCTTGATGTTATATGTTTAGAGTAATGTCCTCCCATCATGTTAAAGCAATTCCTCTTGTGCTAAATTAATCCCAAATAAATGTTACCAATGTGTAAAAAAGCAATCTGATTATCTTCTTTTAAGTTTCTTATGATTATGATTGTTATCCCCATTTCTAAACTTTTGACACTCTTCCCTATTACATGTACAGTGGAAGACTTCTCTTTTTGATTAAATTTGGACCTAAAGAAGCATAAGCATGTACAGGAACTGGTGGTCCACCTTGCTGCTACAAATGGATTGCCCGATTTTATCCATCTGCTGGACTCGATGATATATGATGCTTTGAACCTTGCACCGGATAGGGTTTGCGCAACACTGTGTATGATCTAAACAATTGCTGAAAATATTTATTGGAGCATTTGTTTCAAACAAAAATTTTGAAAGATATTTCTAATAGTTTAGTGTGGCATATATTTTAGATAGTACTGCTTTAATATTATGTGCTCGATTGTTATTGTAGTTAACAAATATTCAAAGTTTTAGTGAAAATGTACAATATCAAATAATATAGTACTCCCTCTGTCTCAAAATGTAAGACATTTTTTGGTCTAGATTTAGACCAAAAATCGTCCTACATTTTAAGATGGGGTGAGTAGTTATTAACATTTATAGTCGTTACTAACATTTATATTTGTCAAGACGTGCGTTGCACGTGCATTTTTACTAGTTCTGTGAAATTGCCATTTCAGGACATTTAACTATATACTGGAACCAAGTAAATGATAAGCAAAACAGAGGGAGAACATCTCTATATCTTACCATGAACGTGATGGCAAATGCTAAGATATAATTGCCCTATTCGTTGATTGAAAAAATACTGCCCTCGGGTTACAGTTCGGGAGTTGCAAAGAAAATATGAATAAATGTTACAGCAATTTGTTCTCAAATTCAGATAAAGATTGGGTAATGGACGAATACCAGTAGTAATGAGATTTATAAGCAGGGGGAAGGCAGCACATCATCGCCATCTCCTCGGACCTACATATTAGAAACATCAAGCTTGACCATCCTTTTTAATTAATGATCAAAATCAAATCCTTTACATGCCTCGCAATTTTTATGAATTTCACATAGTCACCATTTAAATGCCACACATACAGTCCATACAGAAGGAGGTGGGAAATAAAATAAAACCTGTACTGAACTTGACAAAATTCAAAACTGGAACCTTTCTATGGCTGGCAATGGATCATCATACACAACAAGGTTCTAGTGCGCAGTGTAGGCATACACATACAGAAGAGTCAACAAGCCTGATTCACACTTCAGTTTAACATGAAATGGTTGAGTTAGCAAGGTGAGGGTGTGCTTGAGCTCGGACTGGTCCATGGCATATTGGCATGATGTACTTGGGACAAACATGGTGCCTGGACGCAGCCTGTACAACACTCACGATGCGGGCGAGGTGGGCGTGGGTGATGAAGGGGTGGTCCTCGCGCACGGCAAAGAGTGAGCCGCGGCCGATTTCGAATGGGACGTTGAGGGATGGCATAGTGATGCAGGTCCCATGCCCACCCACCAAGATCCCTCGATGGCGTACCCCTCTGCCTGCAAGCTCTTGCGATGCACCTGCGCGCGCGCGGCGGTACTCCTCGTCAGTGAGCACCCTGTCGAGCACTGAGAGCAGCCCGCTCCGTGCGCCCCCGTCGGGCTGGGGGATTGTGGAGGCGGCCGCCTTCTTCGAGGAGAGCGTCTGGAAGCGGGAGGCCGTGCGGGGTTGGGGGAGAAGAGGCGGCGGTGGGTGAGGCAGAGCGGGGCGAGAAAGAAGAGGGAGGTGGTGGTCGCGTGAGGCGGGAGAAGAAGATGGTGTGCGCCACGTGGGGCGGCGGCGGAGAGCTGACGGGCAACGGAGAGGGCATCCGTGGAGAGGTGTGCGGGTTGGGGAGTAGTAGATAGAATCAGAGAAATAAGGAAAAGGTTTAATTGCTCTCTATAATTAAGGGATCGTGGGAAGAAAGTTAGCGGGGTTGTTAGCTCCGATCGGGTGGACGCGGGCGGCAGAGTTTTCGTCCGCCAAAGAAATTGGTAAACGCACATTTATGAAGGATTAGTTGTTGTTTTAATGGTTAGATTAAAATGAGTGGAATCGATCGTGTGGCTCTTCTTGGTTCGGGATGTTGTGTGTACGTTATGTGGGGTGCGTTTAGCGATCAATATGTTTGCTTGTTTAATAGTAGTATAGAAGAGGAACAAACTCTTCTAGGTCTGTTCTGTTGCACCTGTACTTGCTGTTGCACCATCACTTCTGTACTTAACAGTTAGATATTGTAACGCATCTTCTATTTGTGTGCATATACAAGTCCTTGTAGTCATGAATCATTTTCTGTTTTCTATTGTCCATAATAGGAAGTTGTTTTACGCTGGTCCGAATCAGTACTAATACAAATTTTGGTAGTCCACAAAGCCAAAATCCATTAACCTCTCTTCTGTATTTTGCCATGCAGATGTAAAATTGGATTTTGTAGAAGAAAATAAGATTCGAGAGGTGAGGCAGTTTACTTTTTTTCTGTCTACATGCCTAATCAGGTTACACAATATTTAATTTGGTAAATTGTTCTGCACCATTGTTGCTGCAAATTAATGGCCAACCTCTTCATCTTGATTTTTTATAAGTTAACTCGCTTCAGAAGGAGACCATGATTACCTATATTCAGCATTGATCACATAGACTAGATCTTTTGACGATGAAAAAGTACGAGAATTGGAAACCTATCCTTGACTCATGCTGGTTTGTGCGCTGCAATTTGCAGCTGGAGAGGTTCGGATATATGGCCAGTTGGGCACTGCCTATTTGTCTGAACCTGAAAAGAGCTTGCTATATAGATTGGTAATAAAATAAATTCGTAAGTCACTTTAGTTTTCACTAACACATCTAGGCCAGGCTCCCCTATCAGCCTCAACAACGAACACGGTGGCGGATCAGTCACATACCCACCATATAGTAATTGTTAGCTATACTTATGGAACAAATTCTTTGTCGTAGTCACCAGGCCGCGATTGCGTTGAGGGGGTACATGCTCGGCAAGGTCTCCTGCCATATAGGCTTGTGAGGGATCCAGGGCATGCTACTCTATTCAGCAATATGACCACAATGGACCTTAGTTTTGAAAATGCGATATGAACACATTGTTTTTCCATGAATTGCTTTTTTATATCAAAAACAATTATCTGTTATTTTTGACTTAGCTTATTCTCTTGAGTGTTACAGAAGAAGTATCTTTGCAGAGCTTAATAACAATTTATTTGCTTGGAGCATACTGATACTGCATTGAAAATGGCTGAACAGCTAACCAGGTATGCAGTTCTATGTCGTGCCATGTTATCACAGTATTTGTCGTGCCATGTTGTTATCAAAGTATTTGACACCATTTATTACCTTAATCCTATCAGATGACAATTTTATTTTTTGGTCATGTCGCGAGATATTGCACTGCTTATACCGGATATCTTGCAAGCCTTGCAATTTTTATTGACATGTTTTACAAATCTGTTATTTGTAGTTGCAATTTTCACTAACGTATTCTAAAGATATTTGGATTGCACCCTTGATGCCTCTTGATGTTATATGTTTAGAGTAATGTCCTCCCATCATGTTAAAGCAATTCCTCTTGTGCTAAATTAATCCCAAATAAATGTTACCAATGTGTAAAAAAGCAATCTGATTATATTCTTTTAAGTTTCTTCTGATTATGATTGTTATCCCCATTTCTAAACTTTTGACACTCTTCCCTATTACATGTACAGTGGAAGACTTCTCTTTTTGATTAAATTTGGACCTAAAGAAGCATAAGCATGTACAGGAACTGGTGGTCCACCTTGCTGCTACAAATGGATTGCCCGATTTTATCCATCTGCTGGACTCGATGATATATGATGCTTTGAACCTTGCACCGGCTAGGGTTTGCGCAACACTATGTATGATCTAAACAATTGCTGAAAATATTTATTGGAGCATTTGTTTCAAACAAATTTTTTGAAAGATATTTCTAATAGTTTAGTGTGGCATATATTTTAGATAGTACTGCTTTAATATTATGTGCTCGATTGTTATTGTAGTTAACAAATATTCAAAGTTTTAGTGAAAATGTACAATATCAAATAATATAGTACTCCCTCTGTCTCAAAATGTAAGACATTTTTGGTCTAGATTTAGACCAAAAATCGTCCTACATTTTAAGATGGGGTGAGTAGTTATTAACATTTATAGTCGTTACTAACATTTATATTTGTCAAGACGTGCGTTGCACGTGCATTTTTACTAGTCTAGCATAACATGTGATGTACATATAGGCCATCTTAGTTTGCACGTACGGACATAAAAAACATATTAGTGAAGCAATTGGCCAAAACCAAGCAATGGGCCGGCAACATATGGGCCGACTTCTCGTAACCAATAAATCACTTAAGCGGGACGAAACCAAGAATATTACCTTAGTTTATTATATATAAATATAATATATATATATATATATATATATATATATAAGTATATATATATATATATATATATATATAAGTATATATATATATATATATATATATAAGTATTAGTAGGATATAGATGCATTTTGGCTTTTGAACCAAAAGTCTAATTTATAGTTTGTTTGCATATTTGTGTTTATGATGACAAAAACTTTAAAACGACACCACTTTTAAATATATTTTAACAAGTTTTGAATTTCAAATTCTAAAACATGGTGTTTTAGTTGTCAAAATAACAATTTCTAAAATATATTCAATATGGGTCTTGTTTCAAAGATCTTGTAAAAAAACACAATTGTACAAACATAAAGTAAATCAAACTTTTATTTTAAAATATATTAGACATCTATTTAACTGAATGAAACTAAATGAGTAGGGAATAATATGTAATTGTATGTTACATTGAGAGAGAAAACACTATGCACATGATTTTTTGAGCAAAGTTTGAGAGACCAGTTTTTTAGCACCCGGGTGTCTATACTCCCGCTTATCATGACCATCCATCAAAGTCGGAATCATTGAGATCCGTACTCCCTCCATTCCATAATGTAGCGCGTCTGCGTTTTTTGATATATAAGTTTGACCATCTATTTAACCAACGAGACCGATTGTAACGTGAGCAAAAATTATACCATGAATATGTATTTTTCGATACGATTTGAGTGGTAAAATTTTTGTTACCACCGTAGTTAATTTTATTGGTTAAATTAATGATTAAATTTAGATTTCGAAAAATGCAGACGCACTCTACTGGAATGGAGGGAGCATGCACCTCAGTTGGATTAGCAGCCCCTACTCCCTCCGTCCCACAGTGTACTTTTTTATAGCTGCCGTTGACAGATGTGAGATGTGACCAGTCATCTTTACCTCATGGGCACTGACCACTACTCGGTCGCACTGATCGTGAAGCAGGATGCCCGTAATCATTAAAATCGAGATTGTCTCCTTCGGAGATCGTGTGAGAGAGAGCTTTTTTAAAATATATTTAGAGCATTTTCAACCCGTGCGCAACGCGGCGTCCAAAAAACGGTTTTAACGCGCATAAATAGCATTTTTTAGCGCGCCGGCGGTCGCTCGCCGGCGCTAGCTCCAGCAGTCGCCGCAAAATATAACGCGCGCGCGGCGCTTCAACAGGCGTTGGAAAAACACGGCGCGCGCGCCCATTAGAAACAACATATGCACTTCAAAAACAAAAACAAAAAATCAAACACATAAGAAATAAATCAACAATAAATAGTTAAATTTTATTACAACTCAAACAAATAGTTTATCATCCAATACAACAAATAGTTCATCAATACAACATCAAACAACCAAATAAATCATGCGTTTTGTCGGTCATTCCATTTCCACCACTCCTCGATGAGATCGTTCTGAAGATCATCATGCGTTTCGACACGCCGAATAGCATGATAGGAGGCAACAAATCGGGCCACCCTCGCAGCACTCCGTCGCACTCGCACGGGATGTCCGAAGAGCTCGTACTGAGAGTAGTCTAAATTTTGGCCACGTTCATTCTCGATGATCATGTTATGCATGATCACACAAGCATGCATGATGTACCAAAGGATCTTTTGATCCCAAAATCTAGCCGGTCCTCTCACAATAGCAAATTGGGCTTGCAAAATCCCAAATGCTCTCTCCACATCTTTCATAGCCGCCGCCTGAGCATTGTGAAAATCTAGATTTTTCTTACCTTTCGGTTTTTTCAACGGCTTCACAAATGTTTGCCACTTTGGATAGATGTCATCCGCAAGATAGTAGCCATAGTTGTATGTATGGCCATTTGCTACGAACTGTATCGGTGACAGATCACCATTTGCAATCTTATTTATCAGTGATGACCGATTAACAACGTTGATGTCATTCAAAGATCCAGGCATTCCAAAAAAAGCATGCCAAATCCAAGTCTCTTGATCGGCCACCGCTTCAAGGATTATAGTGGAACCCTTTTTCGCGCCGTGGAATTGTCCATGCCATGCCTTAGGACAGTTCTTCCAACTCCAATGCATGCAATCTATTGAGCCAAGCATACCTGGGACCCCGCGAGCTTTGTTCATCTCCAAAAGCCTTGCGGCGTCTTCAGCATTGGGAGATCTCAAATACTCCGGGTCAAACACTTGCACAATTCCGACTGCAAAACGCTTGGCACACATGATGGCTTGACTCTCACCCATGGCCAAGTGGTCATCAACTAGATCAGCCAGAATACCGTATGCTAACATATGCAAAGCGGTTGTCACCTTTTGAAAGGTGCTATGCCCGAGTTCTCCGGCGGCATTCCTCCTTTGCTGAAAAAATCGATCATGGCTCGCTAGTTTCTCTACAATGCGCCTGAACAACTCGGTGCTCATCCTAAAACGGCGCCAGAAATACGACTCGGGGTATGTGGGATTCTCCACAAAATAGAGCCTCGTCAATCTATTGTCGGCATCGATCTTGTCCCTCCAAATTTTCTGCTGACCCATAACCGAACCACTGTGCTTCGATTTTTTATTGATGTGCATAGCTAGGATGATTGCAAGGTCCTCTTCCTCTTCCATATCAAATTCTTCTTCGGAAGAATCATATGATGAACTCATCTACAATATTGAATTTAAACTAGTCTATAAAACTACGAAAAACATGCATAAAGTTAATGTAAAAAATGTGAAGTTAAAAAGCAATACATACCTTGTGGGCCTTCTGTCGAACACCTTGTGGGCGCTGAGCGGCAGTGGGCAGCCGAGCGCTGTTCGCCGGAGGAATGGCGCGCGCAAGGGGCGGCGGCGACTAGAGGGAGGGGGGAGCTACAGCGGCGCGGGGATAGGTCGGGGAAGCGCCGTCTGGTCGCCGGAGCAAATGGGGTGGCGCGGCGGCGGCGTGGCGCTCGAGGTGGAGGGGGGTGGGAGAGGAGGCGCGAGCGCTCGAGTGCTTCCGCGCGCGGGAGCGGGCGCACCAAATAAGCGGCGCGCGATGCCGTTTCGCTCCGCGCGCGGAAGCACTTATGCCGCGCGCGCGGTTTTTGCACGGCCGCTGGAGTGTCCGATTCCGCTGCGCGCGCGCTAAAAAAGCGAATTTTACAGCGCGGGGCGATTTTTGGGCGCCTGTTGAAGATGCTCTTAGTGATGGAAAGCTTGCACAAACATGTGAAACTGCTTGGAAAGAGAGAACAAGCATGTGAGACAAAGTGAGGAGAGAGATTGTGTTGTGCATGCATGTCAGAAAACATTGAGAGCATCTCCAACAGGCGTCAAAAAACGGTTCCGCGTGTTAAAAGATTTATTTTTTGACGCCGAAGACAGAAAACAGCGCTCTAGCAGAAGCTCTAAAATAGAGCGCGCACAGAAAACGTCAGCGTCTGCGCTGCAAATTTTGAGCGCGCTGGCTTCCGCGCTGCATTATTGGGGCGTCGGATTGCGCGCGCTGGCCGCTGCAAGTGGGGCCGTCGGATTGGGCGTCATGTTTTTGTGCATCTGTTGGAGAAAAAGGTCTTAGCGCGCCGCGCTATCGCTATTTCGACGTTGTAAAAAAAATTAGAGCGCCGCGCTACCACGCGTCTGTTGGAGATGCTCTGAGGAGAGATAGTCGGAAGGTGGGGGAAGAGAGAGTTGTGCATTGGCTTTTGTGGGCGGCAGAGATAGGCACTGCAGGCCTATTACCTGCTACCTACCCCTATAGCTTGCCAAGGCATGCAGCCGATGTCCGACACAACACCGCACGAATCTCAATATGGGCAGACGGATAAGAGCAACTACGGGCCGGGCGACCCATTCATTTGCGCGTGTCCGTTTGGCTTGCCGCGGACATAAAAGTCGGCCCAACGCGCCGACTCAAACGGATGCGCGTTCGTTTTTCGTCTGCCCGCGACCCATTCCCGTCTCAAATTTGGGCGGTATTTGTGTCGGCGCGGACACGCACCTCGCCCGCGTGCTTCTTACCCTGGCCCGCCACTCGGCGGCACAACCTCGCCTTCTTATCCCCTTTCCTCACCCGTCCCCCGCAACTGCACAAACCCTAGGCCGGCGCCCCCATTTTTCCCGGCCACCATTGCTCTCCAGCCCCTCCCTCCTCCATCCCAGCAGCACACCCACCGACAGGGTGCCTCCCTAGTCCCGGTGCGGGAGACCTAGTGGTAGATTTGCGGCGGCGGCGGCGAGATTTGGCGCATCCTGCCGGCAGGATTTGGCGAATCCGGCCGCCGGCTGACTGCACTTGCCATGGACTGGCCTGGTGCCGGTCCACCCATCCTGGGCAATTCGTCGGTGCCGCATGCAGGTGCTCAATCCGCTTCTAGCCGCTCTGGTCTGTACCATCGGCGGTGCACCGACAAAGCCACGGCCGGCAGTCGCCCTAGGTCGGCGCTGGCCCAGAAGCTTGCCGACTCACCATTGTCGTTCATTAAGTGCGACAACTGCCCGCTGCAGGTCGTCCGACATGTTTCCTGGACGCCGAAACATCCCGGTTGGATGTTCGTCAAGTGCACAAACGACGGGGTATGATTTTTCATTCGGCCCTTTTGCTCTTTGATTCGATGCAATTTCGATAGCTTATTTGCTCAATTTTGTGTGTAGGACGGATGCAACTTTTGGTATTGGGAAGAAGAATACATCGATCTATTGATCTCACGAAATTGCTAGATGTTTGTGCACTTCTAGCTAGAATTGAAGCTGTAGATGAGACTAAAGAAGAGACCAAAGGGGAAGCAACGTCTAATTCTTTAGAATTGAAGAAGAAAGACGTTGTTAAGGTCAAGAATCCACAGATCAACAACGAAGACATAGAGAAGATCTTAGTCCAACTAGTAGGAGCAGTTATGGAAGTTGGACATCTTCTAAAATGTCTAATTGTGATTCTTGTTTTCTTTGGTCTTGTACTCGTAGCGAAGAATTGATAAAAAATGTATGTGTTAAAATGCATTTGGTGAAATAAAAATAAAATTCAAATAAAAAAAATGTGTGATATGGATGCTGGTCTGTCGCGCGGACGAAAAATGGGTCGGCGCGTTGGACGCACGGTCGACCTATTTATAAAGGGAGCGGACGAACCGATCCAAACAGACGAAAGACAGACAAAGCGCACGTCCATTTGGGTCGATCGGTTGGAGTTGCTCTAAGATAAGCGAGGGTCGGTACTCCGGGAGCTATCACAACTTTTCGTTTGAGCAAAACACTATGGGCATGATATAGAGGTCTCATACAACAATAAAAAAATGATTTCGAAAAAAAAACAATGACAATAATAATGGAGGCCCAGTGTATCTCTCGCGGTGACATACCGCATGCAGTTGGCTGTTGCTGGCGGCTAAATCTTGGTCAACGTCTTGATCTCGGACGCGAACCGCTCCATGGCCAGCCTCGGCAGCGCGACCGGCACGGCCACCGCATTCTTCCCGGCGCCGTTCTTGACGGTGATCAACGAGCTCACCCAGAGCATTGATCTGGCCGCGCCGGCGGACACCGGCTCGCCCCAGCCGAAGTCCACACGATCGAAGCCTATGCGCCTGAGGTCGGTGAGGATGAACAGGTTCGCCGCGGCCAACGCAGGCCGCCCGTGCAGCACCAGGTAGTCGGCCATGGAGCGCGCGTATTCGGCCGTCACCGACGCCTTCGCCTCCCGAACCAGCTCCACCACATCTCCCATCGGGCGACTCAGCAGCGCCCCGGCGGCCATCACCACCGTGGGGTTGGCGCAGGCGTAACCGTAGTAGCGGGCGGGCAGGCCTAGAGCGAAGTGTCTCCTCATGTTAATAACGGTCACCAGCCGCGTCTCCTCGTCCGGCCGGAGCGCCAGCGCCACCGTGCGGGAGCGCCACAAGAACGCTGCCAGCACCTCGAAGCTCGTGGCCGTGTCGCGGAGACCAGGCGGGAGGGATTTCTTCATCGCGGCAACGTCAGAAGGGCCGAACAGGAAGGAGCGCATGACCATGTCGCCGGTTGTTGGCGACGGCGGCAGGGGCGTCACGACATCGTCGTACTCGCGGTGCGGGAAGGACGGCACCGGAGGGCTTCGTGCGTCGAGAAGATCACGGGACCACGTCGGCGCGACGGTCGGACAGGGGAGGCCTCGCGCGAGCTCGGCGACGGCGTTCATGAACATCGCAATGCCCTGGGCGTCGCACATGGTGTGGTTGAAGCGATGCCCCACGACGAAGCCGCCGCACAGGAGCCGCGTCACCTGGTGATCGATCGGAACGCAAGAAGAAAAGGTACATCCTCGGATCAGTTAAAGGTTCAAGAGAACGTGCATGATCCAAATGTAGTGTTATTTATATCTTGGCAGTAGTTTTCACATGTACCTGAATGAGCACCAAGGGGCAGCCGAGTATGCCACCGCTGACGCCGTCCGCGTCGAAGGCGAGCTCGTCCACGCACGGGAACGGCGGCGTCAGCCCGAGTCCGGCGGCTGCCTCGAGGTCCGCGAACCGGACGTCGGCATCGGCCTCCACGAACGTGACCCCCTCGCCGGTGCAGTCCACGACCAGCTTCCGGCCTTCCACCTCGCGGAGTCGCCCAGCGAACGGGTAGTAGTGCACCAGCGCCTCCGACAAGGCTCGGCTGATGGCGCCCACCGGATCGTCGCCAGATTCCACACTCAGCACGCCGCGATAGAAGAAGAAGCCGCGAACGTTCGCCCGCAGGGTCCCTTGGTCGTCGATGTCGGAGAGGCGCTTGGTCTCGCGCGGCGTCGGCGAGGCTGGGCGGATGAGCTCCGGCTCGCGCTGGCGCACGACGAAGGACAGCACCATGGCGCGCGCGTCGCGTTGTTTGCTTCTGTCGTCACTTGCCTGGGGCGGAAATGTGTCCCGCGTGCATGGGCTTTAAAGCTCGCCGCCACCGTGCGTACTGGCCACCTAAGAGCATCTACAGCCGGACAAATCCGGCCCCTCAAACGTCCGCGGGCGCATCCGGACGGGTCCTCATATTTCGTTCCGTGCACCCATATATCTCAAATCCGGACTCTCAAATCCATGCAAATACATGCACGTCGATCATGTCGCACGTAAAATAAGTAGTGTTGGTATCAAGCGTACATAGCGTTTACATAAAATGTATTTGAAGTGCCAAACTCAAGCATTGCCTCCTTGGTTGCCATTGTGGATCCACATGTGCTCCACAAGATCATTGAGTAGCTGCGTGTGCACCTGGTGATTTCGAAGATTTTGATGCATCTGTAGAAAATTCTGAAGTTGGGCCGCATCTTGATCCTCCGGGATTTCAACTTGTTCTCCGGGAGCTTCGAAATTATTGGTTTGGGCTACACCTTCACCCTCATCCTCGACAATCATATTGTGCAGAATAACATAACATGTCATCAGCTGCCACAAAGTTTCTGATTCCCACATCATTGCAGCGCTCCGCACAATTCCCCAACGAGCCTAAAGCACACCAAATGCTCTCTCCACATCCTTCCTAGGCGCTTCCTGCATTGTTGCAAAGTGGATCTGTTTGTTGCCACGTGGCTCAGATATGGTCTTCACAAACGCCGCCCACTGAGGATAGATACCATCGGCAAGATAGTATCCCATGTTGAAGTCCCGGCCGTTGACGGTGTAGTTGCATGGCGGTGATTCCCCATTGCAAAGCCTCTTGAACACCGGAGATCGTTGGAGCACGTTGATGTCGTTGTCAAAACCGGGCATTCCAAAGAAAGCATGCCAAATCCATAAGTCATGTGATGCCACTACTTCTAGTATGATGGTGGCCTCTTTGGTGTGACCTTGATACATTCCCCGCAGACCTTTGGGGCAGTTTTTCCATTGCCAATGCATGCAATCAATTGATCCGAGCATTCCTGGAAACCCCCTTGCCTCTCCAATAGCCAACAACTTCTCTGTGTCCTGCGCATTTGGTTCTCTGAGATATTCCGGTCCAAACACCTCAACCACGGCGCGGGCAAATTGGACAGTAGTCTTCAGGCACATGCTCTCCCCCATCCTGACCATCTCACCAACGGCGTCTGCAGCAGTACCAAGTGCAAGCATCCTCATAGCAGCCGTGCACTTCTGCTTGGGCGAGAAAGAGAGTTGCCCGCAGCAATCCCTCTTCAGCTTGAAGTAGTCGTCGTGTGACTCCACTCCGTCCACAATGCGCAAAAACAATGGTTTCCGCATGCGAAAACGGCGACAAAACCATGGATCATCCGGGAAAGTAGGTGTGGGAGCAAAGTAGTCCTTGTGCAGTAGCTTTGCTCCGGACACCCTGTCCCGGTTGATCACTCTTCTTCCTTTGATTGAGCCCTTGAAGTTGAGAACATGCTCCACTTCCCGGTCCATTTCCTCTTGCATGCTCATGAGCATGAGCATGTCCACTTCTTCGTCCGAATCCGAGGAATGGAAGAACTCATCTTCAATCGTTTGGTCAAGCTCAATCGGTCCATACTCCTCGTCCGACGAAGCATCCGAATCCATTGTTTATCTAACAAAATCACAATAATTCCGGTCGGTCAATGTGTCGAACACATCAAGCGCAAGGCAGAGGAGGAGTATTGACGGACGTACCACGGTGGCGTCCGGGCCGGCGACGACGTCCCCCGCGGCGAAGATGGGCGCGCTCTTCCGGAGCTAGCGGCGGAGAGGCTGGGAACGGCTGAGCTCGAGACGGACGGCGCGGCGGCGGAGCGCGAGACGGACGGCGAGGACGAGGAAGAAGAACTGAGATAGCAAATGGATCCGGCTGCTCTTCGGGGGTGGATTTGGTGCAATTTGGGGTGGGGACGGGCTGTCGGGTCCGACGTGGCGGGCGTGCCCGGGCGCGTCCGGACGCCCCCATACCCGCCTCATATTTGGGCTGGATATGGGGGGTGCCGGTCAGCCCGGGCGTTTGAGGGCCGTTTGAGAGGCCCGTCTGGGTCGAAATTTTGTGACCGGACACTGCCCGGACGGCCTGCCCGGGCGTTTGAGGCGGGTTTGAGAGGTCCGGTTGTAGATGCTCTAACCACCGTGAGCACGAGCAATGCTAGACGCACGGACACATTTTCATCCAATGAAAATAGTCGAACAAAGCATCACGTAAAAACCTGCGATTATATGTCTGTGCGCGTACCATCGCTTCCGTGGAGCACACTATCTGAGAGTGGCGTTTTGGTTCCAAGGTGTATATACGCCTATTATGAAATATGTATATAAAACAAATTTCAAAATGTTAAAAAAATTCAAGAAAAAATCTCGCGTGTACATTCGGACATCCTATGTTCGCACACAAAAATTTGGTGAAAACTAATTTATTTTGTGGCATGTATAAAAAAGATAAAAAAATGCCTCGTGAATAGCTGTAATCAAGCATCGAAATTTGTCTTTTTTACGCAAGCCACAAAAAGTGTCCCTTTTCACCGAAACTTTGTGCACGCACATATAATGTCCGGATTTACACGTGGGGTTTTTTCTTGAAATTTTTTAACTTTTTAAAACGTGCATTTAGACAGTGGGTGCATATACACCTATGAGCCAAAGTGAATTTTCGACACTATCTCTCACTCATGCTGGATTGACAACATTAAACTGGAGGTTGCCAGGCGACGGTGATTCTTGGAGTACAAAGTGAAATTTGTTTTTGTCTTATATATGTGACACCATCTCTAAATTTCGCAAAATCTACATGCTAGTTTGAATAACTGTTTTGACCATTGATCAACTTCAATTCAAAAGAGGATATTTTTAAGATACATCATACTCTCACCATACGGATTTATTAGACTCCCTCTTATAGTATAGTCACATGGTTCAAGTTTTAGATTTAACATCGGTGCTCGTATTTTACTGAATTTATTTCAATCTTTTCAGCGATAATCGTTCAGTGAGAGTAGACGTCCCGGTCTACCAGGAGGCACATATGATGATTTAATCAATCACAAAATATTAAATCGGTTCAGTATTTCAAAGATGCTTCTAGAGATAGGGTGTCGTGCATTTATAGATATGAGTGTATATAAGTGTACAGTGGTGGAACCACCTTCCGACTACCCAAGGCTGATGCCCAGGCTCTGCTATGGATTCTAGTTTGAACAAAAGTAGTAAATTTAGAGCAAACCGTCATTTTGTAGGATCAACCGATAAACAGGAGCGTAGTGTACTTTGCCGCCCAAGCTGGCTCGTTGTCATGTTATTCAAGGGAATTATATTTATCAATCTCGGTAGCACATGTCGGTTCATCGGCATATGTTCGGACGCTTTTGAAGCGCATTGAACACTCTACTACAAACGGAGGGGCCACCACATCACAAAAGACCAGCCTAAAAAGAGAATGTCACTCTCCCTTATAAAGAGGTCCTAACCACTACCCAAGGTCAGGTTCATGACACTAGCACTTACGATAAAAGAGTGTGTTGGTAAAATATGACAAGTGTGCTCGCTGCTTGTTAATGTTCCGGTTGGAATGAGGCAGTGAGCTCTACTCGATCGAGTGTATGCATGTTTCTTTTCGGGCAAGATTGCTTGGGTTGGTGACATTTGGATGCTTCTGCAAACAAGAAGGAAAAAGAACGATGAGCGTGATCTGCATGGGGTTTTTAAAATGTTGTACCTACGTCGCCACCCAACATTATTGACGTGTTAGCTAGTAATGTATTGCCTCTCACCGACGAGCTGGTCTGCCGTCAAACTCCACTCGATGGAGCTGTCTCTTTTCTTTTACTGAAATATAATACTTCCCCGTTTTTATTTACTCCGTGTATTAGCTTTGGTCAAAATCAAGCTTTGTAAACTTTAACCAAATTTATACACAAACATATTAACATATACAATAACAAATCAATACTCCCTCCGGTGTATAAGTCATCTTACGAAAATCAGATTTTTCCAAAACACTTAGGCGTGATGCATTAATTCTCGCCTCGTTTCTTGTTTCTTAACATGAATAAAAGAATCAACCAATAGAAAATGTGGGGTGTGTATGCTTTTAATGACTTGAGACTACCTAGCACCGCATGCATTGGTCAGTTTATTGCATGCAATGATATTAATTAGCTAATAAATATTAAGTTCTCTCGTTTTCCCCTTCACCTTGGTCGCAGTGCACAACATAAGATGACTTATACACCGATACGGAGGGAGTATCATTAGATTCTTTATTGAATGTACTTTCACATCATATAGATTTGTTATGATAATCATTTATATTACTTTCTATAAACTTGGTCAAACTTTACGAAGTTTGACTTCAGTCAACTCTAATATGCAGAGTAAATAAAAATGAAGGGAGTACGAGGAAAGCATGATCATCAGCGTCGTCGGATGTAGCGAACAAATCTGTGATTTAATGGTTAGGAGGATAATGATATCTCCTATCCATTGAGTTCAAGTCCCAAAACTAGTGGGAGCCCACACTAGACCCCCCGCGTCCCCCGCGTCGCCCTCCCTTGCGGTGGCGGGGGAACCTTAGCGTTCGGCCACTGAACCCCCTCCCAACCCCACCACCACCTCTCCGCCACCGAAGGAGTGGCCGGCAAAGCCCATTGGTGGCGACGAGGCTTCCCGTATGGTTGCGGCCTCTCTGTCGGCCCACCTATCCGCCGGTCTCTGCAATCCTCCGTCAGCCGCCTCGTCTTGTGCCGCCGCATCTACGGCGGCCGCCTGCTCCCCCGCCCCTGCCCGCCCTCCCTACCCGACCGTTGCAAGGTTCGTCCGCCTCCCGCTCCCCGCCCCCCTCCTCTCTCAGCGTCTGATCTGAATCCTAGTGAGATCCATCCTGTCGTTAGCATCTCCTCTTTTGCTGGCGACTGGACACGACGTTGGGGGTGATGTGCTCCTTGGCTGGTCGCGGGCTGTCCTTGTGGCACGACGACATCGCTCATTTCCTCCGATATGCAGCCATGACTCCCAAGACGATGGCTTTTGGTGTGTTTTCGGCGGTGCCTCCCCAGAGGCGGCCACCCCTTGCGGTGTGACTGCGGGCGTTCATGCCCTTGCGCTGGACCCCTTGCCGGTGTAGTTTCAGACCCGACGGCCCTTGACCTGCATTTCCAAGTGTCCGTGGGTTGGTGGTGCCTCTTCCGGCGCGACACCAGCTTCGGTGCTCTAGAAGTTGCATCTCCTCTAGTCTCTATGACTTGTCGGTGATCTGGCTGCCTTGTCCCTGATGGCATGGATCTGCGTCTCTTCCAGTTCCTGGCTCGTCGGCATCGCCGGTCGTCGCCGCTTCCCCTGCACCGGCCACAATCGCCCCGTCGCCTCCCCAACCCTGGCCACCTCACTACCATGCGTCCTCGTCATGTCCAAAGTTCGCGTGTACAGTGCGGCTCCACTTCTGGTGGTGGTGCTTTTTTACCTCTAGCCTACCCTAACTTGTTTGGGACTAAAGGCTTTGTTGTTGTTTGTTGTTGTGTGGCTTTCGACTCTCGGTTCCTGGTCCGGTGGCTTTGGGATTGCTCGGACACAGGCCAGGGAGAAATCCCTGCTCGACTTGCCCGTGGAAACGGCGACACTCGCGAGTGTCATCCCCTCCTTGGAGGCGTTGCCATGGCCTCGCTTTCTGCACCCATCCGCGTCCACCAGTGGAAACCTTGGGTCTGATTCTTTGGATCAGACGGCGATGGCGCTACGACGTCGATTTCCTTCCTAAAGGCGTTGTCTTGTGTGCTCGCGCCATCCCCGGTGCTGGACTTGTGGTTGCCTGGCTCCACGTTGGTTTGGACTGCCTCTCTAGTTTGTTGGTTTAGCTGTGTCATTGCTTGTTCGGGCCAAGTCTTTTCTTTCTTTCACTGATTTGGGGATTGTGTTCATGTCATCTTGCATTCGTGCATGTGTTGTACCGTATTTTTACTCATTCTCTTTTCTTCTATCAATGAAAAGAGCTTTGCGTATTTGCAAAAAAGAGTTCAAGTCTCAGACTTAACATTGGTGCTCATATTTTTCTGGATTTAGTTCAGGCCTTCCGGTTATTTGTGATAACCCATAAGTATAGGGGATCGTGACAGTCTTCAAAGAAAGTATTTTACCCAAATTTGATGATTCGACACAAGGGGAGCCAAATAATATTTATTGATCTTACCAGCTGAGTTGTCAATTCAACCACACTTAGGATATCCTCTGTAACAAAAGTTTTGTAGCAAAGCAAAACAGCAGTAGTAACAGTAACAGTAATAGCAGCAGATTTGTAGTGATTGTAACAGTAGCAGCAATAGTAACTTAGCAAGATTCAATATGAGAAAAGCGTAGGCACATGGATCGGTGATGGATAATGATTTGGATGACATCAATCATGTAACAGTTACACACTAGGGCGACACAAAACTAGCTCCAATTCATCAATGTAATGTAGGCATGTATTCCGTATATAGTCATACGTGCTTGCGATAAGAACTTGCATGGCATCTTTTGTCCTACCCTCCCGTGGCAGCGGGGTCCTATTGGAAACTAAGGGCTATTAAGGCCTTCTTTTAATAGAGAACCGGAACAGAGCATTAACACATGGTGAATACATGAACTCCTCAAACTACGACAATCACCGGAAAGAATCCCAATTACTGTCACCTTGGGGTATGCGGATCATGACACGTAATAGGTGCATACAACTTGCAAGATAGGATCTAAAACACTCTCATATTCATGAAAACATAATAGGTTCATATATCATGCCACTCGGACCCTAGTGACAAGCATTAAGCATAGCAAAGGCATAGCAACATCAATCTCAGAACATAGTGGATACTAGGGATCAAGCCCTATGAAAATAACTCGATTACATGATCAATCTCATCCAATCCCATCACCGTCCAGCAAGCCTACAAAGGAATTACTCACTCCCGGAGGTGAGCATCGTGGGGTGTTGATGAAGAAGGGTTGGTGATGACGATGGCGGTGAATCCCCCTCTTCGGAACCCCAAACGGACTCCAGATCTGCCCTCCCGAGGAAGAACAGGAGGTGGCGGCGACTCCGTCTCGTGAAACGCGATGAAAACTTCTCTCTAATTTTTTTCTCCGTAATCGTGAATTTATAGGACTAGAAATAGGGTCGAGGGAGCCACGAGGTTGCCCCAAGCTAACAGGGTGCACCCAAGGGGGGTGGGCGTGCCCTGTTGGCTTGGCACCAACAGGTGGCCCCCCTCTGATGGGTCTTCGCTCCATAATTCTTCATATTTTCCAAAAAAAAACCACAAATTTTTTGTCCAATTCCAAGAACTTTTGTTTCTGCACAAAAATAACACCATGGCAGTTCTGCTGAAAATAGCGTCAGTCCGGGTTAGTTTCATTCAAATCATGCAAATTAGGGTCCAAAACAAGAGCAGAAGTATTTGGAAAAGTACATACGTTTGAGACGTATCAACTCCCCCAAGCTTAACTCATTTCTTGTCCTCAAGCAATTCAGTTGATAAACTGAAAGTGATAAAAAAAACTATTATAAACCCTTTTGTTATCGTTGCTATATATATGCTTAGCTAGTGTTCAGGTTTAGAGCATAAATCATAAATAACCATATCGATGATAATACTTAGCTATTATATTCACTCATGGCAATAACATAACCAACTAGCGAGCAATAATAAAATATCTCACATGCCAACAATTTGTCAAAACAATCATGATATAATATGATGATATGGTATCTCGCTAGCCCTTTCTAAAACCACAAAACACAATGCAAAGCACCTCTAAGGTCCAAGCAGCGACTAAACATTGTAATTCAGGGTAGAAGAGATCCAGTCATGCTCACATCCAACATTAACTAGACTCAATGCATAAGAATGACAATAATGCTCCCAGGTATGGTGCTTTAGTAAGAAGATGATGACTCAAGAATAAAAATAAAATAACATGAAAATAAATAGAAATGCCCTTCGTAGAGGGAAGCATTGATTTGTAGAGGTGCCAGAGCTCAATGTTTAAAACAGAGATGAAATTGTAATTTTGGGTGGTGTGCTTTTCCTGTCAATGTCACCATTGGGTTTTCAATATCTTCCATGCTAAACACATTATTAGCGGTTCCCAAGCGGAATTTTAAAGTTTACTCCCATCCACCATACATACACAAATCATGGCTGACCGAATCCACGGGTGCGTGCCAACATATCAACTGTCCCAGGAGTTTTGTTTAATTATTTTTTAATTATTTTTGATTATGCAGGATTGGGCATCCTTTTTACCAGCCTCTCTCGTGCAATGACAAGCGAATAAACGCCCATCTTGAGAATAACCCACTTAGCATGGGAGATACTGACAACCCCGTCGCTTCCTGAGCGGTACGAGCACACAAAACGGATGTTTATTTGAATGTTTAGAGGTGGCACATGCAAATTTACTTGGAATGGAAGGGTAATATCGTATATAGGTAGATATGGTGGACTCATGTGGAACAACTTGGGTTTAAGGATTTGGATGCACAAGCAGCATTCCTGCTTAGTACAGGTGAAGGCTAGCAATAGATTGAGAAGCGACCAGCTAGAGAGCGAAAACGGTCATAATCATGCATTGCGAATAGTTAACATTGAACATTAGCATGAGTAGAATATAAACACTCTGAACATAAATATCATGAAGGCTACATTGGATTTGAATCAACTACATGTTTGCACATATGCCAAGTCAAGCCGCTCGAATTACTCAGAGGAGGATACCATAGTACCATACCACATCACAACCATTTTAATGCATGTTGACACATAAGATAAATCATTATTCACTCCTAGCTATTTAAGCATGGCATGAGAAACTATAATCTCTAATTGTCATCATAAACATGTTTACCCATAATATGCTCTGTCAAGATCGAACGAGCTAAAAATATTTACAAAAACGGAAAACAAGAAGAGTTCATACCAACTTCCTTTACCACGATCACTTCATCAAATGTCGTAATTATTGCCTTTCACTTGCACGGCCGAATGATGTGATAATAATAATAGTGCAAGTGTGCCATGGACTAAGCTGGAATCTGCGAAACAATTTATAAAAAGGAGAAGACAAGGTAGTATTGTCTCTTTGTTAGATCATCATTAATGCATATGAGCACCACTCAACATTTTCATCGTGGTCTTCTCCTTTCACTGACTCAACAAAAAGAAAAGAAATTCAGAGAAACACACTGAAATGTTTTTGGAATTTTTGGTTTTTCGAAGGAAGCAAATAAACAAAGGAAAAACAAAAACGAGAAAAACTATTTACATGAGAAATCTCCCAACATGCAAAGGAAATATTTTTTGGGTTTTCTTTTAATACTACAACTAATTAAACGAGAAAGAAAAACCGGAAAGAAGCAAGAAATATTTTTGGGTTTTCAAAGTTTTTCAAACACACAAGAAGAAAGTGGAAAAATAAAACTAACATGGATATACAATGAAAAAGGATGAACACCGACAATTGAAATGAAGTGTGTGAACATGAATGTAATGTCGGTGAGAAATACGTACTCCTCCATGCTTAGGCCTTTGGCCTAGCTTGGTGATCACCACTGCTGGTTGATACGTCTCCAACATATCTATAATTTTTTTATTGTTCCATGCTATAATATTATCATTCTAGAATGCTTTTAGGTATTTATTTACCAATTCATATTATTTTTGAGCACTAACCTATTAACCCAGTGCCAGTTGTTGTTTTCTACATGTTTTTTGGCTTTTCAGGTTTACAGTACCAAACGAAGTCCAATTGCACCGAATTTTTTTATGATTTTTTCCGGACCAAAAGAAGACCTGGAAGCTTCGGGAGGAGAATGGAGGCCGCACGAGGGAGCGAGCACACAATAGGGCGTGCCTAGGGGGGTGGCCGTGCCCTGATGTGTGTTGGCTCCCCCTGGTGTTTCCTGACGCCCCTCTCTAGCCTATATTCTAATATTTCCCAAAAACCCTAGAGAGCAACCAAAAACACTTTTTCCGTCGCTGCAAGTCTCTGTTCCGCCGTGTGCCCATCTGGAGCCCTGTTCCGGTGCCCTGTTGGAGGGGGGGGGGTCGATCACGGAGGGCCTCTACATCAACCTTGTTGCTCCCATAGTGATGTGTTAGTAGTTCCCTATAGACCTACGGGTCCGTAGTTAGTACCTAGATGACTATCTCTCTCTCTCTCTCTCTATATATATATAGCTTTGTAATTCTCTCCGATCTATTGAAATAGTTTGGCCAACTAGATTGATATTTCTTCAGTGAGAGGGGTGTGTTGTAGTGGGTTCAAGCTG
This sequence comes from Elymus sibiricus, assembly GCA_039707655.1. Lineage (NCBI taxonomy): Eukaryota > Viridiplantae > Streptophyta > Magnoliopsida > Poales > Poaceae > Elymus > Elymus sibiricus. The sequence goes on from CM077663.1 coordinate 86,961,197, forward strand.
GCGGTGCTCTATATCTCAGTGACAAAGGGGACAAGACACGTCTTTGTATTGTTGTCACTAAGGATAAAACGATGGGGTTAATTCATATTGATTGAGGTTTCTTTGTCTACATCATGTCATCGTTCTCCAAGCCTTACTTTGTTTGTCATGAACTTAATACTTAGAGAGGCAAGCATAGAAGCGCTCTCGATGTGGAGTAATAGTAATAGGTGCAGGCAGGAGTCGGCCTATTTGCTTATGGATGTGATGCCTATATACACATGATCATTGCCATGAATAAATATTGCATAAGTATGCGCTTTTCTATGAATTGCCCAATAGTAATTTTTTTACCCACCGTATGCCTACTACATGAGAGATGCCACTAGAGAAAACTACGCCCCCCCGGGTCAATTCACTTATATATTTACAAAAGCTTTCATTACCTTGCTTCCATTTATTTACTTTTATTTTATTTTGCAATTTACATTATTCAACTATCATCCACACACTTTATTTGCGTGCAAATAACGAGTCCAAGGGGATTGGCAACCCTCTTACCCGCGTTGGGTGCAAGTGTTTGCTTCTTTGTGTGCAGCCGCTGAAGACGGGGGTTGCATGCTACTCCTATTGGTTCGATAACCTTGGTGCTCACTGAGGGAAATACTTATCTATATTGTGTTGCATCACCCGCTCCTCTTCACGGAAAACCCAACGCAGATCACAAGTATCAGGAAGGATATCTGGCGCCGTTGCCGGGGAATATTACCAACCTACTACCAAGTACCTTCGCACAAATTATCATTCACTTCTTCTACTTTTTATTTGCTGTTATATTTTGCTTCTTTCATAAAAATCAAAAATACAAAAATATTTATCTTTGCTAGTTGCTAGTTTACTTCTTTGCTTGCTAGTTTACTTGTTCTGCTTGTTACATTGCTTGCTCGGTCACCATGCCTCAAGATACTACTAAGTTGTGTGACTTCTCAAATACTAATAACAATGATTTTATTAGTAGTCCTATACCACCCGCCACTAGTGTGGAGTTTTATGATATTAATGCTGCATTGCTGAATCTTGTGATGAAAGAACAATTTTTGGGAAGTCCTAATGAGGATCCCGCTTCTCATCTTAAAACCTTTGTTGAATTATGTGACATGAAAAAGAAAAAGGATATGGATAATGATGTGGTCAAATTAAAATATTTCCTTTTTTCACTACGAGATAAAGCTAAGGTTTGGTTTTAATCTTTACCATGTAATAGTATTGGAACATGGGATAAGTGTAAAGATGCTTTTATTGCCAAGTATTTTCCTCATGCTAAGATCATCTCTCTTAGAAAATAAATTATGAATTTTAAACAACATGATCAAGAACATTTTGCACAAGCTTGGGAGAGGCTAAAATTGATTATTAGAAATGGCCCTACTCATGGTTTAAACTTGTGGATGATTATCCAAAATTTCTATGCTAGACTAAACTTTGTGTCTAGAAATCTTCTAGATTCTGCTTCAGGTGGTACCTTCATGGAGGTGACATTAGGAGAGGCCACCAAACTTCTGGATAACATCATGACAAACTACTCTCAATGGCATACCGAAAGAGCTCCAACTGGTAAGAAGGTAAGGTAAATTATGTCGAAGAAATCACTACTTTGAGTGAAAAAATGGATGCTCTTACGAAAATGGTTGCTAGTAAAAATGCTCATGTTGATCACAATGATGTGCCTTTGTCTACCTTGGTTGAGTAAAATGATGATGCTATTGATGTGAACTTTATCTCGCGAAACAATTTCAACAACAATGCTTATAGAGGAAATTTCAATGCTAGACCGTATCCCGGTAATTCCTCTTATAATTATGGAAATTATTCTACAAATAACAATAGGATATCCTCTGATCTTGAGAACACCATTAAAGAATTTATTAGTTCTCAAAAGATTTTTTTACTATGGTAGAAGAAAAGTTGCATAAAGTTGATGATTTGGCTAAGAACATGGATAGGATTGCTCTTGATGTGGAAACTCTTAAAAATAAAACTTTGCCACCCAAGCATGATTTTAATGGGACTATTAAATCTACCTAAATATCTATTAATGAAATTAAGGAGAGGACCGCTAAGTTGAAAGCTAAGCGAGAATTCTTAGAAAAAGCTCTTCAACCTGGTTTTTACCGGAATCATGATGAAGATCTTAAAATGATTGGTACTTCTCCTATTGAATCTTTGTTTATTGATCTGAAAGTAAATGATAAAGGGACTCGAGATGAGTCAACTTTAACTAGGAGGCGTCCCGTTTTCTCTATAGGGTGATGATTCTAATGATAAAATTGAAAAAAATGGGTTTGGAGATGTTAAAGCTTTAACTAGTGATGTGCCCACTACCTTGGATTACAAGGACTTTAATTATTAAAGTTTCTATTTAGTAGAATTCATTTCCTTGTTGCAATCCTTTATTATCTCACCCAATGCTTATGAACGAAATAAATCTTTTACTCAACATATAGTAGAAGCGATGATAAAAGTTTATGATGAGAAACTTAAACTAGAAGTTTCTATTCCTAGAAAGTTGCATGATGAATGGGAACCTACTATCAAAATAAAACTGAAAGAATATGAATGCAATGCCTTGTGTGACCTTGGTTCTAGTGTTTTAACAATACCTAAATCTCTTTGTGTTGTGCTTGGTCTCACCAATATTCAAGATTGTTCCCTAAACTTGCATCTTGCGGATTCTACCATCAAGAAACCTTTGGGTAGAATAAATGATGTGCTTATCATTGCAAATAGAAATTATGTGCCTATAGATTTTATTGTGCTTGATATTTAATGCAATCCTACTTGTCCAATAATACTTGAAAGACCTTTCTTACGAACTATAGGTGCAATTATTGATATGAAAGAGGGAAATATAAGGTTCCAATTTCAACTAAAGAAAGGGATGGAACACTTCCCTAGGAAGAAAATTAAACCACCTTATGAATCTATCATGAGGGACACTTATGGGTGGAGTGTCAAAGATGACAACACTTGATACTATGCATTATGCCTAGCTAGGGGCGTAAAACAATATCGCTAGTTGGGAGGCAACCCAATAGTTATCTTATTTTCTTGATTTTTACATTCTGTTTGTTTTTTATAACATCATTATTGCCTCTGTAATGATTGTGTTTCTATTTTCAAATTAGTGTTTGTGCCAAGTAAAGCCTTTGGGGTGACTTACATGATGAGTAGAATTGATACGGTGCAAAAACAGAAACTTTGGCGCCCAGTGCAGAATTTCTATGATTTTACTGGAACGTCTTTTCGATCTGACATTTTGACAAAGTATTTCGATACAAATTCCTCAGATTGTCCTAATTTCTCAGAATTTTTGGAGTTACAGAAGTATAGGTTCTTTACAGATCTTTAGACACTTTTCTATTTTAGACAGATTCTGTTTTTGCTTGCATAGTTTGCTTGTTTTGATGATGCTATGGATTGTATCGGGGGGGGGGGGGGGGGTATAAGCCATGGAGAAGTTATAATACAGTGCCTTATGCAATAATAAAATAAGAATCAATGTATAACAGTACCTCAAGTATTTGATATGTTTGCTATACTAACGGATCTCACGAAGGTTTTGTTGAGTTTTGTGTGCTGAAGTTTTCAAGTTTTGGGTGCTATCACGATGCATGAAGGAATAATGAGCGGCAAGAGCCTAAGCTTGGGGATTCCCAAGGCACCCTGTCGGTGTCAAAACCAGCAGATCTCGGGTTGGGGGCCCTGAGCTGTGGATCTTGGATCGATGGGGAACAGGAAACATGGAGACGGTGTTTACCCAGGTTCGGGCCCTCTCGAAGAGGGAAAACCCTACGTCCTGCTTGTTTGTATTGATGTGTGTATGACGATTACAGAGTCGATCTACCTCGAGATGAAAGGAAGTAAACCCTAGATGAGTTGGAATAGAATGGTTCCTCCCCTACGAGCTAAACCCTCTGGTTTATATAGACACCAGGGGTACCTAGGGCTACACATAGTCGGTTATCATCAAGGGATAAACTCGCCAATCTTGTCATCTTGACTTGGAGGACACACCAAGACACCGAAGCTTTCCTTCCCGAATACGAGGTTGACTTGTAGTTCAGCCTCCATGTACTAGGCCCAAAGCAGCCCACCTGTCCGACCCCTAGGAAATAGGTCGGCGGCCCAAGGAACCCTTAGTCACGGACTCCCTCAGTAGCCCCCGAACTAGCCTCGAATGCTGAGGTCCACGATCACCAGCATTCCTGTAAAAGTCTTCGGCTTGAGGGGTGAGTTCTTATCCTCCTCTATGTTTGGCCGATGCTAGTTCGTCCACCGATGATTCCTCATTGTCCGAATACTATGCGTTTCCCAGCCACAATGGCCATCAACTCAGGTGTGAATAGTGCCTTCGTCTGACAACTTTTGGCGAAGGGTCGCGGCCGGTCATGACGCCTAACCAGTTATGAAAACTCGATTCGCGATTCGAGGCCGCCTCTTTACTAGCACGTCTCATCAATATAGAGACCGTGCCCCGTTCTCTGCGGGATATGATCAATTATTTGGGTTATCCCATGCGTCCATAACGGCATGATTTTATCGGGGTGTGGCAAGGTCAGCGGCATAACAAAGGGACTCTTGGGATTACAGCTGCCTATAAAAGGGGAAGAGCCGCCCAAGCCCCCACACGCTTCCCAGATCCTCCATAGCCATTGCCTTCCCAATCTTCAGAGCTCCAGCACTCAGATCCACTCTTCCCCCGTACTCCCCAGCCACACTCCTAGCTCGGCCATGGCCGTCTTAGGCTCCAAGGGCAATTGGGAGGCTTCCTGTGTCACCAACGACGACATCATTGAGCTGAAGCATGCCGGGTACCTCTGAGCCAACATCGTCCACTATGCTCCCGAAAAGGGCCAGGTTATCCCCATGCCGCGGCAGGGCGAGAGGGTGGTATTCAACCCCCATTTCCTTTGAGGGCTCAGCTTCCCGCTCCATCCCTTCATCAGGGGGCTGATGTTCTTCTACGGGCTAGATTTCCATGATCTCCCCCCAAATTCCTTTCTACACATATCGGCCTTCATCCTTGTATGCGAGGCCTTCCTGCGGGTCCAGCCACACTTCGGCTTGTGGCTGAAAATCTTCAACGTCAAGCCGAAGATAGTCAACAGTCAACACGCGGACTGTGGGGGGCGGTGATCAGCAAGCTCCCCCGTGTCGAGTGGCCGGACGGCGTTTTCATCGACACCGTCAAGGTTTGGCAGAAGGAGTGGTTTTATATTACCGAGCCACGTGAAGCAGAGTGGGCGGCTCCCTCCGAATTCAGATCCGGTCCTGCCAAGAGGTTGGTGTCGTGGGTCAAGAAGGCACTCGACTAGGGGTCGGCAGCAGAAGTGAAGTTGCTACAGAAGCGGATCTCCCAGATGATAGAGCAGAACGTCACCCTGACCAACATGATTCAGGTCATGCCCCGACGTCGCCTCCTACCTTGCTAACATCGGGCCTCCCCAATGTGGGCTTACAAGGCCGATGACCCTGCCACCGTGCACCACTTCTACCACACCACCCACGAAAAGCTGTGGAAGGTGATGTTCATGTTGGGGAACGTCGCATGGGAAACAAAAAATTTCCTACGCACACGCAAGATCTATCCATGGTCATGAGCATCTACGAGAGGGAGAGTGAATCTACATACCCTTGTAGATCGCTAAGCGGAAGCGTTAAGAATCGCGGTTGATGTAGTCGAACGTCTTCGCGATCCAAATCGCAAGTCGTCCCTCGATCCAAACACGATCTAGCGCCGAACGGACGGCACCTCCGCGTTCAACACACGTACGGCTTGATGACGCCTTCACCTCCTCGATCCAGCGAGCGATGGTGAAGTAGTGGATGAGTTCCGGCAGCACGACGGCGTGGTGATGGTGGTGAGGAACAATCTCTGCAGGGCTTCGCCAAGCACTACGGAGATTGTGACGGGAGGAACTAGAGGGTTAGGGTTGCCGGCACACGGCTTGGGAAATCTTGATGTATCCCGTGTGCTAGCCCTGTCCCTCTATTTATATGTTGAGCCCTGGGGTCTAAACTTGGAGAGAAAGCCTCCACAAGGTCGGTTTTGCCCGCACAAGGTCGGTTTGGCCTGCACGGAAAGAGTCCCACTCGGATTCCAGCAGTACCGCGTACAAGCGGTAGTACCTCTCATGAGCGGTAGTACCGCTTCACACAAGCGGTAGTACCGCTTACGCGGTAGTACTGCCTTACCAGCGGTAGTACCGCTTAAGGCAGGAGCAAAACTTCCTTTTGCATTTTCCAATACCTCCTGGGCTTTATCCCTTTGGTCCATATAAAGTGTTGTTGCACCCGAACACTTCGGTAAACATCCGGAACCCCTTCCGGTGAATTTCGGAACCCTTCCGGAGATCAAAACACTATTATCACATATATCAATCTTTACCTCCGGACTCTTCCGAAGATCCTCGTCATGTCCGGGATTTTATCCGGGACTCCGAACAACCTTCGGTCACCAACACAATAACTCAACTATACTAATCGTCACCAAACGTTAAGTGTGTAGTGTTGGGGAACGGAGCATGAATTTCAAAAATTTCCTACGCTCACGCAAGATCTATCCATGGAGATGCATCGCTACGAGAGGGGAGACTGTGTCTACGTACCCTCGTAGACCGTTAGCGGAAGCGTCTCACAACGCGGTTGATGTAGTCAAACAATCCTTCGAGCTCCACCGATCGAGTACCGAACGTACGGCACCTCCGAGTTCTACACACGTGCAGCTCGGTGACGTTCCTCGCCTTCTTGATCCAGCAAGACGTCGAGGTAGTAGATGAGTTCCGTCAGCACGACGGTGTGGCGACGGTGACGGTGAAGTGATTCCGGCAGGGCTTCGCCTAAGCTCTCCGAAAATATGACCGAGGTGGAAAACAGAGATCGGGGCACCGCACACGGCTATGGGACAATTGTTGTCCTTTGGGGTGCCCCCTTGCCCCCGTATATAAAGGATGAGCGGGAGGAGGCCGGCCCCCTAGGGGTGCGCCAAGTGTGGGGAGTCCTACTAGAACTCCTTAGTCCTAGTAGGATTCCACCTCCCATACGGAGTAGGAAAGGGGGAAGGGAGAGGTAAAGGAAAGAGGGGGCTGCGCCCCCTCCCCTAGTCCAATTCGGTTTGGGCAAGGGGGGGCGCGTTCCTCCTCACGTGGCCTGCCTCTCCTTTTCCCGTATGGCCCAATAAGGCCCATTACTTCTCCCGGTGAATTCCCGTAACTCCCCGGTACTTCGAAAAATACCCGAATCACTCGGAACCTTTCCGACGTCCAAATATAGCCTTCCAATATATGAATCTTTACCTCTCGACCATTTCGAGACTCCTCGTCATGTCCGTGATCTCATTCGGGACTCCGAACAAACTTCGGCCACCAATCACATAACTCATATAATACTAAATCGTCATCGAACCTTAAGTGTGCGGACCCTACGGGTTCGGGAATGATGTAGACATGACCGAGACGACTCTCCGGTCAATAACCAACAGCGGGACCTGGATGCTCATATTGGTTCCTACACATTCCACGAAGATCTTTATCGGTGAACCTCATATGTCAACATACGTTGTTCCCTTTGTCCGGCGGTATGTTACTTGCCCGAGATTCGATCGTCGGTATCCAATACCTAGTTCAATCTCGTTACCGGCAAGTCTCTTTACTCATTCCGTAATACATCATCTTGCAACTAACTCTTTAGTCACGGTGCTTGCAAGGCTTCTGTGATGCTGTATTACCGAGAGGGCCCAGAGATACCTCTCCGATAGTCGGAGTGACAAATCCCAATCTCGATCCATGTCAACTCAACAAACACTTTCGGAGATACCTGTAGTGCACCTTTATAATCACCCAGTTACGTTGTGACGTTTGATACACCCAAAGTATTCCTACGGTATCCGGGAGTTGCATGATCTCATGGTCAGAGGAACGTGTATTTGACATAGTGAAAGCAATAGCAATAAACTGAACGATCATTTGCTATGCTAACGGTTGGGTCAAGTCCATCACATCATTCTCCTAATGATGTGATCCCGTTATCAAATGACAACTCATGTCCATGGTCAGGAAATCTTGACCATCTTTTGATCAACGAGCTAGTCTAGTAGAGGCTTACTACGGACTCAGTATTTGTCTATTATCCACACATGTATTAAGTTTCCGGTCAATACAATTCTAGCATGAATAATAAACTATTATCATGAACGGAGAAATATGATAATAAACACTTTATTAATTGCCTCTAGGGCATATTTCCAACAGTCTCCCACTTGCACTAGAGTCAATAATCTAGTTTACATCTCCATGTAATTAACATCCAATCAGTTCTAGGGCTGATCATGTTTTGCTTGTGAGAGAGGTTTTTGTCAACGGGTCTGCAATATTCAGATCCGTGTGTTCTTGGCAAATCTCTATGTCATATGTAGATGCTGCTACCACACTCTGCTTGGAGCTACTCCAAAAACGACTGTCCCACTTTATGTATCCGGTCTGAGACTCATAGTCTTCCGGATCGGTGTTTAAAGTTTGCATCGACGTAACCCTTTACGACGAACTCTTTATCACCTCTATTCCCGAGAAATTCTTCCTTAGTCCTTTTCAGGTACTTCAGGGTATTCTTGACCGCTGTCCAGTGATCTACTCCTGGATCACTTTGGTACCTTCCCACCAAGCTAATAGCGAGGCATACATCAGGTCTAGTACACAGCATGGCATACAAAATAGAGCCTATGGCTGAGGCATAGGGGATGACACTCATCTTCTCTTTGTCTTTTGCCGTGGTCGGGCTTTGAGTCTTACTCAATCTCACACCTTGCAATACAGGCAAGAACCCTTTCTTTGACTGATCCATTTTGAATTTCTTCAAAATCTTGTCAAGGTATGTGCTTCGTGAAAGTCCTATGAGGCGTCTCAATCTATCTCTATAGATTTTGATGCCTAACATGTAAAACAACCTTTACCTAGATTTTCAAGTCTTACTCCACTTCACACCAGGCAAGAACTCATTTCTTTGACTTGATCCTATTTTGAACTTCTTCAAAAAAAACTCATCAAGATGTGTGAACTTTTATCAGGCGTTTTGATCTATCTCCATAGATCTCGATGCCCAATCTGTGGATAACTCAAAAACATGTTTTTATTGAAAACCTCCTTTCAATTCTTTATGCTTTCCAGAAATTCTACATCATTTCCAATCAACAATATGTCATCCACATATACTATTAGAAATGCTATAGAGCTCCCACTCACTTTCTTGTAAATACAAGTTTCTCCATAAACTTGTATAAACCCAAACGCTTTGATCACTTCATCAAAGCGAGTATTCCAGCTCCGAGATGCTTGCACCAGTCCATAGATGGATCGCTGGAGCTTGCATATTTTGTTAGCGCCTTTAGGATCGACAAAACCTTCCGGATGTATCATATACAATTCTTCCTTAAGGAATCCGTAAAGGAATGCCGTTTTGACGTCCATTTGCCAGATTTCATAATCATAAAACGCGGCAATTGCTAACATAATTCTGACAGACTTTAGCATCGCTACGGGTGAGAAAGTCTCATCGTAGTCAACTCCTTGAACTTGGTGATAACCTTTAGCAACAAGTCGAGCTTTATAGACGGTGATATTACCATCAGCATCTGTCTTCTTCTTAAAGATCCATTTATTTTCAATAGCTCGCCGTTCATCGGGCAAGTCTACCAAAGTCCACACTTTGTTCTCATACATGGATCCAATCTCGGATTTCATGGCCTCAAGCCATTTGTCAGAATCCGGGCTTGCCATCGCTTCTTCATAGTTCGAAGGTTCATCGTTGTCTAGCAACATGTCCTCCAAGACTGGATTTCCGTACCACTCTGGTGCGGAACGTGTCCTGGTTGACCTTCGAAGTTCAGTAACAACTTGATCCGAAGTTTCATGATCATCATCATTAACTTCTTCTCTGGTCTATGTCGATGTCACAGAAAATTCTTTCTGTGGCGTACTACTATCCAGAGGAGGTACAATTACCTCATCAAGTTCTACTTTCCTCCCACTCACTTCTTTCGAGAGAAACTCCTTCTCTAGAAAGGATCCATTCTTTAGCAACGAAAACTTTGCCTTCGGATCTGTGGTAGAAGGTGTACCCAACGGTCTCTTTTGGGTATCCTATGAAGACGCACTTATCCGCTTTGGGTTCGAGCTTATCTGGCTGAAGCCTTTTGACATAAGCATCGCATCCCCAAACTTTCAGAAACGACATCTTAGGTTTCTTGCAAACCACAGTTCATACGGTGTCATCTCAACGGATTTAGACGGTGCCCTTGTTTAAAGTGAATGCAGCTGTCTCTAATGCATAACCCCAAAATGATAGTGGCAAATCGGTAAGAGACATCATAGAACGCACCATATCCAATAGAGTACGATTACGATGTTCGGACACACCATTACGCTGTGGTGTTCCATGTGGCGTGAGCTGTGAAACAATTCCACATTGTCTTAAGTGATTGCCAAACTCGTAACTCAAATATTCTCCTCCACGATCAGATCGTAAGAACTTTATTTTCTTGTTACGATGGTTCTCTACTTCACTCTGAAATTCTTTGAACTTTTCAAATGTTTCAGATTTATGCTTCATCAAGTGGACATAACCATATCTACTCAAATCATCAGTGAACGTGAGAACATAACGATATCCACGGCGCGCCTCAACACTCATCGGACCGCATACATCGGTATGTATTGTTTCCAATAAGTTGGTTGCTCGCTCCATTGTTCCGGAAAACGGAGTTTTAGTCATCTTGCCAATAAGGCACGGTTCACATGTCTCAAATGATTCATAATCAAGAGATTCCAAAAACCCATCTGCATGGAGTTTCTTCATGTGTTTAACACTGATATGACCTAAGCGGCAGTGCCACAAATATGTGGTACTATCATTATCTTTTGGCATTCGTGTTATGAACATATGTATTACTACGATCAAGATTCAACAAACCTTTCATTTTAAGTGCATGATCATCAACGATATTATCCAAATAAATAGAATAACAATTATTCTCTGAAATTGAATAACCGTCTTGCAATAAACACTATCAGATATAATGTTCATGCTTAACGCAAGCACCAAATAACAATTATTTAGGTTCATCACTAATCCTGAAGGTAGAGAGAGCGTGGCGATGGTGATCACATCAACCTTGGAGACACTTCCAATGCACATCGTCACCTCGTTCTTAGCTAGCCCTCGTTTATTCCGAAGCTCCATGTTTCAAGTTGTAAGCAACTGAACAAGTATCAAATACCCAGGTGCTCCTACGAGTACTAGTAATGTACATATCAATAACATGTATATCAAATATCTTTGTTGACATTGCCAGTCTTATTATCTGCCAGTTACTTTGGGGAAGTTCCGCTCCCTGTGACATTTCCCTTTGCAATGGGAGCACTAAGTCTCGGGTTTGGTTCAGCCTTGGGTTTCTTCGCGTGAGCGGCAACTATTTTACCGTTCTTCTTGAAGTTCCCTTTTCTTTCCCTTGCCCTTCTTGAAACTAGTGGTCTTATTAACCATCAACACTTGATGCTCCCTCTTTTGATTTCTACATTCGCAGATTGTAGCATCGCGAATAGCTTAAGGATCTTCTATCCCTTGCATGTTTATAGTTCGTCACGAAGATCCAGTAGCTTAGTGATAGTGACTAGAGAACTCTATCAATCACCACTTTATTCGGAAGTCTAACTCCCACTTGATTCAAGTGTTTGAAGTACTCAAACATTCTGAATACATGCTCACTAACGGAGCTGTTCTCCTCCATCTTGTAGCTATAGAACTTGTCGAAGGTGTCATACCTCTCGACCCGGGTGTGAGCTTGAAAAACAAATTTTCAGCTCTTGGAACATCTCATATGCTCCGTGTTGCTCAAAACATATTTGGAGCTCCGGTTCTAAGCCGTAAAGTATGGCGCACTGAACTATCGAGTAGTCATCTTTTCTTGTCTGCCAGACGTTCATAACGTCCTCAGACGAAGCCGTAGGGGTATTTCACTGAGCGGTGCATTAAGGACATAAGCCTTCTGTGCAGCAGTGAGGACAATCCTCAGATCACGGACCTAGTCCGCATAGTTGCTTCCATCAACTTTCAACTTCGTTTTCTCTAGGAACATAATAAAAACAGGGAACTACAGCGCGGTCTATTGATCTACAACATAAATTTGCTAAGACAAGTAAGACTATGTTCATGACAATTGAAGTTCAATTAATCAAATTACTTAAGAACTCCCACTTAGATTAACATCCCTCAAGTTGTCTAAGTGTAACATGATCCACATCAACTAAACCACGTCCGGTCATCACGTGAGGTGGATTAGTTATCAATGGTGAACATCTTTCATGTTGATCATATCTTCTATATGACTCATGTTCGACCTTTCGGTCTCTTGTGTTCCGAGGCCATGTCTGTACATGCTAGGCTCGTCAAGTTTAACCCAAGTATTCTGCGTGTGTAAAACTGGCTTACACCCGTTGTATGCGAACGAAAGAATCCATCACACCCGATCATCACGTGGTGCTTAGAAGCGTCGAACCTTCGCAACGGTGCATTCTAGGGGAGAACACTTATCTTGAAATTTAGTGAAGGGATCATCTTATAATGCTACCGTCGTCCTAAGCAAAATAAGATGCATAAAAGGATTAACATCACATGCAATTCAATATATGTGACATGATATGGCCATCATCGTCTTGTGCTTTTGATCTCCATCAACAAAGCACCGTCATGATCTCCATCGTCACCGGGTTGACACCTTGATCTCCATCGTAGCGTCGTGACACCTTGATCTCCATCGTAGCGTCGTGGTCGTCTCGCCGGCTATTGCTACTACTACTACTGCTAACTTATAGCGGTAAAGGAAAGCAATTACATAGCGTTGGCATTGCATACAATAAAGAGACAACCATAAGGCTCCTGCCGGATGCCTGATAACTTACAAAACATGATCATCTCATACAACAACTTATATCACATCATGTCTTGGCCATATCACATCACCAGCATACCCTGCAAAAGCAAGTTACACGTCCTCTACTTTGTAGTTGCAAGTTTTTACGTGGCTGCTACGGGTTTGCAAGAACCGTTCTTACCTACGCAAAACCACAACGTGGTGTAGTGATTGCTTTTTGATCTTCTAAAAGAACCCTCTTCATTGAAACCGATTCAACTAAAGTGAGAGAGACAGACACCCGCCAGTCACCTTTATGCAACGAGTGCACGTAGCGGTGAAACCTGTCTTGCGTAAGCGTACGCGTAATGTCGGTCCGGGCCGCTTCATCTCACAATACCGCCGAATCAAGTAACAACTAGTAACGGCAAGCAATATGTATACACCCACGCCCACAACTCACTTGTGTTCTACTCGTGAAAATCACATCTACGCATAGACCTGGCTCGGATGCCACTGTTGGGGAACGGAGCATGAATTTCAAAAATTTCCTACGCTCACGCAAGATCTATCCATGGAGATGCATCGCTACGAGAGGGGAGAGTGTGTCTACGTACCCTCGTAGACCGTTAGCGGAAGCGTCTCACAACGCGGTTGATGTAGTCGAACAATCCTTCGAGCTCCACCGATCGAGTACCGAACGTACGGCACCTCCGAGTTCTACACACGTGCAGCTCGGTGACGTTCCTCGCCTTCTTGATCCAGCAAGACGTCGAGGTAGTAGATGAGTTCCGTCAGCACGACGGCGTGGCGACGGTGACGGTGAAGTGATTCCGGCAGGGCTTCGCCTAAGCTCTCCGAAAATATGACCGAGGTGGAAAACAGAGATCGGGGCACCGCACACGGCTATGGGACAATTGTTATCCTTTGGGGTGCCCCCTTGCCCCCATATATAAAGGATGAGAGGTAGGAGGCCGGCCCCCTAGGGGTGCGCCAAGTGTGGGGAGTCCTACTAGGACTCCTTAGTCCTAGTAGGATTCCACCTCCCATACGGAGTAGGAAAGGGGGAAGGGAGAGGGAAAGGAAAGAGGGGGCTGCGCCCCCTCCCCTAGTCCAATTCGGTTTGGACAAGGGGGGGCGCGTGCCTCCTCACGTGGCCTGCCTCTCCTTTTCCCGTATGGCCCAATAAGGCCCATTACTTCTCCCGGTGAATTCCCGTAACTCATCGGTACTCCGAAAATACCCGAATCACTAATATAGCCTTCCAATATATGAATCTTTACCTCTCGACCATTTCGAGACTCCTCGTCATGTCCGTGATCTCATCCGGGACTCCGAACAAACTTCGGCCACCAATCACATAACTCATATAATACTAAATCGTCATCGAACCTTAAGTGTGCGGACCCTACGGGTTCGGGAATGATGTAGACATGACCGAGACGACTCTCCGGTCAATAACTAACAGCGGGACCTGGATGCTCATATTGGTTCCTACACATTCCACGAAGATCTTTATCGGTGAACCTCATATGTCAACATACGTTGTTCCCTTTGTCCGGCGGTATGTTACTTGCCCGAGATTCGATCGTCGGTATCCAATACCTAGTTCAATCTCGTTACCGGCAAGTCTCTTTACTCGTTCCGTAATACATCATCTTGCAACTAACTCTTTAGTCACGGTGCTTGCAAGGCTTCTGTGATGTTGTATTACCGAGAGGGCCCAGAGATACCTCTCCGATAGTCGGAGTCACAAATCCCAATCTCGATCCATGCCAACTCAACAAACACTTTCGGAGATACCTGTAGTGCACCTTTATAATCACCTAGTTACGTTGTGACGTTTGATACACCCAAAGTATTCCTACGGTATCCGGGAGTTGCATGATCTCATGGTCAGAGGAACGTGTATTTGACATAGTGAAAGCAATAGCAATAAACTGAACGATCATTTGCTATGCTAACGGTTGGGTCAAGTCCATCACATCATTCTCCTAATGATGTGATCCCGTTATCAAATGACAACTCATGTCCATGGTCAGGAAATCTTGACCATCTTTTGATCAACGAGCTAGTCTAGTAGAGGCTTACTAGGGACTCAGTATTTGTCTATTATCCACACATGTATTAAGTTTCCGGTCAATACAATTCTAGCATGAATAATAAACTATTATCATGAACGGATAAATATGATAATAATCACTTTATTAATTGCCTCTAGGGCATATTTCCAACATGTAGACCCTGTGGGTTCAAGAACTATGTAGACATGACCGAGACACCTCTACGGTCAATAACCCATAGCGGGACCTGGATGCCCATATTGGTTCCTACATATTCTTCGAAGATCTATATCGGTCGAACCTCTATGTCAAGGATTCAGTTAATCCCGTATGCTGTTCCCTTTGTTCTTCGGTAAGTTACTTGCCCGAGATTCGATCGTCGGTATCTCTATACCTAGTTCAATCTCGTTATCAGCAAGTCTCTTTACTCGGTCCGTAATACAAGATCTCGTGGCTAACACTTTAGTCACATTGCTTGCAAGGCTCATTGTGATGTTGTATTACCGAGTGGGCCCTGAGATACCTCTCCGTCACACGGAGTAACAAATCCCAGTCTTGATCCATGCCAACCCAACAGACACCCTCGGAGATACCTGTAGAGCATCTTTATAGTCACCCAGTAACGTTGCGACGTTTAATACACACAAGGTATTCCTCCGGTGTCAGTGAGTTGCATGATCTCATGGTCATAGGAACAGATACTTGACATGCAGAAAACAATAGCAATAAACTGACACGATCATAGGCTACGTTTATAGTTTGGGTCTTGTCCATCACATCATTCTCCTAATGATGTGATCCCGTTATCAAATGACATCTCATGTCCATGGCTAGGAAACCTTCACCATCTTTTGATCAACGAGCTAGTTAACTAGAGGCTTACTAGGGACACAGTGTTGTCTATGTACCCACACATGTATTTGAGTTTCCAATCAATACAATTATAGCATGGATAATAAACGATTATCATGAACATGGAAATATAATAATAACCAATTTATTATTGCCTCTAGGGCATATTTCCAACAGTCTCCCACTTGCACTAGAGTCAATAATCTAGTTCACATCACTATGTGATTTAGATTGTAATGAACCGAACACCCATGCAGTTCTGGTGTTGTTCATGTTTATCCCTTGGAAGAGGTTTAGTCATCGGATCTGCAACATTCAGATCCGTGTGTACTTTGCAAATATTTATGTCGTCCTCCTTGATGTAATCGCGGATGGAATTGAAACGTCGCTTTATGTGTCTGGTCCTCTTGTGAAATCTTGGTTCCTTGGCTAGAGCAATGGCACCAGTATTATCACAAAACAGAGTCATTGGGTTAAGCGCACTAGGCACTACTCCAAGATCTGTCATGAACTCCTTCATCCAGACACCTTCCTTCGCCGCCTCCGAGGCAGCGATGTACTCCGCTTCACATGTAGAATTAGCTACCACGCTTTGCTTGGAACAGCACCAGCTAACCGCACCCCCATTAAGAATAAATACGTATCTGGTTTGCGACTTAGAGTCATCCGGATCAGTGTCAAAGCTTGCATCGACGTAACCTTTTACGACGAGCTCTTGATCACCTCCATAAACGAGAAACATGTCCTTAGTCCTTTTCAGGTACTTCAGGATATTCTTGACCGCCGTCCAGTGTTCCATTCCTGGATCACTTTGAAACCTTCCGACCATACTTATGGCAAGGCTGACATTGGGTCTTGTGCACAGCATTGCATACATGATAGAGCCTATGGCTGAAGCATAGGGGATGACACTCATCTTTTCTCTATCTTCTGCAGTCACTGGGCATTGAGTCTTACTCAACTTCACACCTTGCAAAACAGGCAAGAACCCCTTCTTGGACTGATCCATTTTGAACTTCTTCAAAATCTTATCAAGGTATGTGCTTTGTGAAAGTCCTATTAAACGTCTTGATCTATCTCTATAGATCTTGATGCCTAATATGAAAGCAGCTTCTCCTAGGTCCTTCATTGAAAAACTCTTATTCAAATATTCCTTCATGCTTTCCAACATTTCTATATTGTTTCCAATCAGTAATATGTCATCCACATATAATATTAGAAACGCTATAGAGCTCCCACTCACTTTCTTGTAAATACAAGCTTCTTCGTAAACTTGTATAAACTCGAACGCTTTGATCACCTCATCAAAGCGAAGATTCCAACTCCGAGATGCCTGCACCAGTCCATAAATGGATCGCTGGAGTTTGCAAACTTTGTCAGCATTCTCTGGATCGACAAAACCTTCTGGTTGCATCATATACAACTCTTCCTTAAGGAAACCGTTAAGGAACACTGTTTTGACATCCATCTGCCAAATTTCATAATCGAAAAAGGCGGCTATTGCTAACATGATTCTGACGGACTTAAGCATCGCTACGGGTGAGAAGGTCTCATCGTTGTCAACTCCTTGAACTTGTGAAAAACCCTTTGCCACAAGTCGAGCTTTATAGACGGTGAGATTACCGTCCGCGTCCGTCTTCCTCTTAAAGATCCATTTGTTCTGAATGGCCTTACGCCCTTCAAGTAATACTTCCAAAGTCCACACTTTGTTTTCATACATGGATCCCATCTCGGATTTCATGGCCTCTAACCACTTCTCGGAATCCGGGCCCATCATCGCTTCTCCATAGCTCGTAGGTTCATCGTTGTCCAACAACATGACCTCTAAGACAGGGTTGCCGTACCACTCAGGAGCAGTACGCGTCCTTGTCGACCTACGAGGTTCGATAGCAACTTGATCCGAAGCTTTATGATCATCATCAACTTCCTCTTCAGCTGATGTAGGCTCTACAGAAACATCTTTCTGCGCTGCGCTACTCTCAGGTTGAAGTAAAGGTTCAACAACCTCATCAAGTTCTATCTTCCTCCCACTCAATTCTTTCGAGAGAAACTCGTTCTCAAGAAATGTTCCGTTTTTAGCAACAAACACTTTGCCTTCGGATCTGAGGTAGAAGGTATACCCAACTGTCTCTTTTGGGTATCCTATGAAGACGCATTTCTCCGCTTTGGGTTCCAGCTTTTCAGGCTGAAGCTTTTTGACATAAGCATCACATCCCCAAACTTTAAGAAACGATAGCTTTGGCTTCTTGCCAAACCAAAGTTCATATGGCGTTGTCTCAACGGATTTCGATGGTGCCCTATTTAAAATGAATGCAGCTGTCTCTAATGCATAACCCCAAAACGATAGTGGCAAATCGGCAAGAGACATCATAGATCGCACCATATCCAATAAGGTTCGATTACGACGTTCGGACACACCATTACGCTGTGGTGTTCCAGGCGGTGTCAGTTGTGAAACAATTCCACATTGTCTTAAGTGACTGCCAAACTCATAACTCAGATATTCTCCTCCTCGATCAGATCGTAGGAATTTAATCTTCTTGTTACGATGATTCTCAACTTCACTCTGAAATTGTTTGAACTTTTTCAAATGTTTCAGACTTGTGTTTCATTAAGTAAATATACCCATATCTACTTAAGTCATCAGTGAAGGTGAGAAAGTAACGATAACCACCGCGCGCCTCAATACTCATCGGACCGCACACATCAGTATGTATGATTTCCAACAAGTCACTTGCCCGTTCCATTGTTCCAGAGAACGACGTTTTAGTCATCTTGCCCATGAGGCATGGCTCGCATGTGTTAAGTGATTCAAAATCAAGTGACTCCAAAAGTCCATCAGCATGGAGCTTCCTCATGCGTTTTACGCCAATATGACCTAAACGGCAGTGCCACAAGAAAGTGGTATTATCATTATCAATTCTACATCTTTTGGCATCAATGTTATGAACATGTGTATCATTACTATCGAGATTCAATAAGAATAAACCCCTCACTTCGGGTGCATGACCATAAAAGATATTACTCATATAAATAGAACAACCATTATTCTCTGATTTAAATGAGTAACCGTCTCGCAATAAACAAGATCCAGATATAATGTTCATGCTTAATGCAGGCACTAAATAACAATTATTCAGGTTCATCACTAATCCCGATGGTAATTGAAGAGCGAGCGTGCCGACGGCGATCACATCAACCTTGGAACCATTTCCCACGCGTATCGTCACTTCATCCTTTGCCAGCCTCCGTCTATTCCGCAGTTCCTGTTTAGAATTGCAAATGTGAGCAACCGCACCGGTATCAAATACCCAGGCACTACAACGAGAGTTGGTAAGGTACACATCAATAACATGTATATCATATATACCTTGTTTGTTGTTGGCCGCCTTCTTGTCAGCCAAATACTTGGGGCAGTTCCGCTTCCAGTGTCCAGTTCCCTTGCAATGAAAGCACACAGTTTCTGGTTTGGGTCCAGCCTTGGGTTTCTTCACGGGAGGAGCAACTGCTTTGCCACTCTTCTTGGAGTTACCCTTCTTACCCTTGCCATTTTTCTTGAAACTAGTGGTTTTATTGACCATCAACACTTGATGCTCCTTCTGAATTTCAGACTCAGCGACTTTCAGCATCGCAAACAGCTCGGCGACTGACTTGTTCATCCCGTGCATGTTATAGTTCAACACGAAGCTCTTGTAGCTAGGTGGCAATGATTGAAGAACTCTGTCAGTGATAGCCTCTGGCGGAAGGGGCATCCCTAATTCAGCCAGACGGGTGGAGTACCCAGACATTCTGAGTATGTGATCACTAACAGACCCGTTCTCCTCCATCTTGCAAGTATAGAACTTATCGGAGGTCTCATACCTCTCGATCCGGGCATTCTTCTGAAAGATAAACCTCAACTCCTGGAACATCTCATATGCTCCATGACGTTCAAAACATCTTTGAAGTCCCGGTTCTAAGCCATACAAAATTGCACATTGAACTATTGAGTAATCATCAGAGCAAGCCTGCCAGGCGTTCACAACGTCTAGAGACTCAACTGGAGCGGGTGGATCACCAAGCGGTGCATCAAGGACATAAGCCTTCTGGGAAGCCGTAAGGATAATCCTTAGATTACGGGCCCAGTCCACAAAGTTACTTCCATCATCTTTCAACTTTGCTTTCTCTAGGAACGCATTAAAATTCAGGGGTGCTACTGCGTGAGCCATGATCTACAACATAAATATAGCAAAGACAACTTAGACTATTGTTCAAGATAATGAGTTTAGTTAATCATATTACTTAAAAAACTCCCACTCAAATTGACATCCCTCCGGTAATTCGAGTGTCACATGATCCAAATCCACCAACTCAAGTCCGATCATCACGTGAGTTGAGGTGGTTTCAATGGTGAACATCTTCATGTTGATCATATCTACTATATGACTCATGTTCGACCTTTCGGTCTCTTGTGTTCCGAGGCCATGTCTGTACATGCTAGGCTCGTCAAGTTTAACCCGAGTGTTCCGCGCGTGCAACACTGGCTTGCACCCATTGTATGTGAACGTAGAGTCTATCACACCCGATCATCACGTGGTGTCTCGAAACGACGAACTTTCGCAACGGTGCACACTCGGGGAGAACACAATTTATCTTGAAATTTAAGTGAGGGATCACCTTATAATGCTACCGTCGTCCTAAGCAAAATAAGATGCATAAAAGGATTAACATCACATGCAAATCATAAGTGACATGATATGGCCATGAACTCGTGTTTTTGATCTCCATCTCCAAAGCACCGGCATGATCTCCATCGTCACCGGCATGACACCATGATCTCCATCATCTTGATCTCCATCAACGTGTCGCCATGAGGTTATCGCGTCGACTGTTGCTTCCACGACTATAGCTAACTCATAGCGATAAAGTAAAGCAAAAACGGCAAAAATAATTAAAGACAATTCTATGGCTCCTGCCAGTTGCCATACTCATCGACATGCAAGTCGTGATATTCTATAAAATACATGATCATCTCATACATCACATATATCTCATCATGTAATTGGCCATATCACATCACAACATACCCTGCAAAAACAAGTTAGACGTCCTCTAATTGTTGTTGCAAGTTTTACGTGGCTGCTACGGGTATCTAGCAAGAACGATTCTTACCTACGCAAAAACCACAACGGTGATATAAAAATTGCTTTTCAACCTTCTCAAGGAACGCCTTTGTCAAATCTGATCCGACTAAAGTGGGAGAGACAGACACCCGCCAGCCATCTTTATGCAACGAAGTTACATGTCAGTTGATGGAACCGGTCTCTCGTAAGCGTACGAGTAATGTTGGTCCGAGCCGCTTCATCCCACAATACCGCCGAAACAAGAAAAGACCAAGGGAGGAAGCAATCTGAATATCAACGCCCACAAACTCCTTTGTGTTCTACTCGAGATCTCATCTACACATAGACCTAGCTCTGATACCACTGTTGGGGAACGTCGCATGGGAAACAAAAATTTTCCTACGCACACGCAAGATCTATCCATGGTGATGAGCATCTACGAGAGGGAGAGTGAATCTACATACCCTTGTAGATCGCTAAGCGGAAGCGTTAAGAAACGCGGTTGATATAGTCGAACGTCTTCGCGATCCAAATCGCAAGTCGTCCCTCGATCCAAACACGATCTAGCGCCGAACGGACGGCACCTCCGCGTTCAACACATGTATGGCTTGATGACGCCTTCACCTCCTCGATCCAGTGAGAGATGGTGAAGTAGTGGATGAGTTCCGGCAGCACGACGGCGTGGTGATGGTGGTGAGGAACAATCTCTGCAGGGCTTCGCCAAGCACTACGGAGATTGTGACGGGAGGAACTAGAGGGTTAGGGTTGCCGGCACATGGCTTGGGAAATCTTGATGTATCCCGTGTGCTAGCCCTGCCCCTCTATTTATATGTTGAGCCCTGGGGTCTAAACTTGGAGAGAAAGCCTCCACAAGGTCGGTTTTGCCCGCACAAGGTCGGTTTGGCCCGCACGGAAAGAGTCCCACTGGGATTCCAGCAGTACCGCGTACAAGCGGTAGTACCACTCATGAGCGGTAGTACCGCTTCACACAAGCGGTAGTACCGCTTACGCGGTAGTACTGCCTTACCAGCGGTAGTACCGCTTAAGGCAGCAGCAAAACTTCCTTTTGCACTTTCCAATACCTCGTGGGCTTTACCCCTTTGGTCCATATAAAGTGTTGCTGCACCCGAACACTTCGGTAAACATCCGGAACCCCTTCCGGTGAATTCCGGAACCCTTCCGGAGATCAAAACACTATTATCACATATATCAATCTTTACCTCCGGACTCTTCCGGAGATCCTCGTCATGTCCGGGATTTTATCCGGGACTCCGAACAACCTTCGGTCACCAACACAATAACTCAACTATACTAATCGTCACCAAACGTTAAGTGTGTAGACCCTGCGGGTTCGAGAACTATGTAGACATGACCGAGACACCTCTACTGTCAATAACCAATAGCGGGACCTAGATGCCCATATTGGTTCCTACATATTCTACGAAGATCTATATCGGTCGAACCTCTATGTCAAGGATTCAGTTAATCCCGTATGATGTTCCCTTTGTTCTTCAGTATGTTACTTGCCCGAGATTCGATCATCGGTATCTCTATACCTAGTTCAATCTCGTTATCGGCAAGTCTCTTTACTCGGTCCGTAATACAAGATCTCGTGGCTAACACTTTAGTCACATTGCTTGCAAGGCTCATTGTGATGTTGTATTACCGAGTGGGCCCTGAGATACCTCTCCGTCACACGGAGTAACAAATCCCAGTCTTGATCCATGCCAACCCAACAGACACCCTCGGAGATACCTGTAGAGCATCTTTATAGTCACCCAGTAACGTTGCGACGTTTGATACACACAAGGTATTCCTCCGGTGTCAGTGAGTTGCATGATCTCATGGTCATAGGAACAGATACTTGACATGCAGAAAACAATAGCAATAAACTGACACGATCATAGGCTACGTTTATAGTTTGGGTCTTGTCCATCACATCATTCTCCTAATGATGTGATCCCGTTATCAAATGACATCTCATGTCCATGGCTAGGAAACCTTCACCATCTTTTGATCAACGAGCTAGTTAACTAGAGGCTTACTAGGGACACAGTGTTGTCTATGTACCCACACATGTATTTGAGTTTCCAATCAATACAATTATAGCATGGATAATAAACGATTATCATGAACAAGGAAATATAATAATAACCAATTTATTATTGCCTCTAGGGCATATTTCCAACAGTTCAAGCCCCAGAAGGACTGGCCGGACCAGGGGGAAGACATCGGTCTCGACGCCGAGACCCCTCCTAACGTGGTATAATCAAGTTTGCATCTTTCATTTAGGTTCTTCCTTATAACAAGGAATTTTAACCCCTTATTCCTTGCCTTTGCAGAAATGGCTGGCGAAGGCCGTGAAGATTGACGGCCTGGCCCCCTGTCCGAAGACCCTAGGTCGCCCTTATTGACGGCGATGCTGGTCGAGGTGTCGTACTCGGTGTCGGAGAAGAAAGAGAAGAAGAAAGGGGAGGCACGAGAGGGCCTTCGCCCCCGAGGACCCCCGGACAATAGGTCCGGGGAAACACATGCTTCCTCCGCTCATGATGAAGAGCAGGAGGAGAACAGGGAGGAGAGCAATTCCTCCCAAACAAGGAGGAGGATGGCGTCTGACGGCGCCGATGAGGGACTGCCTCCTCCCGCCCCGAAGAAGCTGCGCAGGACCAAGTTGGTCCTGTCCGACGACAGCTCAGACTCCACAAAAGGGGCCGAGGCTTATGAGCTGGTTCCTCGAAGAAACCCTAGGGCCAAGCCCGTGACTACAAGGTATTAATACGAAGACTCTTTCTTGTATTCATGTCGAGGTGCATTACTAACCAAACGACTGCCTGTCATATTGTAGCCCATCACATGAGCTCCCCATCGAGCAGACCTCGGAGGGAGATTCTCCGCCGTCCGCGTTGGCGGAGAGTGGGACCGCGTCGCGCACCACCCCTCCCCCTGCTACGGATGAGGCCGTGGAGGTGTTGTCCCGAAGGACCTCTCCCGTGTCGAATACGGGGGGCGGTGGTGACGATATCATGGCCGAGGCCAGTGCCTCGGTCGCCGAAGACCAGGAGGGAGGTTCCCTTTTGGCGGATAAAAATGGGGAGCCCGGTCAATCCGAGCTCTCCCCGAAGACTGCTCCAGAGATCGCCCCGAAGCCT
Organism: Elymus sibiricus; assembly: GCA_039707655.1. Classification (NCBI taxonomy): domain Eukaryota; kingdom Viridiplantae; phylum Streptophyta; class Magnoliopsida; order Poales; family Poaceae; genus Elymus; species Elymus sibiricus. The sequence continues at coordinate 86,985,303 of CM077663.1, forward strand.
GCCCCAAAGACCGCTCCGGAGACTGCTCCAGAGCAGGCCCCGAAGACTGCCCCAGAGTCATCCATTACTGACTCCACTGAAGGGGGAGCTGAGGTGCCGCTATGAGCGTCACCTGCAGCGGAGCAGGCCAAGACCGGGTGGCCGGCCGTGATGGAGGAGGCTTTAAATGGCCCCTCCATTACTGAAGAACATCGCATTCTCCTGGGTGTGGTTTTGCAAAGCATTCAGTCCATCGACAGCGGGTTGAAGGAGGCTTTCAGAGGCCTCTTGGCGGGCTTCAAGGTAAATAATGTAATATACTTTTACAAAGGGAATTTACTTTGTCTAATCCTTATATATGGCAGCCCCCGAGCCCTGTTTGAGTTTGAAAAACTCAAGCGGGGGGTCGAAAATAGTGCAAGGAACACCGATAATCGCAAGAAAAATGAGGCGTAGCCCCCGAGTCTCTGGCCCAATTGTAGTAAAATCCGAGCAGAGGGTCGAAAAACTGATAGCTCAGGAGTCTAACGCACATAAACTGTTATGCAGGCCTCGTCCTCGGCGGCAGCCGCCAACGCCATGGAGCTGGCTGGGATGAATCGGAAGCTCAAGAGCTCCAATGAAGAGCTCGACCGTCTCAACAAGCGGTTCGATGAAGCGCAAGGTAAGTCTGAGCCAGATTGTTTTAATATCTTGAATTTCCTCAGCATATGAAATATTCAGATTGATATCCCTAAGCGCGGGATGCCTATTATGACTGCAGCTGGCACCACGAAGGTCAAGAGCCTCAAGGCTGAGCTGCAAAGGGCGAGGCAGGAGGCCGAAGAGCAGAAAAAGGCGACCGAACAAGCGGCCGCCAATCTGTCGTCAGCATGGGCGGCCCAGGAGAAGCACGAGGCTAGGGTGGCCGAGGTGCAACAGGAGCTCAAGGATGCTGTCACAACCCTAGCTTAGGCTCTGCTTGTCATTGCATGTGCATCATGTCATCATGTTAATTTTTTTCCTTAAACATGAAATGGGGATGACCTAACCCAACCCCTCATAGATTAAACCAAATTCAAAACAAAATTGAATCAATGAACCCAAAATGGCCTTCATAAAACCTTGGCAAATGGGATTTACCTCAAATCAAATAACTGGTCTAAACCAATAAATTTTAGGTTTCAAAAGAAATATTTGAACTCAGGGAAAATTATTGTTGGAATTATTTCAGCTACTTGTTTTTATTTAAATAAATAAAGTTGTCCACAATAGAAAACAAAATGTTCCCTGTGTGTGGAATAATCCACTCAATCACAGGAGCAAGTTTTCAGAATTTGCAAAATTGATTTGATTTGGAATCAGACCAAAATAGAGACTAAATAATAGTAAACAGAAGGAAATAATAAAAGAGGGCGAACCAACCTGGGCCTTACCTACTCAAAGGATTCGTCCCAGCCCACCAGGGGCTGGACCGTCTTCTACCTCTTGCCAGTAGGACGAGAGGCGTGTGCCCGCGACGCGCACAGCCACTGACGGCCACCTCCTGCTTCTCCCAACCACGTGGAGTTGGCTAACGATGCCACGCACGTCCCCAAAGCCCACTCGCTCACTCTCGCTCTCTCTCCTCGCCGCTCCCTCGTTCTCTCGCTCACGGCCGAAGCAGCCATGACCGCACCGCCGTCGTGCATGCAGCCCCCGGCCACCTCTAGCTCTGCCGCCGTGTCCCAGAGCCCCGAAGCTGAGCGCAGCGCCCCCAAACTGAACGAATCAAGCCCAGAGGCACCGGAGTGACGCCACCGTCCTCTCCATCGCCGCCGGCCACCGGACCTCCCCGCTGTCGATTCTCCCCGTCCGGGTCGTCCCCGACCGCGCCGTCGACGCCTCTACAACCGCTGTGAGGCCCCGGTTCTTCTCCCCCTAACCCCGCTCTATTTTCGTCTGCTAACCACTGGCTCCATGGGAGCCGAAGCTCGCCGCCGCCGGGCTGGCTGCCGGTGATGCTGAGGTGACCAAATGGTCACCTCGACGTGTCTGTCGTGCTCACTGCGTCCCCTTAGACCCCGCTAGTCCCTCTCCCTACTCCCGTTCGAGCCACAACCCCATGCACGTCTGAGCCCGAGCTCCGGCCACCACCTCCGGTGATGTTGCCGTCAGCTCCGGCCACCCCTCGCCGCCCAGCGTGTCCCACGCGATGCGGGCGAGCTCGGGCCACGCCCTGGTGGCCTTGGCCTCCGCCCCCGTGGCCCGTAGCACGGACTCCGCCGTGCGGCTTGGTCGCAGGCGATGAGCCCCGTCGCCTGAGCCACTGGCCGGTGGGCCCAGCTCGTCAGGAGGTTAGCTTAGTGCTAATCACCCAATTAGTTGCCCTGACCCACTGATATGTGGAGCCCAGCCACCAGGTTTGACCTGGGCTGGCGCCTTTGACCTGCTGACATCATAGTGACGTCAGGCTGACGCAGTAAAGCATTTCTGGATTTTTAAATAAATCTAAATGATTTATAAATTCCATAAAATGTTCAAAACTTCTAAAAATCATAGAAATTAATCTGTAAGTCCAATGAAAATAAATTATATATGAAAAATGATCAGAAAAATCCAATGAATCTGTTTATGCCATGTTCATGCATGTTTGAGAAAGTTAACATCACCAAGTAGGACAAATGATGATTAGGGCAATGTATGAAATATCATTTGGAGTTGGAATTCAAACTTGTTTGAGCTCCACTTCAATTAACTTGGTTAATTATTTCTCTAGGTCAATTCAGTACCTTAACATGCCATGTCATACATCATGTTTGTTGCATCACATTGAATGTGTTTCCTCTTTTGTTTGTCGGGTTTTCCCTTCTCGGTAGATGATGGTTCCAACGATGTGATCTTTGACACTGATGAAGAGAAGTACTATCCTCAGAAGTGTCAGGCAAGCAACCTCCCCTTGAGCATACTGATATGAACCCACTCTCTCTCTCTCTCTCTCTCTCTCCTGCTCTCTTTTATTGCATTAGGACAATCATGATTCAACTGTTACATGTTCTCAGTAGTTGAACCTATTCCTCTACATGACCTGTCTTTGCCACAGTAAATAGTTGAAACCACTTAGCATGAGTAGCAACTGCTTGAGCCTTGTTGTGCTTACTCATCTATGCTTGCTTACTGTGCCAGCTATGCTTAGAGTCGTGTCGGGTCTGATCCATCTGGGCGATGAATCGGAATGGTGATGTTCATGTCCTAATGTGTGAGAGTTAAGTGTGTGAATCCGATTTGGTAAAGGTAGCGATGAGAGGCCATGTAGGAGTACATGGCGGATTGTCTCATTGGAACCGGCCTTAAGAACTGAGTTCTGTGTATGTTATCCAAGACAAGATACTACCTTGCATCGGGCCCAAAACCAATGGACCCTCTCGGCTTATTAATCACCTTGATCTCTGTCCAGGAGTTGCAACTAGTTTCTGGTGTTTGTAGGATGTGCTGGCGGCCGTGCATAGCGCTGACCGGAGGGGTAGGCTATGGCGCGATAGATGCACCCGTGGCCGGGTGTACCAAGCGTAGTACCATCCGTCGAGGTGGGCTTGGGAACCCTGCACACATCGTTTGGGGCCGTAATGGAAACTTTGGCCGGACTTCCTTGCGGGTTCAGTCTCAAATAGGCGATAAACCTGGACTAGAGTCTTGTGTGGTTAACGGTCGTGGCCGAATCCCTTGCTGGGCTTCCGCTTGAAGGTTGCCAAGGTGCCTTTTTACATGCACATGGCGATAAGTGGCGGGAGCGTGTGTGAAGAAGTATACCCCTGCAGGCTTTATAAATCTGTTCGAATAGCCGCGTCCTCGGATATGGACTACTTGGAAAACTTATGTGGTTCATAGATAACTTAAATGGATACTTCTAAAATGCGCAAGATAAGTGTGAGTGATATGGATGGCCTTCTCGTAGGGAGACGAAAGTGGATCCATAGTGGTGTATTGATTTGGTGAATATGTGGATTCGTGTGCGATATCCCACTTCAAAGAAATATACTGCTTGTAGTTGTAGTATAGGTTAGCCAAGAGACAAAGCTGGCTTGCAGCAATAAACTCCACAACCCCTTTGTTGATAATGATGCATATGTAGTTAGTTCCGATGTAAGTCTTGCTGAGTACCTTTGTACTCACGGTTGCTTAATTTATGTTTTTGCAGAGGAGACGTCAGTCTCATTAGTGATTCTTACGACGTGAAGTTCGATGTTGACCGATTAGCTTGGGAATCCCAGACAGAGGTCTGGCTCCTATGGTAGGGTCGTTGTAGCTTTTCAGGCTCTTCTAGCCGCTTTTAATAGATGTCTGTACCCAGACATGTATCTTCAGCTTGTTGATTGTATGCTCTGAATGATGGGTCCTGTGACCCTCTGCTTGTAACATTATACTATGTAGGCTCTCTGGAGCCTTCTAAATAAATGTAATGTTATAGAGTTATGTTGTGATGCCATGTTGTATCTACGCATATCGTGCATATTGCGTGTATGATTGAAATGCATTGGTATGTGTGGGATTTGACACCTAGTTGTATGCCTTTAGTAGCCTTCTTTATGGGGAAATGCCTCTTTGTGCTTCCATGAGCCTTGGTAGCTCGCCACTGCTCCGGACACATTGATTGACCGGCGTGTATCCTTCTTTGCTGCTGTGTCTGTCCCTACGGGGAAATGCCACGCGGTGTAATGGAGTCCTTGTAGCTTGCTATGAGTCGTCTACACACGCTGATGACCGACACTTGCATTGTTGGGTTACGTATGCCTGTCCCTGTACGGTTGTGCCACTTGGGTCTATAACTAGTCATGTCGACCTGGGTTCTTGGCATATGGATGCTAGCGACATAATCATATACGTGAGCCAAAAGGCGCAAACGGTCTGGCCAAGGTAAGGTGGCAGCTGTTTGTGTACCGTGCGTGAGGCCGCAAAGCTATATGATGTGTTACATGCTAGATCTGTGTGGCTTAGGATCGGGGTCCCGACAGCGTTGGTATCAGAGCTTGACTGCCTGTAGGATTACCAAGCCAAACTGGTCGATATTTGAGTCTGGAACTGCTTTAGTTATATAAGGGAATTGATTGTGGAAGGGAATGTAAGATTCTTTTTACTTCTTTCCTCGTGTCCTTCATATTCTGAGTCACCCTCTTCTTTTCCACGGGGATTAAGAACTAGGCTTTCTCATCTATCTACCAGGATGACGAGTTACTATGCTGGAGACTTATAGGAAAGTTGATGTCTTCCTGGATCGATGTCTCCATAAGAATTCATTGTTATGTTGTCGGTTGTCTTGTAGGATGCCTCATATTTCATGCACGTACAGCCGTTATGCTGTCCGAGTTATCCAAGGTTGACAGATAGTCTGATGCAATTGCAAAATTCCTTCATCTCGAATCAATGTCTTTTGGGCCAGACAAAGCACACTAATTGTTGAGTTGAGGTACTCCATTACCTCGACGTGTCAGTTGAAGTGATAGGAAACCCGGTTATTCCAGAGAACCACCCAATATATAGTTGTGTTGTATTCCGGTGTGATAATTCTGGCCATCGTTATCGAAAGCATCCTGTGATGCTACTTAGTCAGTAGGTATTCTATTTCTGGGTTCTTGAACCCAAGAATCATTCTGCTCACTCCCGTTGATAGTATTTGCTCGTTCCTTTAGGATATTTGTAACCTTTGTGATAGTCTTCAAGTTTTGTGGTACATCATTCTTCCAATACCATGAACCAGTTATGGCAGAAGTTCCTCGTGAACGAAAGATCACAACAAGAGCGCTCTTCATGAGTTCTCCATTCCATAATTGTGACTCTGCCAATCCTACCTTTCTACACGAGTTATCCGGAAGAATTATGTATGAACTCATTTGACATACTAACCTATGCATCCACAACTCGGAAAAATCATGTGCTCTTGAGTTGCCCTCTTCAATTGTATTCCGACCTTTGGCTATCCGTGGATAGTCCAGAGTATTTGTGCATTCATATTCATCGATGCATATTATTCATATGGTCCATCAAGCCATTCTATTTCAGAATGATTAGGAGAAACAAACTCCAGTACCTCATCCATTTCTTGGATTTGGTCAAAGCAGTTGTGTTCTGCAGATCAAAATGCCAATCTAGCTTTTGTTTTGTTCTACCTTGAAGTATTACTCTCTTATGTCAAGAGTATCGTGAGAATTGCACAACCTCTTATGAATTCTTGTTGAAGTGATACTTCTCGCAATCATTATTCATTCCTCGGTCTCCGTGTTGGTTGAAACCGGAATAACGACAAGTGAACCATGATGTGTGAAATCAATACTCTGAGCAACTCTGTTGCTTGGTAGTTAATGGACAATAATTTCATTCTTGGGGTGTTGGTTATTGAATCACCATTCTAAGATTGATTGTGCTACCTAGTCCATCTTTCATGGTGCACTCTTCGATCAATGAGTTAGGATTGTGTCAATCCCTCGCTCTGTTGATCATATCATCTTGCCCTGAAAAGCAAGAATGTTCTCGAGCGTAATAACATATCGGTGGATCGTGATTTTCCGATCATCTTCTCGGAAGTATTACCAGGTTGTTCCCTGACCGTTATGTTGAGTTCGTGATCAAGTTGGTTTTCCTATAAACCATCCCTTCTCCAAGACTCTGTGTTGGATGCCCCCGAACCAGTTGGTTAAGCTAAACAACAACTTGGAGAGTTGGAAGATGAAAGCTTGCCTAACTTAGTTGTTCCAAGGGGATATCTTGTGTGTGTGTGTGTGTGTTGAAGAAAGATGATATGTTCACCGATTGATCCTTGTGATCAATTGTTGCATCTATTGTCTTGTCCAATCTTTGACTTGAATATGGGCTATCATCAAATCAAATCAGAACCAACGATTATTGCAATGATGTGTCACTCGTGGATGTATCCTCGAGCATATATCATTATATCCTTTGGTCTGACCAATGCTATCACCTTGTTCACATAGTTATGGACTTCCCTCTTCATGGAAACCTCGAGGGACTGTTGTTGAGCCCATCGACAACATTGTTTATCCTCTCGATGATTCATGATGAACATAAAGCTAGTGTTGGAAACTTTGTAGGCAATACCTTCGTGTTCCATACATGAAGTATATGTTAGGTGTTAGAGGTGACTCTCTCAGTTCCCGAGTATTCGATGCAAGTTGCCACCGTGAATCCGAGAAATGTCGTTTTGCTTCTTCTAGAATCATCCCCAATTCAGTCATGCATGTGCGAAGTATTCTGTGGGTTGATAGACTGATCATCTCCAATCCATATGTATTGCCTAGCACTCCAAGCCACTGATTGATTTGTTCAAGGAAAAGAAGTTCCTTCTTAAGAGCTAATCTAGACTTATGTAAGGACTTCGCTACCTCCAATGATGGTTCCTAACCCGAACTCGGTGGTGTTTTGTTGTAAGAATTCCATGTGATCATGTTGTGCCCACGTGAGTCTTGCAATCCAGCTCATGTTTTGGAGTTGGCTCCCGCAGTTCATCTTCTGAGAATCTCAAAAATCATCTCGTCGATTTGTGTTGCAAACTTCCTTTTAGACATGCTGAGTCTGAAACATCTTATCACCAACCAGATCTGAATCTCAGGCAGACATGATGGTTGGAACATTTCCCAAGAATTATAATATTGGTCTCAAACCCGGTAAGGTGATGTCATGGATAGCATGCCTAGCCGGAAGGCCTATTGTTGTAATATCTTATATCAGTAATTTAGCCACATCCCCATGAGATTCCCATATGACTTATTCCAGAAGTTATTCCTCATGGACCCTTTGAGATCCCGAAGTCCGACCTTTACTTGATGTCCTACACGTTACCTTTAATTGGGTTACGCTTTTTCATCAAGGAGAACATTAGAAGCGGAGTGCTAAATGTCTCTCGGTCGATCATCCAGATTTCGCTCCCTTGGCATAGCTAAGGTGAAATCTGAGAAAGTGTTGTCTTCCTTTGCATCTGCATCCTCCGTCACTATTGATCATGGTAGTATGATGTGTTGCCAGGATCCTTGGCACAGATGTTGGTAAAACTCCGATGAATATGGAAATGCTCAAGTTCTTGAGAGCACGCTCAGACACTGGGTTATATCCTCGGTATCAATTGGATTGTGCCATCCGTTACCGAGTTGTCCTATAACTCTAGTTTCCTTTCCAATCTGGGTATGCCATTTCGTTCGAACTCCTTCACACGATCGTTGTGAATTGCCTTGACCTGGTAGGAAGAGTTCCAATGCCCTTGTATCAAAAGTAATTCCTTTTGCAACTTAAGGGAATAACCCTACGAGTCACCCCTAAGGTGCCCCGTTATGGAATTATGGCAATTATCTCCTCGCTACTTTGAAACCCATACACCATATCTTTAAGCGTGGATTTGTTGCCTACCAATTGAACCTCCGTTATCTGCCTCATTCCATCGTTCTCGATGTGTGTTTTGAGTCTCAGCTCAAGAGACGTTTTTACGTCTCATTCCATGAGTTGATCATGAGTCGCTCGATCTTCGTGAAGGTCGATTCTTGTAGAGTTTTCCATCCCTTTAGTCTTTTTGTTGGATGAAGATCCCGAAGGAAAAGATGTCGAGATCGACATGATGCAATGAATAAACATCTTCGAGAAGGGCAATTGGATCGTGAAGATTGTGTAAGATTGTGTCCCCTCCTGTCCTCTTACCCTACAACTGAATCTCAGGACGAGATTCCTGTTTAGTGGGGGTGAGTTGTCACAGCCCTAGCTTAGGCTCTGCTTGTCATTGCATGTGCATCATGTCATCATGTCATCATGTTAATTTTTTTCCTTAGACATGAAATGGGGATGACCTAACCCAACCCCTCATAGATTAAACCAAATTCAAAACAAAATTGAATCAATGAACCCAAAATGGCCTTCATAAAACCCTGGCAAATGGGATTTACCTCAAATCAAATAACTGGTCTAAACCAATAAATTTTAGGTTTCAAAAGAAATATTTGAACCCAGGGAAAATTATTGTTGGAATTATTTTAGCTACTTGTTTTTATTTAAATAAATAAAGTTGTCCACAATAGAAAACAAAATGTTCCCTGTGTGTGGAATAATCCACTCAATCACACGAGCAAGTTTTCAGAATTTGCAAAATTGATTTGATTTGGAATCAGACCAAAACAGAGACTAAATAATAGTAAACAGAAGGAAATAATAAAAGAGGGCGAACCAACCTGGGCCTTACCTGCTCAAAAGATTCGGCCCAGCCCACCAGCGGCTGGACCGTCTTCTACCTCTCGCCAGTAGGACGAGAGGCATGTGCCCGCGACGTGCACGGCCACCGACGGCCACCTCCTGCTTCTCCCGACCGCGTGGAGTTGGCTAAGGATGCCACACACACGTCCCCAAAGCCCACTCGCTCACTCCCGCTCTCTCTCCTCGCCGCTCCCTCGTTCTCTCGCTCACGGCCAAAGCGTCCATGACCGCACCGCCGTCGTGCACGCAGCCCCCGGCCACCTCTAGCTCTGTCGTCGTGTCCCAGAGCCCCGAAGCTGAGCGCAACGCCCCCAAACCGAAGGAGTCAAGCCCAGAGGCACCGGAGTGACGCCACCATCCTCTCCATCGCCGCCGGCCATCGGACCTCCCCGCGTCGATTCTCCCCGTTTGGGTCGTCCCCGACCGCGCCGTTGACGCCTCTACAACCGCTGTGAGGCCCCGGTTCTTCTCCCCCTAACCCCGCGCCGTTTCCGTCTGCTAACCACCGGCTCCATGGGAGCCGAAGCTCGCCACCGCCGGGTTGTCTGCCGGCGATGCTGAGGTGACCAAATGGTCACCCCGACGCGTCTGTCGTGCTCACCGCGTCCCCTTAGACCCCGCAAGCCCCTCTCCCTACTCCCGTTGGAGCCGCAACCCCGTGCACGTCCGAGCCCGAGCTCCGGCCACCGCCTCCGGCGATGTTGCCGTCAGCTCCGACCACCCCTCGCCGCCCCGCCTGTCCCACGCGATGCGGGCGAGCTCGGGCCACGCCCTGGTGGCCTTGGCCTCCGCCTCTATGGCCCGTAGCATGGACTCCGCCGTGCGGCTTGGTCGCCGGTGACGAGCCCCGCCACCTGACCCACTGGCCGGTGGGCCCAGCTCGTCAGGAGGTTAGCTTAGTGCTAATCACCTAATTAGTTACCCTGACCCACTGACATATGGGTCCCAGCCACTAGGTTTGACCTGGGCTGGCGCCTTTAACCTACTGACGTCATAGTGATGTCAGGCTGACGCAGTAAAGCATTTCTGGATTTTTAAATAAATCTAAATGATTTGTAAATTCCAAAAAATGTTCAAAACTTCTAAAAATCATAGAAAATAATATGTAAGTCCAATGAAAATAAATTATATATGAAAAATGATCAGAAAAATCCAATGAATCTGTCTATGCCATGTTCATGCATGTTTGAGCAAGTTAACATCACCAAGTAGGACAAATGATGATTAGGGCAATGTATGAAATATCATTTGGAGTTGGAATTCAAACTTGTTTGAGCTCCACTTCAATTAACTTGGTTAATTATTTCTCTAGGTCAATTCAGTACCTTAACATGCCATGTCATACATCATGTTTGTTGCATCACATTGAATGTGTTTCCTCTTTTGTTTGTCGGGTTTCCCCTTCTCGGTAGACGATGGTTCCAACAATGTGATCGTTGACACTGATGAAGAGAAGTACTATCTTCAGAAGTGTCAGGCAAGCAACCTCCCCTTGAGCATACTGATATGAACCCACTCTCTCGCTCCTGCTCTCTTTTATTGCATTAGGACAATCACGATTCAACTGTTACATGTTCTCGGTAGTTGAACCCATTCCTCTGCATGACCTGTCCTTGCCACAGTAAATAGTTGAAACCACTTAGCATGAGTAGCAACTGCTTGAGCCTTGTTGTGCTTACTCATCTATGCTTGCTTACTGTGCCTGCTATGCTTAGAGTCGTGTCGGGTCTGATCCATATGGGCGATGAATTGGAATGGTGATGTTCATGTCCTACTGTGTGAGAGTTAAGTGTGTGATTCCGATTTGGTAAAGGTAGCGATGAGAGGCCATGTAGGAGTACATGGAGGATTGTCTCATTGGGACCATCCTTAAGAACTGAGTTCTGTGTATGTTATCCAAGACAAGATAGTACCATGCATTGGGCCCGGAAGCAATGGACCCTCTCGGCTTATTAATCGCCTTGATCTCTGTCCAGGAGTTGCAACTAGTTTCTGGTGTTTGTAGGATGTGCTGGCGGCCGTGCATAGCGCTGACCGGAGGGGTAGGCGATGGCGCGGTAGATGCACCCGTGGCCGGGTGTACCAAGCGTAGTACCATCCGTCGAGGTGGGCTTGGGAACCCTGCACACATCGTTTGGGGCCGCAATGGAAACTTTGGCCGTACTTCCTTGCGGGTTTAGTCTCAAATAGGCGATAAACCTGGACTAGAGTCTTGTGTGGTTAACGGTCGTGGCCGACTCCCTCGCTGGGCTTCCGCTTGAAGGTTGCCGAGGTGCCTTTTTACGCGCACATGGCGATAAGTGGCGGGAGCGTGTGTGAAGAAGTATACCCCTGGAGGTTTTATAAATCTGTTCGAATAGCTGCATCCTCGGATATGGACTACTTGGAAAACTTATGTGGTTCATAGATAACTTAAATGGATACTTCCAAAATGTGCAAGATAAGTGTGAGTGCTATGGATGGCCTTCTCATTGGGAGATGAAAGTGGATCCATAGTGGTGTATTGATTTGGCGAATATGTGGACTCGTGTGCGATATCCCACTTCAAAGAAAGATACTGCTTGTAGTCGTAGTACAAGTTAGCCAAGAGTCAAAGCTGGCTTGCTGCAATAAACTCCACAACCCATTTGTTGATAATGATGCATATGTAGCTGGTTCCGATGTAAGTCTTGCTGAGTACCTTTGTACTCACGGTTGCTTAATTTACATTTTTGCAGAGGAGACGTTAGTCTCATTAGTGATTCTTACGACATGAAGTTCGATGTTGACCGGATTAGCTTGGGAATCCCAGACAGAGGTATGGCTCCTATGGTAGGGTCGTTGTAGCTTTTCAGGCTCTTCTAGCCGCTTTTAATAGATGTATGTACCCATACATGTATCTTCCGCTTGTTGATTGTATGCTCTGAATGATGGGTCATGTGACCCTCTGCTTGTAACATTATACTATGTAGGCTCTCTGGAGCCTTCTAAATAAATGTAATGTTATAGAGTTATGTTGTGATGCCATGTTGTATCTACGCATATCGTGCATATTGCGTGTATGATTGAAATGCATTGGTATGTGTGGGATTCGACACCTAGTTGTATGCCTTTAGTAGCCTTCTTTATGGGGAAATGCCTCTTTGTGCTTCCATGAGCCTTGGTAGCTCGCTACTGTTCCGGACACATTGATTGACCGGCGTGTATCCTTCTTTGCTGCTGTGTCTGACCCTACGGGGAAATGTCACGCGGTGTAATGGAGTCCTTGTAGCTTGCTATGACTCGTCTACACACGCTGATGACCGACACCTGCATTGTTGGGTTACGTATGCCTGTCCCTGTACGGTTGTGCCACTTGGGTCTATAACTAGTCATGTCGACCCGTGTTCTTGGCATATGGATGCTAGTGACACAATCATATATGTGAGCCAAAAGGCGCAAACGGTCCGGCCAAGGTAAGGTGGCAGGTATTGTGTACCGTGCGTGAGGCCGCAAAGCTATATGATGTGTTATATGCTAGATCTGTGTGGCTTAGGATCGGGGTCCCGACAGATGCCGTCACTATATGTGAGGCCCTTGAGCTTAAAAATAAAGAGCATGCCTCCGAGCTAACCTCGGTTAAGTTGGCGGCTCAAGAAGCGCGGATGGAGGTGCAAGATTGCAAAAAGGAGCTCCGCGAGGTCCAGTTCATTGCGGATGGTAAGTCATACTTACTGCAATGCCCTTTTGGTGGCAACAGCTTCGTGTTGCTTACTCGACTGCAGCGTTCTGTAGGCGCCTTCTCGGATCTACTGAAGAGTGTGGCAGATGCAGCCAGACATTATGCCGTCCGGGACGAGGACGTCGAACAACGGCTATTTTGGGCGCAGTTTTAGCCCCCCCAGCATCTTCCCCTCCTGGCTGACCAAATGAAGCAGCTGATGGAGCTGCACCGGATGACGGAGCCAGCCATGAAAGACCTCTTCATCAGGCTTTGGCCCGCTGAGCCACTGCCGAGCAGCTACTTCGGCCTGGTGCAGAGGCTCCGCGATGCTGCGCCTCGGATCGACGTCCTGAAGCGCTCTATATGCATCGAGGGAGCTCGGATGGCCGTTGCAAAGAACATGTTACACTGGCCGAAGATTAAGCCAACAGAGATGGCCACCGGGCCCCCGCCTCCTGGAAAGGAGCACAGGCGCCCCGAGCAATATTTCCCCATTGTCATGGTTGGTGCTCGGGCGATAGAGGCCCAATGCTCGAAAGATGTAATTTTGGAGTGATGGGTCTATCATGTGTCGAATGACAGTTAGGCTTTTGCAAATTATAATGTAGGTGCTTTGCATGGTATATCATGCTTAGCTTTGTTTATTCTGACTCCTGTGTGGCCGTTTTATTCTGAAAGTTGCCAGTCTTCGGCTTCAGCCCCCTTGTAGATGCTACAAGGGGTGTTTCGACCTTCACACTTTAACCCTTAGCCGACGTCTCGGTACCCGTAGGCGTTAATGCACAAGGAAAATGAGGCAACCGGACTAAGTGGCTTTATTGCTTTCACTTAGCCGTAGGAGCTTGAATGCGGAGGCTAGTGACTAGCCCCCAGTGTTTGTGGTGTTCGGCAGTACCGAGGTTAGTACCATAACCACTTGATTTGTGCGAATACAAATCCTTCATGTGACACAGCGTAACCTCCAATGATTTTTAGTTTGACACTTGTCATCGGATCGCAGACCGGGCCTCGCTTATTATGACAGCCAGTTTTCGGCTTTCTCCACTGAGGTACTTAACCGGGCGAGCTGGAAGTATAATCGCAGTGGTTCTCCCTTTACCCTCCTAGCCGAACGTGCGGAACGTAAGAGGGCAAACACAGGAGCCGGGCAACCCAACTATTGACCCAAGGCATAATTCGGGACCGATGCATATAACACAATATCCGAGACTTCCAGGCACATGAAAAAAGGTGCCGGAATGATGCTTTGGGGCGATTGCGATGGCCAAGCCCCCGGTATATTAACCGGTTGCATCTAAAATGTGTACCGAACGAGGTTGCTTCGGCATCGAAGAGTGGAGAGGGGAGAAAGGACTATGCAACACAAATGATCGCGGTAAGACCGGCAAAAATGGTTTTAGCTTTCCGATGCACTCATGACGTCGAACCGTACAATCTACACTGCCGAAGCAACTGTTATGGATACTTTATTGTAAAATAAACTTTTACAGAGGAAAGGTTGATACAGGGTTATTTATGAGTGGTTTTACATCCCTACTGCGCCCTGCCGCACGTCTGCGCCTTTGCTCTGGATCTCCTTGAGAGGAGGTGGCGAGCGGACCTTTGGTCTTGAGAGGTCGCCGTTGCATGTCATCTTGATGCTTGATCGGTCCGTAGTGGTACCTGTTGGTCGCCCGAAGACAAATTTGACCATAGCTCGGTCTAGCCGAACACTTGGCGAGCCCCCACAGCTGCCCATGGTATTTTAAGAGCGAAAGTTTGCCTTCGGGGTACGTACCTTATGGCCAGCGGGGCCTTGCTGTGGGGGGGTGTGTTCCTATTTATATTGGGTGTGGCAAGGCTCCGGTAGTTGAAACAGAGCCCGGGCTCGCTTGCTCACCTTTCGTGCCTTGACGGCGGGCTGGGAGTTCGGCATCTCCTTGTCGACCTGTATTTTGGCTGCTAGGGCCGCTGTGTGTTGGTCAGTGTGGAGGGAGCACTCCATTTCGCCATTAACCATGATGATGCCCTTGGGTCCGGGCATCTTGAGCTTCATGTATGCGTAGTGGGGAATGACATTGAAGCGAGCAAACATTGTACGGCCGAGGAGGGCGTGGTAACCGCTATGGAAAGGGACAATGTCGAAGATCAAGTCTTCGGTGCGAAAGTTGTCGGGCGAACCGAACACTACTTCCAGCATTATGGTGGCCGAGAAGCGGGCTTCTACGCCTGGGATGACCCCTTTAAAGGTGGTATTGCTGGGTTTGATCCTTTACGGATCGATACCCATCTTTTTTACCGTGTCTGAGTAACTCAGATTGAGGCTACTGCCTCCATCCATGAGGACTTTAGTCAGATGGTATCCATCGATGATGGGATCAAGAACCAGGGCCGCCGATCCTCCATGATGGATACTGGTCGGATGGTCCCTGTGGTCAAAAGTGATCGGACATGCCGACCATGGGTTAAATTTTGGAGCTATGGGCTCAACAGCGTAGACCTCCCGGAGAGCGCGCTTCCTCTCCTTCTTCGGTATGTGCATGACATAGATCATGTTCACAGTTTTTACCTCGGGAGGGAATTTCTGCTGTCCTCCGTTGTTAGGACCGTGGGACTCGTCATCGTCCTCACTATGGGGGCCCTTGCCTTGGTCCTCGGCTGCTAGTTTCCCGACTTGTTTGAACACTCAACAATTACAGCTGGTGTGGTTGGCGGGCTTATCTGAAGTGTCATGGATCTGGCATGGCCTGTCCAAGATCTTGTCCAACTGAGTAGGTCCATCCCTATTCCCTTTGGTGGGATTCATTCGTTTTCCTGATTTGGAGTTGCTGAATCCGGCATTAACTGCCATGTCTTCAGTGTCACCGCTGTTCTGTTGGCGCTTGTTCCTATTGCAACGTGGTTTCCCGTTTCCATCCCGGGCTTCAGAGGTGTCGGGGTCTCCGGGATTGCTGTCTCGGCGAGCGAGTCAGTTGTCCTCGCCCGCGCAAAAGTGGGTCATAAGTGAGGTTAGGGCCGACATTGTCCTCGGCCTCTCCTGGCCGAGCTGTCAAGCTAGCCATTCATCTTGAATGTTGTGCCTGAAAGAGGCTATTGCCTCGGTGTTTGCGCAGTCAATGATTTGGTTCTTCTTAGTCAAGAACTGGTTCCAGAATTGTCTGGCTGACTCGTTGGACCGTTGAACAATGTGTCTTAAGTCATCGGAGTCCGGAGGCCAGACATAAGTGCCCTGGAAGTTAGCTCAGAAAGCATCCTCAAGCTCTTCCCAGCTCCCGATGGAGTTTTCGGGGAGGCTATTTAACCAGTGCCGCGCTGATCCCTTAAGCTTTAAATGCAGATATTTTATGGCGTGGAGATCATCTCCCCGAGCCATATGAATGTGGAGAAGGAAATCTTCGATCCACACCGCCGGCTCTGTTGTCCCGTCGTATTGTTTGATGTTGACTGGTTTAAACCCTTCGGGGAACTGGTGCCGCATCACCTCATCTATGAAGCACAATGGGTGAGCGGCGCCCCGAACTCGGGCTACGTCGTTTCGGAGGTCGGATGACATCCAGACACGATGCTCCTCCCGAACTCTATTGTTTCGGTCGAGCCAAGCTTGGTAATCGTCCCGTCTAATGGGGTTGTGCCCTCTGGGTTCGTAGTTTGATCTTGTCTAGCCTGCTTTAGCGTCCAGGCCATGTCATAGGTCGTGTGGGTCCTCCGGATATGTTGGCTCCCTTCCTGTCCTACTAGGGGGGTAGGTCTGTCTTCAGCCCTTCCAGCTGTCCTGTCCCATCCTCGAGGGGGGCGGTCTGGATGGTTGTCCTGAGTATGCCTGGGTGGTGCCGGCTCAGGGGCCTCATCATCAAATTGTGGTAGCAGGCGTCGGCACGGGTAGCTTTTATTTTGATCCGGCTATTCATTGTCGAACCCTTCTTTGGCTCCTAGGACTTTTGTCCATCTGTCGTTGAGGGTGTCTTGTTCGGCTTTTATTTGTTGTTGCTTCTTCTTCAGGCTCCGGGCGGTAGCTATCAGCTGCCGCTTGAACCGTTCTTGATCCAGCGGGTCTTCGGGGACGATGAAATCCTTTGTCCTGAGACTGACCTCATCTTCCGAGGGAGGAAGATAGTTGCTATCTTCAGAGTCGTTGAGGTCTTCGGAGTTATACCGATCCTCGTGTCCCTGTGAACATCTAGCTGTTGCTCGGGGGCGACAGGGTCGTCGAGATTTTGCATGTTGTCCGGGGTATCATCTTCTCCGGTGACCGTATTGCTTTCTTTTCCTTTGTGCCCCCTGGATCGTTTGCGCTGGCGTCGGCGCTTGGGAGGCGCCTCACCGCGGTTATCGTCGTTCTCGCTGGGGGTGCCTTCACCATTCTTCCCCGTGGTATTGGGGGTGTCCACCATATAGACATCATAGGTGGAGGTAGCTGTCCACCGTCCAGTGGAGGTAGGGATGTTGTCGACATCTTCGTCGATGTCATCGGCCTCCTCGGAGGCGTAGTCCAGCATATCGGTTAAGTCCTCGATAGTGGCTACAAAGTGGGTGGTGGATGGGACGCAAAATTCCTAGTGGCCGGCCTTAAAGCACATCCGAGTATAGGGCGGGGGCAGACCATGTGTAATATTCATCATTTGGATCCGGTCCAGCATCTCGCTTAAGAGCGAGAAGCCGATCGGGCTATTCTCATGGAGTCCTCCGGAGTCGATCTTCGGCACGCCAAAGCAGGGTGCATATTCGGTTGAGGCCGAGCCCCGTCCTCCGGCAGTTATGGTCGAATTCGAGCATGAAGCTAGGTCTGGGGCGGGGGTTGATCCGGGGACAGAGTCGAGGAGGAGGTCTGAAGTTAAAGCTTCGGGGTGTCCGGGCTCGTCGGATGGGGCCGTGAGCCCGGCCAGGGACAGGTTGCCCTGGGCGTTGGCGGCGTATTCTAGGCTGCCGAACCTGATCTTTTGCCCATGGGCAAAGCTGACGACCTGATCTGGATGGCCGGCCACATCGTCACGTAGATCGACACTGCCGGACACAAAGGGATGGCTGGGGACGAAGATGTCCCCGATGATGATGTTGTCGCTGATGACCAGGTGAGCCAACGATCCTGCTGGCGATCCGACAGCGGAACTCTCAATGAAAGCACCAATGTCGGTGTCAAAACCGGCAGATCTTGGGTAGGGGGTCCCGAGCTGTGGATCTTGGATCGATGGGGAACGGGAAACAGGGAGACGGTGTTTACCCAGGTTTGGGCCCTCTCGAAGAGGTAAAACCCTGCGTCCTACTTGATTGTATTGATGTGTATATGACGATTACAGAGTCGATCTACCTCGAGATCAAAGGAACTAAACCCTAGATGAGTTGGAATAGAATGGTTCCTCCCCTACAAGCTATACCCTCTGGTTTATATAGACACCAGGGGTACCTAGGGCTACACATAGTTGGTTATCATCAAGGGATAAACTCACCGATCTCGTCATCTTGACTTGGAGGACACATCAAGACACCAAAGCTTTCCTTCCCGAATACGAGGTTGACTTGTAGTTCGGCCTCCATGTACTAGGCCCAAAGCGGCCCACCTGTCCGGCCCCTAGGAAATAGGCTGGTGGCCCAAGGACCCCTTAGTTCCGGACTCCCTCACACCCCAAGGTAATATTCAAGGAAGACTCAAGTATCTAAGCTTGGGGATGCCCCAGAAGGCATCCCCTCTTTCGTCTCAATCCATCGGTATGTCACTTAGAGCTATATTTTTATTCATCACATGATATGAGTTCTGCTTGGAGCGTCATTTCCTTTAGTTTGCTTTTGTTTTAGTTTTCCACAACCATTGTTTTCTGGACACACCCACTTGAGAGAGACACAAGATCACCATGATTTATTAGAATACTTTTTGAGCTTCACTTATATCTTTTGAGCTTAGCAGTTCCTCTAGTACTTCACTTATATCTTGTAGAGCACGGTGGTGTATAGATTTTATAGAAATAATTGCACTCTCGTTCTTCACTTATATTTGTTTGAGAGTTAATAAATAGTGACGGTAATTTTCATGGGTTATAAGACTAGTACAAGAATAATAGGTATTCAATGAGTGCATAATCAAAACCACATGTAGCACATAAAAGAGAAATTGTGGGTTAATGATATTGATGTGGTAATATGAAATGGCATGAGTCCATGATCATTGGTTAGTAAGAATATTGTGAATTAGAGGGTGTTAATTTGCTATTCATCTAAATATTTTTTATGGCATGGTGACGATGTGTGAGAATTCTTATTCCTCGCTGAAATCCTAGTGATGTTTAAGTCGGAGGCGCGCGATAGTTAACTCCTCCCAACCTCCTCCCTAGGGGCATGCGAGTAGTGCTTTGCTTTGAGAGAGATAATAAAATCTTGCAATAAGTATGTGCATTCTTTATGACTAATGTGAATCCATGGATGCATCCACTCTCACCACCTCATATTTGCTAGCCTCTTTGGTACCGTGCATTGCCCATTCTCACCTCGAGGATCGGTGCAACCTTCACCGGTGCATCCACACCCCATGACATGATATGCTCTGTTGCACATAAGCCTCATTATATATTCCTCAAAACAGCCACCATACCTACCTATTATGGCATTTCCATAGCCATTCCGAGATATATTGCCATGCAACTTCCACCGTTACATCATATGACTAGTACTTTGATTGTCATATTGCTTTGTATGATCATATAAGATGACATAGTATTTGTGGCAAAGCCACCGTTCATCATTTTTTATACATGTCACGCTTGATCATTGCACATCCTGGTACACTGCGAGAGGCATTCATATAGAGTCATACTATAATTTTTCATATTGAGTTGTAAGTAAATAAAAGTGTGATGATCATCATTACCAAGGCACTGTCTCAATGAGGAAACGATGATGGAGACAATGATTCCCCCACAAGTCGGGATGAGACTCTGGATGCAAAATAAAAGAAAAGAAAGAAAAAAAGAATGAAAGAAAAAAGAAAAAAGGAGAAAAGGAAAAGGAAAGAAATAAAAGAAAGAAATGAGAGAAAAGAGAGAAGCGACAGTGCTACTACCTCTTTTTCAACACTTGTTCCTCAAAGTGGCACCATGTTTTTCATATAGAGAGTCTCTTGTTTTGTCACTTTCATATGCTAGTGGGAATTTTTCATTATAGAACTTGGCTTGTATATTCCAATGACGGGCTTCCTCAAATGCCCGAGGTCTTCATGAGCAAGCAAGTTGGATGCAAACCCACTTAGCTTCAGTTGAGCTTTCATACACTTATAGCTCTAGTGCATCCGTTGCATGGCAATCCCTACTCCTCGCAATGAGATCTATTGATGGGCATCTCCATAGCCCGTTGATACGCCTAGTTGCTGCGAGACTTTCTTCTCCACTTTTACCCCTTTGAAACCTACCACCATATTCTATTCCACCTTTATGTTATATCCATGGTTCACGATCATATATTGCGCGAGTAATAAAAAGCTGAAGCATGTTAAATAGTACGATCCAATTGCTTGACTTGACACCGTGGTGCTTGACATTTGTATTTATGTGGTGAAGACGGAGCCATGCCGTTCTAATATGACAAAATGAATAGGGGTGAACATTCTTTAAGGATCGTATATTTTGAAACTTGATGATTATGTTACTTATGTTTATGAATATTACTATGTTGATGTTTATTAATTCATCGTTTTTGAATGATCATACCTGCAATAGATTACATGTTGGGTAGCGTACCACATTAAAAATTCTGTTTTTATCATTTACCTACTCAAGGACGAGTAGGAATTAAGCTTGGGGATGTTGATATGTCTCCAACGTATCTATAATTTTTGATTGTTCCATGCTATAATATTATCATTCTAGGATGCTTTTTCGGTATTTATTTACCAATTCATATTATTTTTGAGCACTAACCTATTAACCCAGTGCTCAGTGTTAGTTGTTGTTTTCTGCATGTTTTTGGATTTTCAGGTTTACAGTACCAAATGAAGTCCAATTGCGCCGAAACTTTTTTATGTATGTTTCTGGACCAAAAGAAGACCTCGAAGCTTCGGGAGGAGACCGGAGGCCGCACGATGGAGCGACCACACAACAGGGTGCACCCAGGGGGGTGGTCGCGCCCTGATGTGTGCTGGCTCCCCCTGGCGTCTCCCGACGCCCCTCTCTGGCCTATAAATTATAATATTTCCCAAAAACCCTAGAGAGCAACCATAAACACTTTTTCCACTGCCGCAAGTCTCTGTTCCGCCATGTGCCCATCTGGAGCCCTGTTCCGGTGCCCTGCCGGAGTGGGGATCGATCATGGAGGACCTCTACATCAACCTTGCTGCTCCCATGGTGATGTGTGAGTAGTTCCCTATAGACCTACAGGTCCGTAGTTAGTACCTAGATGGCTATCTCTCTCTCTTGATCTTCAATACAAAGTTCACCACATCTTCGTGGTGATCTATTCGATGTAATCACTTTGTGCGGTGCATTTGTTGGGATCCGATGAATTGTTGGTTTATGTTCTGATTATTCATGAAAAAGATTTGAGTCTTCTATGAATTTTGTTATGATTATTATTTGCATGATTATTATAGCTTTGTAAATCTCTCCAATCTATTGAAATAGTTTGGCCAACTAGATTGATATTTCCTCAGTGAGAAGGGTGCGTTGTAGTGGGTTCAATCTGGCGGTGCTATATATCCAAGTGACAAAAGGGGACAAGACACGTCTTTGCATTGTTGACAGTAAGGATAAAACGATGGGGTTAATTCATATTTATTGAGTTTTCTTTGTCTACATCATGTCATTGTTCTCCAAGCATTACTCTATTTGTCATGAACTTAATACTTAGAGAGGCAAGCATAGAAGCGCTCTCGACGTGGAGTAATAGTAATAGGTGCAAGCAGGAGTCGGCCTATTTTGCTTATGGACATGATGCCTATATACACATGGTCATTGCCGTGAATAAATATTGCATAACTATGCGCTTTTCTATCAATTGCCCAACAGTAATTTGTTTACCCACCGTATGCCTACTACATGTGAGATGCCACTAGAGAAAACTACGGCCCCGGGGTCTATTCACTTATATATTTGCAAAAGCTTTCATTACCTTGCTGCCATTTATTTACTTTTATTTTATTTTGCAATTTACATTATTCAAGTATCATCTACATACTTCATTTGTGTGCAAATAACGAGTCCAAGGGGATTGACAACCCTCTTGCCCGCATTGGGTGCAAGTGTTTGCTTCGTTGTGTGCAGTCGCTGAAGACGGGGGTTGCGTGCTACTCCTATTGGTTCGAAACCTTGGTTCTCACTAAGGGAAATAATTATCTATACTGTGTTGCATCACCCGCTCCTCTTTGAGGAAAACCCAACGCAGATCACAAGTATCACTGGTTTGGATAATAGTTGAAGTGGTAGCTCGTGGGGGCGTTCCTTGCCGCTTCTTCAGCCAGGCGAGCGGCCTCCACTGCAGCGTTGTACTCTTGCACCCCGTCCTCGAGAACGTAATATCTCCGTTTATTCTGAAAATCAAAGAGGGCAGGCGTAGGCAACATAACAGAGACATAATTATATTTATAAAACGTTAAGTTATACTCATAACCCCGTGCACTATCCATAAGAAAGTCATGACGACGCATGGCTTCAAAATCTAAATATCTCTCACGCAGTATAGGGTCATTAGGTTGAGGTGAGACTCTCAGTCTCGCAGCTACATGGGAGGCATAAATTCCTCCATACAAATCACCATTACCGCGTTAAGATGCAACCTACAGGCAACAATTGCACCATGGTTATATTGTTTATTACCAGTTAGTGCAGTGTGAATGAGGCTCAAGTCAGGGGCACACAGTGCACTACAATCTTGTTTCCCTACTACACATTTCCCATTAAACAATGCGAAGTAGCGAATAGAGGGAAAATGGATACTTTTTATTCTAGCTTGTGTCACCCCTCTATCCTCTCCAACACAAAGACTCCCAAGGAACATATTATAATCAGATTTTTGTGGTTTGTCTAGTGAGCCCCAATATGGAAGTTTGCATGCATCACATAATTGTTCTAGAGTCATACTAAAATAATTATTGTAGAGATTAAACAACACTCTGGAGGTACGGGGATGATATTGAAATCCTTGCGTGAATGAACGGGTAAGATCATAGTGTTGAACACACTTATCTGCAAGGAAGTCGGTGAGGTCGGTATTATAGATATATTGATCAAATTCTTCCTTAATGCCTGCACCTCTCATGAATTCATCGCATGGCCAGCGACATGATATAGCGTCGGCCATGACTACCATGCTTGTTCTGGGTTCAGCATAAGATTGTCGCACCGAGCCCTCGCTCGATGTCTCACCCGAAGAATGCCTTCTTGAAGAACTCCTCCTAAAGAGATTCATTTCCCTAAGAAAAAATTCTGAAATATTTGGGCCACAAAATTATGTCAATAAAACTTTTTAAGATTGGTAGCAACTACTCATATAGATGCCTAGAGGCCATATCAAGCATTCAAACTACTTGGAACTCAAAAAATTCAACATGCAAGCTCATTTTCAGTAGCACCAAGTGCAGCAAAATTTGCAAAATATAAACCACTAAAGCAAAAACTAATTGGAGGAATGGGAGAGTCACTACCAAGGAGCAATCGCTCAAAACAGTTTCGGAAACGGAGTTTCGAGCAAAGAGATCGAAAATCTCGGGTTTGGAAGCTAGAACACGAGAGAGAGAGAGAGAGAGAGAGAGAGAGAGTCCATGATTTTTTTCTAGAGGTAGGAGAAGGAGTGGGCTGAATGGATAAGTGAGGGGGTGCATGTGGGCCCCCCAAGCCATCAAGGCGTGCCTATGGGGGTGGACGCACCCTGTTGGCTTGGCAACAACAGGTGCACCCCCCAGGTGGGTTTTCAGCACCAGAAAATTTTAAATATTCTAGAAAAAATCATGTTAAAATTTTGTGGCATTTTGAGACTTTTTATTTTTGGGTCATTTTTCTTGCACGGGAAATTCAGAAAACTGGATAATCATGGCATTTTGTTTTATTAAACTAACGAGTAACAGAGAATAAACTCGTGATACAGAAAGTTGTGTTTACTAAATTCATCGACCACATGTCTTTCAAAAAGGGTCCATTAATAAGGTTGATCGATTCTTATTAATAACCGTTTCCGATTGACATGAAACCGAAGAATTTCCGTATAACACTAAGTTACCTCAATGGGGATTTGCATATCCCCAACAAGAAGGACATCATATTTCTTCTTGGTAGTAGGAAGAGGAAATTTAAAGTCTCCAATAGTAATTGTAGCAATTGGTTCAGTGGTATTGATATTATTCAACGAAGCTTGCTTCTTCAGAAAATGCACCGTATGTTATTTCCCATTGACATGAAAATTAACCTTGCTTTTGTTGCAATCAGTAACAGCCCCTGCAGTATTTAAAAAGATTCTACCAAGGATAATCGTCATGTTGTGTTCCTCGGGCATCTCAAGGATAACAAAGTCTATCAAGATAGTAACATTTGCAACTACAATAGGAACATCCTCACAAATTCCAATAGGTATACCAGTGGATTTATCAGCCATTTACAAAGATATCTCAGTAGGTGTAAGCTTATTCAAATCAAGTCTTTTATATAAAGAGAAAGGCATAACACTAACACCGGCTCCTAGATCACATAAAGTAGTTTTAACATAACTTCATTTAATGGAGCAAGGTATCATGGGTATACCCGGATCTCCCAACTTCTTAGGCACTCCGCCGTCAAAAGAATAATTAGCAAGCATGGTGGCAATTTTAGTTTCAGGTATCTTTCTTTTGTTGGTAATAATGTCCTTCATATACTTAGCATATGGAGGCGTCTTCAATATATCAGTCAAGCGAGTGCGCAAAAAGACAGGTTTAATCATTTCAGCAAAGCATTCAAACTCCTCCTCGTCCTTACTCTTAGAAGGCTTACAAGGGAATGGCATGGGTATCTGAACCCATGGCTCTCTTTCTCTACCTTGTTTTCTAGCAGCAAAGTCTTTCTTTTCATAACATTTATTTTTAGGATGTGGGTTATCAAGATGTTCGGCGGGTTCTATTTCCACATCATTATTAGGTTCTTTATTACTATCTAGCTGAGAATCTATGTGAGTATCATTTTTATCATTCTCATTTTCATTATCACTAGGTGAATGTTCACTACCAGATTGTGTCTCAGCATCAGAAATAGAAACATCATTATGATTCTCAATAGGTTTTTCTATAACAGGTTCACTAGAAGCATGCATAATCCTATCATTTTTCTTTTTCTTTTTCTTTTTAGTTGGACTAGGTACATCTTCATTAATTCTCTAAGAATCGTGTTCTATTCTTTTATGATGACCTTCAGGATAAAAAGGTTCCTGAGTCATTCTACCTCCTCTAGTCATTACTCTAATAGCATGGTCATCCATGTTTTCATTTAATTAAGCAAGCAAATCATTTTGTGACTTAGCAACTTAGTCTAGTTGAGTATGAACCATGGAAGCATGTTTACCTAGACCTTTAACATCATTAGCAATTCTAAACATCAAGTCACTCAAGCGATCTATCATCGTAGCATTGCATTGTAATCGAGCTTTGACATAATTATTAAAATGCTCTTGCTTAACAATGTAATTATCAAATTCATCCATGCATTGACTAGGAGTTTTAGTATAAGGTATATCACTTGCATTAAATCTGCGGAGATAATTTACCTCAACTACCTGTGTCGGAGTGTCGAGTCCATGTATTTCTTCGATAGGTGATAGATTCTTGACATCTTCAGATTTAATACCTTTTTCTTTCATAGTTCTTCTTGCCTCTTGCATATCTTCAGGACTAAGGACTACAATACCTCTCTTCTTTTAAATAGGTTCCGGTGATGGTTCAGGAAGTGTCCAATCATCAACATTTTGCAATATGTTATTCAATAATTCTTCAGCTTAACCAATAGTTCGTCCCTGAAAACACAACTAGTACAACTATCTAGGTAGTCCCTATAAGCATCGGTTAGTCCATTATAAAAGATATCAAGTATTTCATTTTTCTTGAGAGGATGATCAGGCAAAGCCCTTAGTAACTAGAGAAGCTTCCCCCAAGCTTGAGAGAGATTCTCTTCTTCAATTTGCACAAATTTTAATATTTCCTGTAAGGTAGTTTGTTTTTTATGAGCAGGAAAATATTTTTCAGAGAATTAATATATCATATCCTGGGGGCTACGCACACAACGAGGAGCAAGAATGAGGAACCATTTCTTAGCATTGCCTTTTAGAGAGAAAGGAAAAGGCTTAAGGATATAATAGTAACGCATCTTTTCCTCATGAGTAAACAAAGTTGCAATATCATTCAATTCAGTAAGGTGTTCCACAACAGTTTCAGTTTCATAACCATGGAAAGGATCAGATTCTACTATAGTGATTAACTCAGGATCAACAGAGAATTCATAATCCTTATCAGTAACATATATAGGAGAAGTAGCAAACTTAGGATCATGTTTCATCTTCTCCATCGTAGATTTTTCTTTCAGTTTGCATAGTAGTTTCTTCAAATCATCTATATCATTACAAGCAAGAAAGTCCCTAGCTATCTCCTCATCCATAACATAACCCTCAAGTACATCAGGCAATTCATATCTATTACGAGAGCTAGGCATAATAGGAGATTCATAATCTTCATCAATTTCAGTGTTTTCAAGTCTCTAGCTTTAGCAATATGAGCATCAACTAATTCATTATGTGGCATAGATTCATTTTTATCAAGAATAGCAGTAGCATCATCATAAGTTTCAGAAGTAGCATCATCAAGTACTTGCGACATATCAGAACGAGTATCAAGTGGTGGTGTCATAAGCCGATTCAAAACAGTAGGTGAATCAAAAGCAGAGCTAGATGGCAGTTCCTTACCTCCCCTTGTCTTTGAGGGTACGATCTTCGTTCTATTATCTTTCAGATTCTTCATAGTAGCAATTTAGATAACCTTGAGTGAACACAATAAATAGAGCTATGCTCCCCGGCAACGGCGCCAGAAAACAGTCTTGATAACCCACAAGTATAGGGGATCGTAGCAGTCTTCGAGGGAAGTATTTTAACCAAATTTGTTGATTCGACACAAGGGGAGCCAAAGAATATTTATTGGTCTTAGCATCTGAGTTTACAATTCAACCACACTCAGGATATCCTCTGTAGCAAAAGTTTAGTAGCAAAGCAAAGCAGCAGTAGTAACAGTAATAGTAATAGCAGCAGATTTGTAGTGATTGTAACACTAGAAGCAATAGTAACTTAGCAAGATTCAGTATATGAAAAGCATAGGCACATGGATCGGTGATGGATAATGATTTAGATGACAAAAATCATGTAACAGTTACATACTAGAGTGACACAGAACTAGCTCCAATTCATCAATGTAATGTAGGCATGTATTCTGTATATAGTCATATGTGTTTGCAATAAGAACTTGCATGACATCTTTTGTCCTACCCTCCCGTGGCAGTGGGGTCCATATGGAAACTATGGGATATTAAGGCCTCCTTTTAATAGAGAACCGAAACAAAGCATTAACACATGGTGAATACATGAACTCCTCAAACTACGGCAATCACCGAAAAGAATCTCAATTATTGTCACCTTGGGGTATGTGGATCATGACACGTAATAAGTGCATACAACTTGCAAGATAGGATCTAAAACACTCTCATATTCATGAAAACATAATAGGTTCATATCTGAAATCATGGCACTCGGGCCCTAGTGACAAGCATTAAGCATAGCAAAGTGATAGCAACATCAATCTCAAAACATAGTGGATACTAGGGATCAATCCCTATCAAAATAACTCGATTACATGATCAATCTCATCCAATCCCATCACCGTCCAGCAAGCCTACAAAGGAATTACTCACTCCCGGTGGTGAGCATCATGGGGGTGTTGATGAAGCAGGGTTGGTGATGAGGATGGTGACGAATCCCCCTCTTCAGAGCCCCAAACGGACTCCAGATCTTCCCTCCCGAGGAAGAACAGGAGGTGACAGCGGCTCCGTCTCGTAAAACGCGATGAAAACTTCTCTCTAATTTTTTTCTCCGCAATTGCGAATTTACAGGACTAGAATTAAGGTTGGGGGTGCCACGAGGTGGCCCCAAGCTAACAGGCGTGCCCAGGGGGGTGCGCCCTGTTGGCTTGGCACCAACAGGTGGCCCCCCCTCCGGTGGGTCTTCACTCCATAATTCTTCATATTTTCCAGAAAAAATCCACAAAAAGTTTCGTCCAATTCCGAGAACTTTTATTTCTGCAAAAATATAACACCATGGCAGTCTGCTGGAAACTGTGTCAGTCCGGGTTAGTTTCATTCCAATCACGCAAACAAGAGTCCAAAACAAGAGCAAAAGTGTTTGGAAAAGTATATACATTTGAGACGTATCAATGTGCGTTCAACGGGAGGAGACGTTCACGTCGACTACGAAGGCGTCTATGGCGACTTCATCAATCTCAAGATGATTTGCTAGTTTAGTCTCTCAGAGGTGCTCATAGGGATAGAATGTACGTACGTGTGTTCATAGAGATAAATATATGCATGTATATATATATATATATATATATATATATATATATATATATATATATATATATATATATATATATATATATATATATGAGCGTTTGCGTTTGTACCGTGTTAAAAAAAAGCAGCGTCGGATGTATGCAGTAGCTGGGCGGACGGAGGCACGTCGGTGCACGCCGAGATGCGCCAGGCTCGCGTGGTGTAGGAGCGTCTAGCATGCTGTACTAGTGCGGAGACAGCGGTCTGCACGGGCGTCTATACGACTTCGACGGCGAGCGCGGCACAACAACGTCATCTAGATGTGGCACACCGGTGATGCTTGGTGTGCAACACAGACATCATCTGGACGGCGGGTATGAGATTGGGAGGCATATTCCTACCTCAGTTAGACATCACGACTGATCTCTGGATCTGGCGAGGTTCGTGTCTGGTGGTCGGCAATCGGCGCTCTCGTGGGTCGCGGTCGTGTCGGCTGTTGTAGTTGTGTTTACTGTCTTGCAGTTGTGCGTGTGGATGACGGCAGTCGGCGACGTTCCTCTTCTTCAACTATAGCGTGGTGTGGTCATGCTCCTCAGGAGCATGTGCATCATCTTTCTAGATGTAGTCAACAAGAACATGTTTGTTTAACTGTATCTATTTTGGACACTTTGCACATGTAGCCCAGCTCAGCCTGGCTGAGTAAATACAGGTCAAAAACCAAGTTTTACACATTGTTAGTTTGCTTGCACCCCCTATAGTCTGACTGAGCAGCAACGTCAAAACATATGTTTGGTTGCATGCATGTTCTACCCACATG
This sequence comes from Elymus sibiricus, assembly GCA_039707655.1. Taxonomy (NCBI): domain Eukaryota; kingdom Viridiplantae; phylum Streptophyta; class Magnoliopsida; order Poales; family Poaceae; genus Elymus; species Elymus sibiricus. The sequence goes on from CM077663.1 coordinate 87,014,482, forward strand.
CAAAGAGCTGATGTTTGATTACATACAACACAAGTGTGTGGTAATCTCTTCCAGAAGTGGTAAGGTTATCGGTACACATACACAACAATAGCATACATAGTGTAACCGTAGCCATACCAAAAACCAAAACCGTAAGCATAAGTGCATAACCATAACCATATCAGTTCAAACATGCTAACATCACAACGATATGACATAGTCTTCAAACTGGACTAAAATAGAATAGATAGCAGAGCTAGCAGCGATCCCATCCTAAGCACCATTAGCAGCACCCACAAGACCACCTTGAGCACCAGCACCACCCTCAACTGCAGCAGCACCCTCATCAGCACCTTCAACATCCATGTCGAATGCTTTGGGGTGCAGCCTGCACTTTCTCACCACCTCAATGCCCTGGTCGTTGAAGACTCGGACCAGCAAGTTCGGGACTCACCGGCTTGAAGATGAGAAGACTCCCGATCTTGATCTCGTGGGCTACACATAAGGCGGCCCAACCCTTATCAAGGGCGAGCTTGCTGTCGATCATCCTGGTGGTGACCTTCCAGGTGTAGTGGTTGTGCGCCGTCAGCCTGAACTACTCTGTGATGGGTTCGGGGTACTTGCTGAAGCCAGGGGCAGTTGGAGAACCTCCAATTTAGGTCCAGAAAGGGTATTGTAGAAGTTCGTTGGGCCGGTGTTCTCCTCGTAATGTTCATATTTCCTAACCATCTTCGCGCGGGGGGGGGGGAGGTGCCGACCGTCAGCCTCAGCAGTTTTCCCTTCTTGCCCGAGGCGACCTCCATGCCCTTCCTGTCAGAGGCGGCCTCCTTGCCTTTCCCGTCAGTGGCAGGTTGCTTGCTAGCCTTTTCGTTACCTAGCTTGTCAATCTACATTGCACATACACATATGAACTAGAACTATCTATCGAATAAAAAACACATGACACATATGATAAAGATAGTTCTGAACGACTCTGACGAGAAGGAGGAGCACCTGCCGAGGGTTTCTCAACATGGCTGCTCTACAATTCCCCCTCAAGGTGGTGGACTACAAGCTCTAGGCTACCACGTGTGTGTTCAAACCCTCGAACCCATTGGAGGGTTTGTTCAAACCCTCGAAATTGCTACCACGTGTGTGTGAAAAATCCTAGAATCCATTCGAGGGTTTATTCGAAGCCTCAAAATTGCAGCAACGTGTGTCTGAAAACCCTCGAAGGGTTTGTTCAAGCCCTCACAATCCCTACCCCGTATGTGCTTAAACCCTGGAATCGATTCAATCGGTCTCAAATCGCAATCGATTCAATCAGTCCCAAATCATAATTGATTCAGTGGGTCCCAAATTGAAGCCTAACCGTCAATCTAGTAGGTGCAATCCACGGTTAATCAAGTGTGACGTGTTCAAATCGATGCAACAGAGGGGGCGAATGACATACCGCCATTGACGTGGAGGGGGTGCTCACCATCGATACACGCCGCGGGTGCTTGCCATGCAGATCTTGTCGTCGTCGTCGATGAGAGACGGAGAGGAGAGTGAGCGGTGGAAGGAGGGGAGAGTGAAGCAACGGGAGAAGTGGATAGTGAACGGTGGGGGAGGTGACGGGAGTTACGACGCCGCTTCGGGAGCCAACGTGGTATGTACCGCATGTCCCTGCACGCGCAGCCGGTCCTTCCTATGTGTACCCCCTCACATGCCTTGGGTTTGGCTTGCTGGAAACGACCAATTCAACTGTTTTGAATGAGCCATGCCCAGAGGTGCTTTAAGGTTCGTGTGGACCAAGATTTTGGTGCGACCCAGGCTGTCAAACACGCCAAAACTACACCTCGCGGGCGTGGATGGACCTAAATAGGTAACCAAACACATCCCAAGTTTCTTATGGATGTGAAATCGGTTAACATTGTGATGGCGACATCAAGTCCATCGCGATCTCATGAGAAAAATCCACACCATAGGTAAACTTAATCCGGAAAATTACAAAATCGCAACAACAGAGACATGAAGAGATGGGAAATCTATTTTTACGAAAAAATCGGATCTATACCTCCATGAGATCGATGAAAGCCTACTTGTTGCAGGCTTGACTTAGAGTTGGTAGACCGATGGTGCTGATAACTTGTTCTGCAACCTGCTCAAAAAAGAAAAACTAGTTCCTCAACCTTGGCCCACGAGTCTGGTCCAAGGTTTGCGGAGCGGGCGTGTCTTAGACGAAGTAGCCGATCACGTCAAGGTACATAAAGTAAATTTGACACAGAGAAGTAGGGGTAAAGTTCCCTTTATTAATGATCATCAACTATACATATAAAATGGTGCTCTTCTCTGTATGTAACTGGGTGGGGGTTATAAGTGTTCACATTACGTGACCATACATGCTCAATTGTTCACCGCACGCCGGGAGCTTCGCACTTGCAACAATTCTTTGGAGGCAGAACCGGAGGTGTGTAGAGAAGGACTTCAACTAGCATTGAATTGAACTCAGCTGCCCATTATAGTGGAGACAGACTATTCTGAAGCAATCATGATGATCAAGGAGAGAGACGACGACCGATCAAAGTATGTGGTAGTGGTGGGAGAAATCAAATCACTTATGGCTGGAGCTTGTGTTTAGCTTAGTTAGTCGCACCCAGAATAAGGTGAGCCATAGGAATACTACTGTGCCCTCTCTCCCCTGACCATGCCGTTGGCCACTATGGCCAATGTGGCCACCTTTCATACCGGCGAGCACACACTCCGGACTCGCCACACACATCATTGGCATTTCCATGTCACTTGCGGATCTCAATTTCAACAAAGGCCACACTTCTGAGGAAGACATTTCGCGGTAACGGATTGCCCGTACCAACTATTTCGAAGACAGGGACATTATAAATTCCACCTAGTGGCGGAATTTACAAGATCCAAATGCCGTCTAACAGAAAGATAAAAGAAGTTGCCATGACCAATTTTTTTATTCATAAATCTTACAAATGTTAAAACACACAAGCACAAGATAATAAAAATGCCATGACATTAAAATTAAAAATGCCATGATATTAAAAATAAAAATCCATGATTCATATTTTTTTGTCAATCACACATAGAAAGTTGCCATGATCCAAAAAGGAAAATTGCCAAGTAAATAAAATAAAATTACGATGGAAGAGATAAAAAATGCCATGTTCTATATACAAGAAGGTGCAAATTAAGAAGTTTCCTAAAAAATGCAGAAAACATCTTTCGAGATGAAAAAAATGACATGTCAAAGGTTCTTAATTGCCATGTTATCATCTAAAAAAAAGTTTGTCATGCCATGTATTGTAGGTGCAAAATAAAATTGCCGCGGTATATTTAAAAAAAATGTGATGGTGTTCAGTGAAAATGTTGTGGTTATCTACAATAAATTTCCATGGTGTTTAAAAAAATAAAATTGCAATGGTAACCATATGTAAAATGCCATGTCAACACAATTGCTATGGTGTTTTAAATTTTCCATTGTAACCGTAAGTAAAATGCCATAGTCAAAACAATAAGTTTTCCATGGTAAAAAAACATGAAAAGTAGTCATGATATCAATTATTGAAAATACCATGTATAACACATGCTATGAAAATAGGCATATATGTCTAACACGTAAAAAGTGCCATGCTACCTATAATAAAACTACCATGGTCTAATTGATAAAAAATGCCATGGTCTAATTCATAAAAGTGCCATACTGCCTACAAAAAGTTAACTACCATGATCTAAACTAGTTAAAGTGCCATCCTACCTATGAATAAACAACCATGGGTAAAAATTGACATGCTTTAAATAAAAAACTTTCATGGTCTAATTAATGAAAATTGCCATGGTCTAGTCACTAGAAATGTCATGATCTAAATAAATAGTGAAAGTGTCATGCTATATACCATAAACAACCATGTTCTGGTTATTAAAATTGTGATTGTTTAAATAATAAAAGTGGCATGCTACCTACAAATCAAATTTCACAAAGGAAAAAATTTGGGAGGAGTTTGTTCTCAAACAAAACATGAAAATTGTGGGGATGCCATGGCAACACATGATAAGTTTTTTGTCATGATCCACTACCTACGATGTAACCTACAAAAATGAAATATGCCATAACCCACTAAAAAAGATAAAAAATTACAACAACAAAATAAAATATCAAGGTCCGCTGCCATGACCATATACTAAGATTTGGCCATCAAATTGACAAGAACACGTTTTATTGGGCATGTATTCTCATCCAACACCATAATACACAAAAAAGAATGCCATGGGGACAAAATTTGAGTTGCCATGGCAACATATCATGAGTTCCCAAGAACTATACTGGGATTCTATCACCATATTGCAAAAGGTATTATAGAGAAAATATATTTTTTTCTTATTCAACATAATATAAAATTTCCCATCTTAAGTTTAATAGTCATGGCAATAACATTGTATAGCGGACTGGAGGAGTTCGTTCTCAAAGCAAACCACGACAACTTCAGGAATTTTGCAATGCTATCTGGAAAATAGAATGCCATGCTAAAAAATTACCATGGTCTGATTCGAAAGAAAAGAACCTTATTTTCCATGTGAACATTTATGGAAAAACAAATGTTATTAATCTTGCCGTGGCAAGAAAATTGGAGAAATTGCCAGGGTAAAAAAATCTAAAAGAACTCTGGTATTTGTAAAAAATGACATGTCAATTGATGATAATTAGACTAAGACATGGCAAAATGTAGCAATTTCTTTTCCCAAAAGACTTTTTAGAATTGCCATGGAGATACAAGTTAAGCTGCCATGGTAAAGAAAGATTAGACATGGTGTGCCCAACCAAAACAAATCAAAAACATGGAGAAAACACATTGCTAACAAGCATCAAGTCATACACATGAAAAACATGGAGAAATATATTATTAGCAAGCATCAAAATCATACACATGCACACATGTATGGTACTAGGAGCTAATGGAAAGTGCACCAACTGAAAAATGGACGCCTTGCTTCCTGATAGAGCACATCTTGCAGGTGCATCCAGGCGAACTAGCCGCCACGCTCGATCCCTACTCGTGTTGCACGCCGCACGACCAACCACCACATCTAGCATCCTCACATAGCCAGCCATACGAAGCCGCAACTGTTGAGGTCGTGCACTGCCGAGGTCGCACGTCGCGCCATCCAATTTTGTCATGTGAAAATGGGGGTGCACCGCATCGAAGAGGGGGAATCGTGCACTCGCTCACCTCGACGCTCGCGGAAGTGTGGTATGCTCCACCTCTTCCTTCTCCTTCGTCTCTAGCAACCTCACTGCCTCCTCCTTCCAGCACCTCATTCCTCCACTGCATCCTCCGCCTACTTCTGCTCATGACAGGGGCAACCATCGCTTCCCTCCTCCACCCGTTGCTTCTCGTGGAAGGGGCAGACGCCTCTCCCCTCCACCGCCGCATGCTGCTGCTCGCGGCAGATGGAGCCGCTACTCCGCCACGTGAATTCGAGGGGGCCACCACACACCCTCACCGGGGAAATCACAGGAATTTGCGGCTGTCGCCGCATCACCCTCACCGTCATCTGTGAAATAGAGAGAAATGAGGAAGAAGGGGAAATGGGAAGGCGGGGGAATAAGAGCGTAGGGGTGAGTGAGTGAGGCGAAAATGTATTTTCATTCGCTCGGGGTTCTGCGTACAATGAACGACGCGAAGCCAGTGATGTGGCTGCCATTGTGCGCCAAGATTCGTGCAACAAGTAAAACAATGCTCGCCAAGAATGTCTAAATTTCTGACGTTCCCTAGATAGCATTTCCATTATGGATTCAGAACATTTTTTAAAAATTATGAACATTTTTTGTAAAGTGGGAACATATTTCAAATTCATGAACATTTTTTGTAATTAAGAAAAAAATCATATTCATGAACATTTTGAAAATATGGGAATTGTTTCTAAATCCCTGAATATTTTTTTGAAATTCGGAAACATTTTTTGAATTCATGAAAAGAAAATTGAAGTTTGGAACATTTTTTTCAAATTCTTGATTATTTTTTTGAAATTTTCGAACATTAATTGAAATCCTGAGCATCTTTTTCCAGTTAAGAATTCATGAATGTTTTGTCAAAGTTACGAAAGAAAAAAAAAGAAAAAAAGAATAACTGGAGTGCCTGGCCGTGCATGGGACGGCCCAATGAGGCCGCGGGGAAATAGGGGTGCGCGTTCGAGAGAACTAAACCTCGCTTATAGTGATGGAAGAATGTCTCGCGTCGGCCGTTTTACTAGGCGAATCCTATTTAGCGCGACAGGCGCCGGTTTATAGGCAAATTTGCTAACCGGCGTTAGCTGGGCTCGGCCCATCTTCTCCTTTCTTCTGTTGTAAGAAAGAAGAGAAACCCGCCTTTATTGCGATTCAATCCTGCGACCTCTGGGTCAGTAGGGTGATGCACTAACCACTCCACCATCCCGCGTTAGCTGATCACGTACTGCTTCTTCCTCTCTTTCTTCTTTCATCTTACGTATTTTCCTTTTTTCTTTTTATTTTTTCACTTTTTTACTTTTTCACTTTTTCCTTTTTCCTTTTTTTGTATATTTTTTTTCGTCTTTGTTATTAATTGCACGGACTTTTTTAAAAAGTTGGTGAACTTTTTTACAAATTTGATGATTTTTTTTCAATTTTGATGAAACTATTTTAAAATTCGATGAACTTTTTTTAATTTTGATGAACTTTTTTCTATAACGGTGAACTTCTTTTTCAAAATCAGTGAACTAATTTTCAAAATTTTCGAACTTTTTTGAAAATCAGTGAACTAATTTTCAAAATTGATAAACTTTTTCCAAATTTGGTGAACTTTTTCCAAATTTGATGAACTTTTTTTCAAGACCAATGAACTTTTTTTCGAATTCGATAATTTTTTTTCAATTTCATTGTACTTTCATCAAAATTGATGAACTTTTTACAAAACCGATTAAATTTTTTCGAATTCGATGATCTTTTTTCAAAATTGATTAAATTTTTTCGAATTCGATGATCTTTTTTCAAAATTAGTTTGGTGTACTGGTTAGTGCGGTGGGCTAGCAACAATTCGATCATGAGTTCAAATCCCAGCTATCCCCTTTATTATTCACTAGAAGATATGCCCGTGCGTTGCAACGGAAAAAAATAATAATTGATGTATATTTAAAATTTAGTGAGAATCATGAGCCGTCCAGTAATCTTGAAACGAGCTAATCATGGTAGAAGAAAATAGCCTATTTAAAAGAAAATTGTTTATTTAGAAGGCTACGTAAATAAATAATTAACTTGCATACGTAAACTTTACACTGGAGATTCAATCTCTTATATCCCCTTTGATTCATCACGCTAAAATTCCAGTTTAAGTCCCCTGATGAATGCCTCCAAGAATTTAATAATCTCCTACAGCCCCATTGCAGCCTTAGCCCGAAATTCCAGCCTAAGTCGCGCCATTAATGCCTCCAATTTAATTGGGTCTTCCTCATTCCCTCATTTAATGCATAAATATTTTCTTCAAACGGCGTTGGCTCATTGCACAACTTTTTATTCCATCCCTCCAATTTAGACCATAGATAATATCTTCCATCTGTGTTGGCTCATCAGATTAACGCCTCACACTCTGCTTATCAATTTTCAAGACCGGTTGTTGATACCCAGATACCTTGGGGATGTATATAAATTGATGGAAATCAGAGTAAATAAGCAAGGTGAGACTATTTAACGGATTAACGTGTCCATCAAAGTTGTACGTACATCTTTTTTCCCCTTCTTTTGCGGGAGTACGTATGTCGCTTCTCCACATGTATAAATAGAATTTATGTGAAGCTGCTTTATGCACGCCTCCTCTCCACTTCTGCATCAAATCCACTCATGATTGTTCAAAATAAATTCCAATTCGCATGCGGTAATTAAGGAAGCTACATGACAGTTGCACCCGTATAAGTAAAGCGCACCTTCTAATCTAGACATAAGTTTTCTCTATCTCAGTTGGCTGTAGCAACAGGATTTAATTGACTGAGTGCGGGTTCGACTCCCCACTCTAGCAATTAATTTTGCCTACCTTGGCAGTAATTTTCTAGTGGACCAGCTTCATTGACGGGTGATTTTCCTATTTAGTGGGCCAGCTTCATTGACGGGTGATTTTCTATTGGGCCTTCATCATTGTCGGGTGAGTCACGAGTGGGCTGTGTGCGGACAAATTCCTTAGATGCTAACTGCGTGTATTTAGTACCACCTCGTGTATTTTTAATTACATGTAACATAAGATTAGATGCGGGACGAAACCAAAAATATCACCTTGCTTTATTAGTAAAAAAAATAAATATTATATATATATATATATAATTTTCTGTACTCCTGGGTGTATGTACTCCCATCCTTAATATACCTCGTATACGCATTGATTATACCTCTTTATCATTCTCAATATACTTCATTACATATTCTAAGATACCTCAATTCAAGTTCAGTTGAAAAAATATCAATTGCGACGTACTTTTTGTAATATACCTTCTTCACATATTAGCAAATCAGTATATACGTACACCTTTAAAAATATGTAGACTGACATGAATTTTTTCATGAAACTCATTTTGAGGTATCTAGTAATTATTAATGAAGAATATTAAAAATAATAATGAGATATAAAAGATTCATTTATGTGGTATATGAGGAGCGGGAGTACGTACTCCCAAGAGTACAGAGCCATTTTCCTATCTATCTATCTATCTATCTATATATATATATATATATATATATATATATATATATATATATATATATATATATATATATATATATAGTATTGCTAAGATATATATATATCTATAGTATTGCTAAGTTTTTTTCTTTTCACATTCCCGTGGAGCAGGTCATTGGGCCGGCCCGCTAAGCACCCCCTGCGAGCGCCAGGAACGCCCTTAGAGCGCCTAGTAGGAGCTCCCGTTTTACTCTGCCGTGGTATTTCTCCTCCCTGTCTACTTACGCGCTAGGGGCTCAAACGCTCGCTCGCTCGTCCGTTCGGGACAATTGGCTATAGTTAGTTTGTTGTGGTTCCATTTTTGGTTTTCTTTTTTCTGTTTTCTTTCCGTTTTACATTCTGTTTTCATAGTTTCTTCAAGATTTTGTTCGTTTTTCAAATTTCTAAGATTTTTCATTGATTTTCTTTGTTTTCTCCCGGTTTTCACTTGGGTTTTCTTTTCTTTTATTTATTTTCTTCTTTTTTTCTTCTCGGTTTTCCTTTTGTTTTCTTGTTTTCTTTGTTTCCTTTACTTTTTCCGTTTTTCTCGGTTTTCAGTGCACATTCAAATTTTTTCTATACATCAGAAACATTTTTATATATACATTTAATATTTTTAAATATATGATGAACAATGATTGAAATCTTATTTATTTTTTATGTCTACTTTTTCACGTACACATTGTAGGTTTTTGGTATATATCTAATATATTTTCCGAATACATGTTTAATATTTTTTAAATACATGGTCAATATCTCTTCAATATACATTTTTAACATCTGTAATACAAGATTAACCTTTTTTCATATATGATCAACATTTTTCCTCTAAACATGTAATATATTTTATGAACTGCTTGATTAATATTTTCTAAAGTAAAACATTAAAAAAATAAACCATGGTTAAAAAAAATCTTTACATATTTAACAGTTTTCAAATGCTTGATCAATATATATTTTTCAAATGCAAGATTTAAAAAATATACATGGTCAACATTTTTTCTGTATACATTTAACATTTCAAATTCTTGATTAACTTTTTGAATACTTGTTTAAGTTTTTTTTTCATATATGATCAACAAAGACTTGATTATTTTTTTAATAGATTTTAAAAAAAAACATATACATGGTCAACACAGGCTTGATTAGCATTTTTTTTTAAATACATGATCGGAAATTTCTCATAAATTGTCTATTTTTTGTAAACATTATTCATATATGATTAAGATTTTTTCATGCACATTTAATATTTTAGATGTTTAGAATTTTTGGAAATGTAGAAAAGGAAAAAAAAACATGATTCATTTGTTTGTACCTTCAGCGCACCTGGGCCAGCCCATCTCGGGCTGCCCTTACGCTAGTGTTAATTTTGTCTCGCAGTGAGCGAGACATAGGGGTGACGTGCGCGTTTGCTCGCCACAGCCTGAAGCGAGCACCAAACATGGTGGTCCATTAATCCATGAGCGGTTCTGCAACCATTTTTTTGCTCATTTTAATTCTGATTTTTTACCTATATGTACCTTGTCTAAAAAAAACAGTGCGTAAGTATTCTATATACTGCCTTTTCTATGGGGCCTTTCCTATTATTGTTTTATTTTTATTCTGATTTTTCGATCAGTTTTTCTGTTTGGTAGTTTTTTTATTTTTAATACATGAATATTTTAAAATATTTTTAATTTAGTTAATTTTAATACTATATAAATTTCAAATTTGGTACATTTTAAAATTCATGGACTCATATTTTTCTAAAATTGAAGAATATTTTTCAAATTAATGATTTATGTACAAGCCATGAACATTTTTAATAATTTATAACTTTTTGGAATGATGGGCTTTTCTTAATGATTTGGTTTCTTATTTGTGAAAAAATGACCAGGTTTTCTCGAGCAACCTGTTTTTCCCTTCGAGCGAACATCTTGGCAAGTGGGTTTTGTTTTGTCCCACCATTTTTTCCAATTTCAAAGTGAAGAAATGAACTAGAATTATATTGGACCAGCCCAAATAGCCCCTGGCGTGGGCGTTTTGCCCACCCGACATAATTCCCGGTCTTGTTAAGAGGACAAATCGTCCATCGAGAAATGCATTGCAGCATAATGATACCCTCCAAATACATGCGATCTAACCCATTCTTTTTTCGGATTTGCTATTTCACAACTGCTTTCGCGTGCATCGGTCGATTCTATTATGAAGCACCGAAACGAAGATGGTTGGGCCACGACGAGCGAAGCAGAAAGTCGGCAAAGCCTTGAACAGAAACGACAAGTCATCGGCATGGCAGCGTCGCAGGTGAAGGAGAGTCCAAGAGTTGACAGTTCGAGTGCGAAAGGGGCGGCGGGACTTGCTGGGCCAAAGAATACAAGAGGTGGGTGGGGGTAGGGATGCAAGCGGACAGCGTCCCCATGTTCGTGAAGGAAAAAATGCACTAATCCTGATTGCTTTAATAATTGTGTTACTTTAATTTTCTGTTCGCGGACGGTCATGACTCACGAGCATATGTAGAGCCGTCCGCTTGCATCCTTGGGAGGGGGGATGATCTAGAGGGACGGCAGCAAGACCGTGGATAATAAGGGCATCTATAGTCGGACATAGCAAATCGAGGCCATCCACTAGTAGAAAACATGCCTTTGGATCGAAGCACTAGTCCCGGTTGGCTTCTGGACCGGGACAAATGCTACCACTAGTCCCGGTTCATTAGGCTGGGCATTAGTCCCGGTTCATGAGGAACCTCTAGTCCCGGTTGGTAACACCAACCGGGACTAAAGGGGTGGTGGTAGGGCTGCGTCAGGCTAGGGCCCCTGCGAGCCACTTTAGTCCCGGTTGCTAACACAAACCGGGACTAGAGATGGGACCTCTAGTCCCGGTTGGTGTTACCAACCGGGACTAAAGGTGTGGTGGCAGGCTGGTGGCAGGCTGGGGCCCTGCGAGCACCTTTAGTCCCGGTTGGTAAGACCAACCGGGACTAGAGATGGACCTCTAGTCCCGGTTTGTAGGACCAACCGGGACTAAATGTATCCCTATATATAGATGTGCTTCTTCTAGCCCGAGCTCATCCTCTCCATTTCTCTGTTTTCTCTTCCTCTTCTCGAGCTCATCCCTCCATTTTTGCCAACATTTGTCAAGATTTGAGGCACCCCATCTATTCAAGTGTTCACAAAGGTTAGCAACTTTGTCCTTTCATCTCTCATTGCTAGATTAGCTCATCCAATGCTCATAAGTATAGTGATTTGTGGGTTCTAGTTTGGGAGTAATTATGTGGGATTTTATTTGATTTATATGCAATTTGAGCTCAAATTAACTTCTTAGTTTGCATGTGTAGGTGTGGTTTACTTAGTGCCTTCCCGTCCCCATCCTAACCACCGTCGATCGCCCACACCGTCCCGTCGCCGGCACCACCTTGGTGAGCATCTTCTTGTTCTTATCCTTTTTATAAAAAAATCTTATTTGTATGATTTAGATAGTGACTTGCATAATTTTCTTACTTGTATGATTGTTTGTTATACATATATAGTGCAATGGTTTTGATATCCGTGCCCGTCGGCCCTCGTCCAGTTTACGATTCGGATGTGGTATATTCTCTTTTATAACTATTTGTTGCATTTTGTGTTTATGACAATTATGCCCATCAAGTTGACATAGATGTTCTTATCTAGGAGGTATGTGAACCGGAAATTCCAACCGACCCTCTTGTCGAGCAGTTAAATTTAGTTGAAAAAGAAAATGAGGATTTGAAAGAAAAATTGAAAAGAATTGAAGAAGAGAAGATGAAATTGGAGTTGTATGTTGCCGATGTCATCGATGATCACAAGATCAAGATGGATGCAATGCGCTTGAAGATTAGAAAGATTAGAAAATATGCCGTTGATAAAGAGGCTTGGTATCATTATGCTGTTGGATCAATTGTTACCTTAGTTGCGATTTTGATCGCATTTGTTGTTGCATTTAAATGCTTTAGCTAGATAGTTTTATGTTATTTTTATGAGAATAAGTGTGTATGAACTTTATGTATGAACTTGTATTAATTTGGTCTTTTCAGTGTTGTGTAATGAAGATGAGTCGGCAATGGATGTACGATGACCGACGCTCTCCCCAGTTCATTGATGGCGTGCATAGTTTTCTGCGTGCGGCTGAGGCAAACTAGCGGGATGGTTTTATGTGTTCTCCATGCTCCAACTGTAAGAATGATAGGAATTACTCTTGCTCAAAAGTCATTCACGTCCACCTGTTTACGTCCGGTTTCATGTCCGGCTATAACTGTTGGACCAAGCACGAAGAAAGAGGGGTTCTAATGGAAGAGAATGAAGAAGAAGAGGATGATGAAAACTATCCTGGGTTCCCTGAATACGATGATCATACTACAATGGGGGAAGAGAATGAAGAAGCTGAAGAAGAGGCATCAGATGAGCCCGCTGATGATCTTAGTCGGGCCATTGCTGATGCAAAGAGAAACTGCGAAAGTGAAAAGGAGAAGTTGAAGTTGCAGCGCATGTTAGAGGATCACAAAAAGGGTTGTACCCAAATTGCGAAGATGACAACACAAAGCTCGGTACCACACTGGAATTGCTGCAATGGAAGGCAGAGAGTGGTGTATCTGACAAGGGATTTGAAAAGTTGTTGAAAATAATGAAGAAGAAGCTTCCAAAGGACAACGAATTTCCCGACAGTACATACGAAGCAAAGAAGGTTGTCTGCCCTCTAGGATTAGAGGTGCAGAAGATACATGCATGCCCTAATGACTGCATCCTCTACCGCGGTGAGGAGTACGAGAATTTGAATGCATGCCCGGTATGCGGTGCATTGCGATATAATATCGGTCGCGATGACCCTGGTGATGATGTTGATGGCGAGCGCCCCAGGAAGAGGATTCCTGCGAAGGTGATGTGGTATGCTCCTATAATACCACGGTTGAAACGTTTGTTCCAAAACAAAGAGCATGCCAAGTTGTTGCGATGGCACAAAGAAGACCGTAAGAAAGACAGGAAGTTGAGAGTACCCGCTGATGGGTCGCAGTGGAGAAAAATCGAGAGAAAGTGGCCGGACTTTGCAGATGACCCAAGGAACTTATGGTTTGGTTTATGTGCAGATGGCATCAATCCTTTTGGGGAGCAGAGCAGCAAGCATAGCACATGGCCTGTGACTCTATGTATCTATAACCTTCCTCCTTGGTTGTGCATGAAGCGGAAGTTCATTATGATGCCAGTGCTCATCCAAGGCCCTAAGCAACCCGGCAACGACATTGATGTGTACCTAAGGCCATTAGTTGATGAACTTTTACAGCTGTGGAATAAAAAAGGTGTACGTGTGTGGAATGAGCACAAACAGCAGGAATTTGACATACGAGCGTTGCTGTTTGTAACCATCAATGATTGACCTGCTCTTAGTAACCTTTCAGGACAGACAAACAAGGGATACCATGCATGCACGCACTGTTTAGATGAGAATCAAAGTATATATTTGGACAAATGCAAGAATAATGTGTACCTGGGACATCGTCGATTTCTTCCGACCAAGCATGCCTTAAGAAAGAAAGTCAAGCATTTCAAAGGTGAGGCAGATCACCGAAAGAAGCATGTCCTCCGTACTGGTGATGATATACTTGATATGGTCAAGGATTTACAAGTAATCTTTGGAAAGGGTCTTGGCGGGCAATCTGTTCCGATTAACGCTGACGGACACGCCCCCATGTGGAAGAAGAAATCTATATTTTGGGAGCTAGAATATTGGAAAGTCCTAGAGGTCTGCTTTGCAATCGATGTGATGAACGTCATGAAGAATCTTTGCGTGAACCTGCTAGGCTTCCTGGGCGTGTATGGGAAGACAAAAGATACACCGGAGGCACGGCAGGACAAACAACGTATGAACGAAAAAGACGGCATGCATCCAAAGCAGTATGAAGGTCTTGCTAGCTATGCTCTTACCAAAGCAGAGAAGGAAATCTTTTTTGAATGCCTGCTCAGTATGAAGGTCCCGTATGGCTTCTCGTTGAATATAAAGGGAATAATAAATATGGCAGAGAAAAAAAATTCCAGAACCTAAAGTCTCATGACTGCCACGTGATCATGACACAATTGCTTCCGGTTGCATTGAGGGGGCTTCTACCGAAAAATGTTCGATTAGCCATTGTGAAGCTATCTGCATTCCTCAATGCAATTTATTAGAAGGTAATCGATCCGGAAATCCTACCAAGGTTACAGAATGATTTGGTCCAATGTCTTGTCAGTTTCGAGTTGGTGTTCCCACCATCCTTCTTCAATATTATGACGCACGTCCTAGTTCACTTAGTCGAAGAGATTGCCATTCTAAGTCCTGTATTTCTACACAATATGTTCCCCTTTGAGAGGTTCATGGGAGTCTTAAGGAAATATGTTCGTAACCGTGCTAGGCCAGAAGGAAGCATCTCCAAGGGCCATGAAACAGAGGAGGTTATTGAGTTTTGTGTTCACTTTATTCCTGACCTTAAGTTGATTCGTGTTCCTCAATCGCGGCATGAAGGGAGACTACGTGGAAAAGGCACGCTTGGACCAAAATCAATAATATGTAGGGACGGACATTCTTGGGCGCAAGCACACTACACAGTTCTACAAAATTCTACCTTGGTGACCCCGTATATCAAGAAACACATGGATATTATACGCTCCAAGAACCCTGAGCAGTCTGACCCCTGGATTAAACGTACACACATTGCGGCTTTCGGTGGTTGGTTGCAAACACATCTCATGAATGACGACATTGTTGAAGATGAGATGTACTTGTTGGCCAAGAGACCATCTTCGACTGTATTCACTTTCCAAGGATACGAGATAAATGGAAATACATTTTACACGATCTCCCAAGATAAAAATAGCACCAACCAAAACAGTGGTGTCCGCTTTGACGATGCAGCAAACACCAATAGGGAAAAGGACACATATTATGGTTACATAGAGGAGATATGGGAACTTGACTATCGAAGTGATTTGAAGGTCCCTTTGTTCCGGTGCAAATGGGTCAATCTGACTGGAGGAGGGGTAATGGTAGACCCGCAGTACAGAATGACAACAGTGGATCTCAACAATCTTGGGTACACAGAGGAACCATTCGTCCTAGCCAATGATGTGGCACAGGTTTTCCATGTGAAGGACATGTCTACCAAACCGAGAAAAAGAAAAGATAAGAAAGCGGATACATCATACGATGAGCCAAAGCGCCACATAGTTCTTTCAGGGAAAAGAAACATCGTGGGAGTGGAGGACAAGATAGACATGTCAACAGATTATGAAAACTTTGATGAAATTCCTCCCTTCACAGTGAAGACTGACCCAAGCATCCTGTTAAATGATGAAGATTGTCCATGGTTACGACAAAATAAGCAAGGGACACACGAGAAGAAAAGGTTTTATACCCCAAGATCCCACTCTGGGATGTGATTGGCTTCACCGTCATCACTTTTCTTCTCTAGTGAGTAGCCAAGATGGTCCAGTTTGTACACGAAGTGCATCCATTTTTTGTTGTATCCCTCTAAAATTTTTAGCTCATGCTATGTGGGTGAAATAATGATACCATGCCAAGTTTCAACCTTTTCAGAGTTCATTTGTAGTGTTTTTTAATTTCAGGATCGTTTAGCTAAAAAAATCATTAAATGCCTGAAAAATAGCAAATGAAGTTAGAAAGGGTTGAAATTTGAAGATGTGGTTTAGAATGGTGCATATTGAATGCACAAAAAGTCGGGAGTTGAAAGAAGTTTAAAAAAATGAAATGCCTTTGTAACAGATTAGTTTTCGTCCGAAACCTCATACTTTGAAGGAGACGGTCCAGTTTGTACACGAAGTGCATCCAGTTTTTTCCGTAACCCTTTCAACTTTTTAGCACATGCTATGTGGGTGAAATGATGATACCATGCCAAGTTTCAACCTTTTCAGAGTTCATTTGTAGTGTTTTTTAATTTTAGGGTCGTTTAGCAAAAAATCATTAAATGCATGAAAAATAGCAAATGAAGTTAGAAAGGGTCGAAATTTGAAGATGTGGCTTAGAATAGTGCATATTGAATGCACAAAAATTCTGGAGTAGAAAAAAGTTTTAAAAAATGAAATGACTTTGTAACAGATGAGTTTTCGTCCGAAACCCTCATACTTCGAAGGAGATGGTCCAGTTTGTACACGAAGTGCATCCAGTTTTTGCCGTAACCCTCTCAAATTTTTAGCACATACTATGTGGGTGAAATGATGACACCATGCCAATTTTCAATCTTTTCAGAGTTCATTTGTAGTGCTTTTTAATTTCAGGGTTGTTTTGCTAAAAAAAATCGTTAAATGCATGAAAAATAGCAAATGAAGTTAGAAAGGGTTGAAATTTGAAGATGTGGCTTAGAATGGTGCATATTGAATGCACATAAAGTCTGGAGTTGAAACAAGTTTAAAAAATGAAATGCCTTTGTAACAGATGAGTTTTCGTCCGAAACCCTCATACTTCGAAGGAGGATGGTCCAGTTTGTACACGAAGTGCATCCATTTTTTGCTGTAACCCTCTCAACTTTTTAGCACATGCTATGTGGGTGCAATGATGATACCATGCCAAGTTTCAACCTTTTCAGAGTTCATTTGTAGTGCTTTTTAATTTCAGGGTCTTTTAGCTCAAAAAAATAATTAAATGCATGAAAAATAGCAAATGAAGTTAGAAAGGGTTGAAATTTGAAGATGTGGCTTAGAATGCTGCATATTGAATGCACAAAAAGTCTGGATTTGAAACAAGTTTAAAAAAATGAAATGCCTTTGTAAGAGATGAGTTTTCGTCCGAAACCCTAATACTTCGAAGGAGATGGTGCAGTTTATACATGAAGTGCATCCAGTTTTTGCCATAACCCTCTCAACTTTTTTATCACATGCTATGTGGGTGAAATGATGATACCATGCCAAGTTTCCACCTTTTCAGAGTTCATTTGTAGTGCTTTTTAATTTCAGGGTCTTTTAGCTCATAAAAAATCATTAAATGCATGAAAAATAGCAAATGAAGTTAGAAAGGGTTGAAATTTGAAGATGTGTCTTATAATGGTGCATATTGAATGCACAAAAAGTTTGGATTTGAAACAAGTTTAAAAAAAATGAAATGCCTTTGTAAGAGATGAGTTTTCGTCCGAAACCCTAATACTTCGAAGGAGATGGTGCAGTTTGTACATGAAGTGCATCCAGTTTTTGCCATAACCCTCTCAACTTTTTTATCACATGCTATGTGGGTGAAATGATGATACCATGCCAAGTTTCCACCTTTTCAGAGTTCATTAGTAGTGCTTTTTAATTTCAGGGTCTTTTAGCTCAAAAAAATCATTAAATGCATGAAAAATAGCAAATGAAGTTAGAAAGGGTTGAAATTTGAAGATGTGGCTTAGAATGGTGTATATTGAATGCACAAAAAGTCTGGAGTTGAAACAAGTTTAAAAAAATGAAATGCATTTGTAACACATGAGTTTTCGTCCGGAACCCTCATACTTCGAAGGAGATGGTGCAGTTTGTACATGAAGTGCATCCAGTTTTTGCCGTAACCCTCTCAACTTTTTATCACATGCTATGTGGGTGAAATGATGATACCATGCCAAGTTTCAACCTTTTCAATGTTCATTTGTAGTGATTTTGATTAAAACAAATGAAGGTATAAAACTAAAAGAGTTAAACAGAATCTGGTTTTGATTAAAACACCTATGTAAAATATCCTAAAAATTCCCAAATTTAACATAATGATAAAACATACTAATATTAACCAACAGCAAAAACAATCACTCAAAAATCTAAGTTTAAACTAAAGTTATTCACAAACTAGTAATTCACACAAATTTCAAAAGAATTCAAATTTAAACTATTTAAATTTGAAAACTACTAGCACTAATAGAAAGTTTGTAATTGTTTTGACCTAAAGCAAAAAGATTCATTCAAAATCTATAAATATTCTAATAGTTATTCTAAATCTAAAAACAGAAATTAGAAAAACAAAACAAAACAAAAAAGAGAAAATACACCTGTAGTCCCGGTTGGAGCCACCAACCGGGACTAAAGGTCCCTTCCCGCGCGGAATTTGGGCCGCCGAAAAGGAGACCTTTAGTCCCGGTTGGTGGCTGCAACCGGGACTAAAGACTAAAGGTGCCGCACTATATAACAGTCCCTTCTTCCTCCCCAAATCATTCGCATCATCACACCCTCGACGATGGCGCCAGGCTGCCGGACCCCAACCTCGCAGTCGAGGCCGCCAGGCTGCCGGACCCCGACCTCGCAGTCGAGGCCGCTAGGCTGCCAATTTTCTCCGACGATCCGCACCGCCGCTCCGCGCCTCTGTCGCCACTCCGCCGCCCGAGCCTCTCCTACCTGGCGCCGGCGACCCTCCGCCACCCGAGCCCCTCCGTCCGCCGCCTCGCCCCACCACCGCGACCCCGCCCCGCGCACCCAGCTCTGCCCGGGCCCCGCCAGTGAGGACCCGCCGCTGGTGCTCATCGGACCGCCACCTGCTGGTGAGGACCCGCCGCTGCTTTTCTTTAGTTAATTCATATTATTTGTCTTAATTAACATGTACGTATGTGTGCTATATATTGTGTGTAGATGGATTTAGTGTATATGTATACATGTTTTTATTTTTTGGTGTATATGTATACATGTTTTTATTTTTTGGTGTATATGTATACATGTATACATATACATGTTTTTATTTTTTGTTTAATTTGTAGATGGATGCATGCATGTATGAGTTTGAGAGAATACATATGTGTGTGAATGCTATCGAAAATATAGGTAGACGTAGGTCAATTCATGAGTCCCCGACGATCGTCGGAGGAGTCCCTGACGATCGCCGGTGAGGAGTCCCGGACGATCGCCGGAGGAGTCCCCGACGATCGCCGGTGAGGAGTAAATTTGATTGCAAATTTGAGCAAACATATCATCACAATTTGATTGCAAATTTGTAAATAATATGTTTTAGTAAATGAGACTTCTTATTAGGCATTAGCTATTTTATATTAGGCAGATTATTCTCGACGTCAACGATGCCCGGCCCGCATCCTCGTCATCGACTCGGTGCCGACGACAACCTGCTTGAGAGGCGCCATGTCCGGGACTGGGCACCGCCGGGCTGGCACTGGGACGTGCTACCTTCCGGGGTGCGCAACTTGGTGAGGAATCAGGCTCCCGTCGTTGACCCGGAGGTTCTTTGGTGGCGGTCGCGTGGACCACTATCGGTGCGGAGGGAGCCGGCCCCCGCGGAGGTGGTACGTCGCCATCTGAGGGAGGAGGACGAGCACGTCCGTCGCTACATGGCTGCGTTGGACGCCAGGTTCTCCAATACTTGGCAGGTTGTTCAGGGATCTCACCCGAGCTATGATCCTGTGATTGTTCCTTCTCTTTGGGTGTCCACCGCCTGCGCCGCGAGATGTCAACTGGATCTGTATTAGTGATATTATATAATTAATAATATTCGAGATGTATTAGTGATAATATTCGATGATGTATGAGTGATATTATATGATAATAATATATATGATCATATTGTTGCATTGCCTTGTATTGATTGCATATCTCCGGTTTTTCTTATTGAATGCATTCTAATTGTTTTATATTTGTTCTGGGTTAGTTAAGCTATGGACGGTATAGACAGAGACCATGATCAAGAGAATGTCATGTACGACATGATACGCTCCGGAAACGAAGAGAATGAAGAAGTAGATGATGGCTCACAATATCTTAACCCATCCGGTGAGGGAATTGAGGAAGAACAACCAAGAGACGAAGGGGAACCAACTGACAATGATGGCGAAGAAATTTTTCTCCAATTAAGAAAGTCCGACGAGGTATTAATTTGGCCTCTGGTGATCATCAGATGTATTAATTTATTAGTATATATATATATAAACAAAAATATTTCTTCTTGTAGCCCTCCGGATCGAGAAAATCTTCTACAAGGGTAAAACGAGGCCCGGCCAAAAAGTTGCAAGCTGGCATAAAGTACAACATCGATCAAATCAGAGCAGATGGCGAACCGATTGCTCCTAAAAAGAATGCGGACAAATTTATACGTCAATGCGGAGTTATTGTTAGGGACCAAATCCCAATCATCGTTCAAGAATGGAATCAGCCAAAAGATCGCGCAGTTCCTTTTGTCAACGAAAGAGCAAAAAATACACTTTGGGAGACGCTCATGTCACACTTCACCCTACCAGAGGGTATCATAGATCTCCAACGGGAGAAAGTCAAGAAGTGTGCTCTTAAGAAGATGGCCACACAATTCCAGACTTGGAAGAAAAGATTATGGAACAAGTACGTGAAAGAAGGAAAGAAGACTCCAGAATTCAAAGGAGAACTAGTGAAGTTAAAAGATGACTGGGACAAATTTGTGGAGTTCAAGGAATCAGAAGCAGCTAAGGAATGGTCGAGAGTAAACAAGATAAATGCTGAGAAAAAAACATTGCACCATCATCTGGGGCCAGGTGGCTACAAGTCTGGGTTGGCTAAGTGGGATGAATCCAAGGCTAAGATGATTGCTGAAGGGGTCACTCCAAAAACAGCGGGTTGGCCCGAGAGGTGCAGGACTTGGTTTTATGCACATGGGGGAAAATTGGACCCAAAGATAGGGGAGATTATTGAACAGGCAAGTCTTAAAGAAGCCTGTGAAGCTTTACTTGAGGCAATAGAAGCTACTCGATTGGGTGCGTTCAAGCCCGAGAGAGAGAGAACAACGAGCTTACACGCGCCCTCAAGAATCCTGAACACCCGGGACGAACACGAGGAAAAGGCCTTGTTCTGTGGCTTGAGGGGTTTGCGGATTGGAATGACAGTTACAGAAGCCGTGCGAGAAAGAAGAAGCATGAACTAGACCGGATTCAAATGGTAGAATCAAAGAACGCGGACTTGGAACGCAAATACATGCTGGAGCAGGAGCAAATCAACAAACTTAGCCAGCAAAGCGCGTCTCAGCGGCAGGAGCAACCAGATCCAACATTGGATGGTACCATGCCATCATCTATGCCGAAAAGCAGCGTGGGTTCCACGGGGGTCGCGGCCAATGATGCACTGCTGGCTCACTACCCCGTGGATGATATCCAAGAGTCGACAATTTGTGAGCTACACATGAAACTGAAGAACATATCCATGAAGGTGGCGGACGACATTGCTTTACCGAATGCACCTGAAGCACTCCTCCATGGCAATCCGATTCCACCTGGCTATGCTCGTGTCGGGGTGGATGAAGGTCTGCCGGGATATGAATCACTAGATCTTGACTACCTTGGAGGTCAAGGGGAGCAGACACTAGGAGAAGCCATACGTGGTATCATTGTATGGAAAAAGGAATGCATCGTGTTTCCAAACTCGATGCCAAGGCCACCGACTCCTCCAAGTCCGCCGCGTCAGCAGACTCCAACGCACCTCGAGACAAAGTCCAGGGCGAGTCCGCCATATCGATCACCGCCGCGTCAGCATAATCCATCCGAGACGGAGCCTAGCGCGAGTCCACGATATCGATCTCCGCCGTCTCCAAAGCGGAAGAGAGTAGAAAAGAAGAAACCCGAGCCTCCTGTCAAAAAGAAGTTAGCTTACGAGAAGACTGACGAGGAAACCGATGAACAAGTGGCTATCGAATTGCAGGCCCATTTTGGACCGAAACCGCCCCTGCCGCCAAAGGAGAAAATACCTGAGGAAGTCGTACAACACTTTTTGGATGCAGCTAAACCGGCTGAGAAAAGGCCGCTATCAGACTATGAACGCTCTATTAGCAAGTCCTATCATAAACAAAAAAAACAGAAGTCGAGCGGTAGTAGTAAATGCGGGAAAACTGTTCCCCAGCTCGGAGAACAGGCAGTGCAATCGATCATCCCGCTCAAGGTGAGTACCCATAAGGTGGTAATAACCGACGCTGATAGAGAGAAGGCTAGAGAGATCGGTATCACTGTTGAACAACTCCTAGATATTGAGGAATTCCCACCGACGGATCCGAAGGAACTAGCATGGACATATGTCCCCGGGAACCCTCTGGTGAGTCCTGAAGAGGAGAAGCTTCTATCAACGCAAATGCACAACTTGCATGAATGGTACATGAGAGAAGTAAAGAGCGGGCGACAGAGCCTCATGGTGAAAGTCAAGCGAGAGCATTACATCCATGAAAAAGATTTGTGGATTGAAAATGAAGAATTTTTCAGTTATTCAATCAAGGCGCACTCGACAAATCTCTCGTCAGTTGCTATTGTCTGTAAGTGATTTCTTTCTGTAATTGAAGTCTCTAGCTCAGCTCGTTCATTGCCTGTAATATAATTATCCTCACTATATTCTTTTGTGTGGTATTATGCAGAATGAATATTTTTGAATTGAAAAGAGATGGAGTCTATGGCATTGGGTTCATTGACCCAAATACCGTTAATGAAACTGTGTTAACTAGTTACTCTAAAGACACAGAGAAAGCCTTGCTAAGGTTTTTGAAGTCCCTAAATACCAAACCAGAAATACTTTTACCTTACAACTGCAAGTGAGTGTTACTGTCTTGTACTACAAATTCTCTTTTTTGCTTATATATATACTCGATGTTAAGTGTAGTTGATGAGTTATGCATGCCTGCTTATACAAATCGTGTCCGCAGCTTCCACTAGATCCTGCTAATCATTATAATTGACGATGGAACTGTTGAAGTACTGGACTCACTACGTAAATACCCTGAAGAATACAGAAGCCTGTATTCGATGCTCGACAGGTAATTTCAATCATTAACGCACTATGTCGGCCTCTTTAGTTCGTTTCCTGATATCAAGTAATTAATAACTCCTTTATTCATTTTCTTTGCCGGGCAGGTTTTGGAAAAAGTTCATCAAAGAGGTTAGAGGTGAATGGAAACCAGAGCTGAAATGGCGAAAGTCCAAGGTATTTAAGTAGTACTAGCTACGTCCGCGCATCTCTTTAATTATAGTTTCAATAACATTATCATGCTTGATTATTATCTGATTGAATTCTATTCTCGTAAAGTGCATGAGGCAGGAACAAGGGACTAATTTATGTGCATTCTACGTTTGCGAGAACATTCACTTTCTGACCGAAAGGACCAAAACTGCAAGAGATCTTTGGGTACGTAAACACCATTCACGTTTTCTTATCATGATCTAATATATATACACACAACTGACATATTCATATTGATCTCTTTCTTTAAAGATGAACGAGATGCGGGATAAGCTCCTACCAAAGGACCGCATACGAGCAATTCAAGAGGAAATGGCGGGATTTTTGCTTGAGCAGGTCATATCTCCCGACGGAGAATACCATTACACCTAATGCCTGCATGTAATGATGTGCAAATTGTAGGAGAAATTGTATATAGCAAATTGTACATATGTGTATGCATGGTCGTACGAAAAGTTCTATGATATATGATTGGTTCTACGAGAAATTATATTATATATGCATAACGTGTACAGTATGTAGTAGCATAAAATATGTTTGAAATGAAAAAGAATTAAATGGAATACACAAAATGAAAAGGAAAAATAAACAATAAAACCTAAACCCATAAACCCCAAAGCCCCTAAATCTTTAGTCCCGTTTGGTGTTACCAACCGGGACTAAATCCCCTGGCGCGTGCTGCCGACCACATGGCCGGGGTTTAGTCTCGGTTCGTAGAAAACCGGGACTAAAGGCTTGAAGCCTTTAGTCTCTATACATTAGTCCCGGTTGGCGAACCGGCACTAAAGGCCCTTCCCAACCGGGACTAATGGTCGTTTCTGCACTAGTGATCAAACGCCCGCGGACGCGCCCGGGCACGTCCATGGGTGAAAGTACGTGGATGTCGCCTAGAGGGGGGGGGGTGAATATGCGCTTTAAAATAATTATGGTTTAGGCTTGAACAAATGCGGAATAACTAGCATTTAATTTCTCAAGCACAAAACCTAAAACAACTAGGCTCACCTATGTGCACCAACAACTTATGCTAAGTAAGATGAACAACTAAGTGATAGCAAGATATATAACAAGAAACAATATGGCTATCACAAAGTAAAGTGCATAAGTAAAGGGCTCGGGTAAGAGATAACCGAGCACGCGGAGATGATGATGTATCCCGAAGTTCACACCCTTGCGGATGCTAATCTCTGTTTGGAGCGGTGTGGAGGCACAATGCTCCCCAAGAAGCCACTAGGGCCACCATAATCTCCTCACAGCCTCGCACAATGCAAGATGTCGTGATTCCATTAAGGGAACCTTGAGGGAGGTCACCAAACCCGTACAAATGGCAACCCTTGGGGGTGGTCACCGAACCCGTACACTTTGGCAACCCTTGGGGGTGGTCACCGGAACCCGTACAAATTGCTCGAGGCGATCTCCACAACCTAATTGGAGACCACGACCCTTGCCCAGAGCTTTACACCACAATGATTGAGTTCCAAGACACCACCAACCGTCTAGGCCGCGAAAGCACCCAAGAGGAACAAGCTCTAGGGTGCTCAAACACCCAAGAGTAAAAAGCTTCTCAAACTTCTCTTCCACGTATCACCGTGGAGAACTCAAACCTATGCACCAAATGCAATGGCAAGGGCACACGGAGTGCCCAAGTCCATCTCTCCCAAATCCCACCACAACAACTAATGCTATGGAGGAAAATGAGAGGAAGAACGAAGAAAAGAACACAAAGAACTCCAAAATCTAGATCTAAGGGGTTCCCCTCACTTAGAGGAGAAAGTGATTGGTGGAAATGTAGATCTAGATCCCGTCTCTCTTTTCCCTCAATAACTAGCAAGAATCATTGGAGGGATTGAGAGTTAGTGATAACCACAAGCATAGGGGATCGCGACAGTCTTCACGGGTAGTATTTCACCCTAATTTATTGATTGGACATAAGGGGATCCAAAGAGTATTTATTGGCCTTAGCAGTTGAGTTGTCAATTCAACCACACCTGGGATATCTCTCTGCAGCAAAGATGTAGTAGCACGGCAAATAGTAGTAGCAATAGTAACAGTGACATCGGTAGCAGCAATTTTGTAATAGTTGTAACAGTAGCAACGGCAGTAGTAACTTAGCAAGATTCAATATGAGAAAAGCATAGGCACGTGGATCGGTGATGGATAATGATTTGGATGACATCAATCATGTAACAGTTACACACTAGGGCGACACAGAACTAGCTCCAATTCATCAATGTAATGTAGGCATGTATTCCGTATATAGTTATACGTGCTTGCGATAAGAACTTGCATGACATATTTTGTCCTACCCTCCCGTGGCAGCGGGGTCCTATTGGAAACTAAGGGCTATTAAGGCCTCCTTTTAATAGAGAACCGGAACAAAGCATTAACACATGGTGAAAACATGAACTCCTCAAATTACGACAATCACCGGAAAGAATCCCAATTATTGTTTACCTTGGGTATGCGGATCATGACACGTAATAGGTGACTACAACTTGCAAGATAGGATCCAAAACACTCTTATATTCATGAAAACATAATAGGTTAAGATCTGAAATCATGGCACTCGGGCCCTAGTGACAAGCATTAAGCATAGCAAAGTCATAGCAACATCAATCTCAGAACATAGTGGATACTAGGGATCAAGCCCTATCAAACTTAACTCGATTACATGATCAATCTCATCCAATCTCACCACCGTCCAGCAAGCCTACAAAGGAATTACTCACTCACGGCGGTGAGCATCATGGAATTGGCGATGGAGAAGGGTTGCTGATGACGACGGCGACGAATCCCCCTCTCCGTAGCCCCAAACGGACTCCCGATCAGCCCTCCGGAGGAAGAACAGGAGGTGGCAGCGGCTCCGTCTCGTAAAACACGATGAAATCTTCTCTCTCATTTTTCTCTCCGAAAATGTGAATTTATAGGACTGGAATTAGGGTCGGGGGAGCTGCGTGGGACCCACGAGCTAACAGGGCGCGGCCAGGGCCTGGGCCACGCCCTGTTGGGTCGTGGCCCCACGGCAGTCCTTCTTTAGTAGTTCTTTGCTCCAAAATTCATTATATATTCCAGAAAAAATTCACAAAAAGTTTTGTCCGATTCCGAAAACTTTTATTTCTGCACAAAAATAACAACAAGGTAGTTTATTTGAAAACAACGTTAGTCTGGGTTAGTTTCATTTAAATCATGCAAATTAGAGTCCAAAACAAGAGCAAAAATGTTTGGAAAAGTAGATAAGTTGGAGACGTATCAACTCCCCCAAGCTTAACTCATTACTTGTCCTCAAGCAATTCAGTTGATAAACTGAAAGTGATAAAGAAAACATTTACAAACTCTTTTGTTCTTGTTGATGTATATATGCTTAGATAGTGTTGAGGTTTTCAGCATAAATCATAAATAACCATATCCACGATAAAAATTAAGCATCATATTTACTCATGGCAATACATAACCAACTAGTGAGCAATAATAAGATATCTCACATGCCAACAATTTGTCAAAACAGTCATGATATAATATGATGACATGGTATTTCGCTAGCCCTTTCTGATACCGCAAAACATAAATGCAGAGCACCTCCGAGGTTCAAGCAGCGACTAAACATTATAATTTAGAGTAGGAAAGATCCAGTCATGCTCACATCCAACATTAACTAGACTCAATGCAAAAGAATGACAATAGTGCTCTCCGGTCTGATGCTTTTAATAAGAGGGTGATGACTCGAAAACATAGAAGTAAATAGAAAATGCCCTTTGCAGAGGGAAACATTGATTTGTAGAGGTGCCAGAGCTCAAAGTTTTAAAATAGAGATGAAATTATATTTTTGGGTAGTGCGCTTTTCATGTCAACGTTATGATAGAGTTTTCAATATCTTCCATGCTAAACACATTATTGGCGGTTCCCAAGCGGAATTGTAAAGTTTACTCCTTCCACCATACATACACAAACCATGGCTGACCGAATCCACGGGTGCCTGCCAACATATCAACTTGTCCCAGGAGTTTGTTTAATTATTTTTGATTTTGCAGGACTGGGCAACCTTTTTACCATCCTCTCTCGTGCAATGACGGACGAATAAGCGTCCATCTTGAGAATAACCCGCTTAGCATGGAAGATACTGACTGCTCTATCGCTTCATGAGCGGTGCGGGCACACAAAACAAATTCTTATTTGAGTATTAGAGGTGGCACATGCAAATTTACTTGGAACGGTAGGGTAATACCGCATATAGGTAGGTATAGTGGACTCATGTGGAACAACTTGGGTTTAGGAGTTTGGATGCACAAGCGGCATTCCCGCTTAGTACAGGTGAAGGCTAGCAATGGATTTAGAAGCGACCAGCTAGAGAGCAAAAACGGTCATAATCATGCATTGTGAATAATTAACATTGGACATTAGCAAGAGTAGGATATGAACACTCTGAATTTAAGCATCATGAAGGCTGCATTGATTTTGAATCAATTACATGTTTGCACATGGGACAAGTCAAGCTGCTCGAATTACTTAGAGGGAACTACCATACTACCATACCACATCATAACCATTTTAATGCATGTTGACACATAAGATAAATCACCATCTACTCCTAGCTATTTAAGCATGGCATGAGAAGCTATAATCTCTAATTGTCATCATAAACATGTCCACTCATGATATACTGAATCAAGATCGAACGAGCTAAACATATTTACAAAACCGGAAAACAAAAAGGGTTCATACCAGCTTTCTTTGCCACAATCACTTCATCAAATATCACATTATTGCCTTTCACTTGCACGACCGAATGATGTGATAATAATAATAGTGCAAGTGTATCGTGGACTAAGCTAAAACCTGCAAAACAAATTAAAACAAAGGAGAAGACAACGTAGTGGTGTCTCTTTTCGTTAGATCAAGATTTATGCATACGAGAGCCACTCAACATTTTCACTGTGGTATTATCCTTTCAACGACTCAAAGGAAAGAATAGAAAAGAAGTTCAGAGAAACACAATGAAATATTTTTGGAGTTTTTGATTTTTCTCGAAGAAAGCAAACAAACAAAAAGGAAAAAAAACGAGAAAAACTATTTACACGGGAAAGCTCCCAACAAGTAAAGGAAATCTTTTTGGATTTTCTTTTAATACTACAACTAATCAAAGAGGGAAAGAAAAACCGAAAAGAAGCGAGAAATATTTTTGGGGTTTTCAAAGTTTTTCAAACACACAAGAAGAAAGCGGAAAAATAAAGCTAGCATGGGTATACAATGAAAGAGGATGAACACCGACAATTTATATGAAGTGTGTGAACATGAATGTAATGTCGGTGAGAAACACGTACTCCCCCAAGCTTAGGCTTTTGGCCTAGCTTGGTAATCACCATGGCTGGTTTGGATAATAGTTAGAGTGATAGCTCGTGGAAGCATTTTGCGCCGCCTTCTCAGCCAGGCAAATAGCCTCCAACGCATCTTTATATTCTTGCACCTCATTCTCTAGAACAAAATATCTATGTTTGCTCTAAAAATCAAAGAGAGCAGGTGCAGGCAAAGTGACATGAACAAGTCTATATTTATCAAATATTAAGTTGTACTTATAATCCCTGGCATCACTTGTAAGAAACTCATGTCGACGCATGACTTCAAAATCTAAATATTTATCAGGCAACACAGGATCATTAGGTTGATACGAGACTCTTAATTTTGCGGCTACACGAGAAGCATAAATCCCTCCATACAAGTCACCAATACTAGAGTTACTGTGCAGTCTCTAGGCAACTATTGCACCTAGGTTATAACGTCTCTCGCCCGTTACTGCAGTATGGATAAGGCTCAGGTCAGGAGTGCATAATGCACTACAGTCCTGCTTGCCTACTACACACTTCCCATTAAACAAAGCAAAGTAGCGGATAGAGGGAAAATGAATGCTTTTTATTCTAGCTTGTGATACTCCTCTATCCTCTCCAACGCACAGGCTGCTAAGAAACATATTGTACTCAGTTGTTTGTGGTTTAGCTAATGAGCCCCATAGTGGAAGTTTGCATGCCACGCTAAATTCTTTTAGAGATAAACTATAGGACTTATCATAGAGGTTGAACAACACTCTAGAATTATGAGGGTGATATCGAAATCCATGCGTGAATGTACGGGTAAGATTATAGCGTTGGACACACTTATCTGCAAGGAAGTCGGTGAGGCCGGTGTTGTAGATGTATTGATCGAACTCCTCCTTAATGCCTGCATCTCTCATGAATTCTTTGCATGGCCAAAGGCACGACTTGGCATCCGCCATGACTATCAAACTTGTCTTAGGTTCAACATAAGCTTGCCGCGCCGAGCCCTCGTTTGATGATTCTCCCGAAGAGTGCCTTCTCGAAGGATTCTTCCTAAAGAGGTTCATCTTCCTATGAACAAATTTCCAAAAAAATTGGACCACAAAATTATGTCAATAAAACTTTGCAAGATTGATAGCAACTACTCATATGGATGCCCAGAGGCCATATCAAGCACTCCCACTATTTGGTACTCAAAGAATTCAACATGCAAACTTATTTTCAGTAGCACCAAGTGCAGCAAAATATGCAAAGTATAAGCCACTAAAGCAAAAACTAATTGGATGAATGGGAGAGTTACACACCAAGGAGCAATTCCCTAAAACAGTTTCAGAAACGGAGTTCTGAGCAAAGAGATCAAAAATTTCAGTTTCTAGAGGAAGAACACGGGAGAGAGAGAGAGCTATGATTTTTTTTCTCAAGGTAAGGGATGAAGTGAGCTAAAGAGATAAGGCAGGGGGCCCTGTGGGCCCCACGACCCATCTGGGCGCGACCATGGGCTGGGTCGCGCCCTGTTGGGTCTTGGCCCACAGGTGCACCTCCCGGCTGTGATTTTAATGCCAAAAATTCTTAAATAATCCAGAAAAATTCATGTTAAAATTTTATGTCATTCTGAGACTTTTTATTTTTGGGTCATTTTCTATTGCACGGGAAACTCAGAAAACAGGAAAAATGTGGTGCTTTATTTTATTTAATTAGGAATAAGAGAGAGTAAACTAATGGTACAGAGCATTGTGCTTACTAAATTCATAAACCACATGTCTTTAAAAAAGGATTCAATAATAAGGTTGATCAAGTCTTATTAATAACCGTTTCCGATTGACATGAGACCGAAGAATTTTCGTATCACACTAAGTTACCTCAATGGGGATTTGCATCTCCCCAACAATAAGATTATAATATTTCTTCTTGACAGTAGGAAGAGGTATTTTAAAATATTCCAATTATGACCATGGCACTAGGCTCAATGACATTAATATTATTAACCAGAATTTGCTTCTTCGGGAAATGCACGGTATGTTGTTTGCCATTGACATGGAATGTGACCTTGCTTTTGTTGCAATCAATAACAGCCCCTGCAGTATTTAGAAAGGGTCTACCAAGAATAATCGACATGTTGTCGTCCTCGGGCATATCAACAATAACATTTTTTTTAAGATAGTAACATTTGCAACCACAACAGGGACATCCTCACAAATTCCAATAGGTAGAGCAGTGGATTTATCAGCCATTTGCAAAGATATCTCATTGCGTGTAAGCTTATTCAATTCAAGTCTTTTATATAGAGAGAAAGGCATAACACTAACACCAGCTCCTAAATCACATAAAGCAGTTTTGATATAGTTTCGTTTAATAGAGCAAGGTATTGTGGGTATACCAGGATCTCCCAACTTCTTAGGCACTCCTCCATCAAAAGAATAATTAGCAAGCATAGTAGCAATTTTAGTTTCAGGTATTTTTCTTTCGTTTGTAATAATATCTTTCATATACTTAGCATACGGAGGCATTTTCGGAATATCAGTCAAGCATGTGTGAATAGTGACATGTCTAATCATTTCAGCAAAGCGCTCAAAATCCTCCTCGTCCTTACTCTTGGAGGCTTACGAGGGAATGGCATGGGTTTTTGAACCCATGGTTCTCTTTCTTTACCATGTTTCCTAGCAACAAAATCTTTCTTTTCATAACGCTTATTTTTGGGATGTGGGTTATCAAGATCTTCAGCAGGTTCTATTTCCACATCATTATCTTGCTCTTTATTATCTGCGGAGCATCTACGTGAGTCTCATCATTATTATTATCATAATTTTCATTATCACTAGATGTGTGTTCACTACCAGATTGTGTCTCAGGATCAGAAATAGAAACATCATTATGTTTTTCAGCAGGTTTTTCTATGACAGGTTCACTAGAAGCATGCAAGTTCCTATCATCTTTCTTTTTATTTTTTTCTTAGATGAACTAGGTGCATCTTCAATAATTCTCTGAGAGTCTTGTTCAATTCTTTTAGGGTGACCTTCAGGATAAAGAGGTTCCTGAGTCATTCTACCTCTAGTCATTACTCTAACATCATGATCATTCATATTATTATTTATTTCAGCAAGCAAATTATTTTGTGACATAGCAACTTGGTCTAGGTGGGTTTGAACCATAGAAGCATGTTTACCTAGACCCTTTACATCATTATCAATTTTAAAGATCAAGTCACTCAAGCGATCTATCATCATAGCATTACGCCTTAATTGAGTTTTGACATAATTATTGAAATGCTCTTGCTTAACAATGTAATTATCAAATCCATCCATGCATTGACTAGGAGTCTTGCTATAAGGTATATCACTTTCATTAAAGATACAGAGAGATTTTACCTCTACTACCTGTGTCGGGGTGTCAAGTCCATGTATTTTTTCAATAGGTGGCAATTTCTTGACATATTCAGTTTTCATACCTTTCTCTTTCATAGATCTTTTGGCTTCTTGCATATCTTTAGGACTGAGGAATAGAATACCTCTCTTCTTTGCAATAGGTTCCAGCGGTGATTCGGGAAGTGTCCAATCATCGGCATTTTGCAATATATTATTCAATAGTTCTTCAGCTTGTCCAATAGTTCTTTCCCTGAAAACACAACCAGCACAACTATCTAGGAAATCCCTAGAAGCATCGGTTAGTCCATTATAAAAGATATCAAGTATTTCATTTTTCTTGAGATGATGATCAGGCAAAGCTCTTAGTAACTGGAGAAGCCTCCCCCAAGTTTGAGGGAGATTCTCTTCTTCAATTTGCACAAAGTTAAATATTTCCTGTAAAGCAGCTTGTTTCTTATGAGCAGGGAAATATTTTTCAGAGAAGTGATAAAGCATATCCTGGGGGCTACGCACACAACCAGGAGCAAGAGAAAGGAACCATTCTTTAGCCTCGCCTTTTAGCAAGGAAGTAAAAGGCTTAAGGATATAGTAGTAGCATATCTTTTCCTCATTAGTAAACAAAGCAGCAATATCATTCAATTTGGTGAGGTGTCCGATAAGAGTTTCATTTTCATAGCCATGGAAAGGATCAGATTCAACTATAGGGATTAACTCAGGGTCTACAGAAAATTCATAATCCTTATCAGTAACAAATATAGGAGAAGTAGAAAATTTAGGATCATGTTTCATTTTCTCCATCATAGATTTTTCTTTCAGTTTGGATACTAGCTTCCTCAAGTCATCTCTATTTTCACAAGCAAGAAGGTCCCTAGATATTTCCTCATCCACAACATAACCTTCAGGTACATAAGGTAATTCATAATTATTGGGAGAGAGAGGTGTAATAGGTGACTCAAAATCTTCATCAATTTCAGCGTTTTCAAGTTCTCTAGCTTTATCAATATGAGCATCAAGTAATTCATTCAGTGGCACAGTTTTAGTTTCATCAAATGTAGCAGTAGTAGCATCATTAATTTCAGAGGTAGCATCCTCAAGTTCATGTGACATATCAGGACGATCAACAGGTGGTGGTGTAACAAGCCGATTCAAAACAGTAGGTGAATCAAAAGCAGAGCTAGATGGCAGTTCCTTACCTCCTCTCATGCGAGAGGGGACGATCTTAGTCCGAGTATCTTTCAGATTCTTCATAGTGTCAATTGGATATCATCAAGTTAACACAATAAATATTGCTATGCTACTCGGCAACGGTGCCAGAAAAAGGTCTTGATAACCCACAAGTATAGGGGATCGCGACAGTCTTCACGGGTAGTATTTCACCCTAATTTATTGATTCAACACGAGGGGAGCCAAAGAGTATTTATTGGCCTTAGTAGTTGAGTTGTTAATTCAACCACACCTGGGATATCTCTCTACAGTAAAGATTTAGTAGCACGGCAAATAGTAGTAGCAATAGTAACAGTGATAGCGGTAGCAGCAATTTTGTAATAGTTGTAACAGTAGCAACGACAGTAGTAACTTAACAAGATTCAATATGAGAAAAGCGTAGGCACGTGGATTGGTGATGGATAATGATTTGGATGACATAAATCATGTAACATTTACACACTAGGGTGACACAGAACTAGCTCCAATTCATCAATGTAATGTAGGCATGTATTCCGTATATAGTCATACGTGCTTGCGCTAAGAACTTGCATGACATCTTTTGTCCTACCCTCCCATGGCAGCGGGGTCCTATTGGAAACGAAAGGCTATTACTATTAAGGCCTCCTCTTAATAGAGAACCGAAACAAAGCATTAACACATGGTGAATACATGAACTCCTCAAATTACGACAACCACCGAAAAGAATCCCAATTATTGTCACCTTGGGGTATGTGGATCATGACACGTAATAGGTGACTACAACTTGCAAGATAGGATCCAAAACACTCTTATATTCATGAAAACATAATAGGTTCAGATCTGAAATCATGGCACTCGGGCCCTAGTGACAAGCATTAAGCATAGCAAAGTCATAGCAACATTTATCTCAGTACATAATGGATACTAGGGATCAAGCCCTATCAAACTTAACTCGATTACATGATCAATCTCATCCAATCCCACCACCGTCTAGCAAGCCTACAAAGGAATTACTCACTCACGGCAGTGAGCATCATGGAATTGGCGATGGAGAAGGGTTGGTGATGACAACGGCGATGAATCCCCCTCTCCGAAGCCCCAAACGGACTCCAGATCAGCCCTCCGGAGGAAGAACAAGAGGTGGTGGCGGCTCCGTCTCGTAAAACGCGATGAAATCTTCTCTCTCATTTTTTCTCTGAAAATGTGAATTTATAGGACTGGAATTAGGGTCGGGGGAGCTGCGTGCACTACTATAGGATGCTGCTAACGCGACACATCAATCAGAGACCCTTCGACGAAACTGTGTGCGATCCACCAATCGCAAACGGTATTGTTCAACCTCCGTCGCCAATGGCACGAACCGTGTGCGATGGCATATCAATCAAATACTATTCAGAAAGTAGTTGCGTGTGCGATCCACGGTAGACAGTTTATTCTTATGAACTGTTTGGGATTAGCTAAGATAACAGAAACAGTTAACAAAACTATGTACGTGTGCGAAGTACGGCACACAGTTCACTCGGATAAACTGTTTGCGCTGATCCAGGAGAGCACAAACGTGTTAGCGTAAGAAGGTGTGTGTGATCCGCAGCAATCGGTTCATTCAACAGAATTGTGTGGGAAGACCAATAATAACCGAAACGATTCATCCGGACAAGTTGTGTGTGTTGTGGGCAGACGGTTGCTGCCAAACAATTGTCAGCAATTGATGAAATCATTACCGACGGTACGTATGGAAGTGCCGTTTGCCCGTATTAATATCGCAGACATTTTATTATTATTACCCGTTTGACTGCGCATCACCTCTTCTTCCTCTCTCACGTCTTGTCACCGCATTTTCACCCGAGGATTCCAGTGCACGCTTCAGCACCGCACCGGCGTTTCTTTTGGCCACGTTCCCGCGCGAAACCGCGCATGTTCCCGCGCAAGCTTCCCCATCAGTTTCCCGCTAGAAGCTAATGAGCATAAGAGCCTGTGTGCGCGTTCACACGCGGATGCACACGTAGTGCAGCCTAGCCCATCTACAAAGCATGCCAACCCGACCAAGCTTCGCCTCTGCCATCAACCTCCTCAACGACGGAAATGACCCGGTGTAGGCGCAACGGCCTGTCGAGGCCGATGGCGTGTCCGGCGACGCGTCGGACAACGCTGTGCTGCGCGTCATCGCAAGGGTTGAGCAGACCCTTGGAGCCTGGCGCGGCAGCGCCGCCGAGCAACATAGCCGCCTCACCGCCGAGAGGCTGCAGCGCGCCACACAAGAAGATCATCGGTGGTGCTCCGTAGAGCAAAACATGCGCGTCCGCACCGAGAGGGCAAGGCGCGCCGCACAACAAGACCGATGGAGGGCCGCAGAGCGAGAGGCGCGGCGCGCGCCAGAGCAAGATTGGTTCCATCCCCGCTTGCCTGCTATCCCACCCGTCATGACGTTGCAGCTGTGTCCAAGGCACGTGAGTAGCCCTATTTCTCGCCAGGAATGGGCAGCGGCGGTCTGCGTCGTATTTGCACCAGAGCCCGGCCGCACCGTGCTTGCCCCGGACGCCGGCCGCACCGTTCGCATGGGTCGTGCCATTCGCCTTGTCCGCGGCCCCCTCGATGCTGACGGGCTCGTCGGTAGGCTCGAGCGCCTCCTTGGCCCAGGTGTCCAGCGGGGAGCGGTAGAAGAAAATGGCCGTCGCATCCACGAGATGGTAATCTCCGACGAAATAGCCAGCTTGGAGCTCGAGATCATGCTCCAGCTGTACCGCGAGCGTGTAAACCGCATGTACGAACGCCTGACCGAGTTTAGGCACAACCAAGAGCTTCCGTAGTATAGGGTGTAGTCAACTAGTCATGGACGCATTTTATTTTGTTGAACTGTTTAGATGTCGATCCCAAAGTCTGGACAACAATCACAATATTGATATGTTTCGATGTGTGAATGATTTATGTTCTATTGTTATGTTTCAATATGTGTAAAAGGCTAACAGTTAGAGCCAGAAAATCAGTATGAAAACATATATATAGAAATGTGAAACTAATAATATATATTAATTGTTGAATAGCTCATTGAAGACATGATACATATAAAGTATATATCATCACATATACGTGATGATAGTACTTAACTAATATGTACAATGAATAAAAAGTAAACTAATAATAACCCCTCCTTGAGCGGGGAGTAGTAAAATGGTAGCCTCTCGCCATCAGCTCCCTGGTGCACGGTGGCTTCCCAACGCGGAGGGAGTTCGCCGCCTCCTCCGCCTCGCAGCGTTCGACGTGCCGATCAGCCTCTTCCTGGCGGAGGCGCGCGACCATGCAGGACAATTCACTGGGCGCCCACTGGAGCTCTTTGGCGGTGGCACGCTCGAGCTTATCGGCCCACGCCCACGCAGCGGTGAGGCGCCTAGCACCTCTGGCTTTCATTGCGTGGTACCGGCCGTCTTCGTACACCTCGACCGCTCGACGACTCGCCCGCCGCCAAAGCTCCAGCTCCTCCTTTTCCCTTGCGGCACTAAGGGCATTCCAGGCCGTGAGGTTCCTGGCGCGCTCCTCAGCACACTCCTTTTTGAACGCCACCTGCCTGGCTCTCTCAGCCGGCGACAGCGCCTTCCACAAAGCCAGATTGTACTGGCCCCAAAACCAATCTTCAGTTGGGGGGTCTGGCGCGACCTCGTCTGGGGGTGCGAAGGGGTCCTCCACGTCGCTGCATTTCGCCGTGTCCTCGCGGGGTGGCGCCTCCTCCTCTGCTTGTGCACAGACCGGCCGCGCCATGGCAGAGTTTTGTGCGAGGGGTGGGATAGAGAGACGCGAGAATGCAGGCGGGATGACGGTCTCGAGGGGCAGCATTTATAGGCGGCTGGAATCTTGATCGACGCCAGCAGTGATTGCACACGATTTCCTACTCAACAACCGTGTGTGAATTAACATCACCGACGGTTCCCAATGCATGACCGCGTGTGATTAATAGCCCGCGAAAATTGGCTTTCAAAACTCAAAACATGAAACAGGGTGCCAATCATGTGGGAGCCGTTTGTTTTGCCAAATATTTACATTTTCTATCCAAATGTAATGCATGCCTGCCATTTGTGTTACGGAAGCAAGTCCGAGAGCAGTAACCACGACATCTTGGCCCCATGGCAGGAAATCATGCATATTTTCATGTACTTCAGAAATCAGAGAATTTATTATTATTATTATTATTATTATTGAATTTAGAACCTACATTCTTAATGCTTTTGTGTCCAAACCATCACTCAAGATGTTTGGAACTCCTTCAAATTTATTGCACGTTGCATATATATGTAGGCAAGTAGTACATAAATATGATTTTCGAGCGGTTTTTTTGCTTCATCTAGCTTGTTCATGTGTTTCAGTTTTGAAATATGGCCATTAAATTTCTATAAACTAACTTAATGTATAAAATTGCCAATAGAACACCATTAAAAAAAATAGGATGCCGGTCGTTTTCGTGCATTGTATCGATGAAAAAAAACTAGGTCGAATGAGACAACGATTGGCGGTTTGTCATCGCACAAGCCCCACGTTCCCCCTCGGAACCACGCGCCTTCGTGTGATGCTCCGTTTTGTGAGAGGCTTGTGTCTAAAGCTGAGAATTTCTTAGGCGAGTATTGGAGTCCCATCTCCGTCCCCATCACCGCCCTCCCATCCCTGTCCCCGTCTACGTACCCGTGCGCGGGGATAAAAAGTTTCCCATCCATGTCCCCACCGAGTTCTTTATCACCGTGGGGAAACTCACACATTCATTTAAGAACAACCTTTGCGTATTTCAGTACAAAAACAGTATTTCAACGCAATAAACAATATGTTATGGCTAGGTTTGTGATTTCTTAGGGAATTTTGGGCCAAAGGGGTGGGATGTGTGTAAATTTGGGTGACCGAGGGCCCCAAATTACATGGGGTCTACTAATTTCATAGCCCACACATGTAAGTACTCTCCCTCCGTATCGGTGTATAATTAATCTTAGGTTGTGCACCGTGACCAAGATGGAGAAGAAAATGAGAGAATTTAATGTTAATTTGCTAATTAATATCATTGCATGCAATGAATTGACCACTGCATGTCGTGCTAGTTAGTCTCAAGTCATTTAAAAATACACGCCCCACGTCTCTTATTGGTTGATTCCTTTATTCATGTCAAAAAACAAGAAAGGAGGTGAAAGTTAATGCACCGCGCCTATGTGTTTTGGTATTATTTTGTTTTCGTAAGATGACTTATACATCGAGACGGAGGGAGTATTTCAATTCATGGGTAAGGCGGGTAATGCTATCCCATCCCCATCCTCGTCCTGCACGCTCGGTACGTAAGGTATTTGACCCACCAACTTCCAGATGGGCATTCAAGCTCACACCCGTGCCCTGATAGAGTAATTACCCATGGGGACGCATGTAACAGTTAACCATGCATTGCTAGCTTTGACATGTGTCAAAGCTTATCTCGAACAAGCCGTTACTTTGATCACGACATCTTGGCCCCATGTCAGGAAATCATGCATATTTTCATGTACTTCGGAGAAATTTCAACTTTTGACTTTAAAAACCTAGATTCCCAATGCTTTTGTGTCAAAACCGTCACTCAAGATGTTTGGAACACTCCTTCAAATTTATTGCATGTGGCATATATACGGAAGCAAGTAGTACATAAATATGATTTTCCAGCGGTGCTTTATCTTGCTTGTTAAACTGTTTCAGTTTTGAACTATGGCCATTAAATTTCTGGAAACTAACTTCATGTATAAAATGCCAATTGAATGCCATAAATTTTTTCAGATTTCAGGATGACGGTCGTATTCGTACATTGCATCGATGAAAAAAAAGTAGGCCGAATGAGGCAGCGATCCATTTCGTCATCACACAACACCCCCACGTCCCCTCTCGGAACTATATGAGCATGCTCGTGGTGCTCCGGTTTATGAGAGGCATGTGTCAAAGCTTATCTCGAACAAGCCGTCACTTTGACTACGACATCTTGGCCCCAAGTCAGGAAATCATGCTGATTTTCATGTACTTCATACCATTTTTATTTATTTTTTGTATTTAAAAACCTAGAATATTCTCAATGCTTATGTCCAAACCGTTACTCAAGATGTCTGGAACTCCTTCAAATTTATTGCACGCGGCATATAGACGGATGCACTAGTACATATATAAAAATGATTTCTCCTGCAGTTTTTGCTTCATCTTGAACATGTCCATGTGTTTTAGTTTTGAATTATGGCCACTAGATATCTAGAAACTAACTTCATGTACAAAAATGCTCATTGAACCCCGAAAATTTTCAAATTTCAGGTTGCCAGACGTATTCGTGCATTGTAACGAATTCAAAAAAAAAGGTAGGCCAAATGAGACAACGACTAGCGGCTCGCCATCAAACAAGGCTCATGTCCCCTCTCGGAACCACGACCCTTCGTGTGATGCTACGTTTTGTGAGAGGCATATCTCAAAGCTTATCTCGAACAAGCCGTTACTTTGACCATGACATCTTGGCCCCATGTCGGGAAATCATGCAGATTATTATCATGTACTTCAGAGCATTTTTCATTTTTAGAATTTTAAAACCTAGATCCCCAATGCGTGCACGTGTGTCCAAACCGTTACCCAAGACGTTTGGAACTCCTTAAAATTTATTGCAAGCGGCATATATAGGGAAGCATGTAGTACATAAATATGATTTTTCCAGTAGTTTTTGCTTCATCTTGCATGTTCGTGTGTTACAAATTTGAATTATGGCCGTAAAATCTGTACATAAATATGGAACCGTGTGTTACTAATGTATAAAAATGCCAATTGTACCCCGAATATTTCCTAATTTTAGGATGCCGTCAGTGGATTTTGACGGTAGGGATCTTTTTCTTACAAATAAAACAATATCCGTTACCGCTGTACCCAAAGATAGTTTTACAATTCAATACAAAAAGTGAACTGCGTACACACGGTTCCATACGGAAACCGTTTGCGATGAAAATTCACGGATCTATTTATGTCTTACGAGGGAAGCTTCGTCGGCTTCGTCTAGCTCGGATTCCATTCACCCTCGACCCCCATTCCCCAACAAACCCTCTGTGCAAAGAATGACGTCGTGGGAACGCTTCGTAAGGGTGCGTACAAACCGCCCCCTCGGCCTCGAGCGCTCCCGCCTCTGCCGAGAACGTGGCCGCCTCGGCCAAGAGCGTAGCCGCATCTGCCTTAAGCGCGACCGCATCCGCCGAAAGGGCCTCTGCGGTGGCCGACAGGGCTTCTGCGACGGCCGAAAGGGCATCTGTAGCCGCGGAGACGGCAGTTGCAGATGCTAAGACGGCGGCTGCAAACGCCAAGAGCGCTCGAGCAGCGTGCCGTGCCGTGGAGGCTGCCCTGGCCCGGGTCGAGGCCATCCAGGCCTATATCATCGAGAACGCCAACACCAAGATACTCCAAGCTTCTCCGGAATCTAGCATGCACCACACGTCCGAAGAGGCGGCTGCTGCAGATGCCGAGATGAATGCCGACGATGCAGCGGCGGAGGCCATGGAGCCCCTTCCGCATGAGATCTCCGAGCGAGAGCTGGAGATGCGGGAGCCGTCCGAGAGCGCCGAGTGCTGGGAGGAGTTGCGCATGGCTCAGGAGGAGGTTGAGAAGCGCCTGTCCATCGAGGAATCGGCGGTGGAGTACCAACGCGAGCTATGGCGGCGCCACTACTACGAGTACTACGAAGATGAGGGCGACGCCGATGACAAGGACAACGCCGAGGATGAGCACGTCGCCGCGGTCGAAGTCAGCCTGGGGGACGCGGAGTCCAGCACCGGGGGATTGTCGCCTGGACAAGTCGTCGACATCTCATCGAACAGCGGCGAGGCATAGGGCGGCTGCTCATCGGCGTCTTTGTTATAATTATGCGTATTACTAATAGCCTTTGTTCAGAGAGCCGGTCTTTTGTAAGAGCTATGTCTAGTTCAAGCAGCTTGATTATTTAGTGAACTTGCTCGGTTTAGTAACTATGAGCTATGTGTGTCCGCTATTTTCTATACCCAAGTTAGCAGTTGATGTTACATTATGTAATGACGTGGATGTGCACTATAACCAGGGAATACGTGGGGAGGGGCGAATTTTTGTATGTTCTGTATCATCGCACACGATAAAAGATGAAAGACCGTGTCTGATGAATCTTTGCGCGCCAAGATTCCCTGCAACGAGCGAAAAATTTCGCCGACCGCTGAAATATCTGCCTCCCCCCTCCCCCCGCCAAAGGGCCACATTCCCCCTGCAACCCCTCCACCCCCCCGCCGCCGCTGCCCACATCTCTCCCTCTAGCATCCGACCGCCGCGGAAACGCCATGGTCTCCTCGAGTGACCACTCAAGCGGTATCTCCGACGACGATGAATCTCTCACCAGCCAGGTATTCGTCTCTCTTCTCTCTGGCTCAACTAGGCTTAGGGTTTTGTTTTGGAATTGGGAATTTTAAAGTGGCAGGTCCATTTGCGCCATTTATTTCTCTTGTAGCTCCCTAGGACAATCACTTCCAACGAATGGAGAGGGGTAGCTGAAGACCTGCCTGTTCATGGTCAACATCAATTTCAATCCGTGAAGTTACGAGCTTTTGAATCTGGGTACAGTGGGAGGAAGTTTCTGCGACGTGCAAAGAAGGTAATCCTAACTCTCGTTGTTAGAAATCATTTGTTATATTAGTTGTGATTCAGACTTCCCATGTGCTATTTGATTCTGGATGTGATTAAGACACTGTCATAGTTTTAACCTGAAGGCATATTGACAGCAAGAAAACTATATGCGACATGACTTATCATTGCATTAAAAATTACTGAAAGGTAGTACACATGAAGCACTTCATTTCATTCAGCACGAGCAAGGTCTAATTATGCACAGAAACATGGCTAGCATCAACACAACATGGCAATCTGAAATAAACAGATTCTCAGACTTAGTGAAAAAAACATGGTGCAAGACAGCAGTTTTTAACAGATTGGAATGTTTGACAGCAGAATGTACATAGCTGTCACTATTAATTTGTTTTCATTCAAACACTGCCGATGTGCGTCCTGTACTACAAAGACTGTTGCATTTATGTTTAGCTTCCTGGTAAAATTGGCAATTTGTTATTACCCATGACAGAAACAGAGGAGGGACGAGTACCAGAGCATCCTACTACGAAGACTCTTCGAGTAGAACCATGGCATTGCCGATGAAGACCCAAGTAATCCCGGTTCTGATGAAGACCCATTTGAAGCACGCAAGTATAAGCATGGCCAGCCATTTCTTGTTGGCGAATACTTTGATGAGTGCAGTTCCAGTTGTCGCAAGTTACATAAATATTGCATGGACATAATGTCAAAAGGAGAAGATCGTAACATTGTGGAATTGCAGTACGACCGTCATCATTTCTGTCATGTTCCAGGTACCATCAGTGTGGAATTCGAGGACTTTCATCTCTTCTTCAACTTCGATGAGCTTGCTGCCACTCTTGTCAAATGCTTGATGTTGTAAGTACTTCACAAACTCTGATCAACTTCTCCATACAAGGCTGTAAATCACAAAAAAGCTAACTGTACTGTATTCCTCTCAGGGGATTGACGACGCAGAGAAAACCAAGGGTGCATGCGTATTTCATAGATCCTGATTTAGCAAACGATGTTTTGTTAAAAAATAATTACTCACGCACGGCTTCCATTGATTGTGTCGCCAAGATCTTGTTCGACTTATCGATAGGAGAATTCTTCATGTGGCCATATTATGAAGAGTAAGTTAAATATACAACCACGCATACATTGATCGTCTTTCAGTTTTAGACATAGTTCGTACGTTCATGGTTTTCTTAAACTGTAGAGGTCACTGGATCTTGGTGGTCATTGTTCCAAAACGCAACACAACTTACTACATGGATTCACTCAGAGAGTCAAATGTGCCTCAGGATCTGAGTCATCTTCAGGATTTCATGGATAGGTATTAAATTCTTTGATGTTAATCCGTTGTGTTCATATCTGGTTCCAGAATTAAGTGTGTGAAAATTCATCTTCATTTGTAGTGTATTGTCAAAGAACATAACTTTAGGGGGGAATAGGTTCGACCGCCAACTACCTCTGCAGCACGTGATCGTTTCTCCGGTAAGACAACGATATCCGTTATTTTCTGAAAATGCTAGTCAGATGTTCAAGTTCCTAAGTAAACCTCTTTCTATTTCTCTCCATAGAAAAAAAAAACAACTTCCACCGGTTAGGTTGTTCCTAGCAGGGCAAATACATGACTAATACTGTACAAAAAAATTCAGTGTCCTCAGCAACAACAAGGTACCAGCCTATGTGGATACTACGTTTGTGCACACATGATCAACCTATGCAGACATGCTGAATGTGGTGTCGATGCTGACAAGATAAAACCAGTAAGTCTGCTTCTTAATTACTATCTTCTACTCCACACGTATGTCACATTCTGATCTAAAAGTCATGCAGCTGATCTTCGTACCGATGACTTCTGAACCGCTCGCCGCCGATGAATTGTTGTCTGTTAGGAAATTTATCAGCACCTTCTTTGTGAAACACTACATCAAGCCCTCTAAAGACGACGAAGATTTCTGGAATCAAATCTCCTAAAAATAAGTACGCATTCATATAGTGTTATCAGCTAAACATATACACATGGATGCATTATTTTCCATGTGATCATGTCTTCGTATTTCGTACACTATGATTATGTACTGGATATGTCGGTTTAACAGCTGTGGAATTTAGCTAGCATTTTCTCAATTGCATATTGTCGTGAATTATGATGAATCCTCTGCTTGTGGACACTATTCATTCAATTGCATATTGTGGCGAATTATGATGAACGTTCTTCATGTGGAAACTATTTGTCGATTGCATATTGTGCCGAATTTGCTATTTGCACGGTGAATTAAATGCGATATTTTACAATAACCTGGCAATTCCATCGCACACGGTTCAAGCAACTAAGCGTGTGCGATCCAGAATGGAAAGCACACGCAACTCGTGGCGCAACCTCCTGTGGTACATAGGAAAAGGACACGAGATATAATCTAAAAAGTTGGTGATACATAAGAAATCGCGAACGGTTTGCAACACTTGTACGTGTGCATAGGAGCTACTCAATCGTTTGCGATAGCACCATATCTCACACGTCAGCCAACAGGAAACCGTGCCCAATGCAAAGACCATCCCACGCGTACATTTTTCAGGAAACGTGTCCGATGATGTTATACATGTACATTTTTCGGGTAACGTTTCGCAAACGGTC
The DNA here is from genome assembly GCA_039707655.1 of Elymus sibiricus. Taxonomy (NCBI): domain Eukaryota; kingdom Viridiplantae; phylum Streptophyta; class Magnoliopsida; order Poales; family Poaceae; genus Elymus; species Elymus sibiricus. Next base: position 87,059,143 of record CM077663.1, read on the forward strand.
AAAGGTCAAACTCCGTTTGTTTTCCATCAGCAATTAGACGCGTTTCACTCGTCTTGGACGTGTGTGATTGATCCCAAATCCCACATGTACGCCCAAAAGATTATGTGTGCGATCTGTTCCTGCACCGCACATGATTATATTTGCAGATCGTTTGCGTTCGTTGGCCACCATCGCCGACGGGTTTGCGGTGTCGTGTGGGATGGACCCCCCTATCGCCCACACATGCAAGGCGATGGTTTGGAACTACGTCGTGGAAAGGGGTTAAAAACCGTTTGTATAGCACGTCGCTGCACCAGTGGTGGGACCCATGAGCTAACAGGGCGCGACCAGGGCCTGGGCCGCGCCCTATTGGGTCGTGGCCCCACGGCAGCCCTTCTCTGGTAGTTCTTTACTCCAAAATTCATTATATATTCCATAAAAAATTCATAAAAAGTTTAGTCCGATTCCGAGAACTTTTATTTCCGCACAAAAATAACACCAAGGTAGTTGAAAACAGCGTCAGTCCGGGTTAGTTTCATTCAAATCATGCAAATTAGAGTCCAAAACAAGAGCAAAAGTGTTTGGAAAAGTAGATACGTTGGAGACGTATCAGTTAGCAAGCTCGAAGAAGGTCAACAATGGGGGAAGAACACGAGCTGAAGAGATGGCGACCATTGAGGAAGAAGGCCCCCTTAAATAGGCTCCCCTGAATCCAACCGTTATGCCAACACGTCTTGCTCAAGCGGTACTACCGCTCGGGGAGCGGTACTACTGCTTAGCACGGTTAAAACAAGCCAACATGACAGAAAAAGTTATGCAGAGAGGTACTACCGCTTATAAGAGGTACTACCGCTTAGAGAGGTAGTACCTCTTATTCACCCTGGGCGTTCGAGTATTTCGGTTAATTCGGTTCGGGTAGTTCGGTTTATGGGTAATTCGGGTACTTAAAATTCGGAACCAAAACTTTTTCTGCCAAAAAAGTACCCGAACCCAAATTACCCAAAATTTTGGTTCGGGTAATTCGGGTACCCAAAAAACCCGAAATATTCGGAGAACACATCAACTTTTGGTATGAATAATTTTGGTAGTATGGGTATTTCAGGTAGCATGGGTATTTTAGTTAGTATGGGTAACATGACAGTGTAATAATAGCATGAATAATTTGGGTAGTATGAATAATTCAGGTAGTATGGGTATTTCAGGTTTTCTAGACTGAAACCCGAACCCTAACCCAAAAACCGAATAGCCAAGAAATGAGAACCGAACCCAAACCCGATACCCGAAATACCCGACAATTCGGGTAATTCGGTTCGGTTCGGGTTCGGGTAACGGGTTAGGGTACCCAAATGCCCAGGGTGACCTCTTATAACAGGTACTACCTCTCGGAGAGGTACTGCCGCTTATAAGAGGTACTACCGCGAAATTCGTGACGAGTCTAGAAGAGAAAATAAGAGCGGAAGTAGTTGGCCGCTAGTACCGCTTATAAGCGCTACTTCCGCTTATAAGAGGTACTACCACTCGGGGAGCATTACTACCGCTTAGAGCTAGAAAAAACCGCCCAAGCAAAACAGAAAGATGCTCGAATACTAAAACAGCTATAACTAATGCATACAGATTCCGAATTGAGCAAACTCAAACTTGTTGGATAAAGGACGACAAGAGCTATCCAACAATGGCTGGTTAAATGAATAACAAGCAATGGAAAATAAATGCCAACGGGATAAGGAAGATGACCTTCCCAAACATGATCCGGCAAAATTTCCAACACCGAAAACACAAAGATGATGCATACGAAATCCGTTTTCGATGAGCTTGAGATTATCACGAAGATGACCATAAGCTCTAAAACTCACTAAGAGAAAAAAGCCAAACAAGAACCAAGAAAGATGATGATGTCAAGAATGCAATGGTTTGAGCTCTCAACGAACGACATGATCAAGCTACTCACTCAAGAACCACCCCCCCTTGATAGTATGGCTATCGATCCTATAACCCGGTCTCCCAACTACCACCATGAGACCGGTAAAATAGAAAAACTTATCAAGGTCAAACCTTTGCCTTGCGCATAGTCCACTTGAGCTAGATTATGATGATATTGTCCCCCTCAAGATGGACCACCTTTCTTGATTGCGTCGAATCGATGAAGACTAGTAGCTTGATCCCCATACTCCACTATGGGTAAGCCACTCTTCAGCACATCTTCACATGTCCATTATCACCATAATGGACAGCAAGCTTCAAGCATGTGATCTCTTCGTGATGCTACACTTGAACTTGCACACCGCAACCTTGATGACGATCACCACTCAATGTCATCCTCCATGGGTTGTATGGGATCTTCCTCTTGATGCAAGCCCATACAAAAATACCTAATCCCACAAAGAACACTCACAAAGATCATGGGTTACTACACAAAGCGTAATGGACAATACTTACCGTACCATGAGATCACTTGATCCCACTTGGTACATCTTCCACGCTTTGTGCGTTGATCAACTTGAATCTCTCTTTGCCTTAGTCTTGATCATGTATCTCATCTTCTCTCTTCATAAAGGTGATGTCTTGAAGATAAACATGAATGTTCACACAATCTTCTTCTTCAAGACATGCTTGCAATAAGCTCAACTCTCACATGACCAATCTTTGGATAAACCCTTGAATACCACCTTGGTCATCACATAAACTCCTTGAAACCAAAAAATGGACTTCATGAAATGCCTATGGACAAATCCTTCGAAAATAACTCAAGGCAACTATTAGTCCATAGGGATTGTCCTCAATTACCAAAACCACACGTGGAGAAATATGCTCTAACAATCTCCCCCGTTTTGGTAATGGATGACAATCACTTTGAAGAAAGATTATATAAGAAATTAATCACAACCATGCAAAGCAACAACCAATAATGCATGAGCATGCTTAGGAACAAAACCAAAGAATGAGGAAAGAACTCTCTAAAATTCTCCACTAAACTCTCTAAACTTCTCCCCCATTGGCATCGATTGCCAAAATGGACGGAAAGCTTAGAGAGCCAATATAGTAGGTGTTCCTCCAAAAGTGTGTACTTCTAAAAATATGAGTGCAATGAAATACACAAATCCAATGATAATTGAGGATCCAAAGATTGCAAAAAGGATTGTATGGCACAAAGACCTACCAAGGAGTGAAGCAAGCAATCAAAAGATGCCAATTGAAACAATCAAACAAATGATCATACGAGCCACATGAATAAAAGATATTATGATTTGGGCGAATGAGTGTTTTTAAAGAAACTAGAGAAGCTCCCCATGATTTGTGAACTGTATATAATATTTGTATATGAATACCAAGTGCACAAAATAGTATCGCCGCTCCCCCAAAATCAATAAAAACACATGACACGTGCAAGTGAGCATAGATAGGAAATAATGCATAGCACTTGCAACAAACATATGGTTGAGGAACATGAAAGAGCCAACTTAAGAATAGGCTCAACCAAAATGATGTGGGTGAGTCAATGGCAAAGCACTTGATAAGACTGATATAAGGATGAGCATTAAGCATCAACATAGTCTTGATGAAATGAAACACGAAGTGCAAGACATCCTTCCCACACACACACGACTAGCAAGTGGGTTCACAAGCTCACTAAAAAGCAAATTATAACAAAGCTTGTGACAACCCATGGTGAATATAGAAAATGATAGCCTTGTCAAGAGGAGGGATACCAATCAAAATGGCAAAAGCCTCGTCAAGACAAGTATGAGGAAAACAAACTTCACCAAGAAAGAGTGCATCATGAAAGAAATATATAAGATCCGCACTCAAGGCAAATGCTTTCACGAAGCCACCAAGTAACTAATAACATGATAATGAAAAGGTGGACGCAAAAGAAAGAGGATATCAACTAGAGATGTAATTTCTCTCAAGTGTATAAGATTCTAGGTAGATAAGAATCATGATGATATATGTCCACAAAAAACGATGTACACACAAAATAGTTACAAAAAGCAAGAACAAGATATCCAAACGGAAGTCATAAATATACCAATAAGATCTTTGCTTGAAAGCATATCACAATGCCTAATATTATCTTATTGTACATAGATGAACTCCAAACACACGAACATCAAAGACATCACAACTAGCAACAAGAGATCATTGTTGGGATGCTTTGAGAAACGAAACAAGTACCACAAGAATGAATCAAGAAATTCATGCCATAATGCTACCTACACAAGGTTGAATGTAAGGAATATATGCATGAAGTAGATACTTGTTTCCGAGATAGCATTGGAATGATGTAGTAGATAATGGTTCATCGATCATCCTAGCTTGGATCCAATAATCACATGGTGTCAACACCTTCCTTGTAAGTGAACCAAGCATCCATTGTATCTCCAATTGTTCCTAGAGCAACAACATAAACAAAATGGTACCCAAACTCATTGGGACCAAAGAGTTGGATAACCAACAATACATAGGACAAACTCAATAGCAATATGTGCACATAGATATGAAATTGAATTTCATGCATACTTTAGCCAATATGTGACATGGTGGAGTTTCCCCTATATATTGGGTCAAAGAAAGAAAGCATGCAAAAGGAAGAACATATAGTAAATATGCATGCTCAAGACTTTCGAGAACCACATCAACACATAGTTGATAAGCAACCAATAGAAAAGATACCAAGTTAAAATAAGATGCCAAATGAAGAAATTATCACTTGAAGGATACCAATTAAAAGATACATCAAGGAATGAGATATCCATAGAAACATGCCAATTGAAGGATATCAAAGAAAGAGATGTCAAACTCCCAAAAGAGAGCTAGGTTCCAAACAAACCAAACCCTCTATTAAAATTTAGATGGCACAAAGTACCAAAAAGGAGAGGTTTGCATTCCAACAACACGCACTTGATAAGGATCAAGGTTTTATGATAAAAGCATAAAGAGAGTGTTCTAAAGAGAATAGGATAGCTCCCCCAAGAATTATGCATTATATAGAATTTGCATTTGAATTCAAAAACGCACAAGATGGGATCACCACTTTTCCTATATCTATAGAACCACTAGACATGTTTACAAAGACCCACAGGAGGCAAGGAAGACAACGGGAGTGAACCAAGATAATTAACCACAATATCCAATGTAAAGATGATGTGCAATTTCTACCACATACAAGAATACCAATTGTCAAAAGACAAGAAGTATTTGGAAATAATTCCCATTGGTAGGTTGCGTAGATATCCAATATAATCTTCACACGAATAAGAAATAAGCAAATTGGAACTTGTAGAGCTAACCGGCCACCTAGGAACAAGATAATCTACAATATTAAATCTAAGTGGCAATACCTCAAATGTACACATTTTTAGGCTTGTAATATACACAGAGCATATTACTCCCCCATAATGTGATAATCCAAACTTCGTAACAAGAGGCAAATAAAACGAACAAGAGATCATTAATGGATAATTTAGAATTTGAATTTCTCATGAGTAAGACATACCACATAGAAACTAGATTATCTTGTAATATCAAGACTAGGTGGTATTCCTCATGTACACACATTTGTAGGATCATGAAGTGCACAAAGCACACCACTCCCCCAAAATGGGATAATCCATTAATTTCTCAAAAGAGCCAACTAAGATACAACTAATATGTAAAAAGGCTCAACACAAGACTCACATGTACATGATGTGCAAACCAACATGCACATACTTGATTACTCAAGATAAGCAAATCGGAAGCACAACATATACAAACACATGCAATGTACAAAACAAAAACATGCAAAGGGGCAAGTAACTTTCAAAGTAAGCAATTTAAGTACAAGTTACTGCAAGGAGGAACATTTGATATAAGATAGGCACATGATAATCCAAATAACTTGACTTGATAAAATATAATTGATGAAGACCCCTTAATTCTTCATGAGGTAGTCAATTCTCCAAAGTACTACATTAACACCTATTGTTCAAGTTTGAGCTTGTTGGTCCCCAACCAAGTTGGGTCCTAAGAGGTTAGTCACAATAGGCTTGGCTGCCGAAATGGTCATTTTCCCGACACCACTTTGAGTACCAACACATTTGGCAAACACATTGCCAACCTTATCCTTCCGAAGAGAATAGATATCATCAATGATAATTGGATTGGATAAGTTACAATTCATGCTTGAAAAGCAAGGTGACCATTCTCACGACATAAGTAGCAACATCTACTCTTTACTTTCTTCTCAACTGATTTCTCAACTTGAGGAGCATTGACTTGAGTCTTCTTGGGAAGTGGCCTTTCTCAAACTTGTGGTTGAGCATGAGATTGAACTTGTGGCCTCTTCCCTTGTTGCTTGTCCTAATGGCCTTCTTCTTCAATGGACAAGATCTAACATGATGCCCTTCAATTTTGCACTTGAAGCAAACAATCTTGGCTGAATTCTTGACTTGTTATTGGCCCTTCTTCTTGTTCATCTTGGACTAATTATTCTTATTGGAGTTGAATCCAAGTCCACCTTTGTCATCGGGTTTTTTTTTCCACACAAAATATTGTCTAGTGTGGACTTTTCCAAGTCTTTCTTCAAAGAAGTGACTTGGGCCTTGAGCTCTTTGATTTCCTCTACATGGTTAGTATCAACACATGTATTAGAGGAAGTATATGCTTAATCATTAGAGCAACAAGGCAAGGAAAGTAATTCATCACAAGATGTACCTATGTTATGAGTGTATGGATTACACGGACTAGCACATGGCAATGTAGCATTTTGACTAGAAGTAGTGCTAACATCCACATGAGGCTCACTTGATGTTACCTTGGTAGTAATAGCCTCATGAGCTAGCTTTAGCACATTATGGGATACGAGTAGATCACCATGAGAGCTAGAGAGATTTTCATGACTTTCTTCCAACCCCCCATAATTGCTAGATAGCAACTCAAGTTGAGCCCATAGCTCAACATTCTCCTTTAATATGGATGCTTCACAAGAAATAGAGTTAGTATCAAAAGGATAATCATTAACAATAAGAGGAGAAGGCAACTTGGCAAGCTCTTTTAAATATGAAGCTTCAAGTTGTGCATGAGATTCGGTGAGTTCGATGAGCGAACTCTTAGTGACCCCTGAGCCATTTTCGAGGTGCTCAAAGTCCTCAAGGAGTTTAGCATGTGCAACTTCAAGCTTATCATTTTGGGTTTTAAAATCATTAGCCACCTCAAGAGCTCTATCATGAGATTCCTTCACTCTAGATAATTCGAGAGCAAAAGTCTTCTCAAGAGATTCCTTAGTGTTTTGTTCTTCCTCAAGAGCTTGAGAAAGATCCGCTATCTCATTAGCGTACTCACGCTCATGACCTTCCATTTTCTCAATGGTGACCTCATGCTCCTCGAGATGAGCTTCCAACTCCTCAATGTATTCTTGCCCTCAATAGCAATAGACATGATTTCCATGAACTTGGAACGAGCAATTTTATTCTTATGAAGAGCTTTAAAAATCATTTCACCCTTAATTTTTAAGTAAGCAATATTATCATCCTCTTCATCAATAAGCTCATCCTCATTATTATCAACATCATCATCATGAGAAATATTGGGGTTCAAAGTAGGAGATACCTTTGAAGCCTAAGCCATAAGACAAAAGTGAGAAACAATAGATGATGATGTAGGATCCTTTGAAGCACCATTCAAGGCCACATCTTGTTCCTTGGAGTGTTGGGTTTCCTCTACATTGTTAGCACAACAACTCGAGGAAATCGATGCATTTTTATCATGACAACAAGACATAGCAAGCATATCATCATGAGATTTAGTCAAGCAATTGCTACATGATATGCAAGGACTATCAACACAAGCATGTGAAACATCTAGAGTGCTTTAAGTGTTAAAGTCCAAAGATGAAGCATTGCAATAAGATAGTGATGAAGGATCATCAACAATAAGCCCACTATCATCATTACAATGATCAACACTATTCACCTTATCATTACCTTGTGGCAATCCACATGTAGGTGAAGTAAAGAAGTTGAGAAGAAAACATGACCGGAGGTGGAGGGAGAACAATCATCCCTACTAATCTTGGACACACCATATTTATCTTGAAGCTTTGTCCACAACACATGAGCATCCCGGAACGGCATGAGTTGAAATATAACTACATTGCTCAAAGCATCGAAAAGCACATTAGAAGTTTGAGCATTGAGATAAGAGTTTTTCTCATCCTCTAAAGATAGGTTTTGAGAATACTTTGGAGGAGAAAAACCCATATCTACAATTCGCTCTAAATTTGGGTCCATGACCCTAAAGAGATTAAGCATGCGAATTACCCAAATATCAAAATTTGTGCAATCGAAATTAAGAGTGTCAGAGAATCCTAATCCCCTAGTCGACATCCTTACTCTCTAGGCGGTAAAGCCTAATAAGGAGAGACCTAGCTCTGATACTAATTGAAAGGATGTGGATGTCGCCTATAGGGGGGCGAATAGGTGCTTTAAAATAATTACGGTTTAGACTTGAACAAATGAGGAATAAAACTAGTGTTTAATTTGTCAAGCACAAAACCTAAAACAACTAGGCTCACCTATGTGCACTAACAACTTGTGCTAAGCAAGATGAAAAACTAAGTGATAGAAAGATATATAACAAGAAACAATATGGATATCACAAAGTAAAGTGCATAAGTAAAGGGATCGGGTAAGAGATAACCAAGGCACGCGGAGACGACGATGTATCCCGAAGTTCACACCCTTGCGGATGCTAATCTCCGTTTCGAGCGGTGTGGAGGAACAATGCTCCTCAAGAAGCCACTAGGGCCACCGTAATCTACTCACGTCCTCACACAATGCAAGATGTCGTGATCCCACTAAGGGACCCTTGAGGGCGGTCACCGAACCCGTACAAATGGCAACCCTTGGGGGTGGTCATCGAAACCGTACACTTTGGCAACCCTTGGGGGCAGTCATCGGAACCCGTACAAATTGCTCAGGGCGATCTCCACAACCTAATTGGAGACCCCGATGCTTGCCCAGAGCTTTACACCACAATGATTGATCTCCAAGACACCGCCAACCGTCTAGGGCGCCAAAGCACCCAAGAGGAACAAGCTCTAGGGTGCTCAAACACCCAAGAGTAAAAAGCTTCTCAAACTTCACTTCCACGTATCACCGTGAAGAACTCAAACCTATGCACCAAATGAAATGGCAAGGGCACACGGAGTGCCCAAGTCCTTCTCTCCCAAATCCCACCACAACAACTAATGCTATGGAGGAAAATGAGAGGAAGTACAAAGAAGAGAACAGAAAGAACTCCAAGATCTAGATCCAAGGGGTTCCCCTCACTTAGAGGAGAAAGTGATTGCTGGAAATGTAGATCTAGATCTCCTCTCTCTTTTCCCTCAAGAACTAGCAAGAATCATTGGAGGGCTTGAGAGTTAGCAAGCTCGAAGAAGGTGAACAATGGGGGGGGAGAGAACACAAGCTGAAGAGATGGCGACAATTGGGGAAGAAGGCCCCCTTAAATAGGCTCCCCAGAAACCAACCATTATGCCAACACGTCGTGCTCAAGCGGTACTACCGCTCGGGGGAGCGGTACTACCGCTTAGCACGGTCAAAATAGCCCAACAAGACAAAAAAAGTTCTGCAGAGAGGTACTACCGCTTAGAGAGGTAGTACCTCTTATAACACGTACTACCGCTCGGAGAGGTACTACCGCTCTCTACTACCGTGAAATCTGTGACGAGTTGTAGAAGCGAAAATAAGAGAGGAAGTAGCTGGCCGCTAGTATCGCTTATAAGAGGTACTACCGATTATAAGAGGTACTACCACTCGGGGAGAAGTACTACCGCTTAGATCTGAAAAAACCGCCCAAGAAAAATAGAAGGATGCTCCAATACTAAAACAGCTATAACTACTGCATACGAACTCCGAATTGAGCAAACTCAAGCTTGTTGGATAGAGGACGACAAGAGCTATCAAACAGCGGATGGTTAAATGAAGAACAAGCAATGGAAAATGCCATGATTTTGCCATAGCAGATGTCCTAGTGTGAGGACTTAGACGTGAGGCCATCGCAACTAGGTGATTAGCTTGTCGGGGTTGATCGGAATCGAGAAGCACAAGTTTACCCAGGTTCGGCCCCTCCGATGGAGGTAAAAGCCTACGTTCTGCTTTGTGTGTATTGCTGGATGATCAATTACAAGGGAGCGGATTCGCTTAACCTAGTTATTGATCGATTGTAACTTAAGTCTATTAGCCTCAGGGACTCGCCTTTATATACAGGTCGAGACCCTGGGCTTACAAGAGTCCGAGTCAGGTTGTGCCTCGTGACCGACTATTTTTCTAACTCGCCTTGCCTTCCAAGCAAGGAAACTCTCGGCGGTTGTCCACCTCCTGGGCAATGAGCCACCGTCTTCGGGTACTGGGCCGCCAACCGGCTTACTTGGTAGGCCGTCCTGCCAGTCTCGTTCCTCAGCATAGCGGCCCACTTGGTATGTTACCTTATAAGCCACCATCATGATGACCCGGCCCAATAGGGCGGGTTATATCGTGGGGTTATATCCCCAACATTAGGCCCCAGATTGATTTGAATATATTCATGTCAATCTCCACCACTTAACTTGGCGGTTTATCTTCTTGATTATATCTTCATCTTCTCCGGGTCATGAAATGCCGGCTTAGGATGCTTCCCAGACTTGTAATTTTTCTTGTCCTTCAGTTGATGACATCACTCGCCGGAAATCCAGGAAATTAACGATGACATCACAACGGATCTTTGCATTTATCTGTTTAGCCCAAAAATCGAGGCGCCACTTAACCCGAGAATCGAGGCATCTCTGGCTCCGAAAACTTACTGTGCCTCCTCATTTCTCGTGCTTGCCTTTATCCCCTTGCCTTATAAATACCCGTGGGGGGTCGTCAGATTTAATTTTTACCTGCCCCGTCGCTTCTTCTTCCTCAAGCCCGATCCCTTGCTCCGCCACCGCCGCCGTTCGTTCATCACTGGTCGTCCCTCTACTAGGACCGATGCATCATTCCAGCTCCGCCAGGACCCGACGAGACATCTCCGCCGCCTTCCGCAACCGTCAGGTAGGCCATTCCTGTTCTCCTAGATCTGTTTGAGCTCCTTGTAGTTCGTCGGAGTTTTCAAGTGTTTGTAGTCCTCCATTACCACCGCTAGTTCAAACCAAGTTTTAATGAACCTCCCCATAGAAATGAGGCGGCATGAGTAATAACACCATTTTTTTATAGTGTACTTAAATCCCCTTTAGAAATCTGCAAGTAAGGTCACTGCTGCTTCGATGCTTCATCATCTAGGTTTAGCAGTTATTCCATTTTTGCACCATTTGTAGATCCATAAGTGTAGCTATTTTGGTAGAAACATGTTTGTTCCACACTTAGCAAAAAACCAGAAATCTCTACTTATCATAAGATGCCTTTATACTCGCCGGCTTATTTTTGTGTTTGTAACCCGCCATATTGAGATACTGCTCCATTTAGCCGCCGATATAACATGAGGCGACTCACCTGTTGTAAATATTTAAGCCGTCTTATCCTCAGTCATATACATTTTAGCAGTTCCTTTACTTTTAAGCAGGCGGTTCAGCATGTCAAAATCCACCACCTGCAACTGGGTGCCTTCCCAAGTTTCTGAGTTGATACTCAAGGATTATGAAGAGCAAGGCTTTCTGTCGCCTAAGCAGTCAATTGGCTGGCGGGTTGCCCTTGGAGATGATATTCCGAAACCCGACGAAGGGTAAGTAGTAGTGTTCCTAGACCACCTTCTTCGGGGCTTTTCTCCCCCTGGGTCAAAATTCTTTCGTGATGTTCTTTCGATAAGTAAGAGTGTCGAACCCAACGAGGAGTAGAAGGAAATGATAAGCGGTTTTCAGCAAGGTATTCTCTGCAAGTACTGTAAGTAATGATAGTAGATAGTTTTGTAGCAAGTTAAATCATAACAAGTGACAAGTAACAATAGTAGCAAAGGTGCAAGAAGGTAGCCCAATCCTTTTTGTAGAAAAGGACATGCCTGAAGGTACTCTTATATTAAGCAAGCGCTCCCGAGGACACATGGGAATTATGTCTAGTCATTTTCATCATGTTGGGTTGATTCACGTTCGCTACTTTGATAATTTGATATGTGGGTGGACCGGTGCTAAGGTGTTGTTCTTACTTGAACTAACAACCTACTTATGATTACCCCCTCTCGCAAGCATCCGCAACTACGAAAGAAGAATTAAGATAAATCTAACCATAGCATGAAACATGTGGATCCAAATCAGCCCCTTATGAAGCAACGCATAAATTGAGGTTTAAGCTTCTGTCACTCTAGAAACCCATCATCTGCTTGTTACTCCACAATGACTTCCCTTAGGCCCATAGCATGGTGAAGTGTCGTGTAGTCAACATTCACATGACACCACTAAGAGAAGTAACAACATACACATCATCAAAATATCGAACGAATACCAACTTCACATGATAACTTATAGCCAGACTTCTCTGATGTCCTCAGGAACAATAGTAACTACTCACACCTAATCAACATGTTCAAGATCAGAGGTGCAATAATAATAATTAAGGTTCTGAAGATAATATCTTCCACCAAGTAATCCAACAAGCATCAACTACGAGATGTAATCAACACAACTAGTAACCCACAGGTACCAATATGAGGTTTTGGGACAAAGATTGAATACAAGAGACGAACTAGGGTTGGAGATGAGATGGTGTTGGTGAAGATGTTGATGAAGATTGGTCCTCCCACGAAGGAGGAAGCGTTGGTGATGACGATGGCTTCGATCTCCCCCTCCCGGGGAGGGATTTCCCTGGCAAAATCTGACTGTCGGAGTGCAAATGGGCCTCTGCCCAGGTTTCCGCCTCAAGACGGCGGCGCTTCGTCCCGAAAGGTTGCTTATGATTTTTTCTAGGGTAAAACACACCATATAGGAGAAGATGGGCCTCGGGAGGCCAGTCAGGGCCCCACAAGCTATCAGGGCGCGGCCTGGGGGGCACCCTGTTGGCTTGTGCCTGGCTGGTGGCCCCCTCTGGTATATTTTCGGTCCATAAATTCACATATATTCAATAAAAATTCCTCGTGAAGTTTCAGGTCATTTGGAGTCTGGTGATTTTTCTGTCTTTTTCTCGTTTTTTTGGTCCATAATTCCAGTTTCCCGATAATTCCCTCTTTGTGATGTACCTTGCATATTCAGAGAGAAAGGGCATAAGAATTGTATGGTAATAGGGAATAACGGGCAAGAATAACGTAAATATGAATAGGAAATCATGATGCAAAATGGACGTATAAGTCGCCAACGCACTACTGCAGGATGATGCTAACGCGACACTACAATAAGAGACCCTTTGACGAAACTGTGTGCGATACATGGACTGCAAACGGTATAGTTCAGGCTCCGTCGCCAATGACATGAACTGTGTGCGATGGAGGATCCATCAAATACGATTCAGAAAATATATGTGTGTGCAATCTACGGCAGACAGCTGACTTTTAAGAACTGTTTGTGATGAGGCGAAATGGCAAAAATGGTTAATCAAACATAGATGTGTCTGATGTACGGCATACAGGTACCTCAGATGAACTGTTTGCGACGATACGGAAGAACACAAACGGTTCGGCGTAACAAGGTGTGTGTGATAGGCTGCAAACAGTACGATAATCAGAACTGTGTGCTATAATTCTGGACGACACATATGATTTGTTGTTCTGAATTGTGTGCTCGATAGGGCACACAATTCAAGACACCAAATGTGTGCGATATTGTGAATGATCACTGATGAATTTGTATTCTGAACCATTTGCGATGAGATCGAGAGGGTAGACAGAGTTAAGGAATAAATATGAGCAAACGACAACAGATTTAAGCAGTACAATCTGTTTTACTTCTTCTTCTTAGATGGCCCCGCGCCATTGTATTGACGTGGACGCTTCTTGCCGCTGACCGTTGGATTTTCATCGCCATCGTCGTTGATGTCCTCGTCGTCGTCCTCCTTGTTCGACCATTCCTCCTCCTCCTCATCGTCATCGTCTTCTTCGTCCTTCGACAGCTCCTCGTCGTCCTCCTCCTTGTCTGACCATTCCTCCTCCTCCTCATCGTTGTTGTCTTCTTCGTCCTTCGGCGGCTCCTCGTCCGTCTGGTCGTCGTCCGATGACTCCGGCGGCGGCGCCCCTTCCATGAGCCGGATAAAATGGAGGTCAGGGCTTGATGCCGGACTCATGGAAGACGAGCGCGATGATTGTGTGGTTGACCCTAGACTGGCGGAATTGTCGTCCTCGCTGTCGCTCGACATTTCTGTGCTACATAATTAAACAACCAGCGAGAAAGCGAGATTGCAGAGTGTGTGGAAGTGTAGAGTGGCGAGCCGGGACAATGAAGATGGTGGCAACTGAAGCGTGGTGTGAAGACAAGAGGAATGGCAATTGAAGCGGGGGTTTGACGGATTATATTAGCGCCTTGGTAGGCGGTTAGAATTCCTATATAATCAACCGCAATTGTGTGCACCCGGCCTGTCGCTCTAAATTCCCGCTATTCTGCAGTTCTCAATATGCCAAATGTTTCACATGTGTACATTTTAGGAGTTCACATGGTTCGCTAGATGCTTTGTTTAACTACCCACACGCTTATATGAAACACAACGGGTGTGAAATTGTAAGCATTTAACATAGGACAGTTGGTAAGCAATATATATAGATGAGCTCTGCTTATTGATGTAGCTATTAATAATCAAACGAAACCCCGAATGATCATTGCAAACAGCGCATAGAAGATGGCTAATGCGGCAACTACAACTACACAAGCTAGTTCCTTCTTGTCTCTTGCTTTCATCTGTTGCTTGTGATTGATTCTTTCTTGCTTTATCGTGGTGATTGTACACTCCAGATTAGTCAGTTTCTTCTTCAGCTTTACGTTATCTTCTGCAAGCTTGGTGATAACACTCCGAGCCCTATCATGCCATTCATCATCCAACCAGTTAACAAAGGCACAAGCCTCATATCCCTGCGAATCTTAAATAATCAGGATCAGCGGGGGCATTAACCGAACTTAAGGGAAGAACTTATCACTAACCTCTAAGGTGCAACCGAGAAACCGTGTGCCAATGTCGAATCCCTCAGTGCATACACGTCGAGCGAGAGTGTGTCCGTGCACACAACTCAGCTTTTGGTACTTCTCGGTGGCGCAAAACTCAGAATCGAACTCATGTTGCGGGAGTCTGCTGGAGTCATACTCTGGATCCGACATTTGATCGCTTTCCTGTGTGTGTGGTGGGGTGGGGGTCCAATTCAGGACGGATTGAGTGAGCTGCTTGCTTTGGACATGCTAAAAAGATGAGGAAAGATTGGGACCTGACAAGACGATTCGGACTCGTAGTACACCGGCCTCGTGGTGACCTTAGGCAAGTGCACGGCGGTGACAGCCGTTGTGGTGGCGCCGGCAATGGCGCTGCCAAGAGCGACTGTACGAACCGGTGTAGCCACACTGAAACCATCAGCACCACTCATCCGCATTCCCCCAATGTCAGCGCCACGCTAGGGAATTTGGGCGCTAGGGATTTGGAAGCTATTTAGGGATTTGGGGAAGACGGGGAAACTATGGGGATCTGATGATAACAGTCAGGGAAGTATTTATCGCATTCTGTTGTATACGGCACACGGTTTTCCAAACCAAATCGTGTGAGATGGTGCGTGATACACGGTTTCCGTAACATGACCGTTTGTGATGTGCTTACCGGTACATATGGGTGCGGTAAACAGCCGCTCTCCGGAAACCCCCAAAAAACCGTTATGCTGATAGAGATGTCGGCGGCGACCGAGGCAGCGACTGCCGAATAGGTCAATCCCCAGTCGGTCGGCGGTGTCGGTGTTATAGGAAGTCCATCCTCAGTCGGTCGGCGGTGGGGGCATGATAGGAGGTCAATCCTCGGTTGGCGGCGGGAGATATAGGAGGAGCTCAATCCTCGTGGTCGGCACCGGCGTGACTGGAGCACGTCCCTCGCGGTCGTAGGCAGGATAGTGGAGCCTGGACTTCAGGCAGGTGCCCCGCTAAGCTCTGCTACTCGACCGAGATGTTTCGCTGTGCCGCTGCTAATCAATTAAGGTATTCTTTTCCTTGAGTGGCCTTATTAAGGTATTAAATTCATATAAGGGCACTACTACCGATGATGCGTATAAATTGACTGGTTGATTAATGTCATTGCACGGTTGGATAACATTATGCAGCGCCCTTCATAAATTTTGAAAATAAAATATTTTGATTTATTCACCCATATCTTTGTCCATCCATTAAGGATGGAACATGTGCAGATGGAACGATCTGAATGGATGAGGGATCGGACAACCTCAAGGTTTTAGCTGAACGGACAAAGAAGACAATTGGCGAAGAAGATTACGTCCTCTGTCCATGCAAGGATTGTACCAATACGGTGTCAATTCCAATTGATTTGGTCGAGTTACACTTATACAAGAGGGGATTCATGGGTGGATACACAATATGGACTAAACACGGTGAAGAGCCGGTTATGGATGAAGGTAATAACGTGCATGTCGGTGAGGTGCCAAACCCCGATCAGAGTCGCATGGGTGTTGAATTTAACCTCGGGGCTGAGACGTCAAGCTACAAACAAAAGACTGGCATGCCAAAAAAACCAAAGAAAAACCAAGAGTGTGAAGTAGACATCACCGACCTTGATGATATGCCAGATTTTGCTGCTCTGATTGTAGATTTCCAGGGCTCAGATAAAGAAATGGTCGGGTACAAGGAGCTGCCAAGCATTAATGCGGCCTCCAAGAAAGATTTGTATCCAGGTTGCAAAAAGAAATATTCCAAGTTGAGTGTCACACTAACGCTTCTCGGATTTAAAGCAGAAAGCGGTCTATCAAATAAGGCCTTCACACAGTTGTTGACTCTTTTCAAAGACATTCTTCCAGAAGATAATGTGCTCCCCAAAAGCACGAACGAAGCGAAGAAAGTTGTTTGTCCATTGGAACTTGAAGTCTAGAAGATACACGCTTGTGTGAATGACTGTATGTTGTACTGCGGTGACTACAAAGATTTGCGTTCATGTCGCATATGCAAGCACGCACGATACAAGCGCAGGAGAGCAAAGGACAAGTATAAAATGGATGAAGAGATAGAGACAGGGATCCCATTCAAGGTTGTTTGGTACTTGCCTATAATTCCAAGGTTGAAGCGTTTGTTTGCAAACCCTAGAGAGGTTGCGGTGGCATCATGATGAGCGAACTGCGGATAAATATATGAGGCACCCGAAAGATGGGGCTCAGTGGGAACAAATCGCGGACACGTTTAAAGATTTTGCAAAGGATCCTAGAAATATATGGCTAGGGGAGTCTACTGATGGATTTAATCCATTTGGCGATATGAACACCAAACACAGCACTTGGCCGGTGCTTCTGTGCATATATAACCTTCCTCCTTGGTTGTGTATGAAGAAAAAATACATCATGATGTCGATGATTATCCAAGGCCCGAAGCAACCTGGAAATGATATCGACATTTACTTTCAGTTACTGGTAGAAGAACTGTAGACATTGTGGTTGCCTGGTGTGAACTGTTATGATGCCTACGCAAAGGAGTTTTTCTGGCTACATGCGCTGCTGCTGCACACCATTCAAGATATGCCGACATTAGGCAACATTTCGGGGCAGAAAACAAGGGGACCAGTAGGATGTGTCACATGCATGGATAGGACAGCAAGTAGATTTCTTTCCAACTCGCGCAAAACCGTGTATTTGCGTCATCGAAGGTTCTTAAGGAAAAGTCACCCTTACCGAAAAATGACAGCTGAATTTGATGGTACGATAGAGAAAGGAACGGGCCCAAGACCCTATGATGGGAAAGTAGTCCACAACATGGTTAATAAAATTGAAGTTGTGCTTGGCAAGGGATCCGGTTAGACGTCAAATATATCACCCAAGGACCAAGTATTTAAGAAGAAATCTGTGCTTTGGGAATTACCTTACTAGGAGTTCCTAAGTGTACGTCACTGCATTGATGTCATGCACGTAGAGAAGAATGTATGGGAAAGCATCCTTGGTACTCTGCTCAAGATTAAAGGCAAAAGAAAGGATGATGACGGTGCATGACTCGATATGCTCGGTGATCAATCACAATGCATGAATGAAGCAAAAGATGATGACAAATTGCTCCAGCAACACCAGAGTTACAATTTCACTGCAGCAGAAGCAAAACAGTTCTTCCAATTTTTGTTGTCAATTAAGACACCCTCTTCCTACTCTGCAAACATCAGAAGTCTCATGGATCAAAGCTTGGCTAGAAAGAAGTTGTCTCACATGAAGTCACATGATTGCCACGTAATGTTGACATGAATCCTCCCGGTGGCCATAAGGAATATGATGGACATAGACATAAGAAACACATTGATTGATCTCTGTGATTTTTTCAACAAAATATGGCAGAAGGTGCTAGATGTTGAAGAGCTGGATAATATGCAAGCTGATATTGCAAGGATATTGTCAAACTTAGAGATGTTCTTCCCACCGTCATTCTTTGATGTCATGGTCCATCTCACCGTGTACCTTGTGGACGAGATAAAGTATTGTGGTCTTGTGTTTCTTCGCAACATGTATCCCTTCGAGCGGTACATGGGAATATTGAAGCGCTATTGTCAGAACCGATGTCATCCAGAGGCAAGCATCCTACAAGGTTATACCGCGGAGGAGGTGGTTGAGTTTTGCACCGAATACATGAAACTTAGACCTATAGGTGTGCCCCTCTCTCGCCACGAGGGAAGGATGGCTGGTAAGCCGGTCCTTGCTAGCTCACAGTTTTGTGCACCTAGAGATATGGCCGATCAATCCCATTTGACGGTACTGCTTAATAGCCCGATACTCGACGCTTATGCTGCAGAACACATGGAGGAGATACGACGAAGTAACTTACCCAATGTGCTGTCACCAGCTGCCGAGACAAATGCACACAATAAGGATTATGTAAGATGGCTGAAGGATCGTTTGGCAAGCAGATCCGATCAAGACCTTGCAACGTGGTTGGCACAAAGGCCATCAACGACGATTATGAAGTACCAAGCGTACGGCATAAATGGCAACACGTTCTACATTGAGGAACATGATGCTAAGACCTCGTATCAGAACAACTCTGTTCGAATAGAATGCCTAACTATAGAGGGGGATGATAAATAGGTGTACTATGGAACCATTGAAGAGATTTGGGAGCTTAATTATATGCCAATGAGGGTGGCATTATTCAAGTGTAGATGGGTCCCTCTTAGTAGCGTAAAGGTTGATGCTTACAGCAGGAAGACATATGTTGACCGCAGAGTTATGGCATATCACAAGGACCAATTTATTCTTGCCAGCGATGCTACGTAGATTTTCTTTGTGCCAGACCTCTTGCATACGCACTACCATGTAGTAATGTATGGGAAAAGGAGGGTACTAGGCGTCGAGAATGTTGGTGATGAGGAGGAGTACAATCAATATGATGAGTTGCCACCTAAGGGGCCACGCAACATAAAAGAGGAGAAGCATAAAATCATCAGAAATCCTAAGTTCATTAGGGGTCAACCTAATGATCGTGATCACCCCATGTACATGGGAATTGATTCAAAAAACTAATCATTATGTCTACTGTACTGAATCGTGAGCGATGTGTACTGAGTTCGTTCTGTTAGAAATTTTCCCATGTACTGTATTGTGAGGTATCTAGATTAATATGTTGTCAACCATAGCAATGCATTTGAAATATTTATGATAATTTACCCTATAGCTAGAACGCTCAGTTGATCTCACTCCGGTATGTATGAATTGAACATGTGCAGTTTGGTTTACAATTGCACAGGGTTATTTCACTAAAACCGTGTGCTTTCTAAACCGTGGACGATGACACCTAATGCGCGCAAAGTGAGTGGTGCGTTCTGATTGGCCAAAACCCAAACCACACGGATCGTACGTCTGCACTGTAGGATTCACCTGGAACGAAAGGCTGTCCTTATACCTCTCGTCAACTGATACGTCTCCAACGTATCTATAATTTTTGCTTGTTCCATGCTGTTATATTATCATTCTTGGATGTTTTACAATCACTTTATAGCAATTTTATATCATTTTTGGGACTAACCTATTGACACAGTGCCAAAGTGCCAGTTGTTGTTTTTTGCTTGTTTTTTACTTCGCAGAATATCAGTACCAAATGGAGTCCAATCGCGACGAAACTTTTTGGAGATTTTTTTGACCAGAATACACCCAGTGGGCCAAAGAAGCACCAGAGAGGTGGGCTGTGGAGGCCACAACCCACCAGGGCACGCCAGGGGGCCCCTGGCGCGCCCTGATGGGTTGAGCCCTCCACGGAACCCCCATCCACCGCCTTTGATGCCTATAAATGCCCAAATATTCAGAAAACCGTAGGAGAGTCGACGAAAAACACATCCAGTCGTCGCAAGTTCCAGAGCCTCAAGATCCAATCTAACACCATCACGGAGGGGTTCATCTTCTTCATAGGTGCCTCTCCGATGATGCGTGAGTAGTCCACCATAGACCTACGGGTCCGTAGGTAGTAGCTAGATGGATTCCTCTATCTCTTTTGATTCTTTTGATTCTCAATACAATGGTCTCTTGGAGATCTATTTGATGTAAACTTTTGCGGTGTGATTGTTGGGATCCGATGAATTTTGAGTTCATGATCAATTTCTATCCATGAATATTATTTGAGTCTTCTTTGATCTCTTATATGCATGATTACTTATAGCCTCGTATTTGTTCTTCGAATCTTTGGTTTAGTTAGGCCGACTAGATCGATTTTTCTTGCCATGGGAAGAGGTGCTTTGTGATGGGTTCGATCTTGCGGTGTCCTTTCCCAGTGACAGAAGGGGCAGCAAGGCACGCATGTATCATTGCTATTAAGGATAACGAGATGGGGTCTATTCCTACATGAATAGATCTTGTCTACATCATGCCATCGTTCTTATTGCATTACCCCGTTTTTCCATGAACTTAATACACTAGATGCATGCTGGATAGAGGTCGATGTGTGGAGTAATAGAGGTAGATGCAGGCAGGAGTCGGTCTACCTATCTTGGACGTGATGCCTATATAATGACCATCGCCTTGGATATCGTCATGACTATTCGATTTTCTATCAATTGCCCAACAGTAATTTGTTCACCCACCGTGCGCTATACTCATGAGAGAAGCCACTAGTGAAACCTACGGGCCCCGGGTCTACTTTTCCAAACATATTGCTTTTCGATCTATCTTTTTGCCTTTTTGTTTTCAGATCTACTAAACCAAAAACCCAAAAATATAATGCTGCACTTTTTATTTGCCCTTTTTATTTTGTGTTCTTGAGAGATCTACCTCTCCTATCTATCATTACCTAATCTATCTTTTTACCATAGAGAGATTGACAACCTGTCTTATGTGTTGGGTTGCAAGTATTTGTTATTTGTGTGCAGGTGCTGCTTATTAGGTGGTGGTGATCCTCCTACTGGTTCGATACCTTAGTTTCATAACTGAGGGAAATACTTACCGTCGTTGTGCTGCATCATCCCTTCCTCTTTGGGGAAATACCGACGCAGTCTCAAGCCACGTCATCAACACACGTTGTTGAAGCTGGGATTTGATTTATATGCACTAAATGCCCCGTAAATGATAAAAAATGCTGAAATAATATCAACCGAGCCCATAAATGCGCCAGAAAATCAAACCTGGCGTATAATTTTGATTGAGTACCGTGGGATAAAAGTTGGAGGAGAGGCGATGAAGACACCGTCGATTGGAGTTCGATTTGCCACTTATCCCTTTGGAACTATGATCCTTCTAGTGAGATGCTATGGTTTCCAAGAAGCGATCATCGTAACTTGTGCCAATAATAACCAATTTTTTTCCACGGCGTCTCGAGATCATGCCATGATGACACACCGATTTTCATGATTTCTTGAGTCCATTTGCATTTCTTGTAATTAAATTACCGACATTTATGCATCTCCCATCATAAATGTTTGAAAATTCTTCCCATTCCCTTGCACATTGACGAAAAACACGCAAAGTGACACACAAATGATTTGTAAGAGATTCTTCGCGAGCATCCACACGTAATTCATGTTGGGATATTTTATTTATAAGAACTAATTAACATGGTAAATACAAAAGGATGACTTAGATATAACAAACGAGCCATGTAATCCACCAGAAGATCAATAATATGAGTACAATGATGTTTGCGTACCATGGGAAAAGTCGAGGCGAAAGGATGAGGTTGACATAGATTGGCGAGTCCAAAATGCCAACTCTACATTTGGAAACTATGATCCTTCATGTGAGATGCCTTGGTTTTCAAAGGGCCGTACATCACAACTTCCGCCAGATATTACCAATTTTTTTCCACGGGGTATTCACATCATGCCACGGTGACACGCTCATTTCGTGATTTTAGGAATTCATCTGCATTTCGTCCAATTCAATTACTAACAAGCCCAATGTTGGTGAAAAAATGTCTTAAAACTAGCAAACAAGTCATGAAATGCGGCCGAAAATCAATACAGGGGTTAATAGGTGATCGCCTGCCGATGATAATAATTCGAGGCGAAATGATGAAGTCACAAATTCATTTGGAATGAAAATATGATTGTTGTGCATAAACAAATAGCACACGGTTGTTTCACTAAAACCATGTGCTTTCTAAACCGTGGACGATGACACCTAATGCGCGCAAAGTGAGTGGTGCGTTCTGATAGGCCAAAACCCAAACCACACGGATCGTACGTCTGCACCGTAGGATTCACCCAGATTGAACGGCTGTCCTTATACCTCTCGTCAACACACATTGTTGAAGCCGGGATTTGACTTATATGCACTAAATGCCCCGTAAATGATAAAAAATCTTGAAAAATATCAAACGAGCCCATAAAAGCGCCAGAAAATCAAACCTGGCGTATAATGATGATTCAGTACCGTGGGATAAAAGTTGGAGGAGAGGCGATGAAGACACGTCTACATTTCAAAGTTGTGAGGTTTTCATTTCGAACAAATAAATGCTGCTTGTGCACACGGGTTACTATATGAAACCGTTTGCATAGGCCTTCCGCGGGGCGCACGGCGATCTTTTTTCACCCTTCTCACCGAAGCCGCCAACATGCCCCCTCCCAACACAAACCGGCGCCCTTCCCAGTTTCGCTCAACTGTGCGCGGATTCTGCCCAAATTCCATCAACAGCTAGCTCCCTCCCCCTCCTGGCCCCCAGATCCACACCAGAACCCTTTCCGGCGCCGTCGTGCTCAACCCGGCCGTGTACCCGCTTCCCGGCGTCAACCCTACCCTTCATTGCCGCTCCGAACACGCGGCTGCCCACTCCTCGCCGTCTTCATTTGCTCGCCAGCCGCCCTCGAGCATATCGATCCTGTACCCTCGCCTCTCCTGCCGGATTTGCACAAAAAAAATGGCCAGTTGCTGCCCTCCATCGCGGTGAGGTCTATTATCTCGCGATCCCTTTTCCTATTTCGTTCGGTTTGTCCCCAAAATGATTATAAAATAATGGAGAGCGTATTTATGTTCATCATCTACCCTTTAACATATAAGATGTATTTATTCCAATTAGTTATTGTCGAGTTACATATCATGTGCGCACGAGTCACACAAAATGAACAGATTAGCCGTACATTTCCAAATTATCACATGCCATGTTTAGACATCTTGCTGCCAAGCTGTTACATTTTATTTATGATTATCCCCCTTTTCTGAATTTTGCATGTGTCCTCTGTAGATGTCTATTAGCAGCGATGACAGTCATACTTCTGCCGAGGTATCTTCATCTGAGTCTGAAGCCAACATGTCTACAACAGATGTTCATGTATCAAGAAATGATGAACGGGATAAAGCTGCCACAATCATCCATCTGGTCAAGAGTCGGAAGAGTGCTCCAAGAAAGCCCACACACCAGCCTAAAGGTGTATACGAAGTAACTGACATCGATTTGAAGTCTTGGGGTCCAACTAAACCAGATAAAGCACGCACGAGGTTCAGGAGTGTGTGTGGATTTGTTGGCAGGGCAAGGCTAAACATTAATCTGTCGGGGTTTCGGAAGGCTGGTGCAGAAACACGGTAGAGGATAGTCCGAGAGATCATGGAGCATTTCAACGTTCCTGAGGAGTGGAGAGAGCAGGTGCAACACGCTGCACTGAAGAAGGCCATGGATGCTTGGAGAAACTGGAAGCATGTGTTGTACAAGAAGTTCTTGAGTCAAGGCAAAGACCCAATCCCCTCATACCCCCCAAATTACAAAGGAAGATTGGACAGAATTCAAAAGGGTCAGGGCCAGTGAAGAGTTTATTAAGAAGAGTGCCATGCAATCGGAACTTCAGAAGAAGAACACACACACCCACTGTATGGGTGTGGCAGGATACTACGGCATGAAACCGATATGGGAGCAGGAGGACAAAGAAGTAGTAGTTGCGGGTGGCAGCCCGACCTTTAGTGAAATTAGGGGCACTCGCGCTAGGGACTACTTGCGGGCCCGTGCAAAGAGGCATGGAGACGGTTCTTATTACTTTGAAAACTCAGCAGACCAAGAACTATATGATGTGATGGCAAAGGCTTCCAAAAACACTGGAAGGTGCTACAGGAACTCAGGGCCATGTGACATTCTGTCCGAGGCTCTGACTACCAAAGAGCCCCCTGGCCATGCAAGGGGTATTGGGGTTAATGTCCCACACAAGAGGGCTTTCTCACTAAGCAAAGAAGAGAGGCTCAACATGAAAAAAAAGCTAGGAGTGAGTGTAAACATAATGGGGATATTCCCCACGACCAAGACCAGTTAACCGCCACCGAGCGCGTTCACTACGCTCAAACATTTTCAAGGATCAGGGCTTTAATAGCCAATGGGTTAACTGGCGTTGATTTGACCCGCTGCTGGGTTTCCTGGAGAATTTTGCCGCTGAGCCGGCGCGGCGGCTTAATGTGTCAATATACTGGCAATGTGGATGATCCTCAGCGCTACAACCAAACGCCTTTGACGGACAAAGACGTCAATTTAATTGTCAAATCATTGCTTGGAGAACCTCAAGAAGTTTGCAATAAAACGAGATTGAGCCCCTTCTATGTTCTTAACCCGGCTCCCACAGTAAGACCCTTTTAAATTAATCTTTGCCTTTTCCTTTTAGATTTTGCACTTCACCTATCTTTTAATCTTTCTGCAAATGTACTTATGTATGTAGGCCGACTCTCCCTTCTAGAAGAAAAGAATAACTGCACCCTCCACTTCGAAGAAGAAAGTCAAGGCGGCTAAACCACGTGGTCGTCCAAAGAAGCAAACAGCCCAAGAACTGCTCGAACTGGATGATTCAGAGGTAGAACTTGACTCCCTTGGCCTTCTTTTCATGCAACTTATTGATGCTGATTCCTCTCAGGGTGAAGCGGAAACAAGCCAAGCCGGTGCAGCAGAGGTAACTATCATCTCCTCCGACTCAGAACCCTTGCCAAGAGAGAAAATACGGCGGGTCATCCGGAAAGTAAAGTTTTCACACCCTCTTGCTCACTTGGATCCCAACTTTCTTTGAAGAAGCAGCAACATGACTCTAGGCGTCAGGCCCAGAGCGGCGGCTCTGAGGATCTAGTAGCTGGCTTATCCAACACACCAGCTCCTCGGAAACACCACAATGAGGTATTTCATAGCTCTGTTTTTATTTCTTCTGCGCGTTAGCCTCATGCAGCAACCCGCTTATATTGTCCAACTCTGATTTTTTAGGAAACACCTCCATCCTCTGGCGACTCAACCGGCACACTGCTGCCTGCCTTCGTTGTCAACCCTGGGTAAGGATTTTTCCTTTGTTGGTATCCAAAAATTGTTTTCATATGCTCATAAACTTGCCCCCTTCTATTTTAGGGCTAAGGCAAAGAGAAGCAAGAAACAGAAGGTGGGCGACTCTTCCAAGACCTCCAAGGTCTCTGAGCCGAAGAAAGAGATTCCGAAGCCCCCTGAAGCCCCAATCCAGAGTTCCGAAGACCCTATTTCTCGTCAATACGGCCCTCCTCCGCAGGCTGAAGAAGTTTTTCCTGAGGCCATGGACACTGACGCTGACCCGGCCAACATTGGTGACCCGCCAAGTCCAATTCCTCTCCAACCAATAAAAGAAGTCCCTTCTGAGAAAGATGATGCTGACGTCGTCATCACCGGGGCGGGTTATAAAACACCAGGAGCCTCAATTGTATTGGCTAAGCATAAAGAAGAGCCGCCTTTGCTGGAGAAAGGCAAGGCCAAACTGGATCTGCCGGACTATGCAGATTTCAGTGCTAGCGAGTTGCATGCAGGCTACCTAAATCGCCTTCATACAAGTCGCGATATGGAAGTCGGCTTGGTAAATATGATGAAGCAGAAGTATGAGGTATGAAATTTAATCTCTTTCCACTTCACAGATATGTACTCATGTAGCCCCCAAGGGCCGGCTTATCCTTAAAGGATGAGCCGGGTCTTTTCATAGCGACATAGCCAAAAATCCGCATGTAGCCCCCAAGGGCCGGCTTATCCTGAAAGGATGAGCCGGGTCTTTCAATAGTTACTTAGGCAAAAATCCGCATGTAGCCCCCAAGGGTCGGCTTATCCTGAAAGGATGAGCCGGGTCTTTCAATAGTTACTTAGGCTAAAATCCGCATGTAGCCCCCAAGGGCCGGCTTATCCTGAAAAGGATGAGCCGGGTTTTTGCTATACTTTGAAATGACCTACATTAGCCCCCAAGTGCCAAGTGTATTGCTTGCAATGTGCTTGGGACTTGAATACTTGAATGATGAAAATAGAGCAAACCTGTGCATTAATGACAAACCGACTCCCAAATTTTATGTAGGAGGCATTAAGCTTAAAAGAGTCGCATCTTGGCGATTTAAGCAAGAGTGTGGCGGCTCTGGAAATCAAGAGCAGCGAGGCCGAGACAAAGCTGAAATTTGCCTTGGAGGATTTAGAAAAATTAAAATCCGACTTTACCGCTGAACGTGCCACTCTTGAGTCGGAAAAGACTACCTTGCAAAGGCGCGCCGAAGATGCTGAAAAACAATTGAAGCCGGTTGCTGAAGAGCTTGCCGTCTTAAAGCAGCAGATATGTCAAATGACAGCCGCCATCTTCGGTAAGTGCAAAAAAGCTATTCTCCGTTGATGCACTTCCTCAATTAGGGTAATCACAAAATGCTAAATTGAGTTTATGCTCTTTATTGTCTAACAGGCGCCAGGAGTGCCAACCTTGGCCAAAACATCTTGCTGAAGCTGAAAGTTGTCTACTCACTGACTGAGCAAATATACGCTAGGAGCCTGCGGACGCTTGTAGTTGTTTCCTCTGGAAAGAAACCTCCAACACCCATCAAGACAGTGCTGGATCAGCTATCAACTGTGCCGTCTCAAATTGCAGAACTGAAACTGTCAGCCACCCGTGCAGGAGCCATTGCCGCCTTAAGCCGGGCAAAAGCATGGCAATCAGATCTTGACCCGACTGAAATGGCCGGCGGGTATCCCGAATACAATGATGACGGAACCGTGTTCAGCGAAGCAGATTTTGCAAGATGCGTCAAGGAAATTAGGCCACTAGCATGTCAACTTGCCCAAGAAGCAAATTTGGCCAAGTATCATCCGGCTTACGACAGCAACAACACGCGTATCAATTCGCCTTCACATGCAGTTGTCGACTTGACCCCTCAAAGGCGTAAGCATATGTTTGCCCCTGACCTTGATCCATCCATAATATTTAACGATGAAGCTACCTTTGAGGCGTTAACGAGCATCGACTGGACTTCGGATGATCTCCAGATAGCAGACAACGAAGAGCCGGCACAGGATGACCCGGAGCCTTCCACCTCCATGCGCTAGGGTGACAACGATCCTGCTGATCGTAACCCGGATGGCACTGAGGCCGGCTTAGAGTGATGTAACTCTAAAAACACTTGGCCAGAAATTTGAAGGGCCCGGCTGTGGCCTTGTAATAGCATAGTTTGAAAACAGTTGTGGTTTTGCCATGCCTTCGTCCATGTTTTGCCAACTTTATATCCTGGCGGCTTAACTGCTGCAATCTTTATCAAAACATGTGTATGCTTGATGTGATGATATCTCTTAATTCTCCAGGAAATTTTGATCAACTCCTTGGCTGGCGACTTACCACCATAATCCGGGGCGAGTTAATAACTCAATACCCCATAGTCTTGACAATATGGAAACAAACCCGCTGGCGGGTCATGACAGCAACAAGCTTGATCAATGAGTAATACTAAGCCAGATCAGTTGTCATCCAAAGACTTAGAACCTCGTCATGAAAAATTCCTGTAAAACAACAAGCAGAAAATATATACATACATATCTTCAATTTTTGTTAGGCGGCTTTGAAGGCACAACCAGAAGAGATCAACTCTTGTTTGTATTTTTGAGAGAAAACTCAAGATTTCTGCTTCAAAGAAGCTAGGCATGAGCGCGCACAATCCCATAAGCCGGCTCTCACGTGACATAAATCCGTCGTTTTAACCTTAACCAGTTCAGGGTCTTAAAAAAGATTGAGTGTTAAGAGTACGAACGGGCCACATAGCGGAGAGACTACAGCAAACAGGTGAGTTTATCCTAGCTCTCTGTAAGCCGGCTCTCTCGTGACATAAGCCGCCGTTTTAACTTTGACAAGTTCAGGGTCTTATTGGAAGATTGACTGTCAAGCGTACGGCGGGTCACCTGGTGGAGTAGCAAGTTGCAAACAGGCAGGTTTAACTCAAATATGGCGAGCTGGTTAAAAAAGGATGTGGTCAGCTCAAAGTTCAACAAAGTACACACGTCAATTATTGCGAGTATCTCCGACTCGCCCGCGGTTGGCTTCAACTCCACCGCAGTCATCAACCGACAAGACATATCAGGTGAAGTTCATCCGGTCTATTTTTATTGACACATTTTTATTCTTTCGAGAACAATTACTCTCGTTGGCGATGTTTTTTATGCAGGGCAATTATTCACTACAAGAGCGACCGTCGTGCCACGGATATAAAGCTCGTGCCAACATTATCATGTGCCAGCATCCGACCGTGCCACACTGCTCGACGAATGTATATGCAAGCCGCCGCCTATGGAGATCGGTTTATACCAATGCGCGGCTGACTCACGTCGGCTTATAATGTCAACCTTGTGCCGGTTTACACAGACATGACTCGGCAGAATTGGCCTTTGTCATAAATTCAAGAACCCCGGTCATTAAAGGGAAGACACCCGGTCCTGGAGACTATTGCCACGTTGGTGAAAGTTTAAAGGATGTCAGAAAATTTCCGGCTCAAAAAGTGTCGGGCAGTCAGAAAGGTCCAGTTCAAAATCCGGCTCAAGGGAAATCTGTTTCTCGCAAAGTTTTGAGCTCTCAATATCCGGCTCAACATCCGGTTCAAGAATAATCCATATCTCGCAAGTTTGAGTTCTCAGAAAAATTAAAGGTTGCCAAAGAGAACTTGCTGCCATGATGCGCGGTTCAAACATGGGTATCCTGCCTTATGGGCTTATCATATTATGATCAATATAATAAAGCCGGCATCCCTGAAATTTGGGGCCTCTGTCGTTTCATCTCTGTGCATATGAGTCTTTATTATTTGATCATAAGGTCACTTGGGGGCTTCCAACCCACCGGGTTTAGCTTTCATACCCTCTTGATTGGCATGAAACGCCATATTATGGGTTAAACCTGCCTGTTTGCAACTTGCTACTCCGCCAGGTGACCCACCGAACTCTTGACAAGTCAATCTTTTTCAAGACCCTGAACTCGTCAAGGTTAAAACGACGGTTTTGTGTCACGTGAGAGCCGGCTTACAGAGAGCGACGATAAACTCACCTGTCTGTTTAGTGCTACTCCGCTATATGGCCCGTCGTACTCTTAACAGTCAATCTTTTTTAAGACCCTGAACTTGTTAAGGTTAAAACGACGGATTTATGTCATGGGAGGCCGGCTTACAGGGTAAAAATGGCTATGCGGCCATGAAAGCAAACATGAGGCCTGTGAGCCAAAAAAAATCGGTCGTGTCTTAAAAGCCGGCTAAACAAATATTTGAGATTCGCATGTTCTCTATTTTTGTTTCTCAGAGCTAGTCTCTTTTTGTCGAGCCTTAAAAGCCGACATTTTTATACTCTGTTGTAATACATTGCATCAGACATTGCATCATCATTGCATCATCTTACCATGCAGCATATATGCATGGATATCCTGGTTTATATTGCAGGAACCGGTTTTCAAACCGGGTTACATATTCCAATCCTTAATAGCCAACATGGCTGGATTTTCATTATGGTTGTTATAACCAGTATTGAATAATTGAGGTTTTCAAACCGAGTTATATTATTCAAATCTTAAATTGCCAACATGGCTGGATTTTCATTATGGTTGTCATAACCAGTATTGGATGATTGAGGTTTTCAAATCCCCTTCAGAGTAATGGCTATTATTCCTTCATCCAAAAAATACCAGCTTACAGCAAGGAGCATGGTTCAACATTGATATGCTAGGCTTTCAGCAACATCATCTAGACAGTGGATAGGATTTTATTCTACAATGGAAGGAATAGTCCCGAATCGTTGCAGGCATACGACCGGCACTTGGGGGCTACATTATTCAAGTCCAGTTTATATCAAGTATGCAAGTCCCATGTCGCTGCAAGCATGCACCACGGCACTTGGGGGCTACTGCAGGTTGTTTTTCAAATCATTACATTGTCAACAGACCCTGTTATCTCAAGGAGATGAGCCGGCCTTTTCTATCTTTTTCTAAGTCCCAGCCCAGTATTGTCTTACTGAGCCGGCCATTGGGGGCTACACATTGCTCCTCAAGTCTATATGATCAGATCTACAAAAAGTTCCTTCTCATTATTGCATAATGGCCCGGCCCTTGGGGGCTACATTGGCTGAAGTTTTATGAGCATAAGACATTTACAAGTCCTAGGTTGGTGCAGGCAAGACAACCCGGTACTTAGGGGCTACATATGTGGAACATTCAACTTATGACTAGTGACTCAGATGAACAATCCGGATTTCTCTAGGGTTGCAATATTTATATTGAAGCAAGTCTTAAAGCTATCACTACGTTCCCCTCTTAAGACTTGGGGGCTACAGAAGTTTGCAAAGGTTATCTCCTCCGGGCTATTCAGACAACTTAATATCATACAGATTTTTTCATCGAAGTCTGAAGTATTGAAAGTTGGCACAACATCAGACGAATTTTATCAAGCCAAGGAAATTGAAGATAATAAGGGTTATTTTTTCTAAGAAGCCAGCGTCAGTTTATTAATATGACAGAGATTCGGAATTTTCAGGAGCTGGTTAACTGGTATTTTTGAGTGAACCGGTCCCTTTACATATTCTTATTTCAAGAGTTTAGCATGAATAAATTCAAAGCTAAACTGGGGGCTAATGTTGGGGATATTCCCCACGACCAAGACCCGGCTCATAAGGATAAGCCGCCCTAAGGCTTAAGTCATTTATGGGTTTAAGTTGCCCTGACGTTAAGTCATCTTTGGACTTAAGCATCCCTATTGAGACCCAGCAGGAGAGACCCGACAGTTATGACCCGGCAGATAGTTATTACCCGGCAGACAGTTATGACCCGGCAGACAGTTATGACCCGACAGACAATTATGACCCGGCAGACAGTTATGACCCGGCAGACAGTTATGACCCGGCAGACACTTAGCCATGAAAATGAGCCGCCTGGAGATAAGAATCCCAGGCGTTAAGAAGCCCACGAAGAGAAGCCCAGGGTTAAGAAGCTCGTGATGGGAAGTCATAATAGGTTAAGTCTTAATCCGACTTGGACTCTACATGTAAACCGCCCCTTCAACTTATATAAGGAGGGGCAGGTCACCCCAAGAGGGTCAAGTTTTCTAGACGTCTCAATAGACAGGTCTTAGACAGACAAGTCTTAGACAAGATCAAAGTAGATGCTCTCGAGATAGAGGTAGCGAAACATCGCCCTTGTAACTGAGATCGTCATCATTATCAATATCAATCAAGCAGGATGTAGGCTTTTACCTCCACCGTGAGGGGCCGAACCTGGGTAAAATCTTGCGTCTCTTGTCCCGCTCAACCCCGTTCAAGCTACCACTTGGATGCGTTGGCCTCATGACTAAGTCCTCACACTAGGACATCTGCCGTGACAAAACTATGACAGACCTGTATCCTGGAATTCGAAAGGAAGTTGAGGAGTCATATATGCAGCAGAAGACACTAATGATGAGAGAGAGCAAGGAGACAGAAGGGTATGTTGGCATGGATGATGCCACTTATTGTATGACAACGCCACACAAGAGTAGCTGTGCATCAGCTGACCCCAGCGACAATGATGCTGCAGCTTGACATGATGGTGCTATATTTGATCTATATGGACAGGGGGGAGATTGAAGGCCGTTCTTACACATTATGAAGGTACTTTACAAGGTGTAACATCATGGTTTTACTACTCTGACTTGAATGGGGGACTCTTGTTGGACAATGCGTCATTGAAGCCGGGTTGTGTGAAGTGATACGTGACTGAAATAAAGCCTGGATTCAGTAATTTTGCCCTGAAGAATGTCCTTGGGGACCCTAATGAGCAGAGGACCTTGGAAGAAACACGGTTACATCATATCCAGTGGCCACGGAAAGAAATATACTTCCTGGATGAGATCCCTCCAGCCCCCCAAAAGCAACCAATGTTGCCCTCGAACCGGTGACTCTCCTCTCGCCACAACAGATCTTGTGTGATTTCCCCGATGAACATACTCTTGGGAATCCGATGCCCAAGGCATCAACCTGTGATCAGCCCGACCAACTTCCTGCCATAGAGGCCAGGTCATCGTCCGCTCCTGAGCAGCCTGTGGCAAGGCCTACAACTGCTGAAGACGTATCATCGGTTCAGATGCCGGCCAGTGAAGCAGAAAGTGCAGACACATCGGCACTGCATGCTCACCAGACAAACCCGACCGAACCTCTTGCAAAGGAGTCTGAAAGTCAGGAACCGCCTGCTAAGCAGTCCGAAAGTCCGGGACTGCCTGCTAAGCCCTCCGAAAGTCAGGAACCACCTGCTCATCAGTCCAGCGGTTCACATCCGCCTGATAAGCATACCAATGTGTCGGCACTGCCTGCTCAGCAAACCAACACGTTGTCACAGCCGCATCAACACACCGACACGTTGGCACCAGCTGCTCAGAAGCGCGGAATAGCTTCAACGGCTGGTCAGCTGTCCGTCGACTCTGGCAGTACAGCTCAGCAGTCCATCATAGCGGCATCATCTGTTCAGCAGTCCATCGTACCTTCACAGGCTTCTCAGCAACATGTCGTTGATGAAACCAGATGTCAAACAAGAAGTGCTTCAGCTAAGAAGACGGAAGCGGCCACGGTTACACACAGGAAGTTGGGCCTCCCAAAAGCGGGGAGGGATGGGACCAATAGCCTCCTTCTACAAAGAATCATCGGCCATACCCAAATTAACAACAAGGTTTTCAAAGGGCTGGGTAATCCCGGTTCTGACCACATGTCTGAAGAGACCTTGAAAAGCAACTTTCTATTAAGGAAGTAGACACATTTGAGAAACGCAAGTACAAGCATGGCCAGCCATTCCTTGTTGACGATTTCTGGGAGGAGTGCAGTTCCAGTGCTCGCAAGTTACATAAATATTGCATCGACAGAATGTTGGAAGGAGAAGATACTAACATTCTGCAAGTGCACTACGACAGCTGGCATTTCTCTCACGTTGCACGTACCATCAGTGTGGAATTAGAGGACTTTCATCTCTTCTTCAACTTCGATGAGATTGCTGCCACTCTTATCAAATGTTTGATGTTGTAAGTACTTCACAAACTCTCATCAACTTCTCCATACAAGGTTGTAAATGACAAAAAAGCTAACTGTATTGTATTCCTCTCAGGAGATTGACGATGCAGAGAACATCAATGGTGCATGCGTATTTCATAGATCCTGATTTAGCAAAATGCGTTTTTTACGAGATAATGGCTCACTCAAGGCTTCCATTGATTATGTCGCCAAGATCTTGTTCAACTTAGAGATAGGAGAATCCTTCATGTGGTCATATCATGAACGGTAAGTTAAATATACAACCACGCATACATTGATCGTCTTTCAGTTTTAGACATAGTTCGTACGTTCATGATTTTCTTAAACTGTAGAGGTCACTGGATCTTGCTGGTCATTGTTACAAAACGCAACACGGTTTACTACATGGATACTCTCAGAGAGTCAAATGCGCCTCAGGATCTGAGTCATCTTCAAGATTTCATGGATAGCTATTGAATTCTTTGATGTTAATGCGTTGTGTTCATATCTGGTTCCAGAATTGAGTGTGTGAAAATTCATCTTCATTTGCAGTGTATTGTCAATGAACATAACTTTAGGAGGGAATCAGTTCGACCGCCATCATGGTTTTACTACTCTGACTTGAATGGGGGACTCTTGTTGGACAATGCGTCGTTGAAGCCGGGTTGTGTGAAGTGCTACGTGACTGAAATAAAGCCTGGATTCAGTAATTTTGCCCTGAAGAATGTCCTTGGGGACCATAATGAGCAGAGGACCTTGGAAGAAACACGGTTACATCATATCCAGTGGCCACGGAAAGAAATATACTTCCTGGATGAGATCCCTCCAGCCCCCCAAAAGCAACCAATGTTGCCCTCGAACCGGTGACTCTCCTCTCGCCACAACAGATCTTGTGTGATTTCCCCGATGAACATACTCTTGGGAATCCGATGCCCAAGGCATCAACCTGTGATCAGCCCGACCAACTTCCTGCCATAGAGGCCAGGTCATCGTCCGCTCCTGAGCAGCCCGTGGCAAGGCCTACAACTGCTGAAGACGTATCATCGGTTCGGATGCCGGCCAGTGAAGCAGAAAGTGCAGACACATCGGCACTGCATGCTCACCAGACAAACCCGACCGAACCGCTTGCAAAGGAGTCTGAAAGTCAGGAACCGCCTGCTAAGCAGTCCGAAAGTCCGGGACTGCCTGCTAAGCCCTCTGAAAGTCAGGAACCACCTGCTCATCAGTCCAGCGGTTCACAGCCGCCTGATAAGCATACCAATGTGTCGGCACTGCCTGCTCAGCAAACCAACACGTTGTCACAGCCGCATCAACACACCGACACGTTGGCACCAGCTGCTCAGAAGCGCGGAATAGCTTCAACGGCTGGTCAGCTGTCCGTCGACTCTGGCAGTACAGCTCAGCAGTCCATCATAGCGGCATCATCTGTTCAGCAGTCCATCGTACCTTCACAGGCTTCTCAGCAACATGTCGTTGATGAAACCAGATGTCAAACAAGAAGTGCTTCAGCTAAGAAGACGGAAGCGGCCACGGTTACACACAGGAAGTTGGGCCTCCCAAAAGCGGGGAGGGATGGGACCAATAGCCTCCTTCTACAAAGAATCATCGGCCATACCCAAATTAACAACAAGGTTTTCAAAGGGCTGGGTAATCCCGGTTCTGACCACATGTCTGAAGAGACCTTGAAAAGCAACTTTCTATTAAGGAAGTAGACACATTTGAGAAACGCAAGTACAAGCATGGCCAGCCATTCCTTGTTGACGATTTCTGGGAGGAGTGCAGTTCCAGTGCTCGCAAGTTACATAAATATTGCATCGACAGAATGTTGGAAGGAGAAGATACTAACATTCTGCAAGTGCACTACGACAGCTGGCATTTCTCTCACGTTGCAGGTACCATCAGTGTGGAATTCGAGGACTTTCATCTCTTCTTCAACTTCGATGAGATTGCTGCCACTCTTATCAAATGCTTGATGTTGTAAGTACTTCACAAACTCTCATCAACTTCTCCATACAAGGTTGTAAATGACAAAAAAGCTAACTGTATTGTATTCCTCTCAGGGGATTGACGATGCAGAGAACATCAATGGTGCATGCGTATTTCATAGATCCTGATTTAGCAAAATGCGTTTTTTACGAGATAATGGCTCACTCAAGGCTTCCATTGATTATGTCGCCAAGATCTTGTTCAACTTAGAGATAGGAGAATCCTTCATGTGGTCATATCATGAACGGTAAGTTAAATATACAACCACGCATACATTGATCGTCTTTCAGTTTTAGACATAGTTCGTACGTTCATGGTTTTCTTAAACTGTAGAGGTCACTGGATCTTGCTGGTCATTGTTACAAAACGCAACACAGTTTACTACATGGATACTCTCAGAGAGTCAAATGCGCCTCAGGATCTGAGTCATCTTCAAGATTTCATGGATAGCTATTGAATTCTTTGATGTTAATGCGTTGTGTTCATATCTGGTTCCAGAATTGAGTGTGTGAAAATTCATCTTCATTTGCAGTGTATTGTCAATGAACATAACTTTAGGAGGGAATCAGTTCGACCGCCAACTATCTCTGCAGCACGTGATCGTTTCTCCGGTAAGACAATGAAATCTGTTATTTTCAGAAAATGCTAGTCAGATGTTCAAGTTCCTAAGTAAACCTCTTTCTATTTCTCTCCATAGAAAAAAGAAGAAACAACTTACACCGGTTAGGTTGTTCCTAACAGGGCAAATACATGACTAATATTGTACAAAAAAATTTAGTGTCCTCAGCAACAACAAGGTACCAGCCTATGTGGATACTACATTTGTGCAGACATGTTGAACCTATGCGGACGTGTTGAATGTGGTGTCGATGCTGACAGGATAAAACAAGTAAGTCTGCTTTTTAATTACTATCTTCTACTCCACACGTATGTCACATTCTGATCTAAAAGTCCTGCAGTTCATCTTCGGACCGATGACCTCTTCACCGCTCGCCGCAGATGAATTGCTGTCTATTAGGAAATTTGTCAGCACCTTCTTTGTGAAACACTATATCAAGCCCGATGATGGCGTCGAAGATTTCCGGGTTCATATCCCCTAATAATAAGTACGCATTCATATAGTGTTATCAGCTAAACATATACACATGGATGCATTATTTTCCATGTGATCATGTCTTCGTATTTTGTACACTATTATTATGTACTGCATATGTCGGTTTAATAGTTGTGGAATTTAGCTAGAATTTGCTCAATTGCATATTGTTGTAAATTATGATGAATCCTCTGCTTGTGGACACTATTCGTTGAATTGCATATTGTGGCGAATTATGATGAATGTTCTTCATTTGGACACTATTTGTCGATTGCATATTGTGGCAAATTTGCTATTTGCAGGGTGAATTAAATGCAATATTTTACAATAACCTGGCAATTTCTACGCACACAGTTCAATCAACTAAGCGTGTGCGGTCCAGAATAGAAAGCACATGCAACTCATAGCGCAACCGCCTGTGATCCAAAGGAAAGCTCACGAGATATAATCTAAAACGTTGGTGATACATAAGAAATCGCAAACGGTTTGCAGCACTCATACGTGTGCGTAGGAGCTCCTCAATCGTTTGCGATAGCACCGTATCTCACACGTGAGCCAACAGGAAACCGTGCCTGATGCAAAGACGATCCCACGAGTACTTTTCTTGGGAAACGTGTCCGATGATGTCATGCATGGCAGACGGTTTCCAGAGAAATCTCGTGTGCGATGATGAACATATCACACACAGTTTATGCAATGGCCCGGGTGGATTAGGTAACGTTTCGTAAACGGTAAAAGGTCAAACTCCGTTTGTTTTCCATGAGCAATTAGACACGTTTGACTCGTCTTGGACGTGTGTGATTGATCCCAAATCCCACACGTACGCCCAAAACATTATGTGTGCGATATGTTCCTGCACCGCACATGATTATATTTGCAGATCGTTTGCGTTCGTTGGTCACCATCGCCGACGGGTTTTCCATGTCGTGTGGGATGGACACCCCCTATCGCCCACACATGCAAGGCGACGGTTTAGAACTACGTCACGGAAAGGGGTTAAAAATCGTTTGTATAGCACGTCGCTGCACCAGTGACGGTTGACCTCCAGTCGGAGGTAGAAGCTTGTCTCCCTTAGCTGTATTTTTATGAACTTGCTGATGCCTCTTATTCCTAGGGCGATGCTGCAATGAGCCGGGCTGATGATGTTGAGGTAATTTCCCTCTCTTCCGGCTCAGAATCCTTGTCTCCAAGGAAAACAAGGCGGGTCATTCGGAAAGTAAGTTTTTCTCACCGGATTCTCATTTGGATACTAATTTTATTTTGAAGAGAACTCAACATGAATCAAGGCGCCACACTCGGAGCAGCTCCGGTGACCTTGTGGCCGGCTTGCCTGACAAATCAGTCGCCCGCAAACGACATAATGAGGTGCCTCATAGCCCAACCCCCTCTCTTCCAAAAGCCGACCTTTTCCGGCAGCCTCTTAATCCTTCTGATTCAAATTACCAGGAGTCTTCTCCTTCATCGGGCGACTCAACCGCCACCAAGCTGGCACCCCTTGTTATCAACCAAGGGTAAGTTTCTTCCTTATACCATATATTATTTATTCATGCTTAGTCTTGTATATGATTCATTCTGCTATCTGATATGTCTCCAACGTATCTATAATTTTTGATTGTTCCATGCTATTATATTATCATTCTTGGATGTTTTACAATCATTTTCTAGCAAATTTATATCATTTTTGGGACTAACCTATTGACATAGTGCCAAGTGCTAGTTGCTGTTTTTTGCTTGTTTTTTACTTCGCAGAATATCAGTACCAAACGGAGTCCAATCGCGACGAAACTTTTTGGAGATTTTTTTTGGACCAGAAGGAAGCCAGTGGGCCAAAGAAGTACCCAGGAGGGAGCCCAGGCCGCCCACAAGACACCAGGGCACGCAAGAGGCCCCGGGCGCACCCTGGTGGGTTGTGGCCGCCTCGGGAACCCCCTACACCGCCTCTGAGCTCTATAAATACCCAAATATTCCAGAAACCCTAGAGGGGTCGACGAAAAACACTTCCAGCCGCCGCAAGTTCTAGAACCGCGAGATCCAATCTAACACCATCACGGAGGGGTTCATCATTCTCATTGGTGCCTCTCCGATGATGCGTGAGTAGTCCACCATAGACCTATGGGTCCGTAGGCAGTAGCTAGATCGCTTTCTCTCTCTCTTTTGATTCTCAATACAATGGTCTCTTGGAGATCTATTTGATGTAATGACTTTTTGCGGTGTGTTTGTTGGGATCCCATGAATTTTGAGTTCATGATCAGTTTCTATCCATGAATATTATTTGAGTCTTCTTCGATCTCTTATATGCATGATTACTTATTGCGTCGTATTTCTTCTTCGAATCTTTGGTTTAGTTAGGCCAACAAGATCGATTTTTCTTGCCATAGGAAGAGGTGCTTTGTGATGGGTTCGATCTTGCGCTGTCCTCTCCTAGTGACAGAAGGGGCAGCGAGGCACGCATGTATCGTTGCTATTATGGATAAAAAGATGGGGTCTATTCCTACATGAATAGATCTTGTCTACATCATGTCACCGTTCTTATTGCATTACTCCGTTTCTCCATGAACTTAATACACTAGATGCATTCTGGATAGCGGTCGATGTGTGGAGTAATAGTAGTAGATGCACAATCTTTTCGGTCTACTAATCTTGGACGTGATGCCTATATAATGATCATCGCCTTGGATATCGTCATGATTATTTGATCTTATATCAATTGCCCAACAGTAATTTGTTCACCCACTGTGTGCTATACTCATGAGAGAAGCCACTAGTGAAACCTACGGCCCCCGGGTCTACTTTTCCAACATATTGCTTTCCGATCTATCTTTTTGCCGCTTTTGTTTTCAGATCTACTATTCCAAAAACCCAAAAATACTTTGTTGCACTTTTTATTTGCCTCTTTTATTTTGTTCTTGTGAGATCTATTTATCCAATCTACAATCTATTCTATCTTTTTACCGTGGAGAGATTGACAACCTCTCTTTCGTGTCGGGTTGCAAGTATTTGTTCTTTGTGTGCAGGTACCGTTTACATAGTGTTGCGTGTGTAGGAGATATGCCCTAGAGGCAGTAATATCAGTTACTTTGTATCTCCGAGTTTGTAATGAATGTTTATGTTCCATGCTATAACTGCAATGATTCTCGAGTCTGGAATAACCACGAGGCTCGGAGGGAAACTCATGAGCACGTGTGGTATAATAAACGGTAAAATGTATTCCTAGTCTTGCCTCTAAGACTGGCTCAAGTATTGCATGATGATCCTGTTTTCCTGATCATGGGCATGTCAATGCCGGCAATTTTGAGGGCACAATGTTAGTAGAACACTTGTGTTGAATCAACCCAAATTGATGTTATGCTATGAGATACATTCGTCATGAGTTAATGGTTAATAACACAAAGATAGTTAATGTTTGCATAATTCCTTAGACCATGAGAGTGTCGAGTTTCTTCATGCTTGCTTCATGAACTTTGGGGTTTGTTAAACGTCATCCGTAAATGGGTGGCTATTACGGCGGCTTACGGGTTCATGGAAAGGTATGTCAAGTAACTTGATAGCTCAAGATTGGGATTTGCTCCTCCAACGATGGAGAGATATTCTCGGGCCCTCTCAGTGTTACGGTATCCATCATCGTCTGGCCAGACACATTGTGATTTGATCACTGGGATGCCGGAACACGGAAACGAGTAAAGAGAACAAAACCGGTAACGAGGTAACTTGCATAGTGGACAAGTTGTTGATCCACGGGGATGCATAAATCTCACCTCGGGTTTTGTAATATATCGTGAAGCAACAGGAATAGCACACGGCAACTGGAGGTTCACTCGAATATTCATTCGTGTGGGTATAGGGGTCAATATGGGTGTCCACGACTCCGATGTTGATCATTGATCGGAAGGGGTTCCGGGTCATGTCTATACTTCACCGAACCTATAGGGTCACACGCTTAAGGGTCATCTATCTGCTGAATACTAGACAGGGAGTCTGAGAGAAAATCACCGAAAAAGTTTCGGACACCGGAAAAGTTTCGGACAGCGGAAAAGTTCCGCAGAGAGAACACCGGAACAGTTTCGGTAAAACTGAAAAGTTGTTTCAGGGGATACCATTAAGTCAAATTGGTTTCGGCACATGCCTGATAATTCTTGGAGGGTGCCAGAATCGTTCTGGAAACTTTCTGGAATTTTCCGGGATGAAAACCGGAAATGTTCCGGAGCTGCCGGAACCGTTTCAGATGCTTTTCGCAGATGAAAATCACTAAACCGGAATTGTTCCGGATCGCATTGAAAATTATTTGAGTGGGTACTAGAAATGTTCTAAGCCCACATAAATATTTTCAGTTCGAACAGACGCTGAAAAATGTCATCGTGAATAGTGAATAGCACTTTTTGGGCTGATTTGCAAATGGGGTTTTTCTTCTAGAAGAAAACCACTTTTGGTGAGAGATAAAGGTGTGTGAAAGGTGGTGGGCCCCTCCCAAAGGGGGCAGCACCAAATTTCGTCCATAGGTGGTGGTGAGGGCCCCCTTGGGGTTTCCTTCCCTCATGGTGGATATGTTCTACACACACCCTTATGTGGCATTTGGGTGAAAAGATCTTAAGCCCCTTTTGGTCTTTTTACCCCTTGCCTCCACCCCTTGGCTTTCCTATAAATAGGAGGTGAGGGGGCTGCCCAAAGATCATCCCTTGCTCTCATACACATGCTATGCTTTGCTAGCTCTCTCTCTCCCTCCCACGAAAAGAGTTTTTCGTAGAGCCGAAAGGCTGTCTGGGTTCCGGCAGGAACTAGCTCTGGACGGCGAAGCCCTGCCGGATAGCTGACACTGTATGTGTGTAATCCCGTAGAGAGATTGTAGTTTCGATCTTTTGCCCGAAGGGCTGTTCGAGTTACCGTTCGAGTTTCCGGCGTCCTCCCGAAGGGCTGTCCGGGTTACTGTTCGGGTTCCGAGGGTCCTCCTGAAGGGCTGTCCGCGACATCGTCCTGGGGACTGTCCGACCGCCTCCCGAAGGGCTGTCCGGAGTGGGAGTACATCCTTGCGGTTGGGAGGTTGTAAATCCTAGCTGCAGGGATCTGCACCGACGATCTACACCGACTCTTCTTCCGCTGCGTTTCGAGTTGGTACGGATCAGATCAAACCTTGTATGCAGTCTCCATAGTGATCCTGGGCGTGCTCGCTGTACCGAAAATTTTGTTTTCTGTCGCGTTCCCCAACAGCGTGGTCCTCATACTGGTTCGATACCTTGGTTTCATAACTGAGGGAAATACTTACCGTCGTTGTGCTGCATCATCCCTTCCTCTTTGGGAAACACCGACGCAGTCTCAAGCCACGTCAAAGGAATTTCTGGCGCCATTGCCGGGGTCAAAAGAAAGATGAAATTCGCAGATGAAAGGGCATTGCAGATATGATCTGCACGGGGGTCACGCGTATGACGAAGTTTAGTATGGGGCTCGAGATTTAATTATCTCGTGTTTCATACACCCCGAGATGTTAATCTAGCAATTTTGAATTATCATACTTGATGATAAAACGTTGGTAGCTGCGGTTTAAGTCAAAACCTTAGAAGCCACGAAAAATAAAATT
The DNA here is from genome assembly GCA_039707655.1 of Elymus sibiricus. NCBI lineage: Eukaryota > Viridiplantae > Streptophyta > Magnoliopsida > Poales > Poaceae > Elymus > Elymus sibiricus. The sequence goes on from CM077663.1 coordinate 87,101,530, forward strand.
TTGCATAAACCGATTAGAGTCGTCTAACTTGGTTTTGCAGGATGTACATGTGATGTGGTATAGCAAAGCTCATATTAATTCGGTTATGTATGAGATGACTATATGATGTAAATTTGTTAACATGACCTGCGTGTCATGATTCGGCATGATGGCTGGAGCCATATGATTGTCACTTTAATGACCTGCGTGTCAACCTTAAGTAATGCACTTATTTTATTAGCTATAGAGATAGCAATATTATCTGGTGCATCGACAAGGTGGTGGCAATCTTCGCGAAGGTATACACCGACGCAAATGCCAAAGACGAAGAAAGTTTGACTTCTCCGTCAGAAGGGGCTATACCATGTCATGCTAATTATGAATTGCCTGAGATGTTTATCCCTTATGTTGCACCCTTCTTGATTGCGCGGTAGTCGCTTTTTATTAGGGTGATCTCTCACTAAAAATATCAAGTAGATAGTGTTCTCCCAAGTGTAGCACCGTCACGGCACCTATCTTTTCGGGGTGCGCCGTGTCACACGGGCACGAACGATTAGTGAAGTGTGAGGCGGGTGAGTTGAGACCTCGCAGCAAGATCACTTGGTTGTCTTGACGTTCAGGCATGACCGTCATGAGCTCGGAACACACGCATCGAAAGATGAACAAGAGTCACATAGAGATGTGATTGGCAAGTTGGCCTACCGGTTAAGATTTTTCATCATCAGTGGTGTTACACCAATGGCGAACAATCAAAACGCGGGTCTTGAATCACTCATAATCAATTTTGGGAGATATTGATTTGAGTGGGAGCGCACTTTAGAATAAAATTGTTTATTCACTAAGTGCCAAAAATCATTATAAACAAAGTCTAAGTGAAACTTGTGTTTTCCGTTGTAGATCAAATGGCTCACAACACCGCGTTCAACTTAGGCCCGATGTTAGAGAAAGAGAAGTTAGCTGCGACTGGAAACAACTATGCGGACTGGGTCCGTAACCTGGGGATTGTCCTCAGGGATGCTAAGAAAGACTATGTGCTTGATCAACTTCTAAGTGATTCCATTACGCCAGAAATGGCTCAGGATATCATCCACGTGTTTGACTCACGAAGGGATGATTTCAGTGTTGTTAAAAGTAAAGAACTTATGTTATCTTGCATGGATCCTGTGCTACAGAAACGTTATGAACGACTTAGTGCCTTCGAGATTATTGAGGCACTAAATGTTCTGTATCACAAACAGGATTCAGCTGAAGTTCATGAGATGACTGAAGCCATGGAAGAATGCAATATACATAAGGAATCTCTAGTAAATGAACAAGGTGTCAGACTAGCAAATTATTATGATAGTATGGCTGAAAGGGGAATTAATTTTCCAAAGACACCTGGTAATGATTTGATCCTTACCTCGCTTTATGAAGCGATGCTCAAATCAAATGAGATAGGACTGCAGAATCAGCAAAAGTTGCTGGTGAACAAAACCGCCAGTTTCAAAAGGAAAGGCAAGCCTAAGGGCGGAGCCAAGTCTGAAACTGTGTGTTTTTACTGCAAAGGCACTGGACACTGGAAGAGGAACTGCAAGATATACATGGTAGATAAGAAGAAAGGTATAACTGTTATACGGGTTAATGTCATTGACGTTTTGCTTGCTAGCGAAAATTCTAAGTCTTGGGTATTTGATACCGGATCGGTTGCTCACATTTGCAACTCGATACAGGGACTTCAGAAGGTGCGCAAGTTAGCAAAGAATGAAGTCGTGATGCGCGTCGGGAACGGCGCTGGGATCGCCGCTCAAGCCGTCGGCATTATGCCTCTACGTCTCCCTTCGGGATTTATCTTAGAACTAAATAACTGTTATTTTGTTCCACTGTTGTGTAGAAACATTATCTCCGGATCATGTTTAGTACACGATGGGTATTCGTACAAGTCTGAGAACAATAGTTGTTCACTTTATTGTAAGGATATATTTTATGGATTTGCACCCATTGTTGGGGGCCTTTTCATACTAAATCTTGAATGTGGAAATGATGTCTTTAACGTGAATGCTAAACGCCTTAAGAAGGCTGATACCACCACCACTTTCATGTGGCACTGTCGGCTTGGCCACATCGGAAAGAAACGCATGCAAAGACTTCATAAAAATGGAGTTTTACCGTCTTTTGATTTTGAATCATTTGACACATGTGAATCTTGCTTGATGGGAAAAATGACCAAGACGCTGTTCACGGGTCATCCTGAACGGGCGGGTGAGTTATTGGAAATAATACATAGTGATGTATGTGGTCCAATGAACACAGCCGCACGGGGTGGGTATTTCTACTTCGTGACTTTTACTGATGATTTAAGTCGGTATGGCTATATCTACTTAATGAAGCATAAGTCGGAAACCTTTGAAAAGTTCAAAGAATTTCAGAATGAGGTAGAAAATCATCGTGACAAAAAGATTAAGTTTCTGCGGTCTGATCGCGGAGGCGAATACCTTAGTCATGAGTTTGGCCAACATCTGAGTGATCGTGGAATCGTTTCACAGCTTACGCCTCCCGGAACTCCACAGCGAAACGGAGTGTCGGAACGACGTAACCGAACCTTGTTAGACATGGTAAGGTCGATGATGTCTCTTACAGATCTACCAATATCTTTTTGGGGTCATGCGCTAGAAACTGCCGCTCACACACTAAACAAAGCACCGTCTAAGTCTGTTGAGACGACGCCATATGAGATATGGCACGGGAAGAAACCCGACCTGTCGTTTCTCAAAATCTGGGGTTGTGAAGCTTATGTAAAACGTTTACAACCAAGCAAAAATGATCCAAGATCAGACAAATGTTACTTTGTAGGTTATCCCAAGGAGACAGTTGGGTATTCTTTCTACCACGCCTCCGAGAACAAAGTGTTTGTTGCAAAACACGGAGTCTTTCTCGAGAAAGAGTTTCTCGCTAAAGAAGTGAGTGGGAGGACAGTACAACTTAATGAGATTAGTGAATCTTCAGCAACCGTTGATATGGCTAAGGAACCGGAAGAAATTCCGCTAATTATCCCTACAACCGAGCCGGAAGTTGTCGCATGTGATGCGGAAACTTCAGACAATGTTGTAACTGAACCGCGCAGATCAGGTAGGGCTATCCAGCCACCTGAGTGGTTTCATAACGAAATCTTCATTCTTGAAGACGATGAACCTGCGCACTACAAGGAAGCGATGGCGGGGCCCAGCTCAAAGGAATGGCACAAGGCCATGAAATCCGAGATGGAATCCATGTACGAAAACCAAGTTTGGAACTTGGAAGAACTTCCAGATGGCGTAAAACCCATCGGTTGTAAATGGATTTTCAAAAGAAAGACGGACGCGGATGGTAACATTACTATCCACAAAGCTAGACTTGTCGCGAAAGGGTTCACGCAAGTTCTAGGAGTGGACTACGACGAGACTTTCTCGCCAGTAGCTATGCTTAGGTCCGTTCGGATATTACTAGCAATTGCTGCTTATTTCGATTATGAAATATGGCAGATGGACGTCAAAACGGCTTTCCTAAATGGAAACCTCAAAGAGGATGTATACATGATACAGCTAGAAGGTTTTGTCGTCCATAAGGATGCTGGAAAGGTATGCAAACTTCAGAAAGCCATTTATGGTCTGAAGCAAGCGTCAAGGAACTGGAACATTCGTTTTGATGAAGTAGTCAAACAGTTTGGCTTCATCAGGAATGACGAAGAATCTTGTGTTTACAAGAAGTTTAGTGGGAGCGCAAAAGCATTTCTAATCTTGTATGTGGATGACATATTATTGATTGGAAATGACGTGAATTTTCTTAACGAAATAAAAGACTCATTGAAAAGGAGTTTTTCAATGAAAGACTTAGGCAAAGCGGCATATGTATTGGGCATCAGAATCTATAGAGATAGATCAAGACGCCTAATAGCGCTTAGCCAAAGCACGTACATTGACAAGGTGTTGAAAAGGTTCAACATGGAGAACTCCAAGAAAGGCCTTCTCCCCATGTCACCTGGCACAGTACTTTGCAAGAATCAGTGTCCTCGGACCCTCGATGAGCGAGTACAAATGAATGATGTTCCATATGCCTCGGCAGTTGGTTCTATTATGTATGCCATGCTATGTACAAGACCAGACGTTTCCTATGCGCTAAGTGTTAGCAGCCGGTACCAAAGTGATCCAGGATTGGAACACTGGGCCGCAGTCGAGGGTATTCTTAAGTACCTCAGACGGACCAAGGATTTACTCCTTGTGTACGGAGGTGATGAAGAGCTCATTGTAAGTGGTTACACTGATGCAGGCTTCATGACTGACCCAGATGACTTCAAATCTCAATCAGGCTATGTTTTCATATTGAACGGTGGCGCAGTTGATTGGAAAAGTTCCAAACAAAAGACTGTGGCGGATTCTACGACGGAGGCGGAATATGTTGCTGCTTCAGAAGCCTCCAAAGAGACGGTATGGATCAAGCAATTTCTTGAAGACCTTGGTGTGGTTCCAAGTGCTCTGGACCCGGTGGAGATCTATTGTGATAATAGTGGCGCCGTGGCTCAAGCAAGGGAGCCAAGTTCGCACCATAAGACAAGACATATTGAACGCAAATATAAACTCATTCGACATCATGTCGAAGCGGGTTTAGTGAAAGTACGCAAAGTTCACACGGATCTGAACGTGTCAGACCCGATGACAAAGCCTCTACCACGAGCAAAGCATGAGAAGCACCGGATTGCCATTGGTGTTAAGGAAGCCATGTAACTATATTATGACTCTAGTGCAAGTGGGAGTCTGTAGGAGATATGCCCTAGAGGCAGTAATATCAGTTACTTTGTATCTCCGAGTTTGTAATGAATGTTTATGTTCCATGCTATAACTGCAATGATTCTCGAGTCTGCAATAACCACGAGGCTCGGAGGGAAACTCATGTGCACGTGTGGTATAATAAACGGTAAAATGTATTCCTAGTCTTGCCTCTAAGACTGGCTCAAGTATTGCATGATGATCCTGTTTTCCTGATCATGGGCATGTCAATGCCGGCAATTTTGAGGGCACAATGTTAGTAGAACACTTGTGTTGAATCGACCCAAATTGATGTTATGCTATGAGATACATTCGTCATGAGTTAATGGTTAATAACACAGAGATAGTTAATGTTTGCATAATTCCTTAGACCATGAGAGTGTCGAGTTTCTTCATGCTTGCTTCATGAACTTTGGGGTTTGTTAAACGTCATCCGTAAATGGGTGGCTATTACGGCGGCTTACGGGTTCATGGAAAAGTATGTCAAGTAACTTGATAGCTCAAGATTGGGATTTGCTCCTCCGACGATGGAGAGATATTCTCGGGCCCTCTCCGTGTTACGGTATCCATCATCGTCTGGCCAGACACATTGTGATTTGATCACTGGGATGCCGGAACACGGAAACGAGTAAAGAGAACAAATCCGGTAACGAGGTAACTTGCATAGTGGACAAGTTGTTGATCCACGGGGATGCATAAATCTCACCTCGGGTTTTGTAATATATCATGAAGCAACAGGAATAGCACACGGCAACTGGAGGTTCACTCGAATATTCATTCGTGTGGGTATAGGGGTCAATATGGGTGTCCACGGCTCCGATGTTGATCATTGATCGGAAGGGGTTCCGGGTCATGTCTATACTTCACCGAACCTATAGGGTCACACGCTTAAGGGTCATCTATCTGCTGAATACTAGACAGGGAGTCTGAGAGAAAATCACCGAAAAAGTTTCGGACACCGGAAAAGTTTCGGACAGCAGAAAAGTTCCGCACAGAGAACACCGGAACAGTTTTGGTAAAACTGAAAAGTTGTTTCAGGGGATACCATTAAGTCAAATTGGTTTCGGCACATGCCTGGTAATTCTTGGAGGGTGCCAGAATCGTTCTGGAAACTTTCTGGAATTTTCCGGGATGAAAACCGGAAATGTTCCGGAGCTGCCGGAACCGCTTCAGATGCTTTTCGCAGATGAAAATCACTAAACTGGAATTGTTCCGGATCACATTGAAAATTATTTTAGTGGGTACTGGAAATGTTCTAAGCCCACATAAATATTTTCAGTTCGAACAGACGCTGAAAAATGTCATCATGAATAGTGAAAAGCACTTTTTGGGCTGATTTGCAAATGGGGTTTTTCTTCTAGAAGAAAACCACTTTTGGTGAGAGATAAAGGTGTGTGAAAGGTGGTGCCCCCCCCAAAGGGGGAAGCACCAAATTTCGTCCATAGGTGGTGGGGAGGGCCCCCTTGGGGTTTCCTTCCACCTCATGGTGGATATGTTCTACACACACCCTTATGTGGCATTTGGGTGAAAAGATCTTAAGCCCCTTTTGGTCTCTTTACCCCTTGCCTCCACCCATTGGCTTTCCTATAAATAGGAGGTGAGGGGGCTGCCCAAAGATCATCCCTTGCTCTCATACACATGCTATGCTTTGCTAGCTCTCTCTCTCCCTCCCACGAAAAGAGTTTTTCGTAGAGCCGAAAGGCTGTCTGGGTTCCGGCAGGAACTAGCTCTGGACGGCGAAGCCCTGCCGGATAGCTGACACCGTATGTGTGCAACCCTGTAGAGAGATTGTAGTTTCGATCTTTTGCCCGAAGGGCTGTTCGAGTTACCGTTCAAGTTTCCGGCGTCCTCCCGAAGGGCTGTCCGGGTTACTGCTCGGGTTCCGAGGGTCCTCCCGAAGGGCTGTCCGCGACATCGTCCTGGGGACTGTCCGACCGCCTCCCGAAGGGCTGTCCGGAGTGGGAGTACATCCTTGCGGTTGGGAGGTTGTAAATCCTAGCTGCAGGGATCTGCACCGACGATCTACACCGACTCTTCTTCCGCTGCGTTTCGAGTTGGTACGGATCAGATCAAACCTTGTATGCAGTCTCCATAGTGATCCTGGGCGTGCTCGCTGTACCGAAAATTTTGTTTTCTGTCGCGTTCCCCAACAGCGTGGTCCTCATACTGGTTCGATACCTTGGTTTCATAACTGAGGGAAATACTTACCGTCGTTGTGCTGCATCATCCCTTCCTCTTTGGGAAACACCGACGCAGTCTCAAGCCACGTCAAAGGAATTTCTGGCGCCATTGCCGGGGAGGAAGCAGCCTCTTCAACCTGCCAACCTCTGGCGCCGAGGAGACATCATCAACATCTATCGGGTTCCTAATCACAAATCTCATCTCCTCGCAATTACATTATTTGCCATTTGCCTCTCGTTTTCCTCTCCCCCACTTCACCAAATTTGCCGTTGTATTCGCCTTTTTTTCGTTTGCCCTTTTCTCGTCAGATCTCTTGTTTTCCTACCTTTTCGTTATGGCTAGTTCTTCCTCTATTGCGTGTACTCCCGATAATGAAGTTCTTAATTTTAAGCAAAGGGGAGGGGAGAACCTAAAATATGCTTGGTATAGGATTTGCAATGCTCATAATAGATCTATTCATAAGCAATCTATCGTTGTTCTTCTCCGCAGTTTTTATGTGGGCATCACCACTTGGTATAGATTCGTCCTTGATACGATTACCGGTGGGAATTTCTTGATGTGTCCATCTTTGGACGCTTTTAATGCTATGGGAAATTTAGTGGGTTCACCATCTCTCATGATTAATGAAACAACCTTAACTCTCAAACATGTTATGGAAAGGCTAGATGCTTTTGAAAAGAAGATGATTACCAAAGAACATCTTGAAAATTTGGATAAGAAAATGCATAATCTTCCTAATAGAATTGGGTCAAAAGCAGGAGATGCCTTTAAATTATTGAAGGAAAAGGAAACCGTAGTTAACGAAACAATAGAAGAAAGTCCCTACCAGATTGATAAGTTGGAAGAAATTTTTAGTAACTTGAGTTCAGCCTTTTCTTCTGTTAAAACTACTGAAAAAACTCCAATAAAAATTTGCAATACCACGCAAGTCATTAAGAACAAAGGTGCCACATCTAATAGCCACAAGGGAGATCTTAAAATGATTAGTATTCATCCCGATTTTGTTGAAATAGTAAAAGACCCTATTTACAAAAACAAATTTTTTGGTCTTATTCCTAGAAGTATTGTCATTGAGAGTGTGCATGCTAAAATCTTGAAGAAATCTAGTTGTGTGATTGAGGAGTTGAAAACCAAAGATGACAATACTTGAATCTATGCATTATGCCTAGCTAGGGGCGTAAAACGATAGCGCTTGTTGGGAGGCAACCCAATGAATAAATTTAGCTTTTTCTTTCTGTTTTTGAGTGTTGACACAATTATGCGTCTGTTATGATTGTGTTTTTTATGTTTTAATTAGTGTTTGTGCCAACTAAAGCCTTTAGGATGATTCATAAGATGAGTAGAAACAATGCTGAATCTGAAACAGAAAGTTTGACTCCAGTGCGTGAATTTTCATTTTTTTATTGGAGCGTGATAATGAGCTGAAATTTTAACAAAGTGTTGTTGTACAAATTCTTTACGTTGTCCTAATTGTTCAGAATTTTTAGAGTTACAGAAGTATGGTTAGAGTACAGATTACTACAGACTGTTCTGTTTGAGACATATTCTGTTTTCGTTGCATTGTGTGCTTGTTTTGATGAATCTATGGTTTGTATTGAAGGGTATAAGCCATGGTAAAGTTAGAATACAGTAGATATAATGAAATAATAAAATTTGAATGAGTTTGCAACAGTACTTAGAGTGGTGATTTGCTTTATTATACTAACGGATCTCACGAAGGTTTTGTTGAGTTTTATGTGATTGAAGTTTTCAAATTTTGGGTGAGGTCACGATGGATGAACCAATAAGGAGTGAAAAGAGCCTAAGATTGGGGATGCTACAGCACCCCAAAGATATTATCCAAAGAGAAACAAGCAACTAAGCTTGGGGATGCCCCGAGTGGCATCCCCTCTTTCTTCTAACGACCATCGGTATTTTACTTGGAGCTATATTTTTATTCGTCACATATCATGAGTTTTGCTTGAAGCGTCTTGTACTATTTGAGTCTTTGCTTGCTTTGATTTTTAGTTTGTCCTTAGTATCCTTTCTGGACACGCCTATTTGAGAGAGCCAAAATTATGCTATGATTTGTTAGAATTGCTCTATATGCTTCACTTAAATTTTTTGAGCTATGGAATTGCTCTAGTGCTTCACTTATATCTTTTTGAGCATGGTGTGCTTTAGATTTTTGAAGAAATACTCTCATGCTTCTCTTAGATTAATTTGAGAGTTAGTAAACTTTGAAGAAATTCTCTCATGCTTCACTTATATTATTATGAGAGATGAAACTTTTATGCTCATGTTCTTCACTTAGATTTGTTTGAGTTTGTCAAAAGCAATGGCAATATATGGAACTACTCCCAAAGTGATAGATATTCATGAGGAATATAATAAAAACTTTCATGAAGATCATTGGACAAATTAAACTTGATTCCTTGTAATAGTTTTGAGACATGATGATAGTGATATGTGAGTCATGTTGGTGAGTAATTATGCTTTAGTAAGAATATTGGTGTTAAAGTTTGTGATTCCCTATGCAAGCACGAAAGTCAATAGTTATGCAATGAAATTACATCCTACTTATCGTGCATTATTCGGTGTTAGTTATGCTCAATGCCCGTTTATGTGAATTTTTGTTTCTTGGTTGGTTGCTTCTCAATCTATTTGCTAGCCTCCACTTGTACTAAGTAGAAATACTACTTGTGCATCCAAAATCCTTAAACCCAGTTTTACCTTATAAGTCCACCATACCTACCTATATGCGGTATTTCCATGCCGTTCTAAGCAAATTTGTATGTGCCATCTCTAATTTTCAAAATAAATTTCCTTTTTCTGTGCTCATACCTCTCATGAAACGGTAGGGGGTGTCCAATATTTTTCCATGCTAGATGTGTTATTCTCAAGATGAGTGTTTATTCACTTGTCATTACACAAGAGTACGGCGGTAATAGGGATGCCCAGTCCCGAAATGAAAAGGAAATTTACTTTATGTTGTCAAATAATAAATTTCTTGGAAAGTTTTGGTATGGAAGGCAACCATGGTTATGGCTAGCCATGGATTGTGAAAGAATGGTGGAAAAAGGAATAAACTTTACTTTATGTTTGGGAACCGCCTATGATGAATCTAGCATGGAAAGTATTGAGAACTACTTTGTCGTTTTCGTTGACAGGAAAGGCATGCCACCCAAAATATTTTTCTCTCTCAATTTAAGCTTTGAGCTCTGGCACCTCTACAAATCCCTACTTCCCTCTGCGAAGGGCCTGTCTATTTACTTTATGCAATTTTTATTTTCAATTTGAGTCTCCATCTTCTCTTATAAAGCACCAACTAGGGGGCACTATGATCATACTTGTGCATTGGGTGTAGTTAATATTTGAGTGTGTTTCATGAATGGATCAATGATTGAGCATGATGGGCTAGGGATAACTTTCTTTAGTGTTGATATTTTGAAAGACATGGTTGCTTGTTAGCATGCTTGAGTATTAAAGTCTTTATGTCAAAACTAGACTATTGCTTTGAACCATCTAAAGGTCCAAATGTCCATGCTATAAAAGAAAATAATATGTGATGAACATGTTAGGTAGCATTCCACAACAAAAATTCTGTTTTTATCATTTACCTACTCGAGAACGAGTAGGAATTAAGCTTGGGGATGCTGATACGTCTCCAACGTATCTATAATTTTTGATTGTTCCATGCTGTTATATTATCATTCTTGGATGTTTTACAATCATTTTATAGCAATTTTATATCATTTTTTGGGACTAACCTATTGACATAGTGCCAAGTGCCAGTTGCTGTTTTTTGCTTGTTTTTTACTTCGCAGAATATCAATACCAAACAGAGTCCAATCGCGACGAAACTTTTTGGAGATTCTTTTGGACTAGAAGGAAGCCAGTGGGCCAAAGAAGTACCCAAGAGGGAGCCATGGCCGCCCACAAGACACCAGGGCACGCCAGAGGCCCCGGGCGCGCCTTGGTGGGTTGTGGCCGCCTCGGGAAACCCCTGCACCACCTCTGAGCTATATAAATACCCAAATATCCCAAAAACCCTAGAGGAGTCGACGAAAAACAGTTCCAGCCGCCGCAAGTTCCAGAACCGCGAGATCCAATCTAACACCATCACGGAGGGGTTCATCATCCTCATTGGTGCCTCTTCGATGATGCGTGAGTAGTCCACCATAGACCTACGGGTCCGTAGGCAGTAGCTAGATGGCTTTCTCTCTCTCTTTTGATTCTTAATACAATGGTCTCTTGGATATCTATTTGATGTAATGACTTTTTGCGGTGTGTTTGATGGGATCCAATGGATTTTGAGTTCATGATCAGTTTCTATCCATGAATATTATTTGAGTCTTCTTTGATCTCTTATACGCATGATTACTTATAGCCTCGTATTTCTTCTTCTAATCATTGGTTTAGTTAGGCCAACTAGATCGATTTTTCTTGCCATAGAAAGAGGTGCTTTGTGATGGGTTCGATCTTGCGGTGTCCTCTCCTAGTGACAAAAGGGACAGCGAGGCACGCATGTATCGTTGCTATTAAGGATAACAAGATGGGGTCTATTCCTACATGAATAGATCTTGTCTACATCATGTCACCATTCTTATTGCATTACTCCGTTTCTCCATGAACTTAAGACACTAGATGCATTCTGGATAGCGGTCGATGTGTGGAGTAATAGTAGTAGATGCAGAATCATTTCGGTCTACTAATCTTGGACGTGATGCCTATATAATGATCATCGCCTTGGATATCGTTATGATTATTTGATCTTCTATCAATTGCCCAACAGTAATTTGTTCACCCACCATGCGCTATACTCATGAGAGAAGCCACTAGTGAAACCTACGGCCCTCGGGTCTACTTTTCCAACATATTGCTTTCCGATCTATCTTTTTGCCGCTTTGGTTTTCAGATCTACTATTCCAAAAACCCAAAAATACTTTGCTGCACTTTTTATTTGCCTCTTTTATTTTGTGTTCTTGTGAGATCTATTTATCCAATCTACAATCTAATCTATCTTTTTACCGTGGAGAGATTGACAACCTCTCTTTCGCGTTGGGTTGCAAGTATTTGTTCTTTGTGTGTAGGTACCGTTTACATAGTGTTGCGTGGTCCTCCTACTGGTTCGATACCTTGGTTTCATAACTGAGGGAAATACTTACCGTCGCTGTGCTGCATCATCCCTTCCTCTTTGGGGAAACACCGACACAGTCTCAAGCCATGTCACTATCTTATTTGTAGGGCCAAAGCCAAGAATAAGAAGAGAAAGGTTGGCGACTCATCGACCAATCCTGAAATCCCTGAGCTGGAGGATCCCACCTTGGTAGCCTCTGATGCTCATACTGAAAAACTTGGAGACCATGTCAACCAAGATGAATGCCCTCGTCATATTGAGCTGGCAATCACTAAGGCTATGGACGCTGAAGCTAACCCGGTGGGTGATCTTAATCCGCCTAGCCCACCTAAAGCTACTGAAGACGCTTCTCATGAGAAGAACAGTGAAGATGTTATTATCACTCGGGCGGGTTATACTTGTCCAAAGGCCTCCAATGTGCTGACCAAGCATACTGCCAAGGATGAGATGCCACTGCTTGAGAAGGGGAAGGCTAAGCTCGAGCTTCCCAATTATGAGGACATCAGCGCTGAAGAACTGCACGCTGGATACTTAAGCCCCTCTCCACAAGCCGGGATATGGAAATCAGCCTGGTTGGCATGATGAAAAGAAAATTTGAGGTATGCTCAACTTTATCTTGTGTTCTTATATATCCTTGTATAGCCCCCAAGTGTCGGCTCATCTTAATGAGATGAGTCGGGTCTTGTGAATGTAGAACCTTTGAAGGAGCAATTTGTAGCCCCCAAGGGCCAGCTCATCTTTTTAAGATGAACCGGATCTTCTTTAACATAACCGGTGTGAAGAAAATGACCAGTAGCCCCCAAGGACATGCTCATATTCTTGAGATGAGCCGGGTCTTCCTGATTTAATATGCCAGAAGGAAACGACCTTGTAGCCCCCAAGGGCCGGCTCATCTTCTTGAGATGTGCCGGGTCTTCCGTATCATGTATTTAGAAGAAAACTGATATGCATTAGCCCCCAAGTGTCAAGTATATTGCTTGCGATCAGCTTGAGACTTTTAAATTTTTTGCCTGTGATAATCCTCAACTGTGATAATACTCATTATGCAGGAATCTTTGAAAGTAGCCGAGTCAGATATGACCGGCTGGAAAAAACATCTGGAATCTGAGCAAGCCGCCCGATCTCAGGCTGAACTGAAATTGCAAACTTCTTTGGAAGAAATGGAAAGGATCAAGGTGGGATTTAAAGCAGAGAAGGAATCCTTCGACTCTGAAAAGGCCGCCTTAATCAAGCGCGCAGAAGACGCTGAAGGGGAATTGAAGCCCTTGACTGAAGAGTTGGCCGGCTTGAAGCGACACATTAATCACATGGCCGAAGCCGTCTTTGGTAAGTATTTCTTCTGAGCTAAAATAATGATGTATGACTAAAACTCGCCTGGCGACTCACATACTTGCATTGCTTGTAGGTGCTCGAACTCGCAATCTTCAAGACAATAGCTTGATGCAACTAAAAGTTGTATACTCTTTGGAGGAGCAACTATACGCTGGAAGCCTCTGTACTATCAAATCCATCATGGGAGACAAGGAGCCAGTAAAGTTCATCAAGGACGTGCTGAGATGCCTTTCAACCCTTCCTAAGCAACTCGATGAGCTGAAAAGATCAGCCGCCCGAGCAGGTGCCACGATGTCTTTGAGCCAAGCTTTGGCTTACTTAGCAGACCTGGACCCTGTAGAGATGGCCCGGGGATTTCCTCAATATAAAGATGATGGATTGGAATTCAGTGCTGGTGATTATGCTAACTGTGTAAAGGCGTCTCGAGTGCTAGCCAGCCATTTAGTCGCTGAGATGGACTTGAAGAAGTACCAGCCGGCTTATAATGATGATAACTCGTGAGTTCAGCCGCCGACCTTTGAAGCTGTGGATTTAACTCCTCAACGTCGTAAGCATATTTTTGCCCCTGACGTTGACCCGTCCCCCATCTTGCATGAACAGGACGTATTCCAAGATTTAACCAATTGCAACTGGGATGTGGACAACCTTCAGATCCAAGACCCAGAAGACTCGGCGCTGGATAACCCGGAGACATCCTAGGCGAAAAACTAACTCGGGACTAACCCAGATGCTGCTGACCCAGATGCTGCAGATGCCGGGTTACAGAAATAACTTTGAAAACTTTGATTCAACACTCTGGGCTTAGTATAGCCTTGTAATAGTTAAGCAAACAGTTGATTGCATGTGACGTGCCTTCACGCATGTTTAAACTTTTGATCCCATCTGGTGTTTTGCTGATGAAGGATATGTATATCAACAAGTCTGTCAACTCGCCTTTGTTATTATAAACCATACAACCTGTGGCTTATACCTCAAATTTGTTAAGTCGCCTGTGACGACATGAATGTGCAAACAGTATACCTGCAAAACAAATTCCACTAACATGTGAAATGGAATAAACCGGCGATCCTTCGCGTGGCGACTTATAGTCAAAAAGAAATTATATATTAATAATCTCGCGACTCATGGTCGATGCAAACTCAATGGTGAACATGAATAACCCGGAACGCTTTTAACCCGAAGATTCTTCAGATAGAAAAATTCTGAAAAACAGAAATAAACAGCCCCCATACATGTATGGAGTAAATTATGAGTCGGCTTTCGAGGCTCGACAAAAAGACTGGCTTTCGAGGCTCAAGTCTTGCTTCAATGAAGCTGGCATGATAACCTTGGTTTATCCTCGCTTTCTGTAAGCCGTCTCTCACGTGATCCAAGCCGGTGTTTTAACCTGGATAAGTTCAGGGTCCATATGGATTGACTTACCGAGAGTACACGGGGTCACCTTTGCGGAGTAGCATCTTGCGAACAGGCAGGTTTAACCAATATGTTGTGGCGTTTTTTCCGGGTTAAAAGGGTGAGAAAGCTAAACTCGGTGAGTTGAAAGCCCCCAAGTAACCAATGTATTATGGCGTTGTTGCCGGGTCAAGTGGGTGAGAAAGCTAGACTCGATGAGTCGGAAGCCCCCAAGTGCCCAATGTATGGTGGCGTTTTGCTAGGTCAAGTGGGTGAGAAAGCTAGACTCGATGAGCCGGAAGCCCCCAAGTGCCCAATATGGTGTGGCGTTTTGCCGGGTCAACAGGGTGAGAAAGCTAGACTCGATGAGCCGGAAGCCCCCAAGTGAACAATGATCAGTTAATAAAAGCTCATGCACAATATATGAGATGAAACGACAGAGGCCCCGAGATGCAGGGATGCTGGTTTTATTATGCGTGATCATAAAGAGTATATACATGATGTAAGTATGTACAATGTTGGAAGCCAGTGGCTTAAGTATAATAAGGCCGAAGATGAGCAATGTTCCAGGGCCTATTGGTCTCCTCCTCAGAAGTCTGTGACTTACTGTGTTCGCGTATATCAATGAGATATTATGACCCATTATTGAGATTTTTGCTAACCACAAAGGGTCCTTCCCATGGAGGTGAAAGCTTATGCATCCCTATCTGATCTTGAATCAAACGGAACACTAAGTCGCCCTCCTGAAAACTACGGCTGCGAATTCTTCGACTATGATACCGATGAAGGTCTTGTTGATAAATTGCAGATCGAGCCGCCGCAAGATCACGTTCTTCCTCTAAGGCGTCCAGAGAGTTTTGTCGAGCCGTCTCATTGTTCGTCTCAACGTAAGTCGCCACTCGGGGCGAGTCATGACGTATATCACTTGGAAGAACCGCCTCTGCGCCGTAAACCATAAAGAACGGCGTGTAACCCGTTGATCTGTTGGGGGTAGTCCTTATGCTCCAGAGAACTGCAGGAAGCTCTTCAACCCCACAACCCGGGGTACGCTCCAAAGGAACCATGAGCCGGGGCTTGATCCCTCATAATATTTCCTGGTTAGCTCGCTCTGCCTGGCCATTGGACTGTTGATGAGCCACATAGGAAACATCAAGCCGGATATGCTCCTTCTGACAGAACTTCCACATAGCTCCTTTAGATAAATTTGTTCCATTATCAGTGATGATACTATGAGGATAACCAAAACGAAAGATCAACTTCTTCACAAACTGAACCATAGTTGCCGCCTCACAATTGCTAACGGGCTCTGCTTCAACCCACTTGGTAAATTTATCAACCGCCACCAGAAGGTGAGTCTTTTTATCCTTGGACCTCTCGAACGGACCGACCATATCAAGCCCCCAAACCGCAAATGGCCAAGTTATTGGGATCATACACAATTCCTGTGCCGGCACATGAGCTTGGCGTCCAAATTTCTGACAGCCATCACACATGCGTACAATGTCTTCCACGTCAGCATGAGCAGATAACTAGTAAAAGCCGTGTGTGAATGCCTTGGCCACCAAAGATCTTGACCCGGCGTGATGACTGCAATCTCCTGCATGAATTTCATGCAGAATCTCCCTGCCCTCGTCAAGGGAAACACATCATTGAAAAATGCCAGTCACACTGCATCGATGCAACTCGCCATTGACATTAGTCATGGATTTAGACCGCCTTACGATCTGTCGGGCAAGGAGTTCTTCCTCTGGAAGCTCACCCCCTGTTAAATAAGCCAGATAAGGTACTGTCCAATCTGGAGTTGCTCGTAGAGCCTCCACCAACTTCCCCTCCGGGTCTGGGATAGCCAGATCTTCTTCTGAAGGCAACTTGACCGAAGGATTATGCAACACATCTAGGAACACATTGGGGGGAACTGGTTTGCACTGAGAACCAAGCCGAGATAAAGCATCAGCCGCCTCGTTAAGCCGCCGGTCAATATGATCCACTTTATATCCTTTAAAGTGACCAGCAATATTAGTCACTGCTTGACGATAAGCCGCCATGAGTGGGTCCTTAGAGTCCCATGTACCTAAAACTTGCTATGCAACGAGATCTGAGTCGCCCAAGCACTTGACCCGGCTTAAGTTCATTTCCTTAGCCATGCGGAGCCCATGTAGCAAGGCCTCATACTCAGCTGCATTGTTAGTACAGGGAAACATAAGCTGTAGGACATAACAAAACTTGTCATCTCTTGGGGAAGATAGAATAACTCCAGCCCCCGAGCCTTCCAATTGCCTGGATCCGTCAAAGTGTATCGTCCAATATGTATTATCAGGCTTTTCCTCAGGTTGTTGTAACTCTGTCCAGACATTAATGAAATCTACCAAGGCTTGAGACTTGATAGTAGTCCTGGGCACATACTTCAAATGATGTGGCCCAAGCTCAATTGCCCACTTACCAACCCGGCTTGTAGCTTCTTTGTTTTGGATGATATCTCCCAGAGGGACTGAACTGACCACCATGATTGGATGCCCAAGGAAATACTATTTTAACTTACGACTAGCCATGAACACACCAAATACCAATTTCTGCCAATGTGAATATCGCTGCTTAGATTCTGATAAAACTTCACTGATATAATAAATTGGCCGTTGGACTGGGTACACCTTCTCTGCCTCTTGGCGTTCCATGACAACTTCCACACTGACAGCCCAATTATTAGTCGCCACGTACAGGAGCATAGGCTGTTTGTTCGTCGGCGCCGCCAAAACGGGCGGCTCAGCCAACTGCCGCTTAAGTGGCTCAAAATCCTCATTAGCAACATCACTCCGGACAAAGTTATCATTCTTTTTCATCATCTGGTAGAGCAGGATCGCCTTTTCCCCCAGGCGACTTATGAACCGGCTCAGGGCCGCAATGCGACACGCCAGACGCTGTACATCATTGATACAGGCCGATTTAGACAAAGAAGTAATGGCCTTAATCTTGTCCGGGTTAGCTTCAATGCCCCTCTCTGAAACCAGAAATCCTAGCAGCTTTCCTGCAGGTACCCCAAAAACACACTTGGCCGGGTTAAGCATCATCTTGTACACCCAGAGATTGTCAAAGGTTTCCTTCAAATCATCAAGCAAGGTTTCCTTCTTCCTTGATTTGACTACAATGTCATCAACATAAGCATGAACATTGCGTCCAATCTGCCCATGGAGGCAGTTCTGAACACAGCGCTGGTAAGTCGCCTGAGCACTCTTCAGTCCAAAAGGCATAGACACGTAACAGAAAGCTCCAAAAGGCATGATAAAAGTTGTTTTCTCCTGGTCCGCAATTGCCATCTTTATCTGATGATAACCAGAATAAGCATCCAGAAAACACAATCGCTCACAACCCGCCGTTGCATCAATGATCTGGTCAATACGAGGGAGAGCAAAGGGATCAGCTGGGCAAGCCTTATTAAGATCTGTGTAATCCACACACATACGCCATGTGCCATTATTTTTAAACACAAGCACCGGGTTAGCCAACCACTGGGGGTGAAAAACATCCACTATGAACCCGGCAGCTAGGAGCCGGGCCACTTCTTCTCCAATGGCCTTATGCCTCTCCT
Organism: Elymus sibiricus; assembly: GCA_039707655.1. NCBI lineage: Eukaryota > Viridiplantae > Streptophyta > Magnoliopsida > Poales > Poaceae > Elymus > Elymus sibiricus. The sequence continues at coordinate 87,119,897 of CM077663.1, forward strand.
TTTTAAAACGACGGAGGAATTGTTTGACTGGCTTCATCTTAGGATCCACATTAAGGTGGTGCTCAGCGAGTTCTCTCGGTACACCCGGCATGTTAGAATGTTTCCATGCAAAGATGTCCCGATTCTCACGGATGAACTCGATGAGCGCGCTTTCCTATTTGGGATCTTCCTGTCCCAATGGTGAACTGCTGAGAAGAGTTGACAGGGACAAAATCAACTTGCTTTGTATCTTTAGCTGACTGGAACTTAAGAGGAGGATCCTTCTCGGTGGTGGGCTTCTTGAGGGGGTCATATCAGCCGGGTCAACATTGTCTTAATAGAATTTGAGCTCCTCCGAAGCACAAGCCGACTCAGCATACGCTGCATCTCCTTCCTCACATTCTTGAGCTATTTCCTATTGCCACACACAGTTATAGTACCTTTGGGACCTGGCATCTTGAGCTTGAGGTAAATATAACAGGGCCGGGCCATGAAGCGACCATAAGCCGGCCGCCCAAAGAGGGTGTGGTAAGGGCTCTTGATTTTTAACCACCTCAAACCACAGCGTCTCTGCCCTGTAGTTAAATTCATCACCAAAAGCTACTTCCAGAGCAATCCTTCCGACAAGATAGGCCGAATTGCCTGGCACAACTCCATGAAAGACAGTAGAGGACGGCTTAAGATCCTTCTCCGTCAGGTTCATTCGCTGGAAAGTGTCATAGTACAATATGTTGATGCTACTACCACCATCCATAAGTACCTTAGTAAATTTGTAACCGCCCACTTGAGGGGCCACCACTAAGGCCAGCTGACCCGGGTTATCCACACGGGGCGGGTGATCCGCCCGGCTCCAAGTAATTGGGTGCTCGGACCAATGCAAATAATGTGGCAGTGCCGGCTCAACCATGTGAATCGCCCTTTTGTTGACCTTCTGGTCACGCTTGCAAGTACCCTTAGTGAATACATGGTACTGGCCACCATTCAACTGCTTAGGATTACTCTGATATCCTGATTGGTTATGCTGTTGATGATTACCTTGACCAGATTGCTGGCTAGGACCACCATGGTTCCCTTGGCCCTGATAGCCAGAACTTGAGCCGCCATTGCCAAACCCGGCTCCCTGGAATCCTCCAGAACCTGACCCGCCTGGCGGCCCATTGCCGTTGCCATGATGTTGAAACGCCTGGTTCCTAAACTCTCGCATGATATGACAATCCTTCCAAGCATGAGTAGATGGCTTATTAGGACAACTGTGCCTCGGACATGGCCCGTTAAGAGGCTCCTCATAATTTCTGGGCTTTCCTCCGGTATATGGCTGCTTGCCATTGCCACGCTGATTTTTGAACCCTGCATTGGTGTGATAACCCACAAGTGTAGGGGATCGTTTGTAGCCTTTTTCGATAAGTAAGAGTGTCGAACCCAACGAGGAGCTAAAGGTAGAACAAATATTCCCTCAAGTTCTATCGACCACCGATACAACTCTACGCACACTTTAACGTTTGCTTTACCTAGAACAAGTATGAAACTACTTTGTAGGTGATAGGATAGTTTGCACAAATAAAACTAGAAGTACTTTGCGGGAAATAAAACTACGAGTAAAAAAGCAAGATAACAAAAGTTAGTTGTTTAGTAGAAAGCTTTTGTCAAACAAGAAGGTTATTTGTCCCTAGGCAATTGATAACTAAACCGGTAATCATTCTTGCAATTTTACACGAGGGAGAGGCATGAGCTAACATACTTTCTCTACTTGGATCATATGCACTTATGATTGGAACTCTAGCAAGCATCCACAACTACTAAAGATCATTAAGGTAAAACCCAACCATAGCATTAAGTATCAAGTCCTCTTTACTCCCATATGCAACAACCCACCTACTCGGGTTTATGCTTCTGTCACTCAAGCAACCCACCATAGGCAAATCATGAACACATTGCAACACCCTACAGCAAGGACCCCTCACATTTGCGTGAGACAGAGGGCACCGTAGGACAGCACCATAATAAAATGTACAATCATACCAACCACGATCATCAATTAGCCCATAGGACAAAGCGGATCTACTCAAACATCATAGGATAGCCATATATTATTGGAAAATAGTATATGGAGTTGAGCACCATGTTTAAGTAGAGATTACAGCGGGGAGAAGGGGACTTACACCCCTGCATAGAGTGGGAGAGAGTTGGTGTTGACGGCGGCGAAGTTGTTGGAGTAGATCGCCGTCACGATGCTTGCCCCGGCGGCGTTCCGGCGCCACCGGGAGAGAGGGGGGTAGAGCCCCCCTCCTTCTTCTTCTTCCTTGGCCTCCCCCCTAGATGGGAGGAGAGTTCCCCCTCTGGTCCATGGCCGCCATGGCGGCGGAGGGGCAGGAGCCCCTCCTAGATTGGATCTCCCTCTCTGTTCCCTTCTGTTTCGCGTTACCGTTTCTTATATTCCCGGAGATCCGTAACTCCGATCGGGCTGAAATTTTGAGGGGATTTTTATCCAAAAATTAGCTTCCTTGCGACCAAAGGAGAGCTCCAACTGACGTACGAGGTGGGCAGCACCCACCAGGCCGCGGTTGGGCCCCCTGGTCGCGCCCTGATGTATCGTGGGGGCTGTGGGCCTCCGTTTGTGTTGATTCCAATTCTCAAAATTCACAAATATTCTAAAAAAACTCTCCGTAAATTTTTATCGCATTTGGACTTCATTTGGTATGGTAATTCTGTGAAACAAAAAACATGCAACAAACAGGAACTGGCACTGGGCACTGGATCAATAGGTTAGTCCAATAAATCATATAAAATGTTGCGAAAAATATGTGAAAGTTGTATAATATTGGCACGAAACAATCAAAAATTATAGATACGACGGAGACGTATCAGCATCCCCAAGCTTAATTCCTGCTCGTCCTCGAGTAGGTAAATGATAAAAAGATAATTTTTGATGTGGAATGCTACCTAGCATAATCTTGATCATATATCTAATCATGGCATGAATATTAAGACACAAGTGATTCAAAGCAATAGTCTAGTTTTGACATAAAGACATTAATACTCAGGCATCCCAACAAACAATCATGTCTTTCAAAATATCAAGGCTAAAGAACGCTATCCCTACAAAATCATATAGCCTTGTCATGCTCTGTCTTCTTAACACAAAGTATAAATCATGTACTACCCCGGTGTCAGCCAAGCAATTGGTTCATACTTTTTAACGCGCTTCAGCATTTTCAACTCTCACGCAATACATGAGCGCAAAACATGGATATAGCACTATGGGTGGAATAGAATATGGTGGTAGGTTTCAAAGAGGTAAAAGTAGAGAAGAAAGTCTCACACCAACTCAGCGTATCAACGGGCTATGGAGATGCCCATCAATATATATCAATGCGAGGAGTAGGGATTGCCATGCAACGGATGCACTAAGAGCTATAAGTGTATGAAAGCTCAATATGAAACTAAGTGTGTATGCATCTAACTCTATATGAAAAATTCCCACTAGTATATGAAAGTGACAACACATGAGACTCTCTATATGAAAAACATGGTGCTACTTTGAAGCACAAGTGTGGAATTAGCATGCCCCTATTCCTTCTTCTTTCATTTTTTTTCTTTCTTTTCCTTTTTTTCTTTTTTTTCTTTTTCTTTTTATTTTATATTTTTTTTCTTTTTTTTCTTTTTTTTTCTTTGTCCGGAGCCTCATCCCGACTTGTGGGGGAATCATAGTTTCCATCATCCTTTCATCACTTGGGCATGCTCTAATAATGAATAATGATGATCATCACACTTCTATTTACTTACAACTCAATACTACAACGATAGTAGAACAAAGTATGACTCTATATGAATGCAATGATCTAGCGTAGCAAAGATATCAAAAAACGGACAAGCCATGGAAACATCATGCTAGCTATCTTACAATCATGTAATGCAATATGACAATGAATGCACAAGTCATCAAAACGAAGGCGGTGGAAGTTACATGGCAATATATCTCGGAATGGCGATGGAAATGCCATAATAGGTAGGTATGGTGGCTATTTTGAGGAAGATATAATAAGGATTATGTGTGATAGAGCGTATCATATCACGGGGTTTGGATGCACCGGCGAAGTTTGCACCGACTCTCGAGGTGAGAAAGGGCAATGCACGGTACCGTAGAGGCTAGCAAATTGCGGAAAGGTAAGAGTGCGTATAATCCATGGACTCACATTAGTCATAAAGAACTCACATACTTATTGCAAAAGTTTTATTAGCTCTCTCGAAGCAAAGTATTACTACGCATGCTCCTAGGGGGGAGGTTGGTAGGAGTTAACCATCGTGCGCCCCCGACCTTCACACAAAGATAGACAATCAAGAATAAATTGTGCTCCAACTTCCTAGCATAACGGGAGACTATATGTGCATGCTTCGGGAATCACAAACCTTAACACCAATATATTACTAAACATGATCATCCACTAGTACCTCCCACATATTATCATCTCTATATCGCAAAACTATTGCAAGGAATCAAACATGTCATATTCAGTGATCCCTAAGTTTTATGTAGGTTTTTATGACTAACCATGTGAATGACCAATTCCTGTTGACTCTCTAAATAGATATAAGTGAAGCAAGAGAGTTAAATTCTTTCTACAAAATACCATGCTCTAATAAATATAGGTGAAGCAAAAGAGCATTCTACGAATAACGGTTTTCTATGTGAAGAGAAACAGGCAATCCAAACTTCAAATGATATAAGTGAAGCACATGAAGCATTCTATAAAGACATACTCAAAAGATATAAGTGGAGTGCAATAGGCATTTGTCGGTGTACTAAAGTTTGGGTCTTTTAGTACCCCACACTTGTGCACGGGCGGTTGTAGCCACACTAGCAGCAAGGCTTGCCGGGGGGCAGCTGGACGCAAATGCAAGAATATCAAGAGGACATCCAAATCAATAATCAGAAGATAGAAGACCGAAGGCTGGGATCCCGGCAAAATCTTGCCGGGATGGCTTGCGAAGCCCCGGCAAGACTCGCGCCCGGCAAGACCTCGCCACCCTGTCAACGCTCCAGCGCAGCGACCAGCTTGTCTTTTAGCTGTTGTCCTCCTGGGTGTGTGTCAGGTGCTAACGGCGGATGGGCTTAAGCGGTGATGATGGGACAGCCCCTTTTTCTGTCCCCAAGATGCTAAGGGACACCTCAACGGAGCATTTAATGCGTTTGTCCTAAGTCGTCAGTATTAGGTATGATAACCGTGTAGCAGCTTTACACCTCTTGTACTTCGCCACTGTTGGTGACCCCTTCGACGTATAAAAGGAGGCCCAAGGCGGAGCTACGGAGGGGGAGGACCTTCTGGCCCGTTCTGCATGCGTAGCTGCTGCTCGAACATACTGTTCATTGCAAGCGCTCCTGAAGCTTGGGCTTAAACACATCCAATACAATCAAAGCAGGAGTAGGGTTTTACGTTCTCAGCGGCCCGAACCTGGATAAAAATCCCTCGTGTTGATCGTTAGATCTGCTCTTTGTGCAAGCCTTTCTCCCTGCCGAATCGTAAAGGGATCCACGCGATCCCATAGGTGTCGTTTCCCCGACATCTTTGGCGTGCCAGGTAGGGGCAAAGGGTGCGTGAACCTGATCTAGCGATCGGCACGCCAGTTTCTTCATCATATTCATCGCCATGGCCCCCAAGAAGAAGGGTTTTACGGCGGTTGGTCCATCCGCGTCCGGTGCGCCTGTAACTACACGCACGGGCGACGGTGTGGACGCAGGCGGAGGAGGCGAAGATCCTGAGCTTCCACGATGTTCTGGTGATCATAGCCAGGCGAGCGGCGTCGTTCGCGCCGCTATATCTAAGGACGGAGCTGTGCTGCCAATAGGCGGTGTAGCGAACTCCAGGGACGGAAGGGCGCCTTCCAAGACACCCACGCCGGCGCATGCGCCGCGGCCTTCTCAGGTCGCGCGCGATGAACAGCGCCGCGACGTTGGTGGTTCTAAGCATCCTCACGGAAAGGCTCCTGAGCATCACCCTCGAGATGCACGGGGCCAGCATGCATGCCAAGGTGCCGGTGGAAGCGGTGTGCGGACGCAGGATCGTGATGGAGCTCCTTCTAACATGGTTAGGAGTCAAAGCACCTCACGTTCCTCGCACCTTTCGCCGCCACCTACACCAGCAGAAGCGTTGGCACGAGCACAGCTGCTCCTGAATTTTCCTCCTGCTGCGCAGAAGCTCGACGAATGGAGAGCTTCTATTCAGAGCCTCGTCGGCCTCGCTAATGATGATAGGCCGCAACAGGCGGAGCCTTCACGGCGGCAGTCCATCGAGCCGGCGCGCGCCCATGGCGAAAAGACTGGAGGCGGTACAACCATGGTGCACTCTCCTCCACGGCGGCAACAGCGGTCGCCGACTCGGCGGATCAACGCCTGTGATGACGACTCAACGGCGTCATCTGATCCGCGAACTCGCCGCGATCAACGTCAAGTTCTTCAGGAACAAAGCAAAGAAGACGCTCGGACTACCATCGAGCGGCGTCGGGAAGCGCGCCATCAATCTGATAAGCGCGCAGGACCCACTGAAGACAAGCCTGCGCCGGGGTATCCTGGCGAACTACCTTATGAGGTGGGCTGTCCAGCTTTTACCCGTGAGCTGGGGCGAGTCCAGTGGCCCAATTCCCGAACGTTCAAACCAGAGGTCCCGGAGAAATACGACGGCAAGACTCACCCATCGGAGTTCTTGAGCATCTACACCATTGCGGTGCAGGCTGCCGGGGCTCGCGATGACAAGATACTCGCCAACTACTTCCCATTGGTACTAAAGCCCAACGTCAGGTCGTGGTTGATGCATCTGCCGGAGAATTCCCTTTCTTCCTGGGCAGATCTGTGTCATGAGTTTGTTGGCGCCTTTACCGGAGGCCACCAAGCTCCTGGCCAGGAAAGTGATTTGCATCTCATCCCCCAGAAGGAAGGCGAAACTTTGCGCAAGTACATACAGAGATTCAGCCGTGTACATCACAACATCCCAGACGTTCATCCTGCCGCTGTTGTCAGCGCGTTCCATCAGAACGTGCGCAACCGCAGGATGCGCGAAGAGCTGGCGATGAACAAAGTCAGGGATGTGGCCGAGCTATATGCTCTGGCTGATAAGTGTGCTCGAGCTGAAGAAGGGAGGAGATTCCCCGGCGAGGATGCTGGCGCAGGACTCGACTCTGAAGACGAAGACGCCGCCGCCCCGGCAAAGAAAGGCCGGCGGCGTAACAGGAAGCGCAAGGGCAAGGCCGTGCTTGCCGTCGAGGGATCCGGCAATCCCGACACCGCCAAGAAGGCCAAAGTTGACGGCCCCGGCAAGGAGGTTGCCGGGTGTGCCTCCTGTCAGGCCTTGGCGGCTGCCGACAAGCCGGAGGGCTCCGACAAGCAGTATTGCAAGATTCATCGCACCAAGGGCCACGATCTCCAAAACTGCCGGCAAGTTGAGCAGCTTGTCGAAAAGCAGAAAGCTGAGTATGAAAGGCGAGATAAGGAGAAGGGCCAGGATGGTGCGGAGGGGTCCGGCAAGAAATGCGGTGGCCGAGGAGGTCGCCGCGGCAAGGCCAAGCAACAGAAGGAGAGGCCCGCTCGAGGCCGCGACAAGACAGAGGGGGGTGACGATGACAACGAGGAGGACCTTCTGGCCCGTTCTGCATGCGTAGCTGCTGCTCGAACATACTGTTCATTGCAAGCACTCCTGAAGCTTGGGCTTAAACACATCCAATACAATCAAAGCAGGGGTAGGGTTTTACGCTTCTCAGCGGCCCGAACCTGGATAAAAATCCCTCGTGTTGATCGTTAGATCTGCTCTTTGTGCAACCCTTTCTCCCTGCCGAATCGTAAAGGGATCCACACGATCCCATAGGTGTCGTTTCCCCGACAGCATTCTATAAATCCACCATGGACTATCTCATACTAGCATGGTGCATAAAAGAAAAGTGAAAACTAAACACAAAAGACGCTCCAAGATTTGCACATATCACATGAATGAAACGAATCCGAAAACATACCGATACTTGTTGAAGAAAGATGGGATGCCTTCCGGGGCATCCCAAAGCTTAGACGCTTGAGTCTCCTTCGATATTTACTTGGGGTGCCTTGGGCATCCCCAAGCTTGAACTCTTGCCTCTCCTTCTTCTCCTCATATCGAGACCTCCTCGATCTTCGAACACTTCATCCACACAAAACTTAACAGAAGACTGGTAAGATATGTTAGTATAATAAAGCAAAATGCTCCTTTAAGTATTGTTGCAAACCAATTCATATTTTATATTTGCATTATCCCTGCTGTATTATAACTTTTCTATGGCTTACACCACCGATAAAATCGATAGTTTCATCAAAACAAGCAAAACAATGCATCAAAAACAGAATCTGTCTTAAAAAGTATAGTCTGTAGTAATCTGAACTTTGACCGTAATTATGTAACTCCAAAAATTCTGAAAACTTAGGAAAAATTAAAAAATTTGTACAGAAATACTGTGTAAAAAATTCAGAAACTTTTGACGTTCCAGTAAAAAAATGAAAATTCACGCACTACAGCCAAAGTTTCTGTTTTTACACCGCACATACCAACAAGCAATCTAATCATCCTAAAGGCAAATCTTGGCACATTATTTTTATAATACAATGGATTTTTACAAGGGGATAATTATTTTTGTTGGAAAAGTTTCCTTGATTCAAGATTCACAAAGTTTCCATGGGCATGAACAAAAGTTCAAGGACGTCCCCCACTTCAACGATGCTCATCATCTCTCTCACTTTCACCTTTCCTTTTGTGAAGTTTTAGGTTCCCCCCTATATATTTTTTTTAAACTTTACAAAAGCACACAACAGAAATAAATGACTCTCTAAAATTTCCGGGTTGTCTCCCTGGCAGCGCTTTCTTTAAAGCCATTAAGCTAGGAATAAAGTGCTCAAGTAATGGATCCACCCGGATCCCAAGGTATATCAAAGCCAATTTTAATTAGCAATGATTTGCAATTTAGTAGTGAGCACAAAGTGATATATATCATGTGACAACGAAGTCTAACTCTCTTCCTATGCATCGGCATGGCATACAAGAACAATTCATGCACATTAAGTAAAGGCCAATGCATAGTATAAACGGTTTCTTGCATTTTTATAGTATTGGAAACATAGAGAGGAGAAGATGTAGTTCCTATCTCATAATAATTGCAAGTAGGAGCAGCAAGCACATGCATATTATATTCATCAAAATCATCATGTGTAATAGCAAAACGCAACCCATCAATGTAATCCTTAACAAGAGCAAACTTCTCCGATATAGTGTAGTTGGGAGAATTCAAAAGGATAATAGGACTATCATGTGTGGGTGCAATAGCAATAATTTCATGCTTAACATAAGTAACTATAGCAAGTTCATCTTCATAAGCATAATTCATATTGGCATCATGGCCACAAGCATAGCAAGTATCAAGTTCATCAAAAAGAGATATTTCAAAAGAATCCAAGGGATCATAGCAATCATCATAGCATTCATCATGGCATTCATCCTTCGGTATGTGCAAAGGGAAATTAAACAATGTATGAGTTGAAGAGTTACTCTCATTAGAAGGTGGGCATGGGTAACTAATCCGCTCTTCCTCCTTTTGTTCTTCGCTCTCCTCCTCATCTTTTTCATCTAATGAGCTCACAGTTTCAGCAATTTCTTCTTCCATAGATTCCTGCAAAATATTAGTCTCTTCCAAGGCAGCGGTCATTCTTTCAATAAATTCAATAATATCAGCATTGCAATCATAATTCTCATAGCAATATTTAAGTATGGCAAAAATTTCAGATTCGTAAGGAACATCATCATCATACTTTTCAAGCAAAGAAGCAATTTCATAAGCACCTTTAAAAACAACAAATTCTTCTATTCGTTCCACATCATAGTAATCATAAATACCTTTAGCATAAGAAGCTAAGGTTTCATTATCATTAAATTTGCATTGAAAGGGAAGGTGTCGAGCTTCTATATTAGAGCAACAAGTAAAGTCACATCTCGAGCATGCATCCCAAGAAAACCATTCCAGTATTCTAATTTGATCCCATAAGTGTTTCCCTTTTTGAGATAAGCGATAATCCCTAAAGTACTCACGTTGATATAATGTGTATCCCATTATAAAGTTCCTTGAGGATTTCTCGGGATTATCGAAGGAGTAATTAACGTGTTCCACATAACGAGCATCGATGGTTTTAGGAGGTTCCCCATCTCCACGAGTAGCAAGTACCACTAATTTTTTTGGAGTTTCGTGTTCCATATCCATAACTAAAGATATAAATCAACTAAAAACGGAAAATAAAAATTACTTAGTGATAAAACAAACCAGCACACACGAGAATACTCACCCCACGCTATTGCTCCCCGGCAACGGCGCCAGAAAAAGGTCTTGATAACCCACAAGTGTAGGGGATCGTTTGTAGCCTTTTTTGATAAGTAAGAGTGCCGAACCCAACGAGGAGCTAAAGGTAGAACAAATATTCCCTCAAGTTCTATCGACCACCGATACAACTCTACGCACGCTTTAATGTTTGCTTTACCTAGAACAAGTATGAAACTACTTTGTAGGTGATAGGATAGTTTGCACGAATAAAACTAGAAGTACTTTGCGGGAAATAAAACTATGAGTAAAAATCAAGATAATAAAAGTTAGTTTTTCAGTAGAAAGCTTTTGTCAAACAAGAAGGTTATTTGTCCCTAGGCAATTGATAACTAGACCGGTAACCATTCTTGCAATTTTACATGAGGGAGTGGCATGAGCTAACATACTTTCTCTACTTGGATCATATGCACTTATTATTGGAACTCTAGCAAGCATCCGCAACTACTAAAGATCATTAAGGTAAAACCCAACCATAGCATTAAGTATCAAGTCCTCTTTACTCCCATATGTAACAACCCACCTACTCGGGTTCATGCTTCTGTCACTCAAGCAACCCACCATAGGCAAATCATGAACACATTGCAACACCCTACAGCGAGGATCCCTCACGTTTGCGCGAGACGGAGGGCACCGTAGGACAGCACCATAATAAAATATAAAATCATACCAACCACGATCATCAATTAGCCCATAGGACAAAGCGGATCTACTCAAACATCATAGGATAGCCATATATCATTGGGAAATAGTATATGGAGTTGAGCACCATGTTTAAGTAGAGATTACAGCGGGGAGAAGGGGAGTTACACCGCTGCATAGAGGGGGAGAGAGTTGGTGTTGACGGTGGCGAAGTTGTTGGAGTAGATCGCCGTCACGATGCTTGCCCCGACGGCGTTCCGGTGCCACCGGGAGAGAGGGGGAGAGAGCCCCCCTCCTTCTTCTTCTTCCTTGGCCTCCCCCCTAGATGGGAGGAGAGTTCCCCCTCTGGTCCATGGCCGCCATGGTGGCGGAGGGGCAAGAGCCCCTCCTAGATTGGATCTCCCTCTCTGTTCTCTTCTGTTTCGCGTTTTTGTTTTCTGGCCGAAAATAGTTTCTTATATTCCCGGAGATCCGTAACTCCGATCGGGCTGAAATTTTGAGGGGATTTTTATCCAAAAGTTAGCTTCATTGCGCCCGAAGGAGAGCTCAAGCCGACGTACGAGGTGGGCAGCACCCACCAGGCCGTGGTTGGGCCCCCTGGCCGCGCCCTGATGTATTGTGGGGGCTGTGAGCCTCCGTTTGCGTTGATTCCACTTCTCAAAATTCACAAATATTCTAAAAAAAATCTCCGTAAATTTTTATCGCGTTTGGACTTCATTTGATATGGTAATTCTGCGAAACAAAAAACATGCAACAAACAGGAACTGGCACTGGGCACTGGATCAATAGGTAGTCCAATAAATCATATAAAATGTTGCCAAAAATATGTGAAAGTTGTATAATATTGGCATGAAACAATCAAAAATTATAGATACGACGGAGACGTATCATGGTGTTGCCCACAAAATCTGACCCGCTATCTGAAAATTTGAGCTTTCCACCATTGCCCTGGTTGTTGTTATTATGCACTGGGGCATTCTGCTGCAGATTCTTACCGCCACCGTTTTTCTTGCCCTTTCCAGATTTGTCATCGTCAGAATTAGGATCTTTCATGCCATCAGAGTCGGCATACTGATACGTCTCTGTCGTATCTATAATTTTTTATTTTTTCATGTCAATATTATACAACTTTCACATATTTTTGGCAACATTTTATATGATTTATTGGACTAACATATTGATCCAGTGCCAGTTCCTGTTTGTTGCATGTTTTTTGTTTCAGAGAATATCCATAACAAACGAAGTCCAAACGCGATAAAAATTTATGAAGATTTTTTTGGAATATTTGTGAATTTTGAGAAGTGGAATCAACGCAAACGGAGGCCCAAAGCCCCCAAAAGACATTAGGGCGCGACCAGGGGCACAGGCGCGCCCTGGTGGGTTGTGCTTACTTCGTACGTCGGTTGCAGCTGTCCTTCGGGCGCAAGGAAGCTAATTTTTGGATAAAAATCCCCTCAAAATTTCAGCCCGATCAGAGTTACGGATCTCTGGGAATAAAAGAAACGGTTTTCGGCGAGAAAACAGGAACGTGAAACAGAAGAGAACAGAGAGGGAGATCCAATCTAGGAGGGGCTCCTGCCCCTCCGCCGCCATGGCGGCCATGGACCAGAGGGGGAACAATCCTCCCATCTAGGGGGGAGGCCAAGGAAGAATAAGGAGGAGGGGGGCTCTCTCCCCCTCTCTCCCGGTGGCGCTAGAACGCCGCCGGGGCAAGGATCGTGACGACGATCTACATTAACAATCTTGCTACCGTCAACACCAACTTTCTCCCCCTCTATGCAGCGGTGTAACTCCCTTTTTCCCTGATGTAATCTATACTTAAACATGGTGCTCAACTCCGTATATTATTTCCCAATGATATGTGGCTATCCTAAGATGTTTGAGTAGATCCGTTTTGTCCTATGGGCTAATTGATGATCATGGTTGGTATGAGTGTATATTTTATTATGGTGCTGTCCTACGGTGCCCTCCATCTCGCGCAAACGTGGGGGATCCCCGCTGTAGGGTGTTGCAATGTGTTCATGATTTGCTTATGGTGGGTGGCGTGAGTGACAGAATACACAGACCCGAGTAGGTGGGTTGTTGCATATGGGAGTAAAGAGGACTTGATACTTAATGCTATGGTTGGGTTTTACCTTAATGATCTTTGGTAGTTGCGGATGCTTGCTAGAGTTCCAATCATAAGTGCATATGATCCAAGTACGGAAAGTATGTTAGCTCGTGCCTCTCCCTCATATAAAATTGCAAGAATGATTACCGGTCTAGTTATCAATTTCCTAGTGACAAATAACCTTCTTGATTGACAAAAGCTTTCTACTAAACAACTAACTTTCATCACCTTGCAATTTACTCGTAGTTTTATTCCCGCTAAGTACTTCTAGTGTTATTCGTGCAAACTATCATATCACCTACAAAGTAGTTTCATACTTGTTCTAGGTAAAGCAAGCATTAGCGTGCGTAGAGTTGTATCGGTGGTCGATAGAACTTGAGGGAATATTTGTTCTACCTTTAGCTCCTCGTTGGGTTCGACACTCTTACTTATCGAAAAAGGCTACAAACGATCCCCTACACTTGTGGGTTATCAAGACCTTTTTCTGGCGCTGTTGCCGGGGAGCAATAGTGTGGGGTGAATATTCTCGTGTGTGCTTGTTTGTTTTATCACTAGGTAATTTTTATTTTCTGTTATTAGTTGTTTTACTACTTTGATAATCCTGAGAAGACCCCATTCAACTTGATAATGGGAGTAATGTTGGATCAACATGAATACTTTAGAGATTATCGCTTGACTCAAAAAGGGAAATTGTTATGGGATCAAATTCATATGTTGCATTGGTATGCTCGGGAGCTATGCTTGAGATATGATTTCACTTGTTGCTCTAGGATGAACGCTCCACACCTTCCCTTTTCATGCAAATTTAATGATAATGAAACCTTAGCTTCTTATGCTAAAGGTATTTATGATTACTATGATGTGGAACGAATAGAAGAATTTGTTGCCTTTAAAGGTGCTTATGAAGTTGCTTCTTTGATGGAAAAGTATGATGATGTTTCTTACGAATCTGAAGATCTTGCTATACTTAAATATTGCTATGAGAATTATGATTGCAATGATGATATTATTGAATTTATTGAAAGAATGTCCGCTGCTTTGGAAGAGACTAATATTTTGCAGGGACCTATGGAAGAAGAAGTTGCTGAAACTGTGAGCTCATTAGATGAAGAAGATGAGGAGGAGGGTGAAGAACAAAAGGAGGAAGAGCGGATTAGCTACCCATGCCCACCTTGTAATGAGAGTAACTCTTCAACTCATACATTGTTTAATTACCCTTCGTGCTTACCGAAGGATGAATGCTATGATAATTGCTATGATCCCTTGGATTCATTTGAAATATCCCTTTTTGATGAACTTGATGCTTGCTATGCTTGTGGCCATGATGCCAATATGAATTATGCTTATGAAGATGAACTTGCTATAGTTCCTTATGTTAAGCATGAAATTGTTTCTATTGCACCCACACATGATAGTCCTATTATCTTTTTGAATTCTCCCAACTACACTATATTGGAGAAGTTTGCTCTTGTTAAGGACTATATTGATGGGTTGCGTTTTACCACTACACATGATGATTTTGATGAATATAATATGCATGTGCTTGCTGCTCCTACTTGCAATTATTATGAGAGAGGAACTACATCTCCACCTCTCTATGTTTCCAATACTATAAAATTGCAAGAAACTACTTATGCTATGTATTGGCCTTTACTTAATGTGCATGAATTGTTCTTGTATGACATGCTGATGCATAGGAAGAGAGTTAGACTTCGTTGTCACATGATATATATCAATCTGTGCTCACTACTAAATTACAAATCATTGTTAATTAAAATTGGCTTTGATATACCTTGGGATCCGGGTGGATCCATTACTTGAGCACTTTATGCCTAGCATAATGGCTTTAAAGAAAGCGCTGCCAGGGAGACAACCCGGAAGTTTTAGAGAGTCATTTATTTCTGTTGTGTTCTTTTATAAAGTTTAAAAACAAAAAAATATATAGGGGAACCTAAAACTTCACAAAAGGAAAGGTGGAAGTGAGAAGAGATGATGAGCATCGTTGAAGTGGGGGCTAGCCTTGAACTTTTGTTCATGCCCATGGAAACTTTGTGAATCTTGAATCACGGAAACTTTTCCAACAAAAATAATTATCCCCTTGTACAAATCCATTGTATAATAAAAATAATGTGCCAAGATTTACCTTTAGGATGTTTGAATTGCTTGTTTGATGTGTGTTGTGCAAAAACAGAAACTTTTGACATAGTGTTTGAATTTTTATATTTTACTGGAGCGTGCAAAAATTCTGAAATTTTTACACAGTAATGTTATGCAAATAAATTCTCACGTCCTAATTTTTCAGAATTGTTTGACCTACAGAAGTATACGTGTCTACAAATCTTTACAGATTGTCCTGTTATTCACAGATTGTTGTTATAGCTCCTTTGCATGCTTATGTTTGAATTCTTGTTGAGCCCCATTGACTTGGGAGCCATAGAATTGTGATAGCATACAGTGGGTAATGTTAGATTATAATTATGCAATAATGTTATGGCAAGACATGATGGGATTTGGTGTTATGTGTACTAACGGATCTCACGAATTTTCTGTTAAGTTTTGTGTGATTGAAGATTTCAAGTTTCGGGTGTTATCACGATGAGAAGGAATAAGGAGCAGCAAGAGCCTAAGCTTGGGGATGCCCAAGGCACCCCAAGATAATATTCTAGGAAGACTCATGCATCTAAACTTGGGGATGCCCCGGGAAGGCATCCCCTCTTTTATTCCAAATCATCGGTATGTCACTTGGAGCTATATTTTTATTCATCACATGATATGCGTAAATCTTGGAGCGTCTTTTGTGTTTAGTTTTCACTTTTCTTTTATGCACCATCCTGGTATGAGATAGTCCATGGTTGATTTATAGAATGCTCAATGCACTTCACTTATATCTTTTGAGTATGGCTTTATAGAATACTTCATGTGCTTGACTTATATCATTTGAAGTTTGGATTGCCTGTTTCTCTTCACATAGAAAACCGTTATTCGTAGAATGCTCTTTTGCTTCATTTATATTTATTAGAGCATGGTCTTTTGTAGAAAGAATTAAACTCTCTTGCTTCACTTATATCTATTTAGAGAGTCAACATGAATTGGTCATTCACATGGTTAGTCATAAAATCCTACATAAAACTTAGGGATCACTGAATATGTATGTTTGATTCCTTCCAATAGTTTTGCAATATAGAGATGATAATATGTGGGAGCTACTAGTGGATGATCGTGTTTAGTAAGATATTGGTGTTAAGGTTTGTGATTCCCGAAGCATGCACGTATAGTCTCCCGTTATGCTAGGAAGTTGGAGCACAATTTATCCTTGATTGTCTATCTTTGTGTGCAGGTCGGGGGCGTGCGATGGTTAACTCCTACCAACCTCCCCCCTAGGAGCATGCGTAGTAATACTTTGCTTCGAGAGAGCTAATAAACTTTTGCAATAAGTATGTGAGTTCTTTATGACTAATGTGAGTCCATGGATTATACGCACTCTTACCTTTCCGCAATTTGCTAGCCTCTACGGTACCGTGCATTGCCATTTCTCACCTCGAGAGTCGGTGCAAACTTCGCTGGTGCATCCAAACCCCGTGATATGATATGCTCTATCACACATAAGCCTTATTATATCTTCCTCAAAATAGCCACCATACCTACCTATCATGGCATTTCCATAGCCATTCCGAGATATATTGCCATGCAACTTCCACCGCCTCCATTTTGATGACTTGAGCATTCATTTTCATATTGCATTACATGATCGTAAGATAGCTAGCATGATGTTTCCATGGCTTGTCCGTTTTTTGATATCTTTGCTACGCTAGATCATTACATTCATATAGAGTCATACTTTGTTGTAATATTGAGTTGTAAATAAATAGAAGTGTGATGATCATCATTAGAGCATGTCCCAGTGATGAAAGGATGATGGAAACTATGATTCCCCCCACAAGTCGGGATGAGGCTCCGGACAAAGAAAAAAAAAAGAAAAGAAAAAAAAAAAAAAAAAAGAAAAAAAAATGAAAGAAGAAGGAATAGGGGCATGCTAATTCCACACTTGTGCTTCAAAGTAGCACCATGTTTTTCATATAGAGAGTCTCCTGTGTTGTCACTTTCATATACTAGTGGGAATTTTTCATTATAGTTAGATGCATACCCACTTAGTTTTCATATTGAGCTTTCATACACTTATAGCTCTTAGTGCATCCATTGCATGGCAATCCCTACTCCTCGTATTGATATCTATTGATGGGCATCTCCATAGCCCGTTGATACGTTGAGTTGATGCGAGACTTTCTTCTCCACTTTTACCCCTTTGAAACCTACCACCATATTCTATTCCACCCATAGTGCTATATCCATGGCTTGCGCTCATATATTGCGTGAGAGTTGAAAATGCTGAAGCGCGTTAAAAAGTATGAACCAATTGCTTGGCTGACACCAGGGTAGTACATGATTTATACTTTGTGTTAAGAAGACAGAGCATGACAAGGCTATATGATTTTGTAGGGATAGCGTTCTTTAGCCTTGATATTTTGAAAGACATGATTGTTTGTTGGGATGCCTGAGTATTAATGTCTTTATGTAAAAACTAGACTATTGCTTTGAATCACTTGTGTCTTAATATTCATGCCATGATTAGATATATGATCAAGATTATGCTAGGTAGCATTCCACATCAAAAATTATCTTTTTATCATTTACCTACTCGAGGACGAGCAGGAATTAAGCTTGGGGATGCTGATACGTCTTCGTCGTATCTAAAAATTTTGATTGTTTCGTGCCAATATTATACAACTTTCACATATTTTTGGCAACATTTTATATGATTTATTGGACTAACATATTGATCCAGTGCCCAGTGCCAGTTCCTGTTTGTTGCATGTTTTTTGTTTCGCAGAATATCCATATCAAACGAAGTCCAAACGCGATAAAAATTTATGGTTTTGGAATATTTGTGAATTTTGAGAAGTGGAATCAACGCAAACGGAGGCCCACAGCACCCACAAGACACCAGGGCGCGACCAGGGGGCTCAGGCGCGCCCTGGTGGGTTGTGCTCACCTCGTACGTCGGTTGGAGCTCTCCTTTGGGTGCAAGGAAGCTAATTTTTGGATAAAAATCCCCTCAAAATTTTAGCCGGATCGGAGTTACGGATCTCCGGGAATATAAGAAACGGTTTTCGGCCAGAAAACAGGAACGTGAAACAGAAGAGAACAGAGAGGGAGATCCGATCTAGGAGGGTCTCCTGCCCCTCCGTCGCCATGGCGGCCATGGACCAGAGGGGGAACTCTCCTCCCATCTAGGGATCAGGCCAAGGAAGAAGAAGAAGGAGGGGGGCTCTCTCTCCCCCTCTCTCCCGGTGGTGCTGGAACGCCGCCAGGGCAAGGATCGTGACGGCGATCTACATTAACAATCTTGCTACCATCAACACCAACTTTCTCCCCCTCTATGCAGCGGTGTAACTCCCTTTTTCCCCGTTGTAATCTCTACTTAAACATGGTGCTCAACTCCGTATATTATTTACCAATGATATGTGGCTATCCTAAGATGTTTGAGTAGATCCGTTTTGTCCTATGGCTAATTGATGATCGTGGTTGGTATGAGTGTATATTTTATTATGGTGTTGTCCTACGGTGCCCTCCGTATCGCGCAAACGTGGGGGATCCCCGTTGTAGGGTGTTGCAATGTGTTCATGATTTGCCTATGTTGGGTGGCGTGAGTGACAGAATACACAGACCCGAGTAGGTGGGTTGTTGCATATGGGAGTAAAGAGGACTTGATACTTAATGCTATGGTTGGGTTTTACATTAATGATCTTTGGTAGTTGCGGATGCTTGCTAGAGTTCCAATCATAAGTGCATATGATCCAAGTACGGAAAGTATGTTAGCTCATGCCTCTCCCTCATATAAAATTGCAAGAATGATTACCGGTCTAGTTATCAATTGCCTAGGGACAAATAACCTTCGTGATTGAAAAAAGCTTTCTACTAAACAACTAACTTTCATTACCTTGCAATTTACTCGTAGTTTTATTCCCGCTAAGTACTTCTAGTGTTATTCGTGCAAACTATCCTATCACCTACAAAGTAGTTTCATACTTGTTCTAGGTAAAGCAAGCATTAGCGTGCGTAGAGTTGTATCGGTGGTCGATAGAACTTGAGGGAATATTTGTTCTACCTTTAGCTCCTCGTTAGGTTCGACACTCTTACTTATCGAAAAAGGCTACAAACGATCCCCTACACTTGTGGGTTATCACATACCGGGTAAGCGCGTGATACTTGTGATCTGTGTTGGGTTTTTCGTGAAGAGGAACGGGTAGTTGCCGCACAAGGTGGGTAAGTATTTCCCTCAGTTATGAAACCAAGGTTTATCGAACCAATAGGAATATCACTTCTCAACCGTCTTCAGCGACTGCACACAAAAGAACAAACGACTTGCACCCAACGCGGGCAAGAGGGTTGTCAATCCCCTTGATCTCGTTATTTGCAAGCAAATGAGTTGTGTAGATAATTGTTGATAAATATAAATTGCAAAATAAAATAAAAGGTAAATAAAGGCAGCAAGGTAGCAATTATGTTTGCGAATATATAAGTGAATAGACCCGGGGGCCATAGTGTTCCCCAGCGGCATCTCTCATGTAGGCAACGTACGGATGGTAACAAATTACGGTTGGGCAATTGACAGAAAAGCAGATAGTTATGCGATATTCACGGCAATGATCATGTCTATATAGGCATCACATCCATAAGCAAATAGGCCGACTCCTTCCTGCACCTATTACTATTACTCCAACCATCGACCGCTATCCAGCATGCATCTAGAGTATTAAGTAAAACAGAGTAATACTTGGAGAACAATGACATGATGTAGACAAAGTAAACTCAATTAATATGAATAAACCCCATCGTTTTATCCTTAGTAGAGCTACACAAAGGTGCATCTTCTCCCTTTCTGTCACTGGGATATAGAAACTCGTCAGGTTGAACCTACTACAACGCACTACTCCCACCGAAGAAATATCAATCTACTTGGCCAAAGCACATCAATAAATCGGAGAGCATTACAAAGCTATAATGATCATGCAATTAAGAGACAATATATATCAGAGGTATCTCAAATAGTTTTCATGAATAATCTGAACATAAACCCACAATTCATCGGATCCCAACAAATACACCGCACAATAGGATTACATCGGATATATCAAAGCGAAGATGCGATGATCATTGTATTGAAGATCATATGAGAGAGAGATAGCCATCTAGGTACTAGATATGGACCCGTAGGTCTGTGGTGAACTACTCACAAATCATCATGAGGGTAGCAAGGTTGATGAAGAGGCCCTCCGTGATCGATCCCCCCTCCAGCAGGGTGCCGGAACGGAGCTCCAGATGGGATCGCGGCGGAACAAAGACTTACGGTGGCGGAAAAATGTTTTCGAGGCTCTCCTGGGGGTTTCCAGGATTAATAAGAATTTATAGGCCGGAGAACAAGGTCGGGAGAGCCACAGGGGGCCCACAAGCTATCAGGGCGCCCCCCCCCCCTAGGGTCGCGCCCTGTTGGCTTGTGGAGCCTCCCTGAGGCTCCCGTCTATCCTCCGAGGCTAGTTGGTCTTGTTTTGTTACAGAAAAAATCGTCAAAAAGTTTCCTGACAATTGGACTTCGTTTGGTAAAAGAAATCTGCAAAGTAAAAAAACACGCAGAAAACAGCAACTGGCACTTGGCACTGGGTCAACAGGTTAGTGCTCAAAAACATTATAAATTGGTAAATAATGACCCAAAAATTATCTAAGAATGATAATATATCAGCATGGAACAATCAAAAATTATAGATACATTGCAGACATATCAAGCCTCCCCAAGCTTAATTCCTCCTCGTCCTCGAGTAGGTAAATGATAAAAACATAATTTTTGATGTGACATGCTATCCACTATGTAATCTTTATGCATGTATGCTCAATGAGAAACAATGAATCAATATACATTAACATAGTAATACTTATAAGTATAAGAAACAAAATCATTAGCTTTTTCAAAGCATACGATCCTCAAAAGATGTTTACCCCTTATTCATCTTTTTTAATTAGCAAGTCATGGCTCCGTCTTCACCACATTAATACAAATGTCAAGCACCACAGTGCCCAAGTTAGGCAATTGGATCGTACTTTTTCAAGGTGCATAAACTTTTTATTCTTCACGCAATACATGAGCGTGAGCCATTGGACATAGCGTTTAGGTGGAATAGAATATGGTGGTAGATATCAATAGGGTAAAAGTGGAGACGATAGTCTCTCATCAACTAGGCGTACCAATGGGCTATGGAGATGCCCATCGATAGATGTCAATGCAAGGAGTAGGGATTGCCATGCAAAAATGATGCACTAGAGCTATAAGTGTATGAAAGCTCAAATGAAGCTAAGTGGGTGTGCATCCAACTTGCTTGCTCATGAAGACCTCGGGCATTTGAGGAAGCCCGTCATCGGAATATACAAACCAAGTTTTAAAATAATGAAATTCCCACTAGCAATATGGAAGTGATATATCATTAGACTCTCGACATATGAGGAACGTGGTGCCACTTTGAGGCACAAGTGTGGTAAAGCAAAGTAGCAAAGTCCCTTCTCTCATTTTCTCTCATTCATTTTTTTTATATATGGTGGGCTCATTTGGCCTCCCCCATTTTCATTTTCGTCCGGAGACTCTTCCTGATTTGTGGGGGAGTCATGGTCTCCATCATTCTTTCCTCACTAGGACAATGCTCTAACAATGATGATCATCACACTTTTATTTAATTACAACTCAATATGGAGAACTAATATGAAGATATGACTCTATATGAATGCCTTTGGCAATGTACCAGGATGTGCAATGATCTAGCGTGACATGTATCAAAAATATATGAACAGTGGCTTTGCCACAAATACTATGTCAGCTCTATATGATCATGCAAATCAATATGATGATGAACGAATTAGTCATGTGAAGCGACGATGGAATTTGCATGGCAATATATCTCGGAATGGCTATGGAAATGCCATGATAGGTAGGTATGGTGGCTGTTTTGAGGAAGATATAATAAGGCTTATGTGTGACAGAGTGTATCATGTCACGGGGTTTGGATGCACCGGCGAGAGTTGCACCGATCCTCGAGGTGAGAATGGGCTATGCACGACACCGAAGAGGCTAGCAAACATGGGAAGGTGTGATTGTGTATGTCCATGGTTTCACATTAGTCATAAAGAACTCATATACTTATTGCAAAGTTTTATTAGTTTTAACACAAATCAAAGCATTCTCCGCATGCCCCAAGGGAAGAGGTTGGGAGGAGTTAACCATCATGCGCTTCTGACCCGAAACAACACTAGGATTTCAACGAGGAATAGAAATGCTCACACATCATCACCATGCCCTTTTAATTTTTTTGAAAAATAAGAAATTAACATCTCTGAATAACGACACTTCTACAAATTAAAAAAATTGGACTCACACCTTTTCAGATTACGACATCAATATTATCAATCCTCATTCTCTATATGTGCTACATGATGGTTTTGATTATCACTCATTGGATGCCTAATATTTTTGGACTAGTCTTATGACCCATGCAAATTACCGTCACTATTTGATAACTCTCAAACAAATATAAGTGAAGAACGAGAGTGAAATCATTTCTATAAAATCTACCCGCCACCGTGCTCAAAAAGACATAAGTGAAGTACTAGAGCAACTGTCGAGCTCAAAAGATATAAGTGAAGCACATAGAGTATTCTAGCAAATTACGATGAATGTGTGTCTCTCTTAGATAGGTGTGTCCAGCAAACAATGATTGTGGCAAACTGAAAGTAAAAGCAAACTAAAGCAAAATACGCTCCAAGCAAAACTCATATCATGTGACGAATAAAAATATAGCTCCAAGTGACATACCGATGAATTGAGACGAAAGAGGGGATGCCTTCCCGGGGCATCCCCAAGCTTAGACGCTTTAATATTTGTTAGAATATTACTATGGGGTGCCTTGGGTATCCCCAAGCTTAGGCTCTTGCCTCTCTTCATTCTTTAGCTCATCGTGATAACACCCAAAACTTGAAAACTTCAATCACACAAAACTCAACAAAACTTCGTGAGATCCGTTAGTAGAAGCGACATATCAAATACTTTAGGTACTGTTATAAAGTGATTCAAATTTCAATTTTGCACAATAGGTACTGTGTTTTAACTTCTCCATGGCTTATACCCCCCAATACAATCCATAGCATCATCAAAACAAGTAAACTACACAAGTAAAACAGAATCTGTTTAAAACAGAACAGCCTGTAATGATCTGTAAGCACGCATACTTATGTAACTCTAAAAATTCTGAAAAATTAGGACAATCTGAATAATTTGCATATAAATATTTTGTAAAAAAATTCATACATAGATCACGTTCCAGTAAAAAATAAAAATTCATGTACTGTACGCTAAATTTTCTATTTTTGCACCGTATCAATTCTACTCATCATGTGGGTCATCCCAAAGGCTTTACTTGGCACAAACACTAATTAAAACATAAAAACATAATAATTACAGAGGCAACCATCATGTTATCACAACCAAACATAAAGTAATAATAAAAAAGTAAGATAACTATTGGGTTGCCTCCCAACAAGCGCTATTGTTTTATGCCCCTAGCTAGGCATAATGCATAGTTTCAAGTATTGTCATCATTGACACTCCACCCATAAGTGGCTCTCATAATTGATTCATAAGGTGGTTTAATTATCTTTCTAGGGAAATGTTCCATCCCTTTCTTCAAAGGAAATTGGAACCTTATATTTCCCTCTTTCATGTCAATGATTGCACCTATAGTTCGTAGGAAAGGTCTCCCAAGTATTATGGGACAAGAAGGATTGCAATCAATATCAAGCACAATAAAATCTACAGGCACATGATTTTTATTTGCAATAATAAGCACATCATTTATTCTACCCAAAGGTTTCTTAATGGTAGAATCCGCAAGATGCAAGTTAAGGGAACTATCTTCAATATTAGTGAGACCAAGCGCGTCACAAAGAGTTTTAGGTATAGTTGAAACACTAGCACCAAGGTCACACAAAGCATTGCACTCATATTCATTTATCTTTATTTTGATAGTAGGTTCCCACTCATCATGCAATTTTCTAGGAATAGAAACTTCAAGCTCAAGTTTCTCATCATAAGCTTTTATCATAGCCTCTACTATATGTTCGGTAAAAGCCTTGTTTTGTTCATAAGCATTAGGTGAGCTAATAATGGTTTGCAACAAGGAAATACATTCTACTAAGGAGCAGCTCTCATAATTAAAATCCTTGTAGTTCAAGATAGGTGACACATCACTAGATAAAGTTTTGACCTCTCCAAAGTCGATTTTTTTCAGTTTTAGCATTGGAATCCTCGCTCATCAAGCAAACGGGGTCCTCATTAGGACTTCCCGAAAATTGATCTTTCATGACAAGATTCAGCAATGCAGCATTAATATCAAAAGCCTCCGCACTAGTGGCAGGTGGTATAGTAGTACTAATAAAATCATTATTATTAGTATTTGAGAAGTCACACAACTTAGTAGTATCTTGAGACATGGTGACCACACGAGCAAAGTAGCAAGCAAGACAAGTAAACTAGCAAGCGACGAAGTAAACTAGTAACAAGCAAAGATAAATATTTTTGTATTTTTTATTTTTATGACACACTAAATATAACAGCAAATAAAAAGATAAGCAAGTGAATGAAAATTTGTGAGAAGCTACTTGATAGTTGATGATGATATTCCCCGGCAACGGCGCCAGAAATCCTTCCTGATACTCATGATCTGCGTTGGGTTTTCCGTGAAGAGGAGCGGGTAGTTGCAACACAAGGTGGGTAAGTATTTCCCTCAGTTATGAAACCAAGGTTTATCGAACCAATAGGAATATCACTTCTCAACCGTCTTCAGTGACTGCACACAAAAGAACAAACGACTTGCACCCAATGCGGGCAAGAGGGTTGTCAATCCCCTTGATCTCGTTATTTCCAAGCAAATGAGTTGTGTAGATAATTGTTGATAAATATAAATTGCAAAATAAAATAAAAGGTAAATAATGCAGCAAGGTAGAAATTTCGTTTGCGAATATATAAGTGAATAGACCCGGGGGCCATAGTGTTCCCTAGCGGCATCTCTCATGTAGGCAACGTACGGAGGATAACAAATTACGGTTGGGCAATTGACAAAAAGCGGATAATTATGCGATATTCACGGCAATGAACATGTCTATATAGGCATCACGTCCATAAGCAAATAGGCCGACTCCTACCTACACCTATTACTATTACTACACCCATTGACCGCTATCCAGCATGCATCTAGAGTATTAAGTAAAACAGAGTAATGCTTGGAGAACAATGACATGATGTAGACAAAGTAAACTCAATTAATATGAATAAACCCCCTCATTTTATCCTTAGTAGCAGCAACACAAACACGCATCTTCTCCCTTTCTGTCACTGGGATATAGAAACTCGGCAGGTTGAACCTACTACAACGCACTACTCCCACCGAAGAAATATCAATCTACTTGGCCAAAGCACATCAATAAATCGGAGAGCATTACAAAGCTATAATGATCATGCAATTAAGAGACAATATATATTAGAGGTATCTCAAATACTTTTCATGAATAATCTGAACATAAACCCACAATTCATCGGATCCCAACAAACACACCACACAATAGGATTACGTCGGATAGATCAAAGCGAAGATGCGATGATCATTGTATTGAAGATCATATGAGAGAGAGATAGCCATCTAGGTACTAGCTATGGACCCGTAGGTCTATGGTGAACTACTCACACATCATCATGAGGGTAGCAAGGTTGATGAAAAGGCCCTCCGTGATTGATCCCCCCTCCGACAGGGTGCAGGAATGGAGCTACAGATGGGATCGCGGTGGAACAGAGATTTGCGACAGTGGAAAAAGGTTTTCGAGGCCCTCCTGAGGGTTTCCAGGATTAACAAGAATTTATAGGTTGGAGAACGAGGTCGGGAGAGCCACAGGTGGCCCACAAGCTATCAGGGCGTGGCCCCCCTGGGGTCGCGCCCTGTTCGCTTGTGGAGCCTCCCTGAGGCTCCCGGCTATCCTCCAAGGCTTGTTGGTCTTGTTTTGGTCTAGAAAAAATCGTCAAAAAGTTTCGTGGCAATTGAACTTCCTTTGGTAAAGGAAATCTGCAAAGTAAAAAATACATAGAAAACAACAACTGGCACTTGGCACTGGGTCAATAGGTTGGTGCTCAAAAATATTATAAATTGGTAAATAATGACCCAAAAAGTATCTAAGAATGATAATATATCAGCATGGAACAATAAAAAATTATAGATACGTTGGAGACGTATCAGCGCGTCCATGAGATTGCCCATATCCTGGCACATACGCTTAAGCCGCCCTAACTTTTGCTTAAGAGGCTAGAAATGATAGTTTTTCTCCAGAATCAACACAGCTTGAGCCGCCGCGATGTTATCTGACGAGTGAATGATGGTGGTGACCCGGCGAGCCCAATGATGGGCCGACTCATCCTCACGTTGCATACAATGCTCCAAGTCCACAATCGTCATAGGCTGCTTGCAAGTCACCTGAAAATTATTGATGAAATGCTCCTTCAACTCTGCCTAGGTGTTGATGGAATTGGGGGGCAGGTTCTTCAACCATGTACGAGCCGGTCCCTCCAACATCATAGTGAAGTACTTAGAACAGACCGCATCGCTAACGTCCAACATGTCCATAGCCAGTTCATAACTTTCAATCCAAGCCGCCGGTTCAAGATCCACCATATAATTTGGCATTTTACGAGGAACCTTGAAATCTTTAGGCATACGCTCACCACATAGAGCCGGCACAAGGCATGGAACACCGATCGTTCTAGAACTTGACCCGGCGGCCACCGAAGGCGAAGGAATCACCGGGGCAGCTGATAAGCCCCCTGATCTGCTGCCTCCGCTTCTCGACGGGCCCTTGCTTCATCCACAACTGCTCGAGCATCTATACGGCGCCGCTCACTGCTGGAGACTGCTGGCGACTCTATGCGTCGGCTATAGCTAAGACTTGGCAAGGGAGTCGAGTGCACACGCTGCCGACTGTATGAATAATTGACCTGCTGGGCCATTGCTGTTCGCAACAACTCAATGGTGTTCCGGGCTTCAACCACCATCAATGACTCACCATCGATAGGGAGTGTAGTAAGCCGGGTTGCCGCTGCCACCATGTTATCCACCGGATTGGAGAAGTGCCCCGGTGGCGTCATAAAATGTTGCAGCGTCGTCTGAACGAGGGGCGGGTTTTGGCCTGGCTGTTCCCTCCGGGCCGGCGCTGGCTGGTGAGGTTGAGCCGCCACCCTGCCCTCAGGAATCTCCAAAGTTAATTGGGGTATAACTGGTGCCCCTGGAGTACTTGGGCCTGCTCCGGGCGAGTTGAACAAATGCTTGGGATCATAGACTAAGGGTAGACAGCTCCGGTGCCTTCTCCGCAGGACTGCATCAGACGCGCTTTGATCCAAGCTGATCCGCCATGCTTCCGCTCTCAGGTGTTCTGCTTCTACATTAACCTGGGCTTGCAGTGTAGCTGTTCGTGTGTTTTCAGCATTAATATCCTCCTGGGCCTTGGTCATCTGCTCCCTTATGTTTGCAATCTCCGCATTGCGCTCTGCTTGGTTTTCCGCAGTGACCTCGGTCCCCAGTTAGGTTGTCAGGGTACCCATCAGCTCAGATAGAGCTTGAGCTGGCGGACTGACTGAACCGGACCCCCAGGAGCCGGCGCTAAAGGGTTGACTGTTGTTGTTGCTCCAGCCGCCGTAGATTGGAGAGCCGGCACCGTCCCAGCCATGAATATGGTAGCTCAGCACGGCGGCTCGTAGAGGTCCGGAATACTGTTGCCATTGGACCAGACCCCAAGCCCGCCATCTTCCAGCTGATAAACTGACTCTGTCTCTCCGGTTGAGGACTCACCATCTGAATAGATGAGAGTCTCTCCCCCAGACACAGAGTTTTCGTTAAGTTCTGTGCCCTGCACAAAACCAACAAAAACGTGATTCTGGCCGGCTTGAATCCGGGCGGGTTGCATGCGCCGAGCGGACTCGACGAGGTTGGTGCAGATGTCCGGCTCGGGCCCTGATCCACCGATCTTGCCGATGAAGACATGAATCTTGCCGAAGGGGACACGGTACCCGTACTCGATCGAGTCGGCCTCGGGACCCCGGCCGGCATCGTCGATGTAGAGCTTACCGCGGCGACTCTTCATCATCCTACCGACGGCATATCCCTCGATCCCTGGGAGAGAGCCCTTCAAGAACTCTAAACCACCATGCGCTGGCCCCACGGTGGGCGCGAACTGTCGTGGTTTTGTCACGGCAGATGTCCTAGTGTGAGGACTTAGACATGAGGCCATCGCAACTAGGTGATTAGCTTGTCGGGGTCGATCGGAATCGAGAGGCACAAGTTTACCCAGGTTCGGCCCCTCCGATGGAGGTAAAAGCCTACGTCCTGCTTTGTGTGTATTGCTGGATGATCAATTACATGGGAGTGGATTCGCTTAACCTGGTTATTGATCGATTATAACTTAAGTCTATTGGCCTCAGGGACTCGCCTTTATATACAGGTCGAGACCCTGGGCTTACAAGAGTCCGAGTCGTGTTGTGACTCGTGACCGACTATGTTTCTAACTCGCCTTGCCTTCCAAGACAGGAAACTCTCGGCGGTTGTCCACCTCCTGGGCAATGAGCCGCTGTTTTCGGGTACTGGGCCGCCAACCGGCTTACTTGGTAAGCCGTCCTGCCAGTCTCATTCCTCAGCATCGCGGCCCACTTGGTATGTTACCTTATAAGCCGCCATCGGGATGACCCGGCCCAATAGGGCAGGTTATATCATGGGGTTATATCCCCAACAGAAAATAAATGCCAACAGGATAAGGAAGATGACCTTCCCAAACATGATCCGACAAAATCTCCAACACCGAAAACACAAAGATGATGCATACGAAATCCGTTTTCGATGAGCTTGAGCTTATCACGAAGATGACCATAAGCTCTAAAAGTCACAAAGAGAAAAATCCAAACAAGAACCAAGAAATATGATGATGCCAAGAATGCAATGGTTTGAGCTCTCAACGAACGATATGATCAAGCTACTCACTCGAGAGCCCCCTAGATAGTACGGCTATCAATCTAATAACCCGGTCTCCCAACTACCACCATGAGACCGATAAAATAGAAAAACCTATCAAGGTCAAACCTTTGCCTTGCGCATAGTCCACTTGAGGTAGATGATGATGATCTTGTCCTCCTCAAGATGGACCAACTTTCTTGATTGCGTCGAATCGATGAAGACTAGTAGATTGCTCCCCCAATACTCCACTATGGGTAAGCCACTCTTCAGCACATCTTCACATGTCCATTATCACCATAATGGATGGCAAGCTTCAAGCATGTGATCTCTTCGTGATGCTACACTTGAACTTGCACACCACAACCTTGATGACGATCACCACTTGATGTCATCTTCCATGGGTTGTATGGGATCTTCCTCTTGATGTAAGCCATGGAAAAATACCTAACCCCATAAAGAACGCTCACAAAGATCATGGGTTAGTACACAAAGAGTAATGCACAATACTTATCATACCATGAGATCACTTGGTCTCACTTGGTACATCTTATAAGCTTTATGTGTTGATCAACTTGAATCACTCTTTGCCTTAGTCTTGATCAACCTTGTATCTTATCTTTTCTCTTCATAAAGGTGATGTCTTGAAGATAAACATGAATGTTCACACAATCTTCTTCTTAAAGACATGCTTGCAATAAGCTCAACTCTCACATGACCAACCTTTGTATAAACCCTTGAATACCACCTTGGTCATCACATAAAGTCCTTGAAACCAACAAATGGACTTCAATAAATGCCTATGGAAAAATCCTTCAAAAATAACTCAAGGCAACTATTAGTTCATAGGGATTGTCGTCAAGTACCAAAACCAGACATGGAGAAATATGCTCTAGCAGCGGGCACTGACCGGGCATGTCTCATTTGTTGGCTTCCACACCCGAGTCCCTCATATCCGAAACATCAAAACCATACAAACCATGCAACTCTACGTAAAAGACGATTAACAGACGCATTTCATCGGATCAACATAGTTCAATCGGACAAAAGGATCATAGTTCACCGGAACTCAAGGGCGGACAGTGCAAATCCATACTACAAACTAGTTAAGACATAGTTATAATATGCGGAGGAAATCACCATTTCCTCGCTGGCCCCTTCCCCTTTCGGGCGTCGACGCGGTTGTGCCCCTCCTCCGTGTAGGCATCACCGTGCAGAGGTCCGTCGTCATCGGAGCTGGAGGTGGAGTCATTCGTTAGGTCGGAGTCAGAGTTGCACCTCATGCCCGGTAGTGTGCAGACAAGGCATCCCTGCTCCTTGGCATGGCGGGCCGCCTTTGCCTTCTTCGTCGCCTCCTTGTTTACCTCGCGCTCCGACAACTCAATGGCGAGTCCGAGCACCTTGGCATTCTTGCGGCGAAGGCGGCGTGCATCCGTCTCCGCCGTTGTGAGAGAGCGGCGGAAGACCGACGCGAGGAGGGCGCGAACGGCGCGCTCGCGCGCGAACGGCGCGCGGACATATCCTCCCTCCTCTCCCTCGCCCGTTGCCGCTCGCGTCGGACTACACGCGCCTCGGACTCAGTCTCCTCGTGCGCCCCGGCGCGGGCACGATGACCCAATGGTGGACGGGTACCACTTCCGTAACAGTGGGTGATGGAGGTGGGCGGCGTACCTGACGGAGCGGAGCTGCCAGAGCTTTGCGCTAGGCGGTAAGGACCGGTGACATCATCGGTGCTGCGTCAATTCCTCCTCCACATAGATGTTGAAGTCGTCGGATTCTGCACCGGAGCTGCTTCTGTCACTGTCGGGGATATAACTCCACGGTATAACCCGCCATACTGGGCCGGGTTAACATATCAACGACTCTGCGATCAAGTTTAAGATGGGCCGTATCGTGAAGACGAAGACAAATGAGGCGGTGGCTGACTAGAGTCGCCAGACGGCCCAACACCTGAAGACGGCGGCTCAAGGCCCATGAAGCTAAAGACGCCGGCTAAGTTTCCTTAAGATGCAAGACAAGTTAGAGACATTGTAGGTCACAGGTCATGTTATGACCCGGACTCTATTGTAAACCCTAGGGCTTAACCTGTATATAAAGGCAGGCCCCTAGGACCAGGAAGACTTAAGTTACAACCTCTCGATAGCTAGGTTAGTGATTATGCACCCTTGTAATCGAGATCTATTCATCAAACACACACACAAGCAGGCGTATGCTATTACCTCCATAGGAGGGGCCGAACCTGGGTAAACCCGACTCTCTCTCTCGTTCAACCCCTTCGAGTCGCCACCTAGCGGCGATGGCCTCACACCTAAGTCTTGTTACGAGGACATCTACCGGGTTGACAAAACCACAACAGTTGGCACCCACCATGGGGCCCTCGCCCGGTGGAGTTGAGTTTTCGGAGTGAATCCTACCAGGATTTGGGAAGTTTGCAGTGAACCAGATGGTCAGGAATCGCCGTGACAAGATCTACGTCAACAAACCGGCTTGGAGAGTCAAGGCTAACCCGATCGGACGTGAGCTTCGAGATCCCGTGGGAGAGATTGGTTTAGAGACCTCTGAGTCGGACATCTACATCAACATCAACGAGCCGGCACAGAGCGCCCAATCCAGTCAACGCCAGGGCGGCCTTCGTCACGTATTCGTCGGCTTCACGCAAGGAATCAGCCTTTCAGATGAGACGGCCTCTAGCGGCGGCATCCTTGTCAACTCGGACGGCGCATCACTCAGAGGAGATACAGAGTCGATCTTCCCTCTTTATGATGGCGGGCTTGGGGGCTCATTGGAGACCGAAGCCCCTGAGGAATACAATGAGTCGCCTCGACAAGTCGCCGTCTACATGGCAGGGGCTACGATGGTTCCAGGTCCGGCCGCAGCTGGAGGTTCTGGCAGGTCAACTAAAATGCCGGCTCAAGCCATGACTGATCTCATGGCCGAGATGGCAAAACTCGTGGATACCCCAGTCACTGCAAAAAATCAGGAAGAGCGCAATGTGGAGCTAACCAAATTGCGTAGTCAGATAGTTGAGGTACAGAAGGAAATTGATGCTGAAAACGCGCGAATGGCGGAGTTGAGAGCTCGCATACATCAAGAGACGGAGCGCCTTAAGGCCGAGTCCTGGCGATTAGGAGTTCAGAGGGAGGCATCGGAGGCGGTTTATGAGAGAAGACACCACCGTGGGCTCCCTCTGAACCTTGAGCCACAACAGCTTTTTAGCACCCCACAACAAACACCAAGAACTGTTCAACAACCCGAGAATCGGCAAGAGGAACCGGCTCAACCCCCGCCAGCTCAATCCCCGCCTCGGCGATTTCAGATGCCGCGCGGCCACTTTTCCAATCCTGTTGACAACATGTTGGCTGCAACCCAGAATTTGGAAGAACTGCCTATTAACGGAAACTCCCCTCTTGAGGTTGAGGCTAGAAACGCTATCAAGATGCTAAAGACTGATGTGTTACAACAGGCACAGTATTCATACAGCCGGGATCGGATGCATTCCACTCCCTACGCTAGCAAGGGTCGTCATGTGGAGTCCCCGGCTGTTTCCAGCAGTGGGCGAAGACAGCAGCTTTAGGTCTCTCCAACCCGTCCCATGCCATCAGACGCCCAGGCAGTTGTTGATGCTGCGAGAGGCGCACGACAGGCAGAAGCGGAAGTAGCAGCACGGGCGATCCAGCAGCTTCACCCTCAACCGGCGAGTTTGGGGGCTGGGTCCAACAGTAGGACGATTGGTATACCATGCTTATCCCCGGCGCTCCGCGCTGAGCGCATGCCCAAAGACTTCAAGGGGCCTTGTAAGGTGCCAAACTACACGCCAGATCTTGAGCCGGCGTCTTGGATCGAAAGTTATGAGTTAGCAATGGACATGCTGGATGTCAGTGACACTGTATGTGCTAAATACTTAACCATGATGTTGGAAGGACCGGCTCGGACATGGTTGAAAAACTTGCCGCCTAACTCCATCAACACATGGGCCGAGCTGAAAGAGCGATTCATCAAGAATTTCCAAGGAACCTGCAAGAAGCCTATGACAATAGTAGACCTACAGCATTGCGTTCAACGAGTAGACGAGTCAGCTCACCATTGGACTCGCCGGGTCACGGAAATCATCCACTCATCGGACAGCATCACGGCGGCTCAGGCAGTCCTAATATTGGAAAAGAACTGTCACTTCCAGCCTTTGGTCCACAAGCTCGGACGGCTCAAGCGAAAGGTACAAGACATGGGCGACTTGATGGACGTCCTCACCAGATATGCCGAGTCGGATAGCACGAAGGATCCCGGCTCATATGAGGACAAGACCACCAAAGGCAAAAAAGCTGAAGGAGGGAAAGGTCAGCATGGTCCCGGAGGCAACCAGGGGGCTCAAAATAATAAGCGAAAGAAGCCTGACGGCGGGTCAGACTTTGTGGCCAACACTAATACAGGCTTCAAGAATCAGCGCCACAACGATCGACCCGGAGGAGCTTACAATGGGAATAAACCTCGCAATTATGAGGAGGCGCTTAAAGCACCTTGCCCTAAGCACATCACCCAAGATAAGCCGGCTAGCCACTCTTGGGAGAATTGTTATATCATGCAAGAGTTCCATAGCCAGGCTTTCCAGAATAACTCATGAGGCAATGGTGGAGGACACCCGGGTCAACACGGACCTGACGGCACACAAGGTGGCCCGAGGGCTGGTTTTCAACATTAGGGAAATCATGGCAATGGGCAGCACCCTAGCCAGGGCAATCAGTATAATAACAAAGGAGGATTCCAAAGTAATCCCAAGCAGTTGAATAACGGTCAGTACCACTAGCACCTGAATCCCTGAATAAAATTCGTGCTCTGGAGGGTCTCAAAGAAGAAATTTTATGTCTCCGAGAGGGAAATAAGCCGGCCCTGGAACACCAGTGGCCTTATTATACTTAGCTCCGCCGACTCCTTTTTTGTAATTTCTTCCCCCCTTGCAGACTTATGTATATACTTCTTTATGTTTCGAGTATGAATAAAGCCGACATATTTTGTCGTTTCAACCTACAAATTGAGTTTGAGTCTTTATTTTCCGAAACAAAGGGCACCTGGGGGCTTCCAACTCATCGAGTTTAGCTTTCTCACCCTTGTAACCCGGCGTAACGCCACAATATGAAGGGCATTTGGGGGCTTCCAGCCCACCGAGCTTAGCTTTCTCACCCTCTTGACCCGGCAAAAATAAACGCCATATATGGTTAAACCTACGTGTATGCTTGATGCGACTCCGATCAGATGACCCCGTGAACTCTTGACGAGTCAATCCATTTTGGACCCTGAACCGGCGAGTTTGGGGAGTGGGTCCAACAGTAGGACGATTGGTATACAATGCTTATCCCCGGCGCTCCGCGCTAAGCGCATTCCCAAAGACTTCAAGGGGCCTCGTAAGGTGCCAAACTACACGGCAGATCTTGAGCCGGCGTCTTGGATCGAAAGTTATGAGTTGGCAATGGACATGCTGGATGTCAGTGATGATGTATGTGCTAAATACTTAACCATGATGTTGGAAGGACCGGCTCGGACATGGTTGAAAAACTTGCCGCCTAACTCCACCAACACATGGGCCGAGCTGAAAGAGCGATTCATCAAGAATTTCCAAGGAACCTGCAAGAAGCCTATGATAGTAGTATACCTATAGCATTGCGTTCAACGAGTAGACGGGTCGGCTCACCATTGGACTCGCTGGGTCGCGGAAATCATCCACTCATCGGACAGCACCACGGCGGCTCAGGCAGTCCTAATATTGGAAAAGAACTGTCACTTCCAGCCTTTGGTCCACAAGCTCGGACGGCTCAAGCGAAAGGTACAAGACATGGGCGACTTGATGGACGTCCTCACCAGATATGCCGAGTCGGATAGCACGAAGGATCCTGGCTCAGATGAGGACAAGACCACCAAAGGCAAAAAAGCTGAAGGAGGGAAAGGTCAGCATGGTCCTGGAGGCAACCAGGGGGCTCAAAATAATAAGCGAAAGAAGCCTGACGGCGGTTCAGACTTTGTGGCCAACACTAATACAGGCTTCAAGAATCAGCGCCGCAACGATCGACCCGGAGGAGCTTACAATGGGAATAAACCTCGCAATTATGAGGAGGCGCTTAAAGCACCTTGCCCTAAGCACAGCACCCAAGATAAGCCGGCTAGCCACTCTTGGGAGAATTGTTATATCATGCAAGAGTTCCGTAGCCAGGCTTTCCAGAATAACTCATGAGGCAATGGTGGAGGACACCCGGGTCAACACGGACCTGGCGGCACACAAGGTGGCCCGAGGGCTGGTTTTCAACATCAGGGAAATCATGGCAAGGGGCAGCATCCTAGCCAGGGCAATCAGTATAATAACAAAGGAGGATTCCAAAGTAATCCCAAGCAGTTGAATAACGGTCAGTACCACTAGCACCTGAATCCCTGAATAAAATTCGTGCTCTGGAGGGTCTCAAAGAAGAAATTTTATGTCTCCGAGAGGGAAATAAGCCGGCCCTGGAACACCAGTGGCCTTATTATACTTAGCTCCGCCGACTCCTTTTTTGTAATTTCTTCCCCCCTTGCAGACTTATGTATATACTTTTTTATGTTTCGAGTATGAATAAAGCCGACATATTTTGTCGTTTCAACCTACAAATTGAGTTTGAGTCTTTATTTTCCGAAACAAAGGGCACCTGCGGGCTTCCAACTCATCGAGTTTAGCTTTCTCACCTTTGTGACCCGGCATAACGCCACAATATGAAGGGCATTTGGGGGCTTCCAGCCCACTGGGCTTAGCTTTCTCACCCTCTTGACCCAGCAAAAATAAACGCCATATATGGTTAAACCTGCCTATATGCTTGATGCGACTCCGATCAGATGGCCCCGTGAACTCTTGACGAGTCAATCCATTTTGGACCCTGAACCGGCGAGTTTGGGGGCTGGGTCCAACAGTAGGACGATTGGTATACCATGCTTATCCCCGGCGCTCCGCGCTAAGCGCATTCCCAAAGACTTCAAGGGGCCTCGTAAGGTGCCAAACTACACGGCAGATCGTGAGCCGGCGTCTTGGATCGAAAGTTATGAGTTGGCAATGGACATGCTGGATGTCAGTGATGATGTATTTGCTAAATACTTAACCATGATGTTGGAAGGACCGGCTCGGACATGGTTGAAAAACTTGCCGCCTAACTCCACCAACACATGGGCCGAGCTGAAAGAGCGATTCATCAAGAATTTCCAAGGAACCTGCAAGAAGCCTATGATAGTAGTATACCTACAGCATTGCGTTCAACGAGTAGACGGGTCGGCTCACCATTGGACTCGCCGGGTCGCGGAAATCATCCACTCATCGGACAGCACCACGGCGGCTCAGGCAGTCCTAATATTGGAAAAGAACTGTCACTTCCAGCCTTTGGTCCACAAGCTCGGACGGCTCAAGCGAAAGGTACAAGACATGGGCGACTTGATGGACGTCCTCACCAGATATGCCGAGTCGGATAGCACGAAGGATCCCGGCTCAGATGAGGACAAGACCACCAAAGGCAAAAAAGCTGAAGGAGGGAAAGGTCAGCATGGTCCTGGAGGCAACCAGGGGGCTCAAAATAATAAGCGAAAGAAGCCTGACGGCGGTTCAGACTTTGTGGCCAACACTAATACAGGCTTCAAGAATCAGCGCCGCAACGATCGACCCGGAGGAGCTTACAATGGGAATAAACCTCGCAATTATGAGGAGGCGCTTAAAGCACCTTGCCCTAAGCACAGCACCCAAGATAAGCCGGCTAGACACTCTTGGGAGAATTGTTATATCATGCAAGAGTTCCGTAGCCAGGCTTTCCAGAATAACTCATGAGGCAATGGTGGAGGACACCCGGGTCAGCACGGACCTGGCGGCACACAAGGTGGCCCGAGGGCTGGTTTTCAACATCAGGGAAATCATGGCAAGGGGCAGCATCCTAGCCAGGGCAATCAGTATAATAACAAAGGAGGATTCCAAAGTAATCCCAAGCAGTTGAATAACGGTCAGTACCACTAGCACCTGAATCCCTGAATAAAATTCGTGCTCTGGAGGGTCTCAAAGAAGAAATTTTATGTCTCCGAGAGGGAAATAAGCCGGCCCTGGAACACCAGTGGCCTTATTATACTTAGCTCCGCCGACTCCTTTTTTGTAATTTCTTCCCCCCTTGCAGACTTATGTATATACTTCTTTATGTTTCGAGTATGAATAAAGCCGACATATTTTGTCGTTTCAACCTACAAATTGAGTTTGAGTCTTTATTTTCCGAAACAAAGGGCACCTGCGGGCTTCCAACTCATCGAGTTTAGCTTTCTCACCCTTGTGACCCGGCATAACGCCACAATATGAAGGGCATTTGGGGGCTTCCAGCCCAGTGGGCTTAGCTTTCTCACCCTCTTGACCCAGCAAAAATAAACGCCATATATGGTTAAACCTGCCTATATGCTTGATGCGACTCCGATCAGATGACCCCGTGAACTCTTGATGAGTCAATCCTTTTTGGACCCTGAACCGGCGAGTTTGGGGGCTCGGTCCAATAGTAGGACGATTGGTATACCATGCTTATCCCCGGCGCTCCGCGCTGAGCGCATGCCCAAAGACTTCAAGGGGCCTCGTAAGGTGCCAAACTACACGGCAGATTTTTAGTCGGCGTCTTGGATCGAAAGTTATGAGTTGGCAATGGACATGCTGGATGTCAGTGACGCTGTATGTGCTAAATACTTCACCATGATGTTGTAAGGACCGGCTCGGACATGGTTTAAAAACTTGCCGCCTAACTCCATCAACACATGGGCCGAGCTGAAAGAGCGATTCATCAAGAATTTCCAAGGAACCTGCAAGAAGCCTATGACAATAGTATACCTACAGCATTGCGTTCAACGAGTAGACGAGTCGGCTCACCATTGGACTCACCGGGTCGCGGAAATCATCCACTCATCGGACAGCATCACGGCGGCTCAGGCAGTCCTAATATTGGAAAAGAACTGTCACTTCCAGCCTTTGGTCCACAAGCTCGGACGGCTCAAGCGAAAGGTACAAGACATGTGCGACTTCATGGACGTCCTCACCAGATATGCCGAGTCGGATAGCATGAAGGATCCCGGCTCAGATGAGGACAAGACCACCAAAGGCAAAAAAGCTGAAGAAGGGAAAGGTCAGCATGGTCCCGGAGGCAGCTAGGGGGCTCAAAATAATAAGCAAAAGAAGCCTGACGGCGGGTCAGACTTTGTGGCCAACACAAATACAGGCTTCAAGAATCAGCGCCGCAACGATCGACTCGGAGGAGCTTACAATGGGAATAAACCTCGCAATTATGAGGAGGCGCTTAAAGCACCTTGCCCTAAGCACAGCACCCAAGATAAGCCGGCTAGCCACTCTTGGGAGAATTGTTATATCATGCAAGAGTTTCGTAGCCAGGCTTTCCAGAATAACTCATGAGGCAATGGTGGAGGACACCCGGGTCAACACGGACCTTGCGGCACACAAGGTGGCCCGAGGGCTGGTTTTCAACATCAGGGAAATCATGGCAATGGGCAGCATCCTAGCCAGGGCAATCAGTATAATAACCAAGGAGGATTCCAAAGTAATCCCAAGCAGTTGAATAACGGTCAGTACCACTAGCACCTGAATCCCTGAATAAAATTCGTGCTCTGGAGGGTCTCAAAGAAGAAATTTTATGTCTCCGAGAGGGAAATAAGCCGGCCTTGGAACACCAGTGGCCTTATTATACTTAGCTCCGCTGACTCCTTTTTTGTAATTTCTTCCCCCCTCGCAGACTTATGTATATACTTATTTTTGTTTCGAGTATGAATAAAGCCGACATATTTTGTCGTTTCAACCTACAAATTGAGTTTGAGTCTTTATTTCCCGAAACAAAGGGCACCTGGGGGCTTCCAACTCATCGAGTTTAGCTTTCTCACCCTTGTGACCCGGCATAACGCCACAATATGAAGGGCATTTGGGGGCTTCCAGCCCACCGAGCTTAGCTTTCTCACCCTGTTGACCCGGCAAAAATAAACGCCATATATGGTTAAACATGCATGTATGCTTGATGCGACTCCGATCAGATGACCCCGTGAACTCTTGACGAGTCAATCCTTTTTGGACCCTAAACCGGCGAGTTTGGGGGCTTGGTCCAATAGTTTGGCACCTTACAAGGCCCAAAGACTTCAAGGGCCTTGTAAGGTGCCAAACTACACAACAGATCTTGAGCCGGCGTCTTGGATCGAAAGTTATGAGTTGGCAATGGACATGCTGGATGTCAGTGACATTGTATGTGCTAAATACTTAACCATGATGTTGGAAGGACCGGCTCGGACATGGTTGAAAAACTTGCCGCCCAACTCCGTCAACACATGGGCCAAGCTGAAAGAGTGACTCATCAAGAATTTCCAAGGAACCTGCAAGAAGCCTATGACAATAGTATACCTACAGCATTGCATTCAACGAGTAGACGAGTCGGCTCACCATTGGACTCGCCGGGTCGCGGAAATCATCCACTCATCGGACAGCATCACGGCGGCTCAGGCAGTCCTAATATTGGAAAAGAACTGTCACTTCCAGCCTTTGGTCCACAAGCTCGGACGGCTCAAGCGAAAGGTACAAGACATGGGCGACTTGATGGACGTCCTCACCAGATATGCCGATTCGGATAGCATGAAGGATCCCGGCTCAGATGAGGACAAGACCACCAAAGGCAAAAAAGCTGAAGGAGGGAAAGGTCAGCATGGTCCTGGAGGCAACCAGGGGGCTCAAAATAATAAGCGAAAGAAGCCTGATGGTGGGTCAGACTTTGTGGCCAACACTAATACAGGCTTCAAGAATCAGCGCCGCAACGATCGACCCGGAGGAGCTTACAATGGGAATAAACCTCGCAATTATGAGGAGGCGCTTAAAGCACCTTGCCCTAAGCACAGCACCCAAGATAAGCCGGCTAGCCACTCTTGGGAGAATTGTTATATCATGCAAGAGTTCTGTAGCCAGGCTTTCCAGAATAACTCATGAGGCAATGGTGGAGGACACCCGGGTCAACACGGACCTGGCGGCACCAAGGTGGCCCGAGGGCTGGTTTTCAACATCAGGGAAATCATGGCAATGGGCAGCATCCTAGCGAGGGAAATCAGTATAATAACCAAGGAGGATTCCAAAGTAATCCCAAGCAGTTGAATAACGGTCAGTACCACTAGCACCTGAATCCCTGAATAAAATTCATGCTCTAGAGGGTCTCAAAGAAGAAATTTTATGTCTCCGAGAGGGAAGTAAGCCGGCCCTGGAACACCAGTGGCCTTATTATACTTAGCTCCGCCAACTCCTTTTTTGTAATTTCTTCCCCCCTTGTAGACTTATGTATGTACTTCTTTATGTTTCGAGTATGAATAAAGCCGACATATTTTGTCGTTTCAACCTACAAATTGAGTTTGAGTCTTTATTTTCCGAAACAAAGGGCACCTGGGGGCTTCCAACTCATCAAGTTTAGCTTTCTCACCCTTGTGACCCGGCATAACGCCACAATATGAAGGGCATTTGGGGGCTTCCAGCCCACCGGGCTTAGCTTTCTCACCCTCTTGACCCGGCAAAAATAAACGCCATATATGGTTAAACCTGCGTGTATGCTTGATGCGACTCCTATCAGATGACCCCGTGAACTCTTGACGAGTCAATCCTTTTTGGACCCTGAACTTGTTAAGGTTAAAACACCAGCTTGAGTCATGAGAGAGCCGGCATACATAAAGCTAGGATAAACCATGGGTTATCATACCCGCTTCATTGAAGCAAGACCCGAGCCTCGAAAGTCGGTCTTTTCCTATCGAGCCTTGAAAGCCGGCAGATTATCTTGGCATTATGAACATATGTTATTACATCCTCTCCATCGTGGCTAGAACCTTCAAAACTGCCTTCAAAAGGGGCTACCTTATATTTCTAAGCTTCGAAAAACAGTCCCCAAAACAAGCACTATGTGCTGAAACTCATCACATAAAATGTTTTGGGCACACTTTTTTACCGGTTTGTATAGACAATAACTGGGTTATCAGCTGCATGACCAGCATAAAATTATATTATTGGTTGAAAGGGCTAAAAAGACCTTAAATTTTGAATATTAGTGTTTGCCATGCCTCATTGAGCCGGCTTATCAACATTGCCTTACTTTGTTCATTATAGCAAGTTTCAGATTCAAAGTTACTACCGGCTCATACTTGAAGGGCCGGATTGAAGAATTGAGTTTGCATAAGCAACCAATTGACAAGACATCCAAATCTTCAACATTGTTGAAAGAAAAATAGATTTTTGAAATCTAGAAGGTCAAGACCTTCTGCCGACTCATTTCTCCCCGCTCTATTTTACTAAGAGCGTTCATCAGTAAAAGGATTATAAAGTAGCAGAAGAGGGATCAAAGCCCAGAAAAATAAATATCTTGTGTCAACAAAGACACAAACATGCATGATGGCACGACAGCAGTTTTCGGCTATCCCTATTACAAGCTCAAGGAAGCCACACATTGTTTCTCCACTCATACTTGGGGGCTTAAGTGATGATTGATAAAACACGGATCACCGACTACATCATCCGAGTCAGCGGCGGCTAATCCTGCGCGTGAGATGCCTCCGGGTTATCCACCGATTGGTCTTCCGGCTCCTGTATCTGAAGGTTATCCGCATCCCATTTGCGGTAAGATAAGGCCTGGAACATAGCCTCGTCATCAAGAATTGGAGACGGGTCAACTTCAGGGGCAAAGATATGCTCGCGTCGTTGAGGAGCCAGACTCTTTGATATTAAATCAGGTGGTGGAATCCGAGTATGGTTGGCTCCATAAGCCGCTTGATAGTTCCTCAGTTTCATCTCAGATACTAGCTGAGTCGACAGTATTTGAGCATCCTTGACACAGGCAACATAATCCTCCTGGGAAAATTCTGACCCGTCATTTTTAAATTCGGGAAAGCCTTTTGCTAGCTCAGCTGGATCGAGCTCCTCTCCTTAAGCTAAAGCCCGGCTCAATGCATATATCGCGCCAGATCGGGCGGCTAATCTTTTTAGCTCTGGAATATGTTGAGGGATGGTGGAAAAACACTCCAACACATTCTTGATAAACTTTAAGGGCTGCTTATCCCCCATCGTTGCCTTGATCGCAAGATGACTCCCAGCATAGAGTTGCTCTGTTAGGGAATAAACAGCCTTAAGCATCAACAGGCTATTATCATAAAAGCTGCTAGTCCAGGGGCCTGCAAAATAAAATCAATGCATTAGTCGCCGAGCGCATTATATCTATATCTCAAGAAGACAAGAGGCTATATACACTTACCAAAAATAGCTTGGGTCATCTGGGCAATATGTCGCTTTAACCCGGACAACTCCTCGGTGATGGGTTTGAGCCGGCCCTCAGCATCCTCTGCACGCTTCAGCAGAGTCGCATTTTCATCTTCAAAGGATTTCTTCTCCTTTAAAAAGCCTACCTTGGTGTTTTCCAGCTCGATCAA
This sequence comes from Elymus sibiricus, assembly GCA_039707655.1. Taxonomy (NCBI): domain Eukaryota; kingdom Viridiplantae; phylum Streptophyta; class Magnoliopsida; order Poales; family Poaceae; genus Elymus; species Elymus sibiricus. Next base: position 87,162,593 of record CM077663.1, read on the forward strand.
TGAGAGGCGAAGTTTTTCTTCAACTTATGCCTGGGAGGTTTGCCCTTTTTCCAGATCTTTTTTCAAATTGGCCACGCTGGATTCGGCTGTCTTCAAAGCTTCCTACATCATAAATAAAGTCTATGTCAAGTCCCAAGCAAATTGCAAGCAATATATTCGGCACTTGGGGGATAATGTATCTCATCTCTTTTTTGACATTGAAAATGTGAACAAGACCCGACTCATCTCAAGGAGATGAGCCGGCCCTTGGAGGCTATAGGTCGAAGTTCTTCAAATTTATTAAAAATACCCGACTCATCTCAAGGAGATGAGCCGGCCCTTGGGGGCTACAGGTTGAGTCAGTCAACATTCGCAAGACCCAGCTTACCTTAGAAAGACAAAGCTGGCCCTTGGGGGCTACAAAAGGATATATGATGTGAGCATATAAAGGAGAACATACCTCGTATTTATTTTTCATCATGCTAACAAGGCCGATTTCCATCTCACAGCTTGTAGCCAGGCGGTCCAAACAGGCAGCATGAAGATCTTCAACACTATAGTTCTCATAATTTGGAAGCTCCAGCTTGGTCTTCCCTTTTTCTTGCAGTACCGCTTCATCCTTAGCAACAACCTTTGTTAACACCTTGGAAATCTCAGGAGCGGTATAACCCGTTCCAGTAATAGTAACTTCAGGGGCATTTTTGTTTGTTACTGAAGGATTGGGCGGGTCAAGGTTAACTGCTGATGTAGCTTCAACAGTTACGGCATCAGTACTGGTTGGTTCAGATGGAGGAGGTAAATCGTTTTGGATCTCCTTAGGGTCTTCAGAATGATCAACATGAACTTCATGAGCCGCCGGATCAGGAATTTCCGGCTCAGAGGCCTCAGGGTTAACAGAAGACCCGTCAGTTTTCCTGTTCTTGGCTTTGGCCCTGCCGAGATAAAGAATATAGTATGAAGTATGGGAAGAGACAATAGTCTGCTTTAACAGGCAAAATGATGAGGAATTTACCCATGATTGATAACAAAGGGTGCCAGTTTGGACGCAGTTGAGTCGTCCGACGAAGGTGGCGACTCCTGATAAACCAAGGCATAGGAATCAACAGTTGACACATCAAGTCGGAACTTCCTTGGAAGATTGGAATATTAAGTACCTTGGCTGGTCGTTTCCGGGCGGCTGGTTTATCAGGTAAGCCCTCAACAAGATCACCACTCCCACTTCGGGTCTGATGCCTAGACTGGTGCTGGCTTTTCTTCAAAATAAAGTGAGGGTCTAGATGAGCGTCCGGGTGAGAAAGCCTACCTTCCTAACAACTTGCCTTGTTTTCAACGGAGGCAAAGGTTCTGAGTCAGAAGAGATGGAAATTACCTCAACATCGCCTGCACGGCTTGTTTCAACATCACCCTAAGAGGAAAAGACACAAGATAGATTCAATGCAGTACAAACAAAAGATTAATTTTACCTCTGATCGGGTATCAGTGGCAGCTGTTTCATCCGTGTGAGACGGCCCTTCTGCAGCCGCCTTATTCTTCTTCTTGCTTGGGGCGGCTCTGGGCTTGTTAGCCGCGGTCTTGCTGCGCTTCCTACCTCAGAAAGGAGATGTAGCCTGCGAAATTAAACAATCAGAGCAAGAAGGCAAAAGGTTCAAAGTCTGCTTGAAAAGGCGGGTTACGGTATTAAAGGTTTTATACCGGAGGAGCCGGGTTAAGGGCATAGAAAGGTTTCAACCCGTCCTTGTTGCAAGTCTCCTGGTTTTCACCCAGCAGTTTCTTCACAAGCCGGTTTATTTCGCCGGCCTCCAAGGAAAAATTGTTGTAATGTTGGGCATCATTCAAGTTGCCAGAGTAAGCACACATTAAGCCATTGCGCACTTAATAGCAGAATCCTCCAAGATACCCAACATCGGGTTAAGTCGACCCCAGTCAGCCCATTGGCTAGCAGAGCCCTCAACTTCGGATAAACATGGGGGTGTTGGGAACGTTCCTCTTGAGGAGCCCAACCCGGAAGTTCAAAATCCATTGGGAGGCGGTTGGGTCTATAACCCGGTAAGGGATTTTCATCAGCAGGAGCGGTATTCCGACAATAAAACCAAGTCTTGTTCCACCCTTTGGGGTGGCTTGGTAGGGTGGCAGCAGGAAAAAGGATATCTTTCTGCCTGTGGATTGAAACCCCGCCAAGTTCTAAGCCGGGACCATCCGCACACTCTGTTTGCCGGTTTAAATAGAAGAACTCCCCGAAGAGGGAAACGGTGGGCTCCGTTTGAAGGTACACCTTGCAAAATACTTGGAACTAGAAAAGGTTCAATATGGAATTAGGGCCAGGGTCTTGAGGATGAAGATGGAAAAAGTGTAAGACGTCTCGAAAGAATTTTGACCCAGGAGGTGAAAAACCCCTCTGTAGGTGATCCAAGAATATCACCACTTCTCCCTCCTCGGGGTTTGGGATTTCCTCTCCAAGGACGACTCGCCAACCTATCACATTTTAAGGCGGCAGAAACCCATGTTCCTCATTGATACGTCTCCAACGTATCTATAATTTTTGCTTGTTTCATGCTGTTATATTATCATTCTTGGATGTTTTACAATCATTTTATAACAACTTTATATCATTTTTTGGGACTAACCTATTGACATAGTGCTAAAATGCCAGTTGTTGTTTTTGCTTGTTTTTTTACTTCGCAGAAAATCAATACCAAACGGAGTCCAATCGCGACGAAACTTTTTGGAGATTTTTTCTGGACCAGAAGACACCCAATGGGCCAAAGAAGTACCGGAGAAGTGGGCCGAGGAGACCACAACCCACCAGGGCGCGCCAGGGGGGGCCGGCGCGCCCTGATGGGTTGTGCCCTCCTTGGGACCCCTCTCCACCGCCTCTGATGCCTATAAATTCCCAAATATTCCAAAAACCCTAGGGGAGTCGACGAAACGCAATTCTAGCCACTGCAAGTTCTAGAACCGCAAGATCCAATCTAAACACCATCACGGAGGGGTTCATATTCTTCATAGGTGCCTCTCCGATGATGCGTGAGTAGTCCACCATAGACCTACGGGTCCGTAGGCAGTAGCTAGATGGCTTCCTCTCTCTCTCTCTTATGATTCTCATGTTGGAAATATGCCCTAGAGGCAATAATAAATTGGTTATTATTATATTTCCTTGTTCATGATAATCGTTTATTATCCATGCTATAATTGTATTGATTGGAAACTCAAATACATGTGTGGGTACATAGACAACACTGTGTCCCTAGTATGCCTCTAGTTGACTAGCTCGTTGATCAAAGATGGTTAAGGTTTCCTAGCCATTGACATGAGATGTCATTTGATAACGGGATCACATCATTAGGAGAATGATGTGATGGACAAGACCCAAACTGTAAATGTAGCATTTGATCGTGTCAGTTTATTGCTATTGTTTTCTGCATGTCAAGTATCTGTTCCTTTGACCATGAGATCATGCAACTCACTGACACCGGAGGAATACCTTGTGTGTATCAAACGTCGCAACGTAACTGGGTGACTATAAAGGTGCTCTACAGGTATCTCCGAGGGTGTCTGTTGGGTTGGCATGGATCAAGACTGGGATTTGTTACTCCGTGTGACGGAGAGGTATCTCAGGGCCCACTCGGTAATACAACATCACATTGAGCCTTGCAAGCAAAGTGACTAAAGAGTTAGCCACAGGATCTTGTATTACGGAATGAGTAAAGAGACTTGCCGGTAACGAGATTGAACTAGGTATAGTGATACCGACGATCGAATCTCGGGCAAGTAACATACCGAAGAACAAAGGGAACAGCATACGGGATTAACTGAATCCTTGACATAGAGGTTCGACCGATAAAAGATCTTCGTAGAATATGTAGGAGCCAATATGGGCATCCAGGTCCCGCTATTGGTTATTGGCCGTAGAGGTGTCTCGGTCATGTCTACATAGTTCTCGAACCCGCAGGGTCTACACACTTAACGTTTGGTGACGATTAGTATAATTGAGTTATTATGTTGGTGACCGAAAGTTGTTCGGAGTCTCGGATAAGATCCCGGACATGACGAGGATCTCCGGAATAGTCCGGAGGTAAAGATTGATATATGTGATAATAGTGTTTTGATCTCCGGAAGGGTTCCGGAGTTCACCGGAAGGGGTTCCGGATGTTTACCGAAGTGTTCGGGTGCGAGAACACTTTATATGGGCCAAGGGATAAAAACCCACGAGGTATTGGAAAGTGCAAAAGTAGTTTTGCTGCCGCGTAAGCGGTACTACCGCTTGTGAGAAGCGGTACTACCGCCCGAGCGGTACTACCGCTTGTGTGAAGCGGTACTACCGCCCAAGCGGTACTACCGCTTGTGAGCGGTACTACCGCTTGTGCGCGGCTGTGCACGGTTCGGCAGGGATCCGAGTTGGACTCTTTTCCTGCGGGCCAAACCGACCTTGTGCGGGCTAAACCGACTTGGAAGAGGCTTTTACTCCAAGTTTAGACCTCAAGGCTCAACATATAAATAGAGGGGCAGGGCTAGCACACGATACACATAAAGATTTCCCCAAGCCGTGTGCGGCAACCCTAACCCTCTAGTTCTCCCGTCATAATCTCCGTAGTGCTTGGCGAAGCCCTGCAGAGATTGTTCCTCACCATCATCACCACGCCGTCGTGCTGCTGGAACTCAACCACTACTTCATCATCGCTCGCTGGATCGAGGAGGTGAAGGCGTCATCAAGCCGTACGTGTGTTGAACGCGGAGGTGCCGTCCGTTCGGCGCTAGTTCGTGATCGGATCGAGGGACGACCTGCGATTTGGATCGCGGAGACGTTCGACTACATCAACCGCGTTTCTTAAACGCTTCCGCTTAGCGATCTACAAGGGTATGTAGATCCACTCTCCCTCTCGTAGATGCTCATCACCATGGATAGATCTTGTGTGTGCGTAGGAAAATTTTTGTTTCCCATGCAACGTTACCCTACAGTGGTATCAGAGCCAGGTCTATGCGTAGATGAGATCTCGAGTAGAACACAAACGAGTTGTGGGCGTGGGTGTATACATATTGCTTGCCGTTACTAGTTGATATTTGATTCGGCGGTACTGTGAGATGAAGCGGCCCGGACCGACATTACGCGTACACTTACGCGAGACAGGTTCCTTCAACTAACATGTAACTTCGTTGCATAAAGATGGCTAGCGGGTGTCTGTCTCTCTCACTTTAGTTGAATCGATTTCAATGAAGAGGGTTCTTTTAGAAGATCAAAAAGCAATCACTACACCACGTTGTGGTTTTGCGTAGGTAAGAACGGTTCTTGCAAACCCGTAGCAGCCACGTAAAATTTGCAACAACAATTAGAGGACGTCTAACTTGTTTTTGCAGGGTATGTTGTGATGTGATATGGCCAATTACATGATGAGATATATGTGATGTATGAGATGATCATGTGTTGTATAGAATATCACGACTTGCATGTCGATGAGTACGGCAACTGGCAGGAGCCATAGAGTTGTCTTTAATTATTGTATGACCTGCGTGTCAATCATTAAGCGCTATGTAATGCTTTACTTTATCGCTAAACGTTAGCAATAGTCGTGGAAGCAACAGTCGGCGCGACAACCTTATGGCGACACGTTGATGGAGATCAAGATGATGGAGATCATGGTGTCATGCCGGTGACGATGGAGATCATGCCGGTGCTTTGGAGATGGAGATCAAAAGCACAAGTTCATGGCCATATCATGTCACTTATGATTTGCATGTGATGTTAATCCTTTTATGCATCTTATTTTGCTTAGGACGACGGTAGCATTATAAGGTGATCCCTCACTTAAATTTCAAGATAAATTGTGTTCTCCCCAAGTGTGCACCGTTGCGAAAGTTCGTCGTTTCGAGACACGCCGTGATGATCGGGTGTGATAGACTCTACGTTCGCATACAACGGGTGCAAGCCATGTTGCACGTGCGGAACACTCGGGTTAAACTTGACGAGCCTAGCATGTACAGACATGGCCTCGGAACACAAGAGACCAAAAGGTCGAACATGAGTCATATAGTAGATATGATCAACATGAAGATGTTCACCATTGAAGCCACCTCGACTCACGTGATGATCGGACTTGAGTTGGTGGATTTGGATCATGTTACACTTGAATGACCGGAGGGATGTCAATTTGAGTGGGAGTTTTTAAGTAATATGATTAACTAAACTCATTATCTAGAACAATAGTCTAAGTTGTCTTTGCTATATTTATGTTGTAGATCATGGCTCGCGCAGTAGCACCCCTGAATTTTAATGCGTTCCTAGAGAAAGCTAAGTTGAAAGATGATGGAAGTAACTTTGTGGACTGGGCCCGTAATCTAAGGATTATCCTTACGGCTTCCCAGAAGGCTTATGTCCTTGATGCACCGCTTGGTGATCCACCCGCTCCAGTTGAGTCTCTAGACGTTGTGAACGCCTGGCAGGCTCGTTCTGATGATTACTCAATAGTTCAATGTGCAATGTTGTATGGCTTAGAACCGGGACTTCAAAGACGTTTTGAACGTCATGGAGCATATGAGATGTTCCAGGAGTTGAAGTTTATCTTTCAGAAGAATGCCCGGATCGAGAGATATGAGATCTCCGATAAGTTCTATGCTTGCAAGATGGAGGAGAACGGGTCTATCAGTGATCACGTGCTCAGAATGTCTGGGTACTCCACCCGTCTGGCTGAGTTAGGGATGCCCCTTCCGCCAGAGGCTATCACTGACAGAGTTCTTCAATCATTGCCACCTAGCTACAAGAGCTTCGTGTTGAACTATAACATGCACGGGATGAACAAGTCAGTCGCCGAGCTGTTTGCGATGCTGAAAGCCGCTGAGTCTGAAATTCAGAAGGAGCATCAAGTGTTGATGGTCAATAAAACCACTAGTTTCAAGAAAAATGGCAAGGGTAAGAAGGGTAACTCCAAGAAGAGTGGCAAAGCAGTTGCTCCTCTCGTGAAGAAACCCAAGGCTGGACCCAAACCAGAAACTGTGTGTTTTCATTGCAAGGGAACTGGACACTGGAAGCGGAACTGCCCCAAGTATTTGGCTGACAAGAAGGCGGCCAACAACAAACAAGGTATATATGATATACATGTTATTGATGTGTACCTTACCAACCCTCGTTGTAGTGCCTGGGTATTTGATACCGGTGCGGTTGCTCATATTTGCAACTCTAAACAGGAACTGCGGAATAGACGGAGGCTGGCAAAGGACGAAGTGACGATGCGCGTGGGAAATGGTTCCAAGGTTGATGTGATCGCCGTCGGCACGCTCACTCTTCGATTACCGTCGGGATTAGTGATGAACCTGAATAAGTGTTATTTGGTGCCTGCGTTAAGCATGAACATTATATCTGGATCTTGTTTATTGCGAGACGGTTACTCATTTAAATCAGAGAATAATGGTTGTTCTATTTATATGAGTAATATCTTTTATGGTCATGCACCCAATGTGAGGGGTTTATTCTTATTGAATCTCGACAGTAATGATACACATGTTCATAACATTGATGCCAAAAGATGTAGAATTGATAATGATAATACCACTTTCTTGTGGCACTGCCGTTTAGGTCATATTGGCGTAAAACGCATGAGGAAGCTCCATGCTGATGGACTTTTGGAGTCACTTGATTTTGAATCACTTGACACATGTGAGCCATGCCTCATGGGCAAGATGACTAAAACTCCGTTCTCTGGAACAATGGAACGGGCAAGTGACTTATTGGAAATCATACATACTGATGTGTGCGGTCCGATGAGTATTGAGGCGCGCGGTGGTTATCGTTACTTTCTCACCTTCACTGATGACTTAAGTAGATATGGGTATATTTACTTAATGAAACACAAGTCTGAAACATTTGAAAAGTTCAAACAATTTCAGAGTGAAGTTGAGAATCATCGTAACAAGAAGATTAAATTCCTACGATCTGATCGAGGAGGAGAATATCTGAGTTATGAGTTTGGCAGTCACTTAAGACAGTGTGGAATTGTTTCACAATTAACACCGCCTGGAACACCACAGCGTAATGGTGTGTCCGAACGTCGTAATCGAACCTTATTAGATATGGTGCGATCTATGATGTCTCTTGCCGATTTGCCACTATCGTTTTGGGGTTATGCATTAAAGACAGCTGCATTCACTTTAAATAGGGCACCATCGAAATCCGTTGAGACGACGCCATATGAACTTTGGTTTGGCAAGAAGCCAAAGCTGTCGTTTCTTAAAGTTTGGGGATGTGATGCTTATGTCAAAAAGCTTCAGCCTGAAAAGCTGGAACCCAAAGCGGAGAAATGCGTCTTCATAGGATACCCAAAAGAGACAGTTGGGTATACCTTCTACCTCAGATCCGAAGGCAAAGTGTTTGTCGCTAAAAACGGAACATTTCTTGAGAAAGAGTTTCTCTCGAAAGAATTGAGTGGGAGGAAGATAGAACTTGATGAGGTTGTTGAACCTTTACTTCAACCTGAGAGTAGCGCAGCGCAGAAAGTTGTTTCTGTGGAGCCTACATTAGCTGAAGAGGAAGTTAATGATGATGATCATGAAGCTTTGGATCAAGTTGCTATCGAACCTCGTAGGTCGACAAGGACGCGTACTGCTCCCGAGTGGTACGGCAACCCTGTCTTAGAGGTCATGTTGTTAGACAACGATGAACCTACGAGCTATGGAGAAGCGATGATGGGCCCGGATTCCGAGAAGTGGTTAGAGGCCATGAAATCCGAGATGGGATCCATGTATGAAAACAAAGTATGGACTTTGGAAGTATTACCTGAAGGGCGTAAGGCCATTCAGAACAAATGGATCTTTAAGAGGAAGACGGACGCGGACGGTAATGTCACCGTCTATAAAGCTCGACTTGTGGCAAAGGGTTTTTCACAAGTTCAAGGAGTTGACTACGATGAGACCTTCTCACCCGTAGCGATGCTTAAGACCGTCAGAATCATGTTAGCAATAGTTGCCTTTTTCGATTATGAAATTTGGCAGATGGATGTCAAAACAGCGTTCCTTAACGGTTACCTTAAGGAAGAGTTGTATATGATGCAACCAGAAGGTTTTGTCGATCCAGAGAATGCTGACAAAGTTTGCAAACTCCAGCGATCCATTTATGGACTGGTGCAAGCATCTCGGAGTTGGAATCTTCGCTTTGATGAAGTGATCAAAGCGTTCGAGTTTATACAAGTTTACGGAGAAGCTTGTATTTACAAGAAAGTGAGTGGGAGCTCTATAGCGTTTCTAATATTATATGTGGATGACATATTACTGATTGGAAACAATATAGAAATGCTGGAAAGCGTGAAGGAATATTTGAACAAGAGTTTTTCAATGAAGGACCTAGGAGAAGCTGCTTTCATATTAGGCATCAAGATCTATAGAGATAGATCGAGACGCTTAATAGGACTTTCACAAAGCACATACCTTGATAAGATTTTGAAGAAGTTCAAAATGGATCAGTCCAAGAAGGGGTTCTTGCCTGTTTTGCCAGGTGTGAAGTTGAGTAAGACTCAATGCCCAGTGACTACAGAAGATAGAGAAAAGATGAGTGTCATCCCCTATGCTTCGGCCATAGGCTCTATCATGTATGCAATGCTGTGCACAAGACCCGATGTCAGCCTTGCCATAAGTATGGTCGGAAGGTTTCAAAGTGATCCAGGAATGGAACACTGGACGGCGGTCAAGAATATCCTGAAGTACCTGAAAAGGACTAAGGACATGTTTCTCGTTTATGGAGGTGATCAAGAGCTCGTCGTAAAGGGTTACGTCGATGCAAGCTTTGACACTGATCCGGATGACTCTAAGTCGCAAACCGGATACGTATTTATTCTTAATGGGGGTGCGGTTAGCTGGTGCAGTTCCAAGCAAAGCGTGGTAGCAGATTCTACATGCGAAGCGGAGTACATCGCTGCCTCGGAGGCGGCGAAGGAAGGTGTCTGGATGAAGGAGTTCATGACAGATCTTGGAGTAGTGCCTAGTGCACTTAACCCAATGACTCTGTTTTGTGATAATACTGGTGCCATTGCTCTAGCCAAGGAACCAAGATTTCACAAGAGGACCAGACACATAAAGCGACGTTTCAATTCCATCCGCGATTACATCAAGGAGGACGACATAAATATTTGCAAAGTACACACGGATCTAAATGTTGCAGATCCGATGACTAAACCTCTTCCAAGGGCTAAACATGAACAACACCAGAACTGCATGGGTGTTCGATTCATTACAATGTAAATCACATAGTGATGTGAACTAGATTATTGACTCTAGTGCAAGTGGGAGACTGTTGGAAATATGCCCTAGAGGCAATAATAAATTGGTTATTATTATATTTCCTTGTTCATGATAATCGTTTATTATCCATGCTATAATTGTATTGATTGGAAACTCAAATACATGTGTGGGTACATAGACAACACTGTGTCCCTAGTATGCCTCTAGTTGACTAGCTCGTTGATCAAAGATGGTTAAGGTTTCCTAGCCATTGACATGAGATGTCATTTGATAACGGGATCACATCATTAGGAGAATGATGTGATGGACAAGACCCAAACTGTAAACGTAGCATTTGATCGTGTCAGTTTATTGCTATTGTTTTCTGCATGTCAAGTATCTGTTCCTTTGACCATGAGATCATGCAACTCACTGACACCGGAGGAATACCTTGTGTGTATCAAACGTCGCAACGTAACTGGGTGACTATAAAGGTGCTCTACAGGTATCTCCGAGGGTGTCTGTTGGGTTGGCATGGATCAAGACTGGGATTTGTTACTCCGTGTGACGGAGAGGTATCTCAGGGCCCACTCGGTAATACAACATCACATTGAGCCTTGCAAGCAAAGTGACTAAAGAGTTAGCCACAGGATCTTGTATTACGGAACGAGTAAAGAGACTTGCCGGTAACGAGATTGAACTAGGTATAGTGATACCGACGATCGAATCTCGGGCAAGTAACATACCGAAGAACAAAGGGAACAGCATACGGGATTAACTGAATCCTTGACATAGAGGTTCGACCGATAAAAGATCTTCGTAGAATATGTAGGAGCCAATATGGGCATCCAGGTCCCGCTATTGGTTATTGGCCGTAGAGGTGTCTCGGTCATGTCTACATAGTTCTCGAACCCGCAGGGTCTACACACTTAACGTTTGGTGACGATTAGTATAATTGAGTTATTATGTTGGTGACCGAAAGTTGTTCGGAGTCTCGGATAAGATCCCGGACATGACGAGGATCTCCGGAATAGTCCGGAGGTAAAGATTGATATATGTGATAATAGTGTTTTGATCTCCGGAAGGGTTCCGGAGTTCACCGGAAGGGGTTCCGGATGTTTACCGAAGTGTTCGGGTGCGAGAACACTTTATATGGGCCAAGGGATAAAAACCCACGAGGTATTGGAAAGTGCAAAAGTAGTTTTGCTGCCGCGTAAGCGGTACTACCGCTTGTGAGAAGCGGTACTACCGCCCGAGCGGTACTACCGCTTGTGTGAAGCGGTACTACCGCCCAAGCGGTACTACCGCTTGTGAGCGGTACTACCGCTTGTGCGCGGCTGTGCACGGTTCGGCAGGGATCCGAGTTGGACTCTTTTCCTGCGGGCCAAACCGACCTTGTGCGGGCTAAACCGACTTGGAAGAGGCTTTTACTCCAAGTTTAGACCTCAAGGCTCAACATATAAATAGAGGGGCAGGGCTAGCACACGATACACATAAAGATTTCCCCAAGCCGTGTGCGGCAACCCTAACCCTCTAGTTCTCCCGTCATAATCTCCGTAGTGCTTGGCGAAGCCCTGCAGAGATTGTTCCTCACCATCATCACCACGCCGTCGTGCTGCTGGAACTCAACCACTACTTCATCATCGCTCGCTGGATCGAGGAGGTGAAGGCGTCATCAAGCCGTACGTGTGTTGAACGCGGAGGTGCCGTCCGTTCGGCGCTAGTTCGTGATCGGATCGAGGGACGACCTGCGATTTGGATCGCGGAGACGTTCGACTACATCAACCGCGTTTCTTAAACGCTTCCGCTTAGCGATCTACAAGGGTATGTAGATCCACTCTCCCTCTCGTAGATGCTCATCACCATGGATAGATCTTGTGTGTGCGTAGGAAAATTTTTGTTTCCCATGCAACGTTACCCTACATCTCAATACAATGGTCTCTTGGAGATCTATTTGATGTAAACTTTTGCGGTGTGTTTGTTGGGATCCGATGAATTTTGAGTTCATGATCAGTTTCTATCCATGAATATTATTTGAGTCTTCATTGATCTCTTATATGCATGATTGCTTATAGCATCGTATTTCTTCTTCGAATCTTTGGTTTAGTTAGGCCGACTAGATCGATTTTTCTTGCCATGGGAAGAGGTGCTTTGTGATGGGTTCGATCTTGCGGTGTTCTTTCCCAGTGACAGAAGGGGCAGCAAGACATGCATGTATCGTTGCTATTAAGGATAACAAGATGGGGTCTATTCCTACATGAATAGATCTTGTCTACATCATGTCATCGTTCTTATTGCATTACTCCGTTTTTCCATGAACTTAATAAACTATATGCATGCTGGATAGCGGTCGATATGTGGAGTAATAGAGGTAGATGCAGGCAGGAGTCGGTCTACCTATCTTGGACGTGATGCCTATATAATGACCATCGCCTTGGATATCGTCATGACTATTCGATTTTCTATCAATTGCCCAACAGTAATTTGTTCACCCACCATGTGCTATACTCATGAGAGAAGCCACTAGTGAACCCTACGGCCCCCCGGGTCTACTTTTCCAACATATTGCTTTCAGATCTATCTTTTTGCATCTTTGTTTTCAGATCTACAAACCCAAAAACCCAAAAACATATTTCTGCATATTTTATTTGCCTTTTCTATTTTGTGTTCTTGAGAGATCTATCTCTCCTATCTATCACTACCTAATCTATCTTTTTACCATAGAGAGATTGACAACCTCTCTTTCGCGTCGGGTTGCAAGTATTTGTTGTTTGTGTGCAGGTGCTGCTTATTGGGTGGTGGTGATCCTCCTACTGGTTCGATAACCTTGGTTTCATAACTGAGGGAAATACTTACCGTCGCTATGCTGCATCATCCCTTCCTCTTTGGGGAAATACCGACGCAGTCTCAAGCCACGTCACTCATAATCTTTTAAGTGAACGTCAGAAACTTGAGTGGCCACCCAGTTGCAGGCTTTTGACTCCGACATAATGAGTCGCCTGGATAAAGCAAACGAGGGCGGCTTAAGTAAATGGTTCAAGAAAAATAATCTAATTATCTGCAATGGAAAGGCTGCCTTGTAAAAAGCCAGAGTCTATACAGTAGCTTAAACGCATGACGGGTTACAATTATTAAGCCGGCAGAAGTAAGGGCGACTTGCACTAAAGATTTCTGAAAGTTTTGCTAAGAGTAAGACAAACAAGTTTCTCTCGGAGCAGCAATAATTTTGGATCTAAGAATAGTTCAAAAAAGCGAAAATATTTGCTTGCGGGGGAGCAGAGAAGCAATGACAGTGCGGTTCATCTAATGCTGAGGAGGATTAAAGCATATCATACGCGAAACGGAATCAGTATTTCTACCGTTTTACTTCGGTGATTATGTTCGCGGGATCCACTCACGGAGTTAACGGTGGTAATGAACTGGAGAAAAGTTGCCGAAGAACTCAAAGAACCTCGGGGTGCTATAATGGATCTAGGTCAGAAGAAAATGACTTACTCGAGTGGGCACCGGTGGCGGCGGAAGCGCGTGGAGGATTGACTGACGAAGAAGAAACACCACGACGACCTCGAGGGAGATTGCCAGAGACGAGGAAAACCGCGGCGGTAGCACGAGGAGCTTCCAGACTCGAGGAAGAAGAAGAAGCAAAGAGAAGAGGTGGAAAGTGAATCAGGGGCCTTTCGGTAAATATTCAAAGGGAAGGAGCTCGAAGGGGCAACTAACAGGCGCGACAATCGAGGGAATACAGTAATTTTCAGGAAACAAAAACTCCTCGATTTTAGGGATAAACAGATATGATCAGATTCGCCATGATGTCATTATTGTTTTTACGGATTGACGACAGATGATGTCACGATAAGTGAACGCTAGAGAAATGACAAGTGTGGAAGCGGAACAAGCCGGCGTTATGAAACTCATGGAAGACACAAGTCCAATGATGAGCCGCCAAAAGAAGAAAAGATAAATTGACATGAATGGATTCAAATCAATCTGGGGCCTAATGTCGGGGATATAACTCCACGGTATAACCCGCCATACTGGGCCGGGTTAACATATCAACGACTCTGCGATCAAGTTTAAGATGGGCCGTATCGTGAAGACAAAGACAAACGAGGCGGTGGCTGACTAGAGTCGCCATACGGCCCAACACCTGAAGACGGCGGCTCAAGGCCCATGAAGCTAAAGACGCCGGCTAAGTTTCCTTAAGATGCAAGACAAGTTAGAGACATTGTAGGTCACGGGTCATGTTATGACCCGGACTCTATTGTAAACCCTAGGGCTTAACCTGTATATAAAGACAGGCCCCTAGGACCAGGAAGACTTAAGTTACAACCTCTCGATAGCTAGGTTAGCGATTTCGCACCCTTGTAATCGAGATCTATTCATCAAACACACACACAAGTAGGACGTAGGCTATTACCTCCATAGGAGGGGCCGAACCTGGGTAAACCCGACTCTCTCTCTCTCATTCAACCCCTTCGAGTCGCCACCTAGGGGCGATGGCCTCACACCTAAGTCCTGTTACGAGGACATCTGCCGGGTTGACAAAACCACGATAGTCACCGCCCATCAGAACGAAGGGGAGGGGATCAGAAGTGGAGTGGAGCGGAGGGGGTCAGAAGTGGAGTGGAGGGGAGGGGAGTGGAGTGACCGGTGTCTAGTGTTTTCCGTATGGGGGCATTTGTGGGGTCGGTGGTGGGTCGGGCTGACGTGCTCAGGCGCGCCCGGGTCGCCTCATATCCGCCTCATATTTGGGCTAGATATGAGGGGTGTCGGTCAGCCCGGGCGTTTGACGTCCCTTTAGGACGCCCGTTTGGGTCGAATTTTTGTGACCGGATGGCTTGCCCAGGCATTTGAGACGGGTGTGAGTGGTCCGGTTATAGATTCTCTACTGAAGGAAGGAGAAGAACATTGCGGGTGGCATCATGGTCCTTGGATGTTGATCGAATGGTCCAGATAAAAGTGACTGAAATTGCAGGCAACAGACGTAGAATATGTGTTGTCGTGGGAGTAATACTGACAGTAGTACAGGGGGTACGTATGAGTAAGGGCGAAGCCTAGCTACGGCGCAAGTGTAACACTCGGATGTACGAGTTCAGGCCCCACTCGGAAGTGGTAAAAGCCTTACGTCTCGAGCCCGGGGGCTAAGTGTTTGCTTATGTGGTTATATGATTACAGAGAGTTCGTAACCCTCGCTCCGGTGCCAGGGGGTGGCTAATATAGAGTGCGCCACCTCCAGCCGAGCTCCATTACTAGGGTAATAAATGACGGTAACTGCTGGAGTTACTAGAAACGGTTGTGTTAACTAGACGCGTTACAGGTAACGTAGTATTCACAGCCCTTTACACGAGTTAAGTCTCTCAAACGTTGTAGCTCCCACGTCGCCTCTTCTTCTTCACGTACGAGTGCCAAAGCTAGGCCGACTGGCTGATGACGTTCGAGTGACTTCCAAGCATCCGAGTGGATATAATACATTCGTCCGAATGCTAAGGTAGTTTAGAGACTTCCATGAACTTGTAGGACCCCAGGTGTGCCCTAGATGTGAGGTCCATGACCCTACCTTGGGTAGGTAACCTCATTAGTAGCCCCCGAATCAGTTGAGGTTTGGGGGACGAGTGACCGACGTGATGTGATGTTAGTGGCATTTAGGGAACACCTGGAAGCGAGTCACTCGGCTTTAAAACCACAACCGATTCAGGTTAAATAATTTCCGAATGTCCCGAACAGCCTGACTGTTCGAGTCACTCGGTCAAAGTCGGATTCACTCTCGTGAGAGGCGACTCAAAGACTCGAAAATGAGATCGTTCAAACTTCTGGTTGATAATGTTAGAAACTGCTCATCATTCGGATATTCTTGAGACAGCTGATAATTTGTCCGAGTGTTCGACGGATCTTCTTTGTTAACTCGACGAGTTTTGGTACGTCGGAACGCACCAGTGGACGCAGAGTCCACTCGGGCCATGACGTAGCAAAATTTTCGGTGATTTGGAAGTCATGGGGAAGCGCGCGCGCATGTGGCAGTTGTGTCATGGGAGTGGGGAAAGTGGACGCAGCGCCTCGATTTTCGCACCGCGAATATCGCCACGCGTCCCCACAACGCTGCCTAAAGAATCCGCGGATCTGCAGAGGCCCATTGATTGCGTGATACATGTTGAGCTGATGGCTATGATTTCGCAGAAGCGGGGTATATAATTTGACCGGGAGGGAAGAAAAGAGAGACATGTCTTATTCTCCGCATCCCCGATTCCTCTTCGCTCCATAGAGAGCTTCACCTGTGTCGCAGCTCTGTTGATTTGTCGCTTCGATCTGCCGGAGATGACGAGGAGCGCCATTGCGAAGGCCGAGGAGGCAAAGAAGGAATCACGCGGGTTTTCCTCGAGCGTGGGCGTGCGGGTGATGTCTACTACACAACTTGTTCTTGTAGACTCGTGTTGGGCCTCCAAGCGCAGAGTTTTGTAGGACAGTAGCAAATTTCCCTCAAGTGGATGACCTAAGGTTTATCAATCCGTGGGAGGCATAGGATGAAGATGGTCTCTCTCAAACAACCCTGCAACCAAATAATAAAAAGTCTCTTGTGTCCCCAACACACCAAATACAATGGTAAATTGTATAGGTGCACTAGTTCGGCGAAGAGATGGTGATACAAGTGTAGTAATGATAGTAGATATTGATTTTTTTTAATAGTAAAAATAAAAAACAGCAAGGTAGCAAGTAACAAAAGTGAGCACAAACGGTATTGCAATGCTTGAAAAAAAGGCCTAGGGTCCGTACTTTCGCTAGTGCAATCTCTCAACAATGCTAATATAATTGGATCACATAACCATCCCTCAACGTGCAACGAAGAATCGCTCCAAAGTTCTTATCTAGCGGAGAACATAAGAAGAAATTGTTTGTAGGGTACGAAGCCACCTTGAAGTTATCCTTTCCGATCGATCTATCCAAGAGTTCGTACTAAAATAACACCATATGATACGCATCAACCAACTCTAATGTCACCACAAGTATCCATGAGTTAATTATACGATACGCATCAAACAATTTCAGATTCATAATACTCAATCCAACACAGAGAACCTCAAAGAGTGTCCCAAGATTTCTACCGGAGAAAGTAGGATGAAAACGTGCATCAACCCCTATGCATAGATTACCCCAATGTCACCTCGGGAATCCGCGAGTTGAGTGCCAAGACATACATCAAGTGCTCTCAAATCCATAAAAGTATTCAATCCGGCAATAACGAAATCTCAAAAGGAAAACTCAATTCATCACAACAAGATAGAGAGGGGGAAACACCATATGATCCAAGTATATTAACAAAGCCCGCAATACATCAAGATCGTGCCAAATCAAGAACACGAGAGAGAGAGAGAGAGATTAAACACCTAGCTACTGGTACAAACCCTCAGCCCTGAGGGTGGACTACTCCCTCCTCATCATGGAGACCATGGGGATGATGAAGATGGCCTCCGGTGATGATTTCCCCCTCGGCAAGGTGCCGGAACGGGGTCTAGATTGGTTTTTCGTGGCTACAGAGGCTTGCGGCAGCGGAACTTCTGATCTCGGGTTATTTCTGGGGGTTTCTGAATATATAGGATTTTTGGGCGTCGGTTTCACGCGAAGATGGGCCACGAGGGGCCCACAAGACACCACGGCACGCCAGAGGGGGTTGGCGCGCCCTCGTAGGTTGTGGCCACCTCGTGGCTCTTCTGGCCCTCCCACGAAGCTTCTAGTGCCTCTTTTGTTCCAAAAAAATCGTCAAAAAGTTTCGTTGCATTTGGAGAACTTTTATTTTTGCACAAAAAACAACACCACGGTAGTTCTGCTGAAAACAGCGTCAGTCCGGGTTAGTTCCATGCAAATCATACCAAAACCATATAAAATTGTTGTAAATATGGCATGAATACTTCATAAATTATAGATACGTTGGAGACGTATCAGCATCCCCAAGCTTAATTCCTACTCGTCCTGGAGTTGGTAAATGATAAAGGAAATAATTTATGAAGTGTGAATGCTAGCATAGTGCATAAGTTTGACCAAAGATAATTTCAACCACTTTTCCTAGCATCATAACAGCAACTCTTTCTCATAAAACTCATCATGATAAAGTAGCAACCAATTCACATGTTATGGTTCAAAGAATGAATTCTCTTGAAACTTAACAACCTATGTTCTTAGTCACCAAACAATTGCAATTCAACTTATTCTCAACAAAGTCTAAGTAAGAGCTCCACATACTCAATCATCATATAGTCTTCTATGATTGCTAGTACTCAAAGCATATTTTTAGAACAAATGGCATCCATCGAACACAGACAACGATAGGGGCTTAATGTTTTGCCTCCCAACTCATTTATCATAGATATAATTGTCAACAATAATAAGTCATGATCAAATATATTTGACTGGCCATATGTGCCTAGATATTTCCCCACCACATGATGCTTGCCAACTAGAGAATAATTGAGGTTGAAATGAGAATGCATACTATTGACTCTTGCATGAAAGTAAATACTGAAAGGTAAAAGATAGGCCCTTCGCAGAGGGAAGCAGAGGTTGTCATGCGCTTTTTGGTTTTGTATGCACAATCCCTTGATGCAAAAGAACGTCACGTTATATTACCCCTTATAATAGCAACCTTTATTATGCAGTCCATCGCTTTTATTACTTTGCCATCACAAGTTCGTACAACGCTCAATTTTCTCTTACACTAAATGATCAAACACATTTATAAGCAATTTTTATTGCCTTTTTGCACCGAAGACAACTTACTTGAAGGATCTTATTCAATCCATAGGTAGGTATGGTGGACACTCATGGCAAGAAACTGGGTTTAAGTGTTTTTGGATGCACAAGTAGTATCTCTACTTAGTACAAATTTTTGGCTAGCAAAAGATCCTAAGCAAACACCACATGTTGGAGGATCCATAACAATATAACTTCTATGCAAATATACACAACCATAACTCATTACGTTGTCTTCCTTGTCCAACTTCAATTAATTTTCTCAAGTTTGAAAATAATTAATGGGTATTCACAATCATAGAAGATGTCCAAGATAATATATTTGTATGTGAAAGTTCTCTTCCTTATACTAATCATTCACGAATTGCTTGTATGACCAATATTGTGATTGTCAAGCTTCAACAGATTTCACTTTCTAAACCCAATGTGAAGCTACTACTAGGCATGATATTAACATATAATATACTCAATTCATTCAACAATTTACTCATAGAATATAAGTGAAGCACAAGAGTAAACATCAAACTACTCTCAAAATATATAAGTGAAGATCAATGAGTAGTCAAACTATTAAGTAGCTATATGAGGACTCTCTCTCAATAAAGATTTTCAGATCTAAGTATTTTATTCAAACAGAAAACAAAACAAAAATACATTCCAAGAATAACACATATCATGTGGACAAATAAAAATTTAGGCTCAACATAGGCTAACCGATATTTGTTGAAGAAGAGAGGTGGAATGCGCAGCATCCCCAAGCTTATATGCTTGAGACTTCTTTAAATATTTACTTGGGGTGCCTTGTGCATCCCCAAGCTTGAGCTTTTGTATCTCGTTCAATCCTCTCATATCCCGGTTTCACCTAAGTCTCAAAAACTTCATCCACACAAAACTTGAAAAGAACTCGTGAGATAGGTTAGTGCACATAATAATAATCAACACTTCATGTACTGCCAAGACAAGTTGCACAATAATTTTCAAACATCCTCTACTATTTACTATCGTTTCCACAATTTATATCTACCAATATAGGAAATTATAGGACAAGTAGATAACGAAACTATGACAGCAATCTG
Organism: Elymus sibiricus; assembly: GCA_039707655.1. Taxonomy (NCBI): domain Eukaryota; kingdom Viridiplantae; phylum Streptophyta; class Magnoliopsida; order Poales; family Poaceae; genus Elymus; species Elymus sibiricus. The sequence goes on from CM077663.1 coordinate 87,182,584, forward strand.
TCCAAAGAGAACAGTCTGTAGCAATCTATTAAACCAGTGTACTTATGTAACTCATAAAATTATGAAAATTTAGGACATGCTAAAGAATTTATACGAAAACACTGTGTAAAAATTTCAGAAACTTTCCACGTTCCAGTAAAATATGAAAATTCAAACACTATAGAGAAAGTTTCTGTTTTTACACAACACACATCAAACATGCAATGCAAGCATCCTAAGGCAATTCTTGGAACTTTTTATTGAAAAACAAGATTATAAATAACACCTAACAGAAAATAACAAAATAAAATGACACTCCAAGAAAAGGACATATTATGTGACGAATAAAAATATAGCTCCAAGTAAGATATACCGATAGTGTTGAAGACGAAAGAGGGAATGCCTTCCGGGGCATCCCCAAGCTTAGACACTTGAGTCTTCCTTGGATATTACCTTGGGGGTTCCTTGGGAACCCACAAGCTTAGGGTCTTACCACTCCTTATTCTTCTTATATCGGTGTCTCACCCAAAACTTGAAAACTTCAATCACACAAAACTTAATGGAACTTCGTGAGATGGGTTAGTATAGTAAATATAGATCATTCACTTAGGTACTGTTAAGACAAGATTCATAATTGTTCCCACATGATACCTACTGTATTCTATCATTCCCATAATTTATACCACTAAATATAGGCTGTGGAAACACTAAAACAAGCAAACTATGCATGCAAAACAGAATCTGTCAGAAACAGAACGGTCAGTGAAGATATGTAGTATAACCATACTTCCCTGTCTCTTAAAATTCTGAAAAAATAGGAAAACTTATATAATTTGCATATAAATAGTGTGTACAAATTTCAAAAAAAATTGGTGCACCAGTAAAATCAGATAAATTCTTTACTGTGGGAAAAAGTTTCTGTTTTTTGCACATAATCAAATCAACAATTATCCATACTATTCCAAAGGCTTTACTTGGTACTTTATTGAAATAAAAGACACAAAATATTATTACTACAGTAGCTTAATCATGTGAACGCACAAAAACATAAAGTAAAAGTGTTGGGTTGTCTCCCAACAAGCGCTTTTCTTTAAAGCCTTTTAGCTAGGCATGATGATATCAATGATGCTCACATAAAAAGTAGTAATTGAAACATGCAAGAGAGCATCATGAATCTCATGACAAGCACATTTAAGTCTAACCCACTTCCTACGCATAGGGATTTTGTGAGCAAACAATTTATGGGAGCAAGAATCAACTAGCATAGGAAGGCAAAACAAGCATAACTTCAAAACTTTGAACACATAGAGAGGAAACTTGATATTATTGCAATTCCTACAAGCATACGTTCCTCCCTCATAATAATTTTCAGTAGCATCATGAAGGAATTTCACAATATAACTATCACATAAATCATTCTTTTCATGATGCACAAGCATAGAATTTTCATTACTCTCCACATAAGCAAATTCCTTTTCATCCATGGTAGTGGGAGCAAACTCAACAAAATAACTATCATGAGACACTTGATTGACATAACCACATTCAATATTAAAGTCATGATGACAAGTTTCATGGTTACTATCACTCTTTATAGCATATATGTCATCATCATAATCATCATAGATAGGAGGCATGCCATCATCATAATAAATTTGCTCATCAAAACTTGGGGGACTAAAAATATCATCTTCATCAAACATAGCATCCCCAAGCTTGTGGGTTTGCATATCATGAGAATCATGGATATTCAGAGAATTCATACTAGTAACACTGCAATCATGCTCATCATTCAAGGAATTCTCATTAAGTATTTTCATAAATTCTTCCTCTACCAATTGAGCACAATTTTCCGAATCCTTATTTTCACGAAAGGCATTATAAAGGCAAAGCAAATGAGGCAACCTAAACTCCATTTTTTTGTAGTTTTCTTTTATAAAACCAAACTAGTGAAAACAAGAAACTAAAATATTTAATTGCAAGATCTAAAGATATACCTTCAAGCACTCACCTCCCCAACAACGGCGCCAGAAAAGAGCTTGATGTCTACTACACAACTTGTTCTTGTAGACTCGTGTTGGGCCTCCAAGCGCAGAGTTTTGTAGGACAGTAGCAAATTTCCCTCAAGTGGATGACCTAAGGTTTATCAATCCGTGGGAGGCGTAGGATGAAGATGGTCTCTCTCAAATAACCCTGCAACCAAATAATAAAAAGTCTCTTGTGTCCCCAACACACCAAATACAATGGTAAATTGTATAGGTGCACTAGTTCGGCGAAGAGATGGTGATACAAGTGTAGTAATGATAGTAGATATTAATTTTTTTAATAGTAACAATAAAAAACAGCAAGGTAGCAAGTAACAAAAGTGAGCACAAATGGTATTGCAATGCTTGAAAACAAGGCCTAGGGTCCGTACTTTCGCTAGTGCAATCTCTCAACAATGCTAATATAATTGGATCACATAACCATCCCTCAACGTGCAACGAAGAATCACTCCAAAGTTCTTATCTAGCGGAGAACATAAGAAGAAATTGTTTGTAGGGTACGAAGCCACCTTAAAGTTATACTTTCCGATCAATCTATCCAAGAGTTCGTACTAAAATAACACCATATGATACGCATCAACCAACTCTAATGTCACCTAGATACTCAAATGTCACCACAAGTATCCATGAGTTAATTATACGATACGCATCAAACAATTTCAGATTCAAAATACTCAATCCAACACAAAGAACCTCAAAGAGTGCCCCAAGATTTCTACCGGAGAAAGTAGGACAAAAACGTGCATCAACCCCTATGCATAGATTAACCCAATGTCACCTCGGGAATCCGCGAGTTGAATGCCAAGACATACATCAAGTGCTCTCAAATCCATAAAAGTATTCAATCCGGTAATAATGAAATCTCAAAAGGAAAACTCAATTCATCACAACAAGATAGAGAGGGGGAAACACCATACGATCCAACTATATTAACAAAGCCCGCGATACATCAACATTGTGCCAAATCAAGAACATGAGAGAGAGGGAGAGAGATATTAAACACATAGCTACTGGTACAAACCCTCAGCCCTGAGGGTGGACTACTCCCTCCTCATCATGGAAACCATGGGGATGATGAAGATGGCCTCCGGTGATGATTTCCCTCTCCGGTAGGGAGCCGAAACGGGGTCTAGATTGGTTTTTCGTGGCTACAGAGGCTTGCAGCAGTGGAACTTCTGATCTCGAGTTATTTCTGGGGGGTTTCTGAATATATAGGATTTTTGGGTGTCGGTTTCGCGCGAAGATGGGCCACGAGGGGACCACAAGACACCAGGGCACGCCAAAAGGGGCTGGCGCGCCCTGGTGGGTTGTGGCCACCTCATGGCTCTTCTAGCCCTCCCACGAAGCTTCTAGTGCCTCTTTTGTTCCAAAAAAAATCATCAAAAAGTTTCGTTGCATTTGGAGAACTTTTATTTCTGCACAAAAAACAACACCACGGTAGTTCTGCTGAAAACGGCGTCAGTCCGGGTTAGTTCCATGCAAATCATACCAAAACCATATAAAATTGTTGTAAATATGGCATGAATACTTCATAAATTATAGATATCTTGGAGACGTATCAGCCGGCGGGCTTCGTCCAGGGCGATTGGATGCCGCCCCGGACCACGGCCAGCCGGCTGATGGAGCTTGAGGACCAGGGCCTCTTGGCCCCTGGGAGCTGGCGGCTGTCGGCGGCGGGCGAGGTCGAGACCGCACCGTGTGGGGAGGAGCGAGTTCTCCTCAACCCATATTGACTGAGGTTTTTCTTTGCCTCCCCACCCCTTCTTCCGCACATTCTTGGACTTCTTCGGGGCTCAGCTCCACCACCTCCCCCCCAACGCCTTTTCTTATCTGGCTGCTTTCATATCCCTTTGCGAAAATTTCCTCGGCTGCCATCCTCACTGGGGCCTGTTCAAACATTTATTCATGTGCCGAGTGATGACCATGAAAAAATATGCTCAGACCGGAGGGAAAACGAATGTAGTCCCGCTGTGTGGGGGTTTAGGCATCTAGTTGAGGGAGAAGGGTAGTTTTCCGCAAATGAACTTTCCCGACACTGTCAAGGGTTGGCAGGGGACTTGGTTTTACTGCCAGGACATCCCAGTCAGTGAGGGCCAATCGGGCCTACCGCCGTACTCGGTCGGGCGCATTCGGCGGCTCCCCAAGCTTAATGTGTCTAAGGAGGAGAAAGTCGATGTAGATATCCTGGTGATTGCATTGGTAGCTCTCATGAATCAAGGCATCAATGGTCTGGACCTGTTGGAAGTATTCTTCCAGAGAAGAATCTAACCGCTACAGGCTAGAGCCCACCCCATGTGGCAGTACTCGGCTCCGAGTGACCCTATGCATATGCACCCGGAGGAGCTTAGCGCCGAGTCCGTAGAGAACAAGCTCAGGGCTATCACTCCGGCTCACGACAACCCCAGGGGTACGAGGCGGGTGCCCCCATTCTCGACCGAGAATCCTGCAAATGAGGTAAGTTCCGAGTGTCGTTATTGTTTCCGAATGATTACTGACAAAAATCTTGACTGACGTAACTTTCACTCGGCAGGCCTTCACGAGCATGGTGAGCTTGATTCCTGCCGTCAACCACGCCCCTGCTGATGTGGCGAGCGACAACGAGCACCACGAGGGCACGGACGGCGAAGAAGAATACGTGGAGGACAGTGAGGAAGGTGAAGAAGAGGAGGAGGAGGAGGAGGAGTTGGACCCTGGTGACGAGGCGGAGTCTTCTCCGTCAGAGGAGATTCTACCCGAGCCTCGCAACAAGGCACGCCAGGACCCTGGGGTCCATGGAGGCAACGCCAAAGGGTCGGGTGCCACTAAATCTTCCACGACCGTCCTCCCCACTCGGACCTCAAAGCGCGGGTGAAGCGAGCCTGCACCATCACCCGAGAAGAGTGCCAAGCATCCAAAGGTCGCCACCAACAAACCTCGGAAGGCTGTCTTGCCCAAGACCAAAATGAATGTGCTGGTGAACTCAGCGTAAGTGTCTTTGTACCGACCACCATCTCAAATATGTGACGAGTGATGTGACGTTCCGAGTGGTTTCACTGCAGGGCTGACACGTCGACCGCTTCGCTGGAGAAGAACAAGGCCGACGTTGACACCGCGTCTTCAAAAGGTAATCCTCGACTTCACTCGGACATGATCCTTGAATTCTGTGTTTCTCTTTTGAACTTACTCTCTAAAGATCTTCGAATGTTTGCAGGACTGCGTGAAGTGATAGAGCTTGATGCGGATTACAAGGTCAACCTGTCGAATCCCTCCGCCGACGCAAACTTCATGATGTGGGACGCTTCACCTGCTAAGGTGCCAGTACCTGCTCAGAAGGCCTCTTCGGGGGCTGGAACCGGACTCGGATCTCCTCTGCCAACTCCTCCTGCAGCCGGCATCTTCATACTACACCACGTCCCAAAGGACCAGGTGGAGGCGAGCAAGGAAACGATGATCTAGCTGAAGTTGATGAATGACAAGCTGAAGGAGGCCTATGATGCCAGCGAGGCTCTGGAGAAGAATGTCCGAATAAGTACTCTTGTAAGTACCGTCTTCAGTCGGAAATTTTGTCTTATACATAGTTTTTTCGAAATCCCGAGAGGGTTCACCCACTGGGTGTAGTCCCCGAGACTGCCGTCGACTGGAGCATTCGGCAGGAGTCTGAGAATCCGTATGACGTTTGTACAAACGGTTGTAGATATACTTGTCGAAGAGGATACGATGATGGTCCATGGACCAGAGCCTCTCGACGTTGACCGTCGTGGTGTAGAACCTGTCGTTCTCCAGTGGGGGCGGGCTGAGCGCACCCACTGGGTGTAGTCCCCGAGGCTGATGTTGACTGAAGCAGTCGGCGGGAGTCTTAGAGTCCGAATGATACTGAAGGTAACAGTTCATCCCGAGAGATGAGATACTTGTCGAAGAGGATGCGGTGATGGTCCATGGACCATAGCCTCTCGACGTTGACCGTCAGGGTGTAGAACCTGTCGTTCTCCAGTGGGGGCACACTGAGCGCACCCACTGGGTGTAGTCCCAGAGACTGCCGTCGACTGGAATAGTCGGCGGGAGTCTGAGAATCCTGTAATGAACCTTAATCTTATATCCGATTGTCATCGCTGATGTTCCTTTGTTTCTTGTCGGCAGAGCGTGTGCGAGCTCGGGACCTGCTACAACACCCTATAGAAGGAGGTACAGGACCTGCATCTCAGCCTTGAGGCCGAGAAGATCAAGCGCGCACGTCTGGAACAAGAGAAACGATCACTTGGAGGTAACCGTTTCTTGCCCGCTTGCATTGAACTTGATCCTTTTCCCTGTCCGACTAAAAGTACTTTATCAGATGTACGTAGTGAAAATCTTCAACTTACTAAGAAGCTCCGGGCTTCCATTTCTATAGACACCATGAAGGAGGCCCTGGAGAAGAAAGACCGTGAACTGGCGTCTGCCCAGAAGGAGGCCAGTCAGAAAATGAAGGAGGCCGAGGACAAGTTGAAGTCTCTCGAGAAGTGGGAGGAGGAAAAGAAGACGCCGAAGGCTATTGCCAAGAGGTCCATAGAGGAAGCTGTTGAGGCCGAGATGAAGTTGAAGCAAGTCGCTTCCAAGAGGTTCGAGTTGGAGAAGTTCATCGAAGACTATTGCATGAGATGAACGAAAGGCTCAAAGGTATGCGACCGACCCGACTGCATTTCAAGTTGCTTCGATTTTTCACTCATCCTCTCTTAACTCCCTTTTCCTCATGAATTCATCAGAGCACTGTGTGGATGTTGAGGAAGAGGCCTCCAAGATTGAGAAGGAGTTAGATCCGGCCGCGGGTATCCTTCGCGACAGCTCAGCTCTTGCACTGCTTCGACTGGATGAGCGCACCGGGGAGGTGAACATCTTCCTCAACCGCTTGCGCAACTCAGTCAAGGACAACGACAAGGAAGTCGCCCCCGGAGAGGAGTTCCTGAATGACGTAGACGCCCTCATCAACCGACTGGGAGACGTTCCATGCCGAGTGCAATCATGGAAGAAATCCGCAGGCGCGCGCCGGTGCCGATATCGCCCTTTCCCTCGTCCGTGTGCATTGCAGGGGCATGGACGAGGAGAAGTTGAAGTATCTCAAGGTTGCCAAAAGGAAGAATGCCAAGATTGAAGATTTCATGGAGACATTCCTGCCAGCAGCCACTCGGATCGCGGACTTCATCGATCTTGACACCTTCATAGATGCAGCAACTCTGACTGCAGCCGACTGATCCTCGGATAAAAAACTTTAAGTGATATTTGCCTCGGTATGCCGAGTGGTTTCTGTAACCGTACATTAGTCGGGACTTAGTGGCCACAGCTATCTGCACTTTTGCTTTGAACTTCACACTGTTTGAATGCCTTTATTCGACAGTTTGAGCGCTTGGCTCGATTCTCACCCTAAGTGATCTTTTACTTAGATGATTTCTGGATCACAGCTAAGTCCCCGAGTGTAGACGATGTCCTCACTCGGAGTAGTTTTTTACTTAGGCGTTTACTGGATCGCAGCTAAGTCCCCGAGTGTGGACGATGTCCTTACTCGGAGTAGTTTTTTACTTAGGCGATTACTGGATCACAGCTAAGCCCCCCGAGTGTGGACGATGTCCTTACTCGGAGTAGTTTTTTACTTAGGCGATTACTGGATCGCAGTTAAGCCCCCGAGTGTGGACGATGTCCTCACTCGAAGTAATTTTTTACTTAGACGATTACTGATCGCGGCTAAGTCCCCGAGTGTGGACGATGTCCTTACTCGGAGTAGTTTTTTTACTTAGGCGATTACTGGATCGCAGCTAAGTCCCCGAGTGTGGACGATGTCCTTACTTGGAGTAGTTTTTTACTTAGGAGATTACTGGATCGCAGCTAAGCCCCCGAGTGTGGACGATGTCCTCACTCAGAGTAGTTTTTTACTTAGGCGATTACTGGATCGCAGCTAAGCCCCCGAGTGTGGACGATGTCCACACTCGTAGTAGTTTTTTACTTAGGCGATTACTGGATCACAGCTAAGCCCCCTAGTGTGGACGATGTCCTCACTCGGAGTAGTTTTTTACTTAGGCGATTACTGGATCGTGATGTCTACTACGCAACCTTCTTCTTGTAGACTCGTGTTGGGCCTCCAAGCGTAGAGTTTTGTAGGACAGTAGCAAATTTCCCTCAAGTGGATGACCTAAGGTTTATCAATCCGTGGGAGGCGTAGGATGAAGATGGTCTCTCTCAAACAACCCTGCAACCAAATAACAAAGAGTCTCTTGTGTCCCCAACACACCCAATACAATGGTAAATTGTATAGGTGCACTAGTTCGGTGAAGAGATGGTGATACAAGTGTAATATGGATGGTAGATATAGGTTTTTGTAATCTAAAAATATAAAAACAGCAAGGTAGCAAGTAACAAAAGTGAGCACAAACGGTATTGCAATGCTTGGAAACAAGGCCTAGGGTTCATACTTTCACTAGTGCAAGTTCTCTCAACAATACTAACATAGTTGAATCATATGTAAATCCCTCACGTGCGACAAAGAGTTCACTCCAAAGTCACAAATAGCGGAGAACAAACGAAGAAATTATTATAGGGTACGAAACCACCTCAAAGTTATCTTTTCTGATCAATCTTATGAGCTATCCCTATAAGTGTCACGAACAGCCCTAGAGTTCGTACTAAAATAACACCTTAAGATACACATCAACCAAAACCCTAATGTCACCTAGATACTCCAATGTCACCATGAGTACCCATGGGCTTGATTATACGATATGCATCACATAATTTCAGATTCATCATGTTCAATCCAACACAAAGAACTTCAAAGAGTGCCCCAAAGTTTCTACCGGAGAGTCAAGACGAAAACGTGTGCCAACCCCTATGCATAGATTCCCAAGGTCACGGAACCCGCAAGTTGATCACCAAAACATACATCAAGTGGATCAATAGAACATCCCATTGTCACCACGGATATCCCATCGCAAGACATACATCAAGTGTTCTCAAATCCTTTAAAGACTCAATCCGATAAGAAAACTTCAAAGGGAAAACTCAATTCATCACAAGAAGATAGAGAGGGGAAAACTCCATATGATTCATCTATATTAATAAAGCTCGCGGTACATCAAGATCGTGCCATCTCAAGAACACAAGAGAGAGAGATCAAACACATAGCTACTGGTACATACCCTCAGCCCCGAGGGTGAACTACTCCCTCCTCGTCATGGAGACCGCCGGGATGATGAAGATGGCCTCCAGTGATGGTTTCCCCCTCCGGCAGGGTGCCGAAACGGGCTCCCGATTGGTTTTTCGTGGCTCTGGAGGCTTGCGGCGGCGGAACTCCCGATCTAGGTTTCTTTTCGGAGGTTTCTGTATTTATAGGAGTTTTTGGCGTCGGTTTCACGTCAAGGCGGTGCCCGAGGAGCCCACAAGCTAGGGGGCGCGCCCTAGGGGGGGGCGCGCCCCCCAGGCTTGTGGCCTCCTCGGTCACTTCCTGGCCCAGCTTTTTGCTCCAGTATTTTTTATATTTTCCAAAAATATTCTCCGTAAATTTTCAGCCCATTCCGAGAACTTTTATTTCTGCACAAAAACAACACCACGGTAGCTCTGCTGAAAACAGCGTCAGTCCGGGTTAGTTCTAATAAAATCATACCAAAATCATATAGAATTATTGTAAACATGGCATGAATACTTCATAAATTATAGATACGTTGGAGACGTATCAGATCGCAGCTAAGCCCCCGAGTGTGGACGATGTCCTCACTCGGAGTAGTTTTTTACTTAGGCGATTACTGGATCGTAGCTAAGCCCCCAAGTGTGGACGATGTCCTCACTCGGAGTAGTTTTTTACTTAGGCGATTACTGGATCGCAGCTAAGCCCCCGAGTGTGGACGATGTCCTCACTCGGAGTAGTTTTTTACTTAGGCGATTACTAGATTGCAGCTAAGCCCCCGAGTGTGGACGATGTCCTCGCTCGGAGTAGTTTTTTACTTAGGCGGTTACTGGATCGCAGCTAAGCCCCCGAGTGTGGACGATGTCCTCGCTCGGAGTAGTTTTTTACTTAGGTGATTGCTGGATTGCAGCTAAGCACCCGAGTGTGGAGAATGTACTCACTCATAGTAGTTCTTAACTTAGGCGAAATCAGGTTCGCAACTAAGTCCATCCATGCACCCACTCGGGGTGAAGAAAGCGAACAAAAGTAAAAAAGTTTTGCCAAGGAGTATGAAAAGTAAAGAATTTTATTCATCAAATCCACGTGGTGGCTCATTACAGGAATGGCAGAGTGTTTTCTAGATTAAGTGTAGAACTTGTGGAGCAGATCCGCGTTCCACGCTGGGGTTCTTCTGCATCGGTGTTGAAATTATACAACCGATAAGCTCCAATGTTCAGGACTTTGGAGATCGCGTAAGGCCCTTGCCACGGAGGCGCTAACTTGCGAGGCTTCTGTTGATCCAGTCGGAGAACGAGGTCGCCTTCCTGGAAAGCGCGCCCTCTGACTTGTCTGTTGTAGTAGCACCTCAGGTCTTGCTGATAAAGCGTCGATCTGACCAGGGCCAGCTCTCTCTCTCTCCTCTTCCAAGAGGTCCAGAACGTCTTGATGTGCTACTTCTGCTTCATCTTCATTGTAAAGTTCTACTCGGGGAGCATTGTGGCGCGCGTCACTCGGCAAGACGGCTTCAGATCCGTATACCATGGAGAAAGGAGTGCGCTTGGTTGACCTGTTTGGGGTCGTCCGAATTCCCCATAAGATAGATGGCAGTTCTTCGACCCAGGCTCCGGCGGCGTACTCCAGATCTCTCATCAATCGGGGCTTCAATCCTTGAAGAATCATTCCATTCGCTCGTTCTACCTGTCCATTCGACTACGGGTGAGTCATGGAAGCATAGTTCACCCGAGTGCCTTGGGAGTAACAGAATTCACGGAACTCCTACGAATCAAAATTCTTCCCGTTATCAGTGATGATATCATGGGGGACTATGAATCTGAAGATAATCTGCCGAATGAAACTGACAGCAGTATATGCCTCCAAGCTTTTGATGGGCTTCGCTTCGACCCACTTGGTGAACTTATCCACTGCTACCAGCAGATGGGTAAACCCACTCGACCCGGTAAGCAGGGGGCCGACCATATCAAGGCCCCACACGGCAAACGGCCAAGTGAGCGGGATGGTCTTCAGTGCGGATGCAGGCTTGTGCGTCTGATTCTTATAAAACTGACACCCAACACAGAGGTCGGCCAAGTCCTTTGCTACTTCATTGGCTCGGAGCCAATAAAAACCTGCACGGAATGCTTTCGCGACCAATGTCCGTGAGGACACATGATGGCCGCAGGTTCCCGAGTGAATCTCGTGCAGGATCTGCAGCCCTTCCTCTGGGGAAATGCATTTCTGCGTTACGCCTGTAGTGCCTTTCTTGTATAGCTGTTCTCCCATCACTTCAAAGGATTTGGATCGTCGAACGATCTGTCGGGCTTCCTCTTCATCTTCAGGGAGCTCTTGCCGGAGCAAGTATGCTAAGTAAGGTTGGGTCCACTCGGGAGTGATCACCAACATCTCGTGGACGAGATCCACCACGGCTGGAATGTCAACTACAGTCGGGTTCGAAGGTCCGACCGCTTGCGGGGGCTCCTCAGTAAAAGGATCCTCTTTGACTGAAGGAGAACACAGGTCCTCAAGAAATATGCCTTTCAGCACGACCCGCCGAGTGGAGCCGATCTTGGCCAGGTCGTCAGCAGCCTGGTTCTTCGCTCGGGGTATGTGATGCAGCTCCAAGCCTTCAAAGTTCTTCTCCAATTTATGTACTGCATTGTAGTACCCGGTCATAGCCGGACTCCGGATATCCCATTCCTTCATCACTTGATTGACCACGAGGTCCAAGTCACCGAATATCATCAAGCGTCGGATACCGAGCGAGATGGCCATTCAGAGCCCGTATATGAGGGCTTCGTATTCGGCTTCGTTATTAGATGAATCGAAGTGGATTTGAAGGACGTAGCTCAATCGGTCTCCCCTGGGGGAAATGAGAACCACTTTGGCTCTGGATCCTTAGAGCATCTTGGATCCATCAAAAAACATGGTCCAGTGTTCGGGGATACTTGGGGCTGGTTGTTCCTGTTCTATCCACTCGGACAAAAAGTCCACGAGTGCTTGAGACTTGATCGCTTTCTTAGCTTCAAACTTGATCTCCAACGGGAGGAGCTCAATTGCCCATTTTTCCACTCGGCCCATGGCGTCTCTGTTATGCAGGATTTCTGACAAGGGGGCATCGCTGATAACTGTGAACGAGTGCTCTTGGAAGTAATGAGCCACCTTCTTAACAATGAGGTAAATACCATAAACCAACTTGTCGTAGTGTGGATACCTTTGTTTGGAAGGAGTCAAGACTTCTGAGATGTAATAGACGGGCCTTTGCACTTTGAACGCTTTTCCCGATTCCTCGTGCTCCACAGTGAGGACAGTGCTGACCACTTGGCTGGTAGCCGCGATGTATAAGAGCAAAGGCTCTCGGCTGCTCGGAGCAGCTAACACCAGCTGGGTGGAAAGCAAGGCCTTGAGCTGATCGAATGCGGCTTGCACTTCAGGGGCCCATTCAAACTTATCGGACTTCTTCATCAATCGGTAAAGAGGCAATGCCTTCTCACCGAGACGAGAGATGAATCTGCTCAGGGCTGCAAGGCACCCCGTGAGCTTTTGCACGTCATGCAAACGGACTGGTTTCTTCATTCGGACGATGGCGCCGATCTTGTCAAGATTAGCATCGATCCCCCGTTCGGAAACGAGAAAACCGAGTAACTTACCCGATGGCACTCTGAATGTACATTTTGCAGGATTAAGTTTTATTTGAAAGCGTCGCATGTTCGCGAAGGTTTCGGCGAGGTCTGCCAGGAGGTTGGAACCTTTCCTGGACTTGACCACGATGTCATCCATATAAGCCTCCACGTTCCTACTGATTTGCTTTTGCAAGCATTTTTGTATCATGTGCATAAAGGTTGCCCCAGCATTCTTGAGACCGAATGGCATAGTGATATAGCAGAAACACCCAAATGGGGTGATGAAGGCTGTTTTTATTTCATTTGGACCATACATTCGGATCTGGTGGTACCCGGAGTACGCATCCAGGAACGACAGGCGTTCACATCCAGCAGTGGAATCTACTATCTGATCTATGAGGGGAAGAGGAAAATGATCTTTCGGGCAGGGCCGATTGAGGTGCTTGAAGTCGATACACATCCAAAGAGACTTGTCCTTCTTGGGTACCAACACTGGGTTGGCCAGCCACTCGGAATGGTAGACTTCGCGAATGAACTCGGCAGCTAGGAGCCGAGCGATTTCTTCACCAATCGCCTTGCGCTTCTCGACGGAGGATCGACGCAAGTGCTCCTTGACCGGTTTGATACTCGGATCGACTCGGAGTCGGTGCTCAGCTAGCTCTCTGGGAACTCCCGGCATGTCAGACGGCTTCCATTGAAGATATCCCAGTTCTCATGGAGGAACTAGATGAGCTCGACATCCTATTTTTCACCGAGTGTCATCGAGATGTTGGTAGGAACAGCACTCGGATCGTTCGGGTGAATGTGAACTTGCTTGGTCTCACCGGCCAACTGCAAAGCTGACTCCGTTGCCGGGCGCTTGGACTTGAGCAAATCCGCAGTGTCCACCACCTTCTTGTACCCGTCGAGTTCCACTGCAAGTACTTGTTCATTGGCAATCTTGGAGCCCTGCTGGAGGCACTCCTCAGCGACTATCCGATTGCCGGTCACTGTGATCACTCCTCTCGGCCCTGGCATCTTAAGTTTAAGATACACGTAACATGGACAGGCCATGAAACGCGCGTAGGCAGGCCTACCTAGGATGGCGTGATAAGCGCTCCGAAAGTCCACCACTTCGAACGTTAAGCGTTCCTTTCGAAAAAAATTATCTCCTCCGAACACGACGTCCAAAGCGATCTGACCGAGTGACTCGGCTTTCTTTCCAGGGATGACCCCATGGAAATGCATGTTACTCTTGCTCAGTCGGGACATCGGAATGTCCATTGCTCTGAGCGTGTTCGCATAGATTATGTTGAGCCCGCTGCCTCCATCCATCAGGAATTTGCGCAGTCGGACTCCATTGACAGCTGGGTTAACAACCAGCGCCTGCCTCCCAGGGATGGCTATGTGGGTTGGGTGATCCGACTGGTCAAAGGTAACGGGAGGTTTTGCCCAGTTGAGGTACTTGACAGCAGTCGGAGCTTCCATGTTCACCTCCCGATTGACGACCTTCAACCGGCTCTTGCTTTCAACTTCAGTAAAGATCATGTTTAGGACCTTGTCGACGCTCGGATACTCGGGAGCATCCTCACCTTCCTCGTCATCGTACTTCTCAGCAGAGGTCTCTCTACCCATCTCTTGTTTGAGCATTCGGCACTCCCGAGTGGTGTGCTTTGGGTAGATCATATTGCCCTCTTCGTCTTCCTTAGTATGGATAACGCAGGGTTGATCCAATACCTTGGTTTTGTACTCGGGCTTCTTCTTGTTAGCACAATCCTTCTTCTTATTTTTCTTTGGCTTAGGCTTGCCTTGGCCAGGAACCGCAACAACTTCTGCCTTTCCCGGAGGATCGACTTTCCGTTTCTGCTTTTTGCCTGTGTTTCCCCCCTATTGAGGGGTGTCACCGGCTCGCCCTTTGACGCTTCGGAAGCGGTCTTCTTCCTCGCCATTGGTGTACTTATTTGCAATTTCCATGGCCCGACTGAGAGACAGATCTCCCGATCAACCAAACTTCAGGATGAGCTCTCGGTATCGAGTGCCTGCCTTGAAGGCGCAGACAACATGATGCTCGGTAACGTTCTCAACTGTATTGTGCAGCATAGTCCAATGCTGAATGTACTCATGGAGAGTTTCATTGCTCTTTTGGATGCAATGCTGCAATTCTGTGAGCCCACCCGGACACTTGTAGGTGCCTTTAAACATCTTGATGAACACCTGCGCCAGGTCCTCCCCGCAGTAGATGCTGCTAGAGGGCAATTGATTCAACCAGGCTCGTGCAGATCCCTCCATCATGAGAGGAAGATGCTTCATCGCAACAAAGTCGTCGCCACCACCAATCTGGACGGCCACTCGGTAATCCTCGAGCCATGGTTCCGGCTTGGACTTGCCGTTAAACTTTCCGATTCTCGTCGCCAACCTGTAGTTGGAGGGGATCTCGGCCTCTCGGATGTACCTACTGAAACACTCGAGCCCCGAAGTCCACCATCCACTCACTCGGTCTCTGACCAACCGGTTCTTGTCCACCACGTTCTGCGTGATGATAGATCTGGCGTTGAGCAGCGGGGTCGCCGGCCACCTTCTTTGTAGCCCCTGGGACGAGCCGGACTCCGATTGCGATCCTCTCTGTGAGGTCGCCCGCCGTCATAGGGCCGCTTGCCATACGAACCGCCCCTTGGAGGGGGCGTCCGACTGATGTCACGGTCGTCGCGCCAATGTCCCCCCTGCTGGCCTCTCGGAGGAGCAGGAGAATATCGACGCTTTCCATAAGCATACAGACTGTGCACGGACTGAACGGTGTCAGCCCGAGGGGACTTGTTGTAAATGCGCTGGTGCGACTGGGACACCTCCGAATTCTGCCTCAGGGCGGTCTTCAGCAGAGTCTGGATCTGCCGAATGCCCTCTCCAGCCGCAGAACCGGACGGCTGAATAGATTCAGCTATCCGAGTGGCTGCGGCCAGGTTCTCCATTGGTGTGCGCATCACTGGGATTTTGGGGGGTCTGTCATCCGGAAATAACCGGCGCCGATTGTAACTGGAGCTGGGTTGCTCCCTGGTTGCGCGGTCATCGAGTGACCGCTGGAGTCGCTCAAGACGCTCGCGCTCAGCCAAGGTGGCTTGGCGCGTAGCCTCCAAAGCTATCTCCTTTGGGGAAGTCCCCGTGATGGGGATGAGTAGGACTTCGTCGTCCCTCCTCCTCCTCTCCTCCCGCTGCTCCCGACTGGGAGGCTGGAGAAAATAGGCATCGGTGTGGCCGTCGTTGCGGCCGCCGTCTCGGCCACGGGAGCCGTCTACGGAGTACCCAGGAGGCACGTGGTTGGTGGTGTGTGCCATCAATATCTCTGCAGCGTTCTCACTGCTTTCGCACTCGGACTCGTCAGACAACTCGTCTCCCGTCATGGGGGACAAGCTGACAGTGGGTTCACTGGAGTTAAGTACGGCCACCTGCTCGGAAGTAGGCTGACGCACCATGACGTGTTTGAGCCACCGCTGCAGCCGCGAACGCCTAGAGCGCTTGCGGCGGCTGGACACCGGGCGGGCCGGCACAGAGCCATAAGGCTCCGATGGCTGTCGTAGAAGAACACCATGCGCCACCGCGCTAAAGTGCGTCGCACCGCGGGCGGGGAACACGTCCGGGTCCAATGGTGCCTTGTGCAACCAAGCCGAACCGTCGGCGACGAAGCGAAGGTTGCCGAAAAGGATTTCACCACCGAGTGCCAACATGATGACTGGAAAAACTATATCTCCACTTGCGTCGGAGTTTGCTAGACGTGCTACCCCATGGTGGGCGCCAACTGTTGTGGGAGTAATACTGACAGTAGTACGGAGGGTACGTACGAGTAAGGGCGAAGCCTAGCTACGGCGCAAGTGTAACACTCGGATGCACGAGTTCAGTCCCCATTCGAAAGTGGTAAAAGTCCTACGTCTCGAGCCCAGGGGCTAAGTGTTTGCTTATGTGGTTATCTGATTAGGTAGGTAACCTCATCATGTGTCGTCCTCTTTTAAGCCCTGCAAGCCGCATGCCGCACGTACCGAGTCGTAAACTCATCTATCTATCTACTACCCCTATAAAAGGAAGAGAGGGCTAATTTAGGACAGTAAAACCGAGCCTAATTCCAGCCCTCTCACGCCTCCGGTGTTCCTGGCCGTCCATTTCAATGATTTGATCGTTTCTGGCCATCGGATATGCTGTCCTAAGGGGCTGCTGCTCCGAAAGAAAAAACGAAGCCCTCTGGTAAACTGGGCCAATATCTAACCGCAATGGCAGCCCAATACATGACCGAGAACAGACAGCCCACGGAGCACGGTACAAGTCCCTCCTGTCTCTGAAAAAACTAATCGCTCGAGAGAGAGGACCGGGATACAGAGTATGCGGACAGGCGCTCGATACGGCAGGCGACACCGGCGATCTGCGATGGGATCCAGACGAGGCGCGCGAGGGGAACCAGCGCGGGGGGATCCAGTGAGCGCGCCCCCAACCCAGCATCTCTTCCTCCTCGTTGTGCATGCCGAATTACCGGTGGCTAAGCTACCGGCGGCTTCAACGACGGCGACGAACTCCTCCTTGACCCCTTGGCGGCTCGCTCTGGATTCTCAACGTCACCAATCTGTCAGCCACTGCTGCCTGAGTCGATGATCCCCTGCGCGTCCAACAACGACACGCACGGCTGCCTCTTTCCCGTATGACTCTTTCGCTGCTGTTCTCCACCTAATATTCTCCTCTCTATAATTAGATCCCTATATTTGCATACTCCCATCATAAATAATATTTTCTACATGTAACTGTGGTCAATATATAGTTTACTGTTCACCTAGATGTAGCTTAAGTGCTTAACCCCATTTTTTGGTGTAATTGTACGTCCAGGCAAAGTTTTCTGTTCACTTAGATATGTAGCTTAACCATAATTTTGGATTAAACCGTGCAGCAGGTCATACCGAAGCCTAATAATAGTAAACAGATGGTTCAGTGAGGAAGGATAATGGCACGGTCTCAAAGTACAACTGAAATGTGTGAAAAGTTACAATTAAAGAAGATGGCCATAAAGAGTAAATTAGGAAAACCATGAAGGCAAGAAAACGAGGAAGCTGGTGATATATGGCAAACCACCAGTAACTGAATTTCCTGTAGTCAGTTTTCTGTGGTTGAACCATTGCCTTCTTTTTTTCCTGTATGTGTTTTCTGAATTTTGACACCACTCTTTTGTGTGTGTTCATTGTAGAAAACTAAACCAGGAAATAGAGAGTTGTGAGCAAATATAGCATCAAATAGGGATCAGGTTGTAAGTTCTATACACCACAAACCTGTTGCAAAACATGACCTACAATTTCTGGTGTTCAAAAATCAAGTCATCTATCAAAATTTACAGTTCAAACAAAATTTAGACCCCGTTTGGAAGCATGGGATTGGACGAAATACGGGTGGAAATTTGTAATACACAGCCAAGAAAACTAGCTAGGCTAAGCTACACAAAATACAGGTGGAGTATCACTTAATTTATAGACTGAGCAAAGTCATACAGTCGAGAAAGATAAAAGCCTAGGTTTATTCATGGTGCATGATAGCTGTTTGTAATCCAGTACAATAGTAGTATCTTTGCATATGTTCTATCTGTAGCCCAATTGGTCAATATGTTTTGTAGCTATTCCATCTCAGATTTGTGTATTTTCTTAAATAATAATATTCTAATATTTTCTTTTTTATATATGAACACATGCTAAGTTGCTGACCAGATATGTTGTATTTCACTCTTTGTAGGCATAGATATGTTAGTGTGAGCTTTAGCATGGCAAACTAAACTTGATATTTGTATCTTTTATTTGCAGTGCATTGTGTTAGAACTGGGAGTTTGAACAACATGAACACGATATTGAATGCACATTCTTTGCTCTCTCGCTGCGGTCAACCAAGGGTGCGGCTTCTTGGGTGAGAGACGATGGTAGGTTTTTGCCCACCTTCTCTTGAGCCTTTTTTCATGGCAAACTAAACTTGATATTTGTATCTTTTATTTGCAGTGCATTGTGTTAGAACTGGGAGTTTGAACAACATGAACACGATATTGAATGCACATTCTTTGCTCTCTCGCTGCGGTCAACCGAGGGTGCGGCTTCTTGGGTGAGAGACGATGGTAGGTTTTTGCCCACCTTCTCTTGAGCCTTTTTCCTCCATCAATCGCATCAATACGAGCAACCTGCTATTGCTCGGTGGCGGATTTCAGGTCAGCTTGTTTGATACCATCTACAGTACTCCGTTTTGTTCGACCAATTCGTATTCTCATTTTTTTCTTGATTAGTTATAGTGTATTTTGATACCATCTCGCCACCTCCCATCTCCTCCCAAACCGTAAGTTTGATCGAGCTACAGCGATGGTGGTGATGCGGTAGGATCTGCGGCGCGGCTTCATCGGTCTTGCTCCCTTTTCCCTTTCCCTGCAACAAGCGGCGGCGGATTCAGAGCGTAGGGTTTGACTGTGGCGACAAAGAGAAGGAGGCTGCTCCGGCGATGAAGTATGGTGGCTGTGGCGGCGGCGTGCGTGAGGAGATCGAGCCCATGAGCGATGAGTCCAGCGCGAGGAGTTCCTTCTTCGCTCGCACCGCTACTGCCACGACTACGCAATCCTTTGTTTCTCGGTTCCCCTCGCTTCTATTGCTTTTCTTTAATTGTTTTGGTTAGCTTCATCTCTTTCTGTTGATGCAAGTACTACCGAGTGTGAAATTACTATTGCTGGTGGTGATATGTTGATTAGATTTTGGGGGCCTGGTGATGGTGACAATGTTTTCTTTGATTTAATTATGTGTGATGTCTGGATCGGCTCACCGCACGATGATTTCGTTCCAATTCTCCCTCCTTGCATCTCCGCCTCCCCCAATTCTTCCTCCATTTTTAGAATTTGTTTTTTATAGTGATATTGTTCTTTGTGCTCACAAATAAATGTAGGTTCTCTACAGATTTCAGCCTAATTCTGCTGGATTTTAAGGTTTAGGCATTACCCATTGGAAGGTGATGTGCCTTTGATTCTGGTGAGTTGTACTATTATTGTCATGCCTTTTTTTGTTAGTTCCTGCGTTTTCTACCCAACTTATTTCCGTAGCCTTACTGGTCTATATTTGCTTCTTCCACGAACAGGGATTTCGAGGCAGAAGGACATAAATATAACCTCGGCTGAACCAATGGATTGCAGGTATACTACGAGCAAGTGTTCTTTGGTTCATAAGTTTTCTTGTGGCTATGTTTGATGTTCCTTGCGATTGGACAGTAGTGGAACATACATGACGACCCTGATCAAACAGTACATGACATGTTTATTAGTACATGCTTAGTGAACTGTATAAGAGAAAATTGTGACTTTCAGTGTTGCTGCAGCTGAGCAAGCATTGCTGCTCCACATATTTTCGCATTCACAAGTAAATTGATTTGTTTGCTTGCTTACAGCATGCTGCTCTTGATCTCCTTCTTACTACTCGTATTGCTTGTAAATGAACATTTGTTGGTATTGCTTCCTATTAGATATCAAAAGTCCTATGTGGTTTGAGTTATAATGACCAACAAGTTGCAAACTCCGCTCCAACGTTGACCGCCAAATTAGGTAAAAGAAGAGGCAAGAGGTTGGGAGCCCGCATCGAAGCAAGTTGTGATGTTATTATCACTATATTAGTGGTGAATAATTCATAAGCTGGTGCAGGTTAGCTACAAGTTCAAGATTCATACTAGCTCTCACTCACACTTATGGGTTCAGTCCTACAAAAACATTTTTATGGTGCAGGTTAGCTATAAGTTCTAGAATCAGACTAGGTCTCACTCACACTTATGGTTCAGTCCTTCTACAGTAACTTTTTTATCTAATCAATGAATTGCGCCTCAAGGGGAAAACACTGA
Source organism: Elymus sibiricus (assembly GCA_039707655.1). Taxonomy (NCBI): domain Eukaryota; kingdom Viridiplantae; phylum Streptophyta; class Magnoliopsida; order Poales; family Poaceae; genus Elymus; species Elymus sibiricus. The sequence goes on from CM077663.1 coordinate 87,203,175, forward strand.
ATGTGGTAATTTTAGTGCCATTAAGGTGGTTGTTTCAATAGCGATGATAAGATCTCAGTTTCTAAATTAGAATTTTTTGTACACCAGTTCCATGTTATTATCCCATGTACAGTTGTGTTCTCTGTCTACTTTATAACTTCAGATGATCGCAGGTTCTCTACAAAGACGAATTTGAGCCATTGGAATTTGTAATAAAGAAAATATTTTCTGGCCAAATTACATTCTTGTGTTAGAAGATATTATTATCTGTGTTAGAACGAATAATATGATAGATAAGCATGTCGTGACTTCCTTTTGATGTAATATAATCAAGATTCTTAACTTTCTTAGATAATATACGATTGTGCTTCTCGTGTCCTCTGTCCTTATCTTATGTATCCATAATTATATAAATATTTTAGCAGTCTGGTGCCAATTTGATGTCTGCATCTTCTCCGGTTCGCTCTTTGCTGCCATAGAATCTATCTTCCAAGTATTGTAAATTGTCATGCTGCCTTCTTCCATCATTTCTTATTGCAATTTTATATTGTGTTTGTTCCACGTTCGTATGCAACTGCAAACAAGCTTGTATGCTTCAACCAAACTGTGCATAGCCATACAATTTTTCACTGTCTTAGCTTATGGCACTGCCAACATTAATATATAAGCTTATGCTCACATGTAAGTTGTAATGTTGCCCCAAGTGAAGATGCGTTACATACTATAAGAGCTATCGGAACAATCGGATTCCCTCTTTAGTTACATATATCATTATTTTGAAAAATAGGAAAGAATAATATCTCAAGCAATGTAAGTAAATGTATACAAACTATATTCTATTCCTAACAACTAAGAGCAAATAGACGGGCGCAGCAACGTGCGCCATCAAGGATCTAGTCCAACTTAAAATCTGGACCATCTAATTAGATAATCAAGGGCCTAAATATGTTGTTAACGAAAGTCTTCGTTAACGAAACCGTAACACACCACGTCTCCCACGTCTCGCCCATCGAACAGCACCCTCGCCCGCCGCGGCTTCGCCCCTTCACCCTCCCTCCCACCCCTGCACCCGCACCCGCCCCGCCCCCGCCCCACCGGCCCCCACGCCTCCGGCCATCCCAGTCCCGCCGCCCCCCACCTGCCGGCCCCCACCCACCGGCCCCCACGCCCGCGCCTGCCGCCCCCCGCACCTGCACCCGCCGGCCCCCGCACCCCCCTACGCCGCGCCCGCCGAGCCCCGTCTGCCTCCAGCCCCGCCAGCGGCCCCCACCCGTCCAGCCCCGCCGCCGGCCCCCCACCCGTCCAGCCCCGCCGCCGGCCCCCCACCCGTCCAGCCCCGCCGCCGGCCCCCACCCGTCCAGCCCCGGCGGTGACTGCAGTATGAGGGAGACGGGGCGACGGGCGCACGGGAGGAAGACAGGAGCATGCCCGGAGCGGCGCTCAGTTTGCTCCGCTGTGCAGTCTCAGGAAAAAACAGAGGTCAGGCCCGATTCAGTCTCCGTCTTATTGGATTCGATCCAGAATTTCTTTCTTTTGTCAATCTACGAGTAGGTATATTTGGAATTGGAAGCATATATCCTACTTTGGCTTGTTTGCTTGCTTCAACGCATGGCATTCTCATACATGGGGCCTGCGGCCGGGTGGGGAGCTCCTCGCAAGTTGTGGACTTGTGGCGATGGTTGAAATAAATTCCGCTGCTTCATGTGGTCGACTGTGAGGAAAAAATACATGTTTATTCTTTGGGACGGGGTTGCTCTGCACTTGTTCTGCCGCTCCTGACGCAGCCCTGCCACCAGCCGCTCCGCCCCCGATTGGCCACTAACCTGTCTCCCTAACAATTTACTCTCTTCCTCTGCAGAATCTTGTGGATGACAACAAATTCAGGCCATAGACAGATGTTTTGAAAGATTACCAAATTATTTCTTATATAGAATGAGATTACCCACATAATAATTCAGAAGAGTAGTACTTTATCTTACTGCCTTGAGAAGTTCATCACATGGTTGGTAAGTTGGCATAGACTCTTTTTCTCTGAATATCCTTTCTTCCTTGATTTGTAAGCCACAGAGTATCAAACTTTCGGTATTGTCCAATATCAGCAGATGAGACTGAACACCATGATGCGTTGTTGGAGGAGGTGGTGATCCGGTCATGTTATGCCCATTAGGAAATATAAGGAGGTGAACTGGTCTTTTTGGTGCGTGGCTGATCGTTTTGGTGTTTCGAGGAATGCCTCTGCAGCAAGCCGGCAACACACAGGTACTGATTTCGGCGGCATTTCTTCTATGAAGTGTGTGGTCATTCCAGCTATTAGGAAAGTTTGAAACCTAAAAGTAGGTTTGCTTTCTTCTATAAATGTAGCAATGGATTTTGTCTGGTGTGAAAACAAGTCATAAATTTAGTACCAATTCTGTAGGAACGAAAACATATCCATTTCTATTTTTCCGCCTTTTACAGTACTAATGTTACATTTGTGGATAAACCAATGTAGGGAAATCTGATTGCCGCTTTGGCTCCTTTATACTTTTACTTAGATTTTTAGTAGTAGTTTAGAAAGCAAGTCTCGCATTTTTTCTCACAGGTTTTCACTCCATACTTGGGTATGTTCTGCTTATGAGTAATGGAGGGATTCAAAGACTTGATGAAATTTTGACCATTGTTTTTGCTTGATTAGTATTTTCTTAGTACAGAACAAAAGAATGTTGTTTTCTGGTCACCTACAATAAAAAATCAATATTTTACCTACATTATCAGTTCTTATTCTTCTCTCTTTAACACGAATATGCAAAGATAGAAGATAAACACATGATCTACTCGACTGACTGCAGATCATCCTTTACCAATCAACAGCCTGGTATGAGATGTTAGAATGGGTTCCTATTTGTCTACTATTATTCTTATATTTCAAAACTGTCAATTCCTACGATATCTTGATATCTTGCTTATATGTGTACTGACTGCAGATTTGCTGAAATTTCAGTTTGCAAAACCGTCGATCCACTCCATGATTTGTCTTACGCTATTGTTGGTCTTGTCCTTCCAAATAGATAAATGCATGATGGGACTGAGGTAGCTCCTGCAGATGCTTATTATTCTTATATTTCAAAACTGTCAATTCCTACGATATCTTGATATCTTGCTTATATGTGTACTGACTGCAGATTTGCTGGAATTTCAGTTTGCAAAACCGTCGATCCACTCCATGATTTGTCTTACGCTACTATTGGCCTTGTCCTTCCAAATAGATAAATGCATGATGGGATTGAGGTAGCTCCTGCAGATGCTTACTTGTTGTCAACATTAGATGATGATTTGGTTAGTGACTGTTTTGAAAAATATATTCTCGGTCTAACATGTACACTATATTCACATGTTACTTTTGTTTTTGAACTGGCTCATGGATGTATTTCATATGTGTGTTGGCCGCATGAAGTTGCAAGTTTCTTTCTCTTACATAAGGGGAATATTGAGTGCTCTTACTGAAGCCTTTGCAAAATTGTCTTTTCTAGGACTAAGCAAAGATTCAAGCTACGCCAGTTATTGTGTTCTTTTAGTTGGGTTCATATGGCTTTAAAATATTGTTTCTTTGAAGGTATGTAAATTTTGGATCTATAGTGATTTTTTCCATTGAAGACAAGGAAATTCATAGTTTATCAATTTACATTGTTTGTAATTATAAATTTTAGTGAAATACTTGATGTAATTATAAACATATGTGAGTTTCTTGTGCTTCCAACATATTCATTTTGATTATTATTAGTTGAAACCTTACCTTTGAAAGCCTGGAGTTCAACATTCTCTCGGGAGAGACACATGGCCCTGTTAAACTTTGAATCTGAAAGAACTTTAGTATGTTGTCAACGCTTATTTTATCAAACTAACTGTTAGAGATATATTTGGTAGCTAGAGATTGTCCAGGATTAAATAGGAATTGTTTTCATGTTATTTGTAGTAGGCGTCTTGTCCTCCAAGTCTTGTAATCAATATGTACTCGCGTGGAGGAGTATATGGCCCTGTCCTGCTGCTTAAACAAAGTGGCCAACATATTAGCCAATTATATTTGTTTTTCTCCTCAGATATTATGTTACATTCAGTTGGGTTCTAACTGGAGTTGCAAACAGATATGGAATATATGGTTAGAAAGTAATGTTCATTGTTTTAATCTTTCTGGTTCTGAAACAACGTTGCCTTATTGGGATTTTAATTATCATTTAACCTGTGGTAAATACAGTTTAGGAGTGTTGCAAGTGCTCGATTAATCGACCAATCTCTAAATGCCATACAAATCATGTACCCTGACCTTCGTCCATTCATGCCATACAAGCACTCATCGGTGAGTCTGCTAGGTTCCTGATTATGATGTTAAAATGAGATTTGCACCAATTATTTATTTCTACTTATGAGGTCTTTTAGCATATACAATAAATTTCTCTCTTTCTTATTTTATATTGATAATAGATTCTAAATTAATCTTTGATTACCACTCTCCCTTGGGGAAATTTTTTGTTCTTAGGAATGGGGACTCTAAAATGGAGCAGACCACCCGCCCGCCCGAGCTGCGCAACTCACCGACGGTCCCTCTTGAGCCTCGGCGCAGGCGGCCCTCCTCCGCTGTGAGGCGGTCTTCATGCTCACTGACGTTGGTTTAATTCAGTTTGTTTCGGTGTGTTTGGAGTGCATGGTAAGATGATGTGCGCAGATAGAATTAGAAGAGTGGGCATTCACACTGGGTGGTAAAAAGTGGTGGTGGTGCTAATTAACTATGGGCTCTTAGTTTGTTATAAGGGTCTGTAGTTGCACTGCATGTATACTTCAGTTCATAGCAAATTCACAAAGAAAATTTGACTTGTTGTTCATCTGCGTGCACTTCCTTTGCATATATATGCTGATCACAGTTTAACTTCAAAATGACAAGAGTATAATCCACATCCACATTGTGTATACTATTTTTTGGTGCAAACTAATGCTATATATAATTTCACAGATGGCAACACAAATTTGGTTAACATAGTATATAACAAATTTGGTTAACATAAATTTTGACAAAGGTCCCACTACGGCCAGTTCTTGTTGTTCAATTAGATAATGCAATTTTCAAATGATACTCCCTCCGTTCCTAAATATAAGTCTTTTTAGAGATTTCAATAGAGACTACATACGGATATATATAGGCGTATTTTAGAGTGTAGGTTCACTCATTTTGCTCCGTATATAGTTCATATTGAAATCCCTAAAGACTTATATTTAGGAACGGAGGAAGTATGTGATATGGTGATATGCTTTTATTTATTTACTTCACATGTTCCTTTTCACCGGCATTTGTGCATGGATTGGTTACATGTCTGCAAAGCTAACCAAATAAGAATGAGATGAATTACATGTCTGTAAAACTAATCAAATATGAATAAGGTGAATTTCCTGACCACAGTTTGTGAGGGAGCTTACTATGAAAGAAACGCTCTATGCAAAAATCACCGTTCTCCTATATTTTTTATTTTCACTGGTTTACTAACTTCATTCTTCACCATAAACCTTTGACGATCTCTATAAATAACAACAGCTAGCAGTAACTATGTTTGGTTCTAGGCCGCCCTGCTCCATGTTAGTCGACAATCTTTTGTTGTTTCGGTCAGATAAAAAATGTAATTCTTCACCATGTTAGTTAGCATTACCATATCATGCCGGAATCCCTTTTCTCCATGTCCCGGAAGTACTTAACTTCCTTTTTGCTGAATTGACATGCTACATATTACACACAATAAGGTATGTTTGTACGGAAGATTTATTTTTCATGGTTATACGTGCGTTGCACTTGCAAGATTACTAGTATCATACAGTAATACAGTACATACAGACAGCCCGGGCATACGCTACGCCTTGCACAGGCTCTCCATCTCCGCCGCGAACCGCTCCATGGCCGGCCGTGGCAGCACGACCGGCACGGCAATCGCGTCCTCCCCGTCACGGTCCTTGACGGGGACGAAGAAGGTCACCCCGAAGACAGTGTCGGCCGGGCCGCCGTACACCGGTTCGCCCCACCCGAAGTCGACGCCGTGGAACCCGGCGTGCCGGTTGTCCGACACGACGAACAGGTTCTGGAGTGCCAAGAACGGCCGGCCGCGCAGAACCAGCACGTCGACCGTGGAACGCACGTACTCGGCGGTCACCGCAGCCTTGGCCCGCCGCACCAGCGCCACCGCGTCGGCCAGCGAGCCACCGCCGCGCAGTGCAGCAGCGTCTGCTAGCGCCGCCAGGGGCACGCACGCGTTTCCGTAGTATCCGTCCGGCAGGCCCAGCTCGACGAAGGCCCGGAAATTGGCGATGATGACCAGCCGCGCGTCCTCGCCCGGCGGGATCTCGAGCGCCGCCGTGCGGGCGCGCCAGAGGTACGCCGCGAGCGCCTCGAAGGTTGTGGCCTTGTCGCGAACGAGAGGAGGGAGGTGTTTCTTGATCGCGGCGATGTCGGCGGGGCCGAAAGTGAAGGACCGCATGACCATGTCCATGTCGCCGGCCGGCGGCGCCGGCTGCGGGAGAAGGTCGAACTCGCGGTGCGGGAACGACGGCATAGGCGGGCTGCGCGCCTCTAGGAGCTCACGGGACCACACGGGCGCGACGGTCGGCGCCGGGAGTCCGCGGGCGAGCTCGGCGACGGCGTTCATGAACTGGACGATGCCGATGGCGTCGCACATGGTGTGGTTGAGGCGGAGCGCGAAGATGAAGCCGCCGCAGATCAGCCGAGTTACCTGGTGACCATGACAGAACAGTGCATACGTTTAACTCATGCATTCAACAAGCGCAAATTAACCACCATTACAAATACCTGGATGAGCAGCAACGGGCAGTCGAGCACGCCGCCGGAGCCCTCCACGTCGAAGAGCAGCTGGTCCATGCACGGGAACGGTGGCCTGAGCCCGGCCGCCTCGAGCTCCTCCAGCCGCACGTCGGCGTCGGCCTCCACGAACACCACCCCCTCGCCGGTGCAGTCGACCACCAACTTCCGCCCCTCCACCTCCCTGAGCCGCCCGGCCAACGGGTGGTAGTGCACCAGCGCCTCGCCGAGCGCGCGCCGGACGACTCCGGCCGGGTGAGCCGGTGCCTCGACGCCGTCGTCGTCATCCATCACGCGGGCGCGGTAGATGAGGGCGAAGGACACGTGCCCGCGCAGCGTGTCCTGGTCGTCGATCTCAGACAGGCGCTTGGTCTCGCGAGGCGTCGGCGAGGCCGGGCCGACGAGCTCCGGGTTGCGCCGGCGCACCGCGAACGCCGGCGTCGCCATGGCGGTGGTCGTGCGGGCGAGCTCCTTGGACTCCGGCGCAGGATGGGCTTGGCACCAGTTGGAGACTATGCATCAAGAGTTACTCTCGGCACCAATACTTGTGCAGAGTGCGAGTTGCTCGCAACCGCAACCGGAAAGTCGAGCACCCGAAAAGTCCAAACATGCAATGCGCGACATTTTGGAGCAAAGGTGGAAAAAGTCGAAGGGATCGGTTAAAAGGGGAGAAGGTAGATACCTGGGTGGGAGCTCTCGTCTTGTAACATTATGCCGTATTTGTCCGATTTACATGGACTTGATGGAGGAGTTTTGGACCAAAGCAATGGAGCAAGTTTACTGCTTCAAACATTGTAGCTGACCGTATCCCATTCCGCATCCTCCCAGGATCTGCAAATGTTCCCAGCTCGTGCTTTCACAGTCGCAGCTTAGCTCCGTCAAAATATTCGTTGTCCAAACAATTTCATCCTCGCAAGTTTTTGACCTTACGCTGCGCTCAGAGGCCCGCAAAGGAAACTCGTAAAAGATGAATGAATATAACCATCCGAACAGCACATACATACAAAAGGTAAAACAAATTCCAACAGCACGTAAATCGTACATATGTCACACAAAATTTTATAGCGAAAATGGAGCTGCAGCTTTTGGCCCTAGTTTGAAGGCACTCGTTTTTAATCCCGTCCCAGATATCACAGGTCGTTTTTGTGGGGAGGCGTATAATGCGCTTCTGCTCCTTCCACGCTTGTTGGAACAACAAAGAAATCGTGCTCCCTTGGAGAAACAGAAACCAGTGCCACATCATGTCTTATGTATTGCAAATTCAACTTATCAAGCCCTTATCGTCCTGGGGCTTGTTCAGAAACAGAGATGAGATTGAATAAACACTCTAGTCTGTAAACATCGTTCCTAGACCATTTGATTCTTGCGGATGGCTACTTCCATTTTCCTCGAATATATCGCAGGCATTTTCTCTGCGTGCCTTGCGCTCTTCAATCACGTCTTCAATTGAATCCGAGCAGTAGAGCCCCCTTGACTGACCCCTTGGTTTCTCAGCTACCACAAATTTACTGCCTTCTCGGCCTCTTTCAGGAAAGCCAGCCCAGACTGCAGAAAGCCAAGCAAAAGTAATAATCAGCCGGCAATGAAGTGTAGAACTACTGGGCACAAGCACTATAGCACAAGAAAAGACTATGCTCAATAAAAGTCAAGACTGCAGCTGCTTGTGTCATATCCCTGCCAATAGGCTTCAACCTGTTCGACACCTTCAGGGTTTTGGCCACTAGACAAGTGCACAACGGGGCCTGTTGTCTGTGGGGCTAGACTTAGATGCATTGTGGTCACGCTGCCAACGCCCAACAACCACATCCAAGTTCAGAAGCTGTGGTGCATGAAGCAGTCTCAACTTTCAGAAATAGTTGTCCAAATCGGGGAAGATTCTTGGTTTGAATAGTCTTTCTATTAATGGGGAATTACTACTATGGTACCTAGTTTGGTGTTCCTATTGATGGGGGTGAACCACTACTTTCCACTTGTCCAGTTTGTGCTCTCATAAATTAAGAATCTGTGCAAGGCAAACCTTCTAAATAATGAGGCAGCAACATGATGCAGAAATCAATCAAGGTAAATAGAATACTTATCCTTCTTTTCACTCATGCACAATCGATCCCCTGAGCCAGGGCTTCCTGCCATGGCCGCACCACCTCCCAGAGGTGCCCAAGCCCCAACTCGCCAATCCTGACCAAATTCTTCCCCATCACTTCCGTCGCCAGAATTAAAGCTCTTAACGCTCTGTTACTTACTTCTCATCATACTTCCTATAGTCAATGCAAATTCCATGTTCAGAATGCAGTAAACACCTTTTCAAGATCAATTCCAAAACTTCCTTGGAATGTGAAAGGGTACTTGTGCTAAATGCTTAGAATTTTCTCTAATGACAATTATTGCTTCTATACAGTATACAGTGCTAAAGCCAGCAAGGAAATGCTACTGGGGAACCTACCAACAACCACTGGTGCATGTGAGTTTCTCGTGAGATCACTGATACAGCTTATGAAAGCTGAGTTTCTGTTGATTCGTACAAGTTGGATTGCATGACCAGATTTAAAGTTGATTAAACTTTTTTTTAAATCTCTCATCTTCCACATAAGCAAATTGTACACATGGTTTTTAAGGCGACGCCTTACCGCTTTAGGGAGGGGGGGCGCTTTGGCGCCTAGGCGACGACTAAGCGGACGCTTTAGGCGCCGAGGCGCCCAAAGCGGTCGATTTTCTAAAGCGGAGGGGGAGCGCTCTGACGCTTAGGCGTCGCCTTAGGGACGCTTTAAAAACCATGATTGTACATATTTGGTATTATACATGTTGATATTTTTTCTATGAACTTAGTCAAACTTTACAAATCTACAGGCTTTCGCTTTAGAAATGGAGGGAGTGCATAACTTGGTGGTATCCATTTTGTAACACTAACCACCTGTTTCATCCACAGTTTCTGACCAGATTGGAGATTAGGATAAAAGCCTCAACTGCCAACTAATTACATGAAACAGCTTAAAACCAAAAATAGCATCGCATGAAAAATGGCAACAATAATTCTGGAGGGAAGATCGGTATACAATATCCAAAAGGTATAAATTGAACAAGGTCTACAACTCTGCATATACGCAAAGAAATTAAGTGCTGTTGTTAAGTAAACTGCCATAAAATCCCAGTAAACATACAACATTAGACAAAAATTTCCTGTCCGTGCCTATCTGAATATGAAAATTTAAATAGCAATTCAGTGGTTCCTTGCCATTACCAGTTTTTTAGTACAAAAAGTACAAGTAGGACAAGTATCATAGAAAATGCTAAACTTACAGGAAATAGCTTACGGGCTAGATTAATGGATGTACGTGTATTTATAAAATGAACTTCCACATCAAGATTCACAAATGATAAGACAAAACTAGGTGTCTGATAATTTGGAGTAGTAACACAATAGTCCAGATATTGATGTAGGAAACAAGTACTAGTTAGAGAATATTTTGGTCGAATGGAGTAACATACAAATAAAACAAACTAATAGTATGTAAGAGAAGTTCTGTGACTGTTCCTGTGAACACATGATTGAAGTATTGATGGAGAGCTCATGTACATAAGGTAACAGAAGATAGGAGACATGTGTTGCAATTTGCAACCGTGCAAATCACTCTGGTTTTAGCATCAAGTGAACATGAAAAACTCCAAAAAAATTGAATCAAACATGTAAGTATGTAATATGTGCCGTTTTTAGAGATTAACACCCTGTCTGTTCTATATGTCAACTTATCACCTAGAGCAGAGGCAGAGGACGAAAAAAACTTAAGGTAGGGCGAACTCTTAAGCATAATAACAAGCAATTCTCTCCTTCCGTGGAATTCAGTTGATCTTGATGAGCGGCTTGTGTTATAACCTACGAAGCACCGATAGGGACATGGACACGGCGATACGGATATGGCAATTTTTAAAACAACGGTAAATATATATAAATAATTAATAAATTGCCGTGTAATAAAGACAAAGAATAATTGAGAGCGTGAGATGAGACCAAAATACTGCACCGGCTGCGCTGTCCGTCCTCCACTGCATCCGCTCGCTCGCCACCCACAGCCGTCCGCTTGGCCGCCGCCGGCGCTTGCTAGGGTCCGTGGCATGCGTGCGTCGTTGGGGGCTTTTTTTTTTAGATCTCGTCGCTGGGGTCTGGCAAATGGTTTCGTGCGTGCTGGAGCGAGTTGCCTGGCACTGTTCGTGGTAGGGATAGGCCCAAATACCGGGGCTGCGTGCGTTGCTGGGCGTTGCCGTAGGCCCAATTAGCGTTGCTGCGTGCCCCTTTTTTTTTTCAGCGATTCTTTTCCATCTAACGAGAGCCAAAGAGCCAGCAAATGATGGTATGCATACATGTATAAATTTTTCTGGACCAAATCAAGGTGTGGCGGCTGCCACACCTTGCCCACCGGGGTCCTCCGCCACTGACCTAGAGTATCTAACCCAACAAGAATTGTACAGACATGGTGAACATAAATAACACGATTATTTAGGCTCTGTTTGGCACTGTGATTCTTTTCAATCTCCTTTCTCCATGTATTTTTTTATGCAGCAATTATTGTGAACGTGTCTTTTTCAGATGTAACGACTCTGTGCCCTTGATTCCACTATGATTACTGATCAATAGTAGAATAATTCCTTCATAGAAATAGGAGACATAGTTTAGATGGATAGTCTTACTGGAACTAACAAACTAGACTCCATAGCACAGCAGAATAACTGCAAACTGGCCCTTAGAGTCGGAACATGGAAACTCCATACTCTGTTCTAATAGAGTGTGAATTAATACGCAGCAAAGGCTTTGCAAATTCCTAACTCTTGTTCAAATAACTTGAACTCTGCTAAAAATTCATCTCGCATCAAGTGAAGGACAGGAATCTTACCCCCAAAGTGGTGGAGAACAATTGATGCTGCAACGGTAACATTGAGTGATGCAGTTCCGTCACCATACTGAGGGATGTAGACGAAGAAGTCACAGACCTCACACTCCTTTTGTGAGAGTCCTGTACCCTACTGGACGCAACAAACAATGGAAAGAATTAATTAGAATAGAGGGACACAAATTGTTAGCTGTGTTTCAGAAATGAACAGCATCCATTTCAGCTTCTAAACTTGCCCAGCAAACTTAAGAAAAGATCTAAAAGAATTTTCTAGAATCTGGAAAAAGAATGAATTGAACAGTAAAATATGCTAATCCAGAACCATGGAGGATAGATACTGAGTATGTTTAACATGACATAAAGTCTCAAGATAGCATTTTGTTACAACAATGAATCAATTCGATTGATCTTAGACTCCTAGGCGCCTGCAAAACATGCCACTAGTTTCTACACCCATCTGCCCTGAGGCATGGGCATAATTCCCTACTTTCCTGCCATAGGTGGAGCCACTGCTCCAGCAATAACTACAAATGGAGTAACTACGAAACATCGTGATTACATAATGGTTGATCTAATATCCATTGGGGTTCAAGTTGCAGATATGAAGGTCCAATATATGGAGGAGAAAATGAAAATAGCATTTATGACATGTCTTATATAAAGGAATCAAATAGCATCTGCGGTTAACATCTTCATGTAGTCGAAGGATTTTTTAAGCAAACATCCAATGAAGTTTCCTATGGATATGAGGGCCTACTGTAAGGAAGGTGTGTTTTTTCTCCAAAACTGCGCTTGGGTGAAGCTAGTTCTTACAACAGTGACACAATCAGCAGACACTGAGGCGATGCTTGCACAATATGGAAAGTAAAAAGAGACTGAATGCACGGCCATAACACTGCACATATGTGATTGCATATGCTTACTATATGAAGTTCAGCAATTCCCATCCAGCCCCTCCACCCCACCCCACCCCTTAAAAATTGCATACCAGACTAGTTAATTTGACATCAGCGCTCGTAACCGGTACTGACACATGAGAATCAGACCAACCTCATTGCCGAAGAGGAACGCGGTGCTCCTGCGGAAGGGGTGGGCCGTCACAGGCAGCGCGTCGTCGGTGATCTCCACGCCGCAAATGTCACACCCCCTCTCGCCCTGCAAGCAACAGCACACAGGAAGGTAAAAGAGGGGATACGGGAAAGGGGGCTAGGGTTTAGGGTTTTGGGGGAGGGCGCGGAGGTTAGGGGGATTTGGTGTATCGAAGGTGGAGAGCAGATTGCCTTGAGGTAGGCGCAGGCGGTGGCGAGGGAGGTGAAGTGTCGGAAGCGGAGGTGGGAGGTGGATCCGTGGCTGCCGAAGGCGCTGACGTCGCGGCGGCCGACCACCACCACCTCCGCCACGCCGAAGGCCGTCGCGCTCCGCGCCAGCGTCCCCACGTTGTGCCGTTTGGCCACGTTGTGCACCACCACCACGCTCTCCACCGCCGCCGTCGCCCCGCTCGCCGCCGCAGCTGCCGCCATGGCCGCCGTTTTCCTGCTGCTATTGTCACTAGGAAGAAGGGAAAGGACGGGAGGAACGTGACCGGACTAGGGTGTCGCGAGCGATGCAAGGGGAAAGCTGCCCGAGTGGACAGTTCGGCTGACAAGCAGGCCCCACGAGTCAGCCGACCCCGAGCTGTCATGCTCTTTGCTGGATTCGAGATCGAATTTGTAGTTATAGTTAGGGCAACGCCCGCAAATTTGATCTGGCATTTGTCCGCAGACAAGGGACTAGTCCGTGGAAATGAATGCGAAAGCTGCTCATTTAACAATGTTTTCATACGCAAACCAACCTGTGGTTGGATGGTTAGAGAGACTGTGGTATCCCCAGCCCACCAGAGTTCAAATCCTGGTGCTTGCATTTATTCCTGGATTTATTTCAGGATTTCCGGCGATGCGCATTCAGTGGGAAGAGACGTTCCCGTCGACGACGAAGTGCCTACGGTGACTTCGTAAATTTCAAGATGATATGCCGGCTCAGTCTCTCGGAGGTGCTCATAGGGGTAGGGTGTGCGTGTGTGCGTTCATAAGGGTGAGTGTATGCGCGTGTATATGAGCGCTTGAGTCTGTACTATGTTCAAAAAAAATGTTTTCATACATTTCAAACACTTTTTAAACATGTCGAACGGACTTCATGCAAACCGGCTGATATTCATACAAATCGGAGCACATTCATTACGATTTGGACATTTTTTTTCAAGTAAATTAGAGCGGCTAGACCTAAACATATCCCACTGCATCGACGACCACGTCCTTTATCTGTCGTCTTCATGAGCGCTGGCGAGGTTCAAGACCTGTGAAGTGAAGGTGCAGTCTTTGGAGATGAAGAGTAGGACATGGGAGACGGATCGGCCCACATGGGACACCAGGCCGTGTCGCCTCCCATTTTCTACTCATCCTCGGATGAGTCCGCGACATGTCTGTCGCCGGTGTTGGTGGACATGAGGTTAATGATGGACGTGGACGAACCGTCAGTGTCCACCTGCCACATCCGCCCGTGAAAGTTGGACGACGGCGCGTAGGACGCGTCGCTGGCGGCATTCACGTCCTCGGCCGCTTGCGCCGCCATCGCGTGTCCTGTCGCGTCTGTGTTCGGCTACGTTGCCACTTCGTTATTCAAATTCAGAGAATAATTGTTATTCTATTTATTTGGATAATATCATTGATGATCATGTACTTAAAATGAAAGGTTTATTGAATCTTGATCGTAGTAATACACATGTTCATAACACAAATGCCAAAAGATAATGATAGTACCACATATTTGTGGCACTGCCGCTTAGGTCATATCAGTGTTAAACACATGAAGAAACTCCATGTAGATGGGTTTTTCGAATCTCTTGATTATGAATCATTTGAGACATGTGAACCGTGCCTTATTGGCAAGATGACTAAAACTCCGTTCTCCGGAACAATGGAGCGAGCAACCAACTTATTGGAAATAATACATACCGATGTATGCGGTCCGATGAGTGTTGAGGCGCGCGGTGGATATCGTTATGTTCTCACGTTCACTGATGATTTGAGTAGATATGGTTATGTCTACTTGATGAAGCATAAATCTGAAACATTTGAAAAGTTCAAAGAATTTCAGAGTGAAGTAGAGAACCATCGTAACAAGAAAATAAAGTTCTTACGATCTGATCGTGGAGGAGAATATTTGAGTTACGAGTTTGGCAATCACTTAAGACAATGTGGAATTGTTTCACAGCTCACGCCACATGGAACACCACAGCGTAATGGTGTGTCCGAACGTCGTAATCGTACTCTATTGGATATGGTGCGTTCTATGCTGTCTCTTACCGATTTGCCACTATCATTTGGGGGTTATGCATTAGAGACAGCTGCATTCACTTTAAACAAGGGCACCGTCTAAATCCGTTGAGATGACACCGTATGAACTGTGGTTTGCAAGAAACCTAAGATGTCGTTTCTGAAAGTTTGGGGATGCGATGCTTATGTCAAAAGGCTTCAGTCAGATAAGCTCGAACCCAAAGCGGATAAGTGCGTCTTCATAGGATACCCAAAAGGATACCGTTGGGTACACCTTCTACCACAGATCCGAATGCAAAGTATTCGTTGCTAAGAATGGATCCTTTCTAGAGAAGGAGTTTCTCTCGAAAGAATTGAGTGGGAGGAAAGTAGAACTTGATGAGGTAATTGTACCTCCTCTGGATAGTAGTACACCACAGAAAGAAATTTCTGTGACATCGACACAGACCAGAGAAGAAGTTAATGATGATGATCATGAAACTTCGGATCAAGTTGTTACTGAACTTCGAAGGTCAACCAGGACACGTTCCGCACCAGAGTGGTACGGAAATCCAGTCTTGGAGGTCATGTTGCTAGACAACGATGAACCTTCGAACTATGAAGAAGCGATGGCAAGCCCGGATTCCGACAAATGGCTTGAGGCCATGAAATCCGAGATTGGATCCATGTATGAGAACAAAGTGTGGACTTTGGTAGACTTGCCCGATGAACGGCGAGCTATTGAAAATAAATGGATCTTTAAGAAGAAGAGGGACGCTGATGGTAATATCACCGTCTATAAAGCTCGACTTGTTGCTAAAGGTTATCGACAAGTTCAAGGAGTTGACTACGATGAGACTTTCTCACCCGTAGCGATGCTAAAGTCTGTCAGAATTATGTTAGCAATTGCCGCGTTTTATGATTATCTGGCAAATGGACGTCAAAACGGCATTCCTTTACGGATTCCTTAAGGAAGAATTGTATATGATACAGCCGGAAGGTTTTGTCGATCCTAAAGGCGCTAACAAAATATGCAAGCTCCAGCGATCCATCTATGGACTGGTGCAAGCATCTCGGAGCTGGAATACTCGCTTTGATGAAGTGATCAAGGCGTTTGGGTTTATGCAAGTTTATGGAGAAACTTGTATTTACAAGAAAGTGAGTGGGAGCTCTATAGCATTTCTAATAGTATATGTGGATGACATATTGTTGATTGGAAATTCTGGAAAGCATGAAGAATTAATTGAAAGGAGTTTTTCAATAAAAACTTGTTTTTGAGTTATCCACGGATTGGGCATCGAGATCTATAGAGATAGATCAAGACACCTGATAAAAGTTCACACATCTTGATAAGATTTTGAAGAAGTTCAAAATGGATCAAGTCAAAAGAAATAAGTTCTTGGCTAGTGTGAAGTGGAGTAAGACTTGAAAATCTAGGTAAAGGTTGTTTTACATGTTAGGCATCAAAATCTATAGAGATAGATTGAGACGCCTCATAGGACTTTCACGAAGCACATACCTTGACAAGATTTTGAAGAAGTTCAAAATGGATCAGTCAAAGAAAGGGTTCTTGCCTGTATTGCAAGGTGTGAGATTGAGTAAGACTCAAAGCCCGACCACGGCAGAAGACAAAGAGAAGATGAGTGTCATCCCCTATGCCTCAGCCATAGGCTCTATTTTGTATGCCATGCTGTGTACTAGACCTGATGTATGCCTCGCTATTAGCTTGGTGGGAAGGTACCAAAGTGATCAAGGAGTAGATCACTGGACAGCGGTCAAGAATATCCTGAAGTACCTGAAAAGGACTAAGGAAGAATTTCTCGGGAATAGAGGTGATAAAGAGTTCGTCGTAAAGGGTTACGTCGATGCAAGCTTTAAACACCGATCCGGAAGACTATGAGTCGCAGACCGGATACGTAAAGTGGGACAGTCGTTTTTGGAGTAGCTCCAAGCAGAGTGTGGTAGCAGCATCTACATATGACATAGAGATTTGCCAAGAACACACGGATCTGAATATTGCAGACCCGTTGACTAAAACCTCTCTCACAAGCAAAACATGATCAGCCCTAGAACTGATTGGATGTTAATTACATGGAGATGTAAACTAGATTATTGACTCTAGTGCAAGTGGGAGACTGTTGGAAATATGCCCTAGAGGCAATTAATAAAGTGTTTATTATTATTATATTTCCCCGTTCATGATAATGGTTTATTATTCATGCTAGAATTGTATTGACCGGAAACTAAATACATGTGTGGATAATAGACAAATACTATGTCCCTAGTATGCCTCTACTAAACTAGCTCGTTGATCAAAAGATGGTCAAGGTTTCCTGACCATGGACATGAGTTGTCATTTGATAACGGGATCACATCATTAGGAGAATGATGTGATGGACTTGACCCAACCGTTAGCATAGCATATGATCGTTCAGTTTATTGCTATTGCTTTCACTATGTCAAATACACGTTCCTCTGACCATGAGATCATGCAACTCCCGGATACCGTAGGAATACTTTGGGTGTATCAAACGTCACAACGTAACTGGGTGATTATAAAGGTGCACTACAGGTATCTCCGAAAGTGTTTGTTGAGTTGGCATGGATCGAGATTGGGATTTGTCACTCCGACTATCAGAGAGGTATCTCTGGGCCCTCTCGGTAATACAGCATCACAGAAGCCTTGCACGCACCGTGACTAAAGAGTTAGTTGCAAGATGATGTATTATGGAACGAGTAAAGAGACTTGCCGGTAACGAGATTGAACTAGGTATTGGATACCGACGATCGAATCTCGGGCAAGTAACATACCGCCGGACAAAGGAAACAACGTATGTTGACATATGAGGTTCACCGATAAAGATCTTCGTGGAATGTGTAGGAACCAATATGAGCATCCAGGTCCCGCTGTTGGTTATTGACCGGAGAGTTGTCTCGGTCATGTCTACATCATTCCCGAACCCGTAGGGTCCGTACACTTAAGGTTCGATGACGATATAGTATTATATGAGTTATGTGATTGGTGACCGAATGTTGTTCGGAGTCCCGGATGTGATCACGGACATGACGAGGAGTCTCGGAATGTCCGAGAGGTAAAGATTCATATATTGGAAGGGTATATTCGGACGTCGGAAAGGTTCCGAGTGATTCGGGTATTTTTCGGAGTACCAGGGAGTTACGGGAATTCACCGGGAGAAGTAATGGGCCTTATTGGGCCAAACGGGAAAAGGAGAGGCAGGCCACGTGAGGAGGCGCGCGCCCCCCCTTGCCCAAACCGAATTGGACTAGGGGAGGGGGCGCAGCCCCCTCTTTCCTTTCCCTCTCCCTTCCCCCTTCCTACTCCGTATGGGAGGTGGAATTCTACTAGGACTAAGGAGTCCTAGTAGGACTCCCCACTCTTGGCGCAACCCCTAGGGCCAGCCTCCTCCCCTCTCCCTCCTTTATATACGGAGGAGGGGCACCCCTTGGAGACACACAATTGTCCCATAGCCGTGTGCGGTGCCCCGATCTCTGTTTTCCACCTCGGTCATATTTTCGGAGAGCTTAGGCGAAGCCCTGCCGGAATCACTAGACCGTCACCGTCGCCACGCCGTCGTGCTGACAGAACTCATCTACTACCTCGACGTCTTGCTGGATCAAGAAGGCGAGGAACGTCACCGAGCTGCACGTGTGTAGAACTCGAAGGTGCCGTACGTTCGGTACTCGATCGGTGGAGCTCGAAGGATTGTTCGACTACATCAACCGCGTTGTGAGACGCTTCCGCTAACGGTCTACGAGGGTACGTAGACACACTCTCCCCTCTCGCAGCGATGCATCTCCATGGATAGATCTTGCGTGAGCATAGGAATTTTTTTGAAATTCACGCTCCGTTCCCCAACAGTTACGAGCGGCAAATTGAGCGCGCGCGGCATTGTAGAGCGCCCGCTGCTCCGCAACAAAGTTCGGGTTCGCCGCGACCATGGCGCCCACGGCCTCCTCGCTTGCGCACTTGCCATAGATCTGACCCTCCGCCAGGTGGTGCTCTAGAGTAGGAACATGTTGTACCTCTTCTCCTCATGGGTTTGCCGAAACGCCGACATGAGTCGGCATAGGCTACTCCTCGTCCGCCATCGCGACGCCGTAGTGCGACAGTGCCTACTCCATGGTAAGGCTGGCATGCACCGGCGCGGGCTCCGGTGCGGTGTCGTCGTCCGAGCCCGTCTCAATCATGGGATTGTCATCGGAGACGTCGGGCTAGCTAGCCGGCATGCCCTACTCGATCCGCCTTACGTGGCGGGACTGCCGGGCGGCTGCAAGGTCGGCCACCTCGTGCTTCATCTCTGATGAAAGACCATCCCATATAGCATTCCCGCTCGTGGTCATGGCAGATGTGGAGCAAAGGAGAAGGATGTGCATCGGAAGTGTTGTGTCGTGGAGTTAGCCGGGAGTAGCCACCTTTAAATAGCGGATGCCGGTGAGGCCAGGCGTCCGGATGAGTCAATGTGCGGCACAGGAGTTGGCTCCTCGGTCGGCGAGCCTACTTAATGGCGGCATATGGACATATTGACATTGGATGGGCGTGGTTGATATCTGTTCCACCCCGTATAGCAAACGTCGCTCTGTCATTGAACAGGCGTGGTTACCAGGGATATGGCATGGACGACTCTCTCGGTCGGCGCGCCGCTTCAATGTCGGTGCCAGTGAAAGGTTGTGTCCGCTCTGGGCCAGCGTCATCGCGAAGCGGTTGCTCTACAACGGCATGAATGCGGGCAGCTGGCGAAAAGGCGGGAACGCACACAGGTGGAGGATTTTGGATGGACGAGGACAGTCAGGCGCGGGCATGGTAGCGGTCCGGACGCCCGCAACCCCCCCCCCCCCACACACACACTTTGTCTCCGGTTTGCTGGAGAAAATGCCTTCAGACCGTACATGATCGCGGTGGATGGCTTCCGGGGTCAGGACCACACATTTCAAACGTATGGAGACGGTTTAAAGTTCAGTGTTGGAAATACCCTTATATGTTAATTAAATTTAGAGCATGGTTGATAAATCAGTCATATCTTACTGCATCCACAATCACAATTTACAAATCCGAGCCTTATATGTTCGCGACACGTTCAGACGCATTAACATCCGGCCATCCCTCATATCTAAGTCATTGCAACCATAGTCTCATTTCCATAGCTAAAAACTAACAAACTAACTCATATGTCAATGACCTCCTTGTCGGAGCCCCTGGCCTCATGGTCAAACTAACAAACTAACTCATATGTCACCACTTCGAATAAGCGGTTAGCTATCTCAAAAACAATCAATCAACAACTCGTATGTCAATGACCTCCTTGTCGGAGCTCCTGGCCTCGTAGTCATTGACGGTCGGACAAACCACCAATGCCTTCTCCTCATCCTCCTCGTCCATAAAGACCCGCTCACGCTTCACATTTGTGTCATGGATAAAGTGGCGGTGCACCGCCACCTCTAGCTCGAATGGGATGTATTGGAGGATGGCATGTTGCTCCACCGCCTCCATAGCTTGGGTGAGCTTGAACTTCGCTTGTGCGTCCTCCATGCCGAATACGGCTTTGCTCCGGCGTTGGTGCCTCCTCCTCCTCCTCCCATGTCTCCACCTCTTTCATCTCCTCGCCCGACGCCTTCACCTCCTCTTGCTCTAGCGCCTCCACCTCCTCCTGCTTCGGCAGCGCCTTCTCCTCCAGGGAGTTCGGAGGCAGGTAATACGTCTCAAACATATCTATATTTTTTTATTGTTCCATGTCATATTTATATTAAATTAGCATGCTTTTAGCATCAATTTATATTAAATTAGCCGACTTTTGGCATCAATTTATATTATGTAGTAATTTAAATTGATGCCAAAATTATTATTTACTTTACTATATCTTTTCATGTGCTACTATTTTCTGGACTAATATATTAATCCAGTGCTACTATTTTCTCTTGTTCTTGGACTTTTCAGGAAAATCAATTTTATCGGGCTTAGAAAAATCCCAAAAATAATCAACAAAATATGAAAATCTAGAAACTTATGGGGGCCACCGACCTTGGCCCTAGGATGTGCCTATGGGCCCCAGCGGGCGCATGGGTCCCCTAGTGCTATGGTTTATCGGCTCTTGGTTCTCGTGCCTTCATATACTTCCCATTACCCTTGGGAATTTATCGCCCTAATTTTTCCGCCACCACACACCTTTGTTTCTTCATGAGCCAATCTATTGGCCTTTTCTTGTACTCTACCTAAGGGGAAAATCATCTCGATGGCCATCTCCATCAACTTGAAGGCCATCATGATTGCACGTGAGTAGTTTTCTTTGGACCGTGGGTCTGTAGTAGTAGTTAAATGGTTCTTTCTCTCTTGCTTCTCAATACAAAGATCACACAAGTTGCACTACATGATTATGATCCATGTAATTATGTTGGTGTGGCTAATGAAATATGATGAATTGCCACTTTTATGATCAGCTTTATTCATGAATTATTTTGAGATATATTTTGTTGCTTTGCTGCATAATTCTTCTTTATATATGCTCTTCAATCTATCCTCTTTTTCTCTGGCCAAGTTTGGAGTTTGATGTGTATGATAGTGTTGGGGAACGGAGCATGAATTTCAAAAAAATTCCTACGCTCACGCAAGATCTATCCATGGAGATGCATCGCTACGAGAGGGGAGAGTGTGTCTACGTACCCTCGTAGACCGTTAGCGGAAGCGTCTCACAACGCGGTTGATGTAGTCAAACAATCCTTAGAGCTCCACCGATCGAGTACCGAATGTACGGCACCTCCGAGTTCTACACACGTGCAGCTCGGTGACGTTCCTCGCCTTCTTGATCCAGCAAGACGTCGAGGTAGTAGATGAGTTCCGTCAGCACGACGGCGTGGCGACGGTGACGGTGAAGTGATTCCGGCAGGGCTTCGCCTAAGCTCTCCGAAAATATGACCGAGGTGGAAAACGGAGATCGGGGCACCGCACACGGCTATGGGACAATTGTGTGTCTCCAAGGGGTGCCCCTCCTCCGTATATAAAGGAGGGAGAGGGGAGGAGGCTGGCCCTAGGGGCTGCGCCAAGAGTGGGGAGTCCTACTAGGACTCCTTAGTCCTAGTAGGATTCCACCTCCCAAATGGAGTAGGAAAGGGGGAAGGGAGAGGGAAAGGAAAGAGGGGGCTGCGCCCCCTCCCCTAGTCCAATTCGGTTTGGGCAAGGGAGGGGCGCGCGCCTCCTCACGTGGCCTGCCTCTCCTTTTCCCGTATGGCCCAATAAGGCCCATTACTTCTCCCGGTGAATTCCCGTAACTCCCCGGTACTCCGAAAAATACCCGAATCACTCGGAACCTTTCCGACGTCCGAATATAGCCTTCCAATATATGAATCTTTACCTCTCGGACATTCTGAGACTCCTCGTCATGTCCGTGATCTCATCCGGGACTCTGAACAACATTCGGTCACCAATCACATAACTCATGTAATACTATATCGTCATCGAACCTTAAGTGTGCGGACCCTACGGGTTCGGGAATGATGTAGACATGACCAAGATGACTCTCTGGTCAATAACCAACAGCGGAACCTGGATGCTCATATTGGTTCCTACATATTCCACGAAGATCTTTATCGGTGAACCTCATATGTCAACATACGTTGTTCCCTTTGTCCGGCGGTATGTTACTTGCCCGAGATTCGATCGTCGGTATCCAATACCTAGTTCAATCTCGTTACCGGCAAGTCTCTTTACTCGTTCCGTAATACATCATCTTGCAACTAACTCTTTAGTCACGGTGCTTGCAAGGCTTCTGTGATGCTGTATTACCGAGAGGGCCCAGAGATACCTCTCCGATAGTCGGAGTGACAAATCCCAATCTTGATCCATGCCAACTCAACAAACACTTTCGGAGATACCTGTAGTGCACCTTTATAATCACCCAGTTACGTTGTGACGTTTGATACACCCAAAGTATTCCTACGGTATCTGGGAGTTGCATGATCTCATGGTCAGAGGAACGTGTATTTGACATAGTGAAAGCAATAGCATTAAACTGAACGATCATATGCTATGCTGACGGTTGGGTCAAGTCCATCACATCATTCTCCTAATGATGTGATCCCGTTATCAAATGACAACTCATGTCCATGGTCAGGAAACCTTGACCATCTTTTGATCAATGAGCTAGTCTAGTAGAGGCATACTAGGGACATAGTATTTGTCTATTATCCACACATGTATTTAGTTTCCGGTCAATACAATTCTAGCATGAATAATAAACCATTATCATGAACGGGGAAATATGATAATAATAAACACTTTATTAATTGCCTCTAGGGCATATTTCCAACAGTCTCCCACTTGCACTAGAGTCAATAATCTAGTTTACATCTCCATGTAATTAACATCCAATCAGTTCTAGGGCTGATCATGTTTTGCTTGTGAGAGAGGTTTTAGTCAACGGGTCTGCAATATTCAGATCCATGTGTTCTTGGCAAATCTCTACGTCATATGTAGATGCTGCTACCACACTCTGCTTGGAGCTACTCCAAAAACGACTGTCTCACTTTACGTATCCGGTCTGAGACTCATAGTCTTCCGGATCGGTGTTTAAAGCTTGCATCGACGTAACCCTTTACGACGAACTCTTTATCACCTCTATTCCCGAGAAATTCTTCCTTAGTCCTTTTCAGGTACTTCAGGATATTCTTGACCGCTGTCCAGTGATCTACTCCTTGATCACTTTGGTACCTTCCCACCAAGCTAATAGCGAGGCATACATCAGGTCTAGTACACAGCATGGCATACAAAATAGAACCTATGGCCGAGGCATAGGGGATAACCTTCATCCATTCTATTTATTTTGCCGTGGTAGAGATTTGAGTCTTACTCAATTTCACACCTTTGACCACAGTCAAGAACTCCTTCTTTGACTGATCCAATTTGAACTTCTTCAAAATCTTGTCAAGGTATATGTTTTGTGAAAGTCATATGAGGCGTCTCAATCTATCTCTATAGATTTTGATGCCTAACATGTAAACAACCTTTACCTAGATCTTCAAGTCTTACTTCACACCAGCCAAGAACTTATTTCTTTTGACTTGATCCATTTTGAACTTCTTCAAAATCTCATCAAGGTGTGTGAAAATCTTTTATCAGGTGTCTTGATCTATCTTTATAGATCTCGATGCCCAAACCGTGGATAACTCAAAAACAGGTTTTTATTGAAAAACTCCTTTCAATTAATTCTTCATGCTTTCCAGAAATTCTACATCATTTCCAATCAACAATATGTCATCCACATATACTATTAGAAATGCTATAGAGCTCCCGCTCACTTTCTTGTAAATACAAGTTTCTCCATAAACTTGCATAAACCCAAATGCCTTGATCATTTCATCAAAGAGAGTATTCCAGCTCCGAGATGCTTGCACCAGTCCATAGATGGATCGCTGGAGCTTGCATACTTTGTTAGCACCTTTAGGATCGACAAAACCTTCCGGCTGTATCATATACAATTCTTCCTTAAGGAATCCATTAAGGAATGCCGTTTTGACGTCCATTTGCCAGATAATCATAAAACGCGGCAATTGCTAACATAATTCTGACAGACTTTAGCATCGCTACGGGTGAGAAAGTCTCATCGTAGTCAACTCCTTGAACTTGTCGATAACCTTTAGCAACAAGTCGAGCTTTATAGACGGTGATATTACCATCAGCGTCCGTCTTCTTCTTAAAGATCCATTTATTTTCAATAGCTCGCCGTTCATCGGGCAAGTCTACCAAAGTCCACACTTTGTTCTCATACATGGATCCAATCTCGGATTTCATGGCCTCAAGCCATTTGTCGGAATCCGGGCTCGCCATCGCTTCTTCATAGTTCGTAGGTTCACCGTTGTCTAACAACATGACCTCCAAGACAGGATTGCCGTACCAATCTGGTGCGGAGCGTGTCCTGGTTGACCTACGAGGTTCTGTAGCAACTTGATCCGAAGCTTCATGATCATCATCATCTACTTCCTCTCTGGCCTGTGTCGGTGTCACAGAAATTTCTTTCTGTGGCGTACTACTATCCAGAGGAGGTACAATTACCTCATCAAGTTCTACTTTCCTCCCACTCACTTCTTTCGAGAGAAACTCCTTCTCTAGAAAGGATCCATTCTTTAGCAACGAAAACTTTGCCTTCGGATCTGTGGTAGAAGGTGTACCCAACGGTCTCTTTTGGGTATCCTATGAAGACGCACTTATCCGCTTTGGGTTCGAGCTTATCTGGCTGAAGCCTTTTGACATAAGCATCGCATCCCCAAACTTTCAGAAACGACATCTTAGGTTTCTTGCAAACCACAGTTCATACGGTGTCATCTCAACGGATTTAGACGGTGCCCTATTTAAAGTGAATGCAGTTGTCTCTAATGCATAACCCCAAAACGATAGTGGCAAATCGGTAAGAGACATCATAGAACGCACCATATCCAATAGAGTACGATTACGATGTTCGGACACACCATTACGCTGTGGTGTTCCAGGTGGCGTGAACTGTGAAACAGTTTCACATTGTCTTAAGTATATGCCAAACTTGTAACTCAAATATTCTCTTCTTCGATCAAATCGTAAGAACTTTATTTTCTTGTTACAATGATTCTCTACTTCACTCTGAAATTCTTTGAACCTTTTCAAATGTTTCAGACTTATGCTTCATTAAGTAGACATAACCATATCTACTCAAATCATCAGTGAACGTGAGAACATAACGATATCCACCGCGCGCCTCAACACTCATCGGATCGCATACATCGGTATGTATTATTTCCAATAAGTTGGTTGCTCGCTCCATTGTTTCGGAGAACGGAGTTTTAGTCATCTTGCCAATAAGGCACGGTTCACATGTCTCAAATGATTCATAATCAAGAGATTCCAAAAACCCATCTGCATGGAGTTTCTTCATGTGTTTAACACTGATATGACCTAAGCGGCAGTGCCACAAATATGTGGTACTATCATTATCTTTTGGCATTTGTGTTATGAACATGTGTATTACTACGATCAAGATTCAATAAACCTTTCATTTTAAGTGCATGATCATCAATGATATTATTCAAATAAATAGAATAACAATTATTCTCTGAAATTGAACAACCATCTTGCAATATACACTATCAGATATAATGTTCATGCTTAACGCAAGCACCAAATAACAATTATTTAGGTTCATCACTAATCCTGAAGGTAGAGAGAGCGTGGCGATGGTGATCACATCAACCTTGGAGACACTTCCAATGCACATCGTCACCTCGTTCTTAGCTAGCCCTCGTTTATTCCGAAGCTCCATGTTTCAAGTTGCAAGCAACTGAACAAGTATCAAATACCCAGGTGCTCCTACGAGTACTAGTAAGGTACACATCAATAACATGTATATCAAATATCTTTGTTGACATTGCCAGTCTTATTATCTGCCAGTTACTTTGGGGAAGTTCTGCTCCCTGTGACATTTCCCTTTGCAATGGGAGCACTAAGTCTCGGGTTTGGTTCAGCCTTGGGTTTCTTCGCGTGAGCGGCAACTGTTTTACCGTTCTTCTTGAAGTTCCCTTTTCTTTCCCTTGCCCTTCTTGAAACTAGTGGTCTTATTAACCATCAACACTTGATGCTCCCCTTTTTTTGATTTCTACATCCGCAGATTGTAGCATCGCGAATAGCTTAAGGATCTTCTATCCCTTGCATGTTTATAGTTCATCACGAAGATCCAGTAGCTTAGTGATAGTGACTAGAGAACTCTATCAATCACCACTTTATTCGGAAGTCTAACTCCCACTTGATTCAAGTGTTTGAAGTACTCAGACATTCTGAGTACATGCTCACTAACGGAGCTGTTCTCCTCCATCTTGTAGCTATAGAACTTGTCGAAGGTGTCATACCTCTCGACCCGGGTGTGAGCTTGAAAAATAGATTTTCAGCTCTTGGAACATCTCATATGCTCCGTGTTGCTCAAAACATATTTGGAGCTCCGGTTCTAAGCCGTAAAGTATGGCGCACTGAACTATCGAGTAGTCATCTTTTCTTGTCTGCCAGACGTTCATAACGTCCTCAGACGAAGCCGTGGGGTATTTCACTGAGCGGTGCATTAATGACATAAGCCTTCTGTGCAGCAGTGAGGACAATCCTCAGATCACGGACCTAGTCCGCATAGTTGCTTCCATCAACTTTCAACTTCGTTTTCTCTAGGAACATAATAAAACAGGGGAACTACAGCGTGGTCTATTGATCTACAACATAAATTTGCTAAGACAAGTTAGACTATGTTCATGACAATTGAAGTTCAATTAATCAAATTACTTAAGAACTCCCACTTAGATTAACATCCCTCAAGTTGTCTAAGTGTAACATGATCCACATCAAACTAATCCACGTCCGATCACCACGTGAGGTGGATTAGTTATCAATGGTGAACATCTTTCATGTTGATCATATCTACTATATGACTCATGTTCGACCTTTCGGTCTCTTGTGTTCCGAGGCCATGTCTGTACATGCTAGGCTCGTCAAGTTTAACCCAAGTATTCTGTGTGTGTAAAACTGGCTTACACCCGTTGTATGCGAACGAAAGAATCCATCACATCCGATCATCACGTGGTGCTTAGAAGCGTCGAACCTTCGCAACGGTGCATACTAGGGGAGAACACTTATCTTGAAATTTAGTGAAGGGATCATCTTATAATGCTACCGTCGTCCTAAGCAAAATAAGATGCATAAAAGGATTAACATCACATGCAATTCAATATATGTGACATGATATGGCCATCATCGTCTTGTGCTTTTGATCTCCATCAGCAAAGCACCGTCATGATCTCCATTGTCACCGGGTTGACACCTTGATCTCCATCGTAGCGTCGTGACACCTTGATCTCCATCGCAGCGTCGTGGTCGTCTCGCCGGCTATTGCTACTACTACTACTGCTAACTCATAGCGGTAAAGTAAAGCAATTACATAGCGTTGGCATTGCATACAATAAAGAGACAACCATAAGGCTCCTGCCGGTTGCCTGATAACTTTACAAAACATGATAATCTCATACAACAACTTATATCACATCATGTCTTGACCATATCACATCACCAGCATACCCTGCAAAAACATGTTAGACGTCCTCTACTTTGTTGTTGCAAGTTTTACGTGGCTGCTACGGGTTTGCAAGAACCGTTCTTACCTACGCAAAACCACAACGTGGTGTAGTGATTGCTTTTTGATCTTCTAAAAGAACCCTCTTCATTGAAACCGATTCAACTAAAGTGAGAGAGACAGACACCCGCCAGTCACCTTTATGCAACGAGTGCACGTAGCGGTGAAACCTGTCTCGCGTAAGCGTACGCGTAATGTCGGTCCGGGCCGCTTCATCTCACAATACCGCCGAATCAAGTATCAACTAGTAACGGCAAGCAATATGTATACACCCACGCCCACAACTCACTTGTGTTCTGCTCGTGCAAATCACATCTACGCATAGACCTGGCTCTGATACCACTGTTGGGGAACGGAGCATGAATTTCAAAAAAATTCCTACGCTCACGCAAGATCTATCCATGGAGATGCATCGCTACGAGAGGGGAGAGTGTGTCTACGTACCCTCGTAGACCGTTAGCGGAAGCGTCTCACAACGCGGTTGATGTAGTCGAACAATCCTTAGAGCTCCACCGATCGAGTACCGAATGTACGGCACCTCCGAGTTCTACACACGTGCAGCTCGGTGACGTTCCTCGCCTTCTTGATCCAGCAAGACGTCGAGGTAGTAGATGAGTTCCGTCAGCACGACGGCGTGGCGACGGTGACGGTGAAGTGATTCCGGCAGGGCTTCGCCTAAGCTCTCCGAAAATATGACCGAGGTGGAAAACGGAGATCGGGGCACCGCACACGGCTATGGGACAATTGTGTGTCTCCAAGGGGTGCCCCTCCTCCGTATATAAAGGAGGGAGAGGGGAGGAGGCTGGCCCTAGGGGCTGCGCCAAGAGTGGGGAGTCCTACTAGGACTCCTTAGTCCTAGTAGGATTCCACCTCCCATATGGAGTAGGAAAGGGGGAAGGGAGAGGGAAAGGAAAGAGGGGGCTGCGCCCCCTCCCCTAGTCCAATTCGGTTTGGGCAAGGGAGGGGCGCGCGCCTCCTCACGTGGCCTGCCTCTCCTTTTCCCGTATGGCCCAATAAGGCCCATTACTTCTCCCGGTGAATTCCCGTAACTCCCCGGTACTCCGAAAAATACCCGAATCACTCGGAACCTTTCCGACGTCCGAATATAGCCTTCCAATATATGAATCTTTACCTCTCGGACATTCTGAGACTCCTCGTCATGTCCGTGATCTCATCCGGGACTCCGAACAACATTCGGTCACCAATCACATAACTCATGTAATACTATATCGTCATCGAACCTTAAGTGTGCGGACCCTACGGGTTCGGGAATGATGTAGACATGACCGAGATGACTCTCTGGTCAATAACCAACAGCGGAACCTGGATGCTCATATTGGTTCCTACATATTCCACGAAGATCTTTATCGATGAACCTCATATGTCAACATACGTTGTTCCCTTTGTCCGGCGGTATGTTACTTGCCCGAGATTCGATCGTCGGTATCCAATACCTAGTTCAATCTCGTTACCGGCAAGTCTCTTTACTCGTTCCGTAATACATCATCTTGCAACTAACTCTTTAGTCACGGTGCGTGCAAGGCTTCTGTGATGCTGTATTACCGAGAGGGCCCAGAGATACCTCTCTGATAGTCGGAGTGACAAATCCCAATCTCGATCCATGCCAACTCAACAAACACTTTCGGAGATACCTGTAGTGCACCTTTATAATCACCCAGTTATGTTGTGACGTTTGATACACCCAAAGTATTCCTACGGTATCCGGGAGTTGCATGATCTCATGGTCAGAGGAACGTGTATTTGACATAGTGAAAGCAATAGCATTAAACTGAACGATCATATGCTATGCTGACGGTTGGGTCAAGTCCATCACATCATTGTCCTAATGATGTGATCCCGTTATCAAATGACAACTCATGTCCATGGTCAGGAAACCTTGACCATCTTTTGATCAACGAGCTAGTCTAGTAGAGGCATACTAGGGACATAGTATTTGTCTATTATCCACACATGTATTTAGTTTCCGGTCAATACAATTCTAGCATGAATAATAAACCATTATCATGAACGGGGAAATATGATAATAATAAACACTTTATTAATTGCCTCTAGGGCATATTTCCAACATATAGTTGGGTTCAACCTTGCAAGTAAGCTATCGCAATGACATAAAGTGAAAAAAGACTTGTATTGTGTTGTTGTCGCTAGGGATAAATATTGTTGCGTAGTTGTCCTTTGAATGAGGGGTGAAGATACTATGTCATCTACTTTATGTGATCATTCTTGTTGCAATACCCTGCTTTATTATTTAATAGTTTGAGGCGGAAATAGGCTTGATACGACTGGCGGTACAAGGGTGTGTCGTGCGTCATCAAGCACTATGGATTCCTTTGCGAAGCTTCTCTCTTCTCTCATTAACTTCATTCTTTTATGGTAATATTATATCATGTTAATTGACGTGATTTTATCACCATATCTGGGTGTCCTCAAACTCCCAAGCCCTTCCGTGAGTGGTATTCTCGCGAAAACAGGCAAAAAGAGGTGTGTGAACTCGGTAAAATCCGGCAAAGCCTACTAATAAAGCACAAAGACAAATGGTAAAAATAACATAACTTTTGGACTCATTAGTCGCCAGAGATACACGCCGCCGAGTGCACCATCACTCGTTGTAGGACCTGGGATTTACCACCGAGACAATACGTCTCAATACCAGTCTTTCACTACGAGCTATCGTCGAATGTGTCTACTACGCCAATGCCACCAAAACACAGTCATCGATGCCGCTCAAACACACCACCGTTGCGAAATGGGCGAGGAGGGTGAGAACTCACTTTCTCTTCCCAAATCAAACATGTCGTTCAGGGGAAACCATGCCGATGATACAAATTGGTATGCCCTTTGTTGGATTCGAGATCGGTTTGGTAGCTAGGGTTCTAGAAATCTCAGAAAAAGGAGAAAGTATGTGCACGAAAACTAGGGTTTGGGAACTGTAGGAGGTATGATTGTATTTGTTAGGAAGTTCTACATATTAAGCATATCTATTGCAAATAAGGGGTTACCTCTTCTTCCGAGTCTTCCTCTAAAGCACCATATTTTTCCTCTGCGCTTTTCTTGGGGTTGCCATATTCATCTTCTGAGTCTTCCTCTAGAGTTCAATATTCGTCCTCTTGGGTACTATATTTGCTCTCTGGGCTCCCATATTCCTCTTCTGAGTATTTCTCTAAAGTCCTATATTTGGTCTACTGGTTCCCATATTCATTTTGTGGGCTCCCATATTCGTCTTCCAGGGTTTCAAATTTGTATTCGTCTTCCAAGATTCCATATTTAGATTCTAGGGTTTCATATTCATCTTCTCGGGTCCTGCATTCGTCTTCTAGGGTCTCATACTCCTCTTCTGGAGTTGGCAATGATAGAAAGTGAATAAACCGGCAAGTGAAAAGATATAGTAAAGTAAATAACACTCCAAGTTGAAGGTGGGCCGTTCAATCTTGTTGCAATCTTTGATCTTGATCGTCCATCAACTGAAGTATTGTGACACCCATAACTAGAGATGAAGTGGCCTGACCCGAGCACAACTGGCTTTCATTATCTCACGGGCTGTAAGTTAGAGATCCACAGCTGTGCACTTTTTAGTGGGCCCATGCTCACAAGGTATACACTCAAATATCGCACTCCGTTCTCATTATTCTTTTTTTGGAGTACTCCAATAGCTTACCTTATTTTACTAAAAGACACTTCGATTAATTTACGAGAAAAGATGTGGGTACTACGAACCAAGTTAGCCCCATGTTTGGTTTGGCATAATGAGCTCGCCGCATTTTGCCACGCCACAAGCAAGGCAAGTCTGACCGAATTAGCCCCCTACTTGGTTTGGAGTCACACTTGTGACAAGATTTCTTTCATGCAAACTAGACCCTACATGTCATTGGCTCAAAAAAAGTGTTATAAGATTACCTCAAACGTGGCAACATATGACGCCAATTTTAATCGCCGAACCTAAGAAGTGTGACAAAAAAGTATGGCAAACATTGACAAACTTAGTATACGGAGCAAACATATGCCCTAAATCCCTAAATCCTCACAAAACTATCTAGACACACCACACCAGCTCTCCTCCGAGTCATGCAATGGTTATTTCGAATGAACAAAGCACGAGTTTTTTTTTCAAAAAAGCTCTCCTCCGAGTCCTCAATCGATCCATGATGTGGTACACAAGGGCCGCGACACAATAGCGCTAGTCTACATTTGAGCACACCCTAGTGTTGCGTTGCTTTCATAGACTCGATGGCATGAGAATGACCACGCCTCGAAGCCCTTTTTAACCCGCTTTGAAAAGAAAAGAAGATCCTTGAGCCGAACCACCAGTTCTCAAGGCCGTGACTTGTCGTCGGGGCTGAAGCCTTCACCCGCAAGCTTTTGCAAGTTTCTCTAGCCGCGACACACTGCTTGAGTATGGCGACGTATGCCGCTGCAGGCCGTGACTGAGCTCGCAGTGTACTCTCCCGATGGTGACCATCTCCAGGTGAAGGCATACGGTGTAGAGCCGAGTGCACTGACCTAATCCTTGTGGCGGCAGTCCCGCTCCAACGTCAAGAGATCCATCGGAGGAGTCGGGGCTGTCGTGCATTCCGCGCTTGCTAAAAAACGCCAGGCAAGCACCGCGAAAAAGGAAACAACTCCAGCCAAGAATGCCCATAAATGCCAGTATTCCGGCAAAGCTCGTGATCCAGGTCCAGAGCCAGCACCCGTTGCCGGACAGCTGACAGGGGCCACATCTGTGGCTCCCATACCCTTTCTACCAACCGCTGCCAACATCACGCAGGAACCAGAAACGAACATGCTAACAATGGACCGTCCAGTCGGGTCCAAAACTACCTACCAGACACTGCCTGCATCAAAAAAAGGGGGTTAGCTAGCAGCACGCAAAATCCACAAGGGGAGCGGTACATGTCCATATCTTTCCCTATCTTTCCCTAATAATAAAGCACGGATTGACTCCGTGGGTTCACCGTCACAATACGCTTCTTCCCGTGAGTTTACGCTTTCAGTTTGAATTTAAAACATATACGCGAGGTGGTACTAATTAACGGCTGGCGTCTAAAATTCTGTCCGCAGCAGCCCACTTGGGCGTCACCCGCCAATGAAGCAAGCCCGGTAGAAAGTCACCTGGGCTGTGTTGGGCTTGATCTGCATAATTTTCGGTCGAGCCCGGTAGAAAGTCACCTGGGCTGTGTTGGGCTTGATCTGCACAATTTTCGGTCGACTAGCAAAAATTAATTGCTTTCTCGCACGGTGTCGAACTTGCGACCTCTCCTTCGTGCCCACAAGGCTGTAGCCAACTGTGCGAACCTTTTCTTGCGTTACAAACACGTTCGCTAACAAATTATATAGTCCCACCTCGCCCGTTTTCATCACTATTCATCAATTTATATACGTTCTTAAGTTTTCTGGAGAATCAAGAAGTTGTTTCGGGAATAGATGTGAATTTGATTGCCGAAAGAAAGAGAGGCCAAGCGGGGGAGGCTTTGCTTGATTAGTTGGCTCTACAGAGAGAGAAGGGGCGAGAGAGCACCATGGGAGGAGGAAGGAATCGGAGAAGGGGGAGCGCGTACAAGGAGGCGGTGCCGAAGGGAGGAAGAAAACGGGAAGGAGGCAGTTGTGTGGCTCGGTGATGCACAACATGAGGAGGGGTCGGGTGATGAGCTGTGCTCTCTGTCATGGCGCTGAGCGGCGGCTCGGGCGAGCTCGGAAGGGGGAAGGTCGACGAGGTCGGCGTCCATGGCGGATAGAGGGGAGACCCGCGAAGGACGGTCGAGGCAGAGGGGCGCGGCGGAACATCTGCAGGCGGCGGGACGCTGGTCAAGGGGTCGGACGGCGAAGCTCGAGGTTGCTGCTCCATGGTATGGTGCGGCCATGGTGTCCCGTGACGAGAGAGAGACGTAGGGAAAAGAAGACGACAAGAATATAAGCGTCCGCGGTCGAGGAGCAGGTCTGTTTCTTCGTGCGTGCCTTCGGCCTGATGGGCTTCTGGTGCTGACTAGATTGACCAGGCCTGCTCACGGGATTTTTTTTTGCCTCAAACTGAACTCACGAAAAAAAAGAAAATTCACCTCAAAAGAAAAGGAAAAAAAGGTAAAACCAGCATAAGCTTTTCTGAGCTGCAATTTTATGTGCATGTGAAGACGTGCGGTGCT
The DNA here is from genome assembly GCA_039707655.1 of Elymus sibiricus. Lineage (NCBI taxonomy): Eukaryota > Viridiplantae > Streptophyta > Magnoliopsida > Poales > Poaceae > Elymus > Elymus sibiricus. The sequence goes on from CM077663.1 coordinate 87,237,450, forward strand.
ATGGTAGTTTTGTTTGTTTGTCAGACCTACTCTTATCAATAGTATTTGTTTAGGTAACTCCAGCATATAGATCACAATGGATTATAGTGTATGCATAAACTCAGATTTTGGTTGGTCTGTTGTACATTGCATTGCTAATTTCACCCGATTTAATTTCTAACTATTGCAACAATGCTCTGTTGTTTACTGAAGCTGAGAAGCAGTAGATAGGATGGATGTTCTGAATTTTTGCATTGAGATTCAGCCAATACCACGGTTGAGATTGCTAAGCGTGATATTGATGTATGGTGTTTCCAGAAATATCTAGGAGGCTATGAACAAATTTAGATGGTCAATGACGGGAATACGTACCCTATTCCCAAACTATGTTTGATTTATAGTTTTTTTAATCAGAGACTTTTCTCCTACATTGGTCGTGACTAAAGTAGATTTAGGTTACTTGGGTGACAAGAGAGTTAAAGGTGGTCAAGGTGCCTAGGTTTAATTGGCAAATGAGAAAGTTACAATCAATTGATTTTTTTTCTCCCTAGAAATGCATGGGCATTTAACCATATCTCTTTATGTAGACAAATGCATGTATGATACTTTAACAAATGGACAATTAAGTTTTCAGTTAAGATGAATCTTGATAGCATCACATACATGAGTGTTCTCCCATGGCAACACACAGACGCACAAACATGAAAAATTCTTTTCTCCCGTTGCAACGCACGGGCATTTGTGCTAGTATAACCAACCATCCATTATCCATCATCTTTGGGGGGTGCACGATGTCTCGACCAAGCGTTATTCGTTCCACGACCAACACTCGTTATTCTTTTTTTTTCCAATCTCCATGAAATTCAAGCTGGGCAATCATCAAAAAAAAAAGGGGGGGGGGGGGGGGGGGGGGAACGGGGTATAACGGCGCGAATGCAAGATCTTTCATCTTCTCATCACTCAGCAGCCCGCGGTGCGGGCGCAGACCCTGCGCTGGATGTGGGTCCGGCACGACGGGCACTCCTTCATCCCCTGCTTGTCGTGGAGGTCGTTGCACTTGGTGCAGACCACCTGGTGGGCGCAGGGGAGGAACACCACCGACATCTCCTCGCTCAGGCACATGACGCACTCGCGGTCGCGCTGGATGTCGTCGAGGTCGAGGTCCAGGGCCGCCGCCGCCGCCCCCGCCACCTTGGCCAGGACCTGCGCGTTGTTGCCGCCGTTCTTCCTCCCCTCGGAGAGGCGCAGGGCGCGGGTCTTGTCGTCCGTTCCCCACTTGGGAGCCGCCGCCTCTGAGGCGTCCAGGGATACCTTCAGCTGCGAGATCTGCTGCTCGAGGGCGCGGATCTCGCTCTTGTATCTCTGCATGTCGTTCTCAGCTTTGAGGTGCAGGAAATTCTCTTCCGACCTCAGAGATGTCTCAATCTGACCCCGCTCTTTTCTCTCTGAGCTCACACAGGCAATTGCCTCAGTCTTCCTAGCCTCTTCCTGTCTCCATCTTACCTGCAAGCATTCAACATGGTTCAAGTTAAGATGGCATACACTGGATCCACAGGGTTGTACTGCATTCTATATAAAGCAACCTTCAACAACTTTGACAAGTACAACCAGCATTAGATCCATGGGATTAATCATCATTTGACTGCTACCTTGGCAAAAACATGATAAGAGCAATCAACTTAAAACAAAGTAGATGTCTATGCAAACCATTAACGCTAATGAAAAATATGTTAAAAGCACACACGATTTCTGTTTTTAAGCATATAGAATGAATTGGTCGCATACTCATATTAGCAAATAAGATGATGAACTTTATAAAAGAATCAGGATAGTAACACTTATGATGCTGGTTCAAGTAGCAATCTAACCTAAGCCACCTTTCTAGTCCTATCGTTGCTTTAACCAACTAATACAATCTAGAAAGATACAAGTCATTTCCTGTTTTCTACTGAAGTGGTAACCTGTTTTTATATCCCACCCTCTGAACGATAATGAACAGAGCAAGGACTTGAATCACATGATATGAGTCAACGAATCAAAGGTTGGAGAGACGCTGCAGAGGTGCTAGTGAAGGAAACGACTTTTTACTCTTTTTAGAGTTTAAACTATAGAACTTACCGACAATCAATAAAAGGTAATTATACTATTTACCCAAATCAAATTTTGACTGATGGGTAGAGTTTAATGAAGAATAGAGATATACCATATCGTTCAAGTAGCTTCTTTCCTGCCAGCTATATGTGAAAACTAAATGTGCTTACAGACTTCACAGCGTAACAACCAATTTAGCTACCATTTATTACGTAAACTTCTAAACACCCTCATGTGTATGCAACTATGCATGGAAACAGAAAGCAAATGTAAGTAAAAGGCCATGAAGCGAAACGTAATCAAAAGCATAACCATGACCGCATCTATTAAACATACCCAACAAAATCAACACGTATTAAAGCATGAAAAGCATAACCACGACCAGTTGACCACATCTATTAAACGTACCCAACAAAATCAACACATATTAAAGCATATACTTGGGAGAGGCTCCTCCTAATATTTAGAAATTCCAGTGGAACCTAACATCAGATTTATATGCAATGTTTAACTTTTTCTTGTTCAATAATCAACTTAATTGTTTGTTTGCAGTCAGCAAATCTAAACAGAGATAGAAATTTCTATTCAAACTGTGGAGTATATGTCAGCTAAACCACATGAAGTACATATAGATGTGAAGTTAAAATATGAGGCTTGCATGTGTTTCATAGATATTATTTACTTCGATGTAGAAGATTATGAAGAGGTAAGGTTGTTAATACCTTAAGTTGTTCCTTCTTCTCTTTAGCATGCTGAAGTTGTTGCTGAACCCGAGATAGTTTGTTCTTTTCAGCTGCAAGCTCCTCTTGCAACAGGGCTCTCTCAGATTCCCAATGCTGGGACCTTTTAAGACTGCTCTCATCCTTCTTTGAAAGCTCCACAAAATTTGCTGCAGACACAGCTGCGTGCCGCTTTGCGGCTTCCATCTGCATCCTAAGTTGTGCATTCTCAGCCTCACGCCTACGAGCAGAAGCATCTGCTTTATCCAGTTGATTATTTGCCCTAGAAATAGCAGACTCCATCTCTAAAAGCTTCTTCCGAGTGCTCTCTTCCAGACAGTGCCTTTCATCATGAAGTCGGCTTGCCTCTTCTTTCTCTTTCCGGAGTGACTGAAGCTCCTCCTTCTCCTTGGCAAGTCGCCGTGTGACCTGCGTCACCTTCTCCATAGCCCAGTCTGTCCAATCCCGCATATGTGCTTGCAACTCTTTCTGCCTCTGGACAAGAATCAAGACCATTTCATCCTTCTTATCTTGTGGAATCCAGACCTTCTGATCCTCATCATATGCAAAGTTAATTTTGCTGCTAGGGTCTACAGCTTCAGTACTAGAATCATGATTCAAAGAAGGAGCAGAACCATCACTTGAGGAAGGTAAAGGCAAAGGCAATGGCAGCGACAATGACAATTCTGTGCTAGCAGCTGATGCTGGGTCAGTGTTACTTGGGGCCTTAGCATCAAATGATGGAATGGAGGCAATGGTACCGGTGGCTGTAAAAGAAAGGTCAACTGAATATTCTGACCCTTTCATGCTTGCAGCAAACCCTTTGGCAATTTTTGATGCACCTTTCAAGCTACATGTAGCAGAATCTGAAACCTGCCTGCACTTCCTCTCTAATGCTACAGTCCCACAAGAGATATGCTTGCCAGACCTAAGAGATCCTTTAGAGCCCAACGCTCGGGAATTCTTATCAAAGCTCATTAACTTCTGCCGGTGCAAGGAATCCCTCTTAGAGCCTCCCCTCTTGCTAGGGAATGGCTTATCATCCTTCACAGATTGTGTCGCAGCAGCAACAAATGGTTGATCCTCTGAATGATCAGGCGTAGCAGCCGGGTGTTCTTTTGGCTTAACATTTGGTACCGCAGGATGCATCTTGCCAGAGACACATGGCTTGCCACTTGGCACATTCGGGTTCACTGGTGTTGTGGATGAATCAGCTTTCACAGCATTGTATGTGCCAGGTGGCACTGGGGTAAGTTTGCCGCGGAAAGTAACACCAGTCTGTGGGTTGGTAATAGAAACCGACAGATCAGAAGTTGGGGTTGGTTCATAGTTCCCCACAACTGGCTGTGCAATCACTTGAGCACCCACAGCCGGAAGAGGAGCAGCACTATAGTCCATGGCACAGGCATGGGCTACATTCATATCTGACATGAGCAAGCAAAACATCACATCGCCTGTTGTGTAGAACGGCTGGGCCTCATTGACCACCGCAACCAGGCTAGCAAGCACAACCTGCTCAATCTTCCTCATGTCCTCAAGGGAGGAGCCATCCCTCGGTAGCATGTCCCCCTCGGTCTTGAGCACCTCGACCGCGGCCTCACTGAACCCAGCAAGGCTCTCCCTCCAGCTGTACTGTGCGGCTGCCCTCACGACGGCAGCCCTTGCGGCAGCCTCTGAGTAGCCCATTGTGGTGATCACACTGACAGCATTGTCAAAGGTTGTATCCAGACTCTTCAGAAGGATCTCCTCCAGCTGTGCCTCATTTGGGTCACTCCAATTCACATACCGCTGACACTCTAATAACTCCTCCGCTGTGGCGTGGACGCCTTTGCAGGCATCACAGGTGCTCGGGATGAAGTCTAGATTGACACCCTCAGCAGCGGCGGCCGCCGCCGCCATGGCAGCCTTCTCCGGCGACATAAACTCAAACCCCACGCAGTCCGTCGTCAGCGGGTACTCCAGCCCGAAGGGGCCCAGCTCGCCGGACGGTGGTTCGGCGCGGAACTTGCGCTTGTTCCTGCTGGCTGCCTTCTCCTGCAGGGTCGACCCCGACGCCGCCTCCTGGGTCGCGACGCTAGACATCAGAAAGGCCGCTCCTTCTGTACAGAAATCAAGTAATTCACCAACAGAAACGGCAACAGAAAATCTCTCAACAGCGGGAAAAACGTAGGAAAATTCTCCACCGACGGGAAGGATTAAACTGACCTTGTTCCTGGGCGCCGAATCAAGGAGAACCCTGGAAAAAATCGGAGAAAAATACTGTGAGATTCCGGAAGCTCCAACGAATCAAGAACCCAATATTTACTCGTCCGTCGCTAGTCCTATAGGATCAGAGATGGGGCGGGGCGAAATCCTTGATCCGATCGGGCGCGGCCGGAGCCGAGATTGGGCGGACGGATTGAGGCGCGTACCGGGTTGGATCGGCGGGGGCCGAGGCGGGCGGCGGCTGGTGATCAGAGGAGTGGAGAAGGGAGGACTACGGCGTATGTATGGTGTATATAGAGGAGGTGGGAGGGGAGGAAGGAGGAGGAGATTAGAAGAAGGGGGAGGAGGCGTCTGAACCTCTTGGGGGTAAGAACCGTAGAACGCGTGACGAGGGAGGGGTCACGCCATTCACCCTTCTTCCTTGGCCACCAACATTTCCCCCCTTCAGTTTTCTTCTTTTTTGCAGGAAGGATGCCACATTGCCACCTACATGCTGACCACCTAGGTGATGTCCTATGTCGAGGGCTGACGTGGAGGGCGGGCGGCTGATGTGGCGAACCGACTGGTGAGGGTTTCAGGTGTTTGAGATGGGAGAATGGGTTGATTGACGTGAGTGCAGTGAGAGTGGTCGGCGACGACGTCTAGGGTTTGTTGTGGCGGTTGCATGGTTTGGCGGGAGAACGGCGGGCTCTGCATGGTCTGATTGGATTGATTATAGTAGGTCGGTCGGTAGGTGAAACGTTTTATTTTAAACCGTCAATGTTTGGATTGGCTTGAAAGTGGGACACCAGATGAGTAGGTTACATTTGGCTGGTGCGCACGTGCGAGATTGGTCCACGACGTTTAGGGTTAGCGTGATCCCGTGAGGAGCAAGACTCATGATTTGTGGCATGTCGGTGTCTGGAACGGCTAAGAGTAACGGTTGCAGGGCATGGCGGGAGAATGTAACTCATTTCTTACCGAGCACAAGGACCTTATCGATATGAGTGTATGTTCTCCTGTAAATCATGGTGACAACCTAGGTGATGTCCTCCGTTCTCCTAACCGGAAAAGGGACCATAGGATTTATCCCATTTCATACGACTTTTAGCTCAGTGTTTACTGTGAAAGAATGTTAGTTATCTCTTCTAGGATGGATTAATTTAGCAGTAATAGTCAAGTTTGTAAGCTAACCAATTTTTCATAAGTTCCATGACTGTTATACCTAACACGATGCATCACTAACTAACATCAACATCAAAACGTAGATCAAGATATAGTGTGTTCACCATGAATACCCAGAAAATGGTATGGCCACGTAAGCTGACACCTTGGCCATTTGGTTGGCCATGCCAGTTTTTCATTGTTGAATACACGTCACCATCTATAAGGGGGTACCATAAAGTTGGTATCTGTAATAAAGGAGAGAAATAAATTAGTACAAATCTTTACAGCTGTTGATGGAGCGTTTCCACTTCGAATTCAATGTTTTCCTTTTATTGCTCTATAGCAATAAATTGCGGTCCAGATAGAATTTTGTATCCATGTAATCTCATAAATGAGTACAAATCTTTACAGCTGTTGATGGAGTGTTTCCACTTAGAATTCAATAGCTTCCTTTTATGGCTCCAGAGCAACAAATTGTGGCCAAGATAGCATTTTGTATCCATACAATCTCTCCAAACATATATTCCTAAAGATATATAGAAAAATAATCTTGTACCAGTAGTCATCGTGCACCAAAAAAGATGGTTTGCTTTTGTTTATGGTAAACGGTTAATATACCTCTCGAGTTGTTGTTAACACAATTTTCACATGGAATGCAATGTTTATTTCTGTTGCTATGGATATGTAAATAAATAGCATTTTCAATCTATACAACCTTTTTAAACATATCTATCATTGACATCACACGATTTTCTCTCATATATTGTTCTCAAGGGTGTTGGTGTTCCGCACCCCAAAAATGGCGCAAGAATTTGGTGTATAGCAATATATCAATACTAATGATTTTCACCCTACACATTAGACGTGTTCTAGTATGCATATGATTATGGGAAATAGTATTTACCCCTCCCCTCTCCTACTATTTCCAGTTAGGTGGGAAGCTGGTTACGTTGATTGGCATGAGCTATGGTGAGGCTAGGATTGATTAACACGAGTGTGGTGAGAGTGGTCGGTGATGCCATCTAGGGTTTGATGTTATTGTTGCATGTTTAGTGGGACAACGTCGGTCCTGCATAGGCTAATAGGTTTGATTATACTCGGTCGGTCAAATGTTGCAATAGTTAAGTTGGAACGATCAATGGCTGGATTGACTGGAAGTGGGGGCACGAGGTGAGGAGTTTATGTTCGGTTAGCACTTTACACGTGGCAAGATCAGTTCACACCGACCTTCTAGGGCTAGCTATAAATGTTACATGGTTCCATGAGGTTCCAGCTGCATGACCTGCACCACGTATATGTTTTTGTAATGGCTAGGATATCATTTGTAACATGGCAGGCAGGACAATGTAACTCACATCCTGCCGACCAAGGGATATGGTCAAAGTGATTTTTTTCTCATTGCAAATCAAAAAATATAAATTATGGACTGATACCTCCTTTTATTGATCCAGTATTGGAACAAAAAAGAGTATCACACACCTATTTCCCCACAGGCGACCCTGGGTTATCGAACCCACGAGAGGAAGATTCCCTTGAAGCGATGGTCTCTAGCAAGTTTTTGTCAAAGTGTCAAATCCAGCTTTTGACCAGACCGGCAAGCAAATAGTGATTCAAACACTTCTAATAAAAAAGAGGTACGGGTATGAGATCTTAATGCTTACAACCTTGTATCTGCGTTGGGATCAAATAGGATATTAATTTGTGCTCGGAAAGTCACCCATCGAGCTGTGTTTGTTTCATATCAGAGTGGGGGACGTGTCCAAATAACATCTTGACGGGCACGAGTCCTGCATCAAGAATCAGTTGTCCTACCGCGGGTCGTATCCGTTGTGCCGGGTTGCCTCGATAATTAAGATAATGAAATCAGACAATAGCTTTGGGTGTTTAATGACTACACCTCATTTATCCCCAAGGATATGATCCATGTTACCCTACTGAACCTTATTGTCATCGGTGTTTGGTATAACACTTCACGGTCTCCTTGCTCCTAGCCTCACCGGTGTTTGATCTCCATGATCCTGGGTACCTGCAGGGATGAAGATCGCGGACAAGACAAGAGACATCTTCAGAAACAATTTTCTTTCACACATACGGGACGTTATGTCAAAGTCTTCCATTGATCCCCTTAACAAATACCTTGGGTTTTAAGGCTCATGCCTCAACCCATACCTTACCGAACTACTCACGCATGGAGATCAGATCGCGAGAAGAAAACATTAAAAAACACATCTTGAGATTGATTGATTGCAATATGTATTACAATGGATGCCTTGTGCGATTCACGATTACAAGTATGGACTAGATGCAAGAGCACTATGGTGGTGGATGTAAGAGCACATTTCTCCATGTGTGGTTTTGGTAATTGATGACAATCCCTATGGACTAATGGTTTCCTTGAGTTATATTCGAACGATTTGTCCATAAGCACTTCTTGAAGTCCATCTGTTGGTTTCAAGGAGTTTATATGGTGACCAAGGTGGTATTCAAGGTTTTATCCAAAGATTGGTCATGTGAGAGTTGAGCTTATTGCAAGCATGTCTTGAAGAAGAAGACTGTGTGAGCATTCATGTTTACCTTCAAGACATCATCTTTATGAAGAGAGAAGATAAGATACAAGGTTGATCAAGACTAAGTCAAAGAGTGAATCAAGTTGATTAACATACAAAGCGTACAAGATGTACCGAGAGGGATCAAGTGATCCCATGGTATGGTAAGCATTGTCAATTACACTTTGTGTACTAACCCATGGTCTACGTGAGAGTTCTATGTGGGGTTAGGTATGTTTCCATGGGCTTGCGTCAAGAGGAAGATCTCGTACAACCCTTGGAGGATGACATCAAGTGGTGATCGTCATCAAGGTTGCGGTGTGCAAGTTCAAGTGGAACATCACGAAGAGATCATGCTTGAAGCTTGCCGTCCATTGTGGTGACAATGGACTTGTGAAGATGTGCCGAAGAGTGTCTCATCCATAGTGGAGTATGGGGGAGCAATCAACTAGGCTTCATCGAGCCAACACAATCAAGAAAGGTGGTCCATCTTGAGAAAGTCAAGATCATCATCATCTAGCTCAAGTGGACTATGTGCAAGGTATAGGTTTGCACTTGATAGGTTTTCAGTTTTGCCGGTCTCATGGTGGTAGTTGAGAGACCGGGTTATAGGATCGTTTGTCGTACTATCAAGGGGGGCTCACAAGTGAGTAGCTCGATCGTATCGTTCGTTGAGAGCTCAAACCATTTGCATCCTTGCATCATCTTTCTTGGTTCTTGTTTGGTGTTTCTCTTTTTGAGTTTTCGAGCTTATGGTCATCTTCATGACAAGCTCGAGTTCATCGAAAACGGAGTCCATATCCATCTTCTATGATGTTTTCGATGTTGGAGTTTTTGCCGGTTCTTCATTGATAGAGATTTCACATCTCTATATCATTGGCATTTTTATAATGCCTCTTCTTAATATAGCTGTCGTCCTGAATCCAACAAGCTTGAGTTTTCTCAATTCGGAGCTCGTATGCGAAACTTATGGCCTCTTTCTCTGGACAGTTTTCTGCACTCTGGCGGTAGTACCGCTGCTACAGAGCGGTAGTACCACGCTGGTGGTTCTGGCGCCCGCACCAGCCACCAGACTCCTGTCTGATGCCTCGTGCCACCCGAGCGGTTGTAACAAGCAGTAGTACCGCTTATAAGCGGTAGTACCGCTCTCCGGAGCGGTAGTACCGCTTGTGTGTGGGCTTTGGGGGGTAACGGTTGGATTTTCCCCCACCTATTTAAGGGGGTCTTCTTTCCCAATGGTTCTTATCCTTTTAGCTCGAGTTTGAGCCCCATTGTTGACCTTCTTCGAGCTTGCTATCTCTCAATCCCTCCAATAATTCTTTCTAGTTCTTGAGGGAAAAGAGAGAGGAGATCTAGATCCACATTTCCACCAATCACTTTCTCCTCTATGTGAGGGGAACCCCTTGGATCTAGATCTTGGAGTTCTTCGTGTTCTTCTTCGTTCTTCCTCTCATTTTCCTCCATAGCATTAGTTGTTGTGGTGGGATTTGGGAGAGAAGGACTTGGGCACTCCGTGTGCCCTTGCCATTGCATTTGGTGCATAGGTTTGAGTTCTTCACGGTGATACGTGGAAGTGAGAAGTTGAGAAGCTTATTACTCTTGGGTGTTTGAGCACCCTAGAGCTTGTTCCTCTTGGGTGCTTTGGCGCCCTAGACGGTTGGTGGTGTCTCGGAGCTCAATCATTGTGGTGCAAAGCTCCGGGCAAGCGTCGGGGTCTCCAATTAGGTTGTGGAGATTTCCCCGAGCATTTGAGGTCACCTCGGAGCCATAATCCATTGTGGTGAAGCTTCATGGTGTTGTTGGGAGCCTCCAATTAAGTTGTGGAGTTTTCCCCAACCTTGTTTGTACGGGTTCGGTGACCGCCCTCAAGGGTCCCTTAGTGGAATCACGACATCTTGCATTATGCGAGGGCTTGAGGAGATTACGGTGGCCCTAGTGGCTTCTTGGGGAGCATTGTGCCTCCACACCGCTCCAAACGGAGATTAACATCCGCAAGGGTGTGAACTTCGGGATACATCATCGTCTCCGCGTGCCTCGGTTATCTCTTACCTGAGCCTTTACTTATGCACTTTACTTTGTGATAGCTATATTGTTTCTTGTCATATATCTTGCTATCACTTAGTTGTTTATCTTGCGTAGCATAAGTTGTTGGTGCACATAGGTGAGCCTAGTTGTTTTAGGTTTTGTGCTTGACTAATCAAATGATAATTTTATTCCGCATTTGTTCAAGCCTAAACCGTAATTATTTTAAAGCGCCTATTCACCCCCCTCTAGGCGACATCCACGTCCTTTCAGTGGAGATGGCTATGGAGATGGAAATGGCGGCGGCTAGGTTTTTTGGATGAAGATGATGATGAAGAGGTTCTGGCTTCCATGCTCGTTGTTCTGTTGACATTTCGATGGAGTCCCCTTTATAAAAGTTGTTCAGGTGGACGATCTGCCTCGAAATCCATGCCAAATGGGTGCTCATAGGGGCGCGTGTGCCCATATGGAACGTCGTATTTTGCTCTGTCTTCATGCAGACGCCTCCTGTTGATTCTTTCTTCCTCCATTTTCCTTCCTTTCCATTTCCACACATGATTTCTTCCCCTTTTAGCCCATTTCCCATGGAAAAACATTAAAGAAAGGATTTGTGGAATCCTTTGCATTCATTAGTCATTAATAGCAATATCGAAGCGAACATCTCTTTTTAAATGAAATATCTTGGTTTAGATAAAGGTGAAATGAGTGTAAAAATATCACTCATCAACTCCCCCAAACTTAAACTTGATCGTCCTCGAGCAACATACAGAGATTCGAATCATAAGGAACTCAGTTGTATAAACCGAAATAGCAAGAAGGTTTTGGTTCACTTACGATCGATACGCCTAGATAGGCATCCGCTTATTGACCTGAAAACATAGCATAGTTGTAGTGGTGGCATGGTTATAGTGCAAGTGTTAGTGAAGCAAAGATAATCAACACAAAGTTCTTGATCTACTAGATAGAACAACTTTGCAACACTCTATTCTATTTACTCTAGACAACACTTCCTTGTTGGGAATGCACGGAAATGTTTTATTTTGATAGAGCCATAAAAACATAAGTTAGAGACTAGAAGGCATGTAGTAAAACATGATGCTCAAGTGCACATAAGTACACCCACAATTATTTCCTCCTCTAGGCCCTCAAGCACTTCATTTCAAGCATTGTTTGCTGGAACTTTGATTGTCACGTGAAGGGATTATGCCAAATAAGTGATCATGCATAGGTTTTTGCTGTGGCTTACTGTTTGGGAACTATGGACCTTAGCAACATGTCTCTTTCGAGCTCTTTTTTATCAGTCCCCTTAATTGACCACATATACACTCATTCAAGAGAAAGCCAGATAACACTAGTGTAGAAAAGCCTAGCTATGGCGTGGCAAAAAGGGCCTTGCTGGCGTAGGCACCCTATGCCAGCAATATGGCGCCACAGTTAAATAATAGTGGTGGCGTTGGATCTTACGCCAGCAGTATTTCATATACCTATGGCGTTGGATTTGTCGCCACGACGGAAATATCATATATATCTACGGCGTGTTAGCTTTTCCAACGCCATACACTGGAGAGGTCATTACTGGCGGAGCGAATGTTTTGCACGCCAGTACTAAATGACCAAACGCAACAAAAAAAACGCTGCCACCGCAGCGAGAAATGCTGCGGCGACAACGCAATTTTGTATCAGTATATACATAATTATGTTTGTGTCCCACATTGATTCCGATAAGAAATGAAAACGCACGTACAACATAATTTATATTATGGTACACATCATATATATATATATATATATATATATATATATATATATATATATATATATATGCATACATTAACCATCGTCGTAACTACTAGTACGGTACTCATCACGTTTATTAGGATCAATCTTGAAGAAGAGGGAAATTAACCCCCTCATCTCCATGCATGGTGGAGCATAGAGATTCACCGATCTCCGATCTTCCAAGTTGCGATCACTCGGGTAGTTGCCTTCATTTTTTAACTCTTCCAAGTTGCGATCACTCGGGTAGGTGCCTCCATTCTTTTAACTCTTCCAAGTTGCGATCACTCGGGAAGCTGCCTCCATTCATTTAACTCTTCCAAGTTGCGATCACTCGGGTAGTTGCCTCCATTCTTTTAACAGTACGGGCATTCTTCCATTTTGTGCTGCATTCACAAAATAAAAGTCAATGGAAAAAATTCGACATATTGAGAGCAAGAAATTTTGATGAAACGGAAATGAATCCACGTTTCGCCAAAACATTGGCCACTCTCTCGACCTTTCCCTGCAAAAAGAAACATAGCTAGCACGAGACAATTCACAAGAACACACGATGATGCAACATATAACATATTTCATCAATTCACATTTCATCAAATGGTTAGAGATGGATTTGTACCGTCCGGATCGAGTGGGGGTCAGCTGTCAGCAGGGCATGGTGGGGGCGCCCGTGAAGACTGCGCGATGGGGTGGTGTTGCGTTGCGGACGAGGCGGCCGGACAGGGCGACGGAGGGAGAGATTGGCCGGACAGGACCACCACGAAGGGACAGAGTGTCCGGACCAGACGGCGGAGGAAGAGGCTCTTGGATGAGCGGGTGGGCTTGGGGAAGGGCTGGGCAGCGCGGCGACACGTCTGGCGCAGGGTGCGGGCGCGGCTGGGCAGGGGAACGGTGGAGAATAGTGTTCGGTGGCGGGGGGAGAAGGGAATCTGAGTTGTTCTCACAACAGAGTGTACATAAAAGTGTCGGCTAGTCATTAGTGCTGGCACCAATGATGTGGCCGACGCCAGCAGTAATTGGTGTTGTGTTAACTTAATTGGGCTCTTCTAATAATACTTGACAAATGGGGTGTGAAAATGCATACATGAATGTGGATCAAAGTATATAATAATGCAAATTAGGAGGTACAAATGAAGTACAATATCGTGTGAAGTACGTATTACGCAATGAGAAGTACACAAAGTACTGTAGTACACGAATAAATGAAGCACACAAAATAATCAAGTACGACGTCGTTTGACAATCCTCTCAACGATGGTTTGGGTCTTTTTAATCTTGCTTGAATACTTCCGTCCCGCGTTATGAATCTTTTGTAAGAAGGGATGTCCTGTCGCAGGCAAGGTAGTTCTACTCCTTCTGGTGGTGTAATTTTCATCGTCATCATAGTTCTCCTCTTCTTTTGGGTCGACGCCGAACTGATCATAGTCATCCTCGTTGGCCACTCTGTCCATCCCGACGATGGATCTCTTGGATCTCCTGACGACAACATGACTTGGCTTTGCCGGGTCAGTTATATAGAAGCATTGTGACACGTCCTTAGCGAATACCCAAGGCTCATATTTGGCGGTAATTCCTTTGACACCCTTTGCACCGGCAGCTTGTGCTTCGGGCAGGGACATGGTAACGGCACCACGTTCTTCCTTCTCGACATTCTTCGCCCATCTAACCCGGAACAGTGGCACCGTGTGATCTTCGGCGTACTCAAGTTCCCATATCTCTTCGATCCTTCCGTAGTATCTGTTAGTTTCATTCTCGGTGGAGGCAACTAACGTGACGCTTGAGTTCTGGTAATCAGAGTTTTTGTCTTTTGCCTCAGTATAGAATGTGTATCCATTGATATCATATGATTGGTAGGTGGCGACGGTGCATGCATGGCCTACTGCTAATGCATAGATGAGATTTGCATTGGCAATACCCGTTGGCAGTGGTTTCTCCCGAATTCGCTCTTTTAACCAGGCTGCAAATTTGGAGTTGTGCTCTCTAATGATCTGGGCTTCGGTCCTCTGTCTCCCTGCCATTGCATGCTCTCTCTTTAAGGTGTCCTTGTGAGTCTGCTGCCAAGGAGTGGTTATATTTGCTTGTTGTAACACCACTGTGTGCGCTCTGTCGAAGTCGTCTCGGCGGTTATGTGTATCCACATTTACATCACGCTTCAACTGTGAGTGACCTACTCCATCAAGCCTATCGGCATGCTTCCTCGTGGGCAAACCAAGAGATTGATCATCATCTATATAATTATTGCAGAATGATATGCACTCTTCGGTCAGATAGGCCTGGACGATGCTTCCATCCGGACGGGCCCTGTTACGAACGTAACCCTTCACAGTTCCATTCATCCTTTCAAACGGGAACATGGTATGCAAGAATGTCGGTCCAAGGTCTTTAACCTCAGAAACAACATGAACTAGGAGATGCACCATCACATGAATGACGGGGGAAAATATATCTCAAGCTCACATAGTATTGTGATGATCTCCTCTTGTAGTAGAGTGAGATGTCGCACGCTGAATGACTTTCGAGAGAGAACATCGAAAATGTTGCAGAAGTCAAGAAGTGTGTTGCGAACGTGATCATCCATTATCCCTCTGAGAGCTACCGAAAGTAATTGCGTCATCATCACATGACAATCATGGGACTTCATGTTGCTAAACCTTTGCTTTTTTGTGTCAAGATATCTGTGTATGATCCCGGAGTAACCAGAAGGAACTTTGATGCCGTCAAGGCAATTGAATAGTTGATGAAGCTCATCCTCGTCGAGCGTGAAGCAAGCTGGGGGGCAATAATCTTCTTTGTTTTTTGTCACGGTTTTGCTCTTCGTTGTCTCATCATCTATGGCGATGTTTTTGCCCTTGGCCATCTCCTTGGTTCTTTTAAGGGATGCAGGTTGGAGCTCTTCCCTAATACCTATATCTTTCAAGTCTTGTCTTGCCCTCATACCGTCTTTACTTTTTTCTGGCATGTCAAACAATGTGCCAAGCAAACTCTCACAGATATTTTTTGTGATATGCATCATATCAAGAGAATGCGGCGAACTGAGTAGTTCCCAATACTTCAAGCCCCAGAAAACAGACTTTCTTTTCTATACTTTTTGCAGCATTTTCTCAGCCTTCTTTTTCTTCTTTCCTGGCTTCGGGCAATCTGTCCAATTCTTTAACATCTCATGGATTTCTTCTCCACTCCTCTTACGTGGTGGCCCTCGGGCCTCATCCGTGTTGTCGAACAGGTCGCCACAACTTCTCCACTCATCATCTTTGTCAAGCCACCTTCGATGGCCCATGAACACTGTCTTGCAAGTGCCCTTTTTTGATAGCTGGAGAAAAGATGTTTCATCCATACATTTAACACATCCGCAATGTCCATGACACGCTTATCCGAAAATATATCCGTAACCCAGATAGTCATGAACGGTTGTGAGCAATGCTGCTCTCATTGGAAAATAGTTTCCAGTGCTGGCGTCCCACGTCTTGACGCCTTCATCCTTCCATAATATGTCTAACTCCTCCTTCAATAGCTCAAGATATGTGTTGATATCGTTGCCTGGTTGGAGCGGTCCTTGAATGAGCATTACTATGTGTATGTACTTTTGTTTCATGCAGAGCCAAGGCGAGGGGTTGTACATCCAAACAAACACAGGCCATGTACTATGTGTGCTACTCTGCTTGCCAAATGGATTTAGTCCATCGCTACTGACACCCAACCTGGGGTTTCTTGGTTCTGCTGCGAATTCTGGTTCAATGCAGTCGAGTGCTTTCCACTGACAACCATCCACAATATGTCTCAGAATGCCATCATTTTTCGATTTCCTGGTCTTGTGCCAAGTCATGTTCTTTGCTTCCTTCGCGTCAGCGAAATAATGTTGCAGGCGTGGAATCAAATGAAGGTACCATACAATCTTTCGAGGTTCCTTCTTTCCAGGCTTGTATCGAGGTTCCTTGCAAGTTGGACATTCTATTTTGTGCTCATGCTCGTTACGATATAAGATGCAATCATTTATGCATGCATGATATCTTACATGTGGCAAATCAAGAGGGCACACGATCTTTTTTGCCTCATCAACACTCTTAGGCAACAAATTCCCCTTGGGCAACACTGTATGCAAATATTCCAATGTAGCGTCCAGACTTGCGTTTGTGCTCTTGAATCTTGCCTTGATGTCTAGAACTTTGAGCGTGACGTGCAAGTGGGTGTGCTCAGGATCACAACCTTCATACAGTGGAGCACTCGCATCTAACTCCAATTGTGCCAACTTGAGAGCCTCCTTAATAGCAGCTCTCTCATTTGCCGTCTTCTTGTGAAGCAGTTCTTTAACATGGTGATCCTGCAACATTTCAGCCAACGACATATCCTGGGTGACATGGTCCTCTTCATGTTCGGGTGGCGTTTCATCATTTCCTCCTCCAGGCGCATGTTCATTATTGTTTCCTCCTTCTGGCGGCCCTGCTAAGTCATCATTGAAAGGGTTCTCCGCTTCCATATCCACCGCTCCGTCGTCGTCGTCATTCTCCTCACCATGCTTTGTCCATCGTGTATAACCTTCAACGAAACCACGACGAAGCAAGTGCGCGAGGATGCTACCATCGAACGGGTTATGGAAAATTCCATTTTTGCAGGCCTTACATGGACATAATATCTGCGTTTCACACTTTTGTATCATATTCGTCACCGCGAAATTGAGAAAGGCCTTCACACTTCGATCCATATTGAATCTTTAGATAGATCAAAGTAGCTTGTAAAGGAAAATACAAAAAGAATTACATATATATCAAGCGGGGGCATACAAAATATCGGCATGACCTTTGCTAAAAGTGGTACATATTGAGTACCAGAAATTTGACGAAACGGAAATGAATCAACGTTTCGCCAAAACATTGGCAACTCTATCTACAAATTCGCCATCCATGCATGTTTCGCCATTTAGCAATCACACACGTACGTAACATGCATAATTAAATGACGAGGAAGTGTTTTTTGTGTGTTAATTACCTCAAGCAGAAGAAACACGAGTCGAGCTAGTCCTCGATCGATCCCACGAGAAGCTGGTCGACCATACGTAGGTTGGTGGGCGCCATTAATGGAGGTTGAAGGAAAAATTTAATGCAAGTGGGTGGAGGAGAGAGCTAGATAGCTAGCTTAATTAGAGAGTGGGTGGAGGAGGCTAGCAAACGTAACTACGCATCACCTAGCTAGATCTAACTACCTAATTAAGAATCATGATAAAATAATTGAGTTTCTCAAGATGAGGAGAGGGAAGAGAGAGGAGGAAGAGGAAGAGCAAGAGGAAGAAGAAAGGGGAATCTAGTGTATACACAAGTGTAAGAGCACATTTCTCCATGTGTGGTTTTGGTAATTGATGACAATCCCTATGGACTAATGGTTGCCTTGAGTTATATTTGAAGGATTTGTCCATAGGCACTTCTTGAAGTCCATCTGTTGGTTTCAAGGAGTTTATATGGTGACCAAGGTGGTATTCAAGGTTTTATCCAAAGATTGGTCATAGAGAAGATATGATACAAGGTTGATCAAGACTAAGTCAAAGAGTGAATCAAGCTGATCAACACACAAAGTATACAAGATGTACCAAGAGGGATCAGGTGATCTCATGGTACCGTAAGTATTGTCCATTATGCTTTGTGTACTAACCCATGGTCTACGTGAGAGTTCTATGTGGGGTTAGGTATGTTTCCATGGGCTTGCGTCAAGTGGAAGATCTCATACAACCCATGGAGGATGACATCAAGTGGTGATCGTCATCAAGATTGCGGTGTGCAAGTTCAAGTGGAGCATCATGAAGAGATCATGCTTGAAGCTTGCTGTCCATTGTGGTGACAATGGACTTGTGAAGATGTGACGAAGAGTGGCTCACCCATAGTGGGGTATGGGGGAGCAATCAACTAGTCTTCATCAAGCCAGCACAATCAAGAAAGGTGGTCCATCTTGAGGAGGACAAGATTGTCATCATCTAGCTCAAGTGGACTATGCGCAAGGCAAAGGTTTGACCTTGATAGGGTTTTCTATTTTACCGGTCTCATGGTGGTAGTTGGGAGACCAGGTTATAGGATCGTTAGCCGTACTATCAAGGGGGTCTCTCAAGTGAGTAGCTTGATCGTATCGCTCGTTGAGAGCTCAAACCATTGCATTCTTGGCATCATCATCTTTCTTGTTTCTTGGTTGGCTTTTCTCTATGTGGGTTCTTGAGCTTATGGTCAGCTTCATGACAAGCTCAAGTTCATCGAAAACGGAGTCAATATGCATCTTCTATGATGTTTTCGATGTTGGAGTTTTTGCCGATTCTTCATTCATAGAGGTTTCACATCTCTATATCATTGGCGATTTCATACTGCCTCTTCTTAAGATAGCTCTTATCGTCCTGAATCCAACAAGCTTGAGTTTGCTCAATTCGGAGCTCATTTGCAGAAGTTATGGCAGTTCTGGTCTTACCTGTTTTCTTGATGCGGTTATACCGCTGTCCCGACCGGTTGCACCGCTCGCTCCAGTCATCCGGTTTAGCCACCACTCCAGGGGTGATACCCTGGGGGTGCTGCCACTGAGTGGTCTCCAGCAGTTGTACCGCTGCCCCCGGGCGGTTGTACCGCCCACAGCTGGGTGATCCAGGGTGGCAGCCCTGGGCGGTTGAACCGGCCCAGCACCGGGCTTCAACCGGACACGGTTCTGTTGAGCCGCAGTTGTTGGGCGGACATGGCCCGGTTGTACTGCTATATTACTATAGCCCGGTACTACCGGTGTCCCTAGCGGTTGTACCGCTCGAGACTTTGCCCTGTCCAGCACTCGAGCCGAGCGGTTGCACCGGGGAGGAACCACCGCCTCAGGTTCTGTTGTGATGTGGTTGTTGGCTGGTTGTTGGGCGGTTGTACCGCTTTATTACTATAGCCCGGTTGTATCGCCTGCATCACCGGTTGTACCGCCCGTGTGTTATTCTGCACATAACGGGCATATTCGTGGGGACCTATTTAAGGGGGTCTTCTTCCCCAATGGTTCCCTAACTCTTGAGCTCGTTTTTACCCCCCATTGTTGACCTTCTTTGAGCTTGCTATCTCTCAATCCCTCCAATGATTCTTGCTAGTTCTTGAGGGAAAAGGGAGAGGAGATCTAGATCCACATTTCCACCAATCACTTTCTCCTCTATGTGAGGGGAACCCCTTGGATCTAGATCTTGGAGTTCTTCGTGTTCTTCTTTGTTCTTCCTCTCATTTTCCTCCCTAGCATTAGTTGCTTTGGTGGGATTTGGGAGAGAAGGACTTGGGCACTCCGTGTGCCCTTGCCATTGCATTTGGTGCATAGGTTTGAGTTCTCCACGGTGATACGTGGAAGTGAAGTTTGAGAAGCTTATTACTCTTGGGTGTTTGTGCACCCTAGAGCTTGTTCATCTTGGGTGCCTTGGCGCCCTAGACGGTTGGTGGTGCCTCGGAGCTCAATCATTGTGGTGTAAAGCTCCGGGCAAGCGTCGGGGTCTCCAATTAGGTTGTGGAGATTGCCCCGAGCAATTTGTACGGGTACCGGTGACCGCCCGCAAGGGTTGCCAAAGTGTACAGGTACCGGTGACCGCTCCCAAGGGTTGCCATTTGTACGGGTTCGGTGACCGCCCTCAAGGGTCCCTTAGTGGAATCACGACATCTTGCATTGTGCGAGGGCGTGAGGAGATTACGGTGGCCTTAGTGGCATCTTGGGGAGCATTGTGCCTCCACACCGCTCCGAACGGAGATTAGCATCCGCAAGGGTGTGAACTTCGGGATACATCGTCGTCTCCGCGTGCCTCGGTTATCTCTTACTCGAGCCCTTTACTTATGCACTTTACTTTGTGATAGCCATATTGTTTCATGCTAGATATCTTGCTATCACTTAGTTGTTTATCTTGCGTAGCATAAGTTGTTGGTGCACATAGGTGAGCCTAGTTGTTTTAGGTTTTGTGCTTGACATATTAAACGTTAGTTTTATTCCGCATTTGTTCAAGCCTAAACCGTAATTATTTTAAAGCGCCTATTGACCCTCCCTCTAGGCGACATCCACGTCCTTTCAACAAGGGGGTTAGCACGGGTAGTAGTGATGCGACTTTATTACTGGCGTTTGAAGAGAACGTAACGCCAGAACTAATATGTATATCTCTGGCGTACCGCCGTATGCTACGCTGGTGTTACGTGGGACCCAATGTTGACTAAAAAAATGGACCCACAAAATAAACTGCTGGCGTCCGTACTATGTCAACGCCATAGATATATGAAATACTGCCGGCGTACTACCAACCTAGTACGCCAACAGTAAATTATGCCTCCACACAACCTTGGAGGCCACATACAAGTGGCGTTCCGCGTACGTCCAGCGCCAGCTGATACGTCTCCAACGTATCTACTTTTCCAAACTCTTTTGCCCTTGTTTTGGACTCTAATTTGCATGATTTGAATGGAACTAACCCGGACTGACGCTGTTTTCAGCAGAATTGCCTTGGTGTTATTTTTGTGCAGAAATAAAAGTTCTCGGATTGACCTGAAAATTTACGGAGAATATTTTTGGAATTAATAAAAAATATTGGCGAAAGAATCAACCGGAGAGGGGCCACCACCTGGTCACAAGCCAGGGGGGCGCGCCCCCCCCTAGGGCGCGCCCCCCTGTCTTGTGGGGCCCCTGAAGCTCCTCCGACCTCGTTTCCACTCCTATATATTCCTATTCGGGGAGAAAAAAAATCAGAGAGAAGAGTTTATCGCGTTTTACGATACGGTTTAAATGTTGAAACCACATTTTTATAAAGTGTTTAAATATTCCTATTCTAGATATTTGTCATATTGAAACCACATTTTTATAAAGTGTTTAAATGCACTAAAATATTTAAAACAGCAGCAAAACGATTAAATAAATGCCTTTTATATTTTATAAAATACTAGACTATTTTTATTTGGGGTTAAACCTTTTTGTGGCAGTGACCTAATTATTAAAACTAAATTAGGGACTAGTTACATATTTTATAAATCAAAGTTTAAAAAGAAACTAAAACAAAACAGAAAAGAATGAATAAAAAAACAAAATAAAAAAATAAAAAAATAAAAAAGAAGAAGAAAAGGGAAAGCCCACCCCCCGGTGCCCGCCCGACCCCCCCCCCCGCCGCCGGTTGCTCCCCCCGCTCCCGCGCATTCCCCCCCCGACACGGCTCCGGCCGGGCGCCGCCTCGCCGCCCGCGCCTGGCGCCTGCCCCGTCGCCTCCCCGTCGGCCCGCGTCGGCGACCGCCGCCCCGCCGTCGTCGTCCTCGCCTCCTCCCCGTCGACCGTCGCCGCACCGCCGCCGCCTCTCCACCTCGCAGCCCCGCCGCCTCGTGCCGCCGCCGCCGTTTGACCCCCCCTGTGAGCTGCCCCCCCCCCCCGCCCGCCCGCCGGCGGCCGCCGCGCCCGCTGCCCCCCCCCCCCCGCGCGTATATATGTGTGTGTGCGTGCGTGTACTGTGTGTGTATGTGTGGGTTGGCCCGCTGACAGGCGGGGCCCACACCCCTAAAACGTAATTAGAAAAAAATAAAAATATAAATATAAAAGAAAAGAATTTTATATAAATAATATTAATAATTAATTAATTAATTAATCAATTAATTAAATAGTTAATTAGTCAGTTAATTAACCTAATTAGATTAATTAGTTTAATTAATCTGTTAATTAACTAAACAATCTATGACAGGAGGGACCCACTGGTCCTGTTGACCGCTGATGTCATGCTGACGTCATCCTACACTGTTTCGGATAATTCGAATTTAATAATTAAATTAATTTCAGAATATTGCTAAATCTTTATTAAATCATATAAAATAAATCGTAGCTCAGATGAAAAAGTTTTGAACATGAAAGTTGCTCAGAATAATCCTACGGATCCGAATACGCTGTCCGTTCGTCTGTCACGTGCTCCTAGCATAGCAAACATGGAACTTTTCCATCGATTTCGCATGTCCGGTAATAGCCCGAGACCCGGGAAAATATCGTCAGATATTCTTCCGACCCGTCTGCGACGTGTAATACTGCGTTAGTGCATGCCTAGCCCTGCATATTGCCATGTCATGCATCGTGATTGCATCTGTGCTTTATATTTATTGTTTCTCCCCCCTCTTCTTACCGGTAGACCCCGAGACTGACGGTGCTGCCGGGTATGACTACACCGTTGACGACTAGGCCTTTGCCGCAGAGCAGCAAGGCAAGCAACCCCCCCTTGAGCATTCCGATATCGCCTATTCCTTTCCCTCTTACTCTTGCATTAGATTTTGCTACTGTATTAGCTAGTTCCTATTTTTGATGCATAGCCTGTTTTTGATAAACTGCTACTATACCTGCAACAATATCAACTGTTTAGTATAGGTTGATCAGTGAATCCCCTGTGACCCCCTTAGTCCCAGTTGCCCCTTCTTCTTCATCGACGACTCGAAGACTCGGTCAACCGACCGACAAGCCAGGCCCCTCACATCACCGCACACCCCTTAGTTGTACGACTCTGCAGAGCTACTATCGAGTACCGAGGGTGACACCTCGTGAAGTACTCATGATGCTAACTCTGTAGTATAGCTAGTCGGTCATGGTTATCGAGGGTGATTCCTCCTTCACCACTCCCGACGATGTCTCTGTCGTACAACCCCTCAAGTGTGGGACCCTTGAGGGTGATTCCTCTAAGTCCACCTTGACGGTTTCATCGAGCGGGGCCCCTTGAGGGTGATTCCTCAGGTTCCGTCTTGATGTTTTATACACATAGTTATTATGACCTGGTTACAAAAACATGTTGGTGATGGGTCGGCCCTGAGGGGTACCCATGGTTTGATGTTGATGAGGTGTGGCCGGGCAGGAGAGGCCCTTGCCACACATCCTCGAGACGGGGCGACGGGACCGCACTTCATGGGTCGCGCTTGCCCCGCATTAATAAAATGCTAATGGGTTGGGTATTTGATCTGAGTTGGTCATTGGCCTTATTGCGCACCAAACCATCACGTGGGAGAAGTTATGGGTACTCAGCGTCGTTGTATCAGTCGAAGCTCTTCGGACGTCAGCAATGGAGCGGCGCGCGCCCGAGTGGCCTGGACGGTGTAGCTCTTGGACTAGAGTGTACTAGGGCTGACCTCGGCCGCGTATGCATCGTGCAGGAGCGCGTAGGGCAAGTGGGCCCACGACCCCTGTGTGCTTAGGATTTAGACCGGCGGGCTGGCCTCTCTGTTGAGCCTAGGTGGGGCGACGACGTGTTGCTATCCCGAGGCCGGGCATTACCCAGAAAAGTGTGTCCGGCCGGAGGTGATCAAGCATGTTGGAAATGCGGTGCACCCCTGCAGGGATGAATTCATCTATTCGAATAGCCGTGTCCACGGTAACAGGACGACTTGGAGTTGTACCTTGACCTTATACAACTATAATTGTGACTTAATTTGAAATGAATTGGCTCCGAGATTGCTTCCTCGCAGGGAGTCGAGGAAGAATCTCTGGGCGTGTTTACTTAATAAAATTGCTACAATAATATGACTATATATGAGATACGAGTCTACTCTCTTCTAATGCTGCAAGATGCTGAAGATGCTAGTCTTCGATAGGACTAGGCCTTCTCCCTATTCTTGCTTTCTGCAGTCAGTCCAGATATAACCCCTCCCCTTGATAATGATGCATACTTAGCATAGTTCTGATGTCAGTCTTGCGAGTACTTTGGATGAGTACTCACCGCTGCTTTGCATTCTCTTTCCCCCTCGATACGATTCCGCGTTCAGACGATGGAGCCCAGGAGATGGAGTACGCTGGAGACGACTACTACACCACCGCTGGAGCCTACTACTACGTGGAGAGTGTCGACGCTCAGGAGTAGTTAGGAGGTTCCCAGGCAGGAGGCCTCGCCTCTTTCGATCCGCTGCTTATGTTTGTGCTAGCCTTCTTAAGGCAAAACTTGTTTAACTTATGTCTGTACTCAGATATTATTTGCTTCCGCTGAATCGTGCTTGTCGAGCTTTGTATTCGAGCCCTCAAGGCCCCTGGCTTGTAATATGAAGCTGTATGACTTTAATTTGTGTCTAGTGTTGTGTTGTGATATCGATCAGTGAGTCCCTAATCTTGGTCGTACGCATTGCGTGTTTGATTAGCGTACGGTCGAAATCGGGGGCGTCACAAGTTCATAGTATCAACTCCATTGAAAAAATTTCAACGATTATTATTGGAGGCTTTGAATTCCCTCTCCCTACTGTCAAGAAGAAATATGATATACTTATTGTTGGGGACATGCATATCCCCATTGAGGTAACCTAGTGTTATTCGAAAATTCTCCGGTTCCGTGTCATTCGAAAAAAGTTTGTCAATAAGACTTGATCAACCTTATTGATGGATTCTTTTTGACGGGCATGAGATGGATGAATTTAGAAAGCACAACCTTCTGTACCCAACTTTTATTTTCTGTTCTTTAGATTAAATAAAGTGAAAATGCTACTATTTCTCTGTTTTCCGTTTTATCTGTGCAATAGAAAAATGACCTGAAAATAAAAGTTCTCAGAATTCCCTGAAAATTTAGTATGATTTTTTCTGGAATATTTAAGAATTTTTGGCACTGAGAACACATCAGGGGGCTGCACCAGTGGGCCACAAGCCTGCAGGGCACGCCCCCCCTGGCTTGTGGGTCCCACGTGGGGCCCCCTCACTTATTCCAGCACCCATCCACTTCGTCTTCCTCCAGAAAAAATCCCACCATTGCTCAAACCCGTGTTCTAGCTCATCTTGCTGCCATTTTCGATCTCCTTGCTCAAAGCTCCATTTGCAAAACTGTTTTAGGAGATTGTTCATCGGTATGTGACTCCTCCAATGGTCCAATTAGTTTTTGTTCTAGTGCTTTATATATTGCAAATTTTTGCTGCTGTGGTGACCTTGTTCTTGAGCTTGCATGTCAAATTTGTATGGTCCCAAGTAGTTTTGATGCATGATATAGCCTCTAGGCACTTGTGGGAGTAGTTGCTATGAGTTTTTGTTGAGTTTTGTTCACCTTTATTTGGAGTCACTAAAAATTTCAGAATTATTGTTCACAGAGAAAAATGGTAAGGAGAATATACCAAGGTGGTTCCTCGAGCAAGAAGACCCCGAGACTCGCAATACGCGAGCCCGACTTTGAACCACCAAGGGAAGCTCAAGTGCGGCCTTGTGAATGGCCGTCAGACCCATTCATGGTCCATGCCGGATTCAAGGAAGAATTTTACGCGTACATACGAAATGCTGGCCTTGAAGATTTTGTTTCAGACCGATGCAAGCAGTATTATCAACTCACTGATTCCTTCGTGCGGAGGTTTGAATTTTCATCCAGGCGTAATACGCATTCCGTTCTATTTAATCTTTATGATGAATCTTATACTATGGATCTAGAAGATTTCAACCTTGCATGCAAAATTCCACATTGGGGCAGCCATAGTGATCCTCACAAAACTGAATATAATGACTTTCTTGCTAGCATCACTGTAGGAGAAACTAGAAACATTACACAGGCTACCTTGGGGAGCATTCACTTTCCTGCCATACATTATTTTGCTCTCTTCATAGGTAGATGCATTAACGGTAAACATGACCATAGCCACCTTTGCGCACCTGATCTTAGTATTCTTAAGAGTGCGGTCATGGGTGATAGACGATATAACTTGGGAGCCATTATTGCTAGGAGGATACATAAAAATGCTAAGGAGGGAGATTTCTTTGGCGGGATTTACGCCACCCGTGTAGCCAATTATCTTGGGGTACCCATAAGGGGAAATGATATTGAGTTACCACCTGCTTTTCTTGATTATGAGGCTATGGTGCGTTACCAATTTCTTGAAAGAAACGAACAACCCCTCCTGTACCGACTAATTTTTGACAGACAGCGTGCTGTCCATATTACCCTTCCTGCTCCTGCCTTCTTTAACTTTCAGGAAAAATGGAGATACTTTATAACCAGAGAGGAGGCAAACGAGTACGAGAGAGAGGCGGAAGCCACTCGCCTCCGTGCTGCGGCCGCTCAGGCAGTAGCCGCTACAGCCCAGTACAACCCCAACTATGACTTTGGATACTATCCGGGCCAGCCATGGCCCTAGACCAACTTAGGCCAAAAGCCTAAGCTTGGGGGAGTACGTATTTCTCACCGACATTACATTCATGTTCACACACTCATTCCAGTTGTCGGTGTTCATACTTTTTCATTGTACCATCCATGGTAGTTTATTTCTTCTTTTTGCTTTCTTCTTGTGTGTTTAATTAACCTTGAGAAAACCCAAAAAAAATTAGTTCTAGCTTTACCTTCTAGTTGTTTAGTTGTAGTATTAAAAGAAAACCCAAAAAGATTTCTCGTTCTTCTTTTGCTTGTTGGGAGCTTTCCCGTGTAAATAGTTTTTCTCGTTCTTGTTTCAAAATTTCTTTTCTTTGGGTCGTAAGGAGAAGACTACGATGAAATGTTGAGTGGCTCTCATATGCATTATTGTTTATCTATCAGAGAGCCCATATTACCTTGCCTTCTCCTTTGAGTTATTGCTTGCAGATTCCAGCTTAGTCCAATGCACGTGCACTCTTATTATTATTATTCACACCGTTCGGTCGTGCAAGTGAAAGGCAATAATGGCGATTTATGATGAAGTGATTGATATGGAGAAAAGCTGGTATGAACTCGACCTATTTTGTTTTTGTAAATATGATTAGCTCATCGTTCTGGATTCATCTCGTTATGGATTGAACATGTTTGCAATGACAATTAGAGATTATAGTTACTCATGCCATGCTTAATTAGCTAATAGCATATAATGGTTTGTCTTGTGTGCCAACATGCATTTTAAAATGGTTGTGATGTAGTATGATAGAGTGGTATCCTCCTCTAAATGATTCGAGTGGCTTGACTTGGCACATGTTCACGCAGTAGTTGAAACAAAACCAACATAGCCTCCACGATGTTTATGTTCATGGTGATTTATATCCTACTCATGCTTGCATTCAATGTTGGTTAATCTCAAAGCATGTTTATGACTGTTGTCGCTCTCTAGTTGGTCGCTTCCCAGTCTTTTGCTAGCCTTCACTTGTACTAAGCGGGAATACTGCTTGTGCATCCATTTCCATAAACCCAAAGTTGTTCCATACGAGTCCACCATACCTACCTATATGCGGTATTTACCTGCCGTTCCAAGTAAATTTGCATGTGCCATACTCTAAACCTTCAAATAAATATTCTGTTTTGTATGCCCGAATCGCTCATGTAGTGACTAGGGGCTGTCAGTATCTTCCATGCTAGGTGGGTTATTCTCACGATATGTGTTGATTCACTATCATTCACGAGAAAGTGGCTGGTATTCGGGATGCCCAGTTCCATGCTCAAATCTTAAATCAAAATATAATAAAACAAAACTCCCCCAAGATTGTGTTTGTATGGACGGTACCCGTGGATTCGGCCCGCCGTGGAGTGTGATCGATTGGTGGAGGGGGAGTAAAAACTTTACTATTCTGTTTGGGAACCGCCTATAATGTATCTAGCATGGAAGATATCAAGATCTCTTAGTTGTTATGTTGACAATGAAAGCATACCACCCAAAATCATGATTCATCCCTGTTTTTAAAAGCTCGAGCTCTGGCACCTCTGTAAATCAATGCTTCCCTCTGCGAAGGGCTTATCTATTTTATTTACTGTTGAGTCATCATCCTCTTATAAAAAGAGCACCAGTTAGAGAGCACCACCGTCAATTGTATGCTTTGTTATTAATTGATATTGAGTATGAGTGTGACTGGATCTCTTTTACCATGAATTACAATGTCTAGTCAGTCCTTGTTCTTCAGAGGTGCTCTGCATTTATGTTTTGCGGTCTCAGAAAGGGCTAGCGAGATACCATTATGTCATATTGTATCATGATTGTTTTGATAAAATTGTTGTCATCGAGACTTACTATTATTGCTCGCTAGTTGATTATGCCATTGATATGAGTAAATGTGAGACCTAAATGTTATTGTGAATGTGATTAGTCTATAATCTTTGCTGAAAACCTGAACATCAGTTAGACATATTTACAACAGCAAGATCAAACAGAGTTTGTAAAAGTTTTTCTTTATCACTTTCAGTTTATCAACTGAATTGCTTGAGGACAAGCAAAGGTTTAAGCTTGGGGGAGTTGATACGTCTCCAACGTATCTACTTTTCCAAACTCTTTTGCCCTTGTTTTGGACTCTAATTTGCATGATTTGAATGGAACTAACTCGGACTGACGCTGTTTTCAGCAGAATTGCCTTGGTGTTATTTTTGTGCAGAAATAAAAGTTCTCGGATTGACCTGAAAATTTATGGAGAATATTTTTGGAATTAATAAAAAATATTGGCGAAAGAATCAACCGGAGAGGGGCCACCACCTGGTCACAAGCCAGGGGGCGCGCCCCCCCTAGGGCGCGCCCCCCTGTCTTGTGGGGCCCCTGAAGCTCCTCCGACCTCGTTTCCACTCCTATATATTCCTATTCGGGGAGAAAAAATCAGAGAGAAGAGTTCATTGCGTTTTACGATACGGAGCCGCCGCCACCTCCTGTTCTTCCTCGGGAGGGCAGATCTGGAGTCTGATTTGGGCTCCGGAGAGGTGAAATCGACGCCGTCGTCATCACCAACCATCCTTCATCACCAATTTCATGATGCTCTCCGCCGTTCGTGAGTAATTCCATCATAGGCTTGCTGGACGGTGATGGGTTGGATGAGATTTACCATGTAATCGAGTTAGTTTTGTTAGGGTTTGATCCCTAGTATCCACTATGTTCTGAGATTGATGTTGCTATGACTTTGCTATGCTTAATGCTTGTCACTAGGGCCCGAGTGCCATGATTTCAGATCTGAACCTATTATGTTTTCATGAATATATATGTGTTCTTGATCCTATCTTGCAAGTTGTAGACACCTATTACGAGTTATGATCCGCATCCCCTAGGGTGACAATAACTGGGATTCTTTCCGGTGATTACCGTAGTTTGAGGAGTTCCTGTATTCACTAAGTGCTAATGCTTTGGTCCGGTTCTCTATTAAAAGGAGGCCTTAATATCCCTTAGTTTCCATTAGGACCCCGCTGCCACGGGAGGGTAGGACAAAAGATGTCATGCAAGTTCTTTTCCATAAGCACGTATGACTATATATGGAATACAAGCCTACATTACATTGATGAATTGGAGCTAATTCTGTGTCACCCTATGTTATAACCGTTGCATGATGAATGCCATCCGACATAATTATCCATCACTGATCCATTGCCTACGAGCTTTTCACATATTGATCTTTGCTAAGTTACTTTTCCGTTGCTACTGTTACAATCACTACAACACTGCTACTGTCACTTTTGCCATCGTTGCCGTTACTTCCATACTACTTTGCTACTGAATACTTTGCTGCAGATATTAAGTCTTTCAGGTGTGGTTGAATTGACAACTCAGCTGCTAATACTCGAGAATATTCTTTGGCTCCCCTTGTGTCGAATCAATAAATTTGGGTTGAATACTCTACCCTCGAAAACTGTTGCGATCCCCTATACTTGTGGGTTATCACCAGCACTATGTAACTAGCGCTGGCGTACCAAAATGGGCGACGCCAGAGATATTTGAAAATATTATTGCTGGCGTCGGCGGAAAATGGTGCGCCACCAACAAGAGCTGTGGCTAGCCATTTCTCTACTAGTGTAATATGTGTTTGTAGTGTTGCCACTATGTGAATTAACAAACTCATAGCCGAAATCCGAGCTATCGCTCTTGGTGGAGTATTCATTTTCTAGCAGAGTCCTCAGCATAACATCAAGAAAGGTGACGAAGCCACATTTACACATGTACACGTGCATATAGTAGCTAGGCCATGACACCAGCAAGGAGTTGAAGCACCATGTAAGAGATACAACACATATTTTTGGCATAACCTCACTCACCTTTCAACTAAGTTCCTCTAGATAATTTAATCCACAAGTTCTATCAAGTATATTTGAATTAACAACATGGGGTAGAGTATTTCAAACATCACTTCCATAGCATCATTAGAACAAGCAAACTATGTAAACAAAAACTGAATCTCTCTAAAATAGAACAATCTGTAATGATCTGTACTAAAACCATACTTTTCTAACTCAAAAAATTCTGAAGAATTAGGAAAACATGGGAAATTTGTATAGAAATACTATGTAAAAAATTTAGATCAAAAAGGTGCTCCAGTAAAATCAGATAAATTAAATACTAGTCGCAAAAGTTTCTATTTTTGCACATAATCAATTCTACTATCGTCCAAATCAGCCCAAAGGCTTTACTTGGCACAAACACTAATTAAAACTAAAAAAACACAATCATTATGTAGCAATGTTGGGCTTGTGCAATGTTGGGCTTGTGCCAAATGAACAAGAGGAGGAGAGGATCACTTTTCATCTCCTTAACCAAGTTTTTAACATCACTCTTAGTGAGTGGTGTAACCACTTTGGCTTCCCCAACAATGATGATGATATTAGATATGTTTATGATTTCACTAACCCGCACCCAAGGCATTCCTTTTACCAGATGAGTCACCATGGCTCTAAGCAAAGAGTTAGTTGCATTGAAAGTCCTTCTATACGTTATTTCTACTATGTTATCACTAACTCTTTGTAGGCAAGAGGAGAGGTTTCTAAGGTGAATGATGAGAACATGCTAGTTCTCGGGAAGGCAACGAACCTGGACGTCGGTTATTCGCCCAACCTAGGGGCGATACTTTTCTACACCTCGCGC
The DNA here is from genome assembly GCA_039707655.1 of Elymus sibiricus. Lineage (NCBI taxonomy): Eukaryota > Viridiplantae > Streptophyta > Magnoliopsida > Poales > Poaceae > Elymus > Elymus sibiricus. Next base: position 87,268,629 of record CM077663.1, read on the forward strand.
ATCAAGCAAACCATGCACAAGGATATATCATGTGTGGAGGAGTGATCACCATGTTGGCAAACTCCCTTGGCCTCAACTACAATCACCTCCGCCCCATTGTCGGTAACACCCTTGTTAACATTTGTGTTCTTACTGGCGCTAGAATGGTAGTAGTTTGTAATGGCTGTCATTGTATCAAAATTCCTGGAGTGGTGTACTTGGTACCCACACCTATTCCTAACCGTTTCTCCATCGAGAATGGACAATTGCATTATGTTGCACAGGAAGGAGATGCAACTTTTGACCAACAAGGGCCATAACCTGAACAAGTAGATGAAGAAGAACTCGCCACCGATGAAGAGGAGGAGCAGCCCCAGCAAGACTACACTGCCGACACGAACCTCAACAGCCTTCAGGGCTCTATCCATGATATGAGCAACCTCGCAGCGTCCCTGAGAGGCACGGCCGCCAACATGAACATGGACTTCTCCAGCTAGAGGCAGTAGTGGGCTCCTCACCAACCGCCACAATGATCTCGCCGGTTTGGGCTTGCAAGAGCCTAAGCTCGGGGGAGGTTATCACCACTTCTACATCAAGATGTGGTGGTATTTGAATAAATTGCAATGAGGTTTTACTCAAGCTCGAGGAGCTTCAAAATACTCGTGTTGGTTTGTTCCAACACTTTGCTTTTTTACTTGCTTTTGCTTTTTATTTTTATTTTTTCCCTTGCGATTTTTCGCTTGCAAGTTAGTTTTCAAAACCCTAAAACCAAAAAAATAGAATAAGCTTTGCTTTGCTCTTGTTCTTCATTTTAGCCCCTTGGAGTTCGTCGCATTTTGTTTTTAGAGGAGTTGATCTATGCCAGCACAATGAGCAAGGCAAGAGTAAGGAAGAGAAGTGTGTGAATTCGCAACCGTGAAGGTATGTCCTACGACCCCTGTCTTTTGCACTTAGATACTTAGAGTAGATGTAGTAGTTGTATGTGTGATATGTGTAGATGGGAGTAAGTCTTGATAGTTGATACATAGGTTTTGATCTAGTAGCTGAAATAATTTTGTAACCTTTGTTTTCTTTAGTTTAGACAACTAAGACTTGTCGTGGGACAATTTTTGAATGAAATGTTATTAACCAAGTATAACTTTGCACAAGCGAAAGTCTTTCAAGACTTGGGAGTGTAGTAGAAGTGATGTTTGATATGCTCAACCCCATGTTGTTAATTTTAATAGACTTGATAGCACTTGTGGATTAGATTGTTTAGAGGAACTTAGTTGAAAGGTGGGTGAGATTATGCCAAAAATCTATGTTGTATATCTCAACATGGTGTTACAGCCTTCGGCTGGTGTTGCTACTATATATGTGTTTACGCATGTAAATGTGGATTCATCACCCTTCTTGATGTTATGCTGAGGACTCCACTGGCCAATGAACGATCCACCAAGAGAGACAACTCGGATTTCGGCTATGAGTTTGTTACCGTACATAGTGGCAACACTACAAACAAATATTATTCGGCTTTCTCTTAAGTGAGTGTGTATGTGGTAAATAAAGGGGACTTACCAAAATATCTCGAAAGAGACATTATTGCTAAAGGCCTATAGTTCTCAAACATTAAGCCACAACGAAAACCTATGCATGATCACCTATTCGACATAATCTCCTTCATGTGACAATCAAAGTTCTAGTAAACAATGATTGAAACAAAGTGTGTAAGAGCCTAGATGAGGAGGCAATTGTGGGTGTTCTCTTGAGCACTTGAGCATCCTATTTTATTATATGCTTTCTACTCCCTAACTTATGTTTTCATTGCTCAATCTAAAGAAACTCTTCCGTGCATTCCCGGCAAGCAAGTGTTGTCTAGATTAAATGATATAAAGTGTTGCAAAGTTGTTTTATCTAATAGATCTGAAATTTTGTGTTGATTATCTTTGCTTCACTAACACTTGCACTATAACCATGCCACCGCTATATCTATGATAAGTTTTCAGGTTAAGAAGCGGAGGGCTATCTAGGCATATCGATCATAAGTGAACCATAACCTTATCGTTATTTCGGTTTAAACAACTGAGTTCCTTATGCTTCAGATTTCTCTCTATGTTGCTCGAGGATGATCAAGTTTAAGCATGGGGGAGTTGATGAGTGATATTTTTACACTCATTTCAACCATGTTTAAACCAAGATATTTCATTAGAAGAGAGATATTCGCATCGATATTGCCACTAATGACTAATGAATGCAAAGGATTCCACAAATCCTCTTTTGATATTTTTTCACAGGAAATGGGCTAAAAAGGGAAGAAATCTCGTGGGAGAAAGGAAAGAAAGGAGAATGGAGAAGAAACAAGTCACCAGGAGGCGCCAGAAGGCCACCAGAGTCAAAGAGGGCGTTCCATACGACCGCACGTGCCCGTATGAGCGGTCGTTTGGCATGGAAACCGAGGCAGGTCATCCACGTTGACAACTTTTATAAAGGGGACCACGTCGAAATGTCAACAAAACAGTGTCGAGCACAACCAGAACCTCTTCATTATCATCTCCATCCACAAACCATAGTCGCCGCCATTTTCATCTCCATAGCCATCTCCACCACCATAGTGCTCTCTCATCAAGTTCATACTTGTAATCGTGCATCGCACAATGCATCTATTGTAAGACATATTTCAACCAATCAGTCCCAAGATGTGCTCTTCAATGATTTCTTCTCGTGGTCTAATCTCCAGGTGTGAGTAGTTCGGTAAGGTATGGGTTGAGGCATGAGCCTTGCAACCCCAGGTATTTGGTGAAGTGATCAATGGAAGCCTTTGACATAACGTCTTGTATGTGTGAAATAAAATTGTTTCGTGAAGTGTCTCTTGTCTTGTCTACAATCTTCATCCCTGCAGGTACCCAGGATCATGGAGATCAAGCACCGGTGAGGCTAGGATCAAGGGGACCATGAAGTGTTATACCGAACACCGATGACAGTAAGGTTTAGTAGGGTAACATGGACCATAACCTTGGGGATTCATGAGGTGTAGTCATTAAACACCCAATGCTTTTGTTCTTAATTATCAGGGCAACCCCACGAGACGGATAGGGCCTTTGCTAGGACAACTGATTCTTGATGCAGGACTCGAGCCGATCAAGATGTTATTTGGACACATCCCCCACTCCGATACGAAGCAAGAACCTCTTGATGGGTGACTTCCCGAGCACAAACTAATATCATTTTTGATCCCAACACCAATACATGGTTGTAAGCATTAAGACCTCATCCCTGTACCTTCCTTTTGTTATAAGTGTTGAATCACAATTTGCTTGTTGATCCGGTCAAAAGCTGGATTGAGACATTGACATAAACTTGCTAGAGACCATTGCTTCAAGGGAGTCTTCCTCTCATGGGTTTGATACCCAGGGTCACCTCTAGGGAAATAGGTGTGGGATACCCTTTCTTGTTCCAATACCGGATCAATAAGAAGGAGATATCATCGGTGCCGTTTTAAGACAACATGCTGATAAGAAACTTAACGTGATATTTTATGCTAGCAGGAGTTTGGATGAAGACCAAGTGCACTTGGCAACTACTGAAAAGGAATTGTTAGCTATTGTTCTTGCCTGTGACAAATATCATCCTTATATTATTAATTCAAAAGTGATAGTCCACACTGATCATCGTGCTTTATGTTACCTCCTTGCAAAGAAGGACGCTAAACCCAGGTTGATTAGGTGGATATTACTACTTCAGGAATTTGATTTGCAGATAGTAGACCGCAAGGGGGACGACAACCCAGTAGCAGCTCACCTATCATGCATGGAAAGAATACCTTATGATCCAGTACCTATAAATGAATCCTTTCCAGGTGAGTTTGGCTATGATTAAAAAGATAGAACCTTGGTTTGCAGATTATGCTATCTTTCTTGTAGGAAAGTACATGTCGCCCGATATGAATTATCATCAAAGGAAAAAGTTCTTCAGTGATCTGAAGTATTATTTCTGGGATGACCCATTTCTCTATCGGCATGGACCAGATGACATGATAAGGCACTGTGTCCTAGAACATGAGATGAATGCTATACTTGAAGGGTGCCATAGTAGCCCTTATGCATGACATCATGCTGCAGATAGGACCGCCAACAAGGTGCTTCAGTCAGGATTTTACTGGCCTATGCACTTCATAGATGCTCACAGGTTTGTTAAAAATTGTGACGCGTTGTCGATGCACATGAAACATTGGAAGGAGACAAGAAATGTCTATGAACTATAGTCTAGTTTGTGAACCTTTTGATGTTTGGGGATTGGACTACTTAGGACCTTTCCCTGTCTCAGATGGGTACACTCATATTCTTGTGGCTGTAGATTATGTTACAAAATGGGTTGAGGCCCTTCCAACCAAACATGCAGATACGGCTACTTCGTTGAAGATGATAAAGGACATCATACTACCCAGGTTTGGAGTTCATAAAATTCTTATCACTGATGGTGGATCTCATTTTATACAGGGAATATGCGGAAGAGTACTTCGTAAGTACGGAGTGACTCATCGAGTGGCTTCACCATATCATCAACAAACCAATGGACAAATGGAACTCTCTAACAGGGAAATAAAGACAAACTGCAAAAGACGGTGCAGAAGTCCAGGAAAGATTGGGCAGCAAAGCTGAGTGATGTCCCATGGGCTTACCGCACCACCTACAAGAATCCCATGGGGATGTCACCATACAAAATGGTGTACGGTAAGGCTTGTCACCTACCTTTAGAACTAGAGCATAAGGCTTTTTGGGTAATCAAAAATATTAATATCAACCTTAAAGAGGTTGGAGAAAAGAGATTATTGGATATGCATGCTCTAGGTGAGCTTCGCAAAAGTGCTTACGAGAGCGCCAGGTTCTTTAAAGAAAAGGTTAAGGTGTGGGATGATCGTAAGATACTGAAACGAACTTTCACTGTAGGGGACAAGGTCCTCCTATTTAACTCTCGTCTCAAGTTGTTTCCAGGGAAGCTCATGTCTCGTTGGGAAGGGCCTAATGAGATAGAAGAGCTGTTCGCCTCAAAGGAGGGAAGCATGGTCTCTAGATCGTGAATGGACAACACTTAAAGATATATCTTGCTGATGAACAAAAGGAGGAGCGGGATATAGAAGAGGTAAGTTTCCTCACGATCGAGCAAGCCGAAGTCCTTCGTAGGGAACAACGAGTGTAAAACAACACTCCGGTAAGGTAGATGTAAATGAGTAGATAGGAATTATTTTGTTCTTCTAAACTTGTTAAATCTCATGTCTCGGAAATTGGAATTTTCCTCTCTAGTTGGGAGCTTTGGCACTAATCTTTCAGGAGCAAAAATTTTCTAAGGAAGAAACTGGCACAGCTGCCAGCAGAACCAAAGACGGCGTTCCAAACAACCGCGAGCTCCCGTTTGGGAGGTCGCATGAGATGAAGACGAGGGGGCCGTGGGAGACAGAGACAAAGACGACGTTCCAAACAGACATCGACGCCCGTTTGGGCGGTCGTTTGGAATGCCCTCAGCCAGCGTCGCCAGAACAGAGTCAAAGACGGTGTTCCCGATGACCGGACGCGCTCGTCTGAGCGGTCGTTTTGTCCATTCTCTGCTGCAGTAAAAAAAAGAAGAGAAAGATCCAGCGGCAGGTCAAACGACCGGCCATACGAGCGCGAGCGCCTGTATCAAAGGCCATCATTGATCTGACCGGCAAGATTATTGCTCGATTTCATTTTGATTTCTTTCTAACTAACTTTTTATCTCATATCTCGTGATTATCTATAGGTTTAGCCTTTATAAGAAGGAGGAAGGGACGTCCACAAAGCTAAAACCATCTAATCTGTCATTTTCTTTGTTTTCCACCTCCTCCAAAAAGCTTTGAGTTGCAGGTAACAAGCACGATCGCCGCCATGAGCAACAAGACCTCGTCCACCTGTGCTCGCAGCATCCCCTTCCCCAAGTTGGATGATGTTGTGCCCTCGGGATGGGAGGACCTAAGGAAGCTTAGCATCAAGGAAGAACGTCGTGAGGAGAAGAAGGACATGGAGGATAAGGTCGAGGTGGTGGAGATCAGGGAGGAAGAACAAGCAAAAGAGGGAGATGATGACACTATTCTAGATGGGTACCCTCCTAATCCCTATCAATTCAATATCTGTGGATCTATTCCGTTATTGCCTCTGGGGCCTCCTTAATCTGAGTGGGGAAAGGAAACACCAACCCCAGAGGAGATGAAGGAAATATTCGGGAGTTGGAGAAAGTTTCCAAAGCTTGTGTTAATGTGATCGGAGATGGGATTGATTCTTACTGGTTGATGAGCAAGGATTTGGAAGCAAGATTAGATGGTCTTTTCCATAAGATTGGGCTTATGATTGATACTCTTAACAACAACACTGCGCAACTTGAGTTTTTGACCCAGGTTGTAGATGATCAGCAAGCCGTGATCAAGGAACTGAAGAACAAGATTAAGAGCATCTGCGCTGCCATCCAGGGATTCCAGGAGTGAGCATGAAACGCTTAGTGCCTGGATCTCCCTAGCTTGATTGTAAGCTTGGGGGAGATTCATGTGCACTTGTATCTTTACCCTTTCTGCATTTACTTTTCCGAAGAGTAGGGAATAAGCTTTATCTTCAATAAGGTTGAACTTTCATCTTTCCTATTGAATAAGGGACGACCCCTTCCAATGAGTTTAGGGATGTCCTGATGTGTGAGATCATTGCTTTCTTACGAAGAACATGCTTGATGGTTGATGTGATCTAAATAGTAGTGCCGGTTTACTTACATAATGATTATAAGTCCCCCACATCTAGTTGTAAAGATTTTTGAAGGGAGATACAATAATTACATGTGCTAGCTCATTGAAGGGTTCAACTTACCTAAGAGCAACAACAACAACAACAACAACAACAACAACAACAACAACAACAACAACAAAGCCTTTAGTCCCAAACAAGTTGGGGTAGGCTAGAGGTGAAACCCATAAGATTTCGCGACCAACTCATGGTTCTGGCACATGGATAGCAAGCTTCCACGCACCCCTGTCCATGGCTAGTTTTTTGGTGATGCTCCAGTCCTTCAAATCTCTCTTTACGGACTCTTCCCATGTCAAGTTCGATCTACCCCAGCCTCTTTTGACATTATCAGCATGCTTTAGCCGTCCGCTATGCATTGGGGCTTCTGGAGCCTGCGCTGAATATGCCCAAACCATCTCAGATGATGTTGGACAAGCTTCTCTTTAATCGGTGCTACCACAACTCTATCTCGTATATCATCATTTCAGATCCGGTCCTTCCTTATGTGGCCACACATCCATCTCACATGCACATCTCCGCCACACCTAACTGTTGCACATGTCGCCTTTTAGTCGGCCAACACTCAGCGCCATACAACATTGCGGGTCGAACCGCCGTCCTATAGAACTTGCCTTTTAGCTTTTATGGCACCCTCTTGTCACGGAGAATGCATGAAGCTTGGCGCCACTTCATCCATCCGGCTTTAATTCGATGGTTCACATCTTCATCAATATCCCCATCCTTCTTCATCAATATCCCCATCCTTCTTCAACTTACCTAAGAGCAAGCAAACCAATTAATCCTCTGCTAATAATACCTTGGGAATTGAAGTATCTCTGAGAAATAAGGTTGGCTTACACTTAAAGTTTCATTGAGCCTTCATTATGATTCAATGAAGAGAGACTGAACCCCTCCGTGATAAAAACTTTTTACAAGAAAAATGAGGAAGAAGAAAACTGCTTACCCGGTTGAAACAACAATGAACTAGGATATGAAGTTGTTACTTGTCCTCAGTAAAATTAAATGAGAAGATGTGGAAACCTGCATGAGCATTATCAGAGTAAGCGTGGACTATTGTTTGCCACGTATACTCATCAACGAACGCTCATCTTGGGAAGTAATAGACTCATATCTTTTGATATCTGTATCTTATAAACACAAGGGTGACCTTGTTCTTTACAAGCCACTGTACTTGCTCAGGGATGAGCAAGATTTAAGCTTGGGGGAGTTGATGAGTCCAATTTACGTGATGTTTTTCCTATATATTTTGTGCCTACAAGGTGGGCTTTGTGGAATTTTACCACGTTCACGCACATCTTTTTGTTGATAACCCCTCAGGCGTCTTTTGGAGCAATATCCATTTAATGGAGAAAATCTCCAAAAATAGCAGTGGAATCACGTATTAAAGGTGATAAACACTTTCCATAAAAAATCTAGCAAGAAGACCAAAGAAACAGTCGTCGTCGCGCTTCCAGAGTGAAAGACGGCATTCCAAACGACCGCGCACGCTCGCATGAGCGGTCGTTTGGTGCATCGCCGCCTCTGGGAGATCAACTATTTTCACCCCATTGAAGCAGACCATGAATCATACGAAGAGAGACTCCAGAAACACATCTAGAAGGCAGAACCCTAGCCTCCGGAGCCCATCCATAGGGAGGATCGACCGGGAGAAGAAGGGTATTCCTCTCACCGCGAGGGGATGATACGTCTCCAACGTATCTACTTTTCCAAACACTTTTGCTCTGGTTTTGGATTCTAATTTGCATGATTTGAATGGAACTAACCCGGACTAACGCTGTATTCAGCAGAACAACCCTGGTGTTATTTTTGTGCAGAAATAAAAGTTCCTGGAATTGGACGAAACTTTTTGTGAATTATTTTTGGGATAAATAATGAATTATGGAGCGAAGATCCACCGGAGGGGGCTGCCTGTGGGCCACAAGCCAACAGGGCGCGCCCACCCCCTGGGCGCTGATACGTCTCCAACGTATCTATAATTTTTGATTGTTCCATGCTGATATAGTATCATTCTAGGATACTTTTTGGGTCATTATTAACCAATTTATAATATTATTGAGCACTAACCTATTGACCTAGTGCCCAGTGCCAGTTGCTGTTTTCTGCGTGTTTTTGCCTTTGCAGGTTTACTGTACCAAATGAAGTCCAATTGCCACGAAACTTTTTGATGCTTTTTTCTTGACTATATGAAGACCTAGAAGCTCCGGAAGGAAGCCAGGAGGCACACGAGGGCCCCACCACACATCAGGGCGTGCCCTGGGGGGGCCATGCCCTGATATGTGGTGGCCCCCTTGGGCACCTCCCGACGTCCCTCTTCGGCCTATAAATTCTCTAATATTCTAAAAACCCTGGAGGCAGTCCCGAAACCCTTTTTCCGCCGCCGCAAGTCTCTATTCCGTCGCGAGGCCATCTGGAGCTCCGTTCCGGCACCCTGTCGGAGGGGGGATCGATCACGGAGGGCCTCTTCATCAACCTTGCTGCCCTCATGATGATGTGTGAGTAGTTCACCACGGACCTACGGGTCCATAGATAGTACCTAGAAGGCAATCTCTCTCTCTCTCTTATGATCTTCAATACAATGTGTTAGGGATATAACCCCGTGGTAAGACCCGCTCAGGTGGGGCCGGGTCATGAGGTTGGCGGCTTAGCGATAAGGTTTGGAAGAAACTTGCTCAATGGGCCTGGAGGCCCAGAGGGAGAAGACAATGTATGACCCGGTGGCGTAAGCCGCCGGTGGCGGCTTGTCCGACAAGGCAGGAGTAGTTAGAGGCAAGGTCGGTTATCAAGTATGACCCGGCCCGGACTCTTGTAAGCCCAGGGCCTCACCTGTGTATATAAAGGCGGGTTGCTTGGGCGGCTTAGGGCACGAAACCTTTGATCGAGTACTAGGTCTAGCGAATCCGCTCCCTTGTAATCGATATCCAATCAATACAACTCAAAGCAGGACGTAGGCTATTACCTCCTTCGAGAGGGGCCGAACCTGGGTAACCCTGTGTCTTTCGTCCCGACCAACCCCTTCGAGTTAACCGCCGTAGCGATGGCTTCACACCTAAGTCCTAACACTAGGACATCTGCCGTGACAAAACCACGACAGTTGGCGCCCACCGTGGGGCAGATGCTCAGTGGTTTGGAGTACTCGAAGGGCTCTCTCCCAGGGATCGAGGGATACGCCGTTGGCAGGATGACCAAGAGTCGCCGCGGCAAGCTCTACATCGACGACGCTGGCTGGGGCCCCGAGGCCGACTCAATCAAGTACGGGTACCGGGTCCCCTTCAGCGGAATTCATGTCTTCATTGGCAAGATCGGCGGATCTAAACCCGGGCTGGACATCTGCACCGACCTCGTCGAGCCGGCCCGGCGCGCGCAACCCGCCCGGGTTAACCCGGGCCGAAAGCGTGTCTTCGTTGGCTTCACCCAAGGCGCGGAACTTGAAGGTTCCATGTCGCGGGAGGAAACGCTCATCTGCTCAGAGGATGGATCCTCAAGCGGGGAGGCGGAATCAATCTACCAGCTTCACAACGGCGGGCTTGGGGGCTACTTCGAGGGCTACCCTGACCCGGAATACTATGAGCCGCCGAGCCGAGCCGCTGTCTTCATGGCTGGATCGGCGCCAGCTCCTGGTAGCACGGCCGCTGGGGCGACCGAATCTGGATCAGGCAGGCCGCCGGCTCAAGTTTTGCTGGATCTGATGAATGAACTTACGACTCTGATGGGAACTGAGGTCACGGCCGAAAACCAAGCAGCCCGTAACACGGAGATCACGAGGTTGAAGGACTAGATGGCCGGAGCCCAAGAGGAAATCCATGCACTGAAAGCACAGATGGATGCTGAGTCAGATCGCCTCAGGGCGGAAGCTTTTCGCCTGGACCTGGATCAACAGACCGCACATGCAGTCCGGCGAATGAGGCACCAGACCCGCCTGCCAGATCAGTATGAGCCTAGGAATCTTTTCAACACGCCAGGGGCAGGACGGAATGCACCTCTAACCATAACCCGGACGGTGGAAGTACCTAGGAGTAGGGCAGCGGTTCAGCAACGGCAGCCAGACCCGCCTCGCAGGAACCAGACCCCGCCACAACACTTTCCGACACCACCCGGTCATTATTCTAACCCGGTGGAGAACATGGTGGCAGCGGCAGTCAGACTTGGTGCGCTCCCCATCCCTGATGGAATGCCTTTTGCGGAAGAAGCACGGAACGCCATTGGATATTTGCAGACAGCGGTGGCGCAACTGGAGAAGTATACCTATAGCCGGAGCCACGTGCACTCGACCCCTATCCCAAGCCGCAGTTACAGTCGGCGTATAGAGCCGCCTGCGATTTTTAGCAGCGATCGACGTCGGAATCCGGCGCGGGATGACCCACCTGCTGTTGATGCCTAGGCATTGGTAGATCATGCGAGAGCACAGCGAGAAGCGGCAGCGGCGGCTTATCAAGAACCCACATTAGCACTTTTTGTTTCGGTAGGAGCCGGAGTAACCTCCAGGGCTGTGGGAGTGCCGTGCTTAGTGCCGGCTTTACGAAACGAACGCCTGCCGAAGGACTTCAAGGGTCCCTGCAAGGTGCCAAATTATACCGCCGATCTGCCTCCGGAAGCTTGGATCGAGAGTTATGAACTAGCCATGGAGATGTTAGACGTCAGTGATGCAGTCTGCGCCAAGTATTTCATCATGTTGCTGGAAGGGCCAGCTCGCACGTGGTTGAAGGGTTTGCCACCCAACACCATTAATTCCTGGGCCGAGTTGAAGGCGAAGTTCATCAAGAATTTTCAAGGGACGTGCAAGAAGCCCATGACGATCGTGGACTTAGATCATTGTGTGCAGCGTGAGGATGAGTCGGCCCATCATTGGGTTCGGCGGGTCTCCACCATTATCCACCCCTCTGATAACATCACGGCGGCTCAAGCGGTTCTGATTCTGGAGAAGAATTGCCTCTTTTTGCCCCTGAAGCAGAAGCTTGGACGGCTCAAACGTTCGTGCCAGGACATGGGGGAGCTCATGGCGGCTCTCACCAAGTATGCAGACTCTGACAGCACGAAGGACCCTGGTTCTGATGATGAGAAATCGGCTAAGGGTAAGAAGAATAGAAATGGCAAGAGTCAGCAGCAGAACGGGGGAGGAAATAATAATAATGGCAACGGCGGAAAGCAGAAGCACCCGGACGGCGGGTCAGATCTGGTGGCCAACACTAGTGCTGGAGGCAACCGTGGCAAGGGCAATGGTAAACCGCCTTTCGGCAAGTCTAAGCCTTTCAATATGGAAGCAATGTTGAATGCCCCTTGTCCGAAACATAGTGTTCCCGATAAACCATCCACTCATGCCTGGAAGGATTTTTGGGTCATGCGGGAGTTCCGGAATTACAGCATTAACCCGCATCAGGGTGGCGGCAGTGGACCGTCCGGCTGGTCAGGATCCGGCTCTCCTGGGTCCGGCTTTGGGGCAGGCGGCTCAGGTTCTGGATACCAAGGTCAGGGTAACAATGGAGGTCACCATCAACAGTCTGGCAATGGAGGTCAGCAATAAAACAACCAGTCCGGGTATCAGAGTAACCCAAAGCAGCTTAATGGGGGCCAATATCATGTCTTTACGACAAGCCTTGACAAGCGGGATCAGAAGGTGCGCAAGCGGGCGGTTAATACGGTCATGTCGGCTCTCCCACAGTACTTGAAGTGGTCTGAGTATGACATAACTTGGAGCAGGGAGGATCACCCGCCGCGTGTAGATAACCCGGGGCAGTTGGCCTTGGTAGTGGCCCCCCCAAGTAGGAGGCTACGTGTTCACCAAGGTGCTTATGGATGGTGGCAGTAGCATCAACATCCTGTATGATGACACGTTCCGCCGGATGAACTTGCTTGACAAGGATCTTAAACTATCTTCGACGGTTTTTCACGGTGTGGTGCCCGGAAAGTCGGCTTATCCAGTTGGAAAATTTTCCCTGGAGGTAGCTTTTGGTGATGAGTTTAACGATAGGATGGAGACCTTATGGTTTGAGGTGGTCAAAATCAAGAGCCCGTACCACGCTTTATTTGGGCGGCCGGCTTATGCCAAGTTCATGGCTAGGCCTTGTTATGTTTACTTATAGCTCAAGATGCCCAGATTAAACATAACGATTACAGTGCATGGTGATCGGAAGATTGCTCTTGAGTGCGAGGAAGGTGATGCTGCGTATGCAGAGTCAAGTTGTGCTGAGGCGGAGCTCAAATTTTATAAGGAGAATGTCGACCCGGCAGATATGACCCCGTTAAAGAAGCCCAGCACGGAATCTGAGCCGCCCCTTAAGTTTGTGGCAGAAGATACCAAGCTGGTGGATTTGACTCCTGGCGACTCATCGCAACAGTTCACTATTGGGGCCAAAATGGATCCCAAATAGGAAAGCACGCTCATCGAATTCATCCATGAGAATCGGGACATCTTTGCATGGAAGCCTTCTAACATGCCGGGTGTACCGAGAGAGTTTGCTGTGCACCACCTTAATGTGGATCCTAAGTTTAAACCGGTCAAACAGTTCCTCCGTCATTTCAATGAGGAGAGGCGTAAGGCTATTGGAGAAGAAGTAGCCCGGCTCTTGGCAGCAGGGTTTATCGTCGAAGTTTTTCACCCGGAGTGGTTAGCTAACCCGGTGTTGGTACTCAAGAAGAACGGCACGTGGCGCATGTGTGTAGATTACACCGATCTCAACAAGGCGTGTCTGGTTGATCCATTTGCTCTTCCCCGTATCGACCAGATCATTGATGCAATGGCGGGTTGTGAGAGTTTATGTTTCCTGGACGCTTATTCGGGTTATCATCAGATCAAGATGACAGTCAAGGACCAAGCGAAGACGTCTTTCATTACGCCTTTTGGAGCCTTCTCCTATGTGTCTATGCCTTTTGGACTCAAGAGTGCTCAGGCGACTTATCAGCGCTGTGTGCAGAACTGTCTTCATGGTCAAATTGGGCGCAATGTTCATGCTTATGTAGATGATATTGTGGTCAAGTCAAGGAAGAAGGAGACTCTATTGGCTGATTTGAAGGAAACTTTTGATAATTTGCGGGTTTACAAGATGATGCTTAACCCGGCAAAGTGTGTGTTTGGTGTACCTGCAGGCAAGCTCTTGGGATTCTTGGTCTCCGAGCGCGGCATTGAAGCTAACCCAGACAAGATAAAGGCCATCACTTCTTTGTCTAAGCCGGCATGTATTAATGATGTTCAGCGCTTGGCGGGTCGTATTGCCGCTCTGAGCCGGTTCATAAGCCGCCTAGGTGAGAAAGCTATTCCTTTATATCAGATGATGAAGAAGACAGATGACTTCGTGTGGAGTGATGCGGCTAATGAGTCGTTTGTGGCGCTCAAGAAGCAGTTGGCTGAGCCGCCCGTCTTGGCTGCTCCGATGGAAAAGGGGCCTTTGCTTTTGTACGTGGCGGCTAACAACAGAGCTGTCAGTGCTGCAGTTGTGGTGGAGCGCAAGGAGGCGGGTAAGGAGTACCCAGTCCAGCGGCCGGTTTACTATGTCAGTGAGGTTTTGACGGAGTCCAAGCAAAGATATCCGCATTGGCAAAAGCTGGTGTTTGGTGTATTCATGGCCAATCGCAAGCTGAAGCACTATTTCCTTGGGCATCCAATCACAGTAGTCAGCTCTGCTCCGTTGGGAGATATTATTCAAAACAGAGAAGCTACTGGCAGGATTGCTAAGTGGGCAATTGAGCTTGGGCCTCTCAATCTGAAATATGTGCCCCGGACGGCTGTAAAATATCAAGCCCTGGTGGACTTTATCAATGACTGGACAGAATGTCAAGCACCCGAGGAGAAGCCGGACAATACATATTGGACGATTCATTTTGATGGTTCCAGGCAATTGGAAGGCTCAGGGGCTGGAGTTGTTTTAACTTCCCCGCAAGGTGACAAGTTCTGTTATGTTTTGAGGTTAATGTTTCCTTGTACTAACAATGCAACTGAATATGAGGCTTTGCTTCACGGGCTCCGTGTGGCCAAGGAGATGAATTTGAGCCGGGTTAGATGTCTTGGCGACTTAGACCTGGTGGCTCAGCAAGTCTCTGGCACGTGGGACTCGAAGGACCCTCGCATGGCGGCTTATCGCCAGGCGGTTGATGTTATCGCTGGCCACTTCAAGGGTTATCAGGTGGATCATATTGATCGGCGGAAGAATGAGGCGGCTGACGCGTTGTCAAGACTGGGATCTCAACGTAAGCCGGTGCCGCCTAATGTGTTCCTGGACGTGTTGTATCACCCGTCGGTTAAGTTACCATCGGAGGAGGATTTGGCTATACCTGACCCGGAAGGACAATTGGTGGCGGCTCTCCGCGCAATCCCTGATTGGACGCTACCTTATCTGGCGTATCTGACCCGCGGCGAGTTACCCCAAGATGAGACTCTGGTGCGGCAGATCATAAGGCGGTCTAAATCCATGACTATTGTCAATGGCGAGTTACACAGGCGCAGCGTGACTGGCGTCTTTCAGCGATGTGTCTCTCCTGACAAGGGCCGTGAAATCCTGCAGGAGATACATGCCGGCGATTGTGGTCATCACGCCAGATCAAAATCTTTGGTGGCCAAGGCTTTTCGACACGGTCTCTACTGGTTAACAACTCATAAAGATGCAGAGTACTTGGTCAGTAAATGTGATGGGTGCCAAAAATTCGGACGACGTGCCCATGTGCCGACTGAAGAGTTATGGATGATTCCAATCACTTGGCTGTTTGCAGTCTGGGGGCTTGACATGGTAGGACCTTTTAAGAGGTCTAAAGACAAGAAGACCCACCTCCTGGTGGCGGTTGACAAGTTTACTAAGTGGGTTGAGGCTGAGCCGGTCAGCAAGTGTGATGCAGCAACAACAGTTCAATTCATAAAGAAGCTTATCTTTCGGTTTGGTTATCCTCATAGTATCATTACTGACAATGGCACAAACCTGTCCAAGGGGGCTATGAAGGAGTTTTGTGATAGTGAGCGTATCCGCCTTGATGTATCTTCCGTGGCTCACCCACAGTCTAATGGTCAAGCAGAGCGTGCTAACCAGGAAATTTTGAGAGGGATAAAACCCCGGCTTATGGTTCCTTTGGAGCGCACGCCGGGCTGTTGGGTGGAGGAGTTGCCTTCAGTTCTTTGGAGCATAAGAACCACCCCCAGCAGGTCGACAGGCTATACGCCTTTCTTCATGGTTTATGGCGCAGAAGCTGTTCTCCCCAGCGATATTCATCATGACTCGCCCAGAGTGGCAGCTTACGTGGAAGCTGATAATGAGGCAGCACGTCAGGATGCTTTGGATGCCTTAGACGAAGAACGGGATCTTGCAGCAGCACAGTCCGCGATTTACCAGCAGGACCTGCGTCGCTATCATAGCCGCAGGGTCAAGACCCGGACGTTCCAAGAAGGTGACTTAGTACTCCGGTTGATTCAAGACCAGTCAGATATGCATAAGTTGTCACCTCCTTGGGAAGGACCATTTGTGATCAGCAGAAATCTCAACAATGGCTCCTACTATCTCATCGATATATGGGAGAGTGACAAGTCACGCACTTCTTGTGTAGAGACTGCAAGGCCGTGGAATATTGCTCACCTTCGGCCATACTATACTTGAGCCTCCGGTCCGGCTCTCATCAATGTACATACCCCTGTCATTGTATATACCATCTTTTATGATATAATAAAGTTGGCATCCCCATGATTAGGGGCCTCTGCCGTTTTTTCTGCACTAAGTTTCATGCAAAGGAGTTGATCCTTCATCAGGTCCCTTGGGGGCTTCCAACCCACTGGGTTTAGCTTTCATACCCTCTTGGCCAGGCTTTATATGCCATGTTCGAGTTAAACCTGCCTGTTTGCAACTTGCTACTCCACCATGTGACCCGCCGAACTCTTGACAGTCAATCTTGCTCAGAGACCCTGAACTTTCATAGTCAATCTCACACAAAGACCCTGAACTTGTCAAGGTTTAAACGGCGGCTTTTGTCACGAGAGAGCTGGCTTACAGTGAGCTAGGATAAACCCACCTTGTCTGCTGTAGTCTCTCCGCTATGTGGCCCATTCGTACTCTTAGCAATGTCAATCTTTTAAAGACCCTGAACTTGCTAAGGTTTAAACGACGGATTTATGTCACGTGAGAGCCGGTTTACGAGGTTTTAGGCTTTTATGCCTAGCTTCTTCAGAAGCAATACAAAAAATTTCTTGAAAAAATAAAGTTCTCCTGTCTTGTTGTGCCTTTAAAGCCGGTTCATTAGGTAGGGGATACGCAAATACATATTCTGTTGCTTGTTTTTTGTAGGAATTTTTCATGATAAGATTTTAAGTTTTTGGGTAACCCCGGCTTAGCATTGATCATGGCATACAACCCGCCGGGCGAGTCAAAGCAGTCCGACGATTATATATCAAGACAGTTATGCTAAGTCGCCGGTGTATGGGCTAAAAGAAGTTTAAAAAAGTGCACGAAGGCACAAGAGCAGGCGATTAAGTGTTTTCTACTGCTATTACAAGGCTGTCAAGGAGCCCAAAATCTGCGCACTTAAGTTCTTTGCAGCAAAATATAACCCGGCATATCAACAGGGCCGGGTTACCTTCATATGAAGCAAACTCTTTATTTAACTCTTCGCCGGGTCATCTTGCGCCGGGTCTTCGGTCTCCCGGATCTGAAGGTTGTCCACATCCTAGTTGCAGTTTGTTAAGGCCTCAAATTTGGCCTGATCATGCATGATTGGAGATGGGTCATCATCAGGGGCAAATAGGTGCTTACGGCGTTGAGGAATCAAACTTTTTGCTTCAAAGGTGGGCCCTCGAACCCGCCTATTATCCTCAGAATAAACCGCCTGATATGACGACAGGTCGGCATATGCGGCCAGCCGGCTTGCCAAAATTCGGGATGCCTTCATGCAGCGGGCATAGTCATCTTGAGTGAACTGCGAGCCATCGTCTTTCAACTGAGGAAAACCATCCATCATCTCGGCCGGGTTAGGCTTGGGTGCATAAGCCAGTGACCGGCTCAAAGCAGCCATTGCGCCCTTACGGGCGGCTGATCTCTTCAGCTCTTCTATCTACTTTGGGATGGTAGAGAGGACTTCTAGCACACCCTTCATAAACTTTGGAACGCCCCTCTCAGTCATAACAGCCTTAATGGTGAAAAGGGATCCGGCATACAGCTGTTCAGTAAGTGAATATAAAGCCTTCAACTTTAACAGACTGTCTCCTGAAAGTTGGCGACTTCGTTCACCTAGAAGCAAGTCAAATCTTATAAGCCGCCTGGAAGGATTCTCGAAGATTCTTTTGCAATGAATATTGATAGTTAACAACACTTACCAAAGACGGCTCCAATCATGCGGGATATATGGCTTTTCAGGTTGCTAAGCTCTTCTGTCACGGGTTGCAATTGACCCTCGGCGTCTTCTGCCCGTTTGATTAGGGCGGCTTATTCAGTTTCAGCACTTTGCTTGTAAGCCTTGAAGTCCGCCTTGACCTTCTCGAGTTCTATGGAGGAGAGCCGCCACTTTTCCTCAGCCTCAGCCCGGGCATTTTGTTGGAAAGACAGATCTTTTCTCAGGTCAGTCAAGCTAGACCCGGCCGCGTTTAAGGATTCCTGCAGAAGTGATCAAGAACATGATTATTTTCATTTTAAGCCGCCAGAGAGAGTATGATAAGCACTTAGGGGAAGTGAAGGAATACATCACAAGTCTCAAGCAGATTGCAAGCAATATACTTGACACTTGGGGGCTAATGAGTATCAGTTCTTTCAATGGTTATAATTCAAATAAGACCCGGATCATCTTCAGGAAGATGACCCGGCCCTTGGGGGCTACAGTTGGCTCTTATTCTATGATTGAGTGCCAGCTCATTACTTACATAATGACCCATCCCTTGGGGGCTACATGGCGATTCATCGAAAGATTGCAAGTGATGGAAGACCCGGCTGACCTTTTGAAAGGTAAACCGGCTCTTGGGGGCTACATAAGTATATATATGGAAAGGCAAGGGAAGTGGAGTACCTGGTATTTTTTCTTCATCATGCCAACCAAGTTGGCCTCCATGTCCTAGCTTGTAGAGAGATGGCTCAGATAGCCAGAGTGCAACTCGTCGACAGTAAGTTTTTCTAAGTTAGGAAGATCAAATTGAGTTTTTTCTTCCTTAAGAGGAGCCGCCTCGTCTTCACTGGTATGTTTTGATAGTACATTGGAGGGAGCTGGAGATTTATAAGCCGCCCCGGTAACAGTAACTTCTTCATGAGAGGCCACGTCTTAAGTTGTCGGCTAGGGGCTGGGCGGCTTAGGATCAGTTTCTGGATGGGCCTCAGGAGCCTCAATATCCATATCGGCCGGCTCATTATGCTGAGAAGCTTTTTCATGGGCATCTTTGTCAGCCTCAGAAGGTTTAATGTGAGCTTCAGGGGTGTTAAGCTTTGGGTTTTCCGACTCTGGAACATCAGGAGTAGCGGTTGACCCGCCTACCTTCCCTCGTTTGGCTTGAGCCCTATGAGCAAAGGTGAAGTTACACGTCAATGAGCAAGGATAGACTATTAACGCACGGAGTGGGATATAAAAATACTTACCCCGGGTTGATAACAAGAGGAGGCAACTTTGAGGCGGTTGAGTCGCCAGAAGAAGGAGGCGAGTCCTGGAAAGTTAGCATTGTCAAATACAAGTAAGCTGCAACACAAGATTAGCATACAGAAGAAATAAATTCAAGGCAAGGAAGTACTTCAGAGCGCCGTTTCCGAGGAGCCAGATCATTTGGTAAGCCGGCTAAAAGATATTCAGAGCCGGTGCTACGGATCTGCCGTCTGTTGTCATCTTGCTGCTTCTTCAAAAGAAAGTTGGGATCCAAGTGAGCAAAAGGGCGAGAACATTTTACCTTCCGTACAGCCCGTCGTATTCTCTTTACTGGTAAAAGTTCCGAGTCAGAGGAGATAATGGTTACCTCTGCAACATCAGCATGACTTGTTTCTGCCTCCTGTTGTGAGTAATCATTGTCAATGAGTTTCATAAAGAGAAGACCAAGGGAGTCAAGTTCTACCTCTGAGTCATCTAGATCGAATAGTTCTTCGGTTGATTGCTTCTTCTTACGAGCCGGCGCCTTAGCTTTGGTCGCCTTGGGGACTTTGCTCTTCTTCTTGAGGGAAGCGGGTAACTGATACGTCTCCAACGTATCTATAATTTATGAAGTATTCATGCCATGTTTACAATAATTCTATATGATTTTGGTATGATTTTATTAGAACTAACCCGGACTGACGCTGTTTTCAGTAGAACTACCATGGTGTCGTTTTTTTGTACAGAAATAAAAGTTCTCGGAATGGGCTGAAAATTTACGGAGAATATTTTTGGAAAATATAAAAAATACTGGAGCAAAAAGATACCGGAGAGGAGTCCCGAGAGAGCCACAAGACTAGGGCGCGCGCCCCCTCTAGGGCGCACCCCCTGGCTTGTGGGCCCCTCGGGAGTCCCCTTGACGTGAGACCGACGCCAAAAATTCCTATAAATACCAAAACCCCCAGAAAGAAACCTAGATCGGGAGTTCCGCCGCCGCAAGCCTCTGTAGCCATGAAAAACCAATCGGGAGCCCGTTCCGGCACCCTGCCGGAGGGGGAAACCATCACCGGAGGCCATCTTCATCATCCCGGCGGTCTCCATGACGAGGAGGGAGTAGTTCACCCTCGGGGCTGAGGGTATGTACCAGTAGCTATGTGTTTGATCTCTCTCTCTCTCTCGTATTCTTAAGATGACACGATCTTGATGTACCGCGAGCTTTATTAATATAGATGAATCATATGGAGTTTTCCCCTCTCTATCTTCTTGTGATGAATTGAGTTTTCCCTTTGAAGTTTTCTTATCGGATTGAGTCTTTAAGGATTTGAGGAACACTTGATGTATGTCTTGCGATGAGATATCCGTGGTGACAATGGGATGTTCTATTGATCCACTTGATGTATGTTTTGGTGATCAACTTGCGGGTTCCGTGACCTTGGGAATCTATGCATAGGGTTGGCACATGTATCCGTCTTGACTCTCCGGTAGAAACTTTGGGGCACTCTTTGAAGTTCTTTGTGTTGGATTGAACATGATGAATCTGAAATTGTGTGATGCATATCATATAATCAAGCCCATGGGTA
Organism: Elymus sibiricus; assembly: GCA_039707655.1. Classification (NCBI taxonomy): domain Eukaryota; kingdom Viridiplantae; phylum Streptophyta; class Magnoliopsida; order Poales; family Poaceae; genus Elymus; species Elymus sibiricus. The sequence goes on from CM077663.1 coordinate 87,289,465, forward strand.
CTTGTGGTGACATTGGAGTATCTAGGTGACATTAGGGTTTTAGTTGATGTGTATCTTAAGGTGTTATTTTAGTACGAACTCTAGGGCTGTTCGTGACACTTATAGGGATAGCTCATAAGATTGATCGGAAAAGATAACTTTGAGGTGGTTTAGTACCCTACAATAATTTCTTCGTTTGTTCTCCGCTATTTGTGACTTTGGAGTGAACTCTTTGTCGCACGTGAGGGATTTACATATGATTCAACTATGTCAGTATTGTTGAGAGAACTTGCACTAGTGAAAGTATGAACCCTAGGACTTGTTTCTAAGCATTGCAATACCGTTTGTGCTCACTTTTATCATTAGTTACCTTGCTGTTTTTATATTTTCAGATTACAAAAACCTATATCTACCATCCATATTACACTTGTATCACCATCTCTTTGCCGAACTAGTGCACCTATACAATTTACCATTGTATTGGGTGTGTTGGGGACACAAGAGACTCTTTGTTGTTTGATTGCAGGGTTGTTTGAGAGAGACCATCTTCATCCTACGCCTCCCACAGATTGATAAACCTTAGGTCATCCACTTGAGGGAAATTTGCTACTGTCCTACAAAACTCTGCGCTTGGAGGCCCAACACGAGTCTACAAGAATAAAGTTGTGTAGTAGACATCAAGCTCTTTTCTGGCGCCGTTGCCGGGGAGGTGAGTGCTTGAAGGTATATCTTTAGATCTTGCAATTAAATCTTTTAGTTTCTTGTTTTTCACTAGTTTGGTTTTATCAAAGAAAACTACAAAAAAAATGGAGTTTAGGTTACATCATTAGTTTCGTCTTTATAATGTCTTTCGTGAAAATGATGGTTTGGAAAATTGTGCTCAATTGTTAGAGGAAGAATTTATGAAAATACTTAATGAGAATTCCTTGACTGATGAGCATGATTGCAATATTGCTAGTATAAATTCTCTGAATATCCATGATGCTAATGATATGCAAACCCACAAGCTTGGAGATGCTATGTTTGATGAAGATGATATTTTTAGTCCCCCAAGTTTTGATGAGCAAATTTGTTATAATAATGACATGCCTACTATTTATGATGATTATGATGATGACATGTATGCTATAAAGAGTGATAGTAACCATGAAACTTGTCATCATGATTTTAATATTGAATGTGGTTATGTCAATCAAGTGTCTCATGATATTTATTTTGTCGAGTTTGCTCCCACTACTATTGATGAGAATAAATTTGCTTATGTGGTGAGTAGTACAAATTTCTATGCTTATGAATCATGAAAAGAATGCTTTATGTGATAGTTATATTGTTGAATTCATTCATGATGCTACTGAAAATTATTATGAGGGAGGACTATATGCTTGTAGGAATTGCAATAATATCAAGTTTCCTCTCTATGTGTTGAAAGTTTTTAAGTTATGCTTGTTTTGCCTTCCTATGCTAGTTGATTCTTGCTCCCATAAATTGTTTGCTCACAAAATCCCTATGCATAGGAAGTGGGTTAGACTTAAATGTGCTTGTCATGAGATTCATGATGCTCTCTTACATGTTTCAAATAATATTCCTATGTGAGCATCATTGAAATCATCATGCCTAGCTAAAAGGCATTCAAGAAAAGCGTTTGTTGGGAGACAACCCAACACTTTTACTTTATGTTTTTGTGTGTTCATATGATTAAGCTACTGTAGTAATCATGTTTTGTGCCTTTTATTTCAATAAAGTGCCAAGTAAAGCCTTTGGGATGACTCACAAGATGAGTAGAATTGATGCTGAACCAAAACAGAAACTTTTGACTCCAGTACATGATTTTTCATTTTTTACTGGAGCGTGATAATGATCTGAAATTTTTACACAGTATTTATATACAAATTCTTCAGGTTTTCCTAATTTTTCAGAATTTTTAGAGACAGGGAATTATGGTTACACTACATATCTTCACAGACTGTTCTGTTTTTGACAGATTCTGTTTTGCATGCATAGTTTGCTTGTTTTAGTGTTTCTATAGCTTATATTTAGTGGTATAAATTATGGGAATGATAGAATATAGTAGGTATCATGTGGAAACAATTATGAATCTTGTCTTGACAGTACCTAAGTGAATGATCTTTGTTTATTATACTAACCCATCTCACGAAGTTTCGTTAAGTTTTGTGTGATTGAAGTTTTCAAGTTTTGGGTGAAACACCGATATGAGGAGAATAAGGAGTGACAAGAACCTAAGCTTGGGGATGCCCAAGTCACCCCCAAGGTAATATTCAAGGAAGACTCAAGCGTCTAAGCTTGGGGATGCCCCGGAAGGCATCCCCTCTTTCGTCTTCAACATTATCGGTATATCTTACTTAGAGCTATATTTTTATTCGTCACATAATATGTGCTTTGCTTGGATAGTCATTATATTTTTGTTATTTTCTATTAGGTGTTATTCATAATCTTGTTTTTCAATAAAAGGTTCCAAGAATTGCCCTTTAGGATGCTTGAATTGCATGTTTGATGTGTGCTGTGTATAAACAGAAACTTTTGCTGTAGTGTTTGAATTTTCATATTTTACTGGAACGTGGAAATCTTCTGAAATTTTTACACAGTGTTTTCATATAAATTTTATATCATGCCCTAAATTTTCATAATTTGTTGAGTTACAGAAGTACACTGTTTTCATAAATTGCTACAGACTGTTCTGTTTGGACAGATTGCTGTCATAGTTTTGTTATCTACTTATCCTATAGTTTCCATAGCCTATATTGGTAGATATAAATTGTGGAAATGATAGTAAACAGTAGATGATGTTTGGAAATTATTGTGCAACTTGTCTTGGCAGTACATAAAGAGTTGATTTATTATTATGTGTACTAACCTATCTCACGAGTTCTTTTCGAGTTTTGTGTGGATGAACTTTTTGAGAATAGGTGAAACCATGATATTAGAGGATTGAATGAGATACAAAAGCTCAAGCTTGAGGATGCCCAAGGCACCCCAAGTAAATATTTCAAGAAGTCTCAAGCATCTAAGCTTGGGGATGCTACGCATCCCACCTCTCTTCATCAACAATTATCGGTTAGCCTATGTTGAGCCTAAATTTTTATTCGCTCACATGATGCGTGCTATTCTTGGAGTGCTATTTTTATTTTGCTTGCTGTTTAATAAAATGCTTAAGATCTGAAATTCTTAGATGACAGAGTCTTCACATAGTTATTTAATCGTTGACTACGCATTGATCTTCACTTATATCGTTTTGGAGTAGTTTGTCATTCACTCTCGTGCTTCACTTATATCCTATGAGTAAATGGTTGAATGAATTGAATATCATAAATCTGAAATTAAATATGCTTCATATACTTATCCCGTGGGGAGTAATGACTTCACACATAATAAGTATAGGTGGTAAAATTTATTGAAAGTTAGCAAACACCGCATTGGTCACTTGAACAATTCATGAAAGAATATTGAAGGAAGAGAGATTCCACATATAAATATACTATCTTGGACATCTTCTATGATTGTGAGCTCATTAATTATTTTCAAACTCGAGCAAATTAGTTAAAATTGGACAAGGAAGACAACTTAATGAGTTATGTTTGGGTATATTTGTATAGAAGTTATATTGTTATGGATCCTCCAACATGTGGTGCTTGCTTCCACCTCATACTAGCCAAAACTTCCGCACCAAGTAGAAATACTACTTGTGCATCCAAACACCCTTAAACCAATTTTGCCATGAGAGTCCACCATACCTACCTATATGCGGTATTTACCTGCCGTTCCAAGTAAATTTGCATGTGCCAAACTCTAAACCTTCAAATAATATTCTGTTTTGTATGCCCGAATCGCTCATATAGTGACTAGGGGCTGTCAGTATCTTCCATTCTAGGTGGGTTATTCTCACGATATGTGTTGATTCACTATCATTCACGAGAAAGTGACTGGTATTCGGGATGGCCAGTTCCATGCTCAAAAATCAAATCAAAATATAATGAAACAAAACTCCCCCAGGATTGTTGTTTGTATGGATGGTACACGTGGATTCGGCTCGCCGTGGAGTGTGATTGATTGGTGGAGGGGGAGTAAAAACTTTACCATTCTATTTGGGAACCGCCTATAATGTATCTAGCATGGAAGATACCAAGATCTCTCGGTTGTTATGTTGACAATGAAAGCATACCGCTCAAAATTATTATTCATCCCTGTTTTAAAAGCTCGAGCTCTGGCACCTCTCCAAATCAATGCTTCCCTCTGCGAAGGGCCTATCTTTTACTTTCTAGTACTTACCTTTATGCAAGAGTCATGGTGATCTTCACCACTTCCTATATTTTGCCTTTTTCTCTTGGCAAGCGTCATGTGTTGGGGAATGATCTAGACATATATATCCACACAAATATATTTGATCATGAATTATTATTGTTGACAATTATCTATATGATAAATAAGTTGGGAGGCGAAACATTGAGCCCCTATCTTTCTCTGTGTTCGATGGGTGCTATTTGTTCTAAAAATATGCTTTGTGTGTCAATAATCATGGAAGACTATATGATAGTTGAGTATGTGGAATTTGCTAAATCAAAGCTCTTACATAGACCCTTCCTGAAAATAAGATGAATTGCAATTGTTCGATGACTAGGAATATGATTTGTTAGTTTTCAAGAAACTTTCTGGTCTATACTTTAACATGTGAATAGCTTGTTACTTGATCATGAGAAGTTTTATGAGATGAGCTACTGTTTATGGTTTATATTGATGCTAGAAAAAGTGATTGGAATTATCATTGATCAAACTTGTGCACTTGCTAGCATTCACACTTCATAAATTATTTCTTTTATCATTTACCTACTCGAGGACGAGCAGGAATTAAGCTTGGGGATGCTGATACGTCTCCAACGTATCTATAATTTACGAAGTATTTATGCCATGTTTACAATAATTCTATATGATTTTGGTATGATTTTATTAGAACTAACCCGCACTGACGCTGTTTTCAGCAGAACTACCATGGTGTCTTTTTTTTGTGCAGAAATAAAAGTTCTCGGAATGGGCTGAAAATTTACGGAGAATATTTTTGGAAAATATAAAAAATATTGGAGCAAAAAGATACCGGAGAGGAGTCCCGAGGCAGCCACAAGCCTAGGGGGCGCGCCTCCCCCCTAGGGCGCGCCCCCTGGCTTGTGGGCCCCTCGGGAGTCCCCTTGACGTGAGACCGACGCCAAAAATTCCTATAAATACCAAAACCCCCAGAAAGAAACCTAGATCGGGAGTTCTGCCGCCGCAAGCCTCTGTAGCCACGAAAAACCAATCGGGAGCCCGTTCCGGCACCCTGCCGGAGGGGGAAACCATCACCGGAGACCATCTTCATCATACCGGCGGTCTCCATGACGAGGAGGGAGTAGTTCACCCTCGGGGCTGAGGTTATGTACCAGTAGCTATGTGTTTGATCTCTCTCTCTCTCTCTCGTGTTCTTGAGATGACACGATCTTGATGTACCGCGAGCTTTATTAATATATATGAATCATATGGAGTTTTCCCCTCTCTATCTTCTTGTGATGAATTGAGTTTTCCCTTTGAAGTTTTCTTATCAGATTGGGTCTTTAATGATTTGAGGAACACTTGGTGTATGTCTTGCGATGGGATATCCGTGGTGACAATGGGATGTTCTATTGATCCACTTGATGTATGTTTTGGTGATCAACTTGCGGGTTCCGTGACCTTGGGAATCTATGCATAAGGGTTGGCCCATGTTTTCGTCTTGACTCTCCGGTAGAAACTTTGGGGCACTCTTTGAAGTTCTTTGTGTTGGATTGAACATGATGAATCTGAAATTGTGTGATGCATATTGTATAATCAAGCCCATGGGTACTTGTGGTGACATTGGAGTATCTAGGTGACATTAGGGTTTTGGTTGATGTGTATCTTAAGGTGTTATTTTAGTACGAACTCTAGGGCTGTTCGTGACACTTATAGGGATAGCTCATAAGATTGATCGGAAAAGATAACTTTGAGGTGGTTTCGTACCCTACAATAATTTCTTCGTTTGTTCTCCGCTATTTGTGACTTTGGAGTGAACTCTTTGTCGCACGTGAGGGATTTACATATGATTCAACTATGTCAGTATTGTTGAGAGAACTTGCACTAGTGAAAGTATGAACCCTAGGACTTGTTTCTAAGCATTGCAATACCGTTTGTGCTCACTTTTATCATTAGTTACCTTGCTGTTTTTATATTTTCAGATTACAAAAACCTATATCTACCATCCATATTACACTTGTATCACGATCTCTTTGCCGAACTAGTGCACCTATACAATTTACCATTGTATTGGGTGTATTGGGGACACAAGAGACTCTTTGTTGTTTGGTTGCAGGGTTGTTTGAGAGAGACCATCTTCATCCTACGCCTCCCACGGATTGATAAACCTTAGGTCATCCACTTGAGGGAAATTTGCTACTGTCCTACAAAACTCTGCGCTTGGAGGCCCAACACGAGTCTACAAGAATAAAGTTGTGTAGTAGACATCAGTAACCTTTTGTTCCAGAAGGAAGAGCCGGCCTATATATGATAAAACGCATTGGCAGAAAGGTTAATAAAGTATATGAAGTACACCATTAAAAGAATGGATGAGGGTTAGGATGGAAAGACTCACATCTGGAGCCGGGTTAAGCGCGTAAAAAGGGTTTAACTCCGTCTTGTTGCAGACTGCTTGAGGTTCTCCCAGCAAGGATTTGACAATGGCATTGAGATCATGGTCTGTCAGGGGAGTCTGGTTGAAGCGTTGAGGATCAGTCACCTCGCCAGTGTATTGGCACATTAAGGCGCTGCGGCGGCTCAACGGCAGAATCCTCCAAGAGACCCAGCAGCGGGTCAGATCAACACCTGTTAACCCGTTGGCTAACAGGGCACTTATTTTCGAGAAGGTTGGGCCATATTGAGCGTGTTCTGCAGCAGACATCCGGTCTGGGAGCTCCGTATCAATGCTGGGCCGGTAAGGACGGTAACCCGGCAGTGGGTTCTCCCCTTCTGGCGAAGTGTCTTTGCAGTAAAACCAAGTTTTATTCCATTCTTTGGGATGACTCGACAGAGTTGCTGCTGGAAAGAGTGCATCCCTCCGTCTTTGAAGAGTGACACCTCCAAGCTCGAGGCTCAATCCATCCGCCATTTCTGTTTGGCAGTTAATGTAGAAGTACTCCTTGAAGAGGTCAACAGACGGCTCTTCTTGTAGATAAGCTTCGCAGAGGGTCTGGAACTGGCACAGATGGGTGACAAAGTTGGGGCCAATGTCTTGAGGGTGCATGTTGAATGAGTGTAAGGCGTCTCGGAAAAATTTAGACCCGGGTGGAGAAAAACCACGGAGAAGATGGTCTGTGAACACAATAATTTCCCCATCCTCGGGCTTAGGAGTGGTTTCATTGCCCAGAACCCGCTAGTGGATAACATCCTGAGCCGGCAGAACTCCCATGGTGACAAAGTCCTTGAGTGATTCCTCAGTCACCCCGGACCTTACCCAGTTCCAGGAAGCTGGGACTTTAGACATGGCGGCGGCTTAAAAGACTGCGGAAGGGCATGAATATATGGAGGGTTAAAAACGTATTAGGACCAAGGCAGTTATGACTCTAAAAATGGTGACGGTATTTGGCGGGTCAGTATAAAATTATGAGCCGCCGAAGCAGGCCGCAATATGACAATGTGAGCCGGCAGTACGACGGCGGGTCAAGTTTGCCAGTGAGTATTGGAAAAATTGCTAAGTGTGGAAAAACAAATTTCAACAGCCACAACTACCGAATCAAGATCTACGGGCGAGATAAAAGAAAAATATTGCTAACCCTAAAAACCAGTGGAAGAACAGGCAGTTCCTATATGGATTAGAGTGAGCCAGAAATCTATAACGAGCATGGCCTGCTTATTGAGCGGATGGCCGCATGATTTGAGCAACATTATAAAGCCTAAAGGAGTTTTTTTCTCTGATCTACGAAGAATACTCCGATGAGCAGTGATGAACACGAAGAAAACCCGATGAACTCGGGGGAAATCTAAAAAAACTACTGGAGATCTAAACAAGGGGCAAAGATGGAACCTTGAAGATGCGGGCGAAAGCGGGAATGCTCTGGACGTAGTCAGGGTGATGCAGCGGCCAGTGTTGGAGACGACGGCGAGGCCCGGACGATGCGGCGAGCTTCGGCGGCACGGGTGTCACGAGGAAGAAGAAGAAGACGACAGCGGGGGAAAGTGAAAATAATGGGACCCCTCGTGCCTATTTATGAGGATGTGATGGAATAGCAACAGTCTGGTGCGGGAATCGAGGAGACACGATGACGATTGACCAAGAAAGTGCCTCGATTCTCGGGCTGGTCATTTTAATGAAAAAGATTCGTTGTGATGTCACGGGAATCTTTTTGATTTTCCTGATGATGTCATGGCGGGTCATGAAGATTGATCAGAGATGACATCACCCATTTTTTGGCGGGTCATGAAGATTTATCAGAGAATGCAAGATCCGCCAACCAGAAGACTTGATGATTGACATGAACCGGTTCAAATCAATCTGGGGCCTAATGTTGGGGATATAACCCCGTGGTAAGACCCGCCCAGGTGGGGCCGGGTCATGAGGTTGGCGGCTTAGCGATAAGGTTTGGAAGAAACTTGCTCAATGGGCCTGGAGGCCCAGAGGGAGAAGACAATGTATGACCCGGCGGCGTAAGCCGCCGGTGGCGGCTTGTCCGACATGGCAGGAGTAGTTAGAGGCAAGGTCGGTTATCAAGTATGACCCGGCCCGGACTCTTGTAAGCCCAGGGCCTCGACCTGTGTATATAAAGGCGGGTTGCCTGGGCGGCTTAGGGCACGAAACCTTTGATCGAGTACTAGGTCTAGCGAATCCGCTCCCTTGTAATCGATATCCAATCAATACAACTCAAAACAGGACGTAGGCTATTACCTCCTTCGAGAGGGGCCAAACCTGGGTAACCCTGTGTCTTTCGTCCCAACCAACCCCTTCGAGTTAACCGCCGTAGCGATGGCTTCACACCTAAGTCCTGACACTAGGACATCTGCCGTGACAAAACCACGACACAATGGTCATCGCATCTTCGCTTTGATCTATCCGATGTAATCCTATTGTGCGGTGTGTTTGTTGGTATCCGATGAATTGTGGTTTTATGTTTAGATTATTCATGAAAAGTATTTGAGATGCCTCTGAATTATATTATCTCTTATGTGCATGATCATTATAGCTTCGTAATGCTCTCCGATCTATTGATATGCTTTGGCCAAGTAGATTGATATTTCATCGGTGGGAGTGGTGCGTTGTGGTAGGTTCAACCTGGCGAGTTTCTATATCCCAGTGACAAAGTAGGGGGCAAGATGCGTCTTTGTGTTGTTGCTACTAAGGATGAAACGATGGGGTTCATTCGTATTGTTTGAGTTTACTTTGTCTACATCATGTCATCGTTGTCCAAGCATTACTCTGTTTTACTTAATAATCTAGATGCATGCTGGATAGCGGTTGATGAGTGGAGTAATAGTAATAGGTGCAGGCAGGAATCGGCCTATTGGCTTATGGACATGATGCCTATATATACATGATCATTGCCGTGAACATCGCATAACTATCCGCTTTTCTATCAATTGCCCAACAATAATTTGTTTACCCACCGTATGCTGCCTACATGAGAGATGTCGCTAGGGAACACTATGCCCCCCCGGGTCTATTCACTTATATATTCGCAAATGCTATATTTACCTCGCTGCCTTTATTTACTTCTTATTTATTTTGCAATTTATATTTATCAACAATTATCTACACAACTCATTTGCTTGCAAATAACGAGATCAAGGGGATTGACAACCCTCTTGCCCGCGTTGGGTGCAAGTTGTTTGTTCTTTTGTGTGCAGCCGCTGAAGACGGTTGAGGATTGATATTCCTATTGGTTCAATAATCCTTGGTTTCATAACTGAGGAAAATACTTATCCGCTTTGTGCTGCAATTACCTGTTCCTCTTCACGAAAAACCCAACGCAGATCACAATATCAGGCACGTCCTGATGGCTTGTGGGGCCCACGTGGCTCCCCAGACCCTAATTCCAATCCTTTAAATTCAGATATTCGGAGAAAAAAATCAGAGAGAAGATTTCATCACGTTTTATGAGACGGAGCCGCCGCCACCTCCCGTTCTTCTTCGGGAGGGCTGATCTGGAGTCCGTTTGGGGCTCCGGAGAGGGGGATTCGTCGCCATCATCATCACCAACCCTTCTCCATCAACTATTCCATGACGCTCACCACCGGGAGTGAGTAATTCCTTTGTACGCTTGCTGGTCAGTGAGGGGTGTGGATGGAATTGATCATGTAATCGAGTTAAGTTTGATAGGGCTTGATCCCTAGTATCCACCATGTTCTGAGATTGATGTTGCTATGACTTTGCTGCTTAATGCTTGTCAGTAGGGCCCGAGTGCCATGATTTCAGATGTGAACCTATTATGTTTTCATGAATATAAGAGTGATTTGGATCCTATCTTGCAAGTTGTACGCACCTATTACATGTCTTGATCCGCATACCCCAAGGTGACAATAATTGGGATTCTTTCTGGTGATTGCCGTAGTTTGAGGAGTTCATGTATTCACCATGTGTTAATGCTTTGTTTCGGTTCTCTATTAAAAGGAGGCCTTAATATCCCTTAGTTTCCAATAGGATCCCACTGCCATGGGAGGGTAGGACAAAAGATGTCATGCAAGTTCTTATCGCAAGCACGTATGACTATATACGGAATACATGCCTACATTACATTAATGAATTGGAGCTAGTTCTGTGTCGCCCTAGTGTGTAACTGTTACATGATTGATGCCATCGATATATTCCCATCACTGCACCATGGCCTACGCTTTACATATACCGAATCTTGCTAAGTTACTACTGTTGTTGTTACTGTCACACTTGCTACTCAATTGCTATTGTCATTACTATTACCAAAATTACTGCCGTCACTACTACTGTTACTTTTGCCACCACTATTTGTTGTGCTACTAAATCTTTGCTATAGAGAGATATCCCAGGTGCGGTTGAATTGACAACTCTACTGTCAAGGCCGATAAATATTCTTTGGCTCCCCTTGTGTCGAATTAATAAATTAGGGTGAAATACTACCCGTGAAGACTGTCGCGATCCCCTATACTTGTGGGTTATCAAGACCTTTTTCTAGCGTCGTTACCGGGGAGCATAGCTCTATTTATTGTGTTAACTTGAGTATATCCAATTGCCACTTGATACGTCTCCAACGTATCTATAATTTATGATTGTTCCATGCTAATATGTTATCATTCTAGGATACTTTTTTGGTCTTTATTTACCAATTTATAATATTTTTGAGCACTAACCTATTGACCCAGTGCCCAGTGGCAGTTGCTGTTTTCTGCATGTTTTTCACTTTTCAGGTTTACAGTACCAAACGAAGTCCAATTGCCACGAAACTTTTTTATGATTTTTTCTGGACCAAAAGAAGACCTGGAGGCTTCGGGAGGAGACCGGAGGCCGCACGAGGGCACCAGCACGCAACAAGGCGCGCCCTGGGGGGGCATGCCCTGATGTCTGCTGGCCCTCTCGGGCATCTCCCGACGCCCCTCTCTGGCCTATAAATTCTCTAATATTCTAAAAACCCTAGAGGCAGTCCCGAAACCCTTTTTACGCCACCGCAAGTCTATGTTCCGTCGTGAGGCCATCTGGAGCTCCGTTCCGGCACCCTACCGGAGGGGGGTTGATCACGGAGGGCCTCTTCATCAACATTGCTGCCCTCATGATGATGTGTGAGTAGTTCACCACTGACCTACGGGTCCATAACTAGTACCTAGATGGCAATCTCTCTATCTCTTGATCTTCAATACAATGATCATCGCATCTTCGCTTTGATCCATCCGATGTAATCCTATTGTGCGATGTGTTTGTTGGGATCCGATGAATTGTGGGTTTATGTTCAGATCATTCATGAAAAGTATTTGAGTCACCTCTGAATATTAAGATTCTTATTTGCATGATCATTATAGCTTCGTAATGCTCTCCGATTTATCAATGTGCTTTAGCCAAGTAGATTGATCTATCTTCAGCGAGAGAAGTGCGTTGTGGTAGGTTCAGCCTGGCGGTGCTCTATATCCCAGTGACAGAAAGGGACAAGACACGTCTTTGTGTTGTTGCTACTAAGGATAAAACGATGGGGTTTATTCATATTGCTTGAGTTTACTTTGTCTACATCATGTCATCGTTCTCCATGCATTACTCTGTTTTACTTAATACTCTAGATGCATTCTAGATAGCGGTCGATGAGTGGAGTAATAGTAATAGGTGCAGGCAGGAGTCGGCCTATTTGTTTATGGACGTGATGCCTATATACACATGATCGTTGCCGTGAAAATCGCATAACTATCCGCTTTTCTATCAATTGCCCAACAGTAATTCGTTACCCACCGTATGTTGCCTACATGAGAGATGCCGCTAGGGAAAACTATGCCCCCCGGGTCTATTCACTTATAAATTTACAAACGCTACCATTACCTTGCTGCCTTTATTTACTTTTTTTTTGCAATTTACAATTATCTACAAGTATCTACACGGCTCATTTGCTTGCAAATAACGAGATCAAGGGGATTGACAACCCTCTTGCCCGCGTTGGGTGCAAGATGTTTGCTCTTTTGTGTGCAACCGCTGAAGACGGTTAAGGATTTATATTCCTATTAGTTTGATAAACCTTGGTTTCATAACTGAGGGAAATGCTTACCCATTTTGTGTTGCAATTACCCGTTCCTCTTCACGGAAAACCCAACACAGATCACAAGTATCAGGAAGGATTTCTGCTACCGTTGCCGGGAATATCATCATCAACTATGAAGTAACTTCACACAAATTTTTATTCACTTGTTTATATTTTTATTTGCTGTTATATTTAGTTTGTTTCATAAAAACCAAAAATACAAAAATATTTATCTTTGCCTGTTACTAGTTTACTTCTTCGCTTGCTAGTTTACTTGTCTTGTTTGTTACTTTGCTTGTTCGGTCACCATGTCTCAAGATACTACTAAGTTGTGTCACTTCTCAAATACTAATAAAAATGATTTTATTAGTACTCCTATACCACCCGCCACTAGTGCGGAGGCTTTTGATATTAATGTTTTATTGCTAAATCTTGTCATGAAAGATCACTGTTCGGGAAGTCCTAATGAGGATCCCGCGTCACATCTTAATACCTTTGTTGAACTTTGTGATATGCAAAATAAAAAGGATATGGATAATGATGTTGTGAAATTAAAATTATTTCCTTTTTCACTAAGAGATAAAGCTAAGGCTTGGTTTTCATCTTTACCTCATAATAGTATTGGAACTTGGGATAAGTGTAAAGATGCTTTTATTGCCAAGTATTTTCCTCCTGCTAAGATCATCTCCCTTAGAAATCAAATAATGAATTTTAAACAGCAAGATCAAGAGTATTTTTCACAAGCTTGGGATATAATGAAGTTGATGATAAAAACTGCCCTACTCATTGTTTAAATTAGTGGATGATCATCCAAAACTTCTATGCTGGACTAAACTTTGTGTCTAGAAATCTTCTAGATTCTGCTGCAGGTGGTACCTTTATGGATGTGACCTTAGGAGAGGCCACAAAACTTCTAGACAACATTATGACAAATTATTCTCAATGGCACACCGAAAGAGATCCAACCGGTAAGAAGGTAATTTCTGTTGAAGAAATCGCTACTTTGAGTGAAAAAGTGGATGCTCTTATGAATATTGTTGCTAGTAAAAATTCTCATGTTGATCCCAATGATATGCCCTTGTCTACTTTGATTGAGAAAAATAATGATGCTATTGATGTGAACTTTATCTCGCGAAACAATTTCAACAACAATTCTTATAGAGGAAATTTCAATTCTAGACCGTATCCCGGTAATTCCTCTAACAACTATGGAAATTCTGTTGGAAATATGCCCTAGAGGCAATAATAAAATGGTTATTATTATATTTCCTTGTTCATGATAAATGTTTATTATCCATGCTATAATTGTATTGACTGGAAACGCAAATACAAGTGTGGGTACATAAACAACACAGTGTCCCTAGTATGCCTCTAATAGACTAGCTCGTTGATCAAAGATGGTCAAGGTTTCCTAGCCATAGACATGATATGTCATTTGATAACGGGATCACATCATTAGGAGAATGATGTGATGGACAAGGCCCAAACTATGAACGTAGCATATGATCGTGTCAGTTTATTGCTATAGTTTTCTGCATGTCAAGTATCTGTTCCTATGACCATGAGATCATGCAACTCACTGACACCGGAGGAGTACCTTGTGTGTATCAAATGTCGCAACGTAACTGGGTGACTATAAAGGTGCTCTACAGGTATCTCCGAGGGTGTCTGTTGAGTTGGCGCGGATCAAGACTGGGATTTGTTACTCTGTGTGACGGAGAGGTATCTCAAGGCCCACTCGGTAATACAACATGACAATAAGCCTTGCAAGCAAGGTGACTAAAGAGTTAGTCACATGATCTTGTATTACAGAACGAGTAAAGAGACTTGCCAATAACGAGATTGAACTAGGTATAGAGATACCGACGATCGAATCTCGGGCAAGTAACATATCGAAGAACAAAGGGAACTGCATACGGGATTAACTGAATCCTTGACATAGAGGTTCAACCGATAAAGATCATCGTAGAATATGTAGGAACCAATATGGGCATCCAGGTCCCGCTATTGGTTATTGACCGTAGAGGTGTCTCGGTCATGTCTACATAGTTCTCGAACCCGCAGGGTCTGCACACTTAACGTTCGGTGATGTTTCTGTATTATTGAGTTATGTATGTTGGTGACCGAAGGTTGTTCGGAGTCCCGGATGAGATCCCGGACGTCACGGGGAGCTCCGGAATGGTCCGGAGGTAAAGATTGATATATAGGAAAGTGGTATTTGGGCTCCGGAAAAGTTTCGGGCACTTCCGACAGCGTACCGGGAGTGACGAATGGGTTCCGGCCCTAGGGGCTACATGGGCCTAGGAGGTGGCGCACCAGCCCCTGGTGGGCTGGGCAGCCAGACCCTAGGAGGCCCTTGCGCAAGGGGTGGGGAAGGGGCCAAGTAGGAAGGAGTCCTACTAGGACTCCACCTCCCTTGTGGGAGGTGGACTCCTCCCTCTTGGTGCGGCCGGCTGACCCTAGGGGAAACCCTAGGGCGCCACCCCTCCCCCTCCCTCCTATATATAGTGGAGGTTTTGAGGGCAGCACACACCAGAAAAGCCACATGCTGCCCTCGTCCCTCTAGATCATAGTTCTCCTCTAGATTAGTTTGGTAGAAGCTCGGTGAAGCCCTGCCGGATTAGTTCACCACCACCGCCACCACGCCGTCGTGTTGCCGGAGAACTCATCTACCTCTCCGTCCTCTCTTGTTGGATCAAGAAGGCGGAGATCGTCATCGAGCCGTACATGTGCTGAACGCGGAGGTGCCGTCCGTTCGGCGCTAGATCGTGATTGGATCGCGGGACGGCTTGCGATTTGGATCGCGAAGACGTTCGACTACATCAACCGCGTTACTTAACGCTTCCCGCTTAGCAATCTACAAGGGTATGTAGATCTGATCTGTCCTCTCGTAGATGCTCATCACCATGGATAGATCTTGCGTGTGCGTAGGAAAATTTTTGTTTGCCATGCAACGTTCCCCAATAGTGGCATCATGAGCTAGGTCTATGCGTAGATGAGATCTCGAGTAGAACACAAAGGAGTTTGTGGGCGTTGATATTCAGATTGCTTCCCTCCTTAGTCTTTTCTTGATTCAGCGGTATTGTGGGATGAAGCGGCTCAGACCAACCTTACTCGTCCATGTACGAGAGACCGGTTCCATCGACTGACATGTAACTGTGTTGCATAAGATGGCTGGCGGGTGTCTGTCTCTCCCACTTTAGTTGAATCGGATTCGACAGAGGCGGTCCTTGTAGAAGGTGAAATAGCAACTTGTATATCACCGTTGTGGTTTTGCGTAGGTAAGAATCGTTCTTGCTAGATACCCATAGCAGCCACGTAAAACATGCAACAACAAATTAGAGGACGTCTAACTTGTTTTTGCAGGGTATGATGTGATATGACATGGCCCGAAACATGATGAGATATATGTGATGTATGAGATGATCATGTTTTGTATAGATTATCACGACTTGCATGTCGATGAGTACGGCAACCGGCAGGAGCCATAGGGTTGTCTGTAATTTATTTTCGCCCTTTTTGCTTTACTTTATCGCTATGAGTTAGCAATAGTTGTAGAAGCAATAGTTGGCGCGACAACCTCATGGCGACACGTTGATGGAGATCATGGTGTTATGCCGGTGACTATGGAGATCATGCCGTTGCTTTGAAGATGGGGATCGAAAGCACAAGATCATGGCCATATCATGTCACTTATGATTTGCATGTGATGTTAATCCTTTTATGCATCTTATTTTGCTTAGGACGACGATAGCATTATAAGGTGATCCCTCACCAAAATTTCAAGATAAAATTGTGTTCTCCCCGAGTGTGCACCATTGCGAAAGTTCGTCGTTTCGAGACACCACGTGATGATCGGGTGTGATAGACTCTACGTTCACATACAACGGGTGCAAGCCAGTGTTGCACATGCGGAACACTCGGGTTAAACTTGACGAGCCTAGCATGTACAGACATGGCCTCGGAACACAAGAGACCGAAAGGTCGAACATGAGTCATATAGTAGATATGATCAACATGGAGATGTTCACCATTGAAACCACCTCATCTCACGTGATGATCAGACTTGGGTTGGTGAATTTGGATCATGTAACACTCGGATGACCGGAGGGATGTCAATTTGAGTGGGAGTTTTTTAGAGTAATATGATTAACTAAACTCATTATCCTGAACAATAGTCTAAGTTGTCTTTGCAAAATTTATGTTGTAGATCAATGGCACGCGCAGTAGTTCCCCTGAATTTCAATGCGTTCCTAGAGAAAGCTAAGCTGAAAGATGATGGAAGTAACTTTGTAGACTGGGCCCGTAATCTGAGGATTATCCTCACGGCTTCCCAGAAGGCTTATATCCTTGACGCACCGCTTGGTGAGCCACCTGCTCCAGTGTCGTCTCCAGATGTTGCGAACACCTGGCAGTCGCGTTCGGATGATTACTCAATAGTTCACTGTGCCATGCTGTATGGCTTAGATCCGGGACTTCAAAGGCGTTTTGAACGTCATGGAGCATATGAGATGTTCCAGGAGTTGAGGTTTATCTTTGAGAAGAATGCCCGGATCGAGAGGTATGAGACCTCCAATAAATTCTATGCTTGCAAAATGGAAGAGAACGGGTCTTCTAGTGAGCACATACTCAGAATGTCTGGGTATTCCAACCGTCTGGCGGAGTTGGGAATTGCCCTCCCGCCGGAGGCGATCACTGACAGAGTTCTTCAATCACTGAGCTTTGTGTTGAACTATAACATGCAAGGGATGAACAAGTCAGTCGCCAAGCTGTTTGCGATGATGAAAGTCGCTGAGTCTGAAATCCAGAAGGAGCATCAAGTGTTGATGGTCAATAAAACCACTAGTTTCAAGAAAAATGGCAAGGGCAAGAAGGGTAACTCCAAGAAGAGTGGCAAAGCAGTTGGCCCTCCCGTGAAGAAGCCCAAGGCTGGACCCAAGCCAGAAACTGAGTGCTTTCATTGCAAGGGTACTGGCCACTGGAAGCAGAACTGCCCCAAGTATCTGGCTGACAAGAAGGCGGCCAACACCAAACAAGGTATATATGATATACATGTTATTGATGTGTACCTTACCAACTCTCGTTGTAGTGCCTGGGTATTTGATACCGGTTTGGTTGCTCACATTTGCAACTCAAAACAGGAACTACGGAATAGATGGAGGCTGGCAAAGGACGAAGTGACGATGCGCGTGGGAAATGGTTCCAAGGTTGATGTGATCGCCATCGGCACACTCGCTCTTCGATTACCATCGGGATTAGTGATGAACCTGAATAATTGTTATTTAGTGCCTGCGTTAGGCATCCACATTATATCTGGATCTTGTTTATTGCGAGACGGTTACACATTTAAATCAGAGAATAATGTTTGTTCTATTTATATGAGTAATATCTTTTATGGTCATGCACCCCTTGTGAGGGGTTTATTCTTATTGAATCTCGATAGTGATGATACACATGTTCATAACATTGATGCCAAAAGATGTAGAGTTGATAATGATAGCACCACTTTCTTGTGGCACTGCCGCTTAGGTCATATTGGTGTAAAACGCATGAAGAAACTCCATGCCGATGGACTTTTGGAGTCACTTGATTTTGAATCACTTGACACATGTGAACCATGCCTCATGGGCAAGATGACTAAGACCCCGTTCTCTGGAACAATGGAACGGGCAAGTGACTTGTTGGAAATCATACATACTGATGTGTGCGGTCCGATGAGCATTGAGGCATGCGGTGGATATCGCTATTTTCTCACCTTCACCGATGACTTGAGTAGATATGGGTATATTTACTTAATGAAACATAAGTCTGAAACGTTTGAAAAGTTCAAGCAATTTCAGAGTGAAGTTGAAAATCATCGTAACAAGAAGATTAAATTCCTATGATCTGATCGAGGAGGAGAATATCTGAGTTATGAGTTTGGCAATCACTTAAGACAATGTGGAATTTTTTCACAGTTGACGCCACCTGGAACACCACAGCGTAATGGTGTGTCTGAATGTCGTAATCAAACCTTATTGGATATGGTGCGGTCTATGATGTCTCTTGCCAATTTGCCACTATCGTTTTGGCGTTATGCGTTAGAGACAGCTGCATTCACTTTAAATAGGGCACCATCTAAATCCGTTGAGACGACGCCGTATGAACCGTGGTTTGGCAAGAAACCAAACTTGTCGTTTCTTAAAGTTTGGGGATGCGATGCTTATGTCCAAAAGCTTCAGCCTGAAAAGCTGGAACCCAAAGCGGAGAAATGCGTCTTCATAGGATACCCAAAGGAGACGGTTGGGTATACCTTCTATCTCAGATCCGAAGGCAAAGTGTTTGTCGCTAAAAACGGGTCATTTCTCGAGAAAGAGTTTCTCTCAAAAGAATTGAGTGGGAGGAAGATAGAACTTGATGAGGTTGTTGAACCTTCAATTCAACCAGAGAGTAGCGCAACAGAGGAAGATGTTTCTATGGAGCCTAAATCAGTTGAAGAGGAAGATGATGATAGTGATCGTGAAGCTTCGGATCAAGTTGCTATCGAACCTCGCAGGTCGACAAGGGCACGTACTGCTCCTGAGTGGTACGGTAACCCTGTCTTGGAGGTCATGTTGTTGGACAACGATGAACCTACGAGCTATGGAGAAGCGATGGTGGGCTCGGATTCCAACAAATGGTTAGATGCCATGAAATCCCAGATAGGATCCACGTATGAAAACAAAGTGTGGACTTTGGAAGTATTACCTAAAGGGCGAAAGGCCATTCAGAACAAATGGATCTTTAAGAAGAAGACGGACGCGGACGGTAATGTCACCATCTATAAAGCTCGACTTGTGGCAAAGGGTTTTTTCACAAGTTCAAGGAGTTGACTATGATGAGACTTTCTCTCCCGTAGCGATGCTTAAGTCCGTCAGAATCATGTTAGCAATAGCTGCATTTTTCGATTATGAAATTTGGCAGATGGATGTCAAAATAGCATTCCTTAACGGTTTCCTTAAGGAAGAGTTGTATATGATGCAACCGGAAGGTTTCGTCGATCTACAGAATGCTGACAAAGTTTGCAAGCTCCAGCGATCCATTTATGGATTGGTGTAGGCATCTCGGAGTTGGAATAAGCGCTTTGATGAGGTGATCAAAGCGTTTGGGTTTATACAAGTTTATGGAGAAGCTTGTATTTACAAGAAAGTGACTGGGAACTCTATGGCGTTTCTAATATTATATGTGGATGACATATTGCTGATTGGAAACAATATAGAATTTTTGGAAAGCGTGAAGGAATATTTGAACAAGAGTTTTTCAATGAAGGACCTAGGAGAAGCTGCTTTCATATTAGGCATCAAGATCTATAGAGATAGATCAAGACTCTTAATAGGACTTTCACAGAGCACATACCTTGATAAAGTTTTGAAGAAGTTCAAAATGGATCAGTCCAAGAAAGGGTTCTTGCCTGTGTTACAAGGTGTAAAGTTGAGTAAGACTCAATGCCCAGTGACTGCAGAGGATAGAGAAAAGATGAGTGTCATCCCCTATGCTTCTGCAATAGGCTCTATCATGTATGCAATGATGCGCACAAGACCAGATGTCAGCCTTGCCATAAGTATGGCCGGAAGGTTTCAAAGTGATCCAGGAGTGGATCACTGGACCGCGGTCAAGAATATCCTAAAGTACCTGAAAAGGACTAAGGAGATGTTTCTCGTTTATGGAGGTGATCAAGAGCTCGTCGTAAAGGGTTACGTCGATGCAAGCTTTGACACTGATCCAGATGACTCTAAGTCTCAAACCGGATACATATACATTCTTAATGGAGGAGCGGTAAGCTGGTGCAGTTCCAAGCAAAGCGTGGTAGCTGATTCTACATGTGAAGCGGAGTACATAGCTGCCTCGGAGGCGGCGAAGGAAGGTGTCTGGATGAAGCAGTTCATGATGGATCTTGGAGTTGTGCCCAGTGTGTTGGACCCAATGACTCTGTTCTGTGACAACACTGGTGCCATTGCTCTGGCCAAGGAACCAAGGTTTCACAAGAGGACCAGACACATAAAGCGACGCTTCAACTCCATCCGCGATTACATCGAGGGAGGGGATATAAATATTTGCAAAGTGCACACGGATCTGAATGTCGCAAACCCGTTGACTTAACCTCTTCCACGGGCTAAACATGATCAACACCAGAAGAAGTTATATTGTCATAGATCCTTTAACATGTGGTGCTTGCTCAATATCTTTGCTAGCCAAAAATTCCGCACTAAGTAGAGATACTACTTGTGCATCTAAAAACCCAAACCCAAATTCTTTCTTTGAGTGTCCACCATACCTACCTATGGATCGAGAAAGATCCTTCAAGTAAGTTGTCATCGGTGCAATAAGGCAATACAAATTGCTTCTAAAAGTGTTTTGATCAATTAGTGTAAGAGAAAATTGAGCGCTATACGAACTTATGATGGCAAAGTAATAAAACCGACGGACTGCATAATAAAGGTTGCTATCATAGGGGGAAATATAGCTTGATGTTCTTTTACATTAAGGGACTGGGCATACAAACCAATAAGCGCATGACAACCTCTGCTTCCCTCTGCGAAGGGCCTATCTTTTACTTTTAAGCACTTACTTTTATGCAAGAGTCAAAGTATTCTTCCCTATTCCTTTTTACTTTTTCTTTTGCAAGCATCATGTGGTGAGGAAAGATCTAGGCACATATATCCAGTTGGATATGGGTGGGCATGCGTTATTATTGTTGACATCACCCTTGAGGTGAGTAAGTTGGGAGGCGAAACTATAAGCCCCTATCTTCCTGTGTCCGGTTGAAACTTTTTGTTCATGGGTATGCTGTGAGCGTTAGCAATCATAGAAGACTAAATGATGGTTGAGTATGTGGACTTGCCAAAAGGCTCCGACATGAGACCCTTCCTGAAAATATGATGAATTGTAGTTGCAAAGTTTACTCAGCACATAGTTTGTTGGTTCCCAATAAGGTTTATGCTTCATACTTCTATGTTGTGATGAATTGTTACTTGTTCATGAGAACCTTTATGATAAAAATGTATTGAAATAAGTTCTTATGTTAGAGTTTGTTGCTGCTATGTTAATAAGCATGATGCTTCTATGTCCGTATTTTGTTTTTATCAACACCTCTCTCGAAAACCATGTGGACATGCTTTTCAATATCGGCTTTCGCTTGAGGACAAGCGAGGTCTAAGCTTGGGGGAGTTGATACGTCCATTTTGCATCATGATTTCTTACTGTTATTTACTTTGTTTTGTTGAATAATAATGCTTTGGGGAGTGATTCTAATGCCTTTTCTCTCATAATATGCAAGGTTTACACAAAGAGGGAGAATACCGGCAGCTGGAATTCTAGACCCAAGAAAAGCACGTCAGAGATACCTATTCTGCACAACTCCAATGAAGCTGAAAATTTAAGGAGATTATTTTTATATTTAATAAAAAATACTGGAGCAGAAAACTACCGGAGGGGGCGCCCAGGTGGGCACAACCCACCAGGGCGCGCCAGGCCCCCCTGGGCGCGCCCTGATGGGTTGTGGCCACCTCGGCCCACCTCCGGTGCCCATCTTCTGCTATATGGTCACTCTTGACCTAGAAGAAATCAGAGGAGGACTTTTGGGACGAAGCGCCGCCGCCTCGAGGCGGAACTTGGGCAGGAGCACGTTTGCCCTCCGGCGAAGCGATTCCGCCGGGGGAACTTCCCTCCCGGAGTGGGAAATCGAAGCTATCGTCATCACCAACACCCCTCTCATCTTTGGGAGGCCAATCTTTATCAACATCTTCAATAGCACCATCTCCTCTCAAACCCTAGTTCATCTCTTGTGTTCAATCTTTGTACCGGAACCTCAGATTGGTACCTGTGGGTGACTAGTAGTGTTGATTACCTTGCGTAGTTGATTACTATATGGTTTATTTGGTGGGAGATTGATACGTCTCCAATGTATCTATAATTTTTTATTGTTCCATGCTATTATATTATCTGTTTTGGATGTTTTGTATGCATTAATATGCTATTTTATATTATTTTTGGGACTAACCTATTAATCTAGAGCCTAGTGCTAGTTTCTGTTTTTTCCTTGTTTTTTAGTATTGCAGATAAGGAATATTAAACGGAGTCCAAACGGAATAAAATCTTCGGAATGATTTTTCTTGGACCAGAAGAAAGCCAACAGACTTGGAGATGAAGGCAGGAGAGCCGCCGTGTGGCGACAAGCCACAGGGGCGCGCCCTAGGGGGGGGGGCGCCCCCTGGCTTGTGGCCCCACGGCAGCCCTCCTAACCCTATTCTTCGGCCTATAAATTCCCGAATATTCCCTGGATACTAAAAAAGAGCCACGAAAATACTTTTCCGCCGCAGGAAGCCTCTGTTCCCGTGAGATCCAATCTTGGACCCTTTTTCGGTAATCTGCCGGAGGGGGATTCGATCACGGAGGGCATCTACATCAACTCCATTGCCCCTCCGATGATGCGTGAGTAGTTTACCACAGACCTTCGGGTCCATAGCTAGTAGCTAGATGGCTTCTTCTCTCTCTTTGTTCTTCAATACCATGTTCTTCATGATCTTCATGGAGATCTATCCGATGTAATACTCTTTTGCGATGTGTTTGTCGAGATCCGATGAATTGTGGGTTTATGATCAGCTTATCTATGAACATTATTTGAATCTTCTCTGAATTCTTATATGCATGATTTCATATCTTTGCAAGTCTCTTCGAGTTATTGGTTTGGTTTGGCCAACTAGATTGGTAATTCTTGCAATGGGAGAAGTGCTTAGTTTTGGGTTCAATCTTGCGGTGTCCTCACCCAGTGACAAAGTAGGGGTAGCGAGGCACGTATTGTATTGTTGCCATCGAGGATAAAAAGATGGGGTTTTCATCATATTGCTTGAGTTTATCCCTCTACATCATGTCATCTTACCTAATGCGTTACTCTGTTCTTCATGAACTTAATACTCTAGATGCACGCAGGAGTCAGTCGATGAGTGGAGTAATAGTAGTAGATGCAGAATCGTTTCGGTCTACTTGACACGGACGTGATGCCTATATGCATAATCATTGCCTTGGATATCTTCATAATTATTCGCTTTTCTATCAATTGCTCGACAGTAATTTGTTCACCCACCGTATTATTTTCCTTCATGAGAGAAGCCTCTAGTGAAACCTATGGCCCCCGGGGTCTATTTTCCATCTTATACTTTCAGATCTAAAACCAAAAATACCAAAAATATCTCGCTGCCTTATTTTTACTTTTGTTTTACTTTACGTTTTAGCAATCTATCATACCTATCTCTATCAGATCTCATCCTTGCAAATAACCGTGAAGGGATTGACAACCCCTTTATTGCGTTGGGTGCAAGTGTTTGATCATTTGTGTAGGTACATCTATTGGGGACTTGCTTGTATCTCCTACTGGATTGATACCTTGGTTCTCAACAACTGAGGGAAATACTTATCTACTTTGCTGCATCACCCTTTCCTCTTCAAGGGAAAACCAACGCATGCTCAAGAAGTAGCAGAGATCATATGTTCAGATCCATTATGCTATTCAATACTCCTCTGATCTTGAGCATGATTATTATTTGTGAGTAGTTACCTTTGTTCTTGAGGTCACGGGAGAAGTCATGTTGTGAGTAATCATGTGAATTTGATATGTGTTCGATATTTTGATGATATGTATGTTGTGATTCCCTTAGTGGTGTCCTATGAACGTCGACTACATGACACTTCACCATTCATGGGCCTAAGGGAATGCATTGTGGAGTAGTTATTAGATGATGGGTTGCTAGAGTGACAGAAGCTTAAACCCTAGTTTATGCGCTACTTCGTAAGGGACTGATTTGGATCCACATGTTTAATGCTATGGTTAGACTTTGTCTTAATACTTTTCTTGTAGTTGCGGATGCTTGCGAGGGGGTTAATCATAAGTAGGTTGTTAGTTCACGTAAGAACAACACCTTAGCACCGGTCCACCCACATATCAAATTATCAAAGTAGCGAACACGAATCAAACCAACATGATAAAAGTGACTAGACAAAATTCCCGTGTACCCTCAAGAACACTTTGCCTATTACTAGTGATTGTTTTGGCCTGTCCTTTGCCTCAAAAGGATTGGGCTACCTTGCTGCACCTTGTTTACCATTACCGTTACTTGCTTGCTACCAATTATCTTGCTATCAAACTATCTGTTACCTACAATTTCAGTGCTTGCAGAAATTACCTTGCTGAAAACCGCTTGTCATTTCCTTCTGCTCCTTGTTGGGTTCGACACTCTTACTTATCGAAAGGACTACGATTGATCCCCTATACTTGCATGAAAGAAATGAAATAGATAAAAATTTCTTTGAACAACAACCTCTCCTAAAACACAATTTGCATATTGAAACTCTAGGAGGTCCTCCTCCACCTAAAGGTGATCCTGTGTTTGAATTAAAACAATGGCCTGACACTTTGAAGTATGCTTATCTTGATGAGAAAAAGATATATCCTGTTATTATTAGTGCTAACCTTTTAGAACATGAAGAAGAAAGATTATTAAAAAATCTGAGGAAGCACCGGGCTGCTATTGGATATACTCTTGATGATCTTAAGGGCATTAGTCCCACTCTATGTCAGCACAAGATCAATATGGAACCTAATGCTAAACCCTTTGTTGATCACCAACGATGTTTGAATCCTAAAATGAAAGAAGTTGTAAGAAATGAAATATTAAAGCTTCTGGAAGCAGGTATAATTTATCCCATAGCTGATGGTAGATGGGTAAGTCCCGTTCATTGTGTCCCTAAGAAGGGAGGTATTACTGTTGTTCCTAATGATAAAAATGAACTTATCCCACAGAGGATTGTTACTGGCTATAGAATGGTAATTAATTTTAGAAAATTAAATAAATCTACTATAAAAGATCATTACCCTCTGCCTTTCGTTGATATGCTAGAAAGATTATCTAAGCACACACACTTTTGTTTTCTGGATGGATATTCTGGTTTCTCTCAAATACCTGTATCACAACCTGATCAAGAGAAAACCACCTTTACTTGTCCTTTTGGAACCTATGCTTATAGACGTATGCCTTTTGGTTTATGCAATGCACCTGCTACCTTTCAAAGATGTATGACTGCTATATTCTCTGACTTTTGTGAAAAGATTGTGGAGGTTTCATGGATGATATTTCCGTTTACGGAACTTCTTTTGATGATTGCTTAAGTAACCTTGATCGAGTTTTGTAGAGATGTGAACAAACTAATCTCGTCTTGAATTGGGAGAAGTGCCACTTTATGGTTAATGAAGGTATTGTCTTGGGGCATAAAATATCTGAACGAGGTATTGAGGTGGATAAAGCTAAAGTTGATGCAATTGAGAAAATGCCATGTCCTAAAGATATTAAAGGTATTCGGAGTCTCCTTGGTCATGCTGCTTTCTATAGGAGGTTTATTAAAGACTTATCTAAAATTTCTAGGACTCTTACTAATCTTTTAGAAAAGGATATTCCATTTGCTTTTAATGATGATTGTGTAGAAGCCTTTGAAACACTCAAGAAAGCCTTAACTTCTGCACCTATTGTTAACCCACCTGATTGGAACTTGCCTTTTGAAATTATGTGTGATGCTAGTGATTATGCTGTTGGTGCCGTTCTAGGACAAAGAGTTGATAAGAAATTAAATGTTATCCATTATGCTAGCAAAACTCTAAACAGTGCCCAAAGAAATTATGCTACTACTGAAAAAGAATTTTTAGAAGTTGTGTTTGCTTGTGATAAATTTAGATCTTACATTGTTGATTCCAAAGTTATTGTTCACACTGATCATGCTGCTATAAAATATCTTATGGAAAAGAAAGATGCTAAACCTAGACTCATTAGGTGGGTTCTCTTGCTTCAAGAATATGATTTACATATCACTGATAGGAAAGGAGCTGAGAACCCCGTAGATGATAACTTGTCTAGGTTAGAAAATATTCTTGATGACCCACAACCTATTCATGATAGTTTTCCTGATGAACAATTAGCTAAAATAAATGTTTCTCAAAACACTCCTTGGTATGCTGATTATGCTAACTACATTGTTGCTAAATATATACCACCTAGTTTCACATATCAACAAAAGAAAAATTCTTCTATGATTTAAGACATTACTTTTGGGATGACCCGCATCTTTACAAAGAAAGGGTAGATGGTTTTATTACATGTTGTGTACCTGAGCATGAACAAGAACTAATCCTACGTAAATGTCATTCCGAAGCCTATGGAGGACATCATGCAGGAGATAGAACTGCTCACATGGTATTGCAATTTGGTTTTTATTAGCCTACTCTCTTCAAGGATGCCCGTAAGTTTGTCTTGTCTTGTGATGAATGTCAAAGAATTGGTAATATTGGTAAGCATCAGGAAATGCCTATGAACGATTCACTTGTTGTTGAACCATTTGATGTTTGGGGTTTTGACTATATGGGACCTTTTCCTTCCTCTAATGGGTATACTCATATTTTTGTTGCTGTTGATTATGTTACTAAGTGGGTAGAAGCTATTCCAACTAGTAGTGCTGATCATAACACCTCCATTAAAATGCTTAAAGAAGTTATTTTCTCGAGGTTTGGAGTCCCTAGATATTTAATGACAGATGGTGGTTCACACTTTATTCATGGTGCTTTCCGTAAAATGCTTGCTAAATATGATGTTAACCATAGAATTGCATCACCCTATCATCCTCAATCTAGTGGTCAAGTTGAACTTAGCAATAGAGAAATAAAATTAATATTACAAAAAACTGTCAATAGGTCCCGAAAGAATTGGTCTAAGAAACTTGATGATGCACTTTGGGCCTATAGAACAGCTTATAAAAATCCTATGGGTATGTCTCCATACAAAATGGTATATGGAAAAGCTTGTCATTTGCCTCTAGAGTTAGAACATAAAGCATTTTGGGCAATTAAATAACTCAATTATGATTTCAAACTTGCGGTGAAAAGAGGTTATTTGATATTAGCTCACTAGATGAATGGAGAACCCAAGCTTATGAAAATGCCAAACTGGTCAAAGAAAAAGTTAAAAGATGGCATCACAAAAGAATCCAAAAGCGGGAATTCAAAGTTGGAGAATATGTTCTTTTGTACAATTCTCGTTTTAGGTTTTTTGCAGGAAAGCTTCTTTCCAAATGGGAAGTAGCATATATTATCGAAGAGGTTTATCATTCTGGAGCTATCAAGATTAATAATGCCAAAGGTACTAACCCGAAGGTGGTCAATGAACAAAGAATTAAACACTATATCTCAGGTACGCCTATTAATGTTGAAAGCAATATTATCCAAACCATGACACTGGAGGAACACATAAAAGAAACCATCCGGAACACTCTAGAATCCTGAAAAAAGAGGAGGTACGTGATACGGTAAGTAAACGGACTCCGAAAAATCCGCAAAAATATTTTCTATTTGTTTTGGAATATTATAAAAATTAGGAAAATAAGAAATAAACAGGAAAGCAACCGAGGTGAGCAAGATACACCAGGGCGTGCCTGCCCTCCCTGGCGCGCCCCTGGTGGGTTGTGCCCCCCTCGGGCACCTTCCCGACTCCGTTTTCCTTCCATATTCTTGCTTCCCAAGATAAAAAAAATCTTTATATATACCCACGATTGTTTTGATCACCGCATCGCAGAAGTATCCTCTGTTCTTGTTTCGTGCTGTTTTTCTGCCAGATCTAAAAATATGCCGTCTCAAGACTCAGAGGGGGAGAGCTATGTTGCTGACTATATTGCAAACCCTAAGGTCTATGGAGAGGTGGATCATTATGGATGGACCACGGATGAGGAGGGAGACACCAACATGAAGGAAACAAATGATAGCTCTAAAGAATAGATGACCCACTACCTCAGCCTGGAGACATGCATGTGGAATTTAAGAAGTCAAGCCTCCCTAAAGGATACAAACCTAAGGTTCAATTTATTCCATCTCGTTTTCTGTAGGAGAGCAAGGCGGCATTATGCAAAAAGATATTAAAGCTTGAGTTAGATAATGAGGATCTAAGGGAGGAAAATTTTATGCTCAAGTATAAGCTGAAGAAGAAGGCTACCTCATCACCACCACCTTCATCATCTCCACCACCAAAGGAGACTTGAGTACACGGGTATGGGCACTCCGCTTGGCTTGAGCCAAGCTTGCGAGAGATGCCCCGGTATCGTATCACCATCACTTTTATTTACCTTTACCTATTTTAGTTTGATCCTTAGCTCTTTCATGATCTAGTTGAATAAAAGTTTAGTATAATCTATTTTCGAGTACTACTTTCATTATCTATCTATCTATCTATGTAATCGAGTGAGAGTTATATAATAAAGTTTAGTTTGAGCTTTTGCTTCTTTACTTTCTTGTTGCAATCAAAATAAAAAGGAAATAAATGAAAAGGATCATATGATAATCTTATGGTAAGTAATGACATCACATAAGGAAAAGTATAAGTGGTAAAATTTATTGGAGATTGACAAACATAGCATTGGTCAATGATGCAATTCATGAAAGAATTAATAAGGGAAGAGAAGATTCACATGCAAATACACTATCTTGGACATCTTTTATGATTGTGAGCCCCCATTAAATATTATATGCCAAAATTGTTGACGTTGGACAATGATTTATGTTTGTTCATATTCACATAGAAGTTATATTGTCATAGATCCTTCAACATGTGGTGCTTGCTCAATATCTTTGCTAGCCATAAATTCCACACTAAGTAGAGATACTACTTGTGCATCCAAAAACCCTAAACCCAAACTCATGTTTTGAGAGTCCACCATACCTACCTATGGATTGAGTAAGATCCTTAAAGTAAGTTGTCATCGGTGCACTAAGGCAATAAAAATTGCTTCTAAATGTGTTTGATCAATTAGTGTAAGAGAAAATTGAACGTTGTACGAACTTGTGATGGAAAAGTAATAAAAGCGACGGACTGCATAATAAAGGTTGCTATCATAAGGGGAAATATAACGTGACATTCTTTGCATTAAGGGACTTGGCATACAAACCAAAAAGCGCATGACAACCTCTGCTTCCCTCTGCGAAGGGCCTATCTTTTACTTTTATGTAGTTACTTTTATGCAAGATTCAAAGTATTCTACCCTATTCCTTTTTGCTTTTTCTTTTTGCAAGCATCATGTGGTGAGGAAAGATCTAGGCACATACATCTAGTTGGATATGAGTGATCATGAGTTATTATTGTTGACATCACCCTTGAGGTGAATACGTTGGGAGGCGAAACTATAAGCCCCGATCATTCTATGTGTCCTGTTGAAACTTTTTGCTCATGGGTATGCCGTGAGTGTTAGCAATCATAGAAGATTAAATGATGGTTGAGTATGTGGACTTGCCAAAAGGCTCCGACACGAGACCCTTCCTGAAAATATGATGAATTGTAGTTGCAAAGTTGACTGAGAACATAGTTTGTTGGTTTTCAATAAGGTCTATGCTTTATACTCCTATGTTGCGATGAATTGTTACTTGTTCATGAGAAGTTATATGATGAAGTTATATAATAAAAGTTATATGAAAAGTTCCTATGACAAAGTTTGTTGTTGCTATGATAATAAGCATGATGCTACTATGTCCGTATTTTGTTTTTATCGACACCTCTCTCTCAAACCATCTGGACATGTTTTTCGATATCGGCTTTCGCTTGAGGACAAGCGAGGTCTAAGCTTGGGGGAGTTGTTACGTCCATTTTGCATCTTGATTTCCTACTGTTATTTATAATGTTTTCATGCATAATAATGCTTTATGGAATAATTCTAATGCCTTTTCTCTCATAATATGCAAGGTTTACACAAAGAGGGAGAATGCCGACAGCTGGAATTCTGGACCTGAAAAAGCATATCAGAGACACCTATTCTACACATATCCAAATAAGCTGAAACTTCACGGAGAATTATTTTCGAATATATAAAAAATACTGGAGCAAATAACTACCTGAGGGGGGACCACCTGGTGACCACAAGACAACCCTGGTGGGTTGTGGCCAGCCCAGCCCACCTTCGCTGCCCATCTTCTGGTACTTAAGGTCGTTTGACCTAGAAAAAATAAGGAGGGGACTTTTGGGACGGAACGCCGCCGTCTCGAGGCGGAACTTGGGCAGGAGCACTTTTGCCCTCCGGCGGAGCGATTCTGCCGGGGGAACTTCCCTCCTGGAGGGGGAAATCAAAGTCATCATCATCACCAACAACTCTCTCATCTTTGGGAGACCAATCTTCATCAACATCTTCAACAACACCATCTCCTCTCAAACCCTAGTTCATCTCTTGTGTTCAATCTTTGTACCGGAACCTCAGATTGGTACCTGTGGGTGACTAGTAGTGTTGATTACATCTCGTAGTTGATTACTATATGGTTTATTTGGTGGAAGATTATATGTTCAGATCCATTATGCTATTTAATACCCATCTGATCTTGAGCATGAATATCATTATGAGTAGTTACCTTTGTTCTTGAGGTCACGGGAGAAGTCATGTTGCAAGTAATCACGTGAAGTTGATATGTGTTCGATATTTTGATGATATGAATGTTGTGATTCCCTTAGTGGTGTCATGTGAACATCGACTACATGGAACTTCACCATCTTTGGGCCTAAGGGAATGCATTGTGGAGTAGTTATTAGATGATGGGTTGCTAGAGTGACAGAAGCTTAAACCCTAGTTTATGCGTTATTTCGTAAGGGGCTGATTTGGATCCAAATGTTTAATGCTATGCTTAGATTTTATCTTAATACTTTTCGCGTAGTTGCGGATGCCTGCGAGGATGTTAATCATAAGTGGGAGGTTTGCTCAAGTAAGAACAGCACCCAAGGACCGGTCCACCCACATATCAAATTATCAAAGTAGCGAACGCAAATCAAACCAACATGATGAAAGTGACTAGATGAAATTCCCATGTACCCTCAAGAACGCTTGCTTATTATAAGAGACCGTTTGGCCTGTCCTTTGCCACAAAAGGATTGGGCTATCTTGCTGCACTTTATTTACCGTTACCTTTACTTGCTCGTTACCAATTATCTTGCTACCAAACTACCTGTTACCTACAATTTCAGTGCTTGCAGAAATTACCTTGCTGAAAACCGCTTGTCATTTCCTTCTGCTCCTCGTTGGGTTTGACACTCTTACTTATCGAAAGGACTACGATTGACCCCCTATACTTGTGGGTCATCGAGGCTCTTTTCTGGCGCCGTTGCTGGGGTGTGAAGCGCTCTTGGTAAGTGGAAATTGGTAAGGAAAAACTTATACTACGTGCTGAAATTTATTGTCATTGGCTACTATGGAAAACAATCCTTTGAGGGGTTTGTTTGGGGTATCTTCACCTCGACCGGAACCACAATTAGTTGCCCCTCAACCTACTGCACCTACTGAAAATATTGGTTATGAAATTCCTTCAGGTATGATAGAACAACTGCTAGCTAATCCTTTTGCAGGAGACGAAACTGAACATCCTGATATGCATCTAATACATGTGGATGAAATTTGTGGATTATTTAAGCTTGCAGGTTTACCCGGATATGAAGTTAAGAAGAAGGTTTTTTCCCTTATCTTTGAAGGGAAAAGCATTGACATGGTATAGGCTATGTGATGATATTTGATCATGGAACTGGAATCGATTGAAATTAGAATTCCACCAAAAGTTTTATCCTATGCATCTAGTTCATCGTGATTGGAATTATACATATAATTTTTGGCCTCGCGAAGGAGAAAGCATCGCTCTAGCTTGGGGGAGGCTTAAGTCAATGTTATATTCATGCCCCAATCATGAGCTATCGAGAGAAATTATTATTCAGAATTTTTATGCTCGGCTTTCTCATAATGATCGATCCATGCTCGATACTTCTTGTACTGGTTCTTTTATGAAGAAGACTATTGAATTCAAGTGGGATCTCTTAGAAAGAATTAAACGCAACTCTGAAGATTGGGAACTCGACGAAGGTAATGAGTCAGGTATTAAACTTAAGTTTGATTGTGTTAAATCTTTTAAGAATACCGATGCTATTCACTAGTTTAGCACTAAATATGGACTTAACTCTGAGATAGTAGCCTCTTTCTGTGAATCATTTGCTACTCATGTTGACCTCCCTAAGGAGAAGAAATTAAAGAATCGGTCATAGCTAAAGATGAAACTGGAGCGTGATAATGATCTGAATTTTTTGCACAGTATTTTTATACAAAGTTTCGAGGATGTCCTAATTTTTCAGAATGTTTAGAGTTACAGAAGTATAGGTTCTCTATAGATTGCTAGAGACTGTTCTGTTTTAGACAGATTCTGTTATTGCTTGCATAGTTTGCTTGTTTTGATTATGCTATGGATTGTATCAGGGGGTATAAGCCATGGAGAAGTTAGAATATAGTACCTATTATGAAATTATGAAATAAGAATCAATTTACAAGAGTACCTAAAGTATTCAATATGTTCCTTATGCTAATGGATCTCACAAAGTTCTGTTGAGTTTTGTGTGATTGAAGTTTTCAAGTTTTGGGTGTTGTCACGATGGACAAAGGAATAAGGAGCGGAAAGAGCCTAAGCTTGGAGATGCCCAAGGCACCCCAAGGTAATATTCTAAGGAAGACTCAAGCATCTAAGCTTGGGGATGCCCCGGAAGGCATCCCCTCTTTCGTCTCAATCCATCGGTATGTCACTTGAAGCTATATTTTTATTCATCACATGATATGAGTTTTGCTTGGAGCGTCGTTTGTTTTTGTTTTCTTTTACTTTCAGTTTGCCACAATCATTGTTTGATGGACACACCTATTTAAGAGAGACACACCTTCATCATAATTTTTTAGAATACTCTATGTGCTTCACTTATATCTTTTGAGCTTAGCAGTTCCTCTAGTACTTCACTTATATCTTTTTGAGCACGGTGGCGTGTAGATTTTATAGAAATAATTTCACTCTCGCTCTTCACTTATATTTGTTTGAGAGTTGATAAATAGTGACGGTAATTTGCATGGGTCATAAGACTAGTCCAAAAACAATAGGTATTCAATAAGTGACAATTAAAACCATCATGTAGCACATATAGAGAAATTGTGGGTTAATGATATTGATGTGGTAATATGAAAAGGGTGTGAGTTCATAATTGTTGATTCGTAGAAGTGTCGATATTAAGAGAGGTTAACTTCTTGTTCGTCTAAAAATTAAAGAGGCATGGTGATGATGTGTGAGCATTTCTACTCCTCGTTGAAATCCTAGTGTTGTTTCGGGTCGGAGGCGCGCGATGGTTAACTCCTACCAACCTCCTCCCTCGGGGCATGCGAGTAGTACTTTGATTTGTGATAAAACTAATAAAACTTTGCAATAAGTATATGAGTTTTTGATGACTAATGTGAAACCATGGACATACTCAATCTCACCCCCTCATATTTGCTAGCCTCTTCGGTACCGTGCATAGCCCATTCTCACCTTGAGGATCAGTGCAACTCTCACCGGTGCATCCAAACCCCGTGACATGATACGCTCTGTTGCACATAAGCTTCATTATATCTTGCTCAAAACAGCCACCATAGCTACCTATCATGGCATTTTCATAGCCATTCAGAGATATATTGCCATGCAAATTCCATCGTCACTTCAAATGACTAGTTCGTTCATCATCATATTGCTTTGCATGATCATATAGAGCCAACATAGTTTTGTGGCAAAGCCACCGTTCATCATATTTTTGATACGTGTGACGCTAGATCATTGCACATCCTGGTACACTGCCAGAGGCATTCATATAGAGTCATATCTTTCTATCAGTTCTTCATATCCAGTTGTAAGTAAATAGAAGTGTGACGATCATCATTGTTAGAGCATTGTCTCAGTGAGGAAATAAAAATGGGGGAGGCCAAATGAGCCAACCATAAAAAAAGAGACAAAATGAGAGAAGGGACTTTGCTACTATCCTTTACCACACTTGTGCCTCAAAGTGGCACCTTGTTCCTCATATAGAGAGTCTCATGATATGTCATTTTCATATGCTAGTGGGAATTACTTTTTCATTATTACAAACTTGGCTTGTATATTCCTATGACGGGGTTCCTTAAATGCCCGAGGTCTTCATGAGCAAGCAAGTTGGATGCACACCCCACTTAGCTTCATTTGAGCTTTCATACACTTATAGCTCTAGTGCATCATTTGCATGGCAATCTCTACTCCTTGCATTGACATCTATCGATGGGCATCTCCATAGCCCGTTGGTACGCCTAGTTGATGTGAGACTATCTTCTCCACTTCTTTTTACCCTTTGATATCTACCACCATATTCTATTCCAATGGTTCACACTCATGTATTGCTTGAAGAATAAAAAGTTGATGCATATTGAAAAGAATGATCCAATTGCCTGACTTGGACACCATGGTGCTTGACATTTGTATTAATGTGGTGAAGATGGAGCCATGCCTTGCTAATATAATAAGATGAATGGGGGGTAAACATTCTTTGAGGATCATATACTTTGAAAGATTGATGATTTTGTTTCTTATACTTATAAGTATTGCTATGTTAATATTTGTTAATTCATTGTTTCGGAATGAGCATACATGCCAAAGAGTGCATAATGGATAGCATGTCACATCAAAAATTCTGTTTTTACCATTTACCTACTCGAGGACGAGCATGAATTAAGCTTGGGGATGCTTGATACGTGTGCAACGTATCTATAATTTTTTATTGTTCCATGCTAATATGTTATCATTCTAGGATACTTTTTGGGTCTTTATTTACCAATTTCTAATATTTTTGAGCACTAACCTATTGACCAAGTGCCCAGTGCGAGTTGTTGTTTTCTCCATGTTTTTCACTTTCAGGGTTACAATACCAAATGAAGTCCTGGAGGCTTTTATGATTTTTTATGGACTAAAAGAAGACCTGGAGGCTTCGGGAGGAGACCAGAGGCCACACGAGGGCACCAACACGCAACAGGGCGCGCCCTGATGTGTGCTGGCCCCCTCGGGCGTCTCCCGACACCCCTCTCTGGCCTATAAATTCTCTAATATTCTAAGACCCTAGAGGCAGTCCCGAAACCCTTTTTACACCGCCACGAGTCTCTGTTCCGTCGTGAGGCCATCTAGAGCTCCATTCCGGCACCATGCCCAAGGAGGGATTGCTGCCCTCATGATGATGTGTGAGTAGTTCACCATTGAACTACGGGTTCATAGCTAGTACCTAGATGGCAATCTCTCTATCTCTTGATCTTCAATACAATGATCATCCCATCTTCGCTTTGATCCATCGGATGTAATCCTATCGTGCGGTGTGTTTGTTGGGATCCGATGAATTGTGGGTTTATGTTCAGATTATTCATGAAAAGTATTTGAGTCACCTCTGAATATTAAGATTTTTATTTGCATGATCATTATAGCTTCGTAATGCTCTCCGATTTATCGATGTGCTTTGGCCAAGTAGATTGATCTATCTTCAGTGAGAGAAGTGCGCCGTGGTAGGTTCAACCTGGCAGTGCTCTATATCCCAGTGACAGAAAGGGACAAGACACGTCTTTGTGTTGTTGCTACTAAGGATAAAACGATGGGGTTTATTCATATTTCTTGAGTTTACTTTTTCTACATCATGTCATCGTTCTCCACGCATTACTCTGTTTTACTTAATACTCTAGATGCATGCTGGATAGCGGTCGATGAGTGGAGTAATAGTAATAGGTGCAGGCAGGAGTTAGCCTATTTGTTTATGGACGTGATGCCTATATACACATGATCATTGCCGTGAAAATAGCATAACTATCCGCTTTTCTATCAATTGCCCAACGGTAATTTGTGACCCACCGTATGTTTCCTACATGAGAGATGCCGCTAGGGAAAACTATTGCCCCCGGGTCTATTCACTTATAAATTTACAAATGCTACTATTGCCTTGCTGCCTTTATTTACTTTTTATTTTATTTTGCAATTTACAATTATCTACACAACTCATTTGCTTGCAAAAAATGAGATCAAGGGGATTGACAACCCTCTTGCCCGCGTTGGGTGCAAGTTGTTTTCTCTTTTGTGTGCAGCCGCTGAAGACGGTTGAAGATTGATATTCCTATTGGTTCGATAAACCTTGGTTTCATAAATGAGGGAAATACTTACCCACTTTGTGCTGCAATTACCCGTTCCTCTTCACGGAAAACCCAACACAGATCACAAGTATCACCACTATGAAGAAGCTGAAAGATAATTGAACTAAGATCACCCCCTCTCGTACGAGAGCAGGTAAGGAACTACCATCTAGCTCTGCTTTTGATTCACCTACTATTTTGAATCAGCTTGTTACACCACCACCTATTGATCATCCTGATTTGTCACATGAACTTGATGATGCTACTTCTGAAATTAATGATGATACTATTGCTACACATGATGAAACTGAAACTGTGCCACTGAATGAATTACTTGATGCTCATATTACTAAAGCTAGGGAACTCGAAAATGCTGAAACTGATGAAGACTTTGAATCGCCTGTTACACCTCGCTCTCCTAATAGATATGAATTGCCTTACGTACCTGAAGGTTATGTTATGGATGGTGAGGTAGCTAGGGACTTTCTTGCTTGTGAGTATAGAGATGATTTGAAGAAACTACTATGCAAACTGAAAGAAAAATCTATGATGGAGAAAATGAAACATTATCCTAAATTTGCTACTTCTCCTATATTTGTCACTGATAAGGAATATGAATTCTCTATAGACCCTGAATTGATTCCTATAGTAGAGACTGATCCTTTCCATGGTTATGAAAATGAAACTATTGTCGAACATCTCATGAAGCTGCATGATATTGCTGCTTTGTTTACTAATGAGGAAAAGATGCGCTACTACTTTATCCTTAAGCTTTTTCCTTTCTCGCTAAAAGGCGAGGCTAAAGAATGGTTTCTCTCTTTCTCCTAGTTGTGTGCGTAGCCCCCAGGATATGATTTATTACTTCTCTAAAAAGATATTTTCCTGCTCATAAGAAATAAGCTGCCTTACAGGAAATATTTAACTTTGTGCAAATTAAAGAAGAGAATCTCCCTCAAGCTCGGGGGAGGCTTCTCTAGTTACTTAGAGCTTTACCTGACCATCCTCTTAAGAAAAATGAAATTCTTGGTATCTTTTATAATGGGCTAACCGATGCTTCTAGGGACTTCCTAGATAGTTGTGCTAGTTGTGTTTTCAGGAAAGAACTATTGGACAAGCTGAAGAACTATTGAATAACATATTGCAAAGTGTCGATGATTCGACACTTCCTGAACCACCTCCGGAACCTATTCAAAAGAAGAGAGGTATTCTATTCCTCGGTCCTGAAGATATGCAAGAAGCAAAAAGATCTATGAAAGAGAAAGGTATTCAAACTGAAGATGTCAAGAAATTACCACCTATCGAAGAAATACATGGACTTGACACCCTGACACAGGTAGTAGAGGTAAAATCTCTCTGTGCCTTTAATGAAAGTGATATACCTAATACTAAGGCTCCTAGTTAATGCATGGATGAATTTGTGTAACATCCCAAAATTTGGAATGTTATATTAATCACTAGAATGATTGATTGTTCGATTCAGTGATTGAAATGAGTGAAAATTTTGAAACTTTTTGAAACTTTGAATGAGAGGGAATAAAATGATTTTCCCCTTTTTGTTTTCCTTTTGAATTCATTTTCATCCATTGCAAAACAATGAGAGAAGATGACATGACTTCTTCAAGTGAAGGAATTGAAATTTTGGATTCTGAAAACTACTGAAAATTTTCTATTTTGGTATTTACTTCATTTGATTCTATTTTTGAATGAATTCAAACCCACATGGCCAAATTCAAAAAAATTGAGAGGAGGAACATGACTCTCCAAACCAGGGGCATTTTTGTGAAATTTTGAACCATAAAAAACCCAGGGGGTTATTTAAAAATTATTTGCAAAAGAAAATAAAATCAATTTAGGCTTTTTCTGAAAAATATTTTTTAACTATTTATTTTGGTCGCGGAAAAATGTTCATCTTATTGCATTTATTTTTCTGATATTTTTAGTATATAAAACTTCCATGTTTAGGTTTGATTTGATTTTCCAAAATCATGTTTCTATTTCCCGTTTTTAATAAAAAGGAAAAGACTTCTTTTAGGAAAAACGACGTGGCCCATTTGGAAAGTCCGGCCCAAAATGCTCTCCGGATCAGATCCGAATCCATACGGATCGGCCATCGATCCCTCTCGCCCCCATTTCTCTCTCTGCCACCCCGGCCCCACGCCCGACCAAACCACCGTCGCGGTCATCCCCTTCCTTTTCTTCTTCCTCCTCCTTCCATCGCTGGAGCCCGACCGGATCCGCCGCGGATCTCCTTCTCCTTTCCTTCCCCGACGCCCCCGAGCCTCTATATAAACCCCCACCTCCTCCGCGTTCCGTTCCCTCCCAAACCCCGAGCTCTCCCTCGCCAGAACGCCGCCTTCACCCTCGCCGGAGTTCCACGCCACCACCGAAGCTGTGAGACCTCGCCCCGCTCAACCTCGCCCTCCCCGAGCCCCTCTGACCCCGCCCATCTTCACCGGAGCGCCGCCGCTGTCCTCTGGTGCCCTCGCCATCGCCGGAGACCCTTTGGAATGCCACGCTGCCACCCTCGCCGGAGCTCCGCCTCACCCGAAGCTACGAGAGCTCGTAGCGCTCGACTCTGACGCCCCCAACCCTCCTCGACGCCACCAATCTTCGTCGGAGGCTCATCGTCGTCGACTGGAGCACCTCCCCGAACTCCTCGACCACCGGAGCTACCTCCCCGACGACTTCATCACCTCGGCCACCGTCGGAACATCGCCGGACCACCGCGGTGAGCTCACCATCCCTCTCCTGCGTCCGATCTGCATCAACGGCTAGGATTAGAAGCCCCGTACCGTTTCGGTTTAATAAAAAGAACCGGCCGGTTTTATTTATTTTATGTTAGGCCGAAGAGTTTTCTGCTAATGTGTGGCCGTTCGCTCATTTAGCGCCGCAACGCACAACTCACAACCACTCATACGCCGCTACGTGGCCTCACTGTTCACTAGGTTAGATTTTTCTTTTCTGTTTTTAGTTTTTACACAGATTAGATCATGATTTTGTCTTTGCTTTAACTTTTATGTTTTTAATTATTTTTGAGTTATTCTTTTTGCATTCTGTTACAAATTTATTCTAGTTTATGTAGATATAAAGTTTGACCATATTTGAATATTTTAAATTTGAATTCAAACATATTTGATTTAAATCTTGTTTTGTGAATATCTTGAGTTTAAAAATAGATTTTGAGTTGATTCTTTTTGCTACTGGTCACTAGTGACTTTATTTAATAGTAGGTAGAATTTTAGAATTTTTAGAATAATTTAAATTAGGGTTTCAAGCAAAACAGATTCTGTTTTAGTTCTTTTAGGTTTATTTCTATTCCTTTTGTTTTAATTGTTTTTAATTTATTTTCTTTTATATTAGTTGACAAGTTTTACTTTGTTTTCTGTTAGTTAGCAGTAGTATTTCAACCAAGTTTATTTTTATGTTATTTAATATTTTGATAGCATGAAATCAATTCTAGTTAAATCATAACTTGCAAATTGATTTCAATGCTAGTTTAATTTTCTTATAAAAATATTTTCTATAAGTTGTTTTGTAGTTTTATTTTCTGTTAACCATAGTTTAGACCAGAAGCAATTTGTATTATAATTGAAATTGTTTTTGGTTTAACTCTAGGTTAATTTGGTGAGGTCATAAGAAGGGTTTAATGAAAACTTGTCAATTAGTTCTTTTTGTTAAATAAAGGTTTATGAGAAAATACTTTCTGTTATTTATTTGTTTTATATTTTTGTTTTTCTGTTATTCTAGTATTTTTGTTTCTCTTGTTGGTAAGTTTATTAGCTAGAAAACTTATATTGTTTAGGGTGTTGTTTTCATAGTTCTTAGTTGTTCTTCAAAAGTAATTCTTTTGCTAGTAAACTATTTATTAAAATACTTTTGTAAGATTTTGATTTGTTATTGTTTTGTTGCATTTGAAAATAGGTTATTTGTAGGGAAAACTACATTTGGTTGTTGTGATGAGGTTTTGTTGTTTTAACTTTTGTCTTAAGTATTTCCTTCATCACAACACATTTGTGTTTGGTTTTTGTGTTGATTTTTGATTGTTAGTATTGATTGCTAGTATGATTGCTTATATGAGTGCAATGTTTGATTATATAGATTTCATCGGAGAGTGACGAATAGTTCTATCAACTTATTTTCTAAGAGCGATATTATCTTCATCAACCTTACCAGGCAAGTTCACTTTGATCATCTTACATTACCAATGTTTTATTTGCATTAGAATCAATCTCTCCATCATACATCCAGTAGGATATTGATCTTGAACTTGTGGTAGTATCATGAGGTAGGAGAAACCCAACACCCTGTTACCATTGCCCGGGAAGGAACGTTACTTCACATTTGCTACGCTTTAGTAGACGGGGTTTGGTTGTGAGATTCAGGAGTGTTGTGAGGTTAATTAATTATTTCAAGACCTACATGATCATCAAGACTTCAAGACTTCAAGGACTCAATATACCTCTGGGTGAATTGGACATGCACCTGGCAGCCTGATATCTATCATGGTTATGCCTGGGAATCCTGGTATCTACCTGTGATCATCCCGACAGAATGCCACCCAGGCTCAAAGAGATGGATGGATACTTCAAGGCCGGAAAGCTTACGTGTGCAACCGCAAGTCAATATGGGCTCTGTCTTGGTTGACCTTAGTGGTGACTCTGGTAGGTCAGATTGCTACGAGATGTAGAAGAACGGTAGGATTGGATGGGCACTGACTTTCTATCAGAGGATCACTTTGGAAGACCATGTTTCGATCATCTTGTTCTCAAACACCAGGCAGTGCGAGGACACAACGGGAGGGATCGAATCTTGTGGGTAAAGTGTACAAACCTCTGCAGAGTGTCAAACTAATCGATTAGCCATGTCCCCGATTACGGACAACATGAGCACCGGAGATGATACTATTAGCCAGTCTCAACACAATTAATAAATTATGATGAGTGGGTCTATTAATAATTTTTGGGACATGAGAATTGGATGGTGGAACCATCTCATTAACAACCAACTTTTGTAGTGATATTCCGTTTGACTCCTTTGTTGTAGGGAAAATAAAACTAGCTTTTCCGCAAAAATTCAGACACAGAGCCACAAAGCCTTTTTGCATATAGAATAGTCTTATCATTTTATCCTATGGTGATCTTGCCGGTAGATTCAATGTACTGACCTACACAGCTGCAACGTCTTATGTTGCAGATATTTTTCTACGACGAGTAAGAGTACGATTAAGGGTTATGGTCTACACTCAACCTGCCATTGGTGTTTATTGGTACTCCACTCCCGTTGACTGTTTCCGCTGGGATTTAAGAGGTATATATTAGTTTTACGTTATTTACATGTGATTGCACTTTGATATATACATTGATGTACTGTGTGTGCTAGCATACTGATCTAGGGATGGCACTAACACATAGAGGCTTGACTCGTTTTGAGTTGGGACGCTACAGAAATGGTATCAGAGCACATGTTGATAGTAGGACGTGACCCTACGAAATGGCTTGGAAATAGGAAGACCTTGATAGGAACAAATTGTATTCTTCACTACTCTCGTAATCTTCTTAGTTCTTTTACTGAACCTT
Source organism: Elymus sibiricus (assembly GCA_039707655.1). NCBI lineage: Eukaryota > Viridiplantae > Streptophyta > Magnoliopsida > Poales > Poaceae > Elymus > Elymus sibiricus. The sequence continues at coordinate 87,331,781 of CM077663.1, forward strand.
TCTTATTTCAAACTATAGATGGAGAGTTACATCCTGAACAAAAGAGAGGACTACGAGGATGTTCTCGGAGGTCCATTCCTCATGGAGCTGGTACAGATGATGAAGTTGCCAATACCTGAGATCAAGGTGAACAAGAGGAAGTCTGGATTCTGGGGCATCAGAACTAAAGTTTTTGGACGTAAAGAAGACCCCAAGACTGAAGACATCAACTATGGCACATTGAACCATGAATGTGAGATGGGCATGAACACTGCTGTCCATGACGCCATCGCACGCTTGAGCTATCGTCATCGTGCTGAGTTAGGCACCCACTACTTTGGAAGGCTTGGATGGCAGAAGCCTGATGGAGCATACATCATTCTGACAGACGAACAGAAGAGGAAGTGTTCACCTGTACTGGTGTATAATCAAGAACTGGAGCACAACATCAAGACACTTCAAATGGACCTTCTCATAGAATTATTTGAGAACAAAGCACTTCGTGAGAACCTCAAGGTCGAGAAGCTGAAGGTAGCCAATCTGAAGAAACACGATCCTGAGATTCAGAAGCTTCGTCAAGACTTGAAGAACAGTCAGGCCATGGCACATGCTGGTGATGTTGAAATCCAGAAGCTCAAGAACCAACTCCTGGAACTAGAGGGGCACCACAGGAAACTCCGCATCAACAGGGATAATTTGGCGGAAGAACTTGAGAAGATCAAGCATGACCAGAAGAAGCCCACTGACGATGAAGACATGATATAAACTAGCTTAGTAGTAGCCCCACCATGAGAGAATAAAAGATGAACGTTTTTGCGATTTGTGTGATCGACCATACCAACCTTATGTGGGTGGCGATACTATAGTATTGATTGAACTTTATGAATGTGTGGACTTGAGATTTTGATGTTTTGTGTCTTTGAGTTGTTTGTATCCTTTCCCTCTCTCTCTTACCCATCTCCTCCCCAAAACCTTGAACCCAATAGATGGCGTATGAAGCTGGACTTGTATTCTCCGGACCAATGACCCAGCTGGAGGCTAAAATATGGATTCAGAACATGGAGAATCACTTCAGGAGCAACTTGATTACGAGTAAGTATGAGGTTCCACACGCTCTTCAGTACTTTACCCAAAGTGCTGTTGTCTGGTGGAAAATGCATCACGCCATACAAGGGTTTAATGGACAAAAACTTGGGAAGAATTCAAGAGGACTCTGTTAAGATCACGTCTCATTCAGAAGCACTGCCATAACCCGATGAAGAAGCCTTGTGCATGCAAGATCTATGGAGAGATAAGACACATCCAGGAAGGACACAAGGAAGGATGCCCTCATTGTGAAGGAAATCACCCAGCTGAGGAATGCCCAACTTGGCAGGTGACATGTTTCTTGTGTGAAGGAACCACTCATTTTTCGGCACAATGTCAACTCTACCCCAAGGTATAGGAAGTCATGAAGCAGCAAAAGGAAGGAATGAAAGAAGCCCTCGGGAAAAAGTTAGAAGGACCCATGATGATGGAAGATACACCAGACCCAATCATAGACACCAAGTCATGTTATTCATGTGGAGAAGAAGGACATACCTCCCAGGATTGTCCGAACAAGTATCTGGGAGACTTCCCGACAGAAGAAGTGCAATACAATCCTAAGGAGATAGAAGTGATGATCAACCGAGACAAGAAGAAAGTCCAAGTAAATGGAGGCATCAGATGTTTGCATTGTAGCTTGGAGAGGCCCCACTGTTTTTGCAAGAGGTATGAGCCAAGCATCAGGAAAGGAACCCAACCCAAGAAGAAGAAGAGGACTCCATGGTTTTCTACACAGAAGGATCTGAGCCACATCACTTGTCATCGGTGCAACAAGACCGGACACTACTCCTATACCTGCCCGGAGAAGAAGGCTAAACATGAGTAGTTTTGAGTTTTGGAAATTTGGAAGTAATAAATGTAATAGGAAACCCTTTTATTTTTTTCTTGAGGTTATGAAGTTGGATCATGTAACGGAAGTCTCGGAGATTGTAGTAACTTCATGAATCAATGGAATTTATTGTCATGTTGAATTGTATGAGTTGTTACTCTATAAACAAAGATATCTGACCATTTTCGAGGATATGAGAAAATATGGTCTATGCAGGAATGTGTACGTCTCATTTTAAGTGTAGTAGTAATCGGTACAATCACAGGATCCAAGGAAAAAGAATGTACACTTCATGCCAAGGAGTTTGGATAAATGAATGAAGAAGAAGGAAATGTTGAACCATATCAAACTATGTGGATGACATCATTTGTAATAAAGTACTTTTTAAAAGTTGTAGTTTTGAGAATATAATAAGGATGAAATGAAGGAATGATTATGATGAACCAATACCTAAGGGTAAACAGACCAATGGAAAGGAAAATGAATTCCACGGAGTGGAATCTAGACAAGAATAAGTCTGTGATTTACTACCTCAAAGGTATGATGGAATGAATTGAAGGTAATGTTACAATATGAAACGATAGTAACCCCCAAGGGTGAGTTAAAGCTGTACAAGTATTCAAGTGAGCCCACAACTCACAGACCTCAGGATTGATAAGGATCAAGCACTACCTTTATGAAGGAAGAACTTGGAAGAAGCTTCGACTCGACAGCAAATGTTTTCCTAGGAGGATACAAAACCCTGAGAGATGTGAAGAAATGATGGATGTTTTGTTCAGCTTGCAGAATCAATGGACTTATCCGAACTTCGTTTGTGGACAAGAGAAATTCTGCAACGCTTGTGAGGAAGCCCAAGTGTTAGAATACGAGATTCGCTAAACCTTATACAAAGTAATGATTTGGGTGCGGAATGGATTGATCACCATGATGACTTACTCCTATCATTCGCTCTTGCTATTCGGAATGGTAAATCTGAGTGACTTACCCATAGTAGAGAGACGACATTCTTTGAAGATTTTGTTTAAGCCTTAGAATGGTATGATGAAGACCCCTTGTACTTGGCAGCTGTTGCAAAACGTAGGAATATTTTACGGTGAGGATGAAGCCAAGACCCATTTTCACTGCAGGATGACCACCAATGGTAGACCACCATGAGATCACCGGTAAGTTAATTAGAATGATCACGAGACTTGTCAGTTAAGGAGACCCAGTAACGGAAGAACTTTGTATTGATCAAGGAAACACTGGATTTTGAAGCAAACGTTATGAATATAAATGAAGCACCTCAACAAAGTGTTGGGGAACGTTGCATGGGAAACAAAAAAATTCCTACGCACATGCGAGATCTATCCATGGTGATGAGCATCTACGAGAGGGAGAGTGGATCTACATACCCTTGTAGATCGCTAAGCGGGAAGCGTTAAGAAACGCGGTTGATGTAGTCGAACATCTTCGGGATCCAAATCGCCGAGCGTCCCGCGATCCAATCATGATCTAGTGCCGAACGGACGGCACCTCCGCGTTCAGCACACGTACAGCTCGATGACGATCTCTGCCTTCTTGATCCAGCAAGAAGGAGCGGAGAGGTAGATGAGTTCTCCGGCAGCGCGACGGCGCGGCGGCGGCGGCGGTGGACTATTCCAGCAGGGCTTCGCCTAAGCACTGCTGAAAACTAGAGGACTTGATCTATTGGGGAGAGAGGGCTGCACCGTGGCTTAGGGTTTTCTGGTGCGGCTGCCCTCTCTCCCCTCTAGTATATATAGGAGGAAGGGGAGGGAGGCCGGCACCCCTAGGGCTGCCCCTAGGTGCGGCCGAAGTGGGAGAGGTGGAGGAGTCCTACTCCAATCCTACTCCAAGTAGGATTCGACTTCCACTTGTTTTTCCTTATCTCCACTTGGACTTTCCCGCCCCTAGACGCATGGGCCTTGTTGGGGGGGGGGTTCGGCCAGCCCACTAGGGTCTGGTTCACCTCCTCCCACAGCACATGAGGCCCTTTGGGGCGAGAGGCCCCTCCCGATGGTCCCCTGGCACCCACCCGGCACTCCCGGTACACTACCAAAATACCCGAAAATTTTCCGGTGACCAAAACGGGACTTCCTATATATCAATCTTTACCTCCGGACCATTCCAGAGCTCCTCGTGACGTCCGGGATCTCATCCGGGACTCCGAACAACCTTCGGTCACCACCATGCATAACTCTATACTACTGAAACATCACCTAACCTTAAGTGTGCAGACCCTGCGGGTTCGAGAACTATGTAGACATGACCGACACACCTCTACGGTCAATAACCAATAGCGGGACCTGGATGCCCGTATTGGGTCCTACATATTCTATGAAGATCTTTATCGGTTGAACCTCTATGTCAAGGATTCAGTTAATCCCGTATGTTGTTCCCTTTGTTCTTCGGTATGTTACTTGCCCGAGATTCGATCGTCGGTATCTCTATACCTAGTTCAATCTTGTTACCGACAAGTCTCTTTACTCATTCCGTAATACAAGATCCCGTGGCTAACACTTTAGTCACATTGCTTGCAAGGCTAGTTGTGATGTTGTATTACCGAGTGGGCCCCGAGATACCTCTCCGTCACACGGAGTAACAAAACCCAGTCTTGATCCATGCCCACTCAATAGACACCCTCGGAGATACCTGTAGAGCATCTTTATAGTCACCCAGTTATGTTGCGACGTTTGATACACACAAGGTACTCCTCCGGTGTCAGTGAGTTGCATGATCTCATGTTGGAAATATGCCCTAGAGGCAATAATAAATTGGTTATTATTATATTTCCTTGTTCATGATAATCGTTTATTATCCATGCTATAATTGTATTGATTGGAAACTCAAATGCATGTGTGGGTACATAGACAACACTGTGTCCCTAGTAAGCCTCTAGTTGACTAGCTCGTTGATCAAAGATGGTTAAGGTTTCCTAGCCATTGACATGAGATGTCATTTGATAACGGGATCACATCATTAGGAGAATGATGTGATGGACAAGACCCAAACTGTAAACGTAGCATTTGATCGTGTCAGTTTATTGCTATTGTTTTCTGCATGTCAAGTATCTGTTCCTTTGACCATGAGATCATGCAACTCACTGACACCGGAGGAATACCTTGTGTGTATCAAACGTCGCAACGTAACTGGGCGACTATAAAGGTGCTCTACAGGTATCTCCGAGGGTGTCTGTTGGGTTGGCATGGATCAAGACTGGGATTTGTTACTCCGTATGACGGAGAGGTATCTCAGGGCCCACTCGGTAATACAACATCACAATGAGCCTTGCAAGCAATGTGACTAAAGTGTTAGCCACGAGATCTTGTATTACGGAACGAGTAAAGAGACTTGCCGGTAACGAGATTGAACTAGGTATAGTGATACCGACGATCGAATCTCGGGCAAGTAACATACCGAAGAACAAAGGGAACAGCATACGGGATTAACTGAATCCTTGACATAGAGGTTCGACCGATAAAGATCTTCGTAGAATATGTAGGAGCCAATATGGGCATCCAGGTCCCGCTATTGGTTATTGGCCGTAGAGGTGTCTCGGTCATGTCTACATAGTTCTCGAACCCGCAGGGTCTACACACTTAACGTTTGGTGACGATTAGTATAATTGAGTTATTATGTTGGTGACCGAAAGTTGTTCGGAGTCCCGGATAAGATCCCGGACATGACGAGGATCTCCGGAATAGTCCGGAGGTAAAGATTGATATATGTGATAATAGTGTTTTGATCTCCGGAAGAGTTCCGAAGTTCACCGGAAGAGGTTCCGGATGTTTACCGAAGTGTTCGGGTGCAGCAACACTTTATATGAGCCAAAGGGATAAAGCCCACAAGGTATTGGAAAGTGCAAAAGTAGTTTTGCTGCCGCGTAAGCGGTACTACCGCTTGTTGAAGCGGTACTACCGCCCGAGCGGTACTACCGCTTGTGTGAAGCGGTACTACCGCCCAAGCGGTACTACCGCTTGTGTGAAGCGGTACTACCGCTTGTGCGCGGCTGTGCACGGTTCGGCAGGGATCCGAGTTGGACTCTTTCCCTGCGGGCCAAACCGACCTTGTGCGGGCAAAACCGACCCGGAGGAGGCTTGTACTCCAAGTTTAGACCCCAAGGCTCAACATATAAATAGAGGGGCAGGGCTAGCACACGGGATACATCAGGATTTCCCAAGCCGTGTGCCGGCAACCCTAGCCCTCTAGTTCCTCCGTCATAATCTCCGTAGTGCTTGGCGAAGCCCTGCAGAGATTGTTCCTCACCACCATCACCACGCCGTCGTGCTGCTGGAACTCAACCACTACTTCATCATCGCTCGCTGGATCGAGGAGGTGAAGGCGTCATCAAGCCGTACGTGTGTTGAACGCGGAGGTGCCGTCCGTTCGGCACTAGATCGGAAGGATCGTGATTGGATCGCGGGACGCTCGGCGATTTGGATCGCGAAGACGTTCGACTACATCAACCGCGTTTATTAACGCTTCCGCTTAGCGATCTACAAGGGTATGTAGATCCACTCTCCCTCTCGTAGATGCTCATCACCATGGATAGATCTTGCGTGTGCGTAGGAAAATTTTTGTTTCCCATGCAACGTTCCCCAACAGTGGCATCATGAGCTAGGTCTATGCGTAGATGAGATCTCGAGTAGAACACAAACGAGTTGTGGGCGTGGGTGTATACATATTGCTTGCCGTTACTAGTTGATACTTGATTCCGCGGTATTGTGAGATGAAGCGGCCTGGACCGACATTACGCGTACGCTTACGCGAGACTGGTTTCACCGCTGCGTGCACTTGTTGCATAAAGGTGACTGGCAGGTGTCTGTCTCTCTCACTTTAGTTGAATCGGTTCAATGAAGAGGGTTCTTTTAGAAGATCAAAAAGCAATCACTACACCACGTTGTGGTTTTGCGTAGGTAAGAACGGTTCTTGCAAACCCGTAGCAGCCACGTAAAATTTGCAACAACAATTAGAGGACGTCTAACTTGTTTTTGCAGGGTATGTTGTGATGTGATATGGCCAATTACATGATGAGATATATGTGATGTATGAGATGATCATGTTTTGTATAGAATATCACGACTTGCATGTCGATGAGTACGGCAACTGGCAGGAGCCATAGAGTTGTCTTTAATTATTGTATGACCTGCGTGTCAATCATTAAGCGCTATGTAATGCTTTACTTTATCGCTAAACGTTAGCAATAGTCGTGGAAGCAACAGTCGGCGCGACAACCTTATGGCGACACGTTGATGGAGATCAAGATGATGGAGATCATGGTGTCATGCCGGTGACGATGGAGATCATGCCGGTGCTTTGGAGATGGAGATCAAAAGCACAAGTTCATGGCCATATCATGTCACTTATGATTTGCATGTGATGTTAATCCTTTTATGCATCTTATTTTGCTTAGGACGACGGTAGCATTATAAGGTGATCCCTCACTTAAATTTCAAGATAAATTGTGTTCTCCCCAAGTGTGCACCGTTGCGAAAGTTCGTCGTTTCGAGACACGCCGTGATGATCGGGTGTGATAGACTCTACGTTCGCATACAACGGGTGTAAGCCATGTTACACGTGCGGAACACTCGGGTTAAACTTGACGAGCCTAGCATGTACAGACATGGCCTCGGAACACAAGAGACCGAAAGGTCGAACATGAGTCATATAGTAGATATGATCAACATGAAGATGTTCACCATTGAAACCACCTCAACTCACGTGATGATCGGACTTGAGTTGGTGGATTTGGATCATGTTACACTCGAATGATCGGAGGGATGTCAATTTGAGTGGGAGTTTTTTAAATATGATTAACTAAACTCATTATCTAAGAACAATAGTCTAAGTTGTCTTTGCTATATTTATGTTGTAGATCATGGCTCGCGCAGTAGCACCCCTGAATTTTAATGCGTTCCTAGAGAAAGCTAAGTTGAAAGATGATGGAAGTAACTTTGTGGACTGGGCCCGTAATCTAAGGATTATCCTTACGGCTTCCCAGAAGGCTTATGTCCTTGATGCACCGCTTGGTGATCCACCCGCTCCAGTTGAGTCTCTAGACGTTGTGAACGCCTGGCAGGCTCGTTCTGATGATTACTCAATAGTTCAATGTGCAATGTTGTATGGCTTAGAACCGGGACTTCAAAGACGTTTTGAACGTCATGGAGCATATGAGATGTTCCAGGAGTTGAAGTTTATCTTTCAGAAGAATGCCCGGATCGAGAGATATGAGATCTCCGACAAATTCTATGCTTGCAAGATGGAGGAGAACGGGTCTATCAGTGATCACGTGCTCAGAATGTCTGGGTACTCCACCCGTCTGGCTGAGTTAGGGATGCCCCTTCCGCCAGAGGCTATCACTGACAGAGTTCTTCAATCATTGCCACCTAGCTACAAGAGCTTCGTGTTGAACTATAACATGCACGGGATGAACAAGTCAGTCTCCGAGCTGTTTGCGATGCTGAAAGCCGCTGAGTCTGAAATTCAGAAGGAGCATCAAGTGTTGATGGTCAATAAAACCACTAGTTTCAAGAAAAATGGCAAGGGTAAGAAGGGTAACTCCAAGAAGAGTGGCAAAGCAGTTGCTCCTCTCGTGAAGAAACCCAAGGCTGGACCCAAACCAGAAACTGTGTGTTTTCATTGCAAGGGAACTGGACACTGGAAGCGGAATTGCCCCAAGTATTTGGCTGACAAGAAGGCGGCCAACAACAAACAAGGTATATATGATATACATGTTATTGATGTGTACCTTACCAACTCTCGTTGTAGTGCCTGGGTATTTGATACCGGTGCGGTTGCTCATATTTGCAACTCAAAACAGGAACTGCGGAATAGACGGAGGCTGGCAAAGGACGAAGTGACGATGCGCGTGGGAAATGGTTCCAAGGTTGATGTGATCGCCGTCGGCACGCTCGCTCTTCGATTACCGTCGGGATTAGTGATGAACCTAAATAAGTGTTATTTGGTGCCTGCGTTAAGCATGAACATTATATCTGGATCTTGTTTATTGCGAGACGGTTACTCATTTAAATCAGAGAATAATGGTTGTTCTATTTATATGAGTAATATCTTTTATGGTCATGCACCCGATGTGAAGGGTTTATTCTTATTGAATCTCGATAGTAATGATACACATGTTCATAACATTGATGCCAAAAGATGTAGAATTGATAATGATAATACCACTTTCTTGTGGCACTGCCGTTTAGGTCATATTGGCGTAAAACGCATGAAGAAGCTCCATGCTGATGGACTTTTGGAGTCACTTGATTTTGAATCACTTGACACATGTGAGCCATGCCTCATGGGCAAGATGACTAAAACGCCGTTCTCTGGAACAATGGAACGGGCAACTGACTTATTGGAAATCATACATACTGATGTGTGCGGTCCGATGAGTATTGAGGCGCGCGGTGGTTATCGTTACTTTCTCACCTTCACTGATGACTTAAGTAGATATGGGTATATTTACTTGATGAAACACAAGTCTGAAACATTTGAAAAGTTCAAACAATTTCAGAGTGAAGTTGAGAATCATCGTAACAAGAAGATTAAATTCCTACGATCTGATCGAGGGGGAGAATATCTGAGTTATGAGTTTGGCAGTCACTTAAGACAATGTGGAATTGTTTCAAAATTGGCACCGCCTGGAACACCACAGCGTAATGGTGTGTCCGAACGTCGTGATCGAACCTTATTGGATATGGTACGATCTATGATGTCTCTTGCCGATTTGCCACTATCGTTTTGGGGTTATGCATTAGAGACAGCTGCATTCACTTTAAATAGGGCACCATCGAAATCCGTTGAGACGACGCCATATGAACTTTGGTTTGGCAAGAAGCCAAAGCTGTCGTTTCTTAAAGTTTGGGGATGTGATGCTTATGTCAAAAAGCTTCAGCCTGAAAAGCTGGAACCCAAAGCGGAGAAATGCGTCTTCATAGGATACCCAAAAGAGACAGTTGGGTATACCTTCTACCTCAGATCCGAAGGCAAAGTGTTTGTCGCTAAAAACGGAACATTTCTTGAGAAAGAGTTTCTCTCGAAAGAATTGAGTGGGAGGAAGATAGAACTTGATGAGGTTGTTGAACCTTTACTTCAACCTGAGAGTAGCGCAGCGCAGAAAGTTGTTTCTGTGGAGCCTACATTAGCTGAAGAGGAAGTTAATGATGATGATCATGAAGCTTTGGATCAAGTTTCTATCGAACCTCGTAGGTCGACAAGGACGCGTACTGCTCCTGAGTGGTACGGCAACCCTGTCTTAGAGGTCATGTTGTTAGACAACGATGAACCTACGAGCTATGGAGAAGCGATGATGAGCCCGGATTCCGAGAAGTGGTTAGAGGCCATGAAATCCGAGATGGGATCCATGTATGAAAACAAAGTATGGACTTTGGAAGTATTACCTGAAGGGCGTAAGGCCATTCAGAACAAATGGATCTTTAAGAGGAAGACGGACGCGGACGGTAATGTCACCGTCTATAAAGCTCGACTTGTGGCAAAGGGTTTTTCACAAGTTCAAGGAGTTGACTACGATGAGACCTTCTCACCCGTAGCGATGCTTAAGTCCGTCAGAATCATGTTAGCAATAGCTGCCTTTTTCGATTATGAAATTTGGCAGATGGATGTCAAAACAGCGTTCCTTAACGGTTACCTTAAGGAAGAGTTGTATATGATGCAACCAGAAGGTTTTGTCGATCCAGAGAATGCTGACAAAGTTTGCAAACTCCAGCGATCCATTTATGGACTGGTGCAAGCATCTCGGAGTTGGAATCTTCGTTTTGATGAGGTGATCAAAGCGTTCGAGTTTATACAAGTTTACGGAGAAGCTTGTATTTACAAGAAAGTGAGTGGGAGCTCTATAGCGTTTCTAATATTATATGTGGATGACATATTGCTGATTGGAAACAATATAGAAATGCTGGAAAGCGTAAAGGAATATTTGAACAAGAGTTTTTCAATGAAGGACCTAGGAGAAGCTGCTTTCATATTAGGCATCAAGATCTATAGAGATAGATCGAGACGCTTAATAGGACTTTCACAAAGCACATACCTTGATAAGATTTTGAAGAAGTTCAAAATGGATCAGTCCAAGAAGGGGTTCTTGCCTGTTTTGCAAGGTGTGAAGTTGAGTAAGACTCAATGCCCAGTGACTGCAGAAGATAGAGAAAAGATGAGTGTCATCCCCTATGCTTCAGCCATAGGCTCTATCATGTATGCAATGCTGTGCACAAGACCCGATGTCAGCCTTGCCATAAGTATGGCCGGAAGGTTTCAAAGTGATCCAGGAATGGAACACTGGACGGCGGTCAAGAATATCCTGAAGTACCTGAAAAGGACTAAGGACATGTTTCTCATTTATGGAGGTGATCAAGAGCTCGTCGTAAAGGGTTACGTCGATGCAAGCTTTGACACTGATCCGGATGACTCTAAGTCGCAAACCGGATACGTATTTATTCTTAATGGGGGTGCGGTTAGCTGGTACAGTTCCAAGCAAAGCGTGGTAGCTGATTCTACATGCGAAGCGGAGTACATCGCTGCCTCGGAGGCGGCGAAGGAAAGTGTCTGGATGAAGGAGTTCATGACAGATCTTGGAGTAGTGCCTAGTGCACTTAACCCAATGACTCTGTTTTGTGATAATACTGGTGCCATTGCTCTAGCCAAGGAACCAAGATTTCACAAGAGGACCAGACACATAAAGCGACGTTTCAATTCCATCCGCGAGTACATCAAGGAGGACGACATAAATATTTGCAAAGTACACACGGATCTAAATGTTGCAGATCCGATGACTAAACCTCTTCCAAGGGCTAAACATGAACAACACCAGAACTGCATGGGTGTTCGATTCATTACAATGTAAATCACATAGTGATGTGAACTAGATTATTGACTCTAGTGCAAGTGGGAGACTGTTGGAAATATGCCCTAGAGGCAATAATAAATTGGTTATTATTATATTTCCTTGTTCATGATAATCGTTTATTATCCATGCTATAATTGTATTGATTGGAAACTCAAATGCATGTGTGGGTACATAGACAACACTGTGTCCCTAGTAAGCCTCTAGTTGACTAGCTCGTTGATCAAAGATGGTTAAGGTTTCCTAGCCATTGACATGAGATGTCATTTGATAACGGGATCACATCATTAGGAGAATGATGTGATGGACAAGACCCAAACTGTAAACGTAGCATTTGATCGTGTCAGTTTATTGCTATTGTTTTCTGCATGTCAAGTATCTGTTCCTTTGACCATGAGATCATGCAACTCACTGACACCGGAGGAATACCTTGTGTGTATCAAACGTCGCAACGTAACTGGGCGACTATAAAGGTGCTCTACAGGTATCTCCGAGGGTGTCTGTTGGGTTGGCATGGATCAAGACTGGGATTTGTTACTCCGTATGACGGAGAGGTATCTCAGGGCCCACTCGGTAATACAACATCACAATGAGCCTTGCAAGCAATGTGACTAAAGTGTTAGCCACGAGATCTTGTATTACGGAACGAGTAAAGAGACTTGCCGGTAACGAGATTGAACTAGGTATAGTGATACCGACGATCGAATCTCGGGCAAGTAACATACCGAAGAACAAAGGGAACAGCATACGGGATTAACTGAATCCTTGACATAGAGGTTCGACCGATAAAGATCTTCGTAGAATATGTAGGAGCCAATATGGGCATCCAGGTCCCGCTATTGGTTATTGGCCGTAGAGGTGTCTCGGTCATGTCTACATAGTTCTCGAACCCGCAGGGTCTACACACTTAACGTTTGGTGACGATTAGTATAATTGAGTTATTATGTTGGTGACCGAAAGTTGTTCGGAGTCCCGGATAAGATCCCGGACATGACGAGGATCTCCGGAATAGTCCGGAGGTAAAGATTGATATATGTGATAATAGTGTTTTGATCTCCGGAAGAGTTCCGAAGTTCACCGGAAGAGGTTCCGGATGTTTACCGAAGTGTTCGGGTGCAGCAACACTTTATATGAGCCAAAGGGATAAAGCCCACAAGGTATTGGAAAGTGCAAAAGTAGTTTTGCTGCCGCGTAAGCGGTACTACCGCTTGTTGAAGCGGTACTACCGCCCGAGCGGTACTACCGCTTGTGTGAAGCGGTACTACCGCCCAAGCGGTACTACCGCTTGTGTGAAGCGGTACTACCGCTTGTGCGCGGCTGTGCACGGTTCGGCAGGGATCCGAGTTGGACTCTTTCCCTGCGGGCCAAACCGACCTTGTGCGGGCAAAACCGACCCGGAGGAGGCTTTTACTCCAAGTTTAGACCCCAAGGCTCAACATATAAATAGAGGGGCAGGGCTAGCACACGGGATACATCAGGATTTCCCAAGCCGTGTGCCGGCAACCCTAGCCCTCTAGTTCCTCCGTCATAATCTCCGTAGTGCTTGGCGAAGCCCTGCAGAGATTGTTCCTCACCACCATCACCACGCCGTCGTGCTGCTGGAACTCAACCACTACTTCATCATCGCTCGCTGGATCGAGGAGGTGAAGGCGTCATCAAGCCGTACGTGTGTTGAACGCGGAGGTGCCGTCCGTTCGGCACTAGATCGGAAGGATCGTGATTGGATCGCGGGACGCTCGGCGATTTGGATCGCGAAGACGTTCGACTACATCAACCGCGTTTATTAACGCTTCCTCTTAGCGATCTACAAGGGTATGTAGATCCACTCTCCCTCTCGTAGATGCTCATCACCATGGATAGATCTTGCGTGTGCGTAGGAAAATTTTTGTTTCCCATGCAACGTTCCCCAATATCTCATGGTCATAGGAACAGATACTTGACATGCAGAAAACTATAGCAATAAACCGACACGATCATATGCTACGTTCATAGTTTGGGTCTTGTTCATCACATCATTCTCCTAAGGATGTGATCCTGTTATCAAATGACATCTCATGTCTATGGCTAGGAAACCTTGACCATCATTGATCAACAAGCTAGTCTACTAGAGGCATACTAGGGACATACTGTCGTCTATGTATCCACACATGTATCAGTGTTTCCAATTAATACAATTATAGCATGGATAATAAACGATTATCATGAACAAGGAAATATAATAATAACTACTTTTATTATTGCCTCTAGGGCATATTTCCAACAGTCTCCCACTTGCACTAGAGTCAATAATCTAGCTCACATCACTATGTGATTTACATCGTAATGAATCTAACACCCATACAGTTCTGGTGTTGATCATGTTTAGCTCTTGGAAGAGGTTTAGTCATCGGATCTGCAACATTCAGATCCGTGTGCACTTTGCAAATATTTATGTCATCCTCCTTGATGTAATCGCGGATGGAATTGAAACATCGCTTTATGTGTCTGGTCCTCTTGTGAAACCTTGGTTCCTTGGCTAGAGCAATGGCACCAGTGTTGTCACAGAACAGAGTCATTGGGTTTAGTGCACTAGGCACTACTCCATGATCTGTCATGAACTCCTTCATCCAGACACCTTCCTTCGCCGCCTCCGAGGCAGCGATGTACTCCGCTGCGCATGTAGAATCAGCTACCACACTCTGCTTGGAACTGCACCAGCTTACCGCACCCCCATTGAGAATAAATACGTATCCGGTTTGAGACTTAGAGTCATCCGGATCAGTGTCAAAGCTTGCATCGACGTAACCCTTTACGACGAGCTCTTGATCACCTCCATAAACGAGAAACATGTCCTTACTCCTTTTCAGGTACTTCAGGATATTTTTGACCGCCGTCCAGTGTTCCACTCCTGGATCACTTTGAAACCTTCCGGCCATACTTATGGCAAGGCTGACATCGGGTCTTATGCACAGCATTGCATACATGATAGAGCCTATGGCTGAAGCATAGGGGAGGACACTCATCTTTTCTCTATCTTCTGCAGTCACTGGGCATTGAGTCTTACTCAAATTCACACCTTGCAACACAGGCAAGAACCCCTTCTTGGACTGATCCATTTTGAACTTCTTCAAAACTTTGTCAAGGTATGTGCTCTGTGAAAGTCCTATTAAGCGCCTCGATCTATCTCTATAGATCTTGATGCCTAATATGAAAGCAGCTTCTCCTAGGTCCTTCATTGAAAAACTCTTGTTCAAATATTCCTTCACGCTTTCCAACATTTCTATATTGTTTCCAATCAGCAATATGTCATCCACATATAATATTAGAAATGCTATAGAGCTCCCACTCACTTTCTTGTAAATACAAGCTTCTCCGTAAACTTGTATAAACCCGAACGCTTTGATCACTTCATCAAAGCGAAGATTCCAACTCCGAGATGCTTGCACCAGTCCATAAATGGATCGCTGGAGTTTGCAAACTTTGTCAGCATTCTTTGGATCGACAAAACCTTCTGGTTGCATCATATACAACTCTTCCTTAAGGAAACCGTTAAGGAACGTTGTTTTGACATCCATCTGCCAAATTTCATAATCGAAAAAGGCAGCTATTGCTAACATGATTCTGACGGACTTAAGCATCGCTACGGGTGAGAAGGTCTCATCGTAGTCAACTCCTTGAACTTGTGAAAAACCCTTTGCCACAAGTCGAGCTTTATAGAGCGTGACATTACCGTCCGCGTCCGTCTTCCTCTTAAAGATCCATTTGTTCTGAATGGCCTTTCACCCTTCAGGTAATACTTCCAAAGCCCATACTTTGTTTTCATACATGGATCCCATCTCGGATTTCATGGCCTCTAACCATTTCTCGGAATCCGGGCCCATCATCGCTTCTCCATAGCTCGTAGGTTCATCATTGTCCAACAACATGACCTTGTCGACCTACGAGGTTCGATAGCAACTTGATCCGAAGCTTCATGATCATCATCATTAACTTCCTCTTCAACCAATGTAGGCTCTACAAAAACATCTTTCTGCGCTGCGCTACTCTCAGGTTGAAGTAAAGGTTCAACAACCTCATCAAGTTCTATTTTCCTCCCACTCAATTCTTTCGAGAGAAACTCTTTCTCAAGAAATGTTCCATTTTTAGCGACAAACACTTTGCCTTCGGATCTGAGATAGAAGGTATACCCAACTGTCTCTTTTGGGTATCCTATGAAGACGCATTTCTCCGCTTTGGGTTCCAGCTTTTCAGGTTGAAGCTTTTTGACATAAGCATCACATCCCCAAACTTTAAGAAACGACAACTTTGGCTTCTTGCCAAACCATAGTTCATATGGCGTCATCTCAACGGATTTCGATGGTACCCTATTTAAAGTGAATGCAGTTGTCTTTAATGCATAACCCCAGAACGATAGTGGCAAATCGGCAAGAGAAATCATAGATCGCACCATATCCAATAAGGTTTGATTACGACGTTCGGACACACCATTACGTTGTGGTGTTCCAGGCGGTGTCAATTGTGAAACAATTCCACACTGTCTTAAGTGACTGTCAAACTCATAACTCAGATATTCTCCTCCTCGATCAGATCGTAGGAATTTAATCTTCTTGTTACGATGATTCTCAACTTCACTCTGAAATTGCTTGAACTTTTCAAATGTTTTAGACTTGTGTTTCATCAAGTAAATATACCCATATCTACTTACGTCATCAGTGAAGCTGAGAAAATAACGATGTCCACCGCGCGCCTCAATGCTCATCGGACCGCACACATTGGTATGTATGATCTCCAACAAGTCACTTGCCCGTTCCCTTGTTCCAGAGAATGGGGTCTTAGTCATGTTGCCCATGAGGCATGGTTCACATGTGTCAAGTGATTCAAAATCAAGTGACTCCAAAAGTTCATCAGCATGGAGCTCCTTCATGCGTTTCACACCAATATGACCTAAACGGCGGTGCCACAAGAAAGTGGTATTATCATTATCAATCCTTCCTCTTTTGGCATCAATGTTATGAACATGTGTATCATCACTATCGAGATTCAATAAGAATAAACCCCTCACATTGGGTGCATGACCATAAAAGATATTACTCATATAAATAGAACAACCATTATTCTCTGATTTAAATGAGTAACCGTCTCGCAATAAACAAGATCCAGATATAATGTTCATGCTTAACGAAGGCACTAAATAACAATTATTTAGGTTCATCACTAATCCCGATGGTAATCGAAGAGCGAGCGTGCCGACGTCGATCACATCAACCTTGGAACCATTTCCCATATGCATCGTCACTTCGTCCTTTGCCAGCCTCCGTCTATTCCACAGTTCCTGTTTTGAGTTGCAAATGTGAGCAACCGCACCGGTATCAAATACCCAGGCACTACAACGAGAGTTGGTAAGGTACACATCAATAACATGTATATCATATATACCTTGTTTGTTGTTGGTCGCCTTCTTGTCAGCCAAATACTTGGGGAAGTTCCGCTTCCAGTGACCAGTTCCCTTGCAATGAAAGCACTCAGTTTCTGGCTTGGGTCCAGCTTTGGGTTTCTTCACGGGAGGGGCAACTGCTTTGCCACTCTTCTTGGATTTACCCTTCTTACCCTTGCCATTCTTCTTGAAACTAGTGGTTTTATTGACCATCAACACTTGATGCTCCTTCTGAATCTCAGACTCAACGACTTTCAACATCGCAAACTGGTCGGCGACTGACTTGTTCATCCCGTGCATGTTATAGTTCGACACGAAGCTCTTGTAGCTAGGTGGCAATGATTGAAGAACTCTGTCAGTGATCGCCTCTGCTGGAAGGGGCATTCCCAATTCAGCCAGACGAGTGGAATACCCAGACATTTTGAGTATGTGTTCACTGACAGACCCGTTCTCCTCCATCTTGCAGGCATAGAACTTATCGGAGGTCTCATACCTCTCGATCCGGGCATTCTTCTGAAAGATAAACTTCAACTCCAGGAACATATCATATGCTCCATGACGTTCAAAACGTCTTTGAAGTCCCGGTTCTAAGCCATACAACATTGCACATTGAACCATTGAGTAATCATCAGAACGAGCCTGCCAGGCGTTCGCAACATCTGGAGACTCTACTGGAGCGGGTGGATCACCAAGCGGTGCATCAAGGACATAAGCCTTTTGGCAAGCCGTAAGGACAATCCTTAGATTACAGGCCCAGTCCACAAAGTTACTTCCATCATCTTTCAACTTAGCTTTCTCTAGGAACGCATTAAAATTCAGGGGTGCTACTGCGCGAGCCATTGATCTACAACATAAATTTTGCAAAGACAACTTAGACTATTGTTCAAGATAATGAGTTTAGTTAATCATATTACTTAAAAACTCCCACTCAAATTGACATCCCTCTGGTCATTCGAGTGTCACATGATCCAAATTCACCAACTCAAGTCCGATCATAACGTGAGTTGAGGTGGTTTCAATGGTGAACATCTTCATGTTGATCATATCTACTATATGACTCATGTTCGACCTTTCTATCTCTTGTGTTCCGAGGCCATGTCTGTACATGCTAGGCTCGTCAAGTTTAACCCGAGTGTTCCGCATGTGCAACACTGGCTTGCAGCCATTGTATGCAAACATAGAGTCTATCACACCCGATCATCACGTGGTGTCTCGAAACAACGAACTTTCGCAACGGTGCACACTCGGGGAGAACACAATTTTATCTTGAAATTTAAGTGAGGGATCACCTTATAATGCTACCGTCGTCCTAAGCAAAATAAGATGCATAAAAGGATTAACATCACATGCAAATCATAAGTGACATGATATGGCCATGAACTTGTGCTTTTGATCTCCATCTCCAAAGCACCGGCATGATCTCCATCGTCACCGGCATGACACCATGATCTCCATCATCTTGATCTCCATCAACGGGTCGCCATGAGGTTGTCGCGCCAACTGTTGCTTCTACGACTATTGCTAACTCATAGCGATAAAGTAAAGCAAAACGGCGAAAATAAATTAAAGAGAACCCTATGGCTCCTGCAGGTTGCCGTACTCATCGACTTGCAAGTCGTGATATTCTATACAATACATGATCATCTCATACATCACATATATGTCATCATGTAATTGGCCATATCACATCACAACATACCCTGCAAAAACAAGTTAGACATCCTCTAATTGTTGTTACAAGTTTTACATGGCTGCTACGGGTATCTAGCAAGAACAATTCTTACCTACGCAAAAACCACAACAGTGATACACAAATTGATATTCAACCTTCTCAAGGACCGCCTTTGTCGAATCCGATCCAACTAAAGTGGGAGAAACAGACACCCGCCAGCCATCTTTATGCAACGAAGTTACATGTCAGTTGATGGAACCGGTCTCTCGTAAGCGTACGAGTAATGTTGGTCCGGGCCGCTTCATCCCACAATACCACTGAATCAAGAAAAGACCAAGGGAGGAAGCAATCTGAATATCAACGCCCACAAACTCCTTTGTGTTCTACTCGTGATCTCATCTACACATAGACCTAGCTCATGATGCCACTGTTGGGGAACGTTGCATGGGAAACAAAAAAATTCCTACGCACACGCAAGATCTATCCATGGTGATGAGCATCTACGAGAGGGAGAGTGGATCTACATACACTTGTAGATTGCTAAGCGGGAAGCGTTAAGAAACGCGGTTGATGTAGTTGAACGTCTTCGCAATCCAAATCGCCGAGCGCCCCGCGATCCAATCGGCACATATCATGTGAACGAATAAAAATTTAGGCTCAACATAGGCTAACCGATAGTTGACAAAGAGAGGTTGGATGCGTAGCATCCCCAAGCTTAGATGCTTGAGACTTCTTGAAATTTTTACTTGGGCTTTCTTGGGCATCCCCAAGCTTGAGCTTTTGTATCTCGTTCAATCCTCTCATATCCCGGTTTCACCTATTCTCAAAACTTCATCCACACAAAACTTGAAAAGAACTCGTGAGATAGGTTAGTGCACATAATAATAAATCAACTCTTTATGTACTGCCAAGACAACTTGGATAATAATTTCAAACATCATCTACTGTTTACTATCATTCCACAATTTATATCTACCAATATAGGCTATGGAAACTATAGGATAAGTAGATAACAAAACTATGACAGCAATCTGTTCAAACAGAACAGTCTGTAGCAATCTATTAAACCAGTGTACTTCTGTAACTCAAAAATTTATTAAAATTTAGGACAGGCTAAATAATTTATATTAAAATACTGTGTAAAATTTGTAGAAACTTTCCATGTTCCAGTAAAATATGAAAATTCAAATACTACAGCAAAAGTTTCTGTTTTTACACAGCACACATCAAACATGCAATGCAAGCATCCTAAGGCAATTCTTGGAACTTTTTATTGAAAACCAAGATTATAAATAACACCTAACAGAGAACAACAAAATCAAATGATTCTCCAAGCAAAACTCATATTATGTGACGAATAAAAATATAACTCTAAGTAAGATATACCGATGGTGTTGAAGACGAAAGAGGGGATGCCTTCCGGGGCATCCCCAAGCTTAGGCGCTTGAGTCTTCCTTGTATATTACCTTGGGGTGCCATGGGAATCCCCAAGCTTAGGTTCTTGTCAATCTTTATTCTTCTCATATCGGTGTCTCACCCAAAACTTCAAAACTTCAATCACAAAACTTAACGGAACTTCGTGAGAAGGGTTAGTATAATAAATAAATATCATTCACTTAGGTACTGTCAAGACAAGATTCATAATTGCTCTCGCATAATAACTACTGTATTCTACCATTCACATAATTTATATCAGTGAATATAAGCTATGGGAACACTAAAACAAGCAAACTATGCATGCTAAACAGAATCTGTCAAAAATAGAACAGTCTGTGAAGATCTGTAGTATAGCCATACTTCCCTGCCTTGAAAAAATCTAAACAATTAGGAAAACCTGAAGAATTTGTATATAAACACTGTGTAAAAATTTCAGATCATTATCACGCTCCAGTAAAAAAAATGCAAATTCCTGTACTGGAGTCAAATGTTTCTGTTTTGATTCAGCATCAATTCTACTCATCTTGTAAGTCATCCCAAAGGCTTTACTTGGCACTTTATTGAAATAAAAAACACAAAACAAGATTAATACAGTAGCTTAATCAAGTGAACACTCAAAAAGAGAAAGTAAAAGTGTTGGGTTGTCTCCCAACAAGCACTTTTCTTTAATGCCTTTTTCAGCTAGGCATGATGATTTCAATGATGCTCGCATAAAAGTAAAGAATTGAAACATAAAGAGAGCATCATGAATCACATGGCAAGCACATTTAAGTCTAACCCACTTTCTATTCATAGGGATTTTGTGAGCAAACAATTTATGGGAGCAAGAATCAACTAGCATAGGAAGGCAAAACAAGCGTAACTTCAAAACTTTGAGCACATAGAGAGGAAACTTGATATTATTGCAATTCCTACAAGCATATGTTCCTCCCTCATAATAAATTTCAGTAGCATCATGAAGGAATTCAACAATATAACTATCACATAAATCATTCTTTTCATGATGCACAAGCATAGAATTTTCATTACTCTCCACATAAGCAAATTCCTTTTCATACATGGTAGTGGGAGCAAACTCAACAAAATAACTATCATGAGACACTTGATTGACATAACCACATTCAATATTAAAATCAAGATGACAAGTTTCATGGTTACTATCACTCTTTATAGCATACATGTCATCATCATAATCATCATAGATAGGAGGCATGCCATCATCATAATAAATTTGCTCATCAGAACTTGGGGGACAAAAAATATCATCTTCATAAAACATAGCATCCCCAAGCTTGTGACTTTCCATATCATTAGCATCATGGATATTCAGACAATTCATACTAGCAATATTTCTATCATGCTCATCATTCAAGGAATTCTCATTAATTATTTTCATAATTTCTTCCTCTGCCAATTGAGCACAATTTTCTGAATCCTTATTTTAACAAAAGACATTATAAAGACGAAACCAATGATGCAACCTAAACTCCATTTTTTGTAGTTTTCTTTTATAAAAACCAAACTAGTGAAAAACAAGAAACTAAAAGATTTAATTGCAAGATCTAAAGATATACCTTCAAGCACTCACCTCCCTGGCAACGGCGCCAGAAAAGAGTTTGATGTCTACTACGCAACTTTATTGTTGTAGACTCGTGTTGGGACTCCAAGCGCAGAGTTTTGTAGGACAATAGCAATTTTCCCTCAAGTGGATGACCTAAGGTTTATCAATCCGTGGGAGGTGTAGGATGAAGATGGTCTCTCTCAAACAACCCTGCAATCAAATACAAGAAATCTCTTGTGTCCCCAACACACCAAATACAATGGAAAATTGTATAGGTGCACTAGTTCGGCGAAGAGATGGTGATACAAGTGTAGTAATGATAGTAGATATCGATTTTCGTAATAGTAAAAATAAAAAACAGCAAGGTAGCAAGTGACAAAAGTGAGCACAAACGGTATTGCAATGCTTGAAAACAAGGCCTAGGGTCCGTACTTTCGCTAGTGCAATCTCTCAACAATGCTAATATAATTGGATCACATAACCATCCCTCAACGTGCAACGAAGAATCACTCCAAAGTTCTTATCTATCGAAGAACATAAGAAGAAATTGTTTGTAGGGTACGAAACCACCTTAAAGTTATCCTTTCCGATCGATCTATCCAAGAGTTCGTACTAAAATAACACCAAGTTATCCTTTCCGATCAATCTATATATGTAGAGTTCGTACTAAAATAACACCATATGATACGCATCAACCAACTCTAATGTCACCTAGATACTCCAATGTCACCACAAGTATCCATGAGTTAATTATACGATACACATCAAACAATTTCAGATTCATAATACTCAATCCAACACAAAGAACCTCAAAGAATGCCCCAAGATTTCTACCGGAGAAAGTAGGACGAAAACATGCATCAACCCCTGTGCATAGATTACCCCAATGTCACCTCGGGAATCCGCGAGTTGAGTGCCAAGACATAGATCAAGTGCTCTCAAATCCAATATTCAATCCAACATAACGATATATCAAAGGGAAAGATTCAATTCATCACAACATGATAGCAAGGGAATAACATCATATGATCCGACTATATTAATAAAGCCCGTGATACATCAAGATCGTGACATCTCAAGAACACAAGAGAGAGAGATTGAACACATAGCTACTGGTACATACCCTCACCCCCGAGGGTGGACTACTCCCTCCTCGTCATGGACTCCGCCGGGATGATGAAGATGGCCACCGGAGATGATCTACCCTTTCCGGCAGGGTACTGGAATGCCTCCAGATTGGTTTCTCATCGATACAGAGAGTTGCTACGGTGGAACTTCTCATCTATGGTTATTTCTGGGGGTTTCTGAATATATAGGATTTTTGGGCATCCGTTTCACGCGAAGATGGGCCAGAGGGGCCCGTCGTGCCCTGGTGGGTTGCACCCACCTCGTGGCTCTTCTGGCCCTCCAACGAAGCTTCTGGTGCCTCTTTTGTTCAAAAAAATCATCAAAAAGTTTCGTTGCATTTGGAGAACTTTGATTTCTGCACAAAAACAACACCACGGTAGTTCTGCTGAAAACAGCGTCAGTCCGGGTTAGTTCTAAATAAATCATGTAAAGTGCATCAAAACCATGTAAAAGTACTATAAACATAGGCAATCATGGCATGAATACTTCATAAATTATCGATACATTGGAGACGTATTAGCTCCTGATGGAACAGACCGGGTCGGGGAAACTTGAGGCTGTTGCCTGTGCCCGCTGCTAGAAACAGCCGGAGACCCCACATGGCGACTCTTTCTACGGCTGGCATATGGGGTGGAGTTCATCCGATCGCGGCTATAAGAATACTGCTTGCTGCACTACTGTTGTCTTCAGCATCTCTATGGCGTTCCTCGCTTCCACATCAACATGGGTATTTCCATGAATAGGTAGTGCTTCCAGGTGCCGGGTCGCCGCCAGCACGTTGTCAACAGGGTTGAAAAGGTGAGCTCGTGGTTTTCGGAAACGTCGTGGCGGCGAGTGAATTGGTGGTGGCTGAGGCGGCTCGTTTTGTTGATTTTCGAGTGGCTGCCAAGCCCCCGGAGTCTGCTGAGGGGTATTAAAAAGTTGCTGTGGCTCAAGATTCGTTGGTAGCCGGCTCCGGCTCAGATGCATCTCTCTGAAGTCCTAACTGCGAAGCCTCGGCCTTAAGGCGCTCTGACTCATTATGTATGCGAGCCTGTAGTTCCGCCATCCTGGCGTTCTCAACATCGATTTCCCTTTGTACCTCAGTCATCTGGCAGTGACAGGGCTCTCCACGAGTTTTGCCATCTCAGCCATTAAATCTGTCATGGCTTGAGTTGGCGTCTTGCCAGACCCGCCAGATCCACTCGCCGCTCCAGACGCGGACGGGTTCTGAGTCGCCGCGATTCCTGCCATGTAGACAACAACTTGGCGAGGCAACTCGTGGAATTCCTGAGGGGCTTCTGATGTCTACTACGCAACTTTATTCTTGTAAACTCATGTTGGGCCTCCAAGCGCAGAGTTTTGTAGGACAGTAGCAATTTTCCCTCAAGTGGATGACCTAAGGTTTATCAATCCGTGGGAGGTGTAGGATGAAGATGGTCTCTCTCAAACAACTCTGCAATCAAATACAAGAAATCTCTTGTGTCCCCAACACACCCAATACAATGGCAAATTGTATAGGTGCACTAGTTCGGCGAAGAGATGGTGATACAAGTGCAATATGGATGGTAGATATAGGTTTTTGTAATCTGAAAATATAAAAACAGCAAGGTAGCAAGTAACAAAAGTGAGCACAAACGGTATTGCAATGCTTGGAAACAAGGCCTAGGGTCCGTACTTTCGCTAGTGCAATCTCTCAACAATGCTAATATAATTGGATCACATAACCATCCCTCAACGTGCAACGAAGAATCACTCCAAAGTTCTTATCTAGCGGAGAACATAAGAAGAAATTGTTTGTAGGGTACGAAACCACCTTAAAGTTATCCTTTCCGATCGATCTATCCAAGAGTTCGTACTAAAATAACACCAAGTTATCCTTTCCGATTAATCTATCTAGAGTTCGTACTAAAATAACACCATATGATACACATCAACCAACTCTAATGTCACCTAGATACTCCAATGACACCACAAGTATCCATGAGTTAATTATACGATACGCATCAAACAATTTCAGATTCATAATACTCAATCCAACACAAAGAACCTCAAAGAGTGCCCCAAGATTTCTATTGGAGAACGTAGGACAAGAATGTGCTTCAACCCCTATGCATAGATTACCCCAATGTCACCTCGGGAATCCGCAAGTTGAGTACCAAAACATACATTAAGTGAATCAATAGAACACCCCACTGTCACCACGGGTATCCATATGCAAGACATATATCAAGTGTTCTAAAATCCAATATTCAATCCAACATAACGAAATCTCAAAGGGAAAACTCAATTCATCACAACAAGATAGAGAGGGAATAGCATCATGTGATCCGACTATATTAACAAAGCCCGTGATACATCAAGATCGTGACATCTCAAGAACACGAGAGAGAGAGAGATTGAACACATAGCTACCGGTACATACTGATAACCCACAAGTTTAGGGGATCGTTTGTAGCCTTTTTCGATAAGTAAGAGTGTCGAACCCAACGAGGAGCTAAAGGTAGAACAAATTTTCCCTCAAGTTCTATCGACCACCGATACAACTCTACGCACGCTAATGCTTTCTTTACCTAGAACAAGTATGAAACTACTTTGTATGTGATAGGATAGCTTGCACGAATAAAACTAGAAGTACTTAGCGGGAATAAAACTACGAGTAAATTGCAAGGTAATGAAAGTTAGTTGTTTAGTAGAAAGCTTTTGTCAATCAAGAAGGTTATTTGTCCCTAGGCAATTGATAACTAGACCGATAATCATTCTTGCAATTTTATATGAGGGAGAGGCATGAGCTAACATACTTTCCGTACTTGGATCATATGCACTTATGATTGGAACTCTATCAAGCATCCGCAACTACCAAAAATCATTAAGGTAAAACCCAACCATAGCATTAAGTATCAAGTCCTCTTTACTCCCATATGCAACAACCCACCTACTCGGGTCTTTGTATTCTGTCACTCACGCCACCCACCATAGGCAAATCATGAACACATTGCAACACCCTACAGCGAGGATCCCTCACGTTTGCGCGAGACAGAGGGCACTGTAGGACATCACCATAATAAAATATACAATCATACCAACCACGATCATCAATTAGCCCATAGGACAAAGCGGATCTACTCAAACATCATAGGATAGCCATATATCATTGGGAAATAGTATATGGAGTTGAGCACCATGTTTAATTAGAGATTATAGCAGTGAAAAGGGGAGTTACACCGCTGCATAGAGGGGGAGAGAGTTGGTGTTGACGGCGGCGAAGTTGTTGGAGTAGATCGTCGTCACGATCCTTGCCCCGGCGGCGTTCCGGCGCCACCGGGAGAGAGGGGTGAGAGCCCCCCTCCTTCTTCTTCTTCCTTGGCCTCCCCCTAGATGGGAGGAGAGTTCCCCCTCTGGTCCATGGTCGCCATGGCAGCAGAGGGGTAGGAGCCCCTCCTAGATTGGATCTCCCTCTCTGTTCTCTTCTGTTTCGCGTTCGTGTTTTCTGGCCGAAAACTGTTTCTTATATTCCCGGAGATCCGTAACACCGATCGGGCTGAAATTTTGAGGGGATTTTTATCCAAAAATTAGCTTCCTTGCTCCCGAAGGAGAGCTCCAACCGACTTAAGAGCTGGGCACAACCCACCAGGGCATGCCTGGGCCCTAGGGGCGCGCCCTGGTGTCTCGTGGGCGTTGTGGGCCTCCGTTTGCGTTGATTCCGCTTCTCAAAATTCACAAATATTCCAAAAAAATCTCCGTAAATTTTTATTGTGTTTCGACTTCGTTTGATATGGATATTCTGCGAAACAAAAAACATGCAACAAACAGGAACTGGTACTGGGCACTGGATCAATATGTTAGTCCAATAAATCATATAAAATGTTGCCAAAAATATGTGAAAGTTGTATAATATTGGCATGAAACAATCAAAAATTATAGATATGACGGAGACGTATCAGCATCCCCAAGCTTAATTCCTGCTCGTCCTCGAGTAGGTAAATGATAAAAAAGATAATTTTTGATGTGGAATGCTACCTAGCATAATCTTGATCATATATCTAATCATGGCATGAATATTAAGACACAAGTGATTCAAAGCAATAGTCTAGTTTTGACATAAATACATTAATATTCAGGCATCCCAACAAACAATCATGTCTTTCAAATTATCAAGGCTAAAGAACGCTATCCCTACAAAATCATATAGCCTTGTCATGCTCTGTCTTCTTAACACAAAGTATAAATCATGAACTACCCCGGTGTCAGCCAAGCTATTGGTTCATACTTTTTAACGCGCTTCAGCATTTTCAACTCTCACGCTATACATGAGCGCAAGCCATGGATATAGCACTATGGGTGGAATATAATATGGTGGTAGGTTTCAAAGGGGTAAAAGTAGAAAAGAAAGTCTCGCATCAACTCAGCGTATCAACGGGCTATGGAGATGCCCATCAATAGATATCAATGCGAGGAATAGGGATTGGCATGCAACGGATGCACTAAGAGCTATCTATAAGTGTATGAAAGCTCAATATGAAAACTAAGTGGGTATGCATCTAACTATATGAAAAATTCCCATTAGTATATGAAAGTGACAACACAGGAGACTCTCTATATGAAAAACATGGTGCTACTTTGAAGCACAAGTGTGGAATTAGCATGCCCCTTCTACTTCTTTCATTTTTTTTCATTTTTTTCTTTTCCTTTTTTTGTATTTTTTTTCTTTTTCTATTTTTTTTCTTTTCTTTGTCCGGAGCCTCATCCCGACTTGTGGGGGAATCATAGTTTCCATAATCCTTTCATCACTGGGGCATGCTCTAATAATGAATAATGATGATCATCACACTTCTATTTACTTACAACTCAATACTACAACGATAGTAGAACAAAGTATGACCCTATATGAATGCAATGATCTAGCGTAGAAAAGATATCAAAAAAATGGACAAGCCATGAAAACATCATGCTAGCTATCTTACGATCATGTAATGCAATATGACAATGAATGCTCAAGTCATCAAAACGGAGGCGGTGGAAGTTGCATGGCAATATATCTCGGAATGGCTATGGAAATGCCATAATAGGTAGGTATGGTGGCTGTTTTGATGAAGATATAATAAGGCTTATGTCTGATAGAGCATATCATATCACGGGGTTTGGATGCACCGGCGAAGTTTGCACCGACTCTCGAGGTGAGAAAGGGCAATGCACGGTACCGTAGAGGCTAGCAAATTGCGGAAAGGTAAGAGTGCGTATAATCCATGGACTCACATTAGTCATAAAGAACTCACATACTTATTGCAAAAGTTTATTAGCTCTCTCGAAGCAAAGTATTACTATGCATGCTCCTAGAGGGGAGGTTGGTAGGAGTTAACCATCGCGCGCCCCCGACCTTCACACAAAGATAGACAATCAAGAATAAATTGTGCTCCAACTTCCTAGCATAACGGGAGACTATACGTGCATGCTTCGGGAATCACAAACCTTAACACCAATATCTTACTAAACACGATCATCCACTAGTACCTCGCACATATTATCATCTCTATATCTCAAAACTATTGCAAGGAATCAAACATATCATATTCAATGATCCCTAAGTTTTATGTAGGATTTTATGACTAACCATGTGAATGACCAATTCCTGTTGACTCTCTAAATAGATATAAGTGAAGCAAGAGAGTTTAATTCTTTCTACAAAATACCATGCTCTAATAAATATAAGTGAAGCAAAAGAGCATTCTATGAATAACGGTTTTCTATGTGAAGAGAAACAGGCAATCCAAACTTCAAATGATATAAGTGAAGCACATGAAGCATTCTATAAAGCCATACTCAAAAGATATGAGTGAAGTGCAAGCATTCTATAAATCAACCATGGACTATCTCATACCAGCATGGTGCATAAAAGAAAAGTGGAAACTAAACACAAAAGACACTCCAAGATTTTACGCATATCATGTGATGAATAAAAATATAGCTCCAAGTGACAGACTGATGATTTGGAATAAAAGAGGGGATGCCTTCCCGGGGCATCCCCAAGCTTAGACGCTTGAGTCTTCCTAGAATATTACCTTGGGGTTCCTTGGGCATCCCCAAGCTTAGGCTCTTGCTGCTCCTTAGTCCTTCTCATCGTGATAACACCCAAAACTTGAAAACTTCAATCACACAAAACTTAACAGAAAATTCGTGAGATCCGTTAGTACACATAAAACCAAATCCCATCATATCTTGCCATAACATTATTGCATAATTATAATCTAACATTACCCACTATATGCTATCACAATTCTATGGCTTCCAAGTCAATGGGGCTCAACAAGAATTCAAACATAAGCACGCAAAGCAGCTATAACAACAATCTGTGAAAAACAGGACAATCTGTAAAGATTTGTAGACACGTATACTTCTGTAGCTCAAACAATTCTGAAAAATTAGGACATGATAAATGATTTGCATAACAGTACTGTGTAAAATTTCAGAATTTTTGCACGCTCTAGTAAAATATGAAAATTCAAACACTACGGCAAAAGTTTCTGTTTTTGCACAACACACATCAAACAAGCAATTCAAACATCCTAAAGGCAAATCTTGGCACATTATTTTTATAATACAATGGATTTGTACAAGGGGATAATTATTTTTGTTGGAAAAGTTTCCGTGATTCAAGATTCACAAAGTTTCCATGGGCATGAACAGAAGTTCAAGGCTAGCCCCCACTTCAACGATGCTCATCATCTCTTCTCACTTTCACCTTTCCTTTTGTGAAGTTTTAGGTTCCCCTCTATATTTTTTTTGTTTTTAAACTTTATAAAAGCACACAACAGAAATAAATGACTCTCTAAAACTTCCGGGTTGTCTCCCTGGAAGCGCTTTCTTTAAAGCCATTAAGCTAGGCATAAAGTGCTCAAGTAATGGATCCACCCGGATCCCAAGGTATATCAAAGCCAATTTTAATCAACAATTATTTGTAATTCACTAGTGAGCACAAAGTGATATATATCAAGTGACAACGAAGTCTAACTCTCTTCCTATGCATCAGCATGTCATACAAGAACAATTCATGCACATTAAGTAAAGGCCAATGCATAGTATAAACGGTTTCTTGCATTTTTATAGTATTGGAAACATAGAGAGGTGAAGATGTAGTTCCTCTCTCATAATAATTGCAAGTGGGAGCAGCAAGCACATGCATATTATATTCATCAAAATCATCATGTGTAGTAGCTAAACGCAACCCATCTATATAATCCTTAATAAGAGCAAACTTCTCCGATATAGTGTAGTTGGGAGAATACAAAAATATAATAGGACTATCATGTGTGGGTGCAATAGCAACAATTTCATGCTTAACATAAGGAACTGTAGCAAGTTCATCTTCATAAGCATAATTCATATTGGCATCATGGCCACAAACATAGCAAGCATCAAGTTCATCAAAAAGGGATATTTCAAATGAATCCAAGGGATCATAGCAATTATCATAGCAGTCATCATAGCATTCATCCTTCGGTAAGCACGAAGGGTAATTAAACAATGTATGAGTTGAAGAGTTAATCTCATTAGAAGGTGGGCACGGGTAGCGAATCCGCTCTTCCTACTTTTGTTCTTCGCTCTCCTCCTCATCTTCTACATCTAATGAGCTCACAGTTTCAGCAACTTCTTCTTCCATAGGTCCCTGCAAAATATAAGTCTCTTCCAAGGCAGCAGACATTCTTTCAATAAATTCAATAATATCAGCAGTGCAATCATAATTCTCATAGCAATATTTAAGTATGGCAAGATTTTCAGATTCGTAAGAAACATCATCATACTTTTCCATCAAAGAAGCAAATTCATAAGCACCTTTAAAAGCAACAAATTCTTCTATTCGTTCCACATCATAGTAATCATAAATACCTTTAGCATAAGAAGCTAATGTTTCATTATCATTAAATTTGCATGAAACGGGAAGGTGTGGAGCGTTCATCCTAGAGCAACAAGTAATATCATATCTCAAGCATAGCTCCCAAGCATACCAATGCAACATATGAATTTGATCCCATAACAATTTCCCTTTTTGAGTCAAGCGATAATCTCTAAAGTATTCACGTTGATCCAACATTACTCCCATTATCAAGTTGAATGGGGTCTTCTCAGGATTATCAAAGTAGTATTTAATACTTTGCACATAACTAGCATCGAGGGTTTTAGGAGGTTCCCCATCTCCATGAGTAGGAAGTACCACTAATTTTTTTGGTGTTTCGTGTTCCATATCCATAACTAAAGATATAAAACAACTAATAACAGAAAATAAAAATTACTTAGTGATAAAGCAAACAAGCACACACGAGAATATTCACCCCATGCTATTGCTCCCCGGCAACGGCGCCAGAAAAGGTCTTGATAACCCACAAGTGTAGGGGATCGTTTGTAGCCTTTTTCGATAAGTAAGAGTGTTGAACCCAACGAGGAGCGAATGGTAGAACAAATATTCCCTCAAGTTCTATCGACCACCGATACAACTCTAGGCACGCTAATACTTGCTTTACCTAGAACAAGTATGAAACTACTTTGTATGTGATAGGATAGCTTGCACGAATAAAACTAGAAGTACTTAGTGGGAATAAAACTACGAGTAAATTGCAAGGTAATGAAAGTTAGTTGTTTAGTAGAAAGCTTTTGTCAATCAAGAAGGTTATTTGTCCCTAGGTAATTGATAACTAGACCGTTAATCATTCTTGCAATTTTATATGAGGGAGAGGCATGAGCTAACATACTTTCCGTACTTGGATCATATGCACTTATGATTGGAACTCTAGAAAGCATCCGCAACTACCAAAAATCATTAAGGTAAAACCCAACCATAGCATTAAGTATCAAGTCCTCTTTACTCCCATATGCAACAACCCACCTACTCGGGTATGTGTATTCTATCACTCATGCCACCCACCATAAGCAAATCATGAACACATTGCAACACCCTACAGCGAGGATCCCTCACGTTTGCGCGAGACAGAGGGCACTGTATGACAACACCATAATAAAATATACAATCATACCAACCATGATCATCAATTAGCCCATAGGACAAAGCGGATCTACTCAAACATCATAGGATAGCCATATATCATTGGGAAATAGTATATGGAGTTGAGCACCATGTTTAAGTAGAGATTACAGTGGGGAAAAGGGGAGTTACACCGCTGCATAGAGGGGGAGAGAGTTGGTGTTGACGGCGGCGAAGTTGTTGGAGTAGATCGTCGTCACGATCCTTGCCCCGGCGGCGTTCCGGCGCCACCGGGAGAGAGGGGGAGAGAGCCCCCCTCCTTCTTCTTATTCCTTGGCATCCCCCTAGATGGGAGGAGAGTTCCCCCTATGCTCCATGGCCGCCATGGTGGCAGAGGGGCAGGAGCCCCTCCTAGATTGGATCTCCCTCTCTGTTCTCTTCTGTTTCGAGTTCCTGTTTTCTGGCCGAAAACCGTTTCTTATATTCCCGGAGATCCGTAACTCAGATCGGGCTGAAATTTTGAGGGGATTTTTATCCAAAAATTAGCTTCCTTGCGCCCGAAGGAGAGCTCCAACCGACTTATGAGCTGGGCACAACCCACTAGGGTGCGCCTGGGCCCTGGGGGGCGCCCTGGTGTCTCGTGGGGGCTGTGGGCCTCCGTTTACGTTGATTCCACTTCTCAAAATTCACAAATATTGCAAAACAAATATCCGTAAATTTTTATCACGTTGACTTCGTTTGATATGGATATTCTGCGAAACAAAAAACATGCAACAAATAGGAATTGACACTGGGCACTGGATCAATATGTTAGTCCAATAAATCATATAAAATGTTGCCAGAAGTATGTGAAAGTTGTATAATATTGGCATGAAACAATCACAAATTATAGATACGACGGAGACATATCACATACCCTCAGCCCCGAGGGTGGACTACTCCCTCCTCGTCATGGCCTCCGCCGGGATGATAAAGTTGGCCACCGGAGATGATCTGCCCACTCCGGTAGGGTACTGGAACGCCTCCAGATTGGTTTTTCATCGATACAGAGAGTTGCGGCGGTGGAACGAGGAGTATAGGGTTATTTCTGATGGTTTCTATATTTATAGGATTTTTTGGCGTTGGTTTCACGCGAAGTTGGGCCACGAGGTGAGGATGATACACCAGGGCGTGACGGGGGGGGGCTGGCGTTCCCTGGTGGGTTGTGCCCACCTCGTGGCTCTTCTGGCCCTCCCACGAAGCGTCTAGTGCCTCTTTTGTTCCAAAAAAATGTCAAAAAGTTTCGGGCGATTCCGAGAACTTTCATTTTCTGCACAAAGACAACACCACGGTAGTTCTGCTAAAAACAGCGTCAGTCTGGGTTAGTTCTAAATAAATCATATAAAGTGCATCAAAACCATATAAATGTATTGTAAACATAGGTGAATATGGCATGAATACTTCATAAATTATCGATACATTGGAGACGTATCAGCATCCCCAAGCTTAATTCCTACTCGTCCTCGAGTAGGTAAATGATAAAAGAAACAATTTATGAAGTGTGAATGCTAGCATAGTGCATAAGTTTGATCAACGATAATTTCAACCACTTTTCCTAGCATCATAACCAGCAACTTTTTCTCATAAAAATCATCATGATAGAGCAATCAATTCACATGTCATGGTTCAAATAATGAATTCTCTTGAAACTTAACAACCCATGTTCTTAGTGACCAAACAATTGCAATTCATTTTATTCTCAACAAAGTCTAAGTAAGAGCTCAACATACTCAATCATCATATAGTCTTCTATGATTGCTAGACTCAAAGCATATTTTTAGAACAAATGGCATCCATCGAACACAGAGAAAGATAGGGGCTTAATGTTTCGCCTCCCAACTCATTTATCATACAGATAATTGTCAACAATAATAAATCATGATCAAATATATTTGACAGGATATATATGTTTGGATCTTTCCCGACCACATGATGCTTGCCAACTAATAGATTGAGGTTGGAATAAGAAGTTGACTCAACATGAAAGTAAGTAACATGAAAGTAAATAGATTGTCTCTTCGTAGAGGGAAGCAGGGATTTGTAAAGGTGCCAGAGCTCATTGTTTAAAAACAGAGGTGGATATAGTTTTGGGAGGTGCACCCTTCCTATCAACGTTACGACCAAGAGTTATCAATGTCTTCCATGTTAAACACATTAGCGGCGGTTCCCAAGCGGTAAAAGTAAAGGTTTACTCCCCCTCCACCAACAAACACACTCCACGGCTAGCCGAATCCACGGGTACCGTCATACCAACAACGTTCCTGGGGGAGTTTTGTTTAATTATTTGCATTTTTTTGGGACCGGGAATCCCTATTACCGCCCCTCTCGTGCAAGGACGAGTGAATAAACACTCATCATGAGAATAACCCGCTTAACATGGAAGATACTGACTGCCCCCCGTCGCTCCATGAGCGGTCCAGGCACACAAAGCATATGTTTATTTGAATGTTTAGAGGTGGCACATGCAAATTTACTTGGAATGGCAGTGAAATACCATATATAGGTAGGTATGCTGGACTCTTATGGAAGAAACTTGGCTCAAGGATTTGGATGCACAAGTAGTATCTCTACTTAGTACGAAGTGTTGGCTAGCAAAAGGTTCTAAACAAGCACCACATGTTGGAGGGTCCATAACAATATAACTTCTATGCAAATATACACAGCCATAACTCATTACGTTGTCTTCCTTGTCCAACTTCAACTAATTTTCTCAAGTTTGAAAATAATTAATGGGTATTCACAATCATAGAAGATGTCCAAGATAATATATTTGTATGTGAAAGTTCTCTTCCTTATACTAATCATTCCCGAATTGCTTGTATGACCAATATTGTGATTGTCAAACTTCAATAGATTTTACTTTATAAACCAGATGTGAAGCTACTACTAAGCATAAAGCACATTGATAATGTCATATTTATGATATTCAATTCATTCACAATTTACTATCCGGATATAAGTGAAGCACATGAGTAAACCTCAAACCGTCTCAAAAGATATAAGTGAAGATCAATGAATAGTTAAGTAAATGGGTAGCTATGTCAGGACTCGCTCTCAATAAAGATTTTCAGATCTGAGTATTTTTATTCAAACAACGAGCAAAAGAAAAATAGCACTCCAAGAATAGCACATATCATGCGGACAAATAAAATTTTAGGCTCAACATAGACTAACCGATATTTGTTGGATGAAGAGATGCGGGATGTGTAGCATCCCCAAGCTTAGATGCTTGAGACTTCTTGACATATTTACTTGGAGTGCCTTGGGCATCCCCAAGCTTGAGCTTTTGTATCTCTTTCAATCCTCTCATGTCCCGGTTGCACCTAGGTCTCAAAAACTTCATCCACACAAAACTCAAAAAGAACTCGTGAGATAGGTTAGTACACATAAGAACAAATCAACACTTCATGTACTGCCAAGACAAGTTGCACAATAATTTTCAAACATCATCTACTGTTTACTATCGTTTCCACAATTTATATCTACCAATATAGGCTATGGAAACTATAGGATAAGTAGATAACAAAACTATGACAGCAATCTGTCCAAACAAAACAGTATGTAGCAATTTATGAAAACAGTGTACTTCTGTAACTCAAACAATTATGAAAATTTAGGAGAAGCTAAAGAATTTATATGAAAACACTGTGTAAAAATTTCATAAACTTTCCACGTTCCAGTAAAATATGAAAATTCAAACACTACAGAGAAAGTTTCTGTTTTTACACAGCACACATCAAAATGCAATGCAAGCATCTTAAGGCAATTCTTGGAACTTTTTATTGAAAAACAAGATTATAAATAACACCTATCAGAGAACAACAAATTATAATGACGCTCCAAGCAAAACACATATCATGTGACGAATTAAAATATAGCTCTTAGTAAGATATACCGATAATGTTGAAGACGAAAGAGGGGATGCCTTCCGGGGCATCCCCAAGCTTAGACGCTTGAGTCTTCCTTGAATATTACCTTGGGGGTGCCTTGGGAATCCCTAATCTTAGGTTCTTTTCACTCCTTATTCTCCTCATATCGGTATCTCACACAAAACTTGAAAACTTCAATCACACAAAACTTAACGAAATTTCATGAGATGGGTTAGTATAATAAATAAAGATCATTCACTTAGGTACTGTCAAGACAAGATTCACAATTGTTCTCACATAATACCTACTGTATTCTATCATTCCCATAATTTATATCATTGAATATAAGCTATGGGAACACTAAAACAAGCAAACTATGCATGCAAAACAGAATCTGTCAAGAACAGAATAGTCTGTGAAGATCTGTAGTATAACCATACTTTCCTGTCTCTAAAAATTCTGAAAAATTAGGAAAACCTGAAGACTTTTTATATAAACACTGTGTAAAAATTTCAGATCATTATCACTCTCCAGTAAAACATAAAAATTCCTGTACTAGAGTCAAAAGTTTCTGTTTTGGTTCAGCATGAATTCTACTCATCTTGTGAGTCACCCAAAGGCTTTACTTGGCACTTTATTGAAATAAAAGACACAAAACATGATTATTACAGTATATTAATCATGTGAACACACAAAAACAGAAAGTAAAAGTGTTGGGTTGTCTCCCAACTAGCGCTTTTCTTTAATGCCTTTTAGCTAGGCATGATGATTTCAATGGTGCTCACATAAGAATAAGAATTGAAACATGAAAAATAGCATCATGGATCACATGGCAAGCACATTTAAGTCTAACCCACTTCCTATGCATAGGGATTTTGTGAGCAAACAATTTATAGGAGCAAGAATCAACTTGCATAGGAGGGCAAAACAACCATATCTTCAAGACTTTCAACACATAGAGAGGAAACTTGATATTACTGCAATTCCTACAAGCATATGTTCCTCCCTCATAATAATTTTCAGTAGCATCATGAAGGAATTTCACAATATAACTATCACATAAAGCATCCTTTTCATGATCTACAAGCATAGAATTTTCATTACTCTCCACATAAGCAAATTCCTTCTCATTCATTGTACTAGGAGTAAACTCAACAAAATAACTATCATGAGACACTTGATTGACATAACCACATTCAATATTAAAATCATGATGACAAGTTTCATGGCTACTATCACTCTTAATAGCATACATGTCATCATCATAATCATCATAGATAGGAGGCAAGCCATCATCATAACAAATTTTCTCATCAAAACTTGAGGGACTAAAAATATCATCTTCATCAAACATAGCATCCCCAAGCTTGTGCCTTTGCATATCATTAGCATCATGGATATTCAGAGAATTCATACTAGTAACATTGCAATCATGCTCATTATTCAAGGAATTCTCATTAAGTATTTTCATAATTTCTTCCTCTACCAATTGAGCACAATTTTCTGAATCCTTATTTTCACGAAAGACATTATAAAGACGAGACAATTGACGCAACCTAAACTCCATTTTTTTGTAGTTTTCTTTGATAAAACTAAACTAGTGAAAAACAAGAAACTAAAAGATTTAATTGCAAGATCTAAAGATATACCTTCAAGCACTCACCTCCCCGGCAACGGTGCCAGAAAAGAGCTTGATGCCTACTACGCAACTTTATTCTTGTAGACTCATGTTGGACCTCCAAGCACAGAGTTTTGTAAGACAGTAGCAATTTTCCCTCAAGTGTATGACCTAAGGTTTATCAATCTGTGGGAGGTGTAGGATGAAGATGGTCTCTCTCAAACAACCCTGCAATCAAATACAAGAAATCTCTTGTGTCCCCAACACACCCAATACAATGGCAAATTGTATAGGTGCACTAGTTCAGCGAAGAGATGGTGATACAAGTGCAATATGGATGGTAGATACAGGTTTTTGTAATCTGAAAATATAAAAACAGCAAGGTAGCAAGTAACAAAAGTGAGCACAAACGGTATTGCAATGCTTGGAAACAAGGCCTAGGGTCCGTACTTTCGCTAGTGCAATCTCTCAACAATGCTAATATAATTGGATCACATAACCATCCCTCAACGTGCAACGAAGAATCACTCCAAAGTTCTTATCTAGCGAAGAACATAAGAAGAAATTGTTTGTAGGGTACGAAACCACCTTAAAGTTATCCTTTCCGATCGATCTATCCAAGAGTTCATTCTAACATAACACCAAGTTATCCTTTCCGATCAATCTATCTAGAGTTCGTACTAAAATAACACCATATGATACGCATCAACCAAATCTAATGTCACCTAGATACTCCAATGACACCACAAGTATCCATGAGTTAATTATACGATACGCATCAAACAATTTCATATTCATAATACTCAATCCAACACAAAGAACCTCAAAGAGTTCCCCAAGATTTCTATTCGAGAACGTAGGACAAGAACGTGCATCAACCCCTATGCATAGATTACCCCAATGTCACCTCGGGAATCCGCAAGTTGAGTACCAAAACATACATCAAGTGAATCAATAGAACACCCCATTGTCACCACGGGTATCCATATGCAAGACATATATCAAGTGTTCTCAAATCCAATATTCAATCCACCATAACGAAATCTCAAAGGGAAAACTCAATTCATCACAACAAGATAGAGAGGGAATAGCATCATGTGATCCGACTATATTAACAAAGCCCGTGATAGATCAAGATCTTGACATCTCAAGAACACGAGAGAGAGAGATTGAACACATAGCTACTGGTACATACCCTCAGCCCCGAGGGTGGACTACTCCCTCCTTGTCATGGCCTCCGCCAGGATGATGAAGATGGCCACCGGAGATGATCTACCCTCTCCGGCAGGGTACTGGAACGCCTCCCGATTGGTTTTTCGTCGATACAGAGAGTTGCGGCGGCGGAACGAGGAGTCTAGGGTTATTTCTGATGGTTTCTATATTTATAGGATTTTTTGGCGTTGGTTTCACGCAAAGGTGGGCCACGAGGTGAGCAAGATACACCAGGGCGCGCCGGGGGGGGCTGGCATGCCCTGGTGGGTTGTGCCCACCTCGTGGCTCTTCTGGCCCTCCCACAAAGCGTCTAGTGCCTCTTTTGTTCAAAAAAATTGTCAAAAAGTTTCGGGCGATTCCGAGAACTTTCATTTTCTGCACAAAAACAACACCACGGTAGTTCTGCTGAAAACAGCGTCAGTCCGGGTTAGTTCTAAATAAATCATATAAAGTGCATCAAAACCATATAAATGTATTGTAAACATAGGTGAATATGGCATGAATAATTCATAAATTATCGATACGTTGGAGACGTATCAGCTTCAATCTCCAATGAACCTCTGAGTCTGCCATCGTAGAGAGGATAGATCGATTCAGTTTCTCCCATGGAAGACTCGCCATCTGAGTTAACGTGGATGTCACCGCTGCCCGCCGGCTCATCCGGGAGGCAAACTCCCTGGGTGAAGCCGACGAACACATGACGCCGACCGGCTTGATCCTGGTCGGGTCGGTCGCGTCGAGCCGGTTCGTCGATGTTGGTGCAGATGCTTGACTTGGAAACCGTAGCGCCAATCCTGCCAAGGGGGACTCAGTGTTCGCGCTCAGCTGAACCGACCTCGGCACCCCAGACTGGATCGCCGATGTTGATCTTGTCGCGGCGACTCTTGATCATCTGATCAACCGCGAATTTCCCGAACCCTGGACAGGTTCCCTTCGAGAACTCAACTCCACTGGGCGAGAGCCCCACTGTGGGCGCCAACTGTCGTGGTTTTGTCACGACAGATGTCCTCGTACAAGGACTTAGGTGTGAGGCCATCGCCGCTAGGTGGCGACTCAAAGGGGTTCAACGGGAACGGGAGGCAAGTTTACCCAGGTTCGGCCCCTCCGATGGAGGTAATAGCCTACGTCCTGCTTTGTGTCTATATTGATGATGATATCTATTGCAAGTGTGCGGAATTGCTAACCTAGCTTTCAAGGGTGTCTAACTTCGGTCTTTTGGTCCTAGGAGCTTGCCTTTATATACAGGTCAAGACCCTAGGGTTTAAACAGTATCCGAGTCACGTTACAACTCATAACCTTTCACGTCTCTAACACGCATTGCCTCTTAAGCAACGAATCTTCTGGTGTCTTCTGCCCTGTGGGCCTTGAGTCGCTGTATCTACGTGCTTGGGCTGCCCGGCGGCTTACTTAGTAACCGCCTTGCTCACCTCATATTCACAACGGGGCCCATCTTGAATATAACTCCAGAACCGCCATTACATTGACCCGGCCCAATAGGACGGGTTATACCGCGAGGTTATATCCCCGACATATTGCGTGAAGTTGAAAATGTTGAAGCGCGTTAGAAGTACAATCCAATTGCCTGGTTTGACACCAGGGTGGTCATGATTTATACTTATGCGGTGAAGACAGAGTCATGACATGCTTAATATGATAAAATGAGTAGGGATAAGATTCATTAATGATCGTATATTTTGAAACAGTAATGATTATGCCTCTTATGTTCATGGGTATTATTATGTTAATATTTATTGATTCATTGTTTCTCAATATCTATACATGAAAGATATTACATGTTGGGTAAGATGCCACATCAAAAATTCTGTTTTTATCACTTACCTACTTGAGGACGAGCAAGAATTAAGCTTGGGGATGCTGATACATCTCCGACGTATCTATAATTTTTGATTGTTTCATGTTATTATATTATCAGCCTAGAATACTTTATATGCAATTATATGCTATTTTATATATATTTTTGGGACCAACCTATTAACCCACTGCCCAATGCCAGTTCCTGTTCTTTTTGCATGTTTTTGGACTTTTCAGAAAATCAATATCAAACGGAGTCCAAATTGGATAAAATTTATGGGAGTTATTTTTGGACCAGAAGAGACCTAGGAAGCTTCAGGAGGAGGCCAGAAGACCGACGAGGTGGCGACGAGCCCTGAGGGCGCGCCCTGGCTCGTGAGCCCCTCGTGGCACCTCTTGACCTAATTCCACTTCTATACACTCCCAATTACCCCCAAAACAAGACAGAGACACCCGAAACGCTTTTTCCACTGCCGCAAGCCTTTATTCTTCTGCGATCCCATCTGGAGGCCTTTTCCGGTACTTTGCCGGAGGGGGAATCGATCACAGAGGCCGTCTAGATCAACCTTGTTGCCTCCATGATGATGTATGAGTAGTTCTCCATAGACCTACGGGTCCATAGC
Source organism: Elymus sibiricus (assembly GCA_039707655.1). Lineage (NCBI taxonomy): Eukaryota > Viridiplantae > Streptophyta > Magnoliopsida > Poales > Poaceae > Elymus > Elymus sibiricus. The sequence continues at coordinate 87,372,874 of CM077663.1, forward strand.
TAGTAGCTAGATGGCTTCTTCTCTCTCGTTGATCTTCAATACCATGTTCTTCACGATTCCCACGATGATCTATCCGTTGTAATCTTCTTTTGCGGTGTGTTTGTCATGATTCGATGAATTGTGGATTATTCATTGAAAGTAATTGATTCTTTGCTGAATTTTACAAAAAAATGGTATTTAGGTTACGTCAAATGCTTCATCTATATAATGTCTTTCTTGAAAATGATGGATCGGAAAATTGTGCCGAAGTTTTAGAGGAAGAATTCAATAAAATGTTTGGCATTAAATCCTTGAATGATAGGCATGATTGCAATGTTCTAGTGTGAATTCTTTGAATATCCATGATGCTAATGATATGCAAAACCATAAGCATGGGGATGCTATGGTCGATGAAGATGATCTTTTTAGTCCCCCTACATGTTGATACTTGTGATCTGCATTGGGTTTTCCGTGAAGAGGAACGGGTTATTGCAGCACAATATGGATAAGTATTTCCCTTAGTTAAGAACCAAGGTTTATCGAACCAAAAGGAGTAACGGTCAACCACCATCTTCAGCGACTACACACAAAAGAGCAAACACTTGCACCCAACGCGGCAAGAGGGTTGCCCCATGGACTCGTTATTTGCAAGCAAATGAAGTGTGTAGATGATAATAGATAATTGTAAATTGCAAAATAAAATAAAATATAAATAATGACAGCAAGATATTGAAAGCATTTGTAAATATATAAGTGAATAGACCCGGGGACCATAGTTTTCCATAATGGCATCTCTCGTGTTGGAAGCATACGGTGGGTAAACAAATTATTGTTGGGTAACTGATAGAAAAGCGCATAGTTATATTCATATTCACGACAATGATCATGTATATATAGGCATCACGCTCATAAGAAAATAGGCCGACTCCTGCCTGCACCTATTACTATTACTCCACCCATCGACCGCTATCCAACATGCATCTAGAGTATTAAGTAAAACAGAGTAATGCTTGGTGAACGATAACATGATGTAGACAAAGAAAATTCAATTAATATGAACTAACCCGATCGTTTTACCCTTAGTAGCAGCAATACAAAGACGTGTCTTGTCCCTTTCTATCACTGGGATATACAGCACTGCCAGATTGAACCCACTACAATGGACCCCTCTCACCGAAGAAATATCATTCTAGTTGGCCAAACTATCTGTCGGCGTTCTGGGAACGGGGGTACCCAGACCTGCCTGCCTGCGGCCCAGGGCATGGCCCACTTCATCAGCCAAGCACAACCAGATGCGGCCCCACTCAAGACAAGGAGCTCGCGAGGACCCTAGGCTCGCGAGGAGGAGCAGCATCAAGACCGGCAAAGGAAGGGCCTCCCCAGGCCACCTCCGGAGCGGCGGAGATCTCTACGCAGGACCCGGCCTCGGGAGTCAAGGGTGACGCAAGGAAGGACAGGCGGGCGCCAGCGCGCCAGGCGGTGCGGTTTCCCCTTTGGTGCAAAGGGGGCAAGGACGTACGCGGGTTCCCAAAGCACCCCCAAAGGTTTCCATTCCGATGCAACAAGACCACGACCACGAGCCCCGCAGGACGGATGTCATCGCCGAGCCCACCTCTGCATCATCGACAGCTACTTTGTAGGCGAAGACCGCCTTTGGACAGGGCGGGATGTACTCCTGTCCCCCTTCAAATTTGGCTATTGTGGGATCCATTCCCGCCATTGCGATAAGGGAAGAGGACCCGGGCCTCCGCTATATATAGAAGATAGGCTGCACCGTAGAGAGGGATCCGAAACCAGCCGATCCACCAGTCCACCACTAAGTCCGCAGAGGGCCAAGAACACCTGAGGAACGCCCTCACGAGGCTCCTCTACCTTGTACTAGTTCATCCACCACACCTCCACGAGAGGCAATCCACCAAAGCAGTAGTAGGGTATTACGCTTCGTAGCGGCCCGAACCTGGGTAAACCACCGTGTTCATCCTCTTCCTCGTCATCGTGCGAGTTTGTTGCCTTAGCCATCGAGTAGCGAGCTAGGTAGGGCGAGGCTACAGGGAATCTTCGCACACGCCCTTGAGTTCGAATCTTAAGGGTTTTGCGGAGCCCGAAATCCGACATTTGGCGCGCCAGGTAGGGGGCGTGTCGGAGCTTCCCCACTCGCGGCGACAGCCGAGCCCCAGTTCGGCAACTCCATGGCGGACGAGATCCCCGACGACGGCCGGCCCCTGGCGCACGGTGGCGCCGGGTTGCTCAGGACCGGCCCCGCGGTCGCCTGTGTCCTCGGCGGGTCGCAGGCGCCGTCCTCCGGCCGTCATGTCAAGCGGTTCCTACGCCACGTAGGAGCGGTTTGGCCGCGGCCCGAGCCCACGCTACACCGCGCATGGCCGGAGACCGACATCACCTTCGGCCCCAACGACCACCCCATGACGACGACGGCCGCTGGAACGCTCCCCATGTTGTGCACGCCAACCATTCGCGGCGTGGCCGTCTCCAGGACCCTCATAGACGGTGGCGCCGGCCTCAACGTCATCTCCATGGACGCCTTCGACGCGCTGCAGTTACCCCATGACCAGCTCGCGCCTTCAAGGCCCTTCTCTGGGGTGGTCGGCGGGTCCGTCGTCCCCGTAGGGCGGGTGCGCCTCCCCGTCACCTTCGGCACCTGCTCCAACTTCCGCACCGAGCAGGTCGACTTCGATGTCGCCCACATCCACCTCCCGTGCAATGCGATACTTGGCTACCCCGCCCTCGCCCAGTTCATGGCGGCAACACACCCGGCCTACAACGTCATCAAGATGCCCGGGAGCGGCGGCATCCTCACCGTCGTGGGGGACGTCAAGGACGCGTCCCACGTGCTCAAGCTCTCCTACAAAGCGGCGGCCGCGGCGCGCATCAGTGCCGGGGACACCGTGCAGGCCGCGGAGGACTCCGGGGGTATCCTCGACGTCGCGCCGGTGAAGAAGAGGCAGTTGTTCTCCCAGAGTCAGGCGGAGAGGAAGCAGGTGCCGGTGGACGAAGGAAACCATGGCCCTACCTTCACCATCGGCGCCGACTTGCCTCAGGATCAGGAGGAGGCATTGGTGGCCTTCCTCCGTGCGAACAAGGACGCGTTCGCGTGGAGCGCCTCAGACCTGGTGGGGGTCCCAAGGGACGTGATCGAGCACCACCTCATGGTGTGCCCGAACGCACGTCCAGTAAAGCAAAAAAAGCAAGGAGGCAAGCTCAGGAGAAGCAGGCGTTCATCGCCCAGGAGGTCGGCAAGCTGAAGGAGGCCGGGGTCATCCGGGAGGTGCGTTACCCGGAGTGGCTGGCCAACCCGGTGGTCGTCCCGAAGAAGTGCGGGAAGGAGCGTATGTGCGTCGACTTCACGAGCCTCAACAAGGCCTGCCCCCAAGACCCATTTCCACTGCCGGCGCATCGATCAGATCGTGGACTCCACCGCGGAGTGCGACCTCCTATGCTTCCTGGACGCCTTCTCGGGCTACCATCAGATCAAAATGGCGGTGGAGGACGTTGAGAAGACAGCTTTCCTCACCTCGTGCGGGGTATTCTGCTACACTTGCATGCCCTTCGGGCTACGTAACGCTGGGGCAACCTTCCAGCGGCTGATGCACATCGCCCTGGGGCCGCAGCTCGGGAGGAATGCAGAAGCCTACGTCGACGACATCGTGATCAAGTCCAAGGCGGCCAAGACCCTGATCGAGGACTTGGAGGAGACATTCACCAGCCTGAGAGAAGTGAACCTGAAGCTCAATCCTGAGAAGTGCATCTTCGGGGTCCCTCGGGCAAGCTGCTCGGTTTCCTGGTGTTGCATCGGGGAATCGAGGCGAACCCGGAGAAGGTCAAGGCCATAAACAAGATGAGCGCGCCCCAGACCCTCAAGGAAATGCAGAAATTGGCGGGATGCATGACCTCTTTGCGGCATTTCATCTCCAAGATAGGCGAGCGGGCCCTGCCGTTCTTCAAGATCATGAAAAGGAAGGGCCCTTTCGAATGGACCCCAGAGGTGGACGCAGCCTTCGAGGAACTCAAGCAGTACCTCACGAGCCCACCGGTGATGGTAGCGCCTCGACCCCGGGAGCCCCTGCTCCTATACCTGGCTGCCACCCCCCACTCCGACAGCGCTGCATTGGTGGCGGTCAGGGAGGAGCGAGCCGGCACACGCGCCGCAATGACGGGCGCTAGCGGGCCCCCGCACATGGGGCAAGGGGGCTCACAGGATCCCAAGGAGTCCGCTTCCCCCCAAGCCGGAGCGCCTGAGGCCCCAGCCACTCTGACGGCCCCTGAAGCACTCAACCCTCATGAGGCCCCAGCCACTCCGACGGCCTCCGAAGCGCCCGATCCTCATGAGGCCCTAGCCGCACCGACGGCCCCCGAGGCGCCCGGGCCTCTTAGGCCCGCCACGGGACAGGACACCGCAGGAGGCCTCACCCTCGTCGAACACCCGGTGTACTACGTCAGTACAGTGTTGCGGGATGCGCGCTCACGCTACCCCATGCAACAGAAGCTCCTCCTAGTGCTTCTTGTCGCTTCGAGGAAACTGCGCCACTACTTCCAGGGACATCCCATCAAGGTCGTGTCTGCCTACTGTCGTGGGAACGACTCCGACAGTACGAAGGGGGTAGGGTAAAGGAGCATGATCTATCGAGATGCATATGGGTGACACGGTGTTTTAGCGAGTTCGGGCCTCTCGCGGTGGAGATAACAGCCCTACGTCTCGTGCTCCGGAGAGGCTTTGTTTTTATCTGAGTATGTATCCGGAGATTACAATGAGAGAGAGAGAGACAGAGAGAGAAGAAGCCGTCCCCCGAATGAGAGGCCCCGGGCGGCTTATATAGAGTCCGCTGCCCGGGAGTTACAAGTCATAAAGACAGGTTTAATGGCATGCTAATGGCCGACCGTTTTCAGCCATTATGATGGTGGTAATTGTTTCTGGCGGTTGGACTGCTGTCGTCCGAGTGGTGATGGTTGTTGATGCCGCCCGAGTCGTCGAGTGGATGTAGAATCTTCCGAGTGAGATGGATGTCGAGTGGATCGTAAGCTTTGCTTACTCCAATCGGAATCTTCCTTGTAGTCTTGTAATCTTCCAAAGTAGTGTCCTTAGGTAGGGTACGTGGGTCAGGCCTATGACCCTACCCTAGGTACATATCCCCATCATTAGCCCCCGAATGGATCAGGGTTCGAGTGAAAAAGGGATCGATGCAGGTTCTGATATGACACAAAAATTCCGAATGCATTGTTGAGCTTCACAGAAATCTTCGTCAATCGGAGTCTTCGTCATTCTCCCTGATCGATTCTGTCTTGATATGCGTTTTCTTTTGGTGCATACTTGCTTGATTTTCCCTTGAGTAGAGCAGGTCTTAGTCGAGTGGTTATGCGCAGAGCTACCGAGTGATGACGGAGCGTCTGGCTGAGTGGCGATGTGCGGAGCGATGAAGTGACGAAGACGTGTCTCGCCGAGTGGCGATGCGCAGAGCTGCCGAGTGACGAGGGAGCGTCCCGTTGAGTGGCGATGCGCGGAGCCACCGAGTGGTGACGACGCGTCCAGTAGAGCGGCGATGCGCGGAGCCGCCGAGTGACGAAGGAGCGTCCCGTTGAGTGGCGACGCGCGAAGCCGCCGAGTGACGATGAAGCGTCCCGTTGAGTGGCGATACGCGGAGCCGCCGAGTGACGATGGAGCGTCCCGTTGAGTGGCGATGCGCGAAGCCGCCGAGTGACGATGGAGCGTCCCGTTGAGTGGCGATGCGCGAAGCCGCCGAGTGATGACGACGCGTCCAGTAGAACGGCGATGCGCGGAGCCGCCGAGTGACGAAGGAGCGTCCGGTTGAGTGGCGATGCGCGAAGCCGCCGAGTGACGATGGAGCGTCCCGTTGAGGGGCGATGCGTGAAGCCGTCGAGTGAAGATGGAGCGTCCCGTTGAGTGGCGATGTGCGAAGCCGCCGAGTGACGAAGGAGCGTCCGGTTGAGTGGTGATGCGCGAAGCCGCCGAGTGACGATGGAGCGTCCCGTTGAGGGGCGATGCGCGAAGCCGTCGAGTGACGATGGAGCGTCCCGTTGAGTGGCGATACGCGAAGCCGCCGAGTGACGAAGGAGCGTCTAGTAGAGTGGCGATGCGCGGAGTCATCGACAGGGGTCTTAGATTTGTTTTGATTGTAGGTCCAGTGGGGGCACGCTGAGTGCACCCACTGGGTGTAGTCCCCGAGACCGCCGTCGAGTGCTTGCGTCGGCGGGGGTCTGATAGAGACAATGTTTGCATGTTTGCTTGGTTACGTTTGTTTGGTTTCCGAGTGAGATGGATGCTCATTACTCAGAAGAATTTTCAACTTAGGCGATACGGAATCGCGGCTAAGCCCCCCGAGTGAGAGGATCGCTCGTCACTCGGGAAAGTTTTTAACTTAGGCGATACGGGATCACAGCTAAGCCCCCGAGTGAGAGGATCGCTCGTCACTCGGGAAAGTTTTTAACTTAAGCGATACGGGATCGCAGCTAAGCCCCCGAGTGAGAGGATCGCTCGTCACTCGGGAAAGTTTTTAACTTAGGCGATACGGGATCGCAGCTAAGCCCCCGAGTGAGAGGATCGCTCGTCACTCGGGAAAGTTTTTAACTTAGGCGATACGGGATCGCAGCTAAGCCCCCGAGTGAGAGGATCGCTCGTCACTCGGGAAAGTTTTTAACTTAGGCGATACGGAATCGCAGCTAAGCCTCCGAGTGGAGGATCGCTCGTCACTCGGGAAGGTTTTTAACTTAGGCGATACGGAATCGCAGCTAAGCCCCCAAGTGGAGGATCGCTCGTCACTCGGGAAGGTTTTTAACTTAGGCGATGCGGAATCGCAGCTAAGCTCCCGAGTGAGAGGATCGCTCGTCACTCGGGAAAGTTTTTAACTTAGGCGATGCGGAATCGCAGCTAAGCCCCCGAGTGAGAGGATCGCTCGTCACTGAGGTGGGTCTTCATGTATTCGGAATGGATCTTCGTGGGCTCGGCACGGTAAATAACTGTAATCTTGAGCTGAGTCAATCTGATGGATCTTCTTGCGCTTGGCACCGTAAATAAGTTCAGCCTGGAACTGGGTCAATCAGGTGAATCTTCGTGCACTCGGCACGGTAAATAACTTCGGTCTTGAAACTGCCGACTGGAGAGAAAAGTTGGACACTGCGAGGAAAAACTTGGTGGCACTCGTATGTCTCCCGGAGGAGATAGACTAGTGGTCCGAGGTGGACGTGCCATGAAAACCCGAGTGGCAAGGCTAGCGCGTGGACTGACTCTCCGGAGAGAGACCACTCATTATCCCGGGGGAACACCAGCACAGGCCATCTCCAAGTCCAAGTGTATCCGTAGAGGAGCGCCGGACTCACCCTTTTGCATGAAAGGGGTATTTGTCCGAGTGGACGTGCTTCCCGACTGATCGGGGTATGTTGACTCCGAGGAAAAACTTGGTGGCACTCGTATGTCTCCCAGAGGAGATAGACTAGTGGTCCGAGGTGGACGTGCCATGAAAACCCGAGTGACAAGGCTAGCGCGTGGACTGACTCTCCGGAGAGAGGCCACTCATTATCCCGGGGGAACACCAGCACAGGCCATCTCCAAGTCCAAGTGTATCCGTAGAGGAGCGCCAGACTCACCCTTTTGCATGAAAGGGGTATTTGTCCGAGTGGACGTGCTTCCCGACTGATCAGGGTATGTTGAGTCCGAGGAAAACTTGGTGGCACTCGTATGTCTCCCGGAGGAGATACACTAGTGGTCCGAGGTGGACGTGCCATGAAAACCCGAGTGACAAGGCTAGCGCGTGGACTGACTCTCCGGAGAGAGGCCACTCATTATCCCGGGGGAACACCAGCACAGGCCATCTCCAAGTCCAAGTGTATCCGTAGAGGAGCGCCGGACTCACCCTTTTGCATGAAAGGGGTATTTGTCCGAGTGGACGTGCTTCCCGACTGATCAGGGTATGTTGACTCCGAGGAAAACTTGGTGGCACTCGTATGTCTCCCGGAGGAGATAGACTAGTGGTCCGAGGTGGACGTGCCATGAAAACCCGAGTGACAAGGCTAGCGCGTGGACTGACTCTCCGGAGAGAGGCCACTCATTATCCCGGGGGAACACCAGCACAGGCCATCTCCAAGTCCAAGTGTATCCGTAGAGGAGCGCCATTTTCACCCTTTTGCAGTCCTGAAGATGACTCCAGGTAATGATTCGGGCGGCTGAGTCGAGCTTGTCGTAGAAGAAGAGTCGACCAAGTGACGGCGCACGGGGCGGCCGAGCCGAGCTTGTCGTCGAAGAGGAGTCGACCAAATGACGGCGCTCGGAGCAGCCGAGTCGAGCTTATCATCGAAGAGGAGTCGACCAAATGACGGTGCGCGGAGCAGCCGAGTCGAGCTTGTCGCCGAAGAGGAGTCGACTAAATGATGGCGCGCGGAGCAGCCGAGCCGAGCTTGTCGCCGAAGAGGAGTCGACCAAATGACGGCGCACGGAGGCGTTGAGTGATTTTGTAACCTGTGTATGGAAAATAGCACAGGCCAACATAAAAATCTCTCGGAGTACTTTGAGTTTGCTGAAATGATTTGCATAAATAACACCCATAGACACCCGCTGGGTGTGCCAGGTGTTTGTTGGTCCAGAACCAGCGAAAGTATAAAAGAATGAAGGATCTGACTGAACTCGCTTGAGTACTGGACCCAAGTGAAGCGGAAGTGTAGTGTCCCGACATGAAAATAAGCTACCGAGCGCAGAGGTACACTCGGTGGCGTGGCCTCCGAGCGAACGTCATGTGCGACTTACTTAACACTCGGTAATGCAAAAATAACTATTTAATTGAATGCAGTGTGTGAAAAAGAGTGACTTAGCTGTCTGACGGCGCAAGAGCAGCCGAGTGGCGAAGGAGCGTCCAGCTGAGTAGCGGTGCGCGGAGCGACCGAATAACGAAGGAGCGTCCAGTCGAATGATGGCACGCGGAGCGACCGAGTGACGAAGAAGCGTCCAGTCGAATGATGGTGCGTGGAGCGACCGAGTGACGAAGGAGCGTCCAGTCGAACGATGGCGCGCGGAGCTGCCGAGTGACGTAGACGCGTCCAACTGAGTGGCGGCGCGCGGAGCTGCCGAGTGACGAAGGAGCGTCTCGACGAGTAACGGTGCGCGGAGCGACCAGGTGACGACGGAGTGTCTCGTCGAATGACGGCGCGCGGAGCTGCCGAGTGACGAAGGAGCGTCCAGCTGAGTAGCGGTGCGCGGAGCGACCGAATAATGAAGGAGCGTCCAGTCGAATGATGGCGCGCGGAGCGACCGAGTGACGAAGGAGCGTCCAGTCGAATGATGGTGCGTGGAGCGACCGAGTGACGAAGGAGCGTCTCGCCGAGTAACGGTGCGCGGAGCGACCAGGTGACGATGGATTGTCTCGTCGAATGACGGCGCGCGGAGCTGCCGAGTGACGAAGGAGCGTCCAGCTGAGTAGCGGTGCGCGGAGCGACCAAATAACGAAGGAGCGTCCAGTCGAATGATGGCGCGCGGAGCGACCGAGTGACGAAGGAGCGTCCAGTCGAATGATGGTGCGTGGAGCGACCGAGTGACGAAGGAGCATCCAGTCGAACGATGGCGCGCGGAGCTGCCGAGTGACGAAGGAGCGTCCAGCCGAATGACGGCGCGCGGAGCTGCCGAGTGACGAAGGAGCGTCTCGCCGAGTAACGGTGCACGGAGCGACCAGGTGACGACGGAGTGTCTCATCGAATGACGGCGCGCGGAGCTGCCGAGTGACGAAGGAGCGTCCAGCCGAATGACGGCGCGCGGAGCTGCCGAATGCCCGGACGTTTAGTTCTCCGAGAAAACCTGCACATTGCTTGTCCGAGTGCAGTATTCATCCGAATGATGCTGGACGTTTAGTTGTCCGTATGTAAAATGTATGTGGATGAAATATGAAAAAATACTTAGCTTGTCGGGCAAGCCGATGAAGACGTGTCCTCCGAATGGCGACGCACGGGGCATCCGAGTGGTGAGGACGTGTCCAGCTGATGGCGACGCGCAGGGCAGCCAAAGGATGAGGACACGTCCAACTGAGCAACGGCGCGCGGGGCGGCCGAGCGTTGAAGTTGTGTCCAACCGATAGGCGACGCGCGGGGCAGCCGAAGATTGAGGACGCGTCCAACTGAGCAACGGCGCGAGAGGCGGCCGAGTGTTGAAGCTGTGTCCAACCGATAGGCGACGCGCGGGGAAGCCGAGCGGTTTGGTGATGTCACGCTCAACCAAGTGACGGCACGCCGGCGGCCGAGACATTGCATGTTAGTCTTCTGGATGCAAATTTCATCTGAGTTAACAGTGGGGCGGTCGACGCCGGTGGGAGGAACGCCGAGTAGCTGAAGTTAGGGGGAGGAGCCGCTGCGCGGGCACCGCTTCAAGCCCGTGTCTTCACCGAGGAGGTTGCCGCCGAGCAGCCGTTCAGGGGGAAGAGCCACCGCGCGCGGGTGCCGCGTCGGGCATGCCGAGTGCGATACTTCTCCGAGTAAGCGGCTGAGATGGCCAAGTGAACCATCCGAGAGAGCCGGCTAGTTACTCCTTGCATGACGTGAGGTAAAGCTAGTTACTCCATGCATGCGAAACTGAAGGTATTTACTCCATGCATGACGTGAGGTAAAGCTAGTTACTCCATGCATGTGAAACTGAAACGTTTACTACATGCATGCGAAACTGATCGCATTCACTCCATGCAAGAAGTCGGGCGTAGATAATTACTGCATGCATGCAAAACGGAAAACGTTATGTATAATGCAGGGACCTGATCGCTCGGGATGCCGCGCCATCGGCTGCAGGCAGAGATGATCGTCGCCGCGGCGAGCCTTCACCGTGGAGACCATCGCCGTACAGCCAATGCCAGAGAATGGAGCTGCCGTGTGTGTGAGCTCGATGGCAGTGTCGTAGACGAGGCCGGAAACGACAGGACGGACCGCGCCGGTGGCCATGCGTAGGAGCTCGCCGACCGCGTCGTAGACGAGGCCGGAGACGACGGGACGGACCGCACCGGCGGCCGTATGTAGGAGTTAGACGGCGACGTCACACACGAGGCCGAAGGCGACGGAACAGACCGCGCCGGTGGCCGTGTGGAGGAGCTCGACGACGACGCCACACACAAGGCCGAGACAGCCCGCTCCGGTGGCCGTGTGGAAGAGCTCGACGACGGCGTCACACACAAGGCTGAAGACGACGAGGACCGCCGGTGGCCGTCTTCACGATCACCATTGGTGATGATCATGTGAGAAGCCAAGTCCGATCCTGGTCCTTTTGTTTGTATAATGGCGTGATGGCCAGTGAATTTCTCCGGCGATGGTCGTTGATCCGTTGCCGAAGATTGAAGAAAAAACCATTTGCACCATGGCTCGATAGACGCCAGGCCCCACGGTGGGCGCCAACTGTCGTGGGAACGACTCCGACATTACGAAGGGGGTAGGGTAAAGGAGCATGATCTATCGAGATGCATATGGGTGACACGGTGTTTTAGCGAGTTCGGGCCTCTCGCGGTGGAGATAACAGCCCTACGTCTCGTGCTCCGGAGAGGCTTTGTTTTTATCTGAGTATGTATCCGGAGATTACAATGAGAGAGAGACAGAGAGAGAGAGAAGAAGCCGTCCCCCGAATGAGAGGCCCCGGGCGGCTTATATAGAGTCCGCTGCTCGGGAGTTACAAGTCATAAAGACAGGTTTAATGGCATGCTAATGGCCGACCGTTTTCAGCCATTATGATGGTGGTAATTGTTTCTGGCGGTTGGACTGCTGTCGTCCGAGTGGTGATGGTTGTTGATGCCGCCCGAGTCGTCGAGTGGATGTAGAATCTTCCGAGTGAGATGGATGTCGAGTGGATCGTAAGCTTTGCTTACTCCAATCGGAATCTTCCTTGTAGTCTTGTAATCTTCCAAAGTAGTGTCCTTAGGTAGGGTACGTGGGTCAGGCCTATGACCCTACCCTAGGTACATATCCCCATCACCTACCCCTTTGAGAAGATCCCGCGAAACCCCAACGCGGCAGGAAGAGTCGCCGAATGGAACATCGAGCTGCAGGCCTTCAACATAGAGTTCAGCACGACCAGGGTCATCAAAGGGGCAGCCCTAGCGGATTTTGTGGCAGAGTGGACGGACGCCCCTGACCGGGGGCTAGACGGGAGCCAGTCCCTCACCCCTGGCGATGAGGCACCCGAGGGTTGGATCATGCATTTCGACGGGGCCTTCACGCGCAAGGGAGTAGGGGCTGGGGTCGTGCTCACTCCCCCGGCAGGAGACAATCTCAGTTACGCTGTGTAGCTCTGTTTCCAGCATGGAGAGAAGGTCTCCAACAACATCGCGGAGTACGAGGGCCTCATCACCGGCCTCAAGGCGGCGGCGGCCTTGGGGGTTCGGTGCCTCACCGTCATGGGCGACTCCCAGCTCCTCGTCAACTTCTCCAACAAAGAGTATACGCCCAAGGATGAGCACATGGAGGCGTATTTGGAAGAGGTACGTAAGATTGAAAAACGTTTTCAGGGCTTGGAGTTGCGGCACATCCCGCGCGGCGCGAACAAGGAAGCCGATGACATCGCCAAGAGGGCCTCGCGCCACGAGCCCCAGGAGTCGGGCGTCTTCGAGGAGCGGCTCTACAAACCCTCCGCGGTGCCGCCCACTGGAGACCCGGCGCCACGAAGTGAGGAGCTCCCCCCGGCGCCACCCTCGGGGGCTCCGGACTGCGTAGGGCCTCAGGGGCCAGGCTGCTCCTGGCCCTGGAGCCCCAGGCCGACAGCTGGATGCAGGAGTTCAGGGCGTACCTACTTCACGGCACGCTACCAGAAAAGGAGGAGGACGCGGAGCGCGTAGCACGGCAGGCTACGGCCTACTGTTTGCAAGACGGCGACTCGTACCGCAGGCGCCCGAACGACGTCGCGCTGCAGTGCATATCCAAGGAGCAAGGGTGCGAGCTGCTGGCCGACATCCACGGAGGGGACTGCGGGCATCACTCCTCTTCGCGCACCCTTGCGGGGAAGGCGTTCCGATCAGGCTTCTACTGGCCCTCGGCGCTTGACGACGCCATCGAGCTGGTCCGGTCTTGCGAGGCCTGCCAGTTTCACGCCAAGCAGATTCACCAGCCCGCGCAGGGCCTCCAGACCATCCCGCTCTCCTGGCCCTTTGCGGTCTGGGGGCTGGACATATTGGGGCCCTTCCCACAAGCAGCGGGCGGGTACCACTACCTCTACGTCGCCATCGACAAGCTCACCAAATGGGCGGAGGTGGAACCCGTGCGCACCATCCTGGCCGGGTCGGCCGTCAAGTTCATCAGGGGCATCGTAAGCCGGTTCGGCGTCCCCAACCGCATCATCACCAACAACGGTTCGCAGTTCACAAGTAACCTCTTCAAGACCTATTGCGCTAACCTTGGAACGCAGATATGCTACGCCTCGGTAGCCCACCCCAGGAGCAACGGCCAGGCGGAGCGCGCCAACGCGGTAGTCCTGTGAGGCCTCAAGACAAGGAGCTTCAATAAGAAACTGGAGGCTTGCGGCAGGGGTTGGGTCGGTGAGCTCCAGTCCGTGCTGTGGTCCATCCGCACCACCGTGACTAAGCCCACCGGCAAAACCCCGTTCTTCCTCGTCTACGGAGCCGAGGCCGTCCTCCCCCATGAGGTCAAACACCGCTCCCCGCGGGTCTTGGCATTCGACGAGGAGCGTCAGGACGCCGTGCGGGGAATGGATCTCGTGCTTGGGGAGGAGGCACGTCGCCGAGCCTCGCTCCGAGCTGCGAGGTATCAGCAAGCGCTACGGCGCTACCACTGCCGTAATATCCGCTCCAGGACCCTCGAAGTCGGAGACCTCGTCCTGAGGCGGGTTCTCTCCAAGGAGGGCTTGCATAAGCTCTCGCCCATGTGGGAGGGCCCGTTCAAGGTCGCTCATGTCTCTAGGCCTGGCGCCGTGCGCCTGGAGACTCAGGATGGGGTCCCCATCCAGAATGCCTGGAACATCCAGCACCTCCGGAAGTTCTACCCGTGACACTCTCACGTAATAATGAGTGGGCTGTATATGCCTGGAGCCCCCCGAGGACGCGGAGGGGTTCCTCCCACGCAACGTGGAAGCCACAGCTCCGCATTGGCGGAGAAGTCAACACTGCCCTCCAATGGCTATGCCCATGCAACGTGGATGCCCTACGCTCAGCGCTGGGGGAAGACGAAGACTAGTCTAGGTGCCGGACGCGGCTGTTATTTGCTTTTCTCCTGTTTGGATTTGCCAACTTTTCTGAAACAAAACTTGGGGTTTTTCCAAATCATGTTTTAAAGGAAAGGGTCAAAGATTTGTTTTCATCGCCATTTCTTATGTTGGTTTTTCTCTCTTCGAGTCAAGCACTCGCCTACTCCCGTCCCCCTCGTACCCCGCGAGCGGGGGCTGGGGGGCACGGTGCTTGCACCTCGCCAAGGCCTTGGCGCCCGGATCCTCGCGTGGTACTCAAGGATGAGTCAACAGGCGCATGACGCCTCACACTCGCTCGGGGGCTCCACTCACGACTCGACGCACCATATTGGAACCTTGGGAGGCCTGCCCCTCCCGGGGCAGGAAACAAAATTTTTCTTTGGGGACAGCTTGAGCGTCAAAGGGGGCTCCTGAGCATCACGCCTCAGGAGCCTTACCGGTCGTAAAGCCACTCGCCCCTTGATGTCGTCCTTGGTGATCCGGTCGGCATCAAGGGTGTCGAGGATTCGCCTCGTGAGGTGCGTCCAGGTGATCCGGTCGTACCTTACGGTGGTGGGGAAATGTGCGGGATTGGGACCTGCCGACGCAGAGCTACATGAGCGTCAACTCGGAGCCTCGGGAGGCCCGCCCCTCCCGGGGCAGGAAGCAAAAAAAATTTGGGAGCCGCTTGAGCGTCAAAGGGGGCTCCTGAGCATCACGCCTCAGGAGCCTTACTGGTCGTAAAGCCACTCGCCCCTTGATGTCGTCCTTGGTGATCCGGTCGGCATCAAGGGTGTCGGGGCCTCGCCTCGTGAGGTGCGTCCAGGTGATCTGGTCGTACCTTACGGCAGTAGGGAAATGTGCAGGACTGGGACCTGCCGACGTAGAGCTGCTTGATCGTCAAAGGGGGCTCCTGAGCATCACGCCTCAGGAGCCTTACTGGTTGTAAAGCCACTCGCCCCTTGATGTCATCCTTGGTGATCCGGTCGGCATCAAGGGTGTCGGGGCCTTGCCTCGTGAGGTGCGTCCAGGTGATCTGGCGGTACCTTACGGCGGTAGGGAAATGTGCGGGACTGGGGCCTGCAGACACAGAGCGCCGACGGGGCTCCCAACCTACCTCGCTCGTAAGAAGAAGAAGCCCGCAGGATGTACGGACTCCCCGAGCGCCGCGGCCGCGCCTCCACAACCCTGAAGCCTACCGCGAGCATGTCAAGCTAAGTATCCTAATCGCGACCGAAAGGCAATTTCAACCAGCAAAACGCAAAGACCAGGACACATGACAAAAGTGCTGATAAAGAGAGGCAAGCGCCCAAATTCATTACACGCCCGCAGGGCCTCCCTTGGTTCTTTGATTGCAGGAACAGGAAAAGAGGAGGAGAGAGAAAGTGAGGAAAACCCCCACGGGGGCTGCCGCCTCAGGAGCCCCAGCGTCGGTGCACCAGCGCTCAGTCGGTGTCCTCCTCTTCCTTCACGGCCCCGTGGAGGAGCGCCGGCATGAACTGAAAGCACATTTGCTCCCTTGGTGGTTTTGGTAATTAATAACAACATATAAGTCATTGAACTAATGTTTCCACTAAGTATATTTCAGGAAAAGTTCAATGATGGGTTGGCAAAAGGATTGTGGAGATTGTGGAAATACCCCAAGATGCAAGGAAATGGATTGGCAAAGCTTCAAGCAAGAGGACTCTACATTTTACTTTGTGAGAAATCACCTTGAGTCCATAGGAAAGCCAATACTATTAAAAGGGGATAAGGTATTGTTGGTGAACAAAATGCTCATACGTGCACAAGTGACAGTCACCAAAAACACCCACAAGCTCTTCCACAAAAGTCTGTCCAAAGTCAAATATCCAAAATCGGTGCAACCAACACTTTCCACTCAGTGCCACCAATTCCCATACTCAGACAGACCTAAGCCAAACCCTAGCCTTTCGGTGCAACCGATTCTGCTTCGGTGCCACCGAGTTTGGGTTGCCAACTTTCTGTTACGCGGTTTCACAAAATCGGTACCACCGAGTTTGTTGAATCGGCGTCACCGAGATTGGGCAATCTGACCGTTGGTCACCTTATCGGTGCAACCGAGTTTTATATATCGGTCTCACCGAGATACAAAAGTTGCTACCTTTGGAGCAACTCGGTACCACCGAGATTAACACATCGGTGTCACCGAGTTGGTCACTTTAGGTGTAACGGTTGGATTTTTGGAGATGCCTATATATACCCCTTCACCACCACCCACTCGAAAGAGAAGCACTCAGAACTATTCCATACTTGCCCCATCCAGTTTTCTGAGAGAGAGCCACCTACTCATGTGTTGAGATCATGCCATTCCATTCCAACCATATGAATCTTGATCTCTAGCCTCCCCAAGTTGCTTTCCACCAATCCCATCTCTTCCACCAAGCCAAATCTGTGAAAGAGTGATTGTGTGTTGAGGAGTCTATCATCTTGAAGCACAAGAGCAAGGAGTTCATCGTCATTGCCAAGCCTATTACCTTTTGGAGGGTGGTGCCTCCTAGATTGGTTAGGTGTCGCTTGGGAGCCTCCTACTTCGTGTTGTGGAGTTGAACCAAGAAGTTTGTAAGGGTAAGGAGATCGCCTACTTCGTGAAGATCTACCCATAGTGAGGCTAGTCCTTCGTGGACGGAAGCCGTTATGGAATAGTCAAGGTTGCTACTTCGCGGACCCTTATGGGTGGAGCCCTCTGTAGACTCTCGCGACCGTTACCCTCCGTGGGTTGAAGACTCCATAAACGTGGACGTACGATAGCACCACCTATCGGAACCACGGGAAAAATCATCGTGTCTACAATTGCGTTTGATCCTCCTACCCTTCCTTTCTACTCATGCTTGTTGTTACTTTCCGCTGCTATACTCTTAGACATGCATGTGTAGGGTGTACTTGACTTGCCACGAATGCTAAAATCTGCCAACACTAAAAATTGGGAAAAGGTAGAAATTTTATTTGGTCAAGTAGTCTAATCCCCCCCCCCCTCTAGACATACTTTCTGTCCTACAAGTGAGAGCTTTGGTCTCCATTGCATTGGTCTCACAACCTAGGAGAGTATGGCGTCTAGTGAGGGAAATTATCACCGTAGAGGTCCGCACTTTGATGGCACTAATTTTGCTAGTTGGAAGCACAAAATGAAAATGCATATTCTTGGTCATAACCCCGTCGTATGGGTTGTTCTTCGTGTTGGCTTGCAAGGTGAATTCTTTGGTGATGGAAAGGAACCGGATCGTGAAGCGACCGCAGATGAATTGAAGATGTTGCAATACAACGCTCAAGCATGCGACATTCTCTTCAACTGCGTATGCCCTGAAGAATTCAACAAAATCAGCCGTCTTGAGAATGCAAAAGAGATTTGGGATACTTTGGTTGATATGCACGAAGGAACCGAGTCCGTGAGAGAATCCAAGTTGGATGTTCTTCAAAGTCAGCTTGACAAGTTCAAGATGAAGGATGGTGAAGGAGTCGCAGAGATGTACTCTAGGCTAGCTCTCATCACCAATGAGATTGCCGGCTTAGGAAGCGAAGAAATGACCGACAAATTCATTATCAAGAAGATACTTAGAGCCTTGGATGAGAGATAAGACACCGTGTGCAAATTGATCCAAATGATGCCCAACTACAAAGATCTCAAGCCTACGGAAGTCATTGGAAGGATTGTTGCTCATGAGATGACACTCGAAGACAAAGAAGAGCTTCACAACAAGTCTAGCGGTGCTTACAAAGCCACAAGTGATGCTCCTACAACTTCAAGCGACAACCTTGTCACCAATTAAGAGATAAGCCTCATGGTCAAGAAATTCAACAAGTTCTACAAGAATAGAGGCAAAGAACGAAGCTCCAACTCAAGATATGATGAGAAGCGTTCGTCAAGTTGTGACCGCAATTGCTACAATTGTGGGAAGCCCGGACACTACTCAAATGAGTGCACGGCTCCCTACAAACGAAGAGATGAGTCACCTAGAAGACGAAGCTCAAGAAATGAATCACCTCAAAGAGAGAGAAGGAGTAGAGATGATCGTTATGAACGAAGACCCTCAAGGAGAAATAGGGATTCGGAGAAGGACAAGTACACCAAGAGCTACACAAGAAGAAAACATCAAGCTCATGTAGGTGAATGGGTACGGATTCGATTCTTGTTGCGCTCCCCGTCCGATTCTTGCACAATGAAGTTAGATTTATCTATGAGCCACCGACTGCACATCTCTTTATCCTCTAGAAAACTCAATAGAATAGCGAATGATGGATTTTTTAGGTTTTGCCGTCCGCCTCATGTATCTCGGTAGAACCGATGCAAAATAATCGGTAGCACCGATTTGTTGTTTCCGGCACACTGAGAACACCTCGGTGGAACCGAGTACCTATTTTCGGTGAAACCGAGAATGGTGCCAAGTTCCTGGAAAGCAGGTTGTTAGTCTCGGTGTGTCCAAAAATTTTGTGATGGACCGACATACATTTGGAAGAATGCAAAATTTGAGAAATTCTGAGTTCAAACTTTCAAAAATAGCTGCATTTTGTGATGACTCATCTTCTTCTACTCCTCTATACTCTATTCACAGGGTCAGTATGTCAAGTGATGAGGACAGTGAGAACAATTTCAGAGAGCAGAGTGTTGAGATGGATTCAGGCACTAGTCCTGAGTCTAGTTCCTCTTCAGATCCAGGCACCCCCAGTTCTCATGGGTTGCCCAAGGCTGCTACTAGGGCCAGGAAGAAGCTGAATTCAGATGAGGAGGATTCAGATTTTGTTCCAGAGGAAGTTCTTGCCAAGAAACAAGAGAAAGCTGCTAAGAAGTCTGCTAATGAAGCCACCTCTTCCAGGAGGACTGTCAGCAAGGTTTATGCTAGCTCTGAAGCTATGAGAGCACCTGAGAGTGCTAGGGCTACCATGACCATTGAGCCCCCAAGGAAGTCATTGCCTAAGAAGGCAGGAGAGAAGAAGCATGCCAAAAAGAGGATTGTCTATGTCACTGGCAGGCAAACATCCATGTATGAGGACCCTGAGGAGACTGTTGGTGCTGCTGCTGAGGAGGAGGAGGAAGAACAGGTTGTCAAGGCCCCTCCCAAGAAGAGGCAAAAGAAGCTTTTGGCAGATGCTATGCCAAAGCAAGGTCCCTCCAAGGGCACCATGTCTGCCCCCAAGAAGGTTGCTGCTGAGAAACCCAAGAGGACATCCAGGCAGATTCCAGCTTCTGAGAAGAACAAAGGGACTACCTCTAGAGTTGAGGATGAGGATGCCATGTCTACTTTGATGAAGGTTAGACCACACCTTCCTGAACATAATGCCAGCCATCCACTTGCTGAAGACATGAAGAAGAGGAAGGATTCTAGCTTGAGGGCATGGAGAGCCATTGATCCATATGCCCAGAGGAGAAAGACAGCTGTGGACTACAGATTCTACACCAAGGAGCAACATGATTTCTATGAGACTGTGCTGCTTGACAAGAGTCCAGCTGTGAGTGACATGAGATATGTTGATTGGCAGTACATCAAGGCTAATGAAGATTTCTTTCCAAATGTTCAAGACAACTTTCATTGCATTGGCCTAGATGAGTTTGTTGGCAAAGAGTTCACTGCATGAAACGACGAGATGATCATGCAATTCTACTCCACTGCTCATTTCTATGGAGATGGTAGAATTGTATGGATGACAGAAGGAGCAAGATACGAGTCTACTGTTGATGAATGGGCTGCCATCTTAGGAGTCCCAGAGGTGCAGGATGGTGACTTGGATGTCTACTCTGAATCCAAGGAGAGCCATGATGCTATGAAGGACATGTACAATGCTATCCCTGCTGCTAACTTGAAATCTCACAAGTTAGGTTCTATCTACTTCCTCCAGGCTGGCCTCCGCACCATGAACACCATTTTGAGGCATACTTTGATGCCCAAGTTAGGAGATGAGAATATGATTCAAGGCCATTCAATCAACATGCTGATCCATCTTGATAGGCACACCAGGATTCGTGTGATGGACTTGATAGTAGAGACAATGAAGAGGGTTGCTGCTGATCAGAAGCGCTCATGCTGCTATGCACCCTACATTCAGATGCTCATCAACTCCAAGCTGTAGAAGCACATCTTTGCTCTGGACAGACCCCATTTGCCCCTACAACCAGATTTAGAGGACAACGTTGTGGTGATGGACCCAGAACATCCCACATCAGCTGCAGCTCAAGCACAGGCAGAGGTAGAGGCAGCTAGAGCCACTAGTGCTCAGGTCCCTAGATCCAGGAACGAGCAGATGGATCTCTTGATCTCATCCGTTCAAGGCATGCAGAAGGATATCAAGGACATTCTGAACAATCAAAACAGTCTTGTCAGGATCTTTGAGAACAGGATCAAGACCCGTAATGACAAGGTAGATGGGCTGACCAAGACAGTCAATGAGCTCAAGAAGGGAGTTGACTCGGTGCCTCTTCCTTAGTCTTCAGATGATGATGATGAGGATGACTCACCTCTCAGGCCAGGCACACACTTCACTACCCAGGCCAGATCAGCCACAGTGCCAGCTCCAGATTTGAGGCCTTCTTCATCAGCACCTGCTACTGTCACCTCAGCTCCATCAGCTCCAGTTCCTCCAGTTGCTACTTCAACTCCATCCAGGACATCAGCTGAGATCTTCGCCAACGCAGTTCTCTCGACTCCTTCATCAACAACCGGAGGAGATCAGCCCAAGAACGTTTAGCTATATGCCTTTGAACTTTTTGGTAACTTGTTGCCAAAGGGGGAGAAGTGTATATAGATCTTTAGGCTTCGAGTAAGAGAGCGTTTGGTTTTTATCTCTTTTTTCAAAAACATTTGGTCTTTTGCTTTGGATGTGTTGAACTATGTGATGTTTGATCATACGCTTAATGTGTGTTGCTACTATTTCCTATCATTATGCTCCTTATGAGATGATCATTCATTTTTGCTTGATTGTGTTGTGCTATGTTGTTCATTCTTATTATTCTCGCACACCACCAAGCTGTATGTGACATGGAAGAAACGCCCCATGTACATAATCGATTGTGCATTTGCATTCAAACGCAAATTTTAAATAATGCACAAATTTAGGGGGAGCTCTTGCTTATCACATACTTCTCAAAGCGACGATTATATTCATTGATTATATCATATGTCGAAGCTTTGATCTATATGTTGTCATCAATTACCAAAAAGGGGGAGATTGAAAGCACATTTGCTCCCTTGGTGGTTTTCGTAATTAATAACAACATATAAGTCATTGAACTAATGTTTCCACTAAGTATAATTCAGGAAAAGTTCAATGATGGGTTGGCAAAAGGATTGTGGAGATTGTGGAAATACCCCAAGATGCAAGGAAATGGATTGGCAAAGCTTCAAGCAAGAGGACTCTACATTTTACTTTGTGCGAAATCACCTTGAGTCCATAGGAAAGCCAATACTATTAAAAGGGGGTAAGGTATTGTTGGTGAACAAAATGCTCATACGTGCACAAGTGATAGTCACCAAAAACACCCACAAGCTCTTCCACAAAAGTCTGTCCAAAGTCAAATATCCAAAATCGGTGCAACCAACACTTTCCACTCGGTGCCACCGATTCCCATACTCAGACAGACCTAAGCCAAACCCTAGCCTTTCGGTGCAACCGATTCTGCTTCGGTGCCACCGAGTTTGGGTTGCCAACTTTCTATTACGCAGTTTCACAAAATCGGTACCACCGAGTTTGTTGAATCGGCGTCACCGAGATTGGGCAATCTGACCGTTGGTCACCTTATCGGTGCAACCGAGTTTTATATATCGGTCTCACCGAGATTCAAAAGTTGCTACCTTTGGAGCAACTCGGTACCACCGAGATTAACACATCGGTGTCACCGAGTTGGTCACTTTAGGTGTAACGGTTGGATTTTTGGAGATGCCTATATATACCCCTTCACCACCACCCACTCGAAAGAGAAGCACTCAGAACTATTCCATACTTGCCACATCCAGTTTTCTGAGAGAGAGCCACCTAATCATGTGTTGAGATCATGCCATTCCATTCCAACCATATGAATCTTGATCTCTAGCCTCCCCAAGTTCCTTTCCACCAATCCCATCTCTTCCACCAAGCCAAATCTGTGAGAGAGTGATTGTGTGTTGAGGAGTCTATCATCTTGAAGCACAAGAGCCAGGAGTTCATCGTCATTGCCGAGCCTATTACCTTTTGGAGGGTGGTGCCTCCTAGATTGGTTAGGTGTCGCTTGGGAGCCTCCTACTTCGTGTTGTGGAGTTGAACCAAGAAGTTTGTAAGGGCAAGGAGATCGCCTACTTCGTGAAGATCTACCCATAGTGAGGCTAGTCCTTCATGGACGGAAGTCATTATGGAATAGTCACGGTTGCTACTTCGTGGACCCTTATGGGTGGAGCCTCCGTGGACTCTCGCGACCGTTACCTTCCGTGGGTTGAAGACTCCATAAACGTGGACGTACGATAGCACCACCTATCGGAACCACGGGAAAAATCATCGTGTCTACAATTGTGTTTGATCCTCCTACCCTTCCTTTCTACTCATGATTGTTGTTACTTTCCGCTGCTATACTCTTGGACATGCATGTGTAGGGTGTACTTGACTTGCCACGAATGCTAAAATCTGCCAACACTAAAAATTGGGAAAAGGTAGAAATTGTATTTGGTCAAGTAGTCTAATCCCCCCCCCTCTAGACATACTTTCGGTCCTACACGGACGCCCTTGGAGCGGAAGAGCGGCGCCGCGACGGCTGGCTACCCCCCGAGGTCTGGGCGCGGCGGCGCATCATAACTGTTGTCGCTCGGGCTCCCCTCGGAAGGGGTGACGCTGCTGCTGGAGGCGCGGCGCCCGTCACGAAGGGCAAGCTCATCTCCAAGATCGCCGCGGCCAACGTCTTCCGGGCAACACCCCAGACGCTCGCCCTCTTCCCCGAAGATCTTGACGAAGAGCGTCGCCACCCCGTCGTACTTGAAGTGAAGAGCGTCGCCACCCCGAAGTACTTGAAGTGAAGATACTAACAACATTGCAATCATGCTCATCACTCAAATATTTAGTGCCAAACATTTTAATAACTTCTTCTTCTAACACTTGAGCACAATTTTCCTTTCCATCATTTTCACGAAAGACATTAAAAAGATGAAGCATATGAGGCAACCTCAATTCCATTTTTTTAGTTTTCTTTTATAGACTAAACTAGTGATAAGACAAGAAACTAAAAGATTCAATTGCAAGATCTAAAGATATACCTTCAAGCACTCACCTCCCTGGCAACGGCGCCAGAAAAGAGCTTCGTTGACGGGATGTGAGTGCCGCTTACCTAGCCTCCCCGGCAATGGCGCCAGAAAAGAGCTTGATGTCTACTACGCAACCTTCTTCTTGTAGACTCGTGTTGGGCCTCCAAGCGCAGAGTTTTGTAGGACAGTAGAAAATTTCCCTCAAGTGGATGACCTAAGGTTTATCAATCCGTGGGAGGCGTAGGATGAAGATGGTCTCTCTCAAACAACCCTGCAACCAAATAACAAAGAGTCTCTTGTGTCCCCAACACACCCAATACAATGGTAAATTGTATAGGTGCACTAGTTCGGCGAAGAGATGGTGATACAAGTGTAATATGGATGGTAGATATAGGTTTTTGTAATCTGAAAATATAAAAACAGCAAGGTAGCAAGTAACAAAAGTGAGCACAAATGGTATTGCAATGCTTGGAAACAAGGCCTAGGGTTCATACTTTCACTAGTGCAAGTTCTCTCAACAATACTAACATAGTTGAATCATATGTAAATCCCTCACGTGCGACAAAGAGTTCACTCCAAAGTCACAAATAGCGGAGAACAAACGAAGAAATTATTGTAGGGTACGAAACCACCTCAAAGTTATCTTTTCTGATCAATCTTATGATCTATCCCTATAAGTGTCACGAACAGCCCTAGAGTTCGTACTAAAATAACACCTTAAGATACACATCAACCAAAACCCTAATGTCACCTAGATACCCCAATGTCACCTCAAGTACCCGTGGGTTTGATTATACGATATGCATCACATAATTTCAGATTCATCATGTTCAATCCAACACAAAGAACTTCAAAGAGTGCCCCAAAGTTTCTACCGGAGAGTCAAGACGAAAACATGTGCCAACCCCTATGCATAGATTCCCAAGGTCACCGAACCCGCAAGTTGATCACCAAAACATACATCAAGTAGATCAATAGAACATCCCATTGTCGCTACAGATATCCCATCGCAAGACATACATCAAGTGTTCTCAAATCCTTAAAGATTCAATCCGATAAGAAAACTTCAAAGGGAAAACTCAATTCCTCACAAGAAGATAGAGAAGGGAAAACTCCATATGATTCATCTATATTAATAAAGCTCGCGGTACATCAAGATCGTGACATCTCAAGAACACGAGAGAGAGAGAGCTCAAACACATAGCTACTGGTACATACCCTCAGCCCCGAGGGTGAACTACTCCCTCCTCGTCATGGAGACTGCCGGGATGATGAAGATGGCCTCCGGTGATGGTTTCCCCCTCCGACAGGGTGCCGGAAAAGGCTCCCGATTGGTTTTGCATGGCTCTGGAGGCTTGCGGCGGCCGAACTCCCGATCTAGGTTTATTTTCGGAGGTTTCTATATTTATAGGAATTTATGGCGGCGGAAACAAGTCCTGGGGGGCCACGAGGGAGTCATAAGCCAGGGGGCGCGCCCTAGGGGGGGCGCCCCTGTGGCTTGTGATCTCCTCGTGGCTCTTCTGGCCCAACTCTGATGCCCCGTGGGTCTCTTCTGGTCCATAAAAAATCACCATAAATTTTTATTCCGTTTGGACTCCGTTTGATATTCCTTTTCTGTAAAACTCAAAAACAAGGAAAAAACAGAAACTGGCACTGGGCTCTAGGTTAATAGGTTAGTCCCAAAAATAATATAAAGTTGTAGTAAAATGATTGTAAAACATCCAAGAATGATAATATAACAGCATGGAACAAGCAAAAATTATAGATACGTAGGAGACATATCAGCCGGCGGGCCCTCCGGCTGGCAGCGCCCCCGCGAAGAAGCTCTGGAGTTGGAACCAAGCGGCCTCCGGCCTCTCCGCCCACATCACGAACTCCTGGGCCGTATCGGCCGAATGGAGCCGCGGGTGGGGCGGCTGGGTGGCCACCGCCGACCTTCCACCGCGGGCGCCACCACCTCGACTACTGCGGCCGACCCCGCTGGACGACGCCCCACCGCGGCCGCCGATGGTGACCCCGGGCCGCGCAGAAGCACGGCCGCACCCACCGGGAACCGCTGCTAGCATCGCAGCATGCTTCCGGGGACGACCGCGGGCCCTCCTGGGCGGCGGAGGGGCAGGGCTCTCCCCGGGGGCCTTCCCCTTCTCGGCGGCGGAGAACCTCCTCACTGAGGCCATGACTGGGAGAGCGGCGGATTGGAGATTGGGAGGCAAGAAAGATGAAGATGTGTTGAGGGCTTCCTCGCCCTCGCCCACTTATATACAACCAAGGGCCGCTCGGCACCCCCTCGCATCCTAGGAGGCGTGCGGTCTCTGAAGGGTCACGTCCGCGTGGTCTGAAGCAGCGGCAGCATTCAAGGAAGGGCAATGATGGCCGGCGCTGCGCACGGGCGTCGCGTCAATTTGACTTGGAGCGCTTCCTGACACCCTCGGGGAGCGGGGGCGTCGCCGCCCAGGCGCTCGACGCGTGTAAAGCCTGGCCCGCAGGTGTTTGGGGCCCGCGGTGCTTCAGGCCGCCCTCGGGGCTTCGCCCAGAAGCCAGCTCGGGCGCGCCTTGGGCCCGGGGGCTACTGTCAGCGTTCTGGGAACGGGGGTACCCAGACCTGCCTGCCTGCGGCCCAGGGCATGGCCCACTTCATCAGCCAAGCACAACCAGATGCGGCCCCACTCAAGACAAGGAGCTCGCGAGGACCCTAGGCTCGCGAGGAGGAGCAGCATCAAGACCGGCAAAGGAAGGGCCTCCCCAGGCCCCCTCCGGAGCGGCAGAGATCTCTACGCAGGACCCGGCCTTGGGAGTCAAGGGTGACGCAAGGAAGGACAGGCGGGCGCCAGTGCGCCAGGCGGTGCAGTTTCCCCTTTGGTGCAAAGGGGGCAAGGACGTACGCGGGTTCCCAAAGCACCCCCCAAAGGTTTCCATTCCGGTGCAACAAGACCACGACCACGAGCCCCGCAGGATGGATGTCATCGCCGAGCCCACCTCTACATCATCGACAACTACTTTGCAGGCGAAGACCGCTTTGGAAAGGGCGGGATGTACTCCTATCCCCCTTCAAATTTGGCCGTTGTGGGATCCCTTCCCGCCATTGCGATAAGGGAAGAGGACCCGGGCCTCCGCTATATATAGAAGATAGGCTGCACCGTAGAGAGGGATCCGAAACCAGCCGATCCACCAGTCCACCACTAAGTCCGCAGAGGGCCAAGAACACCTCAGGAACGCCCTCACGAGACTCCTCTACCTTGTACTAGTTCATCCACCACACCTCCACGAGAGGCAATCCACCAAAGCAGTAGTAGGGTATTACGCTTCGCAGCGGCCCGAACCTGGGTAAACCACCGTGTTCATCCTCTTCCTCGTCATCGTGCGAGTTCGTCGTCTTAGCCATCGAGTAGCGAGCTAGGTAGGGTGAGGCTACAGGGAATCTTCGCACACGCCCCTGAGTTCGAATCTTAAGGGTTTTGCGGAGCCCAAAATCCGACACTATCTCAATAGACCGGAGAGATTTATGAAGCTATAATGATCATGCAAATAAGAACCATAATAAATTTCAGAGAAGACTGAAATCTTTTTCATGAATAATGTGAACATAAACCCACAATTCATCGGATCTCAATAAACACACCATACAAAAGAATTACATCGGATAGATCAAAGCGAAGATACGATGATCATTGTATTGAAGATCAAGAGAGAGAGAGATAGCCATCTAGGTACTAATTACGGACCCGTAGGTCTGTGGTGAACTACTCACACATCACCATGGGAGCAGCAAGGATGATGTAGAAGCCCTCCATGATCGACCCCCCTCCGGAAGGGCACCGGAACAGGGCTCCAGATGGGATCGTGGTGGAACAGAGACTTGTGGTGGCGGAAAAAGTGTTTTGGGATGCTCTTCAGGGTTTTTGGAATATATGGGAATTTATAGGCCAGAGAACGGGGTCAGGATACCCACCAGGGAGGGACAAGCCATCAGGGCGCGCCGACCCCTCTTGGGCGCGCCTTGTTGGCTTGTGCCTCCCTCGTGCGGCCTCTGGTCTCCTCTTGAAGCTTCCAGGTCTTCTTTTGGTCCAGAAAAAATCATATAAAAGTTTCGGGGCAATTGGACTTTATTTGGTACTGTAAACCTGAAAAGCCAAAAACATGGAGAAAACATGAACTGGCACTGGGCACTGGGTCAATAGGTTAGTGCTCAAAAATAATATAAATTGGTAAATATATACTCAAAAAGTATCCTAGAATGATAATATTATAGAATGGAACAATAAAAAATTATAGATACGTTGGAGACGTATCACATGTGATGAAAATATTTATTATGATGATAGCATGCCTCCTATTTATGATGATTACAATGATGAAAGTGGGTTTGGAAGAGTGACAACTCTAGGAAGTAATGATCCCACTATTTTTGGAGGGTGTTAAATCATATTGTAATAATTATGAAAGTGGATTTGGAGAGGTCCTGGCTTTATTTAGTAACGATTCCACTATCTTGCAAATGGTTTCAATTGATTATGACAACCAACTTGTTATCTATGATGATTATTGTGATGACACTTTTGATATAAAGAGTAATGATAACCATGAAACTTGACATCACGATTTTAATGTTCAATTTTGTTATGTCAATCAAGTATCTCATGATAGTTATTTTGTTGAGTTTGCTCCCACTATTATGAATGAGAAGAAAATTGCTTATGTGGAGAGTAATAAATTTTCTATGCTTGTGGATCATGAAAAGAATGCTTTATGTGATAGTTATATTGTTGAATTCGTTCATGATGCTACTGAAAATTATTATGAGGGAGGAACATATGCTTCTACATATCTCAATAATATCATGTTTCCTCTCTATGTGTTGCCAGTTTTGAAGTTATACTTGTTTTTCGTTCCTATGATAGTTGATTCTTGCTACAATAAATTGTTTTCTTACAAAATCTATGCATAGGAAGTGGGTTAGGTTTAAATATGCTTGTCATATGCTTCATGATGCTCTCTTTGTGTTTCAATTCTTTACCTTTATGTGAGCATCATTGAAATCATCATGCCTAGCTAAAAGACTTTACAGAAAAGCACTTGTTGGGAGACAACCCAACACTTATGCTTTTCGTTTTTGTGTGTTCACATGATTAAGCTACTGTTGTAATCATGTTTTGTGAATTTTATTTCAATAATGTGCCAAGTAAATGTTGGGTTCTACCGTAGGTGCATCGCATGCAAATTAAAAATTTCCTACGCGCAAAAAAACCAAGAACATGCTACGGAGATGGATCACACATCGTTACCACTAGACGCGCAGTACCGTGCAGCCGAAGTAGAGTTGGGGCAGCGTGTCCACAAGGTCCGTCTCGTCCTCATCCGATCTCCCTCGAACAGCCGGTCCGATCTCCCTCGAACTGCCGATCGCCGGATCCCACGTACAGGTTCACCGGAGCGGCACAAGTGCACCGCCTCTAATGGTATCCGCACGTGCAGGAGGAACCCCGTGCGGCGGACTGCTAGGTCCGATCACACAGTTCGGTAGCGAGTGGAGGTGGCTAGTTGCAACACACGCAAAGCCCTAATGACGGTGCCAAAGCGATCAACCAGATGGGTATGCCGCACCTCCACTATATATAAGCATCCGTCTCGGGCTCAACTCTTTGGCTTCGCACGGATCCTAAAGCCCATGTGTTCCTTCCCTTAAGTGCGCAACCCCTTAGATCTCATTCACTTGGTCGCGAGTCAGATCACATCTAACTCGACTAGTAGGTAGCGGCCTCTAGCAAAGCGAGCCGACTCCAAGTGTCCGATGAATATGGTAAGGCGAACATGTACTTCATACTTCTGTTCCCTTTGCCACACGATATATGTTGTCGGGCTCAAGGCGAGTCTGTCATCCTTGTGTTAGCCCGACCTCTTTCTTGTTCTAGTGATGCCGGCCACAAATAAGATTATCTCATAATCCTTGTCACATGGCCATGCTTATCTTGGTCGGATCACACGAGGGGCCCAGAGTATATCTCTCCTGATCGGAGGGGCAAATCCCATCTTGCTCAACCATGTCTCGCGGCATGGATCTGGACAAGCCTGAAACCTACCTTTATAACTACCCAGTTACGGAGTAGCGTTTGGTCGGCCCAAAGCAGGTCTATCATCATCCCGAGTACACGCGTCAGCTTAGGTCTTAGGGCATAGAACATATGTTGTACTAGAGACTCACAGATGACCTATCGCTACATCTCATAGTTGGGTCTGTCCAACTCAGACCTTATCTCAACTCGGATCCGACTACATCGAATCCGACCAGATCTTTCTGAGTCCATATTACCCGGCTAGCATCCAATGCTACATGGTCAGTGAGACCAGACCATCTACCATGTCATATGCTAGTCTACCTGGTTGCACGTCCACACAACCCTTTCGACTAGGGACCATTTAGGACAATCATCATACAATGCATAGTCTCACAAACAAGTCACGTACTTGTTAATACACATCATTGATAATGTCCAAGGACTATCTTTATTCATAAACACATAGGAAATATCATCATACATGATTGCCTCTAGGGCATATCTGCAACAGTCTCCCACTTGCACTAGAGTCAATCAAATAGACATCGAATGCCCATAGCTCTAACGTGCCCCTCATGCTTGGGTTGTGGAAGCGGCTTAGTCAACGGATCTACACCATTTTCATCCGTATGAATCTTGCATAAATTAGTATCACCATTCTTTACGAGCTTTCGTATCAGGTGATACTTTCGGTCTATGTGCCTGGTCTTGTGGTGTTGTCTCGGCTCCTTGGCCTGTGCGATGGCACCTGAATTGTCGCAATATAGGTCCAACGGTTTTGCCCAGCCCGGGAACACACCAAGATCCTCCAGGAACTTCCGAATCCAAACACCTTCCTTTGAAGCTTCACAAGCCGCAATGTATTCGGCCTCTGTTGTGGAGTCGGCCACCGTATCTTGCTTGGAACTCGTCCAGCTCACCGCTCCTCCATTCATGACATACACGAATCCAGTTTGTGATCGACAATCATCCCTGTTGGTTTGGAAACTAGCATCAGCGTAACCCTGTACGCAGAGCTCCTCCTCACCTCCATAAACTAGGAACATCTCTTTAGTCCTTTTCAGGTACTTCAGGATAGTTTTCACCGCTGCCCAGTGACTCTCACCTGGGTCAGCCTAGTATCTGCTTGTTAACCTTATTGCAAAGGCAACATCAGGTCGAGTACATAGCATGGCATACATGATGGATCCTATTGCCGAAGCATACGGAATCCTACTCATCCGGTTTCGCTCATCAGAAGTCGTCGGACTCTGAGTCTTGCTTAGCCTTATACCATGTGATATGGGCAAGAACCCTTTCTTGGCCTCACTCATGTTGAACCGCTTCAACACTTTGTCTGTATACGTGCTCTGGCTTAAGCCAAGCAGCTTCTTCGATCCATCTCTATAGATCTTGATGCCTAAAATGTACACTGCTTCTCCAAGGTCTTTCATCGAAAACTTGCCATTCAATGATTCCTTGACTGAGTTCAGCATCGAAACATCATTTCCGATCAGCAGTATGTCATCCACATACAGGATCAAAAATACTACCGAGCTCCCACTAGACTTCTTGTATAAACAATAGTCCTCTTCGTTCTTGATGAAACCAAGGTCAACGATGACTTCATCAAAACGAATGTTCCAACTCCGAGCTGCTTGCTTTAATCCATAAATAGATCTCTTGAGCTTGCATATTTTACTAGCATTATTTGGATCGACAAAACCTTCAGGCTGTATCATGTATAAATCCTCCTTTAAATTTCCATGAAGGAAAGCCATTTTGACATCCATCTGCCATATCTCATAATCGAAATATGCAGCTACAGCTAGTATGATCCTCACTGACTTTAGCATCACTACCGGCGAGTAGGTCTCGTTGTAGTCAATTCCTTGAACTTGTCCATAACCTTTAGCGACAAGCCGAGCTTTGTGGATCTGAACATTTCCATCCACATCGGTTTTCTTCTTAAAGACCCATTTGCAACCATTGGCAATTACGCCAGGTGGCGGATCAACCAAGTCCCAGACTTGATTATCATCCATGGAATTTAACTCGGATCTCATGGCCTCCAGCCATGCCTCAGAATCTGGGCTCACCATCGCTTCCGCATACGTGGCCGGCTCGTCGCTTTCTAGCAACAACACATCGTGCACTCTGTGCAATCTTTCCGACCTCCGTGGCTCCTGTGCTGATTCCACTACGAGTTCCCTGACCAACTCCGATATGATCTCATCACCAGCCGAGTCATCCCCAAGTGGCTCTCGAATTTCTTCGAGTCGCACCGTTCTCCCACTAGCTTCCCGACTGAGAAACTCTTTCTCTAGGAAAACCCCGTTCCGAGCAACAAACACTTTGTTCTCTTCTTGGTTGTAGAAGTTGTATCCCAAGGTTTCCCTCGGATATCCCACGAATATGCATTTATCCGACTTGGGTGTAAGCTTGTCCGACATGAGTCGTTTGACAAATGCTTCACAACCCCAAATCTTTAGAAAAGACAAACTAGGACTCTTCCCAGTCCACATCTCATGTGGTGTCTTATCTATGGATTTTGATGGTACACTGTTAAGTGTGAAAGCTGCAGTTTCTAGAGCTTATCCCCAGAATGACAAGGGTAAATCTGATTTGCTCATCATCGATCGGACCATGTCCAACAAGGTTCAATTTCTCCGTTCTGACACGTTGTTTCTCTGCGGCGTCCCCGAAGGTGTGAGCTGAGGTACTATACCTCAGCTTTTCAGATGATCATCAAACTCCTGGCTCATGTACTCACCTCCACGATCTGATCGTAGAAGCTTTATTGTCTTGCCGAGCTGATTTTCAACCTCGTTTTGAAACTCTTTGGACTTTTCAAAAGTTTCCGACTTGTGCCTCATCAAATAGATATATCCATATCTACTCAAGTCGTTGGTAAAAGTCACGAAGTACTGATAGCCACCTCTGGCCGTTGAGCTCATTGGACCACACACATCACTGTGTATAAGCTACAACAGCTCGGACGCCCTTCCGCAACTCTTTGCAAAAGGAGACTTAGTCATCTTGTCGAGCAAGCATGATTCACATGTCTCGAACGACCCAAAGTCGGACGAAGTTAGGAGTCCATCATCATGGAGCTTCTTCATGCGTTTCAGACTAATATGTCGAAGTCGTCAATGCCAGAAGTAAGTCGGATTTATCTCATTTGGCTGATGCCTCTTGACATTCATGTTATAGACTGGTTCCGTTTCCAGATTCAAAATAAATAGCCCATCTACAATGGGTGCATAGCCATGGAACATTCCATTCAAATAAAATGAACAACCATTGTCCTTTAAATTGAATTCATAACCTTCACTCATCAAACATGAGGCAGAAATAATGTTCCGACTAAGTGCAGGAATGTAATAACAATTATTCAATTCCAAAATGAATCCAAAAGGAAGCTGAAGCTACATCGTGCCGACCTCCAACGCAGCAACTCTTGCTTTGTTTCCGACCCTGATGTCAATCTCCCCTTGTGCCACACGCCTAGTTCTTATCAGCCCCTGCATCGAGTTGCATATATGAACAACCGATCCGGTATCAAATACCCAAGAGCTACTAGGTATGTCAGCAAGGTAAATGACTATAACATATGTAACAAGTGTATCTTTGCCTGAAGAAGCATTTCCGGCCTTCTTGCCCTGCTTAGCAAGCCCTGCTCAGCAAATGGTCTTTGAGTCCGGTCCCGTCTTCGGCGCAGCGGCGGAGACAACCTTCTCTGTGCCCTTTGCCTTACCCTTTTTCTTGGACCAACTCTTCTTGAACTTAGCCGAGTTCTGCACCATCAACACTTGATGCGTGCCTTTCTTAATATCTTGCTCTGCCACCTTGAGCATCCCATGCAATTCAGTGAGCTTCTTATCCATGTTGTGCATATGATAGCTCGAGACAAACGTCCCATAGCTAGGTGGGAGAGAACCCAGAATTGCATCCATGGACAGCTCGTCCCCAAGTGGGAAGCCTAACCGATCCAAATCTTGCACGTACCCGATCATCTTGATCACATGCGGGCTCAGTGGATCACCCTCTTTCAGCTTACAATCCCACTAGTGCAGAAAAGCCTAGCTATGGCGTGGCCAAAATGGCCTTGCTGGCGTAGACACCCTACGGCAGCAATAAGGCACCACAGTTAAAATATACTGGTGGCGTTGGAGACGACGCCAGCAGTATTTTGAATAACTGCTGGCGTTGGATAGAGTTGCACACCCACACTGTCATATTTAGCTAATAAAAAAATACCAGGTTCACAAAATATACTAAACATTTCATTCACAAAAGATACCAAACATTTCATTCACAAAAGGAAAGTACCAATTACTTCTGACAATGTATATATAGATCTTCCCCTCTCTTGATTGACAATAGCATTGTCATCGATAATTTTGTCCTTCTCCTTCATTAGGGAGTCATACAACTCTTGCAGGGCCTTGAGGGTGCTCTGACGTGACGCGATCAACTCGTGACTGAGCATGTCGACGTCACCTGAAGACTGCACAACGACAGCCGGCGAAGACGGACCTCCTAAGTATGCCTGCCAAGGGTTTCAAATCATGAACAATTAATTAGTGGTTAGATACGTGTGTATATATATATATGGTGGGTCTATTTTGACAACACCCTTAAGAGTCTTATTCTAACACCAATTTCTTATTCTGACAACACTTTGCCTCAGCACGCAGCCACCGAACTGCTTCAAGCACACAGAAAAGACCTCACCCAACCCCCTCCACCTTCTTCCTCCCACACCGCATCCCTCCCCCTCCACCTTCTCCCCCCATGACCCCAACCCACTGATAACCCACAAGTATAGGGGATCAATTGTAGCCTCTTTCGATAAGTAAGAGTGTCGAACCCAACGAGGAGCTAAAGGTAGAACAAATATTCCCTCAAGTTCTATCGACCACCGATACAACTCTACGCACGCTTAACGTTCGCTTTACCTAGAACAAGTATGAAACTAGAAGTACTTTGTAGGTGTGATAGGATAGGTTTGCAAGATAATAAAGAGCACGTAAATAAAAACTAGGGGCTGCTAGATAAAGAAACAAGTAAGTTAGTTTAACGAGTGTGGAAAAGTGGTGGTAGGAGTTGCGGAATTGTCCCTAGGCAATCGATAACTAGACCGGTAATCATTATTGCAATTTTATATGAGGGAGAGGCATAAGCTAACATACTTTCTCTACTTGGATCATATGCACTTATGATTGGAACTCTAGCAAGCATCCGCAACTACTAAAGATCATTAAGGTAAAACCCAACCATAGCATTATAAGGTATCAAGTCCTCTTTACTCCCATATGCAACAACCCACCTACTCGGGTTTATGCTTCTGTCACTCAAGAAACCCACCATAGGCAAATCATGAACACATTGCAACACCCTACAGCGAGGATCCCTCACGCTTGCGCGACACGGAGAGCACCATAGGACAGCACCAATAGTAAAACATGCAACTCAAACCAATCATGATCATCAATCAACCCATAGGACAACAAAAATCTACTCAGACATCATAGGATGGCAACACATCATTGGATAATAATGTGAAGCATAAGGCACCATGTTCAAGTAGAGGGTACAGCGGGTTGCGGGAGAGTGGACCGCTGTAGATAGATGGGGGAACGTGATGGAGGTGTTGGTGAAGATGACGGAGTTGTTGGAGTAGATCGCCGTCACGATGATGGCCCCGGCGGCGTTCCGGTGCCACCGGAGAGAGGGGGAGAGAGCCCCCCCTTCTTCTTCTTCTTCCTTGACCTCCTCCCTAGATGGGAGAAGGGTTTCCCCTCTGGTCCTTGGCCTCCATGGCGGCGGAGGGGCGAGAGCCCCTCCGAGATTGGATCTCTCTCTCTGTTTCCTTCTGTTTCTGCGCTCCCAGATTCTGGCCTTTCATCGTTTCTTAAATTCCCGGAGATCCGTAACTCCGATTGGGCTGAAATTTTAACACGATTTTTATCCGGATATTAGCTTCCTTGCGGCGAAAGAAGGCACCAACCGCCTTACGGGGTGGCCACAAGCCAGCCTGGCGCGCCCAGGGGGGTAGGGCGCGCCCCCCTGGCTTGTGGCGCCCTCGGGCACCGCCTTCTGTTGATTCCACTTCCCAAAATTCACATATATTCCAAAAAATATCTCCGTAAGTTTTTATCCCATTTGGACTTTGTTTGATATGGATTTTCTGTGAAACAAAAAACATGCAACAAATAGGAACTGGCACTAGGCACTGGATCAATATGTTAGTCCCAAAAATAGTATAAAAAGTTGCCAAAAGTATATGAAAGTTGTAGAATATTGGCATGAAACAATCAAAAATTATAGATACAATGGAGACGTATCAGCATCCCCAAGCTTAATTCCTGCTCGTCCTCGAGTAGGTAAATGATAAAAAAGATAATTTTTGATGTGGAATGCTACCTAGCATAATCTTGATCATATAATCTAATCATGGCATGAATATTAAGACACGAGTGATTCAAAGCAATAGTCTATATTGACATAAAAACAGTAATACTTCGAGCATACCAACAAGGCAATCGCGTCCTTTCAAAATAACATGGCCTTAGAAAGTTATCCCTACAAAATCATATGGTCTGGCTATGCTCCATCTTCCCCACACAAAGTATCTAAATCATGCACAACCCCGATGAACAAGCCAAGCAATTGTTTCACACTTTTAATGTTCTCAAACCTTTTCAACTCTCACGCAATACATGAGCGTGAGCCATGGATATAGCACTATAGGTGGAATAGAATATGGTGGAGGTTGCAAGAGAAAGGGAGAAGATAGTCTCACATCAACTAGGCGTATCAACGGGCTATGGAGATGCCCATCAATAGATATCAATGTGAGTGAGTAGGGATTGCCATGCAACAAATGCACTAGAGCTATAAGTGTATGAAAGCTCAAAAAGAAAACTAAGTGGTTGTGCATATGAAAAATTCCACTAGCTATATGAAAGTGACAAAATAGGAGACTCTCTATCATGAAGATCATGGTGCTACTTTGAAGCACAAGTGTGGAAAAAGATAGTAGCAATGTCCCTTCTCTCTTTCTCTCATTTTTTTTTATTTTGGTGGGCATCATTGGCCTCTTTTTTTTATTTGGGCTTCGCTGGCCTCTTTTTTTTTTTGTAAAGTCCGGAAACTCATCCCATCTTGTGAGGGAATCATAGCTTCCATCATCCTTTTCTCTCATGGGACAATGCTCTAATAATGATGATCATCACACTTTTATTTACTTACAACTCAAAAACTTAGAACAAAATATGACTCTATATGAATGCCTCCGGCGGAGTACCGGGATGTGCAATGATCTAGCATAGCAAATGACATCAAAAAATGGACAAGCCATAAAAACATCATGCTAGTTGTCTTACGATCATGCAAAGCAATATGACAATGATGGTGCGTGTCATAATAAACGGAACGGTGGAAGTTGCATGGCAATATATCTCGGAATGGCTATGGAAATGCCATAATAGGTATGTATGGTGGCTGTTTTGAGGAAAGTATATGGTGGCTGTTTTGAGGAAGGTGGGTTTAATGTACCGGCGAAAGTTGCGCGGTACTAGAGAGGCTAGCAAAGGTGGAAGGGTGAGAGTGCGTATAATCCAGGGACTCAACATTAGTCATAAAGAACTCACACACTTATTGCAAAAGTCTATTAGTTATCAAACAAAGCATTAGACGCATGCTCCTAGGGGAGAGGTTGGTAGGAGTTAACCATCGCACGCTCCCGACCCTCACACAAAGGTTGACAATCATTAAACAAATCATGCTCCGACTTCGTTACATAACGGTTCACCATACGTGCATGCTACGGGAATCACAAACTTCAACACAAGTATTTCTCCAATTCACAACTACTCACTAGCATGACTCTCATATTACTATCTTCATATCTCAAAATTATATGCAAGGAATCAAACATATCATATTCAGTGATCTACAAGTTTTATGTAGGATTTTATGACTAACCATGTGAATGACCAACTCCTGTTAACTCTCTAAATAGATATAAGTGAAGCATGAGAGTTTAATTCTTTATACAAAAGATATGCCCACGCTCTAACAAATATAAGTGAAGCAAAAGAGCATTCTACAAATGGTGGTTTTCTATGTGTAGAGAAACAGGCAATCCAGACTTCAAATGATATAAGTGAAGCACATGAAGCATTCTACAAAGCCATACTCAAAAGATATAAGTGAGGTGCAAAGAGCCTTCTATAAATCAACCAAGGACTTTCTCATACCAGCATGGTGCATTATTAAAAGAAAAAATAAAAAGCACACGACGCTCCAAGATTTACGCATATCATGTGACGAATAAAAATATAGCTCCAAGTAGAATTACCGATGGTTGTTAGAAGAAAGAGGGGATGCCTTCCGGGGCATCCCCAAGCTTAGTTTCTTGGGAGTCCTTGAAAATTACCTTGGGGGTGCCTCGGGCATCCCCAAGCTTAGTCTCTTTCCACTCCTTATTCCTTCATCCATCGTGATCTCACCCAAAACTTGAAAACTTCAATCACACAAAACTTAACAAAACCCTCGTGAGATCCGTTAGTATAATAAAGCAAATTACCACTTTAAGTACTGTTGCAAACCCATTCACATTTTATTTTTGCATTGTAGATACTGTATTATAACTTCTCCATGGCTTATACCACCGATACAATCGATAGTTTCATCAAAATGAGCAAAACAATGCATCAAAAACAGAATCTGTCTTAAACAGGATAGTCTGTAGCAATCTGAACATTCACAATACTTATGTAACTCTAAAAATTCTGAAAAATTAGGAAAAAATAAAAAATTTGCATAGCAGTACTGTGTAAAAAATTCAGAAATTTTTGACATTCCAGTAAAAAATGTAAATTCAAGCACTACTGGCAAAGTTTCTGTTTTTTGCACTGCACACACCAAACAAGCAATCTAATCATCCTAAAGGCAAATCTTGGCACATTATTTTTATAATACAATGGATTTATACAAGGGGATAATTATTTTTGTTGAAAAGTTTCTGTAATCAAGATTTGCAAAGTTTCCATGGGCATGAACAAAGTTCAAGGAGCTCCCCCACTTCAACGGTGCTCGTCCTTCTTACTTTCACTTCTCTTTTTTGAAAAAGTTTTAGGTTCCCCTCTTTATTTTTTTGTTTTTAAACTATATAAAAGCACACAACAGAATAAAATGACTCTCTAAAACTTCTGGGTTGTCTCCCTGGCAGCGCTTTCTTTAAAGCCATTAAGCTAGGCATAAAGTGCTCAAGTAATTGATCCACCCGGATCCCAAGGTATATCAAAGCCAATTTTAATTAACAATGATTTGTAATTTAGTATTGAGCAAAAAGTAATATATATCATGAAATGACGAAGTCTAACTCTCTTCCTATGCATCGGCATGTCATAAAAGAACAATTCATGCACACAAAGTAAAGGCCGATACATAGCATAAGCAGTTTCTTGCAATTCTATTGTGTTGGAAACATAGAGAGGTGGAGATGTAGTTCCTCTCTCATAATAATTGCAAGTAGGAGCAGCAAGCACATGCATATTATATTTATCAAAATTATCATGTGTAATAGTAAAAGGCAACCCATCTATATAATCCTTAATAAGTGCAAACTTCTCCGATATAGTGTAGTTGGAAGAATTCAAAAAGATAATAGGACTATCATGCGTGGGTGTAATAGCAACAATTTCATTCTTAACATAAGGAACTATAGCAAGTTCATCTCCATAAGCATAATTCATATTGGCATCATGGCCACAAGCATAGCAAGCATCAATTTCATCAAAAAGGGATATTTCAAATGAATCCAAGGGATCATAGCAATCAACATAGCATTCATCCTTCGGTAAGCACGAAGGGAAATTAAACAATGTATGGGTTGAAGAGTTACTCTCATTAGAAGGTGGGCACGGGTTGCTAATCCGTTCTTCCTCCTTTTGTTCTTCGCTCTCCTCCTCATCTTTTTCATCTAATGAGCTCACAGTGTCAGGAATTTCTTCTTCCATAGATTCCTGCAAAATATTAGTCTCTTCCAAGGCAGCAGACATTCTCTCAATAAATTCAATAATATCATCATTGCAATCATAATTCTCATAGCAATATTTAAATATGGCAAAAATTTCAGATTCGTAAGGAACATCAGTATCATACTTTTTAAGCAAAGAAGCAATTTCATAAGCACCTTTAAAAACAACAAATTCTTCTATTCGTTCCACATCATAGTAATCATAAATACCTTTAGCATAAGAAGCTAAGGTTTCATTATCATTAAATTTGCATTGAAAGGGGAGGTGTCGAGCTTCTATATTAGAGCAACAAGTAAAGTCACATCTCGAGCATGCATCCCAAGCAAACCATCACAGTATTCTAATTTGATCCCATAAGTGTTTCCCTTTTTGAGATAAGCGATAATCCCTAAAGTATTCACGTTGATCCAACGTGTATCCCATTATCAAGTTGAATGGGGTTTTCTCAGGATTATCAAAGTAGTGCATAATATTTTCCACATAACGAGCATCGAGGGTTTTAGGAGGTTCCCCGTCTCCATGAGTAGCAAGTACACCTAATTTTTTTGGTATTTCGTGTTCCATATCCATAAAAGATAGAGAACAACTTAGAACATCAAATAAAATCTACTTAGTGATAAAGCAAACAAGCACACACGAGAATATTCACCCCACGCTATTGCTCCCCGTCAACGGCGCCAGAAAAAGGTCTTAATAACCCACAAGTATAGGGGATCAATTGTAGCCTCTTTCGATAAGTAAGAGTGTCGAACCCAACGAGGAGCTAAAGGTAGAACAAATATTCCCTCAAGTTCTATCGACCACCGATACAACTCTACGCACGCTTAACGTTCGCTTTACCTAGAACAAGTATGAAACTAGAAGTACTTTGTAGGTGTGATAGGATAGGTTTGCAAGATAATAAAGAGCACGTAAATAAAAACTAGGGGCTGCTAGATAAAGAAACAACTAAGTTAGTTTAACGAGCGTGGAAAAGTGGTGGTAGGAGTTGCGGAATTGTCCCTAGGCAATCGATAACTAGACCAGTAATCATTATTGCAATTTTATATGAGGGAGAGGCATAAGCTAACATACTTTCTCTACTTGGATCATATGCACTTATGATTGGAACTCTAGCAAGCATCCGCAACTACTAAAGATCATTAAGGTAAAACCCAACCATAGCATTATAAGGTATCAAGTCCTCTTTACTCCCATATGCAACAACCCACCTACTCGGGTTTATGCTTCTGTCACTCAAGCAACCCACCATAAGCAAATCATGAACACATTGCAACACCCTACAGCGAGGATCCCTCACGCTTGCGCGACACGGAGAGCACCATAGGACAGCACCAATAATAAAACATGCAACTCAAACCAATCATGATCATCAATCAACCCATAGGACAACAAAAATCTACTCAGACATCATAGGATGGCAACACATCATTGGATAATAATATGAAGCATAAGGCACCATGTTCAAGTAGAGGGTACAGCGGGTTGTGGGAGAGTGGACCGCTGTAGATAGATGGGGGAAGGTGATGGAGGTGTTGGTGAAGATGACGGAGTTGTTGGAGTAGATCGCCGTCACGATGATGGCCCCGGCGGCGTTCCGGTGCCACCGGAGAGAGGGGGGGAGAGCCTCCCTCCTTCTTCTTCTTCCTTGACCTCCTCCCTAGATGGGAGAAGGGTTTCCCCTCTGGTCCTTGGCCTCCATGGCGGCGGAGGGGCGAGAGCCCCTCCGAGATTGGATCTCTCTCTCTGTTTCCTTCTGTTTCTGCGCTCCCAGATTCTGGCCTTTCACCGTTTCTTAAATTCCCGGAGATCCGTAACTCCGATTGGGCTGAAATTTTAACACGATTTTTATCCGGATATTAGCTTTCTTGCGGCGAAAGAAGGGCACCAACCGCCTTACGGGGTGGCCACAAGCCAGCCTGGCGCGCCCAGGGGGTAGGGCGCGCCCCCCTGGCTTGTGGCGCCCTCGGGCACCGCCTTTTGTTGATTCCACTTCCCAAAATTCACATATATTCCAAAAAATATCTCCGTAAGTTTTTATCCCGTTTGGACTTTGTTTGATATGGATTTTCTGTGAAACAAAAAACATGCAACAAATAGGAACTGGCACTGGGCACTGGATCAATATGTTAGTCCCAAAAATAGTATAAAAAGTTGCCAAAAGTATATGAAAGTTGTAGAATATTGGCATGAAACAATCAAAAATTATAGATACGACGGAGACGTATCACCCACTCCTCCCCAAACCACCTCCCCCACC
Source organism: Elymus sibiricus (assembly GCA_039707655.1). NCBI lineage: Eukaryota > Viridiplantae > Streptophyta > Magnoliopsida > Poales > Poaceae > Elymus > Elymus sibiricus. The sequence continues at coordinate 87,414,561 of CM077663.1, forward strand.
AGAACCACCTCCACCACGCCCCCTTCCCCCCGCCACCACAACCTTCCTCTTACTCCGGCAGTGCTCGCCGCCCCATCCACATCCTCGCAGCCCACCACCTTCCTCTCCGGCGTCGCTCTGCCACAACCACCCCTCCCCACTACCTCCCTCCGGCGCCGACTAACACGTCCGTCCTCTGCATCGAACGGGGCCGCGCCGCCCGGTCCCAATCGCTAGATCCTCTTTCCCGATGAGGACTAGCGATGAGGACCCGGCATGGTGGGGTTGGATCTCGACGGGGAGGTGACCCTCCTGTCCGTGTTGCCTGACCCTCGATGTCAACCACTAGATCCGTCCAAGGGAGGGGAGCCCCTCTGCCTCTCTGTCTCCACCGACACGCAACGCTGCCCTGGCTCCCCCGGGGCTCGCCAGCCACCAGCGGATCCGCCCGTCACCAGCCACCAGCGGATCCCCCATCGCGCCGCCATGGAGAATAGGGGTCATAGATGGTGCTAGGATTTTACTGCGATGAAGGACGATTTTTGGTATGCAGTGCACTCGGATCCCGCGAGCAGTGTGCCACTCCCGACCTCCACGCCTCCGTTCTCCACCTCTGCCTCCCTCCTCCGCCCCCATCCCGGATCTGCCGCCATGCCATGGATTTGGTCGACCGCAACCACCCCGTCGACCGCTGCTTCCACCAACCGTCGGGGTGGCGCACGCCATGCAGTTCACTGTCAGCCACAAACATGAGGTCCGTCGTGATGAGCTGCATCGCGAGTACTGAAGTAGTTCACAGTTGGTCAGAAAATGGTGGGTTTTTTCTTTCTCTTAGGTATTGTTCTGTAATTTTTTTGGTCTTCAGGATTTAGCTGTTGATTTTGGTGGATTTAGTGCAGTGAAATTTCTAATGCAGTTCGATAAACCTTCTATGCAGTTTGTCGGATGTTTTGTGCTGCCCTCCGAACGAATGCTCTTCACTTTTTCCATTTTCACAAAATACAAAATACTTAGTCCTGCAATGCACTCCCGAAATTGATGCAACACTCGCAAATTATTTTGTTTCTGCTTACCGACGGCCATGATGCAGCATTGTAATCCAAACAGTGGGAGCACATAGCCAACGTTGACTCCAAAACACAGTACATTGTGAGCAGTTGTGCACAGAAAATAGGGCCCCGGTTATATTGGGTATATATATATATATATATGTATATATGTATATATATATATGTATGTATGTATGTATATATATATGTATATATATATGTATATATATATATATATATGTATATATATATATATATATAAATATGGATGTTTGCAATGCTAATGCATGTTTTTGTAACCTTAATTACCTGGTTGGTGCTCATGTCGCCTTTATCTTCAGAAAACCCCGACCAATGATTAGAGGAGCCTACCCACAGGCTAGAGTCGGCCATGCTATTTGGCTAAAGAATGAAAAGAGTGTTTAATGCATAAATAATGAAATGAATGAGCCTACCAAAATGCATTAGAATACATATATATTGTTTAAGCACTCGACTATTGTAAAGAAGATGTAGTTATAATTAAACTTATAGCATGGTATGGCATATATGGTAAACGTAAGCTATCTATGCATTAGAATACATATGCATGTATTGTTCAATTTGGTGCTTTGGAGCCTTAAAAATAGTGTTCTAATGCATAGATAGCTTACGTTTACCATATATGCCATACCATGCTATAAGTTTAATTATAACTACATCTTCCTTACAATAGTCGAGTGCCACATAAGGCTACACTGCCCACATAAGAAAATGAATGAGATATGCAGCGTAACGGTTCTTTCTAGCATTCTAGCATTCTAGTTTTTTCTACAACATGTACTAAGATTCAAATAGCAAAATACCCAATACCCCCAATACTCTACATCCAGAGATAGCAATACCCAATACCAGTTCTTTCTACCATTGTAGTATTATAGTTTTTTCTTTGCATAATAAAAGCGGAGATAGCCAAATACCAGTGCTCGGTGGCGAGGAGGGTCTGCGGGCGGCGTCGGGTCGGGCGGCTTTGGGCGCGGCGGCGACGGGATGTGTTGGGCGCGTGGTCGAGCGGGGCGGCTTCGGGCGCGGCATCAGGCGGGGCGGCGACAGGATGCGTCGGGCGCATGGTCGAGCGGGGCAGCGGGTGGGGCGGTAACGAGCGGCGTCGGGTGGGGCTACGACGGGCAGCGTCGGACGGGGCGGCTACGGGCGGCGTCGGGGGCGGCGACGGGGATCGAGAGGAGGATGAAGGAGTTGAGGCTCGAGAGAGTGGGGAGTAGGCCGGGCGCGGGGCGGGTATTAGATAGATTAGTGCTGGCGTGGGCCTAATGGGCCTAATTTGCAACGCCGGGGCTAATGTGCAACGCTAGCACTAATCGAATAGCTATGGCGTTTCAATTTAGCCAACGCCAACACTATTTGAAAATATTAGTGCCAGCGTTGGTGAGAAATGGCGCGCCACGAACAAGAGTTGTGGCTAGCCATTTCTGCACTAGAGTCCGTCAAGGATTGCCAGACGTTGAACCTTTCGGTCCTAGCCTGCACCTGAAACATGCCCTTGAGACTCTCGATCATATCGAAAGCATGAATGTTTTCGAAATGCAGTTGCAAATCGGGCTCCATACAAGCCAACACGAGGCAGCTGATCTCGTTTGATTCATCAACGAGTTTCTGGTGGGCATTCTTGGTTGTGGCACTAGCATTCTCGGCAGGTTCCTGTGGAAGCGGATCCTCTAGAACATGTTCCTTTTTATCGTGCTACAGAACAATTCTCTAATTTCTATACCAGGTGGTAAAGTTTGTTCCATTCAGTTTATCCTTTTCCAGAATTGATTTCAATGCAAAGTTGGGTTGAGCAGGTGGTGCCATTGATCTGCAAAAGAAAATATGCAATCACTAAGCAATGTGTTTATGTAGAGTAATTCAAGCCTTAAACAGAACTACTCCCACTGAAGTCGACATCCCTCCGCAAACTCTCAGTTATTCAGGATCCGACTAGCGCAAGCGACTAGTGAGCTTTAGCATCATTGTTAGTCAACTTGCCTATTCGGTAAGCAACTCCTTGCAAATCGTATCTTTATACGACTCCTGTCGGTCGGGCAGGTATCTTATACCCCAGCTCCCGACCTTCTTTGCCACAAGGACCAAAACCGTTTTGATAGCCTTATCAAGTTAACCTGATGCAGTGCATGTCCGTGTCCGACACGAACCCTCCAGTTCAAGGACACCTAGTGGCACCTCAATTTTATGAGCCCACCACTAGACGTACTTGACGTGCGAAGGTGCAACATCCGGTATGGCAATGTGCTTAAAATTAACTAGGGATCTTTCTACCATTTTAACATGCATAGAAACAAGAAGCAATATCAATCACATATAAACATAAATATGTCAAATAGTATGGCTCCTTCATGGACATCCTTCCAGGCCAGCTCCAACTCCGATGACCAAGGCGGAACTCCATCTTGTTCGTCACACCGGGACGCCAAAGCCTCGAACTTGATCTCTGTTCTCCAACTACTACAACTAGTAATGAATTTACAGAGAATCACAAGTCAACACGCATATCGTTGTACAATATAATGACAACACTTTATCTCCTGCCGGCTGACAATCATGACACGCAGGTCATGTTAAATTACACACATGCATCACATACATATGAGCCATACTATTCACATCAAACCTGCAAAACAAAGTTATGCCTAAAATCGCATTCTACTCGTTTGTGTGATCGTGTACGAAATACAAGGCGCTACGAACATGGCGGTCCCGATGGAGGATACCGACCGGTAGGGGCAGGTTGTGTCACGACCTCGTAGATTCCGATTGACAGAAAATAGAGACTCAACGATCCCCATGTGCAGTTGATCTCATCAACCGTGCACATAGCCGATCTCATGAACGACAACAGATCTCATCTACCGCCTCCACATATCAAATATGCATCCGATCTGAAACCAAAACCTATAGCAGAGGCTGTGATACCACTGTTGGGTTCTACCGTAGGTGCATCGCATGCAAATTAAAAATTTCCTATGCGCAGAACAACCAAGAACATGCTACGGAGATGGATCACAGATCGTTACCACTAGACGCGCAGTGCCGTGCAACGGAAGTAGAGTTGGGGCAGCGCGTCCACGAGGTCCGTCTCGTCCTCATCCGATCTCCCTCGAACAGCCAGTCCAATCTCCCTCGAACTGCCGGTCGCTGGATCCCACCTATAGGTTCGCCGGAGCGGTGCAAAGCACCGCCTCTAATGGTATCCGCGCGTGCAGGGGGAACACCGTGCGGCGGACTGCTAGGTCCGATCACACAGTTCGGCGGCGAGTGGAGGTGGCTAGTTGCAACACATGCAAAGCCCTAATGAAAACACCGAAGCGATCAATCAGATGGGTATGCCGCACCTCCACTATATATAGGCATCCGTCTTGGGCTCAACTCTTGGGCCTCGCACGGATCCTAAAGCCCATGTGTTCCTTCCCTTAAGCGCGTGACCCCTTAGGTTCTCATTCACTTGGTCGCGAGTCAGATCACATCCGACTCGACTAGTCGGTAGCGGCCTCTAGCAAAGCGTGCCGACTCCAAGTGTCCGATGAAGCTGGTTAGGCGAACATGTACTTCATACTTCTATTCCCTTTGCCACACGATATATGTTGTCAGGCTCAAGGCGAGTCTGTCATCCTTGTGTTAGCCCGACCTCTTTCTCGTTCCAGCGATGCCGGCCACAAATCAGATTATCTCACAATCCTTGTCGCATGGCTATGCTTATCTTGGTCGGATCACACGAGGGGCCCAGAGTATATCTCTCCTGATCGGAGGGGCAAATCCCATCTTGCTCAACCATGTCTCGCAGCATGGGTTTGGACAAGCCCGAAACCTACCTTTATAACTACCTAGTTACGGAGTAGCGTTTGGTCAGCCAAAAGCAGGTCTATCACCATCCCGAGTACACGCGTCAGCTCAGGTCTTAGGACATAGAATGTATGTTGTACTAGAGACTCACATATGACCTATTGCTGCGTCTCATAGTTGGGTCTGTCCAACTCAGACCTTATCTCAACTCGGATCCGACTACGTCGAATCCGACCAGATCTTTCTGAGTCCATATTATCCGGCTAGCATCCAATGCTACATGGTCAGTGAGACCGGACCATCCACCGTGTAATATGCTACACTAGTAGAAAACAGACCTTTTGTCCAAAGCATTAGTCCCGGTCTGGTTTTGAACCGGCACTAATGTGACCATTAGTCCCGGTTCGGACGGGCATCATTAGTCGCGGTTCGTTCCGGACCTTTAGTCCCGGTTCGTAACACGAACCGGGACTAAAGGGTTTGTGCCAGGCTGGTGTCAGCCCTGGGGCCCCACGATTACCTTTAGTCCCGGTTCGTGGCACGAACCGGGACTATAGGCTCACCTTTAGTCCCGGTTCGTGCCACGAACCGGGACTAAAGATCCCCTATATGAATTCGGCCAGCCCGAGCACAGTACTCCTCCCTATTTTTCCCCTTCTTCCCCTCCTTTGTTCTTCCTCTTCCTCGAGCTCATCCTCCATTTTTGCCAAAATTTGTCAAGATTTGGAGGCACCCCATCCATCCAAGTGTTCACAAAGGTTAGCAACTTTGTCCTTTCATCTCTCATTGCTAGATTAGCTCTTGCAATGCTCTATAAGTATAGTGATTTGTGGGTTTTAGTTTGGGAGTATTTATATGTGGTAGTTCATTTGATTTATATGCAATTTGAGCTCAAATTAACTTCTTACTTTGCATGTGTAGGTGTGGTTTACTTAGTGCCTTCCCATCCCCGTCCTAACCACCGTCGATCGCCCGCACCGTCCTGTCGCCGGCACCACCTTGGTGAGCCTCTTGTTCTTATCCTTTTTATAAAAAAAATCATGTTTGTAAGATTTAGATAGTTACTTGTATAGTTTTCTTACCTATATGGTTGTTTGTTATACATAGTGGCATGGTTTTGATATCCGTCCCCGTCGGCCCTCGTCCGGTTTATGATTCGGAAGTGGTATATACTCTCTTTTATAACTGTTTGTTGCATTTCGTGTTTATGACAATTATGCCCATCAAGTTGACATAGATATTTTTATCTAGGAGGTATGTGAACCGGAAATTGCAACCGACATAGATATTCTTGTCAAGAAGTTAAATTTAGTTGAAAAAGAAAACGAGTATTTGAAAGAAAAATTGAAAAGAGTTGAAGAAGAGAAGATGAAACTGGAGTTGTATGGTGCCGATGTCGTCGATGATCACAAGATCAAGATGGATGCAATGCGCTTGAAGATTAGAAAATTTAAAAAATGTGCCATTGATAGTGAGGCTTGGTATCACTATGCTGTTGGATCAATTGTTACCTTAGTTGCGATCTTGATCGCATTTGTTGTTGCATTTAAATGCTTTAGCTAGAGAGTTTGTATGTTGCTTTATGAGAACAAGTGTGTATGAACTTTATGTATGAACTTGTATTAATTTGGTCTTTTCGGTGTTGTGTAATGAAGATGAGCCGGCAATGGATGTACGATGACCGATGCTCTCCTCAGTTCATTAATGGCGTGCATACTTTTCTGGTTGCGGCTGAGGCAAACAAGCGGGCGGATGGTTTTTTAAACTTATTTCAACTCCAGACTTTTTGTGTGTTCAGTATGCACCATTCGAAGCCATGTCATCAATTTTCAACCCTTTCTGACTTCATTTGCTATTTTTCATGCATTTACTGATTTTTTTGAGCTAAATGACCCTAAAATTGAAAAGCAGTACAAATGAACTCTGAAAAGGTTGAAAGTTGGCATGGTATCATCATTTCACCCACATAGCATGTGCTAAAAAGTTGAGAGGTTTACGGCAAAAATTGGATCCACTTCGTGGACAAAATGGACAATCTCTTTCGAAGTGTCAGGGTTTCAGACGAAAACTCGTCTGTTACAAAGGCATTTCATTTTTTTAAACTTATTTCAACTCCAAACTTTTTGTGTGTTCAGTATGCACCATTCGAAGCCACGTCATCAATTTTCAACCCTTTCTGACTTCATATGCTATTTTTCATGCATTTACTGATTTTTTTGAGCTAAATGACCCTAAAATTGAAAAGCACTACAAATGAACTCTAGGCATGGTATCATCATTTCACCCACATAGCATGTGCTAAAAAGTTGAGAGGGTTATGGCAAAAACTGGATCCACTTCGTGTACAAAATGGACAATCTCTTTCGAAGTATCAGGGTTTCAGATGAAAACTCATCTGTTACAAAGGAATTTCATTTTTTTAAACTTATTTCAACTCCAGACTTTTTGTGTGTTCAGTACGCACCATTCGAAGCCACGTCATCAATTTTCAACCCTTTTTGACTTCATTTGCTATTTTTCATGCATTTACTGATTTTTTTGAGCTAAATGACCCTAAAATTGAAAAGCACTACAAATGAACTCTGAAAAGGTTGAAAGTTGGCATGGTATCATCATTTCACCCACATAGCATGTGCTAAAAAGTTGAGAGGTTTACGGCAAAAATTGGATCCACTTCGTGGGCAAAATGGACAATCTCTTTCGAAGTGTCAGGGTTTCAGACGAAAACTCGTCTGTTACAAAGGCATTTCATTTTTTTAAACTTATTTCAACTCCAAACTTTTTGTGTGTTCAGTATGCACCATTCGAAGCCACGTCATCAATTTTCAACCCTTTCTGACTTCATATGCTATTTTTCATGCATTTACTGATTTTTTTGAGCTAAATGACCCTAAAATTGAAAAGCACTACAAATGAACTCTAGGCATGGTATCATCATTTCACCCACATAGCATGTGCTAAAAAGTTGAGAGGGTTATGGCAAAAACTGGATCCACTTCGTGTACAAAATGGACAATCTCTTTCGAAGTATCAGGGTTTCAGATGAAAACTCATCTGTTACAAAGGAATTTCATTTTTTTAAACTTATTTCAACTCCAGACTTTTTGTGTGTTCAGTACGCACCATTCGAAGCCACGTCATCAATTTTCAACCCTTTTTGACTTCATTTGCTATTTTTCATGCATTTACTGATTTTTTTGAGCTAAATGACCCTAAAATTGAAAAGCACTACAAATGAACTCTGAAAAGGTTGAAAGTTGGCATGGTATCATCATTTCACCCACATAGCATGTGCTAAAAAGTTGAGAGGTTTACGGCAAAAATTGGATCCACTTCGTGGACAAAATGGACAATCTCTTTCGAAGTGTCAGGGTTTCAGACGAAAACTCGTCTGTTACAAAGGCATTTCATTTTTTTAAACTTATTTCAACTCCAGACTTTTTGTGTGTTCAGTATGCACCATTCGAAGCCACGTCATCAATTTTCAACCCTTTCTGACGTCATTTGCTATTTTTCATGCATTTACTGATTTTTTGAGCTAAATGACCCTAAAATTGGAAAGCACTACAAATGAACTCTAAAAAGGTTGAAAGTTGGCATGGTATCATCATTTCACCCACATAGCATGTGCTAAAAAGTTGAGAGGGTTACGGCAAAAACTGGATCCACTTCGTGTACAAAATGGACAATCTCTTTCGAAGTATCAGGGTTTCAAACGAAAACTCGTCTGTTACAAAGGCATTTAATTTTTTAAATAACCTAAGAATTACCAAATTGAATATAATGATAAAACACGCTAATATTAAACAGTAGAAAAAGAATCACTGCAAAATCTATTTTTAAAGTAAAGTTATTCACAAACTAGTGATTCACACAAATTTCAAATAATTCGAATTTAAACTATTCAAATATGAAAACTACTGCCACTAATAGAAAGTTTATAAATTTTTTGACCTAACGCAAAAAGATTCACTCATTAATTCTAAAAAAAGCAAAAAAAACTCAGAAACAAAAGAAAATAAATAAAACAGAAATTAAAAAAAACTGAAAAGTAAATAAAAAAATGCCCGCCTACTGGGCCACCACAGCGTATTGGGCCGGGATGCAGGCCCAGTAGGCCCAACAGGGCAGCACAGGTGCGGTAGGCCCAGAAGGCCTGCATTAGAGAGGAGCTCGACACGATAGCCGCGGCAGGGCTTATAAACCGGTGCGAGCTCCTCTCAACTAGCGAGGTGGGACTAAACATTCAACACGGGAAGCCAGACCTTTAGTCGCGGTTGGTGGTTCCAACCGCGACTAAAGGCCCCCCTTTAGTCGCGGTTGGAACCACCAATCGCGACTAAAGGCTTGCACTTCCTGCCGCTTCGGCTGGGTGAATTCACCTTTAGTCGCGGTTGGTGGCTCCAACCGCGACTAAAGGGGGGTCTTTAGTCGCGGTTGGAGCCACCAACCGCGACTATAGGTGTTTGTATATAAGCGGCAGTTTGCAAAATTTCAGAACTCATCGCTTTTCCCCCCTCGACGATGCCGAACAAGACGCCGCCAGGCTGCCGGATCAGCACCCCGCCGCCGTCGCCGTCGACTCGCCTCGCCGTCGCCATCGCCGTCGAATCGCCTTGCCGTCGCCTTCGCCTCGCCGCGCCATCGCCATCGCCGTCGCGCGTTGACCTCGCCGCCCCCCTCGATCTCCTCCTCGACCTCTCGCGTGCCGTCGTCATTGTCGTCGCCGTCGCAGTCGCCGTCGCCGTCGCCGTCGACTCACCTCGCCTCGCCGTCGCCCCGCTGTGAGCCCCTCCCCCCTCTCCTCTCCCTGCCGCGCGCCATGGCCGCCCCTCCCCGAGAGCCCACACACACACACACACACACATGATGCATGAACACACACACACACACACACACACATGTTAGAATGATGTATTTTTGTGTAGATGAATGTTATGTTAGAATGAATGATATATCAGAATGATGTATTTTTGTGTAGATGATGTATTTTTGCAAATTTATATGTATATTTGTGTAGATGAATGTTATGTTAGAATGATGTATATATGTAGAATGATTATGGATAAGTTATAATTAGATGGACAAAAGTAGATTGGATGATGGATATATGTAGAATGATGTATATATTGGATGATGTAGAATTACAAAAATCATAATCAAGCATTTAAAAAATGTTAAATTTGCATAGAATTTGTTCTCGACGTCTACGATGCCCGGCCCGCATCCTCGTCGTCGGATCGGTGGCGATGACCTGCTTCAGAGGTGCCATGTCCGGGACTGGGCTCCACCGGGCAGGCACTGGGAGGTGCTACCTTCTGGGGCGCGCAGTTTGGTGAGGAACCGTGCTCCCGTCGTCGACCCGGAGCTTCTTTGGTGGCGTTCGCGTGGGCCACTTTCGGTGCGGAGGCAGTCGGCCCCGTCGGAGGTGGTACGTCGCCGTGTCAGGGAGGAGGACGATCACGTCCGTCGCTACATGGATGCGTTGGACGTCAGGTTCTCCAATACCTGGCAGGTTCTTCAGGGATCTCACCCGAGCTATGATCCTGTGATGGTTCCTTCTCTTTGGGTGTCCACCGCCCGCGCCTCAGGAACCGCGAGTGAACTAGATTCTTCGATAATATTCGATCTGTATTAGCTAGTGATAATACTCGAGATGTATTCGAGATTATATTCGATAATATTCGAGACGATTTATTCGAGATTATATTCGATGATGCATATTATATGAATTATTCGAGATGCATATTATGTACTATGATTCAGTTTTTCCTTATTGATTGCATGCATTCTAATTTGAATACAAAATTGTTTTTCTTCTGGATTAGTTAAATAAAAGCTATGGACAATACCGACAGAGAAGGAGAAGAGGCTCTGTTCGACATCATACGCTCCACGAGCCCAGAGCATGAACCTGAAGATGATGACGGCTCGCAATATCTAAACAATTCCGGTGAGGGTTGTATGATATTTGATGAAGACGAACGAATAGATGAAGGTGACGACAACGATGTTGACGAAGAAAATGTTCTTCAAATAACAAAGACCGGCGAGGTATATTTAATATATAAGCCATCCGGTGATCATTACATGTCTTAATTGATTTGTATGTATTAACGAATCGATCTTTCTTCTTTTAGGCCTCCGAATCGAGCAAATCTTCTACAAGCGACAGGGTAGTTCGAGGCCCGGCCAAAAAGTTGGACAAAGGCGTAAAGTTCAACATCGATTCCATCAAAACATCAACTGGCGAACCGCTTGAACCTAGGAAAAATGCGACCAAGTTCAAGAATCAATGCGAAGTTATTGTCAGGGACCAAATCCCGATCTCCGTTCAAGAATGGAAAAAGCCAGCAAAGGGAGATCGAGCAGGAGTTACTTTTGTTGACGAAAGAGCAAAAGATGTGATTTGGACTACGCTCATGGAACATTTCACCCTACCAGATAATTTGACAGATGCAGATCTGAAGAAAGTCAAAAACTATGCTCTTAAAAAGATGGCGATCGCATTCAACACCTTCAAGAAAAATGCATGGACTAAGTACGTCAAATCAAAAAAGAAGACTCCAGAATTCACAGGAGCACTGGTGAAGGCAAAAGATCACTGGGACGCTTTCGTGAAGTTCAAGGAATCGGAAGAAGCTAAGGAACGGTCGAGAATAAACAAGATTAATGCTGCGAAAAAGAAGTGGTACCATACTCTGGGGCCAGGTGGCTACCAGGTGGCCCTGCCTAAGTGGGATCAATCTGAGCAAAAGATGATTAGTGCAGGGGTCAATCCAGTTACATTGACATGGCCCTCCAGGTGCAGGACATGGTTTTATGCGCATGGGGGGAAGTTGGACCCAGAGACAGGGCTGGTTATGGTGAAGGCAAGTCTTAAAGAAGCGACAGACGAAATACTTATTGCAATAGAAGAAGCTCGAACGGGGCTGTTCACGCCCAATAGAGAGAACGACGAGCTTACGCGCGCCCTGAAGAATCGTGAACACCCGGGAAGAACACGAGGCAAAGGCGTTGTTCCGTGGTTTGAGGGGTTTGCGGATTGGAACGACGACTATAGAAGCCGTGCGAGAAAGAAGATGCGGGAGGAGAAGAAGAAGAAGGAGGAAGCACTCCGCCTTGAAGGCCTAGAATCAAAGCACCTGGAGTTGGAACGATTTGTCAGGCGGCAGCAGGAGCAGATCGACTCACTCAGCCAGGAAAGGGCGTCTCAGCGGCAGCATGAGCAGATCGATCCAGCATTGGATAGCACCGTCCCATCTATGCCGAGAAGCAGCGTGGGTTCCGCCCCGGCCGATATCGATAATGCATTGCTAGCTAGCTACCCTGTGGATGATATCAAAGACAGGACTAACTGTGAGCTACACATGAAAGTGAAGAACTTATCCATGAAGGTGGCAGACGGCTATGCTTTAGCAAATCCCCCTGAAGCAACCTTCCATTGCAATCCCATTCCAGCTGGCTATGCTCGTGTCGGGGTTGATGAAGTGATGTCAGGATATCACGAGCGACAACTTGACATTCTTGGAGGTGACGAGGAGAGAACACTAGGAGAGGCCATACATCGTATCATTCTATGGAAAAAGGATTGCATCGTCTTTCCAAGGCCACCGACTCCTCCTCCTCCAAGTCCGCCGCCGCGTCAGTGGACTCCTCCTCCTCCAAGTCCGGCACCGCGTCAGCCGACTCCTCCTCCAAGTCCGGCACGACGCCAGCCAACTCCTCCTCCACCAAGTCCGCCCGCACCGCGTCAGCCGACTCCTCCTCCAAGTCCGGCACGGCGTCAGCCTAAGCAACAGCGGAAGAGAGAGGCAGCAGCTACGACGGCTAGCGGTACAACAGACAAGAAATTCAAATATGGTCCAAGCCTCAAGCCTCTTCCGAAGTTGTCTTACCACCTGACTCAGGAGGAACTCGACGACGCATGTGATGCCCAATTGAAGGCCCATTTTGCACCGAAACCGCCCGCGCCGCCAAAGGAGAAAGTACCTGAGCATGTCTCACAACACTTTATTGATATGGCTCGACCAGCTGACAATCAGAAGGACTCCGACTATGTGCGGTCTATCAAGAAGTCATATTTAGCAGGGCAAAGGAGTCGAGCTCGAGCTCGAGCCAAGCAGTTGGCAAAAAAAGCGGGAAAACTGTTCCCCAGCTGGGAGAACAGGCAGTGCAATCGATCCCCCCGCTCATTGTACAAACACCTGTGAGTACCGCCGATCGGCTGGTAATAACCGACGATCTTAGAAGGCAGGCTAAAGAGGCCGGTGTCACTGTTGAACAAGTCCTAGGCCTTGAGGAAATCCCCGGGATTACAGAGGAGGAAGTAAAATACCAATATGTCCGCGGCAAACCTCTGGTCAAGCCTGACGATGTCAAGCTTCTACCAACGAGAATGTACAATTTGCATACGTGGTACATGCAAGAAACAGCAAATACCAATCAAGAGTCCCTCATGGTGAAAGTCAAGAGAAAGCATTACTTCCATAAAAAAGATTTGTGGATTCATTATTCAGAGTTGTTTCAGTTATTCCAACAAGACGCACTCGACAAATCTATCGTCAGTTGCTATTGTCTGTAAGTGATTTCTTTCTGTAATTTAAGTCTCTAGCTAGCTAGCTAGATGTGCTCTCGTTCATTACCTGTAATTATCCTCACTATATTCTTTTTTGTGGTATTATGCAGAATGAAGATGTATGAAATGAAAAAAGCTGGACGCTATGGCATTGGGTTCATTGACCCAAATACGGTTAATCAGGCGATATGGGAAGATCAATATTCGAGAAAAGACACAGAGAGATTCCTGCTAGAGTTTTTGAAGCAACTAAACACCCAACCACAAATACTACTTCCTTACAACTTCGGGTGAGTGTTACTATATCTTGTACCACAAATTCTATTTTTTGCTTACTAGATGTTAATAAGTGTAGTTGATGAGTTATGCACATGCCCGCTTATTTATAAAAAACGTGTGCGCATGCAGTTACCACTGGATCTTGTTAATCATTGAAGTTGACAAGGGAAAAGTTGAAGTCTGGACTCACTATATAAGAATCCATCCGAATACGCAACCGTGAGGGGGATGGTCGACAGGTAATTTCAATCATTATCGCACTATGTCGGCCTCTTTACTTCATTTCCTGATATCAACTAGTTAATAACTCCTTTATTCATTTTCTTTGCCGGCGGGCAGGGCTTGGCAAAACTTCATCAAAGAGGTCCCCGGCGAATGGAAACAACAGCTGAAATGGGTGCGACCCAAGGTAATTAAGTAGTACTAGCTAGCTACGTCCGTGCATCTCTTTAATTCTAGTTTCAATACCATTATCATGCTTGATTAATTATTACCTGATTGAATTTTATTCTCGTAAAGTGCATGAAGCAGGAGCAGGGGAATGCTTTATGCGCATACTACGTTTGCGAGAATATTCGCATGATCACGTCTGAAAGGAGCAGAGATGAAAGACATCTTTGGGTACGTTTGCCAGAACACTATCCATAATTTTTTATCATGATCTAGCTAATATATATACACACAACTAATATATTCATCTTGATCTCCTGATTATAGCTGATGGAGATGCGGGGCCAGCTCCTACCAACGGCTCGCGTACGAGCAATTCAAGAGGAAATAGCTGGATTTCTGCTCGACCAGGTCATAGATCCCAAAGGAGAATACCATTACAAGATCAAGCAGTAATGCCCTGCATATGTAATGATCCGCAAATTGTAGGAGAAATTGTATATACCAAATTGTATATATATATGTATGTGAATGGTCGTCGTACGAGAAATTCGATGATATATATATATATATATATATATATATATATATATATGATCGGTTCTACGAGAAATTCTATTTATATATATATGCACAACGTGTACAGTATGTAGTAGCGTAATATATGTTTGAAATGAAAAATAATTAAATGGAAAACACAAAATTAAAAGGAAAAATAAACCATAATTAATTCATAAACCCCTAAAGGATTAAAAAGAAAAATAAACCAAAATTAAAAGAATTAAATACTTTTAGTCCCGGTTGGTGTTACCAACCGGGACTAAAGGTCCCCCAGCCCACGGCACCGGCAGGTGCCACGTGGTGGGCCTTTAGTGCTGGTTGGTGTTACCAACCGGGACTAAAGGTCCCCCAGCCCACGGCGCCGGCAGGTGCCACGTGGTGGGCCTTTAGTGCCGGGCCGTGTTGAACCGGGACTAAAGGGGGGGGGCTTTAGTCCCCACCCTTTAGTTCCGGTTGGAGAACCGGCACTAAAGGCCCTTACGAACCGGCACTATAGGCCGATTCTGCACTAGTGCTAGTCTAACTGGTTGCGCGTCCACACATCCCTTTCGACTAGGGACCATTTAGGACAATCATCATACAATGCATAGTCTCACAAACAAGTCACGTACTTGTTGATACACATCATTGATAATGTCCAAGGACTATCTTTATTCATAAACACATAGGAAATATCATGATACATGATTGCCTCTAGGGCATATCTCCAACAGTAAAGCCTTTGGGATAGTGTGGATACTTGTTAATTTCATTCTGTGCAAAAACAGAAACTTTTGCATTTAGCATATAATTTCTTTGATTTTACTGGAGCGTCAAATTATTCTAAATTTTTTACACAATATTGCTATACAAATTCTCTACGTTGTCCTAATTTTTTAGAATATTCAGGGATAGGGAAATATGGTTTTAGTTCAAATCTTTACAGACTGTTCTGTTTTTGACAGATTCTATTTTGCATGCATAGTTTGCTTGTTTTAGTGTTTCCATAGCTTATATCTAGTGATATAAATTATGGGAATGATAGAATATGGTGGGAATTATGTGAGAACAATTATGAATATTGTCTTGACAGTACCTAAGTGAATGATCTATTTTATTACACTAAACCATCTCATGAGTTCCTTATGTTTTGTGTGATTGAAGCTTTCAAGTTTTGGGTGAGATACCGATGTAAGGAGAATAAGGAGCGGCAAGACCCTAAGCTTGGGGATGACCAAGGCACCCCCGAGTTAATATTCAAGGAAGACTCAAGCGTCTAAGCTTGGGGATGCCCCGGAAGGCATCCTCTCTTTCGTCTTCAACACTATCGGTATATCTTACTTGGAGCGATATTTTTATTCATTACATAATATGTGTTT
This sequence comes from Elymus sibiricus, assembly GCA_039707655.1. NCBI lineage: Eukaryota > Viridiplantae > Streptophyta > Magnoliopsida > Poales > Poaceae > Elymus > Elymus sibiricus. Next base: position 87,430,592 of record CM077663.1, read on the forward strand.
TGCTTGGAGCGTAATTTGATTTTGTTAGGATTTTATTTCTGATATTTATAATCATGTTTTTCGATAAAAAGTTTCAAGAATTGCCTTTAGGATGCTTGAATTGCATGTTTGATGTGTGTTGTGTAAAAACAGAAACTTTTGTTGTGGTGTTAGAATTTTCATATTTTACTCGAACATGGAAAATTTCTGAAATTTTTACACAGTGTTGTCATACAAATTATTTTATTATGTCCTAAATGTTCACAATTTATTGAGTTACACAAGTGCATTTTCGAGATTAAATAGTAAAGACTGTCCTGTTTAGACAAATTGTTGTCATAGTTTGGTTATCTGCTTATCCTAGAATTTTCATGGCTTATATTGGTACATATAAATTATGGAAATGATAGTATACAATATCTAAAGTTTGAAAATTATTAAGCAACTTGTCTTGGCAGTACCTGAAGTGTCGATTTATTCTTATGTGCACTAACCTATCTCCCAAGTTCTTGTCAAGTTTTGTTTCATGGCTCGTGGCCACCTCATGGGTCTTGTGGCCTCCCCACGAAGCTTCCTGGGTCTTTTCTAGTCCAAAAATAACTCCCGTAGTTTTTATCCAATTTTGACTTTGTTTGATATTGATTTTCTGAGAAGTCAAAAAAGGCAAAAAACAGGAACTGACACTTGGCACTGGGTTAATAGGTTAGTCCCAAAAATGATATAAAATAGCATATAATTACAAATAAAGTACCCAAGATTGATAATATAATAGCATGAAACAATCAAAAATTATAAATATGTCGGAGACGTATCATTTGCCGCCACGGAATCACTCGGGTTCAGTACGTAGCTAGTGCGAGGGATCGATTGATCGCTCGTGTTTAGTACGTAGTGCGAGGGATCGATTGATCGCTCATGTTCAGTACGTAGTGCGAGGGATCTCTCAGGTTCAGTAAGAGAACGCCTCGCTTGGGTTTAGTTAGCAGCTAGCGAATGCCTCGCACACACACACGCACACGAGAGAAACGCGCAAACCACACTGCATCGCTCGGCCCCGACCACCCACCGATTGCCCATCGTAACCGGGAAATCCCCGAAAATTTTCTCGCCCTCACTTCTACCATGATTTTTTTACGTCATGGACGGCCCAAAGAATGTCATGCAGGTGCGTCTTCGGCCCGCCCAGGACGAAAAGCCTATTTTCTATCATAATTTTTTGTCATAGAAGTAGGAGCCCACCACATCTATGATGATACGTGTTTTTGTCACAATTATCATCATGGAAGTGTCATATCCATGACAAAAAAGTTTTCGTTTGACCCATAATGTCACGGATGTGTCTTTTTCTATAGTGTCTCCCTTCGCCGCCACCTGAGGTGCTCGCCGGCTCGGTCGCGCGGCACCTATGAAGGTGGTGGCGGGGATCTAGCTGCTCCGTATGCGTGGAGGGCTCCGATGTCTGGGGTGGCGGCTCCGATGGGTGGCACCCGACCTGGCCGGTGCGGCGGGCTGCCCCAACGGGTTGCCTCCCTGGTCGTGCGAGCTACCGGGGGGGTGGCGTTGAGGCGACCCCCGCGCGGGTGTGCCTGCGCGTCCTGGAGAAGCTCTGTCCCCGACCTCGATCTGCTCTGATCCGCGCTTGCTTCGGCCCCTGGTGGCTTCTATCGTCGTCTTTGGGGTCCGGACGGACGAAACTGGTGGTTGGGCGTGATTCCGGGGGAAACCCCTAGCCGACGCGGCGGCCACACCAAAGGCGACGCCTTTGGGTTCCGTTTTCCTTCCTGGAGGCTTTGGAGTGGTATCTCCCCCTCCCACCCTCCCTCGAGCACAGATGAATACCTGCCCTCCCCTTGCTTGAACGGCGACAGCATCCGGTCCGCGCTCCTTCTTGAAGGCTTCTTCCGGGGATTGCTCGTGTGGGGTGGAGCTATTGGTGGCTCATTGACGATGTGAGGCGGCCTGGTCTTCTCAGCGACAGCCTACGTCGTCTCGGTTGTGGAGGGTTCCTACCATCGGTGCGGTTGTGCGAGGGGATCGGTGTCCCTTTTTCTGGCGCCGGCGGTACACTGTCTAGTGGGAGCCTTGGGCACCGGCGATTCCTGATATGGGGTGTCCCGATCTTCTCAGTACGCGGCGGTGGTGATGATGATGGTGTAGGATAACTTGTATGTCGCCGATGAACTCTCCCTCGCTTGATCCCTGATACCAATGCAAAAGGTCTCAACCCTTTGGATATTCACAACGTCACACACTTGCGCACGCAGCCGTCGACCACGAATGGTATAATTGCAATATACTAATTCCCAATGGAACAACATATCACACTTGACTTGCAGTATATAATCACCAGATCGATACGAATTGGTGATGAGGATTCAAGATGAATGCTTACAAGCAATCTCATGAACTAGGGTTTATCTTAAACGTGGTCTGCTCTAACTAACCCTAAGGAAGAGTATTTATATCCTAAGATAGATCGAAGGGGTACACGGGCCGTCAGCCCCAAAGTCTGCGCGCAGGCAGCATGGTAGTACCGCTCACAGCAAGCGGTACTACCGCTAGAAGCGGTATTACCGCTCTGAGAACTCTAACTGCCGCTTTAGTACCGCTTGGGTCGCTTTGATTCCAGAAGAAAATTGTTAAGCGGTACTTGGGCGGTAGTGCTGGGCCGGTAGTACCGCCTAAGCGGTACTACCGCTCGGGCAGGCGGTACTGCCGCCTGGGAACTGCAGAATCCTCTTGCTCCCTTGTGCCATGCCTTCCTCCTTGCTCCCTTGTGCCATGCCTTCCTCTCCATTGTACCTAATGACACATACACACAAGGATTTAGGCAGTATAAAGCTCTCATTAAAAGAAATAGCATTATCAACTAAGAGAGAATTCACCTGTTGTTCTAGTAACTTAGCACGAGCTCTTGTAGTTGGTCCAATCCTGATTTCATCATTGGACGTCTTCTTTGCAGCAACAGGTTGTTCATCTTCAAGGGATGGAACCATAGTAGGGATGTCCTCATCATCCTCCCCCCCTTCAAAAGGCGTCGACCCCGACGCTCCAAGGTCATCGACGTCACATGGGGACAAATCAGCAACGTTGAAACTGTTGCTAACGCCACCAAAGTCAGCAATAGGAAGATCAATCGAGTAGGCATTGTCATTTATCTTGGCTAACACCTTGTAAGGACCAGCACCACGCGGCCGAAGTTTAGAACGTCGCAACTGTGGAAACCTGTCGTTGCGAAGATGCACCCATACCATATCGCCAGGCTGAAACAAAACTTTCTTTCGTGATTGGTTTCGTGCAGCAGCAATGTTCTTGCCTTGCCTCTCAATAGCCTCTCGTGTCTTCTCATGAATCTGCTTCACATAATCTGCTCTGTTTGATGCCTCCATATTAACCCTCTCATGCAATGGAAGAGGCAGCAAATCTAGTGGTGTAATTGGTTTGAAGCCATACACCACCTCAAAAGGACAAAACTGGGTGGTAGTGTGCACAGCCCTGTTATAGGCGAACTCAACATGTGGCAAACACTCCTCCCACTCACGCAGATTTTTCTTGATCATAACGCGCAGCAATTGGGACAATGTTCGATTCACCACCTCCGTTTGACCATCAGTTTGTGGGTGACAGGTAGTACTGAACAGCAACTTCGTTCCTAGCTTTCCCCACAATGTCTTCCAGAAGTAGCTCATAAACTTCACGTCCCTGTCAGAAACAATTGTTTTTGGCACTCCATGCAAGCGTACAATGTCCCTGAAATACAGGTTAGCAATATGCGACGCATCATCGCTTTTGTGGCATGCAATAAAATGTGCCATCTTAGAAAATCTATCCACTACCACAAATATAGAATCATGACCTCTTTTAGTGCGTGGCAAACCTAACACAAAATCCATACTTATATCTTTCCATGGTGTGGTAGGTGTAGGTAGTGGCGTATACAAACCGTGAGGCTTCAGTTTTGACTTGGACTTGTTACATGTAATGCAGCGCCGAACAAATCTGTCCACGTCGCGCCTCATCTTGGGCCAATAAAAGTGATCAACCAGCATGAGCAACATCTTCTCACGCCCAAAGTGACCCATCAATCCGCCTGCATGTGATTCCTGCAACAATAGCAAACGGACGGACGATTCTGGAACACAAAGTTTGTTAGCTCGAAACAAGTATCTATCATGGATGTTGTATTTCTCCCATGCATTTCGAAGCAAACATAAACGATATGGTTCAGCAAAATCATGATCAGTTGCATACAAATCACACAAACTTTCTAAACCAGGAATTTGAATATCGAGACGTGTCAAAAGCATGTTCTTCCTAGAGAGAGCATCAGCAACAATGTTATCTTTTCCCTTCTTATGCTGAATGATATATGGAAAAGACTCAATAAACTCAACCCATTTAGCTAAGCGTCGATGCAGATTGGATTGAGCTTTCAAATACTTCAATGCTTCATGATCAGAATGTATGATAAATTCTTTTGGCCACAAATAATGTTGCCAAACCTCAAGAACTCTAACAAGCGCATACAATTCTTTATCATAAACAGGATAATTCAGTCGAGCACCAGAAAGTTTCTCGCTGAAATAAGCAATAGGTCTACCTTCTTGCATCAACACACCACCAATACCGATACCACTAGCATCACATTCAACTTCAAATTGTTTGGAAAAATCTGGTCTAATGGTGCAGAAGTAAGCAAACGTTTCAGCTCGTCAAAAGCATGATCTTGGGCTGCGCCCCACACAAAAGGCACACCTTTCTTCGTTAATTCATTCAATGGTGCAGCAATAGTACTAAAGTCTTTCACAAAACGGCGATAGAAACTAGCAAGACCGTGAAAACTTCGTACTTGACTAACATTCATGGGAGTAGGCCAATCTTGAATTGCTTCAATCTTAGATGAATCTACTTCTACCCCATGCTTAGATACAACGTATCCCAGAAATATCACTTTATCTTTTGCAAATGTGCACTTCTCAAGATTAGCATACAATTTATTATCACGCAACACTTGCAAAACCTGTCTAATATGATCACAATGTTCAGATTCATTGCGGCTGTAAATAAGTATATCATCAAAATATACAACCACAAAACGACCAATAAACTTTCTCAAAACATGATTCATTAATCGCATGAAGGTACTAGGTGCATTAGTAAGACCAAAAGGCATAACTAACCACTCATATAAACCAAATTTAGTTTTGAAAGCAGTTTTCCATTCATCCCCTTCCTTCAACCGAATTTGATGGTAACCACTACGCAAATCAATCTTAGAGAAAACAGCAGCACCACTCAATTCATCTAGCATATCCTCTAAGCGTGGAATAGGATGACGATATCGAATAGTGATGTTGTTAATAGCTCTACAATCTACGCACATGCGCCATGTACCATCTTTCTTAGGCACCAAAATAACAGGAACAACACAAGGACTAAGAGAAACACGAATATACCCTTTGTCTAGTAGCGCTTGCACTTGCTTCTGTATTTCCTTCGTTTCTTCGGGATTGGTCCTGTATGGCGCTCGATTGGGGAGGGTGGCGCCGGGTATGAGATCAATTTGGTGCTCAATTCCACGCAATGGTGGCAGCCCCGATGGTACCTCCTCCGGAAACACATCGCCATATTCCTGCAAAACAGTAGACACACCAAGAGAAACAGATTGTGTATCATTAGAAACTAAAACCTCGCCTTTGTACATAAGCACAAGAGGCAGGGCTGTAGGATCCTCTCGAAATTCTCTCATGTCTTCTTTGGTGGCTAATATAAGCAAACTAGGCTCTCTCGCACTTTTCGTTATATGATCACTCACGGCTTTTACATTGTTCTCTCGTGCAGGTGGCTGTTCGATATTCACTTCTGTTTTCTGAAGAGACTCATTGACAATTTGTTGTGGTGACATAGGCTGCAGATTTATTTTCCTGCCCTTGAACTCCAAGTGATAAGTATTGGCACGGCCATTGTGTTGCACATGGCGGTCATAGAGCCATGGCCGACCCAATAAAAGATGGCAAACTGTCATCGGTACCACATCAAATTCAATGGAATCCTTGTATGGTCCTATCTCAAAATTTACGCGCACCATATGATTCACCTTCATCTCACCATTGTCACTCAACCATTGTACGTAATATGGATTGGGGTGAGGTAAATATTTCAGATTCAGCTTGGCACATAACTCCTTGCTTGCAAGATTGCGGCAGCTACCTCCATCAATGATCACTTTGCAAGCTTTATTGGGGCCAACTAGTGCTTTTGTTTGGAACAAATTGCAGTGCTGTGAATCAACATGTGGCTGCACACTAAGAGCACGCTGCGAGACAACAATAGTAGGTGCTGGAGAGGCGAAAGCATCTATGCCGTCGTCACGTGTGTACCCATCGTCATCTGAAGCATATGGATCAGCATCATCTCCAGTCTCATACTCATTGTCATCGTTTACAATCATCACTTTTCTATTGGGGCACTCTCTCTTGAAGTGTCCCTTGCCTCCACATGTATGACATAACATATCTCTATTACGGGCTGTAGACATATTGGAACCTGAGCTAGCAGCAGGAGCAGCAGGTTGCTTTGATTAAGGAACTGTGAAGGCTGGTTTGGTTGCAGAAGAAGAGGGGCGGCTGGCAGCGCCCTCAATAGGGGGCGGTGGTGTTCTGTTAGAGAACCGCCCAGCTGTAGTATAATGTCCTTTAATTTGAGCTTCTTCGGCCAACTGGGACTCAGCTTCTCTTGCATGATGGAGTAGCTCATTCATGGTATTGTATTGGTGATGCCGAACAATACCCTTAATGTTATATTTCAGCCCATGGAGAAAACGTTGCATAGTCATCTCAACAGATTCTCGCACTCGAGCACGCTGCATCAACATCTCCATCTCCATGTAATATGCATCAACCGTCAGGGAACCTTGATTCAATTGTGTCAATTTATCATAAACTGTGCGCAAGTAATTAGTGGGAACAAAACGAGCTTTCATAACCGCCTTCATCTCACGCCATGTACGAACAGGAAGCTCATTGTCATCGCGACGGGTACTCACAACGCTATCCCACCAACGCAATGCATAGCCATCAAATTCAGAAGAAGCAAGCTTGACCTTCCTATCTTCAGTATAATCATGCAAACGCCATAATTTCTCCATCTTAAGCTCCCAAGTGAGATACTCTTCGACATCAGTGGAGCCTTCAAATCTAGGAATCGTGAACTTGGGCTTGCCCAAAACATCATCCTCCTGAAGCGGTACACGCCGAGCACCAAGTGGTGGTGGTAGGCGACCATGCCCTTGAAAGCCACGCCCACGGCCATGATTGCCCACCATGTTGTCATTGTTGTCATGGACACTATCAACATCGTCATGGTCGTCATGTTGGCGTTGCTCAAGCGCGACACGTAACCCATTGACTGAAGTTGTCAACTGCTGTATACTTGTTTGGAGAGCATTGACTTGTGTTTGCATAGCATTGACGGTAGTGTCAGTTGCGTCCACTTTCATTTGTATAACTTGAATATCAGCCTCAATTTTTTCAGCGGATCGATCAATAACCCCTGTCAAATGAACGCGGAGAGCTTCATGGTCCTTCCATGAAACACACTCGTCATCAGCCTTTTTCTGCAGCACATCAACATCACTAGAAGACATGATTAGTAGGTTAGTGCAAAAATCAAAATCTGTGTGGTGGCACACTCACAACTCACTCAAAACTGACAAGAAAAGGAAATCTTACCGTTCCAAAGTGAATAGTAATGCTTACCCATTCAGATGGATGACTAATGCACGGATGTGATGAAGTGAATACCCGGGTATGAGAACAATCACACGACAGAGCAGGATTATATGGTGGAGCTAGGTATGGTATCCTATCTACACCGAAGACAAGTCCTAGTGCTGATCGTGTGAGCCAACAACCAAGGAAAACACACACGGTGGAGAAAAATGTGGCAGAGCAACTATCAAAACAGGATGTGTTGCAATGCACTCGAGAGACACTAGCAATGCTCAATGTAAACAGGCACAAGATTGCTCAATTCTACTAGTGCACAATCGCAAGAATCCAACAGTGCAATAGATAGCAACAACGTCCAGCCACTGTTTCTCTCTTTTCTTTCTTTCGCTCTGTTTTTTTTTCAACTGTCACGTGAACAGATCGCAAGCAACGGCAACTGTTCTTGGATCACGTCCAGAAATTGCAAAGCACCAAAACCTATATGAGCAGCCTGTAGAGCGGAAACTAGTCTCGTGGGTAAGTTCCTAACACCTTTTGTGTAGACAGGCTGTGGCTATGGATTGGAATTTGCAAAACAGGATAGCTGATCGAACAACAATCCAATCTACGATGCAATCTACGATGGAAACTAAAAACCAATGGATTCGAAGGAAAAAGCTACGCAAAAAGAAAGACACAACGACCAGCAACTAAAACCAATCTACAATGCAATCTAGGCTATGGCAAAAACCCTAACCCGAATCTTTTTGTGAGGCTTTTTCTGGATAGGATGAAAAACACAACTAATCTACGGATGATTTGGTGGATGCTTACCGAGGCAACGCTGGATATCTGATACCAAGATGATATGGGGTGTCCCGATCTTCTCAATAAGCGGCGGTGGTGATGATGATGGTGTAGGATAACTTGTATGTCGCCGATGAACTCTCCCTCGCTTGATCCCTGATGCCAATGCAAAAGGTCTCAACCCTTTGGATATTCACAACGTCACACACTTGCGCACGCAGCCGTCGACCACGAACGGTATAATTGCAATATACTAATTCCCAATGGAACAGCAGATCACACTTGACTTGCAGTATATAATCACCAGATCGATACGAATTGGTGATGAGGATTCAAGATGAATGCTTACAAGCAATCTCATGAACTAGGGTTTATCTTAAACGTGGTCTGCTCTAACTAACCCTAAGGAAGAGTATTTATATCCTAAGATAGATCGAAGGGGTACACGGGCCGTCAGCCCCAAAGTCTGCGCGCAGGCAGCATGGTAGTACCGCTCACAGCAAGCGGTACTACCGCTAGAAGCGGTATTACCGCTCTGAGAACTCTAACTGCCGCTTTAGTACCGCTTGCGTCGCTTTGATTCCAGAAGAAAATTGTTAAGCGGTACTTGGGCGGTAGTGCTGGGCCGGTAGTACCGCCTAAGCGGTACTACCGCTCGGGCAGGCGGTACTGCCGCCTGGGAACTGCAGAATCCTCTTGCTCCCTTGTGCCATGCCTTCCTCCTTGCTCCCTTGTGCCATGCCTTCCTCTCCATTGTACCTAATGACACATACACACAAGGATTTAGGCAGTATAAAGCTCTCATTAAAAGAAATAGCATTATCAACTAAGAGAGAATTCACTTGTTGTTCTAGTAACTTAGCACGAGCTCTTGTAGTTGGTCCAATCCTGATTTCATCATTGGACGTCTTCTTTGCAGCAACATGTTGTTCATCTTCAAGGGATGGAACCATAGTAGGGATGTCCTCATCAATTCCAATCCTTGACCACCGCATGGTGCCGCCCATTCTTCGGCCTTCTCCGTGGATCTTCGCCTTCGTTCGACGCCTCGCAACCCACGCCCTGTCTTGCGGCTACCAGCACGGTACTCTATTGGTCGGTCTCCGGTGCTTGTGGGTCTGCCTCTGCCGTTTCCCTATGGTTGCTCGACGCCTTGGTCTGGGTTCTTGTGGAACCTCTTTGTCGGCCGCCGGTGCGGCACCCGTCGAGCCCGGGTGAAAGGGTGGTGGCCCTTTGCGGCGGTAGAGACATACCTTGTGTTGCTGTTGTCTTGTAACGACATGATACAAGCCCAGTGTTGCCCTCCTCCTGACGCCTTAGTTTGATTAGCTAGTTTGGCTGTGTGGTGGTCGTTGGCAACAATGTCTGCTGCTGCCTTTGAGTCATTCCTCTTAGCACTTTGTATCTCTGTTCTGCTTTGTTTCCTTCTCTGCCTCTATGTAATCCTAACCGGTTGATGACTTTATTATATTATAATTTAAAATCGGGCCCTCTCTCCGGCTTGACCGTTGCCTTTTGTGTAGAACAAAAGAAAAAAGCAGGACGTTCTCGTTCGGAGATCCTAGCCGCCCCCTAGCGCGTGCGATCCACCACGTGGGGACGGAAACCAGCTACCCCGCACCCACAGAGATCCGGTGACGCGTGGCGGGCCCACATGACATCGAGAAGGCGATCTCCCTCTTCCTCCCCCGAAGAAAAAGTCTTGTTTCTCGGCCAAACGCACGGTGCTCACGCACCCCACCCGCCAGCCGGACGGTTTAAAAGCAGAGAGAGAAAAACACCCCCCCCCCCCCCCCCTCTCTCTCTCTTCCGCCTTTCTGGACCTCTCACGAGCAGAGGCGTTTTCCTCCCTCCTCCGCGCGACGGAGGAGCCGCCGGACCACGCCACGGCCACGAGGTACGTGCTATACGGGCTCTTCCTGTCTCTCGAGATGTTCCGATTTATGTGTGGCTCGGGCACAATCCGCGATTTCGTGGTGGAGTTGTCCGGTCCTCTGCCTCGCGCTATAGCCTGCTTGGTTGACCTTTAGGCTTCAGTTTGGTGGCTGGTGCTGGTTTGTTTGAGGGTTCCATTGCCGATTCGGGTGGAATTTCTCGTCCTCCTTGTTCGTTGTTCGCCCGCGAGCTGGGGCAGATTTGATTGGACGGACGGGAGGTGGGAAATGGGGTCTCGTTGAGGAGGGGATCGGATGGTGCGGGATTGCAGAGCTGGTGCTGGTTTTGTGCCCCCCTGAGTGGATCTGATGGTGTTGCTCGTTGAGGGGTTTGGCTCGTGGATTACGGATTTGGAATGCATGGCTAAGCTGGGCTACGCTTCAGATTCTTGACTTAAAAAGGTTACTGAGATTGGCAATATCACATTGCTGAATTGGTGGAAGGTGCAGCAGAGATGGAGGCATAGGGACGCATTGCCTATTTAAGGGGAATATGGATGTCTCAGTTTTCCACTTCTTGTCACCTGGCAAATAACTCTATTTGTGTCGCTAGCATAGTTGGAATTGACATTGTGTCAGTGTTTGAAAAGGACACCTTACCAACTTTGGCCTCCACAAAGGAAATCAACGTTGTCTCTTTATCGGCATGAATGATGACATTTCTCAATAGCCATACTCACCTAAGGAAAAAACAAAAAATGGATCCTGGGCTCTCAGCCTGGTTTTTCAATAAAAATAAATAGGTAACCACAGTTTGGAGCTTCAAACGTTGTGATTTTGTTTTCGCATGTAGATGCTCGCTACATGCCTGTAGATTGGAATATTAATTTCTGGGCTACAAATATGTGGATCTTAACATGTGTACTATTTGCTACACCCTCCGTTTCATAATGCGTATACATATTTTCAAAAATCAAACTTCATAAACTTTGAACAAGTTTGTAGGAATATCTACATCTACAATACCAAATAAATATCGTTAGGTACATCATGAGTTGTAGTTTTATATTGTACTTATTTAGTATTTTCCATGTTGATATTTTTCTCAATAAACATGGTCAAACTCTGCAACGTTTCAATTTTCAAGAAATATACACGTGATATATTATGGAACGAAGGGATTATTACATATTCCCACATATTTATTTTTTGTGACCCATGGTTTAAAATATTTCCAATGAAATTTGTAGATGCTGAGGCCACATATATACCATGCTGGATTTTTTCCAAATAATTTGGAGCGATTTTCTATTTTTTTCAAAATTTCCAGGCTCCCTCAAGCCAAGCGGCCGCACTCTAAGCATTCACACATGCCCTAGAAAGATAATTTTGTTTCCTAAATCTGACTGATAATGTATACTCCCCACAACACTGTCATGGTAAACAAGTTTAGTTGCCCACAACACTTTTATCGAGCATAGAAAACGAAAGAATTATCCTGATTACATCCTCTATTTAGTTATCTTTTTACATTTCCAGCTTTTACTTCTGCTAGTGAAATTCATAGCAGTCTATATGAAAAAAGGTGTACAAAAAGCCCAAAGTAGTAAAAAACAGTTACTTATGGCAACATCAACGCGAATCACCAAACCGCCCTAAACGTCCGGACCGGGGCGTTCGGACATTTTTTGCCATCCAACACGGTGCATCAAACGTCCACGGACACGTTTGGGCGTCTGAAATCCCGTAAACCTGACACAAACTCGTGTGAGGTTTGCGGGAGTCGGGACCTCCGCCACATAGGCCTCCGACACCCTTGGCCCACCAAATCCCCTCTCCTAGCCCCCTTTCACCCCACTCCGTTCCTCCCCTTCCTCTATATTCGCGCCCTCCCAGTCCGCCGCCGCCGCTCTACCACCCTGGCCGCCGCCCAGGCCTTGCCGAACATCCGCCGACACACCCACACACCTGCCCGCCTTGGACTACGCCACCGTTTCACCCCGGATCCAAAGGCCCTGCCGACGCCGCCCATGGCGTACACCACGCCCGGCAAGTGTTCAGCCAAACGCCAATGAGATTCTTTTTGACGTTATTGTTGTTTACTTTGAAGCAAGCATGATGACCGGCTAAAAAAACAGGGGCGGGCATTTGGTGCATAGGGCTGGATGTCTGGCTCCCCTATCGGTGTCTGCAGACGTGTCCGCGGATGTTAGTGTCCGGTTTGCTGATCCGCGTTAGAGTTGCCCTTATTTCTCAGTGGCCCACCCATTGACCCATTTTGTATATATTACAAAGGAAAATACGTGTGAATTCTTATTTCTTTAGTTTGAAAGATGGAAAATAAGTTGTGACTTAGTGTTACGATGCATAGTGCAATTGAGAAGATTCTTGCTCTACTATTTTGCATCCGTTAATAGTACTGTTATTACTTAATTTTTGTGTGTAGATATTCTCATCATATGGATTAAGGAATTTATACAAGAGTGATGCCTGTTCTGTTTCAGCCGGATTCTCAGACTCATATAATTGATTGAATTGGAAATAAGGAAAGATCACTTCCTGGTAATCACTAAATCTTATTTTTTATACCATCACTTTTTGTTGCAGTATGCTCACTTGCCTCCATTTGTTTTGTGCATATCGTTATCTAGAGCTGACGACTTCCATAAGCCCATTAGCCCATACTTGTGATGCTTACCCTTTGGTAATTTTAAACATTGCACTCCAAAAAAAAAGACTTCAAACATTGCATGATGTCAACAATCTGAATGAAGTAGCCCTTAAAAATGTGAGCAATGCATTTGAGTGATTATATTCTATTATTTACCTGCCAATCATCATCCCATGAGAAATTTTCTGCAGAAGGTAAAACTAATTCTCCAATGGGGCATTTATTGATTGAAACATAATAACAGGGATGGTTAATGAATTTTCTTTTTAGCCTTTGTCCTTTACAGACTGGGCAGTGACAAATTACAAGTAGTGTCATTTTTAGCTTCTGCCACTTAAGTAGTTGGAAGTGTAATTGCCTACCGCACAGTTCACCAGATAAACCTAGTTCTAAATTGCTGTTGGTAGGAAAAATAAATATTGTAAAATTGCAATTGAAAACAAGTAGATACTAGATAATAATTGGGGCATAAAAAGGGAAGTTGTATTTTGGTTTTGTTGGCACAACAGCTACACTTTGGTATGCTGTTATATGAACTGTATATCTATCTGTTCTCATAATGATGGATCATAGCTATCATACAATCCAAAGATATACATTGGTTAACAACTAGATCATTAACTCAGTGGAGACACCAACTGCTAATTAATAGCTATTGATAGTTCAACTACGTTGCGAAATCCGTCAAGCTAAATCATAGAGCATTGTAAACTTCTATCTGATAAACACGTAACATGTGAAACTGTGAGATCGTGGGCTAGAGAAGAGGGATGGGTTTTGGAAGGAACTGTTTTGGCTACATGAGGGTTTAACAATATCCTACTGTTGTGCAGTGAACGTCACATTGTTCCAACTAATATCCAACTAGGAACACACACAGATTTGAGTGGCTAACATAAAGATCTTGTGTGGGTGCCAGTAAATTCGACATACAACTCACAAAAATCAGCTGATGAAGGGAACCTTTTGAGGTTATATTCCACCTTGCAACTGTAGCATAACCTTAATTCGTTCCTTGAGAGTGACTTGTGCTTCTGTGGTACCTCTACTTCTGTAGTAGCAACGATGATAGTGCTAAATACAGTTGACCTGATGATATTGCTCAGCAACAAGAGGAAGAATCATTTCCTTTTCTCCTTTCCCCAATCATAATGCCCTTTTCTTCTGTACTGTCAATTTTTCTGTATTTGAGTGCACAACCAGTCAGATAAAGTGCTTGCCCATCTCAAATTTTGGTTATATCTGTTTATAGGGAGGGGCAAAGAGACAGTTTTGTTACCTCAACCCAGCATGCACTATCATCTATTAGCAGCCCATTGAAAAGGTCATGATGAACTGCATTAGGCGCATTATCCGGTACTAGCCAATCAGGGCTACAGTAGACGGATATAGCAGTGCTTTTTTTTGTATTCCCTCCGTAAACTAATATAAGAGCGTTTAGAACACTATTTTAGTAATCTAAACGCTCTTTTATTAGTTTACAGAGGGAGTACCATCTACCTTAAGGTTACCCCACGACCAACAGAGAAGAAGACAGCTAGTTGATTCTATTCTAAAGTAGTATGAGCTATGAAAGTTCCTACTTAGGATTATATGCTCTGTTTGTTGGACAAAAAGTCTCAGCCTCCCGGTGAATATTAGGCAGCACACAAGTGCTTTTGTTCGACCTTTCCAAAAGATTAAGCCACATTTGCACTAACTCTGTCAAATATGGAACTCATCCAGGGCGTCAGTTGTGGGTCGAAAAAAACGGTGGATCTCTCGAGGTTAGGTAAGCTGTTATATTCATAGCATGTCCAAATCACAGGCAGGTAGCTATGTAGGGATCCATTGGCCATAGGCCCATAGCTGTGGGTTCCTCCTTGTTTCTTCCTCCCTCGTTTTGGACACGCTCATTCCGGGATTGGTCGGTTATCTGAACTGAAACCAACAGCCATCACATTTTCAGTGCCCCCTTCGTGCCTGGGGACATTGGTTCCAGTCCCTCTCCTCTCTCTGTCCAGTCAGGTCTGTTCAGACATCAGAAGATCGGCGTACACGCAGAGAATGCGCAGACTCCAGATGATTTTGTACATGTGGAGAACATTTGTGCCCTGTTGACGGTCTGAAAGAACACGAAATCTACTAGATCTGTCTGAGGGCATGTACAATGGTAGCATATGGATAGAGATGCCCCATGACAAAAAGTAGCTTGAGGCATCTATATTGACTTTTTCTCTCCAATGCAAGCACACACTAATGGGCATCATCAAAGAATAGAAAATAAAGACTCTATTACACATGCATCTCTACTTTTCACTCAACTTTTTCAGCTTTTTACACCGGACCACGCCTTTTCTCTCCAAGCACCCGTCTCCTGCAAAGGATCCCGCTTCCTTATCCGAACCTACTTTTTCTGACATCCGATCCTACATGACATACGAGGCATCACCCTGAGGCTATGCATTGGCCATGCCCTGAGGGATAGCTGGACGTCGAAGACATGTGGCAGAGGAAAGGCGAGCTGAAACCGCAATGCAGTTCCGAGCTGGACCCATGATGGTCTTCTTATCCGGTTCCGTGCCTTGGAGCCCCACATGAGAGGTTCTTCTTCCTTGGGGGAGAGGACTTGCTCCCACGAGCTAGCGTGTCAACCTTTTTGGGGGTTGCATGTGGTGCTGAGAAGAGAAGGTATCCTTGAGCTGCACGCCTGGACCTGGTTGTGCCTGGGCCTTGGTGCTGATGTCTTTTTTTTTTGCTTGCCTGCAACCAATTTCACTCTCTAGTTACCTGAGAAAATGGTCCCATATCACCACCAGGATGTTGCACAATTCCTCACTGTGAGGCTGGAATGATTACACGGAACCTGACGAGCTATTCAGGGGCATGGTAAAAATGGGCACAGCACGTTCAGGTTCAGGTTCAGGTTCAGGTTCAGACGACGCACATTTAGTTGATTTATTACTCGGGCAGTGTTTATGTTCATCCAAATTAGCATACAAGGTTTGCGCTTTTGGTCGATTCTATCCAGGCTTTCAGGGCTAGTCTTGTTTACCTGATCTTGGTAGTGCCATTTCATGCATGGTCCACTTGAGAGCTTGCATTTGGCACGCTTTAGGTTGCTTCCAAGTGATACCAACCCTGCCTCCTGAAAACAAACCTTGAAAGCAGTTCATGCTACTAGTTTTACGATAACATTCCGTTTGCATCCTTCATTACTTATCCTGCACATTCCAAGATAGATTCTCATAGTGTCATTGTTCACCTTGCCCATGCACATACTGATGACGTGTTAGGGCGGGGCCGGCCGGGCATACGTTGCCGTCGATCACTGAATGCGCAGGCCTTGTGTGCGTGTGATGTGTGATTGATTGATTAGAGCAGCTTCGAAGCATGTAGTAGCAGAAGATGCACTCTACGTGTTCACGCATGGGTCCGGCCATACCGATCACGGATCACCTGAGCCGTGTTGGCCGTGCGTCTGAACAGGGCTTCGTGCGTCGATGCCGTGTGAGGTCCCAGGACACGCCCCCTACACCGCTACACGCATCATCCACCAATCCACCATACACATCCAGAACAAAAGCACCGACCTGGAGCTGGAGGCGCTGTGTCGTGCATGCAGAGGAGGCGGAGGGTCGCGCTCGTGGAGCAGGGAGCTGCTTGGTTGCTTCTGACGCCGATCATTGGCTCCCGTTTCACATTGCGGCCGGGCCATGTGTGTGGTGTGGGTACGTATTTTCGCGGTGCGCCGCACATGCTTCACGAAGACGAAAGCAGCCGCGGCGGTGGCGATGGGATGGGATGGGATGGGATTGGAATCGGTGGCGACGCGACTGCGATACGCTAAGCGCCGTATCACGTGCCGTCGCTTGCTTGCACCGCCCCACAAAGCAAAACGAGTTATCTACTCTACAAATCGAGTTCTCTCAGAGGCTTGGTTAACCTTAAAAAGTGGAGTGAATTACAAGAAACGCTGGCATCTGAGTGAAAATGCGTTGCGGCCGGATTACCCTTCACCATTTGTTTGATTATTTTTCAGATTCGTTTTATGTATTGTACTCCCTTTGTCCCGTCATATAAAACCGTTTTTAATACTAGTGTAGTGTCAAAAACACTCTAATATTATGGGATGGAGGGAGTAACTTTTATCAACTCTCAATATTAGTACTAGTAAAAACTACTCCCTCCGTCTTATAATATAAGAAAGTTTTTGATACTAATTTATCTTGAAATCTATTTGTTGTAAATATGTAGCAGGGGGAGCAGCATGTGCAGTAGCATTGCAGGCCTGCGGTAACAAGAAATGTATGTGTGGAGTGTTTGTTAACATTTCCTTGTAGCGTAAGTCGGCCAGCGGGGCCGAGGCGAGGGAGACAGCGTTCCAGCTGGACCAATCAGCGCGCGGCGCCAAGAACGAACTTGACAGAGTTTGTTGCCCTCCATCACCCAACCACCTCCCTGCCTCCTGGCCCCCACTCCCCTCCCCCCATCTCTCCTCTATATAAGCCGGCACGCGCCCTGGCGCCAGCGATGTCATCCTCACCACGCGAGACGGCGGCGAGCCCAGGCGGCGGCGGCGGCGGCGGCAAGGAGTCGTGCCCCTTCTGCGAGATGTCGAGGCAGCACGCGGCGGGGTGCGCGCGGCGGCTGCCGAAGCGGATCATCCTGGTGCGGCACGGCGAGAGCCAGGGGAACCTCGACATGTCGGCCTACTCCACCACCCCGGACTACCGCATCCCGCTGACGCCGCGCGGGGTCGAGCAGGCGCGCGCCGCCGGCCGGGGCATCCTCGACGTCGTCTCCTCCGGGGGCCCCGACGCCAACTGGAAGGTCTACTTCTACGTCTCCCCCTACGAGCGCACCCGGGCCACCCTCCGCGGGATCGGCGCCGCCTTCCCGCGCGACCGCGTCATCGGCGCCCGCGAGGAGTGCCGCGTCCGCGAGCAGGACTTCGGCAACTTCCAGGTCGAGGAGCGGATGCGCGCCATCAAGGAGACCCGCGAGCGCTTCGGCCGCTTCTTCTTCCGCTTCCCCGAGGGCGAGTCCGCCGCCGACGTCTTCGACCGCGTCGCCAGTAAGCCCCCTGCCCGCTCCGATTCCCGCTCCGATTCGACCGTCGGTTTTCTCTCCTCCGCCTCTGATCGATGGATCGACGAACCGAACCGGCCGATCGCAATGCAGGTTTCCTGGAGTCGCTGTGGAGGGACATCGACAACGGGAGGCTGGATCCGAGCACCACCTGCGAGACCAACCTGGTGATCGTCTCGCACGGCCTCACCTCGCGCGTCTTCATGATGAAGTGGTTCAAGTGGACCGTGGAGCAGTTCGAGCGCCTCAACAACTTCGAGAACTGCGAGTTCAGGGTGATGCAGCTCGGGCCCGGCGGCGAGTACAGCCTCCTCATGCACCACACCAAGGAGGAGCTCGAGGGCTGGGGCCTCTCGCCGGAGATGATCACCGACCAGCAGTGGCGCGCCTCCGCCAACCGCCGCAGCTGGTCCGAGGAGTGCTCCTCATTCATCGCCACCTTCTTCGACAACTGGAACGATCCGCCAGAGGAGGGGGACGACGACCGCGACGAAGAAGGCGTCTCCAAGATCGTGTCCGTGGAGTAACCAATCCGCTTCCCCTTTTCCCTTAGTTCCTTAGAATTTGTTCCAATTCGATACTGCAACTGCACATCTCGTTCGTTCTTCGACAACCACAAGGATTCAGAAGAAGAGAATGGCAAGATCAAGCTGTTGGAGTATCCGAACTGACTTACTTGCTCTTTCCTTAGTTTCGTCGAAGTTCTTCAGATTTGATACTGCTAGTGTCTTCCGCCATGGATGGATGTAGCCATCGCTGGCTTCCTTTTTTGTTGAATTCAAAACCTGTTCATAGTAGCTAGACATTGAGATACGATTTGGAGAAATGCAGAAGTGGGTGCCCTGGTTGAGAACAGAGTCTTTGGAGATTGATATTTCTGCATGTTTTGGTTTCCATTTCGTTCTGATTGGCAAGTTTATCTGGGCCATGCTCATTGAATTCGCAACCTGTTCTTGGTAGTTCTTGTTCATATTAGTTATGCATTTGAGATGCTAAGATGCTATTTGGGGAAATGCAGAAGAGGGTGCTCTGGTTGAGAGCAGAGCCTTGGAATAGAATCATATCCGGAGGTTTCTCATGCTTCTTGCCAAGTTTATTTGGAATAGGATGATTTTTGGTTGAATCTCTAACCTGTTCATAGCTAGACACTGAGACTCTGAATATGATTTAGGCTTTAGTTCTAATTTCGTTCTTATTTTCCAAGTTTGGCTGTAGTTTGAAAACGGGAATATCTCTGACTCCTTTGCTTTACAGTTCATTTCAACTGAAATTTATCAAGATAACTTGGACAGTACTAGATATGGTTCTTTACATGTTTCTTTATCTTTATCTAATCTAACAATTAACAATCACAGTCCTTTTCTACAGCTTTCTTTTGGAAAAGTATTTAGAGCTTATTTTATCTTTTGTGAGGAGTTTACAGCTCTCTTTTGAGAAAGAGAACACCAGCACATTATTTATCTGAGCATTTTGTTTGGTAGTCTCTGTTCACATGCAACGAGCACTGCAGTATCCGAGCATTTCCTTTTTTGCAGCAAAAGTATTCTTTTATCCGGGCATATTTTTTTTTCAGTTTTCACGTGCAATGATTCCTTGCTAGTTGCATTGCAACAGATTTCCTTTCCCCAACTATTCCCCCCCACGGATTGGTGCTACCTTTTTCTGAGAAGATATTTTGTATTTTTGGAGACACCTTGCCACCTATACCCATGTGGTGATTGTTGCTACTAATGATGTGTCCACATCGTAATCCTGAGCCAGCATGTGTCCCGGGAAAACTAGTTTATGAACCGTAGGAAATCGTCGATGCAATTCTGGTCTAGTCATAGTAAACATTCCTTGTTGTTGGCACGACGTTGTTCTGGTCAGGTCAGATCCTCTGCCTGGTTTGCTGGTCCGACAGAATTGACCGTCGTGATAGTATGTGCGCATGTTGGCGGATGGCTTTGTTATTGGGGCCAGGCAGAGTTTCTTTAGTCGGTTCGTTCCGGTGTTGCCCGGAAACAGGAAGATCTCATGTGTTAATAATCGTCTCCTGTCTATGATCTGTCCACTCCACCCTGCGCGTCAAGATCCCGAAATAGCGGAGCCGGTGCGTGAAATCTTGACCGTTGAACCGCCATGCCGTGGAGTAGCATCCTATATCTAACTCGCTTAGGCTGCCATTTGAACGTGCTTAATTAATGTTAACTTGTTGAGGTAGATAGCAACAGCATTTCTTCGATCAGTACCATGAGAAGAGAACAAACGCCATTCCATTTCCAATGATCGTGCTGTGACCTTTGTCGTGATCGGGGCAAGGAGTTGACTTGGTCTGAAAGTACAAAAATGAAGGTGCATCTTTATCGTCGTGATCAGGGCAAGGAGTAGATCTATATTCTTTCTTCATCCTTCACTGAGCTGCAACAATGAGAGGCAGTGGCGGAGACCCCACGCGGCGGGGGCATTGCAGCTAACTTTACTGCAATGCATTATTAGTAATTTTTCCCTGCTAAAAGTCTATTATTCTATGCGCCCTCCCCAATATGTTTAACAACATTTGCCTCCCCCCCCCCCCCCCCCCCCCCCCCCCCGATGTAATTTTCCTGACTCCGGCATTGATTGAGAGGTGTGAAAGGATTTGACTAGAAGGGGGGAGGGTGAATATGCAACTACCAATTTTAAGCTTTTCTTCGCAAATTAGGTTTAGCAACAAATAGGTTGTCTAGAAATGCGACTAGGTGATCAACGTATATGATAGCTACAATAACAACAAGATATAAGCAAGCACAAAGTAAAGGTAAGAAGTAACCACAAGTGAAACCGTTGGAGGCGAGGATGTGTTACCGAAGTTCCTTCCCTTTGAGGGGAAGTACGTCTCCGTTGGAGCGGTGTGGAGGCACAATGCTCCCCAAGATGCCACTAGGGCCACCGTATTCTCCTCACGCCCTCACACAATGCGAGATGCCGTGATTCCACTAGTGGTGCACTTGAAGGCGGCAACCGGACCTTTACAAACAAGGTTGGGGCCCTCTCCACAACTTAATTGGAGGCTCCCAACGAAACCACGAAGCTTCCCCACAATGGAGTATGGCTTCGAGGTGACCTCTTCCGTCTAGGGTGCTCAAACACCCAAGAGTAACAAAATCCACACAAGAAAGTACGGGGGAATCAATTTTCCTTTGGTGGAAGTGTAGATATAGGTATCCTCCTTCAATCCCTAGCAAACCAACAAGTTTGAGTGGCTAGAGAGAGAGAGAGATCGGGCAAGAAAGCTTGAAGGGCATCAATGGTGGAGAGAGAGAGAGGTAAGAGATAAGGTGGAGGTGGAAGAACCACCCCTTTATATAGGGCCCCCACTTTCAAACCGTTACAACCATTTTACATGGCAGCGGTACAACCGGTGATGCGGGCGGTACAACCGGTAAGACCGGTACAACCGCCAAACCACCGGCCAACCACCGCATCAAAACAGAATCTGAGGCGGTGGTTCCTCCCCGGTGCAACCGCTCGACTCGAGTGCTGGACACGGCAAAGTCCCGAGCGGTACAACCGCTTGAGACACCGGTAGTACCGGACTTTAGTAATATAGCGGTACAACCATCCCACGTCCGCCCAACAACCGCAACTCAATAGAACCGCGTCTGGTTGAAGCTCGGTGCTGGGCCGGTACAACCGCCCAGAGTTGTCACCCAGGGTCACCCAGCTGATGGCGGTACAACTGCCCGGAGGCAGCGGTAGAACCGCTGGGGACCACTTAGTGGCAGTACCCCCAGGGTATCACCCTTGGGGTGGTGGTTATGCCGGATGACACGAGCGAGCGGTACAACCGCCAGGGCCAGCGGTACAACCGACCTACAGGGAAGGAAAGCAGGGCCTCTCTCTCTCTTTGATGGAAGGGTATGAGGTGGGTGCTAAGGATGTGTGTGTGAATTGATTCACCCCAAGACCTTCCAATGAGGATTCCCTCTTAATAGTACGGGATCCCTACAACCAAAGAAAATAAACGCGTAGAGAACACCATCTTCGTTTTTTCCCGTACAAAGGGAATGCCTAACCGTCTTGTGTCTCACACATAGTACCTGAATAACTTGACACACGGTTAGATAACATAGTGAGGTGTCATCATCACCAAAACACAAAGGTAAGAGAATGCCCTTACAATCTCCCCCTTTTTGGTGGATGATGACAACAACACGATTTGCATTGATGATCTAGAAAATAAAAGCGGAGCTCCCCCTCAATGTGTGCAACAGATGAGATTTGTGCAAAGTTTGGAGCTCCCCCTCGATTTTATAGACCAACCAATGGGTACAAATGAAGGAATAACATAATAAGTAGAGCTTAATAACAAGGGCAACAATAATCTCAGGCTCTACTTAAACGCAAGGAGTCTTCACATAAGATGGGTTCATAACCGACTTAAAAAGCAAATAAGAGTTCAACTGGGAAGATACAAAACGAAAGACAACCATAACACCCATGCAAATCCCGTCATAATATAACTCTCTCCCCCTTTGGCATCGAGACACCAAAAAAGAAAAGAACGATGCTAACGCCCCAGAACTCAGTAGAGCTCGTCAGAACCGCCAGTCTCCTTGGAATCATCACTCTCAGACCCATCACCATCATCCTCATCATCATCCTCCACAATGTCATCACCAGCAGCGGCAGCAGAGGAGGAAGTAGCAGACTGACCAGAGATCTCATCATCAGTCCAAGTGCTATGCTCAGAGATCCACTTCTCCTCAGGAGTGATTGTCTTCTCAGAACCACTTTCTACCTGAAGATGAAGAGCCCGCATAATCTGAATCTGTCGGCGTCTGGCATGTTTCTCATTGACATGGGTTCATAGAGCTTCTTCTGAACATGAGTCTGGAGGCAAAAGGCCTTCTTAATCTTGGCGGTGAGCTTAGTGACCCAAGATGGCTTGGGCCCTGCTGGAAGCTCAAAATCACTGTCACTGGAAGTAGCATAGACATCCTCAGGGGGGTCAACGGGGAAGCGAGGCTCAGCATGCTTCTTCTTCCGGAGTTGCTTGATCTCATGATCGACGAGGTTGTCCGGAGAAGTGAGAGGCACTCCAGGCCTACGAACTGCCCACACAGAGTTGAGGAAACACATGATGAAGGGAGCATAGGTGGGGACCTTCCTGTAGAAGACGGTGTTGTACATCTCCTCCCACAACCATTTGGAAGCATCAAATGTAGCACCAGAGCCATCTTCAGTCATCATGGCAACAAGTAGATCAACAAAGTATCCATGAATCTCATCTTGATTTCCAACCTTGGGCAGAAGAACATTCCGGAAAACACGATGTAAGATATCATAGACCTGCTGCATGTCCTTAGAGGCTCCAAGAATGCCACGCCCGGGAATGTACAAGGGGGCTAACTCCTTATCCATGGGAGTAGCCCGGTCATGAGGCCAGTATGATCATAACCAAGTGCATCATAACCAAGTGCATTGCAGAAGGCACGCCACGGAACCTGGAATAATTCATCACGACACATGAAGGAAAGGGTACGAGCATCATCAGTGCCGAAGTGGATAGTGGCATAGAACTGGTGAATGAGATGCACATCAAAGGGACAGTTGATAGTCATGAGCTTGATCAAGTCAAACTCCTCGCATAGTGCCAAAGCCCCTCCAAAGTAATCCACGTTGTTCCTCCAGTACTCAAGGTCAATAGTCCATTGCTTGGCAAACTTGTTCTTGTGATGGTCATAAAGCTCGTGCACAATCCGCAGTTGTAACTCATTCCAGAACTGAGGGGTGGACCACCTGGGAGCAACGGGGATCTCATACGGATTTTGAAAGCGAACCCTCTCCCAATCAACTTGCTTCCAGGAGTGCACAGGCTTTGCAGATTTTTGCTTGGCGGCCAACGACTTCTCACGACGAGTGGACTTGGTGGGGATCACAACTTCTTCTTCCTCTGACTCATTGACGAGCCTACATCTGTGAGCTCGTTTCTTGGACTTCTTCCGAGGAGCAGAGCGAGAACCAGAGCCACCTCCAGACACACACAAGGGAAGCACACAAGAGAAACCCAGACAAGATGAGAGGATTGTACGCAAGAATAGGAATATATTAGGTGTGAAGTAGAGAAACTGAAACAATGGGACAAGATTCAGAGAAGCCGGTTGAACCGGTCACCACCGCGGTTGTACTGCTGCAGCGGTTGTACCGCAAGTGTAAGCGGTTGTACCACTGCTGGGGAACCGATGCATCGTGATTTGAATAATGCACCACTATTTTAGGTTCTAAGCAACACAACTAATAGGAGATGTATATATGATATCTTCCCTCCAACAGTTTGACTAAAAATGCGGGAAACCGAGCAATGCCCTAACAATGGAGGATCCAAAAGAGAGAATCCAAGAACAAGAGAAATGGGGCATTACCGGCGTCCATGGGAAGAGATCGGGGAGGGGAAGGGCCTCCACGGAGCAGATCCGAGAGGAGGCCACAGATCCGGGGCGCCGGAGGCACTCCGGGGCGGTGGTGACGGCGGCCGGCGGCTAGGGCAGCGGAGGGGGGGTCGGGCACGAAGGGGAAATAGAATACCCCTTCGGCCCGACCCTCCCTTTTAAGTGCCTGAAGACGCGACCGGTTGTATCGCCCGTCAGAGCAGTTGTACCGGCCCTGACACAGACCTGGAAATTAGCGGTTGTACCGCGTTACTCCACCGATTGTACTGCTGGGGCGGGACAACAGGATGGCCAGCGGTTGTACCGCTTGGACCACCGGTTGTACCGCCCGGCCACAGCCACCACCAACAGGTTGTCAAAGCGCACAATTGGACTAGAGGGTTTCGAGACAAGGAGAGCTTGGGATAGAGACAAGGCACAGGTGTATGGTGGGGTAAGCTCCATGGTTAAAAAAAACAAAAACGCAAAAATAAAGCCAAACCATGGAGGATACCCACACCTAGGTCCTAAACAAACTAGCAACAGCAAATGAAGACCACGAAACACATACTTGGGCAAAAACCACGACAAATGCCTCACTAGGAGGGGGCGGTGGCCGAGGCCACCTATGTTTGAGTCAATTGGTATGGCACCGCGAAGATTTTAACCTTGGGTCCATGACCAAAACTCGTCTTTAAAGCACAAGTACCATAAAAAATGGCCAATGTGAAAGACTTGATCGATTTACGCATAATAAGGGGAGGGAGAGTTCATTGAGAGAACAACACCCCCCTATGTCCATGCCTACACCTAAGCGAGATAAAATGATGAGTGTGGTGGGGTGAGCAATAAGTCAAGCCACGTTGCTCGAATCAATGATATTTAGCTCATGCCTTAACTCGCGAAATCTTGCTTCATCCAATGGCTTCGTGAAAATATCTGCAACTTGCTCATTAGTATTGCGATGAATAAGATCAATTTATCCACGCTTGATATGATCCCGGATGAAGTGATGACGAATCTCAATCACTACTGGAATCAGGGACTTTGCCATCTGCCAGCTCTTTGCCGTCTGCCAGCTGATGGCAAAGAGTCTGTTTGCCGTCTGTCTTTCCAAAGCAGACGGCAAAGAAGTGGCAGATGGCAAAGAGGGTCTTTGCCATCTGCCACTTCTTTGCCGTCTGCTGGCAGACGGCAAAGAGTTCTTTGCCGTCTGCCAGCAGACGGCAAAGAGGCTCACCTCTTTGCCGTCTGCTGGCAGACGGCAAAGAACTCTTTGCCGTCTGCCAAAACAAACACAGACGGCAAAGAGCTCACTTTGCCGTCTGCCAAAACAAACACAGACGGCAAAGGATGTGGCGGGGGTAGCCTAAACAGGGGGGCGCCCCTCTGGCACTCACTCTCGCTCGCTCGAGCCTCTCTGCCCCGATCCCCTTCTCTCTCTCGACCTCCATATCGCCGCCACTGCCGCCGGCCGTCCTGGCCAGCTCCGGCGGCCTCCGGCGATGCCCAGCATACCCCTAGAACCCCCATGCGACGCTGCTTCTGCTCCCCCGCTTCGATTCGTCGCTCTTGCCTTCCTCTTGCGGCTGTGGCTAACCCTAGCCGATGCGGTTGCTGACGCACGACGTAGCTATGGATGTCGGCGCGGCTCCGGCGCTACCCTGTGCTCCTCTCCGACGTCCTCGCCGCCATCTCCTTGCGTCCGCGCCTTGGATTCGCCCGCTGCGTCGCCGGCCTACCCTGTCTAGGGTTTTGGTACGGCGGTTGTCCCACGCCGGTCGGATGGCGTTTAGGCGCAACCCCGGCGCGCCTCTGAGTACTGCCTCGGCTACAACCCTCCTATGGTGAGCTCTATCTACCTCCTCCTCTCTGATCCGTGCTGTGTGGGACATGGCGGTGGCTGTGTTGGTGCTCTGCTGCTAGTGGGGATTTGGTGGCTGTGATCTAGGCTGTTCTGATGTTGCTCTAACTGTTGTTATCTCTCTAGTTGCTCCTGTAGTCACACACTAGTTTATCCATCGGTTTGATGTACTATGCTAGCTCCTGTTTATACCAATGTTATTAAGTGAGCTTCTATGTTTACTGTTATAAGGCAATGATGCCCTAGGTTCCTTGTGAAGCTCTTGATGGTGGTCTTGGTCCACTACTACTTCCATAATTTGGGTTTTCCCCAATTCTATGGCTTGTAACTACTGTACTGTGATATGCCCCTGTTTATACTGCTGCTGTTAAACTGGTGTTATGTCTTTAGGTCTGTGAGATGCTATCCTGGGGGTTTGTGCACACTTGGAGCTTATATAGCTCAATTGATTGTAGTATTCTGTTCATAGACCTGGTATTATAGAACTGATTGTTTGTTATAGCTCCTGAACATTATGGTGATGCTCCTGTTTAACTAATTGGTCACTATTATGCCACTAATCCAAGTGTATGGATTTGCTAGTGTGGTTTTGGTGCTGCTCTAGCTCCACTGACTAGTTATCTTTTCCATCGGATTTTTAGGAACATTCTAGCTACATTTCTTGGGTAGTTTTGTTTCTTCTCGGATTTTGTCAGAACATTGTGGTATTACAAGTTACTTACAGAAGTTTCAGCCTGTCGAAGATGTTCCTTTTGGTATATTATAATTGCCCAATACTTTTATTATAGTTATGGTTTTTGTACTTGTCTAGTGTTTAGTGGCTTCTCTTGTTATGGTTTTTGAGGACAAAATCCCCTCCAAAACCTACCTCCGGTTCTGCTTTGTTTTAATTGCTAAAAGGAGTTCTTTTTATTAATAACTTGGCTTTATTTATTAACTTTGTCATGGCTGGTCTGCATGTATTTCTACTCATTTTTTCCAGTAAGTATGTACTCATTTTCTTAGTTTTTCCAGCATCATTCTTGAAGTTAAGTCATTAGTTTTTCGCTATTTGTGTGTCTTCTACTGTTTTGTCTTTAGAATGGAGGCTTAGTTATGTGGTTTTGGTTCAGGTTTCAGTCATTTTCAGTAGCAGTGGGCATCATTTGCATCACTTTACCGGATTTGGTTTACTTATTGGCTTATATATACTGCTATATTATGGTTCATATGCTGCTAGTTATACAATGGCTACTATTTAGTGTTGCTCTGCTACTGTTAGTGTTTCATATGCTCTGTTGCTGTAACAGTTTGGTATGTTGTTGTACACATGCAGATAACTACAGTTTCAATTATCTAGCATGTATTAGTTCCACTTTGTTGACTAGCTAGTGATTTTGCCTATTGATACATACAACCGTTCTAGTTATAAGGATATATTCCTTTATTTTGCATAGAGCTATAGTGCTTTTATTAGTTAAGTCCAAAGTAGTTTTTCTGTTCATTTATATGCTACTTGCAGTTTAATTTTTCTTACACAAGGTCTAGGATATAATCCTTTTATTAACAATTTAGAGCACTACCTTGGCTGTACTGGGGATCTCTCCCTGTAGTTGTTGTGGCTGTCAGTTCATTCCCTAACTGTTGGTGGTGACTTTGATTCAGTTAACTGATTTTAGAGTTATATTTCCTTTCCATTGGTCTGTTTAACCTTTGGATAATAGTGGTTATAGCTGTTGTTAACTAATGCTGCTGCTGTTTAGTTGTAGTAGCTGTTAAGTGATACTAGCCCCCTGTGCTTGTGGGTGCAGTGCCCTATTTGCAGAAATTACCAGGTGCATGTGCGTGCTGTGTTCTGCAGAAGCAGATAATCAGTGGGGTGCTACCCTGCTATTTCTTCTATGCTATTTCTATTGATCTTATGAACAGATGCTCGCTTCATCTTAGTTGCTTTATTTCTAATACTGACATGAACAGATACCACTTGGTTTGGCTATTCCTATTGGTCTCTTTCTAATAGCATATGAACAGATGCTATACTTGGTTTTGGCTGTTACTTTCCTAGTTTTCTACTGATAAGACATATACTACATCTGATTTGGGCAGTGATGCTGGTCTGAGCCCCCCCTCTCTTAGGCTTAATTTACATGTGGCTATCCCTGTGCTGTGATGAACTAGCCCTGGCACTTCCAGGCTGTCTGAGCACATAATCCCTCAAGTATACCTTGAGGTCTTCTGTAGCTTGGTCTTGTGGATTCTGGTAAACCTGCTTCTTGTGGACAGCCTGCTCCTCCTAGCTGCTTCACTGGACAAAACTGATTGTGGTGATGAAGTCTAATCCTTGGCTTTAATCACTAGTTTTTAGTTGGCTTAATTCCTGGAGCTAGTACTGATAGTGGTCTTTGTGTTGGCATTTAACTTACTACTAATTGTGGTGGCTTCTTGATTGGGTCCTTGGCTGGTTCTCTCCTTTGGCTCTTTGGTATTGGTTTACTCTATTTGGCTTTCTAGTTAAGATCACTTTGAAAATCAGGATCTTAACTAACATTATCTTGATCTCAAGTGCTGGCTCCTACAGCATTGCATTTCACCAAGTGAAATGCTACATTTCTACTCCTAACCCATTCTCTCTTTCTTAGTGTTTTTGTTATGCAGGTTGGAAGAAAAGAAGATCCAGAGAAGATCTTAGTAATAAGATAGTTTTTAGGAAAATAGATATTTAGTTTTAGGTCATTTCTTGTAATTTCCGAAATGTAAATTTAATTACTTAATCATTTCTGATTCTTTATAATATGACTTTTGTATTACCTATTCCAATTATTAATAAAGTTTTTAATTTACATGTGTTCATGACTATTGGCAATATGTGTTGGATATGCTATATTGGTCATATATATAATTTTCTATGAAAATGAATTGATATAAGAAAAAACAGGGGCTATATATCCACTTTGGCCTATTTGGCCTCTTTGCCGTCTGCCAGCAGACGGCAAAGAGATTGCTTCTTTGCCGTCCGCCAGCAGACGGCAAAGAGATTGCTTCTTTGCCGTCTGCTGGCAGACGGCAAAGAAGGAAAGTTCTTTGCCGTCTGCCAGCAGACGGCAAAGCGGCCTTTGCCGGCAGCCGTTCGGCCGGAGTGTTTGCCGTCTGCTGGCTGACGGCAAAGCCTTTGCCGTCCGCCAAGCATGCCTTTGCCGTCTGCTATAGCAGACGGCAAAGTGCCTGATTCCAGTAGTGAATGTGCTTCGTCTTACAATGTTGGACTGGGTTGTTGGAGATACTGATAGCACTCTCATTGTCACAGTAGAGGGGCACTTTGTCACAAGTGACACCGTAATCCTTTAAAGTTTGCCTCATCCAGAGCAACTGAGAACAACAACTCGCAGCAGCTACATATTCGGCCTCGGTAGACGAGAGAGAAACACAGTTTTGTTTCTTTGAAGACGAACTTACCAAAGAGCGACCAAGGAATTGGCAACCTCCGGAAGTTAACTTCCTCTCCACATGGTCTCCCGCCCAATCCGAGTCCGAATATCCTATGAGATCAAAAGAAGCCCCTTTGGGATACCATAAGTCAAAGTTTGGGGTATGAGCCAAATATCGAAAGATTCGTTTGACAACCACATAGTGACTCTCCTTAGGTGCGGATTGAAATCGTGCACAAATTCCCACACTCAACATGATATCTGGCCAAGATGCACAAAGATAAAGCAGGGATCCAATCATGGAGCGATATACCTTTTTATGCACGGCTTTACCATTGGGATCAATGTCAAGTTGGCATTTGAGCGGCATGGGGGTGTTGGCCTTAGCCGGCTTGAGATCGTCCATCTTGAATCTCTTGAGCATGTCTTGAGGGTATTTAGCTTGGTTGATGAAGGTTCCTTGACTTCGTTGCTTGACTTCGAATCCAAGGAAGAACTTCAACTCCCCCATCATGGACATCTCAAACTCTTTGGTCATTAGTGCGACAAACTCATCATTGAAAACTTTGTTAGAAGAACCAAAGATAATATCATCAACATATAGTTGGCATATGAACAAGGTCCCGTTAACCCTCTTTGTGAAAGAGTGGGATCGATTTTCCCAATTTCAAACCCACGGTCTTGCAACATCTCGGTAAGGTGCTCATACCATGCTCGTGGGGCTTGTTTAAGGCCGTAGAGTGCCTTATCGAGGACGTATACATGATTGGGGAACTTAGGATCCTCGAACCCCGGGGGTTGCTTGACATATACCAACTCCTTAAGTGGACCATTAAGAAACGCACTCTTCACATCCATTTGATATAATTTGAAATCATGATGAGAAGCATAAGCAAGCAACATGCGAATAGATTCGAGGCAAGCGACGGGAGCAAAGGTTTCACCGTAGTCGATACCCTCGACTTGGGAGTAGCCTTGAGCCACTAATCTAGCCTTGTTGCGAATGACAACACCATTCGCATCTTGCTTGTTTTTGAAGATCCATTTGGTTCCAATGACATTGTGATTTTCCTTTGGTCTTGTCACCAACCACTACACTTTGTTGCGCTCGAAGTTGTTGAGTTCATCATGCATGGCTTCAAGCCATTCCATGTCCTCGAGCGCTTCTTGTACCTTTAGGGGTTCAATGCAAGAAACAAACGCATGATGTGCACAAAAGTTTGTTAATTGACGACGAGTAGTTACCCCTCTTTTCAAGCTTCCATAAACGTTCTCTATCAGGTGTTGCCTGGTCTTAAGTTTGGAAGCAATCTTGGCAGCTCATCTTTCTAGGATTTCTTCTAGGGAAGGTTGCGGTGCAGTATCTTGACGAACTAGGGTGCCATCACCAGCTTGCTCTTGATCTTGGGATTGATCTTGATCTTGAGCTTGCTCGGGGAAGTGAACTTGATCTTGGGCATCATGTGATGCAGCATCATCACCATTAGGTTGATCTTTCCCTTGATCTTGTTCATGAGGTTGAGGGCCTTCACTTTGTTCTGCGGAAGCGTGTGGGTCTTGCATCGGTGATGGTTCCACTTGTGTGGAACATTGTCCTTCTCCTTCAGCCACAAGGGATTCCTCAACAGGCAGGTAGTGTCCCACACCCATTCTTCTTATGGCTTGGGGAGGAATTTCATCACCTACATCACAAAGACCACTTTGCTCCACTTGGGAGCCATTATTTTCATCAAACTCTACGTTACACGTCTCCTTAATGAGTCATGTGGACTTGTTGAGGACACGATAAGCATGACCGTTTGTAGCATAACCAACAAATATGCCCTCATGAGCTCTAGAATCGAATTTAGACAAACGAACACGTTTCTTGAGAATGAAACACTTACAACCAAACACCCGAAAGTACTTGAGGTTGGGCTAGTTGCCGATAAGTATCTCATATGAAGTCTTGTTCAAGCCTTTGCGGAGGTAGAGCCGATTAGATTCATGACATGTGGTGTTGATGGCTTCGGCCCAAAAGTTGTACGGAGATTTGAATTCTGCCATCATGCTCCTTGCCATGTCCATCAATGTCCGGTTCTTCCTTTCCGCAACACCGTTTTGTTGAGGGGTGTAGGGTGCAGAGTATTGGTGCTTGATTCCCTCATCAATGAGAAACTCGTCCAAGGTGAAGTTCTTGAACTCGGTGCCGTTGTCACTTCTAATCATCAATATCTTTGCATCATGTTGACATTAAGCTTCATTTGCAAAGCTGATGACTGTTTGTTGGGTCTCACTCTTCCTCTTGAAGAAATATACCCAGGTGTATCTTGAGTAGTCACCCACAATCACCAAGCAATACCTTCTTCCCCCAAGACTATCATATGATGGAGGGCCGAAGAGATCCATGTGAAGGAGCTCTAGGGGCCTCTTGGAGTAAATAGTAGTCGTGAGGCGGTGAGACGTCTCATGTAGCTTTCCCTTGATACAAGCACTGCAAGCAAAACTCACATTTGTTAGTCCACGAACGTGATCCCCTTTGAGAAGACTATGCAAAGATCTCATATTGACATGGGCTAGCCGGCAATGCCAAAGCCATCCCACATCAACTTTAGCCATTATGCATGTCGCGGTCTTAGTGGGTCTCTCCGAAAAATTAATCACATAGAGACCGTTCCCGACATGCCCAACAAAGGCTACTTTAAGAGTCTTGCTCCACAAAAGGGTCATGGTATCAATGCCAAAGAAAGTACTAAAACCCATGAGTGCAAGTTGACGAACGGAAAGTAAATTCTATGCGAGGGTCTCAACAAGCATGACTCTCTCAATAGTTAAGTCCGGAGAGATAATCACCTTACCAAGACCCAATACCTTTGAACTTGTGTTATCACCAAACGAGACTTGAGTGGCCAAAGATGCATCGGGTCGAACGTCGACCACCAAGTTCTTGCTTCCGGTCATATGATTTGTTGCTCCACTGTCAAGCAACCATGATACCCCTCCGGAAGCAAATTCCTACAATAGATCAATGCTTGGCTTTAGGTACCCATTCTTTAATGTGTCCTTTCAGGTTAGTAACAAGGGTCGTAGGAACCCAAATAGACCATTCAATGTACTCATAAGAAGAACCAACATATTTGGCATAAACATGCCCATCACTAGCACGGCAGAAAACATAAGAGGGGTTAAAATCGCCGACCTTGTTGGAGTGGGTGGTCTTGCCCTTCTTGGCATTACCATCCACAACCTTGTCCTTCTTCTTCTCATGAGAACCATTCCCCGCTTTGACAAGGGTTTCCTTTAGTGGGGGAACTTGCTTGGTCTTCCTTTCTTCTTCTTCTTCGTCTTCTTCTTCTTCTTCTTCTTCTTCTTCTTCTTCTTGGTTTTGGGTGCAAACCCAACTCCTTCCTTTGCTACAACTTCCTTTTGATTGCTCAAAAGGTCATTGAGATTCTTCTCACCTTGGATACATGTCACAAGGCCCTTCTCAAGTTGTTCTAAAAACTTAGCATTCTCCTCCACAAGGTGCGCATGCTCACAACAAGGGTTAGTACCATTGGCACTATCAATTAACACAAAAGGAGGACATGTAGCTATTTCCTTAGTAAGTTTTACTTGGAGTTGATCATGAGACTCCTTGAGAGAGGCAAGAGCACTCTTCAGTGCCTTGTGAGCATTGTCGAGAGTGTCAAACTCTTCCTTGAGTCTACCATGGTCGACCCCAAGTGTATCCTTCTCAGATTTAAGCACACAATTAAGGACAATAGCATGATCATGATCTTTCCGTAATTTAGCTAGGTCAACATTTTGTGACTCCTCAAGAGTCAAACGAAGACTTCACTTTTCCTCAAGAGCAATGGAAAGATCCGCTATCTCATCGGCATAGTCACGACTATGCCCCCTCAACTCCTCGAGAGATTCCTCTTGAGACTCAATGAAATCATTGGCCTCACCAAGTTGTTCCAAGAGAGCAACAAAGTGCTTCTTGGATTCACCTTTGAGTTTACACAAGAATTTGTCAAACTCATTTTCATCCTCTTTCGCCACCTCATGGTCATCCACACAATCCAGCAGAGATTGAGTGGTAGAAATAGAAGTTGTAATGTTAGAGGTTTTGAAGTTGGAGGTTACCTTGGTGATACCTTTGGCCATAAGGCACCTAGCAATGTGGTTCTCGTTGGGGGCGTCAAAGAGAGACACCTAAGTTGGGGTTGAAGATGCAATTGCACTGTAGCCATTGCCATCCCTTCACCACTTGAATCTTCGTTATCAAGATCATCATCGGAGGGATACTCTTCTTGAGCCAGCAACACCTTTTGAGGCACTTTCTTGGGGAAGTTGTTCTTGTTGGGGAATGACTTGGCTTTGTCTTTACGGATGAGCTTGCCACCATTGTCTTCCCTCTTCTCATACGGACAATCCACCACAAAGTGACTCACAATGCCACAATTATAGCAAGTCCTCACACTTTGCTTGCCCTTTGAACCACTTGAGTTGTTCTTGGAGAAGTTGTGCTTTGAGTTTCCATGGTATGGTAAGCATTGTCCATTACGCTTTGTGTACTAACCCATGGTCTACGTGAGTGTTCTTTGTGGGGTTAGGTATATTTCCATGGGCTTGCATCAAGAGGAATATCCCATACATCCCATGGAAGATGACATCAAGTGGTGATCGTCATCAAGGTTGCGGTGTGCAAGTTCATTGTGGTGACAATGGACTTGTGAAGATGTGCCGAGGAGTGGCTCACCCATAGTGGAGTATGGGGGAGCAATCTACTAGTCTTCAGCGAGCCAGCGCAATCAAGAAAGGTGGCCCATCTTGAGGAGGACACGATCATCATCATCTAGCTTAAGTGGACTATGCGGAAGGCAATGGTTTGAACTTGATAGGTTTTTCTATTTTACCGGTCTCATGGTGGTAGTTGGGAGACCAGGTTATAGGATAGATAGCCGTACCATCGAGGGGGGCTCTCAAGTGAGTAGCTTGATCGTATCGTTCGTTGAGAGATCAAACCATTGCATTCTTGGCATCATCATCTTTCTTGGTTCTTGGTTGGCTTTTCTCTATGTGGGTTCTTGAGCTTATGGTCAGCTTCATGACAAGCTCAAGTTCATCTAAAACGGAGCCCATATGCATCTTCTATGATGTTTTTGATGTTGGAGTTTTTGCCGGTTCTTCATTCATCGAGGTTTCACATCTCTATATCATTGGCATTTTCATACTGCCTCTTCTTAAGATAACCAACAAGCTTGAGTTTGCTCAATTCGGAGCTCATTTGCAGAAGTTATGGCAGTTCTGGTCTTACCTGTTTTCTTGATGCGGTTGTACCGCTGGTCCGAGCGGTTGTACCGCTTGGCCGTTCGTCCGGTTCAACTACCGCCCAAGGGGTGATACCCTGGGGTCGCTGCTCACAGGTTGTTGCCAGCGGTTGTACCGCTGCCTCCGGGCGGTTGTACCGCCCAGGATCTGGCCAACCCTGGAGAGTGGCTTCAGGCGGTTGTACCGGCCCAGCACCGCCCCACCACCGGACTGGGTTCTGTTTTGATGCGGTTCTTGGGCGGTGGTGGCCCGGTTGTTCCGGTCATCTCATTTTGACCGGTACTACCGGTGTCCATAACGGTTGTACCGCTCGGGACTTTGCCACGCCACCGCCCGTGCTCGGTCCTAGCGGTTGTACCGGTCTTCATAGCGGTTGTACCGCCCTTGTGTTATTCTGCACATAACGGGCAGATTTGTGGGGACCTATTTAAGGGGGTCTTCTTCCCCAATGGTTCCCCATCCTTTGAGCTCGTGTTTCCCCCCCATTGTTGACCTTCTTTGAACTTGCTAACTCTCAATCCCTCCAATTATTCTTGCTAGTTCTTGAGGGAAAAGAGAGAGGAGATCTAGATCCACATTTCCACCAATCACTTTCTCCTCTATGTGAGGGGAACCCCTTGGATCTAGTTCTTGGAGTTCTTGGTGTTCTTCTTCGTTCTTCCTCTCATTTTCCACCATAGCATTAGTTGTTGTGGTGTGATTTGGGAGAGAAGGACTTGGGCACTCCGTGTGCCCTTGCCATTGCATTTGGTGCATAGGTTTGAGTTCTCCATGGTGATACGTGGAAGTGAAGTTTGAGAAGCTTATTACTCTTGGGTGTTTGAGCACCCTAGAGCTTGTTCCTCTTGGGTGCCTTGGTGCCCTAGACGGTTGGTGGTGTCTCGGAGCTCAATCATTGTGGTGTAAAGCTCCGGGCAAGCGTCAGGGTCTCCAATTAGGTTGTGGAGATTGCCCCGAGCAATTTGTACGGGTACCGGTGACCGCCCCCAAGGATTGTCATTTGTACGGGTTCGGTGACCGCCCTCAAGGGTCCCTTAGTGGAATCACGGCATCTTGCATTGTGCGAGGGCGTGAGGAGATTACGGTTGCCTTAGTGGCATCTTGGGGAGCATTGTGCCTCCACACCGCTCCGAACGGAGATTAGCATCCGCAAGGGTGTGAACTTCGGGATACATCGTCGTCTCCGCGTGCCTCGGTTATCTCTTACCTGATCCCTTTACTTATGCACTTTACTTTGTGATAGCCATATTGTTTCATGTTATATATCTTGCTATAACTTAGTTTTTTATCTTGCTTAGCATAAGTTGTTGGTGCACATAGGTGAGCCTAGTTGTTTTAGGTTTTGTGCTTGACTAATTAAACGATAGTTTATTCCGCATTTGTTCAAGCCTAAACCATAATTATTTTAAAGCGCCTATTCACCCCCCTCTAGGCGACATCCACGTCCTTTCAATTGGTATCAGAGCTAGGTCTCTCATTATTTGGTTTAACCACCTAGAGAGTAAGGATGTCGACTAGGGGATTAGGATTCTCTGACACTCTTAGTTTTGATGGCACAAATTTTGATGTTTGGGTAATTCGCATGCTTAATCTCTTTAGGGTCATGGACCCAAATTTGGAGTGAATTGTAGATATCGGTTTTTCTCCTCCAAAGGATTCTCAACACATATGTTTAGAGGATGAGAAAAACTCTTATCTCAATTCTCAAGCTTCTAATGTGCTTTTCGATGCTTTGAGCAATGTAGTTATATTTCAACTCATGCCGTTCCGGGATGCTCATGAGTTGTGGACAAAGCTTCAAGATAAATATGGTATGTCCAAGATTTGTAGGGATGATTGTTCTCCCTCCACCTCCGGTCGTGTTGTCTTCTCAACTTCATCTACTTCACCTACATGTGGATTGCCACAAGGTAATGATATGGTGAGTAGTGGTGATCATTGTAATGATGATAGTGGGCTTATTGTTGATGATACTTCATCACTATCTTATTGCAATGCTTCATCTTTGGACTTTAACACTTCACGCACTCTAAATGTTTCACATGCTTGTGTTGATAGTCCTTGCATATCATGTAGAAATTGCTTGACTAAATCTCATGATGATACGCTTGCCATGTCTTGTTGTCATGATAAAAATGCATCACTTTCCTCGAGTTGTTGTGCTAACAATGTAAAGGAAACCCAACACTCCACGGAACAAGATGTGGTGTTGAATGGTGCTTCAAGGGATCCTACATCATCATCTATTATTTCTCACTTTTGCCTTATGGCTAAGGCTTCAAAGGTATCTCCTACTTTGAATCCCAATATATCTCATGATGATAATGTTGATGATAATGAGGATGAGGATAATGATGAAGAGACTGATAATATTGCTTCCTTAAAAATTAAGGGAGAAATGGTTTTCAAAGCTCTTCATAAGAATAAAATTGCTCGTTCCAACTTCATGGAAATCATGTCTATTGCCATTGAAGGCAAGAAATATATTGAGGAGTTGGAAGCTCATCCCGAGGAGGATGAGGCCACCATTGATAAAATGGAAGGTCATGAGCATGATTACGCTAATGAGATCACGGAGCTATCTCAAGCTCTTGAAAATGAACAAACCACCAAGGAATCTCTTGAGGAGACCTTTGCTCTAGAATTATCTAGATTAAAGGAATCCCATGATAGAGCTCTCGAGGTGGCTAATGATTTTAGAACTAAAAATGATAAGCTTGAAGTTGCACATGCTAAACTCCTTGAGGACTTTGAGCACCTCAAAAATGGCTCAAGGGTCATTAAGAGTTCGCTCATTGAACTCACCGAGTCTCATGCTCAACTTGAAGCTTCATATGCTAAAGAGCTTGCCAAGTTGCCTTCTCCTCTTGTTGTTAATGATGATGCTTGTGCTACTAACTCTATTCCTTGTGAAGCATCCATTTTGAAGGAGAATGTTGAGCTAAGGGATCAACTTGAGTTGCTATCTAGCAATTAT
Source organism: Elymus sibiricus (assembly GCA_039707655.1). Classification (NCBI taxonomy): domain Eukaryota; kingdom Viridiplantae; phylum Streptophyta; class Magnoliopsida; order Poales; family Poaceae; genus Elymus; species Elymus sibiricus. The sequence continues at coordinate 87,468,637 of CM077663.1, forward strand.
GGGAAATTGGAAGATAGTCATGAAAAGCTCTCGAGCTCTCATGGTGATCTTCTAGTATCCCATAATGTGCTAAAAATAGCTCATGAGGCCAGTACTACTAAGGTAACATCTAGTGAGCCTCATGTGGACATTAGCACTACATTTAGTAGAAATGCTTTATTGCCATGTGCTAGTCCTCATAGTTCATCTACTCATAATGTTGCTACATCTTGTGATGAATTACTTTCCTTGCCTTGTTTCTCTAATGATGAAGCTTATACTTCCTCTAGTACTTGTGTTCATACTAACATGTAGAGGAAGTCAATGAGCTCAAGGCCCAAGTCACTTATTTGAAGAAAAACTTGGAAAAGAGTCATGAATGGAAGTCCACACTCAACAATATCTTGAGTGTGCAAAAATACCCAAATGACAAAGGTGGACTTGGATTCAACTCCAATAAGAAGAAGAAGTCCAAGTGCAACAAGAAGGAGGGCCAAGAACAAGTCAAGAACTCGGCCAAGATTGTTTGCTTCAAGTGCAAAATAGAAGGGCACCATGTTAGATCTTACCCATTGAAGAAGAAGCCCCATATCGACAAGCAACAAGGGAAGCGGCCACAATCTCATGCTCAACATCAAGTTGAAGAAAGGCCACTTCCCAAGAAGACCCAAGTCAATGCTCCTCAAGTTGAGAAATCAATTGAGAAGAAATTAAATGTAGATGTTGCTACTTATGTCGTGAGAAGGGTCACTTTGCTTCTTCATGCACTAATGGTAAAGTATCCAACCCAATAATCATTGATGATGTCTATTCTCTTGGGAAGGATAAGGTTGGAATGTGTTTGCCAAGTTTGTTGGTACTCAAAGTGGTGTCAAGAAAAGAACCATTTGGGTAGCCAAGCCTATTGTGACTAACCTCTTAGGACCCAACTTGGTTGGGGACCAACAAGCTCAAACTTGATCAATAGGTATTGTTGGAGGGCACTGGAGACATGGCTACATTACGAAGAATTAAGGGGTCTTCATCATTCATATTGTCTCAAGCCAAATTATTTGAGTCATCAAGTTTCCATATTATAACCAATGTTCCTCCTTGCGATAACTTGTACTTAAATTGAATACATTGTTAGTTACTTGCCCCTTTGCATGTTGTGGTTTTGTACCTTGCATGTATTTATATATGTTGTGCTTCCTACTTGTTTTTCTTGCGTAATCAAGTATGTATGGTGGGTTGCACATCATGTATGCGTGAGACTTGTGTTGAGACTTTTTTCATCTTGTTTGTATCTTAGTTGGCTCTTTTGAGAGATTAATGGATTATCCCATTTTGGGGGAGTGATGTGCTTTGTGCACTTCACGATCCTAAAAATGTGTGTACATGAGGAATACCACTTAGTATTGATATTACAAGATTATCTAGTTTCTATGTGGTATGCATTCTCATGAGAAATTCAAATTCTAAATGGTCCATTAATTATCTCTTGTTGGTTTTATTTGCCTCTTATTACGGAGTTTGTTTATCACATTATGGGGGAGTAATATGCTATGTGTATATTACAAGCCTAGAAAATGTGTACATTTGAGGTATTGCCACTTAGAGTTGATATTGTAAATTATCTTGTTCCTAGGTGGCATGTTAGCTCTACAAGTTCCAAGCTACTTATTTCTTATCTTTTTGGTGTGAAGATGATATTTGATATTTATGCAATCTACCTAGGGGAATTATCTCCAAATACTTCTTGTCTTTTGACAATTGGTATTCTTTTATGAGGTAGAAATTGCTCATCATCTTTACATTGGATCTTGTATTTATTTGTCTTGGTTCACTCCCGGTGTCTTCCTTGTCCTGTGGATCTTTGTAAACATTTCTAGTGTTTCTATAGATATAGGAAAATTGTTGATCCCATATTGTGCATTTTGTATTCAAATGCAAACCCTATATAATGCACATATCTTGGGGGATCTATCCTATTTTCTTTCGAACACTCTTATTATGCATTTGTCATAAAACCTTTTGATCCTTATCAAGTGCGGGTTGGTGGAAGTCGAAGCCTTTTCCTTGTTGGTACTTTGTGCCATCATGAAAATATGTCGAGGGTTTGGTTTGTTTGGAACCTGGCTCTCTTTTGGGAACTTGATACCTCTTGTTTGTTTTTCCTTCAATTGGTATATTGTTTCCTTCTATTTGGCATGTGTCAATAGATATCTCATTCCTTGATGTATCTTTTAATTGGTATCCTTCAAGTGATATTTTTTTGTTTGGTATCTTATTTTCACTTGATACCTTGTCTTTTGGTATCTTATCAACTACGTGTTGATTTGATTCTTGAAAGCCTTGAGCATGCATATTTACTACATGTACTTTCTTTGGCATGCTTTATTTCTTTGACCCAATATATAGGGGAAACTCCACTATGTCACAAATTGGCTAAAGTGTGCATGAAATTCAATTTCATATCTATATGCACATAGTTATGTGGAGTTTGTCCTATGTATTGTTGGTCCACTAACTCTTTGGTCCCAATGAGTTTGGTTACCACTTTGTTTGTGTTGTTGTTCTAGGAACAATTGGAGATACATTGGACGCTCGGCTCACTTACAAGGAAGGTGTTGACACCATGTGCTTATTGGAGCCATGCTAGGATGATCGATGAACCATTATCTACTACATCAATCCAATGCTATCTTGGTAACGAGTATCTACTTCATGCATACATTACTTGCATTCAACCTTTTGTAGGTTGCATCATGGCATGAAGTTCTTGATTCATTCTTGTGGTACCTGTTTCCTTTCTCAAAGCATCCCAACGATGATCTCTTGTTGCTAGTTGTGATGTCTTTGATGTTCATATGCTGGGAGTTCATTTATGTACAATAAGAAAATACTAGGCCATGTGCTATGCTTTCAAGCAAAGATCTTATTGGTATATTTATGACTTCCTTTTGGATATCTTGTCCGTTCCTTCTTGTAACTATTTCATGTGTACATCATTCTTTGTGGATATATCATCATGATTGTCCTCTACCTAGAATCTTACACACATGAGAGAAGTTACATCTCTAGTTGATATCCTCTTTTCTTTCACGTCCACCGTTGCATTCCCTTTTTATTTTCTTGGTGGTTTCGTGAAAGAATTTGTCTTGAGTGCGGATCTTATATCCTTGCATCTTGATGCACTCTTTGGTGGTGAAGATTATTTTCCTCATGCTTGTCTTCACGAGGGTTTTGCCACTTTGATTGGTATCCCTCCTCTTGACAAGGCTATTATTTCCTATCTTCGGCAGGGGTTGTCACAAGCTTTGGTCTTTAATTTTCTTATTAGTAAGCTTGTGGACCCATTTGCCAGTGGTTTGTGTATGTGCGAAGGATATGGCTTGCACTTTGTGTCTCATTTCTTCAAGACTATGTTGATGCTTAATGCTCATCCTTATACTAGTCTTCTCAAAGTGCTTTGCCATGACTCACACACATCATTTTGGTTGAGCCTATTCTTAAATTGCCTCTTTTACATGTTGCTCAACCATATGTTAGGTGCAAGTGATATTCTTATTCTCTTATCTACTTTCTTGCACTTATTGTGTGTTTGTATTCATTTTGGGGGAGTGAGGATCCTATTTTGTGCTCTCGTATCCAAATACAAAAAATTCTTAATAGTGCACAAATCATGGGGAGCTTCTCTAGTATCTTTAAAACACTCTTTTTCCCATATCATAATATCTTTTATTAATGTGGCTCGTTGGATCATGTGATTGTTTGGTCCAATTGGTATCTTTTGATTGCTTTCTTCTCTTTTGTATGTCTTTGTGCCATACGATCCTTTTTGCAATCTTTGGATCCTCAATATAGTTTGTTTTCCTCCAACTACTTATAATTGGATATGTGTATTTCATTGCACTCATTTTTTGACAAATACGCACTTTTTGGAGGAGCACCTATTATATTGGCTTTCCAAGCTTTTCGTCCATTTTGGCAATCAATGCCAATGGGGGAGAAGTTTAGAGAGTTTAGTTTGGAAAGTTTAGAGAGTTTTGCTTTTGATTGCTTAAGCATTTGCATCTCATACCGATGCATTATTTCTTTGCATGTGTGTGCTTGGTTGTGCTTATTTCCTTATATAAACTCTCTTGAAAGTGGTTGTCATCAATTACCAAAATGGGGGAGATTATAAGAGCACATTTATCCATGTGTGGTTTTGGTAATTGATGACAATCCCTATGGACTAATGGTTGCCTTGAGTTATATTCGAAGGATTTGTCCGTAGGTACTTCTTGAAGTCCATCTGTTGGTTTCAAGGAGTTTATATGGTGACCAAGGTGGTATTGAAGGTTTTATCCAAAGATTGGTCATGTGAGAGTTGAGTTTATTGCAAGCATGTCTTGAAGAACAAGATTGTGTGAGCATTCATGTTCACCTTCAAGACATCATCTTTATGAATAGAGAAGATAAGATACAAGGTTGATCAAGACTAAGTCAAAGAGTGAACCAAGTTGATCAACACACAAAGCGTACAAGATATACCGAGAGGGATCAAGTGATCCCATGGTATGGTAATCATTGTCCATTACGCTTTGTGTACTAACCCATGGTCTACGTGAGTGTTCTTTGTGGGGTTAGGTATATTTCCATGGGCTTGCATCAAGAGGAAGATCCCATACATCCCATGGAAGATGACATCAAGTGGTGATCGTCATCAAGAGTGGGTGGTCTTGCCCTTCTTGGCATTACCATCCACAACCTTGTCCTTCTTCTTCTCATGAGAACCATTCCCCGCTTTGACAAGGGTTTCCTTTAGTGGGGGAACTTGCTTGGTCTTCCTTTCTTCTTCTTCTTCGTCTTCTTCTTCTTCTTCTTCTTCTTCTTCTTCTTCTTCTTGGTTTTGGGTGCAAACCCAACTCCTTCCTTTGCTACAACTTCCTTTTGATTGCTCAAAAGGTCATTGAGATTCTTCTCACCTTGGATACATGTCACAAGGCCCTTCTCAAGTTGTTCTAAAAACTTAGCATTCTCCTCCACAAGGTGCGCATGCTCACAACAAGGGTTAGTACCATTGGCACTATCAATTAACACAAAAGGAGGACATGTAGCTATTTCCTTAGTAAGTTTTACTTGGAGTTGATCATGAGACTCCTTGAGAGAGGCAAGAGCACTCTTCAGTGCCTTGTGAGCATTGTCGAGAGTGTCAAACTCTTCCTTGAGTCTACCATGGTCGACCCCAAGTGTATCCTTCTCAGATTTAAGCACACGATTAAGGACAATAGCATGATCATGATCTTTCCGTAATTTAGCTAGGTCAACATTTTGTGACTCCTCAAGAGTCAAACGAAGACTTCACTCTTCCTCAAGAGCAATGGAAAGATCCGCTATCTCATCGGCATAGTCACGACTATGCCCCCTCAACTCCTCGAGAGATTCCTCTTGAGACTCAATGAAATCATTGGCCTCACCAAGTTGTTCCAAGAGAGCAACAAAGTGCTTCTTGGATTCACCTTTGAGTTTACACAAGAATTTGTCAAACTCATTTTCATCCTCTTTCGCCACCTCATGGTCATCCACACAATCCAGCAGAGATTGAGTGGTAGAAATAGAAGTTGTAATGTTAGAGGTTTTGAAGTTGGAGGTTACCTTGGTGATACCTTTGGCCATAAGGCACCTAGCAATGTGGTTCTCGTTGGGGGCGTCAAAGAGAGACACCTAAGTTGGGGTTGAAGATGCAATTGCCACTATAGCCATTGCCATCCCTTCACCACTTGAATCTTCGTTATCAAGATCATCATCGGAGGGATACTCTTCTTGAGCCAGCAACACCTTTTGAGGCACTTTCTTGGGGAAGTTGTTCTTGTTGGGGAATGACTTGGCTTTGTCTTTACGGATGAGCTTGCCACCATTGTCTTCCCTCTTCTCATACGGACAATCCACCACAAAGTGACTCACAATGCCACAATTATAGCAAGTCCTCACACTTTGCTTGCCCTTTGAACCACTTGAGTTGTTCTTGGAGAAGTTGTGCTTTGAGTTTCCATGGTATGGTAAGCATTGTCCATTACGCTTTGTGTACTAACCCATGGTCTACGTGAGTGTTCTTTGTGGGGTTAGGTATATTTCCATGGGCTTGCATCAAGAGGAAGATCCCATACATCCCATGGAAGATGACATCAAGTGGTGATCGTCATCAAGGTTGCTGTGTGCAAGTTCATTGTGGTGACAATGGAGTTGTGAAGATGTGCCGAGGAGTGGCTCACCCATAGTGGAGTATGGGGGAGCAATCTACTAGTCTTCAGCGAGCCAGCACAACCAAGAAAGGTGGCCCATCCTGAGGAGGACAAGATCATCATCATCTAGCTCAAGTGGACTATGTGCAAGGCAATGGTTTGACCTTGATAGGGTTTTCGATTTTACCGGTCTTATGGTGGTAGTTGGGAGACCGGGTTATAGGATCGATAGCCGTACTATCAAGGGGGGCTCTCAAGTGAGTAGCTTGATCGTATCGTCCATTGAGAGCTCAAACCATTGCATTCTTGGCATCATCATCTTTCTTGGTTCTTGGTTGGCTTTTCTCTATGTGGGTTCTTGAGCTTATGGTCAGCTTCATGACAAGCTCAATTTCATCGAAATCGGAGTCCATATGCATCTTCTATGATGTTTTCGATGTTGGAGTTTTTGCCGGTTCTTCATTCATAGAGGTTTCACATCTCTATATCATTGGCATTTTCATACTGCCTCTTCTTAAGATAACCAACAAGCTTGAGTTTGCTCAATTCGGAGCTCATATGCAGAAGTTATGGCAGTTCTGGTCTTACCTGTTTTCTTGATGCGGTTGTACCGCTGGTCCGAGCGGTTGTACCACTTGGCTGGTTCGTCCGGTGCAACTACCGCTCCAGGGGTGATACCCTGGAGTCTCTGCTCACAGGTTGTTGCCAGCGGTTGTACCGCCCAGGATCTGGCCAACCCTGGAGAGTGGCTTCAGGCAGTTGTACCGACCCAGCACCGCCCCACCACCGGACTGGCATCTGTTTTGATGCGGTTCTTGGGCGGTGGTGGACCGGTTGTTCCGGTCATCTCATTTTGACCGGTACTACCGGTGTCCATAGCGATTGTACCGCTCGGGACTTTGCCACGCCACCACCGGACTGGCTTCTGTTTTGATGCGGTTCTTGGGCGGTGGTGGACCGGTTGTTCCGGTCATCTCATTTTGACCGGTGTCCAGAGCGATTGTACCGCCCGGGACTTTGCCACGCCACCGCCCGTGCTCGGTCCTAGCAGTTGTACCGGTCTTCATAGCGGTTGTACCGCCCCTGTGTTATTCTGCACATAACAAGCATATTTGTGGGCACCTATTTAAGGGGGTCTTCTTCGCCAATGGTTCCCCATTCTTTGAGCTCGTGTTTCCCCCCCATTGTTGACCTTCTTTGAGCTTGCTAACTCTCAATCCCTCCAATGATTCTTGCTAGTTCTTGAGGGAAAAGAGAGAGGAGATCTAGATCCACATTTCCACCAATCAATTTCTCCTCTATGTGAGGGGAACCCCTTGGATCTAGTTCTTGGAGTTCTTGGTGTTCTTCTTTGTTCTTCCTCTCATTTTCCACCATAGCATTAGTTGTTGTGGTGGGATTTGGCAGAGAAGTACTTGGGAACTCCGTGTGCTCTTGCCATTGCATTTGGTGCATAGGTTTGAGTTCTCCACGGTGATACGTGGAAGTGAAGTTTGAGAAGCTTATTACTCTTGGGTGTTTGAGCACCCTAGAGCTTGTTCCTCTTGGGTGCCTTGGCGCCCTAGATAGTTGGTGGTCTCTCGGAGCTCAATCATTGTGGAGTAAAGCTCCGGGCAAGCGTCGGGGTCTCCAATTAGGTTGTGGAGATTGCCCCGAGCAATTTTTACGGATAGCGGTGACCGCCCCCAATTATTGCCATTTGTACGGGTTCAGTGACTGCCCTCAAGGGTCCCTTAGTGGAATCACAACATCTTGCATTGTGCGAGGGCGTGAGGAGATTACGGTGGCCTTAGTGGCATCTTTGGGAGCATTGTGCCTCCACACCGCTCTGAACGGAGATTAGCATCCGCAAGGGTGTGAACTTCGTGATACATCATCGTCTCCGCGTGCCTCGGTTATCTCTTACCCGAGCCCTTTACTTATGCACTTTACTTTGCGATAGCCATATTTTTTCATGTTATATATCTTGCTATCACGTAGTTGTTTATCTTGCTTAGCATAAGTTGTTGGTGCACATAGGTGATCCTAGTTGTTTTAGGTTTTGTGCTTGACTAATTAAATGATAGTTTTATTCCGCATTTGTTCAACCCTAAACCGTAATTATTTTAAAGCGCCTATTCACCCCCCTCTAGGCGACATCCATGTACTTTCACAATTGTCATCCACATCCTTGCTACCATGATCTTGAAGAGTCACAGCAAGAGTTTTCACTCTCCGGTAGAGCTCACGAGGTTCTTCATCTTCAAGCATCACAAATTCATCGCACTCATCAAGAACCACCTCAAAGTTGGACCGTTGAATGCTCGAGCTACCCTTGTACATGGAGACAATGTGTTCCCAACAATCCTTAGCACGAGTGAAAGGACGCAAGTGAGCAAGATCTTCAACGTGGACAACTGCTTGAAGGATGAACAAGCTGGAGTGATTGAGTTGACTGTCGGCCTCTTCTCTTGGAGTGAGGTTGCTTGGATCATGAGGGTAGTACCCTTGCTCAATGATTCTCCAAAGTTGTGTTGAGCTATGATTCAAATGCGACTTCATACGAAAAACCCAATTAGCAAAATCATTCTTAACAAGCTTAGGAGGAGTACCGAGATTAACTATATGTGGTGGGTGCACCGGTCCTCCATAGACCACGGGAGGGGGCACCGAGGCAAAAGTACCCATCCCACTAGTTCCTTGAGGTAGCTTGTTCTTGTCAGTGCTAGCCCCTTCCTTTTCGGAGTGGACATCCGATGATGAGTTAGTGGGATTAACCACAGTAACGGATCGGTAGAAAGTTTCAGACCCTCAAGGAATTCTTTAAACATGGATTTGACCTCGGTCGTCATGGAGGATTTAAGAGAGGACATGGCCTCATTCAAATCCTCACAAGAGACCGTGTTCACACCCACGGCCTCGGGGAGTTCAACCGGCTGCTCCCCGTCGTCAACCATACTCTTCGGGTGGTGAAACCCTTAATAAACATACGAGGCTCTGATACCAATTGAAATGATCGATATGGTTGACTAGAGGGGGGGGGGGGGGTGAATAGGCAACTACCAATTTTAAGCTTTTCTTTGCAAATTAGGTTTAGCAACAAATAGGTTGTCTAGAAATGCGACTAGGTGATCAACCTATATGATGCTAGCTACAATAACAACAAGATATAAGCAAGCACAAAGTAAAGGTAAGAAGTAACCACAAGTGGAACCATTGTAGGCGAGGATGTGTTACCGAAGTTCCTTCCCTTTGAGGGGAAGTACGTCTCCGTTGGAGCGGTGTGGAGGCACAATGCTCCCCAAGATGCCACTAGGGCCACTGTATTCTCCTCACGCCCTCACACAATGCGATATTTTGTGATTCCACTAGTGGTGTACTTGAAGGCAGCAACCGGACCTTTACAAACAAGGTTGGGGCCCTCTCCACAACTTAATTGGAGGCTCCCAACGAAACCACGAAGCTTCACCACAATGGAGTATGGCTTCGAGGTGACCTCTTCCGTCTAGGGTGCTCAAACACCCAAGAGTAACAAAATCCACACAAGAAAGTACGGGGGAATCAATTTTCCTTTGGTGGAAGTGTAGATCTAGGTCTCCTCCTTCAATCCCTAGCAAACCAACAAGTTTGAGTGGCTAGATAGAGAGATCGGGCAAGAAAGCTTGAAGGGCATCAATGGTGGAGAGAGAGAGGGAAGAGATAAGGTGGAGGTGGAAGAACCACCCCTTTATATAGGGCCCCCACTTTCCAACCATTACCGCCATTTTACATGGCAGCGGTACAACCGGTGATGCAGGCGGTACAACCGGTAAGGCCGGTACAACCGCCAAACCACCGGCCAACCACCGCATCAAAACAAAATCTGAGGCGGTGGTTCCTCCCCGGTGCAACCGCTCGACTTGAGTGTTGGACACGGCAAAGTCCCGAGCGGTACAATCGCTTGATACACCGGTAGTACCGGACTATAGTAATATAGCGGTACAACCGTCCCACCTCCGCCCAACAACCGCAGCACTACAGAACCGCATCCGGTTGAAGCCCGGTGATGGGCTGGTACAACCGCCCAGAGCTGTCACCTAGGGTCACTCAACTAATGGCGGTACAACCGCCCGGAGGCAGCGATACAACCGCTAGGGACCACTTAGTGGCAGTACCCCCAGGGTATCACCCCTAGGGTGGTGGTTATGCCGGATGACACGAGCGAGCGGTACAACCGCCAGGGCCAGCGGTACAACCGACCTACAGGGAAGGAAAGCAGGGCCTCTCTCTTTGATTGAAGGGTATGAGGTGGGTGCTAAGGATGTGTGTGTGAATTGATTCACCCCAAGACCTTCCAATGATGATTCCCTCTTAATAGTACGGGATCCCTACGACCAAAGAAAATAAACGCGTAGAGAACACCGTCTTCGTTCTTTTCCGTCCAAAGGGAATGCCTAACCGTCTTATGTCTCACACATAGTACCTGAATAACTTGACACATGGTTAGATAACATAGTGAGGTGTCATCATCACCAAAACACAAAGGTAAGAGAATGCCCTTACAAGGTGTTGCTTTGAACGCCGGGCGTGCAGAGCGCAACAACCCATCAAGGAAGAGCACCATGGGCTGCACCTCCAATGTGGTCGCCGCAACATTGGTCATCTGGAGGATTTGATGAGGCAAGAATTTCTTTCCCGCCCAGGAACAAGCTCATGTGGCACCAGCAAGGAAGAGATAGACTATGCCGACTCCAAATAGCTCGGGTAGAGTCATCCACACTCCATTCCATTGCCGCAGCCTCTCGCTCCCTCTACCCAACTTTGTCCATGGGATTTTTTGCTTTTACGGTTGCCAGCTACATCTCATCATGCCAGACGGAGTCCTGCATCTAGCCCATTTCATCACTTTACATGAATGTTTCTTGGGAAACCCTCCGCATTTCGGGCTTTGGCACTATTTTCCAGGTGGTGCTCTAAAGGGACATCGACACCGTGTAGGATGGAGGTGCTATCATCTGACCTTGCCTAGTTTCAGACTACTTCGACATCCTTATGCCCAAGGTGATGTCGGTGTGGTAGAAGGCCTTGGTGTACACCCCTGACATCCCCAAAAGTTGCCGACGTGCCATCCTTCGAGAATTCTCCACCCCGGGAGTTGGAAACCTGGAGACCATATACCAATTTCATCGAGGAGGTCGGCCTATTAGTCTAGGAAGTTTTGAGGCTTAAGGACGTCCGTCCTTGAGTGATGCAGATCCTGAAGACTTGGTTGGAGCAAAATATTCAGCCTCTGACCTCCCAAGAGCATTCAATGTTCGACTATGAGGGGCCTAACAATCCTTGTCATTTGGTCTTTGTGGACATCACAAAGTTTGGGCTTCGACTGCGCATGTACTTTGTGACACACGTTCCTCCAGAGGAAATCACTTTGGAAGTCGCAATGGAGCCATTTCCTCGCGGGCATCGCCCAAACAATATGAGCAATTTTCCCTTTTTCTTCCCAATACACCATCATTTGGCTTGCCACGATTACCCTAATCCATCAACATGATCGACTTTTTGTGTAGGGATTCAAGTCCTTCAATTCCTTGCCTCGTAAGCCCGTCAACTTTTCCCTTCAATGGTGATATTATTTGACCGGCCGGTGCTATTCCCACATGTAGTAATCCCCACTCCCGACACACCCGTGGCCACCCTCACCGGTGTTGGAGAATCATTTTCGGTCGTGAATTCGGCACCGCAAGGACCCAAATGTGGTGCCAAGGCAAGAACATCATTGGGAGCTCTCCGTCGTCCCTAATGTCAGCTGCCACCACACGGTCGGCCAACATGACTACGCCAACGAGGAATAAAAAGATGTTGCTCCCACCGATGGCTCGAGAATTTGTGATTATTTACAGTGTGTTTTTATTTGGTTTTCACTGGATTAATACCGCTGTTCAATTATTTCCAACGCTAATCCTTTAAGAGAGAAGAAAATCCATCTTTCCATTTGTTTGGTAGGAAATATTTCATATGGAAGGAAACCAAGGAGAATGACTGCAAATCAAGCCAAATGGAGCAACTTCCATATTGGAGGCTCCGCCACCAAGCGAAACTAAGTGAAAGACGACCTTCCATGCGAGCACACCCGCTGGAATGGATGGTCGTATGAGGTGCTTGGAGTTCCACCTTATCAATACAAGAAACTTTCGTGAAGGGGCAACACACATTGAAGAACCCAAGCCACCGTCGCCACTTCTAGAACAGAGAGAGAAGAGATTCGAAGAACCACCGAATATCTTCATAGTTTTGGTCCTTTCATCTCCATCATCATTTCACCCTTCTCTATCGAGTTGTAAGATCGAGTTGTAAACTCTATTCATACTCATCTGGAGATCGAGACTTGTTTGATCATTCATCTTATTGTGGATTTTCACGATATTATTGATATGGTTTTAAAGGGTTTATTCTCTGAGATGATTGGTTATTTTCTTATGATGTATGAGTAGCCCCCCTAGGCGTGGGAGATGTAAGTGAATGGTAAGATTCATTTGTGCCCATTCTATATGTCGTCATTCGTGTTTGTAGTCTTATGATCTATCTAGTAAGTTGGTATTCTGTGGTGTGCGTGTTGTCCAATTTAAGGGCTCATGGAACATGATCTCAAGACATACACATGTAACATATATTGTTTAGGAAATCTGTGACCTCTGATGTGACAGGTGGAGACATCTATGAGGGCCTAAGACAGTATGAGATAACGGTGATCCATTAAACTTAATGCTTGGTTATGATCTAAGGAACTTAATTGTGGAGACGGCCACTCTGTGGAAACGGCGAAGCAGGACCATAGAATGGAATATAATCCCGCAAAGAGGAGTTCCAAAACCTTAGTGTGATCCACCTACGGAACAAACAATCAAATATTATATTCATGATATAAGGCAACTAGCATTATCGTTGCACTGTCACACTTTATGTATACCATGCACTAAATTCCCTCCGCACCAAACTTCTCCATTGCAGGAAAAATAACTTTACTTTATGTTTTATTTATGTTCTTTACTTTCAAGTGTTATTACCTTTGCTGCCACAAACTCAACCTATTTACTATTCTGGTCTATTTGCCTCTTGTGACAGTAACAACATTTGCAGAATCACAAGCAATTACTTCGCATAAGAATTGTGACAACTTGTGTTTGACATAAACGCTACTTATAAATACTCTCACCCGCTCTTCGTTGGGGGAGATTACTAATTGGGATACTTACGTGAATATGCTACACCACCCTGTTTGGTTTGCAGGTTATCACGCACCCACGCCTTTGGTCGGCCTCTCGTGGTGTCGACACCTACTCCTCGGCCTCGCGCAGCCGTGCCGCCACCCACTCCACCTCCGACGGGCGAAGAGGAGTCGGATTGAGATGAGACAAGGAGCGAGGCTGACTTGCTTGAGGAAATGGCCATGACGTGATGTTTTTGCTTTTTCATTATGTTGGTTTGAAATTGCTCAATTGAATGATACATGATGTGATTTTGATTGATAGGTTTTTTCTTAACCACTATAGTTAGCAATTGAAAGTTGATGTGTATGATTGATGGAATGGTTGAGAGCAATCCAGACACTCGGCCTCGCGACATTGGCATATACATGCCACTTAGCCAATAGATGATGAGGAATGTTGAGGAGGTGGATAGCATGTTCATGTAGACATTGAAAATGAGGAGTAAACAATCCTACAACTACTAGACGGAGGAATCTGTAGCTTTGCGCGATGCATGGATGAACATCTCTCTTGATGTCACGGCTGGGATCGATCAAACAAAGGAGCAGTTTTGTGAGAGGACCGAGGATTACTACAATAGCCATGTGTCCATACCCTCCAATTGGACAATGGTTCTCTCACTCATCGTTGGAGTGTCATCAAAGGTCAGATGTGTTGAACAAGTCAATCTAGCACCTCCAAGTGGAATCCCCAAGCACGAGTATGATCCCGTCATTCTACTCTTTTCAAGAAAAGGAACAAGAGAAACAACTCCAAAGGCTTCACTTATCATCATTGATACAAGGAAAATTTTGAAACTACACCAAAGAGGAAAAGACTCAGAACCCTTGTTGATGAGATGACTTGCTAGAGAATCCATCCAGTCCTCAAGTGCGTCCAAATGGTCAAAAAGATCGAAGCTAGGGAAGAAGAATGACTATGTTGTAGCATACAAGGAAGAGGTCACTGTGATGATGGAGGTGAAGAGGGCATTGGTGGCCAACCGGAAGCAGGGAAGGATGGCTTGTTTCTATGAGATGAAGGTGATGAAGGAGAAGTGAAAGGTTGAGGTGGTCCCCCAGGAGAGAAAGGTGCACGCGGAAGAAAAGTACTTTGAACTCGAGGTGCAAAGCCTTGTATTGGAGGTTAGGAAGTTTTTTAAAAAGATTGATATTGAGGAGCAAAGGATTGCATTGGAGGCCGCGGAGCAAAGTTATAAGATGGTGGCCGAGGAACATGCTATCATGTTCATGGGTCCTAGAAAGATGGATGGGAGGAAAAGATAATATTAGGAGTTAACTTTGTTAGAAATGTTCCCTAGAGGCAATAATTATTGTGTTATTATTTTTCCCAAGTTTATAATTATTGTTTATATTCTATGCTACAACTGATATGGTTCTTGAACATGTGGAAACCGAGAGGTTTAGAGGAAAACTCATGTGCACGTGTAGACTTATAAACGGTAAAATAAGATTCCTAGTCTTGCCTCTAGGACTAGCTCAAGTGTTAGATGATGGTTCCGTTTTCCTAATCATGGGCATTGTTAAGTGTAACGATGATGCCGGCAACATTGAGGGCACGATGTTAGAAGAACAATCGTGTTGAATTGACCCAAGTTGTATGTTTATACTAAGAGACGATTTTGTCACAAGTCTATAGTCCATAACATGGGAAAGATAGCGTATGCATAGTTCCTTAGACCATGATACTATCGAATCACTCCATACTGTACGGTGCACTTTTGGGTTGTTCTAACGTCAACCGTAACAGGGTGATCGGAATGACAACTTACAGGTTCATCAGAAGCGTATGATGAGGGGCTAGTATCTCGATACTGGGATTTGTTACTCCTACGATGGAGAGATATTCTTAGGGACATCTCGGTGTAACGACATCCATCATCATCTGGCCAGACACAGTGTGATTTGATCATGGGTATGTCGGAACAGGAGAACGAGAAAAGACAGCAAAACCGGTAACGAGGGGACTGGCATAGTGACAATGTGTTTAACTCGCAAGGATGCCGATATATCTCACCTCAGGTTTGGTAATGTATCATGAAGCAAAAGGAATAACATACGGTACCCACAGGTTCACTCAATAATCATTCATGGGGGGCATAGGGATCACTATGAATGCCCACTGTTCTGCCATTGATCACTGATCAAAAGGTATTTCGGCCATGTATATATTTCACCAAACCTACAGGGTCACATGGTTAATAACCATTGATCTGTTGAGTATTAGATGAGTTAGGAGCTTAGGAGAATGCCATCGGAAAAGTTTCCGAGATAATAGAAATTGTTTCGAGAGAGAACCGAACGTGTTTCAAAAAACTTGAAGCATTTTGGAGAAAACCAGAACTGAGAATTTTTTTTGGAGGAGATAATAGTTATATAGGTGGGCTATGAATTTACCGAGAGCACCCTAGGATTATTCTAGGCGCCATGGGCTGCCCAAATGGGCTAAGACCTATCAGGGGACAATCACATGGGCCTTAAGGCCCAATAGGGTGGTGCCCCTTTTAGCCTTGCTCCCAAGCTAGGGGGTGTGGCTATGGTTGGATGGTGAGGCCCACACCTTCGCTGCCGCCATAAGGGAGGGAGGCTCGTCCTCCAAGTCGGCCTCCCCCTCCCTCTACCTATAAATAACCAAGGGGTGCTTGTTTGCTCTCTAGTAAGAGTGGTGGGTAACCCCCAAGTATAATGGTGAAGTAACCTAGCAATAAGTATTTTTGTCAATAGAGAAACAAGGTTTATCGAACCATAAGGAGTTTTTCTAGCAAACAAAGTGATGAGTACTTGCACACAAAACAAAATACAAACTTGTCCCCAACACGCCAGGAAGGTTGTCAAGCTTCTTGCCCTGCTAGTTACAAGATTAAATTGCATGATATGGTAGGAATTGATAGATAGGTAAAATAAATAAAAAGGAACAAAAAATAAATAATATTATTGGTAGAGTTTTCAGTAAAGCAAAATAGACCCCGGGGCCATAGGTTCACTGGTGGCATCTCTCCAAGCATATATGTGTCATGTGGTGAACAAATTACAGTTGGGAGGCAATTAAATTGCAATATTTACATTTATTACTATGATCATTCATGGTATAATCTCATATAGGCATTGCATCCATGGTATGTAGACATTATCCAACTACATCTACTACAAATACTCCACCACAAGACCGCTATCTATCATGCATCTCGAAGTACTAAGTTCATGACAAACAGAGCATTGCAATAAGCATGATGACATAATGTAGACAGTAAAAATATCATCCAAGTGTGATAAAGAAACGATCGTTGTATCCTTAGTGGCAAGATTGAACCCACTACTTTGCACGACCCCTCTAAAGAACCACCCACCAGGCTTGGCCAAAGAAGACTTAACATATCAGAGAGCATACAAAGCTACTTAAGTATACAATAAAGAAAGTTAAAAAGATTCAATATAATTCAATGAACAATCTGATCATAAAGTGACAATTCATCATGTCCCAAAAAACACACCATCGATTACATCATAGGGATCCCGATCATGTGAGGCAGCTCACGAGAACTTTGTATTGAATCACAAGGGAGAGAGGATGACATCTAGATACTGCTATGGATCCTAAGGTCCTAAAGGAACTACTCACACATGGACATGGAGGCAGAAAAATTGATGAAGAAGCCTCCCGTGATGAATTCCCCCTCCATGAGGGTACAGGAACATGCATCCTAATTGGATCTCCTTGGAACAAGAACTTGCAACGGCGAAAACACAGAGAAAATTGGCACGCAGGGGTTTGTGATATAGTGAATTTATAGGCGGGAATGGATGGAAGGGGTGCACATGGGGCCCATGTAGCCTCCCGGTGCGGGTCACCCTGGTCGCATGGGGCCCATGACTGACCCCTGGAAGGTCCTCACACTTTCTGTAATCTTCATGACGTGAAAAACATCGTATTAAATTCTTAGAGTTTTTTGCCCTCCGTAGATATGGATTTTTTTGAAAAGAGAAAAACATGCCGAAAACAAAAACTGGCTCTGGGTACTAAATTAATAGGTTCATAATGCAATATTCATCTTACAAGAGGATGAGCATGCACACTGCACAGAAGCAATGGCGGCGCCCAACTCAAAAGAATGGCTTAATGCCATGACATCTGAAATGAAATCCATGTACAAAAACCAAGTGTCGAACATGGTAGAGCCTCCAAATGGTGTCAAACCTATAGGGTGTAAGTGGATTTTCAAAAGAAAGATTTGCGGATGGTAATCCTATCTATAATCTATACTTGTCGTGAAAATGTTCTGGCAAATTCAAGGTGTTTACTACGATGAAATTTTCTTGTTGGTAGTAATGCTCAAGTCTTTGTGGATTGTGTTTGCAATTGCTGCTTATTTTGATTATGAAATATGGCAGATGGACGTTAAAATAGCTTTCCTAGATGGAAACCTTGAATACGATGTATACATGATACATCTGGAAGGTTTCGTCGATCATAAGGATGCTGGTAAGGCGTGCAAGCTTCAAAGGACAATTTATGGTTTGAAGCAAGCATCGAGGAGATGGAATATTCGTTGTAATGAAGTGGTCAAAGAGTTTGGCTTTATCAGGAATGGCGAAGAATTTTGTGTCAATAAGCCTTGTGGGAGTTCTAAATCATTTATAATTTTATATGTAGGCGACATATTGTTGATTGGCAATGACGTGAAATTTCTTAGTACAATTAAAGAGCCATTGAAAATCAGCTTTTCGATGAAAGAGTTAGGCGAAGCGGTATATATATGAGGGAAAATTTTGTTTTTGACACTCTAGATTTTCCCAATTTTTCTTATGCCACTCTAGATTTTGACATTCACTTTTTCCACTCTTAGTTTTTGACAATTATCACAATTGCCATTTCATGGCAATTGTGTTAATTGTCAAAAGTAAAATTATTTTGCTTTTACCGCTCAATGGCAATTGTGATAATTGTCAAAAGCTAAGAGTGGCAAAAGTGAAATGTCAAAATCTAGAGTGGCATAAGAAAAATTGGCAAAATATAGAGTGGCAAAAACAAAATTTTCCCTATATATTAGGCATTAAAATTAATAGAGATATATCAATACACGTAATAGGGCTTAGCCAGAGCATGTACCTTGACAAGGTTTTAAAGAGGTTTAAAATGGAGAATGCCAAGAAGGTCTCAGTCCGAATGCCATATGTTCATCACTTACAAGAAACAATGTTGTCAGACTGTGGATGGGGGAGTGCAAATGAGTGATGTTCCATATGCCTCACTAGTTGGTTCCATCATGTATGACATGATATGTACAAGATCATATGTTTCTTATGCGCTAAGTGTTTGCAGCAGGTACCAAAGTGATCAAGCATTGACTCACTGGACATCAGTTAAAATATTTTTAAAGTACCTAGAAGGACTAAGGATATGCTCCTTATCTATGAAGGTGATTAAGAGCTCATTGTAAGTGGTTACATTATGCTAGCTTCATGACTGATACATATGATTAAAAATCTCAATCGGGCTACGTTTTCACACTCAACGGTGGTGCAATGTGTTGGATGAGTTCTAAGTAGAACACTGTTGCGGATTCTATGACGTAGGCTGTATATATCGAAGATTTATAAGCTTCGAAGGAGGCGGTTTGGATAGAGAAGTTTCTTGATGAACTAGGTGTGGTTCCAAGTGCAATGAACCCCATGGAGCTCTATTCTGGTAATAGCCCATGGCTCAAGCAAAATGAGGTAAGGTCCCACCAAAAGTCCAAACATATTGAACGCAATTATCACATTATCTCAGATCATGTAGATAAAGGTTTTGTGAAAGTACTCAAGATTCACACGGGTCTGAATGTGTCAGACCCAATGATGAAGCCTCTACCATGAGCAAAATATGAACAACACTAGATTGCCATTGATGTAAAAGAAGTTATGCAAACTAGATTACTTTAGTGCAAGTGGGAGACAATTGAAAATATGCCCTAGAGGAAATAGTAATTATGTTATTATTTTTTTCAAGTTTATAAGTAATATTTATATTCTATACTATCACTGCTATGGTTCTCGAACATGCATAAACCAAGAGGTTCAGAGGAAAAATCATGTGCACATGTAGATTTACAAACAGTAAAATAAGATTCCTAGTCTTGCCTCTAGGACTAGATCAGGTGTTGCATGATGATTCTATTTTCCTAATAATGGGCCTAGTTAAGTGTAAGTGGCAACACTGAGGGCACGATGTTAGAAGAACACCCGTGTTGAATTGACCCAAGTTGTATGTTACACTAAGAGACGATTTCGTCACAAAATTATAGTCCATAACACGAGAAAATTAACATATGCACAATTTGTTGGGAACGTAGCATGAAAATAAAAAATCCTACGAAACACCCAAGATCTAATCTATGAGATGCATAGCAACGAGAGAGGACAGTGTGTCTACGTACCCTCATAGATCGTTAAGCAGAAGCGTATATCACGCGGTTGATGTAGTCATACTCTTCACGATCCAATCTGATCTAGCGCCAAACGGACGACACCTCCGTGTTCAGCACACGTGCGGCTCGGTGACATCTCCTCCTTCTTGATCTAGCAAGCGAGGGAGGAGAAGTAGATGGGATCTCGGCCATCATGAGGTGTGGTGGAGATGGTGGTGGTGTAGTGCCGACAGGGCTTCTCCAAACGTCGTCGGAACGAATCCGAGGAGAAAATGGGAGAGGGAGGGCTGCCCCAAGGGAGAGGGATTGGTGTGTGCAGCCCTCCCCTCCCCTCCACTATTTATATAAGCCAAGGGTGAGGGGACCAGTGCCCTATCCCCTTCTCCAAGGGAGGGGGCGACGGCCTAGAGGGAAACTTGGCCCCCAAGGCAAGGCTCCCCCTTAGGGTTTCCCTCCCCTAGCTTCATGGTGTTGGGGAACGTTGCATGGGAAACAAAAATTTTCCTACGCACACACAAGATCTATCCATGGTGATGAGCATCTACGAGAGGGAGAGTGAATCTACATACCCTTGTAGATCGCTAAGCGGAAGCGTTAATAAACGCGGTTGATGTAGTCGAACGTCTTCGCGATCCAAATCGCCGAGCGTCCCGCGATCCAATCACGATCCTTCCGATCTAGTGCCGAACGGACGGCACCTCCGCGTTCAACACACGTACGGCTTGATGACGCCTTCACCTCCTCGATCCAGCGAGCGATGGTGAAGTAGTGGTTGAGTTCCAGCAGCACGACGGCGTGGTGATGGTGGTGAGGAACAATCTCTGCAGGGCTTCGCCAAGCACTACGGAGATTATGACGGAGGAACTAGAGGGCTAGGGTTGCCGGCACACGGCTTGGGAAATCCTGATGTGTCCCGTGTGCTAGCCCTGCCCCTCTATTTATATGTTGAGCCTTGGGGTCTAAACTTGGAGTAAAAGCCTCCTCCGGGTCGGTTTTGCCCGCACAAGGTCGGTTTGGCCCGCAGGGAAAGAGTCCAACTCGGATCCTTGCCGAACCGTGCACAGCCGCGCACAAGCGGTAGTACCGCTTCACACAAGCGGTAGTACCGCTTGGGCGGTAGTACCGCTTCACACAAGCGGTAGTACCGCTCGGGCGGTAGTACCGCTTCACACAAGCGGTAGTACCGCTCCGGCGGTAGTACCGCTTCACCAAGCGGTAGTACCGCTTACGCGGCAGCAAAACTACTTTTGCACTTTCCAATACCTTGTGGGCTTTATCCCTTTGGCTCATATAAAGTGTTGCTGCACCCGAACACTTCGGTAAACATCCGGAACCCCTTCCGGTGAACTTCGGAACTCTTCCGGAGATCAAAACACTATTATCACATATATCAATCTTTACCTCCGGAATATTCCGGAGATCCTCGTCATGTCCGGGATCTTATCCGGGACTCCGAACAACTTTCGGTCACCAACATAATAACTCAATTATACTAATCGTCACCAAACGTTAAGTGTGTAGACCCTGCGGGTTCGAGAACTATGTAGACATGACCGAGACACCTCTACGGCCAATAACCAATAGCGGGACCTGGATGCCCATATTGGCTCCTACATATTCTACGAAGATCTTTTATCGGTCGAACCTCTATGTCAAGGATTCAGTTAATCCCGTATGCTGTTCCCTTTGTTCTTCGGTATGTTACATGCCCGAGATTCGATCGTCGGTATCTCTATACCTAGTTCAATCTCGTTACCGGCAAGTCTCTTTACTCGTTCCGTAATACAAGATCCTGTGGCTAACTCTTTAGTCACTTTGCTTGCAAGGCTCAATGTGATGTTGTATTACTGAGTGGGCCCTGAGATACCTCTCCGTCATACGGAGTAACAAATCCCAGTCTTGATCCATGCCAACCCAACAGACACCCTCGGAGATACCTGTAGAGCACCTTTATAGTCACCCAGTTACGTTGCGACGTTTGATACACACAAGGTATTCCTCCGGTGTCAGTGAGTTGCATGATCTCATGGTCAAAGGAACAGATACTTGACATGCAGAAAACAATAGCAATAAACTGACACGATCAAATGCTACGTTTACAGTTTGGGTCTTGTCCATCACATCATTCTCCTAATGATGTGATCCCGTTATCAAATGACATCTCATGTCAATGGCTAGGAAACCTTAACCATCTTTGATCAACGAGCTAGTCAACTAGAGGCTTACTAGGGACACAGTGTTGTCTATGTACCCACACATGTATTTGAGTTTCCAATCAATACAATTATAGCATGGATAATAAACGATTATCATTAACAAGGAAATATAATAATAACCAATTTATTATTGCCTCTAGGGCATATTTCCAACAGTCTCCCACTTGCACTAGAGTCAATAATCTAGTTCACATCACTATGTGATTTACATTGTAATGAATCGAACACCCATGCAGTTCTGGTGTTGTTCATGTTTAGCCCTTGGAAGAGGTTTAGTCAACGGATCTGCAACATTTAGATCCGTGTGTACTTTGCAAATATTTATGTCGTCCTCCTTGATGTAATCGCGGATGGAATTGAAACGTCGTTTTATGTGTCTGGTCCTCTTGTGAAATCTTGGTTCCTTGGCTAGAGCAATGGCACCAGTATTATCACAAAACAGAGTCATTGGGTTAAGCGCACTAGGCACTACTCCAAGATCTGTCATGAACTCCTTCATCCAGACACCTTCCTTCGCTGCCTCCGAGGCAGCGATGTACTCCGCTTCGCATGTAGAATCAGCTACCACGCTTTGCTTGGAACTGCACCAGCTAACCGCACCCCCATTAAGAATAAATACGTATCCGGTTTGCGACTTAGAGTCATCCGGATCAGTGTCAAAGCTTGCATCGACGTAACCCTTTACGACGAGCTCTTGATCACCTCCATAAACGAGAAACATGTCCTTAGTCCTTTTCAGGTACTTCAGGATATTCTTGACCGCCGTCCAGTGTTCCATTCCTGGATCACTTTGAAACCTTCCGGTCATACTTATGGCAAGGCTGACATCGGGTCTTGTGCACAGCATTGCATACATGATAGAGCCTATGGCTGAAGCATAGGGGATGACACTCATCTTTTCTCTATCTTCTGCAGTCACTGGGCATTGAGTCTTACTCAACTTCACACCTTGCAAAACAGGCAAGAACCCCTTCTTGGACTGATCCATTTTGAACTTCTTCAAAATCTTATCAAGGTATGTGCTTTGTGAAAGTCCTATTAAGCGTCTCGATCTATCTCTATAGATCTTGATGCCTAATATGAAAGCAGCTTCTCCTAGGTCCTTCATTGAAAAACTCTTGTTCAAATATTCCTTTACGCTTTCCAGCATTTCTATATTGTTTCCAATCAGCAATATGTCATCCACATATAATATTAGAAACGCTATAGAGCTCCCACTCACTTTCTTGTAAATACAAGCTTCTCCGTAAACTTGTATAAACTCGAACGCTTTGATCACCTCCTCAAAACGAAGATTCCAACTCCGAGATGCTTGCACCAGTCCATAAATGGATCGCTGGAGTTTGCAAACTTTGTCAGCATTCTCTGGATCGACAAAACCTTCTGGTTGCATCATATACAACTCTTCCTTAAGGAAACCGTTAAGGAACGCTGTTTTGATATCCATCTGCCAAATTTCATAATCGAAAAAGGCAGCTATTGCTAACATGATTCTGACGGACTTAAGCATCGCTACGGGTGAGAAGGTCTCATCGTAGTCAACTCCTTGAACTTGTGAAAAACCCTTTGCCACAAGTCGAGCTTTATAGACGGTGACATTACCGTCCGCGTCCGTCTTCCTCTTAAAGATCCATTTGTTCTGAATGGCCTTACGCCCTTCAGGTAATACTTCCAAAGTCCATACTTTGTTTTCATACATGGATCCCATCTCGGATTTCATGGCCTCTAACCACTTCTCGGAATCCGGGCTCATCATCGCTTCTCCATAGCTCGTAGGTTCATCGTTGTCTAACAACATGACCTCTAAGACAGGGTTGCCGTACCACTCAGGAGCAGTACGCGTCCTTGTCGACCTACGAGGTTCGATAGCAACTTGATCCAAAGCTTCATGATCATCATCATTAACTTCCTCTTCAGCTAA
This sequence comes from Elymus sibiricus, assembly GCA_039707655.1. Lineage (NCBI taxonomy): Eukaryota > Viridiplantae > Streptophyta > Magnoliopsida > Poales > Poaceae > Elymus > Elymus sibiricus. The sequence goes on from CM077663.1 coordinate 87,492,594, forward strand.
TGTAGGCTCCACAGAAACAACTTTCTGCGCTGCGCTACTCTCAGGTTGAAGTAAAGGTTCAACAACCTCATCAAGTTCTATCTTCCTCCCACTCAATTCTTTCGAGAGAAACTCTTTCTCAAGAAATGTTCCGTTTTTAGCGACAAACACTTTGCCTTCGGATCTGAGGTAGAAGGTATACCCAACTGTCTCTTTTGGGTATCCTATGAAGACGCATTTCTCCGCTTTGGGTTCCAGCTTTTCAGGCTGAAGCTTTTTGACATAAGCATCACATCCCCAAACTTTAAGAAAACGACAGCTTTGGCTTCTTGTCAAACCAAAGTTCATATGGCGTCGTCTCAACGGATTTCGATGGTGCCCTATTTAAAGTGAATGCAGCTGTCTCTAATGCATAACCCCAAAACGATAGTGGCAAATCGGCAAGAGACATCATAGATCGCACCGTATCCAATAAGGTTCGATTACGACGTTCGGACACACCATTACGCTGTGGTGTTCCAGGCGGTGTTAATTGTGAAACAATTCCACACTGTCTTAAGTGACTGCCAAACTCATAACTCAGATATTCTCCTCCTCGATCAGATCGTAGGAATTTAATCTTCTTGTTACGATGATTCTCAACTTCACTCTGAAATTGTTTGAACTTTTCAAATGTTTCAGACTTGTGTTTCATTAAGTAAATATACCCATATCTACTTAAGTCATCAGTGAAGGTGAAAAAGTAACGATAACCACCGCGCGCCTCAATACTCATCGGACCGCACACATCAGTATGTATGATTTCCAATAAGTCACTTGCCCGTTCCATTGTTCCAGAGAACGGCGTTTTAGTCATCTTGCCCATGAGGCATGGCTCACATGTGTCAAGTGATTCAAAATCAAGTGACTCCAAAAGTCCATCAGCATGGAGCTTCTTCATGCGTTTTACGCCAATATGACCTAAACGGCAGTGCCACAAGAAAGTGGTATTATCATTATCAATTCTATATCTTTTGGCATCAATGTTATGAAAATGTGTATCATTACTATCGAGATTCAACAAGAATAAACCCCTCACATCGGGTGCATGACCATAAAAGATATTACTCATATAAATAGAACAACCATTATTCTCTGATTTAAATGAGTAACCGTCTCGCAATAAACAAGATCCAGATATAATGTTCATGCTTAACGCAGGCACCAAATAACACTTATTTAGGTTCATCACTAATCCCGACGGTAATCGAAGAGCGAGCGTGCCGACGGCGATCACATCAACCTTGGAACCATTTCCCACGCGCATCGTCACTTCGTCCTTTGCCAGCCTCCGTCTATTCCGCAGTTCCTGTTTTGAGTTGCAAATATGAGCAACCGCACCGGTATCAAATACCCAGGCACTACAACGAGGGTTGGTAAGGTACATATCAATAACATGTATATCATATATACCTTGTTTGTTGTTGGCCGCCTTCTTGTCAGCCAAATACTTGGGGCAATTCCGCTTCCAGTGTCCAGTTCCCTTGCAATGAAAACACACAGTTTCTGGTTTGGGTCCAGCCTTGGGTTTCTTCACGAGAGGAGCAACTGCTTTGCCACTCTGCTTGGAGTTACCCTTCTTACCCTTGCCATTTTTCTTGAAACTAGTGGTTTTATTGACCATCAACACTTGATGCTCCTTCTGAATTTCAGACTCAGCGGCTTTCAGCATCGCAAACAGCTCGGCGACTGACTTGTTCATCCCGTGCATGTTATAGTTCAACACGAAGCTCTTGTAGCTAGGTGGCAATGATTGAAGAACTCTGTCAGTGATAGCCTCTGGCGGAAGGGGCATCCCTAACTCAGCCAGGCGGGTGGAGTACCCAGACATTCTGAGCACGTGATCACTGATTGACCCGTTCTCCTCCATCTTGCAAGCATAGAACTTATCGGAGATCTCATATCTCTCGATCCGGGCATTCTTCTGAAAGATAAACTTCAACTCCTGGAACATCTCATATGCTCCATGACGTTCAAAACGTCTTTGAAGTCCCGGTTCTAAGCCATACAACATTGCACATTGAACTATTGAGTAATCATCAGAACGAGCCTGCCAGGCGTTCACAACGTCTAGAGACTCAACTGGAGCGGGTGGATCACCAAGCGGTGCATCAAGGACATAAGCCTTCTGGGAAGCCGTAAGGATAATCCTTAGATTACGGGCCCAGTCCACAAAGTTACTTCCATCATCTTTCAACTTAGCTTTCTCTAGGAACGCATTAAAATTCAGGGGTGCTACTGCGCGAGCCATGATCTACAACATAAATATAGCAAAGACAACTTAGACTATTGTTCTTAGATAATGAGTTTAGTTAATCATATTTAAAAAACTCCCACTCAAATTGACATCCCTCCGATCATTCGAGTGTAACATGATCCAAATCCACCAACTCAAGTCCGATCATCACGTGAGTTGAGGTGGTTTCAATGGTGAACATCTTCATGTTGATCATATCTACTATATGACTCATGTTCGACCTTTCGGTCCCTTGTGTTCCGAGGCCATGTCTGTACATGCTAGGCTCGTCAAGTTTAACCCGAGTGTTCCGCACGTGTAACATGGCTTACACCCGTTGTATGCGAACGTAGAGTCTATCACACCCGATCATCACGGCGTGTCTCGAAACGACGAACTTTCGCAACGGTGCACACTTGGGGAGAACACAATTTATCTTGAAATTTAAGTGAGGGATCACCTTATAATGCTACCGTCATCCTAAGCAAAATAAGATGCATAAAAGGATTAACATCACATGCAAATCATAAGTGACATGATATGGCCATGAACTTGTGCTTTTGATCTCCATCTCCAAAGCACCGGCATGATCTCCATCGTCACCGGCATGACACCATGATCTCCATCATCTTGATCTCCATCAACGTGTCGCCATAAGGTTGTCGCGCCGACTGTTGCTTCCACGACTATTGCTAACGTTTAGCGATAAAGTAAAGCATTACATAGCGCTTAATGATTGACACGCAGGTCATACAATAATTAAAGACAACTCTATGGCTCCTGCCAGTTGCCGTATTCATCGACATGCAAGTCGTGATATTCTATACAAAACATGATCATCTCATACATCACATATATCTCATCATGTAATTGGCCATATCACATCACAACATACCCTGCAAAAACAAGTTAGACGTCCTCTAATTGTTGTTGCAAATTTTACGTGGCTGCTACGGGTTTGCAAGAACCGTTCTTACCTACGCAAAACCACAACGTGGTGTAGTGATTGCTTTTTGATCTTCTAAAAGAACCCTCTTCATTGAACCGATTCAACTAAAGTGAGAGAGACAGACACCCGCCAGTCACCTTTATGCAACAAGTGCACGCAGCGGTGAAACCAGTCTCGCGTAAGCGTACGCGTAATGTCGGTCCGGGCCGCTTCATCTCACAATACCGCGGAATCAAGTATCAACTAGTAACGGCAAGCAATATGTATACATCCACGCCCACAACTCGTTTGTGTTCTACTCGAGATCTCATCTACGCATAGACCTAGCTCATGATGCCACTGTTGGGGAACGTTGCATGGGAAACAAAAATTTTCCTACGCACACACAAGATCTATCCATGGTGATGAGCATCTACGAGAGGGAGAGTGAATCTACATACCCTTGTAGATCGCTAAGCGGAAGCGTTAATAAACGCGGTTGATGTAGTCGAACGTCTTCGCGATCCAAATCGCCGAGCGTCCCGCGATCCAATCACGATCCTTCCGATCTAGTGCCGAACGGACGGCACCTCCGCGTTCAACACACGTACGGCTTGATGACGCCTTCACCTCCTCGATCCAGCGAGCGATGGTGAAGTAGTGGTTGAGTTCCAGCAGCACGACGGCGTGGTGATGGTGGTGAGGAACAATCTCTGCAGGGCTTCGCCAAGCACTACGGAGATTATGACGGAGGAACTAGAGGGCTAGGGTTGCCGGCACACGGCTTGGGAAATCCTGATGTGTCCCGTGTGCTAGCCCTGCCCCTCTATTTATATGTTGAGCCTTGGGGTCTAAACTTGGAGTAAAAGCCTCCTCCGGGTCGGTTTTGCCCGCACAAGGTCGGTTTGGCCCGCAGGGAAAGAGTCCAACTCGGATCCCTGCCGAACCGTGCACAGCCGCGCACAAGCGGTAGTACCGCTTCACACAAGCGGTAGTACCGCTTGGGCGGTAGTACCGCTTCACACAAGCGGTAGTACCGCTCGGGCGGTAGTACCGCTTCACACAAGCGGTAGTACCGCTCCGGCGGTAGTACCGCTTCACCAAGCGGTAGTACCGCTTACGCGGCAGCAAAACTACTTTTGCACTTTCCAATACCTTGTGGGCTTTATCCCTTTGGCTCATATAAAGTGTTGCTGCACCCGAACACTTCGGTAAACATCCGGAACCCCTTCCGGTGAACTTCGGAACTCTTCCGGAGATCAAAACACTATTATCACATATATCAATCTTTACCTCCGGACTATTCCGGAGATCCTCGTCATGTCCGGGATCTTATCCGGGACTCCGAACAACTTTCGGTCACCAACATAATAACTCAATTATACTAATCGTCACCAAACGTTAAGTGTGTAGACCCTGCGGGTTCGAGAACTATGTAGACATGACCGAGACACCTCTACGGCCAATAACCAATAGCGGGACCTGGATGCCCATATTGGCTCCTACATATTCTACGAAGATCTTTTATCGGTCGAACCTCTATGTCAAGGATTCAGTTAATCCCGTATGCTGTTCCCTTTGTTCTTCGGTATGTTACATGCCCGAGATTCGATCGTCGGTATCTCTATACCTAGTTCAATCTCGTTACCGGCAAGTCTCTTTACTCGTTCCGTAATACAAGATCCTGTGGCTAACTCTTTAGTCACTTTGCTTGCAAGGCTCAATGTGATGTTGTATTACTGAGTGGGCCCTGAGATACCTCTCCGTCATACGGAGTAACAAATCCCAGTCTTGATCCATGCCAACCCAACAGACACCCTCGGAGATACCTGTAGAGCACCTTTATAGTCACCCAGTTACGTTGCGACGTTTGATACACACAAGGTATTCCTCCGGTGTCAGTGAGTTGCATGATCTCATGGTCAAAGGAACAGATACTTGACATGCAGAAAACAATAGCAATAAACTGACACGATCAAATGCTACGTTTACAGTTTGGGTCTTGTCCATCACATCATTCTCCTAATGATGTGATCCCGTTATCAAATGACATCTCATGTCAATGGCTAGGAAACCTTAACCATCTTTGATCAACGAGCTAGTCAACTAGAGGCTTACTAGGGACACAGTGTTGTCTATGTACCCACACATGTATTTGAGTTTCCAATCAATACAATTATAGCATGGATAATAAACGATTATCATTAACAAGGAAATATAATAATAACCAATTTATTATTGCCTCTAGGGCATATTTCCAACACATGGGCCCTTGGGGGGCTGGTGCACCTGGCCCATGTAGGATAGGGAGCCCCTTACAGCTCAAGTGGGCTCCCGGGGAAGGGGGGCCCCCCGGTGGACACCCGGAACCCTTCCGACACTCTCGGTACACCGTCGGTAATGCCTGAAACTTTTCTCGACCAAAACAGGACTTCCCATATATAAATCTTTACCTCCGGACCATTACAGAGCTCCTCGTGATGTCCGGGATCTCATCCGAGACTCCGAACAACATTAGATCACCAACGTACATATCCCAATACTACTCTAGGGTCATCGAACGTTAAGCGTGCGGAGCCTACGGGTTCGAGAATCATGTAGACATGACCGAGACACCTCTCCGGTCAATAACCAATAGCGAGACCTGGATGCCCATATCAAATCCTATATATTCCACGAAGATCTTTCATCGGTTGAACCATGGTACGTCCATTTTGCATCATGATTTCCTATTGTTATTTATTATGTTTTGTTGAATAAGAATGCTTTGGGGAGTGATTCTAATGCCCTTTCTCTCATAATATGCAAGGTTTACACAAAGAGGGAGAATACCGACAGCTGGAATTCTGGACCCAAGAAAAGCACATCAGAGATACCTATTCCGCACAACTCCAATGAAGCTGAAATTTTACGGAGATTATTTTTGGAATAAATAAAAATTACTGGAGCAAAAAACTACCGAAGGGGGCCATCCTGGTGGGCACAAGACACCAGGGCGCGCCAGCCCCCCTTGGCGCGCCCTGGTGGGTTGTGCCCTCCTCGGCGCACCTCCGGTGCCCATCTTCTGGTATAAATTCACTTTTAACCTAGAAAAAAAAATAGGAGGAGGACTTTCGGGACGAAGCACCGCCGCCTCGAGTTGGAACTTGGGCAGGAGCACTTTTTTCCTCCGGCGGAGCTATTCCGCCGGGGGAACTTCCCTCCCGGAGGGGGAAATCGAAGCCATCGTCATCACCAACACCCCCTCATCTTTGGGAGGCCAATCTTCATCAACATCTTCAACATCACCATCTCTTCTCAAACCCTAGTTCATCTATTGTGTTCAATCTTTGTACCGGAACCTCAGATTGGTACCTGTGGGTGACTAGTAGTGTTGATTACCTTGTGTAGTTGATTACTATATGGTTTATTTGGTGGAATATTATATGTTCGGATCCATTATGCTATTCAATACCCCTCTGATCTTGAGCATGTTTATTATTTGTGAGTAGTTACCTTTATTCTTGAGGTCACGGGAGAAGTCATGTTGCAAGGAATCATGTGAATTTGATATGTGTTCGATATTTTGATGATATGTATGTTGTGATTCCCTTAGTGGTGTCATGTGAACGTCGACTACATGACACTTCACCATTCATGGGCCTAAGGGAATGCATTGTGGAGTAGTTATTAGATGATGGGTTGCTAGAGTGACAGAAGCTTAAACCCTAGTTTATGCGCTACTTTGTAAGGGGCTGATTTGGATCCAAACGTTTAATGCTATGGTTAGATTTTATCTTAATACTTTTCTCGTAGTCGCGGATGCTTGCGAGGGGTTTAATCATAAGTGGGAGGTTGTTCAAGTAAGAACAGCACCCAAGCACCGGTCCACCCACATATCAAATTATCAAAGTAGCGAACATGAATCAAACCAACATTATAAAAGTGACTAGAGGAAATTCCCGTGTACCCTCAAGAACACTTTGCCTATTACTAGAGATTGTTCTGGCCTGTCCTTTGCCACAAAAGGATTGGGCTACCTTGCTGCACCTTGTTTACCGTTACTGTTACTTGCTCGTTACCAATTACCTTGCTATCAAACTATCTGTTACTTACAATTTCAGTGCTTGCAGAAATTACCTTGCTGAAAACCGCTTGTCATTTCCTTTCGCTCCTCGTTGGGTTCGACACTCTTACTTATCAAAAGGACTACGATTGATCCCCTATACTTGTGGGTCATCAAACCACGATGTCGAGGATTCGGTTAATCACGTATGCAATTCCCTTTGTCTAGCGACATGTTACTTGCCCGAGATTCAATCATCGGTATCTCCATACCTAGTTCAATCTCATTACCGGCAAGTCTCTTTACACGTTCCATAATACAAGATCCCGTGACTAACTCATTAGTCACATTGCTTGCAAGATCTTTACAATGTGTATTACCGAGAGGGCCCAAAGATATCTCTCCGTCATACGGAGTGACAAATCCCAGTCTCGATTCATGCCAATCCAACAGACACTTTGGAGATACCTATAAAGCACCTTTATGATCAACCAGTTACGAAGTGATGTTTGATAGCACACAAGGTATTCCTCCGGTATCCGGGAGTTGCATGATCTCATGTTCTTAGGAATAGATACTTGACATTAAGAAAGTTGTAGCAATAAACTTAAGTGATACGATCATATGCTAAGCTTACTGTTGGGTCTTGTCCGTCACATCATTCTTCTAATTATGTGATCACATTATCAAATGACAACTCATGTGAATGGCTAGGAAACCTTAACCATCTTTGACCAACAAGCTAGTCTAGTAGAGGCTCACTAGGGACACAATGTTGTTTATGTATCCACACATGTATTTAAGTTTCCAGTCAATACTGTTCTAGCATGATCATGAACAAGGAAATATGATAATAACCAATTTATTATTGCCTCTAGGGCATATTTCCAACAGTCTCCCACTTGCACTAGAGTCAATAATCTAGCTTACATAGTAAATCTAACACCCATAGAGTTTTGGTGCTGATCATGTTTTGCTCGTGATAGAGGTTTAGTCAATGGGTCTGCAACATTCAGATACGTATGTACTTTGCAAACCTCTATGTCTCCCTCTTTGATCCAATCACGGATGGAGTTGAAGCGGCGCTTTCTATGCTTGGTCTTCTTGTGAAAACTGGGCTCTTTTGCAATGGCAATGGCTCCATTGCTGTTCCAAAGGATAGTCACCATTCATGGGCCTAAGGGAATGCATTGTGGAGTAGTTATTAGATGATGGGTTGCTAGAGTGACAGAAGCTTAAACCCTAGTTTATGCGCTACTTTGTAAGGGGCTGATTTGGATCCAAACGTTTAATGCTATGGTTAGATTTTATCTTAATACTTTTCTCGTAGTCGCGGATGCTTGCGAGGGGTTTAATCATAAGTGGGAGGTTGTCCAAGTAAGAACAGCACCCAAGCACCGGTCCACCCACATATCAAATTATCAAAGTAGCGAACACGAATCAAACCAACATGATAAAAGTGACTAGACGAAATTCCCGTGTACCCTCAAGAACACTTTGCCTATTACTAGAGATTGTTCTGGCCTGTCCTTTGCCACAAAAGGATTGGGCTACCTTGCTGCAACTTGTTTACCATTACCATTACTTGCTCGTTACCAATTACCTTGCTATCAAACTATCTGTTACCTACAATTTCAGTGCTTGTAGAAATTACCTTGCTGAAAACCGCTTGTCATTTCCTTCTGCTCCTCGTTGGGTTCGACACTCTTACTTATCGAAAGGACTACGATTGATCCCCTATACTTGTGGGTCATCAAGACTCTTTTCTGGTGCCGTTGCCGGGGAGTGAAGCGCTCTTGGTAAGTGGAAATCGGTAAGTAAAAACTTATACTATGTGCTGAAATTTATTGCTACTTGCTACTATGGAAAACAATCCTTTGAGGGGTTAGTTTGGGGTATCATCACCTCGACCGGAACCACAATTAGTTGCCCCTCAACCTACTGCACCTACTGAAAATATTGGTTATGAAATTCCTCCAGGTATGGTAGAACAACTGCTTGCTAAACCTTATGCAGGAGATGGAACTGAACATCCTGATATGCACCTATTATATGTGAACGAAATTTATGGATTATTTAAGCTTGCAGGTTTACCCGGAGATGAAGTTAAGAAGAAGGTTTTCCCTTTATCTTTGAAGGGAAAAGCATTGACATGGTATAGGCTATGTGATGAGCTTGGATCGTGGAACTGGAATCGGTTGCAATTGGAATTCCACCAAAAGTTTTATCCCATGCATCTAGTTCATCGTGATCGGAATTATATATATAATTTTTGGCCTCGTGAAGGAGAAAGTATCGCTTTAGCTTGGGGGAGGCTTAAGTCAATGCTATATTCATGCCCCAATCATGACATTCCAAGAGAAGTTATCATTCAGAATTTTTATGCTCGGCTTTCTCATAATGATCAATCCATGCTCGGTACTTCTTGTGCTGGTTCTTATATGAAGAAGACTATTGAATTCAAGTGGGATCTCTTAGAAAGAATTAAACTCAACTCTGAAGATTGGGAACTCGATGAAGGCAATGAGTCAGGTATAAAGCTTGAGTTTGATTGTGTTAAATCTTTTATGAATACCGATACTTTTCACAAGTTTAGCACTAAATATGGACTTGACTTTGAGATAGTAACCTCTTTTTGCGAATAATTTGCTACTCACGTTGATCTCCCTAAGGAGAAGTGGTTTAAGTATCATCCCCCTATTAAAGAAGAAATTAAAGAACCGGTCATAGCTAAAGAAGAAACCATCATTTACAATGTTGATCCAGTTGTGCCTACCGCTTATATTGAAAAACTACATTTCCCTGTTAGGATAAAGGAACATGCTAAGGTATCAACTGTGGTTCGTAAGAGTCATATAAGAGCACCTAATCCCACTGAGAAAATTAAAGTAGAACCTAGTGTTGCTATGGTTAAAGATCTCTTAGTAGAAAATATTGATGGGCATGTTATCTACTTCTGTGATGAAGCTGCTAGAATTGCTAAACCCGATGAAGAAGATAAACATAGACCCATAGAAGGCATGCCTGTTGTCTCTGTCAAAATAGGAGATCATTGCTATCATGGTTTATGTGATTTGGGTGCTAGTGTGAGTGCTATTCCTTTTACCCTATACCAAGAAATTATGGATGAAATAGCACCTGCTGAAATAGAAGACATTGATGTTACTATTAAACTTGCTAATAGAGACACCATCACACCACTTGGGATTGTTAGAGATGTTGAAGTCTTGTGTGGGAAAGTAAAATACCCTACTGATTTTCTAGTTCTTGGTTCCCCACAAGATGACTTTTGTCCCATTATCTTTGGTAGACCTTTCTTGAGAACCGTCAATGCTAAGATAGATTGTGAAAAACAAACTGTCGGTGTCAGTTTTGGTGGTGTGTCTCATGAGTTTAATTTTTCCAAGTTTAGTAGACAACCTCGCGATAAAGCTTTATCTAGTAAATATGAAATAATTGGTCTTGCTTCTATTGTTGTGCCTCCTACTGATCCACTAGAACAATATCTTCTGGACCATGAAATTGATATGCACTTGCGTGAAAGAAATGAAATAGATCAAATTTTCTTTGAACAGCAACCTCTCCTGAAACACAATTTGCCTATTGAAACTCTTGGAGGTCCTCCTCCACCTAAAGGTGATCCTGTGTTTGAATTGAAACAATTGCCTAACACTTTGAAGTATGCTTATCTTGATGAGAAAAAGATATATCATGTTATTATTAGTGCTAACCTTTCAGAACATGAAGAAGAAAGATTATTAAAAGTTCTAAGGAAGCATCGGGCTGCTATTGGATATACTCTTGATGATCTTAAGGGCATTAGTCCCACTCTATGTCAGCACAAGATTCATATGGAACCTGATGCTAAACCTGTTGTTGATCACCAACGACGACTGAATCCTAAGATGAAGGAAGTGGTAAGAACTGAAATATTAAAACTTCTGGAAGCAGGTATAATCTATCCTATTGCTGACAGTAGATGGGTAAGTCCCGTTCATTGTGTCCCTAAGAAAGGAGGTATTACCATTGTTCCTAATGATAAAAATGAACTCATTCCATAAAGAATTGTCACTGGCTATAGAATGGTAATTGATTTTAGAAAATTAAATAAAGCTACTAGGAAAGATCATTACCCTCTGCCTTTCATTGATCAAATGTTAGAAAGATTATCTAAGCATACACACTTTTGCTTCCTAGATGGATATTCTGGTTTCTCTCAAATACCCGTGTCACAATCCGATCAAGAGAAAACCACCTTTACTTGCCCTTTTGGAACCTATGCTTATAGACGTATGCCTTTTGGTTTATGCAATGCACCTGCTACCTTTCAAAGATGTATGACTGCTATATTCTCTGACTTTTGTGAAAAGATTGTGGAGGTTTTCATGGATGATTTTTCCGTTTACGGAACTTCTTTTGATGATTGCTTAAGCAACCTTGATCGAGTTTTGCAGAGATGTGAACAAACTAATCTTGTCTTGAATTGGGAGAAGTGTCACTTTATGGTTAATGAAGGCATTGTCTTGGGGCATAAGATATCTGAACGAGGTATTGAGGTGGATAAAGCTAAAGTTGATGCAATTGAGAAAATGCCATGTCCTAAAGATATTAAAGGTATTCGTAGTTTCCTTGGTCATGCTTGTTTCTATAGGAGGTTCATTAAAGACTTCTCTAAAATTTCTAGGCATCTTACTAATCTTTTGCAAAAGTATATTCCTTTTGTTTTTGATGATGATTGTCTGGAAGCCTTTGAAACACTCAAGAAAGCCTTAACCTCTGCACCTATCGTTCAACCGCCTGATTGGAACTTGCCTTTCGAAATTATGTGTGATGCCAGTGATTATGCTGTTGGTGTTGTTCTTGGACAAAGAGTTGATAAGAAATTGAATGTTATCCATTATGCTAGTAAAACTCTAGACAGTGCACAACGAAATTATGCTACTACTGAAAAGGAATTTTTAGCGGTCGTGTTTGCCTGTGATAAGTTTAGATCCTACATTGTTGACTCAAAAGTTATTGTTCACACCAACCATGCTGCTATAAAATATCTTATGGAAAAGAAAGATGCTAAACCTAGACTCATTAGGTGGGTTCTCTTACTTCAAGAATTTGACTTACATATCATTGATAGGAAAGGAGCTAAGAACCCCGTAGCTGATAACTTATCTAGGTTAGAAAATATTCTTGATGACCCACTACCTATAGATGATAGTTTCCCTAACGAACAGTTAGCTGCAATAAGTGTTTCTCAGAACACTCCTTGGTATGCTGATTGTGCTAATTACATTGTCGCCAAATATATACCACCTAGCTTCACATACCAACAAAAAAAAATTCTTCTATGACTTGAGACATTACTTTTGGGATGACCCACATCTTTATAAAGAAGGAGTAGATGGTATTATTAGGCGTTGTGTACCTGAGCATGAATAGGAACAAATCCTACGAAAATGTCATTCCGAAGCTTATGGAGGACATCATGCTGGAGACAAAACTACTCACAAGGTATTGCAATCTGGTTTTTATTGGCCTACTCTCTTCAAGGATGCCCGTAAGTTTGTTTTGTCGTGTGATGAATGTCAAAGAATTGGTAATATCGGTAAGCGTTAGGAAATGCCTATGAATTATTCACTTGTTGTTGAACCATTTGACGTTTGGGGTTTTGATTATATGGGACCTTTTCCTTCCTCTAATGGGTACACTCATATTTTGGTTGCTGTTGATTATGTCACTAAGTGGGTAGAAGCTATTCTAACTAGTAGTGCTGATCACCACATCTCCATTAAAATGCTTAAAGAGGTTATCTTCCCGAGGTTTGGAGTCCCTAGATATTTAATGACCGATGGTGGTTCACACTTTATTCATGGTGCTTTTCGTAAAATGCTTGCTAAATATGATGTTAACCATAGAATTGCATCACCCTATCATCCTCAATCTAGTGGTCAAGTAGAACTTAGCAATAGAGAAATAAAATTAATATTACAAAAAACTGTCAATAGGTCTCGTAAGAATTGGTCTAAGAAATTAGATGATGCACTTTGGGCCTATAGAACAGCTTATAAAAATCCTATGGGTATGTCTCCATACAAAATGGTATATGGAAAAGCTTGTCATTTGCCTCTAGAATTAGAACATAAGGCATTTTGGGCAATTAAACAACTTAACTATGATTTCAAACTTGCCGGTGAGAAGAGGCTATTTGATATTAGCTCACTTGATGAATGGAGAACCCAAGCCTATGAAAATGCCAAACTATAGTAAAAAAGATGGCATGACAAAAGAATCCAAAAGCGGGAATTCAAAATAGGAGACTATGTTCTTTTGTTCAACTCTCGTTTAAGATTTTTTGCAGGAAAGCTTCTCTCCAAATGGGAAGGACATTATATTATCGAAGAGATTTATCGTTCTGGAGCTATCAAGATTAATAATGCTGAAGGTACTAACCCGAAGGCGGTCAATGGACAAAGAATTAAGCACTATATCTCAGGTACGCCTATTAACGTTGCAAGCAATGTTATCCAAACCATGACACCGGAGGAACACATAAAAGGAACCTTCCGGAACACTCCAGAATTCTGAAAAATACGAGGTACGTGATACGGTAATTAAACGGACTCCGAAAAATCCGCAAAAATAATTTTTGTCAGTTTTGGAATATTAGAAAATTTTGGAAATAAAGAAATAAACCGGAAGGTGATAGAGGTGAGCACGATACACCAGGGCACGCCCTGGTGGGTTGTGCCCACCTCGGACACCTTCCCGAATCCGTTTTCCTTCCATATGCTTGTTTTCCAAGAATAAAAATTCTCTATATATACCCCCGACTGTTTTGACAACCGCATCGCAGAAAAATCCTCTATTTTTGTTTCGTGGTGTTTTCCTGGCAGATCTGAAAATATGTCGTCTCAAGATTCAGAGGGGGATCACTATGTTGCAGACCCAAAGATCTTTAGGGAAATTTACCCCTATCTGTGGACTTCAGATGAGGAGGAAGATGCTGCCATGGAGGAAACAAAGGATGATAGCTCTGAGGGAAAGGATGATCCATTGCCTCAACCCGGGGATATGCATGTGGATTTCAAGAAGTCAAGTCTCCCTAGAAGCTACAAAGCCGAGGTCCAATTTATCCCATCTCGTTTTCTGCAGGAGAGCAAGGCTGCACTATGCAAAAAGATATTAAAGCTCGAGTTGGAGAATGACGATCTAAGGGAGGAGTATTTTATGCTTAAATATAAGTTGACGAAGAAGGCTACATCTACACCACCACCTTCTTCGTCACCACCACCTTCTTCATCGCCACCACCGAAGGAGACTTGAGCACACGGGTATGGGCACTCCCCTTGGCTTGAGCCAAGCTTGGGGGAGGTGCCCCGGTATCTTATCACCATCACTTTTATTCACCTTTACCTATTTTAGTTCAATCTTTAGTTTCCCTTTGCTTTAGTTGAATAAAAGTTTAGTATGATCTATTTTCATGTGTTAGTTTCGTGGCCTATCTATCTATGTAATCGAGTGAGAGTTATATAATAAAGTTTAGTTTGAGCTTTTGTCTCTCTACTTTCCTGTTGCAATCAAAATAAAAGGAAAGAAAAATAAATGAAAAGAATCATATGCTAATCTTATGGTGAGTAATGACATCACATACGGAAAAGTATAAGTAGTAAATTTATTGGAGATTGACAAACATAGCATTGGTCAATGATGCAATTCATGAAAGAATTAATAAGGGAAGAGAAGATTCACATGCAAATACACTATCTTGGACATCTTTTATGATTGTGAGCCCCCATTAAATATTATATGTCAAAATTGTTGACGTTGGACAAGGAAGACAACGTAATGATTTATGCTTGTTCATATCTACATAGAAGTTATATTGTCATAGATCCTTCAACATGTGATGCGTGCTCAATATCTTTGCTAGCCAAAAAAATCCTGCACTAAGTAGAGATACTACTTGTGCATCCAAAAACCCAAAACCAAACTCATTCTTTGAGAGTCCACCATACCTACCTATGGATCGAGTAAGATCCTTCAAGTAAGTTGTCATCGGTGCAATAAGGCAATAAAAATTGCTTCTAAATGTGTTTTGATCAATTAGTGTAAGATAAAATTGAGCGCTATACGAACTTATGATGGCAAAGTAATAAAAGCGACGGACTGCATAATAAAGGATGCTATCATAGGGGGCAATATAGCGTGACGTTCTTTTACATTAAGGGATTAGGCATACAAACTAAAAAAGCGCATGACAACCTCTGCTTCCCTCTGCGAAGGGACTATCTTTTACTTTTATGTATTTACTTTTATGCAAGAGTCAAAGTATTCTTCCCTATTCCTTTTCACTTTTTGTTTTGCAAGCATCATGTGGTGAGGAAAGATCTAGGCACATATATCCAGTTGGATATGGGTGGGCATGAGTTATTATTGTTGACATCACCCTTGAGGTGAATACGTTGGGAGGCGAAACTATAAGCCCCTATCTTCCTATGTATCCGGTTGAAACTTTTTGTTCATGGGTATGCTGTGAATGTTAGCAATCATAGAAGACTAAATGATGGTTGAGTATGTGGACTTGCCAAAAGGCTCTGACATGAGACCCTTCCTGAAAATATGATGAATTGTAGTTGCAAAGTTGACTGAGAACATAGTTTGTTGGTTTTCAATATGGTTTATGCTTCATGCTTCAATGTTGTGATGAATTGTTACTTGTTCATGAGAAGTTATATGATAAAAGTGTATGAATAAGTTTTATGGTAGAGTTTGTTGCTGTTATTATAAAAACATGATGCTACTATGTCCGTATTTTGTTTTTATCGACACCTCTCTCTCTCAAATCATGTGGACACGCTTTTCAATATCGGGTTTTCGCTTGAGGACAAGCGAGGTCTAAGCTTGGGGGAGTTGTACGTCCATTTTGCATCAGGATTTCCTACTGTTATTTATTATGTTTTGTTGAATAATAATGCTTTGGGGAGTGATTCTAATGCCTTTTATCTCATAATATGCAAGGTTTACACAAAGAGGGAGAATACCGACAGCTGGAATTCTGGACCCAAGAAAAGCACATCAGAGATACCTATTCTGCACAACTCCAATGAAGCTGAAATTTTACGGAGATTATTTTTGGAAGAAATAAAAATTACTAGAGCAAAAAACTACCGGAGGGGGCCACCCTGGTGGGCACAAGACACCAGGGCGCGCCCTGGTGGGTTGTGCCCTCCTCGGCCCACCTCCGATGCTCATCTTCTGGTATAAATTCATTTTTAACCTAGAATAAATAAGAGGAGGACTTTCGGGACGAAGCACCGCCACCTCGAGGCGGAACTTGGGCAGGAGCACTTTTGCCCTCCGGCGGAGCGATTCCGCCGGGGGAACTTCCCTCCCGGAGGTGGAAATCGAAGCCATCGTCGTCACCAACACCCACCTCATCTTTGGGAGGCCAATCTTCATCAACATCTTCAATATCACCATCTCCTCTCAAACGCTAGTTCATCTCTTGTGTTCAATCTTTGTACCAGAACCTCAGATTGGTACCTGTGGGTGACTAGTAGTGTTGATTACCTTGTGTAGTTGATTACTATATGGTTTATTTGGTGGAAGATTATATGTTCAGATCCATTTTTCTATTCAATACCTCTATGATCTTGAGCATGTTTATTATTTGTGAGTAGTTACCTTTGTTCTTGAGGTCACGGGAGAAGTCATTTTGCAAGTAATCATGTGAATTTGATATGTGTTCGTTATTTTGATGATATGTATGTTGTGATTCCCTTAGTGCTGTCATGTGAACGTCGACTACATGACACTTCACCATTCATGGGCCTAAGGGAATGCATTGTGGATTAGTTATTAGATGATGGGTTGCTAGAGTGACAGAAGCTTAAACCCTAGTTTATGCGCTACTTTGTAAGGGGCTGATTTGGATCCAAACGTTTAATGCTATGGTTAGATTTTATCTTAATACTTTTCTCGTAGTCGCGGATGCTTGCGAGGGGTTTAATCATAAGTGGGAGGTTGTTCAAGTAAGAACAGCACCCAAGCACCGGTCCACCCACATATCAAATTATCAAAGTAGCGAACATGAATCAAACCAACATTATAAAAGTGACTAGAGGAAATTCCCGTGTACCCTCAAGAACACTTTGCCTATTACTAGAGATTGTTCTGGCCTGTCCTTTGCCACAAAAGGATTGGGCTACCTTGCTGCACCTTGTTTACCGTTACTGTTACTTGCTCGTTACCAATTACCTTGCTATCAAACTATCTGTTACTTACAATTTCAGTGCTTGCAGAAATTACCTTGCTGAAAACCGCTTGTCATTTCCTTTCGCTCCTCGTTGGGTTCGACACTCTTACTTATCAAAAGGACTACGATTGATCCCCTATACTTGTGGGTCATCAAACCACGATGTCGAGGATTCGGTTAATCACGTATGCAATTCCCTTTGTCTAGCGACATGTTACTTGCCCGAGATTCAATCATCGGTATCTCCATACCTAGTTCAATCTCATTACCGGCAAGTCTCTTTACACGTTCCATAATACAAGATCCCGTGACTAACTCATTAGTCACATTGCTTGCAAGATCTTTACAATGTGTATTACCGAGAGGGCCCAGAGATATCTCTCCGTCATACGGAGTGACAAATCCCAGTCTCGATTCATGCCAATCCAACAGACACTTTGGAGATACCTATAAAGCACCTTTATGATCAACCAGTTACGAAGTGATGTTTGATAGCACACAAGGTATTCCTCCGGTATCCGGGAGTTGCATGATCTCATGTTCTTAGGAATAGATACTTGACATTAAGAAAGTTGTAGCAATAAACTTAAGTGATACGATCATATGCTAAGCTTACTGTTGGGTCTTGTCCGTCACATCATTCTTCTAATTATGTGATCACATTATCAAATGACAACTCATGTGAATGGCTAGGAAACCTTAACCATCTTTGACCAACAAGCTAGTCTAGTAGAGGCTCACTAGGGACACAATGTTGTTTATGTATCCACACATGTATTTAAGTTTCCAGTCAATACTGTTCTAGCATGATCATGAACAAGGAAATATGATAATAACCAATTTATTATTGCCTCTAGGGCATATTTCCAACAGTCTCCCACTTGCACTAGAGTCAATAATCTAGCTTACATAGTAAATCTAACACCCATAGAGTTTTGGTGCTGATCATGTTTTGCTCGTGATAGAGGTTTAGTCAATGGGTCTGCAACATTCAGATACGTATGTACTTTGCAAACCTCTATGTCTCCCTCTTTGATCCAATCACGGATGGAGTTGAAGCGGCGCTTTCTATGCTTGGTCTTCTTGTGAAAACTGGGCTCTTTTGCAATGGCAATGGCTCCATTGCTGTTCCAAAGGATAGTCATCAGATCCGACGCACTAGGCACAACCCCTAGATCGGTCATGAACTCTTTCATCTAGATGCCTTCCTTCGTTGCTTACGAAGTAGCTATATATTCCGCTTCACAAGTAGATCCCGTCACGATGCTCTGCCTGGAACTACACGGACTGACAACTCCACCATTTAGAATAAATATGTATCTGATTTGATACTTAGAGTCATTAGGATTAGTGTCAAAGCTAGCATCGACGTAAGCCTTTACGATGAGCTCTTTATCACCTCCATAAACGAGAACCATTTCCTTAGTCCTCTTTAGGTACTTAAGGATATTTTGACCATTGTCCAGTGATCTACTCCTGGATCACTCTGGTACCTCCCTACCAGGCTTATGGCAACGCACACATCAAGTCTGGTAAACAACATGGCATACATTATAGAGCCTATGGCTGAGGCATAGGGGGAGACCTTCATCCTTTCTCTTTCTTCTGTCGTGGTCGGGCTTTAGGTCTTACTCAACTTCACACCTTGCAACTCTGGCAAGAACCCCTTCTTGGACTGGTCCATTTTGAACTTCTTCAAAATCTTGTCAAGGTATGTGCTCTGTGAAAGTCCTATCAGACGTCTGGATCTATCTCGATAGATCTTGATTCCTAATATGTAAGCAACTTCTCCGAGGTCTTTCATTGAAAAACTCATGTTCAAGTATCCCTCCACGCTTTCCAGAAGTTCTATAGTATTTCCAATCAACAATATGTCATCCACATATAATATTAGAAATGCTATAGAGCTCCTACTCACTTTCTTGTAAATACCCATAAACTTGTATAAAACCAAAAGCTTTGATCACCTCATCAAAGCGAATATTCTAACTCTGAGATGCTTGCACCAGCCAATAGATGGATCACTGGAGCTTGCATACCTTATTAGCATCCTTAGGTTCGACAAAACCCTCTGGCTGCATCATATGCAACTATTCCTTAAGAAAACCGTTAAGGAACGCAGTTTTCACATCCATTTGCCAGATTTCATAATCGAAAAATGAAACGATTGCTAACATAATCCTAACAGACTTTAGCATCGCTACGGGTGAGAAAGTCTCATCCTAATCAACTATTTGAACTTGTTAGAAACCCTTTGCGACAAGTCGAGCTTTATAGATGGTGACATTACCATCAGCGTCCGTCTTCTTCTTAAAGATCCATTTGTTCTCAATGGCCTGACGGTCATCTGGTAAGTCTTCCAAAGTCCATACTTTGTTTTCATACATGGATCCTATCTCGGATTTCATGGCCTCTAGCCATTTGTCGGAATCCGGGCCCATCATCGCTTCCTCATAGTTTGTAGGCTCACCGTTGTCCAACAACATGA
This sequence comes from Elymus sibiricus, assembly GCA_039707655.1. Lineage (NCBI taxonomy): Eukaryota > Viridiplantae > Streptophyta > Magnoliopsida > Poales > Poaceae > Elymus > Elymus sibiricus. The sequence goes on from CM077663.1 coordinate 87,512,558, forward strand.
CTTCTAAGACATGATCACCGTACCATTCAGGGGCGGTATGTTTCATTGTCGACCTATGAAGTTCGGTAGTAACTTGATCCGAAGTTTCATGATCATCATCATTATCTTCCTCTACAACTGGTGTAGGCATCACATGAACATCTTTCTGTGTTGTGGTACTCTCCAATCGAAGTGAAGGTTCAATAACCTCATCAAGTTCTACCTTCCTCCCACTCACTTCTTTTGAGAGAAACTCCTTCTCTAGAAAGAATCCATTCTTAGCAACAAAGATTTTACCTTCGGATCCGTGATAGAAGGTATACCCAATTGTTTCCTTAGGGTATCCTATGAAGACGCACTTCTCCGCTTTGGGTTCGAGCTTATCAGGATGAAGCCTCTTGACATAAGAGTCGCAGCCCCAAACTTTATGAAATGATAGCTTAGGTTTCTTGCCAAACCATAATTCATACGGTGTTGTCTCGACGGATTTAGATGGTGCCCTATTTAAAGTGAATGCAGCTGTCTCTAATGCATAACCTCAAAACGATAATAACCAATTTATTATTGCCTCTAGGGCATATATCCAACACAATTCCTTAGACCATGAGAGTATCAAGTCAATCCATAATGGAGAATGCACTGTGGGGTTGTTCTAAAGTCATCCGTAACAAGGTGATCATAATGGCAACTTACATGTTCATCTGAAACGTATGATGAGGGATTAGATATGTCAAGACTGGGATTAGCTCCTCCGACGATGGAGAGATATTCTTGGGGCCCTCTCAATGTGACAACATCCATCATCGTATGGCAGAACGCAGCTTGATTTGATTACAGGGATGCCAGAACATGTGAACGAGAAAAGAGAACAACACCGGTAACGATGAGACTGGTATAATGACAATGTGTATGACTCATGGGGATGATAGATCTCACCTTGGGTTTTTTAAAGTATCATGAAGAAAGAGGAACAACACACGGTAGCTACAGGTTCACTCGATAATCATTCGTGTGGAACTAGGGGTCAATCTGGATGTGCACTTTCTGTTATTGATCATTCATCGAAAGATATTTTGGTTATGTCTATATTTCATCAAACTTGCATGGTCACACGCTTAAGAACCTTTGATCTATTGAGTGTTAGATGAGTTAGGAGTTTAGAAGAATGTCATCGTCAAAGTTTCAATGATAACAAAAATTATTTTGAGAGAGAACCGAAAGTGTTTTGGAGAGAAGAGTTTCAGAAAAAATCGAATAAAACTAGAAAGGAGGAAAAGTCTCGGGGGGGATAATAATTATATACGAGGGCTCCAGAATTTACCGGGAGTCCCCTAGGATTATTATAGGCGCAGTGGGATGCCCAAATAGGCTAAGGCCTCTTAGGGGGCAGCCACATGAGTCTTAAGGCTGAATAGGCTGGTGCCCTCTTTCAGCCTTACCCCAAGATAGGGGGTGCGACTAGGGTTGGAGCGGTGGGGCCCACCCCTTGACCGCCGCCACAAGGGAGGGAGACCCCTCCTCAAAGTCGGCATCCCCTCTCACAAACTATATATACCCAAGGGGCACCCCCTAGAGACACAAGTTCTCCCACGATCTCGGGTGTCACCTCTCCCTCTACTTCTCTAAAAAGTTGTGTGCGCCACAAGGCTGCCTCACTCTCCCCTTTTACCCCGGCATCATCGAGCTCTGGATGATGTAGGGTTGTCGGACCACTAATGTCGTATGCGTGCAATCCACAGAGGGATCGTGCGTTCGATTCCTGCTCAAGGGAAATGTTCATGGGACGGTTCGAGGGACTTCAAGAACGATCTTCACCAACTCTTCTTCCGTTGCAACTCGTATTGATAAAGATCTAATCTAACCTTATATGTACATCTTCATAGTGATCTTGGTTTAGTTTTGTAGGACGATTGTTTGTATTACGATTTCCAACGAACTTGTGTGGACATCTTGGTTAAGTGTGGTGGTGGTGGAGACGAACAATGGTGATGGCGACAGCAATGGTGATTTTGTCGGTGTCGGAGTGAGTGCATGAAAGCCTTTGTGAACTAAGATGACTTTTGATCCACCACGTGTTTTGTTGTTGTTTGGAATGAACTTATTCATTCAGAGCATTTTGGCACAAATTAAGGTTATGTTTAGTTGGATTGGCTGAACTTTATTATGCTCGTAACTGAATTCGGATGTGGTACTTTGAATTTTTTATGTTTGTTTTGATTTGTGATCAATTTGTTACAATTGTTTGAGCAAACCTTTGGATGGTCAGACAAAAGGTATTGTTTTGGGGGAATTATGTTTTTGGGGATCTGCTATACGAAGAAAAGTTTGATCCCCTAAAATTATATTTTCTGGGATAGTGGATACGAATTGGGATTATAGGATTGGGGATATGCTAGAGATACCCTGTTAAACGCGAAGTTGTACAGAATTACCAGAGATGGATATCGCCATATACCCATCGCCAAGTGCGAGGAATGAAATGATAACAATTTATACTATTGTTGACGACGAGGTTGAGAGAGAGAGAGAGAGGTTGACCGCATGTGGGTCCTTGCGACCCGCCTCTCCCCTGTGACCACCCATCGCCTCTACCTACCGCGATCTCGCTGGAGTCCACATTTCCCCCTCCATTGCTGCCCTCTAAAACGAACAAAGAGAACGAAAAATCTTCATGAACTCGAACTTGTTGAATATCGATAGGCCAATCCCCAAGCTAAAGAACACCGCCATGTATTGATTGCCAAGTCCCACGCAACATATGCCTCATTTAAAAATAACAAATTCCCTATTTACATTGTTAAATTGCCGCCCAAACACAAACGGGCGTGCAAGCTGGGCAAGCCATTTATATAAGCTTTGTCACCTTTTGAGCATGGAACAAGTGCGCTTTCTTTGGCTTATTTTATTTTCTTTCTTACTTTTTAGTTTGCGGTTTGAGGTGTTTTTTCTTTCAGTCCTGTTTGGTTTTCGTGCATTTTTTATTTTTTATTCATATTTTTATCTTATCTTTTTCTTTTTCCCTTTTCCTCTTTTCCTTTTTTCCTTCTTCCTTCTTTGTTTTTTCTTATTATTTTTATCTTATAAATTCATGAATATTTATATTTAAGAATATAATGGTAAAAATATTATAATATTTAAAAAAGATTTTCTAAAATTTGAGAATAGTCTTGAAAATTGTGAAGAGTTAAATATCATGAAGAATCGAAAGTTCAGGAACATTTTTCAAATTAAGAACATTTTGAAATTCATAAAAAATTCTTAAAATTCATGTACTCCCTCCGTTCACTAATATAAGACATTTTAGCTTTTTGTTGATTCGTATGTATCTAGACACATCTTAGTACGTATGTTTACTTATTTTAGTATGTATGTAGTCAATATTGAAATAGCTAAAAGGTCTTACATTAGTGAACGGAGGGAGTATATAATTTATATTCAGGAACATTTGCAAAATTTAGTATTTGTTTTAAAAAATGACGATTTTTTAGATTCTTTGATAATTTATAAATTTTATGAGCAACCTTTTCATATTTATATTGATATGTGTTCAAAATAAAAACAAAATGAAAAGTCGACCCCAAAATCCCAAAAGAAAGCACCAAAATCGAAAAGAAATGTAATTTTATTAGTGGAGGATATTTTTTGAAGTAAACTTAGTGCAGGAATTAGAAAATTGCATGAATACACACGCCAAGGAAGTTGGGTTGGCCCGGGAATGCATGTGTGTGCGTTTGCCAGACATTTTGTCGCGAAGAGCAATGCATAGGAGGTCTATTAGGCTGCAGGTCGAGTATTCGGGCGTGACTATGTCTCACCTTAAGAGCATCTCCAGCCGCGGCCCCAAAGGACCCCCCAGGCCTCTTTTTAGCGCCGGCGGGCTAAAAAACTCCCAGTCACGGCCCCAAGACGTCGATTTTCGCAGATTGGGCCCTTTTTTTTGGGCCGGCGAACCCAGGCCGAACCCAGGGCGCTGGGGGGCGCGTGGGGACGCCGGCTGAAGCGAAAAGCCGGGTGGGGCCGAGCTGTCGGCGAGACCGGCTGCTACTTCCTGCCATTTCCCCTCCTTTTCCCTCTCTCTCCCGCAGTTTCCCCCCGGTCCTTCTCTCCATTCTCTCCATTTCCTCCCTCCCTTCGCCGCCATGCCGCCGAAGAAGTACGCCGCCCCTCGCCAAGCCACCACCCCCACCATCGCCAAGCCGCGCAGGGCCCGTGCGCCGATGGCAAGGCCGCCGGGTTTGACAAACGCGGAGTGGAAGGCCGACGTCGAGCGAAGGGAGGCGGTGACCACCGATCGCCGCAACAGGCTCCTCATGAAGAAAGCCAAGGATGCGGCGGCGGCGGCGGTTGAGCAGGAGGTGTCGTCTCAGCGGCCGATCTTCCCGGGACGGCAGCAGGCGGGCCCATTCCCACAAGGCGCGTGGGGCAGCCAGCAAAGCGTTGCGTCGCCGGCCAACCCCAACTCCCCTTCGCCGGCGTGGGGCGGTTACGCGCCCTCGCCAGAATACGTCGACGGCGACGCCCACGGCGGATTCAACCCCAACATCACCTTCCCGCGCACGCCTTCTGCCTTCTCCGCCAGCCACCCAAACGCCCAGTACGGCTACGTGCCCTCGCCGACGTACTCTGGCTCGTCGGCGACGGCTCTGCGGCGCGGCCCCCTACCTTTCGCGCCTGGCGCGGTCCCGCAGTACAACAACGCCGAGGCCGAGATGGAGGAGATCATCAACACCGGCTCCGCCGCGGCCGCGTCGTGCCCCGGGTTTGGTACGCAAGAGGCGGAGGACATCGGCGACATGGACGACGTCGAGGGCGGCGAGCCCGAGGAGGAGGAGGAGATGGAGGAGGAAGAGCCGGTGGAACCCGCGCCGCCGGCAAAGGGCAAAGGGAAAAAGAAGAAGCCAAGGTCTACCAATGGGAAGCCGGGCGAGCCCCGCATCAAGTGGACGGCGAAGGAGGATGTGTGCCTCGCCGAAGCGTGGAAGCAGGTCAGCCAGGACCCTATCACCGGCGCGAACCAGAACACCGACACGTACTGGACGAGGATCAAAGCGGCTTTCGACGAGCGCAAGTTGGTCGATCCCGAGTTCACCGGCACATACATGGAGCTCGACGCCAAGGCCATGGCCAACCATTGGGCGGGCATTCAAACGGCGTGCAACAAGTGGCATGGCATCCAAGAACAGGTTCATGCTCGCCCGGAAAGCGGCGCGAACGTCGAACGGCAGGTACATTCGAATAACCATCTTCGCCGTCCTTCGCCGTGTGCGCCGACACTTGCCCTTTCCTGCAGATGGTTCGGATGTTCGACTTGTTTCGCTGGGATAGCGGCACCAATTCCGACTTCAAGTTCCTCCATGTGTTCACCCGGATCGAGTCGTGCGAGAAATGGGCCGAGGTCCGGCTTGCGCTCGCTAACAAGGACGGCGTGTACATCCCGGACACGCCTGTTCCGGGGGCGTCAGAGGGGCGGCCTGATGGCAACAAGAAGGCGAAGAAGGGCAGGAACGACGCGCCAGCTGCCGAACGGCTGCAGGCGTCGATCGAGCAATGCATCGTCAACGCAAAGAGCCACTCTGCCCTGAGGGAGGAGAAGGCGGAGGCTAGGTGGTCGGCGCTGATGACGAAGCAGGACGCCAAGCTCGACCTCCTCAGGACCAACGTCGCCGCGAAGAAACGCAACACCGACCTGGCGTTCCTCATGGGAGGCGTCCCGGCGGAAATGGACCCGCAGGTCAAGGCGTGGTACATGGCGGAGCGCAACCTCATCCTCAACCTCATGCCGGCGCCCTCCGCACCGCCCACGCCGTCGCCGAGCGCGCCTTCGTCTCCGACGTCGCCGAACGCGCCCTCTCCGACCGCTACGACGACCGCTTCGCCGACGTCTCCCGTCACTCCGGGAGACGTCGAGGAGCTGGCCGTTTGAGGAGTTCTATGTTCGCATCCCCACCTTTTTTGTACGCCGGACTATGGCACGTTTTGATCGCCGGACCTGTGGTGGTGATCGCCGGACCTATGGCATGATGGATGCCGACTTGTGGCATGACCGACGCCAAACTGTGGCATGATCGCCGAACTCGCGTCGTTTTTTGGGTAGCGGAAAAATGAGAAGTTTAAATTGCATGCACTTTTATGGCCGAACCTAGGGGCGTGACTGGGAAGTTAATCCCCCCAGGGCGAAAATAGCGCCGGCTTGAACGTTTTGCGTCCTCGCCAGGCGCGCTGGGGGGCAAACGGCTGGAGATGCTCTAAGAAAGATGGAAGCCGAGCTTGCGTACAGGGAGCCATAGTGTACCTCCCAGTAGTCATTTAGTTTCATGACGCTGATATCACGTACTTTTTTGGTTTTATTCAGATTTTGGAAATTACAAAGTACATACATTATAAAAACAATAGTTTGGTTATTTTTCTAAAGTATTAATCACACATGTAAAAATTATTCATAAAGTGTAAAAAAATGTTCACTTTAATTTTTGAAAATGTCAGTACCATTAAAAAAAATGTACGTCACATTTTAAAACTGTTCATGCTTTGAATATAATGTACATGACTAAAAAATATTATAGAATGTAAAAAAGTCTTCGCGAAACTAAAAAAAGGTTTTCCTACCATTTAAAAAAACATGTTACATTTAAAAAAAAATCACGCTTTTCAAAAGTTTGTTTGCGACATTATTAATAAAAATTTTATACCATGTAAAAAATATATTTGCACAGTTGGAATATACTGTTTGTTATCATTCAAAACAAAATTGCTTTAACGTGTATTGAGAAAAAAGTTAATACATATACGAAAGAATGTTCCAAACATATATTTGAGTAAAATTAATTATGTATTTGAAAAAAATTAGACGTATATAAAAAATTAGATGTATATTAAAAATATAAAAATGTGTATGAAAAAGTAGACATCAAAACAAATATTTTTGTAAATGTGTATTATGTATTTAAAAATGTTAACTGTGTATAAAAAAGTACTGATCTATATGAAAAATAGAAAACGTGTATGAAAATTTAGATATGTGTTTAAAAAGAAAAACAAAATAATATGCAACCGGTGAAAAATATAGAAAGAAACAAAGAAAAAGGAAAAAATGGAAAATAAAAAAACAAAGAAATATTGCCCGAAGAAATCCGATGCAAAACAGTAAAATTTGGATTAAAACACAGGAAACAAAACTTGCGGGCAACTACAATATACAGTCAACCTAGTAGGGTCGCGCCATAGGCGATACCTATTACCTCTCGTTACGAGCGAGCGCGAGTCTTCTGGTGAATAGAGAATATTGATATGCTTGCTGGTTGGGGCCAAGTTCCATGTCAACCTCGCCTTGTCTCCTCACCCTAAGAAAAAGGTTAACAACCGCTGCCCACCTCCTCCAGAAGATAAATGACGTTTTCTACTGAAACTGATAGTGATTTTTTTTAGGGTTTAGGGTCAGCCCTTTGGCAGCAAGCGCGCTGCTTTTCTGCTTAGTTTCTTTTTTCGTTCGTGAATTGGAAGTGTTTTTTCTTTCAAAAAAATTCTAGGTGCGGGTTTTTGTTTGGCTCTCTGTTTTTCTATTTTTTAGATTTGTTTTTTCTTCTGTCTTTGGATTTTTTGTGTGCATATTTTAGCTTTTTTTTTGCAATATATTGCGAACATACTTTTCAATATAAGGTGATTTTGTTTTTCAATTACATGCTGAACTTTCTAAATATACATGATATGTTTTTCCAATACACTCCTAACATTTCTAATATATGCTGAACATGTTTGTTATATACATTGCACATGTTTTAATATATGGTGAACTTATTTTAATTCTATGATTAACATTTCTTTAGTGCACACTTATTTATCTGGAATATAAAATGAAATTTTTTATATACACTGAAGTTTTTTATAAAGCACATGTTGAATAATTTTCTAAAATATATTTTTATTTTCAACAGGTCTTAAAATATACAGCTTCTGAAAAACAACACTATTTTTTTTGCCCTAGATTCAATGATGCCGTGCGTATTTGGCGCCCACAGGTGAAAACTGACTAAAAACAAAGAGAAACAAATTGCTAGTGCCTGAGTGGGCCGGCCTGTTTTGCCCTAGCTTCAGTGATGTCGTGCGTTTTTGACGCTCACGGCGGCACATATGAGCTCTCGTTTGAGCCATACACATGTTTTTAATAAATAAAAACTAACTTATTGGGCTGTGCGATGGATGGCCCATATAAGAGGCCTATCATGTGTTTTCACGGCTAGGAGGAGCTCATTTTGTTAGGTCTTGCCTCTGAGGTGCATTTGTTTTTCTACACCGAAGCAGGAGAGGCTGAAAGAAACTTGATTCATTTGCACCAATTCAAGCGATGTTTTGGCCTTAATTCGTTGGACCCATCATCAGGGGCGGGAATCCTTGTCTTAGAGGTGAGAGGATAAATTTCGCAATGTATGCATGATTTTATTCCTTCTTGATGGATGAATGGCAACATAGCCGTATGATTTTTTTTGTTATATCATGCCAACATTATGCCATTGTTGTCTATTTGTTGATGCTTTGGTTTCTTTGTCTTACATCTACTTATAAAACTATAGACACGTGGGGAGGTTTGACTTGTTTTCCAAAACAAGCATCATAGTATAAGATGATAGCCATTTTTCATCTGAACAACTCCTAACCGTTTATCCCGAAGAACTCTGAGATCAAGTGCAAATAAGACCTTAACCAATTTAGGATAAGGGTTTCCACTTGGATGATGATTTTGAGGTCAATTCACGTAAGTATTTATTTGTTGAATAATTGTTGAAAACGGGAGTGACATCATGGCTCTGCAATTTGTGCATGTTGCATGCTGAGATGACATCCTTGCATATTAAGACAAACAAGCTAGTAAGGGCTGGCTATTTAGGTGTAGAAAATAATAGTTGCCACAACATCATCCCCATAGCAAAATAAATCCTCAAAACATTTGCTTAACTAATTATAGAAGCTCGGGGGGTGTTGTTCTAGAGGCTTCCATCGACTTGGATTTGCATTTTTTTCCCAGTACGTACAAGGGAGAGCTTTGAGTTTATCGATTTATTGCCTTAACAGATAAATCAATAATTAAAGAAAACCACAGCTAGGATTTTATGGTGGCAAAGCTAAAACATCCAAAATTTATCTGTGAAACGGGACCAAATTTATTGGTGATGTAAATGATAATACAGTGCTGTGAAATCTGCGAGAAGCATGTTTCCATTATGCCATAATTTGCACTAACAAATTTGTATGGAAAATAATTCTTATAGTTGCATGCTGATGATTGTGCTATAGCATCATATGTAATTTTGAAAACCGGGAAAGTATATTCGATGAAATTTCATATGCTCGTTTAAGCGTTTTTACATTATACCAACTGACCCCGCAAGAAAAAAAAACATTATACAAACTGTTCGTCACTTTGCAGAGTTTAAAACCTTCTGTTTTTGTGACTGTCACGGCACCATCTACTACTATAGAATCTATCCTTTCGAATAAGTTCGGCAAATGGAAGCTGATTGGCCGTAATAATTCAGATGATTACGAATCCAATCATCAATCCTCTGACAGCGACTAAAAACATACGTACGTCAACCAAGTACTACGTACTCGCACGTGCAACCAACCAACATCATACAAACTCAATTATTTAGCTGGTATATATTCATACCGATGAGTTTGACAATAACAATATCCACACTGTATCATGCATGCATGGCGCGTCGTATACAATATCCTTTCTATACTACGGATAAATTGTTTAGAGCAGGATCACATCATAATCGGGCCGGCTAACACTTACACATAGTATCAATTGATTTTACTGACGAGGACGGAGCAGGGAGCGTTATACGCATGCATGCATGTATGAGGTGGCCGGCGGCGGGCTAGCCAGCTAGCTCACTAACGGCCGCCGAATGACTTGACGCCGAGGCGCCACCGCCTCTTAGTGTCCTCGATGAACCTGCCCGCCCTCGAGTTGATGTCGTCTCCGGGGCTGTCGGGCTTCCTCGCCGCGCCAGAGCTGGCGGCGCCGCCCGTCCATGGCTGTGGCTTCCACGCGTTGCCGATGGCCCCGCCGCCGGCGCGAACGGGAGGCTTGATGTGGATGATGTTGTGGAACTCGATCTTCTCCACCTTCTGCACCGCCACCTCCTCCCCGGCGGCCGGAGCTGGGTTCTTGGTGCTCTTGCCCCACCGGAACATCTTCGACCTAGCTGGTATATATGATGCTGTGTTTGTCTCCTGAGGTTGGATGAATGGGGATGGCCAACGGATGGCCTCCTCCTTTATTTATAGCGGGGCATATATGCTTTTGTAGTTACATGTTCATACTTCATACCATAAAGATATAACAGTTCCGCATAGAAATCCCCTCATTAACCATGCGGCCAATGTGGTCATCACTAGATGTGACGTTGGGTTCTCATGTCACACGGATGGTTGTCGCTGCTAGGGGGTCTGGTAGAGCGTATGCGCTTGTTCCTTCGATTGACATATGACCGACCTGGAGTATGTCTACAACCGCTTTTACCGCTGTATATGTACAGCAATTGGTACACACCGTTGTCTGGATCAGTTGACACCTTTGGCACATCTGCAATACCATAATACCATGTAAAAACTTATGGTTCTTTTGGTTCAAAGCAAATTTAGAGGGGGCGTATGGGTTAATAGCTCTATCTTTATTCCATCGAGGACATAGGAATTGATTTTTTTTTCTATGATGATACCATTCACGTCTTTGTTTCAGAGGAATGGGGCAAAGAAAAAATGACAGAATTTTTCCTTTTGTCTCGGCTTCAAAGGAAAAAACCCAGGAATTCTAACATCCACTTGGCCTCTTTTTAAATTCCTATGCAAAAAAAATGGGACTGAGGTCCTTAGTGGCATAATAATATTCTAACTATATACTATATTTTTATGTGGTTTGATTTTGATTTCACCATGTTTATGAGGATTTTTGTGGTTGTTCAATTCTTATGAACCAAACACCAAGTTGATAGAATTTCTATGATCACCTACCCTCTATTTTGTGCATGCATTTTCATCATATTCCCGTGTTTTTAGAATCCCGTGAACCAAAGGAGCCCTTGAATTTTTCCTTGATAATTTTAAAGCTTTATTTCCTGGCTACATCATAAATGCATGTTGCAATCTATATATGTATCTCTATTATATTATACACTAAAAGAAAAAAGAAAAAAATAGAGAAGAATGTGCTATCTAGAAATAAAAAAAAAACATTGGTGTGGTGGACGATCACTTTATAAGTAAATCAGAGTCGTTAGATCTATATAGGCATACCTATTTATATCGTACCCATTAGATCTACACAATTGCACCTAAATAGATCGTGACCAACATAATTTAATAATTATATCTTAACAAAATGTAAGTGCTAGGTAATCATATATGTTAGATCGACATAACATATGTTACATCTCTATGCATGCAAACATTGTGGCGGACCAGTCTTACAATGGATTTGGAAATGCTCTTGCACACTCAAGATAAAAATGTTTGGACGGCTTCTTTTGATGGATCGCCTTAATACAAGGGATATGATGCAGAGAAGGCATTGACATATTTGAGATGACACTTGTGTGCTTTGCCCTCTTATAGTCCATGAAGATATTGTGCATTTATTCGTCTCTTGCAATTTCAGCCAGAGAATTTGGAACTATCTTCAGATCAATCGGGTGGCTCAACCTTCTATGACCACCTACCATATGGTTGTTGCTGCTAAGAGGAATTTTGGCAAACCTTTCTTCACTGAGGTTGTATTCATAGCTGCATGGTACATATGGGCTATCAGGAATGAAAGACCCATGTTTACGGCTTGGAGGCATAATTTCTTCATGATATTACTCTTCTTTTGCATAGGATCAAATGTAAATATAAGGATGGTTTCTTAACTAGGATTTCTTCCTTACCTTAGTTTCATAGACACCATAACTGATACTTGTGATCTGTGTTGGGTTTTCCGTGAAGAGAAAAGGGTAATTGCATCACAATATGGATAATTATTTCCCTCAGTTAAGAACCAAGGTTTATCGAACCAATAGGAATATCAATCAACAATCGTCTTCAGCGACTGCACACAAAAGAGCAAACACTTGCACCCAACGCGGCAAGAGGGTTGTAAATCCCCTTGATCTCGTTATTTGCAAGCAAACGAATTGTGTAGATGATAGTAGATAATTGTAAATTGCAAAATAAAATAAAAGCAAATAAAGGGAAGCAAGATAATGAAAGTGTTTGTAAATATATAAGTGAATAGACCCGGGGCATAGTTTTCCCTAGCGGCATCTCTGATGTAGGAAACATACGGTGGGTAAAAAAATTATTGTTGGGAAATTGATAGAAAAGTGCATAGTTATGTTCATATTCACGGCAATGATCATGTATATATAGGCATCGCGTCCATAAGCAAATAGGCCAACTCCTGCCTGCACCTATTACTATTACTCCACCCATCGACCGCTACCCAGCATGCATCTAGAGTATTAAGTAAAACAGAGTAATGCTTGGAGAACAATGACATGATGTAGACAAAGATAATTGAATTAATATGAACTAACCCCATCGTTTTATCCTTAGTGGAAACAATACAAAGACGTGTCTTGTCCCTTTCTGTCACTGGGATATAGAGCATCGCCAGATTGAACCCACTACAACACACCCCTCTCACTGAAGAAATATCAATCTAGTTGGTCAAACTATTTCAACAGATCAGAGAGATTTACGAAGCTATGATGATCACGCAAATAAGAATCATAATATATTTCAAAGGTGACTCAAATACTTTTCATGAATAATCTGAACATAAATCATCGGATCCCAACAAACGCACCATACAAAAGAATTACATCGGATAGATCAAAGTCAAGATGCGATGATCATTGTATTGAAGATCAAAAGAGAGAGATATAGCCATCTAGGTACTAACTACGGACCCATAGGTCTATGGTGAACTACTCACACATCATCATGGGAGCAGCAAGGTTGATGAAGAGGCCCTCCGTGATCGACCCCCCCCCCCCCTGGCAGGGCACCGAAACGGAGCTCCAGATGGGATCGCGGCGGAAAGAGACTTGCGGTGGCGGGAAAAGTGTTTCGGGATTCCGTCTAAGGTTTCTGGAATATATGTGAATTTATAGGCCAGAGAACGGGGGCAGGAGACCCACCAGGGAGGGACAATCCATCAGGGCGCGCCGACCCCCCTGGGCGCGTCCTGTTGGATTGTGCCTCCCTCGTCCTCAGGTCTCCTCCCGAAGCTTCCAGGTCTTCTTTTGGTCCAGAAAAAATCATGAAAAGAATTCGGGGCAATTGGACTTCGTTTGGTACTGTAAACCTGAAAAGCCAAAAACACGCAGAAAACAGCAACTGGCACTGGGTCAATAGGTTATTGCTCAAAAATAATATAAATTGGTAAATAAATACTCACAAAGTATCCTAGAATGATAATATAATGGCATGGAACAATAAAAATTATAGATACGGTGGAGACATATCGATAACCTCTTATAAGTATTTCTGACCCCTTGGATTGTTTGGACCTTCTGTATAACTTTGTTCCTTTAATAAAAAAAACTGTGAGGTTGTTGTCTTGCAGTATATAGTCAAAAAACATATGTTACATCTTCATCACTGAACCTAAACAAATCATAAATAATAGATCTCTATATCTCGAAAATACAATCACAACTGATAGATCATTATAGTTGCACTTAGAAAATTTCAATCAGAAAATATGTGTAAGTGCACATACTAATTATTGAAGTATAAACAACATGTACAGATTAAACATACCAGACATCACCAAATACATAATTGCTAAAAAATTGACTCATAAACCTAGTTCTACGGTATAATTTTCATTAAAATAATAAAAATATGTTACATGTGAAAAGGGGAAAAAAGAAATAGAAAACAAAAAAGGGATCCAAGGATCTCTTTTCTAATTCCAACTTTTGGAAACATCATGCTATTTTAAAACTTGCTATGGAGCCACTGCTTAAAGCTTTGTAAATGCTTCTCTTTTAATTTGTGCTGCAACAAATTGAGGTCTTGCTTGAAATGAAAACACCAATATTGAATTTTGTGTGGCAGTCCTCTGAAAATTCTTCCATTTCTCTGGTTACATATGTCCCAGCAACCAAGAATGAGATTTTTTGTGGAAACTTGCAGGGGAGGTGCTTAGCAGCCAACATCGTTTCCTCATAAATCGAAGTGCCACTTTTTTTATTGGGTATCAAAGTGTTCCAACATTCCTGTGCAAAATTGCAATCCCAGAGAAGAAGAAGAGTTGTTTCTTCAACTTGTTGATTACAATTTGCGAAGCAAACACTGTCCAGATGCATGCCTTTTCTCTTAAGGATGGCTCTAGTGTTGACTCCGCAATGAGCCACTAACCAGGAAAAAATCTTGTGTTTAAGTCTGCTAGAGCTATGCTATATCAATTTTGAATACAGGGCGTGTTGGAAATATGCCCTAGAGGCAATAATAAAGTGGTTATTATTATATTTCCTTGTTCATGATAATCGTTTATTATCTATGCTATAATTGTATTGATTGGAAACTCAATTGCATGTGTGGATACATAGACAACAATGTGTCCCTAGTATGCCTCTAGTAGACTAGCTCGTTGATCAAATATGGTCAAGGTTTCCTAGCCATAGACATGAGATGTCATTTGATAACGGGGTCACATCGTTAGGAGAATGATGTGATGGACAAGACCCAAACTATGAACGTAGCATATGATCGTGTCAGTTTATTGCTATAGTTTTCTGCATGTCAAGTATCTGTTCCTATGACCATGAGATCATGTAACTCACTGACACAAGAGGAATACCTTGTGTGTATGAAACGTCGCAACGTAACTGGGTGACTATAAAGATGCTCTACAGGTATCTCCGAAGGTGTCTGTTAAGTTGGCATGGATCGAGACTGGGATTTGTTACTCCGTGTGACGTAGAGGTATCTCAGGGCCCACTCGGTAATACAACATCACAATAAGCCTTGCAAGCAAAGTGACTAAAGAGTTAGCCACGGGATCTTGTATTACGAAACGAGTAAAGAGACTTGCCGGTAACGAGATTGAACTAGGTATATAGATACCGACGATCGAATCTCGGGCAAGTAACATACCGAAGAACAAAGGGAACATCATACGGGATTAACTGAATCCTTGACATAGAGGTTCAACCGATAAAGATCTTCGTAGAATATGTAGGAACCAATATGGGCATCCAGGTCCCGCTATTGGTTATTGACCGTAGAGGTGTCTCGGTCATGTCTACATAGTTCTCGAACCCTCAGAGCCTGCACACTTAACGTTCGGTGACGTTTCGGTAGTCTTGAGATATATGTGTTGGTGACCGAAGGTTGTTCGGAGTCCCGTATAAGATCCCGGACATCACGAGGAGCTCCGGAATGGTCCGGAGGTAAAGATTTATATATAGGAAAGTGGTATTTGGGTTCCGGAAAAGTTTCGGGTATTTCCGGTAGTGTATCGGGAGTGACGAATGGGTTCCGGGGGTCCACCGGGTGGGGCCCACCCACCCCGGGGGCCACATGGGCCCAAGAGGTGGCGCACCAGCCCCTAATGGGCTGGTGAACCGACCCCATAAGGGCCCATATGTTGGGGAACGTTGCATGGGAAACAAAAATTTTCCTACGCACACACAAGATCTATCCATGGTGATGAGCATCTACGAGAGGGAGAGTGAATCTACATACCCTTGTAGATCGCTAAGCGGAAGCGTTAAGAAACGCGGTTGATGTAGTCGAACGTCTCCGCGATCCAAATCGCAAGTCGTCCCTCGAACCGATCACAAACTAGTGCCGAACGGACGGCACCTCCGCGTTCAACACACGTACGGCTTGATGACGCCTTCACCTCCTCGATCCAGCGAGCGATGGTGAAGTAGTAGATGAGTTCCGGCAGCACGACGGCGTGGTGATGGTGGTGAGGAACAATCTCTGCAGGGCTTCGCCAAGCGCTACGGAGATTATGACGTAGGAACTAGAGGGTTAGGGTTGCCGCACACGGCTTGGGGAAATCTTGATGTGTTCCGGGTGCTAGCCCTGCCCCTCTATTTATATGTTGAGCCCTGGGGTCGAAACTTGGAGAAAGAGCCTCCTCAAAGTCGGTTTGGCCCGCAAGGCAAGAGTCCTCCTCGGACTCCAGGACCAGACGCCAGGGTCCTCGGCGTCTGGCCCCAGACGCCAGGGTCCCTGGCGTCTGGCCCCTGGCCTCCGCAAAACTTCCTTTTGCACCTTCCTAAAGCCTCGTGGGCTTTACCCCTTGGCCCAAATAAAGTGTTCTCGTACCCGAACATTTCGGGAAACATCCGGAACCCCTTCCGGTGAATTCCGGAACCCTTCCGGAGACCAAACACTATTATCCCATATATCAATCTTTACCTCCGGACTATTCCAGAGCTCCTCGTCATGTCCGGGATCTCATCCGGGACTCCGAACAACTTTCGGTCACCAACATAACAACTCAACTATACTTATATCGTCACCAAACGTTAAGTGTGTAGACCCTGCGGGTTCGAGAACTATGTAGACATGACCGAGATACCTCTACGGTCAATAACCAATAGCGGGACCTGGATGCCCATATTGGCTCCTACATATTCTACGAACATCTTTATCGGTCGAACCTCTATGTCAAGGATTCAGTTAATCCCGTATGCTGTTCCCTTTGTTCTTCGGTATGTTACTTGCCCGAGATTCGATCGTCGGTATCTCTATACCTAGTTCAATCTCGTTACCGGCAAGTCTCTTTACTCGTTCCATAATACAAGATCTCGTGGCTAACACTTTAGTCACATTGCTTGCAAGGCTCATTGTGATGTTGTATTATCGAGTGGGCCCTGAGATACCTCTCCGTCACACGGAGTAACAAATCCCAGTCTTGATCCATGCCAACCCAACAGACATCCTCGGAGATACCTGTAGAGCACCTTTATAGTCACCCAGTTACGTTGCGACGTTTGATACACACAAGGTACTCCTCCGATGTCAGGGAGTTGCATGATCTCATGGTCATAGGAACAGATACTTGACATGCAGAAAACAATAGCAATAAACTGACACGATCATATGCTACGTTTACAGTTTGGGTCTTGTCCATCACATCATTCTCCTAATGATGTGATCCCGTTATCAAATGACATCTCATGTCCATGGCTAGGAAACCTTCACCATCTTTTGATCAACGAGCTAGTTAACTAGAGGCATACTAGGGACACAGTGTTGTCTATGTACCCACACATGTATTTGAGTTTCCAATCAATACAATTATAGCATGGATAATAAACGATTATCATGAACAAGGAAATATGATAATAACCAATTTATTATTGCCTCTAGGGCATATTTCCAACACCATATGCCCAAGAGGAAAAAAGGTGGAGATAGGAAGGAATAGGACTCCTTCCTAATATGAATCCACTTCCTAGTAGGAAGTGGATTGGACTCCTCCTTGCCCTGGTTCGGCCGATCCCTAGGGGAAACCTAAGGGAGGCTGCCTCCTCCCCCCTCCCTCCTATATATACTAGAGGAATAGAGGCCCCAAAGACACACGACCACGTGCTAGTTCTCTATTCTCTAGTTTCTCCACCAAATAGATTCCGGTAGTGCTTAGGTGAAGCAATGCCGGGATAACTGCACCACCACCACCACCACGCCGTCGTGCTGCTGGAGATCTCATCTACCTCTCCGCTCCCTCTTGCTGGATCAAGAAGGCGGAGATCGTCATCGAGCTGTACGTGTGCTGAACATGGAGGTGCCGTCCGTTCGGCGCTAGATCGGGACAGATCGTGATTGGATCGCGGGACGGCTTGCGATTTGGATCGCGAAGACGTTTGACTACATCAACCGCGTTTCTTAATGCTTCCCGCTTAGCAATCTACAAGGGTACGTAGATCCACTCTCCCTCTCGTAGATGCTCATCACCATGGATAGATATTGCGTGTGCGTAGGAAATTTTTTGTTTCCCATGCAACGTTTCCCAACAGTGGCATCATGAGCTAGGTCTATGCGTAGATGAGATCACGAGTAGAACACAAAGGAGTTTGTGGGCATTGATGCTCAGATTGCTTCCTCCCTTGGTCTTTTCTTGATTCAGCAGTATTGTGGGATGAAGCGGCCCGGACCAATCTTACTCGTACGCTTACGAGAGACCGTTTCCATCAACTGACATGTGACTTTGTTGCATAAAGATGGCTGGCGGGTGTCTGTCTCTCCCACTTTAGTTGGATCGGATTCGACAAAGGCGGTCCTTGAGAAGGTTGAATAGCAATTTGTGTATCACCGTTGTGGTTTTGCGTAGGTAAGAATCGTTCTTGCTAGATACCCATAGCAGCCACGTAAAACATGCAACAACAATTAGAGGACGTCTAACTTGTTTTTGCAGGGTATGTTGTGATATGATATGGCCAATGACATGATGAGATATATGTGATGTATGAGATGATCATGTTATGTATAGATAATCACGACTTGCATGTCGATGAGTACGGCAACCGGCAGGAGCCATAGGGTTGACTTTAATTTATTTTCGCCGTTTTGCTTTACTTTATCGCTATGAGTTAGCAATAGTTGTAGAAGCAATAGTTGGCGCGACAACCTCATGGCGACACGTTGATGGAGATCAAGATGATGGAGATCATGGTGTCATGCCGGTGACGATGGAGATCATGCCGGTGCTTTGGAGATGGAGATCAAAAGCACAAGTTCATGGCCATATCATGCCACTTACGATTTGCATGTGATGTTAATCCTTTTATGCATCTTATTTTGCTTCGGACGACGGTAGCATTATAAGGTGATCCCTCACTAAAATTTCAAGATAAAATTGTGTTCTCCCCGAGTGTGCACCGTTGCGAAAGTTCGTCGTTTCGAGACACCACGTGATGATCGGGTGTGATAGACTCTACGTTCACATACAACGGGTGCAAGCCAGTGTTGCACATGCGGAACACTCGGGTTAAACTTGACGAGCCTAGCATGTACAGACATGGCCTCGGAACACAAGAGACCGAAAGGTCGAACATGAGTCATATAGTAGATATGATCAACATGAAGATGTTCACCATTGAAACCACCTCATCTCACATGATGATCGGACTTGGGTTGGTGAATTTGGATCATGTGACACTCGAATGACCAGAGGGATGTCAATTTGAGTGGGAGTTTTTTAAGTAATATGATTAACTAAACTCATTATCTTGAACAATAGTCTAAGTTGTCTTTGCAAAAATTTATGTTGTAGATTAATGGCTCGCGCAATAGCACCCCTGAATTTCAATGCGTTCCTAGAGAAAGCTAAGTTGAAATATGATGGAAGTAACTTTGTAGACTGGGCCCATAATCTGAGGATTATCCTCACGGCTTCCCAAAAGGCTTATGTCCTTGATGCACCGCTCGGTGAACCACCTGCTCCCTGCAGACGTTGCGAACGCCTGGCAGGCACGTTCTGATGATTACTCAATAGTTCAATGTGCAATGTTGTATGGCTTAGAACCGGGACTTCAAAGACGTTTTGAACGTCATGGAGCATTTGAGATGTTCCAGGAATTGAAGTTTATCTTTGAGAAGAATGCCCGGATCGAGAGGTATGAGACCTCCGATAAGTTCTATGCTTGCAAGATGGAGGAGAACGGGTCTGTCAGTGAACATGTGCTCAGAATGTCTGGGTATTCCAACCGTCTGGCGGAGTGGGGAATTGTTCTCCCACCAGAGGCGATCACTGACAGAGTTCTTCAATGAGTGCTTTCATTGCAAGGGAACTGGTCACTGGAAGCGGAACTGCCCCAAGTATCTGGCTGACAAGAAGGCGGCCAACACCAAACAAGGTATATATGATATACATGTTATTGATGTGTACCTTACCAACTCTCGTTGTAGTGCCTGGGTATTTGATACCGGTTCGGTGCTCACATTTGCAACTCAAAACAGGAACTACGGAATAGACGGAGGCTGGCAAAGGACGAAGTGACGATGCGCATGGGAAATGGTTCAAAGGTTGATGTGATCGCTGTCGGCACGCTCGCTCTTCGATTACCATCGGGATTAGTGATGAACCTGAATAATTGTTATTTAGTGCCTGCGTTAAGCATGAACATTATATCTGGATCTTGTTTATTGCGAGACGGTTACTCATTTAAATCAGAGAATAATGGTTGTTCTATTTATATGAGTAATATCTTTTATGGTCATGCACCCAATGTGAGGGGTTTATTCTTATTGAATCTTGATAGTGATGATACACATGTTCATAACATTGATGCCAAGAGATGTAGAGTTGATAATGATAGTACCACTTTCTTGTGGCACTGCCGCTTAGGTCATGTTGGTGTAAAACGCATGAAGAAGCTCCATGCTGATGGACTTTTGGAGTCACTTGATGTTGAATCACTTGACACATGTGAACCATGCCTCATGGGCAAGATGACTAAGACCCCGTTCTCTGGAACAATGGAACGGGCAAGTGACTTGTTGGAAATCATACATACTGATGTGTGCGGTCCGATGAGCATTGAGGCGCGCGATGGATATCGTTATTTTCTCACCTTCACCGATGGCTTAAGTAGATATGGGTATATTTACTTAATGAAACACAAGTTTGAAACGTTTGAAAAGTTCAAGCAATTTCAGAGTGAAGTTGAGAATCATCGTAACAAGAAGATTAAATTCCTACGATCTCATCGAGGAGGAGAATATCTGAGTTATGAGTTTGGCAGTCACTTAAGACAATGTGGAATTGTTTCACAATTGACACCACCTGGAAAACCACGGCGTAATGGTGTGTCCGAACGTCGTAATCGAACCTTATTAGATATGGTTCGTTCTATGATGTCTCTTGCTGATTTGCCACTATCGTTTTGGGGTTATGCATTAGAGACAGCTGCATTCACTTTAAATAGGGCACCATCGAAATCCGTTGAGACGACGCCATATGAACTATGGTTTGGCAAGAAGCCAAAGTTGTCGTTTCTTAAAGTTTGGGGATGTGATGCTTATGTCAAAAAACTTCAGCCTGAAAAGCTGGAACCCAAAGCGGAGAAATGCGTCTTCATAGGATACCCAAAAGAGACAGTTGGGTATACCTTCTATCTCAGATCCGAAGGCAAAGTATTTGTCGCAAAGAACGGGTCATTTCTCAAGAAAGAGTTTCTCTCGAAAGAATTGAGTGGGAGGAAAATAAAACTTGATGAGGTTGTTGAACCTTTACTTCAACCAGAGAGTAGCGCAGCGCAGAAAGTTGTTTCTGTGGAGCCTACCTCAGTTGAAGAGGAAGTTAATGATGATGATCATGAAGCTTCATATCAAGTTACTATCGAACCTCGTAGGTCGACAAGGACGTGTACTGCTCCTGAGTGGTACGGCAACCCTGTCTTAGAGGTCATGTTGTTGGACAACGATGAACCTACAAGCTATGGAGAAGCAATGATGGGCCTGGATTCTGAGAAATGGTTAGAGGCCATGAAATCCGAGATGGGATCCATGTATGAAAACAAACTATGGGCTTTGGAAGTATTACCTGAAGGGCGAAAGGCCATTCAGAACAAATGGATCTTTAAGAAGAAGACGGACGCGGACGGTAATGTCACCGTCTATAAAGCTCGACTTGTGGCAAAGGGTTTTTCACAAGTTCAAGGAGTTGACTACGATGCGACCTTCTCACCCGTAACAATGCTTAAGTCCGTCAGAATCATGTTAGCAATAGCTGCATTTTTCGATTATGAAATTTGGCAGATGGATGTCAAAACAGCATTCCTTAATGGTTTCCTTAAGGAAGAGTTGTATATGATGGAACCAGAAGGTTTTGTCGATCCATAGAATGCTGACAAAGTTTGCAAACTCCAGCGATCCATTTATGGACTGGTGCAAGCATCTCGGAGTTGGAATCTTCGCTTTGATGAGGTGATCAAAGCGTTCGGGTTTATACAAGTTTACGGAGAAGCTTGTATTTACAAGTGAGTGGGAGCTCTACAGCGTTTCTAATATTATATGTGGATGACATATTGCTAATTGGAAACAATATAGAAATGTTGGAAAGCGTGAAGGAATATTTGAACAAGAGTTTTTCAATGAAGGACCTAGGAGAAGCTTCTTTCATATTAGGCATCCAGATCTATAGAGATAGATCGAGACGCTTAATAGGACTTTCACAGAGCACATACGTTGACAAAGTTTTGAAGAAGTTCAAAATGGATCAGTCCAAGAAGGGGTTCTTGCCTGTATTGCAAGGTATGAAGTTGAGTAAGACTCAATGCCTAGTGACTGCATAAGATAGAGAAAAGATGAGTGTCGTCCCCTATGCTTCAGCCATAGGCTCTATCATGTATGCAATGCTGTGCACAAGACCCGATATCAGCCTTGCCATAAGTATGGCCGGAAGGTTTCAAAGTGATCCAGGAATGGAACATTGGACGGCGGTCAAGAATATCCTTAAGTACCTGAAAAGGACTAAGGACATGTTTCTCGTTTATGGAGGTGATCAAGAGCTCGTCGTAAAGGGTTACGTCGATGCAAGCTTTAACACTGATCCGGATGACTCTAAGTCTCAAACCGGATACGTATTTATTCTCAATGGGGGTGCGGTAAGTTGGTGCAGTTCCAAGCAGAGCGTGGTAGCTGATTCTACATGCGAAGCGGAGTACATCGCTACCTCGGAGGCAGCGAAGGAAGGTGTCTGGATGAAGGAGTTCATGACAGATCTTGGAGTAGTGCCCAGTGCACTGAACCCAATGACTCTGTTATGTGAAAACACTGGTGCCATTGCTCTTGCCAAGGAACCAAGGTTTCACAAGAGGACCAGACACATAAAGCGACACTTCAATTCCATCCGCGATTATATCAAGGAGGAGGACATAAGTATTTGCAAAGTGCACACAGATCGGAATGTCGAAGACCCGTTGACTAAACCTCTTCCAAGGGCTAAACATGATCAACACCAGAACTGTATGGGTGTTAGATTCATTACAATGTAAATCACATAGTGATGTGAACTAGATTATTGACTCTAGTGCAAGTGGGAGACTGTTGGAAATATGCCCTAGAGGCAATAATAAAGTGGTTATTATTATATTTCCTTGTTCATGATAATCGTTTATTATCCACGCTATAATTGTATTGATTGGAAACTCAATTGCATGTGTGGATACATAGACAACAATGTGTCCCTAGTATGCCTCTAGTAGACTAGCTCGTTGATCAAAGATGGTCAAGGTTTCCTAGACATAGACATGAGATGTCATTTGATAACGGGGTCACATCGTTAGGAGAATGATGTGATGGACAAGACCCAAACTATGAACGTAGCATATGATCGTGTTAGTTTATTTCTATAGTTTTCTGCATGTCAAGTATCTGTTCCTATGACCATGAGATCATGTAACTCACTGACACCGGAGGAATACCTTGTGTGTATCAAACGTCGCAACATAACTGGGTGACTATAAAGATGCTCTATAGGTATCTCCGAAGGTGTCTGTTAAGTTGGCATGGATCGAGACTGGGATTTGTTACTCCGTGTGATGGAGAGGTATCTCAGGGCCCACTCGGTAATACAACATCACAATAAGCCTTGCAAGCAAAGTGACTAAAGAGTTAGCCACGGGATCTTGTATTACGGAACAAGTAAAGAGACTTGCCGGTAACGAGATTGAACTAGGTATAGAGATACCGACGATCGAATCTCGGGTAAGTAACATACCGAAGAACAAAGGGAACAGCATACGGGATTAACTGAATCCTTGACATAGAGGTTCAGCCGATAAAGATCTTCGTAGAATATGTAGGAACTAATATGGGCATCCAGGTCCCTCTATTGGTTACTGACCGTAGAGGTGTTTCGGTCATGTCTACATAGTTCTCGAACCCGCAAGGTCTGCACACTTAACGTCCGGTGACGTTTCAGTAGTCTTGAGATATATGTGTTGTGACCGAAGGTTGTTCGGAGTCCCGTATGACATCCCGGACGCCACGAGGAGCTCCGGAATGGTCCGGAGGTAAGGATTTATATATAGGAAAGTGGTATTTGGGTTTCGGAAAAGTTTCGGGTATTTCCGGTAGTGAACCGGGAGTGACGAATGGGTTCCGGGGGTCCACCGGGTGGGGCCCACCCACCCCGGGGGCCACATGGGCCTAAGAGGTGGCGCACCAGCCCCTAATGGGTTGGGGAACCGACCCCATAAGGGCCCATATGCCCAAGAGGAAAAAAGGTGGAGATAGGAAGGAATAGGACTCCTTCCTAATATGAATCCACTTCCTAGTAGGAAGTGGATTGGACTCCTCCTTGCCATGGTTCGGCCGACCCCTAGGGGAAACCCTAGGGAGGCTGCCTCCTCCCCCCTCCGTCCTATATATACTAGAGGAATAGATCCCCCAAAGACACACGGCCACGTGCTAGTTCTCTATTCTCTAGGTCCTCCACCAAATAGATTCCGGTGGTGCTTAGGCGAAGCCCTGCCGGGATAACTCCACCACCACCACCACCACGCCGTCGTGCTGCTGGAGATCTCATCTACCTCTCCGCTCCCTCTTGCTGGATCAAGAAGGCGGAGATCGTCATCGAGCTGTACGTGTGCTGAACGTGGAGGTGCCGTCCGTTCGGCGCTAGATCGGGACGGATCGTGATTGGATCGCGGGACGGCTTGCGATTTGGATCGCGAAGACGTTTGACTACATCAACCGCGTTTCTTAATGCTTCCCGCTTAGCAATCTACAAGGGTACGTAGATCCACTCGCCCTCTCGTAGATGCTCATCACCATGGATAGATCTTGCGTGTGCGTAGGAAATTTTTTGTTTCCCATGCAACGTTCCCCAACAGGGGCATCATGAGCTAGGTCTATGCGTAGATGAGATCACGAGTAGAACACAAAGGAGTTTGTGGGCATTGATGCTCAGATTGCTTCCTCCCTTGGTCTTTTCTTGATTCAGCGGTATTGTGGGATGAAGCGGCCCGGACCAATCTTACTCGTACGCTTACGAGAGACCGGTTCCATCAACTGACATGTGACTTTGTTGCATAAAGATGGCTGGCGGGTGTCTGTCTCTTCCACTTTAGTTGGATCGGATTCGACAAAGGCGGTCCTTGAGAAGGTTGAATAGCAATTTGTGTATCACCGTTGTGGTTTTGCGTAGGTAAGAATCGTTCTTGCTAGATACCCATAGCAGCCACGTAAAACATGCAACAACAATTAGAGGACGTCTAACTTGTTTTTGCAGGGTATGTTGTGATATGATATGGCCAATGACATGATGAGATATATGTGATGTATGAGATGATCATGTTATGTATAGATAATCACGACTTGCATGTCGATGAGTACGGCAACCGGCAGGAGCCATAGGGTTGACTTTAATTTATTTTCGCCGTTTTGCTTTACTTTATCGCTATGAGTTAGCAATAGTTGTTGAAGCAATAGTTGGCGCGACAACCTCATGGCGACACGTTGATGGAGATCAAGATGATGGAGATCATGGTGTCATGCCGGTGACGATGGAGATCATGCCGGTGCTTTGGAGATGGAGATCAAAAGCACAAGTTCATGGCCATATCATGCCACTTACGATTTGCATGTGATGTTAATCCTTTTATGCATCTTATTTTGCTTAGGACGACGGTAGCATTATAAGGTGATCCCTCACTAAAATTTCAAGATAAAATTGTGTTCTCCCCGAGTGTGCACCGTTGCGAAAGTTCGTCGTTTCGAGACACCACGTGATGATCGGGTGTGATAGACTCTACGTTCACATACAACGGGTGCAAGCCAGTGTTGCACATGCGGAACACTCAGGTTAAACTTGATGAGCCTAGCATGTACAGACATGGCCTCGGAACACAAGAGACCGAAAGGTCGAACATGAGTCATATAGTAGATATGATCAACATGAAGATGTTCACCATTGAAACCACCTCATCTCACATGATGATCGGACTTGGGTTGGTGAATTTGGATCATGTGACACTCGAATGACCAGAGGGATGTCAATTTGAGTGGGAGTTTTTTAAGTAATATGATTAACTAAACTCATTATCTTGAACAATAGTCTAAGTTGTCTTTGCAAAAATTTATGTTGTAGATTAATGGCTCGCGCAATAGCACCCCTGAATTTCAATGCGTTCCTAGAGAAAGCTAAGTTGAAATATGATGGAAGTAACTTTGTAGACTGGGCCCATAATCTGAGGATTATCCTCACGGCTTCCCAAAAGGCTTATGTCCTTGATGCACCGCTCGGTGAACCACCTGCTCCCTGCAGACGTTGCGAACGCCTGGCAGGCACGTTCTGATGATTACTCAATAGTTCAATGTGCAATGTTGTATGGCTTAGAACCGGGACTTCAAAGACGTTTTGAATGTCATGGAGCATTTGAGATGTTCCAGGAATTGAAGTTTATCTTTGAGAAGAATATCCGGATCGAGAGGTATGAGACCTCCGATAAGTTCTATGCTTGCAAGATGGAGGAGAACGGGTCTGTCAGTGAACATGTGCTTAGAATGTCTGGGTATTCCAACCGTCTGGCGGAGTTGGGAATTGTTCTCCCACCAGAGGCGATCACTGACAGAGTTCTTCAATCACTGCCACCTAGCTACAAAAGCTTCGTGTTGAACTATAACATGCAAGGGGTGAATAAGTCAGTCGCCGAGCTGTTTGCGATGTTGAAAGTCGCTGAGTCTGAGATTCAGAAGGAGCATCAAGTGTTGATGGTCAATAAAACCACTAGTTTCAAGAAGAATGGCAAGGGCAAGAAGGGTAACTCCAAGAAGAGTGGCAAAGCAGTTGCCCCTCCCGTGAAGAAACCCAAGGCTGGACCCAAGCCAGAAACTGAGTGCTTTCATTGCAAGGGAACTGGTCACTGGAAGCGGAACTGCCCCAAGTATCTGGCTGACAAGAAGGCGGCCAACACCAAACAAGGTATATATGATATACATGTTATTGATGTGTACCTTACCAACTCTCGTTGTAGTGCCTGGGTATTTGATACCGGTTCGGTGCTCACATTTGCAACTCAAAACAGGAACTACGGAATAGACGGAGGCTGGCAAAGGACGAAGTGACGATGCGCGTGGGAAATGGTTCAAAGGTTGATGTGATCGCTGTCGGCACGCTCGCTCTTCGATTACCATCGGGATTAGTGATGAACCTGAATAATTGTTATTTAGTGCCTGCGTTAAGCATGAACATTATATCTGGATCTTGTTTATTGCGAGACGGTTACTCATTTAAATCAGAGAATAATGGTTGTTCTATTTATATGAGTAATATCTTTTATGGTCATGCACCCAATGTGAGGGGTTTATTCTTATTGAATCTTGATAGTGATGATACACATGTTCATAACATTGATGCCAAGAGATGTAGAGTTGATAATGATAGTACCACTTTCTTGTGGCACTGCCGCTTAGGTCATGTTGGTGTAAAACGCATGAAGAAGCTCCATGCTGATGGACTTTTGGAGTCACTTGATGTTGAATCACTTGACACATGTGAACCATGCCTCATGGGCAAGATGACTAAGACCCCGTTCTCTGGAACAATGGAACGGGCAAGTGACTTGTTGGAAATCATACATACTGATGTGTGTGGTCCGATGAGCATTGAGGCGCGCGATGGATATCGTTATTTTCTCACCTTCACCGATGGCTTAAGTAGATATGGGTATATTTACTTAATGAAACACAAGTTTGAAACGTTTGAAAAGTTCAAGCAATTTCAGAGTGAAGTTGAGAATCATCGTAACAAGAAGATTAAATTCCTACGATCTCATCGAGGAGGAGAATATCTGAGTTATGAGTTTGGCAGTCACTTAAGACAATGTGGAATTGTTTCACAATTGACACCACCTGGAACACCATAGCGTAATGGTGTGTCCGAACGTCGTAATCGAACCTTATTAGATATGGTTCGTTCTATGATGTCTCTTGCTGATTTGCCACTATCGTTTTGGGGTTATGCATTAGAGACAGCTGCATTCACTTTAAATAGGGCACCATCGAAATCCGTTGAGACGACGCCATATGAACTATGGTTTGGCAAGAAGCCAAAGTTGTCGTTTCTTAAAGTTTGGGGATGTGATGCTTATGTCAAAAAACTTCAGCCTGAAAAGCTGGAACCCAAAGCGGAGAAATGCGTCTTCATAGGATACCCAAAAGAGACAGTTGGGTATACCTTCTATCTCAGATCCGAAGGCAAAGTATTTGTCGCAAAGAACGGGTCATTTCTCAAGAAAGAGTTTCTCTCGAAAGAATTGAGTGGGAGGAAAATAAAACTTGATGAGGTTGTTGAACCTTTACTTCAACCAGAGAGTAGCGCAGCGCAGAAAGTTGTTTCTGTGGAGCCTACCTCAGTTGAAGAGGAAGTTAATGATGATGATCATGAAGCTTCATATCAAGTTACTATCGAACCTCGTAGGTCGACAAGGACGTGTACTGCTCCTGAGTGGTACGGCAACCCTGTCTTAGAGGTCATGTTGTTGGACAACGATGAACCTACAAGCTATGGAGAAGCAATGATGGGCCTGGATTCTGAGAAATGGTTAGAGGCCATGAAATCCGAGATGGGATCCATGTATGAAAACAAACTATGGGCTTTGGAAGTATTACCTGAAGGGCGAAAGGCCATTCAGAACAAATGGATCTTTAAGAAGAAGACGGACGCGGACGGTAATGTCACCGTCTATAAAGCTCGACTTGTGGCAAAGGGTTTTTCACAAGTTCAAGGAGTTGACTACGATGCGACCTTCTCACCCGTAACAATGCTTAAGTCCGTCAGAATCATGTTAGCAATAGCTGCATTTTTCGATTATGAAATTTGGCAGATGGATGTCAAAACAGCATTCCTTAATGGTTTCCTTAAGGAAGAGTTGTATATGATGGAACCAGAAGGTTTTGTCGATCCATAGAATGCTGACAAAGTTTGCAAACTCCAGCGATCCATTTATGGACTGGTGCAAGCATCTCGGAGTTGGAATCTTCGCTTTGATGAGGTGATCAAAGCGTTCGGGTTTATACAAGTTTACGGAGAAGCTTGTATTTACAAGAAAGTGAGTGGGAGCTCTACAGCGTTTCTAATATTATATGTGGATGACATATTGCTGATTGGAAACAATATAGAAATGTTGGAAAGCGTGAAGGAATATTTGAACAAGAGTTTTTCAATGAAGGACCTAGGAGAAGCTGCTTTCATATTAGGCATCAAGATCTATAGAGATAGATCGAGACGCTTAATAGGACTTTCACAGAGCACATACGTTGACAAAGTTTTGAAGAAGTTCAAAATGCATCAGTCCAAGAAGGGGTTCTTGCCTGTATTGCAAGGTGTGAAGTTGAGTAAGACTCAATGCCTAGTGACTGCATAAGATAGAGAAAAGATGAGTGTCGCCCCCTATGCTTCAGCCATAGGCTCTATCATGTATGCAATGCTGTACACAAGACCCGATGTCAGCCTTGCCATAAGTATGGCCGGAAGGTTTCAAAGTGATCCAGGAATGGAACACTGGACGGCGGTCAAGAATATCCTTAAGTACCTGAAAAGGACTAAGGACATGTTTCTTGTTTATGGAGTTGATCAAGAGCTCGTCGTAAAGGGTTACGTCGATGCAAGCTTTAACACTGATCCGGATGACTCTAAGTCTCAAACCGGATACGTATTTATTCTCAATGGGGGTGCGGTAAGTTGGTGCAGTTCCAAGCAGAGCATGGTAGCTGATTCTACATGCGAAGCGGAGTACACTACCTCGGAGGCAGCGAAGGAAGGTGTCTGGATGAAGGAGTTCATGACAGATCTTGGAGTAGTGCCCAGTGCACTGAACCCAATGACTCTGTTCTGTGAAAACACTGGTGCCATTGCTCTGGCCAAGGAACCAAGGTTTCACAAGAGGACCAGACACATAAAGCGACACTTCAATTCCATCCGCGATTATATCAAGGAGGAGGACATAAGTATTTGCAAAGTGCACACAGATCTGAATTTCGAAGACCCGTTGACTAAACCTCTTCCAAGGGCTAAACATGATCAACACCAGAACTGTATGGGTGTTAGATTCATTACAATGTAAATCACATAGTGATGTGAACTAGATTATTGACTCTAGTGCAAGTGGGAGACTGTTGGAAATATGCCCTAGAGGCAATAATAAAGTGGTTATTATTATATTTCCTTGTTCATGATAATCGTTTATTATCCACGCTATAATTGTATTGATTGGAAACTCAATTGCATGTGTGGATACATAGACAACAATGTGTCCCTAGTATGCCTCTAGTAGACTAGCTCGTTGATCAAAGATGGTCAAGGTTTCCTAGCCATAGACATGAGATGTCATTTGATAACGGGGTCACATCGTTAGGAGAATGATGTGATGGACAAGACCCAAACTATGAACGTAGCATATGATCGTGTTAGTTTATTGCTATAGTTTTCTCCATGTCAAGTATCTGTTCCTATGACCATGAGATCATGTAACTCACTGACACCGGAGGAATACCTTGTGTGTATCAAACGTCACAACGTAACTGGGTGACTATAAAGATGCTCTATAGGTATCTCCGAAGGTGTCTGTTAAGTTGGCATGGATCGAGACTGGGATTTGTTACTCCGTGTGACGGAGAGGTATCTCAGGGCCCACTCGGTAATACAACATCACAATAAGCCTTGCAAGCAAAGTGACTAAAGAGTTAGCCACGGGATCTTGTATTACGGAACGAGTAAAGAGACTTGCCAGTAACGAGATTGAACTAGGTATAGAGATATCGACGATCGAATCTCAGGTAAGTAACATACCGAAGAACAAAGGGAACAGCATACGGGATTAACTGAATCCTTGACATAGAGGTTCAACCGATAAAGATCTTCGTAGAATATGTAGGAACCAATATGGGCATCCAGGTCCCGTTATTGGTTACTGACCGTAGAGGTGTCTCGGTCATGTCTACATAGTTCTCGAACCCGCAGGGTCTGCACACTTAACCGTTCGGTGACGTTTCAGTAGTCTTGAGATATATGTGTTGTGACCGAAGGTTGTTCGGAGTCCCGTATGACATCCCGGACATCACGAGGAGCTCCGGAATGGTCCGGAGATAAGGATTTTTATATAGGAAAGTGGTATTTGGGTTTCGGAAAAGTTTCGGGTATTTCCGGTAGTGTACCGGGAGTGACGAATGGGTTCCGGGGGTCCACCGGGTGGGGCCCACCCACCCCGGGGGCCACATGGGCCTAAGAGGTGGCGCACCAGCCCCTAATGGGCTGGGGAACCGACCCCATAAGGGCCCATATGCCCAAGAGGAAAAAAGGTGGAGATAGGAAGGAATAGGACTCCTTCCTAATATGAATCCACTTTCTAGTAGGAAGTGGATTGGACTCCTCCTTGCCATGGTTCGGCAAACCCCTAGGGGAAACCCTAGGGAGGCTGCCTCCTCCCCCCTCCGTCCTATATATACTAGAGGAATAGATCCCCCAAAGACACACGGCCACGTGCTAGTTCTCTATTCTCTAGTTCCTCCACCAAATAGATTCCGGTAGTGCTTAGGCGAAGCCCTGCCGGGATAACTCCACCACCACCACCACCACGCCGTCGTGCTGCTGGAGATCTCATCTACCTCTCCGCTCCCTCTTGCTGGATCAAGAAGGTGGAGATCGTCATTGAGCTGTACGTGTGCTGAACGCGGAGGTGACGTCCGTTCGGCGCTAGATCGGGACGGATCGTGATTGGATCGCGGGACGGCTTGCGATTTGGATCGCGAAGACGTTCGACTACATCAACCGCGTTTCTTAACGCTTCCCGCTTAGCGATCTACAAGGGTACGTAGATCCACTCTCCCTCTCGTAGATGCTCATCACCATGGATAGATCTTGCGTGTGCGTAGGAAAATTTTTGTTTCCCATGCAACGTTCCCCAACAGGGTGCCCCTCATCATTTCCCATCAGATGCTTGTACATGAGCATTGAAGAGTATTTTTTGGAGAGACCACTACAAGTACAGACATCCTTCCCCCCACTGTCCAGTACAGAAATGAGATCTTTCATCTGGTTAAATTGATGGAATACTTGTGTGGATAGAGGCATGAGAAAATGATCAGCCAAATTATCAGTGTCACATAATTCTTTGACAGATAAGGAGTCTTTAATTGCAAAAGAGTGAAGCTCTAGGAATTTTAACTACATTGATTATCCTGCCCAATTGTCCTTCCAGATGAGTGTTGCTTGTCCTGAGGAGATAGAACATGAGCTAAGCATTTTTTAATTCAGGAAGAAGAGCCAAATGAGGTTTCCACCAAAATGATCTCTCGCTTTTTTCCATGGGCATGCTCCTCAGATAACATTTTTCCTAGATCAACTTGACCCAAGGGATCTTTTCCTTGTTTAAGAATTTGTAGATGTTCTTCATCACGAGAGCTTTATTATGATTCATAATATCAAGAATTCCAAGTCCTCCTTGAGATTTCGGTCTACAAACTTTGGCTCAAGCTATGACTATAGTGCCTTTGTCATCCAATCCACATTTCCTCCAAAAGAATTTTTTGAGATATTTATTGATCTGCTCCACCACTCCAGCAGGAAGAGATACAGTGCCCATGAAGAAGATTGGCAGTGAGGAAAAGACTGATTTGATTAATTGTAGCCTGCCATCATAAGAAAGCATAGTGGCACACCCTAAGAGTCTTCTTTCAATTCTTAGCATTATGGGCTTGAAATGTTCAAGTTTAGGTCTGTAAGTGCTCATTGAAAGAAGCAGGTAAGTGAAAGGGAAAGACCCTTCCTTGTAATCCAAAATAGTGAGCAAAGTGGCATTTGTTCTTCACGCACATTTATTGGGACTATGATAGATTTGTTGTAGTTCACTTTCAGTCCATTGCAATTAGAGTAATGAAGTAACCAATTTTTAATCTGCATGAGCTGGGAGGGATTGGCTGGAAGTACTATAATGGTATGATCCGCATATTGAATTACTGGGAGTTTGAGGCAAGCACTGCTCTACAGTGGAGGAGAGATCAGATTATGTTAAATTGCTTTGTTCAGAATGGTCTGCAGAAGGTCGGCAGCTAGAACTAAAATGAAGGGTGAAAGTGGGTCCCCTTGTCTTACTCCTTTTTTGAAGTGAAATATCTTTCCATGAATTCCATTCAGAAGTACTGCAGTAGTACCAGAGGATAAAATCATTTAAATCCAGGTCAGCCATTTCTCTCCAAATCCTCTTGCTCTAAGAATGTCCATAATAGAATTATGATCAATAAGGTCAAAAGCTTTTCAAAGTCTAACTTAAGAACCACAGTGGGGTTTTTTGATTGATGACATTGATGAAGGTATTCAAAGACCCATGCAAGGCAATCTTGTATGGATCTTTTCTTAAGGAATCCATATTGATTTTCATGTAAAATCTTTAGAATCACCTTTTGCAGTGTATTAGCAAGCAGCTTGGCAATGATCTTCATGGAGGTATTGAGAAGAGAGATAGGCTTGGGATCATTTGCTGTCTGAGGATTATCCTTTTTGGGAATCAGAGTGATGAAGGAGTTGTTGATACTTTGGAGAGAAATCTGCCCCTCTTAGAAATATTGGATTAAACTATAGAAATCGGGAGCTACAATGTCCCAACGTTTTTTTTATGAAGTCTCCATTAAATCCATCTGGGCCAGGAGCTTTGTCAAAGGGGAGATTTTTTAGTACTTCATCAATTTCATGTTTTGTGAAGGGGAGTTCAAGTTCATCTAGGCCCTCAATCTTTGGATGTGGGAGGTCAAATTGAGAAGATTGCTTGTATTAGAAGTTTGCACAAACATGTCTTTGAATGCCTTCCAAAGAATGGAAGCTTTAGCAAAATGTCATGTGCGCTCATTTCCCTGCTCATCCTACAACAAATGAATATAATTTTGCCTATACTTTATTTTAGCTTTGGCTTGATTTTTTTTTTTGAATTTTCATCTCCAAATTTCACCCATCTGATAGTAGCCCTCTGCCTCCAATAAATCCTCTGATAGGAAAGCATCTTGAGTAAGTGCTCCTTAATGATGTTTCTACGAGAGTTTTCATGAGTTGAAAGATCTCTGTACTCCTCAAAAAAGTCCCACATTGCAATCACTTCATTTGTTGCTTTAATGGTCCCTGATAAATTAGACAGTTATTGGCTCCAAATTTTAGCCCCTTTCTCAACCTCTTGAATTTGGCAGTAATTATTTTGGCACTATTTACCTCCTGGACAGGTTGACCATATGTGCTAAACTATCTCTTTGAAATCAGGATGCTCCAACCAATAATTCTCAAATCTAAAAATGTGAGATTTTGGAATATTGGTGCCAATAGAAATAACACAAAGTTTGAAAAGACATTCTTCATGAAAGACATTATCATTCAAATTTATTAAATCTTCGGGGATAGAAGTTCTTTAAGTAAGAGTTGTCAAATTTCTCTCTCTTTGTTTCTCGAAGACAGACAATAGAGCAATAGGTTTCATCAATCTTATTAGAAATAGCAAGCCATTTTTTCCTTGAGTTTATACCCCTAACATCCCAATTGAGTATTTTTGAGAATCTATTCATGGGATCAGAATTATGACTGTGACCTAGATAACACATGCCCTAATGCCAA
This sequence comes from Elymus sibiricus, assembly GCA_039707655.1. Lineage (NCBI taxonomy): Eukaryota > Viridiplantae > Streptophyta > Magnoliopsida > Poales > Poaceae > Elymus > Elymus sibiricus. The sequence continues at coordinate 87,547,149 of CM077663.1, forward strand.
CTTGTTCCATAAAGAGCAACCACAAAGAGGTCCATACAAAGTTCCATGTCTCATACATATTGTACACGGCAAAATAGAAACAATATAAAACCAACTGTCTTGTTACAAAAGTGCACTTTTCTGTCCAGGTGACATTAATTCTAACACCCCATCCCTTGCAATCATTTATCTTCAGTCCTTCCATACAGGCTGCTTCACTCCTTTTTTATCCTTCTTCTTGTGGATGACTTCCTTAACAGTGGTTTTAGCATCCACCTTGCTATAGGAAGAGTTCAGATTTTTAACCACTTTACTATTACAAAGGGGGGGTAGCTAAACAGGCCATGCAATTGATGTCTTCGCATGTTTTAACTCTATAACCTTTAGAAATCTGTTGAAGTATGGTACTCTTTCTTACCTCAGACTCCACAATAGGTGTTCTCTCCTTTCTCTTCCCCTGATTATGCACATATATTGTTCAGAAGCATCATTCCAGATTCTGTCTTCAGTCGAAGAATTCTGAATGCTCACAGGAGCCATAGAAACAGGGCAAACATAAGGAATAAAGAAGTTTAATTACTCTTCACACATGGAGCCATCTCTAATAATTTTTCACATTGGAGACTTAAGGAAGCATTTTGTCGATTCAAATTTATCTGGGTTAAGAAGAGTGCGGGAAATAAAATTTACCCAGTCTGCAGGTACCTGAATTGCCACATCAGATTTAGCTCCAGTAGCAAAGTGTTGTTTCCAAGCCAGAAAACTCTCTTCCCCAAAATTATGCAGAGGATGGGAAGAGATTCTTTTATTTGGAGAAGCATTCCCACTGGCAGGTACTTTCCTTTGACTGCAAACCCTGGGGGCAATGAACTGACAGGGAAGTCAGATTCTGGCTGAGCAAGTTCCGTTGAAGCAAATTCATTTGGGAGGAGGCTGTCATTGGTATTGTTTTCAATAATTGCAATTTCCTCATCTACTCGGATGCTGTAGTTGGAACTTTTATCTGGAGAGATGGGCATGTCTGCTTGATCAACTAACTGAAAATTGGGTCCTCCCCTCTGCGAGATTGAGAGCAAAGAAACTGTTAGTGTTATCCAAAGGCTTAATGTCATTAGCTGGCAATTATGCAATTGGGATCCTAGGGTCATTGTTGATGTCAGGAACCACCTCTTCCTGCATCTCATTAGCTAGGACAGGTTGAGCTACTGGCAGCTGTAGAGGGACATATTGAAACTCCTGTAGTTGAGGATGAGGAGGCACTGCAGGAGTAACATGCTAATGCTCCTGAAGAGGTTGGTGGGCTATGATGGGCCCAAGCATTAGATTAAGATCAGGAAGCCCATTAAAAATATCCTGGGCCTAGCACACCAAGTTCAAAATTGTGTTTCCCTCCACCTGAGGCTCTTCCACTCCTTGCATACAGGTTGTGCAATTTCATTTGATCCCACAGACAGAGTAATCTCACTATCATCATTCATCTCTGGTAGCTCTTATTGCAAGTGACCATCTAGAGGCTACAATAAATCTGCTAATTCCAAGAAGTCTCCTTCCTCCAATTCTTGGTCAATGAGCTCATTATCTGCAGGCATTTCCCAATGTCCCCACCTTGGCATTTCATATTCTTCATTGCCCATGTCTTCCTCCATGAGATCTTGAGCCTGGTTTAGGTCCACCTGATTGTGATTTGCATTCTCCTGTTGCATCACATCTTGTGCCTGGTACTGCATGACTGGTCCCAAGAAATGATTGAGCTGGTTTGGATAGAAGTTTGGGTTATGTGGCATGGGGTGAGGATTTCCATCCATAGGTACAGCAGGTGGACCACCTCCAAGCAATTCCTGCTGCACAATGACAGCTGGCACAGACCAAGATTCAGAGTTGACATCCTCAGATTCTCCCACTATAATGCTGGAAGGAACATCCCTCAGTTCAACCACTCTAATTTTAACCATCAAGGCAGCTTTGGTACTTCTTGCTCTGTCCCATAGAAACATCTTACCGCTACAAATAGAATTTGCAATTTCATGTATGTCTCTTTTATCAAAGGGAAAACCTACCAGCAGCACCCAAATATTCCTACTCATGGCCAGATTTCTCCAGTTCATACCCTGATTATGACGTTGGAAAATGACATGCACATCTCCAAATACATGGGGGCTTTGCAGCACCATTGTGTCTCTATCAAAGGGAGAGTTAAATCTAACATAAGCCTGACCAAAAGGGCACGCACAGATCTCTGAAAACCCCAAGTGTTTAACTTGAGTAATGAATTCCCCAATAGGCTGTCTGACTGTGGGGAAGTGAACCTGAAGATTTGGCATGGGGATTACCGTGGCGATTGCCCAATCTTCATGCCTCTACGCAGATGGAGCAGAGATGACTCACACCCTAGCATGTCTTCCTGCCACTTGAAGAGCTTGATGATGCGGCGGCAAGAACGACGCTGGATCAAAGGGGAAGTTCGCCATGGCTTGCTATGAGCTCGCCGCCTGTGCTAAAGCAGAGGAAAAACGGGCGATTGGGGGTGGAGGAGGAGGAGGAGGAGGAGGCAAGGAGGTGGGTCGGGTGGCTGAGGAGGGTGAGCAGGAGCAAATGGAATAGAGGTTAATGCAGGCCCATGATTGTCTGAACTTGCCACATTCATACGTTCAGCAGGGGCGATTATTTCTGCATTAATCCTGCCAAAATCCGCGGGAGCCAAACCTGAGGTGATCTGCTGATTTGACACTGGCAAAAATTGGAAACCGAAGCGACACCCACTGACGATGTGGCCCCACTGCTTGCACCTTCTGCAGCGAATTTTGTTTTGGCAGGCCGGCCTTTCATGGCGCACTAGAAGGCAACGACCATAAAAGGCCCGCCGGAGATAAGAAGAAGAAGCCCGGCTAGCAGTCCTCGCCGACCCATTAATTGTAGCCTATGAAATTAGTCCTCTTACCATTTTGTGCTATGTAGGCAATTTGTACTACAGACAAGGGACTGTGCGGAATAGGTTTGAACAAATATTTTTTTTTGGGACAACGAATGGGTCTTTGTTGCATATGCTTTTCTTTGTTGCTATATGGGCGTGTTTAAAATGTTGCAACGAATTTGAATGATTTTTTACATGATATGTTCCAACAAAACTGGAAACTCAAAAGGAAAATATTGTAAATGGAGGTTTTCTACAGCAATAATCAAACCTCCCAAGATTATGAGTCAGATCGGGGTAAAACTATTACCCCACCGACCCTCAGTGATGGCCTATTAATCTCGATGCTGGATATAGGATCGAGTAATTGTTAGGGGAGCAGTACGCTAGGGTGTTCTAGAAGTCCTACTAAGTGCCCTTTCCCCTGCTGGATAGGATCGAGTAATTGTCACCCTGGGATGAGAGCTAGCTGAGCTGTATGTATGTATGCTTAGTTGCTTACGGATACTGAATTACCTGTACTGCCTTGTTCTTCTACTTTAGTGATGTGATACGTTGTGTGTTGTGGCTACATGGAGATGCATGGAGCATCCTGAGAGCATCCCCACACGACTCTATTGGAAGCTACTGATTGGATAAAGCTGTCAGGCGTGTTGCGCGTTTCGCACTAATTAAAATCGAAGGTTCGAAGGTGAAAGGCGTCTCAATCGACCGAATCCTCTAGTAGCATCTCCGGATATTTTCAAGCAAGGGACGAAAGGAGAACAAGGAAGAATGGCCCTGCTGTACTCAATCCATTCGCTGAGGAGCGACCGAACATTGGAGAAATGCTAGTACTAGTTCTTTACCGTCACGGGAGATGGTTGATGAAAGTCCATGTGACGACGCTGTAACTTTTACCTTTGATCATTATATTATTGCCAAGTGTTTTTCACGTTTTTCCTTTCTGGAAGTGGTGCGGCAGTACCAAGCTACTAGAGAATCACTTCGGCCAGATTAGTTTGGTGACACTCACTCAAACGAAAATAATTAAAATTTGGCAACGAAATCTTCTGATCCACAGAGCAACTGCTGCATTAGGTATTCATAAACGCGACTTTACAGTGCATAATTCCAGGAACATAGATTTGCTTGTGATGAATAAACTCATGAGTTTGTGTACTTCTGTACATTTCCGGAAAAATACACTATATATAGCACAAAATATTGGTTTTGGTACATGTGCAAAAGTTGGGGTAGAACATTATATTTTATTGAATAGTGCAAAAGCCAGAATTTTAACTGTTTTCATCCTTTTGTTTTATTGTACTATATATATACACTTACGATCGTATCATTTCTTTTGTATTTTCCAATATTTTGTGTGTATGAATCTAATATAGAAGTGTTTAAAAATGCAACCATTATCTTACAATTGTAATGTACACAAGAATGTCAATTCGTAAAAATCTGTATATATAGATGTTGTACACACGGAAGTTAGCCGGTCGTGTGCCCCCCCCCCCCCCCCCCCCTCCCTACCCTGACCCTCACATATATTTGATGCATGGTGTGGTGCCCGATCCGTGCGGTATGGTTGCTTGGTACATCGGGTGCGTTTGTACAACTGGACGTATTGAGCTGATGAAGCTCCAACGAGGTGTGGTTTTACTAGTGGTCTCCTCTCTTCTCTTCATAAGTAAGGTGTTAATGATTCAAATCTTCATAATGTCACAAGAAATTTAGGTTTTCTTCATTAAATGATCAAAAAGGACCCCCACTTTTGAATTCTAACGAAAAGAGAGCAATCCGGCATCATCACCTGAGCAAATATAACAAAATCTAGTACTAAAGTGCAAATTTCGTAAGAAAAACGTGCATTCAAATTGCACACACATGCATCATCAGTGGAATACAAATGAATTTATGGACTTATGGTGGATCATGGCACTTATGATCGGCCTTAATTTTTGGCATAGAACTTATCCGGCCAGCTAGCTCATGTCGACCTAACTCATTATAAGAATATAGTTTGATCGAGTCTGCCCATATCATGCTTGTGCTTTGTACAAACGAAGTGTGCAAGGTTGGCATATGGAGAAAAAGGGTTCATTTGGAAATGAAAAAATAAAATCGTTTTGTGTTGCTTATGTGAAGTGGTCGTATTGACAAAAGGTAGCTTTATTCCAAAATAATTGGAAAGGAAGAAAGCAATGTCGTTTCTTTAGCGGAATGATTCAATCCAACATATATTCTTCCTTTGTCCTTCTGCTCAACTTGTGGGCTAAGTGATGTATGTCTGTTTGAACCTTCTACTACTTTCTAGTATATCTAATCAGTGGCGGAGCTAGCCGGAAATCACTGGGGGGCAAAACAAAAATCATCGGTGTTTGAGGGGGGCAAATGCTAAAAAATATATAATCTAAGCATCCCTAAAAATAACATCTTCAGGAATTGATCAAAGGCTAAGGGGGCACCCCCACCCCTGGCCCCAACATAGCTCCTCCACTATCTCTAATATGTTCATAAATTGGCCTTTAAGTTGGACAAATCATTATGCCTGCAAATGCATTCATATAACCCACGTGTGCAATATGTTAGTCTATATGGCGCTATAATAATGATGTTATATGTTATACTTAATTAAAGGAAAATTCTCCAGTTATAAGCAATTGTTTTAGCTATGTGCTACATCCCTACCTAGCGCTCAATGAAGCATGTGGATCTGCATGATTTTATGGATACATGGTGCAACCAGTTCAAGACAATTGCTTTGGACTCGTACACCAGGTTTGGGTCACATGAGTGATGCCCTTGTACTATTTCTATAAATTTTTAGGAAGCGTATTTTGTTATTTTCTATTTTAGTGCGGGTTCACTACTTTATATGGAGTTAAATAATTGAGTTTGATAATTGAATGAGTGCATCAATTGATGCAGTGACCATCATTTGTCCCATTTTACGGAACAATTTAGACATGGTACACATGAGGCTAGTCATAGTGGGGAGTAACATAGACTAGTGTCATGACACTAGTCTATGTTACTACCTTCATAGTGCAAAGTAACTTAGAAGTAGTTTCATAGGTGGTTGCATTTATTAGTGTCACTAGTAGAAAACGGGCCTTTAATCCCGGTTTGTAAGGCCCTTTAGTGCCGGTTCAGGAGGGGACTAAAGCCCCCCCCCCCCCCTTTAGTCCCGGTTCGTCACGGCCCGGCACTAAAGGCCCACCACGTGGCGCCTGCCGGGGCCGTTCGCTGGGGGACCTTTAGTCCCGGTTGGTAACACCAACCGGGACTAAAAGTATTTAATTCTTTTAATTTTGGTTTATTTTTCCTTTTAATTTTGTGTTTTCCATTTAATTATTTTTCATTTCAAACATATATTACGCTACTACATACTGTACACGTTGTGCATATATATATAAATCGAATTTCTCGTACGACGACCATTCACATACATATATATATACAATTTGGTATATACAATTTCTCCTACAATTTGCGGATCATTACATATGCAGGGCATTACTGCTTGATCTTGTAATGGTATTCTCCTTTGGGATCTATGACCTGGTCGACCAGAAATCCAGCTATTTCCTCTTGAATTGCTCGTACGCGAGCCGTTGGTAGGAGCTGGCCCCGCATCTCTATCATCTATAATCAGGAGATCAAGATGAATATATTAGTTGTGTGTATATATATTAGCTAGATCATGATAAAAAAATTATGGATAGTGTTCTGGCAAACGTACCCAAAGAGTTTTTTCATCTATGCTCCTTTCAGACGTGATCATGCGAATATTCTCGCAAACGTAGTATGCGCATAAACTATTCCCCTTCTCCTGCCTCATGCACTTTACGAGAATAAAATTCAATCAGGTAATAATTAATCAAGCATGATAATGGTATTGAAACTAGAATTAAAAAGATACACGGACGTAGCTAGCTAGTACTACTTAATTACCTTGGGTCGCACCCATTTCAGCTGTTGTTTCCATTGGCCGGGGACCTCTTCGATGAACTTTTTCCAAGCCCTGTCCGCCGGCAAAGAAAATGAATAAAGGAGCTATTTACTAGTTGATATCAGAAAATGAAGTAAAGAGGCAGACATAGTGCGATAATGATTGAAATTACCTGTCGAACATCCCCTTCACGGTTGCGTATTCGGATGGATCCTTATATAGTGAGTCCAGTACTTCAACTTTTCCCTTGTCAACTTCAATGATTAACAAGATCCAGTGGAAACTGCATGCGCACACGTTTTTTATAAATAAGCGGGCATGTGCATAACTCATCAACTACACTTATTAACATCTAGTAAGCAAAAAATAGAATTTGTAGTACAAGATATAGTAACACTCACCCGAAGTTGTAAGGAAGTAGTATTTTTGGTTGGGTGTTTAGTTGCTTCAAAAACTCTAGCAGGAATCTCTCTGTGTCTTCTCTCGAATATTGATCTTCCCATATCGCCTGATTAATCGTATTTGGGTCAATGAACCCAACTCCATAGCGTCTAGTTTTTTTCATTTCATACATCTTCATTCTGCATAATACCACAGAAAAGAATATAGTGAGGATAATTACAGTTAATGAACGAGAGCACATCTAGCTAGCTAGCTAGAGACTTAAATTACAGAAAGAAATCACTTACAGACAATAGCAACTGACGATAGATTTGTCGAGTGCGTCTTGATTGAATAACTGAAGCAACTCTGAATAATGAATCCACACGTCTTTTTTATGGAAGTAATGCCTTTTCCTGACTTTCACCATGAGGGACTCTTCATTGGTATTTGCTGTTTTTTGCATGTACCACGTATGCAACTCGTACATTCTCGTTGGTAGAAGCTTGACTTCGTCAGGCTTGACCAGAGGTTTGCCACGGACATATTGGTATTTTACTTCCTCCTCTGTAATCCCGGGGATTTCCTCAAGGCCTAGGAGTTGTTCAACAGTGACACCGGCCTCTTTAGCCTGCCTTCTAAGATCGTCGGTTATTGCCGGCCGATCGGCGGTACTCACATGTGTTTGTACAATGAGCGGGGGGATCGATTGCACTGCTTGTTCTCCCAGCTGGGGAACAGTTTTCCCGCTTTTTTGCCAACTGCTTGGCTCGAGCTCGAGCTCGACTCCTTTTGCCCTGCAGAATATGACCTCTTGATAGACCGCACATAGTCGGAGTCCTTCTGATTGTCAGCCGGTCGAGCCATATCAATAAAGTGTTGTGATACATGCTCAGGTACTTTCTCCTTTGGCGGCGCGGGCGGTTTCGGTGCAAAATGGGCCTTCAATTGGGCATCACATGCGTCGTCGAGTTCCTCCTAAGTCAGGTGGTAAGACAACTTCGGAAGAGGCTTGAGGTCTGGACCATATTTGAATTTCTTGCTTGTTGTACCGCTAGCCGTCGTAGCTACGGCCTCTCTCTTCCGCTGTTGCTTAGGCGGAGCACGCTGAGTCGGCTGACTTGGAGGAGGAGGAGTTGGCTGACGTCGTGCCGGACTTGGAGGAGGAGTCGGCTGACGCGGTGCCGGACTTGGAGGAGGAGGAGTCGACTGAAGCGGCGGAGGACTTGGAGGAGGAGGAGTTGGCTGACGCCGTGCCGGACTTGGAGGAGGAGTCGGCTGACGCGGTGCCGGACTTGGAGGAGGAGGAGTCGGCTGACGCGGCGGCGGACTTGGAGGAGGAGTCGGCTGACGCCGTGCCGGACTTGGAGGAGGAGGAGTCGACTGACGCGGCGGCGGACTTGGAGGAGGAGGAGTCGGTGGCCTTGGAAAGACGATGCAATCCTTTTTCCATAGAATGATACGATGTATGGCCTCTCCCAGTGTTCTCTCCTCGTCACCTCCAAGAATGTCAAGTTGTAGCTCGTGATATGCTGACATCACTTCATCAACCCCGACACGAGCATAGCCAGCTGGAATGGGATTGCAATGGAAGGTTGCTTCAGGGGGATTTACTAAAGCATAGCCGTCCGCCACCTTCATGGATAAGTTCTTCACTTTCATGTGTAGCTCACAGTTAGTCCTGTCTTTGATATCATCCACAGGGTAGCTAGCTAGCAGTGCATTATCGATATCGGCCGGGGCGGAACCCACGCTGCTTCTCGGCATAGATGGGACGGTGCTATCCAATGCTGGATCGATCTGCTCATGCTGCCGCTGAGACGCCCTTTCCTGGCTGAGTGAGTCGATCTGCTCCTGCTGCCGCCTGACAAATCGTTCCAACTCCAGGTGCGAGGATATTAGGCCTTCAAGGCGGAGTGCTTCCTCCTTCTTCTTCTGCTCCTCATGCTTCTTCTTTCTCGCACGGCTTCTATAGTCGTCGTTCCAATCCGCAAACCCCTCATACCACGGAACAACGCCTTTGCCTCGTGTTCTTCCCGGGTGTTCAGGATTCTTCAGGGCGCGCGTAAGCTCGTCGTTATCTCTGTTGGGCGTGAACACCCCCGATCGAGCTTCTTCTATTGCAATAAGTATTTCGTCTGTCGCTTCTTTAAGACTTGCCTTCACCATAACCAGCCCTGTCTCTGGGTCCAACTCCCCCCCATGCGCATAAAACCATGTCCTGCACCTGGGGGGCCATGTCAATGTAACTGGACTGACCCGTTTACTAATCATCTCTTGCTCAGATTGATGCCACTTAGGCAGGGCCACCTGGTAGCCACCTGGCCCCAGACGATGGTGTCACTTCTTTTTCGCAGCATTAATCTTGTTTTTCCTCGACAGTTCCTTAGCTTCTTCCGATTCCTTGAACTTCATGAAAGCGTCCCAGTGATCTTTTGCCTTCACCAGTGCTCCTGTGAATTCTGGAGTCTTCTTTTTTGATTTGACGTACTTAGCCCATGCATTTTTCTTGAAGGTGTTGAATGCGATCGCCATCTTTTTAAGAGCATAGTTTCTGACTTTCTTCAGATCTGCATCTGTCAAATTATCTGGTAGGGTGAAATGTTCCATGAGTGTAGTCCAAAGCACATCTTTTGCTCTTTCGTCGACAAAAGTAACTCCTGCTCGATCTCCCTTTGCTGGCTTTCTCCATTCTTGAACGGAGATCGGGATTTGGTCCCTGACAATAACTCCGCATTGATTCTTGAACGTGGTCGCATTTTTCTTAGGTTCAAGCGGTTCGCCAGTTGATGTTTTGATGGAATCGATGTTGAACTTTACGCCTTTGTCCAACTTTTTGGCCGGGCCTCGAACTACCCTGTCGCTTGTACAAGATTTGCTCGATCCGGAGGCCTAAAAGAAGAAAGATCGATTCGTTAATACATACAAATCAATTAAGACATGTAATGATCACCGGATGGCTTATATATTAAATATACCTCGCCGGTCATTGTTATTTGAAGAACATTTTCTTCGTCAACATCGTTGTCGCCACCTTCATCTATTCGTTCGTCTTCATCAAACATCATACCCTCACCCGAAGGGTTCAGATATTGCGAGCCGTCATCATGATCATCTGGGCTCGTGGAGCGTATGATGTCGAACACAGCCTCTTCTCCTTCTCTGCCGGTATTGTCCATAGCTTTTATTTAACTAATCCAGAAGAAAGATAAAACAATTTAGTATTCAGAGATCCGAAAGGTAGATGCATGAGATCAGAAAGAAATTGGATCAACTTGTGCACATCCATAATGGGGGCATTCCTGATAATTAATCCCTTAAAGGACTAAGAAAATCTATTGCAAATACAACATTAAAATATGCAACTTTTGCAAATACTAATTGCTATACATTGGATCAAATGTCAAAATTCCTCAACGTTTTTATATCTAACATTTATCTAGCTATAACTAAAAGTATAAAAAACTAAAAAACATTCATCTAACATTTCTATAACTAAAAGTATAAAAAATTAAAAAACAGAAAAAGAAACACTAATTAAGCATACTTCTATACATCCATTAAAAAACAGAAAAAGAAACATTATATAAAAAAAATCTATACTAATTAAACACTAATTATATCCATCTAACATGCATTCATACATACATATATACTAGTGAAAAACAACTAAAACATCTAAATAGAAAATGTGTGTGTGTGTGTGTGTGTGTGTGTTCATGCATGTGTGTGGGGGGGGGGGCTCGGGGCCGGACGGGCGGCCATGGCGCGCGGCAGGGGGCGAGGGAGGGGGGGGAGAGGGAGGAACTGAGTTCACAGCGGGGCGACGGCGAGGCGAGGCGAATCGGGGGCAGCGACGGCGTCGGGGCAGGCGGCGCAGCGAGGAGCGGGCGCGCGCGCGCGGGCCGGCGGCGCCGTCGGGGATCGGCGAGGAAGGGCGCGTCCGGAGTAGGGGTCGACGAGGAGGGACGGGCGGCCGGCGTCGGGGGCGGCGACGGCGTCGATCGGGGCAGGCGGCGGCGCGCAGCAGCCTGGCGGCGTCGTCTGTGTTTGGCGTCGAGAGAATGGAGAGGATCGTAAGTGGAGTTATATATATGAGAGCCTTTAGTCGCGGTTGGTGGCTCCAACCGCGACTAAAGGTCTCGCTTCCCGCCGCTTGGACTGGATGAAATTCACCTTTAGTCGCGGTTGGTGGCTCCAACCGCGACTAAAGACCCCCCTTTAGTCGCGGTTGGTGGCTCCAACCGCGACTAAAGGCCTGTTCCTGGCACGGCGCAGTGTGGTGGATGTTTAGTCCCACCTCGCCCAGCGAAGGGCGCTCGCACTGGTTTATAAACCCCGGCGCGGTAGCTCATTCGAGCTCCTCTCTAAAGCAGGCCTACAAGGCCTACCGTTCTTTCCTGCCCTGTGGGCCATACTGGGCCTTGCGGGCCTGCATCCTGGCCCAACTAGTGGGTGTCTAGTCGTATGCAGGCCGTGGCGGCCCAGTAGGCGGGCTTTTTTTACTTTTCAGTTTTTTTTGTTTTCTTCTATATTTATTTTCTTTTGTTTCTTGGTTGTTTTTTGCTTTATTTAGAGTTTCTCAGTGAATCTTTTTTGCTTTAGGTCAAAAAAATTATAAACTTTCTGTTAGTGCCAGTAGTTTTCAAATTTGAATTATTTGAAATTTGTGTGAATCACTAGTTTGTGAATAACTTTATTTTAAAAAACGATTTTTCAGTGATTCTTTTTTCTACTGTTTAATATTAGTGTGTTTTATCATTATATTCAATTTGGTAATTCTTAGGTTATTTAAAAAAAATGAAATGCCTTTGTAACAGACGAGTTTTCGTCCGAAAGCGTGATACTTCGAAAGAGATTGTCCATTTTGTACACGAAGTGCATCCAGTTTTTGCCGTAACCCTCTCAACTTTTTAGCACAAGCTATGTGGGTGAAATGATGGTACCATGCCTACTTTCAACCTTTTCTGATTGTGATTTGTAGTGCTTTTCAATTTCAGGGTCATTTAGCTCAAAAAAATCAGTAAATGCATGAAAAATAGCAAATGAAGTCAGAAAGGGTTGAAAATTGATGACGTGGCTTTGGACATAATATTTCTTCGCGTTTCAAATGCCAAAACACATAAGTCGGAGTTCTATTACAAAGATTCCCTCCAGTTTGTCCGAAGTGGGACTTTCCAGATATATAAGTCCGGAAACTAACTAGAGAAGCCGGTCACATCCCAGAGTGGGATCTTTGGATATAAAACTTTTTCTTCGCGTGTGTCCCTTTGTGCCGTAACCATGGACAATCTTCATCGTTTAACTTGATGCTCGGGTCAACATTCACTGTGAAGGGAGCAATTTCATGAAACTTTTCATAATCTTCTGACATGTCTGTCTTGTCCTCCACTCCCACGATGTTTCTTTTCCCTGAAAGAACTATGTGGCGCTTTGGCTCATCGTATGATGTATTCGCTTCCTTATCTTTTCTTTTTCTCGGCTTGGTAGACATGTCCTTCACATAGAAAACCTGCGCCACATCATTGGCTAGGACGAATGGTTCGTCTGCGTACCCAAGATTGTTGAGATCCACTGTTGTCATTCCATACTGCGGGTCTTCCATTACCCCGCCTCCTCTCAGATTGACCCATTTGCACCGAAACAAAGGGACCTTCAAACCAAGTCCATAGTCAAGTTCCCATATCTCCTCTATGTAACCATAATATGTGTCCTTTGGCCTATTGGTGTTTGCTGCATCAAAGCGGACACCACTGTTTTGGTTGGCGCTCTTTTTATCTTGGGCGATCGTGTAAAATGTATTCCCATTTATCTCGTACCCTTTGAAAGTCAATATAGTCGAAGATGGTAACTTGGACAGCAAGTACAGGTCATCTGCAACAGTGTCGTCATGCATGAGACGTGTCTGCAACCAACCGGCGAAAGTCACAGTTTGTTCATGTGTAACCCAGTCGTCAGACTGCTCCGGGTGTTTGGAGCGTAGAATATTCTTGTGTTGCTCGATATACGGAGCCACCAAGGCGGAACTTTGTAGAACTGTGTAGTGTGCTTGCGCCAAAGAATGCCCGTCCCGGCATATTACTGAATTCTTTCCTAGCGTGCCTTTTCCACCCAGTCTGCCCTCATGCCGCGATTCAGGAACACCAATCGGCTTAATGTCAGGAATAAAGTCAACACAAAACTCAATGACCTCCTCTGTTTCATGGCCCTTGGAGATGCTTCCTTCTGGCCTAGCATGATTATGAACATATTTCTTTAAGACTCCCATGAACCTCTCAAAGGGGAACATATTGTGTAGAAATACAGGACCCAGAATGGCAATCTCCTCGACTAGGTGAACTAGGACGTGCGTCATGATATTGAAGAAGGATGGTGGGAACACCAACTCGAAACTGACAAGACATTGCACCAAATCATTCTCTAACCTTGGTAAGATTTCTGGATCGATTACCTTCTGAGAGATTGCATTGAGGAATGCACATAGCTTCACAATGGCTAATCGAACGTTTTCCGGTAGAAGTCCCCTCAATGCAACCGGAAGCAGTTGCGTCATAATCACGTGGCAGTCATGAGACTTTAGGTTCTGGAACTTTTTCTCTGCCATATTTATTATTCCCTTTATATTCGACGAGAAGCCAGGCGGGACCTTCATACTGAGCAGGCATTCGAAGAAGATTTCCTTCTCTTCTTTGGTAAGAGCGTAGCTGGCATGACCCTGAAACTGCTTTGGATCCATGCCGTCTTCTCCGTGCATACGTTGCTGGTCCTCCCGTGCCTCCGGTGTATCTTTTGTCTTCCCATACACGCCCAAGAAGCTTAGCAGGTTCACGCAAAGATTCTTCGTCACGTGCATCACATCGATTGCAGAGCGGACCTCTAGGTCTTTCCAATAGGGTAGGTCCCAAAATATAGATTTCTTCTTCCACATGGGTGCGCGTCCATCAGCGTCATTCGGAACAGATTGTCCGCTAGGACCCTTTCCAAAGATTACTTTTAAATCCTTGACCATATCAAGTATATCATCACCAGTACGGTGGCGAGGCTTCTTCCGGTGATCTGCCTCACCTTTGAAATGCTTGCCTTTCTTTCTTACGGGATGCCTGCTCTGAAGAAATCGACGATGCCCCAGGTACACATTCTTCTTACATTTATCCAAATATATACTGTCGGTATCATCTAAACAGTGCGTGCATGCGTGGTATCCCTTGTTTGTCTGTCCTGAAAGGTTACTGAGAGCAGGCCAATCATTGATGGTTACAAACAGCAACGCTCGCAGGTCAAATTCCTGTTGTTTGTGCTCATCCCACGCACGTACACCTTTTCCATTCCACAGCTCTAAAAGTTCTTCGACTAATGGCCTTAGGTACACATCAATGTCGTTGCCGGGTTGCTTGGGGCCTTGGATGAGCACTGGCATCATAATGAACTTCCGCTTCATGCACAACCAAGGAGGAAGGTTATAGATACATAGAGTCACAGGCCAGGTGCTATGATTGCTGCTCTGCTCCCCAAAAGGATTGATGCCATCTGCACTTAAACCAAACCATACGTTCCTTCCGTCATCTGCAAAGTCCTTCCACTTTCTCTCGATTTTTCTCCACTGTGATCCGTCAGCGGGTACTCTCAACTTCCCGTCTTTCTTACGGTCATCTTTGTGCCATCGCATCAACTTGGCATGCTCTTTGTTTTGGAACAAACGTTTCAACCGTGGTATTATAGGAGCATACCACATCACCTTGGCAGGAATCTTATTCCTGGGGCGCTCGCCCGCAACATCACCAGGGTCATCGTGGCCGATCTTATAGCGCAATGCACAGCATACCGGGCATGCATTCAAATCCTCGTACTCACCGCGGTAGAGGATGCAGTCATTAGGGCATGCATGTATCTTCTGCACCTCTAATCCTAGAGGGCAGACGGCCTTCTTTGCTTCGTACGTACTGTCGGGCAATTCGTTGTCCTTTGGTAGCTTATTCTTCATTATTTTCAGCAACTTTTCAAATGCCTTGTCAGGTACACCATTCTCTGCCTTCCATTGCAGCAATTCCAGTGTGGTACCCAGCTTTTTCTTGTCATCTTCGCAATTTGGGTACAACAATTTCTTGTGATCCTCTAACATGCGCTGCAACTTCAGCTTCTCCTTTTCACTTGCACAGTTTCTATTTGCATCGGCAATGGCCCGACCAAGATCATCAGCGGGCTCATCTGATGCCTCTTCTTCAGCTCCTTCCTGCATTGCCGGCTCAGCTTCTTCCCCCATTGTTGTACCATCGTATTCATGGAACCCATGGCCAGGATAGCTGTCGTCATCCTCTTCTTCTTCATTCTCTTCCATTAGGACCCCTCTTTCTCCGTGCTTGGTCCAACAGTTATAGCCGGACATGAAACCGGACTCAAACAGGTGGACGTGAATGGTTCTTGAGTTAGAGTAATTTCGATCATTCTTACAGCCAGCACATGGACAATACATAAAACCATCCGCCCGCTTCTTTGCCTCGGCCGCAACCAGAAAAGTATCACGCCATTAATGAACTGGGGAGAGCATCGGTCATCGTACATCCATTGCCGACTCATCTTCATTACACAACACCGAAAATACCAAATTAATACAAGTTCATACATAAAGTTCATACACACTTGTTCTCATAAAGCAACATACAAACTCTCTAGCTAAAGCATTTAAATGCAACAACAAATGCGATCAAGATCGCAACTAAGGTAACAATTGATCCAACAGCATAGTGATACCGAGCCTCACTATCAATGGCATATTTTTTAAATTTTCTAATCTTCAAGCGCATTGCATCCATCTTGATCTTGTGATCATCGATGACATCGGCAACATACAACTCCAGTTTCATCTTCTCTTCTTCAACTCTTTTCAATTTTTCTTTCAAATACTCGTTTTCTTTTTCAACTAAATTTAACTTCTTGACAAGAATATCTATGTCGGTTGCAATTTCCGGTTCACATACCTCCTAGATAAAAATATCTATGTCAACTTGATGGGCATAATTGTCATAAACGCGAAATGCAACAAATAGTTATAAAAGAGAATATATATACCACATCCGAATCATAAACCGGGCGAGGGCCGACGGGGACGGATATCAAAGTCATGGCACTATGTATAACAAACAATCATACATGTAAGAAAATTATACAATTAACTATCTAAATCATACAAATAAGATTTTTTTTTATAAAAAGGATAAGAACGAACAAGAGGCTCACCAAGGTGTGGTGACGGCGACGGGACGGTGCGGGCGATCGACGGTGGTTAGGACGGGGACGGGAAGGCACTAAGTAAACCACACCTACACATGCAAAGTAAGAAGTTAATTTGAGCTCAAATTGCATATAAATCAAATGAACTACTACCACATATAAATACTCCCAAACTAAAACCCACAAATCACTATACTTATAGAGCATTGCAAGAGCTAATCTAGCAATGAGAGATGAAAGGACAAAGTTGCTAACCTTTGTGAACACTTGGATGGATGGGGTGCCTCCAAATCTTAACAAATTTTGGCAAAAATGGAGGATGAGCTCGAGGAAGAGGGAAGAACAAAGGAGGGGAAGAAGGGGGAAAAAAGGGAGGAGTACTGTGATCGGGCTGGCCGAATTCATATAGGGGATCTTTAGTCCCGGTTGGTATCTCCAACCGGGACTAAAGGGGGGGCCTTTAGTCCCGGTTGGTGATACCAACCGGGACTAAAGGGGCTCGTGTGGGCCCCAGCTGACACCAGCCTGCCACCACCCTTTAGTCCCGGTTGGTGATACCAACCGGGACTAAAGGGGCTCGTGGGGGGCCCAGCTGACACCAGCCTGCCACCACCACATTAGTCCCGGTTCGTGTTACGAACCGGGACTAAAGGTCCGGAACGAACCGCGACTAATGATGCCCGTCCTGAACCGGGACTAATGGTCACATTAGTGCCGGTTCAAAACCCGACCGGGACTAAAGCTGCGGACAAAAGGTCCGTTTTCTACTAGTGTGTGTAGACCCATTGTTTCTTGAAAACACTATGTGATGATAACATAATAGTATGTTACTACCTTCCTCTCCTTCCTCATTTAATAGTGTGTCAACTCACCAATTGCCTAGTTGGCATTGCATGAAGATGCATGTTACTATCTATGTTACTCCCACTATGACTAGCCTGAGGCTTTCTCTCAAACATGGGTTAATCACGTTCTCTGCAATTTCACATACTCTATAAGGATTATGCTTTGTAACTTTTTGTCAAGGAAAACTCGTTTCATAGTTGAAGTGACACTCATCAAGAAAAAAGGTCTATCATTTATACGACTAGCGCCGCCTAATGCGGGACTAAGAAAGTTAAAAGGTATGTCACCTATGTTAGGATGGAGGGAGTATCACCTAGGAAATGTGTGCCCTTATAGCTAGATCGAGCAGAGAGGCCCTTGAAAAGTAGATAATCGACCACCAACTTTGTTTGAAATGATCTGAAAGTATGTGAGTGTTTTTCTTGGACCTAATAACTAGGTAACTATAGGTGAATCAACCTAGCTCGCCCTCCCCAAAAAACTATAGCGATTGTCCATGCACGCCTTTTTTTTCCAAGCAAAGCCACGGGAAAAGTCATATACCACCGACGGCTTAGTAGCGCACTGTCGGCGAAACTCAATATTAGCAAGCAGAGAAAAGCTCAAAGACTCCAGACCGTCGCCGTGATTTCTAAAGTTTATAATTAGTTAACTATGTTTTTCGTTGTCTTCCAGGGATGCAACACGAGTAGGTAATAATTAATTACCCGATCACAGCCTGTAAAAGAACTTTGTTAGATTCTGTGTCACCGAATTCACTTTATATTACTAGATTGTAAAAAGAATCACTTTATATTTCAGGTCCGCAGGAGATTTCTGCTGCTGAAACTGTGTGTTTTCCTTGACATCGATATAATACTCCCTTCAAAATAGCAAGTAGTGCCTGATGTTCTACGTGTTGCAAATCGTAAGCCATAACGTTAGTATGGAATCTCTCCTACCAGATTAGTTTGGCAGTGGATTCTGATTACCCACGATAATTGACACGATTAGGTACTAATCGATGACTGCGACAGTTGCAAGCATCCATCTTCAAAATTTCAAGGGCTCGTCATCATGCATCAAGCTTTATTGCTAATATACCTCACTAGCTACCAAACAACATCCATTAGTTGGACACGCCAAGCAAGCAATATAGTATGCATACTTAAATGATTGGAATGTTCTTTTACTCATACTCTGCTTGAAAATGCAGCGTAAACTGGAATAAGAGTAGTAGCACAGATGTTTTCCTTTTAGATTTTACTAGTGGCACAGATATGACCGCTACATCGAGACATGTACGATCTCAAGTCGATGATTGTCTTGTTACTATGGGAAAACAGTGTTACTATAGTATACATTCAACCATATATACATGGCGGCCTAATAGTTGTACAACAAAAAATTCCTAAATATATTGTATTCAAAATTTTCTATTTGCACATATTTAAACTGATAAGGTCAAAATAGAGTCACTGTGTGGCATGAAACATCGCAAATAAAAAGAAAACACATCTGAACAGATCATGGCTATAGAGTCTATATCTCAAACGTCACATATTTCAACAGAGCCGGAATTATTTTTTCTAGCTATACACTAGATCCCTATATATATGGCGCTCACAATAGCATGTGGACATGCAAGATCCTATGGATACAAGGTGCAACCAGTCAGAGATGGTCGCTCTCTTTGCTCGTACACTGGTTTGGGTGGCGTATAGCATAGACAAAATTACACGTATATTCCTTGAACTAGCTGGAACATAACAGAAAGGTCTCCGAACTTGAGAAACACTTCAATACGATACATCTACATGTGAATACATAACATACATACAAGTGAATATGTAACATATATGTAGGCGTATGCAGGATCGTATATGTTATTTATTCGCATGTAGAAGCATCGTATTGGAGCGTTCTCAAGTTCTGAGACCTTTCTATTACACGTCAACAAGTTGAAGGACTATATGTGTAATTTTTTCTATAGGACAGGTGATGCATGAGTGACGTGGTTGTATCCCAATTGCTGTCATTGCTTTAGTAAACATGTCTTGTTCTTTGCTATCTTAGCGTAGAGACACAATTTGTATGGATCTTATTTTTCTTTAATAAATGAATGTGTGTATATTGATCGAAAGACCAGGAGTGATTCTATTTTACGAAAATTGTAGACATTGTACACATGAGGGGACATGGGTTAATTAATCATGTTCTCTATGAGATCATATTCTTCTGTAAAATTTGTGCTCCATAATATTTTCCAAAGAAAGCTTGTTTCATTGAGTTGAAAATACACATCGCCCAAACCGGGAAGTTCCCATCGTTTCTGAAGCTAGTGTCCCCTAATGCGGGGCTAATAAGTTTAAATTGTATGCCACCTATATTTACAATGTGTGCCCTCACTTGCTAGACGTAGAACAAATAGCCTAAAATGCAGATAAACGACCGACAACCTGTTCCCAACGTTGAAATTATTGGAAAGCGCGTGTGTTTTTCTTAGACCTAATAACTAGGTAACTAGAGGTGAATCAAGCTAGCTCACTCTCTCCAAAAAAACTGACAGTGATAGCACACCTTATTTTCCCAAGCAAACCACAATATCACTGACGGCTTAGCAATGCACTGTCGGTGAAACTCAATACCATCAGACAAACGAGCTCAATGACTGCATACCGTCGACTTAATTACCGAAGATTTATAACAAAGCAAAATTAACTATGCCCGTCGTAGTATTCCAGGTTTGCGGCGCGAGTAGCTAATAAATTGCTCGACCGCATCCTGTAAAAGAACTTTGTTGCGTGCCGTATCACAAATTTCACTTTCTCTTTCACCTAAACTGCATGGTTTCCTTGCCGTCAATATAATACTTTCTTATTTCCCGCAAAAATATATACTCCCTCCGTCCCAAAATAAGTGTGCGTTGCCAATAGGAAGCCGTAATGTTAGTATGTAATCTCTCCTACCGGATCAATTTGGGAGTGGATTCTGATTAGCCATGATAATCGGCATGCTTAGGAATTAATCCATGACCGCGACAATTCTGATCACCAATTTCCAAAAGTTCAAGGGCTTATCATCATGCATCTTGCTTTTCATGCTAATGCACCAACACTAACCGAATCTCATAGTTAGACACGCCAAACAATATGTTAATGCAGGCATATTTAAACGATTGGAAAGTTCAGTTAATCAGATTCTGCTTGAAAATGCGGCATAAATTAGAATAAGTGGAGCACTGACGCAGATGTTGACCGCTGCAAATATAGAGCCAAGTACGATCTGGGCAATCGAACATTATGGGGTGTGCTACAAGAGATGTCGAGCCCGTGCTTGAAAATTCGTCCATACATACACATACATGACGCCCTAAGAGATGTCGAGCCAATTTCATCCTACGTACGTCCAATCTGAGGTCACTACAAGTAAGAACAAGCAACCGAGACTTGACCGATCGACGGAGCAAAGCAAGGTATAAAGCGTCTGGTGCCGGACTGCGTGATCGACAGCTAGCCGAGGACGTCGACGACGAGGGCCGCGGCCGTCGCGGTCGGAATCCGAATCGGAACAAAACGTGATCCGCGCGCGATTCCGCACGCAGAGACATAGGCGTACGCGATTATTATGTGGCGAGTCCGTTTACGCGATGCTCAATCTGCAGGTGCATCTGGTGCTTTCCACACCGGCCGGGATCGACATCTGGTGCATTGCTAGCTTACCTGACTAGAGATCGGAGCCTCCTCCTGGCGCTGCGTGTGGTCTGTCGTGCATCCGTCGGATTCGTTCCGGGAAACAGGTTTCTTCTCAATTAAGACGCCGGGAGCTAAGTTGAAATGGAGCCCTAGCTAGGAAGGTAGCTCCAACGACTTCCCTTGTCTGATCTGATTTTGTTTGGTGGAAACGGAGCATCGCCAATAATCCTGCCTGACTTGACTAATTGACTTGACCCGATAGTCGACATCTGGACGTCGGCAGGGAACCCGCGCGCCATTATTTGGTTTTCCAAAAAGTGAAAAAAATAACCCTATTTTCATTTGTGGTAAATTTTATTATTATACAAAATAGTTGATGACCATGCCATGTTTACCGAATTTAACATTTTCCCCTGATGTTACCAGCTGGGCCCACATGTCAGGTCGGCATGGCTCATGACTAACCGCCAAATCAGAAGCCTATGAGAACAACAGAAAAAACATGTTGCCTAGTGTTTCGTCATAAGCCGAGTATAATATATTGGGTACTCAGCTTACCATAGTGTAAGCCGAGCGCGAGGTAGAAAGTGTTCGACAACTGCAGAATGCTTGGCATAGAGCAGTGAAAGCCAGCTTAGCGAGACGCAAAAAAAAAAAAACGCTTAGGAAGACTCACATGTCTGATATCTAATTTAGATTCGTTTTAATATCTAATTCAGATTTTCTAAATATGGAAGTTAGTTACATTTAATTTAAATATCCAATACATATTTTCTAACATGAAAGTTAGAATCGACTAATTAATGTCCAATATCTTTTTGGAAAACAAACCCAGTAGGTGATTTATTGTCATGACACATTGCCTTGCTGGCCCTGTTTATTGGTGATGACCAATGTGAATCACTAACACAACCAAACCGAAACTAGGCTAGAGCAAGAATACAACACAAGGCGTGAAAGCGAGAAACATCCGCAGACCGAGCTTGAACTACAAACAACTACAACACGACCGAACTACACAACCACGATGACCGCGACTGAAGTACAAGCACCACAGAGATAAGTATGTCATCGGCCTCAATATGTACCACACGCACAAGCCTAGTCACAGTATCAAGCTTAGGACGCACCAGTCCCCAAAGATTGGCATCGGGCCTTTCTTGACGATTTGAAAGACACTTGCATGATTACATATTTACACCCACAGAACTCTTTTCTTTTTTTTAGAGAAAAGGCAACGGCCGAACCCAAGAAAAGGCTTGAACCTAGTCCGGCTTTGAATTAACAAAACCATCAACCATCCAAAAAACCCTTTTCTAGGCGATTTGAAAGGCGTTTGCCTGATTACATCAAATTCTCTTGTTTGAGTCCATTGGATGTGTCACCAAAGAAGGATATTATAAATGCACTGGCATGATCTTTAAAATATAACTATGATCATCATTTCACATACGAGTATACCAGTGGAAAAACAAAAACAATCTGAAGTCTGAATATATTTCGTCTATATGTCTGCGCTTAATAATCTATTATATCTCTATAGTAAAGATTTGGCTACACACTTTCTAAGATGGCACACACAGTTAATTGCAACAAGTGGATCGATATCACACGACAACACGTTTACATAGCACATCTTACATTCCAACGAGGGGAAATTCCACGCATGCATACATCCATTAGTCGGTGTATATATGTAGACGTGCTCAATAGTAGTGCAAGATCATCTCCATGTATCTCGAGCTACTTCAGGCCCTGGAAGAGCCTCTTCCTCTCCCGGATGTAGGCCTCTGACCTCTTGTTAATATCCTCTATGGACACGACGCCCGGCCTGGAGGCGCCCGGAACCTTACCGGTGGTGGCGGCCGTGCCATGACCGGCAGCACCTCGCCTCATGGTTGATGCTGCAATCGGGTTGGCGCCGTAGTACATCGACGGCTTGGTCACAAGGTTGCGGACAAGCTCGATCCTGTCCACCTTATGCACCCGCACCTCGCCGTCGGAGGGTGGTGCGGCTATCGCCGTCGTCTTGGCGCGTCGAAACATCGTGTCGGACTGGCACGCCGGTTGCCGGTTCGGATATATATGTGGTTGCTTGGGCTTTGATGGCTTGGCCATGGATACCGGGTGGCCTCCGTTTTATAGCCAGAGCGCTAGCTAGACTAGAAGTGGTTCGGTGTGCTGAGATTTTTCAGGCACGGCCAGTCCCTCACCTGGAGCGCGCAAGTGGCATTATTCGCGCTTGTTTTCCGTTTGCTCTGAGATTCTCTCACCTCATTTTTATATTCTCATAAAGTTCTTGCCTGAATTTGTTTGGTACATGCTATGGAAAATAAGCAAGTGATTGTGGTTACTTATCATTTGGGCATCTTTGTGGAGCCTCTGGTTCCAAAATATCAAGTATTAGCATCGATGTCATGCTTTAAGTATGGACAAGTATAGAACCAAAAACGACCTCGACTATGAGAGGAAACCTCGTGTGTGTAAAGGAAGAGTCTAGACTACAAACTGATGACCTAATTTCTCAAGTTTTTTTTTTCTTTTGAGAGATCCATTTTATAGCAAAGTGTTATTCGTACTATAGTTTGTTAAGAAGGCACAAAGAACTATGCCAACAAGAGTAAAGATTAAATAAAAACATGTAAGCATGGTCCCTTTTACCTCCTCTTTTCACACGCGAGGTAAGAAGGTAAGAGTTACTCAGACTCAGTAGTTAATGAAATCAACACCTCGGATCTATTATGTACGCGCATACCTCTCACATGAAAGATGAGGTAAAAGGGACCATATTAAAATTTCTAAACTAAACTAAGCTCCATTAATTTGGCAATTGTCCTTGTCTTTCTCATCAGGGATGCGGTTTTTGCCCGTTGTCACCCATGGGTACGCTACAGGAGCGGATCCAATGATGGTTCCATGGGTGCCATGGTTCCATGGGTGCCATGGCACCCCCCTGTGAAAATGCAAAGTATATCTCTATTATTAAAGAGGAATCGAACGTCGTAGTGATGGTTCGACCAGTAATGATAGTTAGACTAATTTGTGTATACTATCAGTGTTTAGCCTAGCACCCCTGTCGTGTTGTTCTACATCCGCCACTAGTACGCTAGTGTAGTGCAGTTTCTTCTTCTGATCTATGGGTGCAACTATCTGGAGATGGTCCCATAAGATTTATTTAAGTGATTTGAATGGCGGTTTAGCAATAAGATTAGTCCCTGGTTAATGGCTTTACTTTCAATTTGGCAGATTAATTAGTCATCTTAGCATGATTAGAATCCCGACCTAACCTGCATTTCTCAGATACAGTACGTGTGAGAAGTGATCGGCTTGATTGGCTTCATAGTTTTTTGTTCCGAAAAGTAAGCATGTAACACGCTGCAAGGGGCATTGATTTTATATTCGTGGTTTAAGCATCTCTGTAACCTACCTTGTAAAGGTATCAGGGTTGCCAGAATTGCTTTTGGAGGCCTCCAATTGCAAAATTTAAAACTCATTAAAATTCACATTTTACATTTCAAAAAAATCTGAAAAAAAATGAAGGCATAATGCATAAGTGTGTAAATTTTCAAAACGAAATATGTTGAAATGAGGGTTGTGCAAAAAAGACAAATATGAGGCTTTTTAACACATGATACTATTCATCCTCTCATACCATGAATTTGTCTTTTTTGTACAGGTCTCGTTTCAACGTTTTTCATCCTGAAATTTTGCACACGTACGCCTCACGTCCTTGTTTAGTTGTATAATTTTTTGAAGCCAAATTTTTTAAATTTTAAATTTTTAAAAATTCGGCCTTCATGGAGGCAGAGAGCCAAAACGTCATTCTCTTAGGGTTGTCACAAGTCCTCAAAATTTTGAGACGGTGAGAGTATGATGCAACATCAAAAGGCAAATTCGATGAAGAAGAACAGGGTGAAAGCTGTGGACAAGGACTCGCACGACGTTAATAAGGAGCTCATTAAGAGGAAGCAGCACGTACGTACACCCGATGATTGTGAGAAAAAAATCTCACTTGCCGGATTTTTATTACTGATTAATTTAGATCATATTCCGTGAAAATCCAGATTGTCCATTTTAGACAAGACAAAAATCGGGTAAAACTTGTCACAAGATTGCAACTAATTAAAGAGTAAACTATAACGAGATTTAAATAAAAATTGAAACCGTGAAAACACAGTCAGATGATAAAAGATAAAATCTACCCCTGATTATTTTATGGTTTCCATCTGTCTCAGTTGATTGAGATTTTTTGCAAGTTTCAATTCATTCAAAAAAGTGCAACTTCAGTTTAACAAAAAGTACAACTTATAATTTTACATCGAATCGCATTTATCTGAAAAGTGTGAGTTGTACATTTCACTAAATTGGGTATTTAACAACAAAAAAGCTACCACATTACAGGTTTGTGTCCCACTGAAGTATCACTCTTTTTTTTTCCATAGAAATACCACATTTGTTCGATTTTTTATTGGTAAATGTACGCTGGTAGGAAAAAAGACGGTTGTGTGGGTGGGACCGGAAAGCCGTAAGGTTATCCGATGAGAAGTACGTTCATACCTGAAATGTGGAAGTGACGGGACTGGTGCTAGAAAGCAGCGGCATAGATAGAGGTTGTTGTAGGGTAAAAATAATAGAGACAAACTCGAAGAGTCCAAATGATTCACTAGTTTCATTGCAATGTGGGAGACCAACTTATATACAAAATGAAGGGGTGTGTTGGGAAGACACATCTTCCCCAACAGACACCTTCTGCAAGGCATCCCTTCCATACAATTGATCACATGTGCTATTTCTCAACACTCCCCCTTGATCAATTCATCGTCTGTATATTGCAAACTGAAAACTCCTCCAAAAACCCTGTGGGAAAAATTGAGGAGAAACCTTATAATAATATGTCAACGAAAACTCCTTTAAAACCCAGTGGGGAAAATATAAGGAAAAATCAATATGGCATATATCCGCACTTGTATTTATATTGTCTCGTTAAAAACCTTATATGAGAAACCATCATGGAAAACTCATAAAGGGAAAAAGAGTACAATATGAATGATCTGAAGATCACCAACAGGTTATAACCTGGGATATTACTCCCCCTGAACTTTGCAAACATCAATGTTTTCTCATACCAATTCCACGAACCTGATTCTGAAATATAAACGTTGGTAGAGACATTGTGAATCTCACAATAATTTGTTTGCATATTATCCTCTTACATTTCTGTAATTCGCGAGGATAAATATAACCCATAAGAAATACAAGTGACATTATCTTGGTAGATAATGATAATTGATTCCAATGAAAATCCACATGATCTCACATGTGACCAGTCATTCTGTGAAGACATGTATATTTTGTCATGCTTCAAAAATAGTTATGGCAGAATGATCACAGGAAGGACCCATTTAGAGTCTATTCTGAAGGCTTCCCTCAGAATACTCTTCCAGTAAATCCAGTCTTTGATATGGCATTGTTGGGATCAGATTATCAGCCACTATTAGGATATCAAACCATATGGTCCCATCTTGATTTTCCCAATGGAATTAATCAAGACCTTTTGTGTCTTGGACATATCTGAGGATATTCCTTACACCAACCATTATACCTTTTATTGGGGATTGCACTCTTAGTAAATTGCCAACAAATATAGTGTCAGGCCTGACTTACTTTGCAATATATATGAGTGCTCTGATGGTACTCAGATATGAAACTTCATGTCCACTATCACTTCACCATCCCCCCTAGGTTTAAATGGGCTTGTGTCCCATGTCAGGTATAATATGACCATATGTGTCTTTGATAAGATATATCCATATTGAACTTTTTCAATATTTCTAGATATATGAAGACTGACATACATTTATTCCCAAGGAAATATGCTCAATCTATAAACATAGCATCATTTGGTTTCACCCAAATATCCGTCTCAAAATGATTGTGTGTATCTAATATGTCTTGCATAGACATTGATGATAAGATCATCCACATCAATAAGAAGATGTAAATCCAATTCAGGATATCTTCATGAATACACATCAACAATCATTAGTATTAGAGTAATCCTTATCAAGGAGTAACTCACATAGTCGGTTGTACCACACAACTCTCCGACCTCTTTCAGAATCATAGAATGACTTCTGAAGCTTCACACACACATGTTGCGATTTATCATTGGATTCGGAATATTAAGTCATTTCAACGACTTCAATATATATATATATATATATATATATATATATATATATATATATATATATATATATATATCCGAACTGAATGATCCATGTGAGTATGTAGCCATTACATACATCAACCACATGGATTTGTACTGCCAATTCAGTATCTAAACATAATTCCACTCATACCGAGAAGGTATGCTACATCGTAACCGATGTCGGATCTCTGCGGAAACCCATGCGCTACAAGCCTCGCTTTCTCACCACCTCATCTATTTCGTTTCTGAACGAAAAAAACACTTCTCTTCCCTACGGAAGATACTTATGAGGAGCAGGTTTTACTATTGTAAACACCTCTCTTTTGATGAGCGAGTGCTACTCTTTTTAATTGCTTCCTTTCATTTGAACCAATATAAGTGTCAACAACACTCTCCATGGATTTTGGTTCAGGGCCCAAAAGGATTTCAGCAATTCTCAAGAAGAAATTTATGTCGACATATGTAGACTTTCAATATACGATTCTCATGAATCGATATCATTAGTGGAATTGTCATTATGCCTCTTAACTCCTTGTGATTTCCCAAAACAACGGAGTCAAGGTGTTTCGATGTCCCAACACCATAAAAAATGTGTGCACATCTGTGCTGGGCTCTAGATGACGCGCATCCATCGGGTGTCATTCAACGCGAGGTTGAATCACATTTACTGATTGAGGAGACCATTTCCTCTATTTCCGCAGAAACATATGAGAACTTAATCCCATGTGACCAGAATTCTACCCCTCTTGCTCTCATATTGGGATACGAGTGGTTATTAGGTACCTCCACTCATTCTGGGACCAGAATTCAGTGACACCTTTGTCATTAGTAAATGAATATGGCAGATTATTTGCAATACTATGCAAAAATTTCATAACCTGAACCTCTAGTTCAGATTCTTAAGTACGTGGATAAAATATCTACGACATTTCTTATGCATTTCCTGGCATTCTATATGGTACATTTCTCCCCTAATGCCAGAAAATGTCCATATTGCAAAAGCAATCAACGCACAGGTTGCAAATAACTCCCTCGCTAGGGTTAATGTATTTGACGGATTAACAATCATACCACAATTATTCTTCACATAGATCCCAAATATATGTGAAGGCCCTTAATGTACGCCGGGGTGGTGATATCGGTATGCAACCGAATTACGGTAGATGGAAAATACTTCACTGATTTCCACGTACAAACTGCAAGGGGACACAGTATTATATGCATTTGGTCTCATTTAGACCAAATATGCGGTTGGAGAGACCTCATGTTACCACCAACAAAATGTTGGATCATCACAATTCGGTTGCAATGGCCATGCAATTTGACTCTCTTTGACAAGAGAGCTAGCCACACCATTATGGGTAGGTACACAACATACTGAATATGACCATGAAATTCCCGTGAATCAAATTCAACGACATTTCCATTCCAATGGAATTATCCCATGTGTAGGATCATTTGCTCCAAATTCGTCAATTTGAGCAGTTAATTCAGTATAGACATGGTTTTGTGTGGATGATATACACCTAAGACCATCTTGTAGATGTGTCTATGAATACCATGAAGTACCAACATAACCCAAACAATGGTTGAGTATTCCGCATCATTCTTGAATGCGTGTAAGAATAACTAGTGGCTCCAAATTTTAAGGTGAGAGTGCCTTAAAATTAATTCCCCTATGGCACATGCAGTGCACATAAAATCTTACGATTGTCAGGAAACTTTGTTGTGGCCAATAGAATTGTCAATAATTTTTCTAATCGTCCTCACACCAGACTGATAAAGGAGGAAAAATTATTGTGTACGCAACAGTACTGAGTATGAATTGATGCATACACTCAATTTCTCATAATTATCATGTCACATGGACAAGATGTTACAAATTATACTACATGCAGTAGTACAATTATAGGCCAATGATATCTCGGGATAACTAGGAGACTACACAAGATCTCCAAAATATCTTGGCAATATTATTCCACAAGCATATCACCAATATGGAGGAGTTCATTCTCCTTCTACCATGCCAGAATATTTTCTGGTTGTCCATTTGAAGTAGAACTTCAAACTTATCCCGTTTAACTCATTTGCCTTCTCCAATGAGTTGGTGAGATGATTCAACCCAAAACTTGATAGTTTGGTAATCATTAGTACGATATTTCGTACAACCACCCCTTTGACAAACTTGGGAGTTGTCATTGTGATCATTTATTTAAATGATCCATTCCTTTGTGACATATACACTCCATTTCTGCTTGTCTTTTTTCTTCACTTTACATTCAACTCCTCGTGGTTCTCTAACCACAAAATTGCTTAGTACCATAAGCACTAGCACGGATTTCAGGTAATGGTATAGCACCCCTAGCTTGGGTGTACCCGATGATTCTTCGCAAGAAGTTCATCATATTTATCACCCTGAAATAAAGATGGTGTTTCTTTTACCATCATAGGAGAATATAAAGTGCAGTAAGGACATACAATCACATCAAGATCTGAGACTGCCTTATCACATAATCTCAACTCTGTGTTGATTTATAGACAACAGAAGTATAAGCATAAACGGACTTCAAGTCCTGAACACAAATGAATAGTCATTCGTGTGATGCTTATGACAATATATCTCTCCCTAAGATAGTCCCAAAGGGCAAATGGATATTCATTGTCCATTAAATACTCAGTTTGAGAACCGAGATATTGCGATGTCACATAAATGCAAATTTGCACATTTCAGCTATTTATAGATAGCCATGACATTCTCTGTAAGTGGAGTTTCAGTGGCGACAAGGCCACAGATCGACAAAATCATTAATGTCCATGACCCATTCTCAATAATGACTTCCACCTTGTGTCATCACATCGCATTTCCTTTCGGAAAAGGTCAGCCATATATTACATGAAATGCTCATGCATTAATTTACTGAAGATTTACCCTCAGTAAGATTTACCTTCAGTAAATTAAGTACAATGAAAATGCTATGGCTAAGCATAATCATAATCATGGTGATTCTTAGTGACTCATAGAGCAAGCCTTCACAAGAAGATAATCATCACAATATGATGTAGTTCTTCAAATTAAATGTAGTCACATCATAAAGGATAAACCTTTAGTTCCCATAAAACACATAGAGGTAATCAACCACCTAGTGGTGCCTCACACTTATGGACAGTTTTCAATCGATCATAGCCTCTTCACAACCTTATGTTATTTAAAACACATGAAGGTAATTACCACGATGTGGCATAAACCTCTCAGTTGTGCACGAAATTTAATTCGTTGCT
Source organism: Elymus sibiricus (assembly GCA_039707655.1). Classification (NCBI taxonomy): domain Eukaryota; kingdom Viridiplantae; phylum Streptophyta; class Magnoliopsida; order Poales; family Poaceae; genus Elymus; species Elymus sibiricus. Next base: position 87,577,601 of record CM077663.1, read on the forward strand.
ACGATTACATCTCATAAGTTGTGTACTCATGGAAGGTAATCACCAAAATATGCAAGTATTTTGCATAATTCTCTTCATAGCATAATGTGTAGCATAGTCGCCACTAATGCCTTGGATTCCTCTCTTTATGGAGAATGTGACATTGTAGTCACAACCAATGACAAATGCTATAAAATTAACAAGTATTTGGAAAAACGTCATGAAGGTAGGCACCAACGGTGTAGGCCTCATAATGGTTATGTCATAAGTTTTGTGCCTTCACCCTACTTTGAACACATGGAGATAATCACTACTAAGTAGTGTAGACTTCACTCTTATGGAGCTTCTTACAACCTTATGTTAATTAAAACACATTGAAGGTAATCACCATATGGTGGTGTAGACCTCGCAGTTGTGAACGAAATTTAATTCGTTGCCATAAATGCAATCCATAAGTTGTGTGCAAAATTGAAGGTAGTCATTATGTCGAAACGACATAATATAGACTCACAATAATATTGGATAATCTGCAACTAAGCAGTAGGTACCATTTGTCGATTCCTTGTGGCAAATGTAAATTTGACATAATCAGGCAGTGTCATACACTTCACTACCTCATGTTTTCCAAATTTGCAAGCAAATTCCATATTCTAAGCGAATAATGGAATCAACATATTGCTTTGCAACGGTATTACTCATGTAATACAAGTAAACGCAGAAGTATAAACATACTTGTGCAACATATACGAGGACTTGGGACCTCAAACGGTCATTTTACATGATGTAAAATAATGCATAATCAACTATTATGCAATTCAACAAGACCTGCTGGTCTATCATGTTTATTTGCTCTGAAGCTCAAGGCATAAAACGCAAATAACAATAACCATATGATTAAATTAAAGTGCTAAAAAACAGTAAACCTAAGGGCTAAACCGTTAAGTCTAACGAGCATGATGACTCGTTTGCAGTTTCCAATAAGACTAAGGGTTAAACCTCACGGTCTTATCTATCTATACTTACTTCTACTAATTAGGCACTTCCAAGAAATTCCCACGTTAATCAGTAATTAGGAGCCGTTAATCTGATGGGACCGAGTTATTACGGTGTAGATCGATCCGAATCTATCTATCTATATCATAGGCCCACAATCCTTACGCGTTTGTAGAAATAGAAACCACGCTCGGTCCAGCCTTTAACATGGGCATCGCATGCAGCAGCAACCATAATTGACGTGCAGAATCAAAGCAGTTCGGTTGATTAGCTAGGTATATACAAGTTTCCTAATAAAAAATAAAAATCTAGGTGTCCCACGTTAGCAGGCCCGTAAAAAGACGGGTTTCTACCCGTCGCTTCTTTCCTCCACCTCTTCGAGACCTCAAATATGTATGCTGTAGCGCCGCCGCCCCCTAACCTCCAATGTCGCTGTTTCGTGAAATTGTTTCGCGCCTGCATCCTCTCCAGTGATTCATGCTGCTTCCCGTCCCACGCTTCGCGCAGATTGTGTGCCTCGACGACATTCATCCACCGCACCAATTGCGGGGTGACTCTGCACGGATCTCATGCCTGTTCTGCCAATGCCGCAGGTAAACAACCTTGCTTTTTTCACTTGAATCTGGAAGAGTTTCACATATATAGATGTGTTTTTATATGGAGCACATGTAACTAGAAAGGATGTAATCGCTGTGAAAATAATACCAAGTGTGATTGATGGCAAGAGTATGTCGTATGTACTGCTCTTCATACACCAATACTATGTACGAGTTTCACATATATATAGATGTGTTTTTATATGGAGCACATGTAACTAGAAAGGATGTAATCGCTGTGAAAATAATACCAAGTGTGATTGATGGCAAGAGTATGTCGTATGTACTGCTCTTCATACACCAATACTATGTACGAGTTTCACATATATATAGATGTGTTTTTATATGGAGCACATGTAACTAGAAAGGATGTAATCGCTGTGAAAATAATACCAAGTGTGATTGATGGCAAGAGTATGTCGTATGTACTGCTTTTCATACACCAATACTATGTACTAAATTATTCTTATGAATTGTTAAGAAACGAGAATAGCACTAGGGATTGATTACGCATCTACCTAGATCGAGATTTCAGTTGAAACTCTTCTGTTGTACGAGTTGGTGCAGAATCTACATGAAAGGCAACAGAAGATCAAGAATTATTCTTATGAATTATTAAGAAACGAGAATAGCACTTGGGATTTATTACGCATCTACCTAGATCTAGATTTCAGTTGAAACTGTTCTGCTGTATGAGTTGGTGCTGAATCTACATGAAAGGCAACAGAAGATCAAGATCGAATGTGTTATGTTAGTTACAATTTCAGCGTTTTGGTGCCTAGGCTCATCTGCACCCGTTCAGTAAAAAAATCAAAATAAATACTAACAAAATTCAAACAATTCCAATTTTTTTTGGGTGGTAGATAATTTGATGCGTAAGGTCCGCTCCAATTTTTGTATGATTTGAGCATCTGAGCATCTCTCGGCAAAAAAGACAAATCGGGTCAAAACAGTGCATGAATAGTAAACATTTTTAGAGACCCCGAATTTGTCTTTTTTGCCGAGAGCTGCTCAGATGTCCAAATGAAAAAAAAATTGGAGCGAATCTTACGCATGAAATTATCTACCACCCAAAAAAAATTGGAATTTTTTGAATTTTTTTAGTATTTGTTTTTATTTTTTTACTCAGCGGGGTGCAGATGAGCCTGGGCTCAGAAATGGATTTTCGGTTTATGAATCCATATATGTATGCGTATTTTTAAGCTCATATGCTCAAACAAGTGTTCAGACATATTGACATATCTTCAGAAATATTCTAGGGATATTAGCAGCATGGCAACACAAGGCAAGCACGAGCTCTTCCTCCATATGCCAGGTTTCAGTAAATCTGTTGCAAGCTCCAGTTTTTTTAGCAAATCTTAATTATTTGTCCTTATTTTATTCATATCTTTACAAGCTTAAATATTTCACTATTGTAGCCTTTTTTTTAACAAGCCTACCATGGCATTTCGTGCATTTCATACAGGACACCCTGGAAGGTACAAAGTTGTAGCTCATATGATCTGCTAAATCTATCTTCGGACCACGGGAGAATAGAAATGAAACAGTTGCTATGTTCATTGACGTTTTTCCCCAATGGTCAAGTGGCTTAAGCCTTTGTCTCTAAAAAAATTTACCTTGCATGGAAGTTATTTCAAGAGTCTCTTTTGTACCAAACCCATATTGTTGTGATGCCTTACATGACTAAATGATTTGTGTAATTATATTGGCCTCTCTACTCTCTCAACTAAATGTAAAGGTCTTTTTGTTTCCAGGTTCATTGCAAGAATTTCAATGCTCCCTGCAAATAAGTCACATAACTTGAGGCCTTTTAGAATTAGGAAAGTGATAGAGCCGCCCTTATGACTAAATCCATGGCATTCTTACACTATATGTCATCACTCATCAGTCTATTTTCAACCAATTTATCCTTTGTTGATAGCTACTTAAGTAATAACATTTGTTTACATTGATCGATCCTATTAAGGAGATATTGTTTTTCAACTGATTGCATTTGCTTCCATGGAAGTCAGTTTGTCCATCTGTCACTTGCCGTTGAATCATGTCCTATACAAATTGTAGATTTCCAATCCAGATAACTATTACTTGCATGTCCTATGCTTCAGTCTTTGTATGTATTTATATGACTTCCTTAGCCGTTGCTTGGTAACCTCGGTCATGTCATATGTATATTAGCAAATAGTAAAAAGAAATGACACACCTGACACATGTGTAATGTTTTTTTTTTAGCCTCATGTGTAATGTTATTGAAGTGTGGAACTATGGCCTCATGGAATTCTGTTATTGGAATATTTGTGTTATCATTTCTACTATGCTCAGAAATAGTATTACTATTTTAACACTTACCTCTAATTATCAGATTTTAAACCATAAATTATGTAGTTGTGCCCTCTTTAAACTGCTGTTGCACTTATCTTGCGATCTGAAATGTTCTGTTTTCTGTTGCTGTTATCAGGGAAGTGCATAGCAGCTATCCAGAGAATGGAAAAGAATCTTGTATTCTACCAGTAAAAGGGACACTACTTCTACCAGCAAAAGGGATAAGACTTGAACCCATCAAAATGGGATGGGACCGAACAAGGCATCAGCCCCCAAGGAAGTGGAAAGAAGATAACATCATTGGTGCCTAACGCTCATTTACCATTTTTCTTAGCTGCTTTTGGTGTTGCAGAGCTGCACTCAGCTTGGTTTCATGGAGTAAACTTGAAAAACAAATATGAAACTACTACTGTAAAATATCTGAGTAAGCCCTGCCAGGAAGTTCAATAACAAATCATAGAAACCCGTTACCGCTAAAAAAAAATATAGAAACCCGTTTGATTGTATTGGTTCTTTCAAAATGGCATAGATAAACCACATTGTATGTAGAACACACTGCTTGATAAAAAATAATTTTGTTGTTTTCTAGGGATTGAGTAATTGCTATATCTAAGTCCAATTTCAGGTATAGAAATGTAAACGCCTTGCACACAATTCTGAATTTTTTAACCATCCAATTTTCGTTCGATAAAGAATCAGTGGTTGAGATCATTGACTAATAGATAACAATATCTCTATCTAATGAAGATTCGACTTTCTCAAGAGTAAGGCAATTTGGATCCAGGCTCTAGAGACACCAACTGTTTCTTTAAATCGAAATGTCTATTTCGAGTATAGAACTGTGTGTACAACTTCAGGCCTAGAAATGTGCAATGCCTTGCACACAATTCTGAATTTTTTAACCATCCAATTTTCGTTCGATAAAGAATCAGGAGGTGAGATCATTGACTAATCGATAACAATATTTCTATCTAATGAAGATTCGACACTCAAGAGTATGGCAATTTGGCTCCAGGCTCTTGGTAGACCAATGTTTTTAAAAAAATCAAAAATGTCTATTTGGAGTATAGAACTACATATACATATATATGATTTCTCTGCATACACGTAAAGTTACATTAAATAATTAGATGGTTTGTAGGCCATACAGGAAGGTTAAATTTCTAACCCAACAATATAAAATGATAGCTAATTTTCGTAAACGTGATTGTCCATTGTGGCCACTTATGCAAATATATTGATACAAATATGTGTGTACATACTACCCATCTATATATAGTTAGAAGTACATTAGTCGTTAAGTGGCTTCTACTCAACATCTAGCCCGTGCATGTGCACGGGTTGACGACTAGTAAGCCTAAAGGCTGAAACAGAAACTGCGGAGACTTATAATGAATTATAGATTAATCTGATGGCTCATTTAAAAATAGCCAAGGAGATAGACTTACCCGTCCCCATGCGGTTACAAATCCTTGACGGGAATTTCCTCTTAACCGTCGCCGGTGGCCTAGAGATCGAGGCCATCTGGCCGAAGGGCGCCGCTCGATGGGGTATCGGTCATTTGCCACCGTCGAGAGGCCGCGGCCACGAGCGCCCATTTCTGTGCCGGAGCGCGTCGCCTTGCACAACTAACCTCACATGGTCGCTTGTCTTGGCGCGGTTGTGTCAGTATGCCGACGCCGTTGCGCTGCGACGGAACCGAGGGTCGTGGCCGGAGGACGCCGACGTGAATCCATCTATGTTGTCGCGTACGAGTACCAAGTAGTCCGCTGCTCTTGATTGGTCCGTACCAGGCCGCTTCGGTGAAGATCTTTCCGTTTTTTCTTGGAGTAGCACACGCTCGATCCAAGCGATTAGTACATGCATCACAGATGAATAGAAATTGCACAATAGTGATTAGTAGATCTTAATTGCATGAGCAACTTTGCCCTAATCAATTTATTGCACGGATGCATGTGAGCGGATGAATCCTTGTATGATCACAGAAAGGAAATCAAATTAGTGTTCTCCTGATTGTTCTCTCCCGTGTGGATGCATGCATGGTGATCCTTTTGCTGTGGACGAACTGGTTCGTCGCCTTTGTTGAAGGAACGCAGCCCTAGTCCGATGCTTCGGCGCCTCGTCCAGGCACCGGCAGCCATCGGCCCCAATGGCCCCGCGTCGCGTTGCTGTCTCCATGCCGCCGGCCTCTTCGTGATTGATTCGATGAACAAATTCTCGTAGGAAAACACAATGGATCAGATCTTCTTATTCCTTATCTTTTAATCGGAAGAAGACAACCAAAATTGATTAATCTCATGTGCATTCATGCTCCGAGGCGTTGTTGCTGCATGTCCCTGCGCAACCGTGCCATCATGTGAATCGATATCATCCAGTGGCGTTGTGCTGTCGCGCTGGATTGAGCGGCGTAGTGGTCGAGCGTCTTCGCGTCTACACGCGATGGTTCCTTCTTTTTCTGTCGTCAATTGCTCTCTCGGTAGAGTTTAAGTGCTGATAACGTGTTGCAGGGTAAAAATAATAGAGACAAACGAAGAGTCCAACTGATCCACTAGTTTCATTGCAATGTGGGAGACACACTTATATACAAAATGAAGAGGTGTGTTGTGTAGACACCTCTTCCCCAACAGACATCTTCTGCAAGGCATCTCTTCCATACAATTGATCACATGTGCTATTTCTCAACACTCCCCCTTGATCAATTCATCATCTGTATATTGCAAACTGAAAACTCCTCCAAAAACCCTGTGGGAAAAATTCAGGAGAAACCTTATAATAATATGTCAACGAAAACTCCTTTAAAACACAGTGGGAAAAATATAAGAAGAAACCAATATGGCATACATCCACACTTGTATTTATATTGTCTCGTTAAAAACCTTATATGAGAAACCATCATGAAAAACTCATAAAGGGAAAAAGAGTACAATATGAATGATCTAAAGATCACCAACAGGTTATAACCTGGGATATTACTCTCCCTGAACTTTGCAAACATCAATGTTTTCTCATACCAATTCCACGAACCTGATTCTGGAATATAAACGTTGGTAGAGACATTGTGAATCTCACAATAATTTGTTTGCATATTATCCTCTTACATTTCTGTAATTCGCGAGGATAAATATAACCCATAAGAAATACAAGTGACATTATCTTGGTAGATAATGATAACTGATTCCAATGAATCTCCACATGATCTCACATGTGACCGGTCATTCTGTGAAGACATGTATATTTTGTCATGCTTCAAAAATAGTTCTGGCAGAATGATCACAGGAAGGACCCATTTAGAGTCTATTCTGAAGGCTTCCCTCAGAATACTCTTTCAGTAAATCCAGTCTTTGATATGGCATTGTTGGGATCAGATTATCAGCCACTATCAGGATATCAAACCATATGGTCCCATCTTGATTTTCCCAATGGAATTAATCAAGACCTTCTGTGTCTTGGACATATCTGAGGATATTCCTTACGCCAACCATTATACCTTTTATTGGGGATTGCACTCTTAGTAAATTGCCAACAAATAGTGTCAGGCCTGACTTACTTTGCAATATATATGAGTGCTCTGATGGTACTCGGATATGGAACTTCATGTCCACTATCACTTCATCTCCCCTAGGTTTGAATGGGTTTGTGTCCCATGTCAGGTATAATATGACCATATGTGTCTTTGATAAGATATATCCATATTGAACTTTTTCAATATTTCTAGATATATGAAGACTGACATACATTTATTCCCAAGGAAATATGCTCAAGCTATAAACATAGCATCATTTGGTTTCATCCAAATATCCGTCTCAAAATGATTGTGTGTATCTAATATGTCTTGCATAGACATTGATGATAAGATCATCCACATCAATAAGAAGATGTAAATCCAATTCAGGATATCTTCATGAATACACATCAACAATCATTAGTATTAGAGTAATCCTTATCAAGGAGTAACTCACATAGTCGGTTGTACCACACAACTCTCCGATCTCTTTCAGAATCATAGAATGACTTCTGAAGCTTCACACACACATGTTGCTTTTTATCATTGGATTCGGAATATTAAGCCATTTCAACGACTTCTATATATATATATATATATATATATATCCGAACAGAATGATCCATGTGAGTATGTAGCCATTACATACATCAACCACATGGATTTGTACTGCCAATTCAGTATCGAAACATAATTCCACTCATACCGAGAAGGTATGCTACACCGTAACCGATGTCGGATCTCTGCGGAAACCCATGCGCTACAAGCCTCGCTTTCTCACCACCTCATCTATTTCGTTTCTGAACGAAAAATCACTTCTCTTCCCTACGGAAGATACTTATGAGGAGCAGGTTTTACTATTGTAAACACCTCTCTTTTGATGAGCGAGTGCTACTCTTTTTAATTGCTTCCTTTCATTTGAACCAATATAAGTGTCAACAACACTCTCCATGGATTTTAGTTCAGGGCCCAAAAGGATTTTAGCAATTCTCAAGAAGAAATTTAAGTTTAAATTGTATGTCACCTATGTTTACAATGTGTGCCCTCACTTGCTAGACGTAGAACAAATAGCCTAAATGCAGATAAACGATTGACAACCTTTTCCCAACGTTGAAATTATTGGAAAGCGCGTGTGTTTTTTCTTATACCTAATAACTAGGTAACTAGAGGTGAATCAAGCTAGCTCACTCTCTCCAAAATAACTGACAGTGGTAGCACACCTTATTTTCAGACACTGTCGGCTTAGCAGTGCACTGTCGGTGAAACTCAATACACTACTAGGAGAAAGCCTACTAGTAACGCTGGAAATACCCGTAGCAGTAGCGCTGGCGCTAGCGCTAGTGCTAACGCGCTACAGCTAAGTTGTAGCAGTAGCGCTGCTCAAACCAGTGCTACTGGTAAGTATGGTTAGCAGTAGCGCTGCTTCGACCAGCGCTAGTACTATCTATCTGTAGCGCCGCACCATAGCAATCGCTGCTGCTAAACCAGCGCTGCCGCTAGGCGCCTACCAGCGCTACTGCTAATATTCCTGCTTTCACAGATTTATTTCCCCTACGCATTTGTGATGTATTTGTGCATGCTCTATACAGTAGTGTCATCATATCATAATAAACATACATTATTCTCATCATATCATACACATAGAGTAGTCTCGTCATACCATCATCATCATCATCCAACACAAATATCATCACATCTCGAAAATAGCGATACACAAGTCATGTCATGTCTCGAATAAATGCAACTGCATGGTCATGGCACACACACACAAGTTACATCATCTCTATCTAAACCATGATGTAGAAGAGAAGAGCGATCAGTATGAGCAAGAGCGCGACTATGTAGTACTTGTTGAGGCACCGGTTTCGCTCCCTCTCTTGCCGGAGCGTCCACCTCAAGTAACTATTTTACGCTTCGGCTCTGCTATTGAACCCTCTGTGGCTAGCGCCCGGGTACTTGTCCACCTGGGCCTGAGCGTCTGGCCAGTGGTCGTACACTCCTGGAACCCTCCTAATGAATACGGCGTAGCAGTCCTTCGCCATCTCTGATCTATGTACCTGCATCGTCATTTGATGAATTCAACGATAATATGCAACATAATGTACTTGAGAAACACAAAGAGGCATAGTTAGCAAAATACAAGCAACCTATAGTACACATAAATATACCCAAACTAATTAACTAGAGCGATCTACGCTATTTCATAGAAAGACAGTAGTACTAATTAAACATACAAATTGTCATCGTCAATCACTCCATGTCGGCTCCAATCTTCATAGTCAGGGAGGAAGCACCCGAGTTTCGTGAAAGGCTTCAGGTCCAGACGCTGAGCGCTGAGAAGTGTTCGGACATTATCCCGACTCATTGGCCCATGGTAGAACATCCCTGATTGTTCGAGGACCTCCTTCATGTTCACTTGGGCAAGTTCACACTGTACGTGATAAAACTCAGCTCGGATTCGATGATCCGGTGTCCTTCCTATGCTTGTGGCCCAGTTGACAATCTCAGCATCGCTGGAAGTAGCTGACATGCGAAGGCGTTGATTATCCCTTCTATACTCGATCATGTGATGCATGAGGTAGAATCCATCAGCCTTACTATCGTTCGGTTGCTGGATGCAGCAGAAGTCGGTCTTATGGCCGAAAGCCGGCCCTTTATTCCTGTACTTTTTCACCTTGATATATCCACCACTAAGGCTGAAGGTTAAAATGGCACTATCGAGAACACTCTTTATGTGCGTGTAATCCCTCTTCTTGATGTTCTTCGCTGAGTCCAAGTACAGAGCATGGGAGTATTGTGGGTACAGACAGATGAGGACCACCCCCCCCCCCCCCCCCCCGCTGCGCAAGATAAGTACACCTCAAATTAGCCTCCATGCTTGCAAAGGAATGATTAAAACTTACGAAAGGATATCCGCGGATGACTTACGTGGGATGATAAGGCAGGAGAATCGTTTCCTTGTCCTTATTAGCGACCATGAACTCGCCGATGTACTTGCTCGCATAGTCACGGTGCTCTTTGCAGACTGCCAAGAAGCTCTCGTGCATATAGTACGGGTCCGTGACGCAGATATTGTCGTGGGAACAAGCCTGACAGTAGAAGGTAGGGGTACGAATGGAGACGGCAGAGTCCTAGCTACGGCGAGGTTGTACACACAGATGTATGAGTTCAGGCCCCTCTCGTGGAGGTAACAGCCCTACGTCTCAGTGCTCCGGAGAGCTCTCTACTCTGTCGAGTGAAATATGTGTGTTGTGTTACAAAAGGTTGCGAACCCTTCTACCAGCGGGGAGGGGTGGCTTATATAGAGTGTGCTGCCCCTCATAACGTCCGGCATTAAGGGGTTTAATCGTGGTCATAAAGAGGTGTACGTTACTGGTAACGTACACCATAAATGCTGTTAATGATCTTGATGAATGTTTGCCCGTTAGCCTCCCTGGGGTGACTTCTGGACTCCTGCGGTCGACTGTCTTCAGACTCTTCCGAGTGAAAGATAACCGTCGAGTGAAAGGCATCTCCGAGTGTATATTGTCGAGTGACTTATGCTTCTTCGTTATTTCAGTCGGAGACTTCCTTGTGGCCCTTAAGCTTTCTAGGGCAGTGTCCTCAGGTAGGATATGTAGGTCAGGCCTATAACCCTACCCTAGGTACGTATCCCCATCATTAGCCCCCGAATGGATCGGGGTTCGAGGGTAAAAGGTGTCAATGCAGGTTCAAACGAGACACCAAAACTCCGAGTGTATTTTGAGGCTTCCTCGAAATCTGCGTCGATTGAAACCTTAACCGTTTGCCCTGATCAATTCCGTCTTGAAGTTATCCGAGTAAAACTGAGCTTGAAAACCGGTCCGAGTAAAACTGGTTCGAGAGTCCGAGTAAAACTGAACTTGAAAACAGGTCCGAGTGATCTGGAAAATCTTCTGACGAAATAGTTTGCTCCACCGGGTCCGAGCCTCGCGGGCTTCGAAATTTGGATAAGAGCGCGCGCGCGCGCAGCGGAGATGGCGTAACTGCTAAAGCAAGTGCGGGAACGACGCCTCGATTATCGCGCCGCCCAAATCGCCACGTATCGCTCCTCCTCTGATTTCGGGATATTCAGAGATCCGGCGGGCCCGCAGGTCAGTGGCTCACTTGAGTGCATATAAGAGGCGACGACGCCGGTGCTGGCACAGTATTTTTCTCCCAAATCTACTCCTCTCCTCTTCTTCCTCCGCCCTGCTCTGCTTCGTTGACCGCCGCCGCCATGACGAAGGGCAAGACGGAGAAGCTCGAGCGCGCCCAGAGGGGAGGCGCCAAGGCGAAGAAGCCGTCGGGAGCCCGGTCGACGGTGCCGCCGGGGTGGATCCAGGGGGATTTTCTCCAATCGACGGTCACTGCGGAAGATGTGGACAAACTCGTCGACGACGGGTTGATAGCTGCCGATTCCTGGCGGTTGCCGAAGGGGGAGATCGAGCCGGAGCCACGCGACGGCGAGCGAGTTCTGCTTCTCACCCACATCGAGCGAGGTTTCTCCATGCCTCCCCATCCGTTCATCCGCGCTTTCTTGAACTATTTTGGAGCGCAACTCCACCACCTTCCTCCGAATGCAATTGCATATCTTTCCTGCTTCGTAACTTTGTGCGAATGTTTCCTGGGCTGTCCCCCACATTGGGGTTTGTTCAAGCACATATTCTCTGTCCGATCCCAAGCTGTCAAGAAAGCCAATCCCAAAGATAGCAAAACCAATGTGATCCAACTGTGTGGTGGCTTAGGGATTCAGAAGAGAGGTAGGAGTGGGTTCCCCTCTATGACCTTTCCCGATTCTGTTCGGGGATGGCAGTCGACCTGGTTTTACTGCAAAGATGTCGCATCGCCAAATATGTCGACTGGGCTTCCTCCCTTCACCTTGGATCGACCTGTTACTCCCAAACCGCTGTACGTGACAAAGGTAGAGAAAATCCAGGTAGGGATCTTAGTGAACGCCATATCCGAACTGATCCGCGGTGGAGTGACTGGTCTGGACCTCCTTGAAACGTTTCTGAGTCGGCGAATTCAGCCTCTCCAAGCTCGGGATCACACCATGTGGCATTATTCGGGCCCTGAGGATACCACTCGGACTCATCCTGAGGAAGTTTCCGATCAGACTGTTTCTCAGTGGCTCAGGAGCATCACTGGAGCCTGTGATAACCCGGAAGGATCCAAACGAATTCCGCCTTTCTCCGCTTTGAACCTGCCAAAGAACTTGGTGAGTCATATATTTGTCGATTGTTTTAATACTTTGCCGAGTAACTGAATCTTCAGTCGACTGAATTTGAAGCTTGAACCTCGCAGGAATTTACGAACATGTACTCGCCCATACCCAATGGAGAACATCCTGAAGAAGAGGAAGGAAGCGTCGACGGCAGCGCGGACGGTGACTATGCTGACGACACCGAGAGCAGTGATGACGACCTGGATGAGGATGAGGTGGAAGCCCCTGTCCTTTCGCGCACCGAGCGTCGAGCCAGGCAGCAGAACGACCCGGAGGTCACCCCGAGCAAAACAGTGGCGTCGAGCACAAAGAACCCGAAACGTGACCGTGTCGCGGCATCGGGGTCGACTGAAAAGGCTGCGAAACAGCTCAAGCCAGACGTGCCAAAGCCTCGGAAGGCCCTGCCTCGAATCAAGATAGCCGTGCCTGTTGCCTCCACGTGAGTGTTCGTTTTCCTTATTCTGCTGTTGAAGAACTTTATGTTGACGTTGACCGAGTGAAATATATTTGCCAGAGCCGCTACCTCCGTAACGTCGCCCCATCGGGATGATGGAGACCATATGGAAGTAGACACTCCTGATGCGGCCACCTCCCTACGAGGTATGACAATCCCACACTTTACGCTGCTTGCTGAAGAATAATTGTCGAGGTATGACATTGTCGAATGCAGCTGACGAAGTCATCGAACTGGAAGATGATGAGGAGCCGCGGCGGGGAGCGGAGGATGAAGCTGTGCTTCCGGAGGCTCCACGCGTGGACACTCGGGGACCACCGTCTGCCCAGACGCCCCGTGGGACGAGTGCTGCGACGCCTCCAAGCCTTGTAACTCTGCTGTCGAGTGCTCCGCCGGCCACTTCTACTCTGGTGGCTTCGACGCAGATCGGACAATCCCAAGCACCTCCAGCTGCTCCATTGACTACACCAATTCACTCGACGCCTGCATACCCTTTGTACCACGTCCCGGAGGACCAAACCGGAGCTGCCAAGGAAGCCATGATCCAGGCTGGGCAGATGATGCTACGAACAAAGGAGGCGTATGAAGCCAGCAAGTTAGCCTATGATGCCAGCTCAGCGCTTCAGGCCAACGTCCGAGTAAGTGGTATTGTAAGTTCATTTCCGATTGAATTCCTGTCCGTCTTGATTTTACACCCACTGGGGTGTTTTTCTTCGCCAGTAGACCAAATAGTTTCTGGTCCAGTGGGGGCACGCTGAGTGCACCCACTGGGTGTAGTCCCCGAGACCGCTGTCGAATGACGAAGGCATCGGCGGGGGTCTTAATATTGTTTCCATTCGACAGGCCGGACCTGGTCGAGTAATAGTAGGTCCAGTGGGGGCACGCTGAGTGCACCCACTGGGTGTAGTCCCCGAGGCCGCCGTCGAGTGCTTGCTTCGGCGGTGGTCTGATAGAGACGATGTTCGGTTGCTTGCTTCTTTCTTTTATACTCGGACAGGCCAGACCTGGTCGAGTGTTTTCGTTTCCAGTGGGGGCACGCTGAGTGCACCCACTGGGTGTAGTCCCCGAGACTACTGTCGATCGTTGACGACGGGCAGTAGTCTTTAGAACCATTTTGCAGGTTTCATGGACATCATTTCCATCAACCATGGTATGATGCTTGTATAGGGTTGTGGGGTGGGGTGGCGGGCCGTCTTTCAGTCGAGTGCAATTGACCTTTTCCACTCGGGAGTAGAGAAATGGTTATGTCGACTGAACCCCTATTTCTGCTGATTTCAGAAAGCCTGTGGGCTCGGGACCAAGTATGTCGAGCTGGAGAAGGAAAAGAACCGACTTCTGCTGGATCTGGAACTGACGAACAACAACCTGGACCGTGCACAGACCGAACTGAAGACTTTGGGAGGTAATCTTTGTTGATCAATTGTATTATCACTTTCAATTTCCATCTTTTGAACCGAGTGAATCCACTCGAACAGACGTACGTGATGAAAACCGTCGTCTCCGAGTGCGCCTCAACAATGCTATTTCTTTAGATACCATGAAGAAAGCGCTCGAGGACAAGGACAAATCACTTGCTGATGCTCAGAAGGAAGCGAAGGAGAAGACTGCAGCTGCTGAGAAGAAACTTGCAGCAGCCAGTAAACTGGAAGAGGAGAACGCCAAGCTCAAGCAGGAACGATCCGAGTGGATCAAAAAACTCGAAGAGCAGACCAAGAGTAGGACCGCTCTGGAGAAACACTTGGGCGACTTTGCGAAGAAAATGTTCAGCATGCTCGAAGGTAACCCTCATTTGCCGAATGAATTTCTCCGGTTTTTCCAGAATGGTATTATGATCACCCTTTCACTTTCTCTTCATGTAGAATTCTGTCGAGACTTCGAAAAAGAAACTGAAGAAATTGAACCCAATCTGGACCCCACAAAGTCTCTCGTCGGAGACGCCGTGGCCATGGATATGTTTCGTCTCGAAGCTCGTCTTAAGAGCGTCCAAGGATTCATCACTCGGCTGAGAGCTGCATTTGAGAAGGTCGACAAGGAACTGTGGCCTGAAGATCCTCTCCAGACTGACCTCGAGTCAATGATGACTCGGCTCAATGAGATTCCCAATCGAGTGCAATCGTGGAAGAAATCTGCTGCCCGCTGTGGAGCTGACGTGGCACTTTCACTCGTCAGGGTTCATTGCAAGGAAGCTAGAGAGGACAAACTGAAGGATCTCCGAGTGACCAACACGAAGAAACTCAAATTTGAAGATTTCATGGAGACTTTCATCGATGCTGCCACTCGGATCGCCGACGGAATCGACCTGGATACCTTTGTTGAGCCTTCAAGTCCTGCTGGAGCTTAAATTGGTATTTTGCTTATGGTAAAAACTTTATTTGCCTCGGTATGCCGAGTGTTGGTGTAACCGAGTAAACTTCGTTCAGGCTTTAAGCCTGAGAACTTCCCTTTTGCGCGAACAAGTTTCTGCTGCGCCGGAGATTTTAGTCTTACTCGCATTTCGCTTTCCGACATTTAGCTTGGCCGAATTTATTTGATTCTCGAGTGAAACGGGTGTTCTGTACTCGAAAGAATTTGGGACTTAGACGAGGACTGGCTCGCAGCTAAGCTTCCGAGTGTATTGTATGTAATACACTCGGAAAGGTTTTAAACTTAGGCGAAACGTATTCGCAGCTAAGCCCCCGAGAGAGAGGATTGCTCTTCACTCGGAGTAATTTTTGAACTTAGACGAGGTCTGGCTCGCAGCTAAGTCTCCGAGTGTATTGAATGTCATACACTCGGAAAAGTTTTAAACTTAGTCGAAACGGATTCGCAGCTAAGCCCCCGAGAGAGAGGACTGCTCTTCACTCGGAGTAATTTTTGAACTTAGACGAGGACTGGCTCGCAGCTAAGTCTCCGAGTGTATTGAATGTAATACACTCGGAAAAGTTTTGAACTTAGGCGAAACGGATTCGCAGCTAAGCCCCCGAGAGAGAGGACTGCTCTTCACTCGGAGTAATTTTTGAACTTGGACGAGACTGGCTCGCAGCTAAGTCTCCGAGTGTATTGAATGTAATACACTCGGAAAAGTTTTGAACTTAGGCGAAACGGGTTCGCAGCTAAGCCCCCGAGAGAGAGGATTGCTCTTCACTCGGAGTAATTTTTGAACTTAGACGAGGACTGGCTCGCAGCTAAGTCTCCGAGTGTATTGAATGTAATACACTCGGAAAAGTTTTGAACTTAGGCGAAACAGATTCGCAGCTAAGCCCCCGAGAGAGAGGACTGCTCTTCATTCGGAGTAATTTTTGAACTTAGACGAGACTGGCTCGCAGCTAAGTCTCCGAGTGTATTGAATGTAATACACTCGGAAAAGTTTTGAACTTAGGCGAAACGGATTCGCAGCTAAGCCCCCGAGAGAGAGGACTGCTCTTCACTCGGAGTAATTTTTGAACTTAGACGAGACTGGCTCGCAGCTAAGTCTCCGAGTGTATTGAATGTAATACACTCGGAAAAGTTTTGAACTTAGGCGAAACGGATTCGCAGCTAAGCCCCCGAGAGAGAGGATTGCTCTTCACTCGGAGTAATTTTTGAACTTAGACGAGACTGGCTCGCAGCTAAGTCTCCGAGTGTATTGAATGTAATACACTCGGAAAAGTTTTGAACTTAGGCGAAACGGATTCGCAGCTAAGCCCCCGAGAGAGAGGAGTGCTCTTCACTCGGAGTAATTTTGAATGTAAATCTGTGCGATCGGAATCGACAATAAACTGTGGGAGTCTCCATTCAATCCATAACATCGTCTGGGATACTCTTATTACATCAAAACAACTCTGTTATCAAGAATAAAAACGTCGAAGTAGGTCCGCATTCCAGGCGCGTGGCTCGTCAATATTCTTCTTCAAGTTGAAAAGATGGTACGCCCCGTTGTTAAGCACCTTGGTAATGACGAATGGGCCTTCCCAGGCTGGGGCCAATTTATGAGGTCGCTGCTGATCCACTCGGAGCACCAAATCCCCTTCGTGGAATGAACGGCTCTTGACATGTCTTGCATGGAAGCGGCGAAGGTCTTGTTGATATGCAGTTGATCGGATCAGGGCCATCTCACGCTCCTCCTCCAGGAGATCCACTCCGTCCTGTCTTGCTTGTTCAGCCTCGTCTTCAGAGTAAAGATCCACTCGAGGAGAATTGTGAAGGATGTCACTTGGCAATACGGCTTCGGCTCCATATACAAGGAAGAAAGGAGTTCGTCCAGTCGACCGGTTGGGAGTTGTCCTCAAGCCCCACAGAACAGACAGTAACTCAGTGACCCAAGCTCCGGCAGCATGATCAAGATCTCGCATGAGCCGAGGCTTCAATCCTTGGAGGATAAGGCCATTCGCTCGCTCAACTTGACCGTTTGACTGGGGGTGCGCAACAGATGCGTAATCCACCCGAGTGCCTTGAGAAGAGCAATAGTACCTGAACTCTTCCGAGTCAAAGTTAGAACCATTGTCTGTAATGATATTGTGAGGGACCCCATACCGGAACGTTATCTCTTTTATGAATTTGATAGCAGTGCGGGCGTTCAGCTTCCTGATGGGTTTAGCTTCGATCCACTTAGTGAACTTGTCGACTGCAACCAGTAAATGAGTAAACCCACTCTGACCTGTTCTAAGGGGTCCAACCATATCCAAGCCCCACACAGCAAACGGCCAGACGAGTGGAATGGTCTTCAAGGCAGACGCAGGTTTGTGTGATAGATTCGAGTAAAACTGACATCCTTCGCAGTGATCGACAATATCTTTAGCCATCTCATTGGCGCGTGGCCAGAAGAAACCAGCTCGATAAGCTTTGGCAACAATCGTCCTAGAGGACGCATGATGGCCACAAGTTCCCGAGTGAATCTCCTCCAGAATCAGTCGACCTTCTTCAGGAGAAATGCACCGCTGAGCTACGCCAGTCACACTTTCTCTGTAGAGTTGTTCATTGATCACAGTGAAAGCCTTGGACCTGCGGACTATCTGCCGAGCCTCATCTTCATCAACTGGGAGTTCTCTTCTGAGAATGTACGCAATATATGGTACAGTCCAGTCGGGCGTGATTACCAAAATCTCCATGACCAGATCAATGACAGCTGGGACATCAACCTCAGTCGGATCAGAAGCACTCTTTGCTTGCGGGGGCTCTTCAGTGAAAGGATCTTCTTGCACCGAAGGAGAATGAATGTGTTCGAGAAATACATTGCTGGGGACAGGTTTCCGAGTGGATCCAATCTTTGCCAACTCATCAGCTGCTTGATTCTTCACTCGGGGAACATGATGGAGTTCCAAACCTTCAAATTTCTTCTCAAGTTTTCTTACTGCATTGCAGTATCCAGTCATAGCGGGGTTCCTGACATCCCACTCTTTCATCACTTGATTAACCACCAAATCAGAATCGCCATATACCATCAGGCGACGGACGCCGAGTGAAATGGCCATACGCAATCCATACAAAAGTGCTTCATATTCAGCTTCATTGTTGGAGGAATCAAAGTGAATCTGTAAGACATAACTGAGCTTATCACCTTTTGGGGATACCAGAACGACGCCAGCACCAGACCCATTCAACATCTTTGAACCATCAAAGAACATGATCCAGTGTGCCGAGTGAAGTTAGATTGGCTGCTGTTGCTCAATCCACTCGGCGAGGAAATCAGCCAGCGCTTGAGATTTGATTGCTTTCTTCGCCTCAAACTTGATATCAAGATGAAGGAGCTCAATAGCCCATTTGGCCACTCGACCAGTCGCGTCTCGATTATTGAGAATTTCAGACAACGGAGCATCACTGACGACTGAAATGGAGTGATCCTGAAAATAGTGTGCTACCTTCTTTGCAGTCAGATATATACCATATACGAGCTTCTGGTAATGTGGATATCTTTGCTTCGACGGAGTCAACACTTCAGAAATATAATAGACCGGGCGTTGAACTTTGTAAGCCTTGCCTTCTTCTTCTCGCTCGACAGTTAGTACTGTACTGACGACTTGATTAGCGGCCGCGATGTACAATAACAATGGCTCTTTGCTGTGCGGAGCAGCAAGCACCGGCTGGGTGGTAAGCAGGGCTTTGAGCTCGACAAACGCTGCTTCAGCTTCTGGAGTCCACTCAAATGTATCAGACTTTTTCATCAGTCGGTATAAAGGCAGTGCCTTCTCACCGAGACGAGAAATGAATCGACTCAATGCTGCCAAGCAACCTGTGAGCTTCTGGACATCGTGCACACGCTCAGGGCTTTTCATTCGGACGATGGCGCCGATCTTTTCAGGGTTGACGTCGATTCCTTTCTCGGAAACGAGGAAACCGAGTAATTTGCCACCAGGAACGCCGAAAGTGCATTTAGTCGGATTTAACTTAATATCATATCTCCTCAAATTGGCGAATGTTTCAGCCAAGTCAGACAACAGGTCGGAACCTTTGCGAGACTTGACCACGATGTCATCCATATAAGCTTCGATGTTCCGAGGGATCTGATCGAGCAAACACTTCTGAATCATGCGCATGAAAGTAGCGCCAGCATTCTTCAAACCAAAAGGCATGGTGATATAACAGAAACACCCGAAAGGGGTGATGAAGGCTGTCTTTATTTCATCTGGACCAAACAGACGGATCTGATGGTAGCCAGAATAAGCATCAAGAAAAGATAAACGCTCGCATCCCGCAGTTGAGTCGACAATCTGATCAATGCGGGGGAGCGGGAAATGATCTTTCGGGCAGACCCGATTGATATGTTTGAAATCAATACACATGCGAAGAGACTTGTCTTTCTTAGGGACCATGACAACGTTTGATAACCACTCGGAGTGGTAAATCTCACGTATAAACTTGGCCGTCAAGAGACGAGCCACCTCTTCGCCGATTGCTTTTCGCTTCTCTGTTGCTAACCGACGCAAATGTTCCTTCACAGGCTTGGCCTTCGGATCAACTCTCAAACGGTGCTCAGCCAGTTCCCTGGGAACACCAGGCATGTCAACGGGCTTCCATGCGAAGATGTCCCAGTTCTCACGGAGGAACTGGATGAGCTCGGCTTCCTATTTGCTGTCGAGTGTTGTTGAGATGTTGGTCGGGGCAGCAGTCGGATCTGTCGGGTGAATGTGCACCTTCTTCACCTCTCCTGCCGACTGAAAAACTGACTCAGAAGCGGGCTTCTTAGCACGCAACAGGTCGGCAGGATCAGCATTTTTCTTGTATTCCTCCAACTCAACCATAGCCATCTGCTGGTCGGCGATCTTGGAGCCCTGCTGGAGGCACTCCTCAGCCCTTTGTCGATTGCCGGTGACTGTGATCACGCCTTTTGGTCCAGGCATCTTCAGCTTGAGATACACGTAACATGGTCGGGCCATGAAACGGGCATAAGCTGGTCGACCAAGGATGGCGTGGTAGGCACTCTGGAAATCTACCACTTCAAACGTCAGTTTTTCCTTGCGAAAGTGCTTGTCATCACCAAACACCACATCCAATGCTATCTGGCCGAGTGAACGGGCCTTCTTCCCAGGGATTACTCCATGAAACTGCATGTTGCTTTCACTGAGCCGGGACATCGGAATGCCCATTGCCTTAAGGGTATCAGCATACAGGATGTTCAGACCGCTCCCGCCATCCATCAAAACTTTGCGGAGTCGAGTGCCCCCCACAACTGGGTCTACCACCAGCGCTTGCCGCCCGGGGGTAGCAATGTGCGCAGGGTGATCTGACTGACTGAAAGTGATAGCAGTTTGAGACCACTTGAGATATGTGGGGGTAGAAGGAACCGCCATGTTAACCTCCCTGTTGATAACTTTCAGTCGACTCTTACTCTCAACATCAGCAAAAATCAACAAGGTGGCATTGACTTCAGGGAACTCTTCTTTTTCTTCTTCATCTTCTTTCTCAGGGTCTTTCTCACTCGACTGGTTCTCTTTGAATGACTGGATCAACAAACGGCACTGTCGAGTGGTATGCTTCGGCAATATCAAATTGCCCTCTTCATCTTTCCTCGTGTGGATTGCACACGGTAAATCCAAAACATCAGTACCCGACTGATTCTTTGACTTCTTTGGGGTGAACTTAGCCTTGGACTTTCCCTTATTCTTGCCTTGTGCCGCCAGGGCGGCCGCTTCTGCCTGAGCAGGGGGATCAGCTTTGCGCTTTTGTTTCCGACTGGAATTCCCACCTGCATCATTGTCGACTATTTTGGTTTTACCGCTTCGGAGGCGGTCTTCTTCTTCTCCATTGGCGTACCGAGTGGCAATCTCCATCATCTTGCTCATAGAAATGTCACCGGTGCGACCAAACTTCAGATAGAGCTCTCTGTATCTAACCCCAGCCTTGAAGGCACAAACAGCTTGATGCTCGGAAACATTCTCCACCGTGTGATGTAAGGTGGACCAACGCTGAATGTAATCTCGCAAGGTTTCATTGGGCTTCTGGACACAGTGCTGCAAATCAATCAAACCAGCTGGACGTTTACAAGTGCCTTCAAAAGTTCTGATAAACACTCGGGCCAAATCTTCCCAACAATAGATGCTAGAGGGAGCCAAACGATTTAACCAAGCTCTGGCCGAACCATCCAACATCAAGGACAGATGCTTCATGGCTATGTTGTCATTACCTCCACCAATCTGTACAGCCACTCGGTAATCATCCAACCAGGTTTCAGGCTTTGACTCGCCAGAAAACTTGCCAATCCCGGCCGCCAACCTGAAGTTGGGGGGAATCTCTGCAGAGCGAATGGCTCTGCTAAAACACTCGGGCCCAGAAACAACAGCACTGCTTCCACTCGGATAATCTCTGTTATGACCATCTCTGTGGGCTCTGCCTCTGTCGACCCTCCTTTGAGCAAGGACATCCCTTGCGTCAAATCCGGGATTCCGCTCATCACCGAACGGGCGCCTATCATCATTGTGCCGGGACACATAAGAACCATTCCGCGGAGGAGAAAACATTCGACGGCGGTCATCACGGTGATAACGGGGAGCAGACTGATCTCGCCCCTGATCTCTGTACCGGTCTTCACGGTATTCTCCGCCTCTGCGACGCGAAGGTGACCCAGGACTGTGAGCCGACTGAACTGTTTCTGCCCTGGTAGAATTGCCATGTAACCTGTTCTGCGACTGAGAAACAGCTGCGTTCTGGTGCTGCGCCGCCTCAAGCAATGTCTTGATCTGCTGCAGACCTCTACCAGCCTCTGATCGTGACGGTTGAATAGACTCTGCAATTCTAGCAGCTGCTGCAACATTTAAAACTGGAGTACGAAATACCTCGACGTTATTTCGAGATCTACTCGGAAACAACTGTCGCTGCTGTCGATTGGGACGTGGTGGACGCTGCCCAGCACGCTCGTCGAGTGCCTCCTGCATCTCTATGAGCCGAAGGCGTGTAGCCTCCATGGCCTGGGCCTCAGCGGTCGTACCGACGATGGGAGTACGGAGAACATCCTCATCCCGGCGCTGCTGATCATTCGACGTTCCACCAATCTCACGCCTGGAGTGGTTGAAGCCGGGCGGCGGACTCTGATGAGGGCCAGCCATGAAAACTTCCGCCGCAGGGTCGCAGCTCTCGCACTCGGAAGGGATGTCGGACCGATCCGACGCCGAGTCGAACACGCGGTGAAGTGACTCGGCGGGCTCGATGGCCGCAATCTGCGGGGACGAAACCTGGCGTGCCGCCGCGTGCCGCACCCGACGCTGTAGCCGCGAGCGACCGGATCGCTTGCGACGATGAACAGCAGGGAGGGCCGATACACACGGAGTCGACGACTGAAGGAGAAGAACGCCGCAGGAGCTTGCACAGAAGTGCGTCGCCCCGCGAATCGGGAGCGCTTCCACATCCAAAGGCGCTTCCTGGAGCCATGCCGAATCGTCGGCGATGAAGGTGAGCGCTCCGAGACGGATCTCGCGGCCCAGGAACAAATCACCATCGGAAGACATGACGAAGGAGAAAAAATGCAAACTCGCCGGAAGTCGCTTAGACGCCTGCCCCACGGTGGGCGCCAACTGTCGTGGGAACAAGCCTGACAGTAGAAGGTAGGGGTACGAATGGAGAGGGCAGAGTCCTAGCTACGGCGAGGTTGTACACACAGATGTATGAGTTCAGGCCCCTCTCGTGGAGGTAACAGCCCTACGTCTCAGTGCTCCGGAGAGCTCTCTACTCTGTCGAGTGAAATATGTGTGTTGTGTTACAAAAGGTTGCGAACCCTTCTACCAGCGGGGAGGGGTGGCTTATATAGAGTGTGCTGCCCCTCATAACGTCCGGCATTAAGGGGTTTAATCGTGGTCATAAAGAGGTGTACGTTACTGGTAACGTACACCATAAATGCTGTTAATGATCTTGATGAATGTTTGCCCGTTAGCCTCCCTGGGGTGACTTCTGGACTCCTGCGGTCGACTGTCTTCAGACTCTTCCGAGTGAAAGATAACCGTCGAGTGAAAGGCATCTCCGAGTGTATATTGTCGAGTGACTTATGCTTCTTCGTTATTTCAGTCGGAGACTTCCTTGTGGCCCTTAAGCTTTCTAGGGCAGTGTCCTCAGGTAGGATATGTAGGTCAGGCCTATAACCCTACCCTAGGTACGTATCCCCATCAGATATATTTTATGTTCTCGTGCCTGATGATGTAGTTGAGATACAGCGCATACATGCGGATGAACTGAAAATCCAGCTTGGTCATGTGGAACAGGTCGTAGATGTAGTCAAATCGCAGGATGAACTTATCCGCGGGCCATCTATCGACGTATAACCTCCCACCCGGAACCTGAGCCACGTAAAGCGGGTATCCTGGTTTTTCCGAGATGAGAAGGCTTTTCTCTCTGGCCAGCACATCATCATGAAGTCTCCTTAGATCATTGTTCAGTATGTCCTCTAGCGCTTTCTGAGGTAGGATCGGGTGGCCGGTGACATGGAAACGCTCCGCACCTACGACAGGTATTCTGTCTACCTCCCGGGGCTTCAGAGGCGGCTGGCTGCTTGAAGCAGCTCTGGCGCCTTTAGAGCCTTTGCTCCCCGGTCTCCTCCTTTGCTTCTTGGCGGATGGCGGTAGTGAGCCCACCATACCTTCCCTAACCACCACCCCCAGTGTCGTCGGGCTAAATAGTGGACGGCCCTCGCGTTGTTCTTGCTGGGTAGAGGCGGCATCTGGAGGCGTCTCCTGCGAGGATCGCAGGAAGAGAGACTTTTTGTAATCAGCCTTAGGACGTTTCGGCTCCGGCAAATCAGGCAGCATCAAGTCATCTCCACGCTCATAGCCAGAGTCATAGTCCCGAGCATCGTCATAGGCGGTATTGATATACTGGTTAGGGTCATCATCATCCTCCTCCATGACATCATCAGCATTTGCTTCTTCGACGAGGGCGACGTCATCTGGCACTAATGGAGGCTCTCTCTCGCGTCGTCTTCTATCACCCGCCACGACAGGTGCAGGTAATTGGGTAGGTGGGGTGGTGTTCATACCTTGTTGAGGAGTTGTCGTTGATGCGCTACCGGGCGCCTCGACATGAAGAAGAGTCTTCGGCCAAGGCAACAACCAGCTCTTGCATGAGCCAATCCGTTTAGGGGTCTCGTCGTCATCGACTAGTACCGGAGGAGGCAAATCCTCAAAGCACGCTTTGACACTGGCCACGCAAACTTTGAAGACGCTATGGGGCATCTGTCGGTTGTGTAACATGCGGTCCTTCGGATTCACGACCGTTGCCTTTCCCACGTCCACCTTCTGGCCATTGATGTCGTACAGTAGTGTGCACGGGGTTTCGTTGGCCTGCGAAGACATGTCTGCGACGTCAAACATTCGAAAGGCAACTGAAACGGAAGACTATAGATATGCTGGTCAAGAGGGTATGACGCATAATTACCGTGAGGGCGTCGAGCTCAGCCAAAGACGAAGCCCCGCTGAGCACGCCAGAGACGGAGAACGGGCTGCTATGAACAGGAGCGGGACCAGGTACGGGAGCATGTGCGGTGGTGTGAGCAGGTGCTGGTGGTGCGATTTTCACCGAATTGCTCCCGACGTAGCTGGGAAG
This sequence comes from Elymus sibiricus, assembly GCA_039707655.1. NCBI lineage: Eukaryota > Viridiplantae > Streptophyta > Magnoliopsida > Poales > Poaceae > Elymus > Elymus sibiricus. Next base: position 87,602,647 of record CM077663.1, read on the forward strand.
GGGAAAGTCCGATGGCCCTTTATCTGGATTTTTCTTCGTCCATTCGAAAAATGCCGGAAGCAAGCTGGAAATGGAAGATGTGAAGTCAGCTGTGACGCCAGCTACCGCTGCACTGACCCTTGCATCGACTATCTTTTCCAACTCTTCTTTGGTCTCAACTTTGGACTTATTGACCGCAAGTGAGACCTTCTGGTCGATGGTCTGTTGAGTAAGCAACCGTCTCTGCCTTCTTTCATCCGGCTTCTCGTGGTAGCACGTCTTCCACGAGGCGCCATCTCCGATGCCGTGCACACGTCCATACGACGGCGGTTTGTCCTCCGACACCTTTTTCAGTATGTTCAGGGCCCGGTTGAAAGGGGTGTCCCTCTTGGGCCTCGCCGATGACTGAGAAGACTCGTCGCTTTCGGCTGCCTTTTGGTGCTGCTCTTTCTGCAAAAGGAACGTGGATGGTTTACAAATGTGACAAAACTTGTTGTCGAATTGATTGGAAGCTAATATAAGGTGGTAATATAACAATTACCAGTAGTCTCATGAACTCCCTCGTGTTCGGGTCCGTGTAAAAGACTTTATTGATGGGGTCCCACTTGTACCGGGCCCTAATCCAGTCATGCTCCTGCGGGTCGGTGAACTCCGCCAAGGGGTCTGGGATTCCGTGACTTTCACGTTCGGTGTCCTCCTTGGCCCATACGTGCCTCTTCCCCTCGTAACCACGGCTTCCGAGGCGGTGGGGAGGCGTGTTCCTGGCCTGGAGCGCCTTCATTTTCTCCGACTTTTTCTGGACTTCTTCTTTAGCGCAAGTCTCCTTGAATTTTTCGAAGTCCTCTTCCGTTATTGTCGGATTGTCAGCATGAATCTTGGACCACGGTTCATTCTTCGCAATCGCTTTTTTCACCCATACTTTCCAGGCAGACAAGTCGTTGGTGAACATCGTCATCGCCTTGTTGTTTATCTTTATCATGGGTTCGTCCTTCCACGGAAGTTCGCTTTCAGTCCGCCCGGGGAACAAGAACCTATTGTGCAACTTCGTTAGGAGCATGTTCTCCATATGTGGTATCTTCTTTAACTTTTCGTCGTTGATGTTGGCGGTTTCCCTGAGGATACATCCTAGTTGATTGCGTAGCACGCGCGCGCTTCCTCCGGCGCCGTTGGCTCTAATTTCTTGGGGTGCATCGCCGTGACCACAATTTTTCCGATGCCGAGCTCGTTTGGTTTTCGTGTCCTCTTCGGCTTCGGTCCTTCACCGGTCTCGGGGGTGGTGTCGGTGCCGGTGGTGCCAGTGTCGGTGCCGGTGTTGGTGTCGGTGTCGGGGTTGGTGCCACTGCCACCCTGCACCCGCAACTGGTGTTCGTCCAGGTAATTGAAATAATTATTTGCTGCCTCGACGGGGTCTTCTTCGAGGCGACCAGAACCCCCGGGTTCCGTGTGGTTAGACATGTTTCCTACGATTATGTAAGTATGCTAGTTTAATTCTAGGCCAAATAAAATGAATAATAAAAAGGGGCCTATATTTGGTCGGAATGTTGATTCATTCCCCTTCCGGCAAATCCCGGGCACTCGATATGTCCTAGTTTCTAGCACAAGTCATGCCGAAAATCACGGAAATTTTCGACATGACCTTTGCTAAAAAGTGGACATATGGAGCGCCTGAAATTTGCCGGAACGTAAATGAATCAACATTCCGGCAAAACATAGGCCACTCGGATATTATTCGACATTCAACCAACATTGCAAAATCATATAACATCAATGACATATATCATATAACATCAATGACATAGAGCATCACAGGAGCACATATATAAAGCAAGTTTCCTAATTTATATACCTACAAAAATTGCCCTAGCTAATTTCCTAAAAAAAATTGCTACTGTTTTTATTGCCCTAGGGTTCATACATCCTAGAGAGAGCAGAGAGCAGAGAGAGCAGAGAGAGGAGGGCAGGGGAGAGGAGAGGGAAAGGCTTACGGGGTGGCGGCGAGGTCGATGGCGGGGGAGAGGGCGGCGGCGGCGAGGTCGAGGGCGGGGGAGAGGGCGGGCAGGGGCGGCGGCGAGGTCGGGGGAGAGGGCGGCGGGCAGGGGCGACGGCGGGCAGGGGGTGACGAGGTCGGGGGAGAGGATGGTGGGCAGGGGCGACGGCGGGCAGGTGCGGCGGCGAGGTCGAGGGCGACGGCCGGAGACAGGGGGGAGATGTGGAGAGGGGGGGAAAAGGAGTTTGCGAAATTTTGAGCCCGCGCGGCGGGGGTTAACTAAAAATAGTAGTAGCGCTGGATTAGGATCAAGCGCTATAGCTAACTTAGCTATAGCGTTGGGTCCTAATCCAGCGCTACTACTAACTATTCCATTTTTTAGTTTTTTTAATTCTAAAATACACATAGCAGTAGCGCTGCACGCTACTGCTATTTTTCTTTTCTTTTTATTATTTTCCTTTTCTAGTTTTTAGTTTTGTTTTCTTTTTATTATTTTCCTTTCCTTTTCTGTTTACTTTTCTTTTTCTTTTGTATTGCTTTCTCCCTTTTTTCTGTTTTGCTTTCTCCCACACTGCGCGAATATCATCGGAACCATGTGGTGGTAATTGAAGGAGATACGATGTATACAGCATTTGATAGATAACGGTTACTTAAGTGCGTACACAAAATAGATACATATATATATAGATGATGGTTTCTCAGGTGCGTCGACGACGTTTCACATTGAGCTTCTTCCCTTTCTTGTTCGTTGACGTATAACTGAGCCCCACTTTATGACTTTTCCGGCACCATGGAGTACGATCTTTCTTACGTAATGTAGTCTTGATTCTTCTTTTCACGTATGCTTCATCGTCATCGTCATCTTCCCTCATAGGGTTGCCGTATTGGTCGTAGTCTTCCTCGTTGGCGACTCCATCCATTCCGACGATGCTCCATTTGCCTCTCCTCGCGACAACACGGCCGGGATTGGTCGGGTCGGTTATGAAGAAGCATTGTGTCACGTGCTTAGCGTGTACCCATGGCTCAGTTTTGGCGATGACGTTAGCGTTCACGGTAGCGCTATTCGCGTCGTGTATAGACATGGTAGTGAAATACTTCTTTTCTCTTACGACGGCCTTAGCCCATCTGACACGGAGCATCGTCGCATCGTGCAATTCAGCGTAGTCAAGCTCCCAGATCTCTTCGACCCTTCCGTAGAATCTTTCAGTTGTTTCATTGGCGTCGGTCACGCATTCAATCGTCACCCCCGAGTTCTGGTAATCACTGTCCATGTCTTTGGCCTCCGTATAGAACGTGTACCCGTTGATATCGTATGCCTGATAGGACGCGAGTTTGGGCGCAGGGCCATGTGCTAAGGCGTGTATGAGCAATCCGTCCGAACTGCCCTCGTCAGGGGGATTAGCAAGAATTTGCTCTTTGAACCAACGCAAGAAAGTGCCATTGTGCTCTGCAGTAACTTCGTCGTCCGTCTTGCGCATCCCCTGATCACGGTACTTCTTTGCGATGGTTTCTTTGTGCAGTGTCACATAATCATCTACCACATCTAGGTGTTGTAGCACTACTAAGTTAGCCCTGTCAAAGTTGGCCCGTCAATCCGAGTAGTCCACGTGCAATTCCCTCTGGCCGTTGTTGTGACCTTCTCCTCTGAGCCTCCCGTGGTGCTTATTGACGGGTAAACCAACAACAGGGTCTCCGCCGCCTATATAATTCTCGCAAAAGGAGATACACTCTTGGGTCAGATAACCCTGGACGATGCTCTCATCGGGACGGGACATGTTACGAACGAATCCTTTGATGACCCCATTCATCCTCTCGAACGGCATCATGCTATGAAGGAATGTCGGCCCAAGGTCGATGATGTCGTCCACGATGTGGACACACAGATGCACCATGACGTCAAAGAACGCGGGCGGGAAGTACATCTCAAGCTCACATAGTATGACAACGATCTCTTCCTGTAGCCTTCGGAGCTGCTTCACACTGATGGACTTTCGAGAGATAACGTCGAAGAAGTTCCAGAGACCAGTAAGCGTGTGACGGACGTGATTTTCCATTATCCCTCTAATGGCAACCGGGAGTATCTGCGTCATCATCACGTGACAGTCATGAGACTTCATCCCGCTGAACCTTTTCTTTTTGGTGTCTAGAAATCTGCTTATCTTCCCACAGTAACCGGAACTGACTTTGATTCCAATAAGGCACTTGATGAATTGATCGATCTCCTTCGGACTTAAGGTGAAGCAAGAAGGGGGGCAATAATTCTCCTCCTTCTTGTTGACTTTTCTGCCCCTTGGCCCCGCCTCCGCCTCCGTCTCCGTCTCCTCCGTCGACTTTTTACGGGGCATGTGGAGATCTCTCCTGATCTCCAAATCTTCCAAGTCTTTCCTTGCCTTCGGCCCATCCTTGGTCTTGTCCGGCATGTTCATCAGTATGCCAAGCAAGCTCTCGAGGATATTCTTCGTGATATGCATTTGATCAAGGCAATGAGGCATGTCGTGATTGTGCCAGTACTCCAAGTCCCAGAAAACAGACCTCGTTTTCCATACCTTCAGCAGCGGCTCCGGCGCCTTTTCCATCTTTCCCGGCACCGGGCACTGTTCTCAGTTATTCAACAGCTCGTTGATTTCGGCGCTGCTCCTCTTACGTGGAGGTCCTCGATGCTCAGCCGAACCATTGAATAGATCTCCACGTTTTCTCCACGGGTCATCCTTCTCGAGCCATCTATGATGCCCCATGTACACGATTTTCCCAGACCCGCCATCTTTCGTTGATGTAAGCTGCTGAGACGTTGTATCATCCATGCATCTCGTGCATCCGCAGTATCCGTGGCACACCTAGCCTGAAGTGTACCCATAACCGAGATAGTCGTGCACCGTCGTCATCAGCGCGGCTCTCATATAGAAATAATCTCCTGTGCTGGCGTCCCATGTCTTGACCAGCGATTTCCATTACGTGTCTAACTCCTCTTTCAGAAGCCCCATATACAGGTTAATATTATTTCCCGGTTGTTTCGGCCCTTGAATCAGCATGCTCATGTGTATGTACTTTGTCTTCATGCACAACCATGGGGGGAGGTTGTACATCCATACAAAGACGGGCCATGTGCTGTGGTTGGTGCTCTGGTTTCCAAACCGATTCATGCCATCGGTACTCGCACCAAGCACGATGTTCCTTGCATCTTCTCCGAAAAATCGATATTCGGCGTTGAATGATCTCCACTGGCTAGCATCTGCGAGGTGTCTCAGCTTCGGATCATCTCCATCGTCGGGTTTCTTCCTCTTCGCGTGCCAGCGCATGAGCTTTGCTTCCTTAGGATCTACGAAATACCGCTGCAGACGGGGAGTGATCGGAAAGTACCATACAACTTTCTGAGGAGCTTTCTTTCCTGCCTTCTTGTATCGAGAAACATTGCACACTGAACAGCTGATTTTTTCCGCGTGCTCCCCCCGATAAATGATGCAATCGTTGATGCATGCATGGTATCTAATGTGCGGCAAATCAAGAGGGAAAACGATTTTCTTGGCCTCGACACTAGTAGGACACAGGTTTCCCGTGGGAAGACCTTTATTATGTAGATACTTCAAATGCTCATCGAGGCTTTTGTCTGTCCATTTGTTTTTGGCCTTTGTCTTTAGAAGTTCGAGCATGAAACTCAAGCGGGTCACCTCGGGATCGCAACCGTCATACAATGGAGTCTTCGAGTCTACTTCAAGTTGCGCCAGCTTGGCCTCCTCTCTAGAAGCAGCTCTGTCGCTAGTCGTACTCTTGCGAAGGAGGTCTCGAACATGAGGGTCCTGCACGACTGAACTTAGTAGCGTTGAAGACTGCGGCGTGTCCGTCGCCTCTTCTCCGCCATGTCCGGACTCTTCTTCGCCGTGTCTGGAATCTTCTTCGCCGCCATGTCCGGACTCTTCTTCGCCGTGTCTGGAATCTTCTCCGCCGCCATGTCCGGACTCTTGCCCGTCGCCATGTCCGGCGCCATCATCTTCGTGTCGATCGGTCATCTCTTCGTCTAGCCCCATATCATTATTCCCTGCCATGTGGACATCCTCATCATCATCTTCACTTATCCACCGAGTATAGCCATCCATGAAACCATAAATCAGCAGGTGCGCCTTGAAACTGCCACACTCAAAAGGGTCCAAAATGAGTCCTTCTTTGCATCTTGTACATGGACATCCAATCCCAGTCCGATTATTTGCATACATGTCCATCATCGGGGATTGCAAGTATCGCTCCACCTTCCTTCCACTCACCTTCATGACTGCACGGTATAACAAGCAAAAGGGTTATAAACAAAATGCATGCATGCATCAAAGTCATATAAAAATTTGGCATGACCTTGCCTAAAAATAGGACATATCGAGTTTGTTCGAAATTCGCCGAAACGGAAATAAATCGACATTTCGGCAAAACATAAGCAACTCACGGGGCTTGTCACTCACACAAATCCCTTCATATCGCAAACACACATATTCCCATTCTTGAAATGCACAACTTTTTACTCACATATACCCCGAGAGAGATTGTGCACGGTTAATTAGATCATTAGGCCTTCGCTACCTATAGGGATCGAAAGTGGATGGCTAAATAGCTAGCTAGATCTAGTTGTTGGGAGGAGAGATGAGACTCTAGCTATGGAGAGGAAGAGAGATGATCTAGCTAGATCTATATGTATGGAAGGAGGGAGAGCCAAATAAATGTGGAAGATAGAGCTAGAAGAGGCCATTTATGAAGGAGAATTATGGTGGAGGGGGGCATTAATGGGGAGAGAATAGAGGTAGAAAGAAGAAAGAAGAAGGGCAATAATGGTGGAGACGTAACTTAGAGATGGGAGAGGGGAAAGGAGGGGAGAGGGCAAAGGGGGGGGAGAGGGGGTGGGTGAAAAGGTGGCACCAGCCACGATTAGCAGTAGCACTGTATTTCTAAGCGTGCTACTGCTATGCGGCTTAGTAGTAGCGCTTGTTAGGAGCAGCGCTATTACTAAGTGGGGCCAATAGCAGTAGCGGTGTCCTCACCGCAAGCGCTACTGCTAAATCTTTAGCAGTAGCGCTGTATTTTGGGTCGCACTGCTACTACAGCTAGCGCCGGTGGACTCGTTGGGTCCTACTTAGCAGTAGCGCCCTTTATATTTCCAGCGCTACTGCTAAGGCTTCACTTGTAGCGCTGTTCAAATACAGCGCTGCTGCAGCGCTTGTTATTTTCAAGCGCTACTACTGATGTTCTACCTATAAGGTTTTCCTAGTAGTGATACCAGCAGACAAACGAGCTCAATGACTGCATACCATCGACTTAATTACGGAAGATTTATAACAAAGCAAAATTAACTATGCACGGCGTAGTATTCCAGGTTTGCGGCGCGAGTAGCTAATAAATTGCTCGACCGCATCCTGTAAAAGAACTTTGTTGCGTGCCGTATCACAAATTTCACTTTCTCTTTCACCTTTGCAGGAGATTCCTAAACTGCATGGTTTCCCTGCCGTCAATATAATACTCTCTTAATTCCGCAAAAATATATACAATACTCCCTTAAAAAAAAACCTGCCGGATGTCATTCGCGTTGCCAATAGGAAGCCGTAATGTTAGTATGTAATCTCTCCTACCGGATCAATTTGGGAGTGGATTCTGATTAGCCATGATAATCCGCATGCTTAGGAATTAATCCATGACCGCGACAATTCTGATCACCAATTTCTAAAAGTTCAAGGGCTTATCATCATGCATCTTGCTTTTCATGCTAATGCACCAACACTAACCGCGTCTCATAGTTAGACACGCCAAACAATATGTTAATGCATGCATATTTAAACGATTGGGAAAGTTCAGTTAATCAGATTCTGCTTGAAAATGCGGCATAAATTAGAATAAGTGGAGCACTGACGCAGATGTTGACCGCTGCAAATATAGAGCCAAGTACGATCTGAGCAATCGAACATTATGGGGTGTGCTACAAGAGATGTCAAGCCCTTGCTTGAAAAATCGTCCATGCACATACATGACGCCCTAAGAGATGTCGAGCCAATTTCATACCACTACGTACGTCCAATCTGAGGTCACTCCAAGTAAGAACAAGCAACCGAGACTTGACCGACCGACGGACCAAAGCAAAGTCTAAAGCGTGTGGTGCCGGAGTGCGTGATCGACAGCTAGCCGAAGACGTCGACGACGAGGGCCGCGGCCGTCGCGATCGGAATCCGAATCGGAACAAAACGTGATCCGCGCGCGATTCCGCACGCAGAGACACAGACGTACGCGATTATTATGTGGCGAGTCCGCTTACGCGATGCTCAATCTGCAGGTGCATCTGGTGCTTTCCACACCGGCCGGGGGATCGACATCTGGTGCATTGCTAGCTTACTGACTAGAGATCGGAGGCTCCTCCTGGCGCTGCGTGTGGTGTGTGGCCTGTGGGTCTGTGGTGCATCCGTCAGATTCGTTCCAGGAAACAGGTTTCTTCTCAATTAAGACGCCATGAGCTAAGTTGAAATGGAGGCCTAGCTAGCTTTCTCCTTTTGGGAGAACCCTAGCTACGAAGGTAGCTCCAACGACTTCCCTTGTCTGATCTGATTTTGGTTGGTGGAAGACGGAGCATCGTCAAAAATCCTGGCTCTAGGTGACTTGACTAATTGACTTGACGCGATAGTCGACATCTGGAGGTCGGCAGGGAACCCACGCGCCATTATTTGGTTTTCCAAAAAGTGATTTTAATTTTATTTTCATTTGTGTTTTTTACTACTATTATACAACATAGTTATTGCCCGTGCCCCGTTTACCCGACCAGTTGGGCCCACATATCAAGTCGGCATATGGCTCATGACTAACCACCAAGTCAGAAGCCTATGAGAACAACAGAAAAAACATGATGCCTAGTGTTTCGTCATCAGCCGAGTGTAATATATTGGGTACTCAACTTACCATGGTATAAGCCGAGCGCAAGGTAGAAAGTGTTCGAAAACTGCAGAATGCTTGGCATAGAGCAGTGTAAGCCAAGAGGCACCAAAAAATCATCCGGCACTAAACACGATGAGCCACGATAACCGCGACTAAAGTACAAGCACCACAGGGATAAGTCTGCCATCAGCCTCAAGATGTGCCACACACACACAAGCCTAGTCACAACATCAAGCTTAGGACCCGCCAGTCCCCAAAGATTGGCCTAAGGCCTTTCTTGACGATTTGCAAGATACTTGCATGATTACATTCAAGAAAACCCTTTTCCTGACGAATTTTTTTTTTTTAGCCTAGACCGTAGAACAATTGTTCTATGGTAATTCATTAATTAAAAATAAAGTTACAGTCAAGTCCATAGGAAAAAAATCAACCTACTCCTGTTCTAGGAAACTGAAACCCTTTTCCTGACGAATTGAAAGACATTTGCCTGATTACATCAAATTCTCTTGTTTGAGCATCAGTCCTCCTTGTTCGCACTGGATATGTCGCCAAAGAATGAGAATATAAATGCACCGGCAATATCTTTAAAATATAACTATCATCATCATTTCACGTATGAGTATACCAAGTGGAGAAACAAAAGCAATCTGAAGTCTGGATATATTCCGTTTATATGTCCGCGCTTAATAATCTATTTATATATCGATAGTAAAAATTTGAATACACACTTTCTAAGAGGGCACACACAGTTAATTGCAACAAATGGATCGATATCACACAACAACACGTTTACATAGCACATTTTACATTCCAACGAGGGGAAATTCCACACATGCATACATCCATTAATCGGTGTATATATGTAGACGTGATCAATAGTAGTGCAAGATCATCTCCATATATTTCGAGTTACTTCAGGCCCTGGAAGAGCCTCTTCCTCTCCCTAATGTAGGCCTCAGACCTCTTGTTAATGTCCTCTATGGACACGACGCCCGGCCTGGAGGCGCCCGGAACCTTACCGGTGGTGGCGGCCGTGCCATGACCGGCGACACCTCGCCTCATGGTTGATGCTGCAATCGGGTTGGCGCCGTAGTACATTGACGGCTTGGTCACAAGGTTGCGGACGAGCTCAATCCTGTCCACCTTATGCACCCGCACCTCGCCGTCGGAGGGTGGCGCGGCTATCGCCGTCGTCTTGGCGCGTCGAAACATCGTGGCGGACTGGCACGCCTGGTTGCCGGTTTGGATATGTAGTTTTTTGCTTGGGCTTTGATGGCTTGGCCATGGATGCTGAGTGGCCTCCGTTTTTATAGGCCGGAGCGCTAGCTAGACTGGAAGTTGTTCGGTGTGGTGAGATTTTTCAGGCATGGCCTGTCCCTCACCGGGAGCGCGCAAGTGGCATTATTCTGGTCTGTTTTTAGTTTTCTCTGAGATTCTCTCACCTCATTTTTATATTCTCATAAAACTTCTTGCCTGAATTTGTTTGGTACATGCTATGGAAAATTAGCAAGTGATTGTGGTTACTTATCATTTGGGCATCTTTGTGGAGCCTCTGGTTCCAAAATATCAAGTATTAGCATCAATGTCATGCTTTAAGTATGGACAAGTATAGAACCAAAATGACCTCGACTATGAGAAGGAAACCTTGTGTGTGTAAAGGAAGAGTCTGGACTACAAACTGATGAGTTAATTTCTCGAGTTTTCTTTTTCTTTTGAGAGATCCATTTTATAGCAAAGTGCTACTATAGTTCGTTAAAAAGGCACAAAGAACTATGCCAACAAGAGTAAAGATTACATAAAAACATGTAAGCATGGTCCCTTTTACCTCCTCTTTTCACACGCAAGGTAAGAAGGTAAGAGTTACTCAGATTCAGTAGTTAATGAAATCAACACCTCAGATCTATTATGTACGCGCATACCTCTCACATGAAAGATGAGGTAAAAGGGACCATGTTAAAATTTCTAAACTAAACTAAGCTCCATTAATTTGGCAATTGTCCTTGTCTTTCTCGTCAGGGATGCGGTTTTTGCCCGTTGTCACCCATGGCACCCCCTGTGAAAATGCAAAGCATATTTACTATATCTCTATTATTAAAGAGGGATCGAACGTTGTAGTGATGGTTCGACCAATAATAGTAGTTAGGCTAATTTGTGTATACTATCAGTGTTTAGCCTAGCACCCATGTCGTGTTGTTCTACATCCACCACTGGTATGCTAGGGTAGTGCAGTTTCTTCTTCTGATCTATGGGTGCAACTATCTGGAGATGGTCCCATGAGATTTATTTAACTGATTTGAATGGCGGTTTAGCAATAAGATTAGTCCCTAGTTAGTGGCTTTACTTTCAATTTGGTAGATTAATTAGTCATCTTAGCATGATTAGAATCCCGACCTAACCTGCATTTGTCAGATACAGTACGTGTGAGAAGTGATCGGCTTGATTGGCTTCATAGTTTTCTGTTCTGAAAAGTAAGCATGTAACACGCTGCAGGGGGCATTGATTTTATATTCGTGGTTTAAGCATCTCTGTAACCTACCTTGTAAAGGTATAAGGGTTGCGAGAATTGCTTTTGGAGGCCGAGCTTCATGGAAACCTCCAATTGCAAAATTTAAAATTCATGAAAATTTATATTTTACATTTCAAAAAATTCTGAAAAAACTGAAGTCATAATTCATAAGTGTGTAAATTTTCAGAACGAAATATGTTGAAATGAAGGCTGTGCAAAAAAGACAAATCTGAGGCTTTTTAACAGATGATACTATTCATCCTCTCATACCATGAATTTGTCTTTTTTGTACAGGTCTCTTTTCAAAGTTTTTCATCCTGAAGTTTTGCACACATACGCCTCACATCCTTGTTTAGTTGTACAATTTTTTTCAGATTTTTTTGAAGCCAAAATTTTTGAATACACATTGTAATATCCTTATATTAGTTTTTGAGCGAGTTCTAGGTTTTACCTTCTCTGTTGATATATTTTACGCTAACTATCCCTTTAACCGATTTTCATTGGGATTGCCCCCATTTAATGACAGGTTTGGTAGCTTTTACCACTTTTAAAGTATTTTTACGTTATAAGGATAACTCCTCTGGTGGTTCTTTTGTCAGACAAGCTTTCATGGAGTTATGTCTAGTACGATGCAACATCAAAAGGCAAATTCGATGAAGGCAAATTCATCAAGAGGAAGCGGCACGTACGTACACCTGATGATTGTGAGAAAAAATCTCACTTGCCTGATTTTTATTACTGATTAATTTAGATCATATTCCGTGAAAATCCAGATTGTCCATTTTAGACAAGACAAAAATCGGGTAAAACTTGTCACAAGATTGCAACTAATTAAAGAATAAACTATAACAAGATTTAAATAAAAATTGAAACCGTAAAAACGCAGTCAGATGATAAAAGATAAAATCAACCCCTGATTATTTTATGGTTTCCATCTGTCTCGGTTGATTGAGATTTTTTGCAAGTCTCGATCCATTCAAAAAAGTGCAACTTCAGTTTAACAAAAAGTGCAAGTTATAATTTTCCATCGAATCGCATTTATCTCAAATGTGTGAGTTGTACATTTCACTAAATTGGGTGGTTAACAACAAAAAAGCTACCACATTACAGGTTTGTGTCCCACAGAAGTAGCACTCTTTTTTTCTGTAGAAATAATACCACAATAGTTCGAATTTTTATTGGTAAATGTACGCTGGTAGGAAAAAAGAAGGTTGTGTGGGTCCGATAGGAAAGCCGTAAGGTTATCCGATGAGAAGTACGTTCATACCTGAAATGTGGAAGTGACGGGACTGGTGCTAGAAAGCAGCGGCATAGATAGACGTGAGTCACCTGAAACGTGGAGTGCAGCATCTGTCCGTATTCCAGGTTTACCATCAGGGAATTTGTACAAGTGCAAAAAAGCTGTTACGTGCTGCGGCAGCTCAAATGATACGGATGTTGCGATATACGCACGAAACGTCCAAAGAGCATCTCTAGTCCTCGCCGTAAATAGTAACTCCTCAAATGACCCTTCTAAAACACAACAAAAGCTTGAGGAGTTAAAACCCTTTGCAGTTAGCTATTTTCCAAAACTGTTTAGTCCTAAAAAGCTCAAATTTGCACAAATAGTCAGTTTAAACATTATTTGAAACTAGATTAGCTAACTTAGTGGTTAATTATTATACAATACATCGGCACATTTTTTTGGCGTTAGAAACTTTCAGCCTATTCACCATTTGTCATGACAGTATAGAGAACATTAGAAATAACAAAAATTACAACCAGATCCATGGACCACCTAACGACGACTACAAATTAAACTAACTATCATTCTTCATAAAACATCGCACATTAATAGAACATAAAAATACTTAAATTAAGCTAACTACCACTCTTCATTTCAACTAAAACGAGATATATCTACTCCTTGTCGCAGGAGAGGTCGATCATCGGCACCTTGCTAGAGCCCGACACCTCATGGAAGTGGGTGCCCCTCCCAATCCACGACATCGACTCGTCATGGAGTCGACAAAGCCGTTATCTGCAAACATCGCCTCAAGGTCCATCTATGTCGTGTGGTTGGTGGCGACCTCGCCCTCGGACTGCACCAATGCCTCAATGGCGAGGTGCTCCTCTACCACTTCACAATCGGCAAGGATAGTGATGCTCCGCCTCCTCTACAAGTGTGAGCTCGTAGTGTCACTCTGCCGCCTCATACATCTGGAGTCGCACCTTGTCGTCGGGGTCCTCCATCTCATCGTCCTCTTCCTCCTCTGATGTGGAGCTCGAGTGGGCGGTTGCGGTCGCGTATTGCACGGCGATGATTGTAGTGACCTCCACTTGATTTTGGCACAACAATGTGCCGAGAACCACGTCGAGATGGTGGGCCAGCTCCTCACCATGGTCGGGCTGGGGGGCGGACATCATCTTGAAAGTGCAATTGTCACTCATTTACGATTTTGGCGTTGATCACAATACGATTTGCAAAAACTAATGTTCATTGTCAACTATATCTCAGGACATTGGCTTCTCCTATTGGTCTACGGGCTTTAGTAACCCCATCAATACCAAAAGGAAAAAAGATGGTGTTCTTCGGCGACTCGGGGAGTTTTTTTGTTTTCTTTTTGAGTCCTAATAACATCTGTACTATCAAGAGGGGTTGTTGTGATTAGGGAGTTGAGGAACTCAAAACTGCGCCACATTCACTTCACCCTTTTGTTTAACTTTTGAGGTCCGTGTGCTCGGGGTCACCAGAGAGGTGGGCACCGGCTTCGGCCTAGTCCTGGTGCCCGACGGGCTAGGGTCACCCGCATCCACTGTCCTCTCCGAGTGCCCGGCCCCCTCTGTTGTGTCGCTCCTGTTCTGTCTAGGTGCCCGGGGTTTCATGCATGGGGCTTTTCTCTACATAGTCCGGAGCACCCAGGGGACAGAAACCCTGGGCACACAGGCAGAGCACGCTAGGAGCAGCTGAGCAGAGGGGACAGGCATCTGGGCTTGTCCGGATGCCTGGAGTTGCGGTTGTGCAACAGTCACTTTTCCTGTGGGGGTATAAATACCCCCTTCTTCCTCCTAACGCCAGTCCTTGCCCAAGATTTGTTGGAAATATGCCCTAGAGGCAATAATAAAAGTAGTTATTATTATATTTCCTTATTCATGATAATCGTTTATTATCCATGCTATAATTGTATTGATTGGAAACACTGATACATGTGTGGATACATAGACAACACTGTGTCCCTAGTATGCCTCTAGTAGACTAGCTTGTTGATCAAAGATGGTCAAGGTTTCCTAGCCATAGACATGAGATGTCATTTGATAATAGGATCACATCATTAGGAGAATGATGTGATGGACAAGACCCAAACTATGAACGTAGCATATGATCGTGTCAATTTATTGCTATTATTTTCTGCATGTCAAGTATCTGTTCCTATGACCATGAGATCATGCAACTCACTGACACCGGAGGAATACCTTGTGTGTATCAAACGTCACAACGTAACTGGGTGACTATAAAGATGCTCTAAAGGTATCTCCGAAGGTGTCTGTTAAGCTGGCATGGATCGAGACTGGGATTTGTTACTCCGTATGACGGAGAGGTATCTCAGGGCCCACTCAATAATACAACATCACAATAAGCCTTGCAAGCAATGTGACTAAGTGTTAGCCACGGGATCTTGTATTACGGAACGAGTAAAGAGACTTGTCGGTAACGAGATTAAACTAGGTATAGAGATACCAACGATCAAATCTCGGGCAAGTAACATACCGAAGCACAAAGGGAACAGCGTACGGGATTAACTGAATCCTTGACATAGAGGTTCAACCGATAAAGATCTTCGTAGAATATGTAGGAACCAATATGGGCATCCAGGTCCCGCTATTGGTTATTGACCGTAGAGGTGTCTCGGTCATGTCTACATAGTTCTCGAACCCGCAGGGTCTGCACACTTAACGTTCGGTGACGTTTCGGTAGTATTGAGTTATGTATGGTGGTGACCGAAGGTTGTTCGGAGTCCCGGATGAGATCCCGGACGTCACGAGGAGCTCCGGAATGGTCCGGAGGTAAAGATTGATATATAGGAAAGTGGTGTTTGAACTCCGAAAATATTTCGAGCATTTCCGGCAGTGTATCGGGAGTGACGAATGCGTTCCGGGGGTCCACCAAGTGGGGCCACCACACCCCAAGGGGGTCACATGGGCCTTAGGGTGGCGCACCATCCCCTGGTGGGCTGGGCGACCAGCCCAAGAGGGCCTATGCAGCTGGACTTGTGAGAAAAGGAAAACCCAAGTGGGGAAGGGAAGGAGTCCTACTAGGAGTAGGATTGGAGGTGGACTCCTCCACCTCCACCTCCTTGCGGCCGACTCCTAGGAGGAGCCCTAGGGCGGCCAGCCCCTCCCCTCCCTCCTATATATACTAGAGGGGAGAGAGGGCAGCCGCACCCAAGACAAAGCCACGGTGCAGCCCTCCACTAGTAGAGAACAGGGCAACAGTCCCGGTTCCAGAGGGCCTTTAGTCCCGGTTCTTAAACCGGGGCAAAACGATCGGGACTAATGCCGATCGCTTTTAGTCTCGGTTGGCTTACGAACCGGGACCAACGGTGCTCCACGTGGCAGCATGGCGGCGCCGAGGCAGGAGGGCCTTTGGTCCCTGTTCGTAACACGAACCGGGACTAAAAGGCGCTGGGTTTTTTTTTGGGAAATGGCCGTGTTTTGTTTTCATTTTCTTTTATATTTATATTGTATTTTCACGCGGGTTTTCATTTTTGGAAAGGGCCAATCGCCACATCATATTTTCCTCTAATTCACATGATCACTTGCATCCATTCACCTTAATCAAATATATGTCATATAACTCATCATCATCTTACTCATCTAACAACTCATCATCATCTTAGTCATACCAAGTTAAAATCTCATAAAACAGAAAAACATCATAATAGTAATCATCATAATCGATCATGCAAGTTAAAATAAACCAAAAAAACTTCTCTCTCATATAGGACCTAGTCGTCCCTCCTAGGTAAAATGACATAAAACAGAATAACACCTATGTCTCCATGATGAAGCAAAGAGATCCAACGGTCTCCAACTTGTGGCTTGCGATCCTTCTTTATTTGTCCCCATGCTTCAATTTGGAGCCGTCTTGGTGGTTTGCGCTCAGTCGAGTATGCAAAAGAGAACTCGGGCTGGAAGGGGCTTTTAATTGTCATATTAACTTCGGGTTGCATCAACAGAGGCACAACTTCATTTGCCAGTTTCTGTTGAAGAACATAATAGTAGCCTAGTTAGCAATGTAATCAATACAATTTACGCAACAGTACTAGTATACTTAATTAGCAACTCTTACCAAGATATTTCGGCGAATGTCATCCGCTCTCAACCTATGCACTAGTGTCCTGTACAATGTATAATTTGGGTCAGTTCCCAAATTATACGGGAAGATCTCCCTACCAACTAGGACACCAATAACAAAGTTGATAAGATCATCCTTCTCCTCCCAAGTTAGATGTGATCCATAAGTGTAGTGTGTCGTGTCGATTATGTTCTGTGTTTCACTCGAAGAAACGAAATAAGCTGTAAATTATAAATTAACAAATTTAGTATGGATGAACACCAAATATTTTTAAATATAGAATGCAAATTACTTGACAAATATGCATGGTTGACAAACTCACATGGAGGTAAAACAGGAAGCATATCGACATCCACCCAAATGTTGATGTTTCCTTCAATATGATCTTCAGGACGAAGATCGAAGGTTATTTCCATATCCTCCTGAAATCCATATGCCTTGCAAAGAGCTTCCCAATTTGAGCACCCTAATTCTGTGTTATTAACTGCATTCATTACTTTGACCAGAAATGTGTGACCATGTTTAGTCCTCAGGTTAGCTCTCCTCATCTCCATACTCTCGTGGTCCTCGAAACCGAGCCTCTCCAAGACATACCGTCTTGCATGGCAGGGGATGAACTAGTCGAATTGTATAAAACAGAAATTACACGTTGAAGCAAAGAAACAAAAGTCATGCTTAATTACGAAAAAACAGTTGTCATCGTTGCGTACCGTAGAAATATCAAAGTCCTCGTAAAGCTTCATGGTGAAGAACCTGCCGTCTCGCAGCCCAGGCTGGTCGCAAAGACCCTTATCTTCACCGCAAAGTTCACACGCTTGGATCCTATCGTCGTCTGATGACGACGACATTTCCTGTGTTCATGATTCAAGAATTACGGCACGCTTGGATCCTAATGCGTGTGTGACTTTCGGTCCGTCGAGGCTTTCCTTAAATAACTCTCATATCTCATGGTGTGTTGGTGCGCACTCTCTCACACTGATATGGTGGTGTATATATGTTGGTGGACACTCTCTCACAGTAATAGTTCGACCGTTGGTGATGGACGCCCCCCCCCCCCCCCCCGCTTCTCTTCTTGCGCATTATACCGACGAATATATCGCAAAGAAGAGAAGAAGAGGAGGCGCCCCCCACGACAACAGTCGGGATTCCTCCATCAAGAACACACATGAAAGTCACACAAGGAGCAACGACAGACCGAAAGTCACACACGCATTACACCGATAAAATATCACTAATACATTTATAATGAACTCGAATATAATATCACGAATACATCATCTCGAATAATCCAGTTAATGCATCATCAAATATTAACTAATACATCTCGAAT
Organism: Elymus sibiricus; assembly: GCA_039707655.1. NCBI lineage: Eukaryota > Viridiplantae > Streptophyta > Magnoliopsida > Poales > Poaceae > Elymus > Elymus sibiricus. The sequence continues at coordinate 87,620,675 of CM077663.1, forward strand.
ATTATCATATAAGATCACTAATACAGATCGAATACTATCAAATAATCTAAGTCACTAGCGGTTCCTGAGTCGCGGGTGGTGGACACCCAAAGATAAGGAACCATCACCGGATCATAACTCGGGTGAGATCCCTGAAGAATCTGCCAGGTATTGTTGAACCTGGCGTCCAACGCCGCCATGTAGCGACGGACGTGCTCGTCCTACTCCCTGACACGGCGACGTACCACCTCCGCGGGGGCCCCTCCCTCTGCACCGAAAGTGGCCCACGTGACCGCCACCAAAGAAGCTCCGGGTCAACCACGAGACCAGGATTCCTCACCAAGCTCCGAGCCCGGGAAGGTAGCACCTCCCAGTGCCAGCCCGGCGGAGCCTAGTCCCGGACATTGCGCCTCTCAAGCATGATGTCGCCGCCGACTCGACGACGACAAGGATGCGGGCCAGGCATCGTCGACGTCGAGACAAATTCCTATGAGAACATTTTCTTATCGTTTAATGTTTTGCTTTTTTAGAAATGCGGGATTGGCATCGTCGACGAAAACAAATTGTGGCTATAGCAAATATCATTTTATTTAACAACAATAAAAATTTTAATAACAAAGCCTAGTGATGTGTAAGTTAGCAAATAAAGAAGCATCTACCTCATAGATCAACAAATCAACTTAAAATGCCATCTTAATTTCCTAACTAACTTAAAATGACATCTTAATTTTCTAACTAGCCCTAGATCCGCCGCTGACCGCCACTGCTTCGGCCGGCGACGGACGCGCGCGACGACGGTAACCGCGGGGGTGAGGGAGGATAGCTAGGAGGAGGAGGGGAACGGCGGTGTGGCCGGCGGCTCACCTAGGAGGAGGAGGAGGCCGGAGCGGACTCGGGGAGGCGACGGCGTCGGGGGGCGGCGACGGGGACGGCGTCGGGGGGCGGCGACGGGGACGGCGTCGGGGGCGGCGACGGGGACGGCGTCGGGGGCGGCGACGAGGAGCGAGCGGGCTCGGGGAGGCGACGGCGTCGGGGAGGCGACGGCGAGATCCGGCAGCCTGGCGGCGTCGAGGTGGTTTTCGGCGCCGTCGGGGGAGAGGGAAAGCAGATGGATTTGGAAACTTTTCCAAGTCCCGCTTATATAGTGCAACCTTTAGTCCCGGTTGGTAGTTCCAACCGGGACTAAAGACCCTCCTTTAGTCCCGGTTAGAGCCAACAACCGGGACTAAAGGTAGTTTTCGGCAGCCCGAAAGGGCGGGAAGCCCAGCCCTTTAGTCCCGGTTGGTGGCTCTAACCGGGACTAAAGGTAGTTTTCGGCAGCCTGAAAGGGCGGGAAGCCCAGCCCTTTAGTCCCGGTTGGTGGCTCCAACCGGGACTAAAGGGGGAGTTTAGTCCCACCTCGCCAAGCGAGAGGCGCTAGCACCTGTTTATAAGCCCGGCCCTCTCTGGCTTGTTAAGTTCCTCTCAAATCCTAAATTCAAAATGAAAATAGATGTGCTTGTAGAGAAAATTCAACCTAAATTCAAAGCGCTAGTACATTTATTTAGCTTACTAGCACTTTGAATTTAGGTTGAATTTCCTCTATAAGCTCATCTATTTTCACTTTTGCTATTTTGCGGACGAAAATGCGTCTATTACAAAGGGATTTCAATTTTTTGAACATATTTTAACTCAAGACTTTTTCTGCATTCAATATGCACCATTCAAAGCCACATCATCACCTTTCAACCATTTTCTGGCTTCATTTGCTAGTTTTCATGCATTTCATGATTTATTTTGAGCTAAAATGACCCTGAATTGAAAAGCACTGCAAATGAACTCTGAAATGGTTGAAAGTTGGCATGGTATCATAATTTCACCCACATAGCATGTGCTAAAAAGTTGAGAGGGTTACCGGAAAAACTGGATGCACTTCGTGTACAAACTGGACAATCTCTTTCGAAGTATCAGGGTTTCGGACGAAAACACGTCTATTACAAAGGGATTTCAATTTTTTGAACATATTTTAACTCAAGACTTTTTCTGCATTCAATATGCACCATTCAAAGCCACATCATCACCTTTCAACCATTTTCTGACTTCATTTGCTAGTTTTCATGCATTTCATGATTTATTTTGAGCTAAAATGACCCTGAATTAAAAAGCACTGCAAATGAACTCTGAAATGGTTGAAAGTTGGCATGGTATCATAATTTCACCCACATAGCATGTGCTAAAAAGTTGAGAGGGTTACCGGAAAAACTGTATGCACTTCGTGTACAAACTGGACAATCTCTTTCGAAATATCAGGGTTTCGGACGAAAACACGTCTATTACAAAAGGATTTCAATTTTTTTGAACATATTTTAACTCAAGACTTTTTCTGCATTCAATATGCACCATTCAAAGCCACATCATCACCTTTCAACCATTTTCTGACTTTATTTGCTAGTTTTCATGCATTTCATGATTTATTTTGAACTAAAATGACCCTGAATTGAAAAACACTGCAAATGAACTCTGAAATGGTTGAAAGTTGGCATGGTATCATAATTTCACCCACATAGCATGTGGTAAAAAGTTGAGAGGGTTACCGGAAAAACTGGATGCACTTCGTGTACAAACTGGACAATCTCTTTCGAAGTATCAGGGTTTCGGACGAAAACACGTCTATTACAAAGGGATTTCAATTTTTTAAACATATTTTAACTCAAGACTTTTTCTGTATTCAATATGCACCATTCAAAGCCACATCATCACCTTTCAACCATTTTCTGACTTCATTTGCTAGTTTTCATATATTTCATGATTTATTTTGAGCTAAAATGACCCTGAATTAAAAAGCACTGCAAACAACTGCGTGCATTATATAATTAAATGTATCAAAAACCATTACAAAACATCATGAATAAAGAAGTAATCAAATGTTATTGCTGAAAAAATAAATACATAAAGTTCATACATAGTTCTCATAGAACAACATACAGCTCTCTAGAGCATCTAATTAAAACATAAATTGAAACTAACATACAACTATGTAAAACATTTAAATGTAACAACAAATGCGATCATAATCGCAACTAAGGTAACAATTGATCCAACAGCATAATGATACCAAGCCTCATTATCAATGGCATATTTTCTTATCTTTCTAATCTTCAAGCGCATTGCATCCATCTTGATCTTGTGGTCATCGACGACATCGGCAACATGCAACTCCAATTTCATCTTCCCCTCCTCAATTCTTTTCAATTTTTCTTTCAAATCCTCGTTTTCTTTTTCAACTAAATTTAACCTCTCGACAAGAGGGTCGATTGGAATTTCCGGTTCACATACCTCCTAAATAAACACATCTATGTCACGTTGGTCGGCACAATTGTCATAAAGACTAAATGAAACAAATAGTTATAAAAGATAATATACCACATCCGAATCATAGACCGGACGAGGGCCGACGTGGGCGGATACCATGACCATGGCACTATATAATAACAAACAATAATAAAAGTAAGAAATTTATACAAGTATCTATGTAAATCATACAAGTAAGAATTTTTTTTCTTTTAAAAATAAGATAAGAACAAGAGGCTCACCACGGTGGTGCCGGCGACGAGATCGGCGCGGGCGATCGACGACGGTGGGGACGGGGACGGGACGTGACGGACCGCCAAACCTAGACAAATCTTGAGGAAAATGGAGCTTGGAGGTCGAGCTTGGAGAGGAGAAAGCTTAAGCGTGGCTCGGGCATTTCATCAAACACTTCATGTGCATAGGATGAGAGCAGAGCAGCACACACCTCGCACACGCCGGCCGGCCAAAAAACAGAGGAGTGAGCGGGCAGGGGCGAGCATATATATATATAGGCATATCTTTAGTCCCGGTTTGTGGCTAGAACCGGGACTAAAGGGACTGGAACCAGGAGCGAGGCCCTTTAGTCCCAGTTCGTGTCTGGAACCGGGACTAAAGGGGTCACACGAACCGGGACTGGTTCCTGACGAACCCCGGCCGGCGCCCTGGCTGCTCGAACCGGGACTAATGCACCCATTAGTCCCGGTTCGTAACACGACCGGGACTAATGCAATATTCTGGCCCGTTTCAAAGCCCTGTTTTCTACTAGTGCTCTCTCCCCAATAGATCGTCTCCCTCTAGTTTCGGCGGTGCTTAGGCGAAGCCCTGTCGGAATTGTTCCACCACCACCGCCGCCGTGCCGTCGCGCTGCCGGAGAACTCATCTACCTCTCCGCTCCCTCTTGCTGGATCAAGAAGGCGGAGATCGTCATCGAGCTGTACGTGTGCTGAACGCGGAGGTGCCGTCCGTTCGGCGCTAGATTGTGATTGGATCGCGGGACGGCTAGCGATTTGGATCGCGTAGACGTTCGACTACATCAACCGCGTTTCTTAACGCTTCCCGCTTAGCGATCTACAAGGATATGTAGATCCACTCTCCCTCTCGTAGATGCTCATCACCATGGATAGATCTTGCGTGTGCGTAGAAATTTTTTTGTTTCCCATGCAACGTTCCCCAACAAGATTTGCTCCATCATTCCCAAACATCAAAAAGCTTGAGATCTCCTTCCCGAACCTCTTAAACTCCATAATAATTTGGGGATAGGAGGAGATTCACCCGATCTGCACCTTCACCAAACCGTTTTCCGTTCCCCGACTTCTACATCATCAACTTGTTAACCTTGGGTGTTTGGGCACCCTAGAGGAAAGAGGTCACCGCGGGGGCACAATCCATTGTGGTGAAACTTCGTGGTGGTGTTCGGAGCCTCCAATTAAGTTTTTTCGAAATAACCACATATATTTGATTAGGCAAATGTATTACAAAGAGTACACATGTGGTCATCACTGGAGACATACATAGATGTCTTGCAATATTGCATCAAAGACTTGGCAAGGAGTAAAACTAGAATTTCACTTCGCCAAAATCTTGTGCCACGCCAAAACGCCGCCCACCATCGTCCTTCTCCGCCGCTGAGGCAACGTCGAAGAGAGAGGGGAACTGCCTTCATACCAAGATATAGAGGAGCACCTTTGCATACAAGGATGATTTTCGGGCCGATGAACCGGACTGCCGCAAGCGACGAGACCAAGACTTGGTGGCATATCGGTCGGGGTTCTTCCCCGTGTCCGCTAGATCCCAGCGTCGTCAACTTCATTCGACGAGATCGAAGAAGAGCAATGCCGCTGCATTCTGCCATCCACGCACATCACTGCAAGACACCAAACACAACCGCAACAGCCGACACCAACGCCACCCGAGATAGCGTTGAGCGCCAACCATCAGACACATATCTTACCGGGTATGAAGATCCGAAAGAACCGAGCCACCTGCTCTCCAGCGCCACCCATTAGAGTGCCACCCATTAGAGTGCCACCGAGATGGAGGAAGAGCAGAAGCAAATTATTTCGACGCGGCGCCGTCTCCACCATTGATGCAACACCTTTGAAGACAAACTATGCCTAACATTTACCTCTCCCGAAGAGAAACTACCGGGGTCCTCGCCCGCTCCCGCCGCTGGAGCGGTGGACGGAGACGGACGAGGACCCAATGTCGTCGGCGCCTGGCGGTGTTATGGAAAGCAAAAAAAGATGCCTCCTGCATCGCTTAGGCAATTCCTCCAATTAAGTTGTAGGGAGATCCCCCGACCTTGTTTATAAAGGTCCCGATTGCTGCCTTATAGGGCACTGCTAGTGGATTCATGACACCTTGCATTGTGCGAGGGCATGAGGTGAATAGGGTGAGTCCTTGAGACACTTGAGGAGCATCCTACCTTCACACCTCTCCAACAGAGACGTACCTCCTCAAATGAGGGAACTTCAGAAAGACATCCTCGTCTCCATCGGGTTCATTTGAGGTTATTTTGGTCCTTTACTTTGAGTTTGTTATTACATTGTTGTTGATGTTTTTGTTAAGCTTGTTATATAGGTTGTCCTTCTAGTTGCATATCTAGATAACTTCTTATTTTGTTGAGCCTAAAATTTGTCGAAGAAGTTTAAATTTTGTTAGTCGCCTATCCCCCTCCCCCCCTCCACCATACCGATCCTTTCACACCTTGACTTGTGGCCGAATGGGGATGATTTGGGCGGCAACTAGGATTGGGAAGGAGGGGTGGCGCAGGGAATTTATAGCCAGACCGCGTTTGTTCTGGCAGAGCGCTTGCTGTTGCACCTTGAAATCTGGTGAGAGGGTGGAGAGAAAATGTTTATGGAGAATTGGTAGGAGCTTCTCAAATTTGAACAGAAGGTGGAATTTTTTAGGAGTAACTTTAGGAGTTAATGGTTTGGGGGAAGGGCTTCTCTAACAACTATATTCTAATAAGTTGTAAAAAAAATTGGAGGGGTGGGGGGGGGGGGGGGGGGGGAGCGGGAGGCTAGAGATGCTCACTAGCAAGCTAGAGACAAATTCGTAAATATTTGAAAACAGTTCCATTTAAGATAAGGGCCTATGCGTGAATATCACAATCGATCGCCTAAGGACAGGAATCCTCTTGCTTAATCGAGTCCAAAAGATCTTGCATGCTTTATTCGCATCAAGGTGTCTGGTGTCTATCCACTCCAGCTAGCGTGGGGCATGCAACAGAAAGCAGAATACAGAACTCAGTGGGGTCTCATGATCATGCGAAAATTGATGTGATCAAGGCTCTGCCTGCTGAGATGAAGCATCCAAAATAGCCATCCAAGATATTCAGGAAACTGAAATGGCCATTCGAACATAGAATTTAATTCATACAAGCCATAAAAGAACAAGACCTGAAGAAACCTGCTGAGAACTTATGATGCACACGCTAATTAAGTTGATGCATGACCAACTCCATACCATACATAATTACAGCTGCAACAGCGGAGAGGCAACTTCCATAGCTAAATAATTAAAGCATTCTAGCTCATGATCATGCCATTGGGGGTTGAAATCGATTTGAGCTACAGGCCTAGAGCAAACTCCCTCTTCTTCCTGGCGATGTAGTCGTCGATGTCCTCCGGCGAGGCCACGCCGCGGACCAGGGTCGTCCCGCTGTTCTTCCTGGAGATGGCGACGTTGGCGGCGGCCAGCTTCTTCGTCACCGTCGCCGGCCTTGGGTTTGGGGAAACAGAAGGCCTGGTGACGGGTTTGTAGACGTACCTGATCTTGTCCACCTTCTCCACCCACACGTCGCCGTTGCCGGCGGTGGCGGCCATGGTGCGAGCCATGCTTGCGTTTATGTGGCAGGGGGAGGAGATGTCAAGATTTGCCTTCCATGGCGTGGGATGACGGGGCCTCCATTTATAGGCTCCAGGAGCAAGCAGCAGGTGTCGTCGTTTGTTTTCTGGAATGTTCAGTAGTGGTTGCCATAGGGGATTTTTTTTTTGAGCCTCAACTGAGTATACAAGCTGTAGCATCTGTTCGGACGCACGGTCACACACACCACACGCACGCACATCACAACTCACGCCCCGACTATGCTCCTAAACCAGACCTACAACATATATCTCCAATAGATCTAGTGAGACTTCCGAAGTCCAGGACTCCGGGGACGACGGGCACGTCGTTCTCGCCTGTGACTCGTAGACGTCGTGAGGCACCTGCAGATATTATTAGTACGGTTCAAATGAACAGTACCGTGAGCGCTGTTCCTAGTGAACAGTACCGCGAGGTGAGACACCCGAAATTCGTCCCCGCTGGGGATCGAACTCGGGCGGGTGGAGTGCCCACCGGCAACTCTACCACTGCGCTACGCGCAGTCCTCCATAGGGGATTAAGTATGTAGGGACACAATTATCAGCTGCTTCTCTGTCGTCCTTGTAGTGGAGATTTTCTTTAAGACGATGAAACCATAAAAGTAAAAGCCATTGGGTCTATGGGTCTATGGCTCTTTGCTCTCCTTTAAACTATCACGATGTTGCAGCTCATTTTTTATTTTATTTTTTTGAAAAGGAGGATGACCCCCGGCCTCTGTATGAGGATGCATGCAGCCACTTTATTAATTATTCACAAAGACCTAATAAAATAATGCATCAATATGTGTGAAGCCGCCATCTTGACAACTCATATTCATTGATAAAGGGGTGCAGAAAGTGTGAGCCGAATAACCAGACCTCTCACCTAAGCCTAACATCTAAAGCCGGAGGCCCCAACCAAACCACATACCAGGTCTGGGACAAACCGATCCGACATACCCTCATAGGTCGTCATCGTCGTCTTCCATCGATCCATCTTCAAAGCAGATACTGACGCATCGACCTTGTCAAACCTGTTGTCGATGCCACCATGGTGCCAGACAACACCACCTCCCTACACGCGTCCATCATCACACATCCGACGTTGAGGCCTTGCCACGCCACGCCGCCGAGACTCCACGTCGTCTATGTGTCACATGTAATGCCGCTCCATCGCAGATGCCGTCCACTGGTCCCTCGAGCCTATGCATACCTCCAAGAATGGCGCCCACAATAGGGATACGACACAAGAACGCCGCCGTCATCCGATCGATCGATCTAAGGTTTCCCCCGGAGGTGGCAGTCAGTTGTCTAGAGCTTCTCCACGACGATGCCTTCAAGAAGGGGACGACGCGGAATGCCTTGTCATCGCCGGCCTTGACAACGAGCCAAGAGTAGTGTTTTCACCCGGATCCACTCGAAAAAAACTCCATCCAGCCTCGTGTGCACGGGACCGCCACCGATCACCGCCATCGCCATGGATCAGGCCGCACCTGCCAGATCAGATCTGACCGGAAGCCGGACCACACGTACAGCCGATTCATCCACCAGGCCCTTCATGCCGCCGCCACTGATCCGAGATCCGACCGGCCGCCGAGCACCGCCACCATGGCAGCCACACGCCGGCCGCCTCACCTCGCCTCCCGAACACCGAGCTCTGCATCACCGGCAGGACGAGAAGCTTGAGGAGTGGTTGTCGATCTGAGGCGTCGTGACCGCTGCACCGGCCACCGGCATGGAGGCCGCACGTCCATCACTAGGGCCGCGAGAGGAAGATCCCGCCGCCGCTGGCCGCCGGCAGGCTTTGCCCGGCGACGTAAGCCATCGACGGCGAGGGGGAGACGCCAAGAAGGAAGCGCCGGCCGCGGAGATTTGTTTCCGCCCATGAGGAACGACGCGGGCGTCTATTACGCGTCGTGACTTATAAGCTGAATGTAAACAGCTGATGGTTTTCACTTTCAATATAATTTTGTTGAAATTTCAGAATTAGTTTTGGTGCATAGCGAAATAGTTGGCCCTTCGATCAAAATATTTCAGCAATTTCGGTAGCACCCACAAATTCTAATAATTTTTAATGATTTTTTTGGATTTTTCAAATATTCAGTCGAATTCAGTTGAAGACTTTGTCCTTTGGCCGAAATGAAAACCGAAATCGCTGAATTTCAGTCAGTGATTTCAGCCCACTGAAATATTTCTGAAACTGATATTTAAAATCAGAATGTAAATCATCGACAAGAAAACACGCAACCTTTAGAGCCGCGACAACACAAACCCCATAGCTCTAGACGTAATGAGTAAATAAAAAAATACGTGATTGTTTCCTAAATATAACGTAATTGCAATGATGCCACCAAACCTTTTTCTCAAGTAGTATACGTTTGTTAATACCGTTTCAGTATCAACCATATTTGGTCATGAGGGCTCCTCTACGGAAGGACCGCGAAGAAGATCTTCATAGTGTCTGGTGCTTTTAAGTTTCCACCGTTGCCGAACATTTGTATGATTGCATCGCCAGTGGAATCTGTGATTGGTGCCGAGGCATCATCATCCCGCTCCATCTGAAAGTCATCACGCCCGATCTTAAAGGCTTAAAGCGAGAAAGACGTGCCTCCACCGAAGCAGTAGAGAGCTGATCTACAACGCGTGGCGACAGTGAGATGACCCGGTTGCTAGATGGTGTCTCTCTGCGTATGGCAAGTGTACGAGCAGGTAAAATATGCCAATTTGATCGAATCATGTTCAAAGCTCCGTGGAAAGCTGCCAAGCTCAGCTCAGGCTTTTGTGGTGGGTAGGTTAATCAACCAAGGAGAAATTTCGCTGTTTCGTTTAGAACAAGACTGGGCAATTCATTGCGTGTTTTCGCATCTCCCGTGTCAGTGGACTCCGAACCTCATGCAATGCAACACGGGAAAAGTATGCAACACTTGGTTCAATCAACGCCTGCAGGAGTCAAGGATTTTAAGATAGTTAATCGCGTGTGTTGTTGCGGCTCATCTGATTCCGCTGCCAAACTAATCGCTAATCGGGTAGGAGAGATTCCATGTGGAGTAGCATGTAACTTGTTGAAGGAGAAAGGTGTTGTCTTCTTTCTTTAGGAAAAGAAAAATGTTGTTGATTGCACTTGCAGGGTTTCCAAACGTGATAAACAACTGGCATTCCGGTAAAGTTGGTGCTTAATCGTCTCTTCTTTTAGGGGAAAACAGTGCTTAGTTCGGTAGTGCTACTTACTAACAAAGCTGAAGCAAAAGCTACGTTTTAGTAGCAAAAGATCTTCCTTTTTTTTTCCTTTTTTTTTTTGAAAAGGAGGATCGTCCCCGGCCTCTGCATCATGATGATGCATGTAGCCATTCTATTAATAAACGAAAATAGAGGTTTCACAGAAGTTCAAAATTCAAAAGAGTTCACAGATTGAACTCATAAAAATAAAAGTATAGTAAATGCCACATCCGGCTAAAAGAATAATAAGCATCGATGACTAAACACCTAGCCTATTAGTTAGCCGCCATCCAAACCGGTTGAAGATAGCCCGTGCTACCGTCTCCCACCGGTTGCATCCAGTAGCTAAAAGCTCCCTGGATTCCACAGTTGTGAGTAACGACCATGTACGGATCCATGTCGTAGCTCTGTAGATAACCTGCAAAAAGTTGGTGAAGTTTTTCCTACTACCTCCTTTCCAGATTATAAGGCTTGCACGTATCTCTAGATTTATAATTTGACCAAGATAAGATGAGTTGTATAGTCTAAAAATTATACCATTAGAAAATAGATGATTTGAACTTTCTAATGATATGTTTTTTGTGATATATAATTTGTATTATGATGATCTATTTGTCAACCTAAAGATACGCACAAGCCTTATAAACCGGAAAGGAGGTAGTATTAAATATGATATCATTTCTTCAGTTCCATATAGCCCAGAATAAAGCACATATTCCTATTCGAATATGACTCGCAGTATTTGTTTGCACTCCATTTAGCCACGTCCCAAATAACGCGTTCATACTAATTGGAGGACCAATGTTAAAAGCTATATGTATAGTACGCCAAAGTAATTGGGCAAGCGGGCAGTCGAGAAAGAGGTGTTTTACCCTTTTTTTTCCTGCTATAAGATTCCTCTGCTTTGTCTCCCACTCTAGAATTTTCCATACTTCCATGCAATAATATAGCTTTTGTCATGCTTAATAATCATGCAACGTTGAGCTAGCACCGGGTTACGCCTAGGACTAAGCTAGCTTGAGTGATGCACTTAGTGATTTTGCATCATGTGAGATTTCAGTTGCTTACACATGGTGTGGGGCCCAAGATCCTAAAGGTGATGAGAAGAGATTGGATCTATCAGAAACTAAATATTTTAAAATTCAGAGTAACAAAGGAGTCATATTTGTCAAGCACTGAGAAATTAACTAGCCGATCCAAATCTTGCTCCATCTTCGCCTGCTTTTGCCGATGTAACATCAATCGACCTATACAATCACTACTACCCATGAATCATCCGTTACCGCAAAGTGCCAAGCAACGAAGGCACGGTGTGCATGCATCAGATGCCTACCGGACCGGAAGACTTGACGCCGGCAGGTGTTGCATGCGTCTGGAATCAAGGTGATTCGCCAACGACGTTGCCCGTCTGAAACGATATTTCCCCTTTTTGAAATTAAGCACCCATGGTAGTAGTAGTAGTCTAGAACTGTAGAAGCGTAGGCAGAATCTATGGTCTACTACTAGTATCTATGTAGGGCTGATACAAATGCCTACGCATAGACAATATCAACCTGCAAAGAGCATGAAGCTGCCTGCTATGGTACATAGAAGGTAGGGAGCAGCTTCAAGAATTTGTTCCAAGTGTCAAGTTCCAGCTTTGGGAAACGGGTGGCTGGTCTGCCACCAAGGTGGGGAAGGAGAACAAAGTTTAAGTTTTCACATTGCATTATCGAGACTGATGTGATTCCAAGTGCAACTAACTTATTAAGCATCTGAGGTAACATTAAGGTTCAGTCGATATTGGTGGCGACCTACTCATCATAGGATTGGTGGTGCAGGAGGCATCATTCTTTCGTGATTATGCATCGGTTGTCTTTCCCTCCTGTGGCCATGTGTGGCTTTTTATTATCGTTTTTCGACTTACTTGGATCTTGTAAACGTTGCAATAGTTAATTAAGAGTTGTGTGCACCAATCAATGCAGAGGCTGGAGGTTTGATCCCTCATTTCGAGAAAAAAAATCCGAGGTAAAAATGGAAATGACATGCACCGGCCAGGCAGACCGGTTGGGACCAGCCGCAACCCGCAAGGGTGGTGAGGATACATTTTCTGGAATAGGGTTTAGCCACTTGGAACTCACACACAGAAGGAAAATAGGTCGATATAGCTGAATTTGAACCACATCCTCATTTTCGGTAACATGGTTATGATGACAAAATTTAACAGAAACATGGGCAATGTTCCTTGTTGGAACTCGACGAGTAATGCCATCAAATCGCCCTTTTATCATCTGCCGACACTTTTGGTAGATGAGTGGTTAGAGGAGCGAGGGAGAAGGGGCGAGAGAGAGGAAGAGGGGAAAGGGAGGAGCAGCGAGGCAATGGCGACGAAAAGGAGGGAGCAGGGACGTGGTTAACCAATACCTGAAGGGTAACAGGCACGCCCCTCAACGCGGGTTTACACGGGGTCGCATCTAGATCAAGACGAGGATGGTCAAGGAGAAGAACAGCAAAGGTTGGGGGGGGGGGGGGGGGGGGGGGGGCAGACACAGTGAACATAGGGAGGAAGCTAATATTAGGCACGTATTTCAGAAATTCATGAAAAAATAAGCCCATGTGTACTGTACAAAAAGGATTCATTAAGTTACAAAACAAAGAGATGCTCTTATGTTTTTTTTATTTTTGAACTTTTATCATCTTTTGTATGTTTGCTTCAGTATATACATATAACCTTCTTCTTCTCAGTTTTTTGTATGTGTGTCTAAATTAACATTTTGTAGTACTATGACCCATTTACGAAATTTAAAAATATTTAAGTATGCAAATGCATGAAGGGATAGATATGGATATAGGTTGATATCAGACTTGCACCCGAGTAGCATTCATAATATATTGGTTGTAATAACATCTTACTCCCTCTGTAACAAAATATAAGATGTTTTTTGACACTGCCATAGTGTCAAAAAAGGTCTTATATTTCGGTACGAAGGGAGTATATTATAGGGCAGGGTAGTAGCAAACTAGTTTCCTTATCCAGTCAACAGCTATTGACAATCAAGACCAAGTAGTGCAAATACATGAAAATACTACAAGCAGTACCAAAGCAGAGAACAGAAAAGAACAGATCGGCCAAACTACTTAGCTACCAACATAGGATTGCCTGTTGTATCCTCCTGATGCAGCGCCATTCGCATATGTCTGGCGCTGCTGGCCAACACCCTCCGCCGGACAGTCTCTCGCATAGTGACCAGGCTGATTACATTTGTAGCACAGACCAGTGTTGGCGTTGCCGCCAACTGAAGAACCGTAGGAGGCAGCCTGCCCTGGACAGTCTCTTGAGAAGTGCCCAGGCTGGTTACATTTGAAGCACAAGCCTGAGCTGGCATTGGCAGCTGGAGGACCATAGGAATTAGCCGCAAATCCGCTACCTGCTGCTGGTGTCGCTGATGGTGCAGTCGGCATCCCGCGAGATGCGCTGAATTGCTGCCCAAACTGATTTGTGCCACCCATATTCATGGCATAGGAATTGTTGGAAGCTGGCACACTCTGACCAGCTACTGGGTTGGTGAAACCAGTATTAACAGCAGGACCCCCATTCAGCCCAGGGGACGAGCCTGAGGCATCCTCCGCCAAAAGGCTATCAATCGCCCCCAGAAAAAAACGACTCTCTTTCACTGGGTCGTATCTTTCAGCCTTCACGATGTTGCACTTCACACGCGGCTCATCATTATACACTTCTTCCTTGACTTTCAGCTTGAATAGGTATAGCTGAAAGCGGACCTGCTGTATGATTTCTGCGAACCGTACATCGTCTTGCTCTTCATGCTTTATCCTGAAAAGATCTTGTGCTGGGAGGCCAATTATATCCTGGCCAGACTCTTGGAACGCAGTAGCATAGGTAAACCCAGTGTGATCCTGGATATGACATGACAGCAAGTACCTATACTCACACGTCTCAGAGCTCTGCTCACATTTCTCACATAGCCACATCCCATCACCATTATTTATGACCTTTTTGTTGCAGCGCTTACCGTTAACCTCTGTGGTGCATGCTGGGTAACAAAAATTATCAGTGTAGATTTGTGAAATTGCACCTTGAACGGTGATCCAATCAGGCTTTTCTGATTGCCCCATGCGTTCATCCTTGATCTGTGCAGTTTTTTTTCGGACATCGGTCCTGCCCATGCTTGACATTTCCCCAGATAAAGAAGTGCAGGCAGCAATTTTTCCTTCAGTTATGTACCACTGTCCCAGCCTTTCAGCTTCAGAGAAATCTGGATTTATTTTTAACAAACTTGAGCTAGTTGTACTCACTGTTCTGCCGTTGAATTCACCGACACGGCCAGATTTGAGCGCAAGTATAGGATTCAAACCAGAATCGCACAGCGACTGCAGTTGCTGACCTTCAGCATCACAGAAGTTACCCCAAAAGGTTATCTCCACGCTGCAACCAGACATGTTCTTCAGTTGAAGGACTCTTTTCTGGGTTTCCCCGCCATTCTTCAGCATTACTGTAAAAGAAGGCCTAACTGAAGTAACAATCCCAAGCAAGTCTACCGTGGTATCTTTATCCATGTTTGCAATTTCGCTGATCTGCCGGAAATTGAACTGCTGCTTAGGGATGCCGCTATCATCACCAGAACAAACTTCTACAGATGATGAAGGCTCAAGGTTCATTTCATAGTCGTTGTTTAAAGGGCTAAACCTCTTGTTTGCGGGTTTTAGTGATCCCCTAGATACCAAGTACACCTTGTCAACCTCAATTATGGCATAGAACTGATCAACTGCCGCGCCAAAGCATGTTGCACGAATTTCTCCACCCTGTGCATCAAGGAGATCAAAGGAGAAGACTTTTCCTGGACCTCTTGCATTAATGAAGTTCTTGACATGACCCTTTACAGTCACCCTAGCCTTTATTGTCCATGTACGTTGGTACGGGTTCAGTGCAGAAATTGGAACAACACGAGAAGCAGCTTCATTCTTAGCAGCTGGGCCACTATTTCTATGGGGTGGAGGTGGCTGCTGATATGAAGGCTGTGCAGGGCGCCCATATATATTGCCAGGAGGGCCAAAGCCCCCACCTGTGCCAGGAACCGCAGAACTTTGGTTTTGATGAGAGTTTGGCCGCACCACATTGGCATTCATTGTGTTCTGTGCTGACATTGTACCATAAGTTCCACCAGACAACACATTGTTAGGACCAGGTTGAACAGACTGATAAATTGAAGAGTCCACGCCTGGGCCACCGTTGTTGGGTCTACCATATGACACATTGTTACCAATCTGTTCCACCTTTGGGGCAACTGCAGACCCCAGCATGCCTGGGCCACCAGAATAGTTTCCACTGTTTGTTTGAGCAGCATTGGCCGGTAAGTTAGGCTCCTGTCCTTCAGGTAAGCTTTTCTCATAAACCTTTGGTGTCCCGATTTTGGCGCACTCACTTTGGAGAACTTCAAGTTTGACAACAATAACGATCCTGAATGCAATGGAAAAGAATTGCAGCTCAACTTATTAGAAATCCATATACAGACATCAAATTGTTTTAGAGTTATCTGGTTAGTTCTACCAGAAACTTTATTTTCTAGAAACGCACTCAGCTCATAAAACGGTACGGAAACATGAGCAATTTGAAGCAGAGATCTGAGAATTTGATAGCTACATCCACATGCCCCTTATTCTATAGAATTAAAAATCCAGCCTTCATGTTTGCACAAAGAGAACAAACAAGTTTCCAAACATGTGATGTAAATTGTTTCATTAGTTTGACACGGCAATCAACAATCAAAATGACAGATCGTAGGTCATAAGCATTGGCACAAAATAGAACTCCCGTTTTTCTGCAACAAACATGATACCATGGGTTATAAATTCCTACATAAGAAAGATGGTTCTCAGAAAACTATATATCATAAACTAGGAGGATGGAGCTTTCTTGTCGCTGGTAGCTTGGTAAAACATGCAAAGCTAAGTGTGTATTGGACTGCGCTCACAAACAGTCAGCGGTATGTGAAACCACAATAGAATATGAAATCAAACTTTCTTAGGGTCCTCAGAAGAATGAGATTTCAAGCAGGCTATGCATATTACTGGCATTAGATCAACATGAAACGTTCAACACATTCATTGACATAGCACTGCATCAAACACTAAACCCCACTTCATTTTGCCAACCCATGCCCAAAGCCCAAAACTAGCTAGCAGCTTATCCCACACCCAAGCCGACTACGCAGCAGGAAATCCCCAACAGAGCAAGCGCAATCCCTAACCTAGCTGTTGCCGTCGCCGGACGCCAGGCACCTGCAAATCCACCAATGGGCGAATGAGAAGCAGCAGTCCCGGGCGCGTCCTGCGTGGGAGGCAGTAGCAGCAGCACAGCATTGAGCTCACGCAAACAGAGAGTTGCAGTTTGCAAAGGCAGCAAGCGCAACCAGCAGGTGCACAATGATCCTGTCCAATCCAGTTTCTTCTGATATTCACCTTCAATTTCTACTTTTCTAGCCAATTATTGAACATGATGATGTTGTAATGTAGGGAATCAATAAGAAAATGAAACCAATAGCTGCTTATTTTGGAACCCCCACAATTACTGAGCCACAAGTGCAGTCTGCTCAAGTGTTCAATGAACCTGAATTTGTTCATGAACTTGGAAGTATCTAATGAAGGATCTGATGCAAACATTTCACATGCTCCTGTTCTTGAACCTGAAGTGGCTAATGAGGCTTCTGATGCTAACATTTTGCAAGCTCCTATTCAAGAGTTTAGTCAAGCTGACATCAAACCTGATCCGGGACTTCAGAAACAAATTGGAGAATATACACCCCAGAAATTAGAGATGCAGTTAGGAGGGAATATTTGAAGAATGGTCCATGTCAGCCGCTTGGGCATGATTTTCCTCGCAACACTAATACAGATAATATGGTATTCAGAGAGGAATGGTTTGAGGAGTTTGATTGGCTAGAGTACAGTGTAGACGAAAACCGTGCATATTGTTTTTACTGCTTTCTTTTCAAGCAGTCAGCAAGCCATGTAAAAAAGTTTAGGGGCAATGTCTTCAAGCAGGATGGGTATAAAAACTGGAAGAAGGCAGTGGAATATTGCAGGCTTCATGTAGGTTCGGTAAAGAGCAGTGTTCAAGAAAGCGTTTTTAAGCGACGCTTAAGCATGCTTAAGCGCTGAGCGATGGCAAAGCGCTTCGCTTTTGCCCTAAGCGGTAGATTAAGCGTTTTCTTAAAATTTGGCCAGAATTTGACTGTTTTTGAACTACTTTTGCTTGTCTGCTTGCGCAATAATGGCAATATACCATTTATCTTATTATTAGGCTCTGGCTGGGAACTATTTCCTTCATATGCTGGCAAAATTATGGCCACATGATCTCTATTAGGCTATGACTATTTGAACTGAACTACATTTTAGTTGTTATTTTGCTTTCCATGTGAACCTGATGTGTATTTGCTATGGTGTGAACTGTATTTTAGATGCTATTCAATTACACATGTGTCATGTTTCCTATTTTCCTGTGTATATTATTCAAAATCTGTCAAATTCTAGCCAATTTCAAAAAATGCTTAAGCGCGGTTAAGCTACGCTTAAGCGCCCATTGCTCTAAGCTGTGGCCTTCCGCTTCGCTTACGCTTTCTGCTTTTTTGAACATTGGTAAAGAGTGCTCCCAACAATGCAAGAAGACATTGTGGAGATCTCAATAATCAGAAGCAAAGTGTGGTATATGCAATTACTACTCAAACTGAGAGGGGCCATCTTCAATATCAGAACGTTTGTTGGCTGTTATGGGTGTTGTCATGTTTCTTCTTAGGCAAGGACTTGCTTTCTGTGGCCATGATGAGTCCAAGACTTCAAGAAACATAGGTAGTATTCGTGAGATGTTGAATTGGTGTGCTAAAGTTTACTGCAGCAGCTGAGGGATGAAGGATGGGGGCTACTTTTGGAGGCTGCCACTTCGTTTTGTGTTAAGAGAGAGATACCAATGCCTAATATGAATGAGAATATTCCAGCAAGGAGTTACGCAAGGAGTTCCCGCAAAATGGTTAGTTGCTTCCATCATTACAAGGTTGAAATATTCAACGAGGTTCTTGATAGAAGCATAGCTGAGATGAACACTCGATTTAGTGAAACTTCAACAAGGTTATTGGTATGCATTGCGAGTCTAGATCCTAGAGACTAATTTAGCAGATTTAATAATGAGAAGCTACTTGAGCTTGCAGCTATTTACTCAGTTGACTTCAATCAAGAAGAACAATATCATTTGGATTGTCAGCTCAAGATATACATTGATATGATGAAAAGGTCTGCTGTTTTTTGTGGTTGTGATAGTACCGCTAATCTTGCTCTCAAGTTGGTTGAAACTAAGGAACATTTACAATTTCCTTTGGTTTATCGGCTCATCAAACTTGCTTTGACTTTGCCAGTAGCAATGGCATCACTTGGAAGAGTTTTCTCAGACATGAATATCATAAAGACAGATTTGAGAAATAAGATATCTGATGATTGGTTGAATGATATGATGAACTGATGATATGCTATGTTGAGCGAGATATATTTGCTCGAATTGATGACAAGAAGTTTGTTGAACATTTTCATGGTTTGAGGAACCGTAGAGGCCATCTACCAAACCATCCTCGTATAATTACAACTTAGGGTAAATACTTTTCTTATCTATTGTTTCAATATTAGCATATGCAGCTTGTTCACTGCTTGTAGCTTGTAGGTACCTATTAGACCTGGGAGTTGGACATTTAGGCGAGGGAATGAATGACTCGAGCAGCGGGAGTCCATGTTAATAGTTCTCTGTGGCATTTATGTTGTCTTTTGTGCTTCTTGGGGTTGCATCACCTAGTTGTCGAGAATCTTGAACTATTTTGAACCATTAGTTATGTTAATTTTCGAGTGCATCTAGCTTCGCATTTGAGTTTTACGTGTTTTGGTTCAGCGGGCTTGCATTTGCATGTTAACATTTTTAGACCTTAAATGTTTCGCCCCGTAAGTTCAATTCCTGGATCTACCACTGAAACTCTGACAGGCACCAACTAGACGCGCCTGCCTGCAACTCAAGAAACTAACACAAAGATATCACCTTTGCTGAAACCCCTGGTGCCCCGGACAAATCGACAGCCGAATACTGAGCCAGGCAAGCAGATCGAGATCCAATCGAGGCCAAAGGGAGGGAATATATGTCGGTTGACGCACCTGCGTTTCTGGATGTTGTTGCAGGTCATGTCCGTGAGGTGGACGATGGAGCCGACGCGGAGGGTTCCGTCCTTTATGAGGTCGTTGAGGCCGGTGCCGAGCATGGACTGCTGGGAGTGGACGCCGTCGGAGAGCAGCATGCGGAACCGCTCCGAGTGCTGCGCCGCCGCCGCCGCCGCCGCGGTCGTGTTCTTGGCGACGACGGGGCGCAGGTCCGCGACCTGCAGCACCGGCTGGAACCTCGCCGGCCCGTTCGGGAGCTCCCATATCTCCATCACCGCGCCCGCCGTCAGCGGCGCCGCCGCCGCCATCGAATCGGCGGAGGGGAGGGGAGGAGGTTTCGAATTTGGTGTGCAGTGAGGGGTGGTGGGGGGGGGGGGGGGGGGGGGGAGTGGCGGCGGTGTACGGGAGGAGAGAAGGGCTCGGTTTGTGAAGTGGGAATTGGTGGGCGGTGGGCGGCGGGCGGTTCATGGACCGGGTGCACAGTGGGTGTTTTGAGAAGTTTCGGCCCGGAGGGAAGCAGGGAAACGGAGGGAGAGCCGAATAGTTTGGGAATGCCCGGGAACGGGAAAAAAAACACAGGAGAACTGTCTTTGCGTTTGCCATTCTTTGAGAAACATTCGATTTTTGGGCAGTGATCTGCGCCGGCGCGCTGGCCCAGTTGGGCCGGTCGAGCCCCAGCCGTCAGATCCAGCGAGCCTCAGGCGTCCGATCTAACCGCGTTGACTTTCCTCTTCTTCTTCTTCCTCTTCACGCGCAGCGCGGGCGCCATCCCCCATCGCCTGGACGTCCTCCTAGCCGCCGGCCACCACCCCCTCACCTGGATCTCCTCCATCTGCCGTCCCGC
The DNA here is from genome assembly GCA_039707655.1 of Elymus sibiricus. NCBI lineage: Eukaryota > Viridiplantae > Streptophyta > Magnoliopsida > Poales > Poaceae > Elymus > Elymus sibiricus. The sequence continues at coordinate 87,641,075 of CM077663.1, forward strand.
GCTGCTGCCCGCCGTCCTCGTCGCCATCGATCTCCGTCGCAAACATCCATCCCGCAGGTCTTGGTAGCAGCAGCGCTGCTGTCAGCTTGCTGTCCCTGTCTCATGGCTGCCGGGATTGCAGCACGGCCGCCATGGTTGTAGCAAAAATCTCTTGCGTCACCGGCTCCGGCTCGCCTCCGTCGACAAGCACCGCCGTCGCCGGTAGCCGGTTGAAGCTTTTTTCATATATGGTTGAAGCTTTTTCTGTCAACGTTTGCAACTTTTCCCTAGTTTGCAGTGTTTGGTTGAAGCTTTTTTACTTAACGATTGAAGCTTTTTTCCTTAACGGTTGAAGCTTTTTCTATACACGGTTGAAGCTTTTTTGAAAACGTTTGGAACTTTTTTCGTTTTTGAGCAGCGTTTGGTTAAAGCTCTCTCTATCATCTGGTTGAAACTTTTTTCATCTAAGGTTGAAGCATTTTGTGTCAGCGAATGTAGCTTTTCCTGATTCGCAGTGCCAGTTGAAGCTTTTCCATCTGGGGGTTGAAGCTTTTTTTTCCAGCATTTGCAACACATGGGGTGAGGTGCGACCGACGAGGTGAAGACCGACGACATGAGCAGCGGCGTGTGCGCCGGCGAATAGCTGTCGTGGCCTCATCGGAGAAGCCGCGGCGCTCGCCGGCAGCGCCAAAGGTCGCCGGGGGGAGGGGGTGAGGGTGAGGGGGAGGAAGAAGAAGGTAAGGCAAAAAAAACTGAGAGAAAGACGCGGTGAGCCTAGACGCTGGATCTGCGGGATCGAACGCGAGCCACGCGACCGGCCGAACGTTTCGGCCGGCGCGCTCGCATAAAACGTTTACCTTGATTTTTCTTGTTCCTCCAGAAAATTCTTGAAAAACCACACTGATGCTCCGTCTGTAAATTAATATACGATGTTTCGGAACATCTTCAATAGATGATGTAGATGAAAAAACTATTTTTTACATCTCCCAGGTCCATGAGGTAGATGAAAGAAAAATACATCACCTCCTTCAAAAAGATGTAAAATACAAAACCTGGAGACGCAAATTTGCATCTCCACCTCCGGGTGATGTATTACCGGCGGTTGCGTGCCAACCGCCAGCTGCCTTCATTTTCTTTCCTCTTCTTTCACTCTTCACCCATCGTACAGACGTCGCCGCCCCGATTCGCCCGCCGCATTGCCGCCGCCGCCCCGATTCGCCCATCACACTGCAGCTGCCGTCCACCCGCGCCATATCCGGTCGTCAACAACCCCCGCCTCCGCTTCGCCTCGAATCACCGCCTCGATTTGCACATTCGTCGCCACCCCACCCCCCCCAACCCGACGCTTCGCCGCCGCCTCCCCGAATCACGCCGCATCGCCCGCCTCCCGACGCCGCCACCCCGATTCACTCGCCGTGCATCCGCCAACATCCCTTCGTCGCCATGCCGACGAAGAAGCTCCCGAAGAGCAAGACAGGGTTCTTCGGCGTGCCGGCGAAGCCGTCCGGCAACTTCGGTGTCGAGTTCTCCGATGTCGGTCGTCGCTTCTGGCTCGGCACGTACCCCACAGCCGACAAAGCTACGCGTGACTACGACGTGGTAGTGTGGCGTGCTGGGAGGCCAAGGTCAGACCTCAACTTCTCGGAGATTGAGACCCGGACGGATGCGGAGTTCCTCGTGTCGGAGGTCATTCAGATGGAGGAGATGTCGAAGAAGGCGAAGAAGATGTGACGCCCCCATTTTGACCGTACGCTAATCATACACGCAAATGCGTACGACCAAGATTAGGGACTCACTGATCGATATCATAACACAACTCTAGACACAAATTAAAGGCATACAGCTTCATATTACAAGCCAGGGGCCTCGAGGGCTCGAATACAAAGCTCGACAAGCACGAGTCAGCGAAAGCAAATAATATCTGAGTACAGACATAAGTTAAACAAGTTTTGCCTTAAGAAGGCTAGCACAAATATAACAACGGATCGAAAGAGGCAAAGCCTCCTGCCTGGGAACCTCCTATCCTACTGCTGGTCAGGAGCAGCCTCCACGTAGTAGTAGGCTCCAGCGGTGGTGTAGTAGTCGTCTCCGGTGTACTCCATCTCCTGGGCTCCGTCATCTAAACGCAGTAATCGTATCGAGGGGGAAAGAGAAGGCAAAGCAGCGGTGAGTACTCATCCAAAGTACTCGCAAGACTGACATCAGAACTATACTAAATTATGCATCAGTATCGAAGGAATAGGGTTATATCTTTGGACTGACTGCAGAAAAGCAAGAATAGGGGGAAGGCCTAGTCCTATCAAAGACTATCATCTTCAATATCTTGCAGCATTAGAAGAGTGTAGATTGGTAACTCATATGTAACAATATTATTGTAGCAATTTTATTAAGTAACCACACCCAGAGATTCTTTCTCGTCTCCCTGTGAGAAAGCAATCTCGGAGCCAACATTCATTTCAAATTAAATCACAATTTTAGTTGTAGTAGATCGAGATACAACTCCAAGTCGCCCTGTTACCGTGGACACGGCTATTCGAATAGTTAAATTCATCCCTGCAGGGGTGCACCACATTTTCCAACACGCTTGATAACCCTTGGCCGGACACACTTTCCTGGGTCATGCCTGGCCTCGGGACATCAACACGTCGTCGCCCTACCTAGGCTCAACAGAGAGGCCAGCCCGCCGGTCTAAATCCTAAGCACGCAGGGGTCATGGGCCCACTCACCCTTTGCACTCCTGCACGATGCATGGGCGGCCGAGGTCAGTCCTGGCACACTCTAATACAAGATCAATGCCGTCGCAGACCACTCGGGCGCGCGCCGCTCCATTGCTGACGTCCGAAGAGCTTCGGCTGATACAACGACGCCGAGTACCCATAACTTCTCCCACGTGAAGGTTAGTGCAAAAAAGTCAAACGACCAACTCAGATCAAATACCCAACCCATTATCATTTTGTTAATTACGGTGACGAGCGCGATACACGATATGTGGTCCCATCGCCCCATCTCGAGGTCTTGTGACAAGGGCCAAGAATGCCCGATCACGCCCCGTCCTCATTACACCAACACCCTCCAGGTCATCCAGACCTCAACATGTATCAACAGTAAAATAAAAGTAACCGTGTGTCTATAATACCAAGGGGAAAACCGAGGAATCACCCTCGATGGATCCCACTCAATGTCACCGTCAAGGTGACCAGAGAGGATTCACCCTCGATGGTCTACGCTTAAGGAGTTGCACGACAGACTCGTCGTCGGGAGTGGTGAAGGAGGAATCACCCTCGATAACCACGACCGACTAGGTACTACAGAGTTAGCATCATGAGTACGTTACGAGGTGTCACCCTCGGTACTCGATAGTAGCTCTGCAGAGCCATACAACTAAAGGGGGAAGTGTGGTGAATGTGACGGGCCTGGCTCATCGATCAACATGATCGAGTAACTGATAATAAAAGCAGGGCAACTGGGTCTAAGGGGTCACAGGGGATTCACTGATCAACCTATACTAAGCAGTTTAATGAAGCAGTAGGTACAGTAACAGTTCATCAAAAACAGGCTATGCATCAGAATAGGAGCTATCTACAACAGTAGCAAAAACTAATGCAAGCATGAGAGAGAAAGGAACTGGGCGATATCGGAATGCTCAAGGGGGGGGGGGGTTGCTTGCCTTGTTGCTCTGCTGCAAAGGCCTGATCGTTAGTGGCGTAGTCGTACCCGGCAGCAGCGTCAATCTCGGTGTCTACCGGTAAGAAGAGGGGGGATAAACAATAAATATAAAGCAGACAGTTGCAACACGATGCATGACATGGCAATATGCAGAGCTAGGCATGCACTAACGCAGTACTACACGTCGCAGACGGAGCGGGAGAATATCTGACGATATTTCCCGAGTCTCTAGCTTTTACCGCATAGATGAATTCGATGCAAAAGTTCCATGTTCGTTATGATAGGAGCACGTGACAGACGAACGGACTGCGTATTCAGATTCGTGGGATTTTTCTGATCAACTTTCATGTATAAAATATTTTCATCCGAGCTACGGATTATTTTATATGATTTTAAAAGGATTTAAACATTTTTTGAAATTATTATAATTCAAAAATAAAAGGCTAAAATGCTATGTGCACCCAACTTTGGGTACACAGCAGTGTACCAGAGGGGCTGGCATGTGGGTCCAGGGGGGTCCGAGTTGCCCAGTCAAAGATGACTGGTCAACAGGGGGTGGGGCCCCCTTGTCATGGATTGTTTAATCACTAACATTATTTATTCAAACTAACTAGGTTTAACTTATTAATTAATTAATTAATTAATATAATTAACATTAATTTTATTTAAAACTCTCGTCTCTCTTTTTTAAACAGAGAGTGGGGGGATTAGCCCCTACCACCATGGGGCCAGAGGCTGGGCACGTACGGCGCTCGGGGGCGCCGACGGCCGTGGCTAGGGGCGGCGGCCGGCGGGCGCAGCGAGCAAGCAGCGGCAGCCGGAGGCGGGTGGTGGGCGGCGCGTGGGCACAGGGCCGGGACGCGGTCGGCGCGCAGCAGTAGAGCACAGCAGCGGCAGGGCCACGGGCGGCTGCGGGCGCGGCCGGCGGGGGGGCAGGAGGCGCGGGCGCGGGACGAGGCATGAGCGAGCGCTCGGACTAGGCGAGCCGGGGCGCGGCAGGGGCATGGCGGGAAGATGGGGATACGGGAGGGGGGCTCACAGCGGAGGCCGCGGGCGAGCTTGAGGGGGAGGGCGCGGGCGAGCTCGAGGGGGGGGGCGGAGACGACCGGGGCGGCTCGGGGCGGACCGGCGACAGGGACGGCCGGTGCGCCGCGGCGGCGTGCGGGCGTGCTCCTGACGGCGTCCAAACGGGAGTGAGGAGCGCGTGGGGAGGGAGGGACGAGCTAGGGTTAGCCGGGGCGAGGGGGGTCACCGGCTTTAGTACGGGAGGCCGGTCGGGGGATGGCCGGCGCGTGTCCGGTCATCGCCGTGTCGGCCATCCCCTCCCCTGCATACTGTAGCGAGAGGAGGGAGACGGGGGAGGGGCCAGGTTGGGCCGGTTGGGGGGAAGGAAATGGGCCTTGGCCCATGGGGAAAGGGGTGCCTTTTTCTTTTCTATAAATAAAACCTACTGTTTTGTTTTATTTTTTAAGACCAAAAGATGTTTGTAAATTTTGTAACTTGGTCCAACAGTCATAATGCATTTTTGGGCCTTGCCACAAAATGTTTGGTAGCCATTAGAAAATGTTTGGAATTGCTATAATTTAAAAAGCATTTAATTAATTGTTTTGGCATCTGTTATAATTATTTTGAGGCACCAAAACATTTTATCAAATGTGGGTTACCATTTTATAATTTCTCATGGAATATTTGCAACCCATCCATGATTTTTGTTTTTATGTTTGCAAAACTATGGAATCCACTTTTCAGATGAATTTGAAAATTATTAGGGAAATCAAATGACATATGACCCCCATGTGAGCAAGCACGATTTAGAAAAAAAATGGATTATCTTAATCCTCATGGTTACTGTAGCTAAATTACCTTGATCACTGTAGCACGATTCCAAGGGTGTCACAACTCTCCCCCGCTAAAAGAACTTCTCGTCCCGAGAATTAAGAGATAGAAGTAAGGGGGAAGTTTGGTTACGAAATTCTAACGGATCTTCTTGAAGAAGTTGATCCCTTTCGTTGATGTCTTGAATTCGTTTCCTCAGGGCACCACGATGAAGTCGTCATCCTTTCTTCGGGATCTTCATCGTCCTATGAATGCGGTATGAGGGAAAACTCTAGAAGAACGTAGCTACTTGAGGTTGGGCACCTGACGGTGAACTCGGGGAAGAAGACAAGAATCACTCCTCGAGTTGTAACTCGGGTAAAATATTGAGAGCAATATGCGATGGTCCAAAGTTTCAAACGGGTAGGCAATCATTCAATGCCTAAACAGAAGGTGAAAAGGGGGGTCCATAGCAACGAAATAATTATTGCGTCTGATGCTAGTATAGATCATCCCTTGGACGGTGGCTCGGGAATTACATACGAAGCCAAGTGCAAAGGATACTTTGGAATCAAAGATGTACATGAGAGTCAGGTTTCGATCCTGTGGACCTGTGGGTTATGGGCCCACCATGCTATTAAGAGTAGGAAGAGCGGCGACATCTTGCACAGTCATGGTAGCAAGACATGGCAGAGGATAGCTTGTCAGTTATGTTGGCAACAACGTCGGTACCAAAGGCGGGGGACGAATAGAACCATTTTCCCGCTCGTTGAAACGAGGCGGACCAATAGGCAAAGTTCTCGTCCACTGGCGGTTACCGGAATGTTATCAACAATAGTAACAGGGTCTTACTGATAGAGTTGTTCACCGAGGTGTCTACCTAAGCAGGGAATTATTACTGCTTAGATCATATAATCTCAAGAAAGGTTAAATAGACCAATGGAAAGGAAAATGTGTTTATACACAAGTATTATGAGTATATCCTTCCCACGGAAAAGCAGAGCACGATATACATGACAGGGCAGCAAATGTGTAACCCTTTGGATAAAAGGGGCAAGGAGAATCATGAAGTTTTACCCATCCAACGATGTTTGGATAATTGATCGAGAAAATTTTTCATTGCGCTCCCAATGTTCTTGTTGATGGTCGAAGTACCATAGACATGCTTAGGGATAGCATTGACATGGTCATCAGGTAAAGGTCAGATATTGGATACACAAGGGATCCATCAGGAACAACTTATAAAATAAGTCTTACGATTTCCTCATGGAGAAAAGTGAACCTTGCTGAACAAGATACTATCACAATAGGTCCTTCGGCCAAGTGTGGTAGCCATAACATCACCTTACCGAGTCACGCAGAGACCAATGTTATACTCTTTTGAAAAAGTCACAACCATCATATCTGACTAAGATTCAGATCTGGTAGGTGTCAGGGTTCTTCAGACTTAGCAGGTCTGAGGAGGAAAAGGATGCAACACACATCGATGAGATCACGTTGCAAGGTTCTTAGGAAATGAACTACGGAAGCAAGCTTGAATCATGAGTTGGATTGCAAGACACATGAACACAATGTCAAGACATTCATGCCCACATGGAAGTTTTTAGAATGAATGCAATCAAGTTCTGGTTGGGAACCATCACAGAGGATATCAAAGTTCCACGTGTAAGTCTGGATTAGCTCTTATGAAGGAACCTCTTCTCTTTAACAAATCAATCAGTGGCTTGATGTGCTAGGAAATACAGATGGAGTTAAGGCAGAAAATCTATCAAACCATAGAATACTTTGCACATGCATGAATGAATTGGAACGATCCCAGAGGAAGCAAAAGAAATTTTCTCATAATCACGGCGGCAAAAATGCACGTGAACTTAGAGAAAAACACTTCTTTTATCAAACATATTCTTCATGAGCTAGGCACAAAGAAAATGCTTTCAAGGTTTCCAACACTAGCTTAAATGTTCATCATGAACCATGAAGAAGATGAGGTTGTGGCTGATGGGCTTAGCAACAATTCGTTGAGAATTCCACAAGAATGGATTTCCACGATTGTGTGAACAAGGTGATAGCATTGGTCAATAAGATGATATATTGAGGTATGCCCGAGGGAAACATCCACAATTAAACATCAAACGAAAGGTGCACCCAAAAATCTAGACTAAGTAGCATGACCAATGTTAGAATTTTGATTCAATAGCCAACACACTAAGAATGGACTTATTGTTCATTAACTCCAAGGTAATAGAGTTGATATGCCATAAGTGTTGAATTTACACATCACAGTCCTTTTGTCGGTGTTCCGGTTAGAAGCAACACGGGGACCAATAAATGAATGGTGTTGGCAAGAAGCATCACTGCATCAAGAATTCTTAAGAGGTGTGCAATTCTCACGACATTCTCGACAAAAGATGGTAATACTCCAAGATAGAACATAACACAAGATGGCTAACAAGGAACTTAAGGTTCAACCAAAACAAGACCAAGTCTGCATTTGGAAGGAAGGCAAGGATGTCGTCAACGACAATACCAATTACCAAGGGGCAAGGATGCTACTTCTCATCATGAATTTAAATGATACCCTGGAAGAGTTCAGAATGTTGATGATGATCACGACACATTTGTCGAGAAGTCTCATGAAGATGTAATCGATCAGCAACGACATCAAGCCAAAAAATGGCGAAGCGAAAGGTTGTCAGAACCACAAATTAGAGTGCTAGCTCAGAATCGAAATCGCCTTTCAAGACAACCAACATGACGTTGAAAGCTCGATGTAAGCTTAATGCATTGTTGGAATTTTGTTCCGGGGATGAAGGACATAGATAGTATGGTCAAGCTCCAGCATGACGATGATGATGTAGCCTAACAGCTTGGAAATACATGATCGAGTACAAACTCATAAGCAAAGAAGATTACTAAGAGTTGTTGAATCGCAATGCGTCCTCGATTTAGTTATCGGTGTCCTTGAGTGTCCAACAACTCAGAACACGAGGAAAAAGGAATCAGTGAAATATCATAGTTGAAGAGGAGCTCATAGAAGTTATATAGCTCTGGGCTATTCTCGAGGTGCCAGGGATAACACTCGGAGGTAGATCAAAACATAGGTTAGACTAATGTATTGATCTGTGGAAGACAAGCACTTTAACTTGTCTGAGAATGAAATCAAAGCAGAACAACATGGTCGGAACCATGATTGCAAAGGACAAGATCGCAGATACAATAACATGGCATACCAAGTGAACCTCATTGTTACGAGAAGCTGCTATGATAAGATCAACATCGTTTCCATGGGCATGAACACAGAGTTCAAGGCCGACTCCCACTTCTTCAAGGCATAACCTTTCATTCACTCCTCGCTTTCGATGAAGTTGTAGTGTTCAATTTTTAACTGGCAAGCACCAGCAGAGTATAACCCATAGGAATTTCTGGGCTCACACAGATTAGAGAAGGCATTGGTTCAACCCATCGGGGCATCTTAGGAACATACACCACAAACTTCAAGAATGATTAACACATGCTTGACAACAGAGCATGGCTGGCAAAAGCATAGGATACAACTTATCAGAGGGAGAAGACACAATTTACCAGTGGCATCATGTATCAGGGGAAGAATATCACAAGAAATTTGAATGTGAAGGATGCTATCGTATAATAACCCAACAATGGGTTTGGCGTCCCACAAGGGATCTGATGTGAGTATTGGTACTCAATCTGAGGAAGATAGCATGCAAGACATCGGACTATAGAACATCTGAATAATTTTGATGCTTAAATACCAAAAGAATTATGATTTCCAGGTTGGTGTATCAGAATCAGATGCTCCGATCAAATACAAGTAAGTCGAATGGATTTAGATGGATAGTCAATCAAATTTGATTTGTCGAGAACCAACTCATGCTTGGAAAGACGTCTGATCCGTAAGGATAATTCATGAGAAACAACCGATGACTGCGCGCATTCATACATTCCTATTCTGTATCGTGAAGCCTTTGCTTGTTCATAGGTAGGAGACTTATTCTGAAGACATTCATATCTGCTGTTTATCTTCATTCTATCTAAGTTTGTCTTCGACTCATCTTAGTGTGCATGATGATGATGCTCAACTTGCCTGTATGTCTTCACTGCATTGCATGCCTTGATTAGATTCTTGATTGTATCCCTACCTGATCCTGTTTACGTTTCCGCACTATTCGAATACATTTATTGTTTTGAAGACTTTCATAAAAATCACCTATTCACACCCCCTCTAGTCGATAACTAGCACTTTCACTAACGCAGTACTACACGTCGCAGACGGAGCGGGAGAATATCTGACGATATTTCCCGGGTCTCTGGCTTTTACCGGAAAGATGAATTCAATGCAAAAGTTCCATGTTCGTTATGATAGGAGCACGTGACAGATGAACGGACTGCGTACTCGGATTCGTGGGATTTTTCTGATCAACTTTCATGTATAAAATATTTTCATCCGAGCTACGGATTATTTTATATGATTTTAAAAGGATTTAAACATTTTCTGAAATTATTATAATTCAAAAATAAAAGGCTAAAATGCTATGTGCACCCAGCTCTGGGTACAAAGTAGTGTACTAGAGGGGCTGGCATGTGGGTTCAGGGGGGTCCCAGTTGGCCAGTCAAAGATGACTGGTCAACAGGGGGTGGGCCCCCTTGTCATGGACTGTTTAATCACTAACATTATTTATTTAAACTAACTAGGTTTAACTTATTAATTAATTAATATAATTAACATTAATTTTATTTAAAACTCTCTTGTCTTTTTTTTAAACAGAGAGTGGGGGGGGGATTAAGTGGGGTGATTAGCCCCTACCACCACGGGGCCAGAGGCTGGGCACGTACGGCGCTCGGGGGCGCCGATGGCCGTGGCTAGGGGCGGAGGCCGGCGGGCGCAGCGAGCAAGCAGCGGAGGGCGGCGGCCGGAGGCGGGCGGTGGGCGGTGTCGGTGTACGACACCTATGGGATCGCGTGGATCCCTTTACGGTTCGGCTGGGAGAAAGGCTTGCACAAAGAGCAGATCCAACGATCAACACGGGGGATTTTTACCCAGGTTCGGGCCGCTGAGAAGCGTAAAACCCTACTCCTGCTTTAGTGTATTGTATGTGTTTGAACTCTAGCCCAGGAGCGCTTGCGATAAACAGTACATTCGAGCAGCAGCTACGCATGCAGAATGGGCCAGAAGGTCCTCCTCCCCTGTAGCTACGCCTTGGGCCTCCTTTTATACGTCGAAGGGGTCACCAACAGTGGTGAAGTACAAGAGGTGTAAAGTTGCTACAGCGTTATCATACCTAATACTGACGACTTAGGACAAACGCATTAAATGCTCCGTTGAGGTGTCCCTAACTTTCTTGGGGACGGAAAAAGGGCCCGTCCCATCAGCACCGCTTAACCCCATCCGCCGCTAATGCCATGACACGCATTCAGGAGGATAAGCCCCGTCTGACAGGCTGGTTGCTGCGCTGGAGCGGTGGCAGGGTGACAGGGTGGCGAGGTCTTGCCGGGTGCGGATCTTGCCGAGGCTTCGCAAGCCATCCCGGCAAGCATCTTGCTGGGATCCCAGCCTTCGGTCTTCTGTCTTCTGATTATTGGCTTGAATGCCTTCTTGATAGTCTTGTGCTTGTTCCCATTTGTCCCCCGGCAAGCATCTTGCCGGGAGTCCAACATCGGGTCTTCTCGGTGACCTGCCTAGAGGTCTTCTCCCAGGAAAGCTCGCTTCCCCAAAATTCTATCCTGATCTTGCCGGCCTTTGAGCTTGCTGGTGATGCATAGACATGTTCCCGGCAAGTAATCCTTGCCGAAAGCCTGGGTCCTGGATGTGTCCTATAAGTGGATTTCTTCTCTGCTATGCCCTTCCCGCCTGGAGGCTGCAACTTGCCGGTGCGTGTCCAGGGGTAATGAACACCCCCTGTTCACTACACCGACAGGAGCCCCCGGGCCTGGGCCGGACAAGCGCGCACAGTGCTTGTCTGGGCTAGGCCCAAAAACATGCACCGGTACACACGCGGCGAGAAGTAACCGTCACTCAAGACTTCTTAACTGCACGCTGATGATGACGCAAGAGAGCTTGCAGTTTGCCGGGCCTTGGGCTCGCCGGCAGCATGGGCAGACAGAGCAGGACGGCAGCAGGAGTCGTGTGCCCGAAAGGGAGTGCCACACCGTGTGACGAAGAGCCAACCCCCGAGCCTTCCCCATAAAGGGTACCGCGGGTGCGATGCTCGATTCATACAGTCATCCCTGTTGTCGCCGCCGTCTACTGCGAATGCCTCACTGCCGTCTTGCCGGCCTCCAGCACGGCGCCCTTGGCTTTCTCGGCTGCCGCGCGCCGCCGAGAATAAAGCAATCGCCGAGACTGAAGTACTTTTGCATACCTATTGCTGCAATGGCGCATGTAAAGGAATAATTAACCTTAGTCAGGCCAATCTTTATGTATGCAAGACATGTTTCTTTATGCTAAATGAATGTCTGCTTCCCTCTTGATTAATTCCGTCCTTGCATATATCTTATATCCTACGCTGTTTGGAAACCTTGCCGGTGCGCACGTTTGCCGCGAGCGCTTTGGAGGAACAGGTCCCTAGCAGCCTGCTGGAAACGCCGCCGCCGGCAAGGCGACTTGCCGGGTCAGAACGCAGCTGCTAAGCCTGCCGAGCGGACTCGAGGCGAAACTAGAACGCGGGCTCACCACGACAAGGTTCCTTCGCGTGCAGATTAATGTACAAGGACGAAAAATCAATCAAGATGACCCACGCTTGCCGGAAAGCTTTCCGGTGCGCACGCTCCAGTCGGCAGCGCTTGGAGGAACGGGTCCTTAGCGGCTTGCCGGGAACGCCGCCTCCCGAAAAGGTTTACCTTCCTGGTGTCTGTGCAGCCGCCTAAGTTGTCGAGCGGACTCAAGACAACTAGGGGCGCTATTGGCCCCGGGAAGGCTCCTTCGCGTGTAGGTGTCAGGAGCAAGTGAGGACAGCAAAAGAAAGGTAATTGTTACAAGTTTTTGTAACTTAGCTTTTCCTGCTGTTCATTTCGCATAGTGAGGCCGCGCTCGTGGTGATGACCGGCAACTCTCTAGAAGGTTACTCTCTAGGGCACTGCCAGCCCCCGAGTCCGCCTTCCATGCGTATTCCTGCAACACTGATTGGACATGTAATGCCACGACAGCGTTTTAGCACAACAAGTTAATTAGCTTCTGGTTTATGATTAATTTGTTGTAATCTCGACTTCTGTCGAATGCTCCCTTGCTTGCCGGAACACTTTCCGGTGCGCACGATCCAGTCAGCAGCGCTTTGAGGAACGGGTCCTTAGTGGCTTGCCGGGAACGCCGCCTCCCGAAAAGGTTTACCTTCCCAGCTTTAGTGCAGCTGCTCACATCGCCGAGCGGACTCGAGGCTACTAGGAGCGCAACTAGCCCCGGGAAGACTCCTCAGCATACGGGTTTACGCAGAAATCCGGAAATAAAACTCATCTAGCCTTTTCCTTGAACAATTGCATTTTTGTACAATGAATCCCTACGCTTGCTGGAATACTCCCCGAATGCGCACGTTCTGGTCGATGGCGCTTAGGATCGGGTCCTGTCTAGCAGCCTATCGAGAACGCCGCCTCTTCAGGAGCTTAACGCTCTAGAAACAACCGCAGCTGCATCTGTGTTGTTGGGCGGACCCAAAACAACCAGGAGTGCAGAGTGTTTCTAGAGCGCTCCCTCGCGCACAGGTTATACGAAACTACCATCAAGGATAAGGCTACACAACAAAAAGCAATCAAAGTTTTAGGACTTAGCTTTCTGTAAGTAGAGCGAAGTCGCCATGGATGATGAAGCTGATGCGCTGACCGCTAGATCAGGTTCGCGCAACCTTTCCCCCTACCTGGCGCGCCAAAGATGTCAGCGTACGACACCTATGGGATCGCGTGGATCCCTTTACGGTTCGGCAGGGAGAAAGGCTTGCACAAAGAGCAGATCCAACGATCAACACGGGGGATTTTTACCCAGGTTCGGGCCGCTGAGAAGCGTAAAACTCTACTCCTGCTTTAGTGTATTGTATGTGTTTGAACTCTAGCCCAGGAGCGCTTGCGATGAATAGTACATTCGAGCAGCAGCTACGCATGCAGAATGGGCCAGAAGGTCCTCCTCCCCTGTAGCTACGCCTTGGGCCTCCTTTTATACGTCGAAGGGGTCACCAACAGTGGCGAAGTACAAGAGGTGTAAAGTTGCTACATCGTTATCATACCTAATACTGACGACTTAGGACAAACGCATTAAATGCTCCGTTGAGGTGTCCCTAACTTTCTTGGGGACGGAAAAAGGGCCCGTCCCATCAGCACCGCTTAACCCCATCCGCCGCTAATGCCATGACACACATTCAGGAGGATAAGCCCCGTCTGACAGGCTGGTTGCTGCGCTAGAGCGGTGGCAGGGTGACAGGGTGGCGAGGTCTTGCCGGGTGTGGATCTTGCCGGGGCTTCGCAAGCCATCCCGGCAAGCATCTTGCCGGGATCCCAGCCTTCGATCTTCTGTCTTCTGATTATTGGCTTGAATGCCTTCTTGATAGTCTTGTGCTTGTTCCCATTTGTCCCCCGGCAAGCATCTTGCCGGGAGTCCAACATCGGGTCTTCTCGGTGACCTGCCTGGAGGTCTTCTCCCAGGAAAGCTCGCTTCCCCGAAATTCTATCCTGATCTTGCCGGCCTTTGAGCTTGCCGGTGATGCATAGACCTGTTCCCGGCAAGTAATCCTTGCCGGAAGCCTGGGTCCTGGATGTGTCCTATAAGTGGATTTCTTCTCTGCCATGCCCTTCCCGCCTGGAGGCTGTAACTTGCCGGTGCGTGTCCAGGGGTAATGAACACCCCCTATTCACTACACCGACATGCGGCGTGTGGGCGCAGGGCTGGGATGCGGTCGGCACGCAGCAGTAGAGCACAGCAGCGGCAGGGCCACGGGCGCGGCCGACGGGGGGGGGGGGGGCAGGGGCGCGGGCACGGGACAAGGCATATGCGAGCGCACGGACTGGGCAAGCCGGGGCGCGGCAGGGGCATGGCGAGAAGAGGGGGATACGGGAGGGGGGCTCACAGCGGAGGCCGCTGGCGAGGACGGAGACGACCGAAGCGGCTCGGGGCGGACCGGCGACGGTGACGGCCGGTGCACCGTGGCGGCGTGCGGGCGTGCTCCGGGCGGCGTCCGAACGGGAGTGAGGAGCGCGTGGGGAGGGGGGACGAGCTAGGGTTAGCCGGGGCGAGGGGGGGTCGCCGGCTTTAGTAGGGGAGGTTGGTCGGGGGATGGCCGGCGCGTGTCCGGTCGTCGCCGTGTCGACCATCCCCTCCCCTGCATACAGTAGAGAGAGGAGGGAGACGGGGGAGGGGCCAGGTTGGGCCGGTTGGGGGGAAGGAAATGGGCCTTGGCCCATGGGGAAAGGGGGGGCCTTTTTCTTTTTTATAAATAAAACCTACTGTTTTGTTTTATTTTTTAATACCAAAAGATGTTTGTAAATTTTGTAACTTGGTCCAACAGTCATAATGCATTTTTGGGCCTTGCCACAAAATGTTTGGCAGCCATTAGAAAATGTTTGGAATTGCTATAATTTAAAAAGCATTTAATTAATTGTTTTGGCATCTGTTATTATTATTTTGAGGCACCAAAACATTTTATCAAATGTGGGTTACCATTTTATAATTTCTCATGGAATATTTGCAACCCAGCCATGATTTTTGTTTTTATGTTTGCAAAACTATTTAATCCACTTTTCAGATGAATTTGAAAATTATTAGGGAAATCAAATGACATATGACTCCCATGTGAGCAAGCACGATTTAGAAAAAAATGGATTATCTTAATCCTCATGGTTACTGTAGCTTAATTACCTTGATCACTGTAGCACGATTCCAAGGGTGTCACGGAAGAGGTCGGCCATTGTCGTTGCTCCCGGTGATAGCGACGAGGAGGCGACGGTGAGGTTCATGCGGGAGCATCCGGAGTATGTTCAGGCCGAGCGCGAGTTATTCTGGAAGCGTGAGGCCGAGAAGGAAAAGAAGAAGGATGTGAATATGGAGGACGAGGCCGGCCCCTCGACGGTGATCCCCGTCGACTCTTCGAAGGAGGATGAGGCCGGCCCCTCGACGGTGATCCCCGTCGACTCTTCGAAGGAGGACGAGGAGGACTACTGGATGCCCTCAGAGGAGGTCGACTAGTTTTATGGATGTAATAGTTTGAATTAGTTGTAGTAGTCGTTTAATTTATGTATTTAATTAGAACTATGCTTGAATTATGTTTGAATTATGTTTCAAATGAAGCAGTAGTTGAAGTTTCTAGTTTTTACATCTTCACATTTGCATCATCCAAAGACACACACACACACTCAAATTTTGCCACTTTTCGAGTTGGTCTTCTATTTTCGAGGCATTATCTTATTTTCCGACCACTAAAAGGGGCAAAATGCTCTTCGGTAAGAAAAAACAGCGCAAACGAGTTCCGAAAGTGATGAAACTTTGCATGGTGTCTTCATCTCACCCATGTAGGGCGTGATAGAAATTTTAGATACGGCAAAAAAATGATGCACCTTGTGTACGAAACGGGCACTCTCCCCCAAAGTGTCAACGTTTCGAACAAAAATCGCCGCCTGCCGCACAAAACTCCATATTTTTAAATTAGTTGAACTTCAAACTTTTCCTAGGATTAATGCACACCATCCAAAGCCACATGCTCAAATTTGGCCACTTTTTGAGTTGGTCTGCGATTTTCGAGGCATTGTCTGATTTTCCGGCCCCTAAAAGGGGCAAAATGCTCTTCGATAAGAAAAACCGCGCAAACAAGTTCCAAGAGTCATGAAACTTTACATGATGTCTTCATATCACCCATGTAGGATGTGCTTGAAATTTGAGAGTCTTACGGCAAAAATTGATGCACCTCGTGTACAAAACGGACACTCTCCTCCGAAGTATCAGGATTTCGAACGGAAAACCGCCGCCTGCCGCACATAACTCTGTATTTTTAAATCTTTTGAACTTCAAACTTTTTCTGGGATTAATGCACACCATCAAAACACACATGCTCAAATTTGGCCATTTTTTTGACTTGGTCTGCTATTTTCGAGGCATTATCTTATTTTCCAGCCACTAAAAAGGCAACACGCTCTTTGGTAATAGAAAACGTGCAAATGTTTTCCGAAAGTGATGAAACTTTGCATGGTGTCTTCATCTCACCCATGTAGGGTGTGCTAGAAATTATTTCCATGTGTAATACACACATTTGGAAGCCCCAAGCACTATTTTGAGACTATTCTAGGTTTAGAAATTTTGATTAAGGATTTTTCAGACTTAACATATGTATGGCGGGTGGCGCCGAGGGCCTGCCGCTGCAAACACTTGTAAAGTTTGAATAAAACGGGCAAATAATGTTGTGGCAGGCACTTTTTTCTTGCCCGCCGCTGCTGTTTTTGGCGTGCGAGCAAATTTGGAAGGTTTTAGGAGTGGCGAGTGGTAATTTGCATCCACCACTGTAAGGCCACGCAACAGTGGCAGCCCTTCCTTACTTGCCCGCCATTGTTGTTTTTGACCCGAGAGCAAATTTGGAAGCGTTCAAGAGCGGCGGGCTGAAGTTTGGGCCCGGCACTGATGTGCTAACACCAGTGGCGTATGAGTATTTGTACCGTCATTGTATTTTTTTTAGTATAGTTGTGGCGGGCTCCTGGCCACGCCCACCACTAATTTGAGGCCACCTACAAACCTTTTGAGGCCACCTACAAACCTTTTTCCAGTAGTGCCTTGGCGACCGGTTAGAAACTTTGTGCCTTTTGCATCTGGTTTTTGTTCGGTTTTACCTAATTAACTAAACAATTTTCTTCTTCTATATGAAAATGTAGGAACCAACTACCCCTTTCGAGGGTTACCCAAAAAATAGATAGTAGAGATTTGCTCAGGGAATGCCACTGAGATCAGTGATATCTATGGTGATGATCGAAAGAGAGATGACCCAATTTATTCCATACATATGTGCCATATATGTAGGCATGGAGGTTGACATTGTGGACGCACGCGGACAAAGTGGACATGTCTGTCGGCATGCGGCATGCCTACATATATGACCAACAACGATGATCTATATATCTAGATCCCAGGGATATTTAACAAAAAAACTACCGTATTTGAGGTATCGGTCCTAGAGAACTATCTTTTTTTCGTCAACAAAAAACTACCAATTCCAGCTAATTTTTTGGGCTAAAAACTACCACTTTCAAGTAGT
The DNA here is from genome assembly GCA_039707655.1 of Elymus sibiricus. NCBI lineage: Eukaryota > Viridiplantae > Streptophyta > Magnoliopsida > Poales > Poaceae > Elymus > Elymus sibiricus. Next base: position 87,658,765 of record CM077663.1, read on the forward strand.
GGGCGGTTTAAATGATTTAAACGCGTTTATGACAAGCGGAACTCACCTGTCAGGACTGACGTGGCAGGAAAGTCAACTCCGTTTATTTTAACCGTTATATTTACTGTTATTACAGGTAAAACCCACACGTCAGCATAAACCTTCCTCCTCATCCTCTCTCTTTTGCATTTCAGCAAACATCTTGTGTGCATCTAGTAGCACCACCGCGTCGACCGCGTCAGATTCTGATGAGAGGAGCAGCTGCAGCAGTCGACGCAGGTTCTTATCAGGGACTTGCCTTCCGGGCCAAGAACCCCTCGGGACATTTAGCACTAGAAGATACTACTACTATATGTGACCAGGACATTTAACACTAGAAGATATACCACGCCACCGTAAGCTAGCCCATGACCAATCTCGGGTGGCGAATCGAACTAGACGGATTAGGCCGCCTGACCTTCTCCGCGGTTGAACTGCTTTATCTTCTCCTCGATGTACTTCCTGATGTCTTCCGCCGAGAACATGCGACGAGGTCTTGGCGGCGGAAGACCGGAAGAGTGGCCATCGTTTGTGGCTGCTAGTTTCTCGACCTTCTCGACCATCACCTCGCCGCCGTCTGCCAGAGCGGCGGCGCCCGTGGCGCGAGGCATCTCAGTCTTGTTTCACTTCTGTCGAGAGGAGGATCGCCACAGCTAGCTAATCTGGGTAAGGTTTGTTGTTGAGCTAGCTTGCTTGCCCCGATGAGCCATGGGGTGGATGATGAACTCCATTTATAAACTAGCTCCAGGGCCCAGGGGCTTCCTGCTGGTGTATCGTATCCACATCATTTATTTATATTTTGTCACGAACCTTGAGTCGATGCTGCAGGACATTCGGAGGTGGAAATTAGTGTGAAAGCATCGCCAATTGTACTGCGAAAAGGCCTATAATTCCCCCATTGATTGGAGGAATCAGCTCGTACAAGGGTGGAGCATCGATCACTAGATGATGGACGACCTAGATGCGTGCATGATCGAGATGCTGCAGTGTAGTGTAGTTGCCGACTTGAGTTTTAAATGAAGGCAGCGGATCAGGTCAATCGTGCATGTCGGCAAGGATGCATGCGTACATGAATTGATCATTGCGGTCACATTCACAACAGATTTTGGACTGTGAGAAGCAAGATCGATCTCGGCACCGGAGTTTGGCAGCATAAAGCTGACCAAGAAGGAATTCCTACTGTTTGCCTAAAAAGTACTGACAGAGAAGGAAGTCAGAGGCAAAAAATGAAAAGGGTTTGTTGAACTATTAAGTTCCATTGTGTTTTATTATTTACAGTCTTGGATCTGCCCAACAATCTGTGACAAGAACTGCAAACATTTCTAAGTACCCATAGTTCTATTCGTATATGTAGCAGTAACTGGGGTGTTATTTGTACATGTCCTCCGTACACACTTGGGTGAACATAGTTCTATTACTACGTTGGCATCCTGCCAACAAATCTAGGTCATTAGCAAACATAATAAAATGCCAACACATCTAGGGAGGCTCTAATAAGTTGACAGACTAGGCTTCCTGAGCAAACTGCTTCTTCTTCCTCGCGATGTAGTCGTCGATCTTCTCCCTGGAGATGGCGAAATCGGCTACGGGCCTCCTCGTCACCGTGGGCACCCTTGGGTTCACGTACACCGACGGCTTGGTGATGGCGTTGTAGACGAACCTGATCCTGTCGACCTTCTCCACCCATACCTCGCCGTTGGCGGCAGCGGTAGCCTTGGCACGAGGCATGGCCATGGCACTTCCTGCGTTTTTGGATGGAGCAGCTGCCTTGATATCGCATCTCATGGCGTGGGTGATGGGTCCATTTATAGGCTCCTTGCTTCGTGGAGCAAACACAGTGCGTACAAGTAGCATCTACTGCTCTCTCTGCGGCGTTGCCTCCAATTATTGGTCTGAACTCTGACCGTGAGGACATCGACAACCTACAAATTCAGAACAGGAGAGCTAACTAGCTAAGATTCAAATGGAGACATCGAAATCACCTGATTCCTGATTATTGTCTGGTCGTGTAAGGCAAAATTGTGGACGTGTAGTGAACCGAAAAATTCTACGATCGCTAGCCGGCCAGGTGTCTGGTGAATCGTATGCATCACCAACGGTGCATAGCACCAAAAGGTGCAGCACTGGTAAACTGCAAGTGCAACATCTGGTTTTGCAGTTGGTACAGGTTCCTAATAATTTCAGAAGTTCTATTACGTCGTGAATAAGTGACTAACCAGTTCATCCCAGCAGGCTTCGTTTACTAAAACAAAATCATCGCGGGGTCGATCCCATCTTCCTTTCCTGATCATAGCCTCATAGGTTCTTAGCAGAGCTCTGCTCACGGTATCATCGAGCGCAAGTGCAAAGTGGGCCTCAGTTTCATGCTGATATTTTTGTGGTCGGCAGGCCGTCAGTTAGCAAGACTCAGTAGTTAAGATGTTCTAGAAGCCTGCAGATCAGCGCCGTGTGGATAAAGGGGACATGCAAAATCAATCTGCAATTGACAGGAATGCAGGAAGCTGCTCTTCAAAAGTCTAAAAGTGGTAAAGTGCTTGATTCCTGCTTGGAAAACAGGCCGGTGCCTATAGCCCTATAGCAAGTGCAGAATTACCAGAATCCTTGTACTACACTCAACACTCAGATACAGGGCAGTTTTTTTTCCTTCTGAAAAGAAAGAATCACTTCACAAAACCCTATATGTACACAAAATGTGTGGATACATACTGATATTGCTACACACTGACACCTCTGCTTATGCACAACAACCTCTTGACCAAGATTGGTATCGACAAAAGATAGATCGATCACACCAACCGCTATAGATCTTCGAACGATCCGTGGTCTAACACGTCGATAAATAGCTCTATCCTTAGACCGAATCAGCGGGGACGCATCGCGGTTGTTGGAGAGGAATCTGATACGCTCTAGAATGTAGCTAGGCACAAAGACTTCGGCTCATTTTTTAAGAGAGCAATGCCCTGTTTCATTAATTCTTAGGCCCTGTTTGGTCTGCAGTATTCTCAAAACACAGGAATAGAAAATATATTATTGGAGTGATATGCTCAGTTGATACAGAATTAGCACAGAGTGTTTAATGCCACAGGGAAAACAAAGGACTTATAAAAAGAGTTTGGATTGGATACTAAATTTGTTGTGATTCCTTAGAAAAAAAATTCTAACCCTCCAATAATTCAAGGAATTCCTCTAAATTAAAAGAGCCCTTAAGGAGGTTCAAACAAAGTACTCCATACATAAGAAAAGATAGCACACCAACGGCCTCATGTATCGTGTGGGCATGCATGTATAATAAATGACACTCCATTATACACGAGGTAATTATGCTCAATGAGCTAATGACTAATTAAGCATTATACTTTTTTGTAGGTCGTGGGCTAGACCCGTACGAACCAAGTTGACATGTACACTAAACTAAATAAATTTAGAGTAAAACAAATCTATATAGAGTATCTTGTACTCTCTCCGTTCCTAAATGCAATACTTTCTACAGATTCTAATACAGACTACGTGGGAGCAAAATGAATAAATCAGCACTCTAAAATACATCTATACACATTTGTATGTAGCACATATTGAAATATTTAAAAAGACTTATATTTAAAAACGGAGGGAGTAGACGCACGCATGAGATTCATCACCATGTGGTGCAAATACTCAATTATACATGAGGTGGATTGTCCCAAATGAGCTACTGACTAATTAAACATCCTAATGTTTCCTCCGTCACAAAATAAGTGTCTTAATTTTTTACTAAATTGAGACACTTATTTTATGACAGAGGGAGTACTATTTTGTAGGCCCCGAGGCTAGCTTACAAACCAAATTAATATCTACAGAAAACTAAACTAATTTAAAGTCAATTATAAAGTAAGAGTATCACGTAGACACGCACACATAGATGGGATCCATCGGCATATGGTACAACTAAGGATATCCCATGCTATATGGGTGGATCGTGCTATTTTGTTGGCCCCGAGGCTATGCTTCCATCCTCCGTAGCATGCCCACACCTTTGACCTCTCTATCTCACGTTAACTGCATGCTTCTAGGCATGATATTGAGTATCCTTCCCGCACTAATATTTGCTTCCATCGTACTTTTGTGTTGGAAGCATATTGCTATGTTTTTTCCATTGACTCAACCAAATAGTGATTTGTTTTCATCAAATAGAAAAACAATTCCACTTGTTTCAAAAGCATCAATCTCTTACTTCCATCGACTATAAAATTGCTTCCAGCCAAAGAGTGATTTTTGGTGTGAACGAAACGATCTTTCATATAATGAAATATTTTGCTTCGCAAAGAAATCACTTGGAAGCACAACATGAATGATGCAGCATTGCAACATATTAATCCATTTTGAACAAACATTTACAAACCTATTTTGCAACAAGTAAAAGACTAGGGTCTGTCTAGGATACATCTAGATATGGCATAGTTATGTTACATCTAAGCTGACGTCAACTCTATTTGTGGTCTATTTTTTCTTGTCCCGGTTTTTTTTCTCGTTGCTGCGTTATTTGTGGGAGCTTGTAGTCGCTGATTAGCGGAGGAACCGCGTGCGTCGTCCAAGTGTGACCTGCCCATCTCAAAGTTTTGGCGGGACGAAGCACTGTGTGTGTCCATATACAAACAACCATGCCTAAAAGATATACAAACAACCACGTTGTTGTTCTAAAAAAAAACACGTGTGAGGCATGTGCATGCATGCAGGATGTGCCGGATAGGTAGCTAACTTGCATGTACTTTCTCTGTTCCTAAATATAAGTCTTTTAAAAGATTACACTACGGACTACATACAATATATATAGACATACTTTAGAGTGTAGATTCACTCATTTTACTTTGTATGTAGTCGGAAGTGAAATATCTAGAAAGACTTATATTTAGAAACGGATGGAGTACCTCGCTATTCAGCCGAATTTTCCAAACCTTCTACGTACTAATCTAGCAAAATGGATGGATGACTCTGATAGAGAAAATTGTACCTGATAAACAAAAATTATGTAAAAGGAAATACCAAAAAAAAATGCACGTAACATTTGTTCATTTAAAAAAACTATGTAAGGTTTATGGATTTTTAAAATGTGCGCAAGGTTATCAAAATAAAAATCAAGAATTATATAGAAGATTTGTTGATTTTAATTATTTAAGAAAATTATAAGGAAAGTTCATCAATTCAAAAAGTGTTTGTAAATTTAAAAAGTGTTCACAAATATGAATACGAATGTTCGTGGAATCTATTAAATCTTCATAAATTTTAAAAATGTTAATATATTTTAAAAACGTTTGTGAATTTGAAAACATGTTGGCGTTTTTTTTAATATGTCAAGAATTGCATAGAAAATAAATCATGATATTTTTTGAAAAAAATCATAATTTTAATAAAATATTCAAGACTTTTTATAAAGAAGATAAAAATGGGAATTTTTGAATATTTTTTAAAAGTGGAGATGCAACTGGCCGACAACCCTCCTCCCGCCCCTAACTGCAGTCTCGTTGCATGCATGCAATTGCGTGTCAAGGGTTACCTTGCAACTGGGACAAAAATGGGTCGGGCCCAGTTGCGTTTCAAGGATGGACTTGCAGCTGAGACAAAAAATGGGTTGGGTCTTCACTTGTGTATCGAGGGTGGAGTTGCAACTTAGAAAAATTTGGTCGGGCTCCCAGTCACGTATCAAGGGTGAACTTGCAACTTGGATAAAAAACGCAGGGCCCCAATTGCGTGCTATGAGTGTAGTTGGACTTGCAACTAGGACAAAACGGGTGAGACCGAGTTGGAGTTGCAACTAGAACAAAAATGGGTTGCAGCCCCATTTACATATGGAGGATGGAGTTGCAACAGAGACAAATGCTCACCACTTTTAATAAAAAGAAAAGGATGATAAATGTAAATATTTTTTAAATATGAAGATCCAACTGGCCGCCAACTCTCCTTCCGCCCCTAGTTGTACCCTCGTTGGGTGCATGTAGTTGTGTGTCGAGGGCGGACTTTCAACTGGGACCAAAAATTGGTCGAGCCCGGTTCCTTGTTGAGAGTGGACTTGTAACTAGGAAATATGGGTGGGCCCTCAATTGCATATCAGGTGTGTGGTTGGACTTGCAAGTATGACAAAAAATGGGTTGGGCCGCAGTTGTGTGTCCAATGTGGACTCGCAGCTGGGAAAATAAAAGGCGGGACCTCAATTGCATGTCGGGGTGTAGTTGCAACTGGAACAAAATGGGTCAACCCCTAATTGCATGTCGAGGGTGGACTTGCAACTCGGGCAAAAAAAAAAGAGATCCCAATTGCATGTAGGAGGTGAAGTTGTAACTGGGACAAAAAGGGTCGACTCCCACTTGCGTATCGAGGGTGGACTTGCAACTGAGGCAAGAAAAAAACGAGGAGCCCAATTGCATGACGGAAATGAAGTTGCAACTCGGACAAAAAGGGTCAACCCGAATTGCGTGTCGAGGGTGGACTTGCAACTGCGAAAAAATAGGCCCACCTCAGTTGTGTATCAATGGTGTACTTGCAGCTGGGACAGTAAAAAGGTGGGATCTCAATTGCATGTCGGGGTGGAGTTGCAACTGGGATAAAAGGGGTCAACCTCTAGTTGCGTGTTGAGGGTGGACTTGCAACTGAGACAAGAATAAAAAGCGACATCCCAATTGCATGTCGAAGGTGCAGTTGCATCTGGGACAAAAAGAGTCGACTCCCAGTTGCATGTCATGGGTGGACTTGCAACTGGGACAAGAAAAAAACGAGGACCCCAATTGCATATCGAAGATGAAGTTGCAACTCGGACAAAAAATGTCGTCCTGAATTGCATGTCGAGGGTGGACTTGCAATTGGGAAAAAAATAATCGTACCTCAGTTGTGTATCAATGGTGTACTTGTAGTTGGGATAATAAAAAGGTGGGACCTCAATTGCATGTCGGGATGGAGTTGCAACTCTAACAAAACGGGACAACCATCAGTTACGTGTCGAGGGTGGACTTGCAACTGAGACAAGAAAAGAAACAAGATCCCAATTGCATATCAGAAGTGAAGTTGCAACTGGGACAAAAAAGGGCGACTCCTAGTTGCGTGTCAAGGGTGGACTTGCAACTAGGACAAGACAAAAGACAAGGACCCCAATTGCATGTCAGAGATGAAGTTGCAACTGGAACAAAAAGGGTCGCCCCGAATTGTGTGTCGGGCATGGACTTGCAAACGGTGAAAAATAGCCCCACCTTAATTGCGTATCAATGGTGTACTTGCAGCTGGGACAATAAAAGGTGGGACGCCAAATGCATGTCGGGGTGGAGTTGCAACTGAGACAAAAGGGGTCAACCCCCAGTTGCGTGTCAAGGGTGGACTTGCAACTGAGACAAGAAAAAAAAAGCGAGATCCCAATTGCATGTCGGAGGTGAAGTTGCATCTGGGACAAAAAAGGGTTGACTCCCAGTTGCGTGTCGAGGGCGGACTTGCAACTGGGACAAGAAAAACAATGAGGACCCCAATTGCATGTCGCAGATGAAGTTGCAACTGGGACAAAAAGGTCGCCCCGCATTGCATGTCGAGGGTCGACTTGCAACTAGGAAAATATAGACCCACATCAGTTGCGTATCAATGGTGTGCTTGCAGCTGGGACATAAAAATGCGGGACCTTAATTGCATGTCGGGGTGGAGTTGCAACTAAGACAAAAAAGGTCACCCCGAATTGTGTGCGGAGGGTGGACTTGCAACTGGGAAAAATATGGGCCCACCTCAGTTGGTTATCAATGGTGTAGTTGCAGCTGGGACAATAAAAAAGGTCGGACCTCAATTGAATGTCGGGGTGGAGTTAAAATTGGGACAAAATGGGTCAACACCCAGTTGCGTGTCGAGGGTGGACTTGTAACTGAGACATAAAAAAGTGAGATCCCAATTGCATGTGGGGGGTGAAGTTGCAACTGGGATAAAAAGGGTAATTCCTAATTGCGTGTCGAGGATGGACTTGCAACTAGGAAAAATGGATCCTCCTCAGTTGCGTATTAATGATGTACTTGCAACTGGAACAAAAAAAAAGACGAGCCAAGTTGCATGTTAGTGGTGGACTTACAAATAAGACAAGAAAAAGATATGAACCTCCAATTGCATGTCAATGTTGCGATTGGACTTGCAATTAGGACAAAAAATAAGTTGGGCTCTAGTAGCATGTTAATGATGAACTTACAACTCAGACAAAAAAATAAGATCCCCCAATTACATGTCGGAGTTGAAGTTGCAACTCAGACAAAGGGACAAACTGAGACAAAAATGAAGCTATAATTAAAAAATCATGAATTTAAAACAAATAAATTAAAAAGAAAACATATAAGGAGAGAGAGAAAATAAAAGAAGGAAAAAACAAAAAACATGAGTTTATAAAAAGTTCATTAAATGAAAATGGAAGAAAATGAAAATAAGAAAAGCAAAATAAAAAATAATAAAGGAATAAGAGGTCGTCAGTCGTGTTGGGAAAGACACATAGATCATCAAAGGATTGCATAAAGTCAAACCAAACAACCTGCATAAAGTTAAACCTACACAATCTAAACGTAGACAAGAAACATAACATGTTGCCATGGGCATGGAGAACCGGCTGTCGCAGCAGCCCAAAAACGACAAAATAAACCTCGTGGGGGCATATAATGGGCCGAAGCGACGAAACAAAAGACGCAGGTGCAACCAGCGATGCGAATCAACACATAGCATGAAAAAACAAGCGACAAAAAGGTTGAATGGTGATGAACTTAGATGAGACGTGGTTAAATAGAAGAGGTTTAGCACATCTGAAAAAAAAGTGAAACACGCACGATCCTCGACGTCAAAAGAAAAGACACAAGCTCAAAAAGATTTGAAAACAAGAATAAAATGTAACAAGCCCACTCCTCGTAAAAGGAAAACACAAAAACTAAAATATTTTGAAACTCAAAAAGTGAAGAACACACAAATGCAAAAAACAAAAAAAAAACAAATGATGCAAGCGGTAAAATAATTAGTTGGGGTGAACCAATATGAATTGAAAACGATGAAAACTTCACGGAAGTAGTAATGCGTCTCTATCCTTCTGCTCTGTTTCCAACAGGCTCCCCTTCCTCTAGAAAAAAAAACAAAAAAACATGAACCACAGCCCACACAATAATATGGAATCGTACACTTGGCTGCAGCCCACGCACAGGCAACACACCCGTAGCCCAGAGAAACAATGCACAGGCTGAATGTCTCAAAAAAATAATAATGCACAGGCTGAAACCCCAAGCACCACGATGGAGAACCCTCACGCGAGCGACACGTACAAGCAAAACGGCACAAACAACATAAAACGGAGCAAGGACACGAATCTTGACGCCTAAATCATGTGGTTAAGACGTTAGATGAGACTTAAGTAATTCTCATCTAGATGAGAATTAGTAAATCCGAAAAGACTATTACAACAGTATTTTCATTTCGTCCTAGTCGACATAGCGGCGGGTGCTGGACAATCTGATCATGACAATATTTGTGTGTGCCACGAGCTCTACATCATTTGTAGTGCAGTCGAACCTTAGAGGAGTGCCTTGTTGATCCCGTCGTCGAACCTTAGAGGAGTGCCTTGTTGATCTCGCCCTAAAAACATTACATCATATCATTAGGAATCTGTACAACTGAAGCATGAAGTGAGAGAGAAGGAAGCACACAATTTAGTGGGTGATAAAAAAATCACTAATAAAAGAAGCAAAATGGTTGTATAATAAAATGTACAAACAGAAGCAACATTGACAATGGTTGAAGCAGACAGTAGCGGTTTAAGCATATAGTAGTATCTGATATTGGTTGAAGCAAAATGTTTGTATAATAGAAGTAGCACACACTACAATTTTTTTACAAGGAGGATGACCCCCGGCCTCTGCATCTGGTAGATGCATGCAACCACTTTATTAATTATTCATAAAGACCTGATAAAGTAATATGTTATTATGTCTGAAGCCTCCATATTGACAACATATGTCGCTACTCCTATCCATTGATGAAGGGGTGTTGAATGTCCGAGCCGAATACCAAACATACATCGCGCCAAAGCCTAACATCTAAATACGGATGCCCCGACCAAGCCACATACCGGGCCTGGGGCCCAAACCGGTCCGACGCACTCTCAAAGGTCGTCGTCGCCGTCTTCCATCAATCCATCTTCAGAGCAGGTACCGATGCATGAACCTTGTCAGGCCTGCCATCGACGCCAGAAAGCGCCTCCTCTCTACGTGCATTCATCATCACGCATTCGTTGCCGAGACTTTGCTGCGCCTTGCCGTCGAGACTCCACGACGTCGATGCGTCACAGGGAACGCCGCTCCACTGCAGATGCCGTCCACCGGTCCCTCGAGCCAATGCACACCTTCAAGAATGACGCCATCAAGAGGGGTACGACACATGAGTGTCGCCGTCATCTGATCGACTTTAAAATGGGAGAGATTTTTACTTCCCATCCTCTGCACCAACTAGGGATGCATATCGCCATTTTAGTATGAGTACCAAGATAAACATGGTCCCCAGAATCTTTAAATGAGTATCAAGATATTTCTTGATGAGGGGTTTCACCATACATCAAGCTTGATCCTCAATGAATGGGGAAAAACCCCTGTGCATCACCTGTCAATTCTAAAAATTGAACTTGGGTCATAGGCTACACAACCGCATGCCCAACCACTAAACCAAGGCTTTAAATAAAGCAAAACTTCATTACCATAAAATCGTATGCAACTAACTAGAGGAAGCATGGTGATAGGAAGAAGTAGCTTCTTTTTCTTACAACATATATAAAAACGCACTGAGGTGTAAACATCTGATTGCTAGCTTAATTGGATGCATAAATTTGTGCTTGATGAATAAATTAAAATTTCAGTTGTATCGAAGCAAGGCATCGGCAGTGAGAAGCTTATTTCATAAACGAAGTATGATTATTATTCTTGGTTGGAAGATACGACTTCAATAATGGAAAACAAGCCAATAATAGGATACATATTTTGTGTCACATATATACAACTTTAACAGATTTTTGCATGCCCAGTGGAAGCTATTTTCTAGCCCAAGAGAAGCAAAAATATTAAAATGTAGATGCATCTAGGTGAGAAGCACAAAAAGTCCATAGGTATTCCCCTGTCAATTGTAGTTTGGAAAGTCCCACGCGGGGATGAACACTTGCTTCATCCACCATTCATTCAAGATTGCATCTGATGGTCTGCGATAAGATGTAAAAATCAACGGAAATACTAACGCCCACACGTGTGGCACGAAGCAACATGGCCCAAACGCCTCCATTACCATCCATTTTGCCACGTCAAAACAGATGACATCAGCGGGAATCTTTTTGGTTTTCGGCTTAAAAATGTTTTATCTCCTAATTAAAAAATCCAATTAAAAATCCGTTTTCACCATCAAATCCGTCTCAACGAGATCTTCAAAACTAGATCCCATGTTGATATGTTTCGATGAAAAAAAAATTGGGCAAAAGTTGCCATGATGTTTATACTGTAGTTGCCATAGTGTTTACACTAAAGTTGCCATGACATATTCTATCTATTTTTTCTTATAGATTTAAAGCTACCGTTATATTTTTAACTACTTTTTAAGGCAAGTTTTATTAATTGACCATGACAATTTTTAGTAAAAGTAATTCACCATGGCAATTCTAGTTTATGGTTCATGTCAAGTCTAGAATATTTTTTTTCGGCAAAAGTTGCCATGATGTTTACACTGTAGTTGCCATAGTGTTTACACTAAAGTTGCCATGACATGTTCTATCTATTTTTTTTCTAGATTTAAAGCTACCGTTATATTTTTAACTACTTTTTAAGGCAATTTTTATTAATTGACCATGGCAATTTTTAGTAAAAGTAATTCACCATGGCAATTCTAGTTTATGGTTCATGCAAGTCTAGAATATTTTTTTTTCGGCAAAAGTTGCCATGATGTTTACACTGTAGTTGCCATAGTGTTTACACTAAAGTTGTCATGACATGTTCTATCTGTTTTTTTTCTAGATTTAAAGCTACAGTTATATTTTTAACTACTTTTTAAGGCAATTTTTATTAATTGACCATGGCAATTTTTAGTAAAAGTAATTCACCATGGCAATTCTAGTTTATGGTTCATGGCAAGTCTAGTTTCTTAATTCCCCGTTTTATAATATGTCAAAATTTACATTTAAAGGTAGAAGAAAAAATAACTGAAACATATCATGGCAACTTCAGTGTAAACACCATGGCAATTCATGTGCAATAGACATGGCAACTTTTAACCCCCAAAAAAAGTCGTCGAAACATATTGATATGAGATCTAGTTTTGAAGATCTCGTCGCGATGGATTTAATGATGAAAACGGATCTTCAATCGGATTTTTTATTTATGAGATAAAACATTTTAAAAACTGGAAATCCAAAAAGATTTCCACATGCATGCATGCGGTGACGTGAACGCAGTCCGTGTGTTATAGGCGTGTGGGCGGATGTTGCTCCCACCACACGTGTGGGCGTTATCGCGACCCAAAATCAATAGTTATGCCTAGTATCTCCCCATAATTTACATGTAGGGGAACGCAGCAGAAAACAAAATTTTCCAACCTACGCACCAGCCCAGGACCACTATGGAGACTGCATACAAGGTTTGATCTTTTTCGTTACCGACTCGTAGCGCAGCGGAAGTAGAGTCGATGACGATCGGCGGTGCAGATCCCCGCAGCTAGGATTTACAACCTCCCAACCGTGAGGATGTATACCCTCATCTGCCCCTCGGATAACCCTCTGAGAGGCGGTCAGACAATCCCCCGGACGGTGTCGCGGACAGCCCTTCGGGAGGACCTTCAAAACTCGGACGGTCACTCGGACAGCCCTTCGGGAGGACCTTCGAAACTCGGACGGTCACACGGACAGCCCTTCGGGAGGCACTCTCGAACTAAGACCAAAACTATGATCTCTCTACAGAGTTGCACACATACGGTGTCATCTATCCGGCAGGGCTTCGCCGTCCAGAACTAGTTCCTGCCGGAACCCAGACAGCCTTTCGGCTCTACGAAACTATTTCGCGGGGAGGGAGAGAGAAGCCAGACAAGTCAAATGGCATGTGTATGTGAGAAGGGATGAGGTTTGGGCAGCCCCCTCACCTCCTATTTATAGGAAAACCAAGGGGTAGAGTTGCCATTCCAAAAACCCAAAAATGCCCCCACTTTATGTCATACACAAAGGGCATAAGAGGGAAAAGGGATGCCATGTGGAGCTCCATGGAGCTCCACTCACCTTGGCCGGCCACCCCCTTGGGGGCCAAGGAAGCCCCCATGAGGGGCTTCCTTGGCCCCCAAGGCCTTCTAGAAGCCTTTTGGGAAATATCCCAAAAGGTGGTTTTCCAAAAATATTCAAAAATCACTTTCACTATTCACGACGACATTTTTCAGCGTTCGTTCGAACTGAAAATATTTATGTGGGCTTAGAACATTTCCTGTACCCACTAAAATAAATTTCAATGCATTCCGGAACAATTCCGGATTAGTGATTTTCATCTGCGAAAAGCATCCGAAGCGGTTCCGGCAGCTCCGGAACATTTCCGGTTTTTCTTCCGGAAAATTCCCAGAAGTTTCCAGAATGATTCTGGCACCCTCCAAGAATTATCAGGCATGTGCCGAAACCAATTTGACTTAATGGTATTCCCTGAAACAACTTTTCAGTTTTACCGAAACTGTTCCGGTGTTCTCTTTGCGGAACTTTTCCGGTGTCCGAAACTTTTCCGGTGTCCGAAACTTTTCCGGTGATTTTCTCTCAGGCTCCCTGTCTAGTATTCAGCAGATAGATGACCCTTAAGCGTGTGACCCTATAGGTTCGGTGAAGTATAGACATGACCCGGAACCCCTTCCAATCAATGATCAACATCGGAGCCGTGGACACCCATATTGACCCCTATACCCACACGAATGAATATTCGAGTGAACCTCCAATTGCCGTGTGCTATTCCTGTTGCTTCGCGATATGTTACAAATACCCAAGGTGAGACATGCTGGCATCCCTGTGGATCAACACCTTGTCCACTATGCCAGTTACCTCGTTACCGGTATTGTTCTCTTTTCTCGTTCCGTGTTCCGGCATCCCCGTGATCAAATCACAAAGTGTCTGGCCAGACGATGATGGATACCGTAACACCGAGAGGGCCCAGAGATATCTCTCCATCGTCGGAGGAGCAACTCCCAATCTTGAGCTATCTTGTTATTTGCCATACTTTTCCGTGAACCCGTAAGCCGCCGTAATAGCCACCCAGTAACGGATGCCGTTTAACAAACCCCAAAGTTCACGAAGCAAGCACGAAGGAACTCGATACTCTTATGGTCTAAGGAATTATGCAAACATTAACTATCTCTGTGTTATTAACCATTAACTTGTGACGAATGTATCTCATAGCATAACATCAATTCGGGTTGATTCAACACAAGTGTTCTACCAACATTGCGCCCTCAAAATTTAGCCCAAGCACTGTGTCAAGCAAAGCTATTTAGCCCAAGCACTTCATCAAAAACTATTTTCAAATGAAGTCCTAATTCATGTCAAGAAATTTATTTCCAGTTAACAATGTGTCAAGCACACAAGGTTTTTAGAAATATTATTATGCTCCCACTTACTTTCTTGAATCACAAGCATCCACGTTACCCATTGATGAAGTCAAAACCCTTTTGACCATTTCATCAAAACACGAAGATTCCAACTCCATTTTGCTCTCTTCTGTCCATCGCTGGATCTCTGAAGTTTGCATACTTACTAGCATCCTCTGGACTGAAAAAATACCTTGGATTGTAACACATGCAAGTCCTTGGTTTCATTTCCATCAGATGGAAATCCTTTCGTCATCCTTGTTTCATATCTCATGTTTGAAATATGTATTAATTGCTAGTTCAACCCGAACCGACTTTAAGCATCGCTACGGTGAAACAACCTCATCGTAGTCAACTCCTTGAACTTGTTATTGCAACAAGTCGAGCTTTATGGATAAAACATTTTTATCCGTATCAGTTTTTAGTTCCATAAATATTCGTTAGACTCTAAGTCTTTCGAAAGGTGTATCAAGATTTTAATCTTGAATCACTTATATGGAAACTATCTCGGATTGTATTGGCATTTAGCCAATTCCGGAGTGAGGGCCCATCAACGCTTCCTTGTGTATCGTAGGTATATTGTTGTCTAACAGCAATATCTCGTATGTGCACCTGAGAGGTTTGCACGAGTTTTTCCTACGTGGTTCAGCTGCAAGTTCGACCGAAGTCCATACATCTCATGTAGAGGCTTCCATATCAGTCGCAGTAGGAAACCCTGGGATCACTTCCAAGGTTCCTTTCCTTTGATCTGATGACGAAGATACTGGTTATCTCGTCGAGTTGCACTGTCCTCCCACTCACCTTTTGCAAGAACTATTCTCATTAAAAGCATACCATTTTGTGACAAAATCCTTTGCCTTGATATAGTGGTGGGGAAATACCCAATGACTTGGGATAACCTACAAAATAGCACTTTTCTGATTTGGAATAGGTTTGTAACCTTTTACACAAGCCCCATATTCCAAATGTTAAGAAAAGATATAACATGGTTGGGCGTACCATACCATGGCGTCATTCCAACAGACCTGATGGAGCTCTTTTCAGTGTAAAAGCCGCAGTCTCTAAAGCATCACTCTTTAAAAGGGATAATGGCAAATTTATTTATGTTATCTTTGATCTTACCATGTCATAAATGGTTCGATTACATCTTCACGGACTTTCCACTTGCAGTGGTGTTCTGGGAGGTGCAAGTTATGAAACCCCTTTCATAACTCATCAGACATTTGCTAAACTTGTAACTCAAATATTCCTTTCTGCAATCGAATTGTAGAAACATAATTTTCTTGTTACAATAACTTCTACTTCATTTTTCAAAACCTTTCGAATGATTTCAAAAGATCCAGACTTACGTCTCATCAAGTAAATATCCATATATCTACTTGAGTCATTTTTGAAGATAGATAAATCCACTACTTGCACATTTATTGAACTACACACATCAAAAATGTATGATCACCAATAAGTTTGTTGCTTGTTCCTTATGGACTGTGAACGGTATTTCAGTCACTTCACCTTTCGGAGGAAAGTTGCAAGTGTCAGATGATTCAAAATCAAACGACTTCAAAATCCATCATAATGGAATTTTCCATGTGGGTTTCTCTAGTGTGACCAAATGCAGTGCCACACATATGTGGTATTCTTTTAGTCTTGCGACATTTAGCGTCAGTGTTATGGATGTATCATATTACCATCAATATTCATAACATACATCCCATCCTGGATAGAAGCATGGCCCTTCATGTTATTCATAACACCAAACATCAAAAGTTCTCTTATGAATAACCTTCTTGCAAGATACCTTATGCAAAAGGGCTAGAGTATATGAAACTCTAAATGAATTATGAAAGTAAATATAGAGGTAATGTATTATTATCAATATTCATAACATACATCTCATTCATAATGAAAGTATGGCCCTTATGTTTATTCATAACACCGAACATCAAAAGTTCTCTTATGAACAACCTTCTTGCAAGATACCTTATGCAAAGGGCTAGAGTGTGTAAAGCTCTAAAATGAATTATGAAAGAAAATACATAGGTAATACATCGATGGAAGGTATAGTAACTTTTACTATGTTCCCAGCGTGTATCAAGACCTCATTCCTGGCTAGTCTTTCAGGCCATAGTAGTTCTTGCATCGAGTCGCAACAGAATGCAATCGAGCGGGTATCTTTGTGATCAACTCACAATACCCAAGAATTAGTGATTAACATGTTTAACCATAATTCCCAAGAACTATATCTTTGACCAGCCTTCTCTACATCAAAAACTTGTATGACATTCATACATGAGCTGGATATTCCAGTCTTCTTTCTTTCTGCCTTTATACTTCTAATAGTCTAACTTTTAGTATTTCTCCTACTCTCAGAAGAAGCACCCAACTTAAGAGTGGCGTTTAGCCCCGGACTTCCTAGGCGTGGAAATTTCACTAACACCCTTCGGACACTTCCTTTCTCTTTAAGTTGTTGTTTTATTCACCTTCATTTACATGACAGGCGTTCTCCTAGATCCCCCTCTTATCAGTCTAATGCATAGTAAACACCTTTACTAATAGTTTGCAAACAAAAATTGCTTTGGATATTTCATATCTTTCAGCTTTTGTTTGTATCTGAAAATTAATTTTCAGTTCCATGAATATCACATAACTATCCCAAAACTTTCGAAGTTCGGGTCTCATGGAAGCAAACGTATTGCACTTGACTGAAACGGAATTCTAGCTTTTGGTTCGAAGGACGAGAGTCACATGATCCATAGCATTAGCGGGAGAATACCGAAAGCATGCGATAGGACAAAGTCCTTCTCGGCACTCTTGAGGACAATCCTCACATTACGTTATCAACCGTAAAGTTTTAACCAGATATATAACAGCTATTCAATTTTAATTGGGAAGGTGGAAACGCGAGCCATTATTCTACAACTATTATGCAAATCACACTTAGACAGTGTTCAAAATTAATTGCACTAAGAATTAAAAGAATTAATTCTAAAGTGCGCTCCCACTCAAATCAATATCTCTCATAATTGATTGTGAGTGATTCAAGACCCGAGTTTTGATTGTTCGCCACGATGGTAGCATCACAGATGACGAAAATCTCAACCGGTAGGCCATCTTGCCAATCACATCTTTATGTGATTCTTGTTCATCTTTCGATGCATGTGTTCCGAGCTCAGGACTTTCCTGCCTGAACATCAAGACAACCAAGTGATCTTGCAGTGAGGTCTGACCTCACCCGCCTTACACTTTCCAGTCGTTCGTGCCCATGGTAGCATGTGGCACCCCGAAAGGATACATGCTATGACGGTGCTACACTTGGGAGAACACTAACTACTTGATATTTTAAGTGAGAGATCACCCTAATAAAAGCGACTATCGCGCAATCAAGAAGGGTGCATCATAAGGGATAAACATCTCAGGAAATTTATAATAGCATGATATGGTATAGCCCCTTCTGACGGAGAAGTCAAGTATTTCTTCGTCTTCGGCATTCGCATCGGTGTTCACCTTCGCGAAGATTGCCACTACCTTGTCGATGCACCAGATAATATTGCTATCTCTATAGCTAATAAAATAAGTGCATTACATAAGGTTGACACACAGGTCATTAAAGTGCAATCATATGGCTCCAGTCATCATGCCGAATCATGACACACAGGTCATGTTAATCAAATTACATCATATAGTCATCTCATACATAATCGAATTAATATGAGACTTGCTATACCACATCACATGCAAACCATCCTGCAAAACCAAGTTAGACGCCTCTAATCGGTTTATGCAAAATTTTATTTTACGTGGCTTCTAAGGTTTTGACTCAAACCGCAGCTACCAACGTTTATCATCAAGTATGATTTATTCAAGTCGCTAGATTAACTTTCCAGGGTGTATGAAACACGAGATAATAAAATCTCGAGCCCCATACTAAAATTCGTCATACGCATGACCCCCGTGCAGATCATATCTGCATTGCCCTTTTGTCTGCGAAATTTCATCTTTCTTTTTTAACTACAGTGGAATTCAATGAACTGTTAGCACTTCGTTGATCAATCAGGATCGCGGATTGCCAGAACATTGAAACTCCACCATGCTGTTATCAAGATCAGAAATATGCAAATCCCAGGGAAGCAACAAGAACATCGGGTAACAGATTTCATCTGCTACCCACACAAATAATTTTCAGTAATAGAACTCATCTACTACCTAATTATATTGTGCAACACCCATACATCTCTATGTATTCTAGATCGCAACCTGTATCTACGCATAGCACGGCTCATGATGCCACTGTAGGGGAACGCAGCAGAAAACAAAATTTTCCGACCTACGCACCAGCCGAAGACCACTATGGAGACTGCATACAAGGTTTGATCTTTTTCGTTACCGACTCGTAGCGCAGCGGAAGTAGAGTCGATGACGATCGGCGGTGCAGATCCCCGCAGCTAGGATTTACAACCTCCCAACCGCGAGGATGTATACCCTCATCTGCCCCTCGGACAGCCCTCTGGGAGGCGGTCAGACAGTCCCCCGGACGGTGTCGCAGACAGCCCTTCGGGAGGACCTTCAAAACTCGGACGGTCACTCGGACAGCCCTTCGGGAGGACCTTCGAAACTCGGACGGTCACACGGACAGCCCTTCGGGAGGCACTCTCGAACTAAGACCGAAACTATGATCTCTCTACAGAGTTGCACACATACTGTGTCATCTATCCGGCAGGGCTTCGCCGTCCAGAACTAGTTCCTGCCGGAACCCAGCCAGCCTTTCGGCTCTACGAAACTATTTCGCGGGGAGGGAGAGAGAAGCCAGACAAGTCAAATGGCATGTGTATGTGAGAAGGGGTGAGGTTTGGGAAGCCCCCTCACCTCCTATTTATAGGAAAACCAAGGGGTAGAGTTGCCATTCCAAAAACCCAAAAATGCCCCCACTTTATGTCATACACAAAGGGCATAAGAGGGAAAAGAGATGCCATGTGGAGCTCCATGGAGCTCCACTCACCTTGGCCGGCCACCCCCTTGGGGGCCCCCATGAGGGGCTTCCTTGGCCCCCAAGGCCTTCTAGAAGCCCTTTGGGAAATATCCCAAAAGGTGGTTTTCCAAAAATATCCAAAAAGCACTTTCACTATTCACGACGACATTTTTCAGCGTCCGTTCGAACTGAAAATATTTATGTGGGCTTAGAACATTTCCACTACCCACTAAAATAAATTTCAATGTGTTCCGGAACAATTCCGGATTAGTAATTTTCATCTGCGAAAAGCATCCGAAGCGGTTCCGGCAGCTCCGGAACATTTCCGGTTTTTCTTCCGGAAAATTCCCAGAAGTTTCCAGAATGATTCTGGCACCCTCCAAGAATTATCAGGCATGTGCCGAAACCAATTTGACTTAATGGTATCCCCTGAAACAACTTTTCAGTTTTACCAAAACCGTTCCGGTGTTCTCTCTGCGGAACTTTTCCGCTGTCCGAAACTTTTCCGGTGTCCGAAACTTTTCCGGTGATTTTCTCTCAGGCTCCTTGTCTAGTATTTAGCAGATAGATGACCCTTAAGCGTGTGACCCTATAGGTTCGGTGAAGTATAGACATGACCCGGAACCCCTTCCGATCAATGATCAACATCGGAGCCGTGGACACCCATATTGACCCCTATACCCACACGAATGAATATTCGAGTGAACCTCCAGTTGCCGTGTGCTATTCCTGTTGCTTCGCGATATGTTACAAATACCCAAGGTGAGACATGTTGGCATCCCCGTGGATCAACACCTTGTCCACTATGCCAGTTATCTCGTTACCGGTATTGTTCTCTTTTCTCGCTCTGTGTTCCGACATCCCCGTGATCAAATCACAAAGTGTCTGGCCAGACGATGATGGATACCGTAACACCGAGAGGGCCCAGAGATATCTCTCCATCGTCGGAGGAGCAAATCCAAATCTTGAGCCATCTTGTTACTTGCCATACTTTTCCGTGAACCCGTAAGCCGCCGTAATAGCCACCCAGTAACGGATGACGTTTAACAAACCCCAAAGTTCACGAAGCAAGCACGAAGGAACTCGATACTCTCATGGTCTAAGGAATTATGCAAACATTAACTATCTCTGTGTTATTAACCATTAACTTGTGACGAATGTATCTCATATCATAACATCAATTCGGGTTGATTCAACACAAGTGTTCTACCAACATTGCGCCCTCAAAATTGCCTGCATAGCCATGCCCATGATTAGGAAAACAGGATCATCATGCAATACTTGAGCCAGTCTTAGAGGCAAGACTAAGAATACATTTTACCATTTATTATACCACACGTGCAAATGAGTTTCCCTCCTGGCCTCGTGAATATTGCAGACTCGAGAATCATTGCAGTTATAGCATGGAATATAAACTTAATTAGGAACATGGGGATAAATAATAACATTTATTATTGCCTCTTGGGCATATCTCCTACACTACAATACCCTGGTTTTCGTATCAGATCGGACGATCAATGTGCTTCCAATCATAGGGCATTTGCCTCGTCTGATAGAAAAAGCAAGGGACCAGACATCAGTCCGACAGTTTGTGGATGCACCCGAACGTGTCAAACGTATATAGGCCAAATTTACTGTTCCCAACTGAAGATGCTCTTATAAGCCAAGGAAGATGAATGCTCGTAGGGCTTCACTAAAAGCTCGTAGCTCGCAAATTTAATGAACACTCGGTAGCTCGTCTCATTAAGCTCGTAACTCACTTTTTAATGAACAGAGTCAACTATAGGTTTCGACTCGTTAAACTTAACAAGCTTAATGAGTAAGGTAACGAGTTTCACGAGCAGCTCATTAAGCTCGTTAATACAAAACTACACATATTTTTATTTTAAAGTGGCAACATTTTCTGGCACCTCAACCCGTCTATTCCGTCTAATCCATCCAACCTAGCCCGCATGAGACAATAACTAGCATACCAATCATGTGGTCACTTTCTTCATAAAAAAACACTTCAGAACTAAAGCAAAAGGCATAATCTATACCTAATAATAGAGGGGATATTGCTTCTTACGGTACGTCATGTAAATTGCCCTCCAAAATTGTAAAATATTATCCAACAATACCATTTATAAGTGATAAAAAACGTCTCACACAGGAGAATCCTCCGCCTGGGCTGGCCCATGCTGTAGGGACCTCCTATACTGGGCTCTACGCATTCGGAGAAGACACATCACACATGTTTGGGCAGACCCATGTCCGGGCGGCCTGTGTTTTAAATTTCGTTTTTTATTTTTTATTTTTCCTTTTTCTTTTTCGTTTTTATTATAAATAATTTGGGACTTAAAAAAAGTTCCATCAAATAAAACAAATGAGAATTTCGGAAAAAATGTTTAATAAATCATAAAATATTTGTGGATTCAAAAAAAGTTCACAATTTTGTAATTTTTTTTGCTTATTCATAAAATGTTCGAAATTTTGAGAACAAATTTTAGGGAAATAATAAAATGTTCATGATGTCTTTAAAAGTCCGTGTATTAAAAAGTATTAATTAAATTAAATTAAATTTTGCCAATTCAGAAAATGTTCATGAATGGAAAATATCCCGAAAATTAAAAACTGTTCGTGATTACAAAATAGTTTATTCATTCATAAAATGTTCGCTGATTCAAAAATGATCATGCATTTCAAAAAATGTTTATTAAATGAAAAAATATTCATGAATTTCAAAAATTGTTTCACCAATTTCCAGAACAATGTTCATCCACTCTAGACATGTTCTCCGATTCAAGAAAAATGTGAAAAAAATGTTCACAAATTTAATTTATTTTTGCAAATAGTAGAAAATGTTCATGAATTCAAAATATGTTCTTGATTTTAGAAAAAAATCAAAAATTTGTAAAGGTGTTCATGAATTTAAACAATGTTCATGATTTCAAATATGTTCACGAGTTTAAAAATGGTTATGATTTTACGAAATTGAGAGTAATGGTGTATTTCGGTGATGGGATAAAATGTGATCATGGTCATGAGAAATTTTGATTTCTTTTCCCGCGTTGCAACGCACGAGTCCTTTTGCTAGATATTGGTACTGGACGAGGCTGTCGTGTTACTTTACACGCTAGATAACTCCCCATTGATTGAATATACTACGCAATGGATCTAAGAACCGTATTTGAGTGGCCCATTGAACTTGCAATCATCAGAATATCGTACTTTAACCATAATAATATAGCATCTCGTTTGCCCATTTTTCGTAGTTCTTTAAACCTTAAAGAAAATGGTAAATTATGTCTTGTAGAGATCAATAAAATAAGAAAAACATAAAACTTGCAAGGAAAATGATATGTAAACAATCACTTATATCTATATGGAGGGTCAAATTTTCAACTTGCTCACCGTACTGTGGTGAAGCTTGAACAATCTTTTGCAGATCCGTGGTTGAGATTTCACCGCCATCTCTAATTGAGAACGGAAATATCCTAAGTATGTACTCTTTTTTCAATTAATAATGCATATTGTGGTTCTGAAACCATGCTTTCACCACCAAATAACCTATTAATCAGCATTCGGTATACCTCTATATCAAAATACAAACTATAGGTTACATAGTTTCATTTCAAAATACAAACTATAGGCCAAATTTACTATTCCCAACTGAAGATGCTCTTATAAGCCGAGGAAGATGAATGCTCGTAGGGCTTCACTAAAAGCTCGTAGCTCGCGAATTTAATGAACACTTGGTAGCTCGTCTCATTAAGCTCGTAACTCGCTTCTTAATGAACAGAGCCAACCATAGGTTTCGGCTCGTTAAACTTAACAAGCTTAATGAATGAGCTAACGAGTTTTACGAGCAGCTCATTAAGCTCGTTAATACTTCCTCCGTAAATAAATATACGAGCGTTTAGTGATCTAAACGTTCTTATATTTCTTTACAAAGGAAGTACAACACAACACATATTTTTATTTTAAAGTGGCAACATTTTTGGCACCTCAACCCGTCTATTCCGTCTAATCCATCCAACCTAGCCCGCATGAGACAATAACTAGCATACCAATCATGTGGTCACTTTCTTCATAAAAAAACACTTCAGAACTAAAGCAAAAGGCATAATCTATACCTAATAATAGAGGGGATATTGCTTCTTACGGTACGTCATGTAAATTGCCCTCCAAAATTGTAAAATATTATCCAACAATACCATTTATAAGTGATAAAAAACGTCTCACACAGGAGAATCCTCCGCCTGGGCTGGCCCATGCTGTAGGGACCTCCTATACTGGGCTCTACGCATTCGGAGAAGACACATCACACATGTTTGGGCAGACCCATGTCCGGGCGGCCTGTGTTTTAAATTTCGTTTTTTATTTTTTATTTTTCCTTTTTCTTTTTCGTTTTTATTATAAATAATTTGGGACTTAAAAAAAGTTCCATCAAATAAAACAAATGAGAATTTCGGAAAAAATGTTTAATAAATCATAAAATATTTGTGGATTCAAAAAAAGTTCACAATTTTGTAATTTTTTTTGCTTATTCATAAAATGTTCGAAATTTTGAGAACAAATTTTAGGGAAATAATAAAATGTTCATGATGTCTTTAAAAGTCCGTGTATTAAAAAGTATTAATTAAATTAAATTAAATTTTGCCAATTCAGAAAATGTTCATGAATGGAAAATATCCCGAAAATTAAAAACTGTTCGTGATTACAAAATAGTTTATTCATTCATAAAATGTTCGCTGATTCAAAAATGATCATGCATTTCAAAAAATGTTTATTAAATGAAAAAATATTCATGAATTTCAAAAATTGTTTCACCAATTTCCAGAACAATGTTCATCCACTCTAGACATGTTCTCCGATTCAAGAAAAATGTGAAAAAAATGTTCACAAATTTAATTTATTTTTGCAAATAGTAGAAAATGTTCATGAATTCAAAATATGTTCTTGATTTTAGAAAAAAATCAAAAATTTGTAAAGGTGTTCATGAATTTAAACAATGTTCATGATTTCAAATATGTTCACGAGTTTAAAAATGGTTATGATTTTACGAAATTGAGAGTAATGGTGTATTTCGGTGATGGGATAAAATGTGATCATGGTCATGAGAAATTTTGATTTCTTTTCCCGCGTTGCAACGCACGAGTCCTTTTGCTAGATATTGGTACTGGACGAGGCTGTCGTGTTACTTTACACGCTAGATAACTCCCCATTGATTGAATATACTACGCAATGGATCTAAGAACCGTATTTGAGTGGCCCATTGAACTTGCAATCATCAGAATATCGTACTTTAACCATAATAATATAGCATCTCGTTTGCCCATTTTTCGTAGTTCTTTAAACCTTAAAGAAAATGGTAAATTATGTCTTGTAGAGATCAATAAAATAAGAAAAACATAAAACTTGCAAGGAAAATGATATGTAAACAATCACTTATATCTATATGGAGGGTCAAATTTTCAACTTGCTCACCGTACTGTGGTGAAGCTTGAACAATCTTTTGCAGATCCGTGGTTGAGATTTCACCGCCATCTCTAATTGAGAACGGAAATATCCTAAGTATGTACTCTTTTTTCAATTAATAATGCATATTGTGGTTCTGAAACCATGCTTTCACCACCAAATAACCTATTAATCAGCATTCGGTATACCTCTATATCAAAATACAAACTATAGGTTACATAGTTTCATTTCAAAATACAAACTATAGGCCAAATTTACTATTCCCAACTGAAGATGCTCTTATAAGCCGAGGAAGATGAATGCTCGTAGGGCTTCACTAAAAGCTCGTAGCTCGCGAATTTAATGAACACTTGGTAGCTCGTCTCATTAAGCTCGTAACTCGCTTCTTAATGAACAGAGCCAACCATAGGTTTCGGCTCGTTAAACTTAACAAGCTTAATGAATGAGCTAACGAGTTTTACGAGCAGCTCATTAAGCTCGTTAATACTTCCTCCGTAAATAAATATACGAGCGTTTAGTGATCTAAACGTTCTTATATTTCTTTACAAAGGAAGTACAACACAACACATATTTTTATTTTAAAGTGGCAACATTTTTGGCACCTCAACCCGTCTATTCCGTCTAATCCATCCAACCTAGCCCGCATGAGACAATAACTAGCATACCAATCATGTGGTCACTTTCTTCATAAAAAAACACTTCAGAACTAAAGCAAAAGGCATAATCTATACCTAATAATAGAGGGGATATTGCTTCTTACGGTACGTCATGTAAATTGCCCTCCAAAATTGTAAAATATTATCCAACAATACCATTTATAAGTGATAAAAAACGTCTCACACAGGAGAATCCTCCGCCTGGGCTGGCCCATGCTGTAGGGACCTCCTATACTGGGCTCTACGCATTCGGAGAAGACACATCACACATGTTTGGGCAGACCCATGTCCGGGCGGCCTGTGTTTTAAATTTCGTTTTTTATTTTTTATTTTTCCTTTTTCTTTTTCGTTTTTATTATAAATAATTTGGGACTTAAAAAAAGTTCCATCAAATAAAACAAATGAGAATTTCGGAAAAAATGTTTAATAAATCATAAAATATTTGTGGATTCAAAAAAAGTTCACAATTTTGTAATTTTTTTTGCTTATTCATAAAATGTTCGAAATTTTGAGAACAAATTTTAGGGAAATAATAAAATGTTCATGATGTCTTTAAAAGTCCGTGTATTAAAAAGTATTAATTAAATTAAATTAAATTTTGCCAATTCAGAAAATGTTCATGAATGGAAAATATCCCGAAAATTAAAAACTGTTCGTGATTACAAAATAGTTTATTCATTCATAAAATGTTCGCTGATTCAAAAATGATCATGCATTTCAAAAAATGTTTATTAAATGAAAAAATATTCATGAATTTCAAAAATTGTTTCACCAATTTCCAGAACAATGTTCATCCACTCTAGACATGTTCTCCGATTCAAGAAAAATGTGAAAAAAATGTTCACAAATTTAATTTATTTTTGCAAATAGTAGAAAATGTTCATGAATTCAAAATATGTTCTTGATTTTAGAAAAAAATCAAAAATTTGTAAAGGTGTTCATGAATTTAAACAATGTTCATGATTTCAAATATGTTCACGAGTTTAAAAATGGTTATGATTTTACGAAATTGAGAGTAATGGTGTATTTCGGTGATGGGATAAAATGTGATCATGGTCATGAGAAATTTTGATTTCTTTTCCCGCGTTGCAACGCACGAGTCCTTTTGCTAGATATTGGTACTGGACGAGGCTGTCGTGTTACTTTACACGCTAGATAACTCCCCATTGATTGAATATACTACGCAATGGATCTAAGAACCGTATTTGAGTGGCCCATTGAACTTGCAATCATCAGAATATCGTACTTTAACCATAATAATATAGCATCTCGTTTGCCCATTTTTCGTAGTTCTTTAAACCTTAAAGAAAATGGTAAATTATGTCTTGTAGAGATCAATAAAATAAGAAAAACATAAAACTTGCAAGGAAAATGATATGTAAACAATCACTTATATCTATATGGAGGGTCAAATTTTCAACTTGCTCACCGTACTGTGGTGAAGCTTGAACAATCTTTTGCAGATCCGTGGTTGAGATTTCACCGCCATCTCTAATTGAGAACGGAAATATCCTAAGTATGTACTCTTTTTTCAATTAATAATGCATATTGTGGTTCTGAAACCATGCTTTCACCACCAAATAACCTATTAATCAGCATTCGGTATACCTCTATATCAAAATACAAACTATAGGTTACATAGTTTCATTTCAAAATACAAACTATAGGCCAAATTTACTATTCCCAACTGAAGATGCTCTTATAAGCCGAGGAAGATGAATGCTCGTAGGGCTTCACTAAAAGCTCGTAGCTCGCGAATTTAATGAACACTTGGTAGCTCGTCTCATTAAGCTCGTAACTCGCTTCTTAATGAACAGAGCCAACCATAGGTTTCGGCTCGTTAAACTTAACAAGCTTAATGAATGAGCTAACGAGTTTTACGAGCAGCTCATTAAGCTCGTTAATACTTCCTCCGTAAATAAATATACGAGCGTTTAGTGATCTAAACGTTCTTATATTTCTTTACAAAGGAAGTACAACACAACACATATTTTTATTTTAAAGTGGCAACATTTTTGGCACCTCAACCCGTCTATTCCGTCTAATCCATCCAACCTAGCCCGCATGAGACAATAACTAGCATACCAATCATGTGGTCACTTTCTTCATAAAAAAACACTTCAGAACTAAAGCAAAAGGCATAATCTATACCTAATAATAGAGGGGATATTGCTTCTTACGGTACGTCATGTAAATTGCCCTCCAAAATTGTAAAATATTATCCAACAATACCATTTATAAGTGATAAAAAACGTCTCACACAGGAGAATCCTCCGCCTGGGCTGGCCCATGCTGTAGGGACCTCCTATACTGGGCTCTACGCATTCGGAGAAGACACATCACACATGTTTGGGCAGACCCATGTCCGGGCGGCCTGTGTTTTAAATTTCGTTTTTTATTTTTTATTTTTCCTTTTTCTTTTTCGTTTTTATTATAAATAATTTGGGACTTAAAAAAAGTTCCATCAAATAAAACAAATGAGAATTTCGGAAAAAATGTTTAATAAATCATAAAATATTTGTGGATTCAAAAAAAGTTCACAATTTTGTAATTTTTTTTGCTTATTCATAAAATGTTCGAAATTTTGAGAACAAATTTTAGGGAAATAATAAAATGTTCATGATGTCTTTAAAAGTCCGTGTATTAAAAAGTATTAATTAAATTAAATTAAATTTTGCCAATTCAGAAAATGTTCATGAATGGAAAATATCCCGAAAATTAAAAACTGTTCGTGATTACAAAATAGTTTATTCATTCATAAAATGTTCGCTGATTCAAAAATGATCATGCATTTCAAAAAATGTTTATTAAATGAAAAAATATTCATGAATTTCAAAAATTGTTTCACCAATTTCCAGAACAATGTTCATCCACTCTAGACATGTTCTCCGATTCAAGAAAAATGTGAAAAAAATGTTCACAAATTTAATTTATTTTTGCAAATAGTAGAAAATGTTCATGAATTCAAAATATGTTCTTGATTTTAGAAAAAAATCAAAAATTTGTAAAGGTGTTCATGAATTTAAACAATGTTCATGATTTCAAATATGTTCACGAGTTTAAAAATGGTTATGATTTTACGAAATTGAGAGTAATGGTGTATTTCGGTGATGGGATAAAATGTGATCATGGTCATGAGAAATTTTGATTTCTTTTCCCGCGTTGCAACGCACGAGTCCTTTTGCTAGATATTGGTACTGGACGAGGCTGTCGTGTTACTTTACACGCTAGATAACTCCCCATTGATTGAATATACTACGCAATGGATCTAAGAACCGTATTTGAGTGGCCCATTGAACTTGCAATCATCAGAATATCGTACTTTAACCATAATAATATAGCATCTCGTTTGCCCATTTTTCGTAGTTCTTTAAACCTTAAAGAAAATGGTAAATTATGTCTTGTAGAGATCAATAAAATAAGAAAAACATAAAACTTGCAAGGAAAATGATATGTAAACAATCACTTATATCTATATGGAGGGTCAAATTTTCAACTTGCTCACCGTACTGTGGTGAAGCTTGAACAATCTTTTGCAGATCCGTGGTTGAGATTTCACCGCCATCTCTAATTGAGAACGGAAATATCCTAAGTATGTACTCTTTTTTCAATTAATAATGCATATTGTGGTTCTGAAACCATGCTTTCACCACCAAATAACCTATTAATCAGCATTCGGTATACCTCTATATCAAAATACAAACTATAGGTTACATAGTTTCATTTCAAAATACAAACTATAGGCCAAATTTACTATTCCCAACTGAAGATGCTCTTATAAGCCGAGGAAGATGAATGCTCGTAGGGCTTCACTAAAAGCTCGTAGCTCGCGAATTTAATGAACACTTGGTAGCTCGTCTCATTAAGCTCGTAACTCGCTTCTTAATGAACAGAGCCAACCATAGGTTTCGGCTCGTTAAACTTAACAAGCTTAATGAATGAGCTAACGAGTTTTACGAGCAGCTCATTAAGCTCGTTAATACTTCCTCCGTAAATAAATATACGAGCGTTTAGTGATCTAAACGTTCTTATATTTCTTTACAAAGGAAGTACAACACAACACATATTTTTATTTTAAAGTGGCAACATTTTTGGCACCTCAACCCGTCTATTCCGTCTAATCCATCCAACCTAGCCCGCATGAGACAATAACTAGCATACCAATCATGTGGTCACTTTCTTCATAAAAAAACACTTCAGAACTAAAGCAAAAGGCATAATCTATACCTAATAATAGAGGGGATATTGCTTCTTACGGTACGTCATGTAAATTGCCCTCCAAAATTGTAAAATATTATCCAACAATACCATTTATAAGTGATAAAAAACGTCTCACACAGGAGAATCCTCCGCCTGGGCTGGCCCATGCTGTAGGGACCTCCTATACTGGGCTCTACGCATTCGGAGAAGACACATCACACATGTTTGGGCAGACCCATGTCCGGGCGGCCTGTGTTTTAAATTTCGTTTTTTATTTTTTATTTTTCCTTTTTCTTTTTCGTTTTTATTATAAATAATTTGGGACTTAAAAAAAGTTCCATCAAATAAAACAAATGAGAATTTCAGAAAAAATGTTTAATAAATCATAAAATATTTGTGGATTCAAAAAAAGTTCACAATTTTGTAATTTTTTTTGCTTATTCATAAAATGTTCGAAATTTTGAGAACAAATTTTAGGGAAATAATAAAATGTTCATGATGTCTTTAAAAGTCCGTGTATTAAAAAGTATTAATTAAATTAAATTAAATTTTGCCAATTCAGAAAATGTTCATGAATGGAAAATATCCCGAAAATTAAAAACTGTTCGTGATTACAAAATAGTTTATTCATTCATAAAATGTTCGCTGATTCAAAAATGATCATGCATTTCAGAAAATGTTTATTAAATGAAAAAATATTCATGAATTTCAAAAATTGTTTCACCAATTTCCAGAACAATGTTCATCCACTCTAGACATGTTCTCCGATTCAAGAAAAATGTGAAAAAAATGTTCACAAATTTAATTTATTTTTGCAAATAGTAGAAAATGTTCATGAATTCAAAATATGTTCTTGATTTTAGAAAAAAATCAAAAATTTGTAAAGGTGTTCATGAATTTAAACAATGTTCATGATTTCAAATATGTTCACGAGTTTAAAAATGGTTATGATTTTACGAAATTGAGAGTAATGGTGTATTTCGGTGATGGGATAAAATGTGATCATGGTCATGAGAAATTTTGATTTCTTTTCCCGCGTTGCAACGCACGAGTCCTTTTGCTAGATATTGGTACTGGACGAGGCTGTCGTGTTACTTTACACGCTAGATAACTCCCCATTGATTGAATATACTACGCAATGGATCTAAGAACCGTATTTGAGTGGCCCATTGAACTTGCAATCATCAGAATATCGTACTTTAACCATAATAATATAGCATCTCGTTTGCCCATTTTTCGTAGTTCTTTAAACCTTAAAGAAAATGGTAAATTATGTCTTGTAGAGATCAATAAAATAAGAAAAACATAAAACTTGCAAGGAAAATGATATGTAAACAATCACTTATATCTATATGGAGGGTCAAATTTTCAACTTGCTCACCGTACTGTGGTGAAGCTTGAACAATCTTTTGCAGATCCGTGGTTGAGATTTCACCGCCATCTCTAATTGAGAACGGAAATATCCTAAGTATGTACTCTTTTTTCAATTAATAATGCATATTGTGGTTCTGAAACCATGCTTTCACCACCAAATAACCTATTAATCAGCATTCGGTATACCTCTATATCAAAATACAAACTATAGGTTACATAGTTTCATTTCAAAATACAAACTATAGGCCAAATTTACTATTCCCAACTGAAGATGCTCTTATAAGCCGAGGAAGATGAATGCTCGTAGGGCTTCACTAAAAGCTCGTAGCTCGCGAATTTAATGAACACTTGGTAGCTCGTCTCATTAAGCTCGTAACTCGCTTCTTAATGAACAGAGCCAACCATAGGTTTCGGCTCGTTAAACTTAACAAGCTTAATGAATGAGCTAACGAGTTTTACGAGCAGCTCATTAAGCTCGTTAATACTTCCTCCGTAAATAAATATACGAGCGTTTAGTGATCTAAACGTTCTTATATTTCTTTACAAAGGAAGTACAACACAACACATATTTTTATTTTAAAGTGGCAACATTTTTGGCACCTCAACCCGTCTATTCAACCTAGCCCGCATGAGACAATAACTAGTATACCAATCATGTGGTCACTTTCTTCTAAAAAAACACTTCAGAACTAAAGCAAAATGTATAATGTGTGTTAACAAGTACTTGCGAGTGTTCGTGAGCTTAACAAGCTTTAAATGAACGTAGTCGAGCAGAATTTTTAGCTCGTTAAGCCTAACAAACTTAACGAACCGAGCTTTAACGAGCACAAACTTAACAAACCGAGCCTTAATGAGCCATGTAGCTCGTTAACCCACCCCTATACTCGCTCAAGGTGGTGAACTTCGAGCGAATCTTGTCCGGCTCATCAAGGGTTAAGCAAGAGTATTGAGGCCTCTCTCCCACAGATTGCAGAATTGTTGGATGCGCTCAACCATGAAAGACCTCGACTCATTAACAGTAGCAAAATTCTACTTTTTAGGAATACAACATTTGAGTTATTTTATTTTTTTGAGACATTTCAGTGAATCGACGTTTAAAAGAAGCTTTGATCCTGAGGTATAATTAGATAACTCATGTTTATTTTTGCTTCCTGGATCCCCTGATCAGCCACTGATCCAATTGTACATAAGACACAGATGTCCATAGCCGGCTAAACGGTTGGTGTGGATTCAGTATATGTTTCCCTGAGAGGATGCATTATACGATACACGCGCATGTCGCTCATAGTGTGACGCAGTCGTCGCCAACTTAGAATTAGTTCTACGCAATAGACACCGAGAGTAAGCCGTCGGGTTTGTCGTCCCCTATCACTATGTCCCCTATACGGACGACGCTGACGGCCAGACTCTCCGCCGGCCCGGACGTCGCCAGCGAGGTGGCGTGGTCAGCGTGGAGCACCGATGGCCTGGAGACGAGGTTGTACGGCTGGATCCTCTCCACTTTCCTCACCCGCACCACGCCGTCGACGGGCAGCTCATTACCCGTGCTCGTGCTCGTCACCACCGTCTTGGTCCTGCCGCCACCGCGGAACATTGCCGAACTTCGCTATTCTATGTGGATATATATCGGTCTAATTAGCCGGATTAACGTAGATCGATCTCCGGCGAGAGAAGACTGTGTGTTTTCTTTGAGCTTGGTTGGGTCCTCATTTATAGGCTCCATCCTAGCTAGGAGAGGTGTCTTCTCGTGGGGATCTGCAGATGCTTAATTCTACACTGCTGTGAGCTAGGGCAATCATTCGATCATGAGCTGCTTTAATTTGGATAGAAAAGCATGGCTATAATGCTTGTACTGTTGATCCCAAATGTTGGGTCGTTGCTGTGCAAAGTGGCCTTCATGTGACTGGGCATCTTCGTAGAGCCTCCCATGTGAAAATTGTATCGTTGTTCTGATCGAATTCGCACCTGATGCCCGAAGAGAGAAAGGGAACTCGACCAAATCAAGCTAGCCCTCTTGTCATGTGTGGTTAGTAGGGCGCCCATGCATGTAGAGTAACCGGATCAATCTACCCATCAAGATCACTGGTAAAAAGATCTTTAGTAACATTGGCACACGCTGGCAGATTAAGAAGGAAACATATGTTGTTTGAAACATATGTTTTGAGTTAAAAAAAAGGATACATTTGTTGCTTCAACTTTCGGGAAATACTAGTCGGCTAAAATAGGAGAAACGATATTCTACCATGAACAAATATCCGGAGCCGCCGCGACCTTTCTCCTCCGCGCTCGCCTGGCCGTGGCGGTTCCCCTCTGCCACCTCCCCCTCCGCTCCCTAGCTCTTGGCGTGGCGGCCAAGACGGACGGCCGTCCCAGTGGCAGGGCGCGCCGGACGGGCGCCAGCAAGCTCGGCCCGACGATGGTGGGGGCACCGGCGGCCTCAACAACCAGGGTGGCCTCCAGAGACAGGGCCACTCGCAAGACTCCAGAGGGGGTCAGCCTCCCCCACGCAAAAAGCAGCAGCAACAGGGAAACCGCGCCGGACCCCAATCGGCGGTGGGTGCGACGGGGCCTTTGCCAGTGATGACAGGGGCCTCTGGACAGACTGGCAACAATGGTGAGGGGCATCAGCCGGTGGTGGCGTGCTTCAATTGCGGTGAAAACCACTTCCTGGCCCAATGTGACAAGCCGAAAACTTGCTTCACTTGCAAGCTCCCTGGACATGTGACTGCAAACTGCCCAGGCCCGCGGAAGATGCCATCGCTGTCCATGCTCGGCTTTGGCATGCGACAGGCGGGGTTCTATTTTCTTGACATGGATGATGAGGATGAGACTGAGCCAGAAGTTGTGGCTAATGCGGCCTCCCTTACTGTCAGCAGCGATAAGTTGATTTCGGTGGAAGCTCTCACGGAAGAACTCGGGAATCTGTCCGAGGATGGATGGGATTGGCGTGTACAGCAGATCAGCGAGAGAGTCTTCTCAGTGGTGTTCCCCACAAAGGACATGCTGAAAATGTGCAGGGCTGTGGGCAAACTCTGCTTACCAATCACTGACGCCACAGTTCAGGTCGGGCCGCCTGTTGATACTGAAGCGGCCAACGCTCTCCTGGAAGAAACTTGGGTGCTGGTCCATAAAATCCCACCCAAGCTGCATACCAAACCAGTCATCAAGGAAATCTGTAGGGTGCTGGGGGTAGTTGTGGACGTGGATGAGGCCTCGATCTATTCCCAGGGCCCGGTTAGGGTTAAGATTTGGTGCAGGGAGGCGGCTAAGGTCAAGGGACCGTTTCAGTTTTTCCGCCGAAGGAAAGGCTTCATCATGCACGTTGAGCCCGAAGCGGCCAGCTCATCTGCTAGTGCACCGGTTGATCCCCCCCTCCGGCATTCGACCCCCGGCCACCATACGAGGATGAGAATGACGACGATGATCCCAGTATCGACACACGATCGTGGGACGCTCTGGGAAATCATGGAAAAGACGGCGATAAGAGTACAGAACCAAGGACATCGCAGACGGGTTCACAGCATGGCGGTGCCTCTAACACAAAGCAGCAGGGTGGCAGCCTGGCAGGGTGGGGGCGCTGGGAGCGCCGCCCTCGGATCTGGCGCCGGTGGTACGCTCCGCCCCTGGCCCGCCTCGCTCCCGGGCGGCGGCCACTGTCCACCGCTCTGCTGGTCTCCTCCTCCTACCTCCGGTCGATGTGCCACGGATGAGGCGCCCTTCATCCTGGGCAATTCCTTTGCTGCTTGATCAGTATGGTTCCAACTTGGTCCACGGACCGGTCTTACGCGAAATTATTGCTTCTGAGCTGGCCAGGGCCTTCCAGCACCCTCCGTCCCCTGCACAAACTGGCTCTGATAAGGATAGTTCTCCAGACCCACCCCCGCAGGCCGCAGCCAACCACGGTGGTTGCCGCTGCTGGTTCGGCTTTGACGGACGAGCACTCACCAGCAACCGATCCCAAGGGCAGTGATGCGGAAGCAACTTCAAATTGCTCCAAGTGCTCGGGATTGGGTTCTACCAAGAAGATTCTGGACATGGACGCGGCAGCGGATGATGCACTCCCTGTGATGGCCCAAGACGGGGAGTTCTCAGACAACCTCATGCCAGTGGAGGATTGCTTGGCGGCCTTCCAGAACATGGCGGAGGGAAACCAGCCGGGAGTGGCGGTGGCCTCGCCTCCTACTGCTCAGCGCCAAAGCTCGAGGGCGCATGTCACTACTCCAATGATGGAACGGGCCATGACACTCAAGATCTTTAAGGACCTCGGAGGTATCCTTTCCAAACCAAATACTCGCTCTATGTCATCTTTTAAATTGCTTGCTACTACAAAGTCCTCTCACCTTTTAAAAATTGCAAAAGATAGTCATATTAGTTTTTGGCCCGAGATGGGGCCGCCATTGGAACAGATTTCGGCCATTAAAGCCCAACAATTAGTCCAGGCAGATCTTGCCAAGCGCGAGGCCTTGTGCGAGCTGCAGCGAACCCGCGCTGCTGAGGCTCGGGCCAGGGCGGTTCGTGTGGCCTCCGTTGACCAGCCGCCGGGGGAGGTCATTCCAGAGGAGGAATGCCTCCCTTCTGTGCGCGAAACAATCACGACCCGTGGTCATGGTCGTGGTCGCGGCCGTGGTAGAGGCCGCGGGCGTCGTGGGGGCAGGAGTGCTTCTACCACGCGTGGGGAGAATAAGACTGAAGGGGCGGGGACCCGATCCCCTTTAGTATCATGAGAGGCATCATCTGGAACTTGCGCGGGTTCGGCCAACTTGACAGGAGGCGTGCCGTGCGGTCGGAGAAGTTGGACTTCATCGGCATTCAAGAAACTATCAAAAGTTCTTTCTCCGATGGGGAGCTGTGTAGTGTAGGGGGAGACGAGTTTAGGTGGACATGGCTGCCAGCACAAGGGCACTCTGGTGGTATTCTCCTTGGCCTTAGGACTGACACGTTTGACATTTTCCGGATCACAGCCGGACAACACTTCGTAAGCGCGGAGCTGATGCAGCGAAATAACCAGTTCCAATGGGAACTCATCATAGTTTATGGTCCGGCTGACCATAGTAAGTCCGTAAATTTCCTAGTGGAAATACACGAAAGAGTGTCCAGGGCGTTGCATCCCGTTGTTGTCGGTGGTGACTTCAACTTGATGCGAACTCTCCAAGACAAAAACAAGAATCATCATCTTGTTAATCTTCACCTTCTCGACACGTTCAATAACTGGATTGCGGATTTAGAATTGCTCGAGGTTGATAGAGTTGGGGCAAGCTTCACATGGACGAACAAGCAAACTGGCCCAACCCGGTGTGTGCTGGACCGGGTTTTTGTGTCTCCAGAGTGGGAGCACAAATTCCCATCTTGCTCTTTGACTGCAATGACGCGCCTCGGATCTGACCATTGCCTGCTCCTGCTTGACTCTGGAGAGGCCAGGCCCGTCAGGCGACCCCGATTTCACTTTGAGCTTCAATGGTTAGAACATCCGGGCTTTGCTAAAACTGTGGAGGAGTGCTGGCAGCGGGCGTGCTACCGGCCTCCCCACCGATATGGCCCGTTGGCAGATACAATGGATAGATGGCAACACTGCATCCGAAAGCTACGTCAGCATTTACGCGGGTGGGGCGCCAACGTTGGAGGAGCGTTGCGATCCCGGAAAGCGAGTTTTCTAACTGCAATTCAAGAATTAGATACCTTAGCTGACGGCCCAGGCTTGACAGAAGCGGATTGGGAAATGAGGTATTCATTAGAAAGCGACTTGGTATTCATCACAACCTATGAGGAGATCTACTGGAGACAACGTGGCTCACAAAACTGGATTCTCAAAGGGGATCTGAATACGGCATACTATCAGGCAGTTGCAAATGGCAGACGGAGGAAATGTCAAATCTCGGTGTTAAGGGACGGAAACATTCCAATCTCAGATCCCAAGGCACTTTCGCAGCATATTTATGCCTTCTATCGAGAGCTCCTGGATTCGGGCGAACGTGGAGGTGCCACTCTCGCCATGACTGCATGGGCAGATGGAGGCAAGGTATCGGATGCAGAGAACGAGTGGCTCACGACCCCATTTTCCATGGTGGAACTGGAAGCTGCCCTTAAAGCCACTCGCACAAATACGGCTCCAGGACCAGATGGGTTTCCGGTGACGTTCTACAAGAAATTTTGGCCACTTGTGGGGCGACATATGTTTGAGTTACTGAATGATTTCACGAGAGGCAGAATTGACATAAAGAGGCTAAACTACGCAATTATTACTTTGCTTCCTAAGACTCCAGGGGCGGAGCTTATTAAGCAGTTTAGACCCATTGCGCTAATAAACGTAGGATTCCATCTTCTGGTCAAGGGGTTTGCCACCCGGCTATCCCTGGTGGCAAATCGGGTCATCAGTCAGAGCCAGTCGGCATTTATCCGCGGTAGGAGCATCCTAGATGGGGTTTCGGTCCTTCATGAAATCCTTCACACAGTTGCCCAAGAGAAGGAGGACTTTTTGATCCCGAAGTTAGACTTTGAGAAGGCATATGATCGAGTTAACTCGGAATTCCTGGAAGAGGTTATGAGATTGAAGGGGTTCTCACCACTATGGGTGAGCTGGATTACGCAGATGGTGCGAGGAGGGCAAACGGCCATCAACATCAATGGAGAGCCGGGGCCATATTTTCGGAATACCCGAGGGCAATGTTGAGGATATCGCTTATCGTTAGCGTCTTGGTCAGATGGGGATAAGAGATTAATCAAAAATCGGGCGATTAATCGATTTTATCGGCCGACTGTTAATCGGCCATTTTTTGCAAATCCCAGGTTTGCAACACTGAAATATGCTATATTCAACACCAAAAGATATATTCAATAGAAGTGTTACCTTGATTCCTAGCCCTTAAATCCTCGTATAATGACAAAAAATAGGGCAATAGTACATATTGCATAACAAGGTTAACAAAACACAAATAAACATAGTTTTTTGCAAACATGTGCTAGGAATAGGCGTAATTTATCGGTAGATTCCCGGTAAATCGCTTGTCAGAGTGATAAATCGGCCCAAAAGATAAACAGGTAAGATAAGGCATAATCTTATCGGTCACCCCATGAGTAGTGATAAACCGGACGATAAATCGCTGAATCGGAAGATTTTTTGAATAGTGCCCGAGGGATCAGGCAAGGGGACCCCATCTCCCCGCTGCTCTTCAACATTGTGGTCGAGGATCTCGCCGTCATCCTAGAGGGAGCTAGGAAGGCTGGTCATATCCAAGGAATTTTTCCTAACATTATGGAAGGGGGAATTACCCACCTGCAGTACGCTGATGACACGTTAATCATAATCAAGAATGACCCAGTTTGCCTCGTGAACCTTCGATTTCTGCTCATGTGCTTCGAGTCCATGTCTGGTCTGAAGATCAACTATGATAAGAGTGAGGCTTTTGTTACTAAAGGTAATCTGGAGCATCGACTCAGAACGGCACACATTATGAATTGTAGATTGGGCACTTTGCCCATCAAATATCTGGGCATGCCTCTAACCAACAAGCATCTCACCATTGAGGACTTCCTTTTCCTTACTAATCGAGTGGCTAGGCGGGTGGAGCCTTGGATTGGTAAATACCAATCAACAGGGGGCAAAACCACGTTGATCAACTCATGCCTCTCTAGTTTGCCTATGTTCATCATGGGATTTTTTCTGCTCCAAGATGGCATCCACGAAAAATTCGATACTGTACGATCCCGGTTCTTTTGGGGTAAAGAACTCGGGAAACAAAAATATCATATGGTACACTGGAGTACTATTTGTGCGCCGAAAGAGGTTGGGGGCCTCAGCATCATAAATACCAAGCACATGAATTGGTGTCTGATGGCAAAGTGGGGATGGAAAATACTAACCGGCCAAGGTGGTCTATGGTTAGACATCATCAGACACAAATATTTACAACATGCCCCGGTATCCATAGCATCAGGAAGAAATGGCTCGTCGTTCTGGAAAGCGATTGTAAAGATTAGACACCTATTGCGCCTGGGGGCTATTCACTATATTGGTAATGGACAATCCACCGTCTTTTGGTTAGACGCGTGGATGGGGCCAGAGCCGCTTGCTACCGCCTTTCCCCGGCTGTTCGCTATCGCAACAACTCCGAATGCACTAGTCAGCGAGATTTGGAGGAATGGTCAATGGAGCCCCCAGTTTCGCCGCTCCATCGGTTTACTTGAGAGGGATGAATGGGGTCGGTTGGTGGCCCTGTTACAAACTGTTGCACCGAACTCGAAACCGGACTCATTCCGGTGGAAATTAGAACCCTCGGGACAGTTCTCGACGGAGTCCTTGTACCATGCCTTACACAACGGAGCTGCACCATTCCAAGCAATGGATATTTGGAGGGCCCGCATCCCTACTAAAGTCAAAATTTTCCTATGGCAGCTGGTACGTGATAGGCTGCCTACTGGTGTTCAAGTGCAAAAGCGACATGGTCCAGGGGACGGGCGGTGTCCTTTGTGCGGTGTGATCGAAGATACCAGCCACATCTTCTTCAAGTGCAGCCTTGCACAACTATTATGGGGCTCCATTCGCGATATCACAAAGTGCAGTTGGGCACCCACTTCGTTTGGAGCTTTCCATACCTTAGTTGCACGTCTTTCTGGGCGTCCCCGTAGGGTTACATGGCTCGTTTTTGCGGCAATGGCTTGGGGCTTGTGGCATGTTCGGAATAAAGCTGTAATTGAAGGAAAATTCATTAAACATCCTGCTGATATTGTCTGTAAAATGATCATTTTTCTACAGCTTTGGAAACCACTGAGCAAGTTGGAGGACGCATCCACCATTGCGGTACTACTTGAGAAGTTCAGAGCGCTCGCCTCCGATCTGCGGCGGCACAGGACCCATGATGATCAACAGGGAGGCTGAAGGGCATCTGCCGTCAGATTTTGTATCGTTACGCTTCGTCGTCTTCGCTAGGATGCTTCAGCATGTTGTTTGGCCTTCTTCCTTGGCCTGAGGGGTCTGTATCGAACATATTCTGTTTTTCCTTTCTTTTCGGTTGAACTCCTTGGAACTTTGGTATGTACTTGTAAGGGCTTCAGCTTGTTAAAGCCTGGCAATGTGCCTCCTCTCTAAAAAAAACAAATATCCGGAGCACGCATCCAACGTCTGTCGTTGCTTTGAGATTTGTGCTAGTTTTTTTCCTCATAATTTGTCTTGTTTCAGAGTGTTACATTAGGTTTTCCCTCTCATTCCAAAATGTATCAAAATATTGTATTGTCTATCATTGACGTGTATCATCGTATATTCAATCTAAACCACATGCATTTTCTTTGGTACACATCAAAACATGATGATGCACTTTGACACAAGAGGAAAACCGAACGAAACATTATTGAACAAAATAACTTATGAAAACAATAAAAAAAATACTCCATCCGATTCATATTAATTATCGTCGATTTAGTACAACTTTATACTACATCAACTACAATTATGGACCGGAGGGAGTAGCACGAACTTTAAAGCAACCACATGGGTCAGGGTCAGATCCATGCACAAGATATCCATGCATAGTAGAAAAATCACGCTATATAAAGTAGCCGCTTTAGCATGATTTCTAATGGATCAACCCTCCTCCCCCACCCCCACCAGGGGGGTTGAGGACTCTGCCCCATCTAGTTGGCTCCCTGCATCTCGCACACTTACTACCCATGGAAGTTGGGCATGATGGAACCCTCTCAATGGACGGAGCCATTGTGGCACGCGCACCCAAGGTCCCCTGGAATCAGCTCTCTCCTCCGGCATGGCGGTGTTGCTTTCTCCCCCTCCAGATCTCCACCTCCTCCTCCATCGTCTCTCCATAGTTGTTTCTTCTCCCATGGCTCGCTTGACAACAGCGGTGTAGGAACGGAGAAAGTTGGTATAATTTGTGGCATGTGAAAAATCTCACTACAATGCAACCAAAATACACCATAAAAAAGTACATTTCCAATAACACCGACATAAATACTATAGTAGTCAATGGAAAAAATGGCATGAAAAATTGCACTGTATCTAAATACCATTGTGACATATTGCGATATATCATTACTATATATAATGGCAATTTGACACCAAGAATTCATGTGCCATCCACTTGGGAGTTGGGACATCAATCTACATCTGCAATATAGCGCATACATAGCAAGTCCAAATGATAAATAACACATAAAACTTAGATTTTTTTTCAAAACTAGCACGTTTTTATAGCAATTTCGGAAACTAGCAGCGCAAACACGTTATTTTCAAAAGTAGCACCACGTCGGTAGTTCGTTGGCCGAAAAGGGGGTTTTCGGTCTACCGATGACCGAAGAGACCTCTTCGGCGTCCCGTGGGCCGAAGACATTGTTAGGTGGGCCGAAGACTGGGCTGTCGGTGCGCTGTCGACCGAAGACTGTCTTCGGTCAGCCCGCGACCGAAGAGCTCTTCGGCCAACCGTTGGCCGAAAACGGTGGATAAGGCCGCCCGACCTCTTTCTTCTTCCTTTCTCTATGTTGTTTCTCAGTTCGAGCTCTCTCTCTCGTTTTCTCTCTGTACATCGCCCCCCTCGCCGATCTCTTCGTTTCTCCAGCTATATTCAAATCCAAACCACAGAAACGGTAGATCATAGCCATCTCCAGCAGCCTACAGTCATTTTTTTCCCTATGGTATAGGTATTTGTGTGTACAAGTGAGTTGTAGTCATGGTGGTGTGAGGAGGAGAAGCCATGGTCGGTTGAGGAGGAGGAGGTGGTTTGGCTGGGCAGGAGGAGGTGGCCGCCGAGGGGGTGGCGTTGGTGTTGTACGTTGGTGCAAGTTCTTCGTGAGGTGGCGACACGCGTCGAAGGTATAATCACGCGTCACATTTTTTTAGTGTTAATTGGTTTGTGATGTCATTTTAGCGGTTAGTTAGTGTAGCGGGTAATAATTTTGTTCGTTGTGATTAATGAGATGGAAG
This sequence comes from Elymus sibiricus, assembly GCA_039707655.1. Lineage (NCBI taxonomy): Eukaryota > Viridiplantae > Streptophyta > Magnoliopsida > Poales > Poaceae > Elymus > Elymus sibiricus. Next base: position 87,700,955 of record CM077663.1, read on the forward strand.
TGTCTCACAGGTTAAAATGTCTAAATCAGTAAATTTGACTATTTACTATGGCCCTGGCAATGTTCGATATAATGAGTTGGGGGTTGATCTTAGCGAGTATAAAAAATGTGTCATGACACTTCCAGACCCGGACAGACTGGACATTAGACAGTTGAAGTACTGGTTGACAACTAGTTGTGGGCTGGATCCTGGGGTATGTTCCGTCAGTATTCAAGCATTGTGGACCAAATCGTGTAAAAATGTGAAGTGGGAGTTGATGCTGATAGATAGGAGCCAGAAGTGGTTGACCCTGTTAAGGCGTTGCAGAGACCGAAAAATCCACCAATATGCCCTAGTTCAACCTGTGGCGAAGGAGGAGAATACCGGACAACCAGAGGGGGGGTATGAACCCGGGCAGGGCAGTCAAGTGGCTAACGAGATTTATTTATCCGGGTCACAGCCAATGGATGTGGATGCTAGACAACCCGAGGAAGAGCCAGATTACGTGCCACACAATTTGTGTGGTAACGATACTGGGCAGAGTAGTCGGTCGCTAATATTAGCTGGTTCTGGTTTTGCTGATGGCGATGAGGAAGGGGAGGAAATGCAGAGGGTGATGGAGGAAGAGGACGAGGATGGACTGGCTGAGGATCTGGATTCTGAAAATTCCGAGGATGAAGTGGAGGTACCGATTCCTGCCGCATGGGATCAGGACCTATCGACCGGTCTCACGGTCAACGATGGCCATGAGACTCCATGGCAGTATCATCTGAACCAAGTCCAGATAGGTTCTATGCATGATACAAAGAAGAAATTGAAATATGCGGTGGTAAAGTGGGCTATGTCCACGCAGAGGGTTTTCCGGACACACATATCAAATCGAACAAACTATACCGTGAAATGTGTTGAAACAGGTTGTCCTGGGAAGGTGCACGGGCACGTGCCGAAGTATAACATCCACTGGGTTGTCACCGATGTTGTTCCACATACTTGTGTGAGGAAAAACCTTCTGGTGAATCATCCGAACCTGTCTTCAACTCTCATTGTGCAACTCATGTATACTGAGATAGTGCAGAAGAAAGACATGGAAGCAAAACACATCCAGACAGCAGTGAAGGTCAGATGGAATTATGTCATTCCTTACGGGAAGGCTTGGAGGGCTAAGCAGAAGGCTATGGAGGAAAGGTTTGGGACGTTCTTTGACTCATATGATAATGTTGTGCGGCTCCTTCAAGTATTGAAGGAGAGGAATCCCGACACTTATGTTAACGTACAACACACAAGATTGGCGAGTATACCAGATTTTAAGGTGTTGAAGAGAGTATTCTTTTCTTTTGCTATTTGCATCGAAGCTTTCCGGCATTGTCCTCCTGTGATGTTTGTGGATGGCACATTCCTGACTGGTCAGTACAGAGGGCAAATCCTTACTGCTATTGGTGTTGACGGGAACAATCAAATCATCCCACTTGCCATGGCATTCGTGGAGGGTGAGAACTTTCCAAGCTGGATATGGTTCTTGAGGCAAGTGAAAATTGCCATCGTGAAGGACCGACCGAACGTGTGTGTCATTCATGACAGACATGCTGGTATATTGAAGGCCGTGAAGACACTGAGGGATCCAACTGAGAACGAATCAACACCATGGAAGGACCTGCAGAGCCGGTGGTGCATGCGCCATCTTGGGGCAAATTTTTTCTCACAGTTCAAGAACAAGCGGTTGATGAACTTGTTCAAAAAATTATGCAAGCAGAATCAGCCACGGAAATATAATTTTATTTGGTCAAAACTAGATGAGTTTACTAAGAAGCAGGTTAAAGCCAGACAGAAAATGGAACAAGATCAGGTTAAATTAGCAATAATCATCGCGGAGCTAGAGCAGCATGTAGCTCTTTGTGACTTGCCAGCAATTGACCCTCCTGGCACTAAGAGGCCGAATGGCAGGGCAATAAAGAATTTTACTCAGTGGATAGAGAAAGAGCCTCCCGTGAATTGGTCTCTCCTGCATGACACCCATGTAGCTAGGTATGGCCACATGACAACCAACCTTGCTGAGGTGTATAACTTTGTACTTAGAGGGAATAGAGCATTGCCACTCACAGCTATTGTGGAGGCTGTATTCCATGGCACTTTGAGATATTTCAGAGAAAGGCTCGAGTTAGCAAAGAAGCATATTGCAGATCATCCGAAGACACCTTATTGTAGCCGTGTCATGGAGTACATGGCAAAGAAGATAGAGAAAGCAAAGAAGCACACTGTCAGACTCATAGGTAATCAGGAAAGGAGGTATGAGGTTCAGCTACCTACCGATGGTTTTGGTACGTCAAATGAGGTGAAGACGCATGAGGTAAAAATTGGAACGGAATTTTATCCAACGTGTGAATGTACATGCAACAAACCAAAGTTGTTGCACCTTCCTTGCTCACATGTGTTGGCTGCGTGCGGCCAGATTCAGTTGGATGCCATCTCCTTCATGTCCCCATACTATTTGAAAGAGTCAGTACGTAACACATGGACCGGTGAGATGACAGGGTTTAGAGTCGTCGGCAATTTCAACAAGGTAAACGATGATGAGAGAGTATACATCCCGGATCCTGATCTTCGGCGAACCAGTAGGGGTAGACGTAAGGTCCGTCGAATCCGTAATGATATGGACCAATCTGAAGCTGGTGGAGCAACCAGACAGTGTTTTCTATGCGCGAATTATGGGCATAGGATGAAATATTGTCCCGACCTTAACAAAGACGATGCGTCCACATCGACGAGTGCGACAACAGGAGCAAGAGGCGGACGTGGTCGAGGCAGTCGAGGCCGAAGGGGACGACGAGGAAGAAATAACTCAGAAGCTATATAATGAGTCAGACTATGTTTTAATTTGTAATATGTCGGACTATGTTTTAATTTGTAATATGTCGGACTATGTTTTAATTTGTAATATGTCAGACTATGTTTTAATTTGTAATATGTCGGACTATGTTTTAATTTGTAATATGTCGAACTATGTTTTAATTTGTAATATGTCGGACTATGTTTTATTTTCTAATATGTCGAACTATGTTTTAATTTCAGATATGTCTTCGTATGCGTTGCTTAAAGATACGATCGATAAAAAACACCGGGCCGCACTTATGCAAGCGGGCAAGAATTTAGATGTGTTGATCCCTCGCACCCCAAAGTCTAACTGGATGATACACCCTGAATGGGTTGATAGGTATGTTTGCATATCATCTTTTAATTCGTAATAGGTAATATTTGATGCCCGCTAACTGTTTGCTGTACATTCTTTTTATTTTGTAGGTTAATGTGGGCTAGACTGCTACCCTTGGCATGGCTGGTTGAGGGTACATTGGATGAGTGGGTTGATCATCCGGAGTTGGATGAAGCTGGTGAACCAATGCAGCTACGCAAGAGGCAAATGAAACGCTTCTCTTACGACAGGTCACTCCTTACCTGCTTAGTAGATAGATGGAGACCGGAGACACATACGTTTCACTTTCCCTGGGGAGAGATGGCGCCTACTCTACAGGATGTGTCTTACTTGTTGGGATTACCGTTGGCCGGTGCTGGCATAGGTCCTTTAGAGGCAGAACCTGGCTGGCTAGCTATGATGCAGGCCCGTTTTCTAGCTGCGGTGCCAACTGCTGTGGCCTTAGAGAACGATCCTCACGGGCCTCGTTTTAAGTGGTTGAGCCAGTTTCAGGTAACCTTCTCGGTCAGCTAAATTAATGTTGTTTTTATAGTTGTCCTCACTACATAGAATAATACATTCGTTTGGGTTATATGTAGATTGTCTCGTTAGGATACCCCGGAGTTCAGTTGTCCGAGGCACAGGTTGATCGGTCCCTAGAGGCATATATTCTTTGGTTGTTCGGGAAGACGATGTTCACGGAGAACCACGTGACCACTGTCGATGCGCGCCTCATCAGCATTGCACGAGAGATAGCTGACGCTCGTTGCCCAGGGGACATTATGCAGAGGAGTTTTGGTTCTGCTATGTTGGCAGCTACGTACAGAGGCCTGTGCAAAGGTTGCATGTTGAGCTCCCATAGATCAGGTCTGGTTGGATGTCCACTATTGTTGCAGCTCTGGTCATATGAGAGGTTCCCTATAGGACGACCCTATGTCTGCGTTGATAAACCGTTTGGGTTGGTAGACATAGCAGGGGCTTATGTGCAACATATCGGCGACGTGCCTACTGTGGGATCTGTTTGGGCGCGCAGAGAGGTAATTTTGTATTACGTAACATTTCATTAGATTATTTCTTGCCATGAAATACTATTACTAATGTTTATTTGTTGTCATGCACAGAGACAATATGCGGGTATGCAGGTGAAGAGCTGCTACCCGTCCTTCATGTCGCAGTTTGATGCTTTGCACGAGGATGTTGTTATCTGGGAGCCCTACTCGCATCATGCTACAACATCTAGGTATCCAGTTGGGATATCTGCCTTGTGCACTAGAGATCGGCACTACTGGATGACCAAGGCGAGATTGGTGTTCGACGTGACGGTGGAGGAGATGGCTCTTCATAGGGTGATGAGACAGTTCGGTCGATGTCAAGAGGATGAAATTCCAGTTATTCCACACATACCGGCACACGTGCACAAGTAAGTAATTCTATTTTAGTTGTCAGCACTGCTTTCAGAATTTTGCTTACCACGTTACCCGGATTTTAATGTCAGGTTGAGCCGCGTAGGAGGGAACAAGTCCGTGGATTTCTGGCTTCAGAACATTGGCCCTTATGTTCTAGAATGGACGACCGCACCAACACATATCTGGGATGAGGTTCGACCCTTTGACTGGGACAAGTTCGGGTTGTATCTGCAGCGTTACAGGCATGCAACGAGGATCTACTTGGTTCCATGTGCTGCTCCTGATCAGATTGAAGCGCCTCTGACCAGCGATATGTACCCAACTTCCTCTATTATGGGAACCAGACACCACGCGGTACATACCCAACTTCCTCTATTATGGTTCTAATATGTGTACTCATGTCATAACCTGAACATTTACAATTGGCTAACTCTTCAATGTACAGAGTGACTTGACAGTCGAGGCGCGAGAGGAGGTTTCCGCTTTAATGCGGCGGGTTGAGAGGGGGGATACTATCCCACAGCCAGAGCACCTCTCATGGTTGAAGCGTTTTGATGAGAAGCTACGAGGGATTTACGCAGCAGTGACATGTAGAAGATCTTCGGATGTTACGGTTCCTCGTCCAGCACTTCGTCCGCCACGTCCATCTATGCATCGTTCAGAGTCACGGCACATGGCTTCACCGGCGCCACCTCCTTCACAACCAGGAAGGTCGTCATGGCATCAGCCACCTCCTTCACATCCAGAGAGCTCGGCATGGCAAGAGCCATCTCCTTCACAGCCAGGGAGCTCGGCATGGCAAGAGCCATCTCCTTCACAGCCAGGGAGCTCGTCCTGGCATGAGCCACATCCTTCACACCCAGGGGGGTCGGCCTGGCATGAGCCACATCCTTCACAACCAGGGGGGTCGGCATGGCATCAACAAATGGGGCCAGGTAACTTTACTTTTGGTTTTTCTTTTAAGCAGTGTACGCTCGCAATTCAATTTGACACGTGCTTCACTACTACATGAAGTCATCGTCGTCATCCTCCGTTGATGCAGCACTCTTGCCCTTCGACGGTGCGGTACTCTTGCACTTCGACGATGCAGGCATCTTGGGCTTGGTGCTCGGCATGAGGAGGTCGTCTTCGTCCTCACTGTCTGCTGACCATAAATCTGAATTATTTACGGCAAGCCTGAGGTAAGATTCACCTTTATGCAGTTGCTTCTGCCATCTGCCATGCAACCTGAGAAGTTCTTTCCGTATCTCCTCATATGTCCTGGGAGGCCACCCACTCCTAGCTAATGAGTGAGCCAACTCATTCATTATGGTGTCGCTACTGACGAGTTCCTCCCATGGAACTATTTGAAATTGGCGGCTAGACGGAGAAGACGATCGGACATACCAGAGTGAAAACTACGATCAAAAGGATAATGGGACATCTCCACGAAACTACACTTGCCTGATCACCCACCTTACTGCGGAGGGGGTTATATAGGTTCAGAAGAGAAGATGGCGGGAAAGAATGGCGGGAGAGAAAGGCGGGAAAGAAAATGGCGGGAAAGAAAATGGCGGGAAAGAAAATGGCGAGAAAGAAAATGGCGGGAGAGAATGGCGGGAAAGAAAATGGCGGGAAAGAGAATGGCGGGAAAGAAAATGGCGGGAAAGAAAATGGCGGGAAAGAAAATGGTGGGAGAGAATGGCGGGAAAGAAAATGGCGGGAAAGAAGGGCAGGAAAGAAAATGGCGGGATAGTAGGGCGGGAAAAGAAAATGACGATCACTGCGGCAGAGGGCTGAAAACAACAGCAAGCTCCTGATCACGCGTTTTGAAGGTTATGAGCACCAAATTCTTTACTTCAATAGACGATGCCCGAAGAAAATTACCGAAACCTTCCTTGTTGAACACCATTCTACCACCCAAGCCAATAAAGTAGGAACAAGGAATGCTCACAGATATATCATCATCTTCAGAATCCAAAGTAATTTCAAGAGTTAAAGAACCAGTCCTAGGAATTGACAAAAAATCCTTCAAACTCCTCACAACCATGCTCGGAATAACCTGACAAAAAACATCAAGTTATATGATGTTCAGCTTACAAATTTAAAACATTATACTAGAGCAAAGAACAAATAAATAAACAGTAGCCAAAAACAAAGCTCACCATATGTTGCCCATTAACATTCATGGAATCAATCCTATGAACAAAAGGAGTACACAATATGTAGTTGTCATCAAAGAGTTGTCGCGACATGAAATACATTTCCTGATAATTCAGACTACCACCATGACTATAAAAACAACTGTCAACAAGTTCCCTCTGAGTTTCACTCAGATCCTCAAGAGCTGCAAAAAAATAATTTCACAAATTGAGCAGAACAGCAAAACGTATAAGCTGAAACAAAACTTTAAATCACTCAAAAAAAAACTTACCAACACAGGGTAAAGGGAACAACATAACACCTTCCCGATGAAAATCAACACCAATCATAGTTTCATAGTGCTCAAGCCTAACAGTCATCATGTCACGATGTCGGAGACCATAATCATTCACAAGTTCCTCCCAGGAAGGACCATGGAATTTACTGCTCACCCGACCATGTCTAAACAGAACACCATATAAGTTACCCTCACTGTTGTGAAGAGCAAGATCAATATCTGTGTCACCCCTCCGAATAGTTAAAGCTCTGCACTCCTCAATGTACCGAGCAAGATGTGATCTAACACTGCACGGAACATACTACAAAAAGAATGGAAGCAAACATCATAATCATATAAACAAAGACATTAGAATACATTCCAACCAAAACAACATCAACCATATGCCACAATCAGATAAACAAGATATAGAATCTTACAACACGCCTTGAACAGCGACGATCCAGCACCACAGTGAAGACAGACGCACAAGAATCAAAGGAAGAACAAGGGCCACCTGGAGCTCGGCAAAAGGGGCAAGCCATTACCTGCAAAGAAACGGTGACAAAAAAAATCACTACACTTGCCTGCTCACCCACCTTGCCGCGGAGGGGGTTTTATAGGGTCAGAAGAGAAGATGGCGGGAGAGAATGGCGGGAAAGAAGGGCGGGAAAGAAACTGGCGGGAAAGAAGGGCGGGAAAGATGGGCGGGAAAGAAAATGCACTCTTCGGCCAAGGAAATACCGAAAAGGACTCTTCGGCCAACGAAAGACCGAAATGTCTCACATGCAACTTCGGTCAGGCGCTGACGTAAAGTGCATGAACTCTTCGGCCAATGAAAGACAAAAGAGGACTCTTCGGCCATGCGCTGGCCGAAGACAGGTCTTCGGCCCAGCACAGCAGGTCTTCGGCCAACGCCTGACCGAAGAGTCCTTTTCGGCCAACGGATGACCGAGGAGTCCCTCTTCGGCCAACGGCTGACCGACGGGGTGCTATTTTTGCAAAAAAACGTGTTCGCACTGCTACTTTTCAAATTTGCTACAGAAAACGACCTAGTTTTGAAAAAAAATCTAAAACTTATGAATGAAAATTTGATGGTGGCAGCCGAGGAGGGAATGTAAATTAGAATGTTACAAATCAGGGAGCATGGTAGGAGGCAGGAGCAACTGTAGCTGAGGAGGAGCTGATGGTAGCAGTAGAGGGCAGATTGACAGATATCAGAGGGGATGGGCGGATCACTAACCCCTATGATCGATGTTTGAGTGTCATGGGGGGGGGGGGGGGGTGATGACCGCCTGGCATCGAAGCCTCTATTTGGCGAATCTAAAAATTCGAGACAGAGGCGATCAAGAGAGGAGAGCTGCTATACCTCGCTTATATGAGTTATAAAATTATCCTCATCTATGGCATGCCACACATGGGCCAGGCCCACTCAGCTGGTCCTTCTTCAATCGGTATTGAGGAAGCAGTGATCGAACCTGAGGCAATTAGCCGAATCGATCGGTGCACGTGTTCGCCACCCTCTCAACGTACTGATGTGCATGATTTCACTGTTTTATCACGTTCTCTATTTTTATATATATACATTTCAAAATGTTCTAAAATATATATTTGGAAAATGTATTTTTGTTTTACAAATTATATAAAAAATGTTCATGCATTATGTGTTAATAAGGTATTTGAAAATGGTATCATGTATTAAAAAATATTCATTGTCATTTAAAAATTGTTCATAGCAACTCGAAAATTGTTCATTATGAATTAAAAAATGTTTGTCCAATAATAATAAAAACGTTTGCCATGAATTAAATAATGTTCTTGGTGAATTAAAATAATTTTCATCATGTATTAAAAAAACTGGTCAACATGTAACTAAAAAAAAGTTTACCCTGCATTAAAAATTCTTGATGTATTTGAAAAAATGTTATAAATGTGCGCACGTCAATCAAAATATATGTATGTACTTTCTAAAATAATATTCAAACATTGAATACATTTCATGGAATTTTAAAACGTGTTCATGCATTTAAAATAATGTTTGTAGGTTCATTTTTTTCGCATATTTCGTGAAAAAATGATCATGTAATTTTCAAAAAGAGAAATGTTCCTTCTGTACATAAAAATTCCCCTATACTTTTAAGAAATATTACTAAACTTTTTGAAAATATTCGTTTGTCTACATAAAAATTACTCATGTAGCTCTATAATATTACTGTTATTTACCTCGGAAGATAAAGGAACAAGGGGTAGAAATCTAAGATTGAGAACAATGGAAACAACAGGAATAAGATGAGAAAAACCATAAATAGACAAGGAAAGAAACAAAAAAAAACCTGAAAGAAAAAGGAAAAGAAACACTCATAGAAACACAGAGAAAAAACATAGAAAATTTTCATCGCGTATTTACAAAATGTTCATAGATAACATAGAGAAAGAATAAATAAGAAAGAAGTAGAAAATAGATAACATAGTGAAAGAACAAATAAAAAGCCAAGGAGGAAAAAGAAAGAGAAATGTATAATGCAAAAATAAAATAAAAAGGAATGAAAATTTTGAACTAGAAGTACAAGTTATTTCGGGAACAGCGTGCCTAACTAAAATACCGAGAAAATCAAACCGTACCAAGAAAACTGGCAAGTACCGCACTCGCCTAGAAAGGAAAGATTACAAATCGTATGTTGTGGCTGGCCAGGTAGAAGCCGCTTAAGGCCTTGATCGTTTACACCCTTTCTCAAGAGGTTTGGAGTTGATTTGGGAGGGGGGGGACTTGACTTGTAGGGGATTAAATCCCCCTCAATCCCTGTCAAAACCCTTTCGAATCCCTGTCAACCTAACGGGGAGCGTTGATCAAGTAGCGATTCTGTATTAGAGGCCAATTCCTATTCGGCGCTTATAGCGCCACTTACAGGCTATTCCGTATGCAGCACACTCCCTCCCCTTTGATCGCTTAAGAGTTATTCGAGTAGTTTGGTGGCAGGTTTGGGAACCTTCTAGAAGCTTAAAGGCCGGTTTAAGGAAGCTTCCAATATGGTTTATTTTGTTTTTTTGTTTTTCTGAACATGATTTTGTTCTATTTTATTTGACTTTTTTTTTACTTTTTTTACTTTTCCATTTTCCATTCTTTCTTAAAATGTGTGATTTTTATCAAATTCATGAACGTTTTCCAATTACGAAAACATTCTCCAAATATGTGAACTCTTTTGCAATTTTCGTGAACATTTTCCTCAAATTGTGATTTTCTTAAAATTTGTGAACTTTTTTCAAACTCATGATTTTGTTTCAATTGTGTGATTTTTTCTCAAATTCATAAACTTTTCTAAAATATATGATTTTTTAAATTTGTGGACTTTTTTGAAAAGTACGATTTTTATAACTCAATGCCTTTTGTGAAAAGGTCAACAGTCAAGTCTATTGTCAATGGGTCAAGTCCATGGTTAACATGTCTAGTCACTCCTCAACTGGTCCAGTCAAACAGATCAAACCATTTTCTTAGCGACGTCAATAGATCAAACCAAAGGCCCGCGTTGGTGGTCCGATTCATGAACGTAGCGCGTGAGCGCTGGTTGCCCAGTTGCCGCCATGGGAGTCACCACAGGGCCGGCCCAGTAGCCAGTGGAACATTCAAAATTGCAACAAAAGTCATGCGCGCCTGAAGAGGGATCGAACCTAAAGACCTCAGGATGGTGAACTGCCGTGCCTAGCCACTGAAGCTGATAAACACGAAAATCCAACTCTGAGCACGGGCTCAGCTGCTCCCGCTGACGAAAAAAATCAAAAAAATACTATAAAAATTCAAAAAAATTCATTTTTTGTGTGGTAGATATTTTGATGCGTGAGGTTCGCTCCAAATTTCAAGTTATTTGGATATCTGAGCAGCTCTCGGCAAAAAAGACAAATCGGGTACAGACCTCGATTTGTCTTTTTTGCCGAGAGCTGCTCAGATCTCCAAATAAGTTGAATTTTGGAGCGCTCCTCATGCATCAAATTACCTACCACACAAAAACAAATTGGAATTTTTTGAATTTTTTTAGTATTTGTTTTGATTTTTTTCGTCGGCGCGGGTGTAGATGAGCCCGGGTGCAGAAACGCCGCTCTCATAAACTTTGGTGTATAATAGGTAGCGCCGAGACATAAGAGCTATATACAGTGACATGTACCTTTATTTTTGAAAATTCAAACGCGATTTTATCTCAGTTTCGTTTTTTCTTTGAAAAGCACGAAGAATATTTGAACATGTGTCCTTTTTTACACTAGCGAAGATTTTTTCAAAAAAAATTGAAACCTAAATTTGTTTTGAAAACTAGAACAAAATTTGGAAGTGTAAACAATTTCTGATAATTTCGAACATTTACTAAAAATGTGATTTATTTTAAAAACCATGAATTTGTTTTGAAAACATGAACATTTTTTGAATATTTACAACAACTATGATTTTTTGAAATATGTGAACAAATTTGAAAGATATGATTTTTTTGGACGTGTCCAAACATTTCTGGAAAATCTGAACAAATTTGGAAAACGAGAACATTTGTAGAAATGTATGAATATAAGAAAAATAAGGAAAAAAAGGAAAACGAAATAGAAAAATACCGAAACAAGAAATAATAAAAATGAAAAAACTCCAACATGTGAATCATTGCTAGCTCTTTGCATATCATTGTCATTTGTTTTAATTTTTTGAATCATGTTATTTTCATTTGTTGACCGTAGCTGCCAGGGTCAACTCGTTCGTAACGACTTCCCTTTTCAGTTTTCTCTCTCTTGATTAATTGTTGTTTTCTTAATTAATTGGTTTTTCTTATTCACTATTTAATATAAAATTGTTCCACTCTTTTCCAATTTCCTAATTAAGTGTACTAATTTATTTTATCTTAATATTCATTCGTTACCATAGATTAAAAATTGAATGTTTAGGCTTTCACTAATTTTTATCTTCTATTTTTATTTTCTATATCTTTTCGTTTTCTATTTTCATATTTTTATTCCTCTTTTTTTGTATCTTCTTTTGTTTTCCTTCTTATTCTAATGACATAAATATTCAACTTCGGGTCACAACTACAAGCTTTTAAATATGGTCACAACTACAAGTTTTCAAGTGGGTCGCAAGTGCAAGTTGTCAAGTGGGGTCACAACTGCAAGTTTTTAAATGTGGTCACTCATGCAAATATTTAAAGTCGGGTCGCAACTACAAGTACTTTAAGTCTGGTCGCAACTACACACTTTTATATGTGCTCACAGCTGCAAGTTTTCATGTGGGGTCGCAACTGCAAGTTTGCAAATTGGATCCCAACTATAAGTTTTCAAGTGGGGTCGCAATTACAAGTTTTTAAGTGTGGTTGCAACTGATAATTTTCAAAGTTAAGTCGCAACTGAAAGTTTTCAAGTCGTGTTGCAATTGCAAGTTTTCAAGTGTGATCACAACTGCAAGTTTTTAAATGTGGCCACAACTAGAAATATTCAAAGTCATGTTGCAACTGCAAGTTTTCTAAGTCGGATTGCAACTGCAAGTATTCAAAGTCGGGTCGCAACTACAAGTTTTCAAGTAGGGCCGCAACAAAAAAGATTTCAAAGTTTTGGGTTGCAACTACAAGTTTTTAAGTGGGTCGCAACTAAAAGTTTCAATTTGTGGTCGCTATTGCAAGTTGTAAAATGAGGTCGCAATTGCATGTTTCAAATCGGACCAAATTTTGTATAAATTTTCTTGGCTATTTTTATCTAAAATATAGTTACTACTCACTGTCCTGTAGGGTCGATTTTTTTCTTCACAATGCGTATTCGTTTTTCTTTTTTACATAACTAATGAAAATTTATCTGAACCGAGCAACAAAAAGAGACGCCAGGCAGAGAAGTAGTGACCACTCCGCCATATACAAACTACAAATATCGAATCAACAACCATCTCATAGATAGTAAAAGGGCTAAGCCCATAGACCAACTGTTAAACAGCCTCCAACAACAATAAATCATGTCAGCTAATGTCACCAGCTTGGATAAGCATGATCATGGGTATTGTAAGCTCTGTCAGCTTCTCAGTTCTATTTAATGGCAACAAATTATCGAGTTTCAAACCTACCCGTGGGATCTGTCAGGGGGACCCTATTTCTCCTTACTTGTTTTTGTTGGCAGCAGAGGGCCTTTCGTGCCTCTTAAAAAGTAATCAATCATCGCACCTCAATGGTATTCAAGTGGCCCAGACAGCCCTGTCTGTCAGCCATTTGCTTTTTGCACATGACAGCCTACTGTTCTTCAAAGCTCATGGTGATGGAGCAAATGAGTTGTCCTCTCGTTTGGACAATTATTGTATGGCTTCTGGCTAGAGGATAAATTTGTCAAAGTCGTTTATTTTCTTCGAGTAGGGATGCCCAGTCACTTTGGGGAATGAGATAAAACATATCCTGGATGTTCCTAATGAGACTCTCTCAGAAAAATACTTGGGGCTGCCTAGTGATGTAGGCACGTCTAAAAATGGAGCTTTCTAATATCTAAAGGACAGAGTATGGAGTAAGGTGAAAGTTTGGATGGAGAAGCTACTTTCAGCAGGGGAAAAGAGGTCCTCATCAAGTCTGTCGCCCAAGCTATACCTGTTTATTCCATGTCGTGTTTCAAACTTCCTAGGGGCCTATGTCTTCATAGAAACTCACTTATCTGACAGTTTTGGTGGGGAAGTAAGGAAGGAAAACAAAAGGTGGCTTGGGTTGCGTGGGACATTATGACTCAACCAAAACACTTGGGAGGGCTTGGGTTTGGAGACATTGAACTTTTTAACCTTGCCATGCTCGCCTGTCAAGCATGAAGGATTTTGATGGACCCAAACTCCCTTAGTGCAAGGATTGTGAATGCTAAGTATTTCCCTCAAACTGAATTTTTACAAGCAGAAGTTGGAAATGCTCTATCCCAGGTGTGGCGTGCAATTGTCGAAGGGAAGGACATTCTTGCCCAAGGATTTATTCGAAGGATAGGCAATGGTGCAACCACACACATTTGGCACGGCAATGGATGCCACAGGATCGGAATATGAGGCCAATCACAAGTATACGGCAGGATCCACCGCAACTAGTAAGTGAGCTCATATCGCATGCTACAGGAGACTCGGATAGAGAATTGATCCATCAGACTTTCATCAAGTTCGATGCAGATGCTATACTGTCAATCCCAATATGCAACCGACTAGTCCAGGACTTTTGGACGTGGAGTTATGATAGCAAGGGAATTTTCTCTGTGAGATATGCATACAGGATGCTGGTGACAACCAAGTTGAGCCACGAGGCTTGGATGGAGGGTAGAGGGGATCGATGCCTCGAATATGAATGGAGAACGGAAAGCATGGTGTAGTCTGTGGAAAACTCAGGTCCCTGCCAAGCTTAAGGTCTTCTTATGGCGTTTGGCCCGACGGTCAATCCCTTTAGCCGACATAATGCATCACAGAAATATGGCAACCTCAAAGTCTTGTGTGCTTTGCGTCATGGAGGACTCTTGGAAACATGCATTGATGGAATGCACTATGGCTAGATGTGTATGGGCTATGGAGTCGGTCGCTGTTGTTGATGCAGTGAGATCTTTGACTGAAACAGATGCCAAGAGGTGGATATTTACTGTCAGGGAAGCAGTCTCGCATGATGTTTTTGTTCGAGTGCTTGTCACTCTATGGGCCATCTGTCATGCCCGGCGGAAGGCCATACACGAGCGGGGTTTCCAAAGCCCTGCAAGTACTCATGCATTCATAAACAGATTCATCGCAGACATATCTACATGCAAACAATGCAAGTCCAGCAGCTGAACCGTGTGCCTCAGGTGAATGAACCCCGTTGGGTGTCGCAACCGGCGGGTTTTGCAAAACCGAAACACTACAAGAAACTTGTTAATCCATGATGGATTTCTGATGACGTTTTTAGAAACTGTCATGGACGGCCCCGCAAGCCCGCCAAAGCCCGGTAAAGCCCGCCTAGCCTTTACCCATATAAAAACCTAACCCTAACCATCCTTCCCTCCCTCCTCCCCAGCCCCCTCCCGATTCCCCCATCGCCCTCACACATCGCCGCCACCCAACAGCCCAACACCACCTTGCCTGTCTCCTCCCACCGCTCGTCGCCGACCTTCCCCTCCACTCCTAGAGCCACCCATCCCACTCCATATTATCCCTCCCCTCCGCCTCCACCTCAAACGCCAAGCGACGGCACATCACCGCCGCCCTCACCCACCAGCTACCTTGCTCATGGGCTCGGCCCTCTCCCCTCCCCTCCCCTCACGTTCTCTCCCAGATCAGATCGAGTAGCCGATAGCCAGATCCGCTGTGGTGCTTCCGGGGCCAAGCCATGGAGCTCGTCCACAAGGTCCCCTCTTCTCCTCCCCGCGCCTCCCTTTCCCCCCTTATCCCATTGATTTGATTTGATTCAATTTCGCACGCGTGATTCGATTTCGTCAAGTTGGTGTTGCTGCTGCCTCGAAGGACCTGGCGAGGTGGAGAATAAGGACCACCTACGCCATGGGCTGATGGGAACCAAGTCAATACGGATTTCAAATCCGTCGTGGATGGACACGCATGACAATTTTTGGCTGATTCATGACGGCCAAGAACTGTCATGTATTAACATATTTCTTGTAGTGCAAGTAGATGGAGCTATCTCAAGTGAGGGCAATCGTGGCTCAGTGGGGGTAGTACGTAGAGATAACGACAATGCCTACCTAGGAGCTTCTGCCAGAGTGTTTCCAGAAATTGTTGATCCAACAATGCTTGAGTTCCTTGCATGCCGCGAGGCTTTGGCTTTAGCTGCTGATCTCGGACAGGAGCGGATGATCATTGGATCCGACTGCAAGGAGGTAGTAATGAGTATCAGAGATGCTAATGGTGGAAAACATGGACACATTATTCGTGAGATAAAGATGATGGTTGCGGAGGTCCATCACTCTTCCTTCATCTTCGAAGGGAGATCCTCCAACATCGAGGCACATAGCCTCGCAAGACATGCGCTTAGTCTTCCGGTAGGACGCCATCTGTGGCTCTTACATCATTCGAATATCAATTGTATTCCTCAGATTTTGATTTAATGAATAAAGCGTGTGTTAAGCCTAAAAAAAGCTAATGTCACGTGAATGAGACCAAACTATATCTCATGTAGATGAGTTCTAGGCATTTCCTTTTCTATGACATATGTTTTTCTAGGCACCGTTCAGCCATTTGAAAATGATAATGAGCATTATTTATAAATAAAAACATTCGAAAAATAATCAATTTTTATTAAAAAATGAAAAGAAATATAAAGCTCGTGTATATTTTTAAAAAATGATAAAAAACATGAACAATTTTTTCATTCCATTAGCATTTTCCCAAAATCCACGAACCCATTTTTCCTATTAATATGTGATTTGTTTATAGTCATAAAACATTTTAAATATTAATGGAAATTTGTGAAAATGTGTTTTTTGTAGAATTCTGTTTTTAAATGTTACACCTAAAAATCACCTAAAATTTATTAAAAATAAATTGAAACAAACAAGTTTTTTACATTTTTCAATAAAAATCAATGTTTAGGATATCGCTTAGCGTTAGCGTCTCCATAAGCTGGGGATTAGAGATATGTCTGAAATTGACCGCTTAATCAATTTTATCAGTCAAGTCTTAACAAGCCGTTGTTTTACAAATCCCAGGTTTTCATCATTAAAATATGCTATATTCGACACCAAAACAATATTGGACAAAAATGTTGCCTTTGAATTCCTTGCCTTTGAATCTTTGTACAATACTAAAACATCAAGTTCGTTGATAATAAGTTGAAGGGGGGGGGGTCGCACACCGCCGTTGGCCTTGGAAAAGGCCGTGAACATCTCCAGATCCGACCGCCGCGTCATCTGCACGACCGCAATGTCGCTGCCCTCGAAGAACTAGGGCCCCCTCCCCTATCCCCGAACCCGTGCACCGCCACTAGATCAGATGAGGACGACTGGCATCGGGACACACTGTCCATATGACGAAGCCGCTTAGTTGAAGTCACCCAGGACGCCACAACGAGTAAAAATCACGAGATCAGATCAGCGTCGCCCAATCCTCACACGAGGACCGCCGAGACGAAGATCGCCCCCCGCGATATCCTCATCGAGCGTACGCCTGCTCGCGTCGTCTGTCTTCACAAGGACGGAAGAACCACGCCGTCGCCGACACCTCACGGGCAACACCCTCGGCGGCGGCAAGGGGAGAAGGGACAGGAGGAGAGGTGCCTCACACATTGGCCAGGGTTTCTCCAGGGCCACCCGCGGGCTGACACGATAGTCTGTGTTGTCTACTCACACCTTCAAGTATAGATAGCTCTATATAACAAACTTACCCTTGGAAATAACAATATACAAACATAAAATGCCGAAATCGGATAATTTAGAGGAAAAAAGTTTGGGTCAATAGCTCCTGTGCGACGTTTTTCCTGCGAATTGGCTGCAAAGCGACATCGTTCGCAAGAACACCTCTGCTGCGACATCTCTCTGCGCACAAATAGCCCAGGCACGACATGGCCCTTAAGCACAATCTCTGTCAGGATTAGGTGGAGCCGGGTGGGACCCACAGCTTATCCACGTCGGCGTGGGACCCAGATGGCGGCGACTACGGTTAAACCGTTTTCCCCTGCGCGCGCATCCTCCCTCTTCTTCTTCTCCGGCGACAAAGCACGGCAACGCCGGCGAGCTCCGATTCAGACAAGCATATTTACAAGCATTCAACCGAAATCGATCGAATTCAAACAACATAGATAGATTTTTGCAAACATAGCAGATAATTTGGTTCGATTACACACGGAGTAGTACCCGTAGTTCTAATGGCGGGCTCGTCGGAGCAAAAGCCACACGGAGTACTTCGATTACATAAATCTACGCGGGTATCCTGCAGCTCCTACCCCTAGTTAGATCTCCAAAATTGGGCTCACCTGAGCCCCAGGGGTGCGGCCCCGACGAGGCGGCGGCGCCGCTCAGCCGGAGTCGGAGTCGGAGGCGCCCCACCCCCTGTCGGCGCGGGGTTTCTCGATGGCTTGGCGGAAGCGGAACTCGTCGAGCTCCTCTTCCATCTGCCGGCGCGCGACGAGCTGCTGTGGCTCGTCCTTGGTGCGCTCCATAATCTCGGCGATGACGCCGTCGAGGTCGCCATCGTCGACGTAGTCTCCCGGCAGAAAGCTGAGGCGCCCGGGGCGCGGTGCCAAGCCCTGCTCCTCCCCCTCCCTCTTCAGAGGCGGCAGCGGTGCGCGTGCAATGGCGGAGCTCCCCGTGCCACCCGCGCTAGAGGAGCTACCAGGCGGTCGCCTCGCGCCGCCGCCTCGCGCCGCCGCCGCCATCTGGCGGTCGTACTCCTCCACCTCGTGCCGAGCGAACGCACGCGGCGACGCGAGCCCCCAGTTCGTGTACTTGCGCGCACCGCGCTTCCGAGCAGCGTCGGAAGCAACCCGCGCCGCCCGTTCGGGGTCAGAGTCGGGCGCCGGCCGCTTCGCCCCATTCCGATCCTTGTCGGAGCGGTTTCCACCGCCGGAATGGCCGCCGCGCAAGCTGGAAGATCCGGGCCTCATGATCGTCGCACGGCGGCGCTTGATCTGCGGCGGCGGGGCTGGATTGCGTGGTTTTGGTGGTCGCCGGCGGCGAGAGTGGCGCAGATGTGGATGTGTAAATAGCTAGGGTACCACACATTTGACCGTATAAGTAGAGGATTTAACTAGTGACACTGGCATCCCTGGCCCACGGGTCAGATTGACCGGTCAGCCCCCCACGTCAGCATGAATAAACCTTTTCTATTTACTGAATAATCCAGAATATGCTATAAACTTGTAAATTCAATATCTTTTAAACCGAAACTCCAAATGAAATAAATTATATATGTAGAATGATCAGAAAAATTCAAGGATTCTGAATATGCAATTTGTTTTCATGAGAAACCAATTTAAAGTGGAGGAACAGAGGCAAATGCATATATGGTTCATTTGAAATTCATACATGGAGTTTGAATTTGCAAATCTTTTGCAATGCAATTCATTTAAATGGAATTGTCAACACATCAGTACCCTATACATCATGTTACACACCCAAAACCACTTGTCAAATTCATTTTCATGTTTGAAACTTGTTTAAATGTTGGTCAAACTTAGGTTTGACCAAGTTTGAAATGAGCATAAAAAATTTAAAAAAAATCAAAAAATTGGAAAACCAGTGCACATGTTCTTACTTTGTCATATACTAACAACTCAAATTGATTTGGCTATTTTAGACATGGTGGACAAAAAAACTTGCTTAGAAATGGGTTGTTTACCCTACCTTTGGAGCTAATTTGAAACTCATGTGTGAAGACAAGTGGTTTTGGGTGTTGAACTTGAAACTTTCAAAAACCTTACAAAAGCTTCATTTTGGAGTGAGTAAGAAGGATCCAGGATTGGTTTTTCATTTTCAAGTTTGAAACTTGTTTAAATGTTGGTCAAACTTAGGTTTGACCAAGTTTGAAATGAGCATAAAAAATTCAAAAAAAATCAAAAAATTGGAAAACCAGTGTTGGTCAAACTTATGCTACTATATTGATGTGTTCTATCTAGTTTTTGTTTTTTCTATCTAGTTGATATTGGTCAATTGATATATGTGCTTGATGTTCTATCTAGTTGATCTATGTGTTACTAATACAAGGAAGTTTGAGAAAAAAAATTCAAATTTGAGCCGAAATTCAAATTTGAAGTTATTTGGTATGTGCTATTGGTGTCACAATGATTTCTGGACTATTATTCATGTTAGTTCATTAATCGGAGCAATTTTATTATGTGAAACTCTGGACATGAAAAAGTGCTCCACATGAGCTCCAAACCGCCCTCGAAAGCCCCATTTGTAAGCAAGTTTTTTTTGACCTTCTCTAAGTGAGCCAAAAAAGGAAACTTGACATCTAATGTGTGTATACAAGAGTCCATCCTGATATGGGAGCGTTTCGATAAAATATGACATACGTAACACTAAACCCTAGCTCACTTCTCTTGAAAACCCTACAACCTCGTTCTTGATAGCCATCTTTGTGAAGGTTTTTTCATGAAAAACTCCATAGTCCAGGTTTCTTATTTTTTCTATCGAGTTAGTCACATAGAACGATGATTGGCACAAGTTTTCTATTTTTTTGATTTTTTTTGAATTAGTTATGCTCAACCCTAACCCTTGAAAACCCTACAACCTCGTTCGTGATAGCCAAGTTTGTGAAGGCTTTTTCATGAAAAACTCCATAGTCCAAGTTTCTTATTTTTCCTCGCAATTTAGTCACATAGAACAATGATTGGCACAAGTTTTATATTTTTTTGATTTTTTTTGAATTAGTTATGCTCAACCCTAACCCTTGAAAACCTCTCAAAACCCCTCAAAACCCCATCAAAACCCCGCACCAGTCCGGACCATTGGATCGCCGTGAATGGACGGTCTGGATCAGGCAGTAGGGCTACGTCAGCGATCCGCGGGCTGCGCTTTGATTGGATGGTCTTTTTAGCACCTTTTTTTTGGCAGCGTTCGGAAGCAACGGTCCGCGCAGATTGAGCAGGCCTGCCAGACGTTTTTGGGCTTAATTAAATCCGGCCCACCCGTTGGACCGTCTCTTTCTTTCTCTGCAAAAACGAGGAGCCCGGACGGCCCAGCTCCACCGAAACGTTACGCTCCTCCCCCTCGATTGAATCGGTGCCACTCATCTCTCGAGCTTGCCCATTATGGGTTGGTTCCTGCCGGCCCACTATGGCGCTAAGACGGGACATATATGCTGCCAGCCCATGTTGGCGATGGGAGAAGTCAGCTTCTCTGCCGAACGAGATCAAATCGCCGTGTGGAGTTGGAAGTTGCGAAGTTGGATATGAGAAGTTTTGAGAAGTTGGATATGAGAAGTTTTGAGAAGCTAGAGGAGTTCAGAACAGGCCCTAGGGTCACAATCAGAAAACAATAGTGGACAAACAACAAATATGTAAATAAAAAAATAGTGCACAACCTTTTTTTGTTAACTGAAGAATTGCTGCACTTTATGAATTCAATTGCTGCATTTTATTCATCAGGGGAAGCAAATAATCAATGGACTAACTAGAACTGTAACTGAGAATATCATTACAAGAATTCAGGCAAGTTTGGCTTCACACAAATTCAAATTGATCTAACAAATGATCCATGACTAACTGAAACTACTAGCTTGACACACTAACTGAAACTCTAACAAGTTCTAGCGATTGATGAACATCAAGTAAAAGAAACCCGGGCCACCCAAGAAACCATCTGTGAAGCTAACTTTGAGGGCACATATCCAACCTTAGAATCTGATTTCAGATCAACAAGCTCTGCATGAAACATAGTCTGTTTGGTTGTCCAGCCATCTTGTCGATCGATTTCATCAACCATCTCTTCACCATCCTCAATTCTCACATACTCTCCTTTTCAATTATCAAACCGTAACAATGCTACCTCTTGCTCTGGACCCAAAAAAATGCTCTCCCCAATTTTTTCCACCACATTCTTCACGGCCTTCTCTTCCATGCTCTGTAGGTCTTGTGGATCAATCTCTGCAAAATCAATCTCCCACTTCACAATTGTATCTCTCTCTATGTCCCGCATGCTACCATCACCTAGCTTCGCCTTAGAAGGAAGAAATTCCACAGTGAATTCGAACGTCCGAGCACCACCACCCCTGTTTGTCAATGGCGGGGCAGTGTGAGGTGAGCTAGCGGAAGCAGACGAGGAACAAATCGCATAGGTTGGAAAGGATGTTGTTGTCTCTGGCGGCTCCATCGCGGTCAGCCCCCCCTCCCCCCCACCCAAATCTGGATCAAATCGACCAAAAACAGAGGGAAACAGAGGCGATGCGGTGAGATCTAACTCGACACGGAGGAGAACAGGACAGGGTTCCGGATTCACTCACCACAGCCGCCGCCGTCGCCGAGAACGAAAGCTCCGCCGCTGCTGTCACCCAGAACAAAAGCTCCGCCGCCGCCGCCGGCTCACCGCCGGGAACGAAGAGGAGGGAGCAACACAGGTTCAGACAGGGGTACCCGTTCGGACAGGCACGGGGACACGTTTCACTTGATGCACTGACAAGTGGGGCCCGCAACTAGATGCACTGCCAAGTAGGGCCCGCATGTCTTAAACATAACCTCACTCCCATTGACGACCATTTAAATCGCCCGAGTGGGCCTTGGCTATTTGGGCTTCTGAAACGTCTCGCGAGAGCCATTTTCGTCAACTACGTCGCATTCTTTCCAATTCACCTCAAAGGTGTCGCACAGGAGCTATTGACCCAAAAAAGTTTCTTTTTCTTTTCAGTTTATTAATAATCATTCCACGTGCTATTGCCATTACAGTTAAACCCGCTCGTGCGCGTACTCGTAGGTGTACATATGTTTCTCTGACGAAACGTTAAACACGCTTAGGCCTTGTACAATGCATGGTGCTTAGGAGAGGTGGTTAGACAAATAAATCGGTTTTTCTTAAGCACTGATGCCTATTTGTGTAGGATAGACGCTTAGTTAAGCACCCCTCATATTGAGATAAGCACTGGTGCTTAGGAAAAGCTTGGTTTATTTTACTAAGCACCTCTCCTAATCACCTTGCATTGTACACGGCCTTAAGGCACGACAGGCCCTGTTATTAGTTACGGAGCAGAGAGTGATTAGTTCTACGTGATGGACACCGAGATGACGCCGTCGGATTCTTCGTCCACGACGTCCCCTACCCGGACAACCCTGACGGCCAGGCTCTCCGCCGGCCCCGACGCCGCCGGCGAGATGGCGTGGTACACCGACGGCCTGGAGACGAGATTGTAAGCCTGGATCCTGTCCACTTTGGTCACCCGCACAGCTTCGTCCACGACGTCCACCACCCGGACAACACTGACGGCCAGGCTCTCCGCCGGCCCCGACGTCGGCGGCGAGATGGCGTGGTGCACCGACGGCCTGGAGACGAGATTGTAAGCGTGGATCCTGTCCACTTTCGTCACCCGCACAGCTCCATCCACGGGCAGCTCAGTGCCCGTCCTGGTGCTCGCAGCCGCCGTCTTGCCCCTGCCGCTGCCACCGCCGCTGCGCCGGAACATTCTCGAACTTCACCTCTCCTGGGTCTGGGTGGATGAATAATTATCCAACTAGCTGGGTTTAGATCTGCTTGTAGCGAGAGGGGTGCGTTGTTTCACTGAGCTCGGTTTTGGTGGTCATTTATAGGCTCCATCGTTGCTAGCTAGGAGAGGTGTTCTTGTGGGACTCCTCCGGAGATGCTTAATTCCACACTGACGTGAGTGCAGTCATATTCGACCGATCGTGAGCTGCTTTATTAGTTTGGAATAGAAGCTTGGATACAATGCAGGTGATAGTTATCCCCAAGGATCGGTCGTTTGGAAATATTATAAAGCGCTGTAGATATTTCAGACACAGTGCAAAACAACTTAATTTGAAACGAATTATAAAAGTGAACGGAGGGAGTACTATGCATCTTTGCTATAGCGCCCGCCTCCCATGTGGAAATGATAACGTCCCTCCGCCGGGCGAATTCGCACCCGATGCTCGAGAGTGGGGAAGGCATCTCGACCAAATCATGCTCTCTTGGTATCGATGTCAGTAGCTAGATGCCTAGATCACACTATTGGTTTAGTAGCTGTCGAACAATTCGACATGCTAGCAGATCAATGAAAGAATCAAGATAACTACGAAGTGTTTTACACGTATATATGTCGTGGTGGACCTCATGGTAAGCAATTCGGAACAGCTTTGCTGAAACTGGAAGAGCGAGAAATAAGCATCTGGAATAACTTAGGCAGGCTCTCAAGAAGAAAATATCATCCAAAGATGCCTCAAGTGATGGGTCGAGTTACATTGGTCGGGCAATTGGCATAATAATACATTGCACGATGAAATGCAAAGAGGTGTTGTGGTTTCACTTGTTAGGCTGGCTTGGTTGACTTTCCTGGGTTTATTGCACGACAACATGGGTCAGGTGGGCGCATGACATTGCTTAATTAAGCTTATAATATATTTGGTTGACTTCAGTAATTTTTGATGCATTTGCTAAAATACATTTGGATGTGCCCTAAGTGTTAGCCATCTAAGCGAGTCAATTAAACATAACAAAGAAGAAAATCTAAAAAGTGATTGATGCAAAAGAAGAAGAAAAAACTGTAGCTAGCCCCTAAGCTCACATGGGATGGCAGGGAGAGTGGGTAAAAAGGGATGTCCCATTGACAAGGGGTTCCATGATTATAGCGGCTGCAAATATGACGACTCTGTTAGAATTGCTTTTAGAGCCCGTGGGGTTTCATGAAGCCAGTTTCCAAACACATGAGGATTAGAATTTAGATTAATCAAATTAAAGCTAACAAATAAGTGATCAATTAGTATGAGCAAGATGGCGATCAAGGATGAGATGCCAAATGGTCTCCTCCTAGGTCTTGTGAAATTTGGTGGCACTAATTTGGGGTTACCCCTACCTACCTGACACATTCATCATACGCTTTTAAAAGGCACGCGAGGCCTAGGAACAGACACGCGGAAGGCCCACGAAGCAACACATGGAGGCACTGCAGGGCACAAGCGGAATGGGCGCAACGGGAATTATTCACGCTAGCTAGAAGCGTGCGTACACTATTTGAACCGATTTTTCCTCATTTTTTTGGATTTTTATGTTTGGTTTTGCTTTTGCTTTATTTTAAAAAGACTACCTTTTCCCGGGTTTTTTTTCATGTTTCCGGTTTTTTAGGGAACCGATTTATCCCAGGTTTTCCTTTTTTTTCCAGGTTTATGGATTTTTTGGGTGTCTAGTTTTTTCCCGAGGATGCCGGTTTTTTGGTTTTTGATTATTTTGGGGGTTCTTTGTTTTTGGGGGGGGGGGGGGGGGGGGGGGGGCGGAGGGGTTCTCAGTTTGTTTTGGTTTTCAGTTTTTCCTATTTTTTTGTGCTTCTATGCTTCCCCTAAAAGCAAAGCACACATATGATTATCTGCTTTCTCAAAAGAAGTGAAACATATATGTGTTTTTGTGCTTCTACAAAAGTGAAGCACAACTGTGCTTATGCGTGAAGTACAATAGCGCTTCCGAGGGAAAAGGAAGCATGATCGTGCTTCACGTGAAATATAGTAGTGCTTCTCGTGAAGCGCGGTAGTGCTTCTGCATGAAGTGCAGTAGTGTTTCCGCGAAAAGGAAGCACAGTCGTGCTTCCGCGTGAAGCATAATAGTTCTTTCACGTGAAGGAAAGTAATGCTTCTTCCACAAGGGTGTTATGCTTCTCTCGGGAAGCGCAATTTAGTTTCTACTGGGAGCACGGTTTAGTTTACATTGGAGTACATGTTGCTACCTCTGTTGGAAGCATAGATTTGCCAGGAGTTTTCTTGTGTCCAAACTTATTAACATGGGATCTAGTTTCAAAGATCTTGACGCGAGAAACATAAGGTGTAACCGGTTCGTGATTTGTACACGGTGCAAGACATAAATCATTTTGAAAAAATGAATCTATGAAAAAAGCACAACTAGTCCCATCCCCAGGATGAGAAAACCCACCAAAACTCGCTGGTTACAACAAGTGACGCACATGCAGTGTACCATTTGCCATGGCAGAAGAGACGATAGTGACCTTTGCAAGGAGTACCCGATTTCAGCGAAATTGCTCCTTCGCAATCATGCATTGCAACGGGCGAGTCAGACAGCGCCCGGAACACCCAAGCAAGGAGGGCCCACCACGAGGCAAGCAACTCAGCTTGTGGAGGCGTACACATATTTGGTTGTCGCGTGTAGGTTTGTTTTCATGCACCTTGGAGCTGGAGGCCCATCCTAAACCCTCACCTAATACCCTCCCCCTCCCCTCAATTTGAGGGTGGGGCCTCCTTAATTTTCTCACCTATCGTTCCTTAATCCTTTAGCCCCCATGAGCATCTCCAACAAATTATGTATAATAGGGAACCTAGAAAAGTTTTAGGGTACGAGAGAGAATGTCTTAGGGCACCAGAAAATTTTCTGCTGTAGCAAATGATGTAAAAACCGATGCCCTAAAACCTGTTGTCTGGTGCAGTCGAAGTTCTTCAACAACGAATAATATCAAACTCATCTCAAATAATATCAAAAGTGAAGTGTTCTCTCATATTGCCAAGTGACCATCAATGAAATATGTCGGAACACCATTGATGTCTACTGCGCAACTTTATTCTTGTAGACTCGTGTTGGGCCTCCAAGCGCTGAGTTTTGTAGGACAGTAGCAATTTTCCCTCTAGTGGATGACCTAAGGTTTATCAATCTGTGGGAGGTGTAGGATGAAGATGGTCTCTCTCAAACAACCCTGCAATCAAATACAAGAAATCTCTTGTTTCCCCAACACACCCAGTACAATGGCAAATTGTATAGGTGCACTAGTTTGGCGAAAAGATGGTGATACAAGTGCAATATGGATGATAGATATAGGTTTTTGTAATCTGAAAATATAAAAACAGAAAGGTAGCAAGTGTAAAAACAGCGAGTAAAACGGTGTATAAATGCTTGGAAATAAGGCCTAGGGTTCATAATTTCGCTAGTGCAATCTCCCAACAATGCTAACATAGTTGAATCATATGATCATCCCTCAACATGCAACAAAGAATCACTCCAAAAATCCTATCTAGCGGAGAACAATAAGATGAAATTGGTGTAGGTAGTAGAACCACATCAAAATTATTCTTTCCGGTCAATCTATTGGGCTATTCCTATAAGTGTCACAAACAGCCCTAGACTTCCTACTAGAATAACACCAATGATAGATATCAATCAACCCTAATGTCACCTAGATACTCCAATGTCACCTCAAGTATCCGTGGGTAAATTATGCGACATGCATCAAACAATTTCAGATCTATCATATTCAATCCAACACAAAGAACTTCAAGGAGCACCCCCAAGATTTCTATCGGAGAACGTGGTATGAAAACGTGCAATCAACCCCTATGCATAGATCCCCTAGGTCACCGGAATCCGCAAGTTGATGCCTCAACATATATCAAGTGAATCAATAGAATACCCCAATGTTACTACGGGTATCCCACGCAAGACGTACATCAAGTGTTCTCAAACCATAATATTCAATCCAACATAACGAGATCTCAAAGGTAAATATTCAATTCATCACAACAAGGTAGCAAGGGAATAGCATCATATGATCCGACTATATTAACAAAGCCCGTGATACATCAAGATCCTGCCATCTCAAGAACACGAGAGAGAGAGAGAGAGAGATTTGAACACATAGCTACTGGTACAAACCGTCAGCCCGGAGGGTGGACTACTCCCTCCTCGTCATGGCCTCCGCCGGGATGATGAAGATGGCCACCGGAGATGATCTACCCTCTCCGGCAGGGTACTGGAATGCCTCCAGATTGGTTTTTCGTCGATACAGAGACTTGCGGCGGCGGAACGAGGAGTCTCTCTTTATTTCTGGGGTTTCTGGTATTTATGGGATTTTTCAGCGTTGGAATCACGCCAAACGGAGCCACGTGGGCCCCACAAGCCATCTGGCCGCGCCCCTAGGGGGCGTGGCCGGTTGCGTGGTGGCCTTCTAGTCCACCCCTTCGGTGGTTCTTCGCTCCAATATTGCTTATTTGGTGCAAAAAAATCACCAAAAAGTTTCGGGCGATTCCGAGAACTTTCATTTTCGGCACAAAAACACCACCACGGTAATTCTGCTGAAAACAGCGTCAGTACGGGTTAGTTCTAAACAAATCATATAAAGTGCATCAAAACCATATAAAAGTATTGTAAACATAGGAGAATATGGCATGAATACTTCATAAATATCGATACGTTGGAGACGTATCAGCATCCCCAAGCTTAATTCCTGCTCGTCCTCGAGTAGGTACATGATAATAGAAATAATTTATGAAGTGTGAATGCTAGCTTAGTGAATAGTTTTGATCATTGATAATTTCAGTCACTTTTCTAGCATCATAACCAGCAACTTTTTCTCATAAAAACCATCATGATAGAGTAGCAATCAATTCACATGTCATGGTTCAAACAATGCATTCTATTGAAACTTAACAATCTATGTTCTTGGTCACCAAACAATTTCAATACATCATCAAGTCTAAGTAAGAGCTCCACATATTCAATTATCATATAGTCTTTTATGATTGCTAATACTCAAGGCATATTTTTAGAACAAACAATGTCCATCGAACACAGAGAAAGATAGGGGCTTGATGTTTCGCCTCCCAACACACTTATCATAAAGATAATTGTCAACAATAATGAATCATGATCAAATATATTTGAGTGGATATATATGTTTGGATCTTTCCACACCACATGGTGCTTGCCAACTAATAAATTGAGGTTGGAATAAAAAGTTGACTCAACATGAAAGTAAGTAACATGAAAGTAAATAGATTGTCCCTTCGCAGAGGGAAGCAAGGATTTGCATATGTGCCAGAGCTCATTATTTAAAACAGGGATGAATATGTAATTTTGAGTGGTGTGCCTTTCGTGTCAACGTCACAACAGAGTATTCAATATCTTCCATGCTAATCACATTATTGGTGGTTCCCAAACATAATTTAAATTTTCACTCCCCCTCCACCATTCAAACACATTCCATGGCTGGCCGAATCCACGGTTGCCCTCCAAACAATCAACTTCCTAGGGGGAGTTTTTGTTTATTTATTTTTGTGTTATGCAGGACTGGGACTCCTTTTTACCAGCCTCTCTCGTGCAATGACAAGTGCATAAACACTCATCTTGAGAATAAATCGCTTAGCATGGAAGATAATGACTGCCCCATCGCTCCATGAGAGGTACGAGCACACAAAATAGATGTTTATTTGAATGTTTAGAGGTGGCACATGCAAATTTACTTGGAATGGCAGTGAACTACCATATATAGGTAGGTATGGTGGACTCTCATGGAAGAAACTTGGATCGAGGATTTGTATGCACAAGTAGTATCTCTACTTAGTACGAAGTGTTGGCTAGCAAAAGGTTCTAAACAAGCACCACATGTTGGAGGATCCATAACAATATAACTTCTATGCAAATATACCCAAACATAACCATTACGTTGTCTTCCTTGTTCAACTTTAACTATTTGATCAAGTTTGAAAATAATTGATGGGTATTCACAATCATAAAAGGTGTACAAGATAATATATTTATATGTGAAAGTTCTCTTTCTTATAGTAATCATTCATGAATTGCTTGTATGACCAATTTGATGATTGTCAAACTTCAATAGATTTTACTTTATAAACCAGATATGAAGCTACTACTAAGCATAAAGCACATTGATAATTTCATATTTATGATATTCAATTCATTCACAATTTACTCTCCAGATATAAGTGAAGCACATGAGTAAACCTCAAACTACTCTCAAAAGATATAAGTGAAGATCAATGAGTAGGCAAACAATCAAGTAGCTATGTGAGGGCTCTCTCTCTCCCTCAATAAATATTTTTAGATCTGAGTATTTAATTTAAACAGCAAGCAAAATAAAAATAGCACTCCAAGAATAGCACATGTCATGTGGACAAATAAAAATTTAGGCTCAACATAGGCTAACCGATAATTGTTGATGAAGAGAGGTGGGATGCGTAGCATCCCCAAGCTTAGATTCTTAAGACTTCTTGAAATATTTACTTGGGGTGCCTTGGGCATCCCCAAGCTTGAGCTTTTGTATCTCGTTCAATCCTCTCATATCACGGTTTCACCTATTCTCAAAAACTTCATCCACAAAAACTCAAAAATAACTCGTGAGATAGGTTAGTACACATAAAAACAAATCAACACTTCATGTAATGCCAAGACAAGTTGCACAATAATTTGCAAACATCATCTACTGTTTACTATCGTTTCCGCAATTTATATCTACCAATATAAGTCATGAAAACCATCGGAGAAGTAGATAACAAAACTATGACAGCAATCTGTCTAAACAGGACAGTCTGTAGCAATTAATTTACAAAGTGCACTTATGTATCTGTACAAATTATGAAAATTTAGGACATGATAAATAATTTATATGACAATACTGTGTAAAAATTTCAGAAACTTTCCACGTTCCAGTAAAATATGAAAATTCAAACACTACAGCAAAATTTTCTGTTTTTACACAGCACACATCAAACATGCAATTCAAGCATCCTAAAGGCAATTCTTGGAACTTTTTATTGAAAAACAAGATTATAAATAACATCAAGCAAATACTAACAAAATAAATAGACGCTCCAAGGAAAACACATATTATGTGACGAATAAAAATATAGCTCCAAGTAAGATATACCGATAGTGTTGAAGACGAAAGAGGGGATGCCCTTAGACGCTTAAGTCTTCCTTGGATATTACCTTGGAGGTGCCTTGGGCACCCCCAAGCTTAGGTTCTTGTCACTCCTTATTCTCCTCATATCGGTGTCTCAGCCAAAACTTGAAAACTTCAATCACACAAAACTTAACGGAACTTCGTGAGATGGATTAGTATAATAAATAAAGATCGTTCACTTACGTACTGTCAAGACAAGATTCATAATTATTCTCACATAATACATAATGTATTCTACCATTCACATAATTTATATCACTGAATATAAGCTATGGGAACACTAAAACAAGCAAACTTATGCATGCAAAACAGAATCTGTCAAAACCCGAACAGTCTGTGAAGATCTGTAGTATAGCCATACTTCCCTGTCTCTAAAAACTCTGAAACATTAGGAAAACTTCTAGAATTTGCATATAAATACTGTGTAAAAATTGCAGAATGGTTTGACGCTCCTGTAAAATCAGAGAAATTATTTACTGGAGACAAAAGTTTCTGTTTTGGCACAGAATCAAATCAACAAGTCCATACTATCCCAAAGGCTTTACTTGGCACATTATTGAAATAAAAGACACAAAACATGATTACTACAGTAGCTTAATCATGTGAGCACACAAAAACAGAAAGTAAAAGTGTTGGGTTGTCTCCCAACAAGTGCTTTTCTTTAATGCCTTTTAGCTAGGCATGATGATTTCAATGATGCTCACGTAGGAATAATAATTGAAACATGCAAAAGAGCATCATGAATCTCATGACAAGCACATTTAAGTCTAACCCACTTCCTATGCATAGGGATTTCGTGAGCAAACAATTTATGGGAGCAAGAATCAACTAGCATAGGAAGGCAAAACAAGCATATCTTCAAAACTTTGAACACATAGAGAGGAAAATTGATAATATTGCAATTCCTACAAGCATATGTTCCTCCCTCATAATAATTTTCAGTAGCATCTGCCTACTAGTGGACATGTTGATCTTACCAAGGAGGATGAACCGGTTGATCAAAAAGTCTATCGATCTATGATTGGTTCATTGCTATATCTATGTGCCTCCCGTCCCGATATTATGCTTAGTGTTTGCATGTGTGCTAGATATCAAGCTGCACCTAAAGAGTGTCATCTTTTGGCCGTGAAACGTATTGTGAGATATTTGATACAAACACCAAAATTTGGCATTTGGTATCCCAAGGGATCTTCTTTTAACCTTATCAGCTGGCAGACGGCAAAGAGCTGGCAGATGGCAAAGTCCCTGATTCCAGTAGTGATCATGATGGAATTCAACAATATAACTATCACATAAAGCATCCTTTTCATGATCTACAAGCATAGAAAATGTATTACTCTCCACATAAGCATATTCCTTTTCATCCATGGTAGTGGGAGCAAACTCAACAAAATAGCTATCATGAGACACTTGATTGGCATAGCCATATTGAATATCATGATGACAAGTTTCATAGTTATAACTATTCCTTATAGCATACATGTCATCATCATAATCATCATAGATAGGAGGCATGCCATCATCATAATAAATTTGCTTATCAAAACTTGGGGGACTAAAAATATCATCTTCATCAAACATAGCACCCCCAAGCTTGTGGCTTTGCATATCATTAGCATCATGGATATTCAGAGAATTCATACTAGCAATATTGCTATCATGCTTTTCATTCAAGGAACTATCATGAATCACTTTATAAATTTCACAATTTTTAGATTCATGATTTTCAAGCAAGACCTCATAAAGATAATCTAGTGAACTCTCACTAGCAATTGTTCCAACATAATCGGGTCTTTTGAAAAGATTAGCAAGTGGATGAGGATCCATTTATCTTTATTTTGTAGTTTTCTTTTATAAAACCAAACTAGTGAAAAAAAAGAAACAAAAAGATTTAATTGCAAGATCTAAAGATATACCTTCAAGCACTCACCTCCCCGGCAACGGCGCCAGAAAAGAGCTTGATGTCTACTACGCAACTTTATTCTTGTAGACTTGTGTTGGGCCTCCAAGCGCAGAGTTTTGTAGGACCGTAGCAATTTTCCCTCAAGTGGATGACCTAAGGTTTATCAATCCGTGGGAGGTGTAGGATGAAGATGGTCTCTCTCAAACAACCATGCAATCAAATACAAGAAATCTCTTGTGTCCCCAACACACCCAAAACAATGGCAAATTGTATATGTGCACTAGTTCGGCGAAGAGATGGTGACACAAGTGCAATATGGATGATAGATATAGGTTTTTGTAATCTGAAAATATCAAAACAGCAAGGTAGCAAGTGTAAAACAAAGAGCAAAACGGTGTATAAATGCTTGGAAATAAGGCCTAGGGTTCATACTTTCGCTAGTGAATCTCCCAACAATGATAACATAGTTGAATCATATGATCATCCCTCAATGTGCAACAAAGAATCACTCCAAAGTTCCTATCTAGCGGAGAACAATAAGATGAAATTGGTGTAGGTAGTAGAACCACCTCAAAGTTATTCTTTCCGATCAATCTATTGGGCTATTCCTATAAGTGTCACAAATAGCCCTAAACTTCCTACTAGAATAACACCAATGATACATATCAATCAACCCTAATGTCACCTAGATACTCCAATATCATCTCAAGTATCCGTGGGTAAATTATGCGACATGCATCAAACAATTTCAGATCTATCATATTCAATCCAACACAAAGAACTTCAAGGAGCACCCCAAGATTTCTATCGGAGAACGTGGTATGAAAACGTGCAATCAACCCCTATGCATAGATCCCCTAGGTCACCGGAATCCGCAAGTTGATGACTCAACATATATCTACTGAATCAATAGAATACCCCAATGTCACTACGGGTATCCCACGCAAGACGTACATCAAGTGTTCTCAAACCATAATATTCAATCCAACATAACGAGATCTCAAAGGTAAAGATTCAATTCATCACAACAAGGTAGCAAGGGAATAACATCATATGATCCGACTATATTAACAAAGCCCGTGATACATCAAGATCGTGCCATCTCAAGAACACGAGAGAGAGAGAGAGAGAGAGAGAGAGATTGAACACATAGTTACTAGTACAAACCGAAGCCCCGAGGGTGGACTACTCCCTCCTTGTCATGGCCTCCGTCGGGATGATGAAGATGGCCACCGGAGATGATCTACCCTCTCCGGCAGGGTACTGGAACGCCTCCAGATTGGTTTTTCATCGATATAGAGAGTTACGGCAGCGGAACGAGGAGTGTCTCTTTCTTTCTGGGGTTTATGGTATTTATGGGATTTTTCAGCGTTGGAATCACACCAAACGGAGCCACGTGGGCCCCACAAGCCATCTGGCCGCGCCCCTAGGGGGGCGTAGCCGGTTGCATGGTGGCCTTCTGGTCCACCCCCTCCGGTGGTTCTTCGCTGCAATATTGCTTGTTTGGTCCAGAAAAAACCACCAAAAAGTTTCGAGCGATTCCGAGAACTTTCATTTTTTGCCCAAAAACAACACCACGATAATTCTGCTGAAAACAGCGTCAGTCCGGGTTAGTTCTAAACAAATCATATAAAATGCATCAAAACCATATAAAAGTATTGTAAATATAGGTGAATATGGCATGAATACTTCATAAATTATCGATATGTTGGAGACGTATCAACCATATGCCATAATCGCGTAATGACGCAGTCACCTTCTGGATAGTGTTATGTCAAAGATCTCCGACGCAATTCCTCCTCTGGTTGCGCATCAGTCTATTGTGCTTATCTTTCCTCAACCTAGGGATCGTCTCACGGCCGACATGAAACCACCATGCTTCGACCTCTTGTTCTTGTGCATCCACATGATCAAAGCAATGTCCTCCTCTTCGTCGATGTCATATTGCACTTCGGACGAGGAATCCTCCCACATAGACGATTCAAACGAACTCATGTATAACACAATACTTTCCATTACAATCTACACCTATGTCGCAATAAAGAACTTATCAACTAATATTTTTTCTACCTTAGCTTTTCGTCGGACCCTAGTGTGCAAGGAGGAGGATTTCAGCCAGCTGCTCATCGGGACCGAGGTGGGCGTGCGTCCGCTAGGAATAGCCTCAGGGTGGTCTCGTCGACGCCGAGGAGCTCGGGGTTGGACAAAAGCCAGCTCCAACGCCGTCCGAAAGCCAAAAATCTAAAAAGGAGTAACATCTCAGCTTGGTCGCGCCAGTCAAATGGTGGTCGAGGCAGCCGCTAATCGACCACAATGAAGAGCAGGGGTGTACGGCGGCCATTAAGGACGGCGGACAGCCAGAACTGGAGCAATCCGAGGCGGTGGTGGATCACCTATCTGCGATGGCGCCGGGGTTGTTGTGGTGGTCGGTGTCGACGTGATTGGGTGGCGGAGTCGCGGGTGGGCCCGTGAGGACACCAGACTCACGGCGGTGGCATGGACCATCGAGATCCGTCGGCGTTAGGAAACTTTCAGGTGACAGTTGGGTTGCGCACGACAACTATTGTATCTTGCGAGATTCGGGTGGAGTGCTACAAATATGTGGTAACCGGAGCCATATTTTTGGACCTCCCCTAAATATTTGCAGATACATCATTTGTTGGAGCATTGTTGGGGTTCAAATGCCCTAAAAGCACTTTTTTATGGTACTTACCCTATTATGCATCATCTATTGGAGATGTTCTTAGCATCCCTCTCTCCTCCGGATTGCAGAAAGCACAAAGCTTACTGCCATTCATGTTCCTCTTAGCTAAATTTCTTTAGTAAGAATGGTATCTTGTTCACAAAGCTTACTACCATATGAAAATCTTCACTTAAGAGGCACACTTAGTGAACATGGTTCCGTGTCTAAAATGTACTCCCTCCCCTCTGTCTAGTAGATTAAAGGGCCGGATTTGTCATTTTTGTGTTTACAGGCTAAGTTTTAAATTTTGATTTGAATTTTTAAGACAACATACATTGATGTTATGTGACCGTGTTACATTTTTTAGAATTTTACGAACAATTTAAAATGTGCTACAGGAGTTTGGTGCACCAGGTGCACGATAAGCCTCGGTGCACAAAATATTATCCCCATGTAGGTGGGCTAAGGTACTTCTTTAGGCTACTCATAGTGGGAAGTCTCATATACTAGTATCGTGCATATGATACTAGTGTATGATACTGTCTGTACAGTGCATAGTATCATAGAGTAATATCATATATGCTCTTATTTATTGCTATACATGACACAAAGTATCATAATATTTAACATGATACGGTATCTACCTATGTTACTTTAACCCTCTCTCTCTTCTTTAATTCTTTACCACATCAGTGTGTTTGCTATTCCCGAGTGCATGATATCGGCTAAGGTACCATCACTATGGCCAGCCTTAGTTTTCTTTTTATTTGCATATAAAATTTGTTTGAAGTCAAACTATATAAAGTTTGGTTAACTTTATAGAAAAAATATTAATATTCCCAATACAGAATCAATATTATCAAATGCACCATGAAATTAGTTTTCATAATATATAACTTTAGTGTTGTAGATGTTGATATTTTATGATATAAATTTTGTAAAACTTTGAGTGATTTGACAACAAACAGGTCTTATAACGGAGTAATAGAAACACAGTGAGTAGTATAGAGGGAGGGGGGAACAAAAGAAAGATACTCGTCCTGATCCAAATTAATTAAGGCACCTTTAGTACGACGTACTATAAATTGTATGAAAGTTACGTCAATTAATTTGGATGGAAGAGAGTACTAAACTAATTAATCTTCTGCCTTGTAATTTCATATCCTGCTAGGCGGCCAGCCGACTGTTTAAGCCTGGAGGACGAGAGTAAGTGTTTTTCCTTAATTGTAGACTTAATGAGGATAGGTTGTGACCACACCAAATTTTTTTTAGTAATTTTCGCAAGTTCACCAATGTCGTGGGTGTAATACTGACAGTAGTACGGGGGTACGTAAGAGTAAGGGCGAAGCCTAGCTACAGCACAAGTGTAACACTCGGATGTACGAGTTCAGGCCCCACTCGGAAGTGGTAAAGATCCTACATCTCGAGCCCTGAGGCTTAGTGTTTGCTTATGTGAGTATCTGAATACAGGGAGTTCGTAACCCTCTCTCTGGCGCCAGGGGCTGGCGTATATAGAGTGCGCCACCTCCAGCCGAGCGCCATTACTAGGGCAATAAATGATGGTAACTGTTGAGTTAACTAGAGGCGTTACAGGTAACGTAGTCTTCACATCGCTTTATACTAATTAAGTCCCTCAAACATTGGAGTTCCCACGTCGCCTCTGCTTCTTCACGTCCGAGTGCCTAAGCCCGACCGACTGGTTGATGACGTCCGAGTGACTTTGAGGATCAGAGTGGATCTGGTACGTACGTCCGAATGCCAAAGTAGTCCAGAGACTTCCATGAACTTGTAGGACCCCAGGTGTCCTTCAGATGTAAGGTCGATGACCCTACCAAGGGTAGGTGACCTCATCAGTAGCCCACGAATCATTTGAGGTTTGGGGGACGAGTGACCGACGTGACGTGACGTCGGTGGCGTTTCGGAAACGAGTCGGGTCGTCTCACACTCGGCGATGAAACCACAACCGATTCAGGTTGAATAATTTCTGAATGTCCAAAACAGCTTGACCGTTCGAGTCACTCGACTTGAGTCTGATCTGCTCTCAGGAGAGGTGACCCAAAGTTTTGAGAACGAGATTGTAGGGACTTGCGGTTGCTCTTGGAACAGCCGACAATTTGTCCAAGTGATGGACGGATCTTTTCTGTTCACTCGGAGAATTATGGTATGTCGGAACGTACCAGTGGGCGCGGAGCTTACTCGGTCCATGACGCAGCGAAATCTTCTGCGATTTCGAAATCATGGGGAAGCGCGCGCGCATGTGGCAGTTGTGTCAGGGAAGTGGGGAAAGTGGCTGCAGTCCCTCGATTTTCACGCCGCGAATTTCACCACGCATCCTCACACTGCTGCCCCAAAGATTTCGGGGATCTGCATGCACTCGTTGATTGTACGACAGCGGCGGATCCGACGGCCGTGATTTCGCTGAAGCGGGGCATATAAACTGACTGAGAGGGAGACAGAAACAGGCATCTCTTATTCCGCCACCCCTCCGATTTCACTTTTCCTTTGCCGAGGGCTCCGCTCGCACCCCAGTTCCACCGATTCGCCGTCTCACCTCGCCGGAGATGACGAGGAGCACCATCGCAAAGGCCGAGAAGGCGAAAAAGGCCTCGCGCGGGTCCTCTTCGAGTGCGGGCGCCACGATGGGCTTCGTCCAGGGGGATTGGATGTCGCCCCAGACTTCCGCCATCCGGCTGATGGAGTTGGAGAGCCAGGGCCTCATGGCTGCTAGGAGCTGGCGGTTGCCGGCGGCAGGCGAGGTCGAGCCGGCACCGTGTGGGGACGAGAGGGTCCTCCTCATGACCCACATCGATCGAGGTTTTTCTTTGCCCCCTCACCCCTTCTTCCGCGCTTTCTTGGATTTCTTTGGAGCTCAGCTACACCACCTTCCTCCCAATGCAATCTCCGACATCCTAGTCGGAGAAGGTCAGTCGGGTCTCCCACCGTACTCGGTCGAACGCATTCGGCGCCTCCCTAAACTTAACATGTCCAAGGAGTAGAAGGTCGACATAGATATCCTTGTGATCGTGCTGGTAGCCCTCGTGAACAAGGGCGTCAACGGTTTGCACTTGTTGGAGGTCTTCTTCCAGAGAAGAATTCAACCACTTCAAGCTAGAGCCCACCCCATGTGGCAGTACTCGGGTCCAGGTGATTCCACGCGCACGCACCCAAAGGAGCTCAGCACCGAGGCTGTGGAGAACAAGCTCAAGGCCATCACACCAGCCCGGGAAAATCCCAGGGGCACTAGGCGGGTTCCTCCGTTCTCGGTTGAGAATCCAGCAAATGAAGTAAGTTCTGAATGTTGTTATTGTTTCCGAATGCTTATTGATAAAATTTCCGACTGACGTAATCCTCACTCGACAGGCTTTCATGAGCATGGTGAGTTTGATTCCTGCCGTCAAAATGCCCCTGCTGATGTGGGGAGTGACAACGAGCGCCAAGAGGGCTCGAACGTCGAGGAAGAGTGCGTGGAGGACAGCGAGGAAGGCGGAGAGGAAGAGGAGGAGGAGGGGTCGGACCTAGGTGACGAGGCGGAGTTCTCTCCGTCGGAGGAGGTCCTGCCCGAGCCCCGCACCAAGGCGCACCAAGACCCAGGGATCTGAGGAGGCAATGCCAAAGGGCCGGGTGGCGCCAAATCTTCCACGACCGTCCTCCCCACTCGGACCTCGAAGCGGGGGCGAAGTGAGCCTGCCCCATCACCTGAGAAGATTGCTAAGCAGCCGAAGATCACCACCAACAAACCTCGGAAGGCTATCTTGCCCAAGACTAAGATGAATGTGCTAGTGGACTCATCGTAAGTGTCTTCGAACCGACTGCCATCTCGGATATGTAGCCGAGTGACCTGACATTCCGAGTGATTTCACTGCAGGGCTGACACGTCAACCGCCTCGCTGGAGAAGGACAAGGCCGACGTTGACGTCGCGTCTTCGAAAGGTAATTCTTGATTTCACTCGGAAATGATCTTTGACTTCTGTGTTTATTTTTGGATCTTGCTCTTGAATGATATTCGAATGTTTGCAGGACCGCGCTAAGTGATAGAGCTTGATGCGGACGACAGGGTCAACCCGCCGAATCCCTCCGTTGATGTAGACGTTGTGATGCGGGACGCTTCACCTGCCAAGGCGCTAGCGCCTGCTCAGAGGGCCCCTTCTGGGGCTGGAACTGGACTCAGATCTCCTCTGTCAACTCCTCCGGCGGCCAGTACCTTCAATCTGCCCCACGTCCCGGAGGACAAGGTCGGAGCGAGCAAGGAGGCGCTGATCCAGCTGAGGCTGATGAACGACAAGCTGAAGGAGGCCCATGATGCCGGCGAGGCTCTGGAGAAGAACGTTCGAGTAAGTACCCTTGTAAGTACCTTCTTCAGTCGAAAATTTTGCGTCGTATGTATTTTTTGAAGTCCCGAGTGGGTTTGCGTCGGGGGCACACCCATTGGGTGTTCACTGATTCCAGTGGGGGCGCGCTTAGCGCACCCACTGGTTGTAGTCCCCGAGACTGTCGTCGACTGAAGCAGACGGCGGGAGTCTGAGAATCCGAATGATGTTTATAGAAATGATTGTTGACATACTTGTCGAAGAGGATGCGGTGATGGTCCATGGACCAGAGCCACTCAACGTTGATCGTCGGGGTGTAGAACCTGTAGTCCTCCAGCGGGGGCGCCCTGAGCGCACCCACTGGGTGTAGTCCCCGAGGCTGCCGTCGGCTGAAGCAGTCGGCGGTAGTCTTAGAGTCCGAGTGTAACGAAGTGTAATAGATAATCCCGAGTGATGAGATACTTGTCGCAGAGGATGCGGTGATGGTCCATGGACCAGAGCCTCTCGACGTTGACTATCGGGGTGTAGAACCTGTAGTTCTCCGATGGGGGCGCGCTGAGCGCACCCACTGGGTGTAGTCCCCGAGACTGTCGTCGACTGAAATAGTCGGCGGGAGTCTGAGAATCCGAATGATGTACCTGTAGACGTACTTGTCAAAGAGGATGCGGTAATGGTCCATGGACCAGAGCCTCTCGACGTTGACCGTAGGGGTGTAGAACCTGTAGTTCTTCAGTGGGGGTGCACTGAGCGCACCCACTGGGTGTAGTCCCCGAGGCTGCCGTCGACTGAAGCAGTCGGCGGTAGTCTTTGAGTCTGAATGGTTTTGAACTCTGATCTTATATCCAATTGTTGTCATTGATGTTCCGTTGTTTCTTGTTGGTAGAGCGTGTGTGAGCTCGGGACCCGCTACAAGGCCCTAGAGAAGGAGGTACATGACCTGCGTCTCAGCCTTGAGGCTGAGAAGACCAAGAGTGTACGTCTGGAACAAGAGAAACGTTCACTCGGAGGTAAGCATGCCTTTCTCGATTGCTTTGAAGTTGATCCTTTTCCCAATCCGACTGAAAGTACTTTATCAGATGTACGTAGTGAAAATTTTCAACTTACTAAGAGACTCCGGGCTTCCATTTCTATAGAGACCATGAAGGCGGCCCTGGAGAAGAAATACCGAGAACTGGCGTCTGCCCAGAAGGAAGCAGTCGGAAAATGAAACAAGCTGAGGACAAGATGAAGTCACTCGAGAAGTGGGAAGAGGAGAAGAAGGCATTGGAAGAAGTCGCCAGAAGGTCTACAGTGGAAGCTGTTGAGGCCGAGACAAAGCTGAAGCAGGCCGCTTCCAAGAAGCTCGAGTTGGACAAGTTCATCGAAGACTACTGCACTGAGATGAACGAAAGGCTCAAAGGTATGTGACCGAACCGACTGTGTTTCAAGTCACTTCGATTTTTCACTCGTCCCTCATTAACTCTCTTTTCCCATGTATTCATCAGAACTCTACGTGGATGTTGAAGAGGAGACCTCCAAGATTGAGAAGGAGCTAAATCCGAGTGCGGGTATCCTTCGCGATAGCTCGCCCCTTGCATTGCTTCGTCTGGACGAGCGCACTGCAGAGGTGAAAATCTTCCTCAACCGCTTACGCAATGTAGTCAAGGACATCAACAAGGAAGTCGCCCCCGGAGAAGAGTCCCCGAATGACTTGGATGCCCTCATCAGCCAACTGCAAGACATTCCACGCCGAGTCCAATCTTGGAAGAAATCTGCGGCTCGCGCTGGCGCTGACATCGCTCTTTCTCTCGTCCGCGTGCATTCCAAGGGCGTGGACGAGGATAAGTTGAAGTCGCTGAAGGTTGTCAACATGAAGAGTGCCAAGATTGAAGATTTCATGGAGACCTTCCTCGCAGCTGCCTCTCGGATTGCAGACTGCATCGACCTCGACACCTTCACCGATGCAGCGGCTTCGTCCCCAACCGAGTGATCCTCGGATAAAAAACTTTAAGTAATAATTGCCTTGGAATGCTGAGTGGTTTCCGTAACTGTGCATTTGCCATGACTTAGCAGCCATGACTATCTGCACTTTTGCTTTGAACTGCGTGCCGTTCGGATGCCTTTATTTAACTGTTTCATCTCTTGGCCCAATTATCACCCGGAGTGAACTTTTACTTAGACGATCTTCGAATCGAAGCTAAGTCCCCGAGTGTAGACGATGTCTTCACTTGGAGTAGTTTTTAACTCAGGCGAAATCAGGTTCGCGGCTAAGCCTCCGAGTGTAGACGATGTCCTCACTCGGAGTAGTTTTTAACTTAGGCGATTACAAGATCGCCGCTAAGCCCCCGAGTGTGGACGATGTCCTCACTCGGAGTAGTTTTTAACTTAGGCGATTACAGGATCGCAACTAAGCTCCCGAGTGTGTACGATGTCCTCACTCGGAGTAGTTTTTAACTTAGGCTATTATAGGATCGCAGCTAAGCCCCCGAGTGTGGATGATGTCCACACTCGGAATGGTTTTTAACTTAGGCGATTGCGGGATCGCAGCTAAGCCCCCGAGTGTGGATGCTGTCCTCATTCGGAGTGATTTTTAACTTAGGCGATTACAGGATCGCAGCTAAGCCCCCGAGTGTGGATGATGTCCTTACTCGGAGTAGTTTTTAACTTAGGCGATTACGGGATCACAGCTAAGCCCCCAAGTGTGGATGATGTCCTCACTCGAAGTAGTTTTTAACTTAGGCGATTACGGGATTGTAGCTAAGCCCCCGAGTGTGGATGATGTCCTCACTCGGAGTGGTTTTTAACTTAGGTGATTGCGGGATCGTAGCTAAGCCCCCGAATGTGGATGATGTCCTCACTCGGAGTAGTTGTTAACTTAGGCAATTACGGGATCGCAGCTAAGCCTCCGAGTGTGGATGATGTCCCCACTTGGAGTGGTTTTTAACTTAGGCGATTACAGGATCGCAGCTAAGCCCCCGAGTGTGGATGATGTCCTCACTCGGAGTAGTTTTTAGCTTAGGCGATTGCGGGATCGCAACTAAGCCCCTGAGTGTGGATGATGTCCTCACTCGGAGTAGTTTTTAACTTAGGTGATTACGAGATCGCAGCTAAGCCCCCGAGTGTGGATGATGTCCTCACTCAGAGTGGTTTTTAACATAGGCGATTGCGGGATCGCAGCTAAGCCCCCGAGTGTGGATGATGTCCCCACTCGGAGTAGTTTTTTAACTTAGGCGATTATAGAATCACAGCTCAGCCCCCGAGTGTGGATGATGTCCTCACTCGGAGCGGTTTTTAACTTAGGCGATTACAGGATCGCAGCTAAGCCTATCCATGCACCCACTGGGGGTGAGGAAAAAGAACAAAAGTGAAAAAGTTTTGACAAGGAGTAGAAAAAGTGAGAACTTT
Organism: Elymus sibiricus; assembly: GCA_039707655.1. Classification (NCBI taxonomy): domain Eukaryota; kingdom Viridiplantae; phylum Streptophyta; class Magnoliopsida; order Poales; family Poaceae; genus Elymus; species Elymus sibiricus. Next base: position 87,743,462 of record CM077663.1, read on the forward strand.
AATTCATCAAATCCACTCGGTAGCTCATTACAGGAATGGTAGAGTGTTTTCTAGATTAAGTGTAGAACTTGCGGAGCAGATCCACGTTCCATGCTCGGGGTTCTTCCTCGTCGGCGTTGAAATTATTCAACCGATAAGTTCCGTTGTTCAGGACTTTGGAGATCGCGTAAGGTCCTTGCCACGGAGGTGCCAACTTGTGCGGTTTCTGCTGGTCCAGTCGGAGAACGAGGTCGCCTTCCTGAAAAGCGCGCCCTTTGACTTGTCTATCGTAGTAGCGCCTCAGGTCTTGCTGATAAAGCGTCGACCTCACCAGGGTTAACTCTCTCTCCTCTTCCAAGAGGTCCAGACCATCTTGACGTGCTACTTCTGCTTCGTCCTCATTGTAAAGTTACATTCAGGGAGCATTGTGACGTACATCACTCGGCAGAACGACTTCGAATCCGTATACCATGAAGAAAGGAGTACGCTTGGTCGAACGGTTCGGGGTTGTCCGAATGCCCCATAAGACAGACGGTAGTTCTTTGACCCAAGCTCCAGCAGCGATCTCCAGATCTCTCATCAATCGGGGTTTCAATCCTTGAAGAATCATCCCATTTGCTCGTTCCGCTTGTCCATTCGACTGCGGGTGAGCCATGGAAGCGTAGTTGACCCGAGTACCTTGAGAATAGCCGAACTCACGAAACTCATCCGAATCGAAATTCTTCCCGTTATCAGTGATGATATCATGGGGAACTCCAAATCTGAAGATAATCTGCCGAATGAAACTTACAGCGGTAGATGCATCCAAGCTTTTGATGGGCTTTGCTTCGACCCACTTGGTGAACTTATCCACTGCCACCAGCAGGTGGGTAAACCCACTCGACCCGGTACGCAGGGGACCGATCATGTCGAGGCCCCACACGGCAAACGACCAGGTGAGCGGAATGGTCTTCAGTGCGGATGCAGGCTTGTGCGTTTGATTCTTAAAGAACTAACATTTGACACAAAGGTCGACCAAGTCCTTCGCTGCCTCGTTGGCTCGGGGCCAATAAAAACCTGCACGGAACACCTTCGCGACCAACGTCCGAGAGGACGCATGATGGCTGATACGTCTCCAACGTATCTATAATTTTTGATTGTTCCATGCTATTATATTATCTGTTTTGGATGTTTTATATGCATTAATATGCTATTTTATATTATTTTTGGGACTAACCTATTAATCTAGAGCCTAGTGTCAGTTTCTATTTTTTCCTTGTTTTTGAGTATTGTAGATAAGGAATATTAAACGGAGTCCAAACGGAATAAAATCTTCGGGATGATTTTTCTTGGACGAGAAGAAACCTAGCAGACTTGGAGATGAAGGCAGGAGACCTACCGGGGAGTCACAAGCCTGCAGGGCGCGCCCTAAGGGGGGGGGGCGCCCTCCTGGCTTGTGCCCCCCCAGCAGACCTCCTAACCCTATTCTCCGGCCTATAAATTCCCAAATATCCCCCAATACCAAAAAGAGCCATGAAAATACTTTTCCGCCGTCGGAAGCTTCTGTTCCCGTGAGATCCCATCTTGGAGCCTTTTCCGGTAATCTGCCGTAGGGGGATTCGATCACGGAGGGCATCTACATCATCATAAATAGGAGGCATGCAATCATCATAATAAATTTGCTCATCAAAACTTGGGGGACTAGAAATATCATCTTCATCAAACATAGCATCCCCAAGCTTTTGGCTTTGCATATCATTAGCATCATGGATATTTAGAGAATTCATACTAGCAACATTGCAATCATGCTCATCATTCAAGGAACTATCATGAATCACTTTATAAATTTCTTCTTTCAACACTTCATCTAAATTTTCAGATTCATGATTTCCAAACAAAACTTCATAGAGATAATCAAGTGCACCCAACTCACTAGCAATTGGTTCATCATAATTTGGTCTTTTGAAAAGATTAGCAAGTGGATGAGGATCCATATCAATAGATTTTTATCAAGCAAAGATGCAAGCAAATAGAAGGCACATGGCAACACAAGCAAAGATAGCAAACAAGCAAACAAGAAGAGATCCGGCGAGAAAAAGGCGAACGAGAAAGAGGGCGAATAAAACGGTAAATTGGTGCAGTGGGGGAGAGGAAAACGAGAGGAAAATGGCAAATAATGTAATTGCAAGGAGATGAGATTTGTGATTAGGAACCTGGTAGAAGATGTAGGATCACTAGAAGTGTGTCTAGAGGGGGGTGAATAGACTACTAGCAGGAATTTAAAACCTAACCTTTTCCCAAGTTAACTGGTTGGCAGATTTTAACAATCATAGCAAGTCTAGCACACCCTACACATGCATGCCAACAAATATGGCAGCGGAAAGTAAAGACATTGCATGTGAAGTAAAGAGTTGAGATAGGGAGATCAAACGCATGAGGGACACGAAGATTTTTCCCGTGGTTCCGATAGGTGGTGCTATCGTACGTCCACGTTTATGGAGTCTTCAACCCACGAAGGGTAACGGTCGCGAGAGTCCACGGAGGGCTCCACCCATAAGGGTCCACGAAGTAGCAACCTTGACTATTCCATAACGGCTTCCGTCCATGAAGGACTAGCCTCACTATGGGTAGATCTTCACGAAGTAGGCGATCTCCTTGCCCGTACAAACTTCTTGGTTCAACTCCACAACACAAAGTAGGAGGCTCCCAAGCGACACCTAACCAATCTAGGAGGCACCACCCTCCAAAAGGTAATAGGCTCGACAATGTCGATGAACTCCTTGCTCTTGTGCTTCAAGATGATAGACTCCTCAACACACAATCACTCTCTAACAGATTTGGCTATGGTGGAAGAGATTGATTTGGTGGAAAGCAACTTGGGGAGGCTAGAGATCAAGATTCATATGGTTGGAGTGGAATAGCTTGATCTCAACACAAGGGTAGGTGGCTCTCTCTCAGAAAATATGATGGGGCAAGTATGGAATAGTTCTGAGTGCTTCTCTTTCGAGTGGGTGGTGGTGAAGGGGTATATATAGGCATCTCCAAAAATCCAACCGTTACACCTAAAGTGACCAACTCGGTGACACCGATGTGTGAATCTCGGTGATACCGAAGTGACCAAAAGGTGACAACTTTTGAATCTCGGTGAGACCGATATATAAAACTCGGTTGCACCGATTAGGTGACCAACAATCAGATTGCGCAACTCGATGACGCCAATCCAACAAACTTGGTGGTACCGATTTTGTGAATCGAGGTAACAGAAAGTTGGCAACCCAAACTCGGTGGCACCGAAGTGGAATCGGTTGCACCGATGTGCTAGGGTTTGGCATGGGTCTGTCTGAGTTTGGGAATCGGTGGCACCGAGTGGAAAGTGTTGGATGCACCGATTTTGGATATTTGACTTTGGACAGACTTTTGTGGAAGAGCTTGTGACTGTTTTTGGTGACTATCACTTGTGCACGTGGAGCATCTTGTTCACCAACAGTACCTTACCCCCTTTTAATAGTATTGGCTTTCCTATGGACTCAAGGTGATTTCTCACAAAGTAAAATGTAGAGTCCTCTTGCTTGAAGCTTTGCCAATCCATTTCCTTGAATCTTGGGGTATTTCCACAATCTCCATAATCCTTTTGCCAACCCTCTCTGTGGACTTCATCTGAAATACACAAGGTAAAAGTATTAGTCCAAGATACAATGTATGTTGTCATGAATTATCCAAACCACCAAGGGAGCATGTTCTGCTTTCAATCTCCCCCTTTTTGGTAATTGATGACAACATACAATCGAAGCTTCAAATAAAGATATGCATGGATATTATGAAGACTTTGAGAGACACATGACTTAGACTTGCTCCCCCTAAATGTGTGCAATCCCTTTAAAGGATAGTTGCTTTGGAATGCATGGACACACATATAGTAGAAGGGATATAATGAATCATGTGTATCTTGGCTATATGCATCAAATATATATGAGTGAGGTGTATCCTTGTTCAAGGCTTCACTGTTGCAAACAATATGTGCAAGAAGCAAGAGATCATCTTGATCAAGGATATGATGCATATACTTACCTTGAGTTCTTGAGCATTCTTGTAATAGAAATACACTTGAGAAAAAAATGTTAGGAAACACAAGAGTATTCTACCAATCAAAAAGCAATAGAGCTCAATAGTACCAAGATATGGAGAACATATAGAAGATAGTATTCCTTAAGATTGATATGTCTCCAAGATCATTTAGAGCTTTCGCCCCTTAGATATGAAAATAGTAGATCATCCTCTCCCCCTAAATCTTAGTATGTAGATATTGGGATTGGATAGGGTGAGAAAAGTCTAACATGAGTAGTCAAATGAAATAAACACATTTTTCTCCCGAGCATATTTTTCTCACCATACTTTGGTATTCTCCCCTTGTCCATATAAGTATAAACTTTGATATTCCCCCCCTTGATTATATCTCCCCCTTTGCATAAGCATGTATCTCCCTCTTTAGCATTGAAGCTTTGGTATTTCTCCCCCTTTGGCATTAATTTCCAAAAAGGTCATACATAGGGTCAGACACAGGGATCATTAATTAAGAAGGGATCCTTGAGAACAAGGGTCATTGAGTGTAGGGTTCACAGAAATGAGAATCATAGATAGCATTAAAAACTGAGGGAATCATGGAAAATAATTTCTCTCCCTTTGGATGATCTGAGAGCTTGTAAGACTTCTCCTCCTTTGAGTTAGTGATCCTTGAATAAAGTTTCCCCCCTTTTTTTTAAATGAAGGGATCATCGAAGAATTGAATATATCCCAATAGGATCTCTAAGGAAACAAGGTTTTGCAATTATGGACACAAATAAGAGAAGAAATAAATCGGTGACTCCGAGACAAACAAGTCGGTGGTACCGAGATGATGTTTTGCAGCTCTTCTGCTAATTCGGTAGAACCGAGTTATTTGTATCGGCGGCTCCGAGGCTAAAACAAAAACTTGGCAATGTTTGAGAGACTTGCAAATAAATTTAGAAAACTTTTAACAAAGTGTCAAAAGAAATTTTCAAAGGGAATGCAAAGGTCTTTACAAAGAGATATCAACTAGATAAGATTTGAGTGGTACGAAGAAATCTTGCAAAATAGAGAATGAACCAACCAAGATTCTTAACTAGATGATGGGCGGTGACTAGGTCACCTATTTAGAGTATATTGACGTAGGAGCCAAGCAAGAATACTTGATCATAGGTCATACTCATCGTTAAGCTCAAAATGGGGTTACCATTTTTCGATTAAGCATTTTAATGTCTTCATATCACTTGAGTTGCTTTACCTCATGACTTGGAGTAAAGCCTTTTCAAGGATATGAGTACATACCTTAGAGTGATGTTGATGACATGCCTTGTAGGTGAACTTGTTGAGGATGCTCGAGGTTGATGAATATCATCTTGAGTTGGGAGCAATCCTTTTCGTTTTAGTACACTTGTCACCTACATAGGTTAGTCAAGCAAGGAAGAACAATATTTGTCCATTTGACATGATACCAATTTGGAATTAGCAATTATGATCACATCAAATATATGTCAAGGATATGAATTTATTGTCTTGTTCCTTTCATCATCAAGAGAGGTTGTGGATACTTGGTTCTGACAAGATTGCTTATGGTTGGAGTTGATGGCAATCTTGTGGAATAACGTTCTTCCAAGTACCTACAAAGGGTTAGACGCAATGCAAGGGAGCATAGAATTCCAAGATATATGATAACATGTCAAGTGAATCATGGAAGTATTAAGAAGGCTCATGCCCTTGCATGCATAAGAGTGAGTCTAGCTCAAGTTTGAAGCATCAATGATGTTCAACTCACTCCTCAAGTGACAAAACGTTTTCTCATCAAGTGGCTTAGTAAAGATATCGGCCAATTGCTTGTTAGTACGAACATGCTTAAGATCGATATCTCCTTTGGCAACATGATCACAAATGAAATGATGTCTAACTTGAATATGTTTAGTTCGAGAGTGTTGCACAGGATTATGACCAATTTTAATAGCACTTTCATTGTCACAAAGGAATGGAACATTTTTAACATGAATTCCATAATCCTTAAGCGTTTGTGTCATCCATAGTAATTGTGCACAACATGATCCGGCAGCAATATACTCAGCTTCAGCAGTAGATAGAGATACCGAGTTTTGTTTCTTGGAGGATCAAGACACAAGAGATCTACCAAGAAATTGACAAGTACCCGAGGTGGATTTTCTATCAACCTTGTCACCGGCATAGTCCGAGTCGGAATAGCCAATAAGGTTAAAAGAAGATCCCTTGGGATACCAAATGCCAAATTTTGGTGTTTGTATCAAATATCTCACAATAAGTTTCACGGCCAAAAGATGACACTCTTTAGGTGCAGCTTGATATCTAGCACACATGCAAACACTAAGCATAATATCGGGACGGGAGGCACATAGATATAGCAATGAACCAATCATAGATCGATAGACTTTTTGATCAACCGGTTCATCCTCCTTGGTAAGATCAACATGTCCACTAGTAGGCATACACTACTGGAATCAGGGACTTTGCCATCTGCCAGCTCTTTGCCGTCTGCCAGCTGATGGCAAAGAGTCTGTTTGCCGTCTGTCTTTCCAAAGCAGACGGCAAAGAAGTGGCAGATGGCAAAGAGGGTCTTTGCCATCTGCCACTTCTTTGCCGTCTGCTGGCAGACGGCAAAGAGTTCCATCTGCCAGCAGACGGCAAAGAGGTGAGCCTCTTTGCTGTCTGCTGGCAGACGGCAAAGAACTCTTTGCCGTCTGCCAAAACAAACACAGATGGCAAAGAGCTCACTTTGCCGTCTGCCAAAACAAACACAGACGGCAAAGGATGTGGCGGGGGTAGCCTAAACAGGGGGGCGCCCCTCTGGCACTCACTCTCGCTCGCTCGAGCCTCTCTGCCCCGATCCCCTTCTCTCTCTCGACCTCCATATCGCCGCCACTGCCGCCGGCCGTCCTGGCCAGCTCTGGCGGCCTCCGGCGATGCCCAGCATACCCCTAGAACCCCCATGCGACGCTGCTTCTGCTCCCCCGCTTCGATTCGTCGCTCGTGCCCTCCTCTTGCGGCTGTGGCTAACCCTAGCCGCTGCGGTTGCTGACGCACGACGTCGCTATGGATGTCGGCGTGGCTCCGGCGCTACCCTGTGCTCCTCTCCGACGTCCTCGCCGCCATCTCCTTGCGTCCGCGCCTTGGATTCGCCCGCTGCGTCGCCGGCCTACCCTGTCTAGGGTTTTGGTACGGCGGTTGTCCCACGCCGGTCGGATGGCGTTTAGGCGCAACCCCGGCGCGCCTCTGAGTACTGCCTCGGCTACAACCCTCCTATGGTGAGCTCTATCTACCTCCTCCTCTCTGATCCGTGCTGTGTTGGACATGGCGGTGGCTGTGTTTGTGCTCTGCTGCTAGTGGGGATTTGGTGGCTGTGATCTAGGCTGTTCTGATGTTGCTCTAACTGTTGTTATCTCTCTAGTTGCTCCTGTAGTCACACACTAGTTTATCCATCGGTTTGATGTACTATGCTAGCTCATGTTTATACCAATGTTATTAAGTGAGCTTCTATGTTTACTGTTATAAGGCAATGATGCCCCAGGTTCCTTGTGAAGCTCTTGATGGTGGTCTTGGTCCACTACTACTTCCATAATTTGGGTTTTCCCCAATTCTATGGCTTGTAACTACTGTACTATGATATGCCCCTGTTTATACTGCTGCTGTTAAACTGGTGTTATGTCTTTAGGTCTGTGAGATGCTATCCTGGGGGTTTGTGCACACTTGGAGCTTATATAGCTCAATTGATTGTAGTATTCTGTTCATAGACCTGGTATTATAGAACTGATTGTTTGTTATAGCTCCTGAACATTATGGTGATGCTCCTGTTTAACTAATTGGTCACTATTATGCCACTAATCCAAGTGTATGGATTTGCTAGTGTGGTTTCGGTGCTGCTCTAGCTCCACTGACTAGTTATCTTTTCCATCGGATTTTTAGGAACATTCTAGCTACATTTCTTGGGTAGTTTTGTTTCTTCTCGGATTTTGTCAGAACATTGTGGTATTACAAGTTACTTACAGAAGTTTCAGCCTGTCGAAGATGTTCCTTTTGGTATATTATAATTGCCCAATACTTTTATTATAGTTATGGTTTTTGTACTTGTCTAGTGTTTAGTGGCTTCTCTTGTTACTGTATATATGCTCTTAATAATTTCTGCCTTTGTTGTAATATAGTTATGAACAATATCTTTCCTTGCCAGGTTTCCCTCTCTCCTAAATTCTGAGAAAAACAGATACTACCCTTGTCCCTTCCCTTTCTTTCTTTCTCTCGTGAATCTGATAAGAACACATATTCTCTTGATCTTAACCAAGCCAATGATGCTGGTCTGAGGCTGCTCTCACTGGGATAATGACAGATGCTACACTATTGATCCGATGATGCTTTAGTCCTAGCATTTCTAGGCTTTTTTGAGGACAAAATCCCCTCCAAAACCTACCTCCGGTTCTGCTTTGTTTTAATTGCTAAAAGGAGTTCTTTTTATTAATAACTTGGCTTTATTTATTAACTTTGTCATGGCTGGTCTGCATGTATTTCTACTCATTTTTTCCAGTAAGTATGTACTCATTTTCTTAGTTTTTCCAGCATCATTCTTGAAGTTAAGTCATTAGTTTTTCGCTATTTGTGTGTCTTCTACTGTTTTGTCTTTAGAATGGAGGCTTAGTTATGTGGTTTTGGTTCAGGTTTCAGTCATTTTCAGTAGCAGTGGGCATCATTTGCATCACTTTACCGGATTTGGTTTACTTATTGGCTTATATATACTGCTATATTATGGTTCATATGCTGCTAGTTATACAATGGCTACTATTTAGTGTTGCTCTCCTACTGTTAGTGTTTCATATGCTCTGTTGCTGTAACAGTTTGGTATGTTGTTGTACACATGCAGATAACTACAGTTTCAATTATCTAGCATGTATTAGTTCCACTTTGTTGACTAGCTAGTGATTTTGCCTATTGATACATACAACCGTTCTAGTTATAAGCATATTTTCCTTTATTTTGCATAGAGCTATAGTGCTTTTATTAGTTAAGTCCAAAGTAGTTTTTCTGTTCATTTATATGCTACTTGCAGTTTAATTTCTCTTACACAAGGTCCAGGATATAATCCTTTTATTAACAATTTAGAGCACTACCTTGGCACTACTAATTGTGGTGGCTTCTTGATTGGGTCCTTGGCTAGTTCTCTCCTTTGGCTCTTTGGTATTGGTTTACTCTATTTGGCTTTCTAATTAAGATCACTTTGAAAATCAGCATCTTAACTAACATTGTCTTGATCTCAAGTGCTGGCTCCTACAGCATTGCATTTCACCAAGTGAAATGCTACATTTCTACTCCTAACCCATTCTCTCTTTCTTAGTGTTTTTGTTATGCAGGTTGGAAGAAAAGAAGAAGATCCAGAGAAGATCTTAGTAATAAGATAGTTTTTAGGAAAATAGATATTTAGTTTTAGGTCATTTCTTGTAATTTCCGAAATGTAAATTTAATTACTTAATCTTTTCTGATTCTTTATAATATGACTTTGTATTACCTATTCCAATTATTAATAAAGTTTTTAATTTACATGTGTTCATGACTATTGGCAATATGTGTTGGATATGCTATATTGGTCATATATATAATTTTCTATAAAAATGAATTGATATAAGAAAAAACAGGGGCTATATATCCACTTTGGCCTATTTGGCCTCTTTGCCGTCTGCCAGCAGACGACAAAGAGATTGCTTCTTTGCCGTCCGCCAGCAGACGGCAAAGAGATTGCTTCTTTGCCGTCTGCTGGCAGACGGCAAAGAAGGAAAGTTCTTTGCCGTCTGCCAGTAGACGGCAAAGCGGCCTTTGCCGGCAGCCGTTCGGCCGGAGTGTTTGCCGTCTGCTGGCTGACGACAAAGCCTTTGCCGTCCGCCAAGCATGCCTTTGCCGTCTGCTATAGCCGACGGCAAAGTGCCTGATTCCAGTAGTGATAGGAGTTTTCATACCTTCGCACTCTTGCATGTTGAACTTCTTGATCAAGTCCTTGGTATACTTAGTTTGATAGATGAAAGTTCCTTCTCTTGTTTGCTTGATTTGCAAACCAAGAAAGAATTTCAGCTCACACATCATGGACATCTCATACTTCTCGGACATCAACCTTCCAAATCTTTCACTAAATTGTGGGTTAGTAGATCCAAAGATAATATCATCCACATAGATTTGGCACACAAATAATTCACCATTAACTCTCTGAGTGAATAAGGTTGTGTCAATTTTACCAATTTCAAAACCCTTTTCAATAAGAAACTTCGTTAAGCATTTGTACCAAGCACGAGGGGCTTGTTTAAGACCATAAAGGGATTTACGAAGCTTGTAAACATGATTAGGTTTCTTAGGATTCACAAAACCAGGTGGTTGCTTAACATAGACCTCTTCTTCAATCTCACCATTTAAAAATGCACTTTTAATATCCATTTGATAAAGCGTGATATCATGGTGATTAGCATAAGCAAGAAGAATGCGAATAGCTTCAAGTCTAGCGACGGGGGCATAGGTCTCACCGTAGTCCATACCTTCGACTTGCGTATATCCTTGGGCTACGAGACGTGCCTTGTTGCGTACGACTTGACCGTCTTCATCTTGCTTGTTCCGAAACACCAATTTGGTTCCGATGATGTTGTGCTCATCCTCGGGCTTCTCCACGATTGTCCACACTTCGTTCCTCTCGAAGTTGTGAAGCTCTTCATGCATTGCGTTCACCCAATCTAGGTATTCAAGAGCTTGTTCTACCTTCAAGGGTTCAATGCTAGAGATGAAAGAATAATGCTCACAAAAGTTAGCTAGGCGAGTTTTAGAGCGAGTGATTCTCCCGGTTTATATGTCACCAAAGATTTGGTTTAGGGGATGGTTCTTGGTCACTCTCGCTCGAACTCGGGGTAGCTTAGGCTTGTTGGATGGTGGAGCTTCTTCATCAGCATCATCTTCATCTTTGTTGTTGTTGAAGGTGTCGTTCCCTTGAGGTGGTGGTGAAGGAGGTTGTGGTGGATCTTCATGGTGTACTTCCTCCTCTTCATCACCTTGTCGTGTACCGCTTGTGGATGCCTCCATGTCATGTTGAGGTTCACCTTGACGTGAAGTAGGGGCTTCCACTTGAGTTGACAAAGTACTTTCCTTCACCTCCATGGGACGAATCTTGCCGATGGACAAGTCTTGGATAGCTTTCGAAGGGTCCTTATCACCTACATCATTTGGCAATTGTTCGACTTGCGAACCATTAGATTCATAAAACTTCACATCTACCGCCTCTTCAACTTTTCGAGTGAAGTTGTTGTAGAGACGGTAAGTGTGAGAGTTCGATCCGTAACCAAGTAGGAATCCTTCATGAGATTTAGGAGCAAATTTAGTACGACGATGCTTATCAAGAATGTAGCACTTTGAGCCGAATACCCGAAAGTATCCAACTTGGGGCTTGTTACCGGTGAGTAGCTCGTATGCCGTTTTACCGAGAAGCTTGTGCAAGTAAAGTCGGTTTGTGGCATGACATGCTGTTTCCACGGCTTCTGCCCAAAAGTGTCTTGGCGTCTTGTATTCGTCAAGCATCGTTCTTGCCATCTCAATAAGTGTCCGGTTCTTCCTCTCAACAACTCCATTTTGTTGAGGCGTGTACGTAGCCGAGAACTCATGTGAAACACCTTCTTCGTCAAGAAAGGTATCCACATGGGTGTTCTTGAACTCCGATCTGTTATCGCTCCGAACTTTCTTGATCTTCACTTCAAACTGATTTTGCGCTTTGCGAACGAAGTTCTTGAAGATCTTTTGTACCTGCGACTTATCATCAAGAAAGAATACCCACGTAAATCTGGAAAAATCATCAACTATAACTAGACCATAGGAATTTCCACCGAGACTCTTTTAAGCATTGGTACCAAAAAGATCCATGTGAAGTAACTCGAGTGGTCTCCTAGTAGTCATGATATTCTTTACGGGATGACTTCCACCTACTTGCTTTCCAGCTTGACAAGCACTACAAAGTCTATCTTTGTCAAAGATAACATCTTTAACACCAAGTATATGATCACCTTTGATAAGCTTGTCTAGATTACGCATGCCAACATGTCCTAGTCTTCTATGCCAAAGCCAACATTAAGAAGATTTTGCAATAAGACAAGTACGAGGTTTGGATCTCTTAGTGAAATCGACAATGTATAGATCACCTCTACGAAACCGGTAAAGACCATTTTATGATTATCTTGATGAAACACTTGGCAATCTATTTTCGTGAATAGAACATTAAAACCAAAGTCGGCAAGTCTAGATACGGAAAGAAGATTGTAGCCAAGAGATTCAACAAGCATAACATTTTGAATAGATCTATCATGGGATATGGCCACCTTACCAAGACCAAGTACCTTACCCTTGGAGTTGTCTCCAAACGTTACGTACCTTCGCGGTCCATGGTTTGGTGTGATCGCTACAAACATTTCTCTATCTCCGGTCATGTGATCGGTGCATCCGCTGTCGAGAATCCACTCTTTTCCTCCGGACATGTAATCCTTGAAGTTTGCCATGAGACTTAGATTCTTCATGATCTTGTCATACTCGATGTCAAACAACTCATCTTCATCATAGTAGCCATGTTCCACATTGTCATCATCAAGTGGGAAATCCTCATCACAAAGAACAAGAGATTCGTTAGGGTTGTGATTATGACAATGTTCAAACTTGTGAATTCGAATGGCTTCTACAATAAGTTGCTGATGGTTATGACATCTCCTTTAGCATGCATGAGGTCTCTAAGCTCAAATAGATAGTCATCAAACTTGGGATCACTAGGCGTCATTTTGTGAAAGGCAATAGTTTTATGAAGAATTTCATCAAGATTAATCAATGAATAACTTGGATATTGTTTCTCCAAGTCATTCCACAAAGTATAAGCACATTCAAAATTATTCATTTGATTAAGCACATTTCTAGGCAATCCTCTAATGATGAGATTAACAGTTCTAAGATTGCATAGCATATCAATTTCCTCTTCATGTGTGGGATGTAAAGGATCAATGGGAGGTACATAGGGGCTCTTAACATATTTGCTCAATTGAAATTCATTAAATATCTCAAGCATCAAAGTTTTCCATTGACTATAGTACTCTCCATCAAGAATAGGCACTCTATAACTCAAACTCCCTATACTAGACACATCCATCTTCCTCCACGGTGTTTAAACCGAAGCAATGGATACCAAAGCTCTGATACCACTTGTAGGATCACTAGAAGTGTGTCTAGAGGGGGGGTGAATAGACTACTAGCAGGAATTTAAAACCTAACCTTTTCCAAAGTTAATTGGTTGGCAGATTTTAACAATCATAGCAAGTCTAGCACACCCTACACATGCATGTCAACAAATATGGCAGCGGAAAGTAAAGACATTGCACGTGAAGTAAAGAGTTGAGATAGGGAGATCAAATACATGAGGGACACGAAGATTTTTCCCGTGGTTCCGATAGGTGGTGCTATCGTACGTCCACGTTTATGGAGTCTTCAACCCACGAAGGGTAACGGTCGCGAGAGTCCACGAAGGGCTCCACCCATAAGGGTCCACGAAGTAGCAACCTTGACTATTCCATAACGGCTTCCGTCCACGAAGGACTAGCCTCACTATGGGTAGATCTTCACGAAGTAGGCGATCTCCTTGCCCGTACAAACTTCTTGGTTCAACTCCACAACACGAAGTAGGAGGCTCCCAAGCGACACCTAACCAATCTAGGAGGCACCACCCTCCAAAAGGTAATAGGCTCGGCAATGTCGATGAACTCCTTGCTCTTGTGCTTCAAGATGATAGACTCCTCAACACACAATCACTCTCTCACAGATTTGGCTATCGGGGAAGAGATTGATTTGGTGGAAAGCAACTTGGGGAGGCTAGAGATCAAGATTCATATGGTTGGAGTGGAATAGCTTGATCTCAACACAAGGGTAGGTGGCTCTCTCTCAGAAAATATGATGGGGCAAGTATGGAATAGTTCAGAGTGCTTCTTTTTCGAGTGGGTGGTGGTGAAGGGGTATATATAGGCATCTCCAAAAATCCAACCGTTACACCTAAAGTGACCAACTCGGTGACACCGATGCGTGAATCTCGGTGGTACCGAAGTGACCAAAAGGTGACAAATTTTGAATCTCGGTGAGACCGATATATAAAACTTGGTTGCACCAATTAGGTGACCAACGGTTAGATTGCGCAACTCGGTGACGCCGATCCAACAAACTCGGTGGTACCGATTTTGTAAATCGAGGTAACAGAAAGTTGGCAACCCAAACTCGGTGGCACCGAAGTGGAATCGGTTGCACCGATGTGCTAGGGTTTGGCATGGGTCTGTCTGAGTTTGGGAATCGGTGGCACCAAGTGGAAAGTGTTGGATGCACCGATTTTGGATATTTGACTTTGGACAGAATTTTGTGGAAGAGCTTGTGAGTGTTTTTGTTGACTATCACTTGTGCACGTGGAGCATCTTGTTCACCAACAGTACCTTACCCCCTTTTATAGTATTGGCTTTCCTATGGACTCAAGGTGATTTCTCACAAAGTAAAATGTAGAGTCCTCTTGCTTGAAGCTTTGTCAATCCATTTCCTTGCATCTTGGGGTATTTCCACAATCTCCATAATCCTTTTGCCAACCCTCTCTGTGGACTTCATCTGAAATACACTAGGTAAAAGTATTAGTCCAAGAGACAATGTATGTTGTCATGAATTATCAAAACCACCAAGGGAGCATGTTGTGCTTTCATATGATGATGGAGTCCCCTCAGCGCCTACGATAGGCACGTAGAAGAGACCGCTTCCTCCCCGGCAACGGCGCCAGAAATTCCTTTGACGTGGCTTGGACTGCGTCGGTATTTCCCCAAAGTGGAAGGGATGATGCATCACAGCGACGGTAAGTATTTCCCTCAGTTATGAAACCAAGGTTATCGAACCAGTAGGAGGATCACCAACACCCAATAAGCAACACCTGCACACAAACAACAAATACTTGCAACCCGACGCGAAAGAGAGGTTGTCAATCTCTCTATGGTAAAAAGATAGATTAGGTAATGATAGATAGGAGAGACATATCTCTCAAGAACACAAATAAAAAGAGTAAATATGCAGCAATATATTTTTGGGTTTTTGGTTTTGTAGATCTGAAAATAAAGATTGCAAAAAACATAGATCGGAGAGCAATATGATGGAAAAGTAGACCCCGGGGCCGTAGGGTTCACTAGTGGCTTCTCTCATGAGTATAGCGCATGGTGGGTGAACAAATTACTGTTGGGCAATTGATAGAAAATCGAATAGTCATGACGATATCAAAGGCGATGATCATTATATAGGCATCATGTCCAAGATAGATAGACCGACTCCTGCCTGCATCTACCTCTATTACTCCACACATCGACCGCTATCCAGCATGCATCTAGTGTATTAAGTTCATGGAAAAATGGAGTAATGCAATAAGAACGATGACATGATGTAGACATGATCTATTCATGTAGGAATAGACCCCATCTTGTTATCCTTAATAGCAACGATACATGCGTGTCTTGCTGCCCCTTCTGTCACTTGGAATGAACACCACAAGATCGAACCCATCAAAAAGCACCTCTTCCCATGGCAAGAAAAATCGATTTAGTTGGCCTAACTAAACCAAAGATTCGAAGAAGAAATACGAGGCTATAAGTAATCATGCATATAAGAGATCAAAGAAGACTCAAATAATATTCATGGATTGAAACTGATCATGAACTCAAAATTCATCGGATCCCAACAAACACACCGCAAAAGTTTACATCAAATAGATCTCCAAGAGACCATTGTATTGAGAATCATAAGAGAGAGAGAAGAAGCCATCTAGCTACTGCCTACGGACCCGTAGGTCTATGGTGGACTACTCACGCATCATCGAAGAGGCACCTATGAAGAAGATGAACCCCTCCGTGATGGTGTTTAGATTGGATCTCGCGGTTCTAGAACTTGCGGCGGCTGGAATTGTGTTTCGTCTACTCTTCTAGGGTTTTTGGATTTCCAGGGAATTTACAGGCACGATAGTCGGTTGAGGGGGTGCCCGAGGTGCCCAGCACCCACCAGGCCGCGCCAGGGGGCCTCTGGCACGCCCTGGTGGGGGCTGGCCACCCTGGGCCCCCTCTCTTGGTGTTCTTTGGCCCATCTGGTTTCTTCTGGTCCGTAAAAAATCCACAAAAATCCCCGCAGCGTTTCATCTCTGTGTGGTACTGATTTTCTGCGAAGTAAAAAACAAGCAAAAACAGCAACTGGCACTTTGGCACTATGTCAATAGGTTAGTCCCAAAAAATGATATAAAGTTGTAATATAATGATTGTAAAACATCCAAGAATGATAATATAATAGCATGGAACAAGCAAAAATTATAGATACGTTGGAGACGTATCAGTTCACTAAGATTTTGGCGAGGTCAGTCAGGAGGTTAGAACCTTGCCTGGACTTGACCACGATGTCATCCATATAAGCCTCCACGTTCCGACTGATTTGATTTTGCAAACACTTTTGTATCATGCGCATAAAGGTTGTCCCAACATTCTTGAGGCCGAATGGCATAGTGATATAGCAGAAACACCCGAATGGGGTGCTGAAAGATGTTTTTATTTCATCTGGTCCATACATTCGGATCTGGTGGTACCCGGAGTACGCATCTAGGAACGATAGGCGTTCACATCCGGTCGTGGAATCTACTATCTGATCTATGCGGGGAAGGGGAAAATGATCTTTCGGGTAGGCCTGATTGAGGTGCTTGAAGTCGATGCACATCCGGAGGGACTAGTCCTTCTTGGGCACCAACACAGGGTTGGCCATCCACTCGGAATGGTAGACTTCACGAATGAACTCGGCAGCTAGGAGCCGAGCGATCTCTTCGCCGATCGCCTTGCGCTTCTCGACGGAGGATCGACGCAAATGCTCCTTGACCGGCTTGATATTCGGATCGACTTAGAGTCGGTGCTCAGCCAGCTCCCTGGGAACCCCCGGCATGTTAGACGGTTTCCATGCGAAGATATCCAAGTTCTCACGGACGAACTGGATGAGCTCGGCTTCCTATTTTTCACCAAGCGTGGTCGAGATGTTGGTTGGAGCAGCACTCGAGTCGTTTGGGTGAATGTGAATCTACTTGGTCTCACCGGCCGACTGGAAAGCTAATTCCGTTGTCGGCCGCTTGGACTTGAGCAGATCTGCCGTGTCCACCGCTTTCTTGTACCCGTCGAGTTCCACCGCGAGTACTTGTTCGTTGGCAATCTTGGAGCCCTGTTGGAGGCAATCCTCAACTACTATCCAATCACCGGTCACCGTGATAACTCCTCTCGGCCCTGGCATCTTAAGTTTAAGATACATGTAACATGGATGGGCCATGAAACGCGCGTAGGCAGGCCTACCCAGGATGGCGTGATAAGCGCTCCGAAAGTCTACCACTTCGAACGCCAGGCGTTCCTTTCGGAAATTCTTTTCTCCTCCGAACACGACGTCCAGGGCGATCTGACCGAGTGACTCGGCTTTCTTCCCGGGGATGACCCTGATACGTCCATTTTGCATCATGCTTTTATATTGATCTTTATTGCATTATGGGCTGTTATTACACATTTTGGTACAATACTTATGCCTTTTCTCTCTTATTTAACAAGGTTTACATGAAGAGGGAGAATGTCGGCAGCTGGAATTCTGGACTGGAAAAGGAGCAAATCTGAGATACCTATTCTGCACAACTCCAAAAGTCCTGAAAATCTACGGAGAATTATTTTGGAATATAAAAAAAATAATGGGCGAATAAAATACCAGAGGGGACCCACCAGGCAGCCACAAGCCTGGAGGGCGCGCCCTACCCCCCAGGGCGCGCCCTACCCCCCAGGGCGCGCCCTAGTGGCTTGTGGGCCCCCTGGCAGGCCTCCGGTGCCCATCTTCTGCTATATGGAGGGTTTTGACCTAGAAAAAAATCAGAGGGGAGCTTTCGGGACGAAGCGCCGCCGTCTCGAGGCGGAACTTGGACAGAACCAATCTAGGGCTCCGGTGGAGCTGTTCTGCCGGGGAAACTTCCCTCCCGGAGGGGGAAATCGAAGCCATCGTCATCACCAACGATCCTCTCATCGAGAGGGGGTCAATCTCCATCAACATCTTCACCAGCACCATCTCCTCTCCAAACCCTAGTTCATCTCTTGTATCCGATCTTTGTCTCAAACCTCAGATTGGTACCTGTGGGTTGCTAGTAGTGTTGATTACTCCTTGTAGTTGATGCTAGTTGGTTTACTTGGTGGAAGATCATATGTTCAGATCCATAATGATAATTAATACTCCTCTGATTATGAACATGAATATGCTTTGTGAGTAGTTACGTTTGTTCCTGAGGACATGGGATAAGTCTTGTTATAAGTAATCATGTGAATTTGGTATTCGTTCGATATTTTGATGAGATGTATGTTGTCTCTCCTTTAGTGGTGTTATGTGAACGTCGACTACATGACACTTCACCATTATTTGGGCCTAGAGGAAGGCATTGGGAAGTAATAAGTAGATGATGGGTTGCTAGAGTGACAGAAGCTTAAACCCTAGTTTATGCGTTGCTTCGTAAGGGGCTGATTTGGATCCATATGTTTCATGCTATGGTTAGATTTATCTTAATTCTTCTTTCGTAGTTGCGGATGCTTGCGAGAGAGGTTAATCATAAGTGGGAGGCTTGTCCAAGTAAGGTCAGCACCCAAGCACTGGTCCACCCACATATCAAATTATCAAAGTAACGAACGCGAATCATATGAGCATGATGAAAACTAGCTTGAAAGAAATTCCCATGTGTCCTCGGGAGCGCTTTGCTTTATATAAGAGTTTGTCCAGGCTTGTCCTTTGCTATAAAAAGGATTGGGCCACCTTGCTGCACCTTTGCTACATTTGTTACTTGCTATCCGTTACGAATTATCTTGTCACAAAACTATCTGTTACCGATAATTTCAGTGCTTGCAGAGAATACCTTACTGAAAACCGCTTGTCATTTCCTTCTGCTCCTCGTTGGGTTCGACACTCTTACTTATCGAAAGGACTACGATATATCCCCTATACTTGTGGGTCATCAAGACTCTTTTCTGGCGCCGTTGCCGGGGAGTGAAGCGCCTTTGGTGAGTGGAACTTGGTAAGGAAAATTTTATATAGTGTGCTGAAATTTACTGTCACTAGTTACTATGGAAAATAATCCTTTGAGGGGCTTGTTTGGGGTATCTTCACCTCGACCGAAAGCAGAAAGAGATGCTCCTCAACCTACTGCACCTACTGAATATATTTATTATGAAATTCCTTCGGGTATGATAGAGAAACTGCTAGCTAATCCTTATGCAGGAGATGGAACGTGTAACACCCCAAAAATCGGGTTATCGATTTTTGTGCTGTTATTCCTTCCTAGCTTTTCTCTCCCGAATTTTTTCCTCTGGAATTTGGCAAGTGACCAGGTGAATCCAGTCATTCCCCAACCTCTCAGTGCCTTTCTCATGCCCTTGTGCCAGCCAACCCTCCACCAGTAAACCCCGAACCTCATTCAAACCCTAGTTCCGAAATATTGGAACTGGAAATCCTGCCTTTGTGTTTACAAAGGAGGTATCATTTCCCTTGCTCTGTTAATCCTCCCAAAATTTCCAGAGATCCTCTTTCCCTCATAAACCCTAGATGTGAAAAATATTGCTAAGTCATACGCAATATTTCTCATCTAGAATTAATTCCTTTTTCTGCCTTTCTGAGGAATTAAATCCAGGAAAATATCTATCCATCTCCAAAGCTCATGAAAACTTGTGGAGATATTCTTTGTGATCATATTGAGCTCTCACAAAAATATTGGCCATAATTAAATAGGGGAAATTGCATTTTCCTATTTAAAGCCAATATCTCAATTTGGGGCCTTTCCAGAGGAACTACCATTTTGGTAGCTAGGAAAAATCCCAAATAATTTGTGGAGCTTCTCATATCCATATTTCTCCATTTCCATCAAAATATCCAGTCCCCCAATTCAAAACTTGAGCACCACTTCCATTTGCAAATTCTGTCCAGATTTCCCATTTGCAAAGGAAGTGCATGATTCCTTGATCTCCTTGGGCTAAAATTTTGCAGGGTGATTCAAGGTGATAAATTAACCTTGGACACCAAAAATTAGCCCATTCTATCTAGCCAATTTTCCTAAGCAAATTTGCCAAGTTTCTGTCCAGATTGGAGCACTGTGAAGGAAGTATCATTTCTGCTTATGAAAATGGTATGAAACTTTTAAAGTGACTCCATATTCCTAAATCATTGGTCTCCTCCAAATTTGAGCCATTTTCATCTAGTTAATCCCTCAGAACCATCTGGTTTCTATTTCTGTCCAGTCTGGCACTTTGTAAAGGTAGTGCATATTGATATATTACCACTGTAAACCAAAAATCAGCTCAATTATCCGAACCAATCTTTTTCTATAATTTTCTCAAGTTTCTGACCAGATTGCATCTCTGTGAAGGAAGTACCATAATAGATGATCAATTTGATCTAAAACTTGTTCAGCTATCTCTCATGACCAAATCACCACTCTACCCCAAGAATCATCCAAGTCTATCTAGCCAATTGACCCCAGCACTCTTATTTCCAAATCTGGTCAGACTGCCAAGTTGCAAAGGAAGTATCCTCTAGATTTATTCGTTGGTGCTGAGACTTTGCCAAGTTAGTGACCTTAGTAGATTATCAATCCCTGCCCAAGATCAGGCCAAGAGGTGTACTGAGGTGACCACACCGCAGCACAAACAGTGTGCTGTTGGGGACTAGTTGACCTTGGATCGGTCACCTCAAACCTCTCTGGAGCCAGTCAGCCGCATAGGTCAAGTCAGCGAAGCGTGGCGAAGACCCTAGACATCTTTTGGCGTCGAGCAGGGCGTGGCAACGCCGTGGCCACGCGGTGACCACGGGCAGAGTGTGCCAAAACTGCGCCCTGTGCTCCGTACGCTCCAGGAGCTCGTTCCAGCGAGCTCTAGCTTGTCTCGGAGCACCGGTGAGTTCTCTATCGCGCGCGTGATCTATCTAGAGCCCTCTCCCCCTCGTCTCGAAGCTCCTAGCCGCCTCTGTCAATCGCCGGAGCGCCGCCGTCTCTCGAAGCATCGGCCGTCGTCGCGAGACCCCCCTCCCCGAGCTATTTATGGGCGTGCCCGAGACCCTCCCGTCCAGCATCGAGCCCCAGCCCTCCTCCATCGAGCCCGGAGCTCCCTGCCCCCATCTATGGCCGAAGGCCGCCGCCGGACTTCCACGGCAAAACTGGCCCGTGGCCCTTCCCCTCTCTCCCTAGGCCCCGTCTACAGCTGCCCCATGGACGGCGGAGCCGCCTCCGTTTTCATTCCCGCCGGGGGGGAAGCTCTACCGACGCGGTCCCCTGCAGATCCTTGGCCGCCATGACTAGTCAGTGGAGATGGCACTGTGGTCCGCCTCCAGCGACCCTGTGGCCACCCCCGGACGCGGCGCTGAGCGCTGGTTCCGGTGAGCCCAGCGGCGGGCACTCCCGCGTCGCCTGGCACCGGCGGCGTCGGCCGGCCGGCCAGGCCCTCTGCCCCGCAATCGGGAGGAAGGAGACGAGCCAAGGGAGGGAAGAGAGATAAAGGGCGGGCCCCACCTGTAAGTGGGTGCAGGCCGTGCCCGTTGATAGGATTAGTGGAAGCGTACTTTTCAAAAAGGCGCTTTCCTAATTCGAAAGCGTATTCAGCTTCGGGCATAAGTAGAAATGCGCTTTCTCTAAGCTAAAGGCGTATTTTAGCGAATACGCTTTCAGCCCAGCCCCGCCGGCCGAAAGGCTTATATTATGAACATTCACTGGTTAAGAGCAGAAATAAATAGTTTTTTATTTATTTTCTGCCTAACGAATGAACGCTCATATCTTCGCGACCGTAGCTCCGATCGAGGTAAAACCAGCGCCCACGTTTTCGTCTCGTCGAGCCCGTTCTGATGGTACCCTTTTCATAATGTTGTCACATAGTAGAAATAACCATTTTGCCCTTGCCCTCCGATCGAGCCCTCTGAGAGAGAACCCTTTCCGGCGAATTCTTCCGCGAGGTGATCGCATTTCCTCCCGACGTATTCGTCGACCCTCAGGCAAGCCAACCTCTTACCATGAGCTCCGGACTCGCGTGATGACTTTGCTTGCACCCTGTGTGTGTTTATCTATTACCTGTTAGTCTGCATTTGCATACACATGTGATGACATCGGTATTAGATACTAGCATCACCTTTCATATAATGGCCTGTCCTGTTTTCGTAATGCCATTGCTAATGACATAGTCATGTTAGAACTATGGATGATCTCATACTATGACTATCAGTACCATGGTCTTGCTATGCTAGCACTTATAATTGTCGATATGCTGAGTTGGATTAAGAGATTACTGTCTATGATTATTTTGGGTTTCATCCGGCAGTTGTGGATATGAGGAGTTGAATTAATGCAACCTAGTTGGTTGATCTTGAGTCACCTGTCCGGGCTTATCCGTGCAACCACATTTGCCGGTATGGGACGGCCTTGACTTGGTCTGATCGCGTGTTCTTTTATCGGTACTACCAAAGAGGGAAGGTTATGCGCGCGCGCTGCCCTGGCCCGGTAGGCGGCGATAACCTTGTGAGCCCAGTGGTTTGTGTGTTTGCGCACGGTCCCCATTTGGGACAGACTGATCCCCGTTTGGGACAGTTAGTTTGGCCACGACGGTGGCAGGTGTCATGAGGACACAGCTGTCATGAGGACACATGGGCCACCCAGGGCAGGCCTCCGGGGGAGGATGAATGCCGGTGGTACGATGAAAGAGTCACGGGCCAGGCAGGTTTCGTTGAAGCAACGCTGGTCCACCCGAAGGGGATCAAGAGGCCGGGTGCTTCATGGTGTGGGTAAAGTGCGCAACCTCTGCAGAGTGTAAAAATCTATTCGAATAGCCGCATCCACGATATTGGACAGCCCGTCCAGACCTCACTAGGTGGTCAACCGTAGCAGTGTTAGTAATGATGGAAGAACTCATCTTGGGTAGGCATCAGATGATGTCAGGAATATGATATATTAGCCAAAGGATGGCTATATGATGAGTGGTCGGACGACCACATGATTTGGATTGGATTTGAGTCAGTCCTGGTTGGATCATGAGTATGTCGAGGGTTACTGGACAACCCAGAAGAGAGTAAGTTGATTTTCGGTATCAGTAAACACTGGAAGTACCTAGTGTGATCATTGCTATGCTATGTAGATTATAGGTCTGATCCATACTATGCTATGCTTGATGTGTGTTTTGCAGTAATTCTATGCCATGTTTAGAATAGATTCTTATCTAAGCATGGTGCTTGCTTTGTCATCTGCTTGTTTGGTTGCTATGTATTTGGTTGTCTTGCGAGTACATTCAAAGTACTCACCTGGCCTTGCACATGGCCAGTTGCAGGAGAGGATCCGTCGTGCTAGATCATAACCTAGCCAGTCATGTGCGTTATGGAGCCCAGCGAGAGACGTCGATGCCGCGGAACCAAGACCTCTGATACCCTTTAGTATCCTTGGATCTATGTAATATTGTTGTAAGCAACAGTATTGTATTACTCCATTATATTAATAGAGCCATTTTTGTGCCTGCAATTGCTGTATCATGTCTTTGACGTGCGCCAGGTCTTATCCTGGGGCTGGCCTGCGTCGGCCCTCTATCGGGGTGCCACAAGACTTGGTATCAGAGCCAGGCTGGCTATAGGATATCCTAGCCCCAAACCAACCCCTATCCCCAACCGGTAGTGAGCCCAATAGATTTGACCCGTCTCTGGCATCCGACATGGCCACTGTGGATCAACAGTTGGCGCAGTCGGAATGGACGTGACCCTACCCAGCTGTCCGCCCACCCAACCACCCTGGATTAGACCATGACCCCTCTTGGTTGTCGGCCGTACCAGTGTATCTTCTACCCGGCACGAGAAGGATCCACGCCATGCTGGTGTGTTCCAGCCGACTGGCTATTTAAGCCCCCTTCCACCTGCGAGTCGTAGCCCTCCCCATTCAGTAAGCCAGATCCCTGCAAGAGACCCCAGGCTAGTATCTATCTTTAAACCAATAGCCATGGCCAGTTCTTCCAAACCGCCCAAAACCCCCACTTTCCATAGCCGAACCCTGGCTGATGGTCATCCCGGCTTTTCGTCCATCCTGTCGAGTGTGGTCACTCGAGCCCTTGGCTGTAGTACTCCTCCAGTGTATCTGGTGTTTCAATCAGACCCCGTCCCCCACCTTTGCCGATTTTATGCAAAGGTGTATATCAGCCCAGGTCCAACAGCGGATGGGAAGCCCATGAGTTTCCAGGGCAAACCCATGCCCACCCCCGCGTTGACTGTCCAGATGGCTGCCGCAGGAGCCATCGCCCGTCTTCGTATCCAGTTTCCGCAAGTAGCGGAGATGCAAGAGTTCCGCTATTTTCCCTCTTCGCCGGACACAGGTGGCAAGCTCTCCAGCATAGTTGGAGATGTTGACCCAACCATAGCTCGCCTAGTCCTGTATATTGATGCCCAGGGACTTCTGCTCTCTGGCATTCTGCGAGAGTTCCAAGCCATTGACCAAGACACCACACGGGTTGTTACGGAAGCATACCGTGCGGCCCGTGAAATTGCCTCCCAGACCACCCGTTCCCTGTTGCCAAACCCAGTGCCACCTTCACAGCTAGTACCACCCTCGCAATTTGTATACCTATTTCGCCCAGTCAACATCCATCCAAATTCCATTCAAGGAGCTATCCGGCGACTTCGTCGTCGGGATGTGTTCCGTCAAGATCCCCCTGCAGCTCCAGCAGTTGAGCCTCAACCTATAGAGGTGTTCGACGATGAAGACGGAAGCTGGCTCAGTCTTCGTCCCCCAGGAGAGCCCCAGCAGAAGTAGGCCCATTTGTGGCTCCGACAGTGATCGAAGCCAGGAGATGCCGCGAGTATGTGGGTTGCGAAGACTGTTTCTTCACCTGCGTCTAGGATTAGGACCCCGTAGTTCGGAGTGAGTTGTTGCTGTTAGCTGCCTAGTAAGGCTGCGTGTTCTTGTATGCTTGTATTGCTTGTATTACTTGTGCTTGTGTGTTATGCCTGCTTGCTTGTGTGCTTGGTTCATCTGTCACTCTGTTAAGAAGAAATGTTTAACAGAGCTGGCAGTGGACTCTTAACAAGATTTTAGTAAGTAGAGCACTTACACCTAATAATATCGGACTCGTCCGGAGTCCCTAATTAAAACGCGAGCTGGTGTAGGTGTATGTATACCAGGAGTACATACACCCACTAGCATTAAAACGTTAGTGTAATCTGTTCGATATGCTTCTTTCTTCTGCCTGCATTTTGCTCCTATGTGCATTTTGCATTTGCCTGCATATTAGTCTGCATAGATTGCGTGTGTATCGTGTGAGCAATGTCTGCACGCCGGTTGCAATCTCGGAGCAATTCTAGGAAATTTTATTGCAGCATAGACCAGTACAACCCTTCTAGACCAAGACCTAAACCTGGATTCTACCCCAACGCCCCCCATTGTGGATGTCGTTCAGCAAGGAGCAACTAGCAGCGTGGCCTCCACACTGGTAGAAGCTCCGCTGACCGCACCACACTAACCCTAGACTCAGCGGCGCCTCTGTCATCGTCTTGTGTGATGTTGACAGGCCGCCCTTCGCCGCCGCAGCCGCGCTTATTCCGCCGGCCTGAGACGGCGTAGTTGACCCCCAGCCACCCCTCTGGCAGCGGCATCACGGCGATCATCAAGGATCATTGCGCCCAGCAGCAGCGAGCCGCCAACCAATGCCGCCAGCAAGCCAGCCAGGAGGATCGTGATCAGCTCCAAGCCCATGCCCGCCATTAGCGCCTTGCCTCGCGCTCCTGCAACCAGAAGGAAGAGAAGAGGAAGAAGAAAGAAGGTAGGAGGCGAGAGGGTAGGAAGAGAGAAGGAACCGCGGTCGTTTTTATAGCCCCAGTCCGGTGTACGGTGAGCGAGGTCCAAGAGACCGCGCGCCGCTCGATCACCGGCGTCCAGGAGGCGAATCCGCGAGCAGTGCCGACCGGCGCTGGCCCGCGATGGGAGTGCTCTCTGCGTCGATCCCGTGCACGCCGCGCACTATCATCGTAAGGTACTCCGTGCCTAGGAGCTAGGCATGCGCAGTGCCTAGCCGCACTCGGGGCAGCGAGAGAGCGAGAGAGAGAGAGAGCCGTTGGCTGGAGATAGAAGAAGAAGGCTGCCAACGGGCCCTGGGCCCACCTGACAGGGAGAGAGGCCACTGTTCATTGCGGTACCCCGAGCATTTCTGGAAAAAGGAAATTCCGCTTTTTCTAAAAATGCCAGGGCTACCCAGCGGCCCCTACCTGTGGAGTAGATCCCGCGATATCTGTGTCTTGATCTGGGTGTACCAGTTTTCGTTACTTTTAACTTGGTTGCTTTCAACAGTAGGATTAAGACCCAGCCCAGAGGTTTTTTTTAGGAGGCGTAGTATTTTGTTTTAAGCTAACCCTAGGAATCTCAAGGACGAGATTCTCTTAAGGGGGGAAGGTTTGTAACACCCCAAAAATCAGGTTATCGATTTTTGTGCTGTTATTCCTTCCTAGCTTTTCTCTGCCGAATTTTTTCCTTTGGAATTTGGCAAGTGACCAGGTGAATCCAGTCATTCCCCAACCTCTCAGTGCCTTTCTCATGCCCTTGTGCTAGCCAACCCTCCGTCAGTAAACCCCGAACCTCATTCAAACCCTAGTTCCGAAATATTGGAACTGGAAATCCTGCCTTTGTGTTTACAAAGGAGCTATCATTTCCCTTGCTCTGTTAATCCTCCCAAAATTTCCAGAGATCCTCTTTCCCTCATAAACCCTAGATGTGCAAAAATATTGCTAAGTCATATGCAATATTTCTCATCTAGAATTAATTCCTTTTTCTGCCTTTCTGAGGAATTAAATCCAGGAAAATATCTATCCATCTCCAAAGCTCATGAAAACTTGTGGAGATATTCTTTGTGATCATATTGAGCTCTCAAAAAAATATTGGCCATAATTAAATAGGGGAAATTGCATGTTCCTATTTAAAGCCAATATCTCAATTTGGGGCCTTTCCACAGGAACTACCATTTTGGTAGCTAGGAAAAATCCCAAATAATTTGTGGACCTTATCATATCCATATCTTCTCCATTTCCATCAAAATATCCAGTCCCCCAATTCAAAATTTGAGCACCACTTCCATTTGCAAATTCTGTCCAGATTTCCCATTTGCAAAGGAAGTGCATGATTCCTTGATCTCCTTGGGCTAAAATTTTGCACGGTGATTCATGGTGATAAATTAACACTGGAAACCAAAAATTAGCCCATTCTATCTAGCCAACTTTCCTCAGCAAATTTGCCAAGTTTCTGTCCAGATTGGAGCACTGTGAAGGAAGCATCATTTATGCTTATGAAAATGGTATGAAACTTTTACAGTGACTCCATATGTCTAAATCATTGGTCTCCTCCAAATTTGAGCCATTTTCATCTAGCCAATCCCTCAGAACCATCTAGTTTCTATTTTAGTCCAGTCTGGCACTTTGTAAAGAAAGTGCTTGATTTCTTGATTCAATTAAGCTGAAATTTGGCAAGGTAGTGCATATTGATATATTACCACTGTAAACTAAAAATCAGCTTAATTATCCAAACCAATCTTTTTCTATAATTTTCTCAAGTTTCTGACCAGATTGCATCTCTGTGAAGGAAGTACCATCATAGATGATCAATTTGATTTGAAACTTGTTCAGCTATCTCTCATTACCAAATAACCACTCTACCCCAAGAATCATCCAAGTCTATCTAGCCAATTGACCCCAGCACTCTTATTTCCAAATCTGGTCAGACTGCCAAGTTGCAAAGGAAGTATCCTCTAGATTTATTCATTGGTGCTGAGACTTTGCCAAGTTAGTGACCTTAGTAGATTATCAATCCCTGCCCAAGATCAGGCCAAGAGGTGTACCGAGGTGACTACACCACAGCACAAACAGTGTGTTGTTGGGGACTAGTTGACCTTGGATCGGTCACCTCAGACCTCTCTGGAGCCAGTCAGCCTTATAGGTCAAGTCAGCGAAGCATGGCGAAGACCCTAGACATCTTTTGGCGTCGAGCAGGGCGTGGCAACGCCATGGCCACGCGGTGACCACGGGCAGAGCGTGCAAAAACTGCGCCCTGTGCTCCGTACGCTCCAGGAGCTCGTTCCAGCGAGCTCTAGCTTGTCTCGGAGCACCGGCGAGTTCTCTATCGCGCGCGTGATCTATCCAGAGCCCTCTCCCCCTTGTCCCGAAGCTCCTAGCCGCCTCTGTCAACCGCCGGAGCGCCGCCGTCTCTCGAAGCATCGGCCGTCGTCGCGAGACCCCCCCTCCCCGAGCTATTTAAGGGCGTTCCCGAGCCCCTCCCGTCCAGCATCGAGCCCCAGCCCTCCTCCATCGAGCCCGGAGCTCCCTGCCCCCATCTATGGCCGAAGGCCACTGCCGGACTTCCGTGGCAAAACCGGCCCGTGGCCCTTCCCCTCTCTCCCTAGGCCCCGTCTACAGCTGCCCCAAGGACGGCGGAGCCGCCTCCGTTTTCATTCCCGCCGGGGGGAAGCTCTGCCGACGTGGTCCCCTGCAGATCCTCGACCGCCGTGACCAATCAGTGGAGATGGCACTATGGTCCGCCTCCAGCGACCCCGTGGCCACCCCCGGACGCGGCGCTGAGCGCTGGTTCCGGTGAGCCCAGCGGCGGGCACTCCCGCGTCGCCAGGCGCCGGCGGCGTTGGCCGGCCGGCCAGGCCCTCTGCCCCGCAATCGGGAGGAAGGAGACGAGCCAAGGGAGGGAAGAGAGATAAAGGGCAGGCCCTACCTGTAAGTGGGTGCAGGCCGGGCCCGTTGACAGGATTAGTGGAAGCGTACTTTTCAAAAAGGCGGTTTCCTAATTCGAAAGCGTATTCAGCTTCGGGCATAAGTAGAAATGCGCTTTCTCTAAGCTAAAGGCGTATTTTAGTGAATACGCTTTCAGCCCAGCCCTGCCAGCCGAAAGGCTTATATTATGAACGTTCACTGGTTAAGAGCAGAAATAAATAGTTTTTTATTTATTTTCTACCTAACGAATGAACGCTCGTATCTTCGCGACCGTAGCTCCGATCGAGGTAAAACCAGCGCCCACGTTTTTGTCTCGTCGAGCCCGTTCCGATGGTACCCTTTTCATAATGTTGTCACACAGTAGAAATAACCATTTTTCCCTTGCCCTCCGATCGAGCCCTCTGAGAGAGAACCCTTTCCGGCGAATTCTTCCGCGAGGTGATCGCATTTCCTACCGACGTATTCGTCGACCCTCAGGCAAGCCAACCTCTTACCATGAGCTCCGGACTCGCGTGATGACTTTGCTTGCACCCTGTGTGTGTTTATCTATTACCTGTTAGTCTGCATTTGCATACACATGTGATGACATCGGTATTAGATACTAGCATCACCTTTCATATAATGGCCTGTCCTGTTTTCGTAATGCCATTGCTAATGACATAGTCATGTTAGCACCATGGATGATCTCATGCTATGACTATCAGTACCATGGTCTTGCTATGCTAGCACTTATAATTGTCGATATGCTGAGTTGGATTAACAGATTACTGTCTATGATTATTTTGGGTTTCATCCGGCAGTTGTGGATATGAGGAGTTGAATTAATGCAACCTAGTTGGTTGATCTTGAGTCACCTGTCCGGGCTTATCCGTGCAACCACATTTGCCGGTATGGGACGGCCTTGACTTGGTCTGATCGCGTGTTCTTTTATCGGTACCACCAAAGAGGGAAGGTTATGCGCGCGCGCTGCCCTGGCCCGGTAGGCGGCGATAACCTTGTGAGCCCAGTGCTTTGTGTGTTTGCGCGCGGTCCCCGTTTGGGACAGACTGATCCCCGTTTGGGACCGTTAGTTTGGCCACGACGGTGGAAGGTGTCATGAGGACACAGGGGCCACCCAGGGCAGGCCTCCGGGGGAGGATGAATGCCGGTGGTACGATGAAAGAGTCACGGGTCAGGCAGGTTTCGTTGAAGCAACGCTGGTCCACCCGAAGGGGATCAAGAGGCCGGGTGCTTCATGGTGTGGGTAAAGTGCGCAACCTCTGCAGAGTGTAAAAATCTATTCGAATAGCCGCGTCCAAGGTATTGGACAGCCCATCCAGACCTCACTAGGTGGTCAACTGTAGCAGTGTTAGTAATGATGGAAGAACTCATCTTGGGTAGGCATCAGATGATGTCAGGAATATGATATATTAGCCAAGGGATGGCTGTATGATGAGTGGTCGGATGACCACATGATTTGGATTGGATTTGAGTCAGTCCAGGTTGGATCATGAGTATGTCGAGGGTTACGGGACAACCCAGAAGAGAGTAAGTTGATTTTCGGTATCAGTAAACACTGGAAGTACCTAGTGTGATCATTGCTATGCTATGTAGATTATAGGTCTGATCCATACTATGCTATGCTTGATGTGTGTTTTGCAGTAATTCTATGCCATGTTTAGAATAGATTCTTATCTAAGCATCGTGCTTGCTTTGTCATCTGCTTGTTTGGTTGCTATGTATTTGGTTGTCTTGCGAGTACATTCAAAGTACTCACCTGGCCTTGCACGTGGCCAGTTGCAGGAGAGGATCCGCCGTGCTAGATCGTAACCTAGCTAGTCCTGTGCGTTATGGAGCCCAGCCAGAGACGTCGATGCCGCGGAACCAAGACCTCTGATACCCTTTAGTAGCCTTGGAGCTATGTAATATTGTTGTAAGCAACAGTATTGTATTACTCCATTATATTAATAGAGCCATTTTTGTGCCTGGAATTGCTGTATCATGTCTTTGACGTGCGCCAGGTCTTATCCTGGGGCTAGCGTGCATCGGCCCTCTATCAGGGTGCCACAGAACACTACATCCTGATTTGCATCTAATCTATGTGGATGAAGTTTGAGGATTATTTAAGCTTGCAGGTTTGCCTGAGGATGAGGTCAAGAAGAAGGTCTTTCCCTTATCTTTGAAGGAGAAGGCATTGACATGGTATAGGCTATGTGATGATATTGGATCATGGAACTACAACCGATTGAAATTGGAATTTCATCAGAAGTTTTATCCTATGCATCTGGTTCATCGTGATCGAAATTATATTTATAATTTTTGGCCTCGTGAAGGAGAAAGAATCGCTCAAGCTTGGGGGAGGCTTAAGTCAATGTTATATTCATGCCCCAATCATGAGCTCCCAAGATAAATTATTATTCAGAATTTTTATGCTCGGCTTTCTCGTAATGATCAATCCATGCTCTATACTTCTTGTGCTGGTTCCTTTATGAAGAAAGATATTGAATTCAAATGGGACTTATTGGAAAGAATTAAACGCAACTCTAAAGATTGGGAACTCGACGAACGTAATGAGTCAGGTATAAACCTTAAGTTTGATTGTGTTAAATCCTTTATAGACACTGATGCTTTTCGTGAATTTAGCACTACATATGGACTTGACTCTGAGATAGTAGCTTCTTTCTGTGAATCTTTTGCTGCTCATGTTGATCTCCCTAAGGAGAAGTGGTTTAAATATCATCCTCCCATTGAAGTGAAAGTAGTTGAACCTATTAAAGTTGAAGAAGAGACTATTATTTATAATGCTGATCCTGTTATTCCTGCTGCTTATATTGAGAAACCACCCTTCCTTGTTAGAATAAAGGAACATGCTAAAGCTTCAACTGTGGTTCGTAAGAGTTATACTAGAACACCTACACCTCCTGAACAAATTAAAGTTGAACCTAGTATTGCTATGGTTAAAGATCTCTTGGTTGATAATATTGATGGGCATGTTATTCATTTCTGTGATGAAGCTGCTAGAATTGCTAGACCTGATACTAAAGATAAACATAGACCTATTGTTGGCGTGCCTGTTGTTTCTGTTAAAATAGGAGATCATTGTTATCATGGCTTGTGTGATGTGGGTGCTAGTGTGAGTGCAATTCCCTTTACCTTATACCAAGAAATTATGAATGATATTGCACCAGCTGAATTAGAGGAAATTGATGTTACCATTAAGCTTGCTAATAGAGATACTATTGCTGCAATTGGGATTGTTAGAGATGTTGAAGTCTTGTGTGGGAAAATAAAGTATCCTACTGATTTTCTTGTTCTTGGTTCCCCACAAGATGACTTTTGTCCCATTATATTTGGTAGACCTTTCTTGAATACTGTTAATGCTAAGATAGATTGTGAGAAAGAACCTATTACTATAATTTTTGGGGATGTGTCTCATGAGTTCAATTTGTCTAAATTTCGTAGAAGACCCCATGACAAAGAATTGCCTAGTAAAGATGAAATTATTGGTCTTGCCTCTATTGTTGTGCCTCCTACTGATCCCTTAGAACAATTTTTGCTAGACCATGAAAATGATATGCATGTGAATGAAAGGAATGAAATAGATAAGATTTTCTTTGATCAGCAGCCTATTTTGAAACACAACCTGGTTGTTGAAATACTTGGGGATCCTCCTCCACCCAAGGGTGATCCCGTGTTTGAGCTTAAACAATTACCGGATACTCTGAAATATGCCTATCTTGATGAAAATGAGATATATCCTGTTATTATTAGTGCTAACCTTTCAGACCATGAAGAAAAGAGATTATTGAAAACTCTGAGGAAGCACCGTGCAGCTATTGGATATACTCTTGATGATCTTAAGGGCATTAGTCCCACTCTGTCAGCATAAAATTAATATGGAGCCTGATGCTAAATGGTACCCACAAGTATAGGGGATCTATCATAGTCCTTTCGATAAGTAAGAGTGTCGAAACCAATGAGGAGCAGAAGGAAATGACAAGCGGTTTTCAGTAAGGTATTCTCTGCAAGCACTGAAATTATCGGTAACAGATAGTTTTGTGATAGGATAATTCGTAACGGATAGCAAGTAAAAAATGTAACAAAGGTGCAGCAAGGTGGCCCAATCCTTTTTGTAGCAAAGGACAAGCCTGTACAAACTCTTATATAAATCAAAGCGCTCCCGAGGACACATGGGAATTTCTGTCAAGCTAGTTTTCATCATGCTCATATGATTCGCGTTCGTTACTTTGATAATTTGATATGTGGGTGGACCGGTGCTTGGGTGCTGCCCTTACTTGGACAAGCCTCCCACTTATGATTAACCTCTCTCGCAAGCATCCGCAACTACGAAAGAAGAATTAAGATAAATCTAACCATAGCATGAAACATATGGATCCAAATCAGCCCCTTACGAAGCAACGCATAAACTAGGGTTTAAGCTTCTGTCACTCTAGCAACCCATCATATACTTATTACTTCCCAATGCCTTCCTCTAGGCCCAAATAGTGGTAACGTGTCATGTAGTCAACGTTCACATAACACCCCTAGAGGAGAGACAACATACATCTCATCAAAATATCGAACGAATACCCAATTCACATGATTACTTATAACAAGACTTATCCCATGTCCTCAGGAACAAACGTAACTACTCACAAAGCATATTCATGTTCATAACCAGAGGAGTATTAATTATCATTAAGGATCTGAACATATGATCTTCCACCAAGTAAACCAACTAGCATCAACTACAAGGAGTAATCAACACTACTAGCAACCCACAGGTACCAATCTGAGGTTTTGAGACAAAGATCGAATACAAGAGATGAACTAGGGTTTGAGAGGAGATGGTGCTGGTGAAGATGTTGATGGAGATTGACCCCCTCTCGATGAGAGGATCGTTGGTGATGACGATGGCTTCGATTTCCCCCTCCGGGAGGGAAGTTTCCCCGGCATAACAGCTCCGCCGGAGCCCTAGATAGGTTCTGTCCAAGTTCTGCCTCGAGACGGCGGCACTTCGTCCCGAAAGCTCCCTTTGATTTTTTTCCAGGTCAAAACCCTCCATATAGCAGAAGATGGGCACCGGAGGCCTGCCAGGGGGCCCACAAGCCACAGGGGCGCGCCCAGGGGGGTAGGGCGCGCCCCCTGGCTTGTGACTCCCTGGTGGGTCCCCTCTGGTATTTCTTTTGCCCAATATTTTTTATATATTTCAAAATAATTCTCCGTAGATTTTCAGGACTTTTGGAGTTGTGCAGAATAGGTATCTCAGATTTGCTCCTTTTCCAGTCCAGAATTCCAACTACCGGCATTCTCCCTCTTCATGTAAACCATGTAAAGTAAGAGAGAAAAGGCATAAGTATTGTACCATAATGTGTAATAACAATCGATAATGCATCAAATATCAATATAAAAGCATGATGCAAAATGGACGTATCAACTCCCCCAAGCTTAGACCTCGCTTGTCCTCAAGCGAAAGCCGAGATCGATAAATATGCCCACATGTTTAGAGATAGAGGTGTCGATAAAATAAAATACGGACATGAAGGCATCATGGTTATCTTTAGAACAACAACATATATTGACATATAATTTCTTATGCTAGAGTAACAATTCATTCACAAGGTAAAGTATGAATCAAGAACTCTATTGAGAACCAACAAACTATGATCTCAATCATTGAAGCAATTCCAATTTATCATAACGTAGGAAAGAGTCAATATAAGAGCTTGTAAAGCAAATACACATACTCAATCATCTTTTAGTCTTTCATAATTGCTAACACTCACGCGGTACCTATGAGGTCAAAGCTTCAATCGGACACAGAGAAAGATAGGGGCTTATAGTATTGCCTCCTATCTATTTACCTCAAGGGTAATGTCAACAGAAATAACTCATGCTCACGCACATCCGAGTGGATATATGTGTCTAGATCATTCCCCAACACATGACGCTTGCCAAGAGATAAAGGCGAAATAAAGGAAGTGGTGAAGATCACCACGACTCTTGCATAAAGGTAAGTACTAGAAAGTAAAGGTAATAGATAGGCCCTTCGCAGAGGGAAGCAGAGGTTGTCATGCGCTTTTATAGTTGGATGCGCAATCCCTTAATGCAAAAGAACGTCACTTTATATTGCCCCTTGTGATAAAGAACTTTATTATGCAGTCTGTCGCTTTTATTTCTTCCATATCACAAGTTCGTATAAAGTTTATTTTCCTCACACTAATAGATCACACATATTTAGAGAGCAATTTTTGATGCTTGCACCGATGACAACTTACTTGAAGGATCTTACTCAATCCATAGGTAGGTATGGTGGACTCTCATGGCAAAACTGGGTTAAAGGTGTTTGGATGCACAAGTAGTATCTCTACTTGGTGCGGAAGTTTTGGCTGATATGGGGTGGAAGCAAGCGACACATATTAAAGGATCTAAAACCATATAACTTCTATTCTGAAATAAGCAAACATAACCCATTATGTTGTCTTCCTTGTCCAACATCAACTTCTTAACATATAATATTTTAATGAGTGCTCACAATCATAAAAGATGTCCAAGATGATATATTCATATGTGAACCTCTCTTTCTTTATTACTTCCTTTTAATTGCAACAATGACCAATAGCTTTGTTTGTCAACTCACAACAAATTTCAATCGACATACCTCTTATATGTGAAGTCATCACCCCCCATAAGATCATCATATATACTCTTTGCTTTTATTCTATACTTCTTTCTATTTCTTTTTCTCAAGATCATAGCAAGCAAGCAAAGCCCTCAACTCAAAACTACTCTTTATTATATAACTCTCGGACTTGCTTACATAGGGGGAACATAAAGCAAAACTCAAAACTAGATCACACTAAATACTTTATTGTACTAGATCAAGATATAACCAAAAGAATCGAACTAAGAAAAACGATAAAAGTAAAAGATGTGATGGTGATACGATACCGGGGCACCTCCCCCAAGCTTGGCACAAGCCAAGGGGAGTGCCCATACCCATGTGTTTAGTTGTCTTTCTTCGGAGGTGGCGATGTTGGAGTTGTTGATGAGGTTGGAGGCTTGTCCTCCGTCTTCCAAGGCATGGGCTCACTATCATAAAAAGATGAACAAGTCTCCGGGATCCTCAAATCTGCAGCCAAACTCATTCTCTTAAATCTGAATTCATACTCACAGTTTTGGTTTTGCAGGTCATAGATCTGGGCTTGGAGATGCTCGATTTTCTCGTAAAGCTTGAAGATGTGCTCCCCGGTGTCCTTGGCGTCCAGGTTGTGCTTGTGGGTAAACTCCGCGATCATCATGTGATTGGCATTGAGTCCTCGTTCCACCATCCCTTGGCACTTGAAGACTTGTTGCTCCATTGCTTCGAGCCTTGTCTCCACGCTTCCGGTCTTCTTTGGCCCCTCAAGATCACGGATGTGCAGCACCCCCTCATGCATCTCAATGGTTTGAGGGTGTCGCAGCACCTCCGCAAGGTAGGGGTTGATGACCTTCTCGAAGAACTTGTCCTTCAAAGCACTTGGGGACGTCATGTCGATCTCAATCTGCTACAGAAACAACTCAAAACGAAAACAGGAGATATTGTCGTGTTACGAAGGTCAAAACCTTCGGGAGATTATATAATGAATTTTTACTGACCCGAAGGAGTATACCACAAGAAAACGGAGTCCGGAGAGTACACGGGGTAGCCACAAACCACAGGGGCGCGCCCAGGGGGGTAGGGTGCCCCCCCTGGCATGTCGCCTCCTCGTGCACTCTTCGAACTACTTTAAATTTTCCTAATTTATTAAATATTCCAAAACGGATAAAAAATGCTATTGGAAAAGTTTTGGAGTCGGTTTGCTTACCGTAACACATACCTATTCCTTTCCGGAGTCTGAAACGTTATGGTAGGTCTCCCTAATGTACTCCTCCGGAGTCATGGTATTGATAATATTGGTTTCAACATTTATGGGAGTACCTGAGATATAATGTTTGATTCTTTGCCCGTTTACCACCTTCGGATTTGTGCCTTCGGCGTTGTTGATCTTGATGGCACCGGAACGATATACTTCCTCGATAATGTAAGGCCCTTCCCATTTAGAGAGAAGTTTTCCTGCAAAAAATCTTAAACGAGAATTGTATAGCAAGACATGGTCACCTACATTGAATTCATGCTTTTGTATCCTTTTATCATGCCATCTCTTGACTTTTTCTTTAAACAACTTGGCATTCTCATAGGCCTGGGTTCTCCATTCATCAAGTGAGCTAATGTCAAATAACCTCTTCTCACCAGCAAGTTTGAAATCATAGTTGAGCTCTTTAATTGCCCAATAAGCTTTATGTTCTAGCTCTAGAGGTAAGTGACATGCTTTACCACAAACCATCTTATACGGAGACATACCCATTGGGTTTTTATAAGCAGTTCTATAAGCCCATAATGCATCATCAAGTTTCTTAGACCAATTCTTTTTGGATCTATTAACAGTCTTCTACAATATCAATTTAATTTCTCTATTGCTCAATTCTACTTGACCACTAGACTGAGGATGATAAGGAGATGCAATTCTATGATTAACATCATACTTAGCAAGCAATTTACGGAAAGCACCATGAATAAAGTGTGAACCAGAAAGAATTATGGTAAAGCATGTTTTGGCCTACGGAGGACACCACGCTGGAGATAGAACTGCACATAAGGTACTACAATCTGGTTTTTATTGGCCTACTCTCTTCAAGGATGCTCGTAAGTTTGTCTTGTCTTGTGATGAATGTCAAAGAATTGGTAATATTGGTAGACGTCAGGAAATGCCTATGAATTACTCACTTGTTATTGAACCATTTGATGTTTGGGGTTTTGATTATATGAGACCTTTTCCAAAGTCTAATGGGTATACTCATATTTTAGTTGCTGTTGATTATGTTACTAAGTGGGTAGAAGCTATTCCAACTAGTAGTGCTGATCTTAACACTTCTATTAAAATACTTAAAGAAGTTATTTTCCCTAGATTTGGAGTCCCTAGATATTTAATGACTGATGGTGGTTCACACTTTATTCATGGTGCCTTTCGTAAATTGCTTGCTAAGTATGATGTTAATCATAGAAGTGCATCTCCTTATCATCCTCAGTCTAGTGGTCAAGTAGAATTGAGCAATAGAGAAATTAAATTGATCTTGCCGAAGACTGTTAATAGGTCTAGAAAGAATTGGTCTAAGAAACTTGATGATGCATTATGGGCTTATAGAACTGCTTACAAAAACCCAATGGGTATGTCTCCGTATAAAATGGTTTATGGTAAAGCATGTCACTTACCTCTAGAGCTAGAACATAAAGCTTATTAGGCAATTAAAGAGCTCAACTATGATTTCAAACTTGCTGGTGAGAAGAGGTTATTTGACATTAGCTCACTTGATGAATGGAGAACCCAGGCCTATGAGAATGCCAAGTTGTTTA
Source organism: Elymus sibiricus (assembly GCA_039707655.1). Taxonomy (NCBI): domain Eukaryota; kingdom Viridiplantae; phylum Streptophyta; class Magnoliopsida; order Poales; family Poaceae; genus Elymus; species Elymus sibiricus. Next base: position 87,781,716 of record CM077663.1, read on the forward strand.
AAGAAAAAGTTAAAAGATGGCATGATAAACGGATACAAAAGCGTGAATTCAATGTAGGTGATCATGTCTTGCTATACAATTCGCGTTTAAGATTTTTTGCAGGAAAACTTCTCTCTAAATGGGAAGGGCCTTACATTATCGAGGAAGTATATCGTTCCGGTGCCATCAAGATCAACAACGCCGAAGGCACAAATCCTAAGGTGGTAAACGGACAAAGAATCAAACATTATATCCCAGGTACTCCCATAAATGTTGAAACCAATATTATCAATACCATAACTCCGGAGGAGTACATTAGGGAGACCTACCAGAACGTTACAGACTCCGAAAAGGAATAGGTATGTGATACGGTAAGCAAACCGACTCCAAAACTTTTCTAATAGCAATTTTTCTCCGTTTTGGAATATTTAAAAATTTAGGAAAATTTAAAGTAGTCCGAAAAGTGCATGAGGAGGCGACAAGCCAGGAGGGCGCGCCCTACCCCCCTGGGCGCGCCCTAGTGGCTTGTGGCCACCCCGTGTACCCTCCGGACTCCGTTTTCTTGTGGTATACTCCTTCAGGTCGGTAAAAATTCATTATATAATCTCCCGAAGGTTTTGACCTTCGTATCATGACAATACCTCCTGTTTCGTTTTGAGCTGTTTTTGCAGCAGATTTAGAGCAAGATGTCTTCGCAAGAGTCGGTCGGGGAGAGCCGTGCCTCTCACCTAACACCGGGGCCTAGAGTTTACAGCGGAGACAACCACTTCGGGCAGGCCACGGAGGAAGAGATGGAGGCCGACTTGAAAAGGATGGATTCCATGGAGGAAGACCAAGAAGTTACCTCTCGCCTACAACTTGGAGCCATGTTGGAGGAACTTCAGAGCTCAGCAATTCCGAATTCGGTCATCCCTCCCAATGCTAAATTTCTTACTTATGAAAATATGAAAAAGAGTTTTGCTTCTTCCCCCGCAGCAATGAAACATCCATGGGTGATGGGAGCTCTAACCGTCACTGGAAAACTTCGCAAGGAAATAATGCATCTTAGACAGCAAAATAACAAGCTTGAGGAAGAGAATCGCATTCTGAGGGGCATCATCGCCAAGAATATAACATCACCGCCTCCGAAGAACGACAACTAAACACATGGGTATGGGCACTCCCCTTGGCTTGTGCCAAGCTTGGGGGAGGTGCCCCGGTATCGTATCACCATCACATCTTTTACTTTTATCGTCTTTCTTAGTTCGGTCCTTTTGGTTATATCTTGATTTAGTAGAATAAAGACTTTAGTGTGATCTAGTTTTGAGTTTTGCCTTATACTCCCCCTATGTAAGCAAGTCCGAGAGTAATATAATAAAAAGTAGTTTTGAGTTGAGGGCTTTGCTTGCTTGCTATGATCTTGAGAATAAGAAATAGAAAGAAGTATGAAATAAAAGCAAAGAGTATATATGATGATCTTATGGGGGGGGGTGATGACTTCACATATAAAAAGTACGTCGATTGAAATTTTTGTGAGTTGACAAACATAGCGATTGGTCATTGTTGCAATTAAAAGGAAGTAATAAAGAAAGAGAGGTTCACATATAAATATATTATCTTGGACATCTTTTATGATTGTGAGCACTCATTAAAATATTATATGCTAAGAAGTTGATGTTGGACAAGGAAGACAACGTAATAGGTTATGTTTGCTTATTTCCGAATAGAAGTTATATGGTTATAGATCCTTTAACATGTGACGCTTGCTTCCACCCTATATTAGCCAAAACTTCCGCACCAAGTAGAGATACTACTTGTGCATCCAAACACCCTTAAACCAGTTTTGCCATGAGAGTCCACCATACCTACCTATGGATTGAGTAAGATCCTTCAAGTAAGTTGTCATCGGTGCAAGCCATAAAAATTGCTCTCTAAATATGTGTGATCTATTGGTGTGAGGAAAAAAAAATTTATACGAACTTGTAATATGGAAGAAATAAAAGCGACAGACTGCATAATAAAGTTCTTTATCACAAGGGGCAATATAAAGTGACGTTCTTTTGCATTAAGGAATTGCGCATCCAACTATAAAAGTGCATGACAACCTCTGCTTCCCTCTGCGAAGGGCCTATCTGTTACTTTTATTTTCTAGTACTTACCTTTATGCAAGAGTCGTGGTGATCTTCACCACTTCCTTTATTTCGCCTTTTTCTCTTGGCAAGCGTCATGTGTTGGGGAATGATCTAGACACATATATCCACTCGGATGTGGGTGATCATGAGTTATTTCTGTTGACATTACCCTTGAGGTAAATAGTTGGGAGGCAAGATTATGAGCCCCTATCTTTCTCTGTGTCCGATTGAAGCTTTGACCTCATAGGTACCGCGTGAGTGTTAGCAATTATGAAAGACTATAAGATGATTGAGTATGTGGATTTGCTTTACAAGCTCTTATAGTGACTCTTTCCGACGTTATGGTAAATTGGAATTGCTTCAATGACTGATATCATAGTTTGTTGGTTCTCAATAGAGTTCTTGATTCATAATTTACCTTGTGAATGAATTGTTAGTTTAGCATAAGAAATTATATGTCAATATATGTTGCTGTTCTAAAGATGACCATGATGCCTTCATGACCGTATTTTATTCTATCGACGCCTCTATCTCTAAACATGTGGACATATTTATCGATGTCGGCTTTCGCTTGAGGACAAGCGAGGTCTAAGCTTGGGGGAGTTGATACGTCCATTTTGCATCATGCTTTTATATTGATCTTTATTGCATTATGGGCTGTTATTACACATTTTGGTACAATACTTATGCCTTTTCTCTCTTATTTTACAAGGTTTACATGAAGAGGGAGAATGCCGGCAGCTGGAATTCTGGACTGGAAAAGGAGCAAATCGGAGATACCTATTCTGCACAACTCCAAAAGTCCTGAAAATCTACGGAGAATTATTTTGGAATATAAAAAAAATACTGGGCGAAGAAAATACCAGAGGGGACCCACCAGGCAGCCACAAGCCTGGAGGGCGCACCCTACCCCCCAGGGCGCGCCCTAGTGGCTTGTGGGCCCGCTGGCAGGCCTCCGGTGCTCATCTTCAGGTATATGGAGGGTTTTGACCTGGAAAAAAATTAGAGGGGAGCTTTTGGGACGAAGCACCGCCGTCTCGAGGCGGAACTTGGACAGAACCAATCTAGGGCTCCAGCGGAGCTGTTCTGCCGGGGAAACTTCCCTCCCTGAGGGGGGAAATCGAAGCCATCGTCATCACCAACGATCCTATCATTGAGAGGGGGTCAATCTCCATTAACATCTTCACCAGCACCATCTCCTCTCCAAACCCTAGTTCATCTCTTGTATCCGATCTTTGTCTCAAACCTCAGATTGATACCTGTGGGTTGCTAGTAGTGTTGATTACTCCTTGTAGTTGATGCTAGTTGGTTTACTTGGTGGAAGATCATATGTTCAGATCCTTAATGATAATTAATACTCCTATGATTATGAACATGAATATGCTTTGTGAGTAGTTACGTTTGTTCCCGAGGACATGGGATAAGTCTTGTTATAAGTAATCATGTGAATTTGGTATTCGTTCGATATTTTGATGAGATGTATGTTGTCTCTCCTCTAGTGGTGTTATGTGAACGTCGACTACATGACACTTCACCATTATTTGGTCCTAGAGGAAGGCATTGGGAAGTAATAAGTAGATGATGGGTTGCTAGAGTGACAGAAGCTTAAACCCTAGTTTATGCGTTGCTTCCTAAGGGGCTGATTTGGATCCATATGTTTCATGCTATGGTTAGATTTATCTTAATTCTTCTTTCGTAGTTGCGGATGCTTGCGAGAGAGGTTAATCATAAGTGGGAGGCTTGTCCAAGTAAGGGCAGCACCCAAGCACCGGTCCACCCACATATCAAATTATCAAAGTAACGAACGCGAATCATATGAGCATGATGAAAACTAGCTTGACAGAAATTCCCATGTGTCCTCGGGAGCACTTTGCTTTATATAAGAGTTTGTCTAGGCTTGTCCTTTGCTATAAAAAGGATTGGGCCACCTTGTTGCACCTTTGCTACATTTGTTACTTGCTATCCGTTACGAATTATCTTATCACAAAACTATCTGTTACCGAAAATTTCAGTGCTTGCAGAGAATACCTTACTGAAAACCGCTTGTCATTTCCTTCTGCTCCTCATTGGGTTCGACACTCTTACTTATTGAAAGGACTACGATAGATCCCCTATACTTGTGGGTCATCAGACCCCATGGAAATGCATGTTACTCTTGCTCAGTCGGGACATCGGGATGTCCATTGCTCTGAGCGTGTTCGCATAGATTATGGTGAGCCCGTTGCCCCCGTCCATGAGGACTTTGCGCAGTCGAACTCCATTCATGGCTGGGTCGAAAACTAGCGCCTTCCTCCCAGAGTGGCTATGTGGGCTGGATGATCTGACTAATCGAAAGTAATGGGAGTATTCGTCCAGTTGAGGTACTTGACGACAGTCGGAGCTGCCATGTTCACCTCCCGATTGACAACCTTCAACTAACTCTTGCTTTCGACATCAGCAAAGATCATGTTCAGGACTTTGTCGACGTTCGGATACTTGGGAGCACCCTCACCTTCCTCGTCGTTGTCCTTCTCGGCCGAGGTAGCTATACCCGTATCTTGTTTGAGCATTCGGCACTCCCGAATGGTGTGCTTAAGGTAGATGATGTTGCCCTCTTCATCTTTATTAGTATGGACAACACAGCGTTGATCCAATACTTCCATTTTGTACTCGGTCTTCTTCTTATTATCCCAATCCTTCTTTTTATTTTTCTTCGGCTTGGGCTTCCCTTGGCCCGGAACCGCTGCAACTTCCGCCTGTCCCGGAGGATCGGCTTTCCGTTTCTGCTTTTTGCCTGCGTTTCCTCCTGACTGAGGGGTGTCGTCGGCTCGTCCTTTGCCGCTTCGGAAGCGATCTTCTTCCTCGCCCTTGGCATACTTGTTAGAAATTTCCATGGCCCGACTGAGAGACAGATCTCCCGATCGACCAAACTTCAGGATGAGTTCTCGGTACCGAGTGCCTACCTTGAAAGCGCAGACGGCCTGATGCTCGGTAACATTCTCAACCGTATTATACAGCGTAGTCCATCGCTGAATGTACTCCTGGAGAGTTTCATTGTTCTTCTGGACCCAGTGCTGCAACTCTGTTAATCCACCTGGACGCTTGTATGTGCCCTCAAATGTCTTGATGAACACCTGCGCTAGGTCTTCCCAGCAATAGATGCTGCTAGAAGGCAACTGGTTCAACCAGTCTCGTGCAGATCCCTCCAGCATGAGAGGAAGATGCTTCATCGCCACGAAATCATCGCCGCCCCCAATCTGAATGGCCACTCGGTAATCCTCGAGCCACGTTTCTGGCTTGGACTCGCCGTTAAACTTTCCGATCCCCGTTGCCAACATGTAGTTGGAGGGAATCTCAGCTTCTCGGATATACCTGCTGAAACACTTGGGCAATGACGTCCCCCATCCGCTCACTCGGTCTCTGACCAATCATTTCTTGTACACCACGTTCTGCATGATGATAGATCTGGCGTTGAGCAGCGGAGGCCGCTGGCCACCTTCTTCGTAGCCCGTGGGCCGAGAAGGACTCCGATTGCGGTCCTCTCGTGGAGGTCGCCCGCCGTCATAGGGTCGCTTGCCATACGAATCACCCCTCAGAGGGGGAGACCAACTGACATCGCAGTCGTCGCGCCAACGTCCTCCATGTTGACCTCTCGGAGGAGGAGGAGAATATCAACACTTACCATGAGCATACGGGCTATGCGCGGACTGAACTGTGTTAGCCCGAGCGGACTTGCTGTAGATGCGCTAGTGCGACTGAGACACCTCTGAATTTTGCCTCAGGGCGGTCTTCAGCAGAGTCTGGATCTACTGAATGCCCTCTCCAGCCATAGAACCGGATGGCTGAATAGATTCAGCTATCCAAGTGGCCGCGGCGAGGTTCTCCATCGGTGTGCGCATCACCGGGATCTTGGGCGGCCTGTCACCCGGAAGTAACAGCCTCCGACAGTAACTGGAGCTGGGCTGCTCCTTGGCCACGTGGTCGTCGAGAGACCGCTGGAGTCTCTCAAGGGGCTCACGCTCAGCCAAGGTGGCTTGGCGTGTAGCCTCCAGAGCTATCTCCTCTGGGGAAGTTCCCGTGATGGGGATGAGTAGGACTTCGTCGGCCCGCCTCCTTCTCTCCTCCCGCTACTCCCGACTGAGAGGCTGGGGAAAATAGGCGTCGGTGTGACCGTCATTGCGGCCACCGTCTCGGTCACGGGAGACCCCTGCAGAGTACCCAGGAGGTCCGTGGTTGGTAGTGTGTGCCATCAATATTTCTGCAGCGTTCTCGCTGCTTTCGCACTCGGACCCATCGGACAACTCGTCACCCGTCGTGGGGGACAAGCAGACGGTGGGTTCACCGGAGTCAAGTAAGGCCACCTGCTCTGAGGCAGGCTGACGCACCATAACGTGCTTGAGCCACCGCTGCAGGCGCGGACGCCCGGAGCGCTTGCAACGGCTAGAAGCTAGTCGAGCTAGTACGGAGCCATAAGGCTCTGACGGCTGTCGCAGAAGGACGCCGTGCGCCGCCGCACTGAAGTGTGTTGCCCTGCGGGCGGGGAACGCGTCCGGGTCTAGTGGTGCCTCGTGCAACCAAGCTGAACCATCAGTGACGAAGCGGATGCTGCCAAAAAGGATCTCGCCGCCGGGTGCCAACATGATGACAAGGAAAACTAAATCTCCAGTTGCGCTAGAGTTTGCTAGACGTGCTACCCCAAGGTGGGTGCCAAATGTCGTGGGTGTAATACTGACAATAGTACAGGGGGTACATAAGAGTAAGGGCGAAGCCTAGCTACGACACAAGTGTAACACTCGGATGTACGAGTTCAGGCCCCACTCGGAAGTGGTAAAGACCCTACATCTCGTGCCCTGAGGCTTAGTGTTTGCTTATGTGAGTATCTGAATACAGGGAGTTCGAAACCCTCGCTCTGGCGCCAGGGGGTGGCTTATATAGAGTGCGCCACCTCTAGCCGAGCGCCATTACTAGGGCAATAAATGATGGTAACTGCTGGAGTTACCGGTAACAGCTAAGTTAACTAGAGGCGTTTGATACGTCTCTAACGTATCTGTAATTTTTGCTTGTTCCATGCTGTTATATTATCATTCTTGGATGTTTTACAATCATTTTATAACAACTTTATATCATTTTTTGGCATTAACCTATTGACATAGTGCCAAAGTGCCAGTTGCTGTTTTTGCTTGTTTTTTCCTTCGCAGAAAATCAATACCAAACGGAGTCCAATCGCGACGAAACTTTTTGGAGATTTTTTCTAGACCAGAAGACACCCAGTGGGCCAACCAACTGCCGGAGAGTTGGGCTGTGGAGAGCACAACCCACCAGGGCGGGCCAAGGGGGCCCCGGGGTGCCCTGATGGGTTGTGCCCTCCTCGGCCCCCTTCCGCACTGCCTCTGATTCCTATAAATTCCCAAATATTCCAAAAACCCTAGGGAGTCGATGAAACACAATTCCAGCCGCCGCAAGTTCCAGAACCGTGAGATCCAATCTAAACACCATCACGGAGGGGTTCATCTTCCTCATAGGTGCCTCTTCGATGATGTGTGAGTAGTCCACCATAGACCTATGGGTCCGTAGGCAGTAGCTAGATGGCTTCTTCTCTCTCTCTCTTATGATTCTCAATACAATGGTCTCTTGGAGATCTATTTGATGTAAACTTTTGCGGTGTGTTTGTTGGGATCCGATAAATTTTGAGTTCATGATCAGTTTCTATCCATGAATATTATTTGAGTCTTCTTTGATCTCTTATATGCATGATTACTTATAGCCTCGTATTTTTTCTCCGAATCTTTGGTTTAGTTAGGCCGACTAGATCGATTTTTCTTGCCATGGGAAGAGGTGCTTTGTGATGGGTTCGATCTTGCGGTGTTCTTTCCCAGTGACAGAAGGGGCAGAAAGACACGCATGTATCGTTGCTATTAAGGATAACAAGATGGGGTCTATTCCTACATGAATAGATCTTGTCTACATCATGTCACCATTCTTATTGCATTACTCCGTTTTTCCATGAACTTAATACACTAGATGCATGCTGGATAGCGGTCGATGTGTGGAGTAATAGAGGTAGATGCAGGCACGAGTCGGTCTATCTATCTTGGACGTGATGCCTATATAATGATCATCGCCTTGGATATCGTCATGATTATTCGATTTTCTATCAATTGCCCAACAGTAATTTGTTCACCCACTGTGCGCTATACTCATGAGAGAAGCCACTAGTGAACCCTATGGCGCCCAGGTCTACTTTTCCATCATATTGCTTTCCGATCTACGTTTTTGCAATCTTTGTTTTCAGATCTACAAAACCAAAAACCCAAAAACATATTGCTGCATATTTACTCTTTTTATTTGTGTTCTTGAGAGATCTATCTCTCCTATCTATCACTACCTAATCTATTTGTTGTTTGTGTGCAGGTGCTGCTTATTGGGTGTTGGTGATCCTCCTACTGGTTCGATAACCTTGGTTTCATAACTGAGGGAAATACTTACCTTCGCTGTGCTGCATCATCCCTTCCTCTTTGGGGAAATACCGACGCAGTCCAAGCACGTCAAAGGAATTTCTGGCACCGTTGCGGGGGAGGAAGCGGTCTCTTCTACGTGCCTATCGTAGGCGCCGAGGGACTCCACCATCATCTACCAGGTTCCTAATCACAAATCTCATATCCTTGCAATTACATTATTTGCCATTTTCCTCTCGTTTTCCTCTCCCGCACTTCACCAATTTGCCGTTTTAATTGCCCTTTTTTTCGTTTGCCCTTTTCCTTGCTGGATCTCTTCCTTGCTTGCAATCTTGTTTGCGTAGTCACGATGACTCAAGAGAACACCAAGTTGTGTGATTTTTCCAATACTAATAACAATGATTTTATTAGTACGCCGATTGCTCCTCCCGCCACTAGTGTGGAGTCTTGTGATATTAATGCTGCTTTATTGAATCTTGTCATGAAAGATCAATTTGCCGGTACTCCTAATGAGGATGCTGCGTCCCATCTAAACACGTTCGTAGAATTGTGTGATATGCAAAAGAAAAAAGATGTGGACAATGATATTGTGAAGTTGAAACTATTTCCTTTTTCCTTGCGGGATCGTGCAAAAATTTGGTTTTCCTCTTTGCCTCGCAATAGTATCGATTCTTGGAATAAGTGCAAGGATGCTTTTATCACTAAGTATTTTCCGCCCGCGAATTTTTTTTCCCTTAGGACGCAAATCATGAATTTTAAGTAACTTGAGCATGAACATGTTGCACAATCTTGGGAAAGAATGAAGTTGATGCTAAGAAATTGTCCTACTCATGGTTTAAATCTTTGGATGATCATACAAAAAATTTATGCGGGATTGAATTTTGTCTCTAGAAATCTTTTAGATTCTGCCACGGGTGGTACTTTTATGGAGATTACTTTGGGTGAAGCTACTAAATTGCTAGATATATCATGGCTAATTATTCTCAATGGCATACCGAAAGAGCACCTACTAGTAAAAAAGTTAATTCGGTAGAGGAAATTAGTACTTTGAGTGATAAAGTTGATGCTTTGATGAAATTTGTTGCTAGTAAAAATGCTCCTATTAATCTTAATGATGTGCCTTTGTCTACTTTGATTCAGCAAAATAGTGATTCCGTAGATGTGAATTTTGTCTCTCGAAACAATTTCAATAACAATGCTTATAGAGGTAATTTTAATCCTATGCCTTTTCCTGGAAATTCCTCTAATAATTATGGTAATTCCTATGGTAATTCTTCTTACAATAATAATAGGAACACCTCTGATCTTGAGAGTAATATTAAAGAATTTATCAATGCGCAAAAGGCTTTCAATACTACGATAGAAGAAAAGTTGAATAAGATTGATGATATGTCTAGAAGCATTGATATAATTTCTCATGATGTTGAAAATCTCAAGTTGAAAGCTTTTGTCCCTAATATTGATGAATCTATTAAAGCTTTATATGTTTCTATGGATGAAAGTAAGAAAAGAACCGCTATGCTTAGAGCTAAAAGAGAAATCTTAGAAAAATCATTTTATAGTGATTGCCTTCATAAGAAAGATGAAGATCTTCAAGTGATTGGTGTTTCTTCTATTGACTCCTTGTTTAGTAATATTAAAATTGATAATGAAGGGACTGAAGTAGAGTCAACTTTAGCTAGAAGGCGTCCCAATAATTTGGAGGGTCAAAATCTTGATGAAAATTTTGCTAAAAGTGGGTTTGAAGAGGTCAAAACTTTAACTAGTGATGTGCCCACTATCTTGGATTACAAAGACTTTAATTATGATAGTTGCTCTTTGATTGATTGTATTTCTTTGCTGCAATCCATGTTGAATTCACCCCATGCTTATGAGCAAAATAAAGCTTTTACTAAACATATCGTTGATGCCATGATGAAATCTTTTGAAGAAAAGTTGGAGTTGGAGATTTCTATTCCTAGAAAATTACATGATGAGTGGGAACCCACCATTAAGTTCAAGGTTAAAAATTATGAATGCTTTGCTTTGTGTGATTTGGGTGCTAGTGTTTCCACGATTCTGAAATCTCTATGTGATGTGCTTGGTCTTACCAATATTGAAGAATGTTCTCTTCATTTGCACTTGGCCGATTCTACTATTAAAAAGCCTTTGGGAAGAATTAATGATGTTCTTATTCTTGCAAATAGGAACTATGTGCCTATTGATTTTATTGTGCTTGATATTGATTGCAATCTGTCTTGTCCCATTATACTTGGTAGACCGTTTTTACGCACTATAGGTGCCGTGATTGATATGAAAGAAGGCAATATTCGTTTTCAATTTCCCTTGAGAAAAGGTATGGAACACTTCCCTAGAACAAGAATTAAGCCACCATATGAATCAATCATGAGGGAATCCTATGGATCCAAAACCAAAGATGACAATACTTGAATCAATCCATTATGCCTAGCTAGGGGCGTAAAACGATAGCTCTTGTTGGGAGGCAACCCAATGAATAAATAAATTTTTTGCTTTTCCCTTTCTGTTTTTGAGTGTTGACACAATTATGCCTCAGTTATGATTGTGTTTTTATGGTTTATTTAGTGTTTGTGCCAAGTAAAGCCTTTAGGATGATTCATAGGATGAGTAGAAGTGATGCTGAATCTGAAACAGAAACTTTGCGTCCAGTATATGAATTTTCATTTTTTGCTGGAACGTGATATTGAGCTGAAATTTTAACAAAGTGTTGCTATACAAATTCCTTACGTTGTCATAATGTTTCAGAATTTTTAGAGTTACAAAAGTATGGGTAGAGTACAGATTACTACAGACTGTTCTGTTTAAGACAGATTCTATTTTCGTTGCATTGTGTGCTTGTTTTGATGAATCTATGGGTTATATTGAAGGGTATGAGCCATGTTAAAGTTAAAATACAGTAGGTATAATGCAACAATAAAATATGAATGGGTTTGCAACAGTACCTAAAGTAGTAATTTGCTTTCTTATACTAACGGATCTCACGAAGATTTTGTTGAGTTTTGTGTGATTGAAGTTTTCAAGTTTTGGATGAGATCACGATGGATGAAGGAATAAGGAGTGATAAAAGCCTAAGCTTGGGGATACTACCGCACCCCCAAGATATATCCAAAGAGAAACAAGCAACTAAGCTTGGGGATGCCCCCGAGTGGCATCCCCTCTTTCTTCTAACGACCATCGGTATTTTACTTGTAGCTATATTTTTATTTGTCACATATCATGAGTTTTGCTTGGAGCGTCTTGTATCTTTGCTTGCTTTGATTGTTAGTTTTTCCTTTGTATCCTTGCTGGACACACCTATTTGAGAGAGCCACAATCATGCTATGATATCTTAGAATTGCTCTATGTGCTTCACTTAAACTTTTTTAGCTATAGAATTGCTCTAGTGCTTCACTTATATCTTTTTGAGCATGGTGTGCTTGCAAATTTTTGTAGAAATACTCTCATGCTTCACTTAGATTAATTTGAGAGTAGGTAAATTTTGAAGAAATCCTCTCATGCTTCACTTATACCTTTTTGAGAGATGAAATCTTTATTCTCTTGTGCTTCACTTAAATTTGTTTGAGCTTGCCAAAAAGCAATGGCAATATATGAAACTAGTCCCAAAGTGATAGATATCCAAGGAGGATATAATAAAAACTTTCATGAAGATCATTGGACAAATTAAACTTGATTCCTTGTAATAGTTTTGAAACATGATGATAGTAATATGTGAGTCATGTTAGTGAGTAATTATGCTTAGTAGGAATATTGGTGTTAAGGTTTGTGATTCCCTATGCATGTACGAAAGTCAATAGTTATGCAATGAAGTTACATCCTACTTGTGGTGCATTATTCGGTGTTAGTTATGTTCAATGCTCACTTATGTGAATTTTCGTTTCTTGGTTTCGTTGCTTCCCAATCTATTTGCTAGCCTCCATTTGTATTAAGTAGAAATACTACTTGTGCATCCAAAATCCTTAAACGAAGTTTTGCCTTATGAGTCCACTATACCTATATGCGGTATTTCCATGCCGTTCCAAGCAAATTTGTATGTGCCATCTCTAAATTTTCAAAATAAATTTTCTCTTTTGTGTGCTCGTACCGCTCATGAAACGGTGGGGAGTGTCCAATATTTTTCCATGCTAGATGTGTTATTCTCAAGATGAGTGTTTATTCACTTGTCATTGCACGAGAGTGCGGCGGTAATAGGGATGCCCATTCCCGAAATGAAAAAGAAAAAAAAAATACTTTATGTTGTCAAATAATAAATTCCTTGGAAAGTCTTGGTATGGAAGGCAACCATGGATACGGCCCGCCATGGAAAGTGAAAGTTTGGTGGAAAAAGGAATAAACTTTATTTTCTGTTTGGGAACCGCCTATGATATATCTAGCATGGAAAGTATTGTGAGCTACTTTGTTGTTTTCGTTGACAGGAAAAGCATGCCACCCAAAATATTTTTCCTCTTTTAATTTAAACCTTGAGCTCTGGCATCTCTACAAATCCCTACTTCCCTCTGCGAAGGGCCTATCTTTTTTACTTTATGCAATTTTTATTTTTTGCTTTGAGTCTCCATCTTCTCTTATAAGCACCAACTAGGGGGCACTATGATCGTACTTGAGCATTGGGCATAGCTCATATTTGAGTGTGTTTCATGAATGGATCAATGATTGAGCATGATGGGCTAGGGATAACTTTCTTTAGTGTTGATATTTTGAAAGACATGGTTGCTTGTTGACATGCTTGAGTATTGAAGTCATTATGTTAAAACTAGACTATTGCTTTGAATCATTTACAAGTCCAAATGTCCATGCTATACAAAAGAAAAGAATATGATGAACATGTTAGGCATCATTCCACATCAAAAATTCTGTTTTTATCATTTACCTACTCGAGGACGAGTAGGAATTAAGCTTGGGGATGCTGATACGTCTCCAACGTATCTATATTTTTTGCTTGTTCCATGCTGTTATATTATCATTCTTGGATGTTTTACAATCATTTTATAACAACTTTATATCATTTTTTGCGACTAACCTATTGACATAGTGCCAAAGTGCCAGTTGCTGTTTTTGCTTGTTTTTTACTTCGCAGAAAATCAATACCAAACGGAGTCCAATCGCGACGAAACTTTTTGGAGATTTTTTTCTGGACCAGAAGACACCCAGTGGGCCAAACAACTGCCGGATATGTGGGCTGTGGAGAGCACAACCCACCAGGGCGCGCCCTGATGGGTTGTGCCCTCCTCGGCCCCCTTCCGCACCGCCTCTGGTGCCTATAAATTCCCAAAAATATTCCAAAAACCCTAGGGAGTCGACGAAACACAATTCCAGCCGCCGCAAGTTCCAGAACCGCGAGATCCAATCTAAACACCATCACGGAGGGGTTCATCTTCCTCATAGGTGCCTCTCCGATGATGCATGAGTAGTCCACCATAGACCTACGGGTCCGTAGGCAGTAGCTAGATGGCTTCTTCTCTCTCTCTCTTATGATTCTCAATACAATGGTCTCTTGGAGATCTATTTGATGTAAACTTTTGCGGTGTGTTTGTTGGGATCCAATGAATTTTGAGTTCATGATCAGTTTCTATCCATGAATATTATTGGAGTCTTCTTTGATCTCTTATATGCATGATTACTTATAGCCTCGTATTTCTTCTCCGAATCTTTGGTTTAGTTAGGCCGACTAGATCGATTTTTCTTGCCATGGGAAGAGGTACTTTGTGATGGGTTCCATCTTGCGGTGTTCTTTCCCAGTGACAGAAGGGGCAGCAAGACACGCATGTATCGGTGCTATTAAGGATAACAAGATGTTGTCTATTCCTACATGAATACATCTTGTCTACATCATGTCCGTTCTTATTGCATTACTCCGTTTTTCCATGAACTTAATACACTAGATGTATGCTGGATAGCGGTCGATGTGTGGAGTAATAGAGGTAGATGTAGGCAGGAGTCGGTCTATCTATCTTGGACGTGATGCCTATATAATGATCATCGCCTTGGATATCGTCATGATTATTCGATTTTCTATCAATTGCCCAACAGTAATTTGATCACCCACCGTGCGCTATACTCATGAGAGAAGCCACTAGTGAACCCTACGGCCACCGGGTTTACTTTTCCATCATATTGCTTTCCGATCTACGTTTTTGCAATCTTTGTTTTCAGATCTACAAAACCAAAAACCCAAAAACATATTGTTGCATATTGACTCTTTTTATTTGTGTTCTTCAGAGATCTATCTCTCCTATCTATCACTACCTAATCTATCTTTTTACCGTAGAGAGATTGACAACCTCTCTTTCGCTTCGGGTTGCAAGTATTTGTTGTTTGTGTGCAGGTGCTGCTTATTGGGTGTTGGTGATCCTCCTACTGGTTCGATAACCTTGGTTTCATAACTGAGGGAAATACTTACCGTCGCTGTGCTGCATCATCCCTTCCTCTTTGGGGAAATACCGACGCAGTCCAAGCATGTCAGTGTTATAGGTAACGTAGTCCTCACAGCGCTTTATACTAATTAAGTCCCTCGAACATTGCAGTTCCCACGTCATCTCTGCTTCTTCATGTCCGAGTGCCTAAGCCCGGCCGACTGGTTTATGACGTCCGAGTGACTTCGAGGATCCGAGTGGATCTGGTACGTACGTCCAAATGCCAAAGTAGTCCAGAGACTTCCATGAACTTATAGGTCCCCAGGTGTCCTCCAGATGTAAGGTCCATGACCCTACCAAGGGTAGGTGACCTCATCAACCATATTTGTTGAAGTAGGTGATTGGTGCTCACGCTGATGCGACGATCAGTTCTGACAACATGCTCTCCAAGCTCCACCGCTACCAACTCTTTCTACCACTTCCAGTAAATTGCACTGTGTGAGGCGCGGCGTGGAGCTCGGGTGCCAAAACCATTGGTTGTGACGAGTAGCGGGCATGCGTTGTGGGTGCAGGAGGGGCAATGGTGGATGGATGACGTGAGGGCCCCCACGACGATGAGAATGGGTGGCGGGGGTGTGGAGGGGACGACCCGATGGATACACATGACGGGGGTAGGTGGCTCCTATTTTTTAGGCTTGACCCTCAAGATGAAACTGCAGTTTGCAAAGCTTGACAATGTCGACCGTACAATGCCTCATAAGAGCATCTACAGCTGGACCTTGCAAATCCGCCCCCTATACGCCCGCGACACGTCCGGACGACCCCTCATATTTCGCTCCGTGCATCCACATGCCTCATATCCGGACTCTCAAATCCATACAAAGTCATGCACGTCGATCATCCGATACAAATTGTCCGAATTCATAAGTTTTAAACAAAAGCAAATGATAACATAGTTCAACAAACCGGACATGGCAAAATGAAATCAATTGTCCGACCGACAAGTGCTGCTTGTCAGATCACTAGCCGGACGAGTTCGTCCATGCGTCCTGCTCCGCTTGGGCATCCATCTCCGCCTGCATCCGGGCTGCCTCCTCCGCTTGCATCCTGGCCGCCTGCTCCACTGCCGCAGTCGTAGCCGCCCTCACCGCATCCAGTGCTCTATGGTTGTTGATCTCCTTCTTCTTCTCCACAAGCCATTTCTTGGCATGTTCATCCAAGGTGGATTCATCCACCAAGATGATATTTGCATCCTCCGCGTCCCGTGCGAGTTGCAACCTCTCCTTCTCAAGCTCAATCTCTCCAAATGTCTTGGACTTCTCGAGTTCCCATTTGATCGCCGCCTCTTGCTTACCGAACTCGATCGTCTCCCTCTCAATTTCAAGCCTCCTCTCCGCCCTCACACGGTCCCACTGTATCATCTCCTTTTGCGCATCCAACATGAGCTTGTACCTCTCCTCTTTCTTGCTCTCCCTTGTCGAAAAAATGCCCGTCCATGTGGCCGACATTTTTGTAGTCGCGGCATCACGGGTGATCCTTGCCTTCTCCCATTTGTTGCCCATGACATGCCGGTTATCCTTTGGCTCGGTAGCTCTTCCATTGGTGCCGACAACGTCGTCGTCCTCATCGTCCAATCCAATGGATTGATGGGAGCTTGAGCCATCATTCCTCTTCTTGCCGGCCTTGAGATCGACCACAACTTGTTGCCACTTTGGCTTGCCATCCAATAAGAGTCAACAATTGCTAAAAGCAAATGGCCGCTTCTCGGTCTCGTGATACAAAGTGGCCGCCACCGCCGCCTAGCATACAACATACGTATGAGCACAAGAATGAAAAGCACACAAACATATTGAAATGACAATAAGATGAGTCAATCGAGCTTACATGTGTTGCCACTCCCATCCCACTTTGAGGCCGTTTGGTCACTTGTGAGTAGTAACCGACATACTTGTTCACTTCTCCTTGAATGACCCCCCATCGATGTTGGAGAGATGCCACATTTCGGGTGCTCACGATAGGATGCGGCTCCACATACTCCTTTCATTCATGATAATCCTTCCAAATCTTCTCCCAATACGTGCTCCCCTTTTTCTCGGTGCCCCTTATTGGATCCAATGTTGTGCTCAACCAAGAATTGACCAACAGGATGTCCTCATATCTTGAGAAAGCAAGACCTCTTGCCTTCGTCGTCTTGCCCTTCTGCTTCTTCTTGGTAGGATTGGGATTGAGTGTTGCCCCCATCACAAATGCGGCCGTCTCCTCCATTTCAAATTCCACATGGGCCGGATCTTCATTCTCATTGATCATGCTTGCCAAGTACGTCTCCTACACGTTCATCGTTTGCAAGCAATCATCATGTGCGAACTAGTGATCTATACAAAACATTAATCATGTGATCGGACAGGAAGAAACGTACCCGGTCTTGTTCAAACATTCCGTCGAACATGTCGAGTGCAGCCTGGGCGGTGGGGGTCTCCGTGCTCACCCGCTCCCGAACCAGCTGCGGCGACTCACACTCGACAACCGACGGCTGCAGCGTGGCCGGAAACCTCTCCAGAATGGTCTAGCCGGCCGTCACATCCTCCTCGGTCTCGACGGTGCCGGATGGCACAATATGCGCCGGCGCTTGGATGGATGTGGTGTGGGGATCCCGGCGTGCCGGGGGAGACATCTCCTCGACGATGCCCGCACCTACCTGCGTCGCCGCCTCCGCCTCCCTCTCTCGCTGCCGGTGATGGTGCATCTTACGGGCGATGTTCTCCAGCTTGCAAAACGAAGCGGAGGAAGGGACACCGACGAACGAGGCGGAATGTGTCTCTGTCGCGGCGGTCGGGGACGGGGTGGAAGACATCACGGTGGCGGATCGGGGCAGGTTGTGAGGATGGAGAGCAAGGGTGCCGGACGGCGAGGGGTCGGGCGCGGGAAATGGTGGAGGGCGGCGGGAGGAGGAGGAAGGGTTTGGGGAATTTGGGGCAATGTGAGGTGGGGTTAGGCTGTCGGGTCCGACGTGGCGGGCCTGCCCGGGCGCCCCTATACCCGCCCCATATTTGGGCTGGAAATGAGGGGTGCCGGTCAGCCCGGGCGTTTGAGGCCGGTTTGAGAGGCCCGTCTGGGTCGATTTTTTGTGACCGGGCAGTGACCGGGCGGCCTGCCCGGGCCTTTGAGGAGGGTATGAGGGGTCCGGCTGTAGATGCTCTAAGACCAACTCCAACACACGACCCCAAACGGGCGTCCATTTTATCCGTTTTTCGTCCGTTTGGGATTGCAATGGATCGTGTCCGTCTGAATTTCTGGATGTACCGGCCGTGTGCCCAATGCACGGCCGCATTTCGGCCGCATCTCATCCGTTCAAAATCAACAAATATACTAAACAGTTGAAAGCAAACATAGCAAATAGTTTCACATCCAAAATAGTCTTACAACTAAATCAAATTTGTTTGCATGAAAAGAAATTAAATCAATAGATTTACTGGTTGCCAATATGAGTCCACATGTGATCAACCAAGTCATCCTGGAGATGTACATGAGTATGCCAATCACGCATTTCACGATGAAAATGGACAAACTGTTCAAAGGTTGTAGCAAGTTGGTGCTCAGGCTCAACATTTGACCCTGAAAATCAAACGCTTGGTCGTTGATGCTATCATCACGCTCATCCTCCACGATCATATTGTGCATGATCACACAAGCAGTCATCAACCCTCAAAGCTTCCGAGTGCTACATGTCAATACAGGGTTTCGAACGATACCCCATCGAGACTGAAGCACACCGAAAACACGCTCCACATCCTTCCTAGCACTCTCCTGCATTTGGGCAAACCTCTGTCTCTTCTCTCCTTGCAGATCGGGTATGGTCTTCACAAGAGTGGACCACTGAAGATAGATACCATCAGCTAGGTAATATCCCTTGTTGTACTGGTGGCCATTGACCTCCGGAGAGTGACCTTCTGCAACTCTTACAAACACTGGAGAACGCTGAAGAACACTGATATCATTGTGAGAACCGGCCATGCCAAAGAAAGAATGACATATCCACAGATCTTGAGAAGCCACCGCTTCAAATAAGGCAGTGGCACCTTTCACATGCCCCTTGTACTTCCCCTGGCATGCAAATGGATAGTTCTTCCACTTCCAGTGCATACAATTGATACTACCAAGCATGCCCGGAAAGCCCCTTTCGGCATTGACCGCCAACAACCTCTCTTTAGCAGCCGCATTTGGCTCTCTTAGGTACTCAGGGCCAAACACTGCCACCACGGCCTTACAGAAACTATACATTGAGAGGAGACATGTGGACTCACTCATACGCACATACTCATCCACAAGATCATCGGAAATTCGATATGCAAGCATGCGAATAGCCGCTGTGCATTTCTGGTAAGAAGAGAAGCCAAGCTTGCCAAGGGCATACTCCTTGCACTCAAAGTATGGGTCATATGCTACCACTCCCTCCCGAATATGATTGAACACATGTCTCGCCATACACAAGCGGCGGCGAAATTTGTGTGCTTTGAAGAGTGCGCTATTCACAAAGTAATCGACAAAGCGAAGGGTGTGGCCTCTCTCCCTGTTGCGATTCAAGGCCGGAGCATGGTCGGGGATTGATCCCCTGAACTGAGGCCGCTTCCTACTAATGTGGTCATGGACGACCAATGCAGCCGCCACAAGCTCTTCATCATCCAAGGATGAATCATCCGATGAACAAATGAAGTTGTGAAAGAAAAACTCATCGCTGCTATCCATGATACCTTGTGAGCAAATTGTCGAACACCTTATGGCCGAGGTGGAGGCGCGGCGGAAAGAGCAAGTCGAGTATGCAAAGCAAGGTTGGTGTTGGTGGGTTTGTGCCCTACGGCAATGCAGCGGCTGCCAAAAGTTGTTGGGGTCGACGATCCGCACCGGCGACCGTAGCTTCTCCCCCACGGGTAGCAAGGAACCACAAACTCTGGCAAAAAGCTCTAGTGAAACGCGGGCGTGGGCCATCTATAACACGGTGTGGTTGGGCGGACAGCCTCGATGGAAGGCGACGCGGCCGGGAACGAGGGTGGCAGCGACGATGGTGGGGGTGGCTGGTGGAGGGCCGAGGGGAAGGGCAGGGGCAGAGGAAAATGGTTGTGTCCCCGACAGGCGGGGCAGGGGGAGGATAAGGGAGCGTGTCTCGCCCGTCCGTGCGTGTCCGTTTGGCCGCAAACACGGCCCAAAGTTGGGCCGGGAATGGGTCGAAAGCGGACCAAAAACGGACATTGGTCCGTTTGCTCCTGCGCGTTGCGCGGCCTGTTCTGTCCGTTTACCCCCAAACGGACGCGGCCGAACCATTTGGGTTCATGCTTTGGAGTTGGCCTAACGTGAGAAGATCAAAGGAAGAGGCGGTGTGGTGTTAAAATTTTGACAAGCCCAAAAAATAGGGATAGGACCCCCTCCATCTTGGTGATGTGGGGTGAATTTTTGGTGTCTTCAAAAAAATTGAAGTGTTAGAACATGTGGTTCACTGCAGTTCTTTTCATGCTTATACTAGCAGCGCAAATGGCATGACTCCATTGGCACGCTTAAAGTTTGTTTTTATGTGGGTTGATTATTATTTTTATCTCATTTCAAACGAATTGACTTTTATTCCTTATTCTGATTCAAATCGGTTGTTGAGATAATTGAAAATTGTGTTTACTTGTTCTGGAATCCTTTATCCTTCAATTGTGTGAAATTCTTGCATATACACATCATCAATTATGTTTTTCAAATCTAAGGGTCAAAGTACTGGTTTAGCTCGAAGCAGTTTTCTAGTTAGGAAGTGTTTGGTAGCCTGCATTAGGGTTAGCCCGGAATAATGGATGTAGTTTTGGGTCGTTTGGTTGCCTGAGTTGCACCAACATCTTGATTCGCACGAACCTTAAAGCACCTCTGGCCTGGGTATGGAGGAACGCTCGAATCGGCCATTTTTTCATAGCCACGCCCGAGTGATGCAACTCGAGTCACTAGGCGTAGGATGTTGCATACGCAGGGCCATGCACGAGAAGCGCCACCATAATGCCCATCACCCTTCTCTCACCGCTCACTCTCCCCTCTGTCCACTCTCAGACCAGCGGCGGCGAGCACAAGATCTAGACGGCGAGCATCGACGACGAGCATCAGAGCGAAGCTCTGGACGATAAGCACCGACATCGATCACTAGCTTCATCACCACACCGATATGCATTCGTCAATGGAGGTAAGCCCTCCACCCCCTATGGCATCGATTTATACCATGCTCATGTTCGATTTTTGACTTACGTATTAAATCTAGCCCCCGGCTTCGATTTGGGCATTTTCGATTAGGGATTTGGGTTGTTCTAATGGGACTGAGTAGGATTTTTACTTGGTGTGGTAAATTGAGTTTACATCCACTCAAATCCAACCCAAAAAGCAGTAGAGCCTAGCCGCGGTGAGCATAGAGGCGCTTGGATTGGCGATAGCCTTGAGGCTGCTAACCGTCGAGTTCCAAGGGCATTGTACGACAGCTTGGCCGAGGAGTCCTAACACCATCTCCACTGCTTTGGCATTACTAGCATCCTCGATATTGATCAATTTTCCATTGCCAGCATCCACCATATCCTCCTCCCCCTCCTCGTCCGGAACAATGGTGGTCAGCGCCACCGTACCGGCAGCCTGGTCAACAGTAGCCCTAACAGACCTGTACTTGGCCCATCTAGATCTCTGACCTGGATTGGCTGACTCGACGTCAATTATCACCCACAACAGTATGTTCACTCACATCGCCTTTGGTTCGGTCAGGCATCAACCTCTTCCTCTTCGTCTTTGTCACCTTCAATAGCACAACGCTTACTTCTTTATGCAGCTCGTCCACGCTCTTGAACGGAGATCACACCTCCATAGACCTCATGAACTTCATGTGGTCACCGAGAGATCATCCAAGGATGAATGCCCTCCATCCAGGGCTGTTGGGGAAGGGGTTCATAGCGGTGAAGTAGTGGTGAGATAGATAGAGAGTTATGGAAGAGAAGACGGTAGAAGACACACACACACACAAAGAGAGAAAGAGAGAAAGAGAGAGAGAGAGAGAGAGAGAGAGAGAGAGAGAGAGAGAGAGAGAGAGAGAGAGAGAGAGAGATGGGTTGGATATGTAGCGGTGGTAGATAAATAGGGGCTTTGGAGGTTCAAGCGGTAGGTAGGTGGGTGGGATGAATGAATGTTGAATATGAACTGCAGTAGATTTTCTGCATACCACCATTGATGTTGTTCATATGTGGATTACATTTTGTCCCTTCATTCACCTCATGATCCCTTCATTCACCTCATGTTCATATGTTTGATGCAGATCGACAATGGTGCTTCGGGGAACTCCTCTAAGGACAAGGAGGTAGTGGCCGACAAGAAGGGCAAGGTGGCGGTGGAGCTCGGCAACGCCCCCAAGAGGCCGAAGAAATATGGTCATTTTCATGAGGACGGATGCGCAAGCCACTGCAAGGTCGTCCTTGCACCCATGCTGGAGTGTTTGCCGATTCCAGTCGAGTTCACCAAGCACTTGACCACTATCTGTGCCGAGGACGAACATCAGCTGTACATGGAGAGTGACGGTCTGAACGATCAACAATAGGCTCACCCTTGATAAGGGTTGGCCCCCCTTCGTTGTTGCTCACCAGATCATGATCGGGTATCTCATCACCTTCAAGCTGGCGACTCCCAACACCCTCAAGATGATCATCTTCAATGACACGGCATCGAAGTGGTATACCAAGTGCAAGAGGCACGAGGAGGCAATTGCCATGTATCGCTAACAAATTATCTCTACACCTTTAAGACTTTGCTGCAACTGTTTGTCGTTTAACTGCATGTGAGTGTGTGTTTAAGACTCCGATTTATGAGTTTATGTTGTGCATGTGTGTTTGTTGGTAACATCACCACTCCAACAAGAGATTACGAGACTACATGGGTTGCATGTAACTAAACACCAACACTCTGCATCTCGTAGAACAGGCCTGTAACCAATTACCATACCTTCCTAGAACATGGTTTTTTGTCTGTTTTCACTCAACATGGCTGAGTCAAGCCACATATGCAAAGTGTCCGAAATCCATGCAAACAAACTATATGCAGAAAGATGGTTTGTTTGTCTGTTTTCACTCAGCATAGCTGAGTCGAGCTACATATGCAAAATGCCCAAAATCCATGCAGTCCACCAAATGCGCCTTAGGAATCAGTGTGAACGTGAAACAAAAAAATTGGGCAGGGATGTAAAGATTTGATAGCACTGTATTATCCCGTACCATTGTTTGCCATGGGGGAATTCTGAATATACATTAAATAATGAGTGCTATGTGCAGAACAAATAAAGTATGTGGAAAATCCTTAATTTAAATTTTGTGAATTGTATTTCTTTAAAAATATTACTACTTGAATTGGGCAGTAAAATCAAATTTATATATAGACAATACGGTATGACTATAAAAGAAGCATTTACAGGTAAGATCACAAGGTCTCGTTCTTCATATCAAGCCAAAGAAGAAGCCTCCGAGGGCGCCCAAGATGCCTAGCCTGCTGGGCAGGCTCCTCACTTTCATACACAAATCCACTCTTGATGTACAGCTTTTGTGCCGCCTCGTTGTTGATGGCAACATGGACATACAAATCCGTTATGCCTGCAAATATTTGTGTTCGTATCCAACATGAGAAATTGCATTAAGGCACAAGAATTTCAAAGGGGTTAAGAAGTGAAGTAATTATCATACTTCTGTCGGTCCGCAAAAACTGCTGCGCAACTATCATATGATTCAACTAAACCAGAATAGATCATATATCTTGAGTAGCAACATATGTTTGTACAGTTGCCAGATAAGGGTGAAAGAACAAGTTTGATAATAGATGTTTCGACGTGAAAATAAGAAGCACGTTTTTGTAAAATCGAAAACTCAATCTATCAGTATATATTGTCATGTTGCAGGTAATCTAACTACCAAGTACCAACTAAGGATAGGTCTAAAATCAGCTAAATGCGTTAAAAAACACGCCAAGGAAACTAAATGAAATGAACTCACCCCATTGACGAGCAAGCTTCTTAGACTTGTCAACCAATGCATAGCCCAGTCCGCATCTTTGGAGCTCCTTGGCAACACATACATTGCTCAGATATGCCCGTGTATGGCTTGATTCAGTTACCTATTAATACAGATTAAAGATTAAAAAAAAGAATATCTTTGAAAAAGCAAGACAAAAGGATTTTAAGTAAATTAAAATAAGCATTTTTGCATCTTGTTTGTACCAATATAATTAAATAGATACAGGAATAGATAAGGATATTTGACATAGCAACTACTGCTTTATAAAAATCATCATTTAACACAAATTTAGATAATAGAACTGCAAATGATATTGAACCAACTATTCCAGAACTTCAGTTGCATCCAGTAACCCTCACTCTGTTGGAAACTTACCCCTGGCCTCTTTCCAGTCAGTTCATCTGGTAGCCAGAGGCACTGATTCAGGTCTAAACTACCAACTACTATTCTCTCTTCCCCGTCTTCAACAAACTGCATATGTCAGAATTCAGAGGTTAAACTCTAACATTGACAGATTATTCCTGTTAGAAATGAATATAATCAACCATATAGACTTAAACACATGCACATCAGAAAATCATACTGGGACCAAGAAAGGCTAAGTGCATTTTATTTTTTGGATGGGCAAAGGAATTTGTATCTAGAAGAACAGGTATTAGTGTTTTATGCTTTCTGCACATGACAAACTGAGATTATAAGATGAATCAAAGTGAGTCAAGGAAAAATGCACTTTTGCAATTATCATTCTTATTTAGGTTTTATGTCCAAGTGGAAAACAGAAGAATGTCAGGGCAATTAAAATATTCTGCTACCCAGATTTCTATGGTCTAGCTAGAAATTTGGAACAGAACAGAGCCGAAATAAGTGCCTATTCAAGGGCACCGCTTCTATATTACCATTATACCTTGCATGTTGAACAAAGCTCCTCTGCTGACATCAACGATGGCAAAAGTGGCACTGTCCCATTTATACAAGAGACTCTCCGAAAATTAATCATATTCCCAGAAATCCGATTTTGTAATGCTTCATATTCCCTCTCTGCCAGACCTTTCCTGTGATCCTAATAGAACTTGACAATAAGTAAAATTAAATTATTAATTCATCAATATGATGATTCAGTGATGTATTCAGAGAAGAAAAAAAGGAAGGACATGCATGGAAAGTGTAGAAGGAAAACACATACTATAAAGATACAAGGAAAGCTTTTCTTGAACAAGGTTGCGCCATTTTGCAAATTGCAACTAGGTGAGTTGTCTATGCTAACTTCGGAATTTACTTGGCCAGAAGGCAGTGAATTCAACAAAACTAAAGTAGTATGAACTATAAGAATAAATACAGCCAACACCGCATTTTTGCCTGCGAAGGAAAAACATGAAAACATGGAAATATCTGAATGAATTAGCTTTTGCAACTTTATTCCATTGATCGCCTATTTTAAAAAGATTATCACTGAAACTATTGATACCTTGTTACTCCTAAATACTCTATCTGACAACCTTCAACTTTTTTTTTCTATGCAAAGGAACTGGAACTTTCCATTGTAATCACAAACCGATGGCGATGCATATACATCAAATTTCTGACGTGTTGTCATCTACGAGGCCAGGATTAATTTTGCGCGTTTGCAAAAATAGGCCAATTTGGCACACTATCGTTAAGAGAATCTTCCCACATTTTCGTTTCCAAGAGAAAACGCAGATCTTTGGTTGCCTCCTCGGCTATTAATTAGTACTGCTTTCTAAAAGCTAAGAGGGCTCACATAGCAAACAAGCAGGAAAGAGATGGATATGAGACTGATTGAAGGGGTGGATCACCTCGGCCCCGACAGTGTCGCGGGCGTACTCGTAGAAGGTGCGAACGCGGAGGCGCACGGCGGCGTGGAGCTCATCGAGCGTGACAAACTCTCGGATGGACACCGCGCCGGCGCGGTCCTCTAGCAGCAGCTGCGCGCCAGCGTCAACGGCCGCAGAAGCGGAGGCGCGGCACCGGAGGCTTGGGATGGCGAGGCTGCAGCTGCGAGGGACGGCGCGGAGAGTTGCGTGGCGGGATGTTGGGGCGGCTGGAGGGGGAAAGGGCGGCAGCAGCCGCGACGCCGTCGCCATGGATCGGCCTTGGGTGGCTGTTGGTTGTTTGGTTGGTTGGTTGGGAAATGGAGTTGTTTCCGCCACAGCTGACTGGCGGACCGGCGGTGCGCCCGAGTGGATGCGTCGACACAAGATGGAACGGGTTACGGGTGCCCGTTGCCCTGTCCCGACGGGTAATTACCCATTGGGGAACGGGTTTGGATCAAATTTAGTAGGCTAGTGCTAGGCTTGTCGATATGAATTAATCTCCAACCCAATGACAATGCTTCGTCTTTACTTCTTTCTTGGATGCCTGAAGTTTGTGCTCGCATTTCATCAAAGAAAAAGTGGGTTGTACCCATACGAAGAAAAGAGTTGAATCCGTCGTCGGATAGAATAGTTGCTTAGTGACTAAGAGCGGAGCACCCCTTTCTTGTTCTTGGTGGCGTCTATAGCGAAGAAGACCTTCCCTAGGTTCTTGAGCAAGCTCCTCCACTGTTGGTAGGATGTTCATAGATGAAGAAAAGAAAATTTAGACAAGTCGTTCTGGTAGCTCAGCTGGTTAGAGCAAAACAAAGCAACGGATTGAGCAACTAGCGCGAAAGTCGTTGCGCGTTAGCACCAGCCCGCTGTAGCGCAAGGACTTCGGCTGCCTTCATCACCGTCCGACTAACACATCTAAACCTTTAGATCTCGTTCCTTCTCCCTCACTCCCTTCCAGCTCCCTCGTTCCACACAGCTCCCTCAATGCGGCAACTGCGGTGCCGCCCGGGCAACTGAACGACCTCTCTTGTAGCAGGCTTCGTTGTCCCTCGCCGCTAGCCTCACAACATGCATGGACATCCCTCGCACCACCGTTGGCCTCATAGTAGGCATCGACGCCCCCCTCGCGGCATGGACAGTCGTCGTAGTAACACACAATATATCTGCTATTATCATAACGCCACCCCCGTGTTGAGCTCGCCATTGGTGGACGACTTTGCATCAACCACTCACAGCACCCCCGATGGATGTGCCCTGCAACACCCTCGAATCACCTGCGCCCCCACAGGGTCTCCTGCCCTCGCACCTTGCCAGCAAGGAGCTCGCTTACTCATTGAATCACCAGCGCCCACAGCTCTATTGCAACACTGATGTCTCATGGTTGCTCCTTTGCTCGGCGTCGATCGTTTGCAGCAACAACCTACGACGACCCCCTTTGCAACAGGGTTGGCATCATTTGTTGCTTGTAGACTCGGCGGTGGAAATATATCTCGGAATGACTATGGAAATGCCATGATAGGTAGGTATGGTGGCTGTTTTGAGGAAGATATAATCAGGCTTATGTGCAACAGAGCGTATCATGTCACGGGGTTTGGATGCACCGGCGAAACTTGCACCAATCCTCAAGGTGAGAATGGGCTATGGACGGTACCGAAGAGGCTAGCAAATATGAGGAGGTGAGATTGCGTATGTCCATGATTTCACATTAGTCATAAAGAACTCATATACTTATTGCAAAGTTTTATTAGTTTATCACAAATCAAAGTACTACTCGCATGCCCCGAGGGAAGAGGTTGGTAGGAGTTAACCATCACGCGCTTCCTACCCGAAACAACACTAGGATTTCAACGAGGAATAGAAATGCTCACACATCATCGCCATGCCTCTTTAATTTTTTAGATAACCAAGAAGTTAACCTCTCTTAATATCCACACTTCTATGAATCAACAATTATGAACTCACACCTTTTTCATATTACCACATCCATATCATTAACCCTGTCGGGGGGATTACCCCTGGGTAGGCTCATGGAGGCGACTCAACGTTTTAAAACGACGGGGCGGCCAACGCCCCTCTGTCCGGCTGCTCCGGCTGGTACCCCGGTCCGGCCGGCTGCTGAGTCCGGCCGGCTCCCTGCCCGGCCGGCTGCTCCGACCGGCCCCTGTCCGGCTGCTCCAGCCGGACTGCTGCGCGAGGTCAACCACGGCGTCCCATCGGACGCGACGCCAAGACACTATAGCATGCATCACGCGTCACCTCACTGCACCCCAATAGTGGTGCACTATTGACTGCATCATGCGTCACCTCGCATGTCATCTCCAATAGTGGTGTACTATTGCCTACATCACTTCTCACCTCCAATAGTGTATAGTTGGTCATGTGGGCCACCCCTTGTCCCCTGGGCCTCCCTATATAAGAGGCACCAGGGGAGCTCACTCATGGCCAAGCTCTCCATGCTCTATCTCTCATTCTCTCATCCCCACACTCACGTATGAGGCAAGAAGCCCATGGCTCTCCTCTCCCACACAACTCCAGGAGCAACTCTGTACTGCTTCACACCTCATATACAGACATGCAGGAGTAGGGGTATTATCTCTCCGGAGAGCCCCGAACCTGGGTAAACCACCGCGTGCCGTTGCCCTATCCCGTCCCGGATCTCCATTGCAGCCTTGCTCTCACCTCTCAAGCCATCCCATGGCATCTGCCGTCCTTGCGGCACCCCCCCGTGAGAAAACGACGACAGTTGGCGCCCACCGTGGGGCTCGCTGTTGCTGGAACTACGGTCTAGGCGGGACCCTCTTTGTCATTATCACCGCGGCTTCGCCGCCGTCTCTCCGGCGGCGCTCGGGGGCTCGACATCAACACGCCCCCGGAGCAAATGCGCGCGACGCCGCGTGCTGGCTGCCGGTCTCGTCATCACCACCGCGGTGCTGTCGCCGTCTCTCCGACGACACTCGGGGGCTCGACACCAACATGCCCTCGGGCCGGCCGCATGGGATGGCGCGGAGCCCTGCCGTCGCCTCTAGCCACTCGAGGAGGAGCCTCGCTCTCGTGTGCGTACACACGCATGCGTCCGAGCCCCTCCCATAGCTTCCCGGGGAGCTCCCTCACCCGAGCACCTCCTGCTTCGGCTCATCGGCACCCGCGCCCGAGCAGCTCACTCCCCGACGCCGCCACCTGCGTCCCCGTCGCCGCATCGCGGCGCCGGCGCGACGCCGGCATCCCGGCACCCCCGCGTCATTGCGCGGCCGGTGCCCCCGACGCCCCGTCGCTGCGCCGTCTCCGCGCCAACGTCGGCGCGCCTCCTCCGACGCCCCCGCGTCGCGACGTGCCCGTCTCCGGCGCGTCCGTCCACCTCTTCCAGGTCGCGGACGCCCTTTTCCTCCGCCATGATCGTCTACGCGAGCCCAGACCCGCCGCACGTTGTGGCCGCCGCCGCAGCGATGTTGGAGTCCCAGGCGGCGCTGCTACGGGCGCTGCGGTTCGAGACGGGGCGACAGGGGCTGCTGTTGCACGCGTCCGCACTGGCTTCCGCCTACGCGCTCGTCTCGGTCTTGCGCCTCGTCCCCGCCCGGCCGTCCTCGCCGTTGCGGTCCCTACTGCTCCTCCCGCAGCTCCATGCGCCGGCTGCCCCCTCGCGCATCCATAAGCTCCGGCTGGCCGCACCGTGCGTCGCGCTCCGCTCCGGCCGGCCGCACCGTGTGCCGCACTCCGCTCCGGCTGGCCTACATGCGCGCGCCTTCGCCCGCGTCGGCCCCGCCCCCGCGCTGCTCCGCGTCCCTGCTCCAGTCGCGTGCCGGCGGCGCGCCTCGCCTCAGCCCAGCCAGCTCCGCCTCGCCCCGCTGGCTGCGCCGCGCGCCTGGCTCCTTTGCCCTGCGTTGCCCCGTTGCCGCGCCTCGCCCCCAGCTACTCTCCAGCCCCCGCGCGAGCGCCCCCGCCTCGCCGGCTGGCCCCTCCCGGCCGCCCGCCGGCTCCGCCTCGCCCCGCCAACTGCGTCGCTGCTCCCCGAGTTGGGGCCCCGCCTCCTCTCGCCCCAAGCGCGCCGGCGGCCTCCTCTCGCCCCAAGCGCGCCGGCCTCCGCGCCGCCCTGCGCCGCTGCGGCCTCGGCCATCGTCGCCTCCGGCCGTGCCCCCGCCGGCTCGCCGCTCTATGGCTCCACCCGTCGCCTGCACTGACCCGACGCCCGCGTGGCCTTGGCTTGGCCGGCTCCAGCTCATCCGCTCGCCGGCTCCGCCTGGCGTGCCGCTGGCCGTGGCGCAACCGGCCCTTCCACGCCCCCGGCCGCTACCGCGCGCCTGCGTTGCCTCGCGGCGCCGGCTCCGCTCCGCGTCGACCGCGCCTGCGTCGGCCCCGCCTGCTCAGCTCCTTCGCGGCGCGCTCGCCCGCGTCGTCCCGGCCGCTCGCCCCCCGACCGGCTCGCCAGGGCCGGTTGCGCCTTGCGGCTCTGGCCGGCTGCGCCTCCGCGAGGTCTCCAGCCGGCTGCGAGAGAAAAGCAAAATGGGCCGGCTGCCCAAGAAAAAAAAGGGACAGAGGGGGGCCGGCTGCTCACGCGGGCCCAAAAAAAAACCGTTCGTCCATCTGCCCATGCCAGCTGGTCCGCCCACCCGCGTCCTCGGTTGGCCGGCCCGCATCGCCGCTCGGCCCGTTGGCACCCGCCCGCGTCGCCATCCGGCCGTCTGGCCGGCTGGCCTGCCTGCCTACCTCGACACTGGGCCGGTCGGGGAGTCGGCTCCGCTGCTCGTCCAATTCAACGCTGGCCGGTCGGGCCCGGCCAGCCAGCACCTCCATCAACCACCCTGGCGGCTACACCCAGCGGGTGCAGCTGGCGCGCCCTGCTGGTAAAAGGCCGCGCCGTCTGCAGGCCGGCAGCCAGCCATCTTCAACAACACCCGCCTCGCCTACGCGAAAATCAATGTGAGCTCCCGATCGCCCATCCTCGTGCCACGCACAAACAGCGGATACCTTGAGCGTCCCTCGGAAGCAATCTCTGCATTTATTTTAGCAACTTTACTGTCCACCCCGGCGCCAGCTAGTCTCGGTCCGGGGCTGGCCGTTTGGCCCTATACGTTCATACCTAGGACGACTTAGTAGCGTGTACGGTACCAAAGGCCCACTCTTCGTCTCGGCTACAGATCGCACCGCAACTGTCTGGCTAGCGAGAGCACAAGCTGGAAGTCACCCCACGCGAAAAACGTCTCGGGAGAAAACGGCTTGGGCAGCCCGGTCATTTCGTTTGTGAGTATCTGCTCGGTCGAGTCTGCTCCCAGAGTCCGAATACTGTACGCTCCACTCCGCGGCCCACTCTTCGTCTCAGCCACAGACCGGCTCCCGACTGTCCGGCTGGCAAGAGCAAAAGCCAAAGAGTGGAGGGCACATGAAAAAGATTGAAGGGTCTCGGACGAAACCGAGTCGGCACCCTTTGCATAAAGCCTGCACTACCAAAACTAGATATTTGACACATCTGCATCGACTGAACTTGTCTTTTGCACGATCATTTCCATGAGGAACCTCCTCGCTCGGAGGCTACTCCCGGCAGGGCCCCGCGCCCATCGGCCGGCGGACCCCGCGTCCGCTCCCGGCAGGGCCCCGCGCCCATCGGCCGGCGGACCCCGCGCCCGCGCCCGGCAGCGCCCTGCGCTCATCAGCCGACGGACCCCGCGTCCGCGCCCGGCAGCGCCCTGCGCTCATCGGCCGACAAACCCCGCGTCCGCGCCCGGCAGCGCCTCGCGCTCATCCGCCGGCGGACCCCGCATCCGCGCCCGGCAGCGCCCCGCGCTCATCCGCCGGCGGACCCCGCGTCCGCGCCCGGCAGCGCCTCGCGCTCATCGGCCGGCGGACCCCTCGTCCGCGCCCGGCAGCGCCTCGCGCTCATCGGCCGGCGGACCCCGCGTCCGTGCCCGGCAGCGCCTCGCGCTCATCGGCCGGCGGACCCCACGTCCGCCCTCGGCAGCGCCACGCGCCCCGCCCTCGGCAGCGCCTCGCGCTCGTCTGCCGACGGACCCCGCGTCCGCGCCCGACATCCCTGACGCCCCGTCTGCTTCAGCAACAGCAAAGACCCTCCGCCCGACTCTTCGAGTCGCCCGGAGGCTCGGAGGCTACACCCAGCGGGTGCGCTGGCGCGCCTCCGCTGGAAACAGCCAGCCGGCTGACCCCGCGTCCGCCCTCGGCAAGGCTCCGCACCCATCAGCCGGCGAACCCTGCATCCGCGCCCAGCAGCGCCTCACGCTCGACAGCCGGCGGACCCCGCGTCCGCCCCCGACTGGGCTCCGCGCCCATCGGCCGACGGACCCCGCGTCCGCCCCCGGTTGGGATCCACGCCCATCGGCCGGCGGACCCCGCGTCCGCCCCCGGCTGGGCTCCGCGCCCATCAGCCGGCAGACCCCGCGCCCGCCCCTGGCTGGGCTCCGCGCCCATCAGTCGGCGGACCCCGCGTCCGCCCCCGACTAGGCTCCGCGCCCATCCGTCGGCGGACCCCGCGTCCGCACCCGACGTCCTCGACGCCGCTATCTGCTTCAGCAACAGCAAAGACCCTCCGCCCGACTCCTCAAGTCGCCCGGAGGCTCGGAGGCTACACCCAGTGGGTGCGCTGGCGCGCCCCCGCTGGAAGCAGGCCACGCCGTCCCCGGCCCGCGATCAACCGTCCTCAACAACTCCTACAACAACAAACAACAACAACGGCGAAAACCCTCCGCCCGACTCCCCAAGTCGCCCGAAGGCTCGGAGGCTACTGTCGGGGGGATTACCCCCGGGTAGGCTCATGGAGGAGACTCAACGTTTTAAAACGACGGGGCAGCCAATGCCCCTCTGTTCGGCTGCTCCGACTGGTACCCCGGTCCGGCCGGCTGCTGAGTCCGGCCGGCTTCTCCGACCGGCCCCTGTCCGGCTGCTCCGACCGACCCCTGTCCGGCTGCTCCAGCCGGACTGCTGCGTGAGGTCAACCACGGCGTCCCATCGGACGCGACGCCAAGACACTATAGCCTGCATCACGCGTCACCTCACTGCTCCCCAATAGTGGTGCACTATTGACTGCATCATGCGTCACCTCGCATGTCATCTCCAATAGTGGTGTACTATTGCCTACATCACTTGTCACCTCCAATAGTGTATAGTTGGTCATGTGGGCCACCCCTTGTCCCCTGGACCTCCCTATATAAGAGGCACCAGGGGAGCTCACTCATGGCCAAGCTCTCCATGCTCTCTCTCTCATTCTCTCATCCCCACACTCAGGTATGAGGCAAGAAGCCCATGGCTCTCCTCTCCCACACAGCTCCAGGAGCAACTCTGTACTGCTATACACCTCATATACAGACATGCAGGAGTAGGGGTATTATCTCTCCGGAGAGCCCCGAACCTGGGTAAACCACTGCGTGTCGTTGCCCTATCCCGTCCCGGATCTCCACTGCATCCTTCCTCTCACCTCTCAAGCCATCCCATGGCATCTGCCGTCCTTGCGGCACCCCCGTGAGAAAACGACGACAAACCCATAATTTCTCTATATGTGCTACATGATAGTTTTGATTATCACTCATTGAATACCTAATACTTTTGGACTAGTCTTATGACCCATGCAAATTACCGTCACTATTTATTAACTGTCAAACAAATATAAGTGAAGAGCGAGAGTGAAATTATTTCTATAAAATCTACACGCCACCGTGCTCAAAAAGATATAAGTGAAGTACTAGAGCAACTGCTAAGCTCAAAAGATATAAGTGAAGCACATAAAGTATTCTAACAAATTATGATGAAGGTGTGTCTCTCTTAAATAGGTGTGTCCAGCAAACAATGATTGTGGTAAACTGAAAGTAAAAGCAAACAAAAACAAACGACGCTCCAAGCAAAACTCATATCATGTCATGAATAAAAATATAGGTTCAAGTGACATACCGATGGATTGAGACGAAAGAGAGGATGCCTTCCGGGGCACCCCCAAGCTGAGACGCTTGAGTCTTCCTTAAAATATTACCTTGGGTTGCCTTCGACATCCCCAAGCTTAGGGTCTTACCGCTCCTTATTCCTTTGTCCATCATGATAACACCCAAAACTTGAAAACTTCAATCACACAAAACTCAACAAAACTTCGTGAGTTAGTATAAGCAACATATTGTACCTTAGGTAATGTTATAAATGCATAACATGTACAATATTCTAACTTCTCCATGGCTTATACCCCCCGATACAATCCATAGCATAATCAAAACAAGCAACTATGCAAGCAAAAACAGAATCTGTCTAAAACAGAACAGTCTGTAGCAATCTGTAGAGAACCTATACTTATGTAACTCTAAAAATTCTGAAAAATTAGGATATCGTCCAAAATTTGTATAGCAATACTGTTTCGAAAATTCAGATCATTATCACGCTCCGGTAAAAAATGAAAATTCCAGTACTGGAGTCAAAAGTTTCTGTTTTGTTTCAGCATCGATTCTACTCATCTTGTGAGTCATCCCAAAGGCTTTACTTGCACAAACACTAATTTAAACATAAAAAGATAATCATTAAAGAGGCAATAATCATGTTATAAAAAAAACAGAAAGTAAAAAGCAAAAAATAAAGATAACTATTGGGTTGCCTCCCAACAAGCGCTATTGTTTTATACCCCAAGCTAGGCATAATGCATAGTTTTAAGTATTGTCATCTTTGACACTCTGATACGTCTCCAATGTATGTACTTTTCCAAACACTTTTGCTCTGGTTTTGACCTCTAATTTGCATGACTTTAATGGAACTAACCCGGACTGACATTGTTTTCAGCAGAACTACCTTGGTGTTATTTTTTCTGCAGAAATATAAGTTCTCAGAATTGGACGAAACTTTTTGTGGATTTTTTCTAGGAATTATAATGAATTATGGAGCGAAGACCTGCCGGAGGGAGGCCACCTGTGGGGCACGAGCCAATAGGGCGCCCCCCCTAGGTCGCGCCCTAATGGCTCGTGGGGCCCACGAGGCTCCTCCGACCCTAATTCCAGTCCTATAAAATCACATCTTTGGAGAAAAAATAGGAGAGAATTTTTCATCACATTTCACGAGATGGAGCCGCCGCCACCTCCCGTTCTTCTTCGGGAGGGCTGATATGGAGTCCGTTTGGGGCTCCGGAGAGGGGAAATCGTCGCTGTCATCATCACCAACCCTTCTCTATCAACACTGCCATGATGCTCACCACCGGGAGTGAGTAATTCCTTTGTAGGCTTGCTGGACGGTGGTGGGATTGGATGAGATTGATCATGTAATCGAGTTAAGTTTGATAGGGCTTGATCCCTAGTATCCACTATGTTCTGAGATTGATGTTGCTATGACTTTGTTATGCTTAATGCTTGTCACTAGGGCCCGAGTGCCATGAATTCAGATCTGAACATATTATGTTACCTCTGAATATAAGATTGATTTGGATCCTATCTTGCAAGTTCTATGCACCTATTATGTGTCTCTATCCTCATACCCGAAGGTGACAATAATTGGGATTCTTCCCGGTGATTGTCGTAGTTTGAGGAGTTCATGTATTCACCATGTGTTAATGCTTTGTTCCGGTTCTCTATTAAAATGAGGCCTTAATATCCCTTAGTTTCCAATAGGACCCCGCTGCCATAGGAGGGTAGGACAAAAGATGTCATGCAAGTTCTTATCGCAAGCACGTATGACTATATACGGAATACATGCCTACATTACATTGATGAATTGGAGCTAGTTCTGTGTCGCCTGATACGTCCATTTTGCATCATGATTTCCTACTGTTATTTACTTTGTTTTGTTGAATAATAATGCTTTGGGGAGTGATTCTAATGCCTTTTCTCTCATAATATGCAAGGTTTACACAAAGAGGGAGAATACCGGCAGCTTGAATTCTGGACCCTAGAAAAGCACATCAGAGATACCTATTCTGCACAACTCCAATGAAGCTGAAATTTTATGGAGATTATTTTTGCATTTAATAAAAAATACTGGAGCAGAAAACTACCGGAGGGGGCCTGCCAGGTGGGCACAACCCACCAGGGCGCGCCAGGCCCCCCTGGGCGCACCCTGATGGGTTGTGGCCACCTCGGCCCACCTCCGGTGCCCATCTTCTGGTATATAGTCACATTTGACTGAAAACATCAGAGGAGGACTTTCGGGATGAAGCGCCGCCGCCTCGAGGCGGAACTTGGGCAAGAGCACTTTTGCCCTCTGGCGGAGCGATTCCGCCGGGGGAACTTCCCTCCCGGAGGGGGAAATCGAAGCTATCATCATCACCAACACCCCTCTCATCTTTGGGAGGCCAATCTTCATCAACATCTTCATCAGCACCATCTCCTCTCAAACCCTAGTTCATCTCTTGTGTTCAATCTTTGTACCGAAACCTCAGATTGGTACCTGTGGGTGACTAGTAGTGTTGATTACCTTGCATAGTTGATTACTATATGGTTTATTTGGTGGAAGATTATATGTTCAGATCCATTATGCTATTTAATACTCCTCTGATCTTGATCATGATTATTATTTGTGAGTAGTTACCTTTGTTCTTGAGGTCACGGGAGAAGTCATGTTGCAAGTAATCATGTGAATTTGATATGTGTTCGATATTTTGATGATATGTATGTTGTGATTCCCTTAGTGGTGTCATATGAACGTCGACTACATGAAACTTCACCATTCATGGGCCTAAGGGGATGCATTGTGGAGTAGTTATTAGATGATGGGTTGCTAGAGTGACAGAAGCTTAAACCCTAGTTTACGCGCTACTTCATAATGGGCTGATTCAGATCCAAACGTTTAATGATATGGTTAGATTTTATCTTAATACTTTTCTCGTAGTTGCGGATGCTTGCGAGGGGGTTAATCATAAGTGGGAGGTTGTTCAAGTAAGAACAATACCCAAGCACCGGTCCACCCACATATCATCGCCCTAGTGTGTAACTGTTACATGATTGATGTCATCGAAATCATTATCCATCACCGATCCACATGCCTACGCTTTAAATACACTAAATTTTGCTAAGTTATTATTGCTACTGCTACTATCACAACTGCTACAAAATTGCTGCTGTCACTACTACTATTACTTTTGCTACTACTATTTGCCGTGCTACTAAACCTTTGCTGCAGAGAGATATTCCAGGTGCAGTTTAATTGACAACTCAACTGTCAAGGCCAATAAATATTCTTTAGCTCCCCTTGTGTCGAACCAATAAATTAGGGTGAAATACTACCCGTGAAGACTGTCGCGATCCCCTATACTTGTGGGTTATCAAGACCTTTTTCTGGAGCCGTTGCCGGGGAGCATAGCTCTATTTATTGTGTTAACTTGAGGATATCCAATTGCCACTATGAAGAATCTGAAAGATAATCGAACTAAGATCGTCCCCTCTCGCACGAGAGGAGGTAAGGAACTGCCATCTAGCTCTGCTTTTGATTCACCTACTGTTTTGAATCAGCTTGTTACACCACCACCTGTTGAACGTCCTGATATGTCACATGAACTTGATGATGCTACCTATGAAATTAATGATGATACTATTGCTACACATGTTGAAACTGAAACCGTGCCACTGAATGAATTACTTGATGCTCATATTGCTAGAGCTAGGGAACTTGAAAATGTTGAAACTAATGAGGACTTTTAATCACCTGTTACACCTCACTCTCCTAATAGATATGAATTGCTTTATGTACCTGAAGGTTATTTCATGGATAAGCACTTGTGCAGGCGCCTGCTAGTGTGAGCGATAGGGTGGGCTATCCCACACGACACGGAAAAACCGTCGGCGATGGCTGCGCCCGGTCACACACGGTGAGCAAAAATATGTCGTGTGCGATTGGAGGGCCATCACAAACAGATATTTTTGGGAAGTCGTGTGAGATGTGCTTAGCATCCCACACAGTGAATCCCAAATGTATGTTTCCGTTCACATTCTACATCACACACAATTTTTTGCATAACATCGTCTATGCACTACAACAAAACAGACATTAAGTAACACAATCATGTAACACATTGAAAAATGTGTTACAAGGAAAATTACTGTAACACATCATTTTGTGTCCAACGACAGACAGTAACACATACTATATAAGGCCTCAAAACGTGTTACAGGGATATTGTAATGGTAACATATAAATAGGTGTTGGGCAAATGTGTTACATATATTCTGACATGGTAACATATAAATATGTGTTAGTAAAATGTGTTACGTTAGTTCAACTTAGTAGCATATAATCATGGTAGATACATAGTGTTACAGGCTCTATTATAGTGGGAATTAGAAAAACCTAAAATCAATTGCATACATAGATCACAAATACCTTGACACATAGGGCCCATGTGTCAACATAATTTTTTATAAGTATGTTATTATCTTGGTAAATAGTGTTCTCATTCTTTGGTAATATATGGTATGAAAAAACAATACAGTTTGCTTGGTAAATACCGAACTATTTTTTCGTATGGTTGCAATGAATATCATATTAACCATATTTTTACGTGAACTTTAGGATGACTCGCTGACCATAAATGCGAAATACACACTTTGAAATGATCATATGAAATTAAGTATTTGATGTCAATACTCACAAAGGAGTGGAATACCAACAACAAACGAGAGCTTAAATTTGACCATTTGATTTAAGAACCGGACCGGTGGTCTGACCGGAAAAAGGGAACCAAGGCCTCGTCCGGATTTTTATGGTGTGTCGGTCTTTTAACAAAAAACTAGTAAATAATTAAAAAAATCATGTGAAAATAGGAATCGGACAATTGACCTTGAGCCGTCGCATGGCCAACGGCCCAATACCAACTGGGTTTGATTTTTGTGATCGGGCGAGGGCGAACTAGGAAGGCATGTAATTTTTCAAAAGAAAAAATAGTCACGCGACCCACGAGACACCGCAGCGACGATGTCTGGCAGGCCGCGCGAGGCCTTGCTCGAGAGAACGTATTCAGAGAGAGATCAAGGGAAAGAGAGAAAAGAAAGGGAACGTCACGCGCTTGACGAGACAAAGAGCCGTGGTGTCTTTTTATTCACGTCCATGCTTTGTACAGCTAATTGATCAGGAGTTCAGGACACGTATTTTTTAAAGGATGCCAGGCGAGTCTGTCATTGCATAATTAGAAGATTAGCACAGATAATAGATCAGGCCAACGTCGCTCTCAAGAGGAATAATAGCAGAACAATCTCTAACCTGCAACTGCAAAGCACACATATACTTTGAAAGACAAGAAGCCACTCACAGTTGACCTCCGGTCAATCCTTTTGTAGACACACATACTTTACAAAATATGGATGCGGTTAAGGAAAAATAAACAAGTTCTTGAACACAGAAATCATTGACCTGTTTATCTTTAACTTGAACTAGGCCAGTGCTAATCCCACGAAAACTACTTCGTCCCGTCTGTCGATCGGTACAGGCTTAACAAAATTCACCAAGATATATATCGAGGAAAACCATGGTTGTTTGTACAAAACTGTTTGCATGTTCAGAATAACAGAATCTTAAATAAGATGAGGGCATGCTGTGAACCTACTACGAATATGTATTTACAATTTTTGTTTTCTGCTGCTGCTGCCGTCGCCGCCAGGGCGGCTAATTGTCCGAGTCTAGCACTAGTATAAAAAATAACTTCACGCACGCACGCTGGATGATGATGAAGATCAGCTACTGTTGTTAATCCTAGGGATCATCATTATTAGATGAGTCAGAAGAAATTGAAAAGCAATAAAGAAAAACAAAAGTTGGGTTTATATGTTGAGTGGAAGACCTCATTCCTTTGAATTTTCTGAAGGGTGTAAGCTCAGCCAACGATCTGCAATAACATACAATGGTTCTTAATGTCATACAAACTCAGCTTTGACTTCAGGTAAAACTACATTGTAGATAAAATCATGAAAATGTTGCTCGAACACAGAAACTAGATGATGCTCCGCGCGTTGCAGCGGAATTTTGCGTTGACTTCTTCGAGACATGATGCAATATATAGCAAGCTGCTATGGAGAAAAATAATACAGAAAACTAAGAGATAGACAACCTAGTACGCAGATATGGACAAACTAATACTGAAAAAGAAAAACTAATACTACTGAAAAAGCAGAGACATACATGTTCATCAAGCTAGCAGCTGCATGTTACCAGTAAGTGGGCGCTTATTTGTGCTCGTTGTTTCTGTACAGTTTATCACTACGAGCCAAAAAAATTTCCATTGCTCAATGCACCAACCACTCCGAGCCAAATATAAAATGGCATTCATGTTTTTTGTTCTGAGAACCGGCTGATTTAGGTAGATCAATGGCAGATACCAAATTTTCTCCCCTGGGCATTCCATTAAATTGGTATGCTACAACAAACTGAACAACGTATTCTATAAATCACTAAGTCCATGTCAAGATTATATAGAAAGCAAGATTCCATTAAATTGGTATGCTACAACAAACTGAACAACGTATCCTATAAATCACTAAGTCAGTGTCAAGATTATATAGCAAGCAGTCTAAAAGGAGGTGGATCTATAATCTATAGCAGGTGTGGTGGTTCGATATAGTTTAGGAAAGATCAGACTAAGGTGGATTTTGAGTAACTGAATCTGCAAGGGAGGCAGCTATTTAGGAATAGAAGATACCTTTAGATGATTTACCTCCACTATTCTTCATCGATCAAAGCATTATCAGTAGCATCCACAATTGTTCCCTCAATATCGGATCTTACCCAATGTTGATCTTTCCTTTTCTTTTTAAACATATCCGTGAGGTGAGAAACATGGATTGGCTCAGCTTCTACGTCTCGTGTGCATTCATCATTTCCAGTGTCATATCTATCTCTAGGTAGTTTATCCTGCATCACCACTGACCAACCTGGGTTCAGTTCGTCTTCTAGGTAAAACACTTGATCGGCTTGGTTAGGCTAAATAAAAGGCTCATGTTCAATCTTGTCTCCTTTGTGCATCAAATGTGAGAAGTTAACAAGTGTGTAGCCATACTTGTCCTTTTTAACTCCTTTGTCAGAAACATCGACCCATTCACACTTAAATAAATCCACTGAAAATTGTCTAGAGTAGTTCAACTGAATAATATCAATCATGGTTTTTAAGGCCAGAAAGTTTCCCTTCAGAAATGTTTGCACATCTTGAGATGTTCGACGAATAACCATCTGGCACTCTTACATGAAGTACTTTGCAAAACTGTTGCTTCTGTTTTTTTGACAAGGTAAAAGAAGCAGGAGGAAGAAAATACTTGTCATTGTTTTTCTTTTGAGGATGTAGCTCTGGCCTGATTTTCATGTCTTGCAGGTCTAGTCGTGCCTTTAAATTATCCTTTGACTTGCCCTCTATTCCTAAAAGTGTCCCATATATATTTTCACATACATTCTTTTCAATGTGCATAATATCTAGATTGTGGCGGAGCAAATTGAAGTCCCAATAATTCAAATGGGAGAAAAACCTGTTAACAAACTTCCAAGTTTTGGAATCATCAAAGCACTTAATTGATTTTATCTTATCTAAAACTCCAACTTTAGAATAAAGAGTTGGCTCTGTTCTGTGTTCCTCAACTCCATCAAATATGTTAGATTCATAACGGAACTCATGATCTGGGTGCAGAAATCGGCGATGTCCCATGAAACAGAACTCCCCCCCCATGTTTCAAGCTTAAAGACCAAGTTTCATCACTACACGGGAAACAACCGGACTCAGAACTGGTGCTATGTCCTGAAGCAACTGCAAACCCAGGGTAGTCACTCACAGTATGCAACAGAACATCATAAAGTTGGAACGTCTCATCTCGAGATGCATCATATGTTGACATTACAACTTCAAACAACTCAGCTAGTTCCTCATAAACTGGCTCCATGAATACATGGAAGTTCTTTCCAGGGTAACCTGGAATAATCAAAGTAAGCAAAAGAGAGGAGGCTTTCGTGCATAACCATGGAGGAAGATTATAGGGCACTAAGACCACAGGCCAACAACTATGTTTGGAACTCATCATCCCAAATGGATTGAACCCATCAAGTCCTATTCCAAACCTCATGTTTCGGGAGTCTGACGCGATGTGTTTATACTTAGTATCAATGGCCTTCCAAGCCTCTGAACCATCTAGATGACACAATGCTCCATCCTTTGTGCGCTCTTTGTCATGCCATCTTAAAGTTGTAGCTGTATGTTTGTGCATGAAAAGCCTCTTAAGCCTTGGCTTAATTGGAAAGTACCGTAACACCTTCCTTGGGATTTCCTTCCTTCTTTCCTTCTTAGTCAAAGTAGTTTTATCTGGTATGTTCTTCCACCTTGAAGTTCCACACTCCGAACAAAAATCATCACTTGCTTTCTCTTTCCGATAAAGTTGGCAGTTATTTTCACAAGAATGAATTCTCACATAACTAAGCCCAAGCTTTCCAATGATCTTCTTAGCGTCAGAAAATGTACTAGGTAAATTCTTACCATTGGGAATTGCTTTCTGCAGAACTGGCAGTGTTCTATTTAGTTTTCATCATCAAGTTATCATACACAGTAAATATAAAAAGAGGTTCTCTTACCCCATGGGCAAAATTTTCATACGGAAGTGATATTCTTCGAGCTTTCAAGGTTGTTTTAATTATAATACTGCATATTGTTTGGGAACAAAATTGGGAGTACATAAAGATAATAAAAATAAATGTTCGCACTGACTTTTAACATTTCTTCATTAATTTTTATACTAAAAAGCATTGAATCAAGTGTCATAGGTTCTAAACAAAAGATTCTCACATATGTGTTTCGTATGATCATGTCTAAGAAGGAGTTTTGCGTATCTTATTTTCTTCAAATTTTATGGATGCTTCTCCTGTTTCCTGAACGAATTATCTAATAACATTGGTGTTTTGCTGAAGCTATGCACTAGAACAAAGCATTGCACATTTATTTTACCTTAGACTCTATATCGTCAGGATTGGTTTCCTGTGGAGAATGCAATACTATCCATACTTAAGCCAGTACGAAAGTCAATACTTCTGCATAGATACATATTATATATTATTATACTATTATAGAGGTACAATATAAAATGGTAAATAATTTCCTAAGAGAAGAAGGATTGAACCATGCCGACCAATCAGCTACACGACACATGCTAAATGTCTACGGTATGCCTTTTTGGGTGTAATTTATGGTTTTGTACGAAGTAATTACATATTAAGGGTTACAATGAGCTTAGATTGGTTAATACAATTGTTATTACAGGTTCATAACACATTAACCTAATCTTCTTTATTTTGAATATGTGTACAACTTCTTCTTGCTCGCAATAGATGAGGGACAACATCGTGTTGCGACTATTGTTAAGGAATTCAGAAATATAACTTGGTTTGTGTAGAACTTAAAGCCCAGGTCAATGGAAAACTTTCACTTGGTTAGAAGTTGTCATGGTCAGGGTGAAGTTTTCAAATGCCAGAGAATATCTTCTTTGGGTTATCGTGAAGTGTAATCCACTAATCTATTTCTCTCCTAAGCTGTGGTAAATAGTGACCGGCATAAAGTTTCCCACTTATGATTGTGTCTTGGCACAGACAATGACTAATGTAAGTTTACCCCTTTCTGATGTGTTACGACAAGTTGCTTTTCAA
Organism: Elymus sibiricus; assembly: GCA_039707655.1. Lineage (NCBI taxonomy): Eukaryota > Viridiplantae > Streptophyta > Magnoliopsida > Poales > Poaceae > Elymus > Elymus sibiricus. Next base: position 87,825,034 of record CM077663.1, read on the forward strand.
ACTATTATTATTCTTTCACTTTTATTTATTTAAGGAAACTCAATAAAAGATAAATTCCAGCACTATGTTGTAGAAAAGATTAACCATGCTTTTCTATTGAGTGCTTCTTACCTTTAGTCTGTATATGTAATTTTTTTGCGTTTTAGATTTGGTGAACTCAAATCTATTGAACAAAGTAGTTCTAATCTCAATTGAATAAAAAGGTTGGGCATGCCTCTCGAGTAAGAATGCGTGTCTAATCTCCAGGCTTTCACTGAAGTTGTCACTCTTTGCAGATAGTATATTGATTACAGTGATGAATATTCTCTTTGGATAATTCATACTTTTATGTGCAAAAATTTTCCATGATCTTTGCTTATGTACTTTTGGACATGTTTGTTCAACAGAGTGTACAAATATTGGCTATCCTTTTGTTGCTCGATGCGACATCCCCATCAGAGGATCCAGAAGCAGAGGCCTGTCCCAAGTTACCCCGGCGGTAGGATCTTAGATAGAGAGGACAAGGTGGAGCAATTGATACTTTGATGATTATGAGGCAGAATTAGCGTGTTTTGTTCGTGAAGCAAAAAATAACCAAAAATAGCATAAATCCTTCAATTTTTAAGGATAGACGAACAGTCACATCGACCGAGAACTAATGAATGAATCATTATTGTTATTTTCCTCATTTTTGGTCGGTGAAAATGTTTTGCATAATACATATTCAACTTGCCCGTGCAGTCTGCACGGGATGATGACTAGTATGCTTAACTTGTATATGCTTAGTATCGAAAGAATAAATGGCGGGCGTCATTTAGTTACTACTTTTCTTAATTCATCTTGTAGTAGACAAGGAAGTACGCAAGCGCAAGAGAACAAGCTTGCCAATTGTCAGGAACATGCCAAAGGGGCAAATAATAGTTGTAAAATGCAATGAAAATAGCCATCCCATAGGAGATTAAGGTGCAATCTTAGGGAAGTTTTTGGGCACGATAGCTAGAAACGGAGGATTTTGCCCACTAAACATAAATGATTGGCGTGATGTCAAGAAGAATAGTGGTGGGGAAACAATACTTCAGTGTGTACAGGTACTTCACAATTGATAAGAAAATAAAATATGCTATTTGCTGTCCTTCTATTTATATCTAATTTGTCCACTTTAGATGTAATGTGGTCTGCATGTTTATTTACATTCATTCTTTATTTTGTACTTCCAGACAAAGTATGTATATCCTAGGTCATGTGAAAAATGGATACTCAAATCGATTGGAAGAGACTGGAGGAAATATAAGTCTAGTTTGAAAGATGTTTTCTTCAAACCCGCCATTGAAAAAAATCCAAACATCAAGCGAAAGGCTTTGTATAAGCTCTGTCCAGAAGATGTGGACATCTATCAATGGTGTGGACTTGTTAAATTTTGGAAGTCAAAAAAAGGAAGGGTAATGAATGTGATACTGTACTTTCCTCTTTCGACATTTAAATGTGAGTTCTTGGGCTGATCTTAAAAGTTGCACTTATGATATGATTGCATCGCAACAGTCTCTTGCTGATAAGAATATAATTAGTCGTTCCCTTGTGAAGAATTCACATAATGTTGGCTCAAAGAGTTATGCTTGTTGGGGTGAAGACATGGTGAGTAATCTTGATTCATGAACTGTTTTTCTCTGTCTCTTTTGTCATATGGGTACTCTTTCTGTTTTGTAGACCACACAGATCACAGGTTTATTTAGCAACTCACAAGAAGAAGGATGATGCTAATGCTGAAAATAAAGATAGAAATGAGCGTCTGGTACACAATTAATATAGAAATGATCTAATTGTTCTTGAGATCAACTTACAGTTCAATCTAACAAGTAGTATATGAATGATTCTTTTCTTATAGGATCAATTGAAGAATCTAATAACTGAACGACCAGAGTTGGCACAAAATTTGAATGGAAGAGTTGCATGGGAAGGTGATGCCCTGCAGAAAGTGTTAGGGGAAGAAAAGATTGGACAAGTGCATGGCATGGGTTTGCTTCCAACTCCTAATCAAGTCTATGGTCGGACACCACGGTATCTAAAAAACATCAATATGACTACAACTGATGGATCACCTTATGAAGTTGAACATGATGTTTGGGAGGAAATAAAAGATGAAGGGACATATATAAAAGCAAGACTAGATTATTGAACATATGAAAAACAAAGAAGGCTATGTGAGTAATGGAATAGAAGAGGTAAAGGACTTCTTTATCCCACCTTTTGTACGCATTTCTATCAATATTTTACTCAGATTTGTTAGTTCTGTAGGAAAACCTCCAACCAAATGATAATGGTATTTCTAGGTTACCAATACTACATGGCAAAACAAAGGTAATGTTAATATATACATGGCTATATCATTGCTTGTTACTTGAAACCTTTGTATTAATATTTCAGTTTGTAGAGAATACAATGCAATGGACCTGTTGAGGCACGCTCGTCTATGCAACACGACATTTCTGAGGATAATAATTTATCACGTTTGCACGAAAAGGTTATACCTACACTTACTCTTACTAATATCACAAAGATAGAATATAAGATAGTTACTTTCTTACCATTGTTGTATCATGGAACTAGGTTGTCGACCATGATGTGAACCAATTACAAATTCAACAAAATTCATCATCGCCACAAGACTTTGTTATTGATTCTGTGGCAGAGGTAATTTCTATGTGCTTTTGAGTTTTGAAGTTGCAGATTTTTGTAGCTTCAAGATATCAATACCCTTCCATCTAATATTATTGTCTCTTGGTAGGTGAGGGAAATGAGGGATCTTACGGGTGAATCTTTTTCAAGACCGAACCAACAGGGGACTAGAACTGAACATCGACACCCAGCTCGCTCAAAACAAAGGCGTACTTCTTCCATCAAGGTAAAGATCTGCCAACGGCCATGGATTACTGCACCCAAATTCCCAACCCAAACCACATTATCATGCCTGCTTGAGAAATAGACTTTGTTACAAATTTTGCTTGATCTGCTATATGCAAGTAAGGCCCCGTTTGATTGCAAAGTATTTTCTAAGTAATTTGTGAATGCTGCAGTTTTTTTAGATACCACGGTTTTATTTACTGCGACCTGTTTGACTAACGTTGAAAACTGTGTTATTAAAACTAGAGTATTTACAAAACTGCGGTAATTTCTGTACATAATAAAAAGAACCCTGAACTTCTTTTTTTTAACAGAGCAAGTGAAAGAAATGAGTCTGTCGCTAAATATTCTTAACAAACTCATCTCGCTTGATCATAGAAAGGATCCTATGCAGTCCCTAGCTATCCTTTATAGATCAGCCAAGGTCGAGAGACTCTCTTAAGAACTACTAATACCCGAACCCAAAATACTTTACAATTTTGAGGAAAAATTGAAGAGCTGTGTTGTGGGTGGCCTTTTTCTTAACATACAGACTGGAGTCGTTCGTGCATGCTGTTTTTCTATGCACGCTGATGGCAAGGGCTAGCCAGCTAGCTAGCTGGATAAACGCAACAATAGCTGGCTATAAATGCATGCACGGCGAACTGCTAGCTAGAAAATTTTACAGAATTTTGTGGCCTAACCAAACAAGTCATCTGCATTGTGAATACTCTAAAAAACATTGTTATATTAAAACCATGTTATTTTATACCTATAGACAAAAACAGTTTTTAAAAAGCCAAAGTGTTCAAAAACCACAATATTCTTATGTGTGGGCAACAAATACTCTGTTTTTTCTAAAACTGCAGTTTTTTCAGTTTCATCAAGTCCATGAAGCGTTTGGCTGGTGTTGCTTTGTTGTATTTTTTTAGAAATAACCACATACCGAATAGTATGTGCTAACTCAGAAACATGTAAAAAGTAACACGGCAGGACTAATCAACGTATGCTAGTGTACGATCGAATTAATCACCTACCTACAACTACATGGCCATGCACGAGGTCAGTCTCCTGTAGTCTTGTGTACAAGTGTGCTCCAACTACCAATCTATTTAACGAGATAGCTTGGTTTGAGACGCGCAGAAAGTAATCGGCAACCAACTAATTCGTATAATTTTCTGAATTGCACGTACACGAAGACGTCAACAGGCTAACCTCTCCCCAACGATTTCTCTTGGTTCAGTTTTAGAAAACTTAAGTCTGAAAGATTCCATAGTAACTTAAACTACAATAATTTTTTTAAGCCAAACACTTCAAAGTTTTTAATACCAAGGTTTTCACATTGTTCATGCAAATTATATTATCATTGTCATTGAATGCTAATATTGTTCATAATATAGGCTGGTTCCAAAGTAGTTTTAAAGACTTCAACATATCCCAACAAGCGGAATGTTGCATATGGTACTATTCGGAGTACTGATCCAAGAACTAAGGCGGGTGGTATTGAGTTAGGTGCTGAATTTGCCCTTGTGCGCATAGATCAACCTATGCTTGATAATGAGGAGTTGGTAAGGGGAGTTTCTGATTGCAAGACAATTGGTGAGGCGTTCTCTTCAGGATACTTAATTGCATGGCCTTCAGCTTTTGTAAGTTAAATCTTCTCTTCCACATTTTGAAATCATATTTGTGTGCATTTAATCCCATATATCTAAGGTGCAATTTTCTTTTACAGATTCGAGAGAAGGATAATTGAGTTGCAGCTGAATCCTTGTATCAAGAAGCAAATAAAATCTGAAGATTTTAGTTACCAATAGTCGTAGTTTACATTGATAGATTGAAAAGTGTAATATCATCCACATGATCTTTTTCTTTCGTCGAATTAATGCAAATGTTATGCTGTAATATTCTCCGTAGAAAATGTAATATCATGCAGAAGATCTTTTTCTGTGTTTGAATTGATGCAAATGCTATGGCATAATATTCTCCATACATATGTTCTCTGTAGTCAAATTATTTGAATGATATGTTGTTGGACCAATATTATTGGTATTTGTTTATTGTAATGCATATGTATCCTACACTTTTGTATATTCATATTAAATATCTTGGTATTTCCAATTTGCGTATGTGCCATGCTTCTGTTTCTCTATTATTTTAATGGTGCCAAGCATCAAAATAAAATAATTGACTACTTGAGCAATTGTAGTGATTTCATTAAATAAACCTATAAAATGGGTACATTAATTATGTTGCCATACTAATATAGTAGTGTTACTCATGGTGTTACCGTAATCACAAAATGTGTTACTTGGTTGTCGACAATTATAAATTATAGTGTTATGATACTTGGATGTTGTGTTACAAGTTGTGTTACAGTAGGTACAAAAACATGTTACAACCATGTTATACGTCTACGGAAAATATGTTACTGCAGGTGTTACCATAGTTAAAAAAATGTGTTACCAATGCCATTTGGTAACACATAATATGCATGTTACTACAACGTAATAGTAACACATTTTTTGATATACGGTAACAATTATTATATGTGACAGAGGACACCCTTAGTAACACGGTCTAATGGAACACATTTTAAAATGTGTTACTATATGACTTAGTAACACTGTTTTGGGTATGTAGTAACATAATACTGTGTTACCAAAGCTCTGTCCTGTTGTAGTGATGTTAGGGGTGGCCATCACGCACGGTTCCTAGAAGAAACTATTTGGCATAGGGCTATCCATCACACACACATTTTACGTGAAAACGTTTGCGAATGTGTCTTCTAGCGCACACAGTTTATGGCCGGAAGTCTGATACGTCCATTTTGCATCATGCTTTTATATCGATATTTATTGCATTATGGGATGTTATTACACATATTGGTACAATACTTATGCCTTTTCTCTCTTATTTTACAAGGTTTACATGAAGAGGGAGAATACCGGCAGCTGGAATTCTGGACTGGAAAAGGAGCAAATCTGAGATACCTATTCTGTACAACTCCAAAATTCCTGAAAATCCACGGAGAATTATTTTGGAATATATAAAAAATATTGGGCGAAAGAAATACCAGAGGGGACCCACCAGGGAGTCACAAGCCAGGGGGGCGCCCTACCCCCCTAGGCGTGCCCTTGTGGCTTGTGGGCCCCCTGGCAGGCCTCCTGTGCCCATCTTCTGCTATATGGAGGGTTTTGACCTGGAAAAAATCATAAGGGAGCTTTCGGGACGAAGCGCCGCCGTCTCGAGGCGGAACTTGGACAGAACCAATCTAGGGCTCCGACGGAGCTGTTCTGCCGGGGAAACTTCCCTCCCGGAGGGGGAAATCGAAGCCATCGTCATCACCAACGATCCTCTCATCAAGAGGGGGTCAATCTCCATCAACATCTTCACCAGCACCATCTCCTCTCAAACCCTAGTTCATCTCTTGTATCTGATCTTTGTCTCAAAACCTCAGATTGGTACCTGTGGGTTGCTAGTAGTGTTGATTACTCCTTGTAGTTGATGCTAGTTGGTTTACTTGGTGGAAGATCATATGTTCAGATCCTTAATGATAATTAATACTCCTCTGATTATGAACATGAATATGCTTTGTGAGTAATTACGTTTGTTCCTGAGGACATGGGATAAGTCTTGTTATAAGTAATCATGTGAATTTGGTATTCGTTCAATATTTTGATGAGATGTATGTTGTCTCTCCTCTAGTGGTGTTATGTGAACGTCGACTACATGACACTTCACCATTATTTGGGCATAGAGGAAGGCATTGGGAAGTAATAAGTAGATGATGGGTTGCTAGAGTGACAGAAGCTTAAACCCTAGTTTATGCGTTGCTTCGTAAGGGACTGATTTGGATCCATATGTTTCATGCTATGGTTAGATTTATCTTAATTCTTCTTTTGTAGTTGCGGATGCTTGCGAGAGAGGTTAATCATAAGTGGGAGGTTTGTCCAAGTAAGGACAACACCCAAGCACCGGTCCACCCACATATCAAATTATCAAAGTAACGAACGCGAATCATATGAGCATGATGAAAACTAGCTTGACAGAAATTCCCATGTGTCCTCGGGAGCGCTTTGCTTTATATAAGAATTTGTCTAGGCTTGTCCTTTGCTACAAAAAGGATCGGGCCACCTTGCTGCACCTTTGTTACATTTGTTACTTGCTATCCGTTACGAATTATCCTATCACAAAACTATGTGTTACCCATAATTTCAGTGCTTGCAGAGAATACCTTACTGAAAACCGCTTGTCTTTTCCTTCTGCTCCTCGTTGGGTTCGACACTCTTACTTATCGAAAGGACTACGATAGATCCCCTATACTTGTGGGTCATCAAAGTCGTGTGTGATTTTTCACTGATCCAACATGCCAAATTTCCAGGAACCGTGTGGGTTTGGTGAGGTAATCGCCCATGGTGTTCTATGACAAACCGTCTGCAATATGAAACCACAATAATCAGGCTAATTGCTCTATTATTTGTAACCCAGCTAGTAAACAAATTGACACTTCATATCAAGCACACAATATATTTCATTTCGTATTACGGCAACTAGGATTTCATAATTGGAATACATCAGAGTACAACATCATATAGGCATATACTACCTAGCTACCCAATTACACAACATGACCGAGTTTCACATGAAACATCTAAAACCTTTGGAAAATAGCATCATATACGGTAAATAGACAGATGTATCTCGTCTAGAAAACTGTTGAAGCAGAAGGCAAATATTAAGCCTTCGATGATGTCGAAGGTCCTTGCAACTTTATGCCAATGCCTGTGGATGGTTGCCCGCCCATCCTTCATCCTTTTGAGGAAGACTTCAAGATTATACCGTGGGTGTTGTATGAATACCTTCCTCGCCTCTTGACCATACAGGTGGTTTGAGACGTACTCATCGATGAACTGCTTTGGAAAGGACTGCAAACAAAGATATGCATAAATTTCGTTTCAAAAAATTGTAATGTCACAAAGGGAAAAAAGACAAGTTGTCGGAAACGACACCTATGGGATCACGTGGATCCCTTTATGGTTCGGCAGGGAGAAAGGCCTGCACAAAGAGCAGATCCAACGATTAACACAAGGGATTTTTACCCAGGTTCGGGCCGCTGAGAAGCGTAAAACCCTACTCCTGCCTTAGTATATTGGATGTGTTTAAGCCCTGGTTCTAGGTGCGCTTGTGATGAACAGTACACATCAGCTACACATGCAGAATGGGCCAGAAGAAGATCCCTCCTGTAGCTACGCCTTGGGCCTCCTTTTATACGTTCGAAGGGGTCACCAACAGTGGCGTACAGTGCATACATGAGGTGTAAAGTTGCTACAGTGCTATCATACCTAATACTGACGGCTTAGGACAAATGCATTTAATGCTCCGTTGAGGTGTCCCTTAGCGTCTTGGGGACGGAAAAAGGGGTCGTCCCATCAGCACCGCTTAAGCCCATCCACCGCTAGCACCTGACACGTACCCAGGAGGACAACAGCTAAATGACATGCTGGTCGCTGCACTGGAGCGGGGACAGGGTGGCGAGGTCTTGCCGGGCGCAAGCCTTGCCGGGGCTGCAAGCCATCCCGGCAAGATCTTGCCGGGGCTCCAGCCTTCGGTCTTCTGATTATTGGCTTGAATGCTTCCTTGATATTCTTGCATTTGCGTCCAGTTGTCCCCCGGCAGGCCTTGCCCCTGGTACGGCTACAACTGCCCGTGCACAAGTGTGGAATATTAAAGACCCAAACTTTAGTACACCGACAGGAGCCCCCGGGCCTAGGCCATACACGGTGCGAGGCGTTGTTGCGCTAGGCCCAAACAGTGCACGGGCACGCGTGGCAGGAGTTAACTGTCGTAATCATTCCGTTTACTGCGCCCCCCACTACGCGCGTTGAATGCGCGACGTGGGAGACGTGGGCGGAGCGGCCGTTACAGCCGCGCGCTCGCAAAAGCGCTATTATATTGATTAGTAAAGAGGCTGCCCCGCGCCTTCCCCATAAAAAGGAATCCGCAGGGGCGCTGCTCATTTACCTCCTGTCTTTTCCAATCTGGGAACCGCCGTCGTCTTCTTCCTTGAGCCCGAAACAGAGCCCCCCCATTCATCCGCCGCCTCCACGCCCTCACCGTCCCCGGCCTCCGCCCCCATAGCCACCATGCCGCCCAAGACGATCAAGGGCAAGGAGGTGGAAGCCGCCGTCCCGGAGAGCAATCTGGCAAAGATGCGGAAGGAGCACGTCGTCTTCCCCCCTGTGCTCGACGCGAGCACACTGAAGGAGCGGTACCAGTGCATATGGGCAAAGGAGACGAGGGCGCATCCTGCAACTCTCGTGAGTCCAGGTTCTTCTAGGGGTGGCCCAGACAAATATCACTTCTTTGCCGATTACTTTTACTGCGGGCTCTGCCCCCCGTTCTCTGATTTCTTCAACGACATCATGCTCACATACGGCTTCCAACTCTTGGATTTTACGCCGAATGCCGTGACATGTATGTCAGTTTTCGCTCATCTTTGCGAAAACTTCGCCGGAGTAGTCCCAAGCACAGACCTTTTCCGCCATTACTTCATCCCCCGCATCCAAAAGGGTGAGGCCCTTTCCGGTTCCATCGCTTGGATCCCATGGCCAGGAAGCAAGGAAGTATACCCAGACGGGGCATACCGCGAGAAGTGGGATGAATGGCGGGCCAAGTGGTGCTGGATTCAAGAGACAAAGCCCTTGTCCTTCTGCTTGCCGCGGCAAACGAAGATGGTGCGCGGCAGCGATTGGAGCGCCCTCGATCCTGACGATGAGAAGCTCACAATCGCAACTACTAGGATTCACCGCCTTAGAGCTGCCGGGCTCACAATAGAGATGATAGGTGCCGATTTCCTTCGCCGGCGCATCACTCCAGTGCAGAACAAAGGGAGGCCAGCTTGGGAATTCCGGAACGCGGCAGACATCATGAGGCTGCGCCCTGGGCTAAACAATAATTTGACGTTCCTGCAGCATGCAGCTCTCTGCCAGAGACTCTTTAGGACAGATGCAGTAAGCAGGCTGCCGGCAAGCATAGTCCCTTTGTGCAATAACTCCGCTCTGGCCTCAATCATCGCCATGATGCCGGTGTTTGACGCTCACAGCCTTGACGGGACCTGGATCGAGCCATCCGAAGAGCAGGCAAAGCAATTCTTTCATAACCTGTCGGAGAGGGCCATCCACACAGAGGAAAACCTTGTCCGCCCCACTACTGATGAAGAGGTGGCGTACATCGCCAGCAGGGCGGAGGAGGCAAATCTTGCCGCGGAGGCCGGCAGCGCTGGCTTCGTGGAAGGGGAAACCAGCGAAGGCGAAGTGCTTTCGGAGGAGAATCTTGCCAGGCAGGGCGAGGTTGCCAGGAAGTAGAGTGGCACCGCTGCTGGGGGCACATCTGCCGAGGATATAGTTGAGGAGGAACTGCATGAGGAGTTCCCCGCCCTCGAGCCAAGGAAGAGGCGTGCTCTTCAAAAAGTCACCTCTAGTGCCTCTGCCCGCCAGCCTTCCTCGAGCGGTGAAGCCTCCGGCAAGGCTGCGCAGCAACCCGTCGCAGCTAAGCACCCCAGGACCACTCCCTCATCTCCTCGCACGAGCGCCGCGGCAGAAGTCGACTTCGACCTCTCTGCCTTCAGCTCAGAGGAAGAAGAGTAAGAGCCCTGTCACATCCTCTAACTTCTGAACTTCTGATTTTGTTTAACTGATTTGTTTTGCTTTGACTCGTTTCCGCAGAGATGACACAGAAACACTGGCGCAAAGGATAGCAAAGAGGGCGAAGACCTCGACGGGTGATGAACCGCCGGCAAGCACCTCAGGTGCGCCAGAGCTGATTAACATCAGCCCGGAGCTCAGCCCACGACGCAGCCCTCAACACAGCCCCCGGCGCAGCCCCGAGCGTGAGTCCGTTACTTGCTTTCTGCTGGCAAGTGCCGGGGTGTGTATCTTCACTGCTAACATCACCGGGCGTGTAGGAGTAGAGCGGCAACAAGGAGCACCAACGGGGGCCGTCCCTGATGCGCCACCTCTGTCAACTACACCGCCCAGAGATGAGTCTTCGGCAAGCGAGCTTTACCGCGATGAAGAGGAGCCGGCAAGCACAGGCTCTGGCAACCCTTCTCAGCAGCTCGACACAGGTAAACCGCTCGCCTCAGAGTACTTGTCATTTTGTCTTTCTTTTTGTCTTCTTGAACTTCCTCCTCAGCCGTATTTTGTTCGTTTTCTTGGCCCCCAGATCTTCCCTCGATGGAGCACATGGACGTTGATGCTGTTATCGAGGAGACCTCCAGGGATGTTGCCGCCGAGGCCGACAGGGTTGCCACTGAGGAGGCCGCCAAGAATGCTGCCGCCAAGGCCGCCAAAGCCGCACAGGAAGAGGCCACCAAGAGGTCTGCTGAGAGGGCCGGCAAGGAGACCAGTGACCACACTGACGGCATTCCTGCTGCAGGAGCGCCAGGTGCTACGCCGGCCACGGAGCCCCCAGCTGCCGGTGAGACGACTGTTGAGGACCAGCCGGCAAATACCTCAAGGTTGGCGACAATCTGTTCGTCAGCATTCCAGGCACGGCAAGCTCCCGGGTGCCAACTGAGGGGGAGATCTTTGACGAAGACGTCATCGCCGCTGTTGGGCTCGAGATCGTTGACGAGCCACGCACCAGCAACAGCAAATCTGAAGAAGAGCAGCTCCTCCAAGCCATGAGCGACAACTACCAGAAGCTTCAAACACTCTACTGCGCCCGGAAGGACAAACTGGATTCCAAGGTAGCAGTTGTTGAAGCGGCAGAGGCAGATCTCCAGAAGCGCATCGAGGAAATGCAAGCCTGGTTTGCCGAAGCTTTTCAGGAGTTGAAGACGGGCCAAGAGCAGGTGAACCAAAGCTGGAATGATCTCCTCCTGAAGCAATCTGATGTTGAGAAGGCACAGGAAGAGGCCAAACAACAGGCCGCCGCAGAGGAGGCATGCTTGAGAGAGCTCCGTGTTGGGCTTGAGGCTCACGATGATGACCTCACCGCTTGCGAGAAGGCACTTGCCGACAAGCTCTGCGCCAAGGACGAGGAGATTGAAAAGCTTGTCGCGCAGCGGACCCAGGAGCTGGAGCAGAAGCACAAGGAGACACTCGAAGCTCTGGTCACGGATCATGGCGGCAAGCTGAAGGAGGCCGTCGATGCTGCCGAGGCTGCAGAGGCCGCCAAGAACTTGCTGGAGGAGAAGGTGAAGAAGCTGGAGGCGTATCTTGAGGACCACGGCAAGAAGATCTCGACGCTCGAAGCCGAGAGAGATAAGGCTCTCCATAGCTTGATGGAGACACAGGTCGCCGTATCCGACAAGACCAAGGAGCTCTCCATAGCTAATGAATCCATCGCCGATCTGAAGCTGAAGCTCTCCACGCTGGAGCAGACTCTTGAGGGCAGCAGGGCTCGTGAGAAGGCCTTGGTCAAAGATCTCCAAAATGAGCAGGAGCTGCTCAAGAGCGCCGCTGCCGCTCGCAACGACTATGTGTCAGGCATGCAGGTCTGGACTGAAAAGCTCGTCGACGTCGCGGAGAAGCTTGCCGCACAACTGTCCACCATGGGCCTGCAAGGCTTCAGGTATTCTTCTGACGACAGGGTGTCCACAAGCGCCAAGCTGACCATGTTCTTTGACCGCATGCTTGAAGCCCTGGAGCAGCTTCACTCTGAGCGAACAACCCATCTGGCCAGCGAATCACGCAAGCTCTGCCAAGCTGTCCTCTGCAAGGTGCTCGTCAAAGTGGTGCACAAGAACCGCGGCATCAACCTCTCCAACATCTTCGACCGCTTGCCGAGGGACGTGGACGTCAAGGCACTTGAGGAGCTTGTCACGCCCATCGTTGACAGGGTAAGCCAAGTCAAGAGGGTTGAGGGCGATCGCCGGGATTAGCTACTTCACTTCTTGTCGTGGACACGATTCCATGCCAAAGACAATTCGTCTTATGTTAGAAACGCGGCAACTATTTATGTAATATAACTTGCTAAGTTCTGGATGAATGCATGCTATTTCCCTTGTCTGATTTCTCTCTTCATGGTACATGCCCTACGCTTTGTTGGAAACTTGCCGGCGCACGCAACCTTGCTGCGAGCGCTAGGTGCGGGACTTTAGCAGCCTGCTGGAGGTACCGCTGCCGGCAAGATACCTTAGCGTTTTCAGTGCAGCTACTTAAGCTGTTGAGCGGACTCGAAACAGAGTAAGGGCGCAACTGATCACGACAAGGTCCCCTTCGCGTGCAGGTTTACCATACATAGGACGAAACCGTCCAAGGAGAATAACTTTACAAAACAAGAAATTTGTTCAAAGTTTCTGCAACTTAGCTTTTCGTTGCTGTATTTCTTCCCGCAAGATGACAACCTTGAACGTCGCCTGTCGGTATCCATACCATCCTCCCCCCCCCGACAAACTTGCATGCGAGGGAACCTTCTGTCCTTTGAGAAAAAGAAAGAAGAGAAAATAGAGATATGGAACCTTGGCGGTTCGTTAACGCTTACCAGGAGCAAGTGTAATACAATATCTCAGATAAGCATGCATATAAGTAAACATGAAAATTGACAAGAATTGTAAAACACTTAGGCTTTATTCAACTATGCACAGGGTCTGCGCCTAGTTTTGTACAAAGGATCACATGCCTTGGCGGCAAGACTCGTACAAAAGGTGGTTGCCGGGGGACCCGGCAACCGCGCCTTATGGATAGAACTTACGAAGATGTTCGATATTCCAGGAATTGCTCACTGGAACGCCATCTTCGGTCTCCAGGCGGACTACGCCAGGCCTGGTGACTCGCACTACCCGATAAGGGCCTTCCCACTTCGGCGTCAACTTGTTGGAATTCTTGGCCGACTGAACGCGCCGAAGAACAAGGTCGCCTTCCTCAAGACTTCGGACATGAACCTTGCGGCTATGATAGCGGTGCATGGCTTGCTGGTAGCGTGCAGCTCGCATAGCAACCTGAAGACGATCTTCATCAAGGAGCAACGCGTCATCTTGCCGCAGCTGCTCTTGCTCGAGCTCATCATTGGCGAGCACTCGAGGTGACCCGTATATGAGTTCCGTGGGGAGAACTGCTTCTGCCCCATATACTAGGGAGAAGGGTGTCTGGCCGGTGGTTCGATTTGGTGTCGTTCTGATTGACCAAAGAACCGCCGGCAACTCATCAATCCAGCGCCTTCCGCACTTGCGCAGCTTGTCGAAAGTTCTTGTCCTGAGACCTCGCAACACTTCAGCATTTGCCCTTTCACCCTGGCCATTGCTCCTTGGATGAGCAACAGAAGCAAAACAGATCTTGCCGCCAAGGTCTTGGACATACTGCATGAAGGTGTGGCTCGTGAACTGTGTGCCGTTGTCAGTGATGATCCTGTTAGGCACACCAAAACGGCAAACTATTCCTTTGAAGAACTTGACGGCTGACTGTGCTATCACCTTTCTCACTGCTTCCACTTCCGGCCACTTTGTGAAGTTGTCGATTGCAACGTACAAGTACTCAAAGCCCCCGGTAGCACGGGGAAAAGGGCCCAATATGTCGAGCCCCCAGACCGAAAATGGCCAGGAAAGAGGGATTGTCTGAAGAGCTTGAGCTGGTTGATGCAATTTCTTCGAATGAAACTGGCACGCTTCACACTTGGTTACTAGTGCAGTTGCATCCTGGAGAGCAGTGGGCCAAAAGAAACCTTGCCGGAATGCCTTACCAACAAGAGCTCTTGAGCCTATGTGGGAGCCACATATGCCTCCATGAATCTCTGCCAACAGCTCCAGTCCATCCTCCCGAAGAATGCACTTCAATTTCACACCGTTCGGTCTCTTTCTGTATAGAACATTGTCCATGAACTGGTACATACTAGATTGACGGGCTACTTTCTCCGCTTCTTCCTGCTCTTCGGGGAGTTCTCCTGTCTGAAGGAAAAGGACGATATGATGTGCCCATACTGGAGCCTGGGGCTCGACAACAAGGACTAAAGGCATGTCTTCTGCCGTGGGAGCATTTGTCTCTACAACAAAGGCTCGAGGCCCTGCCGGAGCCTGTCGCTCCCCGGCAAGCTCGGCGGGAGCATTTGTCTCTACGACAAGAGCCTGAGGCCCTGCCGGAGCCTGTCGCTCACCGGCAAGCTTGGGGTCGTTCCCGGCAACTTCTTTGCTGGCGTCCTCTGGGAGATCTGCCAGGAAATACTTGCCGGAACTCGACTTCTTTCTTTTCTCTTGTCCCATCGATGGTGCTACGGATGGTTGAGTCAATCGGAGCACAAAAGTTCCTGGTTCCACAGGTAACTTAAGGGCAGCGCGCTTTGACAAGTCATCAGCAATGCTGTTTTCTGCACGAGGAACGTGCTCCATTTGCAGACCGTCAAAACGCTCTTCCAATTTCCTCACCTCATCGACATAAGCTTCCATTAATGGACTTTGATAATCTTTATTCACCTGCTTGACGACAAGCTGTGAATCACCTCTGACGATGAGTTTTCTAATTCCAAGGTCTGCCGCGATCCTGAGACCGACAAGCAGCCCTTCATACTCTGCAGTGTTATTTGTTGATCTCTCCTGGGGAAAATGCATTTGAATTACGTATTTGAGGTGCTCTCCGGTGGGTGCGACAAGCAGCATGCCAGCACCGGCGCCTTGCAGCGAGAAAGCCCCATCAAAATACATGATCCACTCTTGATTGGTTTCCTTGCCGGGGAGAGTTGTCTCTGGAATTTCTTCGTCTAGTGTTGGGGTCCATTCCGCAATGAACTCCGCCAAAGCTTTGCTCTGAATGGTTGAAGTACTTTCAAACTTGAGACCAAAACTTGACAGTTCCAAAGCCCACTCCACAATCCTGCCGGTCGCATCTGGATTTCGCAAAATCCGCTGCAACGGAAAGCGAGTGACGACGGTGATCTCATGTGCCTGAAAGTAATGGCGCAGCTTCCTCGAGGCCATAAGGAGGCCGAAGAGTAGCTTCTGCACACCAGAATATCTTGACCTAGCCCCCTGTAAAAGGGAGCTGACAAAATAAACTGGGCGCTGCACCATCTTCTTCTTCTGTGTTGCTCCATTTGACTGCGCGGATCCCACTTGGTCAGCACCAGACTCTGCCGGGGAAAATCCCAGCTCGTTGCTTGGCGGTCTTGCCGCTGCTTCTTCATCAACTTCTCTCTCTGCCACCAACGCAGCACTCACCACTTGATTTGTTGCCACTAGATATAGCAGCAACGGTTCTTGTGGTTTTGGCGCGACTAGTATTGGCGGAGAGGAGAGGTACCTCTTCAAATCCTGCAGCGCTGCCTCCGCTTCCGGAGTCCATTTCATGGAACCTGCCTTCTTCAAGATTTTGAAAAAGGGCAGGGCGCGCTCAGAAGATTTTGAGATGAACCTACTCAGAGCAGCAACGCAACCGGCAAGACGACGCACATCCTTAACACGTCTTGGCGCTTCAATCTGCTCAATTGCCTTGATCTTGTCGGGATTTGCTTCGATTCCTCGTTGAGATACAAAGAACCCGAGAAGCTTGCCGGATGGAACGCCAAACACACACTTCTCAGGATTGAGCTTCAAATTGATCTTGCGCAGATTTGCAAATGTCTCATCTAAATCTTGTATGAGCGTTGCTTTGTCCTTGGTCTTGACCACTATATCATCCATATTTCTATGTAGCTGGGGCTCAAAACCAATCTGGACCGCTCTTGCAAATGTTGAACCAGCACTTTTCATCCCGAAAGGCATACGTAAAAAGCAATACGTACCACACGGGGTGATAAATGCGGTCTTCTCTTCGTCTTCCTTTGACATGAAGATCTGATGATACCCTGAATATGCATCAAGAAATGAAAGCAAATCGGAGCTGGTAGTGGAATCCACAATCTGGTCGATGCGCGGCAAGGGAAAAGGATCTTTTGGACAGGCTTTATTGATGTTTGTATAGTCAATACACAGCCTCAATTTTCCATTCGCCTTGCGCACTACAACCGGATTGGCCAACCATGTTGGGTGGAGTACCCCTCTAACCAAACCTGCCGCTTCCAACTTCTTGATTTCTTCAGCAATAAACTGTTGCCGCTCCAAAGCCTGCTTCCTGACCTTCTGCTTGACGGGCCGCGTGTGTGGACAGACAGCAAGGTGGTGCTCAATCACCTCCCTGGGAACACCGGGGATATCAGATGGTTGCCATGCAAACACATCGACATTCGTCCGCAGGAAGGCAACGAGCGCGCTTTCCTATTTGTTGTCGAGGGTGGAACTTATGGTGAAAGTTCCTCCCGTACCATCCTCCTTGGCGGGCACCTTCTTGGTCTCTGGTGGAGCTGCCTTGGACTTCTTGCTCTTGCCGGTGGAGCTCTCTAGCACGTCCTCAACGGGAGCGCAGCACTCCGAGGAGGCGCGCTTGCTGGAGTGAGTGCGAGAGGTCTTGCCGGTCTTCTTCCCCCCGGGAGCTTCAGCGGCAGGAGCAAGTGCCTTGGCGGCAGATGCTGCAACTGCCTCTCGGTAAAGCTGGTCGGTGCAGATAAGCGCGTCTTTCTTGTCGGAATTGACAGTGATGACGCTTATCGGCCCGGGCATCTTCAATACATTGTAAGCGTAGTGCGATGCCGCCATGAACTTGGCTAACGCTGGGCGACCAAGGATCCCATTATATGGCAATGGAAACTTGGCGACATCGAAAACAATCTACTCCGTTCTGAAGTTCAGATCACTACCAAATGTTACTAGCAGTGTGATCTTACCCTTCGGCTGGCTCCTCCCTGGATTGACCCCTTGAAACGTGCCTGTTTCCTCGAGATCTTCATCAGGGATTTGCAACCTTTTGATCACCTCGGGCGAGATCAAATTCAAGCCGGCCCCACCGTCAACTAACATTTTCGTCACCTTGAGGTTGCGAATCGTTGGTGAAACCAACAATGGCAGACACCCGACCGCAGTTACGCGATCAGGGTGATCCCCAGTGTAAAAAATGATAGGCGTGTTGGACCATTTCAGTGGCTTCTGGGCACCGACAGATGGTTCAGTCGCATTAACCTCACGCGCCCACTGTTTAAGTTGGCGGCGGGAAGAATGCAACGAGGCGCCCCCATCAATGGACATCACATCTATAGCTTTCTGGAATTGTTGCTCGCTGGACTCGTCGTCCTCTTCGTTGTCATCATCACCCCCCTCTTGCTTGTCGCGGCCTCGAGCGGGCCTCTCCCTCTGTTGCTTGGCCTTGCCGTGGCGACCTCCTCGGCCACCGCGTTTCTTGCCGGACCCCTCCGCGCCATCCTGGGCCTTCTCCTTGTCTCGCCTCTCATACTCAGCTTTCTGCTTCTCGACAAGTTGCTCAACTTGCCGGCAGTCTTGGAGATCGTGGCCCTTGGTGCGATGGATCTTGCAGTACTGCTTGCCGGAGCCCTCTGGCTTGTCGGCAGCCGCCAAGGCCTGACAGGAGGTACACCCGGCAACATCCTTGCCGGGGCCATCAACCTTGGCCTTCTTGGTGGTGTCGGGGTTGCCGGATCCCTCGACAGCAAGCACGGGCTTGCCCTTGCGCTTCCTGTTACGCCGCCGGCCTTTCTTTGCCAGGGCGGCGGCGTCTTCATCGTCGGAGTCGACTCCTGCGCCGGCGTCTTCGCCGGGGAGTCTCCTCCCTTCTTCAGCTTGAGCACACTTGTCGGCCAGAGCATAAAGCTCGGCAACATCCCTGACTTTGTTCATCGCCAGCTCTTCGCGCATCCTGTGGTTGCGCACGTTCTGATGGAACGCGCTGACAACGGCGGCAGGATGAACGTCCGGGATGTTGTGGTGTACGCGGCTGAATCTCTGGATATACTTGCGCAGGGTCTCGCCCTCTTTCTAGGGGATGAGATGCAAATCACTTTCCTGGCCAGGAGCTTGGTGGCCTCCAGTAAAGGCGCCAACAAACTCATGACACAGGTCTGCCCAGGAAGAAATGGAATTCTCCGGCAGATGCATCAACCACGACCTGACGTTGGGCTTGAGCACAAATGGGAAGTAGTTGGCGAGTATCTTGTCGTCGCGAGCCCCGGCAGGCTGCACCGCAATGGTGTAGATGCTCAGGAACTCCGACGGGTCGGTCTTGCCGTCATATTTCTCCGGGACCTCCGGCTTGAACATGTGGGAATTGGGCCACTGGACTCGCCGCAGCTCGCGGGTAAACGCTGGATAACCTACCTCGTAGGGTAGATCGACAGGATACCCCGGCGCAGGCTTATCTACAGTGGGTCCCGCGCGCTTATCAGATTGATGGCGCGCTTCCCGACGCCGCTCGATAGTAGTCCGTGCGTCTTCTTTGCCTCGTTCCCGAAGAACTTGACGTTGATCGCGACGAGTTCGCGGATTAGATGACGCCGTTGAATCGTCCACACAGGCATTGATCCGTCAAGTCAGCGATTGCTGTTGCCGCCGTGGAGGAGAGTGCACCATGGTCATAGCGCCTCCCGCCTTTTTGCCAGCGAGACGCGTCGGCTCGATGGATTGCTGTCGCGAAGGCTCCGCCTGCTGCGGCCTATCACTGTTGGCGAGGCCGATGAGGCTCTGAATAGCAGCTCTCCGCCCGTCGAGCTTGTCCACAGCAGGTGGAAAATTCAGGAGCAGCTGTGCTCGCGCCAGTGCTTCTGCTGGTGTAGGCGGCGGCGACAGGTGCGAGGAACGTGAGGTGCTCTGACTCCTAACCGTGTTAGAAGGAGCTCCTTCACGGTCCCGCGACCGCGCGCCGCTTCCACCAACATGTTGGCGTGCATGCTGGTCCCGCGCATCTCGAGGGTGATGCTCAGGAGACTTTCCATGGGGACGCCTAGTACCACCAACGTCGCGCCGCTGTTCATCACGCACGACCTGGGAAGGCCGCGGCGCATGCGCCGGCGTTAGTGTCTTGGAAGGTGCCCTTCCATCCTTGGAGTTCGCTACGCCGCCCGCTGGCAACGCAGCTCCGTCCCTAGATCTAGGGGCGCGTGGGTGGCCATCGCCACTGCGAATGACGCTGCTCGCTTGGCTTTGACCACCAGAACGTCGTGGAGGCTCAAGGCCTCCACCTCCTCCGCCCGCGTCCACACCATCACCTGTTTGTGTAGCTACAGGCGCAGCGGACGCGGATGGACCAACCACCGTGAAACCCTTCTTCTTGGGCGCCATGGCGATGAAGCTCATGAAGAAACTGGCGTGCTAATCACCAGATCAGGTTCACACAACCTCTCTCCTCTACCTGGCGCGCCAAAGATGTCGGAAACGACACCTATGGGATCGCGTGGATCCCTTTACGGTTCGGCAGGGAGAAAGGCTTGCACAAAGAGCAGATCCAACGATCAACACAAGGGATTTTTACCCAGGTTCGGGCCGCTGAGAAGCGTAAAACCCTACTCCTGCCTTAGTATATTGGATGTGTTTAAGCCCTGGTTCTAGGAGCGCTTGTGATGAACAGTACACATCAGCTACACATGCAGAATGGGCCAGAAGAAGATCCCTCCTGTAGCTACGCCTTGGGCCTCCTTTTATACGTTCGAAGGGGTCACCAACAGTGGCGTACAGTGCATACATGAGGTGTAACGTTGCTACAGTGCTATCATACCTAATACTGACGGCTTAGGACAAATGCATTTAATGCTCCGTTGAGGTGTCCCTTAGCGTCTTGGGGACGGAAAAAGGGGCCGTCCCATCAGCACCGCTTAAGCCCATCCACCGCTAGCACCTGACACGTACCGAGGAGGACAACAGCTAAACGACAAGCTGGTCGCTGCACTGGAGCGGGGACAGGGTGGCGAGGTCTTGCCGGGCGCAAGCCTTGCCGGGGCTGCGAGCCATCCCGGCAAGATCTTGCCGGGGCTCCAGCCTT
This sequence comes from Elymus sibiricus, assembly GCA_039707655.1. Classification (NCBI taxonomy): domain Eukaryota; kingdom Viridiplantae; phylum Streptophyta; class Magnoliopsida; order Poales; family Poaceae; genus Elymus; species Elymus sibiricus. The sequence continues at coordinate 87,845,679 of CM077663.1, forward strand.
CGGTCTTCTGATTATTGGCTTGAATGCTTCCTTGATATTCTTGCATTTGCGTCCAGTTGTCCCCCGACAGGCCTTGCCGCTGGTATGGCTACAACTGCCCGTGCACAAGTATGGGGTATTAAAGAACCAAACTTTAGTACACCGACACAAGGTAAAAGCGATAGTACCATACTATAGTTCACTGATGTCTTCTTCATTGTGCAGACAAACAGCTTGTTGTTTTTCGTCGCAAGTTTCTTTATCTTAACAATCTTTCTGAGTTTCTTGATTTGACTGATATTCATGAACACATCATTTCCCCACATGCAAAATGGGTCGAACAGTGGGTCAAACAATGGGTCGAAAAATGATAGGGACTTGCATGCGCCTAGTGAACCTATTATAGAAACACCTATTGAGAAACATAATGATGTTTCTATTTCTGATGGTGAGACACAATCTGGTAGTGAACATGCACCTAGTGATAATGAAAAGGAAGATGAGAGTAATACTGTGCATTTATATGCTCCACCAGATAGTAATAAAGAACATGATAACGATGTAGAGATAGAACCTGTGGAGGATCTTGATAAGCCACCTCCTAAAAATAAACGTTATGATAAGAGAGACTTTGTTGCTAGAAAACATAGCAAGGAAAGAGAGCCATGTGTTCAAAACCCCATGCCATTCCCTCGTAAGGCTTCTAAAAGTAAGGACGATGAGGATTTTGAATGCTTCGCTGAAATGATTAGGTCCGTCCTTTTGCGTACTCGTTTGACCGATATATTGAAAATGCCTCCGTATGCTAAGTACATGAAAGATATTATTACCAACAAAAGAAAAAAACCTGAAACTGAAATTGCTACTATGCTTGCCAATTATTCTTTTGATGGAGGAATACCTAAGAAGCTAGGAGATCCTGGCATACCCACAATACCTTGCTCTATTAAAAGAAATTATGTTAAAACTGCTCTATGTGATTTAGGGGACGGTGTTAGTGTTATGCCTTTCTCCCCTTATAAAAGACTTGATTTGAGTAAGCTTACACCTACTGAGATATCTTTGCAAATGGCTGATAAATCCACTGCTTTACCTATTGGAATTTGCGAGGACGTTCCTATTGTGGTTGCAAATGTTACTATCTTGACATACTTTGTTATTCTTGATATGCCCGAGGACGTCAATGTGTCGATCATCCTTGGTAGACCCTTCTTAAATACTGTAGGGGTTGTTATTGATTACAATAAAAGCAAGATTATCTTTCATGTCAATGTCAAGCAACATACCGTGCATTTTCTGAAGAAGCAAACTTTGGTTAATAATATTAATGTCATTGAGCATACTCCCACGGTTATCATTGGAAGTTTTGCAATTCCTCTACCTACTGTCAAGAAGAAATATTATAATCTTATTGTTGGGGAGATGTGACGTGGCTTGGACTGCGTCGGTATTTCCCCAAAGAGGAAGGGATGATGGAGCATATCGACGGTAAGTATTTCCCTCAGTTATGAAACCAAGGTTATCGAACAAGTAGGAGGATCACCAACACCCAATAAGCAGCACTTGCACACAAACAACAAATACTTGCAACCCGACGCGAAAGAGAGGTTGTCAATCTCTCTACGGTAATAAGATAGATTAGGTAGTGATAGATAGGAGAGATAGATCTCTCAAGAACACAAATAAAAAGAGTAAATATGCAGCAAGGTATTTTTGGGTTTTTGGTTTTGTAGATATGAAAACAAAGATTGCAAAAAACGTAGATCGGAAAGCAATATGATAGGAAAAGTAGACCCAGGGGCCATAGGGTTCACTAGTGGCTTCTCTCATGAGTATATCGCACGGTGGGTGAACAAATTATTGTTGGGCAATTGATAGAAAATCGAATAGTCATAACAATATCCAAGGCGATGATCATTATATAGGCATCACGTCCAAGATAGGTAAACCGACTCCTGCCTGCATCTACCTCTATTACTCCACACATCGACCGCTATCCAGCATGCATCTAGTGTATTAAGTTCATGGAAAAACGGAGTAATGCAATAAGAACGATGACATGATGTAGACATGATCTATTCATGTAGGAATAGACCCCATCTTATTATCCTTAATAGCAACGATACATGCGTGTCTTGCTGCCCCTTCTGTCACTAGGAAAGAACACCGCAAGATCGAACCCATCACAAAGCACCTCTTCCCATGGCAAGAAAAATCGATCTAGTCAGCCTAACTAAACCAAAGATTCGAAGAAGAAATACAATGCTATAAGAAATCATGCATACAAGTGATCAAAGAAGACTCAAATAATATTCATGGATAGAAACTGATCATGAACTCAAAATTCATCGGATCTCAAGAAACACACCGCAAAAGTTTACATCAAATAGATCTCCAAGAGACCATTGTATTGAGAATCATAAGAGAGAGAGAAGAAGCCATCTAGCTACTGCCTACGGACCCGTAGGTCTATGGTGGACTACTCACGCATCATCGGAGAGGCACCTATGAAGAAGATGAACCCCTCCGTGATGGTGTTTAGACTGGATCTCGCGGTTCTGGAACTTGCGGCGGCTGGAATTGTGTTTCGATGACTCTTCTAGGGTTTTTGGATTTCCACGGAATTTATAGGCACGATAGTCGGTTGAGGGGGTGCCGAAGTGGCCCAGCACCCCCCAGGGCGCGCCAGGGGGCCTCTGGCGCGTCCATGTGGGTGCTGGCCACCCTGGGCCTCCTCTCTTGATGTTCTTTGGCCCATCTGGTCTCTTCTGGTCTGTAAAAAATCCACAAAAATCCCCGCAACGTTTCATCTCTGTTTGGTACTGATTTCCTGCGAAGTAAAAAAACAAGAAAAAAACAGCAACTGGCACTATGTCAATAGGTTAGTCCCAAAAAAATGATATAAAGTTGTAATAAAATGATTGTAAAACATCCAGGAATGATAATATAACAGCATGGAACAAGCAAAAATTATAGATACATTGGAGACGTATCAAGCATCCCCAAGCTTAATTCCTACTCGTCCTCAAGTAGGTAAATGATAAAAACAGAATTTTTGATGTGGAATGCTGCCTAACATGTTCATCATATTCTTTTATTTTGTATAGCATGGACATTTGGACTTGTAAATGATTCAAAGCAATAGTCTTGTTTTAACATAATGACTTCAATACTCAAGCATGTCAACAAGCAACCATGTCTTTCAAAATATCAACACTTAAGAAAGTTATCCCTAGCCCATCATGCTTAATCATTGATCCATTCATGAAACACACTCAAATATTAGCTATGCCCAATGCTCAAGAACGATCATAGTGCCCCCTAGTTGGTGCTTATAAGAGAAGATGGAGACTCAAAGCAAAAAATAAAAATTGCATAAAGTAAATAGATAGGCCCTTCGCAGAGGGAAGTAGGGATTTGTAGAGGTGCCATAGCTCAAGGTTTAAATTGAGAGAGAGAGAAAATATTTTGGGTGGCATGCTTTTTCTGTCAACGAAAATGACAAAGTAGCTCACTATACTTTCCATGCTAGATATATCATAGGCGGTTCCCAAACAGAAAATGAAGTTTATTCGTTTTTCCACCAAACTTTCACTTTCCATGGCGGGCCGTATCCACGGTTGCCTTCCATACCAACTCTTTCCAAGGAATTTATTATTTGACAACATAAAGTAAATATTCTTTTCTTTTTCATTTCGGGAATGGGCATCCCTATTACCGCCGCACTCTCGTGCAATGACAAGTGAATAAACACTCATCTTGAGAATAACACATCTAGCATGGAAAAATATTGGACACTCCCCACCGTTTCATGTGCGGTACGGGCACACAAAAGAGAAAATTTATTTTGAAAATTTAGAGATGGCACATACAAATTTGCTTGGAACGGCAATGAAATACCACATATAGGTAGGTATGGTGGACTCATAAGGCAAAACTTGGTTTAAGGATTTTGGATGCAAAAGTAGTATTTCTAGTTAGTACAAATGAAGGCTAGCAAAAGATTGGGAAGCGACCAAACCAAGAAACGAAAAATCACATAAGTGAGCATTGAACATAACTAACTCCGAATAATGCACCACAAGTAGGATGTAACTTCATTGCATAACTATTGACTTTCGTGCATGCATAGGGAATCACAAACCTTAACACCAATATTCCTACTAAGCATAATTACTCACTAACATGCCTCACATATTACTATCATCATGTTTCAAAACTATTACAAGGAATCAAGTTTAATTTGTCCAATTACCTTCATGAAAGTTTTTATTATATCCTCCTTGGATATCTATCACTTTGGGACTAGTTTCATATATTGCCATTGCTTTTTCGCAAGCTCAAACAAATTTAAGTGAAGCACATGAGCATAAAGATTTCATCTCTCAAAAAGGTATAAGTGAAGCATGAGAGGATTTATTCAAAATTTACTAACTCTCAAATTAATCTAAGTGAAGCATGAGAGTATTTCTACAAAAGTTTCCAAGCACACCGTGCTCAAAAAGATATAAGTGAAGCACTAGAGCAATTCCTATAGCTCAAAAAGTTTAAGTGAAGCACATAGAGCAATTCTAACAAATCATAGCATGATTGTGGCTCTCTCAAATAGGTGTGTATAGCAAGGATACAAAGTAAAAAGTAACAAACAAATCAAGCAAAGATACAAGACGCTCCAAGCAAAACACATGATATGTGACGAATAAAAATATAGCTCCAAGTAAAATACCGATGGTCGTTAGAAGAAAGAGGGGATGCCACTCGGGGCATCCCCAAGCTTATTTGCTTGTTACTCTTTGGATATATCTTGGGGGTGCGATAGCATCCCCAATCTTAGGTTCTTGCTACTCCTTATACCTTCATCCATCGAGACCTCACCCAAAATTTGAAAACTTCAATCACACAAAACTCAACAAAATCTTCGTGAGATCCATTAGTATAAGAAAGCAAATCACTACTTTAGGTACTGTTGTAAACCCATTCAAATTTTATAATTGCATTATACCTACTGTATTTTAAATTTACCATGGCTTATACCCCTCAATACAAACCATAGATTCATCAAAACAAGCACACAATGCAACAAAAACAGAATCTGTCTCAAACAGAACAGTATGTAGTAATCTGTACCATACCCATACTTACGTAACTCTAAAAATTCTGAAAAATTAGGACAACGTAAGGAATTTGTATATCAATACTGTGTTAAAATTTCAGCTCAAGATCACGTTCCGGAAAAAAAATGAAAATTTATATACTGGACGCAAAGTTTCTGTTTCAGATTCAGCATCACTTCTACTCATCCTATGAATCATCCTAACGGTTCTACTTGGCACAAACACTAAATAAACCATAAAAACACAATCATAACAGAGGCATAATTGCGTCAACACTCAAAAACAGAAAGGAAAAAAGCAAAAATTTATTTATTCATTGGGTTGCCTCCCAACAAGCGCTATCATTTTACGCCCCTAGCTAGGCATGATGATTTCAATGATGCTCACATAAAAAGTAGTAATTGAAATATGCAAGAGAGCATCATGAATCTCATGACAAGCACATTTAAGTCTAACCCACTTCCTATGCATAGGGATTTTTTGAGCAAACAACTTATGGGAACAAGAATCAACTAGCATAGGAAGGCAAAACAAGCATAACTTCAAAACTTTGAACACATAGAGAGGAAACTTGATATTATTGCAATTCCACAATCATATGTTCCTCCATCATAATAAATTTCAGTAGCATCATGAAGGAATTGAACAATATAACTATCACATAAATCATTCTTTTCATGATGCACAAGCATAGAATTTTCATTACTATCCACACAAGCAAATTCCTTTTCATCTATGGTAGTGGGAGCAAACTCAACAAAATAACTATCATGAGACACTTGATTGACATAACCACATTGCAAATTAAAACCATGATGATAAGCTTCTTGGTTATCGTTACTCATTATAGCATACGTGTCATCACCATCATCGTGAATATGAGGCATGCAATCATCATAATAAATTTGCTCATCAAAACTTGGGGGACTAAAAATATCATCTTCATCAAACATAGCATCCCCAAGTTTGTGGCTTTGCATATCATTAGCATAATTGACATTAATAGAATTTATAGTAACATCATTGCAATCATGCTTTTCAATCAAGGAGCTATCATGAATCACCTTATAAATTTCTTCTTTCAACACTTCATCAAAATTTTCAGATTCACGATTTTCAAGCAAAGCTTCATAGAGATAATCAAGTGCACTCAACTCACTAGCAATTGGTTCATCATAATTTGGTCTTTTGAAAAGATTAGCAAGTGGATGAGGATCCATATCAATAGATTTTTAGCAAGCGAAGATGCAAGCAAATAGAAGGCACATGGCAACACAAGCAAAGATAGCAAGCAAGCAAACAAAAAGAGATCTGGCGAGAAAAAGGCAAACGAAAAAGAGGGCGAATAAAATGGCAAATTGATGAAGTGGGGGAGAGGAAAACGAGAGGCAAACAGCAAATAATGTAATTGCAAGGAGATGAGATTTGTGATTAGGAACCTGGTAGATGATGATGGAGTCCCTCGGCGCCTACGATAGGCACGTAGAAGAGACTACTTCCTCCCCGGCTACAGCGCCAGAAATTCCTTTGACGTGGCTTGGACTGCATCGGTATTTCCCCAAAGAGGAAGGGATGATGCAGCACAGCGACGGTAAGTAATTCCCTCATTTATGAAACCAAGGTTATCGAATCAGTAGGAGGATCACCAACACCCAATAAGCAGCACCTTCACACAAACAACAAATACTTGCAACCCGACGCGAAAGAGAGGTTGTCAATCTCTCTACGGTAATAAGATAGATTAGGTAGTGATAGATAGGAGAGATAGATCTCTCAAGAACACAAATAAAAAGAGTAAATATGCAGCAAGGTATTTTTGGGTTTTTGGTTTTGTAGATCTGAAAACAAAGATTGCAAAAAACGTAGATCGGAAAGCAATATGATAGGAAAAGTAGACCCGGGGGCCGTAGGGTTCACTAGTGGCTTCTCTCATGAGTATAGCGCACGGTGGGTGAACAAATTACTGTTGGGCAATTTATAGAAAATCGAATAGTCATAACGATATCCAAGGCCATGATCATTATATAGGCATCACGTCCAAGATAGGTAAACCGACTCCTACCTGCATCTACCTCTATTACTCCACACATCGACCGCTATCCAGCATGCATCTTGTGTATTAAGTTCATGGAAAAACGGAGTAATGCAATAAGAACGATGACATGATGTAGACATGATCTATTCATGTTGGAATAGACCTCATCTTGTTATCCTAAATAGCAACGATACATGCGTGTCTTGCTGCCCCTTCTATCACTGGGAAAGAACACCGCAAGATCGAACCCATCAAAAAGCACCTCTTCCCCATGGCAAGAAAAATCGATCTAGTTGGCCTAACTAAACCAAAGATTCGAAGAAGAAATACGAGGCTATAAGTAATCATGCATATAAGAAATCAAAGAAGACTCAAATAATATTCATGGATAGAAACTGATCATGAACTCAAAATTCATCGGATCCCAACAAACACACCGCAAAAGTTTACATCAAATAGATCTCCAAGAGACCATTGTATTGAGAATCATAAGAGAGAGAGAAGAAGCCATCTAGCTACTGCCTACGGACCCGTAGGTCTATGGTGGACTACTCACGCATCATCGGAGAGGCACCTATGAAGAAGATGAACCCCTCCGTGATGGTGTTTAGATTGGATCTCGTGGTTCTGGAACTTGCGGCGGCTGGAATTGTGTTTCGATGACTCTTCTAGGGTTTTTGGATTTCCAGGGAATTTATAGGCACGATAGTCGGTTGAGGGGGTGCCAGAGTGGCCCAGCACCCCCCAGGGCGCGCCGGGGGGCCTCTGGCGTGCCCATGTGGGTGTTGGCCACCCTGGGCCTCCTCTCCTGATGTTCTTTGGCCCATTTGGTCTCTTCTGGTCCATAAAAAATCCACAAAAATCCCCGCAGCGTTTCATCTCTGTTTGGTACTAATTTCCTGCGAAGTAAAAAAACAAGCAAAAACAGCAACTGGCACTTTGGCACTATGTAAATAGGTTAGTCCCAAAAAATGATATAAAGTTGTAATAAAATGATTGTAAAACATCCAAGAATGATAATATAACAGCATGGAACAAGCAAAAATTATAGATACATTGGAGACTTATCAAGATGCAAATCCCCATTGAGGTAACCTAGTGATATACACAAATTCTTCGGTTGCATGTTAATCCAAAACGGTTGTTAATAAGACTTGATCAACCTTATTAATGGATCCTTTTTGGAAGGCATGTGATTGATGAATTTAGTACTCACAACGCTCTGTATCAAAAGTTTATCCTCTGTTATTTTTGGTTTATTTAAAATAAATTAGTATCATTTTCTGTTTTTCTGTTTTTCCTGTGCATAGAAAAATGCCAGAAAATAAAAAAGTCTCAGATTGCCACAAAATTTTAGCATGAATTTTTCTGGAATAAATAAGAATTTTTGATATAAAAATTGCAGCAGGGGACTGCACCTATGGGGCACAAGCCAACAGGGCGCCCCCTAGGTCGCGCCATGATGGCTTGTGGGGCCCACAGGAGCCCCCTGCCTTATCGCTTCAGCCCACTCTTTCTCCTACATCCAGGAAAAATTTCCTATCCATCTCTCTCCCGTGTTCTTCACCCAGAAATTGAAATTTTCGATCTCTTTGCTCGGAACTCCATTTCCGAAACTGTTTTGAGTAATTGTTCCTTGGTATGTGACTCCTCCAATTAGTTTTTGTTTTAGTGGTTTATATTTTGCATAACGTGCTACACTTGGTGCTATAGAAAATGAGGTTGCATGTTGAATTCTTTGAGTTCCAAGTAGTATGAATGCTTGATATGGCCTCTAGGCATCCATATGAGTAGTTGCTATCAATCTTGCAAAGTTTTATTGACATGAATTTGTGGGAAATATACGCTTGTGTCTATCACTTTGCCTGCACCTGTCCTCTTTGATTTTCAGGCTCAACAGCGTTATTATGTTCTTGAGGAAGAGGTGCGGGAATACAAAGCTGCAGTGGAGGCTACTCGCTTAGAAAAGGAGGCGGCCAGGAACGCCTCCACAAGCTACCCTTTTAACCATTTTCCAGACTACTAGTGGTGATTACCAATCTAGGCAACCGCCTAAGCTTGGGGGAGTACGTATTTCTCACTGACATTACATTCATGTTCACACACTTCATATAAATTGTCGGTGTTCATCCTCTTTCATTGTATCCATATTAGTTTTCTTTTTCCGCTTTATTCTTGTGTGTTTGAAAATCTTTGGAAAACCCAAAAACATTTCTCGCTTCTTTTTAAGTTTTCTTTCCATGTTTAATTATCTTTTGTACTAAAAAGAAAACCCAAAAAGATTTCCTTTGCATGTTGGGATATTTCCCGTGTAAATAGTTTTTCTCGTTCTTGTTTTCCCTTAGTTTATTTGCTTGCTTGAGAAAAACAAAAACTCCAAAAATATTTCAGTGTGTTTCTCTAAATTTATTTTCTTTTTGTTGATTCTTTGAAAGGAGAAGACCACGATGAAAATGTTGAGTGGCTCTCGTATGCTTTATTGTTGATCTAACAGAGAGCCAATATTACCTTGTCTTCTCCTTTGTCCAAAACTGCCCTGCAGATTCCAGCTTAGTCCATGGTATTCTTGCACTATTATTATTATCACATCATTTGGTCATGCAAGTGAAAGGCAATAATGATGATATTTGACAAGTGATCGTGGCAAAGAAAGCTGGTATGAACTCTTCTTGTTTGACGTTTTTGTAAATATGTTTAGCCCGTTCGATCTTGATTTAGTATATTATGAGTGAACATGTTTATGATGACAATTAGAGATTATAGCTTCTCATGCCATGCTTAAATAGCTAGTAGTGAATAATGATTTATGTTATAGGCCAACATGCATTAAAATGATTATGATGTGGTATGGTAGTATGGTATTTCCCTCTGAGAAATTCATGCGACTTGACTTGGCCCATGTGCGAACATGTAGTTGATTCAAAACCAATGCAGCCTTCATGATGTTTAAATTCAGAGTGTTCATATTTTGCTCATGCTATGTCCAATGTTAATTATTCATAATGCATACCTATGACCGTTTTCGCTCTCTACCTGGTCGCTTCCCAACCTATTGCTAGCCTTCACCTGTACTAAGCGGGAATGCTGCTTGTGCATCAAAACCTTTAAACCAAGTTATTCCACATGAGTCCACCATACCTACCTATATGCGGTATTACCCTGCCGTTCCAAGTAAATTTGCATGTGCCATCTCTAAATATTCAAATAAACTTCCATTTTGTGCACTCGTCCCGCTCATGGAGCGATGAGGCGGTCGGTATCTTCCATGCTAAGTGAGTTATTCTCAAGATGGTCATTTATTCGCCGTCATTGCATGAGAGAGGCTGGTAAAAAGGATGCCCAGTCCTGTATAATCAAAATTAATTAAACAAAACTCCTAGGGACAGTTGATATGTTTGTAGGCATCCATGGATTCGGTCAGCCATGGTTTGTGTATGGCTGGTGGATAGGAGTAAACTTTACTATTCTGTTTGGGAACCGCCAATAATGAGTTTAGCATGGAAGATATTGAAAACCTTGCTCGTAACATTGACAAGAAAAGTGCACCACCCAAAAACTGCATTTCAATCCTGTTTTAAAACTTGAGTTCTTGCACCTCTACAAATCAATGCTTCCCTCTACGAAGGGCCTGTCTATTTATTTTTATGTTGAGTCATCATCCTCCTACTAAAAGCACCAGACCGGAGAGCACTATTGTCATTCTTATGCATTGAGTCTAGTTAATGTTGGATGTGAGCATGACTGGATCTTTTCTACACTGAATTATAATGTTTAGTCGCTGCTTGAACCTCAGAGGTGCTCTGCATTTATGTTCTGCGGTCTAAGAAAGGGCTAGCAAAATACCATGTCACCATATTATATCATGATTGTTTTGAAAAATTGTTGGCATGAGAGATATCTTATTATTACTTGCTAGTTGGTTATGTATTGACATGAGTTGATATGATGTTTAATTTTTATCATGAATGTGGTTTTTATAATTTATGCTGAAAACTTGAGAACTAGCTAAGCATGTGTATAACGACGAGAAAAAAGAGTTTGTAAAAGTTTTCTTTATCACTTTCAGTTTGTCAACCGAATTGCTTGAGGAAAAGCAATGAGTTAAGCTTGGGGAATTTGATACGTCTCCAATGTATCTACTTTTCCAAATACTTTTGCTCTGGTTTTGACCTCTAGCTTGCATGATTTGAATGGAACTAACCCGGACTGACACTGTTTTTAGCAGAACTACCTTGGTGTTAATTTTTTGTGCAAAAATAAAAGTTCTCAGAATTGGACGAAACTTGTTGTGGATTTTTTTCTAGGAATTATAATGAATTATGGAGCGAAGACCTGCCGGGGCAACCTGTGGGGCACAAGCCAACAGGCGCGACCCCCCCTAGGGCGCGCCCCGATGGCTTGTGGGGCCCACGAGGCTCCTCTGACCCTAATTCCAGTCCTATAAAATCACATCTTCGGAGAAAAAAATAGGAGAGAAATTTTCATCGCGTTTCACGAGACGGAGCCACCACCAGTTCCTGTTCTTCCTCGGGAGGGCTAGTCTGGAGTCCGTTTGGGGCTCTGGGGAGGGGAAATCATTGCCGTCGTCATCACCAACCCTTCTCCATCAACACCGCCATGATGCTCACCACCGAGAGTGAGTAATTCCTTTGTAGGCTTGCTAGACGGTGGTGGGATTGGATGATATTTATCATGTAATCGAGTTAAGTTTGATAGGGCTTGATCCCTAGTATCCACTATGTTCTGAGATTGATCTTGCTATGACTTTGCTATGCTTAATGCTTGTCACTAGGGCCTGAGTGCCATGATTTCAGATCTGGACATATTATATTACCTCTGAATATAAGATTGATTTGGATCCTATCTTGCAAGTTGTATGCACCTATTATGTATCTTGATCCACATACCCCAAGGTGACAATAATTGGGATTCTTGCCGGTGATTGCCGTAGTTTGAGGAGTTCATGTATTCACCATGTTTTAATGCTTTGTTCCGGTTCTCTATTAAAAGGAGGCCTTAATATCCCTTAGTTTCCAATAGGACCCTGCTGCCACGGGAGGGTAGGACAAAAGATGTCATGCAAGTTCTTATCGCAAGCACGTATGACTATATACGGAATACATGCCTACATTACATTGATGGATTGGAGCTAGTTCTATCTCGTCCTAGTGTGTAACTGTTACATGATTGATGTCATCTAAATCATTATCCATCACCGATCCATGTGCCTATGCTTTACATACACTGAATTTTGCTAAGTTACTATTGCTACTGCTACTATCACAACTGCTACAAAATTGCTGTTATCACTACTACTGTTACTTTTCCTACTACTATTTGTCGCGCTACTAAACCTTTGCTGCAGAGAGATATTCCAGGTGCGGATGAATTGACAACTCAACTGTCAAGGCCAATAAATATTCTTTGGCTCCCCTTGTGTCGAACCAATAAATTAGGGTGAAATACTACCCGTGAAGACTGTTGCGATCCCCTATACTTCTGGGTTATCAGACTCCACCCATAAGTAGCTCTCAGGATTGATTTATAAGGTGGTTTAATTCTAATTCTAGGGAAGTGTTTGATAATCCCCAAGAGCAAGGAATCATCATAGTACTTTCCAAAGATGGAAGTGATAAGTATGGAGTGTCGAACCCACAAGGAGCTAAAGGTAAGATCAATATTCTCTCAAGTCCTATCTACCACCGATACGACTCTACATACACCACACGTTTGCTTCTATCTAGTAACGAGAAATAAAACCGCGTTGTGGGTATAAAGAAGATAGCTTTGCATGATATTGGAGAACAAAAATATGAAAATAGTTGCTGCCTAAGTAAAGTTAGAATATATTACAATATATTACAAATAACGAGTGTGGAATAATGATGGCATGGTGTGTGGAATCATCCTAGGCAATTGATAACATGATCGGTAATCATTCTTGCAATTTTATATGAGTGAGAGGCATGAGCTAACATACTTTCCGTACTTGGATCATATGAACTTATGATTGGATCTCTAGCAAGCATCCGCAACTACTAGAAATCATTAAGGTAAACCCAACCATAGCATTAAACATCAAGCCCCCTTTACTCCCATACGTAAACAACTCCTTACTCGGGTGTAAGCTTCTGTCGCTCTAGCCACCCACTATAAGCGAATCATGAACATATTGCAACACCCTCCAGCGTGAATCCTTCACGTGTGCGCCTCACGGAAGGAACCTTAGGACAACACAAAAATAAAACATACACTCAAACCAATTAAGATCATTAATCAACCCAAAGGACAACATAGATCTACTCAAACAACATAGGATGGCAACACATCATTGATTAATAATATGTGGCATGAAACACCATGTTCAATTAGGGGATTACATAGGGGTGCGGAGAGTGTACCGCTGAAAAGAGATGAGGAAGGTGATGAAGATGATCATCGCGGTGATGGCTCCCCCGGCGGCACTCCAGCGCCTCCGGGAGAGAGGGGGAGAGAGTCTCCCTCCTTAGGCTTCCTCCTCCATGGCCTCTCCCCATCTAGGGAGAGGTTATCCCTCCGATCCTTGGCCGCCATGGCTCCCGGACGGGCTCTCGCCCCTCCGAGATTGGATCTCTCTCTTTGTTTCTCTCCTGTTTTCGCTGTTGTTTTCTGGCCCTTCACCGTTTCTTAAATATACGGAGATCCGTAACTTCGATCGGGCTGAAATTTTGAGGGGATTCTTATCGCGAAAATATCTTTCTAGCTGCCGAAGGAGAGCCCCAACCGACTTAAGGGGGAGGCACAACCCATCAGCCCCCTGGGCCGCGCCCTGTTGGCTTGTGCCTCCCTCGGGCACCGTCTTGCGTTGATTCCGACTCCCAAAATTCACATGTATTCCAAAAAAAATCCCCGTAAATTTTTATTGCGTTTGGACTTCATTTGATATGGAATTTTTGCGAAAAAAACACAAAAAAAACAGGAACTGGCACTGGGCACTGGATAAGTAAGTTAGTCCCAAAAATAATATAAAATGTTGCCAAAAGTATATAAAAGTTGTAGAATATTGGCATGAATACTTCATAAATTATCGATACGTTGGAGACGTATCAGCATCCCCAAGCTTAATTCCTGCTCGACCTCGAGTAGGTAAATGATAAAAGAAATAATTTATGAAGCGTGAATGCTAATATAGTATATAAGTTTGATCAATGTTACTTCCAAACATTTTTTCTAGTATCATAAAACATCAACTCTTTTCTCATAGAACTTCTCATGATCAAGTAACAAGCTATTCACATGTTAAACTATAGACCATAAACTTTCTTGAAAACTAGCAAACTATGTTTTCAGTCATCAAACAATTAGAGTTCATCCTATTTTCAGGGTCTATGTAAGAGCATTGATTTAGCAAATTTCACATACTCAACTATCATTTAGTCTTCCATGATTGCTGACACTCAAGGCATATTTTTAGAACAAGCGGTTTCAATCAAACACATAGGAAGATAGGGGCTTAATGTTCCGCCTCCCAACTTCTTTATCTCGGGAATAATGTCAACAATAATGAATCATGATCACCTATATCCAACTGGATATATATGCCTGGACCTTTCCCCACCACATGATACTTGAATTAATAGATTGGAATAGGGATGAACATTATTGACTCTTGCATAAAAGTAAATATAGAAAAGTAAAAGATAGGCCCTTCGTAGAGGGAATCAGAGGTTGTCATGCACTTTTTATTTTTGGATCTGCAATCACTTAATGAAAAGGAACATCACTTTATATTGCCCCTAGTGATAGCAAACTTTATTATGCAGTCCGTCGCTTTTATTTCTTTGCCATCACAAGGTCGTACAAAGCTTATTTCCCTTACAATAAAAGATCATACATGTTTAGGAGCAATTTTTATTGCTTTATGCACCGATGACAACTTACTTGAAGGATCTTATTCAATCCATAGGTAGGTATGGTGGACTCTCATGGCAAGAAACTAGGTTTAATGGTTATGGATGCACAAGTAGTATCCCTACTTAGTGCAATTTTTTGGCTAGCAAAAGATACTAAGGAAGCACCATATGTTAGAGGATCCATGACAATATAACTTGTATGTGAATATAAACAAACATAACCATTACGTTGTCTTCCTTGTCCAATGTCAACTACTTGATCAAGTTTGAAAATAATTAATGGGGGCTCACAATCATATAAGATGTCCAAGATAGTATATTTATATGTGAAATCTCTCTTCCTTCAATATTATTTCATGAATTGTTCAAGTGACCAATGCTATGTTTGCTAACCTCCAATACATTTTATTTCTTATACTCTTAGTATATGAAGTCACTACTCCCCATGGGACAAGAATATGAAGCATATACAATTTCACGTTTTATGACATTAAATTCATTCAACATTTTCTCTTAGGATATAAGTGAAGCACAAGAGTGATCATCAAACTATTCTCAAAAAGATATAAGTGAAGTTCATAGAGCATCCTTCAATGAATATAGAGAGACCAATATTCAAGCTCAAAATATATAAGTGAAGCACACGAAGCATCCTATAAAGCCATAATCAAAAGATTTAAGTGAAGCGCATGAAGCATTCTATAAAGTCATACTCAAAAGATTAAAGTGAAGAGCATGAAGCATTCTATAAATAAGCCAAGGATATATCATACCAGCATGGTGCATAAAATAAAAAGGAAAAATAAACACAAAAGATGCTCCAAGAATAGCACATGTGAACGAATAAAAACTTATGATCATCATAGGCTAACCGATAATTGTTGACGAAGAGAGGTGGGATGCGTAGCATCCCCAAGCTTAGATGCTTGATATTTCTTGCAATATTGACTTGGGGAGCCTTGGGCATCCCCAAGCTTGAGCTTTTGTATCTTGTTCAATCCTCTCATATCCCGGTTTCCCCTAAGTCCCAAAAACTTCATCCACAAAAAACTTGAAAAGAACTCGTGAGATAGGTTAGTGCACATAAGAATAAATCAACACTTCATGTACTGCCAAGACAAGTTCAATAATAATTTCCAAACATTAGGTACTTTATACTATCATTTCCACAATTTATATCTACCAATATAAGCCATGAAAACTTTAGGATAAGTAGATAACAAAACTATGACAGCAATCTGTCTAAACAGGACAGTCTGTAGCAATTAATTTACAAAGTGCACTTATGCATCTATAAAAATTATGAAAATTTAGGAAATGATAAATAATTTATATGATTATACTGTGTAAAAATTTCAGAAACTTTCTACGTTCCAGTAAAATATGAAAATTCAAACACTACAGCAAAAGTTTCTGTTTTTACACAACAAACATTAAACATGCAATTCAAGCATCCTAAAGGCAATTGTTGGAACTTTTTATTGAAAAACAAGATTATAAATAAGAGAAAGAAAATACTAACAAAATAAAATGATGCCCCAAGCAAAACACATATTATGTGACGAATAAAAATATAGCTCCAAGTAAGGTATACCGATAGTGTTGAAGACAAAAGAGGGGATGCCTTCCGGGGCATCCCCAAGCTTGGACGCTTGATTATTCCTTGGATATTACCTTGGCTGTGCCTTGGTAATCCCCAAGCTTAGGTTCTTGATGCTCCTTATTCTCCTTATATCGGTATCTCACCCAAAACTTGAAAACTTCAATCACACAAAACTCAACAAAACCTTCGTGAGATCCGTTAGTATAGTAAACATATAAATTACTTTAGGTACTGTTATAAATTTATTATTATTTAATTATTGCATAAGTTACTGTATTATAACTTCTCCATGGCTTATACCCCCCTTATATAATCCATAGTATTATCAAAACAAGCAAACTATGCTAGCAAAAAACAGAATCTGTCTACAAAAGAACAATATGTAATGATCTGTAGAGAAAATATACTTATTTAACTCAAAAAATTCTTAAAAATTAGGACAACCTGAGGAATTTGTATATTAACACTTTGTAAAATATTCAGATCAAAAAGACGTTCCAGTAAAATCATAGAAATTCTGCACTGGACACAAAAGTTTCTGTTTTTGCACCGTATCAATTCCACTTATCATCCAAATCATCCCAAAGGCTTCACTTGGCACATTATTGAAATAAAAGACACAAAACATGATTACTATAGTAGCTTAATCATGTGAACACTCAAAAACAGAAAGGATAAGTGTTGGTTTGTCTCCCAACAAGCGCTTTTCTTTAAAGCCTTTTAGCTAGGCATGATGATATCAATGATGCTCACATAAGAATAGTAGATGAAACATGCAAAAGAGCACCATGATCATTATTTTTATGGTACAGTGGTATTTACAAGGAGGTAATTATTTTTATGAGAAACTTCCATGAAAAATTCTACATTGTTTCCATGAGCATGAACACAAGTGTTCAAGGTTGACCCTCACTTCTTCAATGCATAACTTTCCAATCGCTTCTCTAAGTAAAAAATTTGTGCTTTTAATTTTTCAATTTTTTTGTTTGTTTCACCCACAACTAAAGAAAGAAAACAAAATAACAGAAATAAAAGGAAAACAAAATCGACTTAGTGATAGAAGCAAACAAGCATACACGAAAATATTTACCCCATGCAATTGCTCCCCAGCAACGGCGCCAGAAAAGAGCTTGATAATCCCCAAGTGCAAGAAATCATCGTAGCACTTTCCAAACATGGAAGTGATAAGAATGGAGTGTCGAGCCCACAAGGAGCTAAAGGTAAGATCAATATTCTATCAAGTCCTATCTGCCACCGATACGACTCTACATACACCACACATTTGCTTCTATCTAGTAACGACAAATAAAACCGCGTTGTGGGTATAAAGAAGATAGCTTTGCATGATATTGGAGAACAAAAATATGAAAATAATTGCTCCCTAAATAAAGTTAGAATATATTACAATATATTACAAATAGCGAGTGTGGAATAATGAAGGTGTGGTGTGCGGAATCATCCTAGACAATTGATAACAGGATCGGTAATCATTCTTGCAATTTTATATGAGGGAGAGGCATGAGCTAACATACTTTCCGTAGTTGGATCATATGAAATTATGATTGGATCTCTAGCAAGCATCCGCAACTACTAGAAATCATTAAGGTAAACACAACCATAGCATTAAACATCAACTCCCCTTTACTCCCATACGTAAACAACCCCCTTACTCGTGTGTAAGCTTCTGTCACTTTAGCCACCCACTATAAGCGAA
This sequence comes from Elymus sibiricus, assembly GCA_039707655.1. Taxonomy (NCBI): domain Eukaryota; kingdom Viridiplantae; phylum Streptophyta; class Magnoliopsida; order Poales; family Poaceae; genus Elymus; species Elymus sibiricus. The sequence continues at coordinate 87,864,016 of CM077663.1, forward strand.
TCATGAACATACTGCAACACCCTCCAGCATGAATCCTTCACGTGTGCGCCTCACGGAAGGCACCTTAGGAAAGCACCAAAATAAAACATACACTCAAACCAATCAAGATCATCAATCAACCCAAAGGACAACATAGATCTACTCAAACATCATAGGATGGCAACACATCATTGATTAATAATATGTGGCATGAAACATCATGTTCAAGTAGGGGATTATAACGGGGTGCGGGAGAGTGGACCGCTGAAAAGAGATGAGGAAGGTGATGAAGACAGTGATGTTGATGAAGACGATCACCGCGGTGATGGCTCCCCCGGCGGCACTCCGGCGCCACCGGGAGAGACGGGGGGAGAGCCTCCCCCCTTAGGTTTCCTCCTCCATGGCCTCTCCCCATCCAGGGAGAGGTTCTCCCTCTGGTCTTGGCCGCCATGGCTCCCGGAGAGGCGAGAGCCCCTCCGAGATTGGATTTCTCTCTCTGTTTCTCTCCTGTTTTTGTTGTTGTTTTCTGGCCCTTCACTGTTTCTTAAATATCCGGAGATCCGTAACTCCGACCGAGCTGAAATTTTGAGGGGTTTTTTATCGCGAAAATATCTTTGTTGCGGCGACAGGAGAGCCCCAACCGACTTAAGGTGGAGGCACCAGCCGTCTAGCAAGCATCCACAACTACTAGAAATTCATTAAGGTAAACCCAACCATAGCATTAACACATCAAGTCCCCTTTATCCCATACGTAAACAATCCCCTTACTCGGGTGTAAGCTTCTATCACTCTAGCCACCCACTATAAGCGAATCATAAACATATTGCAACACCCTACAACGGGGATCCCACACGCTTGCGTGACACGGCGGGCACCATAGGACAGCACCAAAATAGAACATACATCTCAAACCAATCACGATCATCAATCAACCCATAGGACAAAAGAAATCTACTCAAACATCATAGGATAGACACAGATCATTAGATAAAAATATATAGCATTAAGCACCATGTTTAAGTAGATATTACAGCGGGTAGAAGAGGGATTACACCGCTGCATAGAGGGGGAGAGAGTTGGTGGTGACGGCGGCGAAGTTGTTGGTGTAGATCGCCGTCACGGTGGATGCCCGGGCGGCACTCCGACGCCACCGGGAGAGAGGGGGAGAGAGCCCCCTCCTTCTTCTTCTTCCTTGGCCTTCTCCCTAGGTGGGAGGAGGGTTTCCCCTCTGGTCCATGGACGCTGTCGAGGGAATTAGCCTGACAATAGTACTAGGGGCACGAACGGAGGGGCGAAGTCTAGCTACGGCGCAGATGTTTCACTCGGATGTGTACTTGTTTAGGCCCCACTCGGAAGTGGTAAAAGCCCTACGTCTCGAGCCCGGAGGCCTTGTGTTTGCTTATGGGGAGTATGGATTACAAGAGGTCGGAACCCTTGCTCTAGCGCCCGGGGGTGGCTTATATAGAGTGCGCCATCACCGGCCGAGCGCCATCATTAGGGCTATAAATGCTATTCAATGTAACATTACATGAACGGCTGATTAAGTGCTGCGTTACTAGTAACGCAGAATCAATGACGCAATGAGCGTCTCTTCAAGTCCCACGGATGCTGCGTCTCCTGAGTCGCGTGAGCTCCCATCTGACCGAATGACCGTGGACATCCGAGTGACGTGATGCGTCCGAGTGGATTTTCATATGAATCCGAATGCATCTTTGGCCTAGAGGCTTTAATGATAATGAAGGACCACAGGTGGGCCTTAGATGTCAGTCCCGTGACCCTACCCATGGTAGGAAACCTCATCAGTTGCCCCCGAATCCGTGAGGTTTTAGTGGTCGAGTGATCGACACTCGGAAGCGTCGATGGCGCCTCAGAGGTGTCCAAGAAACAGTCTTGCCATTTCTCACTCGGCCTCAAACCATGATGGATTCAGGATTAACCTTTCTTGATCAAACTGCCTAGCTTGATGGTGCAATACTGTCATGCGAAGTTGAAATGTTTCCCGGAAGAAACGATCCGAATGTCCAGTTATTTCATCCGAGTGTTTAGCTGAAAACGAGTCGGCCACTCGGTTTGTAAGAGTGAACCGGCGGACTCTTCGGAGTGTGGAGTTCATCCCATTTAAGGTGTGAAGGAAACTTTGCGCGTTCGAAATAGCGAAGGATGCGCGTGAGCATGTGATAGAATGGTCACGTCGCGGAAATTGGGGGTAATGAGCACGATGCCTCGATATCCACGCCGAAATTTTCGCCACGTGTCACCGAGGCTCTGAACAGTAGATCCGCGGATCTCGCTCCGTTTGGGATTGACGGCCAGAGATTTCGCCCGATTTTCGGTATAAAAGGCGAGGGCACTGTTGGGGGTGAAACATATCTCACTTTTCCCCCCCTCCTTCGTCTTCTCCGTCTCCTGTACGTGACTCTTCCACCGTGTTCTCGTCGTAGTCCAGTTTCGAGCTCGCCGGAGAGGATGCGCGCGGCGACTGTGAAGGCCGAGCGGGCGAAGAAGAGCTCGCTCGGCTCCTCCTCAAGCGCCGGGGCGCCAGCAGGATGGACCCAAGACGAATGGCTGCTGTCGCGGGTCACCAAGGCCCGGCTGCTAAAGCTGGATAACCAAGGGCTCCTGTCCGAGGGGAGTTGGCAGCTGCCGGGGGTGGGCGAGGACGAGCCTTCACCGAAGGGGGATGAGCGCGTGCTCCTGTTGACTCACCTCGAGTGAGGTTTCTCCCTTCTGCCTCATCCATTCTTCCGTAGGTTCTTGGATTTCTTCGGCGCTCAGCTCCACCACATTCCCCCCAATGCTGTAGTTTACTTGGCTGCGTTCATTTCTCTTTGTGAAAATTTCTTGGGCTGTCACCCCCATTGGGGTTTGTTCAAACATCTCTTCACCTGCCGAGTGATGACTGTAAAGAAGCCCACTCGGTCAAAGGATAAAACAAATGTGGCCCAGCTGTGTGGGGGTCTGGGAATCCAGCTGCGGGGCAAAGTTTGCTTCCCACAGATGACGTTTCCAGATTCGGTGAAGGGCAGGCAGGAAAACTGGTTTTATTGCCAGGATGTTCCAGTCGGTGAAGGTCAGTCTAGACTTCCGCCGTATACGTCTGAACGCATTCGGCCAGTTCCCAGGTTGACTGTGACCAAGGATGAGAAGACAGAAGTGGATATCCTGGTGATAGCTCTGGTAGCTTTGGTGCAAAAGGGCGTCTACGGCCTCGACTTACTGGAGGTTTTTCTTCAGAGGAGGATTCAACCGCTGCAAGCCAGGGCCCTCCCCATGTGGGAGTATACTAGGCCGAGTGACATCACTCGAACACACCCGGAGGAGCTCAAGGCAGACATGGTGGAAGCCAAGATCAAGGCGATCACTCCAGCGCGTGACAACCCGAGAGGGAGCAGGCTGGTGGCCTCACTCTCATTAGAGAATCCGCCGAATGAGGTCATCTTCAAAGGTCCATTATCCGAGTGATATTTATGTACTTATTCCAATTGACCCGACTAATCTGTTCTTCATTCGGCAGGCTTTCACGCAGATGAACAGCCAAGTGCCAATTGTGGACAGAGGCCTGGTTGATGTAGCAAGCGATACTGATTATCCAGAGGACTCGGCAGAGGCAGGGGAGTACGAAGAAGACGACGACGATGTAGAGGAAGAGGAAGAAGGCTCGGACGGCAGCGACGAGGTGGAGTCATCGCGCACGGATGATCGTGTGCCTGAAGTCCGTTCCAAGGCGTGCCAGGACTCGGGAGTCCGCGGTGGTGGTCCCAAGGGGCCAAAAACTGTCAAGCCAACTGGGTCTGTCCTTCCGACTCGCAGCTCGAAGCGTGGGCGTGGAGAACTTGTCTCATCGCCCGAGAAGGTGGCAAAATAGGCCAAAGTCACCATGGCCAAACCTCGGAAGGCAGTCCCCATCCCGAAGATTAAGATGACCATTCCCGTGGCCTCAGCGTAAGTATCTCCACTTCGACAATTTGTTGTCTAAATTCAACCGAGTGACGTAATAATCCGAGTGTTTCCTTTACAATGCTTATACTTCAACTGCTTCACCTGATCCCCCCACTCCGAAGAAAGAGCGGCCCGACGCCGACGTTGCGTCTTCAAAAGGTAAGCTTCGGATTCACTCGGACGCGCGTTGTGGTTTACTTTCTACTCATTTCCGAGTGCCTTTGAACACTTGCAGCCCCGCGTGAAGTGATCGACATTGATGCGGATGACAAGGTTGACCTGCCGAACCCTTCTACCAATGCGGACGTTGTGATGCAGGAGTCATCGCCTGCCGATGCCTTGGTGCCGGCGCAAGGGGCCAGCCCGGGAGCCGGAGCTGCACTCGGAACTGGTACATCGTCCCCCTTGTTGACTCCTCCCGTGAGCAACATCTTTGCGCTACACCACGTCCCGGAGGATCATGTAGGAGCGAGGAAAGAGGCGTTAATCCAGCTGGAGGTGATGAGTGAACGCCTGAAGATGGCGTATGATGCGAGTGGGGCGTTGAAGAAGAATGTCCGAGTAAGTACTCTCGTAAGTACCTTCCTCAGTCGAGATTTTTTATTTCTGTCCCGAGTAGGTTTGCATCTGAGTACACCTGCTGGGTGTTTCTGGGTTCCGGTGGGGGCGCGCTGAGCGCACCCACTGGGTGTAGTCCCCGAGACTGCCGTCGACTGAAGCAGTCGGCGGGAGTCTAAGAGCCCGAATGAATTTGGTGTATGATCCATAGTTTAGCTTAAAGAAAAGCCTTGTATTTGATTTTCCAGTGGGGGCGCGCTGAGCGCACCAACTGGGTGTAGTCCCCGAGACTGCCATCGACTGAAGCAGTCGGCGGGATTCTTAGAGTCCGAGTCAAAATTTTGACCAATATTGTTTCCTTTGTTTCCTGTTTGCAGGCTGTTTGTGAGCTCGGGAGCCACTATAATGCTCTGGAGAAGGAGGTGCAGGACCTGCGCCTCAACCTAGAAGCTGACAAAGCCAAGAATGCCCGATTGAAGCAGGAGAAAAAGGCAATCGAAGGTATGTTCATCCTGTCCGACTGCTGCAAAAACTGCCCTCCCTTCCTGTCCGACTGAGTCTACTTTATCAGATCTTCATGGCGAAAATCGTAAACTTGTCGAGAGGCTGAAGAATTCTATTTCTTTAGAAACCATGAAGACGGCCCTCAAGAAGAAAGACACAGATCTGGCAGCTGCCTAGAAGGAGGCCAGCCGTAAGGCCAAGGAGGCCGAGGAGAAGCTGAAGGCAGTCGGGAAGCTGGAAGAAGAGAAGAAAACTCTGGAGGTTCCTGCGAAGAAGTCCAGGGAAGAGCTCGCCGAATTGAAGAAGTCGTACGCTGAGTGGGAGACCAAGCTCGAGCGCATCACTGCCAAGAAAACTGAGCTGGAGCAGTTTGTCGAAGAATACGACGACTCCGTGAGCAAAAAACTCAAAGGTAAACATTTCCGAGTGATTCTTGTGCAACCTTGTTTGGCCGAATGAATTCTATTCACTTCTGATTCTTTTCTTCATTCAACGAAAACCCAGATTTCTGCGATGATGTTGCTGAGGAAACTTTCAAGATCGAGAAGGAGTTGGACCCGTCTCGAGAGCTGCTCAAGGATAGCGCTGCTATGGCCATTCTTCACTTGGAAGAACGCGTCGATCAAGTGACTTCGTATATGAAGAGACACAGCACTGCTGTCTCGGACATTGACCGAGATGTCTTTTCCGACGAAGAACCTTCAAAGGATCTGGAATCCGCTCTCACCCGAGTGAGAGATGTACCGAGCCGAGTGAAGGATTGGAAAAAATCAGCGGCTCGAGCTGGAGCTGACATTGCCCTCTCACTCGTCCGTGTTCACTACAAGGGAGTGGACGAGAAGAAGCTGAAGTCTCTGGAGGTCGCTAACAGGAAGCACGCCAAGGTTGAAGACTTCATGGAGATGTTTATGGAAGCTCCCACTCGAATCGCAGACAGCATTGACCTGCTTACCTTTGTTGAAGCGGTGGTTCCGCCTCGCCCCGAGTGATCGTCGGGTTTAAAACTCTTTAAGCTTTTGCCTCTGAATGCTGAGTGGTAGTTGTAACCGCAAGACTTTGAATGAGCCTGAGGCTCATGTCGTCAGAACCTTTATCCGCACTTTCAAGTGATGTAGTTTCTATTTGCCTTGGCTTCATTCGATCTTTGATTTCTAAATGTTTATACTTAGGCGATGCGAGGTCACAACTAAGTCCCCGAGTGTGGACGAGATCTGCCCTCGGAATTGTTCGCGAGAACAATGATGGTCCTGTCCATCTTAATGTCCGAGTGTGGAGGATGTCCCACTCGAAACGGCTTTTAACTTAGGCGATGCGGGGTCGCAGCTAAGTCCCCGAGTGTGGACGAAGCCTGCACTCAGAGTTGTTCGTGAGAACAATGATGGTCCTGTCCATCTTAATGTCCGAGTGTGGAGGATGTCCCACTCGAAATAGTTTTTAACTTAGGCGATGCGAGGTCGGAGCTAAGCCCCCGAGTGTGGGCGAAGCCTGCACTCGGAGTTATTCATGAGAACAATGATGGTCCTGTCCATCTTAGTAATGATGGTCTTGTCCATCTTAGTGTCCGAGTGTGGAGGATGTCCCACTCGAAACGGTTTTTAACTTAGGCGATGCGGGGTCGCAGCTAAGCCCTCGAGTGTGGGCGAAGCCTGCACTCGGAGTTGTTTGTGAGAATAATGATGGTCTTGTCCATCTTAGTAATGATGGTCTTGTCCATCTTAGTGTCCGATTGTGGAGGATGTCCCACTCGAAACGGTTTTTTAACTTAGGCGATGCGGGGTCGCAGCTAAGCCCTCGAGTGTGGGCGACGCCTGCACTCGGAGTTGTTCGTGAGAACAATGATGGTCCTGTCCATCTTAGTAATGATGGTCTTGTCCATCTTAGTGTCCGAGTGTGGAGGATGTCCCACTCGAAACGGTTTTTAACTTAGGCGATGCGGGATCGCAGCTAAGAATTTTACACCCATCGGGGGCGATAAGGGAGATCAATTCACCAGAGTGAAAAGAGTTAAATTTTGACAAATATAAAGGAACAAAACTTTATTCATCGAGATCACTCGGGTTCATTATTGGAATGACAAACTAAAGTCGTCATGTTCTATGTGTAGAACTTGCGAAGTAGGTCCGCATTCCAAGTTCGAGGCTCTTCTACGCCATCTTTGATATTGTAAAGCCGGTAGGCTCCATTGAGCAAGACTTTGGAGATTGCGTACGACCCTTGCCACGGAGGCGCCAACTTATGGGGTCTTTGTTGGTCCAGTCGGAGAACCAGGTCTCCTTACTGAAAAGCTCGGCCCTTGACTTGTCTGTCGTGGTAACGCCTCAGATCCTGCTGATAGAGCGTCAATCTGATGAGGGACAGCTCTCTCTCTTCCTCCAAGAGGTCAAGACCATCTTGACGTGCTGCTTCAGCTTCGGCTTCAACATATTGTTCCACTCGGGGGGAATTGTGTTGAAGATCACTCGGCAACACGGCTTCTGATCCGTACACCATGAAGAAAGGAGTGCGCTTTGTAGAGCGGTTGGGGGTTGTTCGTATGCCCATAAGATGGATGGAAGCTCTTCAACCTAGGCTCCCGCAGCATACTTCAGGTCCCTCATCAATCGAGGTTTCAGACCTTGGAGGATCATTCCGTTTGCTCGTTCTGCCTGTCCATTCGACTGCGGGTGAGCCACTGAGGCATAGTTAACCCGAGTGCCTTGAGAGAAACAAAACTCACGGAACTCGTCCGAGTCGAAGTTTTTCCCATTATCCGTGATGATGTCATGCGGCACGCCGAATCTCAAGATGATCTGCCGAATGAAACTGACGGCAGTACCCGAATCTAAGCTTTTGATGGGCTTCGCTTCAATCCACTTGGTGAACCTGTTAACCGCCACAAGCAGGTGGGTAAATCCACTCGTTTCGGTCCGCAGAGGTCCGACCATGTCGAGACCCCACACGGCGAACGGCCAAGTGAGAGGGATCGTCTTTAGCGCAGACGCAGGCTTGTGAGATTTGTTCTTGTAGAATTGACAGCCGATGCACAGGTCGACCAAATCTCTTGCTGCTTCATTGGCTCGGGGCCAATAAAACCCCGCTCGGAAAGCCTTAGCGACCAATGTCCGAGAGGACGCATGATGGCCGCAAGTTCCCAAGTGAATCTCGTGTAAGATCTGCAATCCTTCCTCCGGAGAGATGCATTTCTGGACGACTCATGTAGTGCTTTTCTTGTATAACTGATCCCCTAAAACTTCGAATGCCGTGGATCGTCGGACGATTCGGCGAGCTTCTTCTTCGTCCTCGGGGAGTTCTTGCCGGAGAAAGTACACTAAATAAGGTTGAGTCCACTCGGGAGTGATTACCAGCATTTCGTGGACTAGATCAACCACGGCCGGGATGTCAACCTCAGTCGGATTTGATGTACCGACTGCTTGTGGGGACTCCTCTATTAAAGGATCTTCTGCAATTGTTGGGGCGCGTAAATGTTCAAGGAATATGTCCTTAGGGACTGCTCGCCGAGTGGACCCAATCTTTGCCAGGTCGTCCGCCGCTTGATTCTTTGCGCGAGGAATGTGATGCAGTTCCAATCCTTCAAAATTCTTCTCCAGCTTTCTGACCGCGTTGCAATAACCGGTCATAGCTGGACTCCGAATGTCCCACTCTTTCATTACTTGGTTGACAACAAGGTCCGAATCACCGTAGACCATCAAACGACGAATGCTGAGTGAGATGGCCATACGGAGCCCATACAGGAGGGCTTCATACTCGGCCTCATTGTTTGACGAATCGAAATGGATTTGGAGGACATAGTTCAGTCGGTCTCCTTTGGGAGAAACGAGAACCACTCCAGCCCCCGAGCCATTGAGCATCTTGGATCCGTCAAAGAACATAGTCCAGTGCTCGGGGACGCTCGGAGTCGGCTGCTCTTGCTCAATCCACTCGGCCATAAAATCAACCAATGCCTGGGACTTGATTGCTTTCTTGGCTTCAAACTTAATCTCAAATGGAAGGAGCTCAATTGCCCATTTTGCCACTCGGCCAGTAGCGTCTCTGTTATGCAAGATCTCCGACAGGGGAGCGTTGCTAATGACCGTGACCGAGTGATCTTGGAAGTAGTGAACCACCTTTTTTGCAGTCAGGTAAATGCCATAGACCAGCTTTTGATAGTGCGGGTACCTTTGCTTGGAAGGGGTCAACACTTCTGAGATGTAATATATGGGTCTTTGAACCTTGAATGTTTTCCCGGCTCCTCGCGCTCTACGGCAAGGACGGTGCTCACCACTTGGCTGGTAGCCGCGATGTACATGAGTAAAGGTTCCTGGCTGCCCGGAGCAGCTAACACCGGCTGGGTGGAAAGCAATGCCTTGAGTTCTTCAAACGCGGCTTTGCTTCAGGAGTCCACTCAAACTTGTCAGACTTTTTCATCAGTCGGTAAAGAGGGAGTGCCTTCTCACCGAGTCTTGAGATGAATCGGCTCAGGGCCGCAAGGCAACCTATCAGCCTTTGTACGTCATGCAGGCGCTCCGGTTGCTTCATTCGGACTATGGTGCCGATTTTATCTGGATTGGCATCGATCCCTCATTCGGAAACGAAAAAATCAAGTAACTTTCTGGCAGGCACTCCGAATGTGCACTTAGCTGGATTCAACTTTATTCTGAAGCGCCGTCGGTTCGTGAAGGTCTCAGCGAGGTCGGTCAGGAGGTCGGAACCTTTCCTAGACTTGACCACGATATCGTCCATATAAGCCTCCACGTTCCGACTGATCTGCTTTTGCAAGCATTTCTGGATCATGCGCTGGAAAGTGGCCCCAGCATTCTTCAGGCCGAATGGCATAGTGACATAGCAAAAACACCCGAATGGGGTGATGAAGGCCCACTTTATTTCATCAGGCCCATACATTCGGATCTGGTGGTACCCGGAGTACGCATCCAGGAACGACAGACGTTCGCATCCGGCAGTAGAGTCCACTATTTGGTCTATGCGGGGTAAAGGAAAATGATCTTTCGGGCAGGCCCGATTGAGGTGTTTGAAGTGAATACACATGCGGAGCGATTTGTCCTTCTTCGGCACCAGAACGACATTCGCAAGCCACTCGGAGTAGTAAACCTCACGAATGAACTCGGCAGCAAGGAGTCGAGCTATTTCTTGGCCAATCGCCTTGCGCTTCTCGATGGAAGATCGACGCAAGTACTCTTTGAGTGGTTTGGCCTTGGGATCGGTTCACAGTCGGTGCTCAGCCAGTCCCTTGGGAACACCGGGCATGTCAGAGGGCTTCCATGCGAAGATGTCCCAGTTCTCACGGAGGAACTAGATGAGCTCGGCTTCCTATTTCTCTACGAGTGACGTTGAGATGTTTGTCGGAGCAGCACTCGGGCCATTTGGGTGGACATGGACATTCTTGGTCTCATCGGCCGACTGAAAAGCCGATTCCGAAGCTGGCCGTTTTGACCTGAGCAAATCGGCCGTGTCCACCTCCTTCTTGTATCCTTCGAGCTCAACTGCGAGCACCTGTTCGTTGAAGATCTTGGAGCCCTGCTGGAGGCACTCCTCGGCAATCTTCCGATCGCCAGTCACAGTGATCACGCCTTTAGGCCCTGGCATCTTGAGTTTGAGATACACGTAACATGGTCTGGCCATGAAACGTGCGTAGGCGGGCCTACCTAGGATGGCGTGGTAAGCGATGTGGAAGTCCACCACCTCGAAGGTTAACCGTTCCTTTCGAAAATTCTTTTCGCTCCCAAATACGACGTTCAGAGCGATCTGGCCGAGTGACTCTGCCTTCTTCCCAGGGACAATCCCGTGGAAATGCATGTTGCTCTTGCTCAATTGAGACATCGGGATGCCCATTGCCTTGAGTGTGCAGCATAAATTATATTGAGTCTGCTGCCTCCATCCATCAGGACCTTACGCAGTCGGACGCCGCCCACAGCTAGGTCAACAACTAGCGCCTGCCTCCCAGGGGTGGCTATGTGAGGCGAATGGTCGGACTGGTCTAAGGTGACAGGTGTCTTTGTCCAGTTGAGGTATTTCGGGCAGTCAGAACTGCCATGTTGACTTCCCGATTGACAACCTTCAACTGCCTCTTGCTTTCAACTTCGGCGAAGATCACGAGGACCTTATCAACTTGTGGGTACTCGGAAGTACCTTCAGCATCCTCGACATCGACTTTCTCACTCGAGGGCTCCGCGCCCATCTCCTGCTTGAGCAGACGACATTCCCGAGTGGTGTGCTTCGGGAGCACAACATTGCTTTCTTCATTCGTCTTGGTATGAATCTAGCACGGCTGATCAAGAATATCGAATTTAGAGTCAGACTTCTTCTTGGGAGTCCACTCTTTCTTCTTTTTCTTTGGCTTCGGCTTGCCTTGGCCTTGCCCTTGAACGGCTACCACCTCTGCCTTGTCGGAGGCATCAGCCTTCCGCTTCTGATTTTTCCCAGCATTGCCCCCCGATTGAGGGGCGTTGCCAGCTCGTCCTTTGCCGCTATGGAGGTGGTCTTCTTCCTCGCCATTGGTGTACTTATTCGTGATCTCCATGGCCCGACTGAGGTACAGATCCCCAGCTCTGCCGAATTTCAAGATCAGTTCCTGATACCGAGTGCCTGCCTTAAAGGCGCACACGGCCTGATGCTCTCGGTCACATTTTCCACGGTGTTGTGCAGTGTGGTCCAGCGTTGGATGTACTCTCAGAGAGTCTCGTTGCTCTTCTAGACGCAGTGTTGTAGTTCTGTCAATCCACTCGGGCGCTTATACGTGCCTTCGAATGTCTTGACAAACACTCGGGCCAAATCTTCCCAACAGTAAATGCAATTGGCGGGCAATTGATTCAGCCACGCCCGCGCAGATCCTTCCAACATGAGCGGAAGGTGCTTCATCGTAACGAAATCATTGCCGCCGCCGATCTGGACGGCCACTCGATAATCCTCGAGCCAAGTCTCCGGCTTAGATTCTCCGTTGAACTTGCCGATTCCAGTTGCTAACCGGTAATTGGGTGGTATCTCAGCCTACCAGATGTATCTGCTGAAGCATCCGAGACCGGAAATACCCCAACCACTCACTCGGTCTCTGTTGTCTCTGTTCCGATCAACCACTTGCTGAGTGATGATGGATCTGGCGTTCAACTGCGGTGGTCTCTGGTCATTGTTCCCGTTACCTCCGTGCCGGACAGGGCTACGCTCACGGTCCCTTATGATAGGTCGGCCACCGTCATAGGGATGTTGGCTGTATGAACCGCCCCTCGGAGGGGGCGTCCGACTGACATCGTGGTCGTCGCGCCAGCGTCCTCCGTGCGGACCCCTCGGAAGAGGAGGAGTTCGCAGGTCTTTCCTTGGCGCGAGAGGACTGTGAGCAGACTGAACCGTGTCTGCGCGAATGGACTTGCTATGAATTCGCTGGTGTGATTGCGATACCTCAGAGCTTTGCTGAAGAGCAGTTTTCAGCAAGGCCTGGATCTGCCGAATGCCCTCGCTGACCACTCAGTCAGACGGCTGGATTGAGTCGGCGATCCGAGTGGCCGCCGCTAAGTTCAGCAGCGGCGTACGCATCACCGGGATGGTGTATGGCCGATCTTCTGGAAAAAGCAGACGGCGGCTACGGCTGGAACTGGGTCGTCCCTTGCCGCGCGCTCGTCGAGTGATTGTTGGAGTCGTTCGAGCCGCTCGCGTTCGGCCAGGGTGGCCTGGCGCGCAGCCTCCACGGCCAACTCATCCGGGGTAGTTCCCGCGATGGGGATGAAAAGAACCTGATCGTTCCTGCGCCTGATTTCTTCCCGCTGCTCCCAAGTGAGGGGTCGGGGAACGTAGCCGTCGGAGCCAGTGTTGTTGCGGTCGCCGTCTCGATCACACCTCGAGCCGGGCCAGCCATCAGGACCTCCGCAACGTCCCCGCTGCTCTTGCGCTCGGACGCACCAGAAGACTCGTCATCTGATGACGGGAAAAGGCAGTGGACGGACTCATCGGCGTCGAGTACGGCTACTTGCTCGACCGCGGCTTGAACTGCCATAGCGTGCTTGATGCAGCACTGCAGCCGTGAGCACCCAGAGCGCCTGCGAAGAGCCGCAATGCAAGTCGGAGAAGCCGGTCGATATGGTGTGGATGGTTGTCGGAGGAGGACTCCGAACGTCGTCGCGCCGAAATGCACCGCGCCTCAGGCGGGCATTGCCTCAGCATCCAGCGGCGCTTCCTGCAGCCACGCCGAGTCGTCGACGGTGAAGCTGAGGGAACCGAAGAGGATCTCGCCGCCGAGTGTCATCATGATGATCAGAAAAGTGGAAATTCCACCTGCGCCGGAATTCGCTAGACGCGCGGTCCCACGATGGGCACCAACTATCGAGGGAATTAGCCTGACAATAGTACCAGGGGTACGAACGGAGGGGCGAAGTCTAGCTACGGCGTAGATGTTTAAATCGGATGTGTACGAGTTCAGGCCCCACTCGGAAGTGGTAAAAGCCCTACGTCTCGAGCCCGGAGGCCTTGTGTTTGCTTATGGGGAGTATGGATTCCAGGAGGTTGGAACCCTTGCTCTGGCGTCCGGGGCTGGCTTATATAGAGTGCGCCATCACCGGCCGAGCGCCATCATTAGGGCTATAAATGCTATTCAATGTAACGTTACAAGAACGTTGATTAAGTGCTGCGTTACTGGTAACGCAGAATCAATGACGCAATGAGCGTCTCTTCAAGTCCCATGGACACTGCGTCTCCTGAGTCGCCTGAGATCCCATCTGACCGAATGACCGTGGACGTCCGAGTGACGTGATGCGTCCGAGTGGATCTTCATATGCATCCGAATGCATCTTTGGCCCAGAGGCTTTAATGATAATGAAGGACCATAGGTGGGCCTTAGATGTCAGTCCCGTGACCCTACCCATGGTAGGCAACCTCATCAGACGCCATGGCTCCCGGAGGGCAGGAGCCCCTGCGAGATTGGATCTCTCTCTTTGTTTCTCTTTTGTTTTCGCGACTGGTTTCGGACCCCATCACCGTTTCTTAAATATCCGGAGATCCATAACTCCGGTCGGGCTGAAATTTTGAGGGGATTTTTATCGCGAAAATATCTTTCTTGCGGCGGAAGGAGAGCCCCAACAGATTTAAGGGGGAGGCACTAGCCATCAGGGCGCGCCCTGTTGGCTTGTGCCTCCCTCGGGCATCGTCTTGCGTTGATTCCGACTCCCAAAATTCACATATATTCCAAAAAATATCTCCGTAAATTTTTATCGCATTTGGACTTCGTTTGATATGGAATTTCTGCGAAACAAAAAACGCACAAAAAACAGGAACTGGCACTGGGCACTGGATAAGTAAGTTAGTCCAAAAATTAATATAAAATGTTGCCAAAAGTATATAAAAATTGTAGAATATTGGCATGAATACTTCATAAATTATCGATATGTTGGAGACGTATTAGTGTTCCATCCCTTTCTTTAATGGGAATTGGAACCTTATGTTTCCCTCTTTCATGTCAATGATTGCACCTATAGTTCGTAGGAAAGGCCTTCCAAGTATTATGGGACAAGTAGGATTGCAATCAATATCAAGCACAATAAAATCTACAGGCACATAATTTTTATTTGCAATAATGATCACATCATTAATCCTACCTAGAGGTTTCTTAATGGTAGAATCTGCAAGATGCAAGTTAAGGGAACAATCTTCAATATTAGTGAGACCAAGCACATCACAAAGAGATTTAGGAATAGTTGAAACACTAGCACCAAGGTCACACAAGGCATTGCATTCATATTTATTTATCTTTATTTTGATAGTTGGTTCCCACTCATCATGCAATTTTCTAGGAATAGAAATTTCAAGCTCAAGTTTCTCATCATAAGCTTTTATCATGGCTTCTGCTATATGTTTAGTAAAAGGTTTGTTTTGTTCATAAGCATTGGGTGAGCCAATAATGCTTTGCAACAAGGAAATACATTCTACTAAAGAGCAAGTATCATAATTAAAGTCCTTGTAATCCAAAATAGTGGGCACATCACTAGTTAAAGTTTTGACCTCTCCAAACCCACACTTTTTAGTTTTAGCATCAAAATCATCACCCTCCAAGCAAACGGGACGCTTCTCAACTAGAGTTGACTCATCTCTAGTCCCTTTATCATTTATATTCATAGAGGTAAATAAAGATTCAATAGGAGAAGTTCCAATCATTTTAAGATCTTCATTATGATTCCCAATAGGTAAAGATTCTGGTTTAGTGGCCATCCTATTCACTAGAGTGATTTGCTTATCAGAGATCTTTCCTAAAAACTCTTCAGTTTGAGCAAATTGTGATTGGAGATTAGACACTTCCTTATTAACCTAATCAAGTTGCTTACTAATAGCGTCAAGCAAAGTTGAGTGTTCCTTAATTTCAGAAGCAAAGAATTTATTATGCTCATATTGTGAAGTCATGGAAGTTTTCATAGAACTGTCTATTTTCGACATTCTTTGGTAGTAAGAGATATTGTGGAATCTATCTTGAGACATGGTGACCAAACAAGCAAAGTAACAAACAAGACAAGTAAACTAGCAAGCAAAGAAGTAAATTAGTAACAAGCAAAGATAAATATTTTTGTATTTTTGATTTTTATGAGACAAACTAAATATAACAGCAAATAAAAAGATAAACAAGTGAATGAAAATTTGTGTGAAGTTACTTGATAGTTGATGATGATATTCCCGGCAACGGCGCCAGAAATCCTTCCTGATACTTGTGATATGCGTTGGGTTTTCTGTGAAGAGGAACGGGTAATTGCAGCACAAAGTGGGTAAGTATTTCCCTCAGTTATGAAACCAAGGTTTATCGAACCAATAGGAATATCAATCCTCAACCGTCTTCAGCGGCTGCACACAAAAGAGCAAACAACTTGCACCCAATGCGGGCAAGAGGGTAGTCAATCCCCTTGATCTCGTTATTTGCAAGCAAATGAGTTGTGTAGATAATTGTAAATTGCAAAATAAAATAAAAAGTAAATAAAGGCAGCAAGGTAATAGTAGTGTTTATAAATTTATAAGTGAATAGACCCGGGGGCCATAGTTTTCCCTAGCGGCATCTCTCATGTAGGCAGCATACGGTGGGTAACAAATTACTATTGGGCAATTGATAGAAAAGAGGATAGTTATGTGATTTTCACAGCAATGATCATGTGTATATAGGCATCATGTCCATAAACAAATAGGTTGACTCCTGCCTGCACCTATTACTATTACTCCAATCATCGACCGCTATCCAGCATGCATCTAGAGTATTAAGTAAAACAGAGTAATGCATGGAGAACGATGGCATGATGTAGACAAAGTAAACTCAAGCAATATGAATAAACCCCATCGTGCTATCTTTAGTAGCAACAAAACAAAGACGTATCTTGTCCCCTACTTTGTAACTGGGATATAGAAACTCGTCAGGTTGAACCTACCACAACGCACCTCTCCCACTGAAGATAAATCAATCTACTTGGCCAAAGCACACCGATAGATTGGAGAGAATTATGAAGCTATGATGATCATGCAAATAAGTATATAAATATTCAAAGGTGACTCAAATACTTTTCATGAATAATCTAAACATAAACCCACAATTCATCGGATCCCAACAAACACACCGCACAATGGGATTACATCGGATAGATCAAAGTGAAGATGCGATGATCATTGTATTGAAGATCAAGAGATAGAGAGATTGCCATCTAGGTACTAGCTATGGACCCGTAGGTCTATGGTGAACTACTCACACATCATTGATAACCCACAAGTATAGGGGATCACAACAGTTTTCGAGGGTAGAGTATTCAACCCAAATTTATAGATTCGACACAAGGGGAGCCAAAGAATACTTGAGAGTGTTAGCAGTTGAGTTGTCAATTCAACCACACCTGGAGATTAAATATCTGCAGTAGAGTGATCAGTAGCACAGTAATATGATAGTTTGATAGCAGTAGTGACGGTAACAGTAGCGGTAACAGTAGTAGCAATAGTTTTGTAGTAGTAGGAACAACAGCAACAACAATATTAACTTAGCAAGAACAATAAGTGGAAGGGTCGTAGGCACTGGATCGGTAACTCGTTGGATGATATTCATCATGTAGCAGTCATAACCTAGGGCGATATAGAACTAGCTCTAGTTCATCAATGTAATGTAGGCCTATATTCCGTAAATAGTCATACGTGCTTATGGAAAAGAACTTGCATGACATCTTTTGTCCTACCCTCCCGTGGCAGCGGGGTCCATAAGGAAACTAAGGGATATTAAGGCCTCCTTTTAATAGAGAACCGGAACAAAGCACTAACACATGGTGAATAAATGAACTCCTCAAACTACGGTCATCACCGCGAAGTATCCCAAATAATGTCACTATGGGGTTGACGGATCATAACACGTAACAGGTGCATATGACTAGGCAAGATCGGATCAAGAACATGGATATAGAGATGATAACATAAACGGTTCAGATCTGAAATCATGGCACTCGGGCCCTAGTGACAAGCATTAGGCATAGCAAAGTCATAGCAACATCAATCTCAGAACATAGTGGATACTAGGGATCAAGCCCTAACAAAACTAACTCGATTACATGATGAATCTCATCCAACTCCTCACCGACCAGCAAGCCTACGAAGGAATTACTCACTCCCAGTATGGAGCATCATGGAATTGGCGATGGAGAAAGGTTGGTGATGACGAAGACTGAAGATTCCCCTCTCCGGAGCCCCAAACGGGCTCCAGATCTGGCCTCCCGATGAAGAATAGGAGGTGGCGGCGGCTCCGCATCGTAAAACGCAATGGAACTTTCTCTCTGATTTTTTCTCCGAAAATAGGAATTTATAGTGGCGGAATTAGGGTCACTGGGGCCACGAGGTGGGCACAACCCACCAAGGCGCGCCCTGGTGGGTGATGCTCACCCTGGCCACCCTCTTCGGTGGATTTTGGCTCCAATAATTCTCATATATTCTGAAATCATTCTCCAAAAAGTTTCGTTCCATTCCGAGAACTTTTATTTCTGCACAAAAACAACACCATGGTAGTTCTGCTGAAAACAACGTTAGTCCGGGTTAGTTCCATTCAAATCATGCAAATTAGAGTCCAAAACAAGGGCAAAAGAGTGAGGAAAAGTAGATACGTTGGAGACGTATCAGCTCCCCCAAGCTTAAACGTTTGCTTGTCCTCAAGCAATTCAGTTGACAAACTGAAAGTGATAAAGAAAAACTTTTATGAACTCTTTTGTTCTTGTTTACAGATATATGCTTAAGTAGCACCCAGGTTTTCAGCCAAGATTATGACTAAACATGTCAACAATAACTCTTAGAAATTATATTAACTCATATCAATAACATAAGCAACTAGCGAGCAATAATAAGATATCTCAAGCGCCAACAATTTGTCAAAACAATCATTGTACAATATGACAATAGTGGTATCTCGCTAGCCCTTTCTGAGACCGCAAAACATAAATGCAGAGCACCTCCAAAGTTCAAGCAGCGACTAAACATTGTAATTCATGGTAGAAAAGATCCAGTCATGCTGCACCCAACATCAACTATACACATTGCATGAGGATGACAATAGTGCTCTCAGGTCTGGCGCTTATTTGAGAAGGTGATGACTCAACATAAAAGTAAATAGATAGTCCCTTCGCAGATGGAAGCATGGATTTGCAGCGGTGCCAGAGCTCAAAGTTTAAAACAGAGATAGATATAATTTTGGGAGGTACGCCCTTCCTGTCAACGTCACGACCAAAAGTTATCAATATCTTCCATTCTAAACAAATTAGCGGCGGTTCCCAAGCGGTAAAAGTAAAGGTTTACTCCCCCTCCACCAACAATCACACTCCACGGCTAGCCGCATCCACGGGTACCGTCCAAACCAACAACATTCCTGGGGGAGTTTTGTTTAATTATTTTTTATTTTTGATTTCGAGACTGGGAATCCCTATTATCGCCCTCTCGTGTAAGGACGAGTGAATAAACACTCATCATGAGAATAACCCGCTTAGCATGGAAGATACTGACCACCCCCTATCGCTCCATGAGCGGTCCAGGCACACAAAACAGATGTTTATTTGAATTTTTAGAGGTGGAACATGCAAATTTACTTGGAACGGCAGGGTAATACCGCATATAGGTAGATATAGTGGACTCATCTGGCACAACTTGGTTTAAGGGTTTTGATGCACAAGCAGTATTCCCGCTTAGTACAGGCGAAGGCTAGCAAATAGATTGAGAAGCGGACAGCTAGAGAGCGAAGGCGGTCATGAACATGCATTACATATAATCAACATTGACTACTAGCACGAGTAGGATATGGACACCATGAACATAAATATCATGAAGGCTATGTTGGTTTTGATTCAACTACATGCGTGAACATGTGCCAAGTCAAGCCACTTGAAACATTCAGAGGAGGATACCATATCATCATACCGCATCACAACCATTTTAATGCATGTTGACACCCAAACTAAATCATTTTCCACTCCTAGCTACTTAAGCATGGCATGAACAACTATAATCTCTAATGGTCATTGCAAACATCTTTGATCATAATAAGCTGAATCAAGGATACTAGGCTAAATATATTTACAAAAACAAAAACAAGTTGAGTTCATACCCGCTTTTCTCTGCCATAGTCAATTCACCAAATGTCGTCATTATTGCCTTTCACTTGCACGACCGAATGATAAGGAAATAATAATAGTGCAAGAGTGCTGTGGAGTAAGCTGGAATCTGTAAACATTTTATTTAAGAGGAGAAGACAAAGTAATATGGGCTCTTTTTTAGATAAACAATAATGCAGATGGGAGCCACTCAACAATTTCATTGTGGTCTTCTCCTTGGTACGACTCAAGTAAAAAGAAAAGAATTTCAGAGAAACACACTGAAATATTTTTGGAGTTTTTGGGTTTTCTTGAAGAAGGCAAATTAAAGAGGAAAAACAAAAACGAGAAAAACTATTTACACGGGAAAGCTCCCAACAAGTAAAAGAAGAAGCGAGAAATCTTTTTGGGTTTTCTTTTAATGAAACAATTAAACTAAGCTAGAAAGAAAAACTAAAAAGAAGTAGGAAATATTTTTGGATTTTCTCAAAGTTTTTCAAACACACAAGAAGAAAGCGAGAAAACAATTTTAGCATGGATATTACAATGAAAAAGTATGAACACCGGCAATTGGAATGAAATGTGTGAACATGAATGTAATGTCGGTGGAAATACGTACTCCCCCAAGCTTAGGATTTTGGCCTAGCTTGGTAATCACCATCCGTATGAATAATAATCTGGACGATGGCTCACCGAGGCCCTCGGTGCAAACTCCGCGACCCTCCTGGTAGCTTCAACCTCCGCATTATGTGTATGGGCCTCGCTCTCAAGGACATAATATCTTCCCCTACTGTGAAAATCAAAGAGAGCAGGAGCAGGCAAAGCAACAGGCACAACGTTTTTTTTATTAAATCTCAAGTTATAAGTGTAGTTAGTGGCCGTACCCGTAAGGAACTTATGACGCTTCATGGCATCAAAGTCTAAATACTGAGTAGGTAAGATGGGGTCATTAGGCCATGGCGAGACATGTAATCTTTCCGCTACACAGGAGGCATAGATTCCTTCATAAAAGTTACCATTAGCAGCATTAAGCTGCGGCCTCCGTGCAACAATTGTACCAATATTATAATTCTTATTCCCAGTTATGGCAGTATGTAAGAGGCTCAAATCATGAGCACACAATGTGATACAATCTTGTTTGCCTACGATACATTTACCGTTAAAGATCGCAAAATATTGTATCGATGGAAAATGGATGCTGTTAATTCTCCCCTGTGTTACCCCCTATCTTCACCGAAGCAAAGATTAACTAAAAATGACTCGTATTTAGATTTTGTTAGTTCGTCGAGGGAACCCCAATATGGAAGTTTACATGCTTCACTGAACATTTCTAATGGCATGGTGAAGGAATGGTCATACAGGGTGAATGAAACTCTAGACTCACGAGAAAAATATTTAAATTTCTTTGTGAAGGTTTTCGTGAGCTCGAGGTGTTGGGGGCACTTATCTGCAATGAAGGGAGCAAGCTCTGTATTATGAATAAATTGGTCAAATTCCTCCTTAATACTTGCACCTTCCACGAACTCGTCGCATGGCCACAAGCATGATTTGGTGGCAGCATCTCGCATCGAGCTTTCGCTTAGTTCAACATAAGATTGCTGAACCGAGCGTCCACTTGATGAGGCTTCCGAGGATCTCCTCTTCGAAGAACTCCTAAACAATTGCATTTTTATTCCTATAAAATTTTGAAAAAAATTAGTCCACAAAAATTTTGTCAACAAAACTTTGTAAGATTGTTAGCAACTACTCCTAAGCATGCATAGAGGCCATATTGAGCATTCAAACTACTTAGAACTCTAAGAATTCAACATGCAAGCTCATCTATAGAAGCACCAAGAGTAGATAATTACTCTAAAAATAACCCACTAAAACAAAAACTAATTGGAGCAATGGAGGAGTCACATACCAAGTAGCAATCCCTCCAAACAGTTTCAGAAACGGAGCTTCGAGCAAAGAGATCGAAATCCGCGGGTTTGAGAGCAAGAACACGAGAATGGTGGATGTGGTGATTTTTTTCTGGAGGTAGGGGATGATGTGGACTAAAGAGATAAGTGAGGGGGCCCACGTGGGGGCCACAACCCACCAGGGTGCGCCTGGGGGTGCTGGCGCGCCCTGGTATCTTGTGGGCACCAGGTGCACCCCCCTCTGGTATTATTTGCACCAGAAATTCATGAATATTCAGAAAAAAAAATCGTGTTAAATTTTCAGGGCATTCTGAGAATTTTTATTTTTGGGTCATTTTTTATTGGACGGAGAAAACAGAAAATTGGATAATCATGGCATTTTATTTTATTTGACTAGCTAAAACAGAAAATAAAAGGTGGGAGCAGAGAGTTGTGCTTACTAGATTCATCGACTTCATACCTCTCAAAAATGATTCATTAATAAGGTTGATCAAGTCTTATTAACAACCACTTCCGATTAGCATGAAACCGAAGAACTTTCGTAAAACACCAAGTTACCTCAACGGGGATGTGCATATCCCCAACAATAAGTATCATGTTTCTTTTTGGCAGTAGGAAGAGGTAATTGAAAGCTTCCAATAGTGATGGTCGGAGATTCTTCAATAACATTAATACCATTCACTTGGAATTGTTTCTTCGGAAAATGCACCGTATGCTCATTACCATTGATATGAAAAGTGACTTTGCTTTTATTGCAATCAATAACAGCCCCTCCAGTATTCAGAACAGGTCTACCAAGGATAATCGACATGTTGTCGTCCTCGGGCATCTCAAGAATAACAAAGTCCGTTAAGATAGTAACTTTGCAACAACAACGGGCACATCCTCACAAATACCGATAGGTATGGCTATTGATTTGTCAGCCATTTGCAATGATATCTCAGTAGGTGTGAGTTATTCAGATCAAGTCTTTTATATAAGGAGAAAGGCATAACACTAACACCGGCTCCCAAATCACACAAGGCAGTTTTGACATAGTTTCTTTTTATGGAGCAAGGTATAGTTGGTATTCCAGGATCTCCAAGTTTTTTAGGTACTCCATCCTTAAAAGAATAATTAGCAAGCATGGTGGAGATTTCAGCTTCAGGTATCTTTCTTTTATTTGTGATGGTGTCTTTCATATACTTAGCATAAGGGGCCATCTTCAAGATATCGGGTAAGCGGGTACGCAAAAAGACTAGCCTAATCATCTCAGCAAAGCGCTCAAATTCTTCATCATCCTTTTTCTTAGATGGCTTAGGTGGAAATGGCATAGGTTTCTGAACCCATGGCTCTCTTTCTTTACCATGTTTCCTAGCCACAAAGTCTCTTTTATCATAGCGTTTATTTTTAGGTTGTGGGTTATCAAGATCAGGAGCAAGCTCTATTTCAACATCATTATCTGGTTCTCTATTATTACTAGGTTGAGCATCTTCATGAACATCATCATTATCATTTTCATTATCACTAGGTTGGTGTTCACTACCAGATTGAGTTTCAGCATCGGAAATAGAGACATCATTATTATCAGGAGGTTTTTGTGTCTCAGGTTCACTAGAGGTATGCAAAGTCCTATCATTTTTGTTTTTCTTTTTCTTCTTAGAAGGACTAGATGGATCAGGATTAATTCTCTGAGAGTCTTGTTCAATTCTTTTAGGATGACCCTCAGGATAAAGTGGTTCTTGGGTCATTCTACCTCCTCTAGTTACTACTCTAGCAGCAAAATCATTCATATTATTATTCATTTCATCAAGCAATTCTTTTTGAGACTTAGCAACTTGTTCTAATTGAGTTTGAACCATAGAGGCATGTTTTCCTACACCTCTAACATCGTTACTGATTCTAAATAGCAAGTCACTCAAGCGAGCTATCATATCAGAATTATATTTCAATTGTTTCAGGACATGAGCATTGAAATGATCTTGCTTCATAATATAGTTATCAAACTCATATAAGCATTGACTAGGATGTTTATTGTGCGGAATGTCACTTTCATTAAACTTTAATAAAGAATTTACCTCTACCACCTGTGGAGGTGGTGGTGTGTCAAGGCCATGTATTTCTTCGATAGGTGGCAAATTCTTAACATCCTCAGCTTTAATACCTTTTTACTTCATAGATTGATTTGCCTCTTGCATAAATTCAGGACTGAGAAATAAGATACCCCTCTTCTTCGGAGTGGGTTTAGGCGGTGGTTCAGGAAGAGTCCAATCATCATAATTCTTCAATGTGTTATTCAAGAATTCCTCAGATTGTTCAATAGTTCGTTCCCTGAAAACACAACCAGCACAACTATCTAGGAAGTCCCTAGAAGCACCGGTTAGTCCATTATAAAAGATATCAAGTATTTCATTTTTCTTAAGAGGGTGATCAGGCAAAGCATTAAGCAACTGGAGAAGCCTCCCCCAAGCTTGTGGGAGACTCTCTTCTTCAATTTGCACAAAGTTAAATATTTCCTGTAAGGCAGCTTGTTTCTTATGTGCAGGAAAATATTGTTCAGAGAAGTAGTAAATCATATCCTGGGGACTACGCACACAACCAGTAGTAAGAGTATTGTACCATGTCTTAGCATCACCCTTTAATGAGAACAGAAATAACTTAAGGATGTAATAATAGTGAATCTTCTCATCATGAGTAAAAAGGGTGGCTATATCATTCAGCTTAGTAAGGTGTGCCACTACAGTTTCAGTTTCATAGCCATGGAAAGGATCAGATTCAACCAAAGTGATTAACTCTGGGTCGACAGAGAACTCATAATCCTTATCGGTAACAAAGATAGGTGAAGTAGCAAACTTGGGATCACATTTCATTCTAGCATTCAAAGTCTTTTCCTTATACTTGCGTAGCAATTTCTTAAGATCGTCTCTATCCTTGCAAGAAAGAATTTCTCTAGTTACCTCTTCGCTCATAACATAACCTTTAGGTATCTTAGGCATTTCAAACTTAGGAGAGCTAGGACAAATAGGTGTTTCATAGTCATCATCAGTTTCAGCAATCTCATCAAATTCAGTAGTTTCATTCTCTTTAGCTCTAGCAATTTGTTCATCAAGAAATTCTCCTAGTGGAACATTATCATCAAGCATGGTACTAGCATCATCATAAGCATCATTCATAGCAGAAGTAGCATCATCTATAACTTGTGACATATCAGGATTACTAGCATGTGGTGTTGTTGCAAGCTTACTCATAATAGAAGGTGAATCAAGTGCAGAGCTAGATGGCAGTTCCTTACCTCCCCTCGTCTTAGAGGGAAAAATCTTGGTCTTTGGATCCTTCAGATTCTTCATAGTGATAAATTGATATAAATCCCAAGTGACTCAACAAATATTGCTATGCTCCCTGGCAACGGTGCCAGAAAAAGGTCTTGATAACCCACAAGTTTAGGGGATCGCAACAGTTTTTGAGGGTAGAGTATTCAACCCAAATTTATAGATTTGACACAAGGGGAGCCAAAGAATACTTGAGAGTATTAGCAGTTGAGTTGTCAATTCAACCACACCTGGAGATTAAATATATGCAGCAGAGTGATCAGTAGCATAGTAATATGATAGTTTGATAGCAATAGTGACGGTAACAGTAGCGGTAACAGTAGTAGCAATAGTTTTGTGGCAGTTGGAACAGCAGCAACAGCAATAGTAACTTAGCAAGAACAATAAGTGGAAGGGTCATAGGCACTGGATCGGTAACTCGTTGGATGATATTCGTCATGTAACAGTCATAACCTAGGGCGATACAGAACTAGCTCCAGTTCATCAATGTAATGTAGGCATGTATTCCGTAAATAGTCATACGTGCTTATGGAAAAAAACTTGCATGACATCTTTTGTCCTACCCTCCCGTGGCAGCGGGGTCCATAAGGAAACTAAGGGATATTAAGGCCTCCTTTTAATAGAGAACCGGAACAAAGCATTAACACATGGTGAATACATGAACTCCTCAAACTAAGGTCATCACCGCGAAGTATCCCAAATATTGTCACTATGGGGTTGACGGATCATAACACGTAATAGGTGCATATGACTAGGCAAGATCGGATCAAGAACATGGATATAGAGATGATAACATAAACGATTCAGATCTGAAATCATGGCACTCGGGCCCTAGTGACAAGCATTAGGCATAGCAAAGTCATAGCAACATCAATCTCAGAACATAGTGGATACTAGGGATCAAGCCCTAACAAAACTAACTCGATTACATGATGAATCTCATCCAACTCCTCACCGACCAGCAAGCCTACGAAGGAATTACTCACTCCCGGTGGGGAGCATCATGGAATTGGCGATGGAGAACGGTTGGTGATGACGAAGACCAAAGATTCCCCTCTCCGGAGCCCCAAACGGGCTCCAGATCTGGCCTCCCGATGAAGAACAGGAGGTGGCGGCGGCTCCGTATCGTAAAATGCAATGAAACTTTCTCTCCGATTTTTTTCTCCGAAAATAGGAATTTATAGTGGCGGAATTAGGGTCAGTGGGGCCATGAGGTGGGCACAACCCACCAGGGCGCGCCCAGGGGTCCTAGCGCGCCCTGGTGGGTTATGCTCACCCTGCCCCCCCCCTCTTCGGTGGATTTTGGCTCCAATAATTCTCATATATTCTGAAATAATTCTCCAAAAAGTTTCGTTCCATTCCGAGAACTTTTATTTCTGCACAAAAACGACACCATGGTAGCTCTGCTGAAAACAGCGTTAGTCCGGGTTAGTTCCATTCAAATCATGCAAATTAGAGTCCAAAACAAGGGCAAAAGAGTGAGGAAAAGTAGATATGTTGGAGACGTATCAATCATCATCAGGGCAGCAAGGTTGATGAATAGGCCCTCCATGATAGATCCCCCCTCCGGCAGGGTGCCGTAACAGAGCTCCAGATGGCCTCGCGACGGAACAGAGGCTTGTGGCGGCATAAAAAGGGTTTCGGGACCGCCTCTAGGGTTTTTGGAATATTAGAAAATTTATAGGCCAGAGGGGGGGCGGGAGAGCCACGAGGGGCCCAACACACATCACGGCACGCCCCCCAGGGCGCGCCCTGTTGTGTGTTGCGGCCCTCGTGTGGCCTCCGGTCCCCTCCCGAGGTTCCCAGGTATTCTTTTGGTCCATAAAAATCATCAAAAAGTTTCATGGCAATTGGACTTCGTTTGGTACTGTAAACCAGAAAAGTGAAAAACATGCAGAAAACAGCAACTGGCACTAGACACTGGGTCAATAGGTTAGTGCTCAAAAATATTATAAATTGGTAAATAAAGACCCAAAAAGTATCCTAGAATGGTAATATATCAGCATGTAACAATCAAAAATTATAGATACGTTGGAGACGTATCACTCTCCCATTCCTCCAATTAGTTTTTGCTTTAGTGATTTATATTTTGCATATTTTGCTGCACTTGGTGCTACAGAAAATGAGCTTGCATGTTGAATTCTTTAAGTTCTAAGTAGTATGAATGCTTGATAAGGCCTCTAGGTACCTATATGAGTAGTTGATACCAATCTTGCAAATTTTATTGACTAATTTTTTGACCCAATAATTTCAGAAATTTGTGCTTAGGGAAATGAATTTCCTAAGGAGGGGTTCTTCGAGCCGGAGCCCCAAGGGAGTTGCTGGGAGGACTCAAGATCGAGACATCAACATTTTTCTCAACACGGAGGTTAGACCCTGTGAATGGCCACCTGAACCCTTCATGAACAAAGCGGGTTTCTATCAAGAATTTATGCAATTCGTTGCAAATGCCGGGCTGACCAACTTCCTCGCAGATGAGTGTGACCAATACTATCTCCTTATTAATTCCTTCATGATTTTTTTTGTTTCTCAAATAGGCCCGGTGCTCCCATGGTACGCTTCGATTTATATGCAACAAATTATGAAATACCACTGGCTGAGTTTTGTGAAATATGCTTGCTTCCCTTTGACGTGGGAATGCGTGATCCTAAACCTAAAGAGTTCGAAGATTTCCTCCCCACCTTAACTGCAGGAGAAACTAGGGGTGTATCAAACGCTAGGGCCATCAACTTACATTTTCCGTCCGTGCACTACTTTGCTTTATTCATAGGGAAATGTATAACTGCTATGACTCGGTGTGGTGGCCTCAGTGCTCCCACCCTCGCCATTTTGCGTCGTGCACTATATGGTGATAACACTTACAAATTAGGAGCTACTTTCGCGTGTCGCTTGCATCTTAACCGAACAAAGGGCAAGGTTCATGGTGGTATCTATGTTACTCGCTTAGTAAAACATTTTAATGTCGCCATACGCCCCCACTGATTATCTGTTGCCTAAAGTTTATCTTGATCACCAGTCCATGCTAGATCACCAGTTTATTGATGAACCTCAGCCACCGCAGCACATTTGTTATAACTTGGTATATAGCGAGAAGACTCGTGATGTTATTGTGTTGCCTGCACCTTCTTTGTTTAACTATCATGCCAGGAACGGATACATCATCATGCACTAGTGCAAGCGCCTGCTATACAAACGGTTTTTAACCCCTTTCCGTGACGTAGTTTTAAACCGTCGCCTTACATGTGTGGGTGATAGGGGGGCCTATCGCATAGGACACGAAAAACCCGTTGGCGATGCCTGCTCCCGGTCACACACGATAGGCAAAATTATGTCGTGTGCGATTGGAAGGACTATCACAAACAGGTATTTAGGAGAAATCGTGTGAGATGTGCATACCATCCCACATAGTGAATACCAAACATACGTTTTCGTTTGTATTGAACATCACACAAAATTTTCTGCTTAACATCGTCTGTGTTAGGGGTGGCCATCACGCACGGTGCCTAGAAGAAACTGTTTGGCATAGGGATGTCCATCACACACACGTTTTATGTGAAAAGGTTTGCGAATGGGTTTTCTAACACACACAGTTTGCGCCCGGAAATCGTGTGTGATTGTTCACTGATCCAACATGCCAATTTTCCAGCAAGTGTGTGGGTTTGTTGAGGTCATCGCTGACGGTGTTCTATGACAAACCGTCTGCAATATGAAAACCCAATAATCAGGCTAATTGCTTTATTATTTATAATCTAGCTAGTAAACAAATTGATACTTCAAATCAAGCACACAATATATTTTATTTCGTATTACGATAACCAGGATTTCATAATTGAAATACATCAGAGTACAACATCATATAGGCATATACTACCTACCTACCCAATTACACGACAGGACCGAGTTTCACATGCAACATCTAAAACCTTTGGAAAATAGCATCATATACGGTAAATAGACAGATGAATCTCATCTAGAAAACTATTGAAGCGGAAGATTATACCGTGGGTGCTGTAGGAATACGTTCCTCGCCTCTTGACCATACAGGTGGTTTGAGACGTACTCATCGATGAACTTCTTTGGAAAAGACTGGAAACAAAGATATGCATAAATTTCGTTTCTAAAAATTGAAATGTCACAAAGGGAAAAAAGGCAAGGTAAAAGAGATAGTACCATCCTATAGTTCACTGATGTCTTCTTCATTGTGCAGTCAAACAGCTTGTTGTATTTCATTGCAAGTTTCTTTATCTTAACAATCTTTCTGAGTTTCTTGATTTGACTGATATTCGTGAATACATCATTTCCCCACATGCAAAATGGGTCGAACAGTGGGTCTAAACCTCTTACGGCAGGGCCTACATGTGCAAGACCAAATTATTATTAGAAACCTAAATATTAGAATGGTTCCTGCAATTGCACAATAATGTGCTATTAGCCAAAGGATCATGAAAGTGCAAACCTCGATGCTAAACCTCAGTGTCTCCCATTGTTCCCCCTGTAATGTGTTTAAGAATAGATATTGATCAGTAAAATTTGTTAATGAAAGGTAAATGCATTGCATATCCAACATATCAATTCAAGCCACAGCCTGTCCGGGCACCAACCTACCTACTATGGAGTTGAGGAAAGCACGGGCACGCTGAGAAAACAACTCGGAGTCATCGTCGAAGGCAACGTCGGAGCCCTAGAGCAAACACAACGAGCTGTTGTTCAAAGCAGCCAACCGCGTGGCGGCGTCCGCGCACGAGGCGTTGACGGTGGCCTCGACGTCTGGATGCTGCTCCAAAATCTGGGGGTCAGCACGCATGGCAGCCATCGGGGACTCATTCGCGCGTGCGGTCGCGATTTGCTTCTCCGCTGCCAGGTGCTCCTTGAGATCCTGGCTATAGTGCGTGCACCATGTCTTTCGGCGGCGATTATGTGGGGGTGGGCCGGTGATTTTGGTGGAATGTGTCGCGCCGGCGGTTGGGCCATGTGGAATGGAGGAGGAGGGGGTGGAGGGGGGAGAGGGTATGGGGAAGGTTTGGATTACCTGACTATGACTAGATGGATGAGGCCGAGCATCAGGAAGGAACGTCATCGGTGAGGAGGCGGCGCTGCAAGCAAGCAGTGAAGATTTGAACTTAGGAAATGAAGGGGGAGCAGGGGGAATGGGAAATGTGGCTTTTGGTTGGTACGAGGGGCGGGGGAGGTAGATATTTGCGCGGCAGCCCAAAATTTCGTTTGGTGCGGCGAAAAAGTAGCGCGCACAGTCACATCGGACAGAGTACCTTTACCATAACTGTGTGCGATATTCAACAACACAAACATATGCTATAGTTTATCCCGTGTGCGATGAGACTGAACCTGGAAATTTTGGTCTCCAAGCTTCCGGCGTAAGATATCGGATAGTACATTGCACACGGTACTTGCATTTCATGTTCATTTGGAAGAGAAAATGGGGATACGGCGGGAAATTTTGGTCCGAATTTCCCTCGTTACATTGGTCATTGCTTAGTTTAACAACACTTAGAAATTTGAGTAGTACTACAAAAAAGAGCCTACATCACTGCCCACACTGACTTAATCGAGCAACTAATAAACATTAGTTAATTGACTTAAACATTACTCTGACAAAACACCATCGCTCTAGACAGAGACTAATATTCCGCCTGGCATTCATCGATCTCCGCCGCCTCCTTGATGACCAGCTCCCGCTCGACAAACTCTGGGAAAGGAGATCCATCGCCACATACTCCAGCATCTCGCAGTCTTCGTCCACCGTCTCTTTGGATAAGGCCGCCATGAGCCGGTCGTGGGCGGCCTTGCTCCGGGCATGGACGGCCACAATCTTGGCTAGGGAGGCCGCCGACGAACGGACGCCTGCTCGAGCACACTCAGCGATTACCAACTCAACGGAGGTGGGTTTTCAACCGGTGTCGGAGAAGGCATATGTGATTTGTGCAGCGACCGACAGGAGATGGGTGTGGGCGGCCTCAAGATGGGACTGGGCGTCCACCATCAGGGCTAGGGCGACCGCCGAGGAACTGACAGCTGATGTGCCGTTCTCGCCATTTGCTATCCCCGTCACGGTTGTTGCTGCCGCCCTCTCAGCTGCAGCAGCTGCCCTTTCGGTTCCTGGAGCCGCTCTGTCGGAGGTAGTGGCCACGTTCAAGCATGCTGAGAGCGTGCTCATGGCTGATGCGGCCGCGCTCGGGCCGGAGTCGGTTGCCGAAGTTGCCCTCACGACGGGGATCCACGTCCCCATCTTTCACCGGCGAGGATTGAAAAGTAAAATGGTTTGAGGAGTCAGTGCGGTAAACTGGCCGGCGGTGTACTGCAGCCGACGAAGCTTCCAGCCTAAGCCATGCATTATGAGGATTGTCCCACGATATTTTGTACTGCATCACACACGATTCATGAACGTCAACTGTTTGTGAAAGACTTAATTTTCAAAATGTTTTTAAAACAAAAAATGAGGTTAATTCGACAAAGGACGGTGTTTGGATTGTAATAAGATTTATGTGCAGTGAACACTGACCAATAGTTGTGTCGTGCTAAAATATGGAAATATTCAGGGTCTGTTTGCCATTTTTATAAATTAATTGAGTTTTCTAGACATTTAATGTGTATAATTCAAATTTGAACTATCGTCTCAATGTCCGTGCATCAAAATGGGTTGAAAAATCATATTAGTGTCCATGGCTTCATCTTTAGGTCACGGGCAGTAAATGGGAATGAACTTCAAACATCTCGGCATCTTGGCTCGGCCACAAACGTTGAGAAACTTGGTTTTTAAATTACTGTAAATCCAAAACGCGTCAGAAATTCTAAAAACTTGGCATGTTATCATGACATGGCACATATGTGCCATGGTAAAAAAATTGTACAGCATGGGACAATTTTAGCCACAAGTCCCTTACAAAGCAGAGCTTCTCACTTCAATCTTTGAGGTCCCGATAAGGAAAATGTCACCTTACGTAGGCAAAACGACATCCGCTCATATTCTCGCCATGAACTTTTGTTAGAGGCAACTCGCAGCAGTAAGAGTGTCTTGCTAAAATATGGAATTATTCACGGTTCTTTTCTCATGTTCATACGTTAATTGAGTTCTCTAGGCATACAATGTGGATAATTAAAATTTGAACTGAAATCACAAGGTCCGGTGCATCAAAATGGGTTGAAAAATCATATAAGTGTCCATGGCTACTTTGGGCCCCATGCAAGATATGGGAATGGATTTCAAACATCTTGGGGTCTTGGCTCGGCCACATCCATTGAGAAACTTGGTTTTACATTCATGTATAAATCAAAACTCGTCGGAAATTCAGGAAACTTGGCATGGTGTCATGGCATGGCTCATATGTGTCCTGATGATAAATTGTCCGATTTGGGACAAGTTTTGGCACAAGCCTTTGCAAACCTCAGCTACTCACGGGAAGCTAGCTTTTGTGGTTTCGATAAGGAACGCGTCACCTTATGTGGGTGAATCGACATCCGCTGCCTCTTCTCGTCTTGAACTATATATTTCTAGAGGCAACATATACCAAAATGAGCGTCGTTGCAAAATATGAAAGTATACATGGTTCGTTTGGGCTTTTTATACATCAATTGACTTTTATATGCATTATTTAACGTGCATAATTCAAATTTGAACTACATTCACAAGGTACGGTGCATCAAAATGGGATGAAAACCGTATAAGTGTACATGCATATTTAGGATCCCATGCAATATATGCGAATGAATTTCAAACATCTCGCGGTCTTGGCTCGGCCATACAAACATTGAGAAACACGGGTTTTAAATCATGTGTAAATCAAAAACTAGTCAGAAAATTCATGAAACTTGGCATGGTGTCATAACATGCATGGCTCATATGTGTCCTGGTAAAATAATGTCCAATTTGGGACAAGTTTTGGCACAAGCCCCGCACAAACCAAAGATTAATTATCACTTGAAGCTTTGTTGTTACGATATGGAATGTGTCACCTTATGTGGGCGAATCGACATCCGCTGCCTCTTCTCGTCTTGAACTATTTCTATAGGCAACATATACCAAAATGAGAGTGTCGTGCCAAAATATGAAATTATACATGGTTCGTTTGGCCTTTTTATACATTATTTGAATTTTATATGCATTATTTAACGTGCCTTATTCAAATCCAAACTACAATCAGAAGGTCCGGTGCATCAAAATGGGTTAAAAACCATATTAGTGTGCATGCATCTTTAGGTTCCATGCAAGACATGTGAATGAATTTCAAACATCTCAGGGTCTTGGCTAGGCCACAGAAACATTGAGAAACTATAGGGTTTTAAATCATGTAAATCAAAAAATCGCCAGGAGATTCATGAAACTTGGCATGGTTTCATGAACATGGCACATAAAGGCGTCATAGCATTTTGTTTTCCTACTGATACTCGTTTTTTAATATATATATATATTTTCTTCTAGAGCCAACATTGAGAATATTAGTTAAATTATAGTAAATCTAGAACTCACACAAAATTCAAGAAATTTGGCATGGCGTCATTATATAGCACAAATATGTTGTGATATTTTTTGTGTCATTAATAGCAAACAAAAGCTTTTTTGAACAAAGAACTGTCATGTTTCCACGCAAACGGTTGCATTATTTTCAAACCGTTGGCGTTCAACTGCCCTTTACGTGCTGCCAAGCGTCGCACTCTTTTATTGGCTAGGGCTTAGGAGGTGCCGTGCGAGGAGCTGCTTGAGTTGACAGGAGGCGTGCGAGCTGGCATCCGCCGCGCAGGCTCACCGGGAGGCGTGCGGGCAGTACGCCGAAGACTCACCGGGAATCGAGCCCTTTGACCTCCGTGTCCGCCCTCCTCGCTTTCAACCTGTCCATCAATGGCACCCGAGCCGCTGTTTAATAGGCGGCTTTACTGCCCACTCACTCACAATCCTCCATATATCTTCGCCTCACATTCCCCTCCATCTCCAGACCTCCACGGCGACCTACGCCATGCTGCAGAAGGATCATATGCCACTAGTCTTCCAGTTTGGTGAAGTTGACACCGAGCCGGAAGAGATAGAACATGAAGACGAATGGGACGCCATGGAGATGGCCCTGGAAGAGCAGCATGCCGCAGCGGATGCTGCCCCGACGCACTCGCCATCAACCATCACCGCGCCCGCGCCAGCAACCATCCCCATGGCATTGACGGGCTGGTCGCCCAGCATCATCGCAGCGCTGGAAACTGCGGGCGTCAGGGAGGTCTGCGCCGACCCGCGTGAGCTTGTGTACATGCAAGCGCCAGTGCCTCCTCCTGCCCCCGTGCTCGTGCGCGCCCTTGCACACGCCATGCCGGTCCCAGTGCGCGTGCCCGCACCGATGGCGCCCGACCCCTTGCGTGCGCCTGCACCCACCGCGCCCGTGCCCGTGCGCGCGCCTGCACCCGTCACGGCCCCCTCAGCGGATTGGGATGCTGCCTTCGATAGCATTCTCGCACTGCCGCTACTCACCGCCCCCCGGCCCCGCGCTCGTCAATCGCGCGACGACCAGCTCTTTGATTGTAAAGTCCATAATATTCTGGTCTCGGTTGAAGAACTATACAACTATGCCCCGGAGCACGAGAACGCCGCCGCAGGAGGCCACCGCTGCCACCGCAACTAGTTTTCTTTATATTGCATCTCGATTGTATGGATGTAAAGTGAAAGCTTGACTGAATGAAATCTATGGTTTGATGAACTAAGTATTTATCTCTGAATTCACGTAGCAAACAAAAAACCATCATAGTTTTATCTGAATGACCACACATCACAAACGGTTTAGGTTGAATACTTGTTTGAAGATCGACAACTATCTTTCCTTCGCCCGTAAGCCAAGTCAAAATATTGGCGCGAAGGATTGGTCCAATGCATCATCGCAAACGTTTCTCGAATATGATCTGTGTGCCTAGTACAGACAATCCGGGAAGATTTGCATCTATCATACTGGGTAAATTGCCATGTGTCAAATCGGAAACATTGGCATCTGTCGATCTAGTAACACTGGCAATTGTCAACATTGTAGCACTGGCATTTGGCAAGTATTGCAGAAACAAAATCATAATTAGGGTGTAATTTTGCAACTAAAATTCACTTTAAACATGGATTTCATTAATACATTAAGCACTGGTCTTTGTACAATACAGTTCAACTCGATAGCTGAACCGAACAAACTTTTCCCCAATTGTTTCCAACCACGTACTGAATTAGCTAGTTCAACTATATACTAGCTAATTAAAGTACGTGGTACAGTTCAACCATATCTATAGTTAGATGAACTGAACAAAATAGCCCCTAAATACTAGTACTACGGAGGGGCTTTGTACTACTTCCAGCAGAATCGAGCGCGCTCGGTAAGAGCAAGTGAAGGAGGAGCCTGCCGACGAGTTGGCGGAGATGTGTCCGTTGCCTGCTAGTGCTGCCCTCTGACGCTCAAGACGCCCCTCCTTGAAGTGACGGGACTCTGCGTAGATCTCCGCATTCCGCGTCGCCGCTACGGCTTCTCCTCCGGCCACGGCGTCGGTGAGCTTCTTCGCGTGCGCGACCTGGTGTCGGTGTCAAAACCGGCGGATCTCGGGTAGGGGGTCCCGAGCTGTGAGACTAGAATCGATGGTAACAGGAGAAGAGGGAGACGATGTTTACCCAGGTTCGGGCCCTCCTATGGAGGTAATACCCTACGTCCTACTTGATTATATTGATGGTATAAGGGTTACAGAGTTGATCTACCTCGAGATCGTATAGCTATAACCCTAGATGAGTTTTGTTGTCCTACAACCTAAAACCCTCCGGCTTATATAGACACCGAGGGTACCTAGGGTTTACACATGGTCGGTTTACACGTCGAAGGGATAAACATGCCTATTCACTACTCCAAACGTGGAGGATAAGCCACGATTCTCGAAGCTTCCTTCCTGGAGACAGGGTCTTCGATCAATCCAATGTTCGGTAAGCGGCCCATATAGTCCGGCCCATAAAATGAGGTCGGCCTCCCGAGGACCCCTTAAATCAGGACTCCCTCAGTAGCCCCCGAACTAGCCTCCAACGCCAAGGGTCCTAGCTCCAGCTGCTTCAAATAATCAGAGTCTTCGGCTTGCGAGGCGAGTTCCTTTCTCCAAACAGTAATTCGGCCGAGTTCAGTTCGGCCTCCGACGACGTGTAGTTTTCCCGATCATGGATCGTCTGAACACCATGTATAACCCGGCCATGAAGGCCAAACGTCAAGGAGTAAATAGTGCTCCCTGACAACCTTTCAGATGAAAGGTCACGGCCCACCACGACCGCTAAACCAGTCACAAAAGCTCGATTCGCGGTTCGAGGCCATTTTCATCAGCACGACCCATCAATGCACAGACCGTGCTCCGTTTCACACGGGATATGTTTAATCTTGCGCGTATAACGGCATGCACATCTTGGGAAGCGGAGGGATTCACGGTGCAGTGAAGGGAGGCCAACCGGCGACAAGCCCAATAAAAGGGAAAGAAAACCCCAAGGCTTAACCGCACTTCCCATTCGCATCCCTGCTTCCCCAATCTCTTGAGCCTCTAGAGCCTAGATCTAGGTTTTCCACCCTTCCTCCTCTGAGCTCATCCATGGCCGGCTCAGGTTCCAACGGCAAGTGGGAGGCTTCCACGGTCACAGACCAGGACATCCGAGACCTCAAGGACGCCGGCTACCTCCCCGCCAACATCTTCCACCGCGCCGCGGAGAAGGGCCAGGTGATCCCCACCCCCAAACCAGGCGAGAGGGTGGTCTTCATTCCTCACTTCATTCGAGGACTGAGCTTCCCGCTCCACCCCTTCGTTAGGGGCCTCATGTTCTTCTACGGACTTGACTTCCACGACCTCCCGCCGAACTCCTTTATGCACATATCGGCCTTCATCATCGTTTGCGAGGCCTTCTTGCGGGTCGAACCACACTTCGGACTATGGCTCAAGATATTCAATATCAAGCCGAAGTGTGTCGCAGGCGAACACGCAGACTGCGGCGGAGCGGTCATCAGCAAGCTTCCCCGCGCAGTATGGCTATCCGGCACCTTCATTGACACCATCAAGACTTGGCAAAAAGAGTGGTTTTACATCACCGAGCCAAGGGAGAAGGGCGGAACTGTTCTTGCCGAATTCAGATCCGGCCCCCCGACCAGATTGACCTCATGGGTCCGAAAGGGCCTCGACTGGGGGTCGGATCCAGAGGTTGATGACCTGCAGAGGGGCATCGCCTCCATGATCAAGGACAAAATCGAGCTGACCAACATGGTCCAGATTATGCTCCGGCGGCGCATCCTCCCCTCCCAGCGCCGGGGCTCTCCTATGTGGACTTATCGGACTGACGATGAGCCTACGATTCGTCAGCTCTTCCGCACCACTCGGGAGAAGCTGTGGAAGGCGTTGTTCAAGGCGCAGGAGAACTGGCCAGCCAAGAAGGAAGACCAGGGCCTGCGCGCCGATAAGCCCCCTTCCGAGGTATAACACAGTTTCGCTTGATTGGCTTCGTTTTCCTAAAGAAAATCTAAGCACTTTCCGATTACTTCCGCAGGAATGGTTGAGCAAGGCCATGGGCATCAAATGCCCGGCTCCATAGCCCGAAAACCCTAGGTCCCAGCTACTGTCGGAGATGCTCGTCGTGGCACCTTACAAGGCACCAGAGAAGAAGGAGCAGAAGAAGAAACCAGGCCGAGCAGGCCTGCGCATCAGGGACCAGCCGGGGGCTGTGTCCGAGGAAACCCATGCCTCCTCGAATAAAGAGGAGAAGCACGAGGGTGAGGGGGGAGGCAATTCCCCCCTCGCAGGAAAGAGGGCGGCGTCATCGGACGCCTTAGAGGATATACCTCCTCCTGCCTCGAAAAAAGCGCGCCGGACACAGGTAGTTCTGTCCGACGACAGTTCGGACTCGGATACCGAGTCCGAAGACTTCGAGAGGGTTCCACGAAGGAACCTCAGGGTCAAACCCCCAGCTCGAAGGTAAAGATCCGAAGACTTCCTGAGCTATTAGTGCTAAGTTTTGAATGTTATTAACACGTGAGCGCCTATTGACTTGCAGCCCACCACGTGTTCTTCCTGCCGATCAAGTCTCGGACGGGGAGACCCGGCCCGCCGAGCTAGCGGAGAGCGGGACCGCGTCGCACCCCTCTCCTCCGGGCGCCACGAAGGATGCCGCGGAGGTGTCATCCCAACAGGCTCCTTTGGAGCCAGACACCAGAGGTGGGGGCGACGACGTCATGGTCGAGGCTAACGCTGCGGCCGCCGAAGACCGGGGGTACAAGCCCCTCCCGGATACTGAGGAGACCGGACAAGGGGATGTCCAGTCCCCTCTGAAGTCATCTCCGGAGCGCACCATGCCTCCGGAGGCACCGGTTCAAGCCCCGGTTGGAGATCGAGTCAACCGACCCCCACCGGCGCCACCGACCAATGGGTGGCCGGCTAGGGGGGAGGCTCTGTCAAGCGCCTCCATCTCCGAGGAGCACCGCACCCTTATGGGTGCGGTATTGCAGAGCATTCAGTCCGTAGACAGCGGACTGAAGGAGGCCTTCAACGGTCTCCTGATGGGCTTTCAGGTGAGCCACGTAATGCTCTGTTTGTAAAATATTAATTTCTTTGTGTTATCATTATATACATGGCAGCCCCCGAGCCCTAGGTGAGTTTGGAAAAACTTACCTGGGGGTCAATCATAGATCATTATCCAAACTATGTATAGGACAATATTTGTTTGGAACGTTCTAACAACCCTTAAGAGGACCGGACACAGGATCATATTTATGACAGTTCGGAAGTTTTGAACCCATGTGACTGGATATGGTTTTGTTTTTTACAGGCTTCTTCAACGGCGGCGGCTGCTAATGCTGCCGAACTGGACGAGCTAAATCGGAAGCTCAAGAGCTCCGAAGACGAGCTTGACACTCTGAACAAGAGATTCGACGAGGCGTAAGGTAAGCCGGATTAGAGTATCCAAATTCTTCATTACCGTACTGTCAATGCAGTATTTTTGATATGTTTAGTGCTTACGCAGCCTCAGCGAAGGAAATTGAGAAGCTCAAGGCCGAGCTTGAGAAGGCGAAGCAGGAGGTTGCGGTTGAGAGGGCGGCGGCCAAAGAAGCGGCTACCGCGTTATCCGCCTTAAGAGCCACCAGTGACAAGCATGAGGCTCGGTTGGAGGAAATCCAACAGGAGCTCAAGGACGCCAGCCAAAAGTGCGAGGACCTTGAGCGGAAAGGCAAGGAGCAGGACGCCGAACTATCCACCCTGAAAACAAATCTCCAAAAGGAGCGGGTGGATAGGCGGTCTTTTGAAGAGCAAGTCAGCCAGGCCAAGGCTATCATGGATGGTAAGCCGTATTTATTGCAGTGTGTCTTCGGGAATAGCAAGTTCGAGTTGCTTACCCAAGTATGGCGTTCCTCAGGTGCCTGCTCGGACCTCCAGAAGAGCACAGCGGACGCGAACCAGTTCTATGCTTCGTGGGGAGAAGGAGATGAAGCTCGGCTATTTTGGGCGCAGTTTGAAGCCCCCGAGCGCTCTCCTCTCCTTGTTGAGCAGCTGAAGCAGCTGATGGAGCTACACCGGATGGCGGAGCCGGCCATGAAGGATCTCTGCATCCGGCTATGGCCCAAAGAGCCACTGTCGGGCAGCTACTTCGGCCTGGTGCAGAAGCTGAGCGACGCCTCGCCCCGGATCGACGCGCTAAGGCGGTCCACCTGTATCGAGGGGGCTTGGATGACCTTTGAGAAGGCCAAGGTGCACTGGCCGGGGCTGGATCCGATGAAGATAGCCACCGCCCCTCCGCCTCCTGGAAAGGAGCATAGGTGCCCCGAGCTATACTTCTTCGGAGTAATGGAGGGTGCTCGGGCGATAGAGTCGCAGTGTTCGAGAGAGAACATTTATGAGTAAAGCGTTGTAATATGTCCGAAGACCTTTTAACGCGTTTATATTTAAGATGCATGGTTTATCATGTCTTTCGTGTTTTGCATCCTTTATAACTCCTGTGTGGCCGTTAAAACTGAAAGCTGCGAGTCGTCGGCTTCAGCCCCCATGTAGATACTACGCGGGGTGTCTCTGCCAACGCACTGTGACCCTTAGCCGAGCTATCGGTACCCGAAGGCGGTAGTGTGGGGCGGACAAGGCAATCGGACCATAATGCTTTATTGCTTTCACTTAGCCGTAGGGGCGCGAGAAAGGAGTGCGGGGGGCTGATGACTAGCCCCCAGGTGTTTGTGATGTTCGGGTGAACCGTGGCCAAAGCCGATATCACATGGTTTGTACTAATACCAAAGCCATCGTATGACACGGAATAACCTCTAACGTGGTTGGTTTAAGCTCGGATTCGCATACCGGTTCTCGCATACTATGACAGTCAGTTTTCGGATTTCTCCGCTGAGGTGCTTGACCAGGCTAGCCGGAAGCACAATCATGGCGGTTCTTCCTTTGCCCTTTTAGCCGAACGAGCGGAACATAAAGGGGCAAGCACAGGAGCCGGGCAACCCAACTATTGACCCAAGACATAGTTTGGAACCAATGCATATAAAGCAGAATTCCAAGACGCCGAACACAAAATCAGTTGTGCTTAGGGCGATTTTTTAAGTTCGAGCCCCCGGTCTATTAGCCGGTTGCATCGTAAAGTATACCAAACAGGTTCGCAAGAAGAGGGAGAAAATAGAGAGTGTGCCAAAAAAGACAGTGAAGCGATCATGTATGATATATCTGTATTTTACTCAACAACTCTTATTATTCAAATTGCCGATGCAACTGTTTACAGGTTTTTAAAAATGAAATATAAGCCTAACAGGAGGGATTGTACCATGGGTCTTCGACGGGTGACCTGACGTCCTTGATGTGCCCTGTCGTTTGTCCACTCCTGCGTCCCCTAAGGAGTTGTATACCGCTATGGGTTTTGCTGTTCGGCGAGCGGACTTTGGAGAAAAATCTTGAGAAGTCGCCGAAGTGTGAATGAGCTTTACGCCTTAGCAGGTACTTTATGGTACCTGTAATGTGTCCGAAGACATTTTGGTGGTGATAGTTCGGTCCAGCCGAACACTTACCCTTTGATAATTTTTCCCCACCGCTCCCCATGGAATTTAAAGCGCGAAGTTGTGCCTCCTCGGCACGTACTTTGCTGGTTCTAGGGCTGTGTGATGGGGGGCGAGTCCCTATTTATGGGGAGAAGAAGGTTCTGGGACTTCGGGTTGAAACTGATCTCGCTTCCCAGCCTTATGTGCCTTTACGGCGAGAGTCGGCGTTTGCCGATCATCAGTGTAGTGGAATTCGGCCGCCAGGGCCAACGCATGTTCCTCAGTTCGGAGGGAGCGCTCCGTGTTGCCGTTGACAGTAATGACCCCCTTGGGGCCGGGCATTTTGAGCTTGAGGTATGCATAATGTGGGACGGCATTAAAGCGAGCGAACGTTGTACGGCCGAGCAGGGCGTGATAGCCTCTGCGGAAAGGTACGATGTCGAAGATCAAGTCCTCGCTTCAAAAGTTGTCGGGCGAGCCGAACACTACTTCCAGCCTTACAGAGCCCGTGGACCGGGCTTCAACGCCTGGGATCACTCCTTTAAAGGTAGTGTTAGTGGGTTTGATCCTTGACGGATCTATACCCATCTTTTTCACCGTGTCTGAGTAAATCAGATCGAGGCTACTTCTTCCGTCCATTAGGACTTTAGTGAGGTGGTACCCGTCTATGATGGGGTCTAGGACGAGGGCGGCCGAACCCCCATGACGGATACTGGTCGGGTGGTCACGTCGATCGAAGGTGATCGGGTATGCCGACCATGGGTTATACTTTGGGGCTATAGGCTCTACGGCATAGACCTCTCGAAGGGCGCGCTTCCTCTCCTTTTTGGGTATATGAGTGGCGTATATCATGTTTACTGTTTTCATCTCTGGAGGGAATTTCTTTTGTCCGCCACCGATCGGACCGCGGGGCTCCTCCTCGTCCTCGCTGCATGGGCTCTTGCCTTGGTCCTCAGATGCGAGCTTGCCGGCCTGTTTAAATACCCAACAATTACGGTTGGTGTGGTTGGCGGGCTTCTCTTGAGTGCCATGGATCTGGCAAGGCCTCTCCATGATCTTGTCCAAGGGGTGGGTCCGTCCCGATTGCCTTTAGGAGGCTTCTTCCGCTGCCCAGGCCGGGAGTTGCGGAAGCCGGCGTTAACGGCCATGTCATTGGCATCACTATTGTTGTGCTGGCGCTTATTCTTGTTGCGCTTTGGTTTCCCGTTTCCATCCCGAACTTCGGAGGTTCCGGGGTCTTCGGGGTTGGGGCTACGTCTTGCTAGCCAGTTATCCTCGCCTGCGCAAAAGCAAGTCATGAGCGATGTAAGGGCGGACATTGTCCTTGGTTTATCCTGGCCGAGCTGATGAGCTAGCCACTCATCCCGAATATTGTGCCTGAAAGAGGCTATTGATTCGGCGTCCGGGCAGTCAACGATCTGGTTTTTCTTGGTCAAGAACCGATTCCAGAATAGCCGCGCGGATTCTCCTGGCTTCTGTACGACGTTGCTTAGGTCGGAGGAGTCCGGCGGCCGAACATAAGTGCCCTGGAAGTTAGATCGGAATGCATCTTCGAGATCCTCCCAGCACCCAATGGAGTTTTTGGGGAGGCTATTTAACCAGTGCCAAGTTGGCCCTTTGAGCTTCAGGGGTAGGTACTTGATGGCGTGGAGGTCATCTCCTCGCGCCATGTGGATGTGGAGGAGGAAATCCTCGATCCATACGGTTGGGTCAGTTGTGCCATCGTATTGTTCTATGTTTACGGGTTTAAACCCTTCCGGGAATTGATGCCACATCACCTCATCCGTGAAGCACAGTGGGTGGGCAGCGCCTCTGACCCGGGCTATGTCGCGCCGGTGATCGGCGTCTGTCCTAGCCCGGTTTCGTTCCCGACCTTCATTGTTGCGGTCGAA
The DNA here is from genome assembly GCA_039707655.1 of Elymus sibiricus. Classification (NCBI taxonomy): domain Eukaryota; kingdom Viridiplantae; phylum Streptophyta; class Magnoliopsida; order Poales; family Poaceae; genus Elymus; species Elymus sibiricus. The sequence continues at coordinate 87,906,635 of CM077663.1, forward strand.
CCAAGGCCGGTACCCTTCCCGTCTGTCGGGTGAGTATCTTCTGGATCCGTAGATGGATCGCGTGCGACCTGCTCTGTAGTCCAGGTCGTGTCGCGGGTCGAACCTGTCATCGGGCTCTAGAGGCTCTTTTCCCCGTTTACGGGGTATCGTCGGCCTATAGCCGGTGTCGTCAGCCATCCTGTCTCGTCCTCGAGGAGGGCGGTCTGGCTTGTCATATGGGTTATGTTTGGGGGATGGCGTATCAGTGAGCTCGTCATCGAATTGTGGCAGCAGCCTTCTGCGTGGATAGCTCTTAGGTTGGTCCGATAGATCGGTACCGTATCCTTCCTCAGCTGAGAGGACTCTCGTCCATCGATCGTTGAGGTTGTCTTGTTCGGCTTTAAGCTGCCGTTCTTTTGATTTCAGGCTGCGGGCCGTGGCTATAAGCTGTTGCCTGAACAGTTCCTGATCTTCGGTAGGGCGGCGGTAATTGTCGTCCTCCTCGGCAGGGCGGCGGTAATTGTCGTCCTCGGAATCATTTAGATCGTCGGGGTTGCGCCGGTCTTCCGGCCTCTCCTGGCCCTCTAACGGGTGTTCGGGGATTTCGGGATCGCCGAGGTCTTCCGGGGTGTCTCCGTCCCCGGTGCCGTCGATAGCTTTTATTCCCTTTTTTCCTTTTGATCGTTTGTGCGGCTTTCGGCGTCTTGACGGCGCTTCATCCGATTTGTCGCCATCGTTTTTCGGAGTGTCCACCATGTAGACGTCGTATGTGGAGGTGGCAGTCCACCGCCCGGTGTTAACGGGGGTGAGGGTGCGATCCTCCTCAAACATGTATTCTGCTTCCTCAGAAGCATAGTCCAACATGTCGGTTAAATACTCGACAGTGGCTACCAAGTGGGTGGTGGGTGGGACGAAAAATTCGTCCTGACCCGCCTTGAGCCTGGTCTGAGCACATATCAGGGTTGGGTCATCGGCAATCTTCATCGACGAGATCCAATCTAGGGCCTCGTTGAGTATCGAGAGCTCGATCGGGTCGGCCCGCTCAGAGCTTCCGGAGTTAACCTCCGATGCGTCCGCGCGGGGAGAGTGTTCGGCAAGAACGGGTGTCCGGGTATTTGGCACTATGACCGGGTCCGGACTGAAAGTTGGGTCCTCGCCCGGGCAGATCCCGTGGGCGGGACCGAAAGATGGATCTGAGGTTAAAGCCTCGGAGTCTTCGGGCGTGGCAGGCGAGACAGGTCGCCCCAAGAATCTACGGAGAACTCCAGGTTTCCGAATCTGACCTCTTGATCAGGGGCGAAACTTCCGACATGGCCTAGATGGCCGGTCGGGTCGGCGTGCAGCACAATGCTGCCGAAAGCGAAGATCTGTCCGGGGATGAAAGTGTCCGTATTGCGGACCTCTTCTTTGATGACAAGGCAAGCCATCGATTCCTTTGGCAATCACAGCGGAACTCTCAATGAAAGCACCAATGTCGGTGTCAAAACCGGCGAATCTCGGGTAGGGGGTCCCGAGCTGTGAGACTAGAATCGATGGTAACAGGAGAAGAGGGAGACGATGTTTACCCAGGTTCGGGCCCTCCTATGGAGGTAATACCCTACGTCCTGCTTGATTATATTGATGGTATAAGGGTTACAAAGTTGATCTACCTTGAGATCGTATAGCTAAAACCCTAGATGAGTTCTGTTGTCCTACAACCTAAAACCCTTCGGCTTATATAGACGCTGAGGGTACCTAGGGTTTACACATGGTCGGTTTACACGTCGAAGGGATAAACATGCCTATTCACTACTCCAAACATGGAGGATAAGCCACGATTCTCGAAGCTTCCTTCCTGGAGACAGGGTCTTCGATCAATCCAATGTTCGGTAAGCGGCCGATATAGTCCGGCCCATAAGAATGAGGTCGGCCTCCCGAGGACCCCTTAAACCAGGACTCCCTCACCTGGCGCTCCACCTCCTTCTCTAGGAAGTAGATGTAGCGCACAAGGGTTGCGACGTAGAAGCCCGGCGGCGGGCCTTTGGCGGACTCCACCTCCCGCATTCGGGCTTGGTGGCGGTGCGGGTTATGACACCGCAGCCTGACGGCGGGGTCATGGCAAAGATGGACGTCGGTGGGGTGGCGGCCCCGGCGGCGGAAGGCGTGGTGGCGTCCACGGCGGCCACCGGCAGCAGCTGCCTTCGGGCAGCGGTGGTGGAGCGTGTAGTTGGTGGCGTGCGCACACCCACCAGGGATGCCACGTGCACTACACACTTCAGAGGACTGCCGCGCCGACGCGGTGAAGCCTCCCAGCTGGAGCTGTCCTCTGGCGGAGTGGCTGGGCGACGACGAACGCCCGGTGCCATTGGCGATCGGGGGAGAAGCAAACTAGACAAGCTACGGGGAGGGGGGTGAAGGCAATGTGGAGTCGCCGGCCGTGAAGGTTTATATAGCAGGCCAGCAAGCATTGGGGATTTCACCGAGCATGGCGGGAAGCTAGAGCTGTAGGGTAACGCAGCAGAAAACAAAAAAATTCCGACCTATGCACCAGCCCAGGACCACTATGGAGACTGCATACAAGGTTTGATCTTATTCGTTACCGACTCGTAGCACAGCGGAAGTAGAGTCGATGACGATCGGCGGTGCAGATCCCCGCAGCTAGGATTTACAACCTCCCAACCGCGAGGATGTATACCATCATCTGCCCCTCGGACAGCCCTCCGGGAGGCGGTCGGACAGTCCCCCGGACGGTGTCGCAGACAGCCCTTCGGGAGGACCTTCGAAACTCGGACGGTCACTCGGACAGCCCTTCGGGAGGACCTTCGAAACTCGGACGGTCACATGGACAGCCCTTCGGGAGGCACTCTCGAACTAAGACCGAAACTACGATCTCTCTACAGAGTTGCACACATACGGTGTCATCTATCCGGCAGGGCTTCGCCGTCCAGAACTAGTTCCCACCGGAACACAGACAGCCTTTCGGCTCTACGAAACTATTTCGCTGGGAGGGAGAGAGAAAGCCAGATCATGCATGGCACTTGTATGTGAGAAAGAGTAAGTCTTTAGGCAGCCCACTCCACCCCTATTTATAGGCCAAGCCCAAGGGTGGCTTCTCCAAGAAGCCAAGGGGGAAAATACCAAAGGGCCCTCAAGGTGGCTTCTCCAAGAAGCCACCCAAAAAGCACTTTCACTATTCACGATGACATTTTTCAGCGTCCGTTCGAACCGAAAATATTTATGTGGGCTTACAACATTTCCAGTACCCACTAAAATAATTTTCGACGCGTTCCGAAATAATTTCGGATTAGTGATTTTCATCTGCGAAAAGCAAACAAAGCGGTTCCGGCAGCTCCGGAACATTTCTGGTTTTTCTTCCGGAAAATTCCTAGAAGTTTCCAGAATGATTCTGGCACCCTCCAAGAATTATCAGGCGTGTGCCGAAACCAATTTGACTTAATGGTGTACTCCGAAACAACTTTTCGGTTTAGTGATTTTCATCTGTGAAAAGCAACTAAAGCGGTTCCGGCAGTCCGGAACATTTCCGGTTTTTGTCTCTGAAAAATCTCAGAAGTTACCGGAACAATTCTGGTACCCTCCAATAATTTCCAGGCATGTGCCAAAACCAATTTGACTTAATGGTACACTCCGAAACAACTTTTCGGTTTTATCGAAACTCTTCCGGTGTTCTCTCTCCGGAACTCTTCCGTTGTCTCCGAAACTTTTTCGGTGAATTTCTCTCAGACTCCCTGTCTAGTATTCAATAGATAGATGACCCTTAAGCGTGTGACCCTATAGGTTCGGTGAAGTATAGACATGACCCGGAATCCCTTCCGATCAATGATCAACATCGGAGCCGTGGACACCCATATTGACCCCTATACCCACACGAATGAATATTCGAGTGAACCTCCAGTTGTCGTGTGCTATTCCTGTTGCTTCGCGATATGCTACAAATACCCAAGGTGAGACATGTTGGCATCCCTGTGGATCAACACCTTGTCTACTATTCTAGTTACCTCGTTACCGGTATTGTTCTCTTTTCTCGTTCCGTGTTCCGGCATCCCCGTGATCAAATCACAAAGTGTCTGGCCAGACGATGATGGATACCGTAACACCGAGAGGGCCCAGAGATATCTCTCCATCGTCGGAGGAGCAAATCCCAATCTTGAGCTATCAAGTTACTTGACATACTTTTCCATGAACCCGTAAGCCGCCGTAATAGGCACCCATTTACGGATGACGTTTAACAAACCCCAAAGTTCATGAAGCAAGCATGAAGAAACTCGATACTCTCATGGTCTAAGAAATCATGCAAACGTTAACCATCTCGGTGTTATTAACCATTAACTTGTGACGAATGTATCTCATAGCATAACATCAATTCGGGTCGATTCAACACAAATGTTCTTCCAACATTGTGCCCTCAAAGTTGCCGACATAGCCATGCCCATGATCAGGAAAACAGGATCATCATGCAATACTTGAGCCAGTCTTAGAGGCAAGACTAGGAATACATTTTACCGTTTATTATACCACATGTGCAAATGAGTTTCCCTCCGGGCCTCGTGGATATTGCAGACTCGAGAATCATTGCAGTTATAGCATGGAATATAAACTTAATTAGGAACATGGGGATAAATAATAACATTTATTATTGCCTCTTGGGCATATCTCCTACAGACTCCCACTTGCACTAGAGTCAATAATCTAGTCAATGCTAATGCACTTGACACCTATGGCATACTGGTGTAAAATATGCTTCGCTTGTGGTATAGCCTGATGTCCAACGGATCTGACAACTTCAGCTCCGTGTGTAACTTTGCATATCCTCGCGTTTTTCACACTTTCACAAAATTCATATTTTGTGTGGACTTGGCTTTGTATATATGTGAATCACAGGTCAAACCTTGATTCCTCAGACTGAGCTATGGAGCAACTATCTGCAATAGTGTCCCATTGACCAAAGACATCTTGGAACCATACTAAGTTCATGAATGAACTATATGATTCAACATCTTCTTTGTTGCTTCCAAAATGTCAACATACTTAGCCTTTTGTTATAGAATTCGCCACAGTAACCTGTTTAGAACAATTCCAACTTACCGTGCCACCGTGTTGTGTATTACACAAAACCTTAACTTAAATCGAAAATCGCATGGAGCATTGATGAAGACTGTATCGATGTAATTACTTACAACGAGCACTTCATAATCTCTGCTTGCGAGAAAACATGTCATCAGTTCTACTTTAGTACTCAATGACATTTTTCACTGTTGTCCTATGATCAGTACTTTGATCACTTTGGTATCTATACTCGCAACAGTTTGGGAGTATCGGACATATCTGGTTGTTTTACATACCATGGAATACATGATTAATCCAAACACGAAGGTGTGTGGAATCTCCATCATGTATTTTGCTCATCAGTGTTTTTGGGACACCGAGTCTTGCAAAAACTCTTTCCATGTGACTTCGGCAAGAATCATTCCTTGGCGTTTTAAATGCTAAAAAGTTTTAGCATCTTGTCAACATGTATCTTTGCTCAGCCCCATTAGGTAAATCTATCTCCATAGATCATCATGCCTAATATTAAGGCTATTTAGCCCAAGCACTTCATCGAAAAACCCTTTTCAAATGAAGTCCTAATTCGTGTCAAGAAATTTATTTCCAATTAACAATGTGTCAAGCACACAACGTTTTTAGAAATATTATTATGCTCCCACTTACTTTCTTGAATCACAAGCATCTTCGTTACCCATTGATGAAGTCAAAACCCTTTTGACCATCTCATCAAAACACGAAGATTCCAACTCCATTTTGCTCTCTTCTGTCCATCGCTGGATCTCTGAAGTTTGCATACTTACTAGCATCCTCTGGACTGAAAAAATACCTTGGACTGTAACACATGCAAGTCCTTGGTTTCATTTCCATCAGATGGAAATCCTTTCGTCATCCTTGTTTCATATCTCATGTTTGAAATATGTATTAATTGCTAGTTCAACCCGAACCGACTTTAAGCATCGCTACGGTGAAACAACCTCATCGTAGTCAACTCCTTGAACTTGTTATTGCAACAAGTCGAGCTTTATGGATAAAACATTTTTATCCGTATCAGTTTTTAGTTCCATAAATATTCGTTAGACTCTAAGTCTTCCGAAAGGTGTATCAAGATTTTAATCTTGAATCACTTATATGGAAACTATCTCGGATTGTATTGGCATTTAGCCAATTCCGGAGTCAGGGCCCATTAACGCTTCCTTGTGTATCGTAGGTATACTATTGTCTAACAACAATATCTCGTTTGCGCACCTGAGAGGTTTGCACGAGCCTTGCCTACGTGGTTCAGCTGCAAGTTCGACCGAAGTCCATACATTTTATTGTAGAGACTTCCGTATCAGTCGCAGTAGGAAACTCCGGAATCACTTCCAAGGTTCCTTTCCTTTGATCTGATGACGAAGATACTGGTTATCTCATCGAGTTGCACTGTCCTCCCACTCACCTTTTGTAAGAACTATTCTCTTAAAAGCATACCATTTTGTGACAAAAACCTTTGCCTCGGTATAGTGGTGGGGGAATACCCAATTACTTGGGATAACCTACAAAGTAGCACTTGTCTGATTTGGAATAGGTTTGTAACCTTTTACACAAGCCCCATATTCCAAATGTTAAGAAAAGATATAACATGGTTGGGCGTACCATACCATGGCGTCATTTCAACAGACCCGATGGAGCTCTTTTCAGTGTAAAAGCCGCACTCTCTAAGGCATCACTTTAAAAGGGATAATGGCAAATTTATTTATGTCATCTTTGATCTTACCATGTCATAAATGGTTCGATTACATCTTCACAGACTTTCCACTTGCAGTGGTGTTCCGGGAGGTGCAAGTTATGAAACCCCTTTCACAACTCATCAGACATTCGCTAAACTTGTAACTCAAGTATTCCTTTGCGCAATCAAATTGCAGAAACATAATTTTCTTGTTACAATAACTTCTACTTCATTTTGAAAACCTTTCGAATGATTTCAAAAGATCCAGACTTACGTCTCATCAAGTAAATATCAATATATGTACTTGAGTCATTTCTGAAGATAGATAAATCCACTACTTGCAACAACATTTATTGAACAACACACATCAAAATGTATGATCACCAATAAGTTTGTTGCTCGTTCCTTATGGCCTGTGAACGGTATTTCAGTCACTTCACTTTTCGGAGGAAAGTTGCAAGTGTCAGATGATTCAAAATCAAATGACTTCAAAATCCATCATAATGGAATTTTCCATGCGGGTTTCTCCAATGTGACCAAATGCAGTGCCACACATATGTGGTATTCTTTTAGTCTTGCGACATTTAGCATCAGTGTTATGGATGTATCATATTACCATCAATATTCATAACATACATCCCATCCTGGATGGAAGCATGGCCCTTCATGTTATTCATAACACCGAACATCAAAAGTTCTCTTATGAATAACCTCCTTGCAAGATACCTTATGCAAAGCGCTAGAGTGTATGAAACTCTAAATGAATTATGAAAGTAAATACAGAGGTAATGTATTATTATCAATATTCATAACAAACTTCTCATTCATAATGAAAGTATGGCCCTTTTGTTATTCATAACTCCGAACATTAAAAGTTCTTTTATGAACAACCTTCTTGCAAGATACTTTATGCAATGGGCTAGAGTGTGTAAAACTCTAAAATGATTTATGAAAATAAATACATATGGTAATACACCGGTGGAAAGTATAGTACCATTTACTATATTCCCAGCGTGTATCAAAACCTCATTCCTGGCTAGTCTTTCTGGCCATAGTAGTTTTTACATCGAGTTGCAACAGAATGCAATCGAGCGGGTATCTTTGTGATTAACTCACAATACCCAAGAATCAGTGATTAACATGTTTAACCATAATTCCCAAGAACTATATCTTTGACCAGCCTTCTATACATCAAAAACTTGTATGACATTCATACATGAGCTGGATATTCCAGTCTTCTTTCCTTCTTCCTTCATACTTCTAACAGTTTAACTTTCAGTATTTCTCCTACTCTCAGAAGAAGCATCCAACTTAAGAGTGGCGTTAGCCCCGGACTTCCTAGCCGTGAAAGTTTCACTAACACCCTTCGGACACTTCCTTTCTCTTTAAGTTGTTTGTTTTATTCACCTTTCATCATATGACAGGCATTCTTCTGGATCCCTCTCTTATCAGTCTAATGCATAGTAAACTCCTTTACTAATAGTTTGCAAACAAACATTGCTTTGGATATCTCATATCTTTTAGCCTTTGTCTGTCTCTGAAAATGATTTCCAGATTCCATGAATATCACATAACTATCCAAACTTTCGAAGTTCAGGTCTCATGGAAGCAAACATATTGCACTTGACTGAAACGGAATTCTAGCTTTTGGATCGATGGACGAGAGTCAAATGATCCATAGCTTTAGCGGGAGAATACCGAAAGCATGCGATAGGACAACTCCTTCTCGGCAGTCTTGAGGACAATCCTCACATTACGTTACCAACCGTAAAGTTTTAACCAGATATTTAATAGATTATTCAATTTTAACAGGGAAGGTGGAAACGCGAGCCATCCTTCTACAACTATTATGCAAATCACACTTAGACAGTGTTCAAAATTAATTGCACTAAGAATTAAAAGAATTAATTCTAAAGTGCGCTCCCACTCAAATCAATATCTCTCATAATTGATTGTGAGTGATTCAAGACCCACATTTCCATTCAACGCCATTGTTCGAGATGAACATTGATGGCGCGAACTTCAATTGGTAGGCAAACTTGCCAATCATATCTCCATGTGACTCTTGTTCATCTTTCGATGCGTGTGTTCCGAGCTCAGGACGATCCTGCCATGAATGTCAAGATAACCAAGTGATCTTGCTGCGAGGTCTGACCTCACCCGCCTTACACCCGTACAATCGTTCGTACCCATGTAGATCATGGCGCACTTCGAAAGGAAGGATGCTGTGACGGTGCTACACTTGGGAGAACACTAACTACTTGATATTTTTGTGAGAGATCACCCTAATAAAAAGACAACTACTGCGCAATCAAGAAGGGTGCATCATAAGGGATAAACATCTCAGGCAATTCATAATATCATGATATGGTATAGCCCTTTCTGACGGAGAAGTCTTTCATTTCTTCGTCTTCGGCATTCGCGTTGGTGTTCGCCTTCGCGAAGATTGCCACCACCTTGTCGATGCACCAGATAATATTGCTATCTCTATAGCTAATAAAATAAGTGCATTACTTAACGTTGACACGCAGGTCATTAAAGTGACAATCATATGGCTCCAGCCATCATGCCGAATCATGACACGCAGGTCATGTTAATATTACATCATATAGTCATCTCATACGTAATCAAATTAATATGAGCACTGCTATACCACATCATATGCACATGCAAACCATCCTGCAAAACCAAGTTAGACGCCTCTAATCGGTTCAGGCAAAAACTAGTTTTACGTGGCTTCTAAGGTTTCGAAACAAACCGAAGCTACCAACGTCCATCATCAAGCATGATAATCCAAGTCGCTAGATTAACATTGCGGGGTGTATGAAACACGATATAATAAAATCTCGAGCCCCATACTAAACTTCGTCATACGCATGACCCCCGTGCAGATCATATCTGCATTGCCCTTTCGTTTGCGAAATTTCATCTTTCTTTTTAACTACGGTGGAATTCAATGAACTGTTAGCACTTCGTTGATCAATCAGGATCGCGGATTGCCAGAACATTGAAACTCCACCATGTTGTTATCAAGATCAGAAATATGCAAATTCCAGGGAAGCAACAAGAACATCGGGTAACAGATTTCATCTGCTACCCGCATAAATAATTTTCAGTAATAGAACTCATCTACTACCTGATTATTTTGTGCAACACCCATACATCTCTATGTATTCTAGATCGCAACCTGCATCTACGCATAGCATGGCTCTGATACCACTGTAGGGTAACGCAGCAGAAAACAAAAAAATCCGACCTACGCACCAGCCCAGGACCACTATGGAGACTGCATACAAGGTTTGATCTTATTCATTACCGACTCGTAGCGCAACGGAAGTAGAGTCGATGACGATCGGCGGTGCAGATCCCCGCAGCTAGGATTTACAACCTCCCAACCGCGAGGATGTATGCCATCATCTGCCCCTCGGACAGCCCTCCGGGAGGCAGTCGGACAGTCCCCCGGACGGTGTCGCGGACAGCCCTTCGGGAGGACCTTCAAAACTCGGACGGTCACTCGGACAGCCCTTTGGGAGGACCTTCGAAACTCGGACGGTCACACGGACAGCCCTTCGGGAGGCACTCTAGAACTAAGACCAAAACTATGATCTCTCTATAGAGTTGCACACATACGGTGTCATCTATCCGGCAGGGCTTCGCCATCCAGAACTAGTTCCCACCGAAACCCAGACAGCCTTTCGGCTCTACAAAACTATTTCGCTGGGAGGGAGAGAGAAAGCCAGATCATGCATGGCACTTGTATGTGAGAAAGAGTAAGTCTTTAGGCAGCCCACTCCACCCCTATTTATAGGCCAAGCCCAAGGGTGTCTTCTCCAAGAAGCCAAGGGGGAAAATACCAAAGGGCCCTCAAGGTGGCTTCAACAAGAAGCCACCCAAAAAGCACTTTCACTATTCACGACGACATTTTTCAGCGTCCGTTCGAACCGAAAATATTTATGTGGGCTTACAACATTTCCAGTACCCACTAAAATAATTTTCGACGCGTTCCGGAATAATTCCGGATTAGTGATTTTCATCTGCGAAAAGCAAACAAAGCGGTTCCGGCAGCTCCGGAACATTTCTGGTTTTTCTTCCGGAAAATTCCCAGAAGTTTCCAGAATGATTCTGGCACCCTCCAAGAATTATCAGGCGTGTGCCGAAACCAATTTGACTTAATGGTGTACTCCGAAACAACTTTTCGGTTTAGTGATTTTCATCTGTGAAAAGCAACTAAAACGGTTCCGGCAGTCCGGCACATTTTCGGTTTTTGTCTCTGAAAATTCTCAAAAGTTACCGGAACAATTCTGGTACCCTCCAATAATTTCTAGGCATGTGCCGAAACCAATTTGACTTAATGGTACACTCCGAAACAACTTTTCGGTTTTACCAAAACTCTTCCGGTGTTCTCTCTCCGGAACTCTTCCGTTGTCTCCGAAACTTTTTCGGTGAATTTCTCTCAGACTCCCTGTCTAGTATTCAATAGATAGATGAACCTTAAGCGTGTGACCCTATAGGTTCGGTGAAGTATAGACATGACCCGGAATCCCTTCCGATCAATGATCAACATCGGAGCCGTGGACACCCATATTGACCCCTATACCCACACGAATGAATATTCGAGTGAACCTCCAGTTGCCATGTGCTATTCCTGTTGGTTCGCGCTATGTTACAAATACCCAAGGTGAGACATGTTGGCATCCCTGTGGATCAACACCTTGTCCACTATGCCAGTTACCTCGTTACCGGTATTGTTCTCTTTTCTCGTTCCGTGTTCCGACAACCCCGTGATCAAATCACAAAGTGTCTGGCCAGACGATGATGGATACCGTAACACCGAGAGGGCCCAGAGATATCTCTCCATCGTCGGAGGAGCAAATCCCAATCTTGAGCTATAAAGTTACTTGACATACTTTTCCATGAACCCGTAAGCCGCCGTAATAGCCACCCATTTACGGATGACGTTTAACAAACCCCAAAGTTCATGAAGCAAGCATGAAGAAACTCGATACTCTCATGGTCTAAGGAATCATGCAAACGTTAACCATCTCTGTGTTATTAACCATTAACTTGTCACGAATGTATCTCATAGAATAACATCAATTCGGGTCGATTCAACACAAATGTTCTTCCAACATCGTGCCCTCAAAGTTGCCGGCATAGCCATGCCCATGATCAGGAAAACAGGATCATCATGCAATACTTGAGCCAGTCTTAGAGGCAATACTAGGAATACATTTTACCATTTATTATACCACAAGTGCAAATGAGATTCCCTCCGGGCCTCGTGGATATTGCAGACTCGAGAATCATTGCAGTTATAGCATGGAATATAAACTTAATTAGGAACATGGGGATACATAATAACATTTATTATTGCCTCTTGGGCATATCTCCTACAAGAGCCGTAGAACGGTTTTGCGCGCGGGAACGTGCGCGGTTCTGAGCGGGAACTGGTTCATCGAGCGGGCGCGGGGCCAAAACCCAAAAGCGGTGCCGAAGCATGCACTAGAATACTCGGGCGGCAACGCGGTGACAAGACGTGAGAGAGGATGACGGAATGATGCGGAGTCACACGCGTCAAAATAATAAAACGTCTGCGATACTAATACAGGCAAACAACACTTCCCAACGTAGTGTCTGTAATGATCTCATCCATCGCTGACAATTACTTGGCAGCAACCGTCTGCCCACAACACACACAGCTTGTCAGTATGAATCGTTTGTGTTATTTCTGGTGTTCGCACACGATTCTCATTACTCACCTGTTTGATGTATATCGCACACATCGTGTTATGCCGAGTCGTTTGTGTTCTGCTGTATCAGCGCACACAGTTTATCCGAGTGAACTGTATGTCGTACTTCGCACACGTATGTAGTTTTGGTAACCGTTTCTGTCATCTTCTCTAATCACAAACGAATCATAAGAACAAACTGTCTGACGTAGATCGCACACGCAACTACTTTCTGAATCGTATTTGATGGATCCACCTTCGCACACAGTTCGTGCCATTAGCGACGGAGCTTGCACTATACCATTTGCGATTCATGCATCGCACACAGTTTCGTCGAAGGGTCTCTAATTGATGTGTTGTGTTTGGACCATTCTGTAGTAGTGATGCCACCAGACATAATTGCTTACCGGAACGAGTTTGCTGAGGCGGAGGCCGCAGCTCAGGCATGGGATGCTCAAGTATCTCAGCCCAACTACTTTTCTCCGGGACCATCTGGCTTCTACGGATGGTGATCACCAAGCTAGGCAAACGCCTAAGCTTGGGGCAGTACGTATTTCACACCGATATTACATTCATGTTCACACACTTCATATAAATTGTCAGTGTTCATCCTCTTTCAGGCATGGGATGTTAGTTTTATTTTACCGCCTTCTTCTTCTGTGTTTGAAAAACTTTCAAAATCCAAAAATATTTGTCACTTCTTTTCGATTTTTCTTTCCCGTTTAATTAATTGCAGTACTAAAAAGAAAACCCAAACAGATTTCCTATGCATGTTGGGAGCTTTCCCGTGTAAATAATTTTTCTCGTTTTTGTTTTTCCTTTGTTTATTTGCTTTCCTGAGAAAAACAAAAACTCCAAAAAATATTTCAGTGTGTTTCTCTGAATTCCTTTTCTTTTTGTTGAGTCGTCGATAGGAGAAGACCACGATGAAAATGTTGAGTGGCTCGTGTCATGGGAATGATCCTGACAATAGTACTAGGGGGTACGAAAGGAGGGGCAAAGTCTAACTACGGTGCAAGTGTACACTCGGTTTGTACAAGTTCAGGCCTCACTCGGAAGTGATAACAGCCCTACGTCTCGGTGCCCGGGGGCTGTGGTGTTTGCTTATGGTGGTAGAAGATTACAGAGGGTCGGAACCCTTGCTCTGGCGCCCGGGGGTGGCTTATATAGAGTGCGCCACCCCCGGCCGAGTGCCATGATTAGGCAATAAATGCCAATGAATACAGCGTTACAGGAATGGCTGATTATCTTGGCGTTACTGGTAACGGCATATTAACTTTTAACGAATGACTACTCAAATTCTACGAACGCTTTGTCTTCCAGGTCGCCTCAGCTTCTGTCTATCCGAATGACGCCGTGTAATCCGAGTGATATGAACAATCCGTGTGAACGGCTATATTCATCCGAATGAGTCTCTGCCCAGGGGCTTTAATGGCACATCTAGGACCATAACTGAGACCTAGATGTCAGACCTATGACCCTACCTAGGGTAGGCATCCTCATCAGTAGCCCCCGAATCCATGAGGTTTGAGTGGTCGAGTGACTGACACTCGGAAGCGTCGATGGTCTCCCAGAAGAGTCCAAGAAACAGTCTTGTCCTTTCTCACTCGGCTTCAAACCATGATGGATTTAGGATTGATGTCTTTTGACCAAACTGTCTTGCTGCTTAATCCGAGTGCTTAGCTGGTGTGAGACATTCACTCGGTTCGCAGGAGGGAGTCGTCAAAGCCTTCGTTGCGCGGAGCCTGCTTCATTTGTGGCACGAAGGAATTTCCGCGCGTTCGAAATCGTCAAAACTGCGCGCGGGCGCGCGGCGGAACGGTCATGTCGCGATAATTTAGGGTAGTTGGCACGACGCCTCGATAACCGCGCCAGGATTTTCGTCACGTGTCCTCGAAGCCCTGAACAGTAGATCCGCGGATCTCGCTCTGTTTGCGGATTGACGGCTAGAGATCACGCCGGATTTTTTATATATAAACTGGAGCACTATTGGGGGTGAGAACAGATCTCATTTTTTCCCATCTCCCTCGTCTTCTCCGACGCCCACCCGTGCCCCTTCCATCTCTCTTTAGCTGAAGGCCGTTCCAAGCTCGCCGGCGACGATGCGTGCGGCGTCTGCGACCGCGAAGGCCGAGCGGGCAAAGAGGAGCTTGCGCGCCAACTCCTCCAGCGCCGGAGCGCCGGCTGGATGGACGCAGGGTGAGTGGTTGCCGTCGCGGGAGACCAAGGCCCGGATGCTCGAGCTGGAGGGCCAAGGGTTCGTGCGCGAGGGGAGCTGGCGGTTGTCGGGAGCGGGCGAGGACGAGCCTTCGCCGAAAGGAGAAGAGCGCATGCTCTTGGTGACTCACCTCGAGCGAGGTTTCTCTCTGCCGCCTCATCCCTTCTTCCAAAGATTCTTGGGTTTCTTCGGTGCTCAACTCCATCATATTCCCCCCAATGTTGTCGTGTACTTAGCTGCTTTCATCTCTCTTTGCGAAAACTTCTTGGGTTGTCATCCTCACTGGGGCTTGTTTAAACACCTCTTCACTTGCCGAGTGATGACCGTAAAAAAGCCCACTCGGTCGAAAGACAAGACGAAGGTAGCCCAACTATGCGGGGGTCTAGGAATCCAACTGCGGGGCAAAGTCTGTTTCCCGCAGATGACGTTTCCCGATTCGGTAAAGGGGTGGCAGGAAAACTGGTTTTACTTCCATGACATTCCAGTCGGTGATGGACAGTCGGGACACCCCCGTATACATCTGAGCGCATTCGGCCGGTTCCCAGGTTGACTGTAACCAAGGAGGAGAAAACCGAAGTGGATATCCTAGTGATAGCTCTGGTAGCTCTGGTGCAAAAAGGTGTCAACGGCCTCGACTTGTTAGAGGTCTTCCTCCAGAGGAGGATCCAACCGTTGCAAGCCAGAGTTCATCCCATGTGGGAGTACGCCGAACTGAGTGACCCCACTCGAACACACCCCGAGGAGCTCACTAAAGACATGGTGGAAGCCAAGATCAAGGCGATCACTCCAGCGCACGACAACCCCAGGGGGAGCAGGCTGGTGGCTCCACTCTCATCAGATAATCCGGCGAATGAGGTAACTCCAATGATCCGTCATCCGAGTGATGTTTGTGTTTATTGTAGTTGATCCGACTGATCTTGTTCTCCATTTGGCAGGCCTTCACACAGATGAACAGCTAGGTGCCAATCATGGATAGGGGGCCGGTTGATGTTGCCAGCGACACCGATCATCCAGAAGATTCGGCAGAAGTTGGGGAGTATGAAGAACCCGACGACGACGAAGATGATGAAGACGAGGAAGAGGAAGGGTCAGAGGGCGGCGACGAGGTGGAATCGTCACGCTCGGATGACCGAGTGCCTGAAGCCCGTTCCAAGGCACGCCAGGACCCGGGAGTCCGTGGTGGAGGTCCGAAGGGGCCGAAGGCGGTCAAACCGACAGGGTCTGCCCTTCTGACCCGCAGCTCGAAGGGTGGGCGTGGAGAGCTTGCCTCTTCATCGGAGAAGACGGCGAAGCAGCCCAAAGTCACTACGGCCAAGCCTCGGAAGGCAGTCTTCATCCCGAAAATTAAGATGGCCATTCCCGTGGCCTCAGCGTAAGCATTTCCATTCTGTCAATTGTTTTCTGCATTTGTCCGAGTGATGAACTGATCCGAGTGTTTCCCTTGCAGTGTTGATACTTCAACTGCTTCACCTGATCCCAATACTCTGGAGAAATAGCGGGCCGACGCTGATGTTGCGTCTTCAAAAGGTAAGCCCCGGACTCACTCGGTAACTTTGGATATTCCCGAGTGTTTACTTTTTACTCATCTTCGAGTGCTTTGAACGCTTGCAGCTCCGCGTGAAGTGATCGACATCGATGCAGACGAGAGGGTTGACCTGCCGAACCCTTCGGCCAATGCAGACGCCGTAATGCAGGAGTCCTAGCTTGCCGATACTTTGGTGCCAGCACGAGAGGCCAGTTCGGGAGCTGGGGCGGCACTCGGTACTGGTACATCATCCCCCTCGTTGACTCCCCCTGCAACCAACATCTTTGCGCTACACCATGTCCCGGAGGACCAAGTGGGAGCGAGTAAAGAGGCGTTAATCCAGCTGGAGGTGATGAGCGACCGACTGAAGACGGCGTACGATGCAAGCGAGGCGCTGAAGAAGAATGTCCGAGTAAGTACTCTTGTAAGTACCTTCCTCAGTCGGAATTTCTGACTTGTGAGGATTTGCACACACTGGCTGGGTGTCTTTAAGTTCCAGTGGGGGCGCGCTGAGTGCACCCACTGGGTGTAGTCCCCAAGACTGCCGTCGACTGAAGCAGTCGGCGGGAGTCTTAGAGTCCGAATGAATTTAACGTTCGATCCATCTGTTAGGTCTGGATCAAAAAACCTTGCATTTGATTTTCCAGTGGGGGCGCGCTGAGTGCACCCACTGGGTGTAGTCCCCGAGACTACCGTCGACTGAAGCAGTCGGCAGGAGTCTTAGAGTACGAGTCAAAATTTTGACCAATATCTTTCGCTTTAATTCTCATTTGTAGTCTGTTTGTGAGCTCGGAAGCCACTACAGAACTTTGGAGAAAGAGGTGCAGGACCTGCGCATCAGTCCTGAGGCTGAGAAGGCCAGGAATGCCCTTCTTGAGGAGGAAAAGAAGGCAATTGAAGGTATGCTCATCTTGCCCGACTGCTGCATTAACTGCTGACCCTCCCCATCCGACTAAGTATATTTCATCAGATCTTCGTGGCGAAAATCGTAAACTTGTCGAGAGGCTAAAGAATTCTATTTCTTTAGAAACTATGAAGATGGCCCTCGAGAAGAAGGACACGGATCTAGCGGCTGCTCAAAAGGAAGCCAGCCGAAAGACCAAGGAGGCCTAAGAGAAGTTGAAGGCACTCGGGAAGCTGGAGGAAGAGAAGAAAGCTCTGGAAACTACCGCGACGAAGTCCAAGGAGAAACTCCCTGATCTGAAGAAGACATACTCCGAGTGGGAGAACAAACTCAAGCATATCACCGGGAAGAAGAATGAACTGGAGCAGTTTGTCGAGGAGTATGGCGACTCCGTGAGCGAAAAATTCAAAGGTAAAGTTCCCGAGTGATCATAATCTGGCTGAATGTATTCTGATCACTTCTGACTCTTTTCTTCATCTGTCGTAAACCCAAATTTCTGTGACGACGTCGCTGAGGAGACTAACAAGATCGAGAAGGAGCTGGACCCGTCCCGGGAGCTGTTCAAGGATAGTGCCACTCTGGCCATTCTTCGCTTGGAGGAACGTGTCGATCAAGTGACTTCGTACATGAAGAGGCTCAGCACTGCCGTCTCGGAAATTGATCGTGATGTCTTCACTGAAGAAGAGCCCTCGAAGGACCTGGAATCAGCTCTTACCCGAGTGAGGGACGTGCCAAGCCGAGTGAAAGCTTGGAAAAAATCTGCAGCCCGGGCCGGAGCCGACATTGCCCTCTCACTCGTCCGCGTCCACTGTAAGGGAGTGGATGAGAACAAGCTGAAGTCCTTGGAGGTCGCCAACAGGAAGCATGCCAAGGTTGAAGACTTCATGGAGATGTTCATGGAAGCTGCCACTCGGATCGCAGATCGCATCGACCTGGACACCTTCGTTGAAGCATTGCTCCAGCCCGAGTGAGTGTCGGGTCTAAAACTCTTTAAGCTTTTGCCTCGGAATGCCGAGTGGTAGCTGTAACCGTAAAACTTTAAATGAGCCTGAGGCTCCCGCCGTCTGAACCTTTATCCGTACTTTCGTTTCAAATGACACGGTTCTTATTTGTCTAGGCTTTATTCGATCTTTGATTTCTGAATGATTTAAACTTAAGCGATGAGGTGTCGCAACTAATTTCCCGAGTGTGGGCAAGACCCGCACTCGGAATTGTTCGAGAGAACAATGATGGTCCTGTCCATCTTAGTAATGATGGTCCTGTCCATCTTAGAGTCCGAGTGTGGAGGATGTCCCACTCGAAATAGTTTTTAACTTAAGCGATGAGGAATCGCGGCTAAGCCCCCAAGTGTGGGCGAGACTCGCACTCGGAATTGTTCGAGAGAACAATGATGGTCCTGTCCATCTTAGTAATGATGGTCCTATCCATCTTAGAGTCCGAGTGTGGAGGATGTCCCACTCGAAATAGTTTTTAACTTAAGCGATGCGGAATTGCGGCTAAGCCCCCGAGTGTGGGCGAGACCCGCACTTGGAATTGTTCGAGAGAACAATGATGGTCATGTCCATCTTAGAGTCTGAGTGTGGAGGATGTCCCACTCGAAATAGTTTTTAACTTAGGCGATGCGGGATCGCGGCTAAGCCCCCGAGTGTGGGAGACACCCGCACTCGGAATTGTTCGAGAGAACAATGATGCTCCTGTCCATCTTAGTAATGATGGTCCTGTCCATCTTAGAGTCCGAGTGTGGAGGATGTCCCACTCAAAATAGTTTTTGACTTAGGCGATGCGGGATCGCGGCTAATCCCCCCAGTGTGGGCGAGACCCGCACTCGGAATTTTTCGAGAGAACAATGATGGTTCTGTCCATCTTAGAGTCCGAGTGTGGAGGATGTCCCACTTGAAATAGTTTTTAACTTAGGCGATGCGGAATCACGGCTAAGCCCCCGAGTGTGGGCGAGACCCGCACTCGAAATTGTTCGAGAGAACAATGATGGTCCCGTCCATCTTAGTAATGATGGTCCTGTCCATCTTAGAGTCCGAGTGTGGAGGATGTCCCACTCGAAATATTTTTTAACTTAGGCGATGCGGAATCGCGGCTAAGCCCCCGGGTGTGGGCGAGACCCGCACTCGGAATTGTTTGAGAGAACAATGATGGTCCTGTCCATCTTAGAGTCCGAGTGTGGAGGATGTCCCACTCGAAATAGTTTTTAACTTAGGCGATGCGGAATCGCGACTAAGCGTTTTACACCCACTGGGGGCGACACAGGACATTGATTCACCGGAGTGACAAGAGTTAAATTTCGACAAATATAAAGGAACGAAACTTTATTCATCGAGTTCACTCGGATTCATTATTGGAATGACAAGCTAAAATAGTTATGTTCTAGGTGTAGAACTTGCGAAGCAGGTCCGCGTTCCAAGTTCGGGGCTCTTCCACGCCATCTTTGATGTTGTAGAGCCGGTAGGCTCCATTGTGCAAGACTTTGGAGATTGCATACGGCCCCTGCCACGGAGGCGCTAGTTTGTGGGGTTTTTGCTGGTCCAGTCGGAGGACTAGATCTCCTTCCTGGAAAGCTTGGCCCAGGACGTGTTTGTAATGGTAACGCCTCAGATCTTGCTGATAGAGCGTCGATCTGATGAGGGCCAGCTCTCTCTCTTCCTCTAAAAGGTCAAGGCCATCTTGCCGTGCGGCTTCAGCTTTAGCTTCATCATATAGTTCCACTCGGGGGGAATTGTGCTGAAGATCACTCGGCAGCACAGCCTATGATCCATACACCATGAAGAAAGGTGTGCGCTTCGTAGAGTGATTTGGGGTTGTCCGAATGCCCCATAAGACAGATGGAAATTCTTCAACCCAAGCTCCGGCAGCATACTTCAGGTCTCTCATCAATCAAGGTTTTAGACCTTGCAGAATCATTCCATTTGCACGCTCCGCCTGTCCATTCGACTGCGGGTGAGCCACTGAGGCATAATTAACCCGAGTGCCTTGAGAGAAACAGAATTCACGGAACTCGTCCGAGTCGAAGTTCTTCCCATTATCCATGATAATATCATGCGGCACGCCGAATCTGAAGATGATCTGTCGAATGAAACTGACGGCAGTACCTGCATCCAAACTCTTGATGGGCTTCGCTTCGACCCACTTGGTGAACTTGTCAACTGCCACAAGCAGGTGTGTGAATCCACTCGACCCAGTCCGCAGGGGACCAACCATATCCAGGCCCCATACCACGAATGGCCAGGTGAGCGGGATCGTCTTGAGCGCTGACGCTGCTTCATTGGCTCGGGGCCAATAAAAACCTGCTCGGAAAGCCTTTGCGACCAAAGTCTGAGAGGACGCGTGGTGGCCGTAGGTTCCCTAGTGGATATCGTGTAAGATTTGCAGCCCTTCCTCTGGGGAGATGCATTTTTGGGTGACTCCTGTGGTGCTTTTCTTGTATAACTGGTCTCCCAGAACTTCAAATGATTTAGATCGATGAACGATCCGACGAGCTTCTTCTTCATCTTCGGGGAGTTCTTGCCTGAGCAAGTATGCCAAATAGGGTTGAGTCCACTCGGGAGTGATTACCAGCATTTCGTGGACCAGATCCACTACAGCTGGAACTTCAACCTCAGTCGGATCAGATGGACCGACTGCTTGTGGGGGCTCCTCTGTGAAAGGATCTTCTGCAATTGTTGGGGCGCACAGATGTTCAAGGAATATGTCTTTCGGGACTGCTCGCCGAGTGGACCCAATCTTCGCCAGGTCGTCTGCTGCCTGGTTCTTTGCGCGAGGAATGTGATGCAACTCTAAACCTTCAAAATTCTTCTCCAGCTTTCAGACCGCGTTGCAGTAACCGGTCATTGCTGAACTCCGAATATCCCATTCCTTCATCACATGGTTGACAACGAGGTCCGAATCGCCATAGACCATCAGACGACGAATGCCGAGTGATATGGCCATGCGGAGCCCGTACAGGAGGGCTTCGTACTCGACCTCGTTGTTTGATGAATCAAAATGGATTTGGAGGACATAGTTCAACCGGTCTCCTTTGGGAGAGACAAGAACCACACCAGCTCCCGAGCCATTGAGCATCTTGGATCCGTCGAAGAACATGGTCTAGTGTTCGGGAACACTCGGAATTGGCTGCTCTTGCTCGATCCACTCGGCCATAAAATCGACCAGTGCCTGGAACTTGATTGCTTTCTTGGCTTCGAACTTGATCTCCAGCGGAAGAAGTTCAATTGCCCACTTTGCCACTCGGCCAGCAGCGTCTCTGTTGTGTAAGATCTCCGACAGGGGAGCGTTGCTGATGACCGTGACCGAATGATGTTGGAAGTAATGAACCACCTTCTTAGCAGTCAGATAAATACCATAGACCAGCTTTTGGTAGTGCGAGTACCTTTGCTTGGAAGGGGTTAATACTTTTGAGATGTAATATATGGGTCTTTGAACCTTGAATGCCTTTCCTGGCTCTTCGCGCTCTACTGCAAGGACTGTGCTCACAACTTGGCTAGTCGCCGTGATGTACAGGAGTAAAGGTTCCTGGCTGCCCGGAGCAGCTAACACCGACTGGGTGGAGAGCAATGCCTTGAGTTCTTCGAACGCGGCTTGCGCTTCATTGGTCCACTCGAACTTGTCGGACTTCTTCATCAGTCGGTAGAGAGGGAGTGCCTTCTCTCTGAGTCTTGAGATGAATCGGCTCAGGGCCGCAAGGCATCCTGTCAGCCTTTGCACGTCGTGTAAGTGCTCTGGTTGCTTCATTCGGACTATAGCGCCGATTTTGTCTGGGTTAGCATCGATCCCTCGTTCGGAAATGAGAAAACCGAGTAACTTTCCGGCAGGCACTCCGAATGTGCACTTAGCTGGATTCAGCTTTATCCCGAAGCGCCGCAGGTTCGTGAAGGTCTCGGCAAGGTCAGTCAGGAGGTCGGAACCTTTCCTAGACTTGACTACGATATCGTCCATATAAGCCTCCACGTTCCGACTGATTTGCCTTTGCAAGCATTTTTGGATCATGCGCTGAAAAGTGGCCCCAGCATTCTTCAGGCCGAATGGCATTGTGACGTAGCAAAAGCACCCGAATGGGGTGATGAAGGCTGTTTTTATTTCATCAGGACCGTACATTCGGATATGGTGGTACCCGGAGTACGCATCCAGGAATGACAGATGTTCGCATCCGGCAGTAGAGTCTACTATATGATCTATCCGAGGTAAAGGGAAATGATCCTTCGGGCAGGCCCGATTGAGATGGTTAAAGTCAATACACATACGGAGTGACTTGTCTTTCTTAGGTACCAAGACGACATTCGCGAGCCACTCGGAGTGGTAAACCTCGCGAATGAACTCGGCGGCAAGGAGCCGAGCTGTCTCTTGACCAATCGCCTTGCGCTTATCGACGGAGGATCGGCGCAAGTACTCTTTGACTGGCTTGGCCTTGGGATCGGTTCGGAGTCGGTGCTCAGCCAGTTCCCTGGGAACACCAGGCATGTCAGATGGCTTCCATGCGAAGATGTCCCAGTTCTCACGGAGGAACTGGATGAGCTCGGCTTCCTATTTCTCTCCGAGTGAGGTGGAGATGTTCGTTGGAGCAGCACTTGGGTCATTCGGATGGACATGGATCTGTTTGGTCTCGCCAGCTGACTGGAAGGCCGATTCTGAAGCCGACCGCTTTGATCTGAGCAGATCAGCCGTATCCACTTCCTTCTTGTATCCTTCCAGCTCGACTGCAAGCACTTGTTCGTTGGCGATCTTTGTGCCCTGCTGGAGGCACTCTTCGGCGACCTTCCGGTCACTAGTCACTGTAATCACGCCCTTAGGTCCTGGCATCTTGAGCTTGAGATACACGTAACATGGTCTGGCCATGAAACGTGCGTAGGCGGGCCTACCCAGGATGGCGTGATAAGCACTGCGGAAGTCAACCACCTCAAAGGTTAACCTTTCCTTTCGGAAATTTTTCTCGCCTCTGAATACTACGTCCAGAGCGATCTGGCTGAGTGACTCTGCCTTCTTCCCAGGGACGATCCCGTGGAAATGCATGTTGCTCTTGCTCAATTGAGACATCGGGATGCCCATAGCCTTGAGCGTGTCAACATATATGATATTAAGCATGTTGCCTCCATCCATTAAGACCTTGCGCAGTCGGACGCCACCTACTGCCGGGTCAACGACCAATGCCTGCCTCCCAGGGGTGGCAATGTGAGGCGGATGGTCGGACTGGTCGAAGGTGACAGGCGTCTTCGTCCAGTTGAGGTACTTGGGAGCAGTCGGAACTGCCATATTGACCTCCCGATTGATAACTTTCAGCTGCCTCTTGCTCTCAACGTCGGCGAAGATCACGTTGAGGACTTTATCGACTTTCGGATACTCGGAAGTATCTTCCTCGTCTTCGACATTGACCTTTTCACTCGAGGGCTCAGCACCCATCTCCTACTTGAGCAGGCGACATTCCTGAGTGGTGTGCTTCGGGAGCACAACGTTGCCTTCTTCATCCGTCTTGGTATGAATTTGGCACGGTTGGTCGAGAATGTCGGATTTGTATTCGGACTTCTTCTTGCGAGTCCACTCTTTCTTCTTTTTCTTGGGCTTTGGCTTGCCTTGTCCTTGCCCTTGGACGGCTGAGACCTCTGCCTTGCCGGAGGCGTCAGCCTTCCGCTTCTGATTTTTCCCGGCATTGACTCCCGATTGAGGGGCATTGCCAGCTCTTGCTTTGCCGCTACGGAGGCGGTCTTCTTCCTCACCATTGGCGTACTTGTTTGCGATCTCCATGGCCCGACTGGGGGACAGATCCCCAGACCGGCCGAACTTCAAGATCAACTCCCGATACCGAGTGCCTGCCTTGAAGGCGCACACGGCCTGATGCTCGGTGACATTTTCCACGGTGTTGTGCAACGTGGTCCAGCGCTGAATGTACTCTCGAAGAGTTTCGTTGCTCTTCTGGACGCAGTGTTGTAGCTCTGTCAGTCCACCCGGGCGCTTGTACGTGCCCTCGAATGTTTTGACAAACACTCGGGCCAAATCTTCCCAACAGTAAATGCAGTTGGCGGGCAACTGATTTAGCCACGCCCGCGCGGTCCCTTCCAACATGAGCGGAAGGTGCTTCATGGCAACGAAATCATCACTGCCGCCGATCTGGACAGCGACTCGATAATCTTCGAGCCAAGTATCTAGCTTGGATTCGCCATTGAACTTCCCAATTCCGGTTGCCAGCCGGTAATTTGGGGGTATTTCTGCCTCTCGGATGTATCTGCTGAAACACCCGAGGCCGGTAACTCCCCAGCCGCTCGCTCGGTCTATGTCATGTCTGTTCCGATCGACCACTCGCTGGGTGATGTCAGACCGGGCATCGTAGCCTCTGTGCCGAACAGGACTCCGCTCACGGTTTCTCCCGAGTGAGTAGCCTCCGTCATACGGACGTTGTCCACGCGGACCGCCCCTCGAAGGGGGAGTCCGACTGAAATCAGGATCGTCACACCCGCGTCCTCCGTACGGACCTCTTGGATGAGGAGGAGTTCGCGGGTCTTTCCTCGGCGTGAGCGGACTGTGAGCTGACTGCACAGTATCTTCCCGAGTGGATTCATTGCGAATGCGTTGATGAGATTGGGATACCTCTGAGTTTTGTTGTAGGGCGGTCTTCAGTAGAGCCTGTATTTGCCGAATGCCCTCGCCTGCCGCCGAATCAGACGGCTGGATCGAATCCACAATTCGAGTGGCCGCGGCCAGATTCAACAAAGGTGTGCACATCACTGGGATGGCGTACGGACGATCCTTTGTGAACAACTGACGGCGGCTACGGCTGGAGCTGGGAATCTCCCTCGCCGCGCGTTCGTCGAGTGGACGCTGCAGCCGCTCGAGACGCTCGCGCTCAGCCAGGGTGGCTTGGCGAGCAGCCTCCAGTGCTATCTCCTCTGGGGTGTTTCCCGCTATGGGCGTCTGAAGGACCTGGTCGTTCCTGCGCCTGATCTCCTCCCGCTGCTCCCGAGTAAGGGGTCGGGGAACATAGCCGTCGGAGCTGGCATTGTGGCGGTCGCCGTCCCGATCGCGGGTGTCTCCCGACGAATGCCTAGGAGGAGCAGCACCTCGGGCTGGGCCGGCCATCAAGACCTCCGCCACGTGGCCGCTGCTCTCGTGCTCGGCAGCTTCGGAGGAATCGTCATCCAAAGACGGGAAGAGGCAGTGGACTGACTCGTCGGCTTCGAGTGCAGCCACCTGCTGTCCTGCAGCCTGGGCCGCCACAGCGTGCTTGATCCAACGCTGCAGCCATGAGCGCCCGGAGCGCCGGCGACTAGCCGCAAGGCGAGTCGGAGAAGTCGGTCGATAGGGTGTAGACGGTTGTCGGAGGAGAACTCCGAACATCGTCGCGCTGAAGTGCACCGCACCTCGGGCGGGCAGTGCCTCAGCGTCCAGCGGTGCCTCCTGCAGCCACGCCGAATTGTCGACGGCGAAGCTGAGGGATCCGAAGAGGATCTCACAGCCAAATGTGTTCATGATGAACGAGGAAACGGAAGTTCCACCTGCACCGGAATTCGCTAGACGCGCAGCCCCACGGTGGGCGCCAACTGTCGTGGGAATGATGCTGACAATAGTACTAGGGGGTACGAAAGGAGGGGCAAAGTCTAACTATGGCGCAAGTGTACACTCGGTTTGTACGAGTTCAGGCCTCACTCGGAAGTGATAACAGCCCTACGTCTCGGTGCCCGGGGGCTGTGGTGTTTGCTTATGGTGGTAGAAGATTACAGAGGGTCGGAACCCTTGCTCTGGCGCCTGGGGGTGGCTTATATAGAGTGCGCCACCCCCGGCCGAGCGCCATGATTAGGCAATAAATGCCAATGAATACAGCATTACAGGAACGGCTGATTATCTTGGTGTTACTGGTAATGGTGTATTAACTTTTAACGAATGACTACTCAAATTTTACGAACGCTTTGTCTTCCAGGTCGCCTGAGCTTATGTGTGTCCGAATGACGCCGTGTAATCCGAGTGATATGAACAATCCGAGTGAACGGCTATATTCATCCGAATGAGTCTCTGCCCAGGGGCTTTAATGGCACATCTAGGACCATAAGTGAGCCCTAGATGTCAGGCCTATGACCCTACCCAGGGTAGGCATCCTCATCAGCTCGCATATGCATTATTATTGATCTAATAGAGAGCCAATATTACCTCGTCTTCTCCTTTGTATAAAACTGTATTGCAGATTTCAGCTTAGTCCACGACACTCTTGCACTATTATTGTTATCAAATCATTCGGTCATGCAAGTGAAAGGCAATAATGACGATATTTGATGAAGTGAACGTGGTAAAAGAAGCTGGTATGAACTCTTCTTGTTTTCCATTTTTGTAAATATGTTTAGCTCGTTTGATCTCGATTCAGTATATCATGAGTGAACAAGTTTATGATGACAATTAGAGATTATAGTTGCTAATGCCATGCTTAAAATAGCTAGGAGTGGATAATGATTTACCTCATGTGTCAATATGCATTAAAATGGTTATGATGTGGTATGTTAGTATGATATTTCTCTCTGAGTAATTCGAGCGGCTTGACTTGGCCCATGTGCAAACATGTAGTTGATTCAAAACTAATGCATCCTTCGTGATGTTTAAATTCAGAGTGTTCATATCCTCCTCATTCTATGTTCAATGTTAATTATTCATAATGCATGATTATGATCGTTTTCACTCTCTAGATGGTCGCTTCTCAATCTATTGCTAGCCTTCACCTGTACTAAGCGGGAATGTTGCTTGTGCATCCAAAATCCTTAAACCAAGTTATTCCGCATGAGTCCACCAAACCTACCTATATACGGTATTACCCTGCCATTCCAAGTAAATTTGCATGTGCCACCTCTAATATTCAAATAAACATCTGTTTTGTGCGCTCGTACCGCTCATGGAGCGATGGGGCGGTCAGTATCTTCCATGATAAGTGGGTTATTCTCAAGATGGGCGTTTATTCGCCTGTCATTGCACGAGAGAGGCTGGTAAAAAGGATGCCCAGTCCTGCAAAACCAAAATTAATTAAACAAAACTACCGGGACAGTTGAAATGTTGGAGGGCATCCATGGATTCGGTCAGCCATGGCTTGTGTATGTATGGTGGATGGGAGTAAACTTTACAATTCCGATTGGGAACCACCATTAATGTGTTTAGCATGGAAGATATTGAAATCCTTTGCGTGACGTTGATAGGAAAAGCGCACCACTCTAAACTATAATTTCAATCCAATTTTAAACCTTGAGCTCTGGCACCTGCAAATCAATGCTTCCCTCTGCGAAGGGCCTGTCTATTTACTTTTAAGTTGAGTCATCACCCTCTTACTAAAAGCACCAGACCGGAGAGCACTATTGTCATTCTTATGCATTGAGTTTTGTTAATGTTGAATGTGAGCATGACTGGATCTTTTCTACCCTGAATTATAATGTTTAGTCGCTGCTTGAACCTCAGAGGTGCTTTACATTTATGTTTTGCGGTCTCAGGAAGGGCTAGCGAAATACCATGCCATCATATTATATCATGATTGTTTTGACAAATTGTTGGCATGTGAGATGTCTTATTATTGCTCGCTAGTTGGTTATGTATTGCCATCAGTGAATATGATGTTGAATTGTTATCATGGATATGGTTATTTATGATTTATGCTGAAAATTTGAACACTAGTTAAGCATGTGGATAACGACGAGAACAAAAGTGTTTGTAAAAGTTTTCTTTATCACTTTCAGTTTATCAACTGAATTGCTTGAGGACAAGTAATGAGTTAACCTTGGGGGTGTTGATACGTCTCAAACTTATCTACTTTTCCAAACACTTTTGCTCTGGTTTTCGACTCTAATTTGCATCATTTGAATGGAACTAACCCGGACTGACGCTGTTTTCAGCAGAACTACCTTGGTGTTATTTTTGTGCAGAAGTAAAAGTTCCTGGAATTGGAAGAAACTTTTTGTGAATTATTTTTGGAATAAATAATGAATTATGGAGCTAAGATCCACCGGAGGGGGCTGCTTGTGAGCCACAAGGCAACAGGGCGCGCCCACCCCCTGGGCGTGCCCTGTTGGCTTGTGGGGCCCACGTGGCTCCCCCGACCCTAATTCCACTCCTATAAATTCACATCTTTGAGAAAAAAATAGGACAGAAGATTTCATCGCGTTTTACGAGACAGAGTCACCGCCACCTCCTGTTCTTCATCGGGAGGGCTGATCTGGAGTCCGTTTGGGGCTTCGGAGAGGGGGGTTCGTCGCCGTTGTCATCACCAAACCTTCTTCATCAACACCGCCATGATGCTCACGACCGGGAGTGAATAATTCCTTTGTGGGCTTGCTGGACTGTGATGGGATTGGATGAGATTGATCTTGTAATCGAGTTAAGTTTGATAGGCCTTGATCCCTAGTATCCACTATGTTCTGAGATTGATGTTGCTATGACTTTGATATGATTAATGCTTGTCACTAGGGCCCGAGTGCCATGATTTCAGATATGAACCTATTATGCCTTCATGAATATAAGAGTGTTTTGGATTGGATCTTGCAAGTTGTATGCACCTACTACGTGTCATGATCCGCATACCCCAAGGTGACAATAATTGGGATTCTTTCCGGTGATTGCCGTAGTTTGAGAAGTTCATGTATTCGCCATGTGTTAATGACTTTTTCCGGTTCTCTATTAAAAGGAGGCCTTAATAGCCCTTAGTCTCCATTAGCACCCCGCTTCCACGGGAGGGTAGGACAAAAGATGCCATACAAGTTCTTTTCGCAAGCACGTATGATTATATACGAAATACATGCCTACATTACATTGATGAATTGAAGCTAGTTCTGTGTCGCCCTAGTGTGTAACTGTTACATGATTGATGTCATCTAAATCATTATCCATCACCGATCCACGTGCCTACGCTTTACATATACTGAATTCTGCTAAGTTACTATTGCTGCTGCTACTGTCACAACTGCTACAAAATTATTGTTGTCTCTACTATTGTTACTGTTACTACTATCATTTGTCGTGCTACTAAAACTTTGTTGCAGAGAGATATCCCACGTGTGGTTGAATTGACAACTCAACTGCTTAGGCCGATAATAAATATTCTTTGGCTCCCCTTGTGGCGAATCAATAAATCAAGGTGAAATACTACCCGCGAAGACTGTTGCGATCCCCTATACTTGTGGGTTATTAACCTCCAGCAAAAAATCATTCGCACTCTCTCTCTCTCTCTCTCTCTCTCTCTCTCTCTCTCTCTCGTGTTCTTGCTCCTGAAACTGAAATTTTTGATCTCTTTGCTCGGAACTCCGTTTTTGTAACTGTTTTGAGGAATTGTGCCTTGGTATGTGACTCTCCCATTCCTCCAATTAATTTTTTGCTTTAGTGGTTAATATTTTGCATATTTTGATGCACTTGGTGCTACTGAAAATGAGCTTGCATGTTGAATTCTTTGAGTTCCAAGTAGTATGAATGCTTGATATGGCCTCTAGGCATTTATATGAGTAGTCGCTACCAATCTTGCAAAGTCTTATTGACATAATTTTGTGGCCCAAAAATTTCAGAAATTTGTGCTAAGGGAATTGAATTTCCTTAGGAGGAGTTCTTCAAGGAGGCATTCTTCGGGTGAGTCGTCAAGCCAGCGCTCGGTATGAGAAGCTTATGTTGAGCCCAGAACAAGCCTGATAGTCATGGCTCACGCTAAATCATGTCGCTGGCCATGCGACGAGTTCATGAGATGTGCAGGTATTAAGGAGGAATTTGATCAGTACATTTATAATATCGGCCTCACCGACTTCCTTGCAGATAAGTGTGTTCAACACTATAATCTTACCCGTTCATTCACGCATGGATTTCGATATCATCACCATACTTCTAGAGTGTTGTTTAATCTTTATGATAGATATTTTAGTATGACTCTAGAAATTTTGTGATGCATGCAAACTTCCATATTGGGGCTCGCTAGAAAAACCACAAAAAATCTGATTATAATATGTTTCTTGAAAGTCTTTACGTTGGAGAAGATAGAGGGGTGACACAAGCTAGAATAAAAAGTATTTGTTTTCCCATTATTCGCTACTTTGCATTGTTTAACGGGAAATGTGTAGTAGATAAGCAAGATTGCAGTGCAGTTTGCACTCCTAATTTGAGCCTTATTCACACTGCGGTGACTGGTGAGAAAGAGTATAACCTCGGCGCAATTGTTACCCGGAGGCTGCATCTTAACGCGAGTACCGGTGATTTGTATGGAGGAATTTATGCCTCCCGCGTAGCTACAAAAGTAAGAGTCTCACCTCAACCTAATGACCCTATGTTGCCTGAGAGATATTTAGACTTGAAGCCATGCGTCGCCATGAATTTATTATGGACAGTGCTAGGGGTTTTGAGTACAACCTAACGTTTTATAAATATAAGCTTGTTTTTGTTATCTTGCCTGCGCCTGCTCTCTTTGATTTTTAGGCTAAACAAAGATACTATGTTCTCGAGGACGAGGTTGAAGAGTACAACGCTGCAGTAGAGGCCGCTCGCTTGGCTGAGGAGGTGGCACAAAACGCCTCCATGAGCTACCACTTCAACAATTATCCAGACCAGCAGTGATGATCACCAAGCTAGGCAACCGCCTAAGCTTGGGGGGGGGGGGTACATATTTCTCACCGACACTACATTCATGTTCACACGCTTCATATATATTGTCGGTGTTCATCCTCTTTCATTGTATATCCATGTTAGCCTTATTTTTCTGCCTTCTTCTTGTGTGTTTGAAAAAACATTGAAAATCCAAAAATATTTCTCGTTTCTTTTTGGGTTTTCTTTCCCGTTCAATTAGTTGTAGTATTAAAAGAAAACCCAAAAAGATTTCCTTTGCATGTTGGGAGCTTTCCCGTGTAAATAATTTTTCTCGTTCTCATTTTTTCCTTTGTTTATTTTGCTTTCTTGAGAAAAACAAAAACTCCAAAAATATTTCAGTGTGTTTCTCTGAATTTATTTTCTTTTTATTGAGTCATCGAAAGGAGAAGACCACGATGAAAATGTTGAGTGGCTCTCGTATGCATTATTGTTGATCTGTCAGAGAGCCAATATTACCTCGTCTTCTCCTTTGTATAAAACTGCCTTGCAGATTCTAGCTTAGTCCACGACACTCTTGCACTATTATTATTATCACATCATTCGGTCGTGCAAGTGAAAGGCAATAATGACGATATTTGATGAAGTGATCGTGGTAACGGAAGCTGGTATGAACTCTTCTTGTTTTCCGTTTTTGTGAATATGTTTAGCTCATTCGATCTCGATTTAGTATATCATGGGTGGACATGTTTATAATGACAATTAGAGATTATAGTTTCTCATGCCATGATTAAATAGCTAGGAGTAGATAATGATTTATCTTATGTGTCAACATGCATTAAAATGGTTATGATGTAGTATGGTAGTATGGTATTTCCCTCTGAGTAATTCAAGCGGCTTGACTTGGCCCATGTGCAAACATGTAGTTGATTCAAAACCAATGCAGCCTTCATGATGTTTAAATTCAGAGTGTTCATATCCTACTCATGCTAGTGTTCAGTGTTAATTACTCTTAATGCATGATTATGACCGTTTTCGCTTTCTAGATGGTCGCTTCTCAATCGATTGCTAGCCTTCACTTGTACTAAGCGGGAATACTACTTGTGCATCCATAATCCGAACCCAATTGTTCCACATGAGTCCACCATACCTACCTAGATGCGGTATTACCCTGTCGTTCCAAGTAAATTTGCATGTACCACCTCTAATATTCAAATAAACATCTGTTTTGTGTGCTCGTACCACTCATGGAGCGACGGGGCGGTCAATATCTTCCATGCTAAGTGGGTTATTCTCAAGATGGGCGTTTATTCGCCTGTCATTGTACGAGAGAGGCTTGTAAAAAGGATGCCCAATCCTGCAAAATCAAAATTAATTAAACAAAACTCCCGGGACAGTTGAAATATTGGAGGGTATCCGTGGATTCGGTCAGCCATGCTTGTGTATGTTTGGTGGATGGGAGTAAACTTCACAATTCCGCTTGGGAACCGCCAATAATGTGTTTAGCAAGGAAGATATTGAAATCCTTTGCCGTGACGTTGACTGGAAAAGCGCTACACCCCAAAATTATAATTTCAATCCTGTTTTAAACTTTGAGCTCTGGCACCTCCGCAAATCAATGTTTCCCTCTGCGAAGGGCCTGTCTATTTACTTTATGTTATCCTTGAGTCATCATCCTCTTACTAAATGCACCAGACCGGAGAGCACTATTGTCATCCTTATGCATTGAGTCTAGTTAATGTTGGACGTGAGCATGACTGGATCTTTTCTACCCTGAATTATAATGTTTAGTCGCTGCTTGAACCTCAGAGGTGCTCTGCATTTTTGTTTTGCGGTCTAAAAAAGGGATAGCGAAATACCATGTCATCATGTTATATCATGATTCTTTTGACAAATTGTTGGCATGTGAGATATCTTATTATTGCTCACTCGTTGGTTATGTATTGCCATGAGTGAATATGATGTTTGATTGTTATCATGGACATGGTTATTTATGATTTATGCTAAAAACCTGAACAATAGCTAAGCCTGTGTATAACAACGAGAACAATAGAGTTTGTAAAAGTTTTTCTTTATCACTTTCAGTTTATCAAATGAATTGCTTGAGGACAAGCAATGAGTTAAGCTTGGGAGAGTTGATACGTCTCAAACATATGAACTTTTCCAAACACTTTTGCTTTGGTTTTGGACTCTAATTTGCATGATTTGAATGGAACTAACCCGGACTGATGCTGTTTTCAGCAGAACTACCTTGGTGTTATTTTTGTGCAGAAATAAAAGTTCCTGGATTGGACAAAACTTTTTGTGAATTATGTTTGGAATATATAATGAACTATGGAGCGAAGAAACACCGGAGGGGGCTGCCCGTGAGCCACAAGGCAACAGGGCGTGCCTCCTCCGACCCTAATTCCACTCCTATAAATTCACATGTTCGGAGAAAAAATCATAGAGAAGATTTCATCACGTTTTACGAGACAGAGCCGCCGCCACCCCGTGTTCTTCATCGGGAGGGCTGATCTGGAGTCCGTTTGGGGCTTCGGAGAGGGGGGTTCGTTGTCGTCGTCATCACCAACCCTTCTTCATCAACACTGCCATGATGCTCACGACCGGGAGTGAGTAATTCCTTTGTGGGCTTGCTGGACTATGATGGGATTGGATGAGATTGATCATGTAATCGAGTTAAGTTTGATAGGGCTTGATCCCTAGTATCCATTATGTTCTGAGATTGATGTTGCTATGACTTTGCTATGCTTAATGCTTGTCACTAGGGCCCGAGTGCCATGATTTAAGATATGAACCTATTATGCTTTCATGAATATAAGAGTGTTTTGGATTGGATCTTGCAAGTTGTATGCACCTATTACGTGTCATGATCCGCATACCCCAAGGTGACAATAATTGGGATTCTTTCCGGTGATTGCCGTAGTTTGAGGAGTTCATGTATTCGCCGCGTGTTAATGCTTTTTTTCCGGTTCTCTATTAAAAGGAGGCCTTAATAGCCCTTAGTTTCCATTAGCACCCCGCTTCCACGGGAGGGTAGGACAAAAGATGTCATACAAGTTCTTTTCGCAAGCACGTATGACTATATACGGAATACATGCCTACATTACATTGATGAATTGAAGCTAGTTCTGTGTCGCCCTAGTGTGTAACTGTTACATGATTGATGTCATCTAAATCATTATCCATCACCGATCCACGTGCCTACGCTTTACATATACTGAATTCTGCTAAGTTACTATTGCTGCTTCTACTGTCACAACTGCTACAAAATTATTGTTGTCACTACTACTGTTACTGTTACTACTATCATTTGCCGTGCTACTAAAACTTTGTTGTAGAGAGATATCCCAGGTGTGGTTGAATTGACAACTCAACTGCTAAGGCCGATAAATATGCTTTGGCTCCCCTTGTGTCGAATCAACAAATCAGGGTGAAATACTACCCGCGAAGACTGTTGCGATCCCATATACTTATGGGTTATCACCTACTCCATGACACCGTCGGTGCGTTGCTACAGTGGCGAGGAGCCGGCAGACCCCCCCCCCCCAGCGATGGGACGCGGTAGCCGGCGGCCCCACGGCCGACAAGACTCACCAACCGAAGGGCCCCGCGGTCGGCCAGAGAGGCGGGCAGCCAGGGCCCGCCCCCATATCCCCTGTACATTGTAAGCTGGGGGGGTTGGCCTATAAAACCCCCCAGCGGCCCTCCTAGGAGAGGGTCAGCTCGTCGGCGCATCACACACACACACACACACACGCACCCATACAGGAGAGGCAGGAGAGATAGCTCCTTCTTCCTCCTCTGTTGAACAGCTCCAGGAGCACCATTGTAACCTTGTGATCCGTATAGTCGATCTGGCAGGACTAGGGGTGTTACCTCCCACGGAGGGCCCCAAACCTGGGTACATCGCGTGTCTCGCACCGCTTGTCCCCAACCTCGCTTCCGGAACCCACCGGCGTCCTTCGGCCCCAACCACTCTCGATTAGCCACCCCATGGCATCTGCCATGAGAACACCACAACACTATGTGAAGGAGAGATAGATGGTTTATTTGTGCTTTTTCGTAGATTTCATATTTCAAAATGATTTATCTCTTGAACCATGTGTGCAAATAACAAACCGTTTTCACCGTCGTGTTCCTTGCATCGAGATCTTCAAAACTAGATTCCACATAGATAAATTTCAATGATTTTTTTTGTGTGAAATATGTTCTCCAAAACTGAGCTAAATTGTGCTTCAAAGCTGTATTAATTGTGCTTCACTTTTGGCCAAGCACAATTGTGCTTTAATGCGGGAAGCACGCATGTGCTTCACTTTTAGAGAAGCATAAGTGCATGAATGTGCTTTGCGCGGAAACATAATTGTGCTTTAATTTTTGGGGAAGCACAACTATGCTCTCACACGGGAAGCACAACAGTGGTTGACGCGAAAAAACATATTTGCTTCACTTTTTAGGGAAGTACATTTCTACTTTCACGCGAAAAGCACAACCGTGCTTCACACAAAAGCACATATGTGCTTTCATGTGGAAACACAATGATGCTCCGCGCTCCTGACAGACGAAAACCAAAAAATAAATAGAAGAAACGAGAAAAAATAATGAAAAACAAGGGATAACTGACCCCTCCCCCCCCCCCCCCCCCCAAAAAAAAGGATCTTGATGGGGAGCATCCAACGAGCCACATATGGCGGCGTTGGGACATGCCACATGGCGCCCTGGTTGCTCCCAGTAACCAAACATGACCTTAACCACGCGTGAAGAAGACTAAATACGCAATAAGTAAACACAACCTTAAGAAGCACTAGTTAAGGGCCAATTCTTTTGGGTGGCTTAAAAAATAAGCTGCCTCTCTCCAACTTAAAAAATAAGCCGTTTCATAAATTTGTTGTGGCTTCTAAATTAGTTATCTCATCACTAGTTTAGAAGTCTCAATGAATAAAAAAGACGACTTATGGGAAAAGCTGGGGAGTAGGCAACTTATTTTTTAAGCCGTCAAAAGAACTGACCCTTAATTACCTGTGCATTGCAACCGGATATACATATTATAGTGATCATTCTGCCTAACGCTCGATGATACTTCCCATAATTAACATGATCCTCCTGTCCAATTCTCGATGATAATTTTCATAACTAACATGATCCTCGCGTCTAAAGAATGACACACTCCATATATCACGTGATCCTCCCATCCAAGACTTTGTGATTCTTTACAAAAATTAATATATGCTTTTTTACGAGAAGGATCAGATGAGAACGGATGTTTGGAGGCCGAGCTCCATGGAGCTCGAAATTTTTGAAAAGTTCAAATTTCAAACTTTTCGGTTTCAAAAAAATCTGAAAAAAATTATGCAAGTAAAGAAGGATGTTATGTGTATGTGTGTAAATTTTTAGGATGAAATACCTTGAAATACGATCTGCACAAAAAAGACAAATTCATGGCCTGGGACAATGAATAGTATCATGTGTTAAAAAGTCTCAGATTTGTCTATTTTGTACAGGCCTCATTTCAACGTATTTTTTTCTGAAAATTTGCACACATGTGTGTTACACCCTCACTTATCTCTGTATTTTTTTCAGAATTTTTTGAAATGTAAAAATATGAATTTTTGATTTTGCATTTGGAGGCCTCCATGGAGCTCGGCCTCCAAAAGCAATTTCCGGGATCAGATCTATTATAAAAGTTCACCGAGCAGTAATTAACCATCTGACTAATTAAATGCATGCAACTGCAAGAACTAACAAAAGGTTGGATGGTTAGGAAGACATGATGTCCACATCCCACCAGGATTCAAGTACTAGACTTGACACTGGTACTCACATCTTTCTGGATTTATTTCAGGTCTTTCGATGATGTGCGTTCAGTGGGGCAGACGTTCCGTCGACTATGAAGGCGTCTGTGGCAACTTCGTCAATCTCAAAATAATGTATCGGCTCAATCTCTCGAAGGTGCTCATAAAAGTAGAGTATCATGTGTGCGCTTATATGGATGAGTGCATGTTCGTATGTATGATATAACTGTATGTGTTTGTACTGTGTTAAGGAAAATACATGCGACTCTCGCGAGGCAGAGATTGGACAAGAGATAACTGGGTCAATGTTTGGACACTAAACTCCATTTTAATAGTATATTGATACTCCCTCGGTTTCAAAATAAATGCCGTGATATTTTGAAACGGAGAAAGTAGCGAAGATCCGAGCGCTCTAAGAAAAATGTGTGTCGAGGGGCGATCATCCATCTTCATTGTTTGTTTGTTTTTTATATTATCCATCTTCATTGTTAACCTGCGACCATGGGCGTACAGCTGTCCAAAATTCCACCGTTATTCATAGCGTGAGGTCGAAACTGGGTGGGCAACTTGTTTCCCAAGAATGGAATAAGGAACTGAAAGTGAGGTGCAAACTAGGTGGCAACTTGTTTCCCAAGAATGGACGAAGGAACAAGTCATTTTCAGCACAAAAATATTCAAGATGATTGGGCTAATGTGTAGCTTCAGGCTTTGCCTCCCTCGCTCATATGATGTGTAAAGGAATAAAATAGTGCGGGAACCATGTGAGGAACTAGGGTGGATCGGACATCGGAGCTTGCCTCAGGCCAGGAAAGTTACCTTATACTCCCTTCGTTTCATAATGTATATATTGCGTGTAGTTTTTATTTCCAAACATTAAACATTGTAAAGTTTGGCGAAGTTATTAAAACTGACAAAATAATACTAAATAAATACAATGTAAAAATATGCATCATTATGTATCTGTAATGATAGTGATTTGATATTACATATGTAGATAATTTGTTCCACAAATTTAATTTAATTTGAATTTCTAAATATCTACATTATAAAATGAAGTGAGTTGTATGAAACAACATGTCACATGTTTCGAGATAGATGGTACAAACGATTTGCTTTTCCTCCCCTATTCCTTGGCGGCTTGAGCAAACTCTCCCCTTCAAGCTTTGCCGGTGAGCCCGTGGACTCGCCTTCCCTCCGCCTACCGCTCCAGTAGCCGGTGGCGGGGAGGGGAATCCCGATACCTTCTCCAGTTAGTAATTTAGGTTAGTTTTTTTTAGTCCTTGTAGGTGCGGCGCTCAGGCGGATGACCGGTCTTCTTCTTTGAGTTTGTAGCCCCTAAGTGCGTGCACATTATATGCAAACATGGAGAAGGAAGCACTTCATCTATATGCATTGTTGGTTGAAGTTGAATGACCTAAGCAAGTGCTCGTTGCTGTTGCCAATTCCGTCAAGACCGCCATGCTCAATGAAGAAGAAGGGGTGATCCAACCATTCCAACACAAGATGGGTTTGCTCCACCCAAGAAGGAGAGGTATAAGCGAGAAGGGACGAAAACCAAGATGATGGACAAGTTCAAGGTCATCATGACGAAGAAGGAGGTGTCATGTGTCGCGCGCAATGAGGCGAAGGAGGGGAAAAGGCGGAGAGTTTGGCATCTTCATGGAGATGCAAGACAAGAAGCTCAAGCTCCAAGAGAAGAAGCTTGAAATCAAGGACGCTTTAGTGCATTCGAAAATATTGTTCGTGAAGACGTCAGACTTGGACCCCGAAACAACAAAGATTGTCCTAGCTTACCGTACGGGCATGTTGAAGCGCTTCGCCGAAAGGAGGAGTCCAGACCAACTGAAGAGTGAGGTCTTTGACATGAACAACCGGTCTAGCAACTTTTGGGTCGATTGGATGTAAAAACTTATAGAACTTCTAGTGCTTTTTGGAGTGATTGCATACATTTATATCTTTTAAATGTATACTTAAATTGATATTTATCTATATATGCATGTCAAATGGAGGAGGCTGGAAGCCTAGAACAGGAGCGACCATTTAGTGTAAAAGTGCCCGCTGACACTTGGTGGTGTCCGTTTTGATGGACGGCGTTGGAGTTGCTTTTATCTATATTTTATTATTTTATAAAAAAATTAATGTTTCTTTTCCTGCTAGATAGAGTGGTTTGTCTAACCTTACACACGTTTCTCCTCCGTCTCTTCCTTTTAGGAGCACCCCCTATTATCTCTGTTTTCTCCAACCAGTTTTCTTTTGAAGCCGTCTTAATTGTCCCATTTGTACTGACTTATCAGGTAGGATTATAACTTTTGGCAAACCAATAAGTTATTACCAAATAGTAAGGGATTCTATTTTGGTAAATAAATCACAGACAAGATTTTACGAACATTTATTCACACAGTTCATCAATATGGGCATGCAAAACAGGGCAAACATACCAGAATATTTATATTCTGTTCCAACGAACGAGCAATTATCCAGTGTACACATAAAAAGATTTGGCAAATTCTTCCATACCAGTTCCCTCTCCAACCCCTCATGGAGCCAAAAGCAAAGACAAACAATAGGAAAAACAAAAAGGCAAAGGGAAATTTTGCAACCCACACATATAAGATGACAGAAAGCGGCAACGTGGACGCAATGGGATTGGGGCGGACTTTGTTGGAGCAGCAGATCTTGACACTTTCTGAGAGTGAGAGAGAGCAAAGGCCGAGACGAAACCGCAGCTGGACTGGAGGTCGGCGGCGCCCGCGGTCCCACCCGCAATCCCGCGGCTTCCCCCCGCTTTCCATTCCTCGTTCCTGAGGGTGAAGCGGAAGCGGAACACCTCTCACCTCCTCCGCCGCGCGTCCCCTGCTGCCTGTTTTGTCTGCGTCCTCCTCCCGATCTCTCCTTCTTTCTTTATAAAAGCGCCTTCCTTTCTCCCTTCCGATTCGCCACAAAACTGCGGAAAGAGAGAGGGAGAGAGAGACGGATAGCTAGATACTCGCTGCTCTGCCGCCCCCTTCCCCTTTAGTTGATCTCGCCATGGCTGCCACCGTCGCCGTGGACAACCTCAACCCCAAGGTGAGGCGCGCTTCTCCTGTCTGTTTCTTGCTCTTCTTTTTTTCCTGGGCGGTTCCGGTGAGGAGGGGGCGGGTTGTTGGTTTGATCTGCGAGTTTGGTAGCCCGGCGTCTGCTTGATGTGGTCTTACTTCGTCGGGTTGTTCTTAGTTTCTTGTTTCTGATTCAGTCGTGCGCTCGTGGTGCTAGTTAACACGCTTGGTTATCCCGCTTTAGTGTTCTGGATCTGATAGTCCGAACTTGAAAGCGAGGATTTTTTTTAATGCAAACTTATCATCTGAAGATGCTTTGGTTTTAATTCAGAGTGAACCGATGAACTCTTGGTCTGCAAATTAGAGTTATTCAGCAGTTAATTACAGGTTATTAGAAGTGTGGTCTATACTGAAGTGTTTATACCTTGATGCTGTCAGTTTCCGCAAAAAAAAAAAAAAAAAAAAAAAAAAAAAGAGGGGGGGAAACTAGCCAGCAGGTAGATCTCAGTACTATTGAGCTACTGGCATGCAGTTTTTTGTGTGACGGTGGCAGTCAGCATCCTTTGTTTGCTGTTCAGTTGCCAATTTGTCACTTGTGAATATTTTCACATGTTGCAGTTTGCTGACAGGGCATACGAAGCATGTGGATTTTTTAACATGTTGTAGTTGGTGACAGGGCATATGGTGAACCGACCACTTGCCGCTGTGCACATATTCTTTCACCTGGAGCTCTTATTACCTTCGTTCACCTGGATTTCTTATCACCGTTACATGGTCATATGACAGCATAGCATTCCGTCCACATCTCTGCCATGATTATAAGTTCATTATCTTTCCACTTTCAAGAATTTGCTGGCATTCTGTGCTGTATTTATTCGAGTCACTGATTAATTTTTGACCATCACTTGATCAACGCTAATTATCCTATGACTGTTGCAGGTTTTAAAATGTGAGTATGCTGTGCGTGGAGAGATTGTGATCCATGCTCAGGTATTTCAAGTGACCAACAAGTGTTATTTCAGTAATTTGAAATCTGCTGTATTCAGAGTTTAGCTAAATCTTTAGTTGTGTTCTTAGATATTCAGCAAGTCTAATAAAAGTTTAGTAGGTTGCACTTTTATTCTGACTTTTGACAAGCAATTGTTCGGTATTAGTAATAGTTTGGTTCACTTTAAAAACAGAGCAACTTACCTGTCATTTCCTGAAAGACGCCAGTTCGTTGTGCCATTAAGTACTTAGAAATTGATTAACCAGGTTTTTTTTTTTTGTTTCCAGCGCTTGCAGGATCAGCTAAAAACTCAACCAGGGTCTCTACCTTTTGATGAGGTACTTAAGCATAGATTCTGCACGCTAATGTTATAGATAGTTTTCTTGTTATGTTGTGCAGCTTCTTAGCTCATTCAGTTTCCCCCCTTACAGATCCTCTATTGTAACATTGGGAACCCACAATCTCTTGGTCAGCAACCAGTTACATTCTTCAGGGAGGTATGTGAATTTTTTACCTGCAGAGTTTAAAGTTTGTTCTGCTGGATTCTTACATGGTATATTACAGGTTCTTGCACTTTGTGATCATCCAGACCTGTTGCAAAGAGAGGAAATCAAAACATTGTTCAGGTGAATATCGACATCATTGCAGCTCATCAGCATGAAACAAATCAAGGAAAACTTAGTATGGGAGGATATGTGACGGATACCCTTAACCAAGCGCTATCATGCTAATTTTTTGCAATTCAAATGAACTTGAATAATTGCAAAAACACAATTGTGGAGTAAAAGTATTGCCATAGTGTGACATACCAATCTGCAACATTTCAAGCCTTTATAGGTGCTAAAAAAATCGATACTTGCTGTGTGTTGCCACTTCTGATTGATTGTGAAAAATACCTAGAACTAATTCATTTGTCTTAGCGTGAACTTGTTGCATATGATACCTGATGCTTCTCTTGTTGCAGTGCTGATTCTATTTCTCGAGCAAAGCAGATTCTTGCCATGATACCTGGAAGAGCAACAGGAGCATACAGCCATAGCCAGGTAATCATCTCATTGCACAGTTTATTACTTGCCGCAAGGAGAAAAATGTGGAATCTTGGATTCACTTTTTTTTTACCATTCTCCTAGGGTATTAAAGGACTTCGTGATGCAATTGCTGCTGGGATCGCTTCACGAGATGGATTCCCTGCTAATGCTGATGACATTTTTCTTACAGATGGAGCAAGTCCTGGGGTATGAAATTTACGCCGTCCTTCGATTGCTAGATAATGTATGAACAAATATAAAGTAGTTAACGCTGATATCATGTTACTCTTCCCTTTTTAGGTGCACCTGATGATGCAATTACTGATAAGGAATGAGAAAGATGGCATTCTTGTCCCGATTCCTCAGTACCCCTTGTACTCGGCTTCCATAGCTCTTCATGGCGGAGCTCTTGTATGTACCCGCCCTGTTTGCCTGGCAAAAGAAGTTTAACTTTAGTGTAGTGATGTTTCATGCAGCGGCAAATCCTGAATTGGGAGCATATCTTTCAGGTCCCATACTATCTCAATGAATCGACGGGCTGGGGTTTGGAAACGTCTGATGTTAAGAAGCAACTTGAAGATGCTCGGTCAAGAGGCATCGATGTTAGGGCTTTGGTGGTTATCAATCCAGGAAATCCAACTGGACAGGTTTATGCTCATCTTTTTCTTTGTGGGTTGAAAAACTTCTTGGCTTGCCGCGACTATGGTGTCCACGCCATATTTTCATAATGCATGCATTTCTCGTATTCTAGTAGTGAATATATTTCTCCATTCATTTGTGGAATAACTTAGATTTTTTTTTCTTGCGCTACAATATGTGTAAAATATTCTGAAGGCGACTAAGATAACTAAAAAGGAGAAACGGTCAATAATTGAGATGATTCATTTATTTATAGGTACTTGCTGAGGAAAACCAATATGACATAGTGAAGTTCTGCAAAAATGAGGGTCTTGTTCTTCTGGCTGATGAGGTGAGGGATAATGGCTCTCAAAGCATCAGAACACACTTTGAGCTGCTTAATTCTATTGTTTCCGTCGTTTGTAACATTCACGACATTTATCTATTGCTAGGTATACCAAGAAAACATCTATGTTGACAACAAGAAATTTCACTCTTTCAAGAAGATAGTGAGATCCTTGGGATACGGCGAGGAGGATCTCCCTCTACTATCATATCAATCTGTTTCTAAGGGTAGGTAAAAAAATCCACATGCTTATTCTTCTATCCACAATGTTGCTGGTTTGCCAAAAATATTTTATTGCTGCCACCAGGATATTATGGTGAGTGTGGTAAAAGGGGTGGTTACTTTGAGATTACTGGCTTCAGTGCTCCAGTAAGAGAGCAGATCTACAAAATAGCATCAGTGAACCTATGCTCCAATATCACTGGCCAGATCCTTGCTAGTCTTGTCATGAACCCACCAAAGGTCAGTGACATGACACTCCTTAAATGTCTACACTAAATGAGAATACAAGTTCTTCAGATAAATACCATTAATGACTTCTGCAGGCTAGTGATGAATCATACGCTTCATACAAGGCAGAAAAAGATGGAATCCTCGCATCTTTAGCTCGTCGTGCGAAGGTGCACCATGGTTCTTTATCTCATAGCTCTAAATGCATTGTTGAAAACATGCTAAAATGTGTTGGTGTGGCTTTCTTGGTCACAGGCATTGGAGCTTGCATTCAGTAAACTTGAGGGAATTACTTGCAACAAGGCTGAAGGAGCAATGTACGTGTTCCCTCAAATCTGTCTGCCACAGAAGGCAATTGAG
This sequence comes from Elymus sibiricus, assembly GCA_039707655.1. Classification (NCBI taxonomy): domain Eukaryota; kingdom Viridiplantae; phylum Streptophyta; class Magnoliopsida; order Poales; family Poaceae; genus Elymus; species Elymus sibiricus. Next base: position 87,949,867 of record CM077663.1, read on the forward strand.
GCTGCTAAAGCTGCCAACAAAGCACCTGATGCATTCTATGCTCTTCGTCTCCTCGAGTCGACCGGAATCGTCGTTGTCCCTGGGTCTGGATTTGGCCAGGTGAGTAGATTCAATCTTGATACAAAGATTATGCCGTTTTTATGCCTGTAGTCACTGATAGTATTGGTTCAGACATAAATCTAGCATTATTTTAGCCACCAGGTAACATTCATATGGTTTTTTCCGCAATAAAAGAACTAGGAGTTTTTTTTTCTTCTGTTGACCTTGTGCATCATAGATATGAAACTAATATGCCCGAACTGAAATGTTTAGTCCATTGTTAGTGAAAGCATTATGTCTTTACCGTAAGCCATAACATTCATTTGATACTCTCTACTCGACAGGTTCCCGGCACATGGCACTTCAGGTGCACGATCCTTCCGCAGGAGGAGAAGATCCCGGCGATCATCTCCCGCTTCACGGTGTTCCATGAGGCGTTCATGGCAGAGTACCGTGACTAAACTGGTGTAACATGTGGGATTACATACAAGCCTCATGGATTTTTCATAGGCGTTCTTGGTATTGCACCCCCCCCCCCCCCCCCCCCCCCCCTCTTAGCATCCTCTAGATGAGACAAAATAAAGCAAAGCCAGGGCATCCTTATTGTGTGTGCGATATATCGGATTTGTGAAACAGATACCAGTCTGATGCCTTTGATGGCAAAATGGCAACTGAGGAAGTTTTTGTTCCACCTTTTGTTTGCTCGATATCATATGAAATGTCCCACCCGCACCTGGATATATTACTCAATAGGCGAATGCCGAGTTCGTTACATAGGCACGTTTATACGTGAGGAGATGTACAAAAGACAAAGAGTAAACCTTTGAGAATGAACTTGATCATTGAGGAGTTATGTTGGTCGATGTGGCGGAATACCTTCCTGTTCATGGCATCCCAAAATTTCCGAAGCATGACGAGCAAGGTGAATCGCCAAACCTTGGGATTTATGGACAGTGGCGTATCCCACGGGGAGTATTAGGTGGTTAAAAGCAGGAGGGTCGATGCCAAAGCGTTGCAAAACTATGTCGTAGTGAGAGGGCACTGAAGAAATGAATGAAGCGTCGTTTGTCCATGGAGATCGCATCGACCATCGAGGATATATAGGAGCTCGAGTCCATTATGTGCTTGTGATGAAGATTTACTCTTGCGTTTAGGCGCCCGCGGAATGAGCGAGGCGAAGACTGACCTTGTTTGGAGCGTGAGACGTCAGATATAATGTGTGTTCATGTCCTTGATGTCGTCTTGCACGAGGAATGGCTTGGTGGAGAAGGGCAAGTCAAGAAGCGACTGCAACCTGAAGACTCGAAATTTGTTAGTGGCTGGGTCTTGCGCGGGCCTTCATGCATCTGCACACGGCCTCTTCAGTTTGGGTTGAATTGACGATCGCCTACGACGAAGTCGGAGTCATTTGCTCGGGGTTTAGGGATGGCGATGAGGCCTCTAGGGGAGGAGTGATGACGATGTCGCTTGTGAGCTGTCTTGGGTAGACCCTCTTTGAAGTGGTGTGCGTGAGGTTTCTTATGTGTGCCGTGCAACGGTTGTGATGGTTTTCGCCCGGTTCTCCATAATAAACTGGACAACCTGTTTTTCGCTCGGTTTTTCTCAAGTAACTGAGCAACTATTTTCTTCTTAATGAATGCAGGATAACTGCTATTTCAAATAATAATAATAATAATTTGTTAGGCGATTTCAAAGGCTAAAATGCACACACCGATCAAAATGACCGAGCAAACTACTCCCTCCATTTCTAAATCAATAATACTACATCTACGTAACAACAGGTTAGGTAATCATAGAAAACCTTCCCTCTAATTCTCTTCTTCCCCCTGATTTTCATGGGGGTGGGCCCCCTCCCTCCCCTTATTCCACCTAAAACTTGCCAAGTCAGCTGCATTACGGAAAGCTTACATAGCTTTGCGTGGATGTAGCATTCATCTTTCTAAATATAAGACCTTTTACAGATTTTAATATGGACTACATACGGATGTATATAGACATATTTTAGGGCTCCTTTGATTTACACGAATTCTATAGAATATTTCGAGGATTGAAATTCTTAGGATATTTTTCCTATATTGGTCATTTGATTTATAGGATTGGATCCTACATGAATTTTTTTATGGAATCTTTTGTACTACATTTCATAGAAAATCTAACATCCACTCCAACCTTTTTTTACAATTCCTTTGTTTTCCAGTGACATCAAACACTCCTTGATAACCCGATAGGATTTAAATGGGCATGCCACTCCAACCCTATACTTTTTCTATTCTTGTGTTTTCAAAATCCTACGAATCAAAGAGGCCCTTAGAGTGTACACCCACTCATTTTGCTTCGTATGTAGTCCATAATGAAATCTCTAAAAGGTCTTATATTTTATATTTAGTAACGGAGGTAGTATAATACTTGGATCAGTGGAGTGGGTGAACAGGCTAGGGAAGGCGTTAGCAAGTGCCTAGTGGTGGACCCGGTGTTGGGTTGGCCTCGAGACACGAGAGGCTTGGCGGCAACACTACACCAGGTGGTAGCCAAGGGCCCTACTCGAGATCCGGAGAGCATCTTGGCATACAAGCCAAGATGCCTGGCATAAAGCCGGTTAGGAACCCTATGAACTCTATGTCTCCCCCCTATATAAGGCGAGGCTAGGTGTAACCATTCCCATCTATTCCATAGACTATTTTCTCGGTAGTCATATCCATCATCATCTTGTAACCCCCTTGCACGAGGTGCTCTCACATCAATACAAAATAAAGTAGGATGTAGGGTGTTACCTCACCATGAGGGGCCGAACCTAGGCACCCCTTTGTGGGAACTCCCTTCTGGTACTTCCGGTCACGTTCGCCACCCTATCGAGGGTACTGGCGGTTTCCTGTACCATCAGTTGGCTCGCTAGGCAGGGTCTGCATCGGTCGGGGACTGAATCCAAATCTCTCATCACATCTGGCAACCTCGCGTTAGGAGAGAGCTTGACCTTTGGCTCCCTCACCTTCGTTGCGAATGGGGCAGATCAGTTCGACATCAACCCATTGTTGGCTCCTGCTCGCACCATTCGTGGCAGCCAAAGCAGCAGACGTGACACGGATGCGTTCGACCAGTGATTCACCATGTTGGCCAGCTGTGGCCCGGAATTGGATTTCATTTTGACATGTCTCAATTGTTGAATTGTGATTTATTTTGCTTTGTTGCATCATTGTTGAATTAATTTATGCTATATGATTGACATGCATAGATTTGAGAATTTGATATGAGGAATATGACTACCCTATAGAAATTTTGAGGGGTTGTCTGGCGCTGTCCGAGTTTGCACCCGGATGTGTCCACAGACGTTTATGGGGCCCGATTTGCAAGGGTCGAGGTGCTATAACCGTTAGCTTCTTCAAGTAATTTCGTTGCCTTGTCGGTTTCGTACGTAGCAGATCTGGGACCACGGTCCACGACCTTTCGATTCTGAAGTCCAAGCTCTAAAGCCTTGTACAATGCAAGACGTTTGAGGAAGATACTTAGAGAAATAAACCAGTCTTTCTTTAAACACCGGTGCTTATTTATAGAGGATATATGTTTAATTAGACGTCCCTCCTAGAAATAATCACTGGTGCTTTTAAAAAAATGATTTATTTTTTAAACACTTTCTAAACACCCAACATTGTACAAGGTCCAATGAAGCAAGGTCGCCGGCGGGGAGGGAGTGGGAGGGGCCGCATTAGTAGCCTCCCAAATGACCTGTTGCACGTCATCCTCTGCCACCTCCGCTCCATGGCCGCCGCCGCGCGTACAAGCGAGCTCTCACGCCGTTGGCATCGTGTTTGGGTCCAGCTCCCTGAGCTTGTCCTTGGCGACGACTTGATCCATGGCGGGCCAGCGTTCCTCGATACGATCTACGGCGCCCTCGCAGCCAACTCCGCCGTCCAGGGAGTCCACGTCGAAAGCCTCAAGACCGTTGTGCCATTCAGATGCCAGGGCGTTTGACCTGCTCGTGCCCCTTGTTAGGTTGATCTCCTCTGTGCAGGCCCAACGGCTTGTCAGCCCCTTGCATCGCGCCCTGATCGGGGGCGCCCAACCAAACCATGGTTGGTGGGCCCCTGTCGCCGCGCCAGATATAAAGGGGTGTGGAGCCGGCCGCACAACTCACGAGGTTGATCGTGCGACGCCGCCACACCCAACATTCCCTTCCGATCTAGGGTTACTAGCGCATGCCGACGGGAAGCACCACCACCACACTCTCACGCACACCGCCGCCACCTCTACACCTCTCTGTCACCGCCGCCGTCACCATCTCACCATGGTCACCGGCGGGAGTTCATCAAGCCAGAGCGAAGGTAATCCCCATCTCCTCTCACCACTACCGGAATCCCCTAGCCTACACAATCCGACGGTTCTATCAATGGTATCAGACCTAGTAGGCATAGGATTTTCGGTGGCAAAGAAAAGCAAAAGAAAGAAATAGAAACCCTAACCCTAACAGAGAAAAGAGGGGAAAGGGAGAAGAAAGACTCACCGGCACAGTGCGCCGCCGTCACGGCCGCGCCGTTCCTCTCGATTCCGTGCACATCTAACGAGGCACAGGAAGAAGAACAGCCGGGGGAGTGAAAGAAGGCACCGCGGCCAAACCGCTCGACAGCGGCGCACCCACCGCAAACGGGACGCGCGACCGGCGACAGGGATGGCAACGGGTGCCACAGAGACCGCGGCCCGCGCCAGCGGCCGTCGGCGTCGACCGCACGAGCGGAGGGGAGAAGAGGGGGCGCAGCTGCGTTCTCTCTGTCTCGCGCAAGGAAAAAGAAAGGGGAAGGGCAAGGCGCGCGCGGCGTGGAGGTCCTCGGCCCCGTCGCCGGCGGCAAGGTTGAACGCCACCGGTGGCTCGCCGTCGCCATGGATAGAGCGGTGCGAGAGGAGAGCGGCGTGCCTTTCCGCCGTTTACGGGAGAGGCGAAAGAAACAGCGCACGGGAGCGGGCGGGGTCGAGGCGCTGGTTTTCTCCCGCCGATGCACGCGGAGAGCCGTCGGATCCCAAGATCCCGATCGGACGGCGTCAAGCGAAACCCTAGCCCCGGATCGGGCCAGTTGGGCCAGCTGAGCCGCAGTGGACCGAGAAGGAGTGGGCCGGCAGAAGCCGGTGCCCCAGGCTGGGGTGCTGGGTGGCTGGGCTGGTTTCGGCCCAGAGAGCCTGGCCATTTTTTTTCCTTTTAGTTTTTTGTTCTGTTTAGGCAAAAAACTTTATATAATTTTGATTACTTTTTCTATTCAATTTTTTCCAACGAAAATTTTGTTTAGAAAATAGAAAAGAAATAGAAATGTTTCTGCAAAGAAAAATAGAAAAGTTTCTGAAAATGAAAATAGAAAATTTTCAGAAAAAGAAAAGTTCATGAATTTTATAAAGAAAATAATAAAGTTCATGAATTTTTTATTTGGTCAAAGAAAAGTTTCTGTAAATAATAAAAGGTTCATCAATTTTATATTCATGTTTTTTTCGCTGCGTAAATAATTAATAGTGCTCTTTTACAAAGAAAATAAAAGTTTAGAGAGAATTAAATTTAAAGAGCATATTAAAGAGATTATTAAAATGAATATGATTATGTTATTTTTATGACCAACGTTGTTAATAACATAATCATGTTTTATTATTGCTATATTAGATGCATTTATTTCTATTTTTTTGCCCAACGGTAATATAGATTTAATTCCATAGACAATTGTATTTTTAATTTGACCAACGTTAGATTAATGCATATGATTGTCACAATGATCTCACTTCAATTGTGATTTCAGGAGGCTACCACTTGATGAGTTGCCTAAAAGATGTTCCGACACTCAGACGTGACAACTACACTGAGTGGAGGAAGAAAGTAGGTCTGGCATTTGTCTGTGCTGAGGTCGACTGGGTTGTGGATGAACCACAGCCGGTTAGACCTACATGTTGGAAATATGACCTAGAGGCAATAATAAATTGGTTATTATTATATTTCCTTGTTCATGATAATCGTTTATTATCCATGCTATAATTGTATTGATTGGAAACTCAAATACATGTGTGGGTACATAGACAACACTGTGTCCCTAGTAAGCCTCTAGTTGACTAGCTCGTTGATCAAAAGATGGTTAAGGTTTCCTAGCCATAGACATGAGATGTCATTTGATAACGGGATCACATCATTAGGAGAATGATGTGATGGACAAGACCCAAACTATAAACGTAGCATATGATCGTGTCAGTTTATTGCTATTGTTTTCTGCATGTCAAGTATCTGTTCCTATGACCATGAGATCATGCAACTCCCTGACATCGGAGGAGTACCTTGTGTGTATCAAACGTCGCAACGTAACTGGGTGACTATAAAGGTGCTCTACAGGTATCTCCGAGGGTGTCTGTTGGGTTGGCATGGATCAAGACTGGGATTTGTTACTCCGTGTGACGGAGAGGTATCTCAGGGCCCACTCGGTAATACAACATCACAATGAGCCTTGCAAGCAATGTGACTAAAATGTTAGCCACGAGATCTTGTATTACGGAACGAGTAAAGAGACTTGCCGGTAACGAGATTGAACTAGGTATAGAGATACCGACGATCGAATCTCGGGCAAGTAACATACCGAAGAACAAAGGGAACAGTATACGGGATTAACTGAATCCTTGACATAGAGGTTCGACCGATAAAGATCTTCGTAGAATATGTAGGAGCCAATATGGGCATCCAGGTCCCGCTATTGGTTATTGATCGTAGAGGTGTCTCGGACATGTCTACATAGTTCTCGAACCCGCAGGGTCTACACACTTAACGTTTGGTGACGATTAGTATAGTTGAGTTATTTTGTTGGTGACCGAAGGTTGTTCGGAGTCCCGGATAAGATCCCGGACATGACGAGGATCTCCGGAAGAGTCCGGAGGTAAAGATTGATATATGTGATAATAGTGTTTTGGTTTCCGGAAGGGTTCCGGAATTCACCGGAAGGGGTTCCGGATGTTTACCGAAGTGTTCGGGTGCAGCAACACTTTATATGAGCCAAAGGGATAAAGCCCACGAGGTATTGGAAAGTGCAAAAGGAAGTTTTGCTGCTGCCTTAAGCGGTACTACCGCTGGTAAGGCAGTACTACCGCGTAAGCGGTACTACCGCTTGTGTGAAGCGGTACTACCGCGTAAGCGGTACTACCGCTTGTGTGAAGCGGTACTACCGCTCGTGAGCGGTACTACCGCTTGTGCGCGGTACTGCAGGGATCCGAGTTGGACTCTTTCCCTGCGGGCCAAACCGACCTTGTGCGGGCAAAACCGACCTGGAGGAGGCTTTTACTCCAAGTTTAGACCCCAAGGCTCAACATATAAATAGAGGGGCAGGGCTAGCACACGGGACACATTAAGATTTCCCAAGCCGTGTGTCGGCAACCCTAACCCCCTAGTTCTCCCGTCATAATCTCCGTAGTGCTTGGCGAAGCCCTGCAGAGATTGTTCCTCACCACCATCACCACGCCGTCATGCTGCCGGAACTCATCTACTACTTCATCATCGCTCGCTGGATCGAGGAGGTGAAGGCGTCATCAAGCCATACGTGTGTTGAACGCGGAGGTGCCGTCCGTTCGGCACTAGTTCGTGATCGGATCGAGGGACGACTTGCGATTTGGATCGCGGAGACGTTCGACTACATCAACCGCGTTTCTTAACGCTTCCGCTTAGCGATCTACAAGGGTATGTAGATTCACTCTCCCTCTCGTAGATGCTCATCACCATGGATAGATCTTGTGTGTGCGTAGGAAAATTTTTGTTTCCCATGCAACGTTCCCCAACAGTGGCATCTGAGCTAGGTATATGCGTAGATGAGATCTCGAGTAGAACACAAACGAGTTGTGGGCGTGGGTGTATACATATTGCTTGCCGTTACTAGTTGATACTTGATTCGGCGGTATTGTGAGATGAAGCGGCCCGGACCGACATTACGCGTACGCTTACGCGAGACAGGTTCCTTCAACTGACATGTAACTTCGTTGCATAAAGATGGCTAGCGGGTGTCTGTCTCTCTCACTTTAGTTGAATCGATTTCAATGAAGAGGGTTCTTTTAGAAGATCAAAAAGCAATCACTACACCACGTTGTGGTTTTGCGTAGGTAAGAACGGTTCTTGCAAACCCGTAGCAGCCACGTAAAACTTGCAACAACAATTAGAGGACGTCTAACTTGTTTTTGGAGGGTATGTTGTGATGTGATATGGCCAATTACATGATGAGATATATCTGATGTATGAGATGATCATGTGTTGTATAGAATATCACGACTTGCATGTCGATGAGTACGGCAACTGGCAGGAGCCATAGAGTTGTCTTTAATTATTTTTCGCCGTTTTGCTTTACTTTATCGCTATGAGTTAGCAATAGTCGTGGAAGCAACAGTCGGCGCGACAACCTCATGGCGACACGTTGATGGAGATCAAGATGATGGAGATCATGGTGTCATGCCGGTGACGATGGAGATCATGCCGGTGCTTTGGAGATGGAGATCAAAAGCACAAGTTCATGGCCATATCAAGTCACTTATGATTTGCATGTGATGTTAATCCTTTTATGCATCTTATTTTGCTTAGGACGACGGTAGCATTATAAGGTGATCCCTCACTTAAATTTCAAGATAAAATTGTGTTCTCCCCGAGTGTGCACCGTTGCGAAAGTTCGTCGTTTCGAGACACGCCGTGATGATCGGGTGTGATAGACTCTACGTTCACATACAACGGGTGTAAGCCATGTTGCACGTGCGGAACACTCAGGTTAAACTTGACGAGCCTAGCATGTACAGACATGGCCTCGGAACACAAGAGACCGAAAGGTCGAACATGAGTCATATAGTAGATATGATCAACATAAAGATGTTCACCATTGAAACCACCTCAACTCACGTGATGATCGGACTTGAGTTGGTGGATTTGGATCATGTTACACTCGAATGACCGGAGGGATGTCAATTTGAGTGGGAGTTTTTAAGTAATATGATTAACTAAACTCATTATCTAGAACAATAGTCTAAGTTGTCTTTGCTATATTTATGTTGTAGATCATGGCTCGCGTAGTGGCACCCCTGAATTTTAATGCGTTCCTAGAGAAAGCTAAATTGAAAGATGATGGAAATAACTTTGTGGACTGGGCCCGTAATCTAAGGATTATCCTTACGGCTTCCCAGAAGGCTTATGTCCTTGATGCACCGCTTGGTGATCCACCCGCTCCAGTTGAGTCTCTAGACGTTGTGAACGCCTGGCAGGCTCGTTCTGAAGATTACTCAATAGTTCAATGTGCAATATTGTATGGCTTAGAACCGAGACTTCAAAGACGTTTTGAACGTCATGGAGCATATGAGATGTTCCAGGAGTTGAAGTTTATCTTTCAGAAGAATGCCCGGATCGAGAGATATGAGATCTCCGATAAGTTCTATGCTTGCAAGATGGAGGAGAACGGGTCTATCAGTGATCATGTACTCAGAATGTCTGGGTACTCTACCCGTCTGGCTGAATTGGGGATGCCCCTTCCGCCAGAGGCTATCACAGACAGAGTTCTTCAATCATTGCCACCTAGCTACAAGAGCTTCGTGTTGAACTATAACATGCACGGGATGAACAAGTCAGTCGCCGAGCTGTTTGCGATGCTGAAAGCCGCTGAGTCTGAAATTCAGAAGGAGCATCAAGTGTTGATGGTCAATAAAACCACTAGTTTCAAGAAAAATGGCAAGGGTAAGAAGGGTAACTCCAAGAAGAGTGGCAAAGCAGTTGCTCCTCTCATGAAGAAACCCAAGGCTGGACCCAAACCAGAAACTGTGTGCTTTCATTGCAAGGGAACTGGACACTGGAAGCGGAACTGCCCCAAGTATTTGGCTGACAAGAAGGCGGCCAACAACAAACAAGGTATATATGATATACATGTTATTGATGTGTACCTTACCAACTCTCGTTGTAGTGCCTGGGTATTTGATACCGGTGCGGTTGCTCATATTTGCAACTCAAAACAGGAACTGCGGAATAGACGGAGGCTGGCAAAGGACGAAGTGACGATGCGCGTGGGAAATGGTTCCAAGGTTGATGTGATCGCCGTCGGCACGCTCGCTCTTCGATTACCATCGGGATTAGTGATAAACCTGAATAATTGTTATTTAGTGCCTGCGTTAAGCATGAACATTATATCTGGATCTTGTTTATTGCGAGACGGTTACTCATTTAAATCAGAGAATAATGGTTGTTTTATTTATATGAGTAATATCTTTTATGGTCATGCACCCAATGTGAGGGGTTTATTCTTATTGAATCTCGATAGTAATGATACACATGTTCATAACATTGATGCCAAAAGATGTAGAATTGATAATCATAATACCACTTTCTTGTGGCACTGCCGTTTAGGTCATATTGGCGTAAAACGCATGAGGAAGCTCCATGCTGATGGACTTTTGGAGTCACTTGATTTTGAATCACTTGACACATGTGAGCCATGCCTCATGGGCAAGATGACTAAAACGCCATTCTCTGGAACAATGGAACGGGCAAGTGACTTATTGGAAATCATACATACTGATGTGTGCGGTCCGATGAGTATTGAGGCGCGCGGTGGTTATCGTTACTTTCTCACCTTCACTGATGACTTAAGTAGATATGGGTATATTTACTTAATGAAACACAAGTCTGAAACATTTGAAAAGTTCAAACAATTTCAGAGCGAAGTTGAGAATCATCGTAACAAGAAGATTAAATTCCTACGATCTGATCGAGGAGGAGAATATCTGAGTTATGAGTTTGGCAGTCACTTAAGACAGTGTGGAATTATTTCACAATTGACACCGCCTGGAACACCACAGCGTAATGGTGTGTCCGAACGTCGTAATCTAACCTTATTGGATATGGTGCGATCTATGATGTCTCTTGCCGATTTGCCACTATCGTTTTGGGGTTATGCATTAGAGACAGCTGCATTCACTTTAAATAGGGCACCATCGAAATCCGTTGAGACGACGCCATATGAACTTTGGTTTGGCAAGAAGCCAAAGCTGTCGTTTCTTAAAGTTTGGGGATGTGATGCTTATGTCAAAAAACTTCAGCCTGAAAAGCTGGAACCCAAAGCGGAGAAATGCGTCTTCATAGGATACCCAAAAGAGACAGTTGGGTATACCTTCTACCTCAGATCCGAAGGCAAAGTGTTTGTCGCTAAAAACGGAACATTTCTTGAGAATGAGTTTCTCTCGAAAGAATTGAGTGGGAGGAAGATAGAACTTGATGAGGTTGTTGAACCTTTACTTCAACCTGAAAGTAGCGCAGCGTAGAAAGATGTTTCTGTAGAGCCTACATCAGCTGAAGAGGAAGTTAATGATGATGATCATGAAGCTTTGGATCAAGTTGCTATCGAACCTCGTAGGTCGACAAGGACGCGTACTGCTCCTGAGTGGTACGGCAACCCTGTCTTAGAGGTCATGTTGTTGGACAACGATGAACCTACGAGCTATGGAGAAGCGATGATGGGCCCGGATTCCGAGAAATGGTTAGAGGCCATGAAATCCGAGATGGGATCCATGTATGAAAACAAAGTATGGACTTTGGAAGTATTACCTGAAGGGCGTAAGGCCATTCAGAACAAATGGATCTTTAAGAGGAAGACGGACGCAGACGGTAATGTCACCGTGTATAAAGCTCGACTTGTGGCAAAGGGTTTTTCACAAGTTCAAGGAGTTGACTACGATGAGACCTTCTCACCCGTAGCGATGCTTAAGTCCGTCAGAATCATGTTAGCTATAGCTGCCTTTTTCAATTATGAAATTTGGCAGATGGATGTCAAAACAGCGTTCCTTAACGGTTTCCTTAAGGAAGAGTTGTATATGATGCAACCAGAAGGTTTTGTCGATCCAGAGAATGCTGACAAAGTTTGCAAACTCCAGCGATCCATTTATGGACTGGTGCAAGCATCTCGGAGTTGGAATCTTCGCTTTGATGTGGTGATCAAAGCGTTCGAGTTTATACAAGTTTACGGAGAAGCTTGTATTTACAAGAAAGTGAGTGGGAGCTCTATAGCGTTTCTAATATTATATGTGGATGACATATTGCTGATTGGAAACAATATAGAAATGTTGGAAGGCGTGAAGGAATATTTGAACAAGAGTTTTTCAATGAAGGACCTGGGAGAAGCTGCTTTCATATTAGGCATCAAGATCTATAGAGATAGATCGAGACGCTTAATAGGACTTTCACAAAGCACATACCTTGACAAAGTTTTGAAGAAGTTCAAAATGGATCAGTCCAAGAAGGGGTTCTTGCCTGTATTGCAAGGTGTGAAGTTGAGTAAGACTCAATGCCCAGTGACTGCAGAAGATAGAGAAAAGATGAGTGTCATCCCCTATGCTTCAGCCATAGGCTCTATCATGTATGCAATGCTGTGCACAAGACCCGATGTTAGCCTTTCCATAAGTATGGTCGGAAGGTTTCAAAGTGGTCCAGGAATGGAACACTGGACGGCGGTCAAGAATATCCTGAAGTACCTGAAAAGGACTAAGGACATGTTTCTCGTTTATGGAGGTGATCAAGAGCTCGTCGTAAAGGGTTACGTCGATGCAAGCTTTGACACTGATCCGGATGACTCTAAGTCACAAACCGGATACGTATTTATTCTTAATGGGGGTGCGGTTAGCTGGTGCAGTTCCAAGCAAAGCGTGGTAGCTGATTCTACATGCGAAGCGGAGTACATCGCTGCCTCGGAGGCGGCGAAGGAAGGTGTCTGGATGAAGGAGTTCATGACAGATCTTGGAGTACTGCCTAGTGCGCTTAACCCAATGACTCTGTTTTGTGATAATACTGGTGCCATTGCTCTAGCCAAGGAACCAAGATTTCACAAGAGGACCAGACACATAAAGCGACGTTTCAATTCCATCCGCGATTACATCAAGGAGGACGACATAAATATTTGCAAAGTACACACGGATATGAATGTTGCAGATCCGATGACTAAACCTCTTCCAAGGGCTAAACATGAACAACACCAGAACTGCATGGGTGTTCGATTCATTACAATGTAAATCACATAGTGATGTGAACTAGATTATTGACTCTAGTGCAAGTGGGAGACTGTTGGAAATATGCCCTAGAGGCAATAATAAATTGGTTATTATTATATTTCCTTGTTCATGATAATCGTTTATTATCCATGCTATAATTGTATTGATTGGAAACTCAAATACATGTGTGGGTACATAGACAACACTGTGTCCCTAGTAAGCCTCTAGTTGACTAGCTCGTTGATCAAAAGATGGTTAAGGTTTCCTAGCCATAGACATGAGATGTCATTTGATAACGGGATCACATCATTAGGAGAATGATGTGATGGACAAGACCCAAACTATAAACGTAGCATATGATCGTGTCAGTTTATTGTTATTGTTTTCTGCATGTCAAGTATCTGTTCCTATGACCATGAGATCATGCAATTCCCTGACATCGGAGGAGTACCTTGTGTGTATCAAACGTCGCAACGTAACTGGGTGACTATAAAGGTGCTCTACAGGTATCTCCGAGGGTGTCTGTTGGGTTGGCATGGATCAAGACTGGGATTTGTTACTCCGTGTGACGGAGAGGTATCTCAGGGCCCACTCGGTAATACAACATCACAATGAGCCTTGCAAGCAATGTGACTAAAATGTTAGCCACGAGATCTTGTATTACGGAACGAGTAAAGAGACTTGCCGGTAACGAGATTGAACTAGGTATAGAGATACCGACGATCGAATCTCGGGCAAGTAACATACCGAAGAACAAAGGGAACAGTATACGGGATTAACTGAATCCTTGACATAGAGGTTCGACCGATAAAGATCTTCGTAGAATATCTAGGAGCCAATATGGGCATCCAGGTCCCGCTATTGGTTATTGATCGTAGAGGTGTCTCGGTCATGTCTACATAGTTCTCGAACCCGCAGGGTCTACACACTTAACGTTTGGTGACGATTAGTATAGTTGAGTTATTTTGTTGGTGACCGAAGGTTGTTCGGAGTCCCGGATAAGATCCCGGACATGACGAGGATCTCCGGAAGAGTCCGGAGGTAAAGATTGATATATGTGATAATAGTGTTTTGGTTTCCGGAAGGGTTCCGGAATTCACCGAAGGGGTTCCGGATGTTTACCGAAGTGTTCGGGTGCAGCAACACTTTATATGAGCCAAAGGGATAAAGCCCACGAGGTATTAGAAAGTGCAAAAGGAAGTTTTGCTGCTGCCTTAAGCGGTACTACCGCTGGTAAGGCAGTACTACCGCGTAAGCGGTACTACCGCTTGTGTGAAGCGGTACTACCGCGTAAGTGGTACTACCGCTTGTGTGAAGCGGTACTACCGCTCGTGAGCGGTACTACCGCTTGTGCGCGGTACTGCAGGGATCCGAGTTGGACTCTTTCCCCGCGGGCCAAACCGACCTTGTGCGGGCAAAACCGACCTGGAGGAGGCTTTTACTCCAAGTTTAGACCCCAAGGCTCAACATATAAATAGAGGGGCAGGGCTAGCACACGGGACACATTAAGATTTCCCAAGCCGTGTGTCGGCAACCCTAACCCTCTAGTTCTCCCGTCATAATCTCCGTAGTGCTTGGCGAAGCCCTGCAGAGATTGTTCCTCACCACCATCACCACGCCGTCGTGCTGCCGGAACTCATCTACTACTTCATCATCGCTCGCTGGATCGAGGAGGTGAAGGCGTCATCAAGCCATACGTGTGTTGAACGCGGAGGTGCCGTCCGTTCGGCACTAGTTCGTGATCGGATCGAGGGACGACTTGCGATTTGGATCGCGGAGACGTTCGACTACATCAACCGCGTTTCTTAACGCTTCCGCTTAGCGATATACAAGGGTATGTAGATTCACTCTCCCTCTCGTAGATGCTCATCACCATGGATAGATCTTGTGTGTGCGTAGGAAATTTTTTGTTTCCCATGCAACGTTCCCCAACACTACAGAGCCAGTCAGAGAGGCCACAGATGATGATGCTGCGTGGGATAAAAAGAGAGGGGATTATGCTCCATTAGAGATGTCATATACCCTCAACAATCAAAAGTGGATCAACGCCAACAAAAAGTGTATGGCATTTATAAAGAATACAATTGAGAACGCCATTGTGGGCTCAATTGCAGAGTGCACTTCCGTAGGGGAGTTGCTTACAAAGATAAAGAACCAGTTCACTGGTTCTTCAAAGACATATGCCACCCAGTTGATAAAGCAACTGGTGACAGAGAACTACACTGGCGGTGGTCATGGAATAAGAGAGCACATCCTCAGGATGAGCAACATGGCAGCAAAGCTCAAGCCTATGGATGCGGACCTGGAGATCAAACCAGCGCTCCTGGTCCACCTGGTCATGGCTTCACTGCCAAAGGAGTTTGAAACCTTTGTTGTAAACTACAATATGTCACCTGAAACATGGGACATTGAAAAGACAATAGCAATGTGTGTCCAAGAAGAGGACAGACTCAAAGCCTCACATGGTGGTTCACTCAACTATGTGAAGGATAACAAGAAAAATAATTACAATCAAAATAGCAAAGGTTCTCCTTCAAAGGCGCATGGCCAATCTCACATGCAGCATTAGCATCAGCAGAAGTCCTTTCCAGTGGACAAAGACACTTGCCTCCACTGCAAGCAGACTGGGCACTACAAGAAAGATTGCCCTGTCTGGCTAAAGTCCATAATGGCAAAGAGAGGTAACGACATCGTTTCCTTTATAAATGAATCCTTGTATACACAGTTTTCGAAATCTACTTGGTGGATTGACTCAGGTGCAACTGTTCATGTTGCAAATTCATTACAGGGATTCCATTCGACGCGGACTATGCGAAGAAACGAAAGATGCATTGAAGTTGCAAATGGAATTCAAGCAGAAGTTGAAGCTGTCGGTGACATCTCCTTGGAGTTAGCTGATGGGTTCAATCTTCTACTTAGAGATGTCTTATATGTTCCTTCGTGTCATAGAAACTTGATTAGTGTTTCTTGTTTGGACAAAGACAATTATGAATGTTATTTTGGACATGGCAAGTGTGCCATATGGTTTAATAATGCTTATGTGGGTGTTGCTTTCCTACACGATGAGCTTTATTTATTATCACTCCGTGAAAAAGTGCATTTTGTGTCCAATGTGAATGAACATGCTTCCGCGTCGAACAAAGAACAAAAGAAAAGAAAGAGAATTCATGACTCATCGAAATTATGGCACTGTCGCTTGGGCCATATTTCCAGGGGGAGAATAGAAAGATTAGTCAAAGTGAAATTCTTCCTCCGTTAGAGTTCTCAGACTTAGAACAATGCATAGATTGCATTAAAGGAAAGTATATGAAACAAATCAAAAAGGGTGCAATCCATAGCACAGGCACACTAGAAATCATTCACACCGACATTTGTGGACCATTTCCGGCGAAAAGTGTGGATGGATATGACTCGTTCATAACATTCACAGATGACTACTCTCGCTATGGTTACATTTATCCAATCAAAGAAAGATCTGAAGCGTTGGATAAATTTAAGATATTCAAAGCTGAAGTTGAAAATCAGCATGATAAAAGAATAAAGATAGTAAGATCTGACCGTGGGGGGAGTACTACGGTCGACACACTCCATATGGCCAAGTCCCTGGACCTTTTGCAAAGTTTTTACAGGAGACTGGCATAGTAGCCCAGTATTCAATGTCGGGCGAGCCTCAACAAAATGGAGTAGCCTAAAGGCGCAACCGTACTCTTATGGATATGGTGCGCAGCATGATGAGTTACTCTACTTTGCCATTGGGATTATGGATGGAGGCGCTTAAAACCGCCATTCACATTCTCAATAGAGTGCCAAGCAAGTCGGTGCCCAAAACATTGTATGAGCTGTGGACAGGACGAGTGCCCTCTCTACACCACTTCAGGGTGTGGGGGTGCCCTGCTGAGGCCAAAATGTTTAATCCAAACATTGCAAAGTTGGATCCCAAAACAGTGAGTTGCCACTTCATTGGCTATCCAGACAGATCAAAGGGTTTTCGTTTCTACTGTCCAGACAGATATACAAAGTTTGTAGAAACAAGACATGCAGTCTTCTTAGAGGACGAAATGATGAGGGGGAGCTTGGTAGCTCGGAAAATTGATCTTGAGGAGAAGAGGGTGCATGCACCTAATCCGATGATTCAGGAGCCATTTTTCTCACTACCAGTTGCAACTTCACCCATGACAACTATGGGGGTAGACCCGGAACCTGTCCGTCAGGAGCCGACTGAACCCATTGTTGAGCATGAAAGGGAGGTGCAGCAGCCAATTGTAGAAGATGTGCCGGAAGTTGAGGCACAGAATGTGCCAGAAACTAAGGCTCTTAGAAGATCTAATAGAACAAGAAGATCAGCTATTTCTACTGATTATAAAGTTTATAACACAGAAATGGTTCATATGGAACGTGATCCCACTACATATGAAGAAGCCATTAAAAGCCCTCACTCATCAAAATGGCTAGAGGCAATGGAAGATGAAATGAAATCAATGAGTTCCAAAGATGTCTGGGACTTAGTGGAAATTCCTAAAGGAGCCAAAACAGTAGGCTGCAAATGGGTCTACAAAACTAAGTATGACCCTAATGGGAATGTAGAAAAGTATAAAGCCCGACTTGTGGCAAAAGGATTTACACAAAGAGAAGGGATAGATTACAATGAGACTTTTTCCCCAATCTCATGTAAGGATTCCTTCAGAATCATAATGGCATTAGTTGCACATTTTGATTTAGAGTTACATCAAATGGATGTAAAGACGGCATTTCTGAATGGTGATTTAAAAGAAAAGGTCTACATGAAACAACCCAAGGGTTTTATCATGGAAGGCAAGGAAAATATGGGATGCCGCCTGAAGAAATCCATTTATGGATTAAGGCAAGCCTCTAGACAGTGGTATCTAAAGTTTAATCAAACGATTAAAAGTTTTGGATTTAAAGAAAATATTGAGGATAACTGCATTTATGCAAGGTTTAAAAATGGGAAATATATTTTCCTAATCTTGTATGTGGATGATATCTTGCTTGCTAGCAGTGATGTTAGTCTACTACTAGAAACAAAGAAGTTCTTATCCTCAAATTTTGATATCACAGATCTTGGTGAAGCATCCTATGTTTTGGGCATAGAAATTCACCGAGATAGAAACAATGGAGTCTTAGGACTATCGCAGAAGGCATATTTAGAAAAGGTTCTTCAAAAGTATAACGTGCATGCGAGTAAAGCCACACCTGCTCCTATAGTCAAGGGCGATAGTTTTGGGAAATTCCAGTGTCCCAAGAACCAGTACGAGATCGATCTCATGAAACCAGTACCATATGCTTCGGATGTTGGAAGCTTATAGTATGCACAAGTGTGCACTCGCCCTGACTTAGCTTTTGTTACCGGGGTACTCGGTAGATATCAAGAGAATCCAGGCATGGAGCACTGGAAGATGGCAAAGAAGGCATTGCATTATGCGCAAGGCACAAAGCACTACATGCTAACATACAGGAGATCTGATTCCCTAGAGATAAGAGGGTATTCAGACGCAGATTTTGCGGGGGACAGAGATGATAGAAAATCCACGTCAGGATACGTCTTCACTCTCGCTGGAGGGGCTATTTCATGGAGAAGCTCCAAACAGTCAGTAGTTGCATCGTCCACGATGTATGCAGAATTTATAGCATGTTTTGAGGCCACGGGGCAGGCGATATGGCTAAAGAAATTTGTACCCGACTTGAAAGTGGTAGACTGTATTCACAAACCACTAAAGATGTACTGTGACAACCAGCCCGCAGTATTCTACGCTCACAACAACAAGTCGAGTAATGCTGCTAAAACAATAGAGATAAAGTATTATGTTGTGAAAGATAAAATCCAGGATCACACTATAAGTCTCGAGCATATAAAGACAAAGGATATGCTTGCGGATCCGCTTACGAAAGGCTTACCACCCAATGTGTTCAAGGAACACTTAGCCGGCATGGGTTTAAGGGAAAGCCTTATGATTCCTGGATCATGAGAGGCCCAAAAGGAACAGAATTTGTTTCTGAACAAAACGTATGTTGTAGCTGTGTGATTCTATCGGCAATTAAGCTGTGACGATGAAACATGCTCTATGTACCAATATGTGATGAAACAAATAAACTAGAAAGTATAAGGTTAAAAGTAAAGTTGAGATCAAGGGGGAGAATGTTAGGTTGATCTCCTCTGTGCAGGCCCAACGGCCTGCCAGCCCCTTGCATCGCGCCCTGATCAGGGGCGCCCAACCAAACCATGGTTGGTGGGCCCCTGTCGCCGCGCCAGATATAAAGGGGTGTGGAGCCGGCCGCACAACTCACGAGGTTGATCGTGCGACGCCGCCACACCCAACATTCCCTTCCGATCTAGGGTTACTAGCGCGTGCCGACGGGAAGCACCACCGCAACACTCTCACTCACACCGCCGCCACCTCTACACCTCTCTGTCACCGCCGCCATCACCATCTCACCATGGTCACCGGCGGGAGTTCATCAAGCCAGAGCGAAGGTAATCCTCATCTCCTCTCACCACTACCGGAATCCCCTAGCCTACACGATCCGACAGTTCTATCATCCCTCACCAACTCCGGGGATGGTCACCAATGGGAGACATGGCAGCACTTTTTCCTAGAACATGACCACCTCGAGTTGCTTGCGTGCGAGAGGGCGACTAGCATCACACTCAGAATCAGAGCATGGTTGCTTCTCCGGTTCCGGCCGACAGGTGTGTTTGCAGCCCTGACCGACCTAACCATATCCGGAGCCAACATGGAGGGACGGGAGCTGGAGGTCCTCGTCTTGTTGACGCTTTGCCTGCGCGTGCGAAACCTCAGCCTCCACCTCATGTTGGTCGCCTCCTCCGACGTATCCATATAGTTCCATACGCTCCGGGTCACTACGGCGTCTGAACTACCAGGCCCAGACCACCTGTCATCTTGATGTTGCCACCCTGATGCTCCAGATGTTGGATGTGTCTGACGTTGACACGTCGTCGACGCTTACATTGCCGCGCCTAAGAGCATGGTTAATAATATAGCCAGCTGCTAGCTATATGATGTTGTCATGTCATATGTAGTCTTCACTTCTACTCACTCATGCAATAAGGTTAGCTATAAGGTTGGCTATATGAGTACTCCTTTTGTTCACCTTCTCTCTATCTCTTTCTTCATATTTATTGCATCTGCCTAGGAACACGCATATAGGTTGGCTCTTGCATAAGAGCTCACTCCCCTTACTTTTTTATGTCTCTCTCCTCCACATAGGCAAAATTGCCAAGCGGGCTATAAGCCCACTATTGTACTTGCTCTAACCTGTCGAGGTCGTCTAGGGCCAGAGCAGCGGCCAGGTCGTCTTTGCTGACTCAGGACCCCAACTCCGGTTGCTAGACGTCTCAAGGTGTTCTGTGATGGCGCCGCTGATGCGACGGTTCGACACGGCGGACGAGCTGCGACTGCACAACCCAGTTATTACCACTATTTTACTCGATCAATTCATATCAATCAATCTTTTATTATGCACTAGCAAAAAGGCCCGTGCGTTGCAACGGGTTCAAAATCAAAAAAAATCCATGCTTAGAAATTTGAAAATAAACTACTCAAATTATTTTGTAAGTAGTAACATTAGTAAAATTAAAAGTACTCAAAAGTACATTTTGTATGCCAGTTTGAAGGATCAATCTTACTTGCCGTCAGTGACGGCAGTGTCCATAGAAAAGAGCAAGACAACCGCACAACACCTCTGCCACTAAAACGCATGAACACAAGAGAATGCTTAAAAGTTTTTAAAAACTAATTACGTTCAGCTGGACATTAGGGTCGCCCTACATGAGTCCATCCCGCACCTTCGATTTCTAATGTTGTGGACTTGTTTCATGGATGCAGGGCAGGTGTGTTCCCGCATGCCTCATTTGAGTCCGGTCATCGCCAGGTGGGCATCCTTCTATGATTCTGTCGTACCACTCATGCACTCAACTCGAAGTCTAGGGGCCAGGCTTGAATCTTCTGTCATTTTTGGCTTCTCCTACATTCATCCTTACCCCGTGTGTTGCAATGGAGGCATACATATTCTATGGTTCAACACCAATTTTGTGTAACGCATAGGACTCTCATGCACCTAGGCGGCACTATTGAGTTTTCTTTAACCGTTAAACTACTCTTCTGCCTCCATCTCTCTCTCCCCCTCTCATGAATTATTTCTATATTCGCAAGGGTGTAGACATATTTTAGTGGCTGCTGCAGAGTTCACTTTTTTTGTTTGAGAAAAACAGAGTTCACTTTGCTGCACAAAGAATTATAGAGTTCACCTTGATGCACAAACCATGAGCATGGAGATGGTATATCTTACTGAACATTCCCATTGTCGAGTTCAGTCTAGGTATAAATTCTTCTGTTATTCCTTCGTCATCAGTGCTTACCAGGCTGTACCACGTCAATGCGCATAGGGTAAATCCAATATATCTATTGAAAAGCTTACAAAAATAATTGTCATTAGAAAATTGGTTCAAAAGATTGTCTATTGAGGACAGCTAATAGGATTTTACCTAGTTGAAGCAAGCAACAAACGATCATATTTTTTCTTCCAATATATCTATTGAGAAGCTTATACAAAAAGAATTGTCATAAGAAAATTGGTACAAAAGATTGTCTACTGAGGACAACTAATATGATTTTACCTAGTTTAAGCAAGCAACAAACGATCATATATTTTCTTCAAGCAATCCATCGAACATTTTGTGCGCGCTAACAATGGAACCATAACTGGACATGTAGTAAAAGTCTCCTATTAATCTAATTTCCAATCTGCACATCATGTAGTACATAACAAAGAATATGTTTCCTATAGAGATGTTTCTATATCCGTTGTCTCACCATCTGGGTGATAATCATTCAGTAGCCAGCTTCCGGATATGTGCAAATTTTTCACATATATAAACTGACGTGGTTGGATATAAGAGATCGAGGTGGGACTATTCGGCCATATACCCTCAGTTGGAGAAATCGTGAGTTCGATCCCATGTACTCACATTAATTTTTGCGTTGCGTCCTTTCCCAGAATCTGCATATTTAGATAAACAGAAAAATGTGCTAACCTGGGATCGAACCCAGGACTACGGGGTTGAAGGTTGGCCTCTAGCCATTAGGCTACTTGTAAGCTAGTGGTAAATTTGCGGTCCCTTATTAATAAACACAGTACGGTGCAACGACTTGTAAAAAAAAAACGAAACATTTTTCTGACTTATGGGTGGCATAGTGGGTAATTCGTGGCAACTCTAAGGGTAATTTAATTGACGGTGAGCGGGCAGAAATACTCCGTGCTTTATTATTAGGTAAATATACTATGTGTTGATCATTTGACCAATAATTGGTTCGTCTTGGTCGATTAGAGCATCTACAGCCGGACCCCTCAAACCCGTCCTAAATGCCCGGGTAGGCCGCTCGATCACTGACCGGTCACGAAAATGCGACCCAGACGGGTCTCTCAAACCGGCCTCAAACGCTTGGGCTGACCGGCACCCCCCATATCCAGGTCAAATATGGGACGGATATGGTGGAGCCCGGGCACGCCCGTCACGTCGGCCTGACGGCGTGGCCCCACGCGGACTCGCCCAGAAACCCGACAGTCCGAGGGCGCCTCGACCGTCGCCGCGGTGTGAACGCCGTGTGGCGCCGCTTCGGCTCGCCGCCCAAGGCTATAGCCGGCTATTTAAGCCGGCCGGCGTCCCCCAGCCCTAGCACATCCACCCCCTCCCTCCCTCCGCCGCCACCCGAGCCCATCCGCCTCCTCTCCCCCGCTCTCTGACGTCAGTATGATCCGTCGTAGGATCACCACCTACGCACAGCTCACATCGGAGCTCCAGAGGCAGATCGAGGAGGAGATCCAGGCTCGGCGCGCCGCCCGCATCACTACGGGTCTCCTTCCGGGCTCGCCGGAAATGGAGGAGGAGGAGGAGGAGGAGGAGGAGGAGATGCCGGAGGCGATGGAGGAGGATGAGCCAGAGATCCATGCTCCGGCTTTGAACATGGCGGAGGCAGAGGCGGAGTTCGCCGTCGCCCAAGCTGATGAGATGGCGGAGCAGCAGGCCATCCTGGATTCCATCCGGGATGAGGTCGAGGTGGAGGCCAAGCGCCGGCTCATCCGGCAGAGGCAGGCGAAGGCGGACACCCTCTTCGACGAGCTCGAGGTGGAGATAACGGCGGAGGAAGCCACAACGGAGGTGCCGGAGGGGGCGGAGCTACGACTGTCGCCCATTTATCCGCCGGAGGGCATGGAGATCGTCGAAATGTCCGACTAGGAGTAGATAGCTTGTACGTAGTACGTTGGTTTATATATTTGCATACTTAATTTTGTATGGATTTTAGGTCTCTAGTATAAGATGTCCGGATGCATATCTGTTATTTTGAGGCGTGTCCGGTCACTCCCTGTGAACGCGTCCGTGGACGTTTGAGGGGTCATTTTTGCAAGTTCCGGCTGTCGAAGCTCTTACTACTTTGTTACATGGATCTGGGGCATATGAGAGATTCTTGAGATTCTTGGATGAAACGAATTGTCTTCCTCACCATGGTATTCTTCCAAGCGTGCTGCATCTCCTAAGAAGAGGGAACGGTATACAGAGGCTGCTTGTATCGGTGTTTCCGCTTACGGTAAATTTCTAAGTTTTTTGAAATATTTTATTCTGAATCTACGCAACTGGCAACAGTGAAGAATATTTATGATCAATTAGCCATCAGCTTTTACTTGATCAAATTTGGATTTAGTTTCAATTTACTGGGATGGGGGTTTTCAAATATTTTACTATGCAACTCCATACAATGTAGAATATTTATGATTCGTTAGCCACGTACCCTCTCATATTTTGGACCGTATTTTGAACAATATTTTAACTAATAAAATTAAAGCTATACTCAAACAATATCATTGGATACTACATTCAAATATGCATCCAACATTTTTTTGTGACATCCATTAATAGTTTGCTAGTCAAATATGTGGTCAAATTTTGACCCAAAATACGTTAGGGACTAATAAATTCTAATGGAGGTAGTAACTTTGTCAAATGAAGGAATATTTCGATCCTTACCAAAATATCAAATATCTAGAAAATATTTCAGAACTATTATCTTAAAAGGTCATCAACTTTCATTTGACCAAATTTGGATTTAGTTTCAGTTTAGCCCAAAAATCCAATGGCACATCCGCATCTTGCTTCCCTTGTCCTAGATTCCGACAGGCTTGTGTCGGTCGGCGCCTATTGGTTCCCCAACAATGGCCACACCTCTATGTCGCCCTGCGCGGCTTGAGCGCTTACTCCTGCTAAACTTTTTTTTTAAATACGCACGAGCGTGCGTATCATGCATTAAAGAAGGAGAGGGGAGAAGAGCCCCGTCCGTGAAAAAGTTTTACATGTAGTTACAACACTACTCCATCATACATCGGCTTAGCATCCTAACACTGTTGTTGGGATGGGTGTTTCGTTCGATCCCCCATGACTGTGTGGCCTTGACGTGGGACCTGTCGGAGGGGCCACGAACCATGACAGCAGCAGCGCATTCAGACTGTTCCTCTCCATGTTGATGGTATTATCTTCATCCCCTACCTGCCGCTCGATGAACTTCTCTACATTTTGTGTAAGCGCCCCTCCAGAATCCCCACCTTGCCAGCATTGGGATGCCCATGTTGTTGTCTCTCTCATTGTTGTGTAGTTCCCTCCGTTTATACTCCAACAGTGAAATTGCACTTTCACTTCATGCATGCTCATTGAGACAGATCATTTCCCGTCATCATTTCCACTTCGTCATGGGCAACTACCACCCTTCTTGTGAGTGCTCGATGGCACGGGGTTGGTAATGGCGCATCACCTTGACACGACGACCCTTGGTCTCCCTAAGGGTAGTTTTGGTGTTGTGTTGGTGGAGCTCTCATATGTGAGTGACATCGTCCGATGTTTACCTCCCTATTGTCTTATAGAATGATGTGCTGCCTTAACAACCTCCTCTCTGTTGCTTGTGGTGCAATGTAGTGGTTATGACATAATTTGTGTTGTGTGTTGTACCAACAACCACTTATACTCATCTCATGCTAATTAAGGTGGTCGATCCATGTGTGGTATCGTAAGCATGTACTTGGTGTTCCTGTGTTTTTGCCTCAACAAGCTGTGTTGCCCCTCAGGCTGGTCAGATTTCAATTATATTCAGGGAGGGAGCTTTCCTAGTGGCTGTGTCAAAAAAAATGTCACTTAGATTTTGGTAAGAAAATTAATCCTTGCCTCACCTAGGATAAACTCACTTTTTTTTTTGACAAATAGTGCTAGAGTAGTGGATTTTTTTTCTTGTTGTACCTTAATTTTGTGGTTTGCCATATTTTAGCATGGAAACTATGGCAAAATTTCTCTATAGTATGAACCAAATTGTACCGCATATTCTTCTCTAATGTACATGTTTGACTTATTTTTCAGCATTCCAAATGCTTGTTGAATTGTCCCTGCCGCTTACCAGAGAGTTCAATGGCAAACGACATTATCTTCGATTCATCAGTTATAGAGATCAATTTATTTGGACGGAATGATCTGGAATGGATAGAGCAGGCACAATTGGTATGGAGACTAACAGAGCTAGACAAATTGAAAAGTGTGAAAGTTAACCTGTGTTACCTTGATGTTTCGTTAAACCACGAGGTAGTCTCGGCATGTATCGTACGGATTTTTTCCAACGCACCTGACGGCATGTAATATCAGAGTGGAGCTAGTCATCCTGTGCATGTGGATTTGGACCCGATTCAAATATGATGTGCAGTGGCAGCATAAATCATGGCTGGGCCAAAATTGGTCTTCTAAAGTTTTGATATTTGTGTGTTAATAAAGCCGTCATGTGGATTTTACGTTGATATTACTACTGCTTGGAAGATCATTTCCCATCTCTTGTTTGATTAATGCGAACGATCCTGACGTAAATATTTGATGCCTATGGTTGATGAATGTCATATTCACAAAGTAACCGCCAGGTATGAAGTATCAACTAGTAGTACCGTATAGAAAGCACATATATATCATCAAGACAAACACAAAGTTTAAAGCAAACTAACCATGTATTTCAATTTGACCCCAAAAAATGGGAACCAAATGGGTTCCAAATCCAGGAACCGGTTATCTTAGGCTGTAAAAACACATCATACTCAAACCTAAAACATCAGGGATCTTTGTAGAGTCATATAATTAGCGCACCACAATCAACTGACCAAAAGGAGATTTGTCCTAGATATAGATCCTTCTTATGCTGAGTGCACAAAGACTCATGCCATTTACCTTTCCCTGAATTAATGATGAGAAACATGTAACAACTCATGTTCCTCCTTCACAAGAAAACCATACATACTTCAATATGAAGATTGACGAGAAGGGCCTCCTGAGAGGCTGAGCATCAATTCGAAGAAATAAAAGAAGTTTATAATGGATAGGATGCCACTTGTATGATCGTCCAAAGCATGTTGATTTGGATGGTACTTACCGTCAGAGTTTCTAAAAAATTAACATTTATCTGCTGAAGAAAGGCATCAAAAGAAAGGGCTATTAATGTCTGAGGAGTTCAGACGGAAAACTACCATATACTTGCTGGAAAACTAGGATACTTCATAGAAATAATGAGGCTCCTCATTTGGAACTGGACAGGTCGGAAGAAGTATATATAGTATCATGCAACTAATCTTGGTCTGGTTCAAGCATATACTGTATGATCTGGGTTGTATTTCTAATCGAAAACGAAGGGGCCTGCAGATTACCAAGGCCCCAAATAAAAACACAGTGTAAGAAATACACTGGCACAGTGGCACTTGCCAATTTTTAAGTTCTAGGAAATAAAGCACTTTCTGACTTTTGTAAGGAAAATGAGCACACTGTGCTCGCTGTAACTAGAAGGTCTTCAAATGTACTAACATTCGTGTGTGAGATCAAAAAGCAAATAAAAATATTAATGTAATATATTAACAGTAACAGATAGACCATTCACAGCAATGAAAAAAGTAGCACTTAAAAGGAGGATAATTTTGTGTACAGAAGGATAACTGAGTTCACACAAGCACAAATTGTTGACTGAAACAGAACTAACTTTTCAACACAAACATTGCATTGTTGACTGAAACTGGAACAACATCCATAGTTTCTCAGAGAAAACACAATGCAACTGAACAATCTAGGTAGCATTAACTATCTTTCCCGGTTACACGTTTTGGCAATTAACTATTTTTGCATGACATGCAATGCATGTTCGGAATCACAAAGGAATAGTAGACCATAAATGTAGCAGGCACATCCAATAGGATCGTACCAAAGACAGCGCGATCTTCGAGCATCAACCTAAGTAAAAGACATTAGATTCCTTGTATAATCAACCTTGTCAGCAAAGTCAATGGGATGAGCCACAGATAAAAACCATTGACATGCTTATTCTAAAAGATCATCATCTTCATCTTCATTTATGAAATAACAGTTGAAGGGATCGGCAGTTGACAAATCATGGGCATCCAAAGACCCCTCATCATCATTTTGTATGAATTCCAATTGAGCGACTGGAGAAGCTCTATTTCCCATTTCTAGCAGCCCGTATTGATCAGCCACCCATTCCTTGTTGATCCTATGACTGACACCAAATTTGATTTCCTTCAACACTTTTGCATTCAAAACAAAGAACTTGGCAAAGCCAACATCTTGCTTACTGCCCTCATAATTTCTCAACACGAGTTTTTCTAGATGGGCCCCAAGGCATCTTATTGGATCTAGTGGGTCATACTGACTTGCATTTTTCATACCTATCTTTAAGTATTTCTCCCACTGGAAAAGTAAAGAAGAGGCATGTTAAAGTACATCTTAACTACACTAGATTACGTATATACATACAACAGGTTACTATCTTTGCAAGAATTAAATATTTATTTGACATTTAAAAAAAGCAAGGATGGTACTCACAATGACATGAAGCTTTTCCAAGCACGGGAAGCATCTCAAGACGTCAATAACAGCATTCAAATCAGGGACCGAAAACTCGAGAGCCAAAACCTTCACTGTGGCTATCGCACTATTCAAGCTTGTCGTGGTTAAACTCTGAAGAAATAAACAGCGGACATAAAAAATATTAATCATGTAACAATGCTGCATATGCATGCAAGAGTCAAGATGATTCTGTTGTTGCTACCTTGAAGATTACGTTTCCAATCTCGAATTTGGAGATGCGGGGCGACAAAGGGCCCAATATTTGCAGTTTAGGTGCCCTAATTACCCGGATAGTCTCATCGCGTTTGCACGGACAACGTAGTAGGAGCCTTTCAAGGCTAGGGGCGTCCTCAATGACCAAATCGCCTCTGCAGGGAAGAACAAGCGCACATGCCTACGCTCCTAAGAGTTGGCGAGCTAATGCGGAGGCAACTCACACCACGAATATCCTCTAGGCATAGTGACTCCAGGACATGGCAGGCAGAGAGCACCCCATGAAAGACGACCTCGGAGATGGAAATGCGCCATAGGGTGAGCTGCTTGAGCAGGGGAAAACTCAACGAAGGGGCAATCTCATTTGGGAATTCGCAGAAGCTGATTTTGGCCACAAGGAGGGTTGATGCTAAGCGGAACAAGGATGGTGGCAGAGGGTAAAACTTCACATGTTCATAGTCCAGGGGCTGAAAACTGATGTCGAGCTCCTGAAGGTTATCAAGGGCTCGGGAATGGAACCAGTTCTCGATCTGAGCGGCTTCCTCGGCATACCTCTTTTTCGCTTTGTGGAGGCAGATGAAATCGAAGACGAAGCGGCGGGCGGGGCCAGGGTGGTCGGAGAGGATCCTGGAGACGACGGAGAAGCGCTTGAACTGGTTGGAGCAGAGGCGGTAGGAGGCGTCCAGGTTGAGAGGTGCTGAGCGCCAGAGGGGGCGCCATCGGCGAGCGAGGGCCTGCGTGCGCGCGCCGTCCTTGGTGGGCAGGAGCGAGATGATGGTGCCGAGGATGTCATCGGGGAGTTTGCTGATGAGATCACCGTGGCTCATGGGATCGCCGTCGATGACGAGCTCACCGTCGCCGTCGCGGCTCCGCTTCCGTGGCCTGCGCCTCTTGGCCGCGGGTTCCGATGCCATCTTTTTCTTCTTCATGTCCCGTGGCTGGTGAGATGGAGAATTTGGATGGGGGTAGTAGGAGGGCTCTTGCTTGAGCTGCTTGCTATCAATTTA
The DNA here is from genome assembly GCA_039707655.1 of Elymus sibiricus. Lineage (NCBI taxonomy): Eukaryota > Viridiplantae > Streptophyta > Magnoliopsida > Poales > Poaceae > Elymus > Elymus sibiricus. The sequence continues at coordinate 87,979,078 of CM077663.1, forward strand.
AAGCCGTGGAACTACGTACACGAGGCGCTCATCGCGTCCCGCGCCGGAGACGAGAAGTTCGGCGACCGCGTCGGGAATCGTACGGGAGAGCAGCCGAGGAGTCACCGGACTTGCGTCGCCTCGTCTCCGCTGCGATCGAATGCGCGTGCACGTCACTATGGTCTATGGGCAAGTGCGTGCGCCGCCTCGGTCCGCGTAGTACGTGTGTTTTTCACATGTTCTCTGGACTGGACCGAATGGCAACCGAAGGAGGTATACACATACACCTTTTTCTCGGGATGGGAACGGGCCGATCCGGTCCTGGCCTTGGATCCGGCCCTTGTGGCCTCAAGGCTAATTTGAGAGGCCACGGATCGATCCATATAAAAAATAATCAATGGCTTTGTTGGTCCGATGGATATCTCGGGTCAATTCATTTTTTTTTTTGGTTTTACGTTGTCTTGTTGACAAATGAGAATTAGGCACGATTTAATGGAATCCAACTAGTGTAAGAATTAATAAGATTTCTAGTATGTGGTTAATAAAAAAAATCAAGTCGTCTGTATGTGGTTTTGTACGTGCACATCTGGTCGAAACATATCAACACAATCTTATTGTTTTTATACGTGGGTGTTTGCGTCACCAAATTAGGTCCAACGACAACACCGACGCGAGGAGACTGCACATAATGTGAGATATAAGACTAGAGATGGGCCACGAACTGGAGCTGAGCGTGCGCAAGCTAGAGCTTCTTGAGCTCTTCTTTTGCCTGCTTCTCCTCAGCCTGAAGTTTGTCACGTGCTTCAAACACGCCCTTTAGGGTCTCCTCAACCTCCAGGACCCGCACCTGGTCCTTCTCCCTAGCCACCTTCTGGGCGGCTAAGGCCTTCTCCACCTTCACGGCCGCAACCTTTTGCTGCTCTTCTTCCTGCCGAGCCCTTTTGAGCTCGGCCTTGAGCCGCTCAAGCTCGGCCAAGGCTGTTGTCATTAAAACAGTTTGGCATTAACCACTACTTTAAACACAGTACGCCTCTCGTGTTCATAGTAACCTTCAAAGGACACGAAGTACTGATGTTTACCTTGAGACTGCTCGAACCGTTCGTTCATCTGGTCGAGGTCTTTCTCTGACCTCTCAAGCTTCCGGTTTATCAATGCTATCTCCACGGAGACGGAACCCGGAGCCAAGGTAGAAACCTGAAAACAAAGATTTTTTTCAAATAAAGCTCCGCTGCAAAATTCTTAGCCTAGGACGAACCCCTCATTACGCTAGGCAGCGTCCTGGGGGCTATGTGTTAAGCTCCTACTTCTATTTCAATCGCAACACCGGTTCCTTGAAACCGACCTTGGGCTCGGGGGCTAGTCACTGACCAGGCCATTTAGAAGGCCATGAAAACATGTCCTCAGACAAGCATATATATTTGCAAATTAAACGCAACATGGGAATTATTTTTTGCACAAGTATTAAAGAATACCTCGAAGCTCGTAATGAGTCCCTTGAAGAACTCGTGTAGTCCGGCCTTCTTAGACTGGAAACACTGCAACGCCGCGCCTACCAAGGCACGATGCTCTTACTTGAGGGAGGACCCTTCAAGGACTCCTCTATCTCCTCGGTCCACCCCGCGCTAGCACGCCCTTGGGCAGAAGGTGGGGGTGGCAATACCTCGGACCCAAGCGCCTAGGGGTTGGGCCGAGGGTGTCGGAATCGGGGCTCCAGGGACCCCAAGGAGGTTCGAACTCTGGGGTGCGCTTGACTAACCATCCCTATTCTACCTCGCGAGCCTACGTCGAAGCCCCGATGAGTTCGAGCGAAGGAAGAAGAACGCTGACACGGCGGTTACCCAGGTTCAGGCCACCTTGCGGTGTAAAACCCTACTCGTGCTTGTTTGGATTACTTGGAGAGAGGAGATGTTACAAGGGTGTGTTCTTGCTAGGCTTCGGTCCATCCCCCCTACAGCGGCATCCTGCCCTCTCTTATATTGGCACTGGTCCTCTTCCCCCGAAAACACAAGACGGGAAGGGTTGCCACAGCGGAACGTTCGAAGGGGGACAAGGTAGCTATCTATCCTGACAAAAGCAGTCTTTGCCTGCGAAAGCTTGTTGCCGTGACGCGCTAGTGAGCTCGGGGATGACCTCACTTGTGTAGCGACGTGCTATACAAACGGTTTTTAACCCCTTTCTACGACGTAGTTGTAAACCGTCGCCTTGCATGTGTGGGCGATAGGGGGTCCATCCCACATGACACGGGAAACCCGTCAGCGATGGTGACCAACGAACACTACTAGGGAAAACCCTAGCAGTAGCGCGGGTATTATGTTTATCAGTAGCTCGGGCACCCGCGCTACTGATACAGCGCTACAGCTAACATGTAGCAGTAGCGCGTGTTGTCCCGCGCTGCTGCTATACATGCGTAGCAGTAGCGTGCTCCAAAGAAGAGCGCTACTGGTAATATCTGTAGCGCCTTGAGTTAGGCCGCGCTACTGGTAATGGTACGCTGCTGCTAACTTTACTCCCCGCGCTACTGCTAACTTTATTAGTTTCTGGTTTTTTTTTTCTGCATATTTGTTTTGTATTTGAACAGGCTTTATACAAGAATCTTTAGCACATACAAATGTCATCATCATACACATACAAATGGCTGCGAGACGACGAATGTTATCATAGCATATACATACAAATAGTCTCATCAAATCATGTCGTCATCATAATCATCATCCAACACAAAGTGGTCTCTCGTCATCATCTCGAAAATAGCGATACAAGTCTCGAATACTTGCAAGTACATCGTCATCCATCTAAACAATGATATACGCGAGAAGAGCTATCACTATGAGTGAGAGCGAAACTATGTAGTACATGAGGCGGCGGTTATGAGTCCTCTCTCGCGCTAGCGTGAGCCTTCTCACGTAACTAGCTTCTGCTTCTTGTCTGCTTTTGAAGCCTTTATGGCTGGCGCCCGAGACCCCCTCCACTTGCGCCTGACACTCGGACCACTCGTCGTATACTCCCGGAACCTTTCCTTTGTACACGACATAGCACCGGTACTTCGCCATCAAGAATCTAGGTACCTGTTAGAGATGCATCTTCATCAAGAGAATGTACAATCATATGCAACAAAATATACTTGAGCAACACAAAAAAGAAAGGGTTAGCAACTAGATGCAACATATAGTAAACATAAATAATCAACGCAGTTTCATCGCACACAAACTAATTAACTAGAGGTACGCAGGTCATCGTACCCAAACTAACAAAGTAGCGTTACACAAGTTCGGTAGGGACCGTGGACATCACAAAGTTTCAACGCTATACAAAGTATACAAGTTCAACCGACACATATCATCATCATCGGCATCGTAAATCACTAGAACTTCCATCCTTCCAGATCATCGAGAGTGGACCCTAGCTTCTTGAACAGCGGGAGGTCCTGACGTTGCATGCCTATGCAAGTTCGGACGTCAGCTCGCGATATAGGGCCGTGGTGGAACATCCCCTTCACTTCGACGACTTCTTTCATGATGATCGTCGCAATGTCCCTTTGGATGCGAAAGAAGTCATATTTAAGTTTATAATCCGCATCTCCTTGAGATTCTACCCACTTGCGGATATGATCATCGTTTCTGGTTGTCATGCGAAGCTTTTGGTGATCCCTTCTGAACTCCATCATGAGATGGAGGAGGTAGAATCCATCGTTCCTACTTGATTTCGGGACATGGATGCAGCAGAAGTTGGTTTTATGCGAGAAACCCGTCTTGCGGTTCCTTTGTTTCCTGATCTGCATGTGGCCACCCCTCAAGCTAAAGCCTTGGAGAGCATCATCTAGAATATTCATTACGTGGGTGTAGTCCTTCTTCTCGTAGTTTCTGGTAGGGTCAAAATACACGGCGTGGGAGACTCGCGGGTAAAGAACGATAAGGACGGCGCGACTGTTGCTGCGGGGAAAAAAACACCTCAAATTATTCTCCATATGAGCGAGAAGGAATGATTGAAATGTACGAAAGGGTTGTCCGGCACTGACTTACTTTGGATGATAAGGCAGGAGGACAATTTCCTGGTCCTTATTCTGTACGATGATGTTTTCGAGGTACTCCCTAGCAATTTTACGCTCAAAGTCGCCGAGACTCAAGAAGGACTCGTGCATGTAGTATGGATCTGCCACACAGATTTGCGAGACTTCTTCTCTCTTCATGACGGAGCTCATATGTAGCGCAAAAAGGCGGACGATTGTACAATCGAGCCGCCTTGTCAGAAACATCTCGAAGATATGATCAAACCGTAGGAAGAACACCTCCGCGGGCCGTGTGTCGACGTAGCACTTCCCCTCAGGCACACGAGCCGCGTATGTCGGATATCCTGGATCCTTCGAGGCTAGTAGGCTTTTCTCAGTCGACAGCACATGGTCGTGCAGTCTCTTGAGATCCCCGTATATTGCCTCCAGCGGTTTCGGCGGTAGCATCGGCTCGCCGGTGACATGGAACATGGCCACTGTCTGGCTGCTATGTGCTCTGGCTTGTTTGTAGGCAGCTGAGCATATCTTCCCCGTTCTCTTCCTCTCCTTTTTCTTGGGCTGACCTTCCAGACCCTTCCTTAACCCCTGCCCCAGTGTTGTCGGGCTAAGCACTGTACGACCCCCTGCATCTTTAGGCGTGTCCTGTGAGGATTGCATGAAGAGAGACTTCTTGCAATCCCTGCTAGGACGTTCCTGCCCGGGCAGATCATCCATATCCTCATTAGCATGCTGATAGCCCAAGTCGTCATATGGCTGACTCATCATATCTAAGTCATAGTCATAGGCGCCTGTATTGAGGAACCGAAGAGGGTCCTCCTCCATCTCATCATCCATTCTTTGTTCTACGGGGGCGATTACATCAGCCACTATTGGACCCCCTTCATCACGTCGTCCGCCGCTCTCACCCGGCACTACAGGCGCTGGTAATTGCGTAGGCGGGGTGGTGGTGTCCATACCTGCTTGTTGATGTGTGGTTATTGGTGTACTCTCGGCCGGCTCCAGACGAAGAAGATTCTTCGGCCATAGCAGCACCCAACCCTTGCAGCTTCCAATCCACGACGGGGTCTCGTCGTCCTCTCCCCCTAGCCGTACTGGAGGAGGCAAATCCTCGTGCCCCGATTTCACACTCGACAAGGTAACCCTGAAGTGCCCACCGGGCATCGGCTGGCCGTGGAACGTGAGTTCCAAGGGCTTCGTTATCACCCCCTTTCCCACGTCCACCTTCTGGCCTTTGATCAAGTAGAGTACGGTGCACGGGGTTTCGTCGGCCTGCAAACACATGTCTGCGGCGTAAAACATCCGAAAGGCAATGAAAATGGAATATTCTAGATATATGTTGGTGCGACATGTAATTACCGTGAGGGCGTCGAGCTCAGCCAAAGACGAAGGCCCGCCTAGCGCGCCAGAGACTGAGGACGGGCTGCTATGAGCGGGTGCGGGTGCGTGTGTGGGTGCGGGAGCGGGAGCAGAACCGGTTGCGTGAGCAGGTGATGGTGCGGTGGTGTTGTTAACCGAGTTGCTCCCGACAAAACTGGGCATGGGGAAATCATGTACCATCTTGTCTGGATTTTCCTTCATCCAGTTGATGATAGCCGGGATCAAGTTAGTAGCGAAATCATTTCTGCAGGCATGTACAGCTGCATCGATTGCCTGCTGTAGCAACTCATTTTTCTCCTCGGCTGCTTTTTCCGCGTCCTCAGCTGCTCTTTTCTCGAACACAAGCTTCACCTTCGCGTCGATGTCCGTCTGACTAAACTTCTTTTTCTGCTTCTTGGCCTCCGGGCCCTCGTTGTAAAACACCTTCCACGTGGCGCCGTCTCCGGCGCCGTGCACACGTCCATATTGCGGCCGCTGGCCCAAAGGGAGTCCCTTAAGTTCGTTCAAGGCCCGGTTGAGAGGGGTGTCCCACTTGGGCCTCATCGGCGAAGTAGGGCTTTCGGCTGCAAGCTGGTGTTGCTTCTCCTGCAGAAGGAACGTGAACCGTTTACGAATGTGTAGTCGACTTGATCAGAAGCTAAATGTAAGGTGGTAAAAGAATAATTACCAGTATTCTAATCAATTTCCTCGTGATCGGGTCCGTGTAAAAAACCTTCTTTTCCTTGTCCCACTTGTAGCGGGGTCTGATGAAGTCACGCTCCAAGGGGTTGGTGAACTTCGCGAAGGGGTCTGGGAGACCCGCGGCTTCACGTTCCGCGTCCTCCTTATTCCATATGGGCCTTTTGCCAAGGTAGCCACGGCTTCCAAGGCGATGCTTCCCCATGTTCCTTTGCTGAAGGCTCTTGAATTTCGCAGCCTTAGCCTTGGCTGCCTCGGTAGCGCAAGTGTCCTTGAACTTTTCGAACTCCTCTTCCGTAAGTGTCGGATTTTCCTCCAGAATCTTGGACAGGGGTTCCTCAGCCTCAATAGCTCGTTTCACCCTCCCTTTCCAGGAGGCCAAATCATTGCTGAACATGCCCATGGCGTGATTGTTAATCTTTTTCATCTTCTTATCATCCCACGGGTGTTCTATGGCGTCATCCCGGTCGGGGAACTTGAATCTCTTGTGCAACTTCGTCAGGAGCAACTGCCTCAAATGTTCTTTACTCCTTAAGTCATCGTCGTTGGTGCTCGCGCATTCCCGTAGGATGCATCCTACTTGGTTCCCATAGCACTTGCGAGGTTCTTCCGGCTCTAATGGCTCAAAGTTGCCAGGGGCCATCTTTGTGATCACCAGTCGTCCGATGCCGAGTTTGTTAGGTTTTCGTATCCTCTGCTTCTTCTGCTTCTTCTTTTCGGTAGCGGCATCGGCGCCGGTACCTTCCCCGCCGGTCTCGGCGCCGCCATCGGTGCCGGCGCCGTCGGTGTCGGTGTCGGCGTCAGTACCATCATTGAGGCCGACCTGCAAACCTTGACTGTGCTTAGCAGACAAAAAGTCGAGGTACTGTTGTTCACCCTCATAATCCATCTCGTCTGCATCTTGGTCAGAAGGCCCGGTTTCTTCGTTGTTCGACATGTTTCCTATGATTAAGTCTCCTCGTTTAATTCTAAAACTATAAAAAAAATGAGAAATGACATAAAAAAAGATCTATGTTTGCCGGAATGCCGTTTCCCAGCAAATCCCAGCACTCGATATGCCTACTTTCTAGCACAAGTCATGCCAAAATTCACGGAAAATTTCGGCATGACCTTTGCTAAAAAGTGGACATATCAAGCGCCTGAAATTCACCGGAACGGAAATAAATCAACATTCCGGCGAAAGATAGGCCACTCGGATCATTTACCCTGCACATAATCATCATTTTCCAAATATGACATGTCCAAAACATCACATGTCCAAATATGACATGTCCAAATTCCAAATATGACATGTCCAAATCACATGTCCACATATCACATGTCCACTTCAAATTCTGTTTTTTTTAAATAGCAACAATTGCTTAAACTAAAAAAATGCAAGAAACCTATATAATCAATTCTGTTTTTTCTTTTAACTACACCTAAAACACCTAACCCTAAATTTCTGTCCTAATTTGACGAAGAACCTAATTAACCTACTGCCCTAACTAACTAGGGTTCATACTAACTAGGGTTCATAATATAGCCAAATTAACCTACTAGCAGAGAGAGGAGGAGCGGTGGGGGGCTTACAGAGGGTGCAGGGGCGAGGTTGGGAGGGGAGGAAGCAGAGGAGGGAGGCGTGGCACGCCGGGGCCGGGGTCGGGGGCGTGGGCGAGGTCACCGGGGTCGGGGGGTCGGGGGCGAGCGCCGGGGTCGGGGGCGAGGGCGAGGTCGTCGGGGTCGGGGGCGAGCGCCGGGGTTGGGGGCGAGGGCGAGGTCGCCGGGGTCGGGGGGTCGTGGGCGAGCGCCGGGGTCGGGGGGTCGGGGGCGAGGGCAGGACTCCGGCGAGGGCAGGACTCCGGCGAGGGCAGGGCTCCAGCGGCGACGAGGGGCCGGGGAGAAGAGAGAGTGGGGATTTGGGGGTAGCAGAGGCGGGAAACGGGGATATGGGGGAAGAGAGAGTGGGGATCCGGGGGTTAAGTCGACATAGCAGTAGCGCGTTTCATAAAAACGCGCTATAGCTAATTTATCTATAGCGCGCTTCTCCAAACGGCGCTACATCTATTTTGACTAGCTATAGCTCTTTTTCGAAAAAGCGCTACTGCTATTTTGACTAGCTATAGCTCTTTTTCGGAAAAGCGCTACTGCTATAACCAGTACCTATAGAAGTTTTCCTGTTTGTTTCTTCTATTGTCTTTTCCTTTATTTTCTCTTCCTTTTCTTTTCTTCTTTTTATTTTCTTTTCTTTTCATTTGACGGTTAAGTATGTATACAAAATAGGAACATATATATTACATCATTTGACCCATGCATAACGGTTAGTGTCCACACAAAATAGGAACATATATATTACATCATTTGACTGATAACGGTTCCTCAGCGTCGACGTTTTCGTTTTTGAGTGACCTTCTTTCCCTTCTTGTTCGTTGAAGAATAATTGAGCCCCTCATTGTGACTTTTCCTTTTCCATGGAGTACGATCTTTCTTAGGTAATGTAGTATTGATTCTTCTTTTGACATATACTTCATCGTCATCGTCATCTTCCCTCATTGGGTTGCCGTACTGGTCGTAGTCTTCCTCGTTGGCGACTCCATCCATTCCAATGATGTTCCTTTTGCCTCTCCTCACGACAACACGGCTGGGATTGCACAGGTTGGTTATGAAGAAGCATTGTGTCACGTGCTTAGCGTGTACCCATGGCTCGTTTTTTGCGATAGCGTTCACGGTACCGCTCTTGGCGTCGGGTATAGTCATGGTAGTGAAATACCGGTTTTCTCTTTCGACATTCTTAGCCCATCTGACATGGAACATCGTCGCGTTGTGCAGTCCAGAGTAGTCAAGCTCCCAGATCTCCTCGACCCTTCCGTAAAATCTCTCAGTTGCGCCGTTGTCGCTGTCGGTCATGCATTCCATTGTCTCCCCTGAGTTCTGATCATCACTGCCCATATCTTTGGCCTCCGTGTAGAACGTGTATCCGTTGATATCGTATGCCTGATAGGTGACGAGGTTGGGCGAGGGGCCATGTGCTAAGGCGTATATGAGCAATCGGTCCTTAGAGCCCTCTTCCGGGGGATTAGCAATAATATGCTCTTTGAACCAATGCAGGAAAGTGGAGTTGTGCTCTCTAGTAACTTCGGCGTCCGTCCTGCATACCCCCCGGTCACGATACTTCTTTGCGATAGTTTCTTTATGCAGTGCCGCAAAAGGATCTACCTGGTGCAGGTGTTGTAGCACTACCAAGTTCGCTTTGTCAAAGTCGTTGCGTCGATCTGAGTAGGCCACATGCAGTTCCCTGCGACCGTTGGAGTGACCTTCTCCTTCGAGCCTCCCATCGTGCTTGTTAACGGCAAACCAACACCAGGCGGCCGGTCTGCGCCATATAGAAAATTCTCGCAGAAAGAGATGCACTCTTGTGTCAGATAGCCCTGGACGATGCTTCCATCCGGACGGGACATGTTACGAACGAATCCTTTGATGATCCCATTCATCCTCTCAAACGGCATCATGTTGTGCAGGAATGATGGCCCCAGGTCTATTATGTCGTCCACAATATGGACACACAGATGCACCATGACGTCAAAGAACGCGGGTGGGAAGTACATCTCAAGCTCACATAGTATGACAACGATCTCCTCCTGTAGCCTTCGGAGCTGCTTCACACTGATCGACTTTTGAGAGATGACGTCGAAAAAGTTGCAGAGACCAATAAGCGTGTCACGGACGTGCTTCTCCATTATCCCTCTAAGGGCAACAGGTAGTATCTGCGTCATCATCACATGACAGTCATGGGACTTCATCCCGCTGAACCTTTTTCTTCTTCGTGTCAAGATATCTGCTTATCTTGCCACAGTAACCGGAACTAACTTTGATTCCGGTAAGGCACTTGAAGAATTGATCGATCTCAGCCGGACTTAAGGTGAAGCAAGAAGGGGGGCAATAATCCTCTTCCTTTACTGTTTGGACCTTCTTCTCCCGCGCCTCTGTCTCCGTCTCTGTCTCCTCTGACTTTTTACAGGGCGGCATGTGCAGATCTGCCCTGATCTCCAAATCTTGCAAGTCTTTTCTTGCCTTCGGCCCATCCTTGGTCTTATCCGGCATGTTCATCAGTGTCGCAAGCAAGCTCTCAAGGACATTCTTACAGATATGCATTTGATCAAGGCAATGAGGCGTGTCGAGTTTGTGCCAGTACTCCAAGTCCCAGAAAACAGACCTCGTCTTCTATACCTTTAGCAGCGGCTCCGGCGCCTTTTTCATCGTCTTTCCCGGCGCGGGGCACTGTTCCCAGTTTTTCAACAGCTCATCGATTTCGGCACCGCTCCGCTTACGTGGAGGTCCTCGATGCTCAGCCTCACCATTGAATAGATCTCCACGGTTTCTCCACGGGTCGTCCTTCTCGAGCCATCTTCGATGCCCCATGTACACGATTTTCCCAGACCCGCCATCTTTCCTTGACGTTAGCTGCTGAGACATCGTATCATCCATGCACCGCGTGCATCCACAATATCCATGGCACACCTGTCCTGCGACATATCCATAACCGAGATAGTCGTGCACCGTCGTGATCAACGCGGCTCTCATATAGAAATACTCGCCTTTGCTGGCGTCCCATGTCTTGGCCGGTGTTTTCCATAACGTGTCTAACTCCTCTGAAGTAGCCCCAGATACAGATTAATATTATTTCCCGGTTGTTTCGGCCCTTGAATCAGCATGCTCATGTGTATGTACTTCGACTTCATGCACAACCAGGGGGGAGGTTGTACATCCATACAAACACGGGCCATGTGCTATGGTTGGTGTTCTGGTTGCCAAACGGATTCATGCCATCGGTACACGCGCCGAGCACGATGTTCCTTGCATCACATGCGAAATACCGATATTCGTCGTTGAACGCTCTCCACTGGCTTCCATCCACGACGTGTCTCAGCTTCGGATCATCTCCATCGTCGGGCTTCTTCCTCTCCACGTGCCAGCGCATGAGCTTTGCTTCCTTGGGATCTACGAAATACCGCTGGAGACGGCTAGTGATCGGTAAGTACCATACAACTTTCTGGGGAGATTTCTTCCCGGCCTTCTTGTATCGAGAAGCATTGCACACCGGACAGCTTGTTTTTTCCGCGTGCTCCTTCCGATAAATTATGCAATCGTTGATGCATGCATGGTATCTAACGTGCCGCAGATCAAGAGGGCACACGATCTTCTTGGCCTCATCCACACTAGTAGGACATAGATTCCCCACGAGAAGAACATCCTTTAGGTACTTGAGAAGCTCATCGAGGCTAGTGTCGGTCCATTTGTTTTTAGCCTTCGTCTTTAGGAGTTCGAGCGTGAAACTCAAGCGGGTCACCTCGGGATTGCAACCATGATACAATGGAGTGTTCGAGTCTACCAGCAATTGCTGCAGCTTGGCCTCCTCTCTAGAAGTAGCTCTCTCAGTACTCGTCTCCTTGCGAAGCAGTGCTTGAACATGAGGGTCCCGCATGATTGAACTTAGTACCGACGAATTCTGTGGCGTGGAGTCCACGTTTTCTCCGCCTCCATGTCCGGCCCCTTCTCCGCCGCCATGCCCGGCCTCTTCCCCACCGCCATGTCCGGCCCCTTCTCCGCCGCCATTATCGATCATCTCTTCATCTTGCCCCGTGTCATCATTGCCTGCCCCGTCGGCGTCCTCAACATCATCATCCTCATCTTCAATTATCCACCGAGTATAGTCATCCATGAAACCAGTCATGAGCAAGTGCGCCATCACACGACCATCGTCATAGGGGTCGAGCCAAGCTCGTCCTCTGCATCTTCGACACAGACATAAAACCTCTGTCAGGTTATTTTCTTTCATGTCCTGCACCGCCGACCGCAACCACCTGTCCACCACCGTTCCACTGACCATCATGAACGCCTGCACGGTAATAATAAACAAATTGATTATAAAAATGCATGCATGCATCAAAGTCATACAAAAATTCGGCATGACCTTCCCTAAAAATAGGACATATAGAGTTTGCCCGGAATTCGCCGAAATGGAAATAAATCGACATTTCGGCAAAACATAGGCAACTCACAAGCACAATTCGGCGGCAACTCATGCCACACACACAATTAACATTATATCGCCTGATTATGTCATATCGCACACATACACATATTTCCATTCTTGCAAAAGCATAAAGTTTTAATCACCTATCTCGAGATCGAGCTATGTGATGATGATGTCGATATGTGTCGCCACACACACCTATGGAATGATCAAAAGTGGACAAAGCTCTTCTTGATAAGGCTATAGATCTAGTTAGGGAGGTACATAGGTCACTTCACTAAATGCTAGCTAGATCTACCTAGCTAGCTAGTTTGGGAGGAGACAAGTTCAACTAGTGGAGGGGGAAGGAAAAAGAGAAAGGAGATGCATTAATGGAGGTTGGTGTAGTTAGCTAGGAGTAATAAAGAGAGAGAAAGATAGGTAGAAGAAGGAGAGTAATGGGGGGAGAAGTAGTGAGGAAGAAGCAAAGTGAGGGAGAGAGGAGGTGGGAGCTAGGGGAAAGTGAGGAAGAGAGGAGGGGAGGGGGAGGAAAAAGGTGGTATGGCTGCGGCTTAGCAGTAGCGCTGGGTGCAAAACGCGCTGCTGCTAATAAGATAGCAGTAGCGCTCGTCTGTAACACACGCTAATGCTAAGAGGGGCCCGCCATGTGGCCAGTTTCAAAATTAGCAGTAGCGAGTTGAAAAAAAAGCGTGCTACTACTATCACATTAGCAATAGCGCGGTTATCGTGGACGCGCTACTGCTAAACCTAGCGTGGCGGGAACGGTCGGTCAATTTTAGTAGCAGCGTGGTTATACCGAGCCGCGCTACTGCTAAGTTAGTACCGGTAGCGCCTGTCTGCATACCGCGCTACTGCTAATTAGCAGCAGCGCCCCATCCTGTCCCGCGCTGCTGCTAAGATTCTGTGCATAAGGTTTTCCCTAGTAGTGGAACGCAAACGTCCTGCAAATATAATCGTGTGCGGTGCAGAAATAGATCGCACACATATCTTTTGGGTGCGTGTGGGATTTGGGATCAATCACACATGTCCAGGACGAGTCAAACGCGTCTAATTGCTCATGGAAAAGAAACGGAGTTTGACCTTTGACCGTTTGCGAAACGTTACCTAATCCACACGGGCCATTGTAGACACTGTGTGTGATATCTTCATCATCGCACACGAGATTTCTCTGGGAACCGTGTGCCATGTATAACATCATCGGACACGTTTTGCGAAAAAAGTAGCTCCTACGCACACGTACAAGTGTTGCAAACCGTTTGCAATTTCTTATGTATCACCAACGTTTTAGATTATATCCCGTGTGCCTTTCCTGTGGATCACAGGCGGTTGCACTATGAGTTGCGTGTGCTTTCCGTTCTGGACCGCACACGCTTAGTTGATTGAATAGTGTGCGCTGAAATTGCCAGGTTATTTATAAAATATCGCATTTAATTCACCCTACAAATAGCAAATTCGCCACAATATGCAATCGACAAATAGTGTCCACATGAAGAACATTCATCATAATTCGCCACAATATGCAATTGAACGAATAGTGTCCACAAGCAGAGGATTCATCATAATTAACGACAATATGCAATTGAGCAAATGCTAGCTAAATTCCACAGTTGTTAAACCGACATATCTAGTACATAATCATAGTGTACGACATACGAAGACATGATCACATGGAAAATAATGCATGCATGTGTATATGTTTAGCTGATAACACTATATGAATGTGTACTTATTTTTAGGAGATTTGAATCCGGAAATCTTCGAGGTCTTCAGAGGGCTTGATATAGTGTTTCACAAAGAAGGTGCTGATAAATTTCCTAACAGACAACAATTTATCAGCGGCGAGCGGTTCAGAAGTCATCGGTCCGAAGATCAGCTGCATGACTTTTAGATCAGAATGTGAAATACGTGTGGAGTAGAAGATAGTAATTAAGAAGCAGACTTACTGGTTTTATCCTGTCAGCATCGACACCACATTCAGCACGTCTGCATTGGTTCATCATATGTGCACAAACGTAGTATCCACATAGGCTGGTACCGTGTTGTTGTTGAGGACACTGAATTTTTTTGTACATTATTAGTCATGTATTTTCCCTGTTACGAACAACCTAACCGGTGTAAGTTGTTTTTTTTCTATGGAGAGAAATAGAAAGAGGTTTACTTACAAACTTGAACATCTGACTAGCATTTTCTGAAAATAACGGATTTCGTTGTCTTACTGGAGAAATGATCACGTATTGCAGAGGTAGTTGGCAGTCGGACCTTACCCCCCCTAAAGTTATGTTCTTTGACAATACATTGCAAATGAAGATGAATTTTCACACACTCAATTCTGGAACCAGATATGAACACAACACATTAACATCAAAGAATTTAATACCTATCCATGAAATCCTGAAGATGACTCAGATCCTGAGGCGCATTTGACTCTCTGAGAGAATCCATGTAGTAAACTGTGTTGCGTTTTGGAACAATGACCACCAAGATCCAGTGACCTCTATAGTTTAAGAAAACCATGAATGTACGAACTATGTCTAAAACTGAAATACGATCAATGTATGCGTGGTTGTATATTTAACTTACTCTTCATAATATGGCCACATGAAGAATTCTCCTATCTGTAAGTCGAACAAGATCATGGCGACATAATCAATGGAAGCCGTGCGCGAGTCATTATCTTGTAACAAAACGCCGTTTGCTAAATCAGGATCTATGAAATACGCATGCACCCTTGATGTTCTCTGTGTCATCAATCCCCTGAGAGGAATACAGTACAGTTAGCTTTTTTGTCATTTACAGCCTCGTATGGAGAAGTTATCAGAGTTTGTGAAGTACTTACAACATCAAGCATTTGACAAGAGTGGCAGCAAGCTCATCGAAGTTGAAGAAGAGATGAAAGTCTTCGAATTCCACACTGATGGTACCTGGAACGTGAAAGAAATGCCATTTGTCGTACGGCAATTCCACAATGTTATGATCTTCTCCTTTTGACATTATGTCCATGCAATATTTATGTAACTTGCGACAACTGGAGCTGCACTCATCAAAGTATTCGCCAACAAGAAATGGCTGGCCTTGCTTGTACTTGCGTGCTTCAAATGGGTCTTCATCAGAACCGGGATTACATGGGTCTTCATCGGCAATGCCATGGTTCTGCTCGAAAAGTCTTCGTAGTAGGATGCTCTGCTACTCGTCCCTCCTCTGTTTCTGTCATGTGTAATAACAAATTGTCAATTTTACCAGTAAGCTAAACATAAATGCAACAGTCTTTGTAGTACAGGACGCACATCGACAGTGTTTGAATGAAAACAAATTAATAGTGACAGATATGTACATTCTGATGTCAAACATTCCAATCTGTTAAAAACTAATGTCTTGCACCATGTTTTTTTTCCACTAAGTCTGAGAATCTGTTTATTTCAGATTGCCATGTTATGTTGATGCTAGCCATGTTTCTGTGCATAATTAGACCTTGCTCATGCTTAATGAAATGAAGTGCTTCGTGTGTACTACCTTGCAGTAAATTTTCATGCAATGATAACTCATGTCGCATATAGTTTTCTTGCTGTCAATATGCCTTCAGGTTAAAACTATGATAGTGTCTTAATGACATCGAGAATCAAATAGCACACGGGAAGTCTGAATCACACCTAATATAACAAATGATTTCTAACAACGAGAGTTAGGCTTACCTTCTTTGCGCATCGCAGAAACTTCCTCCCACTGTACCCAGATTCAAAAGCTCGTAACTTCACGGATTGAAATTGATGTTGACCATGAACAGGCAGGTCTTCAACTACCCCTCTCCATTCGTTGGAAGTTATTGTCCTAGGGAGCTACAAGAGAAAGAAATGGCGCAATGGACTTGCCGCTTTAAAATCCCCAATTCCAAAACAAAACCTAAGCCTAGTTGAGCCAGAGAGAAGAGAGATGAATACCTGGCTGGTGAGAGATTCGTCGTCGTCGGAGATACCGCTTGAGGGGTCACTCGAGGAGACCATGGCGTGTCCACGACGGTCGGATGCTAGAGGGGTAGATGTGGGCGGCGGGGCGCCGGGGGGGAGAGGGATGGAGGGGTTGCAGGGAAAATGTGGCCCT
Organism: Elymus sibiricus; assembly: GCA_039707655.1. Lineage (NCBI taxonomy): Eukaryota > Viridiplantae > Streptophyta > Magnoliopsida > Poales > Poaceae > Elymus > Elymus sibiricus. The sequence continues at coordinate 87,995,226 of CM077663.1, forward strand.
TTGGCGGGGGAAGGCAGATATTTCGGCGGTCGGCGAAATTTTTCGCTCGTTGCAGGGAATCTTGGCGCACAAAGATTCATCAGACACGGTCTTTCAGCTTTTATCGTGTGCGATGATATAGAACATACAAAAATTTGCCCCTCCCCATGTATTCCCTGGTTATAGTGCACATCCATGTCATTGCATAATGTAGCATCAACTGCTAACTTGGGTATAGAAAATAGCAGACACACATAGCTCACAGTTACTAAACCGAGCAAGTTCACTAAATAATCAAGCTGCTTGAACTAGACACAACTCTTACAAAAGACCGGCTGTCTGAACAAAGGCTATTAGTAATACGCATAATTTTAACAAAGACACCGATGAGCAGCCGCCCTATTCCTCCCCGTTGTTCGATGAGATGTCGACGACTTGTCCGGGCGACATTCCGCCGGTGCTGGACTCCGCGTCCCCCAGGCTTACTTCGACCGCGATGACGTGCTCATCCTCGGCGTTGTCCTCATCATCGGCGTCGCCCTCATCTTCGTAGTACTCGTAGTAGTGGCGCCGCCATAGCTCGCGTTGGTACTCCACCGCCTATTCCTCGATGGATAGGCGCTTCTCGACCTCCTCCTAAGCCACGCGCAACTCCTCCCAGCACTCGGCGCTCTCGGACAGCTCCCGCATCTCCAGCTCTCGCTCAGAGATCTCGTGCGGAAGGGGCTCCATGGCCTCCGCCGCCGCATCGTCGGTATTCATCTCGGCATCCGCAGCAGCCGCCTCTTCGGACGTGTGGTGCATGCTGGATTCCGGCGAAGCTTGGAGTATCTTGGCGTGGGTGTTCTCGATGATATGCCTGGATGGCCTCGACCCGGGCCAGGGCGGCCTCCGCGGCACGACACGCTGCTCGAGCGCTCTTGGCGTTTGCAGCCGCCGCCGTAGCAGCTGTAGCTGCCGTCTCCGTGGCTACAGACGCCCTTTCGGTCGCCGCAGAGGCCCTGTGGGCCGCGCAGAGGCCCTTTCGGCGGATGCGGCCGCGCTTAAGGCGGATGTGGCTGCGCTCTCGGCCGAGGTGGCCGCGTTCCCGACAGAGGCGGGAGCGCTTGGGGCCGAGGGGGCGGTCGTACGCACCCTTACGAAGCGTTCCCACGATGTCATTCTTTGCACAGAGGGTTTGTTGGGGAATGGGGGCCGAGGGTGAATGGAATCCGAGCTAGACGAAGCCGACGAAGATTCCCTCATAAGACATAAATAGATCCGTGAATTTTCATAGCACACGGTTTCCATATGGAACCGTGTGTACGCAGTTCACTTTTTGTATTGAATTGTAAAACTATTTTGGGGTACAGCGGTAACGGATATTGTTTTATTTGTAAGAAAAAGATCCCTACCGTCAAAATCCACTAACAGCATCCTAAAATTAGGAAATATTCGGGGTACAATTGGCATTTTTATACATTAAGTTACTTTATACAAATTTTACGGCCATAATTCAAAATTGTAACACACGAACATGCAAGATGAAGCAAAAACTGTTGGAAAAATCATATGTATGTACTACTTGCTTCCCTATATATGCCGCTTGCAGTAAATTTTAAGGAGTTCCAAACATCTTGGGTCACGGTTTGGACACACGTGCACGCATTGGGAATCTAGGTTTTAAAATTAAAAAAATTAAAAAATGCTCTGAAGTACATGATAATAATCTGCATGATTTCCCGACATGGGGCCAAGATGTCATGGTCAAAGTAAGGGCTTGTTCGAGATAAGTTTTGAGACATGCCTCTCACAAAACGTAGCATCACACAAAGGGTCGTGGTTCCGAGAGGGGACATGAGCCTTGATTGATGACGAGCCGCTAGTCGTTGTCTCATTTGGCCTACCTTTTTTTGAATTCATTACAATGCACGAATACGTCCGGCAACCTGAAATTTGGACATTTTTGGGGTTCAATGAGCATTTTTGTACATGAAGTTAGTTTCCAGATATCTAGTGGCCATAATTCAAAACTAAAACACATGGACATGTTCAAGATGAAGCAAAAACTACAGGAAAAAAATATTTTTATATATTTACTAGTGCTTCCGTCTATATGCCATGTGCAATAAATTTGAAGGAGTTCGAGACATCTTGAGTAACGGTTTGGACACAAGCATTGAGAATAATCTAGGTTTTTAAATTCAAAAAATAAATAAAAATGCTATGAAGTACATGAAAATCAGCATGATTTCCCGACATGGGGCCAAGATGTCGTGGTCAAAGTGATGGCTTCTTCAAGATAAGCTTTGACACATGCCTCTCACAAACCGGAGCACCACGTGCAGGCTCATATAGTTCCGAGAGGGGACGTGGGGTGTTGTGCGATGACGAAACAGATCGTTGCCTCATTCGGGCTAGTTTTTTTTCATCGATGCAATGTACGAATACGACCGTCATCCTAAAATCTGACAAAAATACAACATTCAATTGGCATTTTTATACATGAAGTTAGTTTCCAGAAATTTAATGGCCATAGTTCAAAACTGAAACAGATGAACAAGCAAGATAAAGCAAGAACCGCTGGAAAATCATATTTATGTACTACTTGCTTTCGTTTATATGCCACATGCAATAAATTTGAACGAGTTCCAAATATCTTGAGTGATGGTTTTGACACAAAAGCATTGAGAATCTAGGTTTTTAAAGTCAAAAGTTGAAAAATGCGTCAAAGTACAGGAAAATATGCATGATTTCCCGACATGGGGCCAAGATGTCGTGATCAAAGTAACGGCTTGTTCGAGATAAGCTTTGACACATGTCAAAGCTGGCAATGCATGGTTAACTGTTACCCACGTCCCCATGGGTAATTACTCGATTAGGGCACGGGTGCGAGCTTCAATGCCCATCTGGAAGTTGGTGGGTCAAATACCTTACGTACCGAGCGTGCCGGACGGGGATGAGGATGGGATGGCATTAACCGCCTTACCCATGAATTGAAGTACTTACATGTGGGCTCTGAAATTAGTAGACCCCGCGTAATTTGGGGCCTCGGTCACCCAAATTTACACACATCCCACCCTTTTGGCCCAAAATTCCCTAAGAAATCCCAAACCTAGCCAGAACATATTGTTTATTGCGTTGAAATACTATTTTTTGTATTGAAATACGCGAAGCTTGTTCTTAAATGAATGTGTGAGTTTCCCCATGGTGATAAAGAACTCGGTGGGGACATGGATGGGAAACTTTTTATCCCCGCGCACGGGTACGTAGACAGGGACGGGGATGGGAGGGCGGTTATGGGGACGGATATGGGACTCCAATACTCGCCTAAGAAATCCCCAGCTTTAGACACAAGCCTCTCACAAAACGGAGCGTCACACGAAGGAACGTGGTTCCGAGGGGGCATGTGTGATGACAAACCACCAATCGATGTCTCATTCGACCTAGTTTTATTTCATCGATACAATGCACGAATACGACCGACATCCTATTTTTTTTTAAAAAAAATGGCATTCTATTGTCAATTTTATACATTAAGTTAGTTTATAGAAATTTAATGGCCATATTTCAAAACTGAAACACATGAACAAGCTAGATGAAGCAAAAACCACTCGAAAATCATATTTATGTACTACTTGCTTACATATATATGCCACGTGCAATAAATTTGAAGGAGTTCCAAACATCTTGAGTGATGGTTTGGACACAAAAGCATTAAGAATCTAGGTTCTAAATTCAAAAATAATGATAAAAAAAATTCTGAATTCTGAAGTACATGAAAATATGCATGATCTCCCACCATGGAGCCAAGATGTCGTGGTTACTGCTCTCGGACTTGCTTCCGTAACACAAATGGCAGGCATGCATTACATTTGGATAGAAATTGTAAATATTTGGCAAAACAAACGGGTCGCACATGATTGGCGCCTGTTTCGCGTTTCGAGTTTTGGAAACCAATTTTCGCGGGCTATTAATCACACGCGGTCATGCATTGGGAACCGTCGGTGATGTTAATTCACACACGGTTGTTGAGTAGGAAATCATATGCAATCACTGCTGGCGTCGATCAAGATTACAGCCGCCTATAAATGCTGCCCCTCGAGACATCATCCCGCCTGCATTCTCTCGTCTCTCTATCCCACCCCTCGCACAAAACTCTGCCATGGCGCGGCCGATCTGTGCACAAGCAGAGGAGGAGGCGCCACCCCACGAGGACATGGCGGAATGCAGCGACGAGGAGGACCCCTTCACGCCCCCAGACGAGGTCGCGCCAGACCTCGCAACTAAAGATTGGTTTTGGGGCCAGTACAATCTGGCTTTGTGGAAAGCGCTGCCGCCGGCTGAGAGAGCCAGGCAGGTGGTGTTCAAGAAGGAGTGTGCTGAGGAGCGGACCAGGAACCTCGCGGCCTGGAATGCCCTTAGTGCCGCACGGGAAAAGGAGGAGCTGGAGCTTTGGCGGCGGGCGAGTCGACGAGCGATGGAGGTGTACGAAGACGGCCGGTACCATGCAATGAAAGCCAGAGGCGATAGACGCCTCATCGCTGCTTGGGCGTGGGCCGATAAGCTCGGGCGTGCCACCGTCAAAGAGCTCCAGTGGGCGCCCAGTGAACTGTCTTGCATGGTCGCGCGCCTCCGCCAGCAAGAGGCTGATCGGCACGTCGAACGTTGCGAGGCGGAGGAGGCGGCGAACTCCCTCCGCGTTGGGAAGCCACAACGCACCAGGGAGCTGATGGCGAGAGGCTACCATTTTACTACTCCCCGCTCAAGGAGGGGTTATTATTAGTTTAGTTTTTATTCATTGTATGAATTAGTTAAGTACTATCATCACGTATATGTGATGATATATACTGTATATGTATCATATCTTCAATGAGCTATTCAATAATTAATATATATTATTAGTTTCACATTTCTATATATCTGTTTTCATACTGATTTTCAGGCTCTAACTGTTAGCCTTTTACACATATTGAAACATAACAATAGAACATAAATCATTCACACATCGAAACATATCAATATTGTGATTATTGTCCAGACATTGGGATCGACATCTAAACAGTTCAACAAAATAAAACACGTCCATGACTAGTTGACTACACCGTACCCTATGGAAGCTCTTGGTTGTACCTGAACACGGTCAGGCGTTCGTCCATGCGGTTTACACGCTCGCGGTATAGGTGGAGCGCGATCTCGAGCTCCAAGCTGGCTATTTCATCGGAGATTACCATCTCGAGGATGCGACGGCCATTTTCTTCCACTGCTCCCTGCTGGACACCTGGGCCAAGGAGGCGCTCGAGCTTACCGACGAGCCGGTCAGCATCTATGGGGCCGCGGACAAGGCGAACGGCGCGACCCATGCGAACGGCTCGGCCGGCGTCCAGGGCAAGGACGGTGCGGCCGGGCTCTGGTGCAAGTACTGCGCAGACGGCCGCTGCCCATTCCTGGCGAGAAATAGGGCTACTCACGTGCCTTGGACACAGCTGCAACGTCATGTCGGGTGGGATAGCAGGCAAGCGGGGATGGAACCGTGCGCCGTGCCTTTCGCTCTGTGGCCCTCCATCGGTCTTGCTGTGCGGTGCGCCTTGCCCTCTCGGCACGGACGCGCATGTTTTGCTCTACGGAGCACCACCGATGATCTTCTTGTGCGGCGCGCTGCATCCTCTCGGCGGTGAGGCGGCTATGTTGCTCGGCGGCGCTGCTGTGCCCTGTGCCAAGGGTCTGCTCAACCCTTGCGATGATGCGCAACACAATGTTGTCCGGCGCATCGCTGGACACGCCATCGGCCTCGACAAGCCATTGCGCCTGCACCGGATCGTTTTTGTCGTCGAGGAGGTTGATGGCAGAGGTGGCGCTTGGTCGGGTTGGCATGCTTCATAGATGGGATAGGCTGCACTAGGTGTGCATCCGCGTGTGACGCGCGCACAGGCTCTTATGCTCATTCTCTTCTGGCGGGCAACTGATGGGGAAGCTTGCGCGGGAACATGCGTGGTTCCGCGCGGGAACGTGGCCAAAAGAAACGCCGGTGCGGTGCTGAAGCGTGCACTGGAATCCTCGGGTGAAAACGCGGTGACAAGACGTGAGAGAGGAAGAAGAGGTGATGCGCAGTCAGACTGGTAATAATAATAAAACGTTTGCGATATTAATACGGGCAAACGACACTTCTGTATGTACCGTCGGTAATGATTTCATCAATTGCTAAAAATTGTTTGGCAGCAACCGTTTGCCCACAACACAAACAACTTGTCCGGTTATTATTGGTCTTCCACACAATTCTGTTGAATGAACCGATTGATGCGGATCACACACACCTTCTTACACTAACCCGTTTGTGTTCTGCTGGATTAGCGCAATCAGTTTATCCGAGTGAACTCTGTGCCGTACTTTGCACACGTACATAGTTTTGTTAACTGTTTCTGTTATCTTAGCTAATCCCAAACAATTCATAAGAATAAATTGTCTGCCGTGGATCACACACGCAACTACTTTCTGAATCGTATTTGATGGATACGCCATCGCACACAGTTCGTGTCATTGGCGATGGATCTTGAACAATAACGTTTGCGATTGGTGGATCGCACACAGTTTCGTTGAAGGGTCTCTGATTGATGTGTCGTCTTTGGACCATCCTGCAGTAGTGCCTCCATCCTGGCGAGCCCCGGCCTTGGTCTTCTTACACCAAAGTGGAAACCTTTGGGGTCGCTTTGGGAACCGGCGAGCTGGCCTTGCCCCCTTAGCACAAAAGACGAAAACTTCTCCATCCGAGCCCGCTGGCACGGCTCCTGGCTCCGCCTAGCGCAGCACGCGTCACTCACATGAAGACATAGGACCAGGCGGCTCCGCTAAGCCGCCCTTGACCAGTCCGCCCCGTGAAGGCCTCGGGAAGCAGCCTCGCGAGGGGGGGGGTCCGCATGGCCCCTGGCGACGCTCGCTGACGCACGTCTCGCGAGGCAGGGGCCCTCGCGAGGGTCTTGCTCGCGAAGTCCCGGGGTGGGCCACCATGGGCCTACGAACCTTGACGCACGCCGGGCCACAGGCAGACAAGTATGGGTACTCCCATTCCCACGGGCCCAGCAGAGGGATATCCAGCCAAGGTGTTGGAGCCGGGGGCGGACTCCGATTGGCCGATGGCTGGCCCAACGTTTCCTTGACGACCTCGGGGATCTTATCCCCTTGGTCCTGCGAGACCGAGGTGTCAACCTCGGTCATGACAACCATCTCACCGGCCCCTGTTGTGTCAACTGGGAGGGCCGGAGTAGAAGTCTCCTCCCCCAGCCCATCCTGAGTTTGTGGAGGAATGCAAGAGTTTGGGGTCCCGCTGGCGGGCAGTAGCCCGCTTGAAGAGTCACACAGGAGCACCTTCGGCGGACTGCGGAAAGATGCTCATATAAGCTCACTCCTAAATTTGATAAAATACAAAAAACGGAAAACAGTAACTTACCCTCGAGGTGTCGGTTTTTTCCTCCCCAAAGAAAGGGGATCATCTTCGGACACGTCGGAGAACTCGATCTTCTCCAACGGCTTGATGGGGGCCCCGGCCGAGGTTTTCTTCAACCTCTTCTGGATCTTGGGCCGCCCTCCGGCTTCGGTGCCCTCTGACGCTGCCCTCTTCCCTTTTAGGGAAGGGTCATCCCTCTTCTCTTCCTCTTCCACCTCTACATAAGTGGTTGAGGTGTGGGTCTCCTCGGACCGGGTAACCGAGGTCTCCGACTCCGGAAACCCGCCCTGTCCTTCTAGGACTTCATCCTCTTAGGGTGTGTTTGGTTGCTGTCATCAGGTAGAATGTCATGGTTCAGACCCGTTACGAGAGCCCATTCCCATGTTTTGTTGATGAACGGACCAGAACCCACCAAGCCAAGAAAAAGGAATATTTTATAAATATGCGGAACCGAGGCATACCTCAGAATCGGGCAGACGACATGGAACGAGTAGTTCCCCTCGCAGTCGCACGCCCTCCCGCACCCTATCCCTTCGCTCTCCCCAGTCTCAGTGCCATGTTGCCACCCTCCCGCACCCTCTCCTCCCTGACGTCTCTCCCATCTCAGCGCCCCCCTCCCGAACCCTCTCCCCTCCAACATTGGCTTCCCTCTCCTCCCCGTTGTGATGGAGCACAACTTTGGTTTGGCGGCGACCTAGCTGCGGGCGGTGGCTACCTAGCAGCGGGGCGGCAACTACTAGGTAACGGGGCGGCGGGAGAGGAAGGATGGACCGAAGGCCGGCGGTTACCTTGCAGCGGGGCGACAGGAGAGCCCGGCGGCTACCTGGCAGCAGGGCAAGCAAGGTATTGTTCCCTTCTTGCCATGTCCAGATTTTATTTTCTATGTGTGCCATGTTCCTCTATTTGTTCCATATATATTTGATGTTGTGTAGATCCATGGTTACCCACGTTTTTTCTATAAGTGATGGTGTTTAGTACCTAGATCCATGGTTACCTAGATTTGTCTAAATAAGTGATGTTGTGTACTACCCAGATTTGGTACTCATACGATAGTACTTACCCAAATCAACAAGTCCATTTGGGTGAAGAGGTATGTGAAGAAGAACTTCTAAATTCGATATGGTTGTATGATTGACAAGTATGTGAACTTGACACATGACTCTTGTGCACTTTGGTTGCTTTTCGAGATTTCGTATGTGAACTTGGCATATGTGGTTGTCAACCAGTGGTGAACTTGACATGTATGACTACTGCACTTTGATGCTTTTGGGAATTTCATATGTGAACTATATGGTTGTATGTGCACCTTGTTGAAAACTATGCTATATGTGATGTCATTTATGTGTAGCTTGTCAATATATTTATTATGTTGTCTTTCTTCAAATTACAAACAAAATGCTGCCGAAATTTTTAATTTTATGTCGTTCCATTTTTCATTGCGTGCTTCCAACCAAACACCAGGACGGAACCGACCCGTTCTACTCTTTTGCTCCTACCAAACACAGGAATGGAACAGACCTCTTCCTCTGGAATGGAACCATTCCATTCCATGACAGTTGGATCCCCAACCAAACACACCCTTAGGGACTACTACGTGTGGCTCCTCGACGAGGAGCGCGGTGAGCAGGGGGTTCTCGGCTCCTCCAGCAATGGGGCCGGGCACTCTATCTCCTGCATCTTGCCCGACCATTTCTGCATATTTGAAGTGAGACGATTCATTAAAATATGTCTCATGGTATGAAGGGATAAGGATACAAACACGTATTAAAACACTTACCGGTGGGGCTCCATGGCCGACCTCGAAGCCGAGGTCTCGCCCCTCCTCGGGGATCTTGCACTTGGCCACTTTGAGTAGCCGCGTCCACATGGTGGACATGTCGGCATGGAAAAAATGGAGGACGATCCTCGCCTTCTCGGATTTGTACTCCCACACCGGGTTGGCCCGAAGTTGGAGTGGGAGGATCCGACGGTTGAGCATGACGTTGACTACGTCAGGGAGTTCGAGGTTCTTCTCAGTGGACCACCACTTGATCTTCTTGATCAATGCATCCACCTCGGAGGGCTTCCCCCATGCGATGCCCTTCTTCCTCCAGGGCCTGAGCTTTTTTGGGGGCCCGGCCAAAAAAGCCGGGACTTTGGCTTGGCCGAGGGCAAGTGGCTCGGTGAAGTAAAACCACTCACGCTGCCATTCCTTCACCGTCTTGATGAAGGTGCCCTTGAACCATTCAGCATTTTGGTTCGTGATGACCATGGCCTCTCCACACTCTGCCAACTCGGAGTCACTAGACTTTGGTTTAACCCCAAAGATCTTCAGCCAAAGGCCGAAGTGCGGCTCGCAGCGGAGGAAAGTCTCGCACACTATGATGAAGGAGGCGAGGTGGAGAATGGAGTTGGGGGTCATATGGTGGAAATCGAGCCCATAGTAGCAATATCCCGCGCACGAATGGGTGCAGCAGGAATCCTAGGCCTCGGATGAGGTGGGGGACGAAGGCTACCCATTCCCCTGGCTTGGAAATGGGGACTAGCTGGTCGGCACCGAGAGCGCGGGCACCGGTGTTGGATGGGAGGTATCCCGCCGCCTGCAGCTCTAGCATGGTGCCTTCCATCGCGGAAGAACCACCCCAATGCCCTTGGAGGTTATCGGCCATGGCTGAATGGGAGAGTTTGACGAAAAGGAGATTGGATCTGGCGCTAGAGCTAGACGAAGTAGTCGATGGGGGGAATGAGAGTGTGGTTCTTTTGCGTTGTTCCCTTTTTACGCTTATAGGCTGTTGAAAGGCCAAGAGTCCCCCTTGCCATGCCGATAAAGACGCCACTTCCACAAAAGATATCATTGTGCGTATGAGGGGAAACAAAATCTAGATGATATCCCTAATAAAACGGGCATGATCTTCATTTCGATGGGACGTGCCAGTGAAAAGGTTGCCTCGAGCCATGATTTAGGGTGGGCAGTAACTGCCTAACCCATTGTGGGGTGAGTCGCTACGATAAAGCTGTCAGGCTAGATGGCACTATTCACGCCCATGTGGTCGACCTTCGAGGCTAGGTTACCCCGCCTCTTCGGGTAAAAGCATGAGCTCGGTTGGGTTTATTTTGAGAATGCTTCAGGGAATTGAAAGTCGTGAAGGGAACTCGTCTGTCAAGCAAAGGACTTCGGATCCGAGGTTATCATCATCAAAGAAATAGTCCTCGGCATAGAAGACCAGTTCGGGGGCTACTGACGGTGTCCTGGACTAGGGGTGCTAACCTAGTCGGCCCATGCTCCTTGGATTGGACCGGCGGGCCTTCATCCTTATCAAGATGGACTACGGAAGCTGCACGATGGGGCGTTATCAAGACTACATCTGTCGAAGGCTTGACGTATACTCCAAGACTTCTCCTGCCGCCTCTACGCTAAGATATCGACCATGTAACCCTAGATACCCTCCTTGGCGGGTATATAAGCCATAGGGTTTAGTCCGTAGAGAGGACATTAACACAAATCATCTACCTAGCCCTAGGGCTAGACATATCTAATGATCTCGAGGTAGATCAACTCCGTACTTGATACTTCTTCATTGATATACAATACGAGCAGGACATAGGGTTTGACCTCCATCAAGAGGTCCCGAACCTGGGTAGACATTGTCTCCCATGTTCCTGTTATCATTCGTCCGAGATCCACAGCTCGGGACCCCCTACCCCGAGGTCTGCCAGTTTTCACACCGACACTCCGCATCAAACTCATCTAATCCAAATGAGGTCTTTGATGTAGATGACTCAAGGGAACCCCTTGCATCATCGGGTCACACCCAAGTTCCTAGGTACAATGACGCGGAACCCTTTTAATCGCCTCAACCCTTGCAACATCCTCGCATTAATCCTGTTGGGTCTCCGTCCCCTTTGAAAGCTAATGCATTTGCTAAGTGGAAGCTAGATATGGAGTCCCACATTCGAAGTGCATCTACGCAAATATGGTGGATTGTGGTCAATGGTTTCAACCCTAAGGACCCAGCAAATCTCACTCCAAGGGAAGCGGTTGATGATCAACTCAATGCAACCGTCCACAACATTTTGCACAATGCCGTGACCGATGACTATAGTGACTCCATTGCTCTTGAAAGGGTGAACATCAATTTGAAGAAATAAAAGTAGTTTACAGTGGGCAGGATACCATTTGTGTGATCGTCCAAAGCGAGTTGATTTGAATGGTACTTGCCAACACAGCTTCTGAAATTAACATTTATCCGCTGAAGAATGGCAGCAAAAGAAAGGGCTATTAATGTTTGAGAAGTTGACACGGAAAACGACAATATACTACCTGCAATGACTTGCTGAAAAAGTAGGATACCTCATAGAAATAATGAGGTCCCTCACTTGGAACTAATCTTCTGATCTGTTCAATTCCATGCAACCAATCTTGGCTCGTTCAACCATATGTTGTATGATCTGGGTTGTATTTCTAATATTGCCTCCGTTAGGAAATAAATTTGAACTAAAAACATGCTAGTTATATCTGAACGGATGGAGAAGAAAACAAAGGGTAACATGCACTTACCCAATTTTTAAGTTCTAGGAAATAAAGCACTTTCCGACTCTCTAGAGAAAATGAGCACTTTACTATGCACACTAACTAGGCGGTCTTCAAATGCATTAGTAACATTTGTGTGTGAGATCAGAAAGGAAACAAAAATATGAATGTGATTGTTAGTGACATATTGGAATGACTTATATATTAACAGTACCAGGTAGACCATTCACAACAATGAAAAAAGTAGGGCTTAAACGTAGGATACTTTTGTGTACGAAAGGATAATTGAGTTTTTCTCTACTACTATTAAAAGAGCAAACATAAATTCTTCTACAGACACACAACAAATTGTACACGGGATAGCCAGAACCCTGCGATCAAATCAACTTAAACACATCCTACGATTCATATTACGTCAATGGTCTGCAATCCAGATAGACGGGTTAGATCAAATGTTCTGCCTGGCAGACACGATGGTCTGCGATAATAGCACTCTGCGTCCCCTAATCTCGCGCAGCCCGCCCTTAACACCCCTGATTTACGGATCTATTTCATACCACGTTGATGAGATGGTTATCCCGATAATTCCTTTGTTCCGGATCTAATCCTTTCCATGTTCCCACAAGCGTTGCCCTACCGCCTCCACGCGAGATGAGTGCCGTCACGAGTACCACACACTGTACAAGCCTAGGCTAACTCCTACAATGGATCCCCGGGGCCGTCCTATCCTCCGGCGCCGAAGGGGATAGTGGCCTAAAGAACGACGAGTCTTGGAGGAGGACAAGCGGCGGGCGTAGCTGGTGGTCAACCGGGAGAACGCGCACATGTCGCTGCGCCGCCGCCCTTCACCACGTCCGCCGCCTCCTCTCACGCCGGCGCCGCGAGCCGCCTCACCGGCCGGATCCCCTCGATCTGGACATGTCGCTGCTACATCCCTCAACCTCAAGGTAGCTGGACTGTGTAAGCTGCCTCCACCACGCCCCACTCCTTGCATGGCGTCCGTTGCCTGAATGCGACCACCGCCGATCCACCCACGTGCGGATGCTCCAGCCTTAATGGCATCTCCTTCCACTTGCTGGCGTACTCCTCACGTGGACGCCCGCCACGATCTGGATGTCGCACCACCTCAGTAGCCTGGCGCCACCCATGAATCAGGTAGTTGTTGTTTTCCCGCTTTATATTCCATACAAGACGCAACTCCGAATGATTGGCTTTATGTATAACTACTGCACAAGCTAGCATGCTCAGTTTTGCTCTCAGCGTATCTTATGTATCAGTGGCCTAATTACTTGGCTTTGGAAGGGGACAATGATCGTGGAATTAGTGGCTTCTCCTTGATGTTGCTCTATGACACAACAATGTTAAACAATGTTGCACAGTGAATCGTAACTTTTCGTAGCAACTGGGTGGTGGATAGGTTGAACTGATTTGTGAGGATTGTACTTTGATTTTCGGACCTCTTGCAGCTTGAGGTCGAGGTATGTGCCCCTCTCCTGGTTACTTTCCAGTACAATTAACTATGTCAGATTCAGTACATTTTTAACCCATTTGTAGGAAGAGATGGATCTGCCTCTGGTGGTGGGAGACAGACAATGTCCTTTGGTGCTATTGCTATTGCACCATAATGCAAGCTCCGCTGCCACCACGATGTTGGTCCGCGAAGAGGACGCAAACACTACAACTCTGAAATCCACAACATACATTGCTCTCATTTTGTTGCTATTGTAGTGGAGCGCCGAGGATGCATGCGGCATGGACGTCGGTTCTTCCACACTACAAGAAATATGTCAACTTGCGAACATCAATATTGGTCACTGAATGGTCATTGTTTTCCATTTGTGACCTTTTTGTGACTATAAAGAGTTGGTCAAAAGCTGACCGTCTTTAATGAAACTTAACGGCCTTTCTTCTGAAATGGTCGTAGACATTTACGACCAAAAAAGGTCGTAGATTCTACGACCAATTATTTTGGTCACTAGCAATCTGCCATGACCACGTCAGATCCACCGTGGCAAGCTGACGTGGCCGAATTGTGACCAAATGAAAAGGTCGTATATTAGAATCAGCCCGGTCCATTTCGGTTGTCTACATGGGCCAAGCCCAATAATTCAGCCCATGTAATTTTTCAATCTTTATTTTTCTTAGCTGCATGGGCCTGGCCCAATAATTTGGCCTTTTATTTTCAGGGATGGAGCCTTTTACAGACCAGTTTTTTATATAGTCAACTCTTTTATTGGGCCACAGCCTTTTTAGTCTAGTTTTTGTTTGGGCCTTGGCCTTTTATTTTCTGGGATGCAGCCTTTTACAGACTAGGTTTTTTTTACAGTCAACTTTTTTTAGGCCCAAGCCATTTTAGTCTAATTCTTGTTTGGGCCTCGGCCTTTTTGCAGTCCAACTAAATTTAGAGCCCAATTCAATAAATATCCTGTGAATCAGGTGCACAGCTTCACAAAATGGTCCAAACAAAGCTCAAATAATTCAGAAACAGACTTCACAAAATGCATAACTTCACAGTTTTGCATAATTCAGAACCAGGTGCACAACTTCATAACCAGGTTCACAGGTTCACAAACTGCATAACTTCACAGTTTCACAGGTTCAACATCACCAAAATGAGCCATCTTAGTTTCTACGACAGGTTTTACGATACTTTCAACTTCACGGGTTCAAAGAGAGCAAGAGAAACCCAAATGAGCCATCACATAGAGCTTCTACGATGCTTTAGCTCCAAAGAGAGACATCAAGTGGGCTAACTTCTCATCCTGTTCTTCATACTTCTTGCGCAGCAGCTCAAATTCCTTCTCGCGTGCAGCTTCTGCTTCTTCCGCCTTCATCTTGATTGCATCACTTCAGCTTGAAGCTCCTACCTCTCCAACTTCTGCTCAAGATCACGCACATGAGAAGCCACAATAGCACTTGCTTTGCTGGAGTTGTTCTAGAGCCCAACATTCCTCAGGAATGTGCTTTGCTTGACTTTGGTCTTGAGTACTTTGTCAACAATTTCAGCAGCAGACTTTGGCTCTTCACCTTCTGGTACCAGGGCGTCCTTCCTTTTTTCAATCTCAAGCTAGCATATGGAGGAAAATGATAGACATTAGTAGCAAATCTATTTCACATTTTGCAAACCAAACCAAGCAAGAGAAACCAAACAAGAATGCCACCAAACCAGCACACAAAATGAACTATTTGAAGTAACCAAACCAGCACACAAAATCTATACGTAGATATTTTACTCAAACTCAAACAGAAGAAGATGATGACTAGTAACCTAAAAGCATTATTTGAATCTGCACGTAGATATTATCAATAACAGATTCATGATAGCAAGTGTACACACTTATGTGATCTGGAGACATGCAAATGGAACAAGGCGGTGATCATGGGACCCGAGTGAGTGCTTATGGAAGAATATGATGGCTTCATTAAGCCTAGAATGGTGGTTCTATATACGATGGCTTCCCAAGTGAGCCGATCATCAAAGGCAACGACATTCAGATCAATTTTCATCATATCATAAAAATGCAACAAATAGCTACAACAAATTCTGATATCTTTGTTGAGAACTATACAACGAATTCAGATATCTTTGTTGAGATACCAAACCTATCTTAGGCTCTAGCAAACATCATCAAAGCATGGAACATACAACAGCATCAGCAAATCGTAAAACCTCAGGCTCTAGCAAATAGCTGGACAAAGCATGGAGTGACTTACTATAGCAATCTTAACTGGCTCCGAAAACCCGTGCTTCTTGCTGTTGTGGGTGGCCTTGAACAAGTCAATCGCAGACAGCTCCTCACCCTTACGTTCTTCTTTCTGAAATGTTTTTTAACAGAAATCAAAATGTTATTCGGCAAGAATCAAAAATGTTATTCAACGAGGATCAAACAGTAAGCTCTCTAGACAAAAGTTCTCACAGTGGCAAAAATGTGTGCTGTGTAGTGCCTGGATCCAGTTCTCTGTTGGTACATGACTTTTTCTCGATTCATCTTGTTCGACACACAAGTTACCTACAAAATAGCATACTGTCAGCATGATCTAGCACTAGCATATCATGTGCAAAACATAAACCAGCAGCTACATGTATACAAGATGCCACAGCAGCAGATACAAACCTTGTGTCTTGAGGTAGACCACATCTCCACCAGAGCTTGCCATTCACCGTCCGTCATATCTGGCACCGGAGACTCGATGCTGACTTTGTTTGCTGCTATGGTATCAAAATATTTCTTCTTAATTTGATGGCGTCTGTTCTTTGAACTTTTCTACAGAATTTCTTTGCACGCATTGTTAATGGTCTCCGAGTCTGTGTTCATCTCAAAATTTTCCTACCAAGACAACAAAGAAGGTAGGAACAAGATTAGTGATCATACGTAGGTGTAACAGAAAATAGATAGCACATGTGCTACGAAACAAGTAGCTTACATCAACTTTTCCACACTCAGAAAATAGATAGTCCTCCAATAGATTAGTGTTTTTTGTATGTCTTGAAGTGAGGAAGAACCGGCAGATGGCTTCTTGCAACGAGTCCACACTCAGAAGCTAGCTTTGCAGCCTGCAAAGGCTTCTCTGGATGCTTCATCCCTTCGGCAATTTGGATAGGCACCTTGCTACCAAGCGACTTGGTGATCATCTCTAGCCCTTTGCTATTTCTAGGCTTGGTAGTCATTACATCTGAAAATGAAATTGAACTCATAAATTAGAAGAGAGATAGACAAATGCAGGAATGGTTCTGCCAAACAGGTAAATGCACTAGTAAAAGAGAGCATTGCAAAGGTGAACTTGCCTCATTGAGGCACAAGCTACTGTTCTTCTTCACTGATGATAGCATTCCTGTCCACAAAAGGTGCAACAGGGCTGAGGTTTGTGTAGACAGTGCCTCCTTCATCTATGCAGATAGTTTCTTGTCCATCTAGGCAATCAGTGCCTCTTTCATCCATGCGGAGAGTGGTTTCTTCATCCATGGGCGGAAACTCATCACCCATTTGCACCGAGCTCTCAGAGTCCATGCGCAGCGGACTTTCCTGATGGTCCATCGCAGCCGTCATCTTTGCTTTCTGCCTTGTGACTCTAACAGAGGTAGGTTCATCAGGTTCCAGGATCCTCTTTGTTTGTCCTGGAGGTGGGGCCATCACCCTTCCTAGAGGCATTGCAGCAGATGTTTGTGAGCTCTTCCTCTTCTTGTTGAATGTCTTCTTAACACCAGGCCTCTTCCTCCTAGATTCCTTCAGTGCCTCATATAAATAGCAAGGAAAAAGGCATTAGATCACAAGACAAATATGTGAGCACAAGGAAACACAAAGCATACAGGTACTTGATACGTCTCCATCGTATCTACTTTTCCAAACTCTTTTGCCCTTGTTTTGGACTCTAATTTGCATGATTCAAATGGAACTAACCCGGACTGACGTTGTTTTCAGCAGAATTGCCTTGGTATTATTTTTGTGCAGAAATAAAAGTTCTCGGATTGACCTGAAAATTTACGGAGAATATTTTTGGAATTAATAAAAAATACTGGCGAAAGAATCAACTTGAGGGGGTCCACCCATTGGCCACAAGCCAGGCGGGCGCCCCCCTAGGGCGCGCCCTGGTGGCTTGTGGGCCCCCTGCAACTCCTCCGACCTCAACTCCAACTCCATATAACCCTATTTGGGGAGAAAAAATAGAGGAGAAGAGTTCATCACGTTTCACGATACGGAGCCGCCGCCACCTCCTGTTCTTCCTCGGGAGGGCAGATCTGGAGTCTGTTTTGGGCTCCGGAGAGGGGAAATCGACGCTGTCGTCATCACCAACCATCCTCCATCACCAATTTCATGATGCTCACCGCCGTGCGTGAGTAATTCCATCGTAGGCTTGCTGGACGGTGATGGGTTGGATGAGATTTACCATGTAATTGAGTTAGTTTTGTTAGGGTTTGATCCCTAGTATCCACTATGTTCTGAGATTGATGTTGCTATGACTTTGCTATGCTTAATGCTTGTCACTAGGGCCTGAGTGCCATGATTTCAGATCTGAACCTGTTATGTTTCCATGATTATATATGTGTTCTTGATCCTATCTTGCAAGTTGTAGACACCTATTATGAGTTATGATCCGCATCCCCCAGGGTGACAATAACTGGGATTCTTTCCGGTGATTACCGTAGTTTGAGGAGTTCATGTATTCACTAAGTGCTAATGCTTTGGTCCGGTTCTCTATGAAAAGGAGGCCTTGATATCCCTTAGTTTCCATTAGGACCCCGCTGCCACGGGAGGGTAGGACAGAAGATGTCATGCAAGTTCTTTTCTATAAGCACGTATGACTATATATGGAATACATGCCTACATTATATTGATGAATTGGAGCTAGTTCTGTGTCACCCTATGTTATAACCGTTGCATGATGAATGCCATCCGACATAATTATCCATCACTGATCCATTGCCTACTAGCTTCTCATATATTGATCTTTGCTAAGTTACTTTTCCGTTGCCACTGTTACGATTGCTACGAAACCACTACTGTTACTTTTGCTACCGTTACCGTTACTTCCATACTACTTTGCTACTAAATACTTTGCTGCAGATATTAAGTCTTTCAGGTGTGGTTGAATTGACAACTCAGCTGCTAATACTCAAGAATATTCTTTGGCTCCCCCTGTGTCGAATCAATAAATTTGGGTTGAATACTCTACCCTCGAAAACTGTTGCGATCCCCTATACTTGTGGGTTATCAAGACCTTTTTCTGGCGCCGTTGCCGGGGAATCATAGCTCTATTCTCTGAGTCACTTGGGATTTATATCTGTTGATCACTATGAAGAATCTGAAAGACCCAAAAACCAAGATCTATCCCTCTACTACGAGGGGAGGTAAGGAACTGCCATCTAGCTCTGCACTTGATTCACCTTCTGTTATGAGTAAATTTGCGACACCACCACCTGCTAGTAATTCTGATATGTCACAAGTAATTGATGATGCCACTTCTGCTATGCTTGATAATACTGTGCCTTTGGGTGAATTTCTTGATGAACAACTTGCTAGGGTTAGAGAGAATGAGATCACTGAAACTCATGATATTTCTGAAACTGATGTAATTATTGAAACTGAACACTATGAGACACCTGTTAGACCTAGCCCTCCTAGATATGAATTGCCTAATGTACCTAAGGGTTATGTTATGGAGGGAGAGGTAGCTAGGGACTTTCTTGCTTGTAAGGATAGAGATGATCTTAAGAAATTACTATGCAAGTGGAAGGAAAAATCTTTGAATGCTAGATTGCAATATGATCCTAAGTTTGCTACTTCACCTATTTTTGTTACTGATAAGGATTATGAATTCTCTGTCGATCCTGAGTTAATTACTTTGGTTGAATCTGATCCTTTCCATGGTTATGAGTCTGAAACTGTTGTGTCACATCTTACTAAATTGAATGATATAGCCACCCTATTTACTCATGAGGAAAAAAATTCATTATTACTATATTCTTAAGTTGTTTCCTTTCTCATTAAAGGGTGATGCTAAGATATGGTTTAATTCTCTTGCTCCTGGTTGTGTGCGTAGTCCCTAGGATATGATATATTACTTCTCTGAAAAATATTTTCCTGCCCATAAGAAACAAGCTGCCTTGCAGGAAATATTTAACTTTGTGCAAATTGAAGAAGAGAGTCTCCCACAAGCTTGGGGGAGGCTTCTCCAATTACTTAATGCTTTGCCTGATCATCCTCTCAAGAAAAATGAAATACTTGATATCTTTTATATTGGACTAACCGATGCTTCTAGGGACCACCTTGATAGTTGTGCTGGTTGTGTTTTCAGGGAACGAACTGTTGAACAAGCTGAACTACTATTGAATAATATACTGAGCAATGATAATGATTGGACTATTCCCGAACCAGCTCCAAAGTCCACCCAGAAGAAAAGAGGTATTCTATTTCTCAGTCCTGAAGATACACAAGAGGCAAAGAAATCTATGAAAGAAAAAAGGTATTAAAGCTGAAGATGTTAAGAATCTACCACCTATTGAAGAAATACATGGTCTTTATAACCCAACACAGGTAGTAGAGTTAAATTCTCTCCGTAGATTTGATGAAGGTGATATTACTTATAATAAGTCTACTAGCCAATGCTTGGATGAGTTTGATAACTTTATTGTTAAGCAAGAAAATTTCAATGCTTATGTTAGTAGACAATTGAAACATAATGCTTACATGCTTGATTGTTTAGGTGAATATATGAGTAGAACTGTTAATGATCTCAAGCTTATTAGTAAACATGCTTCCATGGTAACTACTCAAGTAGAACAAGTACTTAAGGCACAAAATGATTTGCTTAATGAGACGAATGATAATGCTGTTAGAGTAGTGACTAGAGGTGGTAAAATGACTCAGGAACCTTTATATCCTGAGGGCCACCCCAAGAGAATTGAGCAAGATTCTCAGAGAATTAATACTGATGCACCTAGTCATTCTAGCAAAAGAAAGAAAAAGAATGATGATAGGACTTTGCATGCTGCTAGTGAACCTGTTATAGATACACGTGAAAACCCAAATGATATTTCTATTTCCGATGCTGAGACACAATCTGGTAATGAACATGAGCCTAGTGATAATATTAATGATGATGTTCATGTTGATGCTCAACCTAGTAATGATAACGATGTGGAGATTGAACCTGCTGTTGATCTTGATAACCCACAACCTAAGAATAAAAGATATGATAAAAGAGACTTTGTTGCTAGGAAGCATGGTAAAGAAAGAGATCCATGGGTTCAGAAACCCATTCCCTTTCCTCCTAAACCATCCAAGAAAAAGGATGATGAGGATTTTGAGCGCTTTGTTGAAATGCTTAGACCTGTCTTTTTGCGTATGCGTTTGACTGATATTCTGAAAATGTCTCCTTATGCTAAGTATATGAAGGATATTGTGACTAATAAAAGAAAGATATTGGAAGCTGGAATTTCCACCATGCTTGCTAATTATACTTTTAAGGGTGGAGTACCAAAGAAATTAGGAGATCCAGGAATACCTACTATACCATGCTCTATTATAAGAAATTATGTTAAAACTGCTTTATGTGACCTTGGAGCTGCTGTTAGTGTTATGCCTTTCTCTTTGTATCCTAGACTTGATTTGAATAAGTTGACACCTACTGAAATCTCTTTGCAAATGGCTGATAAATCAACTGCTTTACCCATCGGTATTTGTGAGGATGTGCCTGTCGTAGTTGCAAATGTTACTATCTTAACAGACTTTGTTATTCTTGATATTCCCGAGGACGACAGCATGTCGATCATCCTTGGTAGACCCTTTTTGAACACTGCAGGGGCTGTTATTGATTGCAACAAAGGCAATGTCACTTTTCATGTTAATGGTAATGAGCATACGGTACACTTTCCGAAGAAACAACCTCAAGTTCATAGTATCAACTCCATTGGAAAAATTTCAATGATTATTATTGGAGATTTTGAATTCCCTCTCCCTACTGTCAAAAAGAAATATGATATACTTATTGTTGGGGACATGCATATCCCCGTTGAGGTAACCTAGTGTTATTCGAAAATTCCCCGGTTCCGTGTCATTCGAAAAAAGTTTGTCAATAAGACTTGATCAACCTTATTGATGGATTCTTTTTGATGAGCATGAGATGGATGAATTTAGAAAGCACAACCTTCTGTACCCAACTTTTACTTTCTGATATTTAGATTAAATAAAGTAAAAATGCTATTATTTTTCTATTTTCTGAATTATCCGTGCAATAAAAAAATGACCTGAAAATAAAAGTTCTCCAAATGCCCTGAAAATGTAGTATGATTTGTTCTGGAATATTTAAGAATTTATGGCACTGAGAATACATCAGGGAGCTGCACCAGTGGGCCACAAGCCCACAGGGCACGCCCACCCCCCAGGGCGTGCCCTGCTGGCTTGCGGGTCCCATGTAGCCCCCCCTCACTTATTCCAGCACCCATCCACTTCGTCTTCCTCCAGAAAAAATCCCACCATTGCTCAAGCCCGTGTTCTAGCTCATTTTGCTGCCATTTTCGATCTCCTTCTGCAAAGCTCCATTTGCAAAACTATTTTGGGGGACTGATCTTCGGTATGTGACTCCTCCAATGGTCCAATTAGTTTTTGTTTTAGTGCTTTATACATTGCAGATTTTTGCTGCTTTGGTGACCTTGTTCTTGAGCTTGCATGTCAAATTTGTATGGTCTCAAGTAGTTTTGATGCATGATATAGCCTCTAGGCACTTGTGAGAGTGGTTGCTTTGAATTTTGTTGAGTTTTGTTCACCTTTATTTTGAGTCACTAAATATTTCAGAAATTTTTCAGAGAAATAAAGATGTTGAGGAGAATATACCAAGGTGGTTCCTCGAGCAAGAAGGCCTCAAGACTCGCGATACGTGAGCCCGACTTTGAACCACCGAGGGAAGCTCAAGTGCGGCCTTGTGAATGGCCGTCGGATCAATTCATGGTTCATGCCGGTTTCAAGGAAGAATTTTACGCGTACATACGAAATGCTGGCCTTGAAGATTTCATTTCAGACCAATGCAAGCAATATTGTCAACTCACTGATTCCTTTGTGCGGAGGTTTGAATTTTCATCCAGGTGTAATATGCACTCTGTTTTATTAAATCTTTATGATGAATCTTATACTATGGACCTAGAAGATTTTAACCATGCATGCAAAATTCCACAATGGGGCAGCCATAGTGATCCTCACAAAACAGAATATAATGATTTTCTTGCTAGCATCACTGTGGGAGAAACTAGAAACATTACACAGGCTACCTTGGGGAGCATTCACTTTCCTGCTATACATTATTTTGCTCTCTTCATAGGTAGATGTATTAACGGTAAACATGATCATAGCCACCTTTGTGTACCTGATCTTAGTATTCTTAAGAGTGCGGTAATGGGTGATAGATGATATAACTTGGGGGCTATTATTGCTAGGAGGCTACATAAAAATGCTAAGAAAGGAGATTTCTTTGGCGGGATTTATGCCACTCGGGTAGCTAATTATCTTGGGGTACCCATAAAGGGAAGTGACATTGAGTTACCTACTGCTTTTCTTGATTATGAGGCTATGGTGCGCTACCAGTTTCTTGAGAGGAATGAACAGTCCTTCCTGTACCGACTAATTTTTGATAGACAACGTGCTGTCCATATTACCCTTCCTGCTCCTGCCTTCTTTAACTTTCAGGAAAAACGGAGACACTTTATAACTAGAGAGGAGGCAAACGAGTACGAGAGAGAGGCGGAAGTCGCTCGCCTCCGCGCTGCAGCCGTTCAGGCGGTAGCCGCCGCAGCCCAGTACAACCCCAACTATGACTTCGGATATTAACCAGGCCAGCTGTGGCCATGGACCAACTTAGGCCAAAAGCCTAAGCTTGGGGGAGTACATATTTCTCACCGACATTACATTCATGTTCACACACTCATTCCAGTTGTCGGTGTTCATACTTTTTCATTGTATTATCCATGGTAGTTTATTTCTTTTTCTCGCTTTCTTCTTGTGTGTCAGAAAAACCTTAAGAAAACAAAAATAAAATAAAAAAAAATAGCTCTAGTTTTACTTTCTAGTATGTTTAGTTGTAGTATTAAAAGAAAACCCAAAAAGATTTCTCGTTCTTCTTTTGCTTGTTGGGAGCTTTCCCGTGTAAATAGTTTTCTTTTCTTCTTTGGGTCGAGAGGAGAAGACCACGATAAAAATGTTGAGTGGCTCTCATATGCATTGTTGTTTATCTTACAGAGAGCCCATATTACCTTGTCTTCTTCTTTAAATAATTGTTTGTAGATTCCAGCTTAGTCCAATGCACATGCACTCTTATTATTATTCACACCGTTCGGTCGTGCAAGTGAAAGGCAATAATGACGATATATGATGAAGTGATTGAGATGGAGAAAAGCTGGTACGAACTCGACCTATTTTGTTTTTGTAAATATGATTTGCTCATCGTTCTGGATTCAGCTCATTATGGATGAAACATGTTTGCAATGAAAATTTGAGATTATAGTTACTCATGCCATGCTTAATTAGCTAAGAGTGTCTAATGGTTTATCTTGAGTGCCAACATGCATTTTAAAATGGTTGTGATGTAGTATGATAGGATGCTATCCTCCTTTGAATGATTCAAGTGGCTTGACTTGGCACATGTTCACGCATGTAGTTGAAACAAAATCAACATAGCCTCCACGATATTTATGCTCATGGTGATTTATATCCTACTCATGCTTGCATTCAATGTTGGTTAATCTCAATGCATGTTTATGACTGTTGTCGCTCTCTAGTTGGTCACGTCCCAGTCTCTTGCTAGCCTTCACTTGTACTAAGCGGGAATACTGCTTGTGCATCCACTTCCTTAAACCCAAAGTTGTTCCATATGAGTCCACCATACCTACCTATATGCGGTATTTACCTGCCATTCCAAGTAAATTTGCATGTGCCAAACTCTAAACCTTCAAATAATATTCTGTTTTGTATGCCCGAATCGCTCATATAGTGACTAGGGGCTGTCAGTATCTTCCACGTTAGGTGGGTTATTCTCACGATGAGTACTTATTCACTTGTCATTCACGAGAAAGTGGCTGGTATTCGGGATACCCAGTTCCATGCTCAAAAATCAAATCAAAATATAATGAAACAAAACTCCCCCAGGATTGTTGTTTGTATGGACGGTACCCGTGGATTCGGCCAGCCGTGGAGTGTGCTTGATTAGTGGAGGGGGAGTAAAAACTTTATCATTTTGTTTGGGAACCGCCTATAATGTATCTAGCATGGAAGATACCGAGATCTCTAGGTTGTTATGTTCACAATGAAAGCATACCGCTCAAAATTTTATTCATATCTGTTTTAAAAAAGCTCGAGCTCTGGCACCTCTGCAAATCAATGCTTCCCTCTGCGAAGGGCCTATCTATTTTACTTTACTGTTGAGTCATCCTCCTCTTATAAAAAGCACCAGTTAGAGAGCACCACCGTCATTTGTATGTTTGGTTATTAATTGATATTGAGTATGACTGTGACTGGATCTCTTTTACCATGAATTACAATTTCCACTCAGCCCTTGTTCTTCAGAGGTGCTCTGCATTTATGTTTTGCGGTCTCAGAAAGGGCTAGCGAGATACCATTATATCATATTGTATCATGATTGTTTTGATAAAATTGTTGTCATCCGAAATTTATTATTATTGCCCGCTAGTTGATTATGCCATTGATATGAGTAAATGTGAGACCTAAATGTTATTGTGAATGTGTTTAGCCCATAATCTTTGCTGAAAACCTGAACATCAGTTAGACATATTTACAACAACAAGATCAAACAGAGTTTGCAAAAGTTTTTCTTTGTCACTTTCAGTTTGTCAACTAAATTGCTTGAGGACAAGCAATGGGTTAAGCTTGGGGGAGTTGATACGTCTCCATCGTATCTACTTTTCCAAACTCTTTTGCCCTTGTTTTGGACTCTAATTTACATGATTCAAATGGAACTAACCCGGACTGACGCTGTTTTCAGCAGAATTGCCTTGGTGTTATTTTTGTGCAGAAATAAAAGTTCTCGGATTGACCTGAAAATTTATGGAGAATATTTTTGGAATTAATAAAAAATACTGGCGAAAGAATCAACCTGAGGGGGTCCACCCATTGGCCACAAGCCAGGGGGGCGCCCCCCCGCAGGGCGGCCCTGGTGGCTTGTGGGCCCCCTGCAATTCCTCCGACCTCAACTCCAACTCCATATAACCCTATCCAGGGAGAAAAAATAGAGGAGAAGAGTTCATTGCGTTTCACGATACGGAGCCGCCGCCACCTCCTGTTCTTCCTCGGGAGGGCAGATCTGGAGTCTGTTTTGGGCTCCGGAGAGGGGAAATCGACGCCGTCGTCATCACCAACCATCCTCCATCACCAATTTCATGATGCTCACCGCCGTGCGTGAGTAATTCCATCGTAGGCTTGCTGGACGGTGATGGGTTGGATGAGATTTACCATGTAATCGAGTTAGTTTTGTTAGGGTTTGATCCCTAGTATGCACTATTTTCTGAGATTGATGTTGCTATGACTTTGCTATGCTTAATGCTTTTCACTAGAGCCCGAGTGCCATGATTTCAGATCTGAACCTATTATGTTTTCATGAATATATATGTGTTCTTGATCCTATCTTGCAAGTTGTAGACACCTATTACGAGTTATGATCCGCATCCCCCAGGGTGACAATAACTGGGATTCTTTCCGGTGATTACCGTAGTTTGAGGAGTTCATGTATTCACTAAGTGCTAAGGCTTTGGTCCGGTTCTCTATTAAAAGGAGGCCTTAATATCCCTTAGTTTCCATTAGGACCCCGCTGCCACGGGAGGGTAGGACAAAAGATGTCATGCAAGTTCTTTTCTATAAGCACGTATTACTATATATGGAATACATGCCTACATTATATTGATGAATTGGAGCTAGTTCTATGTCACCCTATGTTATAACCGTTGCATGATGAATGCCATCCGACATAATTATCCATCACTGATCCATTGCCTACGAGCTTCTCATATATTGATCTTTGCTAAGTTACTTTTCCGTTGCCACTGTTACGATTGCTACGAAACCGCTACTGTTACTTTTGCTACCGTTACCGTTACTTCCATACTACTTTGCTACTAAATACTTTGCTGCAAATATTAAGTCTTTCAGGTGTGGTTGAATTGATAACTCAGCTGCTAATACTCGAGAATATTCTTTGGCTCCCCTTGTGTCGAATCAATAAATTTGGGTTGAATACTCTACCCTCGAAAACTGTTGCGATCCCCTATACTTGTGGGTTATCAGTACTCCCAGCCCTCCAAGGAAGACAGAGTTTGCACCTTAACAGTCTTCTTCACTACAACATCATCGACTTCCTCTCCATCAATAACTTCATCCTCCTTAGGATTGTACTCTGGGTCATCATTGATAACTCCACTACCTTCTGGAACCTCATTAGTTATACCTTCTTGTACATCATTTGTTTTCCTAATCATTGACTCTATTGCATCAATGCCAAGGGATTGTAATATCCGATTGTTCCTCGGCATATTTCTAGCCCTAACCTTCTCGTACTCGGAGAGAGGCTCTTCTTTGCATGATAAAGAGAACATAACTATTAGGTGAATGGTTGGAATGCATGGACAAATAGGCAAACATATGTTATGAAATTTTATTATCATTTAATCCTAGTTATTCGGGTAAGGAAGACTAACAACACACATGCACAATTAAGCCATCTTATTCAGATTATAGCAATACATTTCACTTAGCATATTAAGACACGTATTTTATAAAACTGGCAGTATAACCACAAGGAGCAAGTTGCATACCAACGGTCGGCCTCATCTTTGACCTTGTCAACCTTGCCATGGATGACCTCGAGGTGGTTGGAACGTTTCTATACGGTTACCCTAATAGCTTGCAAAATAGAATAAACAACAATCAGATACAACAGGGGTAAAGTAGAATGATGCACTTGTATCAATAAAGGAAAGCACTTGGACCAGCATGCACATACATGTGTAGCAATGCATCAGTAGTAATACATGTGAAGCAAACTTGATGGATCAACAACATAGTGATGTAGTTAAATTAATTAACCAAACATGTAAGTGCACTAAACAAGCATGCATGTACACAGGAAAGATATGAAGCATCCCTCAATATCTTCACTGCATCAAGCAGGAGGTAGTAATGTACATAACTCAACTAAGTGAGTTGGTGTCATGTACATGTGCTTAGAAAGCCTGACAGCAAGCTAGACGAGTATATCATGAGGACCTTCAAAACAACTATATGATGCCACTAGTAAAGCATGAAACAACTATACTTGTAGAAGTACAAAAGCACATGAAACAACTATACTCAACTATTGATTATGCTGCCTCTACACACGAAAAATGGCTACAGACTAGAAGAACACAAGTTCAGACATTTCGACAATTAGAATCAACCTTGTATATTACAGCACCCAAAATTATCTAGCACCAATCTTGTATATATTAAAACTAGTCATACTGCCTTAACACACCAGGAATTCCAATACCATAGTAAGTACATATCATAAAAGAAGAACAGAAGCTTCATGTGCATATCATAAAAGAAGAACACTGCTACAAACACTACTAGATAATTCATAAAAGAAGAACCTGCTACAAACCCCATGGGCATATCATAAAAGAAGAACACTGCTACAAACCCCATGTGCACATCATAAAAGAAGTCCTCTGCTTGAACAATTAGGATGGGCTGCTGGTACAATAGTGATTTATCAATCACCATGCAAACCCCATGGCATGCAACAAGAACACTAACCCCATCCTGTTCTAGCCATGAACCAGAGGCCCATGAACCCCATGAACCCTAACCCTAACCCCATGAACCCTAATTAACCCTAACCCCATGAACCAGAGGGAGATCAACCCCATCGATAACTAGAACCCATCAGATCCACAGAACCAGAGGGAGATCCACCGAACCCTAGAAGATCGAGGGGAGATGGAGCGAGGGGAGAAGTACCTAGGGTTACGTCGCGGACGTTGTAGATGATGCAGCGGTGGTCGTTGTAGCCGCTTTCGTTGATGTAGTCGTAGCTGTCGATGTAGTCATCGATGATGTACCTAGGGTTACGAGGTGGGCGATGTAGTCGTCGAGGATGCCGTCGAGGGGAGAGGGGAGAGCGGATTCGTCATCAGGGAGAGGAGCGGCGGGGCGATGGTGGGGCGGCGGGGCGGTGCGGTCGAGGCAGGGAAGGGGAGAGGGGAGGGGAATGGAGTGGGACAGGGGAGGGAGTGGTGAATGGGATCCCGCGTGTTCGTGTGAGAGCGAGTGGTGGGTCCCGCATGGTAGTGGGAGAGGAGTGGTGGGAAATTTCGGTGGGTGAGAGGGAAAATTTGGTGCTGGGAAAGAAATTTTGGTGGGGTGGGAGGGAAATGTTCACCAGTTTTTTGGGGTTTGGAGGCAGATTTTTTTAGGGTTTTTTTTGTAAACATTGTAGAAATAATGGTTAAAATCATACCGAATAGCTTAAGAAAACTTTGGTATTCCAAGTTTATTATTTTTGCTAGTTGCTATGTCACATGTGATGATGTGACGCGGAGGTTTCCCATTTTTTTTTATTTTTTTTGAATTTTTTACGGTGTTTTCAAAATCCGTCCGAATTCATCGCGACGGCCGTCCGTGGCTAGGGGTTGAATCATGCAAAGTTGTTGGCGATTCTTTGATGAAATGGCTACCCGTGAAGCTAAAAATGATTTTTAGTAAAAATAACGGGCAAGCTATGGAGCACCCACAGTTCAAATTTTAGCTGGTTCTAGCTGAATCGGTAGATAGTTGTGTGAATGACCGGGAGTAGTTACGAGGCTCAAAAATGCATGATATTAAGGCCTCCTTTTAATAGAGAACCGGACCAAAGCCTTAGCACTTAGTGAATACATGAACTCCTCAAACTATGGTAATCACCGGAAAGAATCCCAATTATTGTCACCTTGGGGTATGCGGATCATAACACATAATAGGTGTCTACAACTTGCAAGATAGGATCAAGAACACATATATATTCATGGAAACATAACAGGTTCAGATCTGAAATCATGGCACTCGGGCCCTAGTGACAAGCATTAAGAATAGCAAAGTCATAGCAGCATCAATCTCAGAACATAGTGGATACTAGGGATCAAACCCTAACAAAACTAACTCGATTACATGGTAAATCTCATCCAACCCATCACCGTCCAGCAAGCCTACAATGGAATTACTCACGCATGGCGGTGAGCATCATGAAATTGGTGATGGAGGATGGTTGGTGATGACGACGGCGTCGATTTCCCCTCTCCGGAGCCCAAAACGGACTCCAGATCTGCCCTCCCGAGGAAGAACAGGAGGTGGCGGCGCCCCCCTGGCTTGTGCCAATGGGTGGACCCCCTCTGGTTGATTCTTTTGCCAATATTTTTTATTAATTCCAAAAATATTCTCCATAAGTTTTCAGGTCAATCCGAGAACTTTTATTTCTGCACAAAAATAACCCCAAGGCAATTCTGCTGAAAACAGCGTCAGTCCGGGTTAGTTCCATTCAAATCATGCAAATTAGAGTCCAAAACAAGGGCAAAAGAGTTTGGAAAAGTAGATACGATGGAGACGTATCAGGTAGCCTCTGCAGCGAGGGTCAAGCGGTGATTAATTGTGCCGATCAAGCACTAGACAACATGCAAAATGATGATAAAGAGATGGGTGAAGGGGAGATCTTGTCTTGTATATACCTGCCCGCAGGAGGTTTTCTCAATTATTATCTCGAAGAACTCGAAACCTGCCATCTCACTTGGCGTGGTAGAGCGCATCCGGTGGTGGTGGCCTCCCCCCCCCCTCTCTGAAATGCAGCGATGTAACAAAGATTATCACTACAAAATGCCCAACCAGAATTTCCAACATAGCAAAAGAAGACAGTTTCCAAGCACAACAGAATTTCCAACAAAATACCTGCAGAGGAAATGCTAACAAAGATTTCAAACCCAGGCCAGAACAATGGACATATGAACATATTGGAACAATGCAAATGTTGGCCTCAATTTGCCAGGGCCTCAATTTGGACATAATGGACATATGGTCCAGAACAATGAACAATGAACAATGAAAATGCTGGTATAAGTGTTCATAATGCCAGGGCCTCAAATTGGAATACTACTATAAATGGCAAAACAATTTGCTACTACTCTATCTAACAACGGCAAAACAATTTGGTATACTACTATGAATGGCAGTGGACCAATTTGCTACTACCTCTTTACCAATGAATGGCAATGGCAATCAGTCAGAAAATTGCTACTACCTCTTTACCAATGAACATAATTTCAGAAAGAACAATGGTAAATATAACATCAAGCAGAAATTTGTTATATCAATGATCCTATATCATATTTTTGCTAACATCAAGCATGTAATCAGTCAGGTCCTAATCTAACCCTAATTTCCAAACAAACCCTACTCCAATCCTTATCCAACAGCGGTGGCAAGAACCAACGGTGGTGGCAAGATCCAATCCTTATCCAACGGTGGTGGCAAGAACCCTAATTCAACAGCGGTGGTGGCGACAAGAACCCTAATTCAAAACAGCAGCAGACGGAGGGAGAGGAAGGAGTCAGCGACAACGGATTCATACCTCACTGCGGTGGGAGTTGCCGCGGGAAGGAGTCGGCGGCGGAGGGAGAGGAAGGAGTTGACGGCGGCTACGGAGAGGAGGAGTCGGGTGGGGAAAAGAGTGGGCCGAGTGGAGAGGAGGAGACGGGTGGGGGAAAAGAGTGGGTAGAGTGGGGATAAGAGTGGGTCCCACTTGTCAGCCAGTTCTGTTTGATACAACAAAGTGAAACGGTCCTGCACTCAACCAACAATGATAGCCCAGTGGTAGAAACAAAGTGAAACAAGCGCCCGGTCGTGGGTTTGAGTCCCCACTCGCGCATATTTTTCTTTTGCCCATATTATATATAGTCCCCGCTCGGTTCGGCTATATAGTGAAACAACTAGACCATAATCAACATTCTCTTCCTAGCTCAGTGGTTTTGGACACAGTGAAACATGCGCTCGGTCATGGGTTCGAGTCCCTGCTCGCGCAATTTTTTTATATTCAGACATAATTTAGTTTGTATACAATACCAAATTCATTTAAAGCAACAACGTATCAATTCAGTTCCAAAAAACTTCATGAAAAATATTTTGCAATCTTCAAGCATTACAAGACAACATTTTGCTCCTGTAATCATCATCACATCACAAGCAAAACAACAGTTCTGACCAAAACTAAGAAAATGTCACCAAAATTCAGTTAACTTTACAAAATTCAGACCTAATTCAGTGAAGAAAATTTTGTCATTTCTGGCCAGATATCATAACAATAAGCATCCAAAATGCAGCATCATCATAACAATCACAACAAGTGTTTTGCATCCAAAATGTTGATGCTTACAAAATACTACAACCATCAGGATCACATCAAATGCTTACAAAAGGAAATCAAATGTTTTTCATTTTGCATCAAATACTACAACCAGCATTTTGTCACATCACTACAGCCATCAGGATCACATCACTACAGCCATCAGGATCACATCACTACAGCCATCAGGATCTTCAAGCATTTTGCTACCTGGAGAGAATTGTAGTACATTAGGATCACCATGCATATGTAGAAGAAGGAAAACTACAGAGAATTGCAAGGAAAACTACAGAGAGTTAGAAGGATCACCAAGGAGACCAAATTTACCTTCATGTCCATTCGCTGCTCATCGTCGTCGATACCAAAACAAGGAACTCTATGCACACTCATGTTTTCCTCATCGTCACTACAATATTGCAGCATAGTATGATCAGTCCTGTTTTCATCATCCTCGCTCTCATGTCCATCAGCTACCACCTTTCGTTTTTTCTTAATGCCTTCAACAATTGCAGCATCAACGAGCACACTTTCTCGGTCCCTTCGCACTCTGGTTTGCACCGGAACTTCCGTAGAGTCATCATCAGCTTGCACTGGAACTTTCGTAGAGTCATCATCCTGATATGTTAGTCCACTACCATCGGGGCCCTTTTCCATTTCAGTTTCAGTCACACTCCATAAGTGTATGTGCTCAAACTTCTGCACAACTTGCCATTTTCCGTGCAAAAGAGTGTCTGGAAGATAGAACACCATTGTTGCTTGTACTGTTAGAATAAAGGGATCATTCTTATACCAGCACCTTCCTGTGTTGATGCTTCTGAAGTGGCCATCATATTTGACTCCTATCTTCTTCTTGCCACAAAGATCAAACCAGTCACAGCCAAATAAGACAACCGAGCGATGGATGCCTCCGTTAGAGTTGTACTGCAACTTAATGATGCTTCTCAGCTGACCATGGAAGTCAATGTTCTGACCATCATGTGACCCCTCAGTGACGATTCCACTATTATGTGTCTTTCTTTTTTCCTCGCGGTCAACGGTGTGGTATCGGACACCGTTAGCAATGCATGCTGAATACAGTCTCACTTTCTTATCCGGTCTGCAGGCCAAAGCAAATAGATCATCACTAACCTTCTTCTCCTCATGCAACTTTCAATCTGCACAAATAAACCATTTAGAAACAATGTTATTTAACAGTTCGTGAATAACACAGAAAACAAAAAACATGTGGCTAAAGATCTCACATGATTCTTAAACCATTTAGCAAATCCCTTGGCAACCCTTTTATCAACATGGATGTGGCTTTCTTCCTGATTCAATTATTCCTTGCATTTCCTGCAATGCCAACAAAACAAGTAAATTAAAACATTAGGCTGGTGCCAACCCAAGCAAAAGAATATAACGAGTGCACAAGATATAACGTACTCGATATATGGTACAACCTATCTGCAATTGCTGAGCACATACCAAACCATCTTGTCATACTCATCACCAGCCTCCAAGTATTGTGAGGCTCCAAGACAGTTCACACCATGGTTGAAAACCGAGACATCACCACTTTCCGAATCAGACCGCTCTCTATTTTTACCCGGCCGATTCCATCTCGTTTCCACATCGCCAAAGTATCTAGAGCAAAATGTCAAGCACTCATCAATGACATATGCTTCAACAATTGAACCTTCAGGTCTTGTCGTGTTTCGCGCATAACGCTTACAAGCAGCCTTCTTTCAATTGGGTACATCCAACCGTATTGCACAGCGCCTCTAAGCATTGCATCTTTTGGTAAATGCACCGCCAAATGGACCATCACGATGAAGAAAGCTCGAGGGAAAATATTCTCAAGCTTGCAAAGAATAATTGGGATTTATTTTTCAAGTCTTTCCAAAACAGTTAACTTCAGTGTTTTGCAACACAGTTCTCTAAAGAAATTTCCCAGCTCAGCAACCGCTTCATATATATCATTGTCCATGATTCCTCAAAGGCCCGCCGGTAAAATCCTTTGGAGGAGGATGTCACAATCATGGGTTTTCAGTAATGAAAGCTTGAATCCATCAGAAGTAACAAACTTTGCTAGGTTAGCAGCATAACCATCTGAAAATCTCACCACTCTTATGAATTCACAGAATGCAAGCTTTTC
This sequence comes from Elymus sibiricus, assembly GCA_039707655.1. Classification (NCBI taxonomy): domain Eukaryota; kingdom Viridiplantae; phylum Streptophyta; class Magnoliopsida; order Poales; family Poaceae; genus Elymus; species Elymus sibiricus. Next base: position 88,029,171 of record CM077663.1, read on the forward strand.
TTCTTTAGTCATTGTATACCATGCTCGTGGCATTTCAAATGAATCTTCATCTTCACTATGCTGTAGATGCAAATCTTCTCTTATGCCCATATCTTCCAAATCAAGCCTAGAACTAAGTGTGTCCTGTTGGGGAACGGAGCAAGAATTTCAAAAAAATTCCTACGCTCACGCAAGATCTATCCATGGAGATGCATAGCTACGAGAGGGGAGAGTGTGTCTATGTACCCTCGTAGACCGTTAGCGGAAGCGTCTCACAACGCGGTTGATGTAGTCGAACAATCCTTCGAGCTCCACCGATCGAGTACCGAACGTACGGCACCTCCGAGTTCTACACACGTGCAGCTCGGTGACGTTCCTCGCCTTCTTGATCCAGCAAGATGTCGAGGTAGTAGATGAGTTCCGTCAGCACGACGGCGTGGCGACAGTGACGGTGAAGTTATTCTGACAGGGCTTCGCCTAAGCTCTCCGAAAATATGACCGAGGTGGAAAACAGAGATCGGGGCACCGCACACGGCTATGGGACAATTGTGTCTCCAAGGGGTGCCCCTCCTCCGTATATAAAGGAGGGAGAGGGGAGGAGGTTGGCCCTAGGGGCTGCGCCAAGAGTGGGGAGTCCTACTAGGACTCCTTAGTCCTAGTAGGATTCCACCTCCCATACGAAGTAGGAAAGGGGGAAGGGAGAGGGAAAGGAAAGAGGGGGCTGCGCCCCTCCCCTAGTCCAATTCGGTTTGGGCAAGGGGGGGGGCACCTCCTCACGAGGCCTGCCTCTCCTTTTCCCGTATGGCCCAATAAGGCCCATTACTTCTCCCGGTTAATTCCCGTAACTCCCCGGTACTCCGAAAAATACCCGAATCACTCGGAACCTTTCCGACGTCCGAATATAGCCTTCCAATATATGAATCTTTACCTCTCGGACATTCCGAGACTCCTCGTCATGTCCGCGATCTCATCCGGGACTCTGAACAACATTCGGTCACCAATCACATAACTCATATAATACTATATCGTCATCGAACCTTAAGTGTGCGGACCCTACGGATTCGGGAATGATGTAGACATGACCGAGACGACTCTGCGGTCAATAACCAAGAGCGGAACCTGGATGCTCATATTGGTTCCTACATATTCCACGAAGATCTTTATCGGTGAACCTCATATGTCAACATACGTTGTTCCCTTTGTCTGGCGGTATGTTACTTGCCCGAGATTCGATCGTCGGTATCCAATACCTGGTTCAATCTCGTTACCGGCAAGTCTCTTTACTCGTTCCGTAATACATCATCTTGCAACTAACTCTTTAGTCACGGTGCTTGCAAGGCTTCTGTGATGCTGTATTACCGAGAGGGCCCAGAGATACCTCTCCGATAGTCGGAGTGACAAATCTCAATCTCGATCCATGCCAACTCAACAAACACTTTCGGAGATACCTGTAGTGCACCTTTATAATCACCCAGTAACGTTGTGACATTTTATACACCCAAAGTATTCCTACGGTATCCGGGAGTTGCATGATCTCATGGTCAGAGGAACGTGTATTTGACATAGTGAAAGCAATAGCAAAAAACTGAACGATCATTTGCTATGCTAACGGTTGGGTCATGTCCATCACATCATTCTCCTAATGATGTGATCCCATTATCAAATGACAACTCATGTCCATGGTCAGGAAACCTTGACCATCTTTTGATCAACGAGCTAGTCTAGTAGAGGCATACTAGGGACATAATATTTGTCTATTATCCACACATGTATTTAGTTTCCGGTCAATACAATTCTAGCATGAATAATAAACCATTATCATGAACGGAGAAATATGATAATAATAAACACTTTATTAATTGCCTCTAGGGCATATTTCCAACAGTCTCCCACTTGCACTAGAGTCAATTACATTGTAATGAATCTAACACCCATCGCATTCTGGTGCTGATCATGTTTTGCTCGTGGAAGAGGTTTAGTCAACGGGTCTGCCACATTCAGATCCGTGTGTACTTTGCAAATCTCTATGTCTCCATCCTTAATCAAATTCCGAATGGAGTTGAAGCGACGCTTTATATGCTTGGTTCTCTTGTGAAACCTGGGCTCCTTTGCTATAGCAATTGCTCCAGTGTTATCACATAAGATAGTCATTGGACCCGATGCACTAGGTATGCACCCAGATCGGATATGAACTCCTTCATCCAGACTCCTTCATGTGCTGCTTCGGAAGCAGCTATGTATTCCGCCTCACATGTAGATCCCGCCACGACGCTCTGCTTGGAACTGCACCAACTGACCGCTCCACCATTAAGAATAAATACGTATCCAGATTGTGACTTAGAGTCATCTAGATCTGTGTCAAAGCTAGCATCGACGTAACCCTTTACGACGAGCTCTTTGTCACCTCCATAAACGAGAAACATGTCCTTGGTCCTTTTCAGGTACTTCAGGATATTCTTGACCGATGTCCAGTGATCTACTCCTGGATCACTTTGGTACCTTCCCACCAAGCTAATAGCGAGGCACACATCAGGTCTGGTACATAGCATGGCATACATAATAGAGCCTATGGCTGAGGCATAGGGGATGACACTCATCTTCTCTTTGTCTTCTGCCGTGGTCGGGCTTTGAGTCTTACTCAATCTCACACCTTGCAATACAGGCAAGAACCCTTTCTTTGACTGATCCATTTTGAACTTCTTCAAAATCTTGTCAAGGTATGTGCTTTGTGAAAGTCCAATGAGGCGTCTTGATCTATCTCTATAGATCTTGATGCCTAATATGTAAGCAGCTTCTCCGAGATCCTTCATTGAAAAACTTTTGTTCAAATAACCCTTTATGCTTTCCAGAAATTCTATGTCATTTCCCATCAATAATATGTCATCCACATATAATATGAGAAATGCCAAAGAGCTCCCACTCACTTTCTTGTAAATACAAGCTTCTCCATAAGTTTGTATAAACCCAAACGCTTTGATCACTTCATCAAAACGAGTATTCCAGCTCCGAGATGCTTGCACTAGTCCATAGATGGATCGCTGGAGCTTGCATACTTTGTTAGCACCTTTAGGATCGACAAAACCTTCCGGTTGCATCATATACAATTCTTCCTTAAGGAATCCATTAAGGAATGCCGTTTTGACGTCCATTTGCTAGATTTCATAATCATAAAACGCGGCAATTGCTAACATAATTCTGACAGACTTTAGCATCGCTACAGGTGAGAAAGTCTCATCGTAGTCAACTCCTTGAACTTGTCGATAACCTTTAGCAACAAGTCATGCTTTATAGACGGTGACATTACCATCAGCGTCCGTCTTCTTCTTAAAGATCCATTTATTTTCAATAGCTCGCCGTTCATCGGGCAAGTCTACCAAAGTCCATACTTTGTTCTCATACATGGATCCAATCTCGGATTTCATGGCCTCAAGCCATTTGTCGGAATCCGGGCTTGCCATCGCTTCTTCATAGTTCGAAGGTTCATCGTTGTCGAGCAACATGACCTCCAAGACTGGATTTCCGTACCACTCTGGTGCGGAACGTGTCCTGGTTGACCTTCGAAGTTCAGTAACAACTTGATCCGAAGTTTCATGATCATCATCATCAACTTCTTCTTTGGTCTGTGTCGATGTCACAGAAATTTCTTTCTGTGGCGTACTACTATCTAGAGGAGGTACAATTACCTCATCAAGTTCTACTTTCCTCCCACTCACTTCTTTCGAGAGAAACTCCTTCTCTAGAAAGGATCCATTCTTAGCAACGAATACTTTGCCTTCGGATCTGTGGTAGAAGGTGTACCCAACGGTATCCTTTGGGTATCCTATGAAGACGCACTTATCCGCTTTGGGTTCGAGCTTATCTGGCTGAAGCCTTTTGACATAAGCATCGCATCCCCAAACTTTCAGAAACGACAGCTTAGGTTTCTTACCAAACCACAGTTCATACGGTGTCGTCTTAACGGATTTAGACGGTGCCCTGTTTAAAGTGAATGCAGCTGTCTCTAATGCATAACCCCAAAATGATAGTGGCAAATCGGTAAGAGACATCATAGAACGCACCATATCTAATAGAGTACGATTACGACGTTCGGACACACCATTACGCTGTGGTGTTCCAGGTGGCGTGAGCTGTGAAACAATTCCACATTGTCTTAAGTGATTGCCAAACTCGTAACTCAAATATTCTCCTCCACGATCAGATCGTAAGAACTTTATTTTCTTGTTACGATGGTTCTCTACTTCACTCTGAAATTCTTTGAACTTTTCAAATGTTTCAGATTTATGCTTCACCAAGTAGACATAGCCATATCTACTCAAATCATCTGTGAACGTGAGAACGTAACGATATCCACCGCGCGCCTCAACACTCATCGGACCGCATACATCGGTATGTATTATTTCCAACAAGTCTGTTGCTCGCTCCATTGTTCCGGAGAACGGAGTCTTAGTCATCTTGCCCATGAGGCATGGTTCGCACGTCTCAAATGATTCATAATCAAGTGATTCCAAAAGTCCATCTGCATGGAGTTTCTTCATGCGTTTTACACCAATATGACCTAAGCAGCAGTGCCACAAATATGTGGTACTATCATTATCAATTTTGCGTCTTTTGGCATCAATATTATGGATGTGTGTATCACCACGATCGAGATTCAACAAGAATAAACCATTCACAAGCGGTGCATGACCATAAAAGATATTATTCATCAAAATAGAACAACCTTTATTCTCTGATTTAAATGAATAACCGTCTCGCAATAAACAAGATCCAGATATAATGTTCATGCTCAACGCAGGCACCAAATAACAATTATTTAGGTTCATCACTAATCCCGAGGGTAAATGTAGAGGTAGCATGCCGACGGCGATAATTTCAACTCTTGAACCATTCCTGACGCGCATCGTCACCTCGTCCTTAGCCAATCTTCGTTTATTCCGTAGCTCCTGTTTCGAGTTACAAATATGAGCAACTGAACCAGTATCAAATACCCAGGTGCTACTACGAGCATTGGTAAGGTACATATCAATAACATGTATATCAAATATACCTTTGTTGACGTTGCCAGCCTTCTTATCTGCCAAGTACTTGGGGAAGTTCCGCTTCCAGTGACCAGTCCCCTTGCAGTAGAAACACTCAGTCTCGGGTTTGGTACCAGACTTGGGTTTCTTCCCGGGAGCAGCAACTGATTTGCCGTTCTTCTTGAAGTTCCCCTTCTTTCCCTTGCCCTTCTTGAAACTGGTGCCCTTTTTGACCATCAACACTTGATGCTCTTTCTTGACTTCAACCTCCGCAGCCTTAAGCATAGCGAAGAGCTCGGAAATTGTTTTGTTCATTCCTTGCATATTATAGTTCATCACGAAGCCCTTATAGCTTGGTGGCAGTGATTGGAGAATTCTGTCAATAACCGAATCATCTAGAAGATTAACTCCCAACTGAGTCAAGCGGTTATGCAACCCAGACATTTTGAGTATATGCTCACTGACAGAACTATTCTCCTCCATCTTACAGCTAAAGAACTTATCAGAGACATCATATCTCTCGATTCGGGCATTGGCTTGAAAAACAAGTTTCAGCTCTTGGAACATCTCATATGCTCCGTGGTGCTCAAAACGTCTTTGGAGCCCCGGTTCTAAGCCGTAAAGTATGGCACACTGAACTATTGAGTAGTCATCTTTCCTTGACTGCCAGACGTTCATAACATCCGCTGTCGAGCCTGCAGGGGGCGTGGCACCCAGCGGTCCATCAAGGACATAAGCCTTCTGTGCAGCAATGAGGATGATCCTCAGATTACGGACCTAGTCCGCATAGTTGCTTCCATCATCTTTCAACTTAGCTTTCTCTAGGAACGCATTACAATTCAGTGGAACTACAGCGCGGGCCATTGATCTACAACATACAATTGTAAAGATTATTTAGACTATGTTCATGATAATTGAAGTTCAATTAATCAAATTACTTTAAGAACTCCCACTTAGATTAACATCCCTCAAGTTGTCTAAGTGTAACATGATCCATATCAACTAAACCACGTCCGATCATCACGTGAGGTGGATTAGTTATCAATGGTAAACATCTTTCATGTTGATCATATCTACTATATGACTCATGTTCGACCTTTCGGTCTCTTGTGTTCCGAGGCCATATCTGTATATGCTAGGCTCGTCAAGTTTAACCCAAGTATTCTGCGTGTGTAAAACTGGCTTACACCCGTTGTATGCGTACGAAAGAATCCATCACACCCGATCATCACGTGGTGCTTAGAAGCATCGAACCTTCGCAACGGTGCATACTAGGGGAGAACACTTATCTTGAAATTTAGTGAAGGGATCATCTTATAATGCTACCGTCGTCCTAAGCAAAATAAGGTGCATAAAACGATTAACATCTCATGCAATTCAATATATATGTGACATGATATGGCCATCAACGTCTTGTGCTTTTGATCTCCATCAGCATAGCACTGTCATGATCTCCATCGTCACCGGGTTGACACCTTGATCACCATCGTAGCGTCGTGACACCTTGATCTCCATCGTAGCGTCGTGGTCGTCTCGCCGACTATTGCTACTACTACTACTGCTAACTCATGGCGGTGAAGTAAAGCGATTACATAGCGTTGGCATTGCATACAATAAAGAGACAACCATAAGGCTCCTGCCGGTTGCCTGATAACTTACAAAACATGATCATCTCATACAACAACTTATATCACATCATGTCTTGACCATATCACATCACCAGCATACCCTGCAAAAACAAGTTAGACGTCCTATACTTTGTTGTTGCAAGTTTTACGTGGCTGCTACGGGTTTGCAAGAACCGTTCTTACCTACGCAAAACCACAACGTGGTGTAGTGATTGATTTTTGATCTTCTAAAAGAACCCTCTTCATTGAAACCGATTCAACTAAAGTGAGAGAGACAGACACCTGCCAGTCACTTTTATGCAACGAGTGCACGTAGCGGTGAAACCTGTCTCGTGTAAGCGTACGCGTAATGTCGGTCCGGGCCGCTTCATCTCACAATACCGCTGAATCAAGTATCAACTAGTAACGGCAAGCAATATGTATACACCCACGCCCACAACTCACTTGTGTTCTACTCGTGCAAATCACATCTACGCATAGACCTGGCTCGGATGCCACTGTTGGGGAACGGAGCAAGAATTTCAAAAAAATTCCTACGCTCACGCAAGATCTATCCATGGAGATGCATAGCTACGAGAGGGGAGAGTGTGTCTACGTACCCTCGTAGACCGTTAGCGGAAGCGTCTCACAACGCGGTTGATGTAGTCGAACAATCCTTCGAGCTCCACCGATCGAGTACCGAACGTACGGCACCTCCGAGTTCTACACACGTGCAGCTCGGTGACGTTCCTCGCCTTCTTGATCCAGCAAGACGTCGAGGTAGTAGATGAGTTCCGTCAGCACGACGGCGTGGCGACGGTGACAGTGAAGTGATTCCGACAGGGCTTCGCCTAAGCTCTCCGAAAATATGACTGAGGTGGAAAACAGAGATCGGGGCACCGCACACGGCTATGGGACAATTGTGTCTCCAAGGGGTGCCCCTCCTCCGTATATAAAGGAGGGAGAGGGGAGGAGGCTGGCCCTAGGGGCTGCGCCAAGAGTGGGGAGTCCTACTAGGACTCCTTAGTCCTAGTAGGATTCCACCTCCCATACGGAGTAGGAAAGGGGGAAGGGAGAGGGAAAGGAAAGAGGGGGCTGCGCCCCCTCCCCTAGTCCAATTCGGTTTGGGCAAGGGGAGGGGGGGGGGCGCGCCTCCTCACGTGGCCTGCCTCTCCTTTTCCCGTATGGCCCAATAAGGCCCATTACTTCTCCCGGTGAATTCCCGTAACTCCCCGATACTCCAAAAAATACCCGAATCACTCGGAACCTTTCCGACGTCCGAATATAGCCTTCCAATATATGAATCTTTACCTCTCGGACATTCCGAGACTCCTCGTCATGTCCGCGATCTCATCCGGGACTCTGAACAACATTCGGTCACCAATCACATAACTCATATAATACTATATCGTCATCGAACCTTAAGTGTGCGGACCCTACGGGTTTGGGAATGATGTAGACATGACCGAGACGACTCTCCGGTCAATAACCAACAGCGGAACCTGGATGCTCATATTGGTTCCTACATATTCCACGAAGATCTTTATCGATGAACCTCATATGTCAACATACGTTGTTCCCTTTGTCTGGCGGTATGTTACTTGCCCGAGATTCGATCGTCGGTATCCAATACCTGGTTCAATCTCGTTACCGGCAAGTCTCTTTACTCGTTCCGTAATACATCATCTTGCAACTAACTCTTTAGTCACGGTGCTTGCAAGGCTTCTGTGATGCTGTATTACCGAGAGGGCCCAGAGATACCTCTCCGATAGTCGGAGTGACAAATCTAAATCTCGATCCATGCCAACTCAACAAACACTTTCGGAGATACCTGTAGTGCACCTTTATAATCACCCAGTAACGTTGTGACGTTTGATACACCCAAAGTATTCCTATGGTATCCGGGAGTTGCATGATCTCATGGTCAGAGGAACGTGTATTTGACATAGTGAAAGCAATAGCAAAAAACTGAACGATCATTTGCTATGCTAACGGTTGGGTCATGTCCATCACATCATTCTCCTAATGATGTGATCCCGTTATCAAATGACAACTCATGTCCATGGTCAGGAAACCTTGACCATCTTTTGATCAACGAGCTAGTCTAGTAGAGGCATACTAGGGACATAGTATTTGTCTATTATCCACACATGTATTTAGTTTCCGGTCAATACAATTCTAGCATGAATAATAAACCATTATCAAGAATGGAGAAATATGATAATAATAAACACTTTATTAATTGCCTCTAGGGCATATTTCCAACATGTCCTTTGTCTTCCTTTCAATGTTCAGAAACGTCCCTAGCAGATTCTCGCATATGTTTTTCTCAATGTGCATTACATCGAGATTTTGCCTCAATTTCAGATCAGCCCAGTATGACAAGTCCCACAAACAAGACCTCTGGTCCCAACATTGACCTTCCTCATGGTTTCTTTTCTTTGCAAGCTTTCCTGGTCTCACATCTGAACCTTTTCAAGTTGCTGCTCCAGCTCTTCTTTAGAGAATTCTGCTGGCTTGTCACGGGTTTTAGTTTCACCATTAAAATCTTTGCTTCTTCGCCAACGATGGTTTCGGGAAAGAAAACGGCGGTGCCCAATATAGCATATCTTGTTCCTTATTCTCTTCGAGCAAGGGTCTGTGTCACAATGCACGGAGGCCTGATAACCCGCTGTGATCCTCCGAGATAGAGTGCGCAGCGCTGGGAAATCATGGATGGACCATATGATTGCAGCACGTAGATTAAACTTTTCTTTCGGAGTCGAGGCATCATATGTAAGTACACCAGTCTAGAGCTAGAGTAGTTCTGGGATAAGCAACGACATCATGAAGTTGGACTGATCCATGCATGCCCATGGTGGCAGGTTGTACGGCACCACAAAAACGGGCCACATGCTATAAGACGTGCTCATGTTCCCAAATGGATTAAAGCCATCAGTGGCAATGCCGAGTTTTGTGTTCCTTGGATCTGCAGCAAAATCTATATGAATTCTGTCAAATTCTTTGCATGCCTCTCCGTCCACTGGATGGCTCAGCTCATTGTCCACAGGTTGCCGCTTCAGCTTGTGCCATCGTACCTCTAGTGATGATTTCTTCGAGATAAACATCCGCTGCAGCCTTGGTATCAACGGGAAGTGCCTCAGTACCTTCTCTGGTATTCACTTCTTCCCTTCAGCATCTTTCCACCTAGAGGCATTGCATTTTGGACAGTTGTCATGCTTGGCATAATCCTTCCGAAACAAGACACTGTTATTTGGGCACAAATGTATTGAAACATAACCTAGCCCCAGCCTGCGGATTATGCTCAATGCTTCATCATAAAACCTGGGAACATAGCTATCAGGGAATTGCAAGGTCAAAAGGTAGAGTATTGCGTTGAATGCAGCATTGCTAATCCGGAAGAAAGACTTGATGTGGAGTAACTTCAAGGTGAAGGTAAATCTTCAAAATTTACCCCCTTCATGAGCTGCGCGCTTCGCCTCCTCTAACACCTCAGCGAACATCGACTTTTGTCCATCAGCATCGTACAGATCCTTCAATAGGTCAGGAATCCTATCATCTTCATGCCCATCCTCTTCCTCCAAACCAGCATTCTCTCGCAAAATCTTTTCCATAAAATCAATGCCAGCATCACCACCACCCATCATATGAGGGGCCTCTGTATTAGCTTCTATATGTTGAGGTTGTCCGTCTAAAGGTTCTCCATGATATATCCATCTATCACATGTCCTGGCCATCCCATTAAGAAGCAGATGATCTTCCACTATTCCTTGAGATTTTCTTGAAAGGTTGAGGCAATCGCAGCATGGGCAAAGAATGACAGCATCCTTGGCAAAATTTGCCCGAACAAATTGCATAAATTCATCAACTCCTTTCATATGTTCTTTCGAAAACCTTCTAACTCTGTCCATCTACCAAAGACAACAAATTGTTGCAACTTAGCGAATCAATCTAAGTGCATAAACATTAATTAATAAAGATGGATGGCAGTAATGGCAGCTAAAAATTCAGAAAATTTTATATGCTAATTGCCTAACCACAACATTGAAGCAAACCAAACTGTAAATCAAACCAACATTGAAATTGGCATGGATTTAATTTATAGAGAAGGCTAAATCAAACCAAACCGTTAATACCCCCCAGGAATTTAGAAGGATCCTGTTTCAGGGAAAGACCAACTTGGTGGACAAAATTCACCCCTAACAATTCACCCATGGCTTACATTATTGACATACATTATTTCAATGGCATAAATCAGTATACATTATTGACACCCATTGTTATGAATCAGCAGACATTATTTACCCATGGCATAAATCAGTCTAACCTGAGCTCTGTTCTATTGATTGCTGACAACATAATTCACCCCTAACAATTGACTGAATTCCAAAATAATTCTTACCAATTTCATCAACAACAATTCTCCTAACAATTTCATCTATGGAGTTTCTATCAAATTCATCAATGAAATTTCCAAGTTTGCATCAAATCTACATCAATGAGATTTTTCCAAGTTTACAACAAATCTGCATCAAATCTACATCAACATATTTGAGGCTGGAGAGGAGAGGGGAGGGGGAGAGGAGAGGGGTGCATACCGGGAGGTCTGCTTGCGGCGGCGGCGAGTACCCCATGTGTGGGCGAGGTCGCCGTTCCTGTCGTGGGAGAGGCGAGCGGCACCACCACCGCTACCGGTGGGCGAGGCAGCCGTGGCGTCGGCACCAACAACGCCGTCGGTGGGCGAGGTGGCCGTGGCGTGGACACCACCACTGCTGGTCGCCGCACCCACCCTCGCCGGTTGCCCCCGCCCCTGTCGGTTGCTGCCCCCTGATGTCTACTACGCAACCTTCTTCTTGTAGACTCGTGTTGGGCCTCCAAGCGCAGAGTTTTGTAGGACAGTAGCAAATTTCCCTCAAGTGGATGACCTAAGGTTTATCAATCCGTGGGAGGTGTAGGATGAAGATGGTCTCTCTCAAGCAACCCTGCAATCAAATAACAAAGAGTCTCTTGTGTCCCCAACACACCCAATACAACGGTAAATTGTATAGGTGCACTAGTTCGGCGAAGAGATGGTGATACAAGTGTAATATGGATGGTAGATATAGGTTTTTGTAATCTGAAAATATAAAAACAGCAAGGTAGCAAGTAACAAAAGTGAGCAAAAACGGTATTGCAATGCTTGAAAACAAGGCCTAGGGTTCATACTTTCACTAGTGCAATTTCTCTCAACAATACTAACATAGTTGAATCATATGTAAATCTCTCACACGCGACAAAGAGTTCACTCCAAAGTCACAAATAGCGGAGAACAAACGAAGAAATTATTGTAGGGTACGAAACCACCTCAAAGTTATCTTTTCCGATCAATCTTATGAGCTATCCCTATAAGTGTCACGAACAGCCCTAGAGTTTGTACTAAAATAACACATTAAGATACACATCAACCAAAACCCTAATGTCACCTAGATACCCCAATGTCACCTCGAGTACCCGTGGGTTTGATTATACGATATGCATCACATAATTTCAGATTCATCTATTCAATCCAACACAAAGAACTTCAAAGAGTGCCCAAAAGTTTCTACCGGAGAGTCAAGACAAAAACGTGTGCCAACCCCTATGCATAGATTCCCATGGTCACGGAACCCGCAAGTTGATCACCAAAACATACATCAAGTGGATCAATAGAACATCCCATTGTCACCACAGATATCCCATCGCAAGACATACATCAAGTGTTCTCAAATCCTTAAAGACTCAATCTGATAAGTAAACTTCAAAGGGAAAACTCAATTCATCACAACTAGATAGAGAGGGGAAACACTCCATATGATTCATCTATATTAATAAAGCTCGCGGTACATCAAGATCGTGCCATCTCAAGAACACGAGAGAGAGAGAGAGATCAAACACATAGCTACTGGTACATACCCTCAGCCCCGAGGGTGAACTACTCCCACCTCGTCATGGAGAGCGTCGGGGTGATGAAGATGGCCTTCGGTGATGGTTTCCCCCTCTGGCAGGGTGCCGGAACGGGCTCCCGATTGGTTTTTCGTGGCTCTGGAGGCTTGCGGCGGCGGAACTCCCGATCTAGATTTATTTTCGGAGGTTTCTATATTTATAGGAATTTATGGCGGTGGAAACAAGTCAGTATGGGCCACGAGGTGATGACAAACTAGGGGGGCACGCCCTAGGGGGGGGCGCCCCCCAGGCTTGTGGTGGCCTCGTGGCTCCCCTGGCCCAACTCCAACTCTCCCTGGGCTTCTTCTGGTCCATTAAAATTCACCGTAGATTTTTATTCCATTTGGTCTCCGTTTGATATTCCTTTTCTGTAAAACTCAAAAACACGGAAAAAACAGGAACTGGCACTGGGCTCTAGGTTAATAGGTTAGTCCCAAAAATAATATAAAGTTGTAGTAAAAATATTGTAAAACATCCAAGAATGATAATATAACAGCATGGAACAAGCAAAAATTATAGATACGTTGGAGACGTATCAGCATCCCCAAGCTTAATTCCTGCTCGTCCTCGAGTAGGTAAATGATAAAAACAGAATTTTTGATGTGGACTGCTGCCCAACATGTTCGTCATATTCTTTTGTTCTTTTTATAGCATGGACATTTGGACTTGTAAATGATTCAAAGCAATAGTCTAGTTTTAACATAATGACTTCAATACTCAAGCATGCCAACAAGCAACCATGTCTTTCAAAATATCAACACTAAAGAAAGTTATCCCTAGCCCATCATGCTCAATCATTGATCCATTCATGAAACACACTCAAATATTAGCTATGCCCAATGCTCAAGTACGATCATAGTGCCCCCTAGTTGGTGCTTATAAGAGAAGATGGAGACTCAAAGGAGAAATAAAAATTGCATAAAGTAAGTAGATAGGCCCTTCGCAGAGGGAAGTAGGGATTTGTAGAGGTGCCAGAGCTCAAGGTTTAAATTGAGAGAGAAAAATATTTTGAGTGGCATGCTTTACCTGTCAACGAAAATGACGAAGTAGCTCATAATACTTTCCATGCTAGATACATTATAGGCGGTTCCCAAACAGAATGGTAAAGTTTTTACTCCCCCTCCACCAATCAATCACACTCCACGGCGAGCCGAATCCACGGGTACCGTCCATACAAACAACAATCCTGGGGGAGTGTTGTTTCATTATAATTTGATTTGATTTTTGAGCATGGGACTGGGCATCCCGAATACCAGCCATTTTCTCGTGAATGATAGTGAATCAACACATATCGTGAGAATAACCCACCTAGCATGGAAAAATATTGGATACTCCCCACCGTTTCATGAGCGGTACGGGCACACAAAAGAGAAAATTTATTTTGAAGATTTAGAGATGGCACATACAAATTTGCTTGGAACGGCATGGAAATACCGCATATAGGTAGGTATGGTGAACTCATAAGGCAAAACTTGGTTTAAGGATTTTGGATGCACAAGTAGTATTTCTACTTAGTACAAATGAAGGTTAGCAAATAGATTGGGAAGCAACCAAACCGAGGAGCGAAAAATCTCATAAGTGAGCATTGAGTCATAACTAACACCGAATAATGCACCACAAGTAGGATGTAACTTCATTGCATAACTATTGATTCGTGCATGCATAGGGAATCACAAACCTTAACACCAATATTCCTACTAAAGCATAATTACTCACTAACATGACTCACCTATTACTATCATCATGTTTCAAAACTATTACAAAGAATCAAGTTTAATTTGTCCAATGATCTTCATGAAAGTTTTTATTATATCCTCCTTGGATATCTATCACTTTGGCGCTAGTTTCATATATTGCGATTGCTTTTTGGCAAGCTCAAACAAATTTAGGTGAAGCACATGAGCAAATGACAAGCTACTCTCAAAAGATATAAGTGAAGATTAATGAGTAGTCAAACAATTAAGTAGCTATGTGAGGACTCTCTCTCCCTCAATAAATATTTTCAGATCTGAGTATTTTATTCAACAGCAAGCAAAAGAAAAATAGCACTCCAAGAATAGCACGCATCATGTGAACGAATAAAAATTTAGGCTCAACATAGGCTAACCGATAATTGTTGATGAAGAGAGGTGGGATGCGTAGCATCCCCAAGCTTAGATGCTTGAGACTTATTGAAATATTTACTTGGGGTGCCTTGGGCATCCCCAAGCTTGAGCTTTTGTATCTCGTTCAATCCTCTCATATCCCGGTTTCACCTACTCTCAAAAACTTCATCCACACAAAACTCGAAAAGAACTCGTGAGATAGGTTAGTACACATAATAATAAATCAACTCTTTATGTACTGCCAAGACAAGTTGCACAATAATTTTCAAACATCATATACTGTTTACTATCATTTCCACAATTTATATCTACCAATATAGGCTATGGAAACTATAGGATAAGTAGATAACAAAACTATGACAGCAATCTGTCCAAACAGAACAGTCTGTAGTAATTTATGAAAACAGTGTACTTCTGTAACTCCAAAAATTATGAAAATTTAAGACATACTATAAAATTTATATGACAACACTGTGTACAAATTTCAGAAACTTTCCACGTTTCAGTAAAATATGAAAATTCAAACACTACAGCCAAAGTTTCTGTTTTTACACAGCATTCATCAAAACATGCAATGCAAGCATCCTAAGGCAATTCTTGGAACTTTTTATTGAAAAACAAGATTATAAATAACTCCTAACAGAGAAAAACAAGATAATATGATGCTCCAAGCAAAACTCATATTATGTGACGAATGAAAATATAGCTCTAAGTAAGATATACCGATAGTGTTGAAGACGAAAGAAGGGATGCTTCCGGGGCATCCCCAAGCTTGGGCACTTGAGTCTTCCTTGGATATTGCCTTGGGGGTGCCTTGGGAATCCCCAATCTTAGGTTCTTGTCACTCCTTATTCTCCTCATATCGGTGTCTCACCCAAAACTTGAAAACTTCAATCACACAAAACTTAACGGAACTTCGTGAGATGGGTTAGTATAATAAAGATAAATCATTCACTTAGGTACTGTCAAGACAAGATTCATAATTGTTTCCACATCATACCTACTGTATTATATCATTTCCATAATTTATATCACTCAATATAAGCTATGGGAACACTAAAACAAGCAAACTATGCATGCAAAACAGAATCTGCCAAAAACAGAACAGTCTGTGAAGATCTGTAGTGTGACCATACTTCCCTGTCTCTAAAAATTCTGAAAAATTAGGACAACCTGGTAAATTTGTATATAAATCATGTGTAAAAAATTCAGATCAAAATCACGTTCCAGTGAATTTACAAAATTCCTGGACTGAGAGAAAAAGTTTCTGTTTTTGCACAGAATCAAGTCAACTATCATCCACACTATCACAAAGGCTTTACTTGGCACTTTATTGAAATAAAAGACACAAAACATGATTAATACAGTATATTAATCATGTGAACACACCAAAACAGAAGGTAAAAGTGTTGGGTTGTCTCCCAACAAGCGCTTTTCTTTAATGCCTTTTAGCTAGGCATGATGATTTCAATGATGCTCATATAAGAATAGTAGTTGAAACATGCAAAAGAGCATCATGAATCTCATGACAAGCACATTTAAGTCTAACCCACTTCCTATGCATAGGGATTTTGTGAGCAAACAATTTATGGGAACAAGAATCAACTAGCGTAGGAAGGCAAAACAAGCATAACTTCAAAACTTTGAACACATAGAGAGGAAACTTGATATTATTGCAATTCCTACAAGCATATGTTCCTCCCTCATAATAATTTTAAGTAGCATGATGAAGGAATTTCACAATATAACCAGCACATAAAGCATTCTTTTCATGATCTACAAGCATAGAAATTTTACTACTCTCCACACAAGAAGATTTCTTCTCATGACTAATGGTGGGAGTATCATATGAAGCTCGGATACTAAAAAATGTTTCCACATTAAAAGAGTAATGTTCAGTAAAAGGATATTCAAAATTATGACAATAATTATCACTACTCTTTATAACATAGGTATCATCACAATAATCATCATAAGTAGCAACTTTGTTCTCATCATAGTCAATTGAAACCTCTTCCGAAATAGTGGAATCATTAATAAATAAAGTCGTGACCTCTCCAAATCCACTTTTACCATTATAATAAGATTCAACACCCTCCAAAATAGTGGGATAATTATTATCTAAAGTTGACACTCTTCCAAACCCACTTTCATAAATATTGCAATCATCATAAATAAGGGGTATGCTATCATCATAATAAATTTGCACATCAAAACTTGGGGGACTAAAAATATCATCTTCGTTAAACATAGCATCCCCAAGCTTGGGACAAACATTAATTACAGCAAATAAATTCTCAAACATGTCATTCTCATCAAACATAGCATCCCCAAGCTTGTGGTTTTGCAAAACATAAGCATAATCACTCTCATCATTAACAGTCTGAATAGCACCAATCGTATAACAATTATTATCATCACAATTTTCTAAGTTGGTGCCAAAAAGATTTTCAAGATTATAAGGGGTGTCATTATTTGGGAGAGATACCTCTTTACCTTTACTTTTCCATCTTTTCTTCTTCTTCACCACATTCTGTGTGGGTTTATTTAATTCCTCCAAGCTTCTTTTTGAAGAGATTGGTTGAATATGAAGCTCCTCCTCGTTACCTAATTCATCATAAGAAAAAATAGGAGGATATTGGGAAACCTCTTCCCCTTCATTAGTATTCTCTTCATCTTCTATTTGTTTCCTTGTCTTTAAGTAATTGACAATATAAGGATTCTCAATGCAATTTACCACGCAATACATATAGATTTCATTTAGATCAAAATCAATCATTTTCATGAGAACCCAAGCTGGAACATCCTTAGTTTTATGTTTCATTTCATCATACCCCAAAAATAGACTAAGTTCATTATGATTCTCAAGGGTAATGAGGCTATCACAATTTTTGGACACAATTCGATCATGAAATAATTCACATTGGAAATTAAAATGACCACTTTCATTGCAAAGTTCACAAGGACGGCGAGAAATATTAAGTCTTTCAGCACAAACATATAGCCTCTCTTGCAACCATTTAGTTTCTAAATACTTATGCCTCTTACAAAATCTATCTTCCCTTCTAGGCATGTCTTCACAAACTCTATGCACTCCACAAAAATTGACATGCTTATAAGAAATCTTTTTATCATGACTAGTGCAATCATCATTAGTACTATGGATATTCAACGAATTCATACTAACAACATTGCAATCATGCTCATCACTCAAAGATTTAGTGCCAAACATTTTAATATCTTCTTGTTCTAACACTTGAGCACAATTTTCCTTTCCATCATTTTCACAAAAGACATTAAAAAGATGCAGCATATGAGGCAACCTCAATTCCATTTTTTTTGTAATTTTCTTTTATAGACTAAACTACTGATAAAACAAGAAAATAAAAGATTCAATTGCAAGATCTAAAGATATACCTTCAAGCACTCACCTCCCCGGCAACGGCGCCAGAAAAGAGCTTGATGTCTACTACACAACCTTCTTCTTGTAGACTCGTGTTGGGCCTCCAAGCGCAGAGTTTTGTAGGACAGTAGCAAATTTCCCTCAAGTGGATGACCTAAGGTTTATCAATCCGTGGGAGGTGTAGGATGAAGATGGTCTCTCTCAAGCAACCCTGCAATCAAATAACAAAGAGTCTCTTGTGTCCCCAACACACCCAATACAACGGTAAATTTTATAGGTGCACTAGTTTGGCGAAGAGATGGTGATACAAGTGTAATATGGATGGTAGTTATAGGTTTTTGTAATCTGAAAATATAAAAACAGCAAGGTAGCAAGTAAAAAAAGTGAGCAAAAATGGTATTGCAATGCTTGAAAACAAGGCCTAGGGTTCAGACTTTCACTAGTGCAATTTCTCTCAACAATACTAACATAGTTGAATCATATGTAAATCTCTCACACACGACAAAGAGTTCACTCCAAAGTCACAAATAGCGGAGAACAAACGAAGAAATTATTGTAGGGTACGAAACCACCTCAAAGTTATCTTTTCCGATCAATCTTATGAGCTATCCCTATAAGTGTCACGAACAGCCCTAGAGTTCGTACTAAAATAACACCTTAAGATACACATCAACCAAAACCCTAATGTCACCTAGATACCCCAATGTCACCTCGAGTACCCGTGGGTTTGATTATACGATATGCATCACATAATTTCAGATTCATCTATTCAATCCAACACAAAGAACTTCAAAGAGTGCCCCAAAGTTTCTACCGGAGAGTCAAGACAAAAACGTGTGCCAACCCCTATGCATAGATTCCCATGGTCACGGAACCCGCAAGTTGATCACCAAAACATACATCAAGTGGATCGATAGAACACCCCATTGTCACCACAGATATCCCATCGCAAGACATACATCAAGTGTTCTTAAATCCTTAAAGACTCAATCCGATAAGTAAACTTCAAAGGGAAAACTCAATTCATCACAACTAGATAGAGAGGGGAAACACTCCATATGATTCATCTATATTAATAAAGCTTGCGGTACATCAAGATCGTGCCATCTCAAGAACACGAGAGAGAGAGAGAGAGATATCAAACACATACCTACTGGTACATACCCTCAGCCCCAAGGGTGAACTACTCCCTCCTCGTCATGGAGAGCGTCGGGATGATGAAGATGGCCTCCGGTGATTGTTTCCCCCTCCGGCAGGGTGCCGGAACGGGCTCCCGATTGGTTTTTCGTGGCTCTGGAGGCTTGCGGCGGCGGAACTCCCGATCTAGGTTTATTTTCGGAGGTTTCTATATTTATAGGAATTTATGGCGGTGGAAACAAGTCAGTATGGGCCACGAGGTGACGACAAGCTAGGGGGGCGCGCCCTAGGGGGGCGCCCCCAAGCTTGTGGTGGCCTCGTGGCTCCCCTGGCCCAACTCCAACTCTCCCTGGGCTTCTTCTGGTCCATAAAAATTCACCGTAGATTTTTATTCCATTTGGGCTCCGTTTGATATTCCTTTTCTGTAAAACTCAAAAACACGGAAAAAACAGGAACTGGCACTGGGCTCTAGGTTAATAGGTTAGTCCCAAAAATAATATAAAGTTGTAGTAAAAAGATTGTAAAACATCCAAGAATGATAATATAACAGCATGGAACAAGCAAAAATTATAGATACGTTGGAGACGTATCACCCCCGCCCCCGTCGGAAGACCTAGAAAATCGCTAAGTGTTGGCTCTGTGCTGCCAATATGTCCCACTTGTCAATGATACGAGACAGTCGTGGTTTTATATAATATACAGACACATTCCAATACATGAGCAACAGTCCCTCTCTAGCCCAGCGGTAGCGAACGAGCGAAGACAGCGCTCGATCGTGGGTTCGAGTCCCCGCTCGCCCATCTTTTTTGAGGGAATTAAGTGCTTGGCCCCGCCTGTCAAACGGGTCCCCCTGTCAGTGTGTGCTCACCTTCTGTCAAATGGGTCCTACCTATCTGTTGAATATAGACATGTAAGCAAAAAATGACACCTAAACAATGACACATACGCGAGGCTGCTGAGGTGTCTGTCTAATCATCCTAAAGCATTCGAACTCAAGTGTAATGACCATTTATATTGGTCATGATCAGCTAGAAATATGGCAGTGGACCAGTGTTGTCCACTTTACGACCAATTCCAGTAAGGAAATTACGACCTTTCTGACCAAAATGGTCGTTAGTGTTTAGGGTTAGGACCCCCCCCCCCCCGGACAACTTACGACCAATTGGTCTCAAATGGTCATAGATTTACGACCATTTCTTCTAGGGTCACTGCCAGAAGGTCACAAGTTGACATATTTCTTGTAGTGCCACTCAGAGGACGCGAAATCTGCCACTGTCGTTTCTCTATGTGTGCTGGTATGTTTTGTGTGTGATTCAAAGTTTGGCAACTGGCATGATGTGAGAAAAAACATCAGTGGACACCTCTCATCAATTGCTCATAGTTGGTTTGTTACTTTAGAGTTTAGACCGACGAGTGAATCTACAGGTAATGTTTGCAGTAATAAAACTGCAACCTTCATTGCAGGACAAGTTCTACCTGAATCTCATGTATTTGTATTGACATAATGTCCTCTTAGTCGGATTGCCGCATGCAGCAAGGTGAGCAACCAATCATCATCGTGAGATTTCTTTTCTGAATGCTGAAGAAAGCTACTACGCAAGTTCATGTATGTACAACACTTCTAATTGCTTCTTTAATTTAGAGAAGCCTCGGTTGTAGGTAAGCTACACGACCAATTTCATCTTACTAAAGTTTTCATTCAACTTCTCCATTTGGACTGTTGTTATGACCGGCGTGCACTATAGCCGGAGGAGGCCCAATGGCGCGTCTAGTTAGGGGCTTGGCCAACCTTATCTTTATTTTTAGCACATAGAGGATTATATAAACTCTTGTAAGGACTCATTTTAGCATTAAGCAATAAGACATATCTATTGCCCGGCTCCCTAAGGAGCCGGAACCCTAAACCCTAGCCGCCGCCTGTGCCTCCCTCTCCCTCTCTCTCCATCGTGCGACCACGGCGCCACAGCGCCGCTGCTCGCGCCCATCGCCCCGGCAGCCTCCCTTCCACCCCTACAATAGGCGGGCTAGACCTGGTAGGATCCTAGCTCCTACCAATCTGGTATCGGCAGTCTCGGGATCGATCATGTTCACCCCTCTGCCCACCGCCACCCTCCCGCTGCCGATCGCCACCTCACCGCCGATGACCACCGTGGCCGGCGCGCCGTCTCTGTCCGGGCCGGCCTCCTCCGCCGTCTGGACGCCACCCGCGCCCGCCCCTCCGTCCTCACTGCGGAGGAGATGTCGGCGGCCCTTCGGGACCTCAGACAGGCGGTCCAGGGCATCCGCACCTTCCTCGCGGGGCCATACGGGCCGCCGCCGCCCGCCCCCTTCGCCACCGTCATGGGGCCGCCGCACCTCCCGTGGCAGCCGCCGCCCCCGGCGACCTCCATCGCCCCCACCATGCCACTACCACAGCAGCAGCTGCTGCCGCCGCCGTCACCGGTGACCTCGGGGTCGGGGCTCCCGACGACGGCGCCCGGGGTGCCCATCCACCAGGTCCGGTGCCCCCAGTCGCCGTCCCCACTGCCGGCCTGGCTCTCCGGGTCCCTCGGGCCAACTGCACGTGCCGCCGCCTACGTCCCACTCGGCCCTGCAGTACGGGGGGCCCTCCAGCTCCCCCGGACACTACGACGACGTCGACGGGCCCCTGTTCCAGGGTGGCACCCTGATGCCCGCCTACTCAGCACAGACATCCTCACTGTTCCACGCTGACGAGGCGCCCCCGACCATCGTCCACACCCAGCCACCGCCGAGGTTCTCCAAGTTGGAGTTCGCCACCTACGACGACACCATGGACCCCCTGAATTGGCTCAACCAGTGCGACCAATTTTTCAGGGGGCAGCGTACGCTCGCATCCGACCGCACCTGGATCGCCTCATATCACCTCCGGGGGGCATCTCAGACATGGTACTACGCCCTCGAACAGGACGAGGGCGGCATGCCCTCATGGGAGCGCTTCCGCGAGCTCTGCCTCTTCCCTTCGGTCCGCCGATAAGCGGGAGTCGGCTGGCGGAGCTTGGGCGCCTTCCTTTTCACTCCACGGTGCAAGACTTCGCCGACCGCTTCCGGGCCCTGGCTTGCCATGCTCTCGGCCTCATGGCTCGCCAGTGGGCCGAGCTCTTCGTTGGCGGTCTGCCGGACCACATCCGCGTGGACGTGGAGATGCGCGGGCCACAGGACCTCCAGACGGTCATGTACTATGCCCGCGCCTTCGAGCGCCGCGCGGTGGCCATGCAGTAGGCGCCACCGCCCCGGGCCGCTCGGCAGCTCCCCCGGCCAGCACCACCAGCATCGGGGCGTCCTACCCAGACGCTCGTGGCGCCCACCACCCCGGCTGCGACGCGCCCCTTCCATCGGCTCACCCCGGCCGAGCAGCTCGAGTGCTGCCACCAAGGGCCGTGCTACAACTATGACGAGCCCTACGTCCCGGGCCACGTTTGCCCGCGCCTATTCTACTTGGAGGTTGCGGACTACGTCGAGGAGTTCGCCGCCGCCGCCAGGCCCAGCGACCCGGCCACCCCGTTTGACGTCGAGGTTTCCCCGAGGGCCGACCAGCCGAACGCCCTCGTGGTCTCCCTCCATGCCCTCGCGGGCATACGGACGGAGAAGACTATGCTTCTGTCGGTGACGATCAACGGGGAGCGGTTCCTCGCCCTGCTGGATACGGGCTCCACCCACAACTTCTTGCCCGGGGCCACCATGCGCCGCCTGGTGCTGCAACCGACTGGCGGGGAGCAGCTCCGAGTTACCGTGGCCAACGGTGAACGTCTACACTGCCAGGGTATTACTCGGCACGTCCCCCTCCTCATCAGCGACGAGCACTTCACCATCACCTACGTCAGTATTGACTTGGGCTGCTTCAACTTCATCCTCGGCGTCGACTTTTTGTGGACCCTGGGCCCCATCCTCTGGGATTTCGACGCCATGACAATGATCTTCTGGCGTCTGGGTCGTCATGTCCGGTGGGAGGGCGTGGGTGGCGCCACCTCAGCGGCGCCCCGACCCCAGCTGACGGTGGCCGCTGTCGACGCCGAGCACCCCCTGTTGGCCAGCCTATTATAGCAGCATAGCGACCTCTTCGACGAGCCACAGGGCCTCCCGCCAGTCCGGCCCTACGAGCACCGCATCCACCTGCTGTCGGACACCGCCCCCATCGCCGTGCGGCCGTACTGCTACCCCCAGCTGCAGAAGGATGAGCTGGAGCAGCAGTGTGTAGTCATGCTTGCCCAGGGCATCATCCGGATCTCCTGAAAGTACAATATGCTCCCTTGGTGGTTTTGATAATTCATGACAACATACATTGTCTCTTGGACTAATGCTTTTACCTAGTGTATTTCAGATAAAGTCTATAGAGAGGGTTGGCAAAAGGATTGTGGAGATTATGGAAATACCCCAAGATGCAAGGAAATGGATTGGCAAAGCTTCAAGCAAGAGGACTCTACATTTTACTTTGTGAGAAATCACTTTGAGTCCATAGGAAAGCCAATACTATTAAAAGGGGGTAAGGTATTGTTGGTGAACAAAATGCTCATACGTGCACAAGTGATGGTCACCAAAAACACCCACAAGCTCTTCCATAAAAGTCTGTCCAAAGTCAAATATCCAAAATCGGTGCAACCAACACTTTCCACTCGGTGCCACCGATTCTCATACTCAGACAGACCTAAGCCAAACCCTAGCTTTTCGGTGCAACCGATTCTGCTTCGGTGCCACCAAGTTTGGGTTGCCAACTTTCTGTTACGCAGTTTCACAAAATCGGTACCACCGAGTTTGTTGAATCGGCGTCACCGAGATTGGGCAATCTGACTGTTGGTCACCTTATTGGTGCAACCGAGTTTTATATATCGGTCTCACCAAGATTCAAAAGTTGGTGCCTTTTGGTCACTTCGGTACCACCGAGATTAACACATCGGTGTCACCGAGTTGGTCATTTTGTGTGTAACAGTTGGATTTTTGGAGATGCCTATATATACCCCTTCACCACCACCCACTCGAAACAAAAGCACTCAGAACTATTCCATACTTGCCCCATCAAGTTTTCTGAGAGAGAGCCACCTACTCATGTGTTGAGATCATGCCATTCCATTTCAACCATATGAATCTTGATCTCTAGCCTACCCAAGTTGCTTTCCACCAATCCCATCTCTTCCACCAAGCCAAATCTGTGAGAGAGTGATTGTGTGTTGAGGAGTCTATCATCTTGAAGCACAAGAGCAAGGAGTTCATCGACATTGCCGAGCCTATTACCTTTTGGAGGGTGGTGCCTCCTAGATTGGTTAGGTGTCGCTTGGGAGCCTCCTACTTCGTGTTGTGGAGTTGAACCAAGAAGTTTGTAAGGGCAAGGAGATCGCCTACTTCGTGAAGATCTACCCATAGTGAGGATAGTCCTTCGTGGACGGAAGCCATTATGGAATAGTCAAGGTTGCTACTTCGTGGACCCTTACGGGTGGAGCCCTCTGTGGATTCTCGCGACCATTACCCTCCGTGGGTTGAAGACTCCATAAACGTGGGCGTACGATAGCACCACCTAT
Source organism: Elymus sibiricus (assembly GCA_039707655.1). Lineage (NCBI taxonomy): Eukaryota > Viridiplantae > Streptophyta > Magnoliopsida > Poales > Poaceae > Elymus > Elymus sibiricus. Next base: position 88,053,912 of record CM077663.1, read on the forward strand.
CGGAACCACGGGAAAAATCTTCGTGTCCCTCTTGCATTTGATCTTCCTATCTCATCTCTTTACTTCATGTGCAATGTCTTTTCTTTCCGCTGCTATACTCGTAGACATGCATGTGTAGGGTGTGTTAGACTTGCTAGACTTGCTATGATTGTTAAAATCTGCCAACCAATTAACTTGGGAAAAGGTTAGGTTTTAAATTCTTGCTAGTAGTCTATTCACCCCCCCCCCCTCTAGACACTCTTCTAGTGATCCCAGAATTGGTATCTGAGCTTTGGTCTCCATTACTTCGGTTTAATCACCGTGGAGGAAGATGGATGTGTCTAGTATAGGGAGTTTGAGTTGTAGAGTGCCTACTCTTGATGGAGAGTACTATAGTCAATGGAAAACTTTGATGCTTGAGCTGTTTAATGAATTTCAATTGAGCAAGTATGTTAAGAGCCCCTATGTACCTCCCATTGATCCTTTAGATCCCACACACGAAGAGCAAATTGATATGCTATGCAATCTTAGAACTGTTAATCTCATTGTTAGAGCATTGCCTAGAAATGTGCTTAATCAAATGAAGAATTTTGAATGTGCCTATACTTTGTGGAATGACTTGGAGAAACGATATCCAAGTTATTCATTGAGTAATCTTGATGAAATTCTTCATAAAACTATTGCCTTCCACAAAATGACGCCTAGTGATCCCAAGTTTGATGATTGTCTTTTTGAGCTTAGAGACCTCATGCGTGCTAAAGGAGATGTCATAACTATCAACAACATCATTGTTGAAGCCATTCGAATTCATAATCTTGAACATTGTCATGATCACAACCCTAACGAATCTCTTGTTCTTTGTGACGAGGATTTCCCACTTGATGATGACAATGTGGAACATGGCTACTATGATGAAGATAAGCTGTTCGACATCGAGTATGAGAAGATCATGAAGAATCTAAGTCTTATGGCAAACTTCAAGGATTACATGTCCGGAGGAAAGGAATGGATTCTCGATAGCGGATGCACCGATCATATGACCGGAGATAGAGAAATGTTTGAAGAGATCACACCAAACCATGGACCACGAAGGTACGTAACATTTGGAGACAACTCCAAGGGTAAGGTACTTGGTCTTGGTAAGGTGGCCATATCTCATGATAGCTCTATTCAAAATGTTATGCTTGTTGAATCTCTAGGCAACAATCTTCTTTCCGTATCTAGACTTGCCGACTTTGGTTTTAATGTGTTATTCACGAAAGTAGATTGCCAAGTGTTTCGTCAAGATAATCAGAAAATGGTCTTTACCGGTTTCCGTAGAGGTGATCTATACATTGTCGATTTCACTAAGAGATCCAAACCTCGTACTTGTCTTATTGCAAAATCTTCTAAAGGTTGGCTTTGGCATAGAAGACTAGGACATGTTGGCATGCGTAACTTAGACAAGCTTATCAAAGGTGATCATATACTTGGTGTTAAAGATGTTATCTTTGACAAAGATAGACTTTGTAGTGCTTGTCAAGCTGGAAAGCAAGTAGGTGGAAGTCATCCTGTTAAGAATATCATGACTACTAGGAGACCACTCGAGTTACTTCACATGGATCTTTTTGGTCCCAATGCTTATAAGAGCCTCGGTGAAAATTCCTATGGTCTAGTTATAGTTGATGATTTTTCCAGATTTACGTGGGTATTCTTTCTTGATGATAAGTCACAGGTTCAAAAGATCTTCAAGAACTTCGTTCGCAAAGCGCAAAATCAGTTTGAAGTGAAGATCAAGAAGGTTCGGAGAGATAACGGATCGGAGTTCAAGAACACCCATGTGGATACCTTTCTTGACGAAGAAGATGTTTCACATGAGTTCTCGGCTATGTGCACACCTCAACAAAATGGAGTCGTTGAGAGGAAGAACCGGACGCTTATTGAGATGGCAAGAACGATGCTTGACGAATATAAGACGCCAAGACACTTTTGGGCAGAAGCCGTGGAAACAGCATGTCATGCCACAAACCGACTATACATGCACAAGCTTCTCGGTAAAACGGCATACGAGCTACTCACGGGTAACAAACCCCAAGTTGGATACTTTCGGGTATTCGGCTCAAAGTGCTACATTCTTGATAAGCATCGTCGTACTAAATTTGCTCCTAAATCTCATGAAGGATTCCTACTTGGTTATGGATCGAACTCTCACACTTACTGTGTCTACAACAACTTCACTCGAAAAGTTGAAGAGACGGTAGATGTGAAGTTTGATGAATCTAATGGTTCGCAAGTCGAACAATTGCCAAATGATGTAGGTGATAAGGACCCTTCGGAAGCTATCCAAGACTTGTCCATCGGCAAGATTAGTCCCATGGAGGTGAAGGAAAGTACTTCATCAACTCAAGTGGAAGCCCCTACTTCACGTCAAGGTGAACCACAACACGACATGGAGGCATCCACAAGTGGTACACGACAAGATGATGAAGAGGAGGAAGTGCATCATGAAGATCCACCACAACCTCCTTCACCACCACCTCAAGGGAACGACACCTTCGACAACAACGAAGATGAAGGAGATGATGATGAAGAAGAAGCTCCACCATCCAACAATCGGAAGCTGACCCGAGTTCGAGCACAAGTGACCAAGAACCATCCCCTAAACCAAATCTTTCGTGACATACAAACCGGGAGAATCACTCGCTCTAAAACTCGCCTAGCTAACTTTTGTGAGCATTATTCTTTCATATCTAGCATTGAACCTTTGAAGGTAGAACAAGCTCTTGAAGACCCGGATTGGCTGAACGCGATGCATGAAGAGCTTCACAACTTTGAGAGGAACGAAGTGTGGACTCTCGTGGAGAAGCCCAAGGACGAACAAAACATCATCGGAACCAAATGGGTGTTTCGGAACAAGCAAGACGAAGACGGTCAAGTCGTACGCAACAAGGCATGTCTCGTAGCCCAAGGATATACGCAAGTAGAAGGTATGGACTACGGCGAGACCTACGCCCCCGTCGCTAGACTTGAAGCTATTCGCATTCTTCTTACTTATGCTAATCACCATGATATCACGCTTTATCAAATGGACATTAAAAGTGCCTTTTTAAATGGTGAGATTGAAGAAGTCTATGTTAAGCAACCACCTGGTTTTGTGAATCCTAAGAAACCTAATCACGTTTACAAGCTTCGTAAAGCTCTTTATGGTCTTAAACAAGCCCCTCGTGCTTGGTACAAATGCTTAACGAAGTTTCTCATTGAAAAAGGTTTTGAAATTGGTAAAATTGACGCAACCTTATTCACTAAGAGAGTTAATGGTGAATTATTTGTGTGCCAAATCTATGTGGATGATATTATCTTTGGATCTACTAACCCACAATTTAGTGAAAGATTTGGAAGGTTGATGTCCGAGAAGTATGAGATGTCCATGATGTGTGAGCTGAAATTCTTTCTTGGTTTGCAAATCAAGCAATCGAGAGAAGGAACTTTCATCTCTCAAACTAAGTATACCAAGGAATTGATGAAGAAGTTCAACATGCAAGAGTGCAAAGGTATGAAAACCCCTATGCCTACTAGTGGACATGTTGATCTTACCAAGGAGGATGAACCGGTTGATCAAAAAGTTTATTGATCTATGATTGGTTCATTGCTATATCTATGTGCCTCTCGTCCCGATATTATGCTTAGTGTTTGCATGTGTGCTAGATATCAAGCTGCACCTAAAGAGTGTCATCTTTTGCCGTGAAACGTATTGTGAGATATTTGATACAAACACCAAACTTTGGCATTTGGTATCCCAAGGGATCTTCCTTTAACCTTGTTGGCTATTCCGATTCGGACTACGCCGGTGACAAGGTTGATAGAAAATCCACCTCGGGTACTTGTCAATTTTTGGGTAGATCTCTTGTGTCTTGGTCCTCCAAGAAACAAAACTCAGTATCTCTATCTACTGTCGAAGCTGAGTATATTGCTGCCGGATCATGTTGTGCACAATTACTATGGGTGACACAAACGCTTAAGGATTATGGAATCCATGTTAAAAATGTTCCATTACTTTGTGACAATGAAAGTGCTATTAAAATTGGTCATAATCCTGTGCAACATTCTCGAACTAAACATATTCAAGTTAGACATCATTTCATTCGTGATCATGTTGCCAAAGGAGATATTAATCTTAAACATGTTTGTACTAACAAGCAATTGGCCGATATCTTTACTAAGCCACTTGATGAGAAAACGTTTTGTTACTTGACGAGTGAGTTGAACATCATTGATGCTTCAAACTTGAGCTAGACTCACTCGGTTGCATGCAAGGGCATGAGCTTTCTTGATATTTCCATGATACTCTTGATATGTTATCTTATGCCATGGAATTCTATGCTCCCTTGTATTGCATCTAATCTTTTGTAGGTACTTGAAAGAACCTCATTCCACAAGATTGCCAACAACTCAAATCATAAGCAATCTTGTCATGACCAAGTATCCACAAGCCCTCTTGATGATGGAAGGAAGAAGACAACAAGAACATATCCTTGACACTTGTTTACAACTCTCAATTGGTATCATGTCAAAATGGATATATATATTGTTCTTCCTTGCTTGACTAACCTTTGTTGGTGACAAGTGAACTAAAACGAGAAGGATTGCTCCCAACTCAAGATGATCTTCATCAACTTCGAGCATCCTCAACAAGTTCACCTACAAGCTACGTCATCAACATCACTCAAAGGTATGTACTCATATCCTTGAAAAGGCTTTACTCCAAGTCATGAGCTAAAGCAACTCAAGTGATATGAAGACATTAAAATGCTTAATCCAAAAATGGTAACCCCATTTTGAGCTTAACGTTGAGTATGACCTATGATCAAGTATTCTTGCTTGGCTCCAAAGTCAATATACTCTAATATAGGTGACCTAGTCACCGCCCATCATCTAGTGAAGAATTTTGGTTGGTTCATTCTCTATTTTGCAAGATTTCTTGGAACCACTCAAATCTTCTCTAGTTGATATCCTTTTGTAAAGACTTTTTTTTTGCAATTCTTTTGAAAAAAAAATTAAACTCTTTGTTATTGGCAAAGTTTGTGAAATCTCGATTTCGAAATCCCACTGCCAAGTTTCTGTTTCTGCCTCGGAGCCGCCGATACAAATAACTCGGTTCTACCGAATTAGCAGATGAGCTGCACCACAAAATCTCGGTACCACCGATTTGTTTGTCTCGGAGTCACCGATTTGTTTTCTTCTCTTACTTGTGTTCATAGTTGCAAATCTATGTTTGTTTAGCGATCCTACAAGTGATGATTTTGTTACTTCGATGATCCCTTCTTATTAATAAAAACTTAGGGGGAGAAATTCTTTATTCGAGGATGAGGGAGTCCTGGTTTAAGGGGTCCTCGGGAGGCCGACCTGTTTCTTATGGGCCGGACTATATGGGCCACTTGCCGGGCATTGGAGGGATCAAAGACCCTGTCTCCAGGAAGGAAGCTTCGGGAATCGTGGCGTATCCTCCACGTTTGGAGTAGTGAATAGGCATGTTTATCCCTTCGACGTGTAACCGACCATGTGTAAACCCTAGGTACCCTCGGTGTCTATATAAGCCGAAGGGTTTTAGGTTGTAGACAGGAGAACTCATCTAGGGTTTAGCTATTCGATCTCGAGGTAGATCAACTCTGTAACCCCTATAACATCAATATAATCAAGCAGGACGTAGGGTATTACCTCCGTAGGAGGGCCCGAACCTGGGTAAAACATCATCTCCCTCGTCTCCTGTTACCATCGATTCTAGTCTCACAGCTCGGGACCCCCTACCCGAGATCTGCCGGTTTTGACACCGACATTGGTGCTTTCATTGACAGTTCCGCTGTGATTGCCAAAGGAATCGATGGCTCGCCTTGTCATCAACGAAGAGGTCTGCAATACGGACACTTTCGTTCCCAGAAAGATCTTTGCTTTCTACAGCATTGTACTGCACGCCGACCCGACTGGCCATCTAGGCCGTGTCGGAAGTTTTGCCCCTGGTCAAGAGGTCAGATTCGGGAACCTAGAGTTCTCCGTAGACTCTCGGGGCGACCTGTCACTAACCGGGCTCGTGGTCTCGCCTGCCATGCCCGAAGACTCCGAGGCTTTAACCTCAGATCCATCTTTCGGTCCCGCCCACGGGATCTACCCCGGCGAGGATCCGACTTTCAGTCCGGACCCGGTCATAGTGCCAGACGTCCGGACACCTGTTCTTGCCGAACACTCCCCCCGCGTGGACGCATCGGAGGTTAACTCCGGAAGCTCTGCGCGGGCCGACCCGATCAAGCTCTCGATACTCAACGAGGCCCTAGATTGGATCTCGTCGATGAAGATTACCGACGACCCAACCCCGATATGTGCTCAGATCGGGCTCAAGGCGGGCCAGGACGAATTTTTCGTCCCACCCACCACCCACTTGGTAGCCACTGTCGAGGATTTAACCGACATGTTGGACTATGCCTCTGAGGAGGCAGAATACATGGATGAAGAGGATCGCGCCCTCACCCCCGTTAACACCGGGCGGTGGACTTCCACCTCCACATACGACGTCTACATGGTGGACACTCTGAAAAACGATGGCGACAAATCGGATGAAGCGCCATCAAGACGCCGAAAGCCGTATAAACGGTCAAAAGGAAAAAAAAAAGGGCGAAAAGCTATCGACGGCACCGGGGACGGAGACACCCCAGAAGACCTCGGCGATCCCGAAATCCCCGAACACCCGTTAGAGTGTCAGGAGAGGCTGGAAAACCGGCGCAACCCCGACGATCTAAATGATTCTGAGGACGACAATTACCTCCCCCCTGTCGAGGAGGAGGACATCCCGGAAGCCGATGACTTCGCCATCCCCGATAATCCTGAAGATCAGGAACTGTTCAGGCAACAGCTTATGGCCACGGCCCGCAGCCTGAAAGCAAAAGAACGGCAGCTTAAAGCCGAACAAGACAACCTCAACGATCGATGGACGAGAGTCCTCTCACCCGAGGAAGGATACGGTACCGGTCTATCGGACCAACCTAAGAGCTATCCACGCAGAAGGCTGCTGCCACAATTCGATGACGAGCTCACTGATACGCCGTCTCCCAAACATACCCCATACGACAAGCCAGACCGCCCTCCTCGAGGACGAGAGAGGACGGCTGATGACACCGGCTATAGGCCGACGATACCCCGTAGATGTGGAAAAGAGCCACTAGAGCCCGACGACAGGTTCGACCTGCGACACAACCTGGACTACAGAGCAGGTCATACGCGATCCATCTACGGATCCAGAGGATACTCACCCGATAGACGGGAAGAGTACCGGCCTTGGCTCGACCGCAACAATAAAGGTCGGGAACGAAACCGGGCTAGGACAGACGCCGATCACCGGCGCGACATAGCTCGGGTCAGAGGCGCTGCCCACCCACTGTGCTTCACGGAAGAGGTGATGCAGCATCAGTTCTCGGAAGGGTTTAAACCCGTAAACATAGAACAATACGATGGGACAACTGACCCAACCGTATCGATCGAGGATTTCCTCCTCCACATCCACATGGCGCGAGGAGATGACCTCCACGCCATCAAGTACCTACCCCTGAAGCTTAAGGGGCCAGCTCAGCACTGGTTAAATAGCCTCCCCGAAAACTCCATTGGGTGCTGGGAGGATCTAGAAGATGCATTTCGATCTAACTTATAGGGCACTTATGTTCGGCCGCCGGACTCCTCCGACCTAAGCAACGTCGTCCAGAAGCCAGGAGAATCCGTGCGGCTATTCTGGAATCAGTTCTTGACCAAGAAAAACCAGATTGTTGACTGCCCAGACGCCGAAGCAATAGCCTCTTTCAGGCACAATATTCGGGATGAGTGGCTGGCTCGTCATCTCGGCCAGGATAAACCAAGGACAATGTCCGCCCTTACATCACTCATGACTCGCTTTTGCACGGGCGAGGATAACTGGCTAGCAAGACGTAGCCACAACCCCGAAGACCCCGGAACCTCCGAAGTTCGGGATGGAAACGGGAAACCAAAGTGCAACAAGAATAAGCGCCGGCACAACAATAGTGATGCCGATGACACGGCCGTTAACGCCGGCTTCCGCAACTCGCGACCTGGGCAGCGGAAGAAGCCTCCTAAAGGCAATCGCGACGGACCCACCCCGCTGGACAAGATCATGGAGAGGCCTTGCCAGATCCATGGCACTCAAGAGAAGCCCGCCAACCACACCAACCGTAACTGTTGGGTATTCAAACAGGCAGGCAAGCTCGCATCCGAGGACCAAGGCAAGAGCCCACGCAGCGAGGACGCGGATGAGCCCCGCGGTTGGATCGGTGGCGGACAAAAGAAATTCCCTCCAGAGGTAAAAACAGTAAATATGATATACGCCACTCATATACCCAAAAAGGAGAGGAAGCGCGCCCTTCGAGAGGTCTACGCCGTAGAGCCTGTAGCCCTGAAGTATAACCCATGGTCGGCATACCCGATCACTTTCGATCGACGTGACCACCCGGCCAGTATCCGTCATGGGGGTTCGGCCACCCTCGTCCTAGACCCCATCATAGACAGGTATCACCTCACTAAAGTCCTAATGGACGGAGGAAGTAGCCTCAATCTGATTTACTCAGACACGGTGAAAAAGATGGGCATAGATCCGTCAAGGATCAAACCTAGCAACACCACCTTTAAAGGGGTGATCCCAGGCATCGAAGCCCGGTGCACGGGCTCTGTAAGCCTGGAAGTGGTGTTCCGCTCGCCCGACAACTTTCGAAGCGAAGACTTGATCTTCGACATCGTACCTTTCCGCAGCGGCTATCACGCCCTGCTCGGCCGTACAGCGTTCGCTCGCTTTAATGTCGTCCCACGCTACGCATACCTCAAGCTCAAAATGCCCGACCCCAAGGGGGTCATTACTGTCAATGGCAACACAGAGCGCTCCCTCCGAACTGAGGAACATGCGTTGGCCCTGGCGGCCGAATTCCATTACACTGATGATCGGCAAACGCCGACGTCTGCTGTGAAAGCGCGTAAGGCTGGGAAGCGAGCTCGGTCTCAACCTGAAGTACCAGAACCTTCTTCTCCCCATAAATAGGGATTCGCCCCCCATCGCACAGCCCTAGAACCGGCAAAGTACGTGCCAAGGAGGCACAACTTCGCGCTCAAAATTCCATGGGCAGCGGTGGGGAAAAATTATCAAAAGGTAAGTGTTCGGCTGGACCGAACTATCACCATCAAAACGTCTTCGGACACACTACAGGTACCATAAAGTACCTGCTAAGGCGTAAAGCTCATTCACACTTCGGCGGCTTCTCAAGATTTTTCTCCAAAGTCCGCTCGCCGAATAGCAAAACCCATAGCGGTATACGACTCCTTAGGAGACGCAGGAGCGGACAAACGACTGGGCACATCGAGGACGTCAGGTCACCCATCGAAGACCCCAGGTACAACCCCTCCTGTAAGGTTTATATTTCATTTTTAATACCTATAAACAGTTGCATCAGCAATTTGAATAATAAGAGTTGTTGAGAAAAATATAGATATATCACACATGATCGCGTCGCTATCTTTTTTGGCGCACTCTCTATTTTCCCCCTCTTCTTGCGAACCTGTTTGGTATACTTTACGATGCAACCGGCTAATAGACCGGGGGCTCGAACTTAAAAAATCGCCCTAAGCACAACTGATTTTGCGTTCGGCGTCTTGGAATTCCGCTTTATATGCATTGGTTCCGAACTATGTCTTGGATCAATAGTTGGGTTGCCCGGCTCCTGTGCTTGCCCCTTTACGTTCCGCTCGTTCGGCTAAAAGGGCAAAGGGAGAACCACTGTGATTGTGCTTCCGGCTAGCCTGGTCAAGCACCTCAGCGGAGAAAGCCGAAAATTGACTGTCATAGTATGCGAGAACCGATCTGCGAATCCGAGCTTAAATAAACCTCGTTAGAGGTTATTCCGCGTCATGCGATGGGTTTGGTATTCGTACAAACCATGTGATATCGGCTTTAGCCGTGGTTCATCCGAACATCACAAAACCCTGGGGGCTAGTCATCAGCCCCCCGCACTCCTTTCTCGCGCCCCTACGGCTAAGTGAAAGCAATAAAGCATTATGGTCCGATTGCCTTGTCCGCCCCACACTACCGCCTTCGGGTACCGATAGCTCGGCTAAGGGTCACAGTGCGTTGGCAGAGACACCCCGCGTAGTATCTACACGGGGGCTGAAGCCGACGACTCACAGCTTTCAGTTTCAACGGCCACACAAGAGTTATAAAGGATGCAAAACACGAAAGACATGATAAACCATGCATCTTAAATATAAACACGTTAAAAGGTCTTCGGACATATTACAACGCATTTACACATAAATGTTTTCTCTCGAACATTGAGCCTCTATTGCCCGAGCACCCTCCATAATTACGGAGAAGTATCGCTCAGGGCACCTATGCTCCTTTCCAGGGGGCGGCGGAGCAGTGGCTATCTTCGTTGGATCAAGACCCGGCCAGTGCACCTTGGCCCTCGCGAAGGCCATCCGAGCTCCCTCGATACAGGAGGACCACCTTAGTGCATCGATCCGAGGCGAGGCGCTGCTCAGCTTCTGCACCAGGCTGAAGTAGCTACTCGGCAATGGCTCGTCGGGCCATAGCCGGATGCAGGGATCCTTCATGGCCGGCTCCACCATCCGGTGTAGCTCCATCCGCTGCTTCAGCTGCTCAACAAGGAGAGAAGAGCGCTCAGAAGCTTCAAATTGCGCCCAAAACAGCCGAGCTTCATCTCCCTCCCCCCGCGAAGCATAGAACTGGTTCGCGTCCTTTGTGCTCTTCTGGAGGTCCGAGCAGGCGCGAACGCCATACTTGGGTAAGCAATGCGAACTTGCTATCCCCGAAGACACACTGCAGTAAATACGGCTTACCATCCATGATAGCCTTGGCCTGGCTGACTTGCTCTTCAAAGGACCGCCTATCCACCCGCTCCTTCTGGAGTTCGGATTTCAGGGTGGATAGTTCGGTGGCCTGCTCCTTGCCTTTCCGCTCGAGGTCCCCACACTTTTGACCGGCGTCTTTGAGCTCCTGCTGGATTTCCTCCACCCGAGCCTCATGTTTGGCACCGGTGGCTTTTAAATCGGAGAGCGCGGCAGCCGCTCGTTCGGCCGCCGCCTTCTCGCTCGTGGCCTCCTGTTTCGCATTCTCAAGCTCGGCCTTGAGCTTCTCAATTTCCTTCGCCGAGGCTGCGTAAGCACCAAACATATAAAAATACTGCGTCGACAGTACGGTAATGAAGAATTCGGATATTATAATCCGGCTTACCTTGCGCCTCGTCGAATCTCTTATTCAAAGCGTCGAGCTCATCTTCGGAGCTCTTGAGCTTCCGATTTAGCTCGTCTAGCTCGGCGGCATTAACAGCCGCCGCCGATGACGAAGCCTATACATAACAAACCACCATCAGGTTACATAGATCCAAACCTCCAAACTATCATAAACATGACCACATGTTCGGTCCTCTTAAGGGCTATTGGAACATTCCGAACAAATATTATTTCATGCATTGTTCGGTTAATGGTCTATGATTGACCCCCAGGTGAGTTTTTTCAAACTCACCTAGGGCTCGGGGGCTGCTATATATATAACGATAGCACAAAAATAAGTAAATTACCAAAACATTGCGTGGCTTACCTGGAAGCCCGTCAGGAGACCCTTGAAGGCCTCCTTCAGTCCGCTATCAACGGACTAAACGCTTTGTAAAACCGCACCCATAAGGGTGCGGTGCTCCTCGGAGATGGAGGCGCTTGACAGAGCCTCCCCCATAGCCGGTCACCCATTGGTCGGTGGAGATCGGTTAACCCGATCTCCAACCGGAGATTGAACCGGTGCCTCCGGAGGCATGGAGCGCTCCGGAGACAACCTCGGAAGGGACTGGACGTCCCCTCGTCCGGTCTCCTCAGTATCCGGGAGGGGCTTTTCCCCCGGGTCTTCGGCGGCCGAGGCGTTAGCCTCGGCCATGATGTCGTCGCCCCCACCTCTGTTGTCCGGCTCCAAAGGAGCCTGTTGGGATGACACCTCCGCGGCATCCTTCACGGCGCCGAGAGGAGAGGGGTGCGACGCGGTCCCACTCTCCGCTAGCTCGGCAGGCGGGGTCTCCCCGTCCGAGACTTGATCGGTGGGGAGAACGCGTGGTGGGTTGCAAGTCAATAGGCGCTCACATGTTAATAACACTCAAAACTTAGCACTAATAGCTCAGGAAGTCTTCGGATCTTTACCTTCGAGCTGGGGGCTTGACCCTGAGGTTCCTTCGTGGAACCTTCTCGAAGTCCTCGGACTCGGTATCCGAATCCGAACTGTCATCGAACAGAATTACCTGTGTCCGACGTGCTTTCCTCGGGGCGGAAGGAGGTACATCCTCTGTGGCGTCCGATGACGCCGCCTTCTTTCCTGCAAGGGGGGAATTGCCTCCCCCCTCGCCCTTGTGCTCCTCCTCTTGATTCGAGGAGGCATGGGTTTCCTCGGACGCAGCCTCCGGCTGGTCCCTGATGCGCAGGCCTTCTCGGCCTGGTTTCTTCTTCTTCTCCTTCTTCTCTGGCACCTTGTAAGGCGCCGCGACGAGCATCTCCGACAACAGCTAGGACCTGGGGTCTTCGGGCTGTGAAGCCGGGCATTTGATGCCCGTGGCCTTGCTCAACCATTCCTGCGTAAGTGATCGGAAAGTGCTTAGGTTATCTTCAGGAAAACGAAGCCGATCAAGCGAAACTATGGTATACCTCGGAAGGGGGTTTATCGGCGCGCAGGCCCTGGTCCTCCTTCTTGGCTGGCCAGTTCTCCTGCACCTTGAACAGCACCTTCCACAACTTCTCCCAAGTGGTACGGAAGAGCTGACGAATCGTAGGCTCATCGTCAATCCGATAAGTCCACATAGGAGAGCCCCGGTGCTGGCAGGGGAGGATGCGCCGCCGGAGCATAATCTGGACCACGTTGGTCAGCTCGATTTTGTCCTTGATCATGGAGGCGACGCGCCTCTGCAGGTCATCCACCTCAGTATCCGACCCCCAGTCGAGGCCCTTTCGGACCCATGAGGTCAATCTGGTAGGGGGACCGGATCTGAATTCGGCAGGAACAGTTCCGCCCTCCTCCCTTGGCTCGGTGATGTAAAACCACTCTTTTTGCCAAGTCTTGATGGTGTCGATGAAGCTGCCGGATGGCCATCCTGCATGGGGAAGCTTGCTGATGACCGCCCCGCCGCAGTCTGCGTGTTCGCTTGCGACACACTTCGGCTTGACGTTGAATATCTTGAGCCATAGTCTGAAGTGTGGTTCGACCCCCAAGAAGGCCTCGCAGACGATGATGAAGGCCGATATGTGCATAAAGGAGTTCGGCGGGACGTCATGGAAGTCGAGTCCGTAGAAGAACATGAGGCCCCTAACGAAGGGGTGGAGCGGGAAGCTCAATCCTCGGATGAAATGAGGAATGAAAACTACCCTCTCGCCTGGTTTGGGTGTGGGGATCACCTGGCCCTCCTCCGGGGCGCGGTGGAAGATGTTTGCGGGGAGGTAGCCGGTGTCCTTGAGGTCCCGGATGTCCTGGTCTGTGACCGTGGAAGCCTCCCACTTGCCGTTGGAGCCTGAGCCGGCCATGGCTGAGCTCGGAGGAGGAAGGGTGGAAAACCTAGATCTGGGCTCTGGAGGCTCAGGAGATTGGGGAAGCGAGGATGCGAATGGGAAGCGCGGTTAAGCCTTGGGGTTTTCTTTGCCTTTTATTGGGCTTGTCGCCGGTTAGCCTCCCTTCACTGTGCCATGAATCCCTCCGCTTCCCAAGACACACGTGCCGTTATACGCGCATGATTAAACATATCCCGAGTGAAACGGGGCACGATCTGTGCATTGATGGGTCGTGCTGATGGAAACGGCCTCGAACCGCGAATCGAGCCTTTGCGACTGGTTCAGCGGTCGTGGTGGGCCATGACCTTTCATTTGAAAGGTTGTCAGGGAGCACTATTTACTCCTTGACGTTTGGCCTTCAGGGCCGGGTTATACATGGTGTTCGGACGATCCATGATCGGGAGAACTACACGTCGTCGAAGGCCGAACTAAACTCGGCCGAATCACTGTTTGGAGAAAGGAACTCGCCTCGCAAGCCGAAGACTCTGATCATATGAAGCAGTTGGAGCTAGGACCCTTGGCGTTGGAGGCTAGTTCGGGGGCTACTGAGGGAGTCCTGGTTTAAGGGGTCCTCGGGAGGCCGACCTGTTTCTTATGGGCCGGACTATATGGGCCACTTGCCGGGCATTGGATGGATCAAAGACCCTGTCTCCAGGAAGGAAGCTTCAGGAATCGTGGCGTATCCTCCACGTTTGGAGTAGTGAATAGGCATGTTTATCCCTTCGACGTGTAACCGACCATGTGTAAACCCTAGGTACCCTCGGCGTCTATATAAGCCGAAGGGTTTTAGGTTGTAGACAGGAGAACTCATCTAGGGTTTAGCTATTCGATCTCAAGGTAGATCAACTATGTAACCCCTATACCATCAATATAATCAAGCAGGACGTAGGGTATTACCTCCATAGGAGGGCCCGAACCTGGGTAAAACATCGTCTCCCTCGTCTCCTGTTACCATCGATTCTAGTCTCACAGCTCGGGACCCCCTACCCAAGATCTGTCGGTTTTGACACCGACAGAGGATCCCTAACTCAAAGGAGGAGAAGTCTTACAAGATCTCAGATCAGCCTTAGGGGGAGAGAAATTATTTTCAATGATTCCCTCAAATTTTCTTTTCTATGAACCCTACATTCAATGACCCTTGTTCTCAAGGATCCCTTCTTAGTCAATGATCCCTGTATCTATTCCTGTGTTTGACCTTTTTGGAAATTAATGCCAAAGGGGGAGAATAACAAAGCTTCATGCTAAAGGGAGATACATGCAAAGGGGGAGATATAATCAAGGGGGAGAGGAGGATATCAAAGCTTACATTTATATAGACAAGGGGAGAATACCAAAGTAGGGGGAGAAAAATACGTTTGGAGAAAAATATATATTCTATTTCATTTATCTACTCATGTTAGATTTTTCTCACCCTATCCAATCCCAATATCTACATGCTAAGATTCAAGGGGAGAGGATGATTTACTATTTTCATATCTAGGGGAGAAAATTCTAAATGATTTTGGAGACATATCAATCTTAAGGAATATTATCTTCTATATGTTCTCCATGTCTTGGTACTTTTGAGTTCTATTGCCTTTTTGATTGGTAGAATACTCTTGTGTTTCCTAACATTGTTTTCTCAAGTGTGTTTCTACTACAAGAATGCTCAAGAACTCAAGGTAAGTATATGCATCATATCTTTGATCAAGATGATCTCTTGCTTCTTGCACATATTGTTTGGAAGAGTGAAGTCTTGAACAAGGATACATCTCATTCATATATATTTGATGCATATAGCCAAGATACACATGACTCACTATATCCCTTCAACTATATGTGTGTCCATGCATTCCAAAGCAACTATCCTTTAAAGGATTTGCACACATTTAGGGGGAGCAAATCTAAGTCATGTGTCTCTCAAAGTCTTCATTATATCCATGCATATCTTTATTTGAAGCTTTGATTGTATGTTGTCATCAATTACCAAAAAGGGGGAGATTGAAAGCACAATATGCTCCCTTGGTGGTTTTGATAATTCATGACAACATACATTGTCTCTTAGACTAATGCTTTTACCTAGTGTATTTCAGATAAAGTCCACACAGAGGGTTGGCAAAAGGATTGTGGAGATTGTGGAAATACCCCAAGATGCAAGGAAATGGATTGGCAAAGCTTCAAGCAAGAGGACTCTACATTTTACTTTGTGAGAAATCACTTTGAGTCCATAGGAAAGCCAATACTATTAAAAGGGGGTAAGGTATTGTTGGTGAACAAAATGCTCATACGTGCACAAGTGATGGTCACCAAAAACACCCACAAGCTCTCCCACAAAAGTCTGTCCAAAGTCAAATAGCCAAAATCGGTGCAACCAACACTTTCCACTCGGTGCCACCGATTCTCATACTCAGACAGACCTAAGCCAAACCCTAGCTTTTCGGTGCAACCGATTCTGCTTCGGTGCCACCGAGTTTGGGTTGCCAACTTTCTGTTACGCAGTTTCACAAAATCGGTACCACCGAGTTTGTTGAATCGGCATCACCGAGATTGGGCAATCTGACTGTTGGTCACCTTATCGGTGCAACCGAGTTTTATATATCGGTCTCACCAAGATTCAAAAGTTGCTGCCTTTTGGTCACTTCGGTACCACCGAGATTAACACATCGGGGTCACCAAGTTGGTCATTTTGTGTGTAATGGTTGGATTTTTGGAGATGCCTATATATACCCCTTCACCACCACCCACTCGAAACAGAAGCACTCAGAACTATTCCATACTTGCCCCATCCAGTTTTCTGAGAGAGAGCCACCTACTCATGTGTTGAGATCATGCCATTCCACTTCAACCATATGAATCTTGATCTCTAGCCTCCCCAAGTTGCTTTCCACCAATCCCATCTCTTCCACCAAGCCAAATCTGTGAGAGAGTGATTGTGTGTTGAGGAGTCTATCATATTGAAGCACAAGAGCAAGGAGTTCATCGACATTGCCGAGCCTATTACCTTTTGGAGGGTGGTGCCTCCTAGATTGGTTAGGTGTCGCTTGGGAGCCTCCTACTTCGTGTTGTGGAGTTGAACCAAGAAGTTTGTAAGGGCAAGGAGATCGCCTACTTCGTGAAGATCTACCCATAGTGAGGCTAGTCCTTCGTGGATGGAAGCCGTTATGGAATAGTCAAGGTTGCTACTTCGTGGACCCTTATGGGTGGAGCCCTCCGTGGACTCTCGCGACTGTTACCCTCCGTGGGTTGAAGACTCCATAAACATGGACGTACGATAGCACCACCTATCGGAACCACGGGAAAAATCTTCGTGTCCCTCTTGCGTTTGATCTTCCTATCTCATCTCTTTACTTCATGTGCAATGTCTTTTCTTTCCGCTGCTATACTCGTAGACATGCATGTGTAGGGTGTGTTAGACTTGCTAGACTTGCTATGATTGTTAAAATCTGCCAACCAATTAACTTGGGAAAAGGTTAGGTTTTAAATTTCTGCTAGTAGTCTATTCACCCCCACTCTAGACACTCTTCTAGTGATCCCACATCTCCACGTTACGTTCTCCACGCCGGTGCTCCTCGTTCGCAAGGCCGACGGCTCATGGCGTTTCTGCATCGACTACCGTGCTCTCAACGACAAGACGTCCAAGGACAAATTTCCTATACCCGTCGTTGATGAACTCCTGGACGAGCTACATGGGGCCCGCTTCTTCACTAAGATCGCCCTCCGTTCGGGCTACCACCAGGTGCGGATGCACCCGGACGATATCGCGAAGACGGCCTTTCGCACTCATCACGGCCACTTCGAGTTCTTGGTGATGCCCTTCGGCCTCTCCAATGCCCCGACGACATTCCAGGCCTTGATGAACGACGTCCTCCGGCCCTACTTGCGACGGTTTGTGCTCGTTTTTTTCTGATGACATTCTGATCTACAGCTCGTCGTGGGCGGAGCATCGGCAGCACATGCCCATCGTCTTCAACGAGCTTCGAGCGCACCAGCTGCACCTCAAGCGCTCGAAGTGCTTGTTCGGCACGACCTCCGTCGCCTATCTCGGCCATGTCATCTGGGCGGAGGGTGTCGCCATGGATGCCGACAAGGTCGCGGCGGTCGCGGCTTGGCCAACGCCACACTCGCCGCGGGCTCTCCGTGGTTTCCTAGGCCTCGCGGGCTATTACCGGAGGTTCATCCGGGAGTTTGGCCTCATCGCGGCACCGCTCGCACGCTTGTTGCGCCGCGACACCTTCTCCTGGGATACTGAGGTGACCGAGGCTTTCCAGACCCTCAAGCAGGCTCTCACTATGGGGCCGGTCCTCCAGATGCCGGACTTCGACAAGCTGTTCATGGTGGACTGCGACGCCTCGCGCGTGGGGTTTGGCGCTGTCCTTCATGAGGGCGACGGACCGCTCGTGTTCTTCAGTAGGCCCTTCGCCGCGCGCCATCACAAGCTCGTGGACTACGAGAGGGAGCTCATCGGATTGGTGCAAGCTGGGCGCCACTGGCAGCCGTATCTGTGGGGGCGGCCGTTCCGTATTCACACGGATCATTATAGCCTCAAGTTCCTGTTGGACCAGCGCCTCTCCACTGTGCCGCAGCATCAGTGGATCAGCAAGCTTTTCGGCTTTGACTTCACCGTCGAGTACCGCCAGGGTCACCTCAACACCGTGGCGGACGCGATGTCCCGCCGCGACGCCGACCTCGACACGAGCGCCGTCGACACCGAGGGGCGGTCCTCTGCGCCCGCTCGGGACCCTCCTTCGCCTTCATCGACGACATCCGCCGAGCCACCGCGAGTGCCATAGATGCGCAGCACCTCCGTCAGCGCCTCGAGGCCAGCGAGCTGGAGGAGCCATGGCGCCTGGATGGCCTGCTCCTGCACGGGCGGCGCCTCTTCGTGCCGGATTACGGGGACCTCCGCCACCAGGCCATGCTGCTGGCCCATGCGGCCTGCCATGAGGGCATCCATAAGACCCTCCACCGCCTCCGAGCAGATTTCTACATCCCTGGTGACCGTGCGCTGGTACGGGACTGGGTGCGGTCTTGCGTGACGTGCCAGCGCAACAAGACGGAGACACTGCAGCCGGCGGGAATGCTACAGCCCCTTGAGGTTCCCTCCCAGGTCTGGGCCGACATCTCCATGGACTTCATCGAGGGCCTTCCCAAGGTGGGCGGCAAGTCCGTCATCCTGACGGTGGTCGACCGCTTCTCCAAGTATGCGCACTTCATCGCGCTCGGCCATCCCTACACCGCCACCTCCGTCGCACATGCCTTCTTCGACGGCATCGTTCGCCTCCACGGGTTCCCCTCCTCGATCGTCAGCGACCGTGACCCGGTGTTCACTGGCCACGTCTGGCGCGATCTTTTTTGGATGGTGGGCATGGAACTGCGCCTGAGTACGGCACTCCACCCTCAGACGGACGGTCAATCCGAGGTGGTAAACAAGGTGATTGCTATGTACTTACGCTGTGTTACAAGTGATCGTCCACGTGCTTGGGTGGACTGGCTCGCTTGGACGGAGTACTACTATAACACCTCCTATCACTCCGCCCTGCGTGCCACCCCCTTCCAGGTGGTCTACGGCCGCCCTCCACCACCCATCCTGCCGTTTCAACCCGGGACGGCCCGGACGGAGGCGGCAGGCGACCTTCTCCGCAGCCGGGATGAGATCCTTGCCGAGGTGCGCCAGCGTCTTCTCCAGGCCCAGCAGTTGTCTAAGAAGTACTACGACGCCCACCACCACGATATGGAGTTTGAGGTGGGTGACTGGGTGTGGCTGCGTCTCCTTCATCGCACCACGCACTCACTGGACCCACACGCCAAGCGCAAGCTGGGCCCTCGTGACGGTGTCCTGGACTAGGGGGTAGTCACCACGTCGTCTCCCGACCAGTGGGTCGGGCCGAGGACCCCCGGGGCGATTCACTAATGGGCCAATTCGAAGAGCCCATGATGCATACAAGGGAGATTCCACAAGACTTGGCGCACAAGACAAGGACTCCTCTAAACCCTAGGCCTACGGTGCATTATATAAACCGAGGCCAGGCTAGTCAATAGACAACCTCAATCTCATATTGATTACAACAATCTCGTGGTAGATACGTGTACTATGTATTATCCCCCATATGAATACAATCAAAAGCAGGACGTAGGGTATTATCTCCTCGAGAGAGCCCAAACCTGGGTAAAATCCTGTGTCCATGTTACCATCGCTCCAAGACACCTAGCTTAGGACCCTTACTACGAGATATGCCAGATTTGACACCGACATTGGTGCTTTCATTGAGAGCCTGTTGGGCGATCGTCGCGGTGCGATGGAAATCTAGATCAATCATCAGGTGATATTTTTCCCGTTAGATCTGCTTCGCATAAACATCTTCTTTGCAAAATTATGGTTGCTGCCTTGGGCTACCCAATTTGTAGTTGAGTCGAGGGCGTAAAAAGTGTCCGGGTCCGAGCTCCGTTGCGATTCCTACGCGCCGAGGAGGTGTCGAAGAAACGAGCACGCAGGCGAAAGACAATTCCGTCAAGCATCGCCCCAACCGAGGAGCCACGCTGGACACGTACTGCTACACGCATGTGGTGGACGGGACTTCTGATCGGCGGCAACTAACAGGGACATCTAATCCTTCCTTTCTTTTATTTTATTTAATTAAGCATGGAGGCAGTCTGCGCTTTTTTACTTGTGGTCTGTCACTTTTTCACGTACTAGGAAGATTTGACCTTCCATGAGGAGTAGTATTAAACTGGTACTGCTAATAACTAACCATTGCGTGAGGTGCTAGACTTCCTGAAATTGGATCGGATGTCTACTATGCGGCAGCTAACAATTACGAGCCTCGTCAATTTGGATCGGATGTCTAATGACTACACCATCCGGTTACATTGTTAGTTGCTTTATCAATTTGGATCGGACGACTGATTACCACATCATCCCGTAATTGCATAGCAAATCATCAGGTGCTATACTTCCTAATAGCTTTTAAAGTGTAAATTATTAGTTCCGTCGCACTTCCTGTTGGTTTGCTCTATCGTGTGTTTACAGATCGCAGTACGGCCTTTGTGATGGTCTAGCCAGCTTCCGGTGTGTTGTCCGACGAACGCCGCATCCGGAACTCGGATCACTCTATGAATTCGGATTTTGTCGTCCCAGCGCGCCGATGACCTGTGTCGACATCGACCTCGGCGCACAGGCCCCATCCTTTTAACTTATTTGCATTTTTTATGCAAAGATTTTTTCATTATTATTATTATTACTATTGGACTTGCACTATTTTGTGTGCACAGGTATTCGGCTTTGACAGTCCACGTCCTCGCCTCTGCGTGCAGACGTCGTCGTCCGCCCGTGTCGCCAAGTTGTGTCGACATCTCCTTGATGCGTGACCCTATGCTGACATCTCGGCGCCGCCACTCCGCTGAGTCAACCTCGGCGCCCAGGCCACATTTCTTCAATTATTTACTTCACTTAAATTAATTAAGTAGAAGAATTCCTTTAAAAATACATATATTATCATTATTTGTTATTACTTTTGGCTTGCACTATACTATGTGCGCAGGTAATTGACTCCGACTGTGTAACGCGGTTACCTCGGCATGCCGACGTCGTCGTCTCGCCCCCGTCGACCGAATTGTGTCCCCACCTTGCAGGACCGGGGGCTTCGGCGTCGCTTTATCAACCTATTCTGGGGACTCTAGCGTCACCCTGCCGACCAGCTGCATCACCTCGGCTAGACCGGGGGCTGCGCATCGCCACGTCGGCAACGTTATGTCGTGACTTCATCGAGTCGAGCTCCTTGCTCGGCCATCTCGGGATCGGTTTGGGGGCTGGGACCTCGACCTGCTGTCAGCTCGGCCCATGTCATCAACACTGAGCATATTAACCAGCTAAGTCGCTTTCATGCTCAATTTTTTTTCAATTTTCAATCTTTGTTCGGTTCGACCAAGCATTTTACTTGTATTAAATTGAAAAGTTTGTTTGTTAAAAACACTTCCTTCTCCCATTATAATTGGGGGCTTCGCCGTCACACTGCCGAACTACTCTGTCTCCTCGGCTGGCCGGGGGCTTCGCCTCGTCGTAGCAACCATGTTGCGTTGCCACTTCTCGATCCGAGCTCTTCGCTCGACTACCTCGGGCCTGGGGGCTGGGACTTCGGCCAGGCCGAGGACTACTTCTTCGTCCCGCCACAACTCCGGACCACACCGAGCACATTAACCAGCTAAGTCGTTTTCGTGCTCAGCTCTATTTGAAATTTTACTTTCTGTTCGGTTCAACCAAACATTATATTTCTTGTTAAAAACTTTGTTTGTTAAACATTTGTTTACCCGATTTAACCGGGGGCTCTTAAATTTATATGAGCCGCTTTATAATAAGTGTGTTTTCTTCTTGGTCGTTGCAAAATCTTTATCTACTACTCCCTTTTCTAACACGAGTGTGTGGTCAATAGCCGGGTAGCCTATTTTCTCTCTAGAGTTGCTCGCGTTTAGTTTGCTAAACTGGCCTCGGAGAAACACTCCGCCTTCGGAATATGGAGGTTGAAGCCAAAGGCTGACCCGCTTGAAGCCTGGAGATCGGATGTATCATGTTAAAGCACGACCGAAGCACGTATTTATTTTAAGACCAATTTTGTATTGGCACCAAAAAACTTGATTTAGTTCGGACGTCAAAGTTTTTACATAAGTTTTTTGGCTTTTCGAGCTTATGGCACTTTTAAGCTATATGTATGTTTTTCCTTTAGGAGGCGGGACATCCTCTTGACTGGGGTGTCCCACGTAATAATTCAGCTGGGGAAATCTTTACCGACCCACAGTTCGGCATCTTCCCTGCCGACGTGCACCTCGGCATCTCGAATATTGCCTTATATGCATCAGTTTCGAATCATGTCTTTGGTCAATAGTCGGGTTGCCCAGCTCCTGTGCTTGCCCCTTGCGTTCTGCATTGTTCGGCCAAGGGTGTAAAGGGAGAATCACTGCGATTGTATTTCCAGCTCGACTGGTTAAGTACCTCAGTGGAGAAAGCCGAAGACTGACTGTCATGATAGGCGTAAACTGGTCGGCGATCCGATGACTCTGCCAAACTATAGACCTATAGAGGTCCGTGGGCCTTTCATAAATTTGGCCAGAGTGTTAATGGCTTGACCTCGGCTGACGCCGAACACTACCCGGGGGCTAGTAACTGGCCTCCCAAACTTTAAGCTCCCATGACCAAGTGAAAGTTATAAAGCCTAGATATCTGATTGCCTCGTTTCCGCTAACACAACCGCCTCCGGGCACCGAGACATCGGCTAAGGGTTTTCTTGTTACTGCGGAAACACCCTGCGTAGCATCTACAAAGGGGTAGAAGTCAACGATGGGCCACTCTCAAATGATAAACGGTCACAAAGGAGTCAAAATAGCATGTAGCATAAAAGCATTTGTATTCAATATACGAGTGCTGCCTTCCATAATCATCGTTATAAAGCCATAAATATGCATCAATTTGACTTAAGATTTTGGCCAAGCTGGGTTGCCTGGCTCCTGTGCTTATCCCCTACGTTCCCGATTGTTCGGCTAGGGGGAAAAGGGAGCACCTCTGCGATTGTTACATCTGGGTCATCCGTGTTAGTACCTCAGACTGGGTGAAGCCGAAAGCTAGCCATCTTAAGAATATAATTGGTCGGCAACGACGGAAGTGAAAATCTAGGTTCACTAAGGACCACAGAGTTCGGAAACTTTCCCCGAACTAAATCCTCAATATTTTCCTCCCACATTGATCGGAGTTGAGGTTTCACGATCATGATCAACATGATAGCCTGGGAAAAGGAACTTATAAAGGAACTATTTTTCCCAGAAGATGTTTCTTACGTTAAATAAGTAATATAACATATCTCTCCGCGTACCTTTGTTTATAAAACCGTATGGCCGGATTGCCTTGTTTGCCGTAAATCTTTGCCCTTATAAAGGCTTTATAAAGTAGGACAAACACTCCTCGGCTACTGGCCGAGGAGGTTGAAGCCGATGGTCGGTCAACAAAGTTTTGTACAATGTGGATCCGAGCATTAATGATGTAAAGTACTTGGATACATAGAATCATTACACATAAATTGTGTCAAATGTAACAAAATTTGTGTCAAACAAATATCGATCCTTAATTCGACCACCCATGCCTAAATTAAGGCTCGAGGGCTACTGCATTGCCTATTCAATGCAGCAATCCAAAGTGCAATATGGTTTCCGAGGAGATTCGATCCACAGGTTGGTCGGCCGCACCCAACCCGAGTCTCGGAAACTAATGTGTACCGCGTTTCCATCCCTAACGTATGCTGCCGAGCAAGAACTTGATCCTCAGGCTGATTTTGCAAATCGACCTAAGTCTCAGGGGCTACTGGGATCAGTGGTTTTATTTTGATCATTATTTTTCCCTTCAGGTGCATCTCGGGTTATAGACCGACACAGACCTTGAGGGCTACTGGCTGTAAATCTTGGTAGTAAATAAATTGCAGCGATCGGAAATAAATTCCGCAAAAAACAGCCCGAGACCGAGGTGGTGCACCACCTTGGAAGCAGTCCGGCATAAAGCTCAGATGCAAGTGGTTGGCTCCATAGAGGGCATTTCCGGCATTAAGCTCAGATGAACTCCTTCAACTTTTTCAAGACCAAGGTAATCTATGACACCTCGGATATAGTTCGGCGTTGGAGCTCGGACACAGTCCGGCGTTGGAGTTCGGACATAGTCCGGCGTTGGAGCTCGGCTGTAAAAAGACACCTCGGATGCAGTTCGGCGTTGGAGCCCGGACGCAAGAGGACACCGCCGCACGGGAAACACTTCAAACCCGAGGTGTGGCGTAAAAAATAATAAGGCATTGATAAAGGCCGAGAACTTAAAGGTGCTCCTCGGATGCCCGACGTGTGAACTCTTCGGATTCAGCTCGGCGATCCTCAAGATCGGACATGCGAAGATTTGTTGAACCAGTTTTCAAGACCGACGACCGAAGACAAATAACTGTGCGGAAGAACCGAGGAGCGTCCCCAACTTGAAGACCGGTTCAGGGGGCTATTGGCGGTGTCCTGGACTAGGGGGTACTCACCACGTCGTCTCCCGACCAGTGGGTCGGGCCGAGGACCCCCAGGGCGATTCACTAATGGGCCAATTCGGAGAGCTCATGATGCATACAAGGGAGATTCCACAAGACAAGGACTCCTCTAAACCCTAGGCCTACGGTGCATTATATAAACCGAGGCCAGGCTAGTCAATAGACAACCTCAATCTCATATTGATTACAACAATCTCGTGGTAGATACTTGTACTATGTACTATCCCCCATATGAATACAATCAAAAGCAGGACGTAGGGTATTATCTCCTCGAGAGAGCCCGAACCTGGGTAAAATCCTGTGTCCATGTTACCATCGCTCCAAGACGCCTAGCTTACAAGCAACTGCCCTAAGCACCGATGCGTCAGCCATTTGCCATCAGCCCAATACATGGACTCCTCGTACCGAAGGCCCGCAAACACCGAACGACAGTACAAGTCTACCATACGACTCCTGGTCGTCTGATCTTTCTGCGGACCAAAACGGGAACTCCAGCGGTGATTTGGGCGTCTGATAAGCAGAAACAGACACTGGGCAGAGATGTGACTGGCTGTGTGCGGCATCCGACAAGAGGACGCAAGGGCGCTGGCGCACGCACCACCAAAGTTGATGAAGGTAGGAGCATCACCGCCTGACATGTATACTTTATCTTTTGTAATTCAATTATTATTCGAAGTGTGGTTTTGCTTTTGCTTTTCAGATTCTCACAATTCAGAATCGTTAAACTGAACTGCTCCAACAGATGAATAAGAATATGAGAAGGTTTTTAATATGCTTGTAAATTTTAGAGTTTAATCGTGAATTTTAATATGCTTGCAAGACCTTATTGGTTTGTGATTTCGTACTGTACTGTACTATATTGGCATGCTATATTGTTTAGAGAGAAAACTGTGGCAATTGAACCTGGACCGCTCGGTTTGAAATCTTGGGTACACCACTAGAGTCGTCATCCGACTGTATGAGCACGCTCTGCTTGGTCCTCTTGACATGTCGGCCTTGATCAGTACACAGATACCACACGGAGGCCAAAGTTTGCAAGGTATGCAACAGCTGCACTCGATAATAAAAAGCATAAGATGACGTTTATGTTAGTGCATGCAAGCTATAATACACATCCAACTTTTACCGATCATAGTACGTGTTAAGCGAAATACATTATCTCGCGTGTGTGATGTGTAAATGTAGGAATTAGACCTTTCTTAGAAGAAGAAAAATCAAAGGAGCTGTATTCAATATTTATCAAGTACGTCGTATTTTATAGCAGATCAATTAGCCCTTTCCTAGCAACTCTAACCATAAAGATGTTGGATGTCTTGCTTGATACTCGTGTTGCAGCTTGTGTTGACCCCTTGTGGAACTATGAAAATTATTTACTCTTTATACACAAATTCGTTTCCACATATCCATGGGCCAAAGAAGTGCCCATGAAGATCAGGTATATTATAGTGTCTGCAGATCTCAGAATACCATACTTTTAATGCTCTTTTTATTCTGATGAATTTTTTTGGGCTCCTATGTCGCTCTTTAAAGGAAGGTGTTCGTGACTATGCAGCAGCATGTCAGTTTACTAGAGAGGTAAGCAAATTTTTGGCATATTGCGGCATTCATCATGTGTTCAATAGCTAAAATTGGGAATTTGATTCGATAAACATATATATGGACCAATTAGTTTGTCGAAGCTTTCAAAACATATACTTACAAGATATATTATTCTATGATGCAGGCCTAGGCTCTAGAACGGACCTAGCAACAAGTGAGGTAAAAGTTTCCAACTATTTTTGTCGAAGATGCTACTTGCTTCAGCTGTTTTGGACCTAAAGTAGTTGAATTGGGAATTTGATCTGGTTCATGCAACTTTTTTCTCTTGAGTGGAGTATGTCCCAACGCCTTATCCTGACAACCCAAAAGGATTACAATGTGTGCTGCAGTACCTGAAACCTATGGGTACCTTCCCATTAATATACAAGAGAATGGCAAGTCGGTCTACTTTCTGGTCACACCGATCTCCAAATTTTTAATTCAGTTCTTCATCTAAACTTAATCGATTCAATAAATTTGATGAAGTTTGTCAATGGTTATGCACTTACCTATGTGGGCTTCCAGTCTATTATGATTGATGTGGCATGCATCTCACTTCAGGCAAGGCATATGCGAATGACACCAACAGTGTGGAGTACTTGAATGCATACATAGGGAGCACACTGGATGTATTAAGGTCAATCATTGAAACAAATCCCACCAAGAATTTTCGTGAAACCTTCAGATATTAATCCCTCTTGTTACTTACATGCCACGCGGTATTAAGTGAACCTCTGACTAGAAGTGTTTATATTTTCTCGGATGTGGTATGTCAAACGGAACAAAACTCTTAATTAGCTGAGGAACAAAGATGTGGTCTCTCTAATTGTGAAGATGTTATCTGCTCAGATTAAGTGAACCTCCCCGGCCAAAACTGAGATGCATAGATCTTCACTGCAGGGTCTTGATATTCTTGAGGTAAGGCACTAACTGAACTTCTGTTTTCATGGTTATATCTGCAGTAAAAAATAAGCAGTTCTAGCTAGGGGAGATTATTTGCATTGGTTGCCTTTCTGTATGGTGTTCTTCCATCAATTTCCTTGTTTTTTTAGAGTATGTTTGTTATCAGTTCGATGCCCGCGATCGAAATAAATATGTATATGCGGATTGTGGTATAGTTTTTGGTAAAAATGTATCTGTTGTTCTATACCAGTTGGAAGGGATTTCCAGTGAGACTCCAATTATCTAGATGTGTTTTATATTGAACCAGTGATAATACTAGAATAATTTCCCGGCCATGAAAAGTTGACGTGTGTGAATACCATTGAATTACTATGGTGAAGATAATACTAGAATGATTTCCTGGCCATAACAAATTGACGTGTCTACTATGCTGAAATATTTAGTTTACTAAGAGTCCAAAAAATGATTTTGGGGAAATTTTCTATATCCCAATTATGGTAGACATACTGTGGGTTGTGGAAATGTTGTAGTTAAAGTGGAAGGCTTGGACATGATTAAGATATTGAGTACCTTATAGATATTGAGTACCGTTCGTTCTTGATTATGGCTGATCTGATGATGGTGCATTACTACAAATAATTGGAATTTTGTGGGCACCGCTAATGATAATATCATACTTTCCGTGAGCTGCTGATACAATATTGAAGGTTGCAAGTCTGTTAATCAGTCGCCTAACCAACTTCTATTCTTTAGCTACAAGTTTAACTCATAAAAATAAAGTATGATTGTTGCCCGAGATAATGTTGCTAAGAATTTGAAAGTACTACATTTCTTCCATTGTTGTCACTTGGTAAAATGTTCTTATTTTTAGAAGTAGAACTTGCAGTTCACTAAAGCATACTTACTAGCAACTGCTTGTGTTTGTGAGATGCTCTCTTTAGATCACGCATTGTTTTGTTCACTCACTACTAATGTGTTGGTTTGATCCTTATAATGTTCAGATACATAGAGCTTTGTTCGTCGTCATTCAATCGGATAAGGGTGGTCAAGGAAAAACATATTTTACCGTTATGAAGGAGAAGTTTCCTGCAAGCCTCAAGGATAATGACGAGGACGACCTCGAGATGGTCTGCGCGATACATCTCTGTTTCTCGCAATACCACTCCAGTGAGTCCACTCATGATCCTGTTCTACTCATGATCCAATTTGGAAGTACTGATTACTATCGTACGGTTATACTTTGAGAACTAGAATGGGACGACAACATGAAAGTGCTACTCATTTCCCCAAATTACATAATTAAATGTTGTGAAGTATAGGTTTCCAATAAGCTACTTAACCATCCGTACAAAGACTCCAAATAGTCTGGTTTTTTCCGTCGTGGCGCTCGAGCGCCGGGCGGACAAGGGCCCGTAGAGGTTTCAGGGGAGCACATGCTTGAGTTTGTCGAGCAAGAGCTTGGCACTGCGGCCGGTGCCGGTACCGACTAGAGCTTGGTGAAGCACATGTCTTATGTTAGGCCGCGAAAAAGTAGATATTCAGGATCCGCAATTACAGTTTCATCTGATCAGCCAACGCGGCCGTCGCCTTTATCTTCTGTGGTGTCTCTCGTTTCCATCGTAATTTATGTGCCACATATATGTGTACTGTTGTGCATAGATGCTAAATTTTCCTGTTTATTCAATAAGAACGTTGAGGTCGTTCTGTACATTTGGATGTTAATTGGAGATGTATGGTGTGCTAGGAATTTATGCTACGGTTAAAATTGCATTTTTCTTATCTTGTATGGTATGGCAAAGTTATACCATTTACATTGCCAAATAAGCCATAAGATAAAGAAATAATGTTTGAA
Source organism: Elymus sibiricus (assembly GCA_039707655.1). Taxonomy (NCBI): domain Eukaryota; kingdom Viridiplantae; phylum Streptophyta; class Magnoliopsida; order Poales; family Poaceae; genus Elymus; species Elymus sibiricus. Next base: position 88,082,862 of record CM077663.1, read on the forward strand.
GTATCCTTGCCTGATGTGGTTAAGCTCCATAGTATTTAAATCCTTGAAAAAATATTAATTAACCTACTAGGGTAAAGCTACTAAATCAAAGTAGTTATTGAACTTGGTGGTTGTTCGTTACATGTTGCTTCGTTCAACTTGGTGATTGTCTTCTTACAATTTCGGATTTGTTTCTTAAAATTTTAAATTGTTTTCTTAATATTGTTTACTAAAATTTATACGTTGCTCATCTACCCTTTTCAAGTTATTTACATATTTGTCACTTGTCAACAAGTTTGCATATGATGGTGGGAATTCAACATAAGGCAGTGAATGTAAGGACACACAAACGATGCATCCAGATAACAAATCGGCCATTGTCTATTAGTAAGCAAGAAAATGCAAGCATCCTTCTAAATAAGATACTAGCTATGTTTAGGCTGGAAATGCTAGCATCCAAAATTAACAACAGGATTCTAGAAACAGAAAACAATCTTGCAATCTTGATATAAAATTGAAACATAAGCAATATCACAGATTTTGCTATATCTTCACATATTGAAACTGATAATAGTTAATTCAGAAAAAAGAACCGAAAGATCACATGATATATACCATATATGATTGCATATATCATGACAGGAAAAACACCATGTGGTGTTCGCCATCGGCAACAACGGTGTGCATTCCTTTGCACCGGGAATCAACCTAGGATGCCGTCGAGGGGAGAGGAGGGGCCAGGCATGATACGTCTCCAATGTACCTATAATTTTTTATTGTTCCATGTTGTTATATTATCGATCTTGGATGTTTTACAATCACTTTATAGCAACTTTATATCATTTTTTGGGACTAACCTATTGACATAGTGCCAAGTGCCAGTTGCTGTTTTTTAGTTGTTTTTTTACTTCGCAGAAAATCAGTACCAAACAAAGCCCAAACACCGTGAAACTTTTTGGAGATTTTTTTTGGGCCAGAAGACATCTAGTGGGCCAAAGAAGTGCCAGAGAGGAGGGCCGAGGAGAGCACAAGACACCAGGGCGCGCCAGAGGCCCCAGGCGCGCCCTGGTGAGTTGTGCCCACCTCGGGACGCCTCTCCACCGCATATCAGCTCTATAAATACCCAAATATTCCAAAACCCTAGGGGAGACGACGAAACACAATTCCAGCCGCCGCAAGTTCCAGAACCGCGAGATCCAATCTAACACCATCACGGAGGGGTTCATGTTCTTCATAGGTGCCTCTCCGATGATGCGTGAGTAGTCCACCATTGACCTACGGGTCCGTAGGCAGTAGCTAGATGGTTTACTCTCTCTCTCTCTTGATTCTCAATACAATGGTCTCTTGGAGATCTATTTGATGTAATGACTTTTGCGGTGTGTTTGTTGGGATCCGATGAATTTTGAGTTCATGATCAGTTTCTATCCATGAATATAATTTGAGTCTTCTTTGATCTCTTATATGCATGATTACTTATAGCCTCATATTTCTTCTTCGAATCTTTGGTTTAGTTAGGCTAACTAGATCGGTTTTTCTTGCCATGGGATGAGGTGCTTTGTGATGGGTTCGATCTTGCGGTGTTCTTTCCCAGTGACAGAAGGGGAAGCAAGGCACACATGTATCGTTGCCATTAAGGATAACAAGATGGGGTCTATTCCTACATAAATAGATCTTGTCTACATCATTTCACCATTCTTATTGCATTACTCCATTTTTCCATGGACTTAATACACTAGATGCATGCTGGATAGCGGTCGATGTGTGGAGTAATAGAAGTAGATGCAGAATCGTTTCGGTCTACTTATCTTGGACGTGATGCCTATATAATGATCATTGCCTGGATATCGTCATGATTATTTGATCTTCTATCAATTGCCCAACAGTAATTTGTTTACCCACCGTGTGCTATACTCACGAGAGAAGCCACTAGTGAAATCTACGGCCCCCGGGTCTACTTTTCCAACATATTGCTTTCCGATCTATTCTTTTGCCATTTTGTTTTCAGATCTATTAATACAAAAACCCAAAAATACTTTGCTGCACTTTTTATTTACTTCTTTATTTTGCTTGTGAGATCTATTTGCCCAACCTATTACAATCTAATCTATCTTTTTACCGTTGAGAGATTGACAACCTCTCTTACGCGTCGGGTTGCGAGTATTATTTGTTCTTTGTGTGCAGGTACCGTTTACATAGCGTTGTGTGGTCTTCCTCCTTGGATTGATACCTTGGTTTCTTAACTGAGGGAAATACTTCTCGTAGTTGTGCTTCATCATCCCTTCCTCTTTGGGGAAATACTGACGCAGTCTCAAGCCACGTCAAAGAAATTTATGGCGCCGTTGCCGGGGAGGAGGTGCGTAAGTAGTCTCTTCAGCGTGCCAATATCTAGCGCCGGGGAGACATCATCAACATCTATCAGGTTCCTAATCACAAATCTTATCTCCTTGCAATTTACATTATTTGCATTTGCCTCTCGTTTTTCTCTCCCCCACTTCACAAATTTGCCGTTTTATTTGCCTTATTTTCTTTCGTTTGCCTTTTTCTCGTCAGATCTCTTGTTTGCTATCTTTGCTTGTGTTGCCATGTGCCTTCTATTTGATTGCATCTTCGCTTGCTAAAAATCTATTGATATGGATCCTCATCCACTTGCTAATCTTTTCAAAAGACCAAATTATGATGAACTAATTGCTAGTGAGTTGAGTGCACTGGATTATCTCTATGAAGTTTTGTTTGAAAATCATGAATCTGAAAATTTTGATGAAGTGTTGAAAGAAGAAATTTATAAGGTGATTCATGATAGCTCCTTGATTGAAAAGCATGATTGCAAATATGTTACTATAAATTCTATTAATGTCAATTATGTTAATGATATGCAAAACTACAAGCTTGGGGATGATAATTTTGTCATGTCCACTTCTTATTGCAATGGTCATGATTGGGGTGATAATGCTTCTTACGATCTTGAAAATTTATTTAAGCCTCACGTTGAATATGTTATTGCCTGGGGCGTAACCCTCTCAGCGACGCGCCACATCGGAACCCGGGTGTGGTGGAAAATGGGCAAGGGCCGGGCCGCCACCCCCCAGGTGGCGCGCCGTATCGTGATCTGGATACGGTGGCAAGTGAGCAAGGATCGGGTCGTCGCATCCTTAGCGGCGCGCTACATCGGCGCCCGGGTGTAGTGGAAATTGAGCAAGGGTCTTCGCATTTGACTCGACGAGTGCGAAGGGTAAGGAAGCTAGCCAAGCCTAGGAGGATTCGCTTAGGTAGCTGGAACGTAGGGTCTCTGAAAGGTAAGCTTCGGGAGGTAGTTGATACAGCGGTGAGGAGAGGCGTTGATATCCTTTGCGTCCAAGAGACCAAATGGAGGGGACAAAAGGCGAAGGAGGTGGAGGGTACCGGCTTCAAGCTGTGGTACACAGGGATGGTTGCAAACAGAAATGGAGTAGGCATCTTGATCAGCAAGAGCCTCAAGGATGGAGTGGTAGACGTCAAGAGACGTGGGGACCGGATTATCCTGGTCAAGCTGGTAGTTGGGGACTTAGTTCTCAATGTTATCAGCGCGTATGCCCCGCAAGTAGGCCACAATGTGAACACCAAGAGGGAGTTCTGGGAAGGCCTGGAGGACATGGTTAGTAGTGTACCGATTGGCGAGAGGCTCTTCATAGGAGGAGACCTCAATGGCCACGTGGGCACTGCTACTTCTCGAGCATGCGTTGGTTTCCGTGAAGAGGAACGGGTGATGCAGCAAAGTAGATAAGTATTTCCCTCAGTTATTGAGAACAAAGGTATCAATCCAGTAGGAGATACAAGCAAGTCCCCAATAGATGTACCTACACAAAGAATCAAACACTTGCACCCAACGCTATAAAGGGGTTGTCAATCCCTTCACGGTTACTTGCAAGGATGAGATCTGATAGAGATAGATAGATATGATTGCTTGAAAGTAAAGTAAAACAAAAGTAAAAAGATTGTAGCAAGATATTTTTGGTATTTTTGGTTTTAGATCTGAAAGTATAATATGGAAAATAGACCCGGGGGCCATAGGTTTCACTAGAGGCTTCTCTCATGATGGCAAGTATTACGGTGGGTGAACAGATTACTGTCGAGCAATTGATAGAAAAGCGAATAATTATGAAGATATCCAAGGCAATGATTATGCATATAGGCATCACGTCCGTGTCAAGTAGACCGAAACGATTCTGCATCTACTACTATTACTCCACACATCGACCGACTCCTGCCTGCATCTAGAGTATTAAGTTCATGAAGAACAGAGTAACGCATTAGGTAAGATGACATGATGTAGAGGGATAAACTCAAGCAATATGATGAAAACCCCATCTTTTTATCCTCGATGGCAACAATACAATACGTGCCTCGCTACCCCTACTATCTCACTGGGTGAGGACACCGCAAGATTGAACCCAAAACTAAGCACTTCTCCCATTGCAAGAATTACTAATCTAGTTGGCCAAACCAAACCAATAACTCGAAGAGACTTGCAAAGATATGAAATAATGCATATAAGAATTTAGAAAAGACTCAAATAATATTCATAGATAATCTGAACATAAACCCACAATTCATCGGATCTCGACAAACACACCGCAAAAGAGTATTACATCGGATAGATCTCCATGAAGATCATGAAGAACATGGTATTGAAGAGCAAAGAGAGAGAAGAAGCCATCTAGCTACTAGCTATGGACCCGAAGGTCTGTGGTGAACTACTCACGCATCATCGGAGGGGCAATGGAGTTGATGTAGATGCCCTCCATGATCGAATCCCCCTCCGACAGATTACCGGAAAAGGCTCCAAGATTGGATCTCACGGGAACCGAGGCTCCTGGCGGCGGAAAAGTGTTTTCGTGGCTCTCTCTGGTATCCAGGGAATATTTGTGAATTTATAGGCCGAGAAATAGGGTTGGGGGAGCTGCCGTGGGCCCACAAGCCAGGGGGGGCGCCCTATCCCCCTGGGCGCGCCCCTGTGGCTTCTGGACACACGGCGGCTCTCCTGCCTTGGTCTCCAAGCTTGGTAGATGTCTTCTGGTCCAAGAAAAATTATTCCGAAGATTTTATTCCGTTTGGACTCCGTTTAATATTCCTTATCTGCAATACTCAAAAACAAGGAAAAAACAGAAACTGGCACTAGGCTCTAGATTAATAGGTTAGTCCCAAAAATAATATAAAATAGCAGATTAATGCATATAAAACATCCAAAACAGACAATATAATAGCATGGAACAATCAAAAATTATAGATACGTTGGAGACGTATCAGGCACATCTAACACAGGTTTTGAAGGGGTGCATGCATGGGGGATTTGGCTATGGCATCAAGAATCAAGAAGGAGAAGATGTCTTAAGCTTTGCGCTAGCCTACGACATGATCGTAGCTAACACCCTCTTTAAGAAGAGAGAATCACATCTAGTGACTTACAGTAGTGGGCAACACTCTAGCCAGATTGATTTCATCCTCTCGAGAAGAGAAGACAGGCGTGCATGCCTAGACTGTAAGGTGATACCTGGAGAGAGTGTTGTCCCTCAGCACAAGCTTGTGGTTGCTGACCTCCGCTTTCGGATTCGTGTCCAGCAGGACAAGCGTGCCAAAGTCGCTAGAACGAAGTGGTGGAAGCTCAAGGGGGAGGTAGCTCAGGCGTTCAAGGAGAGGGTCATTAAGGAGGGCCCTTGGGAGGAAGGAGGTGATGTAGACAACATGTGGATGAAGATGGCGACTTGCATTCGTAAGCTGGCCTCAGAGGAGTTTGGAGTGTCCAGGGGAAGTAGAAGAGAAGCTAAAGATACCTGGTGGTGGAACGATGATGTCCAGAAGGCAATTAAGGAGAAGAAAGAGTGTTTCAGACGCCTATATCTGGATAGGAGTGCAGACAACATAGAGAAGTACAAGATGGCAAAGAAGGCCGCAAAGCGAGCTGTGAGTGAAGCAAGGGGTCGGGCGTATGAGGATCTCTACCAACGGTTAGACACGAAGGAAGGCGAAAGGGACATCTATAAGATGGCCAAGATCCGAAAGAGGAAGACGAGGGATGTTGACCAAATCAAGTGCATCAAGGACGGAGCAGATCAACTCCTGGTGAAGAACGAGGAGATTAAACATAGATGGCGGGAGTACTTTGACAAGCTGTCCAATGGGGAGAGTGAGAGCTCTACCATTGATCTGGACGACTCCTTTGATGATACTAGCAAGCGTTTTGTGCGGCGAATCCAGGAGTCGGAGGTCAAGGAGGCTTTAAAGATGATGAAAGGAGGCAAGGCGATGGGCCCTGATTGTATCCCCATTGAGGTGTGGAGAGGCCTCGGGGACATAGCGATAGTATGGCTAACCAAACTTTTCAACCTCATTTTTCAGGCAAACAAGATGCCAGAAGAATGGAGATGGGGTACATTAGTACCAATCTTCAAGAACAAGGGGGGTGTTCAGAGTTGTACTAATTACCGTGGAATTAAATTGATGAGCCATACAATGAAGCTATGGGAAAGAGTCATTGAGCACCGCTTAAGAAGAATGACAAGCGTGACCAAAAATCAGTTTGGTTTCATGCCTGGGAGGTCGACCATGGAAGCCATTTTCTTGGTACGACAACTTATGGAGAGATATAGGGAGCAAAAGAAGGACCTGCATATGGTGTTCATTGACTTGGAGAAGGCCTATGATAAGATACCGCGGAATGTTATGTGGTGGGCCTTGGAAAAACACAAAGTCCCAACAAAGTACATTACCCTCATCAAGGACATGTACGATAATGTTGTGACAAGTGTTCGAACAAGTGATGGCGACACTGATGACTTCCCGATTAAGATAGGACTGCATCAAGGGTCAGCTTTGAGCCCTTATCTTTTTGCCTTGGTGATGGATGAGGTCACAAGGGATATACAAGGAGATATCCCATGGTGTATGCTCTTTGCGGACGATGTGGTGCTAGTCGATGAGAGTCGGACGGGGGTCAACAGGAAGTTGGAGTTATGGAGGCAAACCTTGGAATCGAAAGGATTTAGGCTTAGTAGGACTAAAACCGAGTACATGAGGTGCGCTTTCAGTACTACTAAGCACGAGGAGGAGGAGGATGTTCGCCTTCATGGGCAGGTGGTGCCTCAGAAGGACACCTTTCGATATTTGGGGTCAATGTTGCAGAAGGATGGGGATATCGATGAAGATGTGAACCATCGAATTAAAGCCGGATGGATGAAGTGGCGCCAAGCTTCTGGCATTCTCTGTGACAAGATGGTGCCACAAAAGCTAAAAGGCAAGTTCTATAGGACGGCGGTTCGACCCGCAATGTTGTATGGCGCTGAGTGTTGGCCGACTAAAAGGCGACATGTGCCACAGCTAGGTGTGGCGGAGATGCGCATGTTGAGATGGATGTGTGGCCACACAAGGAAGGACCGAATCCGGAATGATGATATACGAGATAGAGTTGGGGTTGTGCCAATTGAAGAGAAGCTTGTCCAACATCGTCTGAGATGGTTTGGACATATTCAGCGCAGGCCTCCAGAAGCCCCAGTGCATAGCGGACGGCTAAAGCATGTTGATAATGTCAAAAGAGGCCGGGGTAGACCGAACTTGACATGGGAAGAGTCCGTAAAGAGAGATCTGAAGGATTGGAGCATCACCAAAGAACTAGTCATGGACAGGGGTGCGTGGAAGCTTGCTATCCATGTGCCAGAACCATGAGTTGGTCGCGAGATCTTATGGGTTTCACCTCTAGCCTATCCCAACTTGTTTGGGACTAAAGGCTTTGTTGTTGTTGTTGTTGAATATGTTATTGATAATAATATTTGCAATAGTATCGAAAGTGGGTTTGGGAGAGCGTCAACTTTAGGTAAAAAGAATCCCACATATTTGGAAAGTGTTCAATCTTATGAATTTTTTGATAAAAGTGGGTTTGGAGAGGTCATAACTTTAGTTGATGATAATCCCACTATTTTGGAAGATGATAAAAACTTTATGCATGTTGATCATAAAGAGAGTATTTTTTATGATAGCTATATTGTTGAATTTGATTATGATCCTACAAGTAATTATTATGAGAGAGGAAATTATGGTTTTAGAAATTTTCATGATACTAAAGTACCTCTTTTCATGTTGAGATTGCTATTGTCTCTTTGTTCTTCCTTCCATACGCTAGTTTTTGCTTGCCTTGATAATTTGTTTGATTATAAAATGCCTATGCATAGGAAGTATGTTAGACTTAAGTGTGTTTTCCATATGCTTCATGCAGCTCTCTTTGTGTTGCTATTATTATCTTTCATGAAGGCATCATTGAAATCTCAAGGCTATCTTAATGGCTATAAAGAAAGAGCTTGTTGGGAGGCAACCCAATGAATAAAATTTATTTTTACCTTTTTTATTTCTGTTCTTGAGTGTTCACACAATTATGCTACTGTTATGATTGTGTTTTTTATGTTTTAACTAGTGTTTGTGCCAAGTAAAACCTTTGGGATGATGTTGAGTGATAGTTGATTTGATCTTGTTGAAAAACAGAAACTTTTGCGTCCAGTAAAAGAATTCTTAAAAATCACAGAACCGACAAAAAATTCTGAATTTTTTACACAAGATTTATATACAAATTGCTGGCGTTTTCCTAAATTTTCATAATTTTTTGAGTTACAGAAGTATGGTTAGAGTACAGATTACTACAGACTGTTCTTTTTTGACAGATTCTGTTTTTGTTGCATTGTGTGGTTATTTTGATGACTCTATGGTTTGTATCGGGGGGTATAAGCCATGGTAAAGTTAGAATACAATAGATATAATGCAATAATAAAATTTGAATGCGTTTACAACAGTACTCAGAGTGGTAATTTGCTTTATTATACTAACGGATCTTCCGAAGATTTTGTTGAGTTTTGTGTGATTGAAGTTTTCAAGTTTTGGGTGAGATCACGATGGATGAAGGAATAAGGAGTAAGAAGAGCCTAAGATTGGGGATGCCCACGGCACCCCAATATAATATCCAAAGAGAAACAAGAAACTAAGCTTGGGGATGCCCCGAGCGGCATCCCCTCTTTCTTCTAACGACCAACGGTATTTTACTTGGAACTATATTTTTATTCACCACATATCATGAGTTTTGCTTGGAGCGTCTTGTATCTTTGTTTGTTTTGATTTTTATTTTGTCACAAGTATCCTTGCCGGACACACCTATTTGAGAGAGCCAAATTATGCTATGACTTGTAGAATTGCTCTATATGCTTCACTTAAAAAAATGAGCTATGGAATTGCTCTAGTACTTCACGTATATCTTTTTTAGCACGGCGTGCTTTTTCATGTTTGAAGAAATGCTCTCATCCTTCACTTAGATTAATTTGAGAGTTAGTAAATTTTGAAGAAATTGTCTCATGCTTCACTTATATTATTTTGAGAGATGAAACTTTTATGCTCGTGATCTTCACTTAAATCTATGTGAGATTGTCAAAAGCAATGGCAATATATGAAACTAGCCCCAAAGTGATAGATATTCAAGAGGGATATAATGAAAACTTACATGAAGATCATTGCACAAATAAAACTTGATTCTTTGTAATAGTTTTGAGACATGATGATAGTAATATGTGAGTTATGTTGGTGAGTAATTATGCTTAGTAAGAATATTGGTGTTAAGGTTTGTGATTCTCTATGCAAGCACGAAAGTCAATAGTTGTGCAATGAAATTATATCCTACTTATGGTGCATCATTCGGTGTTAGTTATGCTTAATGCTCGCTTATGTGAATTTTCGTTTCTTGGTTGGTTGATTCTCAATCTATTTGCGAGCCTTCACTTGTACTAAGTAGAAATACTACTTGTGCATCCAAAATCCTTACACCCAATTTTGCCATATGAGTCCACTATACCTACCTATATGCGGTATTTCCATGCCGTTCCAAGCAAATTTGTATGTGTCATCTCTAATTTTCAAAATGAATTTCCTTTTTGTGTGCTCGTACCGCTCATGAAACGGTAGGGGGTGACCGATATTTTTTCATGCTAGATATGTTATTCTCAAGATGAGTGTTTATTCACTTGTCACTGCACGAGAGTACGGCGGTAATAGGGATGCCCACTCCCGAAATGAAAAATAAATTTACTTTATGTTGTCAAATAATAAATTCCTTGGAAAGTGTTGGTATGGAAGGAAACCGTGGATTCGGCTAGCCATGGATTGTGAAAGTATGGTGGAAAAAGGAATAAACTTTATTTTCTATTTGGGAACCGCTTATGATGTATTTAGCATGGAAAAGTATTGAAATCTCTCGGTCGTTTTCGTTGACAGGAAAGGCATGCCACCCAAAATATTTTCTCTATCAATTTAAACCTTGAACTCTGGCACCTCTACAAATCCCTACTTCCCTCTGCAAAGGGCCTATCTATTTACTTTATGCAAATTTTACTTTTACTTGAGTCTGCATCTTCTTTTATAAAGCACCAACTAGGGGGCACTATGATCGTACTTGAGCATTAGGTGTAGCTAATATTTGAGTGTGTTTCATGAATGGATCAATGATTGAGCATGATGGGCTAGGGATAACTTGCTTTAGTGTTGATATTTTGAAAGTCATGGTTGCTTGTTGATATGCTTGAGTATTAAATTCTTCATGTCAAAACTAGACTATTGCTTTGAACCATCTAAAAAGGTCCAAATGTCCGTGCTACAAAGAAAAGAATATGTGATGAACATGTTAGGCGGCATTCAACATCAAAAATTCTATTTTTATCATTTACCTACTCGAGGACGAGTAGGAATTAAGCTTGGGGATGCTGATACATCTCCAACGTATCTATAATTTTTGATTGTTCCATGTTGTTATATTATCAATTTGGATGTCTACAATCAACTTTATATCATTTTTTGGGACTAACCTATTGACATAGTGCCAAGTGTCAGTTGCTGTTTTTGCTTGTTTTTTTTACTTCGCAGAAAATCAGTACCAAACGAAGCCCAAACACCGTGAAACTTTTTGGAGATTTTTTTGGGCCAGAAGACATCCAGTGGGCCAAAGAAGTGTCAGAGAGGAGGGACGAGGAGAGCACAAGACACCAGGGCGCGCCAAAGGCCCCAGGCGTGCCCTGGTGGGTTGTGCCCACCTCGGGACGCCTCTCCACCGCCTATCAGCTCTATAAATACCCAAATATTCCAAAAACCATAGGGGAGTCGACGAAACACAATTCCAGCCGCCACAAGTTTCAGAACCGCGAGATCCAATCTAACACCATCACGGAGGGGTTCATCTTCTTCATAGGTGCCTCTCCGATGATGCGTGAGTAGTCCACCATAGACCTACGGGTCCGTAGGCAGTAGCTAGATGGCTTCCTCTCTCTCTCTTTTGATTCTCAATACAATGGTCTCTTGGAGATCTATTTGATGTAATGACTTTTGCGGTGTGTTTGTTGGGATCCGATAAATTTTGAGTTCATGATCAGTTTCTATACATGAATATTATTTGAGTCTTCTTTGATCACTTATATGCATGATTACTTATAACCTCGTATTTCTTCTTCGAATCTTTGGTTTAGTTAGTCCAACTAGATCGATTTTTCTTGCCATGGGAAGAGGTGCTTTGTGGTGGGTTCGATCTTGCGGTGTTCTTTCCCAGTGACAGAAGGGGCAGCAAGGCACGCATGTTTCGCTGCCATTAAGGATAACAAGATGGGTTCTATTCCTACATGAATAGATCTTGCTACATCATGACATCGTTCTTATTGCATTACTCTGATTTTCCATGAAATTAATACACTTGATGCATGCTGGATAGCGGTCGATGTGTGGAGTAATAGAAGTAGATGCAGAATCGTTTCAGTCTACTTATCTTGGACGTGATGCCTATATAATGATCATTGCCTAGATATCGTCATGATTATTTGATCTTCTATCAATTACCCAACAGTAATTTGTTTACCCACCGTGTGCTATACTCATGAGTGAAACCTACGGCCCCCGGGTCTATTTTTCCAACATATTGCTTTCCGATCTACTCTTTTGTCGTTTTGTTTTCAGATCTATTAATCCCAAAACCCAAAAATACTTTGCTGCACTTTTTATTTACTTCTTTTATTTTGTGTTCTTGTGAGATCTATTTGCCCAACCTATTACAATCTAATCTATCTTTTTACCGTTGAGAGATTGACAACCTCTCTTACGCGTCGAGTTGCAAGTATTTATTCTTTGTGTGCAGGTACCGTTTACATAGCGTTGTGTGGTCTTCCTCCTTGGATTGATAACTTGGTTTCTTAACTAAGGGAAATACTTACCGTAGTTGTGCTGCATAATCCCTTCCTCTTTGGGGAAATACCGACGCAGTCTCAAGCCACGTCAAGGCACGCCATGGAGGGAAGAGGTATGGTGATGATAGGAAGGTGCAAGTTGAGTGTTGTGGCGTTGAGAGGAGGAGGCAGTGAGAAGCCGTGATGGGGAGCGGTGGCGGCGCTGACGCCGTGGCGAGGAGAGTGGGCCGGCGGAATGAGATGTGAATACGAGCATTGTGCCGTGTGATGTGATAGTAAGAGCATGAATTGCTTCTTTTAAGATAAGAAGAAAAGGAGCGGCTATTTGGCTTTTTAGGGAAAAACGACTATTTGCTATGAGATAAATGTCACATAACTTTTTATATAGTGAACAATATCACATGCCCTAACAAGTCATTTATACAGAATAATTTCCAACAGGTGATTTATAGGTGACTCTACAGTTTATTAAAATTGGGATGCGACTCACTCTACGAAAAAACACAATATGTTATACACTCTGACTAAACACGATGACCTGCCCGCATCTAGCAGCTCTTAGTTTTTTTTTATGTTTTATATATTCACTTTCGTAGATCAGTGATAAAAACTTAGACTTCATATGTTGCTTTACAAATGTCGATTGACAAAGCTTTTTGATGAACCAGAATGAAAACTCATCGAGTTTTACACAATCAAAAGAATTGGATATAAATAATTGTTCTTCTTTATATATTTGACAATACAAAAGTTGTATTTCTATATATGCTTAATTTTGCGGATTATGAGGGAGACGGGGATGGATTGTGTCAACGTTAAAAAAGAATCCATTGACAAGGGTGTCGAGGCGATGTCGTTAGAAGGGGCCAAAAAATCACCGAATTTTATACAACAATAACAATACATGTATATATATGTAGAACAGAAATTAAAAGGCCCGTAGCAACGCATGGGCATTCTACTAGTTGTCTTGTCTTTAGATTGAGGGTTTGTCGTTTTGATTATATAGTAAGACTCCCGCAGTACATACAAATCCGGAACTAACACGGCGTGGCTACAAAATAAAAGCGAATACGGACTCGGACTCCACCAAAGCCATTTTTTCCTTTTGATCTTCTCTTTTCCTATATTACTATAAGCGTTTAGCGCGCTTTGATGCGTCGAAAAATGTTCCACGTGTATTTTTCATTAGCAAATCTAATTCATAAGATTTTAAAGTACGAGCTCCCTAGAGTTGTTTTCTTCTTCTAGAAGTAGGGATAAAATTTATCTACTATCTACTAATAAAGGAAGGAGTGCTTCTGTTCGTACGTCATCGAAATTACTCCTAAATTTGCAAAATATTACTCATCAATACCAATATAAATGATAAAAAATGTTCCGCACAGAAAAATCTCGGACTGGGCCGGCCCATGCATTAGAAACCTTCTATACTGCATTCTGCACGCTAGGAGAAGGCACAACGCACCTGTTTGGGCAGGCCCATGTATGAGCAAACTATTTTTTAAATTCCGTTATTGTTTTTCCCTACTTTAAATAATTTGAGAATTCGAAAAAATGAAAACTATAAAAATGAGAATTTTGAAATAAAATGTTTAATAATTCATAAATGTTCGTGCATTTAGAAAATATTTGCGATTTAAAAAAAATCGAATATCTAAAAAATATTAATATTTTTCTACAGAAATTCGGAAAATCAAAAAAAGTTAATAATTTTTTAAAAATTACAAGTATTAAAAAATGTTAATGAAATTGAAAAAACAATTCCACTTCAAAACATGTTCATGATTTTCAAAAATTCAGAAACTGTTCGTAAATGAAAAAATAGTTTATTTATTCATAAAATGTTCACTAATTCAAAAAGATCATGCATTTCAAAAAATTATCAATTTCAAAAATTGTTCCACCAATTTTTGAAAAAATGTTTGTCGACTCTAGGCATGTTTGCAGATACAAGAAAAAAATTAAAAAATGTTTACATTTTTATAAAAAAATATTTACAAATAGTCTAAAATGTCATGAATTCAAAAAATGTTCCTGATTTTATAAAATTGTTCATGATATTCAAAAAATATTCATGATTTCAAATATGTTTACGAGTTTCAAAAAATTCATGATTTTCAAAAATTGTTCACGATTTCACGAAAATGAGAGTTATAGTGTACCTCGGTGATACAGCAAAATATGGTCATGGCCATTGGAGATTATGATTTTTTTTCTTCCGTTGCTACGCACGGGCCGTTTTGCTAGTTTGAGTGGGTTTTTGGTTCCGGCAATGGCTGCTGGGAAGGAACGGGAACGAAATGCCGACGTGTGCAGCGTAAGGGTTCTCTCGTGCTCACCTTGCTGGGTTGGACTGAGCCTGGGCGTTTCTTACCCAAAATTGGTATTTTTAATTTTACTGTAGCGCGGTCGCCTTTTTTATTATAATTTTGGTCCACTGAAAAAAAAGTTTAAAATTTTGTACCCCTAAAAAGACAATTAAATTATGGTTTTGTTTCAATTAGACTCGAGGTTCTTTTTTTGGCAGGGGAAATAGATCGAGTCCAGATAGCGTTGAAAATGATATATATACTCCTTGAAATTATTTATGTCCCATCTAAAAAAGTGTTACCAAAAAGGGAAAAACAGTGTGAAAATCGGGGTGTTTAGTTGCCGTTTGCATAACGGGGCGTGTGCCTCGTCGGTCGGTTGATCTTTTGAAAAGATCGGACGAGTCACGAGCCATCAGACGTGACATCGGGCGGCCGAGTGTCGTCTTCATCTTCACATAGGAACATTTGCAATCAAGATGATGTTGTGAACCTTCAGACGTTCGCCGAGACCAAGGAAGGCGTCAAGGGCCACGTCATCGTCGGCGTCACCACCATACCGTTCATCCTCCACCATGCTCCGGGCTCCCTCACCACTTCTTCCACCGCCACCATCTCGGTCATCGACCTCTCAGGCCACCGATCGGAAATGGTCGGTCGGGTGCGGGCGATAGCCGAGATGGTGGGCGTCTTCCAGGTTATCAACGATGACGTGTCGGTCGACCTCCTCGATGGGATGCTCGCGCTTGTGTGCGGTTCCACGAGTCACCGGCAAAGGCAAATACGCCACACACAATCGTGACCTTGCCAAGAAGGTTCGATTCAACTCCCACTTCAACCTATTCCAGTCGGTGATGGCCAACTAGCGTGATATCCTCTTCTGCCTGGCATTCCTGGCCCAGTTCTACGATGGTCATCGATGGAGCTTCAACCGAGGCCGGCAAGAGCTGCAACCATCCATGGTGAGAGCTGATGGGCTCGCCTACTAATGGTAGGGTCATGGACCTAACATCCAGGGCCCACCTAGGACCCCACACCATCATTGAAGGTCCCAGGACCGCAGGCGCATTCGGATGCGTACATCAAGGAATCGATCCACTCGGATTCGTCAAGTCACTCGGATGTCCTCCTTCTAGTCGGTCGGGCATCAACACTCGGAAATAGGATATATAAGGGCGATGTGGGAACTACAACGTTCGATGGACTTAAAGTCATACATCAAGTGTGGTTATAACTCCCCTTAACTATAACTGCCTTAGTTATGGTCGATGTTTCTAGTAACTGTCATAGTTACTCTCATTCATTGCCCTTGAAACGACTCACTAATGGGGCATGGCACACTCTATGTAAGCCAACCTTGAGCTTTGGGACAAGGGTTCAACACCCTATTGTAATCACACACCCCCAGAGAAAACACAAAGCCTCCGGACACGAGACGTAGGGCTTTTACCTCTCCGAGAGGAGCCCGAACTCGCTAAATACGAGTGAAACGCTTGTGCCGTAGCTAGGCTTCGCCCCTCGTTTGTACCCCTAGTACTCATTGTCAGGATCGTTGCCTCAACAGTTGGCGCCCACCGTGGGGCAACGCGTCTAGCAATTTCCAGCGCAAGTGAGATTTTTTCATCATCATCATGATCATCAGTGGAGTGGATCGGCAGGCGAATTGTCATGCGTGAGTACGCACGCGTCGTGCTGCTTTGAGCCAGTGCAGAGGCCGGAGGCGTGGCTCAAAAGGTTGGCCCCGATGCACTACTTTTGGGCCACCCTGATGCATTGGGCCTTTTTAATATATAGGTACAACTAGCAAATTTTTCCTCCAGTATTCCTATGCATACGGGTCAGACCAATAGGCTCCGCCCCTGATGGCAGCAAGAGAGCACCCCAGAGAAGACATCCTCGGAAATGGAGACCGACATAGGTCGAGCTTCCTGGGAAGGGGGAAATTCAGCGAAGGTGTAATCTCCTTGGGGAAATCACAGGAGCCAATCCTGGCCAACTGGAGGGTTGGTGCAAAGCGCAACACCGACGGTGGCAGCGGATAGTGCTTCTACTTCTCAGACTGTCCACATGAGTACTCCAATAGCGAGAAGGCGATATCGAGTTCCTAGAGTCGTCGAGGAGTCGGGAGCTGAACCATTGCTCGAGCTGAGCGGCTTCCTCGACGTACCTTTTTCCTCTCTATGGAGGCGGATGCAGTCGAAGGCGAAGCGGCGGGCTGGGCCAAGGTGGTCGTAGAGGATCCTATAGACGATGGAGAAGCGCCTGAAGTCGTTAGAGTATAGGTCGCAGGAGGCATCCAAGTTGAGAGGCGCCGAGCGCCGGAGAGGACGCCATCTATGGGCGAAGGCCTGCGAGCGGATGTCGTCCTTGGTGGGGAGGATAGAGACGATGGTGGCGAGGATGGCATCGGGAAGATCATTGATGAGATCGCCGTGGGTGGTGACATTGCCGTCGTAGCCGCCGCTATCCCGTGCCATTTTTTGTGACATTGACATGAGCCCAGCCGCTCCATCGGATGCGCGCCTGTTGCGTGCGGGCGCCGCCACAACCGCCTCATTGTTCTCGACCGCGGGGGCGCGCCGCCACTGTCTCTTTCATCATGTCCGGCGAGTAGATAGACGTACGAAGATTTGAGGCGGGAGCGGGGAATTAGGATGGGGTTTTGGTTCCAACTTCCAACGATGGTACGGTTGTGCGCATAGCTGGCCAAACGGACCAACCCGGCACGACACGACACGAGCATGCTAATTGTGCCAGGCATGGCCCGCCCCACAGGGGCACGTTTAGTAAGTGGGTCGTGCCGTGTCAGCCCGTGTGCTGCGCCTCCAGGCCCAGGCACAACCTGGTTACTAAATGGCCCGACACGTTGGCCCGTTTAGCACGCTGAGATGTACATGTTTAGCCTGTTGGGCTTATTTTTAGGCCTATTGGGCTGTATTTTAGGTATATATGTTAAAAAAATCTAAAAATACAGAAAAGACAACTGGTTGTGACGTGCTGGCCCGCATGCTTCCTGCATGAATAGGCAGGGAGCAACTAGTTAGCGAGCACTCCCTCACAAGCGTTCCAGCGATCACTTCCACGCGCCGCCACTTGGCGCGTTCCCAGTCGCCGCCACGTGTCGCGCTCTGAGCGTTCCCTTTGGATTTTGTTTTTTTGTTTTTTCCACGCGTTTTCGCCTTTTTGGAGTGGTTTTTTTCCGGATTTTTTTGGTGTTCCGGTTTTTCACCGGTCTTTTGTAGCTTTTGGACGAAAAAAAAATTTCAAAATTGTTTTTCGCGAAAAAACGCGTTTTCTATTTATTTTTTTGCGAGAGGCACGGTTTTGCTTTCGCGAGAGGCATGCCGTGCCTCTCGGAAAGGGGGAAAACGCGTTTTCTGTTTTTTTTTGCGAGAGGCACGGCTTTGCTTCCGCGAAAGGCACGGTTTTGCCTTCGCGAGAGGCACGGCCGTGCCTCTCGGAAAGGAAAAAAAATGCGTTTTCTGCTCTCTCTTTTTTTTGCGAGAGGCACGGTTTTGCTTCCGCGAGAGGCACGGTTTTGCTATCGCGAGAGGCACGGCCGTGCCTCTCCCGAAAGGGAAAAAACGCGTTTTCTGCTCTCTTTTTTTCGCGAGAGGCACGGTTTTGCTTCCGCGAGAGGCACAGTTTTGCCTTCGCGAGAGGCACGACCCGTGGCTCTCGGAAAGGGAAAAAACGCATTTTCTGTTTTTTTTTCTATCGCATGAGGCACGGTTTTTTCGTTCGGTTTTTTTCGTGAAAAAAAAGTTCGTCAAAACCTATCAACATGGGGTCTAGTTTTGAAGATCTCGACGCGAGAAACCAACGGTGAAAACGGTTCCAGATTTGGACGCACGGTTTAGGAGATAAAATGTTTTGAAAATACGGATCTACGAAAAAAGGGAAAACTCACAGGTTGCGACAAGTGGCACGCATGCAGTGCGCCACTTGTCGCGACCTGGGGGTGGGAGTAATCGCTGGAAGGTGTACTCGCTAACTAGTGATTTCGGACTAGGCACTGCCCAAGGCGTCCCGCGTGCCGGGCCCGGCTTGTTTGTGCCGTGTCGTGCCTGACCCATGGCATGCCATGTCGGCGTGTTCGCGGGCTGGCCTGGTTGGCCCAGCTTGTTTGTCCAGCTCTAGTGGTGCGGCTGTTGGGATCGGAAACGAAACGCGTCGACTGTGAGCACATGCGCCATCACGTTCCTGCTCAGCTTGTTGCGCTGGACCGGGCCTGAGAGTTTTTCTTTGCCCAAACAAAATTGGCATAATGCATGTCACATTTAAAGCGAAATGGGGGGAGGGGGGAGCTGCCACATTTTAATTTGATTGTAACCAATCTGTTTTGACTGAAATTTAAAACCTATACAAATTATGCCCAAGTTCAAATATATAGAATCGATAATGAAAGGATATATATTGGTACGAACTAGGATTACGAAAATCCCTGAATTTAAGTAAAATGTCAGCAAAATTGCTTCTCTATATTCTTGAAAAAAAAGTGTACTTCCGTATAATGCATGTCTACGGCTGTGACATAAGCTCACAAGATATGTTTTTTTTTGCACAGTTTAAATAGCCGCCGCTAAATGGTTACATGTATAATAGTCCGCTATAGCTGATTTGGAGATCCGTCGCTACTTGGCACAACCTGTTGGAAATATGCCCTAGAGGCAATA
Organism: Elymus sibiricus; assembly: GCA_039707655.1. Classification (NCBI taxonomy): domain Eukaryota; kingdom Viridiplantae; phylum Streptophyta; class Magnoliopsida; order Poales; family Poaceae; genus Elymus; species Elymus sibiricus. The sequence continues at coordinate 88,102,053 of CM077663.1, forward strand.
ATAAATGGTTATTATTATATTTCCTTGTTCATGATAATCGTTTATTATCCATGCTATAATTGTATTGATTGGAAACACATTGCATGTGTGGATACATAGACAACACTTTATCCCTAGTATGCCTCTAGTAGACTAGCTCGTTGATCAAAGATGGTTAAGGTTTCCTAGCCATGGACATAAGATGTCATTTGATAAACGGGATCACATCATTGGGAGAATGATGTGATGGACAAGACCCAAACTTAAACATAGCATATGATCGTGTCAGTTTATTGCTATAGTTTTTTGCATGTCAACTTTCTGTTCCTATGACCATGAGATCATGCAACTCACTGACACCGGAGGAGTACCTTGTGTGTATCAAACGTCGCAACATAACTGGATCACTATAAAGATGCTCTACAGGTATCTCCGAGGGTGTCTGTTGAGTGGGCATGGATCAAGACTGGGATTTGTTACTCCGTGTGACGGAGAGGTATCTCATGGCCCACTCGGTAATACAACATCACAACAAGCCTTGCAAGCAATGTGACTAAAGTGTTAGTCACGTGATCTTGTATTACGGAACGTGTAAAGAGACTTGCCGGTAACGAGATTGAACTAGGTATAGAGATACCGACGATCGAATCTCGGGCAAGTAACATACCAAAGAACAAAAGGAACAGCATACGGGATTAACTGGATCCTTGACATAGAGGTTCAACCGAAAAAGATCTTCATAGAATATGTAGGAACCAATATGGCATCTAGGTCCCGCTATTGGTTATTGACCGTAGAGGTGTCTCGGTCATGTCTACATAGTTCTCGAACCCGCAGGGTCTGCACACTTAAGGTTCGGTGACATTTCGGTAGTATAGAGTTATGTATGGTGGTGACCGAAGGTTGTTCGGAGTCCCAGATGAGATCCCGGACGTCACGAGGAGCTCCGGAATGGTCCGGAGGTAAAGATTGATATATAGGAAGTCCCATTTTGGTCACCGGAAAAGTTTCAGGTACTTCGGTAGTGTACCGGGAGTGCCGGGAGGGTACCGGGGGACCATCGGGAGGGGCCTCTCGCCCCAAAGGGCCTCATGGGTTATGTGAGGAGGCAAACCAGCCCCTGGTGGGCTGGCCGAAGCCTCCACTAAGGCCCATGCGGCTAGGGAAGGAAAAACCCAAAGGTGGAAAGGGTTTCCAAGTGGATAGAAGGAATCCTACTCCTAGTAGGATTGGAGTAGGACTCCTCCACCTCCCACTTCGGCCGCACCAAAGGGGCAGCCCTTGGGGCGCCGGCCTCCTCCCCCTCCCTCCTATATATACTAGAGGATTTGAGGGCAGCCCTAACCCTAATTGCCACGTGATGCCCTCTTCTTCCTCTAGATCGTTTTCTCCTCTAGTCTAGTTTCGGCGGTGCTTAGGCGAAGCCCTGCCGGAATAGTTCCACCACCACCGCCGCCGCGCTGCCGGAGAACTCATCTACCTCTCCACTCCCTCTTGCTGGATCAAGAAGGCGGAGATCGTCATCGAGCTATACGTGTGCTGAACGCGGAGGTGTCGTCCGTTCGGCGCTAGATCGGGACGGATCGTGATTGGATCGCGAGACGCTCGGCGATTTGGATCGCGAAGACGTTCGACTACATCAACCACATTTCTTAACGCTTCCCGCTTAGCGATCTACAAGGGTATGTAGATCCACTCTCCCCCTCGTAGATGCTCATCATCATGGATAGATCTTGCATGTGCGTAGGAAATTTTTTGTTTCCCATGCAACGTTCCCCAACAGTGGTATCAGAGCTAGGTCTATGTGTAGATGAGCTCACGAGTAGAACACAAAGGAGTTTGTGGGCGTTGATGCTCAGATTGCTTCCTCCCTTGGTCAGTTTTTGATTCAGCGGTATTGTGGGATGAAGCGGCCCGGACCAACCTTACTCGTACGCTTACGAGAGACCGGTTCCATCGACTGAGATGTGACTTTGTTGCATAAAGATGGCTGGTGGGTGTCTGTCTCTCCTACTCTAGTTGGATCGGATTCGACAAAGGCGGTCCTTGAGAAGGTTGAATAGCAATTTGTGTATCACCGTTGTGGTTATTGCGTAGGTGAGAATTGTTCTTGCTAGATACCCGTAGCAGCAACGTAAAACATGCAACAACAATTAGAGGACGTCTAACTTGTTTTTGCAGGGTATGTTGTGATGTGATATGGCTAATTACATGATGAGATATATGTGATGTATGAGATGATCATGTTTTGTATAGAATATCACGACTTGCATGTCAATGAGTACGGCAACCGGCAGGAGCCATAGGGTTGTCTTTAATTATTTTTGCCGTTTTTGCTTTACTTTATCGCTATGAGTTAGCAATAGTCATGGAAGCAACAATTGGCGCGACAACCTCATGGCGACACGTTGATGGAGATCAAGATGATGGAGATCATGGTGTCATGCCGGTGACGATGGAGATCATGCCGGTGCTTTGAAGATGGAGATCAAAAGCACAAGTTCATCGCCATATCATGTCACTTATGATTTGCATGTGATGTTAATCCTTTTTATGCACCTTCTTTTGCTTAGGACGATGGTAGCATTATAAGGTGATCCCTCACTAAAATTTCAAGATAAAATTGTGTTCTCCCCGAGTGTGCACCGTTGCGAAAGTTCGTCGTGTCGAGACACCACGTGATGATCGGGTGTGAGAGACTCTACGTTCACATACAACGGGTGCAAGCCAGTGTTGTACGTGCAGAACACTCAGGTTAAACTTGACGAGCCTAGCATGTACAGACATGGCCTCGGAACACAAGAGACCGAAAGGTCGAACATGAGTCATATAGTAGATATGATCAACATGATGATGTTCACCATTGAAACCACCTCAACTCACGTGATGATCGGACTTGAGTTGGTGAATTTGGATCATGTAACACTCGGATGACCGGAGGGATGTCAATTTGAGTGGGAGTTTTAAGTAGTTTGATTAACTAAATTCATTATCTTGAACAATAGTCTTAGTAACCTTTGCATATTTATGTTGTAGATCAATGGCTCGCGCAGTAGTTTCCCTGAATTTTAATGCGTTCCTAGAGAAAGCCAAGTGAAAGATGATGGAAGTAACTTTGTGGACTGGGCCCGTAATCTGAGGATTATCCTCACGGCTTCCCAGAAGGTTTATGTCCTTGATGCACCGCTTGGTGATCCACCCGCTCCCGTGTCGTCCGAAGACGTTAAGAACGCTTGGGAGGCACGTTATGGAGATTACTCAATAGTTCAATGTGCAATGTTGTATGGCTTAGAACCGGGAGTTCAAAGACGTTTTGAACGTCATGGAGCATATGAGATGTTCTAGGAGTTGAAGTTTATCTTTGAGAAGAATGCCCGGATCGAGAGGTATGAGACCTCCGACAAGTTCTATGCTTGCAAGATGGAGGAGAACGGGTCTGTCAGTGAACATATACTCAGAATGTCTGGGTATTCGACCGTCTGGCTGAGTTAGGGATGCCCCTTCCGCCAGAGGCGATGATACGTCCATTTTGCATCATGCTTTTATATCGATATTTATTGCTTTATGGGCTGTTATTACACATTATGGTACAATACTTATGCCTTTTCTCTCTTATTTTACAAGGATTACATGAAGAGGGAGAATGCCGGCAGCTGGAATTCTGGACTGGAAAAGGAGCAAATCTGAGATACCTATTCTGCACAACTCCAAAAGTCCTGAAAATCTACGGAGAATTATTTTGGAATATATAAAAAATACTGGGCGAAAGAAATACACCAGGGGACCCACCAGGCAGTCACAAGCCAGGGGGCGCGCCCTACCCCCCTGGGCGCGGCCATGTGGCTTGTGGCCCACCTGGCAGGCCTCCGGTGCCCATCTTCTGCTATATGGAGGGTTTTGACCTGAAAAAATCATAACAGAGCTTTCGGGGCGAAGCGCCGCCGTCTCGAGGCGGAACTTGGGCAGAACCAATCTAGGGCTCCGGCGGAGCTGTTCTGCCGGGGAAACTTCCCTCCCGGAGGGGGAAATCGAAGTCATCATCATCACCAACGATCCTCTGATCGAGAGGGGGTCAATCTCCATCAACATCTTCACCAGCACCATCTCCTCTCAAACCCTAGTTCATCTCTTGTATCCGATCTTTGTCTCAAAACCTCAGATTGGTACCTGTGGGTTGCTAGTAGTGTTGATTACTCCTTGTAGTTGATGCTAGTTGGTTTACTTGGTGGAAGATCATATGTTCAGATCCTTAATGATAATTAATACTCCTCTGATTATGAACATGAATATGCTTCGTGAGTAGTTACGTTTGTTCCTGAGGACATGGGATAAGTCTTGTTATGAGTAATCATGTGAATTTGGTATTCGTTCGATATTTTGATGAGATGTATGTTGTCCCTCCTCTAGTGGTGTTATGTGAACGTCGACTACATGACACTTCACCATTGTTTGGGCCTAGAGGAAGGCATTGGGAAGTAATAAGTAGATGATGGGTTGCTAGAGTGACAGAAGCTTAAACCCTAGTTTATGCGTTGCTTCGTAAGGGGCTGATTTGGATCCACACGTTTCATGCTATAGTTAGATTTATCTTAATTCTTCTTTCGTAGTTGCGGATGCTTGCGAGAGTGGTTAATCATAAGTGGGAGGCTTGTCCAAGTAAGGGCAGCACCCAAGCACCGGTCCACCCACATATCAAATTATCAAAGTAACGAACGCGAATCATATGAGCATGATGAAAACTAGCTTGACAGTAATTCCCATGTGTCCTCGGGAGCGCTTTGCTATATATAAGAGTTTGTCCAGGCTTGTCCTTTGCTATAAAAAGGATTGGGCCACCTTGCTGCACCTTATTTACACTTGTTACTTGCTAGCCGTTACGAATTATCTTATCACAAAACTATCTGTTACCGATAATTTTAGTGCTTGCAGAGAATACCTTACTGAGAACTGCTTGTCATTTCCTTCTGCTCCTCGTTGGGTTCGACACTCTTACTTATCGAAAGGACTACGATAGATCCCCTATACTTGTGGGTCATCAGGCGATCACTGACAGAGTTCTTCAATCATTGCCACCTAGATACAAGAGCTTCGATGAACTATAACATGCACGGGACGAACAAGTCAGTCGCCTGATACGTCTCCAACGTATCTATAATTTTTGCTTGTTCCATGCTGTTATATTATCATTCTTGGATGTTTTACAATCATTTTACTACAATTTTATACTATTTTTGGGACTAACCTATTAACCTAGAGCCTAGTGCCAGTTTCTGTTTTTTCTGTGTTTTTGAGTTTTAAAGAAAAGGAATATCAAACGGAGTCCAAACGGAATAAAAATCTACGGTGATTTTTTATGGACCAGAAGAAGCCTAGGGAGCATTGGAGTTGGGCCAGAAGAGCCACGAGGCCACCACAAGCCTGGGGGGCACGCCCCCCTGGCTTGTCGTCACCTCGTGCCCCCCCTGGACTTGTTTCCGCCGCCAAAAATTCCTATAAATACAGAAACCCCCAGAAACTAACCTAGATCGGGAGTTCCGGCGCCGCAAACCTCCAGAGCCACGAAAAACCAATCAGGAGCCCGTTCCGGCACCCTGCCGGAAGGGGAAACCATCACCGGAGGCCATCTTCATCATCCCGGCGGTCTCCATGACGAGGAGGGAGTAGTTCACCCTCGGGGCTGAGGGTATGTACCAGTAGCTATGTGTTTGATCTCTCTCTCTCGTGTTCTTGAGATGACACGATCTTGATGTACCGCGAGCTTTATTGATATAGATGAATCATATGGAGTTTTCCCCTCTCCATCTTCTTGTGATGAATTGAGTTTTCCCTTTGAAGTTTTCTTATCGGATTGAATCTTTAAGGATTTGAGAACACTTGATGTATGTGTTACGATGGGATATCCGTGGTGACAATGGGATGTTCTATTGATCCACTTGATGTATGTTTTGGTGATCAACTTGCGGGTTCCGTGACCTTGGGAATCTAAGCATAGGGGTTGGCACATGTTTTCGTCTTGACTCTCCGGTAGAAACTTTGGGGCACTCTTTGAAGTTCTTTGTGTTGGATTGAACATGATGAATCTGAAATTGTGTGATGCATATCGTATAATCAAGCCCATGGGTACTCGTGGTGACATTGGAGTATCTAGGTGACATTAGGGTTTTGGTTGATGTGTATCTTAAGGTGTTATTTTAGTACGAACTCTAGGGCTGTTCGTGGCACTTATAGGGATAGCTCATAAGATTGATCAGAAAATATAACTTTGAGGTGGTTTCGTACCCTACAATAATTTCTACGTTTGTTCTCCGCTATTTGTGACTTTGGAGTGAACTCTTTGTCGCACGTGAGGGATTTACATATGATTCAACTATGTCAGTATTGTTGAGAGAACTTGCACTAGTGAAAGTATGAACCCTAGGCCTTGTTTCTAAGCATTGCAATACCGTTTTTGCTCACTTTTGTTACTTGCTACCTTGCTGTTTTTATATTTTTAGATTACAAAAACCTATATCTACCATCCATATTACACTTGTATCACCATCTCTTCGCCGAACTAGTGCACCTATACAATTTACCATTGTATTGGGTGTGTTGGGGACACAAGAGACTCTTTGTTATTTGATTGCAGGGTTGCTTGAGAGAGACCATCTTCATCCTACGCCTCCCACGGATTGATAAACCTTAGGTCATCCACTTGAGGGAAATTTGCTACTGTCCTACAAAACTCTGTGCTTGGAGGCCCAACACGAGTCTACAAGAAGAAGGTTGCGTAGTAGACATCAAGCTCTTTTCTGGCGCCGTTGCCGGGGAGGCTAGGTAAGCGGCACTCACATCCCGTCAACGAAGCTCTTTTCTGGCGCCGTTGCCGGGGAGGTGAGTGCTTGAAGGTATATCTTTAGATCTTGCAAGTGAATCTTTTAGTTTCTTGTTTTTTTTTCACTAGTTTGGTTTTATAAAAGAAAACTACAAAAAAAATGGAATTGAGGTTGCCTCATATGCTTCATCTTTTTAATGTCTTTCGTGAAAATGATGGAAAGGAAAATTGTGCTCAAGTGTTAGAAGAAGTTATTAAAATGTTTGGCACTAAATCTTTGAGTGATGAGCATGATTGCAATATTGCTAGTATGAATTCTCTAAATATCCATGATGCTAATGATATGCAAAGCCACAAGCTTGGGGATGCTATGTTTGATGAAGATGATATTTTTAGTCCCCCAAGTTTTGATGAGCAAATATATTATGATGATGGCATGCCTCCTATCTATGATGATTATGATGATGACATGTATGCTATAAAGAGTGATAGTAACCATGAAGCTTGTCGTCATGATTTTAATATTCAAAGTGGTTATGTCAATCAAGTATCTCATGATAGTTATTTTGTTGAGTTTGCTCCCACTATTTTGAATGAGAAGAAATTTTCTTGTGTGGAGAGTAGTAAAATTTCTATGCTTGTAGATCATGAAAAGAATGCTTTATGTGCTGGTTATATTGTGAAATTCCTTCATGATGCTACTGAAAACTATTATGAGGGAGGAACATATGCTTGTAGGACTTGCAATAATATCAAGTTTCCTCTCTATGTGTTCAAAGTTTTGAAGTTATGCTTGTTTTGCCTTCCTATGCTAGTTGATTCTTGCTCCCATAAATTGTTTGCTCACGAAATCCCTATGCATAGGAAGTGGGTTAGACTTAAATGTGCTTGTCATGAGATTCATGATGCTCTTTTGCATGTTTCAATTATTATTCCTACGTGAGCATCATTGAAATCATCATGCCTAGCTAAAAAAGGCATTAAAGAAAAACGCTTGTTGGGAGATAACCCAACACTTTTCCTTTCTGTTTGTGTGTGTACACATGATTAAGCTACTGTATAATCATGTTTTATAGCTTTTGTTTCAATAAAGTGCCAAGTAAAGCCTTTGGGATAGTGTGGATGATAGTTGACTTGATTCTGTGAAAAAACAGAAACTTTTGCTCTCAGTCCAGGAATTTTGTAAATTTACTGGAACGTGCTTTTAATTTGAATTTTTTACACAGTCTTGATATAAAAATTTCCTAGATTTTCCTAATTTTTCAGAATTTTTAGAGACAGGGAAGTATGGTTACACTACAGATCTTCACAGACTGTTCTGTTTTTTACATATTCTGTTTTGCATGCATAGTTTACTTGTTTTAGTGTTTCTATAGCTTATATCCAGTTATATAAATTATGGGAATAATATAATACAGTAGGTATGATGTGGGAACAATTATGAATCTTGTCTTGACAGTACCTAAGTGAATGATCTTTATTTATTGTACTAACCCTTCTCACGAAGTTCCGTTAAGTTTTGTGTGATTGAAGTTTTCAAGTTTTGGGTGAGACACCAATATGAGGAAAATAAGGAGTGACAAGAACCTAAGCTTGGGGATGCCCAAGGCACCCCCAAGGTAATATCCAAGGAAGACTCAAGTGCCTAAGCTTGGGGATGCCCCGGAAGGCATCCCCTCTTTCATCTTCAACACTATCGGTATATCTTACTTGGAGCTATATTTTTATTCGTTGCATAATATGAGTTTTGCTTGGAGAATCATTTTATTTTGTTGTTTTCTGTTAGGTGTTATTTATAATCTTGTTTTTCAATAAAAAGTTCCAAGAATTGCCTTAGGATGCTTGCATTGCATGTTTTGATGAGTGCTGTGTAAAAACAGAAACTTTTGCTGTAGTGTTTGAATTTTCATATTTTACTGGAACGTGGAAAGTTCCTGAAATTTTTACACAGTATTTTCATATAAATTTTATAGCATTTACTAAATTTTCATATTATTTTGAGTTACAGAAGTACACTGGTTTAATAGATTGCTACAGACTGTTCTGTTTGGACAGATTGCTGTCATAGTTTCGTTATCTACTTATCCTATAATTTCCATAGCCTAAATTGGTAGATATAAATTGTGGAAATGATAGTATACAGTACCTAATGTTTGAAAATTATTATGCAACTTGTCTTGGCAGTACATAAAGAGTTGATTTATTATTATGTGTACTAACCTATCTCACGAGTTATTTTCGAGTTTTGTGTGGATGAAGTTTTTGAGAATAGGTGAAACCATGATATGAGAGGATTGAACGAGATACAAAAGCTCAAGCTTGGGGATGCCCAAGGCACCCCAAGTAAATATTTCAAGAATTCTCAAGCATCTAAGCTTGGGGATGCTACGCATCCCACCTCTCTTCATCAACAATTATCGGTTAGCCTATGTTGAGCCTAAATTTTTATTCGTTCACATTATGCGTGCTATTCTTGGAGTTCTATTTTTGTTTAGTTTGCTGTTTGAATAAAATACTCAGATCTGAAAATATTTATTGAGAGAGAGAGAGAGTCCTCACATAGCTACTTAATTGTTTGACTACTCATTGATCTTCACTTATATCTTTTGAGAGTAGCTTGTCATTTCCTCTCATGCTTCACTTATACCTTTTTGAGGGATGAAATCTTTATGCTCATGTGTTTCATTTAAATTTGTTTGAGCTTGTCGAAAAAGCAATAGCAATATATGAAACTAGTCCCAAAGTAATAGATATCCAAGGATGATATAATAAAAACTTTCATGAAGATCATGGGACAAATTAAACTTGATTCTTTGTAATAGTTTTGAAACATGATGATAGCAATATGTGAGTCATGTTAGTGAATAATTATGCTTAGTAGGAATATTGGTGTTAAGGTTTGTGATTCCCTATGCAAGTACGAAAGTCAATAGTTATGCAATGAAGTTACATCCTACTTGTGGTGCATTATTCGGTGTTAGTTATGTTCAATGCTCACTTATGTGAATTTTCGTTTCTTGGCTTGGTTGCTTCCCAATCTATTTGCTAGCCTCCATTTGTACTAAGTAGAAATACTACTTGTGCATCCAAAATCCTTAAACCAAGTTTTGCCTTATGAGTCCACCATACCTACCTATATGCGGTATTTCCATGCCATTCCAAGAAAATTTGTATGTGCCATCTCTAAATTTTCAAAATAAATTTTCTCTTTTGTGTGCCCGTACCGCTCATGAAACGGTGGGGAGTATCCAATATTTTTCCATGCTAGGTGGGTTATTCTCACGATATGTGTTGATTCACTATCATTCACGAGAAAGTGGCTGGTATTCGGGATGCCCAGTTCCATGCTCAAAAATCAAATCAAAATATAATGAAACAAAACTCCCCCAGGATTATTGTTTGTATGGATGGTACCCGTGGATTCGGCTCGCCGTGGAGTGTGATTGATTGGTGGAGGGGGAGTAAAAACTTTACCATTCTGTTTGGGAACCGCCTATAATATATCTAGCATGGAAAGTATTGTGAGCTACTTTGTCGTTTTCCTTGACAGGAAAAGCATGCCACTCAAAATATTTTCCTCTCTCAATTTAAACCTTGAGCTCTGGTACCTCTACAAATCCCTACTTCCCTCTGCGAAGGGCCTATCTATTTACTTTATGCAATATTTATTTTTGCTTTGAGTCTCCATCTTCTCTTATAAGCACCAACTAGGGGGGCACTATGATCGTACTTGAGCATTGGGCATAGCTAATATTTGAGTGTGTTTCATGAATGGATCAATGATTGAGCATGATGGGCTAGGGATAACTTTCTTTAGTGTTGATATTTTGAAAGACATGGTTGCTTGTTGACATGCTTGAGTATTGAAGTCATTATGTTAAAACTAGACTATTGCTTTGAATCATTTACATGTCCAAATGTCCATGCTATACAAAGAAGATAAGAATATGATGAACATGTTAGGCAGCATTCCACATCAAAAATTCTATTTTTATCATTTACCTACTCGAGGACGAGTAGGAATTAAGCTTGGGGATGCTGATACGTCTCCAACGTATCTATAATTTTTGCTTGTTCCATGTTGTTATATTATCATTCTTGGATGTTTTACAATCATTTTACTACAATTTTATACTATTTTTGGGACTAACCTATTAACCTAGAGCCTAGTGCCAGTTTCTATTTTTTCCGTGTTTTTGAGTTTTACAGAAAAGGAATATCAAACGGAGTCCAAACGGAATAAAAATCTACGGTGATTTTTTTATGGACCAGAAGAAGCCCAGGGAGCGTTGGAGTTGGGCCAGAAGAGCCACGAGGCCACCACAAGCCTGGGGGGCGCCCCCCCACCCACCCTAGGGCGCGCCCCCCTGGCTTGTCGTCACCTCGTGGCCCCCCTGGACTTGTTTCCGCCGCCAAAAATTCCTATAAATACAGAAACCCCCAGAAACAAACCTAGATCGGGAGTTCCGCCGCCGCAAGCCTCCAAAGCCACGAAAAACCAATCGGGAGCCCGTTCCGGCACCCTGCCGGAGGGGTAAACCATCACCGGAGGCCATCTTCATCATCCCGACGGTCTCCATGACGAGGAGGGAGTAGTTCACCCTCGGTGCTGAGGGTATGTACCAGTAGCTATGTGTTTGATCTCTCTCTCTCGTGTTCTTGAGATGACACGATCTTGATGTACCACGAGCTTTATTGATATAGATGAATCATATGGAGTTTTCCCCTCTCTATCTTCTTGTGATGAATTGAGTTTTCCCTTTGAAGTTTTCTTATCGGATTGAATCTTTAAGGATTTGAGAACACTTGATGTATGTCTTGCGATGGGATATCCGTGGTGACAATGGGATGTTCTATTGATCCACTTGATGTATGTTTTGGTGATCAACTTGCGGGTTCCGTGACCTTGGAAATCTAAGCATAGGGGTTGGCACATGTTTTCGTCTTGACTCTCCGGTAGAAACTTTGGGGCACTCTTTGAAGTTCTTTGTGTTGGATTGAACATGATGAATCTGAAATTGTGTGATGCATATCGTATAATCAAGCCCATGGGTACTCGTGGTGACATTGGAGTATCTAGGTGACATTAGGGTTTTGGTTGATGTGTATCTTAAGGTGTTATTTTAGTACGAACTCTAGGGCTGTTCGTGGCACTTATAGGGATAGCTCATAAGATTGATCAGAAAATATAACTTTGAGGTGGTTTCGTACCCTACAATAATTTCTACGTTTGTTCTCCGCTATTTGTGACTTTGGAGTGAACTCTTTGTCGCACGTGAGGGATTTACATATGATTCAACTATGTCAGTATTGTTGAGAGAACTTGCACTAGTGAAAGTATGAACCCAAGGCCTTGTTTCTAAGCATTGCAATACCGTTTTTGCTCACTTTTGTTACTTGCTACCTTGCTGTTTTTATATTTTTAGATTACAAAAACCTATATCTACCATCCATATTACACTTGTATCACCATCTCTTCGCCGAACTAGTGCACCTATACAATTTACCATTGTATTGGGTGTGTTGGGGACACAAGAGACTCTTTGTTATTTGATTGCAGGGTTGCTTGAGAGAGACCATCTTCATCCTACGCCTCCCACGGATTGATAAACCTTAGGTCATCCACTTGAGGGAAATTTGCTACTGTCCTATAAAACTCTGTGCTTGGAGGCCCAACACGAGTCTAGAAGAAGAAGGTTGTGTAGTAGACATCATCGCCGAGCTGTTTGCGATGCTAAAAATCGCTGAGTATGAAATCCAGAAAGAGCATCAAGTGTTGATGGTCAATAAAACCACTAGTTTCAAGAAGAATGGCAAGGGCAAGAAGGGTAACTCCAAGAAGAGTGGCAAAGTAGTTGCCTCTCCCGTGAAGAAACCCAAGACTGGACCCAAGCCAGAAACTGAGTGCTTTCATTGTAAGGGAACTGGTCACTGGAAGCGGAACTGCCCCAAGTATCTGGCCAACAAGAAGACGGCCAAAACCAAACAAGGTATATATGATATACATGTTATTGATGTGTACCTTACCAACTCTCGTTGTAGTGCCTGGGTATTTGATACCGGTTTGGTTGCTCACATTTGCAACTCAAAACAGGAGCTACGGAACAGACGAAGGCTGGCTAAGGACGAAGTGACGATGCGCGTGGGAAATGGTTCCAAGGTTGATGTGATCGCCGTCGGCACGCTCGCTCTTCGATTACCATCGGGATTAGTTATGAACCTGAATAATTGTTATTTGGTGCCTGCGTTAAGCATGAACATTATATCTGGATCTTGTTTATTGCGAGACAGTTACTCATTTAAATCAGAGAATAATGGTTGTTCTATTTATACGAGTAATATCTTTTATGGTCATGCACCCAATGTGAGGGGTTTATTCCTATTGAATCTCGGTAGTGATGATACACATGTTCATAACATTGATGCCAAAAGATGTAGAGTTGATAATGATAGTACCACTTTCTTGTGGCACTGCCGTTTAGGTCATATTGGTGTAAAACGCATGAAGAAGCTCCATGCTAATGGACTTTTGGAGTCACTTGATTTTGAATCACTTGACACATGTGAACCATGCCTCATGGGCAAGATGACTAAAACCCCGTTCTCTGGAACAATGGAACAGGCAAGTGACTTGTTGGAAATCATACATACTGATGTGTGCGGTCCGATGAGCATTGAGGCGCGCGGTGGATATCGTTATTTTCTCACCTTCACTGATGACTTAAGTAGATATGGGTATATTTACTTAATGAAGCACAAGTCTGAAACGTTTGAAAAGTTTAAGCAATTTCAGAGTGAAGTTGAGAATCATCGTAACAAGAAGATTAAATTCCTACGATCTGATCGAGGAGGTGAATATCTGAGTTATGAGTTTGGCAGTCACTTGAGACAGTGTGGAATTGTTTCACAATTGACACCGCCTGGAACACCACAGCGTAATGGTGTGTCTGAACGTCGTAATCGAACCTTATTGGATATGGTGCGTTATATGATGTCTCTTGCCGATTTGCCACTATCGTTTTGGGGTTATGCATTAGAGACAGTTGCATTCACTTTAAATAGGGCACCATCGAAATCCGTTGAGACGACGCCATATGAACTGTGGTTTGGCAAGAAGCCAAAGTTATCGTTTCTTAAAGTTTGGGGATGTGATGCTTATGTCAAAAAGCTTCAGCCTGAAAAGCTGGAACCCAAAGCGGAGAAATGCGTCTTCATAGGATACCCAAAAGAGACAGTTGGGTATACCTTCTATCTCAGATCCGAAGGCAAAGTGTTTGTCGCTAAAAACGGAACATTTCTTGAGAAAGAGTTTCTCTCGAAAGAATTGAGTGGGAGGAAAATAGAACTTGATGGGGTTAATGAACCTTTACTTCAACCAGGGAGTAGCGCAGCGCAGAAAGATGTTTCTGTAGAGCCTGCATCAGTTGAAGAGGAAGTTAATGATGATGATCATGAAGCTTCGGATCAAGTTACTATCGAATCTCGTAGGTCGACAAGGGCGCGTACTGCTCCTGAGTGGTATGGCAACCCTGTCTTAGAGGTCATGTTGTTAGACAACGATGAACCTACGAGCTATGGAGAAGTGATGATGGGCCCGGATTCCGAGAAATGGTTAGAGGCCATGAAATCCGAGATGGGATCCATGTATGAAAACAAAGTATGGACTTTGGAAGTATTACCTGAAAGGCGAAAGGCCATTCAGAACAAATGGATCTTTAAGAGGAAGACGGACGCAGACAGTAATGTCACCGTCTATAAAGCTCGACTTGTGGCAAAGGGTTTTTCACAAGTTCAAGGAGTTGACTACGATGAGACCTTCTCACCCGTAGTGATGCTTAAGTCCGTCAGAATCATGTTAGCAATAGCTGCATATTTTGACTATGAAATTTGGCAGATGGATGTCAAAACAGCGTTCCTTAACGGTTTCCTTAAGGAAGAGTTGTATATGATACAACCAGAAGGTTTTGTCGATCCAGAGAACGCTGACAAAGTTTGCAAACTCTAGCGATCCATTTATGGACTGGTGCAAGCATCTCGGAGTTGGAATCTGCGCTTTGATGAGGTGATCAAAGCGTTCGGGTTTATACAAGTTTACGGAGAAGCTTTTATTTACAAGAAAGTGAGTGGGAGCTCTATAGCGTTTCTAATATTATATGTGGATGACATATTGCTGATTGAAACAATATAGAAATGCTGGAAAGCGTGAAGGAATATTTGAACAAGAGTTTTTCAATGAAGGACCTAGGAGAAGCTGCTTTCATATTAGGCATTAAGATCTATAGAGATAAATCGAGACGCTTGATAGGACTTTCACAGAGCACATACCTTGACAAAGTTTTGAAGAAGTTCAAAATGGATCAGTCCAAGAAGGGGTTCTTGCCTGTGTTGCAAGGTGTGAAGTTGAGTAAGACTCAATGCCCAGTGACTGTAGAAGATAGAAAAAAGATGAGTGTCATCCCTTATGCTTCAGCCATAGGCTCTATCATGTATGCAATGCTGTGCACAAGACCCGATGTCAGCCTTGCCATAAGTATGGCCGGAAGGTTTCAAAGTGATCCAGGAATGGAGCATTGGACGGCGGTCAAGAATATCCTTAAGTACCTGAAAAGGACTAAGGAAATGTTTCTCGTTTATGGAGGTGATCAAGAGCTCGTCGTAAAGGGTTACGTCGATGCAAGCTTTGACACTGATCCGGATGACTCTAAGTCGCAAACCGGATACGTATTTATTCTCAATGGGGGAGCGGTAAGCTGGTGCAGTTCCAAGCAGAGCGTGGTAGCCGATTCTACATGCGAAGCGGAGTACATCGCAGCCTCGGAGGCAGCGAAGGAAGGTGTCTGGATGAAGGAGTTCATGACAGATCTTGGAGTAATGCCCAGTGCACTGAATCCAATGGCTCTGTTCTGTGACAACACTGGTGCCATTGCTCTGGCCAAGGAACCAAGGTTTCACAAGAGGACCAGAACCATAAAGCGACGCTTCAATGCCATCCGCGATTACATCAAGGAGGAGGACATAAATATTTGCAAAGTGCACACGGATCTAAATGTTGCAGACTCGTTGACTAAACCTCTTCCAAGGGCTAAACATGATCAACACCAGAACTGTTTGGGTGTTAGATTCATTACAATGTAAATCACATAGTGATGTGAGCTAGATTATTGACTCTAGTGCAAGTGGGAGACTGTTGGAAATATGCCCAAGAGGCAATAATAAATGGTTATTATTATATTTCCTTGTTCATGATAATCCTTTATTATCCATGCTATAATTGTATTGATTGGAAACACATTGCATGTGTGGATACATAGACAACACTTTGTCCCTAGTATGCCTCTAGTAGACTAGCTCGTTGATCAAAGATGGTCAAAGTTTCCTAGCCATGGACATAAGATGTCATTTGATAAACAGGATCACATCATTGGGAGAATGATGTGATGGACAAGACCCAAACTTAAACATAGCATATGATCGTGTCAGTTTATTGCTATAGTTTTCTGCATGTCAAGTATCTGTTCCTATGACCATGAGATCATGCAACTCACTGACACCGGAGGAGTACCTTGTGTGTATCAAACGTCGCAATGTAACTGGGTCACTATAAAGATGCTCTACAGGTATCTCTGAGGGTGTCTGTTGAGTGGGCATGGATCAAGACTGGGATTTGTTACTCCGTGTGACGGAGAGGTATCTCAGGGCCCACTCGGTAATACAACATCACAACAAGCCTTGCAAGCAATGTGACTAAAGTGTTAGTCATGGGATCTTGTATTACGGAACGGGTAAAGAGACTTACCGGTAACGAGATTGAACTAGGTATAGAGATACCGACGATCGAATCTCGGGCAAGTAACATACCGAAGAACAAAAGGAACAACATACGGGATTAACTGAATCCTTGACATAGAGGTTCAACCGATAAAGATCTTCATAGAATATGTAGGAACCAATATGGGCATCCAGGTCCCGCTATTGGTTATTGACCGTAGAGGTGTCTCGGTCATGTCTACATAGTTCTCGAACCCGCAGGGTCTGCACACTTAAGGTTCGGTGACGTTTCGGTAGTATAGAGTTATGTATGGTAGTGACCGAAGGTTGTTCGGAGTCCTGGATGAGATCCCGGACGTCACGAGGAGCTCCGGAATGGTCCGGAGGTAATGATTGATATATAGGAAGTCCCGTTTTGGTCACCGGAAAAGTTTCAGGTACTTCGGTAGTGTACCGGGAGTGCTGGGAGGGTACCGGGGGACCATCGGGAGGGGCCTCTCGCCCCAAAGGGCCTCATGGGCAGTGGGAGGAGGTAAACCAGCCCCTGGTGGGCTGGCCAAAGCCCCCACTAAGGCCCATGCGGCTGGGGAAGGAAAAACCCAAAGGTGGAAAGGGTTTCCAAGTGGAGAAGAGGAATCCTACTCCTAGTAGGATTTGAGTAGGACTCCTCCACCTCCCACTTCGGCCGCACCAAAGGGGCAGCCCTTGGGGCGCCGGCCTCCTCCCCCTCCCTCCTATATATACTAGAGGATTTGAGGGCAGCCCTAACCCTAATTGCCACGTGATGCCCTCTTCTTCCTCTAGATCGTTTTCTCCTCTAGTCTAGTTTCGGCGGTGCTTAGGCGAAGCCCTGCCGGAATAGCTCCACCACCACCGCCGCCGCGCCGTCGCGCTGCCGGAGAACTCATCTACCTCTCCGCTCCCTCTTGCTGGATCAAGAAGGCGGAGATCGTCATCGAGTTGTACGTGTGCTGAGCGCGGAGGTGCCATCCGTTCGGCGCTAGATCGGGACGGATCGTGATTGGATTGCGGGACGCTCGGCGATTTGGATCGCGAAGACGTTCGACTACATCAACCGCGTTTTTTAACGCTTCTCGCTTAGCGATCTACAAGGGTATGTAGATCCACTCTCCCCCTCGTAGATGCTCATCACCATGGATAGATCTTGCGTGTGCGTAGGAAAATTTTTGTTTCCCATGCAACGTTCCCCAACACAACATACTATTTAAAACACTATTTTTTGATCGTGTCTACGATGACTGGGTTGTCTTATATTTATAATACTCCCTCCGTTCCTAAATATAAGACCTTTTAGAGATTTCACTATAGACTAGATACGGATGTACATGGACATATTTTAGAGTGTAAATTCACTCACTTTGCTCCGTATGTAGTCCATGGTTAAATCTCTAAAATGTCTTATATTTAGGAACGGAGGGAGTACCAAGCAGCAACGCAATGCTCACACGCCCACCTCACGTGGTCCGGCCCAACAACGTGAGTTGCTCGCAAGCTCAGTCATTTCACTTCGTTCGCTAGGTTGACTATTGACTTTTCGAACAACAACAACAACAACAACAACAACAACAACAACAACAACAACAAAGCCTTTGGTCCCAAACAAGTTGGGGGGTAGGCTAGAGATGAAACCCATAAGATCTCGCGACCAACTCATGGTTCTGTCACATGAATAGCAAGCTTCCACGCACCCCTGACTATTGACTTTTCGAAAAGAAAAAAAACATAGCCTGTCGAGAGGCTCTAATGCTCACCATTTGATCCACAATCCAAGTATCCAACAGTCAAGGAGCTCCCATTTCAATGGAGCATGGGAGGGCTGCGAGCTCATGATATTTGCCCACGGCCATAGTTCTACATCTTCTTTCCATCAATCGTCCGCATGCGAGGATGATGTCATGGAGAGGAGATCGAGAATCTCCGTGTCTTGCAGCGACATAGGGAGTAGGAGAAACACTAACGTTCTGACAAGTTGAGTAATTTCGTCATCTAAGTTGGTAAAAAATATATTTTTATTTTACACAATAAACAGTTCTATCTGAATTCAAGACTAATTTGAGCATCATTCGCATTTTATTCAAAACTGGTCGGACTTGAGTGAAGTCCAAATGTCAAGTTTGGAGAAACAGCCGGGACCCAGCCCAGCGTGGCCCAGCAACCTGACTAGCCTTCAACGCTGCCCGTTCCGGCTCCCCACTCTCCGGTCCCAGTTACATCCCCATCATTGCCTAAAAAAAAAAGTTCGATCCCCATCAGCTGCACTCGAAACGGCGGCAGAACCCCCAAATTCCCCATCCCAGATGCCCAACACTCTCCGCCTAGCCAATCTCCACACATGAAGAAGAAGAAGGCGGCGGCGCCGCCGGTGCCTGTACCCGCGGCTGCCAAGAAGAAAGCGGCGGCAGCGGTGCCCGCGGCTGCTAAGAAGGAGCCCCTGGCGGCCAAGAAGAAGGCCGTACCCGCGGGCGGCCAAGAAGAAGACGGCGGCGGCCGTACCTGCGGCCAAGAAGAAGGTCGTACCTGGGGCCAAGAAGAAGGCGGTACCTGCAGCCAAGAAGAAGGCGGCGACGGCGGCACCTGCAGCCAAGAAGCGCGCATCCGGTGGAGCGGCTGGGTTCAGGCCACGGAAACGGGCACGGGACGACAACTGCGGCGGCGATCTCCTCAGCAACCTTCCGGACGCCGTCCTCTGCACCATCATCTCCCTCCTCCCCACCAAGGACGGCGCTCGCGCGCAGGCCATCGCCCGTCGATGGCGCCCCCTCTGGCGCTCCGCGCCTCTCTACCTCGACGCCAAGAACCTCAGCACCAATGATTTCAAGCAGCCGTGCCGCTGCCGAGGGCCTCGACCCTCGACGGAATCCATCATCTCGAGGATCCTCTCCGACCATCCTGGCCCCGCCCGTCGCTTCGACTTCCACTTAACCTGCATCCACCCAACAAAAAGAGAGTACGCCAAGAATGTTGCTCAGATCGAGAGCTGGCTCCACTCTCGGAGCCTCGACAACCTTGAGGAGCTCTGTATCTTCTTCCCGATCTTGTTTGGAGCAGCTCCGACCCCCCTGCCCACATCCGTGCTCCGCTTCGCATCAACTGTCGTCGTGGCCACAGTTGGCTACTGCCATGTCTCAGATGAGATCGTTCATTCATTGAATTTCCCCATGCTCAAGCATCTCACCCTACGTGTCGTTAACATCTCCGAGGATGCCTTCCATGGGGTCGTAGCCGGCGTCGACGAGGTCCTTGACGCCGGCCTTGGTGTCGTCGAACGCCTGAAGCTCACGGCGGCGGTCGTAGCCGGCTGTACCTTTGGTGGTGGTGGAGGACATGTTGCCGGCCGCCGGCGGTGCTCTGTGGCGGAGATTGGGGGATCACAGAGTGTTGGTCCGCGTGAGAGTTCGTAGGCTGTTTTGATTGCTGATGTGCAGGCGAGGTCCGTGCTTCAATCAATCGCTGATGTGCTGTCGGATATACACGCCTCGCACGCGCGTGTACGTTTGGCCGATCCTATGCGCCGGCTGACCGGCGCGAGAGTCTGGCCGGTCGCCGTGCAGCCGTCCGATTGAGGCAACGAAGACCGTTTGATTCCTCTCCACACGTACATGCCACTCTCTACTTTCTCGTCCAATCATCCTTATCCCCTCACCTCGCACCAACCGCTCCGCTGCACCGCCCGCTCTCCCTCGCCGCATCCAACGATGCATCGTTTGGTTGTGGCTAGGGATGGCAATGGGTACCCATTACCCACGTACCCTGCGGGTAAAAACCCTATTAGGGTAAGGGTATGGGATAAAAAATTACCCATGGGTATATAAATAGGAAAATCTGAAACCCATCGGGTAGAGCGGGTACGGGTATGGGATCATATAACCCATACCCACATACCCATGTACCCATATAAAATCTATGTGAACTCAAAATAATCTCGACATTCTGCACTATGTCAAGAATTTGTGAAGTGAAAATGTATGATTATGTGTTGTTGTCTGTGACTATATGATTTTGTTTATAAGTATATGTTATTGTTATAATATATTTTTGTAAACTTTGATAATATGTTGCTGTTTATGACTATAAGTTGTTCAAATTGATATTTTGCAAACATGGGTAATTTTACCCGCGAGTACCCGTCTACCCTGTTGGGTAACGGGTATGGGGAAAAATCGTACCGTTGACGGGTATGGGTAAGGGTGATGGGTAAGCTCACGGGGGACGGGTAAGGGTATGGGGTGGCTCCACCCGTACCCATACCCTGCGGGTGTCATCCCTAGTTGTGGCGGCATGCTCAACAGGTTGTAACACCCCTAGTGTTAAGCTACAGTGATCCCATGCTAATGATGCCACATCATCATGTTTAACTAAGCCAAATTGCCACTTGATAAAAATCAAGGTCAAATTCAAATTTAAAATAAAGTTAAATAAAATATTTCTCCAAACAGTAGAACTTAAATCATGGTTGGGTTACAAATAATCACTAGATAATTGTCATGGTGAAACCAACATCATTTGAGTTATTTAAGTGCTTTAAAAGTATTTAAAACAGTACCAAAAGCCTTTTTAAAAATGCCCTTCCAAATTATGGGAAAGGCAAACTATTTCAAATACCTCCTGAACTTTTTGTGACACTGTCCAAAATTTCAATGCTGATTATGGACCAAGTCTTATATTTTATAAAACTCAATTGCTGATGATTCATTTGCAAAACTAGAACAAAAAAAAAGAAAACAGAAAAAGAAAAATGGACGAACTTACGTGTTGGACTGGGCTCTTCTGCTACGGTAGACAACCCAGCCCACCACCAGGGCCTTTTCTTCAACCTCTGTACAGAGGGAAGGTAGGGCCATGGTGTGGCACGCTCACGCACGTCCATGCCTTGGATGTCGTCGTGTCGACCATCCGGTACACCCCCGACGACCTACAAGACCATCCCATCGCTATAGACGAACCCTAGCACCCCCTGTCCTCGTTTCCCCTCTCCCTCCCTTTCCCGAGCCGTCGTCGCCGCGGCATCGTCACCACCGTGGCCACCGGCCATTGTCCTCCGTCTGCTGGTGTCCAGGAGATTCGTCGCGCTTGATCGCGTCCGTTCTGGGCGTCGGAGGGAGACGGGGAGCGGTGTAGCCGGCGTCATCGTCTTCTTCTACATCCAGCCGCCACCGTCTCGTCATCGCCACCGTCCCTCCGGTCCACCCCCGGCCTTCCCGAGCTCGCCTGCCCCCCCCCCATGAGTCCCTCCTCCGGATCCCTTCCCTTCTCGCTCGTCTCCGCGCCATACGTCGCCCCCCCCGCTGAGTTCGGCATCCATGGCAGGGAGCCCGGACTCCTCGCCGCGACCACCCTGCCGGCGCAGCACGCCCTTGGGCATTCTAGGCGCGCCCAGCAAATCTGCTGCTCGCCCTGGCCGCGCCCCTGCTCGCTCCGCGCGCGCCTTCCGCTCGCCCCGCTGAATGCTTCTGCTCCGCCGCCGCGGCCTGCAGCCCGCCTTCGCCTCCGCCCACCTGCTGCTGCTCTTGCCACTGCAGCCGCCACGCTAGCCGCTGTCGGTCCCGCCTCTGGCTGCCGCCGCTACCCCGCGCTGGCCTCGCCCCCCTCTCACCGGCTACGGCTGCTGCTGGCCATGGCCAAGGCCATGGCCGATGCGGCTAGATGCCTGTGTGTGTGCTCGGCCGGGTCCCTGCAGGTGGGTCCGGCCCTAGTTAATTAGGGATAAAATTTAGGTTAGGCATTATATCTGCTAATTATTCCCTTACATGTGGGTCCCGTCACTGTTAAACATGTTCAACACATTTAGTTTAAATGACAGTCACAGACAGGTGGCCCCCACATGTAAATCCCCCTTTAAATAAAAGACCAGACCATGACATGTGGACCCCTTCGGACCCCCCCCTTTGACCAGTCATCATTGACCAGTTAACTGCCGACTGTGCAGTTGACTGGGCCCACTTGGCAGCCTCTGGTGCACCTGTGGGTGCAATGCACCGGGTGCACCCAGTATTTAGACTATATTTTTGAATTAGTATTAATTTCAGAATTTTCATAATATATTTAAAACTTAGAAAAATCATAGAAAATAATCGGTAGCTCGGATGAAACAGTTTTATACATGAAAGTTGATCAGAAAAATCCCACGAATCCGAATACGCAGTCCGTTCATCTGTCACATGCTCCTAGCATAATGAACATGGACATTTTACGTTAGGATCATCTGTCCGGTAGTAGCCAGAGACCCGGGAAATATCGTCAGATATTATTTCGCTCCGTCTGTGACGTGTAGTACTGCGTTAGTGCATGCCTAGCTTTGCATATTTCCATGTCATGCATCGTGTTGCATCTGTCTACTTTATATTTATTGTTACTCCCCCTCTTCTTACCGGTAGACCCCGAGACTGACGCTGCTGCCGGGTACGACTACATCGCTGACGATTAGGCCTTTGCAGCAGAGCAGCAAGGCAAGCAACCCCCCTTGAGCATTCCGATATCGCCCAGTTCTCTTCTCTCTCATGCTTGCATTAGTTTTTGCTACTATTATAGTCAGCTCCTATTCTGATGCATAGCCTGCTTTTGATGAACGGCTACTGTACCTACTGCTTCATTAAACTTCTTAGTATAGGTTGATCAGTGAATCCCCTGTGACCCCTAGTCCCAGTTGCCCCGCTTTAATTATCCGTTACTCGATCATCATGATCGACGAGCCAGGCCCGTCACATCGCCGCACACCCCCTTAGTTGTACGACTCTGCGGAACTACTATCGAGTACCGAGGGTGACACCTCGTAAATTACTCATGATGATAGCTCTGTAGTGTAGCTAGTCGGTCGTGGTAAAAAAAGGGTGATACCTCTACGCCACTCCCGATATCGTCTCTGTCGTGCAACCCCCTCAAGTGTGGGACCCCCGAGGGTGATTCCTCTAAGTCCACCTTGATGGTTACATCGAGCGGGAACCATTGAGGGTGATTCCTCAGGTCCCGCCTTGATGTTTTATACACACGGGTACTCTGACTTGGATACACACAGATGTTGGTGATGGGTCGGCCCTGAGGGGTACCCACGGATTGATGACAACGAGGCGTGGCCGGGCAGGTGATGCCCTTGCCACACATCCTCGAGACGGGGCGACGGGACCGCACATCATGGGTCGCGCTCGTCACCGCATTAATAAAATGCTAATGGGTTGGGTATTGGATCTGAGTTGGTCGATTGACCTTTTTATGCACTAAACCTTCACGTGGGACAAGTTATGGGTACTCAGCGTCGTTGTATCAGCCAGAGCTGTTCGGACGTCAGCAATGGAGCGGCGCGCGCCCGAGTGGTCCGCGACGGCACTAATCTTGTATTAGAGTGTGCTAGGACTGACCTCGGCCGCCCACGCATCATGCAAGAGTGCAAAGGGCGAGTGGGCCCATGACCCCTGCGCGCTTAGGATTTAGACCGGCGGGCTGGCCTCTCTGTTGAGCCTAGGTAGGGCGACGACGTGTTGATTTCCTGAGGCCGGGTATGACCCAGGAAAGTGTGTCCGGCCAGAGGTGATCAAGCATGTTGGAAATGTGGTGCACCCCTGCAGGGATGAATTCAACTATTCGAATAGCTGTGTCCACGGTAACAGGACGACTTGGAGTTGTACCTTGATCTACTACAACTAAAATTGTGACTTAAAATTGAAATGAATGTTGGCTACGAGATTGCTTTCTCGCAGGGAGTCGAGGAAGAATCTCTGGGAGTGGTTACATAATAAAATTGCTACAATAATATTGTTACATATGAATTACCAATCTACACTCTTCTAATGCTGCAAGATGTTGAAGATGCTAGTCTTCGATAGGACTAGGCCTTCCCACTCATTCTTGCTTTCTGCAGTCAGTCCAGATATAACCCCATTCCCTTTGATAATGATGCATACTTAGAATAGTTCTGATGTTAGTCTTGCGAGTACTTTGGATGAGTACTCACCGCTGCTTTTCTTTCTCTTTCCTCCCTCGATACGATTACTGCGTTCAGATGACGGAGCCCAGGAGATGGAGTACGCCAGAGGCGACTACTGCACCACCGCTGGAGCTTACTACTACGTGGAGGCTGCCCCCGACCAGCAGTAGGATAGGAGGTTCCCAGGCAGGAGGCCTCGCCTCGTTCGATCCGTTGCTTATGTTTGTGCTAGCCTTCTTAACGCAAAACTTGTTTAACTTATGTCTGTACTCAGATATTATTTGTTTCCGCTGACTCGTGCTTGTCAAACTTTGTATTCGAGCCCTCGAGGCCCCTGGCTTGTAATATAAAGCTGTATGACTTTTATTTGTGTCTAGAGTTGTCTTGTGATATCGATCAGTGAGTCCCTAATCTTGGTCATACGCATTTGCGTGTATGATTAGCGTGCGATTGTCATTTGATTTTATTGATTCAACCTGTGTATGAATGCACGCACTCATCAGTTGTTCCTGATAAATTATCTTTTTGGCTCAGACGTCATTCCAAACATGAGTTGGTTCTTGACAAATCAACCTTGATTGATTGCCCATCTAAGTCCTTTCATCTTACTTGTATTTGATCGGAGCATCTGTTTCCGATACACCAATTTGGAAATCTAAATTCCTTTGGTTATTTAAGCATCAAATTATTTGGATGTTCTATGATCTGATGCCTTGCATTCTTTCCCCCTCTGACTGGGTACCGATACTCACATCAGATCCCTTTGTGGGACGCCAAAACCATTGTTGGGTTATTATCCGATAGCATCCTTCACATTCAAAATCCTTGTGAGTTCTTCCCCTGATACATGATGCCATTGGTAAATTGTGTCTTCTCCCTCTGATAAGTTGTAGCCTATGCTTTTGTCAGCCATGCTCTGTTGTCAAGCATGTGTTAATTACTCTTGAAGTTTGTGGTATATGTTCCTAAGATGCCCCGATGGGTTAAACCAATGCCTTCCCTAATCCGTGTGGACCCGGGAGTTTTCACAAGTCATACTCTTCTGGTGTTTTTGCCAGATAAACTTTCAAAACTACAACTTCATCAACGACGAGGAGTGAATGGAAGGTGATGCATTGGTGAAGTGGTAGTCGACCTTGAACTTTGTGTTCATGCCCATGGAAACGATGTTGATCTTATCATAGAAGCTTCTCGTAAAAATAATCATTCCCTTTGTATGATTTGATCTTGTATCTGTGGTTTGGTACTTTGCAATAGTGGTTCCGACCATGTTGTTCTACTTTGATTTCATTCTCAGACAAGTTGAAGTGCTTGTCTTCCACAGATCAATACACTAATCTAACCTCTATTCTGATCTACCTCCGAGTGTTATCCCTGGTATCTCGACAATATCACACAACTATACAACTTCTTATGAGCTCCTCATCAACTATGTTTCTTTCACTGATTCTTGTTTCTTCGTGTTCTGAGTTTTTGGGCACTCAAGGACACAGATAACTGAATCGAGAACGCATTGCGATTCAAAAAATCTTAGTAATCTTCTTGCTTATGAGTTTGTACTCGATCATGTCATTCCAAGCTATTAGGCTACATCATCATAGTCATGATAGAGCTTGACCATGCTATCTATGTCCTTCATCCCCGAAACACAATTCCAACAGTGCATTAAGCTTACATCGAGCTTTCAACGTCATGTTGGTTGTCTTGAAAGGCAATTTCGATTCTGAGCTAGCACTCTAACCTGTGGTTCCGGCAACCTTTTGCTTCACCATTCCTTTGCTTGATGTCATCGCTGATCGATTACATCTTCAAGAGACTTCTCGACATTTGTGTCGTGATCATCATCAACATTCTGAGCTCT
Source organism: Elymus sibiricus (assembly GCA_039707655.1). Taxonomy (NCBI): domain Eukaryota; kingdom Viridiplantae; phylum Streptophyta; class Magnoliopsida; order Poales; family Poaceae; genus Elymus; species Elymus sibiricus. The sequence goes on from CM077663.1 coordinate 88,128,414, forward strand.
TCCAGGATATCAATTAAATTCATGATGAGAAGTAGCATCCTTGCCCCTTGGTAATTGGTATGGTCATTGACGACATCCTTGCCTTCCTTTCGAACGCAGACTTGGTCTTGTTTTGGTTGAACCAAAAGTTCCTTGAGAGCCATCTTGTGCTATGTTCTATTTTGGAGTATTACCATCTTTTGTCAAGAATGTCGTGAGAATTGCACACGCCTTAAGAATTCTTGATATAGTGATACTTCTTGTCATCGCCTTTCACTTCTTAGGTCCCGTGTTGTTTCTAACAGGAATTCCGACAAATGGACTGTGATGTGTAATTTCAACACTTATGGCATAGCAGCTCTATTACCTTGGAGTTAATGAACAATAAGTCCATTCTTAGTGTGTTGGTTGTTGAATCAACATTCTAACATTGACCATGCTACTTAGTCCGGATTTTGGTTGCACCTTTCGATTAATGTTTAATTGCGGATGTTTTCCTCGGGCATACCTCAATATATCATCTGGTTTGACCAATGCTATCACCTTGTTCACTCAATCGTGGGAATCCATCTTTGAGGAAATCTCGGCGAGTTGTTGTTGGGCCCATCAGCCACATCCTCCTCTTCTTCATGGTTCATGGTGAACATTTGAATTAGTGTTGGAAACCTTGAAAGCATTATCTTTGTGCCTAGCTCATGAAGAATATGTTTGATAAAAGAAGTATTTTTCACTAAGTTCACGTGCATTTTGCCGTCATGATTATGAGAAAATTTTGTTTCGCTTCCTCTGGAATCGTTCCAATTCATTCATGCATGTGCGAAGTATCCTATGGTTTGATAGTTTTGCTACCTTCACTCCATATGTATTTCCTAGAATGCCAAACCACTGATTGATTTGATCGGGGAAAAGAAGTTCCTCATAAGACCTATGCAGACTTACACACGGAACTTTGATATCCTCTATGATGGTTCCTAACCAGAAATTGATTGCTTTCCATTCTAAAGACTTCCATGTGGTCACGAATGTCTTGACATTGTGATCGTGTGTCTTGCAATCCAACTCATGATTCAAAACTTGCTTCCATAGTTCATTTTTGAGGATCTTGCAACGTGGTCTCGTCGAAGTGTGTTGCATACTTTTTCCTTCTCAGGTCTACTAAGTCTGAAGTATCCTGACAACAACCATATCTGAATCTCAGCAGATATGATGGTTGGAACTTTCCCCCAAGAATTATAACGTTGGTCCCTATGCTACTCGGTAAGGTGCTGTTGTGGCTAGCATACCTGCCCGAAAGACCTATTGTTGTAGTATCTTGTTCAACAAGATTAGCCTGTCTTCCATGAGGAAATTGTATGATTATTCTATAAGTTGTTCCTGATGGATCCTTTGTTTATCTAAAGTCCGACCTTTACCTGGTGACCATGTCGATGCTTCCCCGAAGCATGACTGTGGTACTCCGATCCTCAAGCAAGGACATTGGAAGCAAAATGCTAAATGTTTCCTGATCAATTATCCAAACATCATTGTATGGTTAAACATCATAATTCTCCTTACCCCTTTTATACAGAGGATTACGCATTTGCTATCCTGTCACGTATATCATGCTATGTTTGTCTTTGGGAGAGGTATACTCTAATACCTGGGTATAAACACATTTTCCTTTCCATTGGTCTGGTTAACCTTTCTTGTAATCTAGCTTATCTGAGCAATGGTAATTCCCTGCTTAGGTAAACATGTCGGTGAACAACTCTGTCAGTAAGACCCTGTTACTATTGTTGATAACATTTCGGTAACCGCCGATGGACGAGAACTTTGCCTATTCGTCCGCCTCGTTTCAAGGAGCGGAAAAATGGTTCTATTCGTCCCCCCACTCTTGGTACTGACGTTGTTGCCAACATAACTGACAAGCTATCGTCTGACATGTCTTGATACCATGACCGTGTAAGATGTCACCGCTCTTCCTACTCTTACCCACATGGTGGTCCCATAACCCTCAGTTCCACAGGATCGAAACCTGACTCTCCTGTACAACCTTGTTTCTAAGGTATCCGTTGCACTTGGCTACGTATGTAGTTACCGAGCCACCGTCCAAGGGTTGAACTATTCTAGCATCAAACACAATAATTATTTCGTTGCTCTTGACCCCCTTTCCACCTTCTGTTTAGGCATTGAATAATTGCCTACCCGTTGAAACTTTGGACCATCACATATTGCTCTCAATGATTTCCCTGAGTTACAACTCGAGGAATGATTCTTGTCTTCTTCCCCGAGTTCACCGTCAGGTGCCCAACATCGTGTAGCTACGTTCTTCCAGAGTTTTCCCTCATATCGCATTCGTAGGACGACGAAGTTCCCGAGGAAAGGATGACGACTTCATCATGATGCCCTCCTACAGCAAATTGAAGACATCAATGTAAAGGGATCAACTTCTTCAAGAAGAGCAACCAAGAACGAGAAGATCCGTTAGAATTTCTTAACCAGAACTTCCCCCTTACTCCACCTCTTAAATCTCGGGACGAGATTTCTTGTAGTGGAGGAGATTTGTAACACCCCCAGTGTTAAGCTACAGTGATCCCATGCTAATGATGCCACATCATCATGTTTAACTAAGCCAAATTGCCACTTGATAAAAATCAAGGCCAAATTCAAATTTAAAATAAAATAAAATAAAATATTTCTCCAAATAGTAAAACTAAAATCATGGTTGGGTTACAAATAATCACTAGATAATTGTCATGGTGAAACCAACATCATTTGAGTTATTTAAGTGCTTTAAAAGTATTTAAAACAGTACCAAAAGCCTTTTTAAAAATGCCCTTCTAAATTATGGGAAAGGCAAACTATTTCAAATACCTCCTAAACCTTTTGTGACACTGTCCAAAATTTCAATGCTGATTATGGACCAAGTTTTATATTTTATAAAACTCAATTGACGATGATTCATTTGCAAAACAGGAACAAAAAAACCAAAAAAGAAAAATGGACGAACTTACCTGTTGGACTGGGCTCTTCTGCTACAGTAGACATCCCAGCCCACCACCAGGCCCTTTTCTTCAACCTCTGTACAGAGGAAAGGCAGGGCCATGGCGTGGCACGCGCACGCACGTCCATGCCTTAGATGTCGTCATGTCGACCATCCGGTACACCCCCGACGACCTACAAGAACACCCCATCGCCATAGACGAACCCTAGCACCCCCCGTCCTCGTTTCCCCTCTCCCTCCCTTTCCCGAGCCGTCGTCGCCGCGCCATCGTCACCACCATGGCCACCGACCATCGTCCTTCGTCTGCTAGTGTCCAGGAGATTCGTCGCGCTCGACTGCGTCCGTTCTGGGCGTCGGAGGGAGACAGGGAGCGGTGTAGCCGGCGTCATCGTCTTCTTCTCGCCACCGTCTCGTCATCGCCACCGTCCCTCCGGTCCACCCTCGGCCTTCCTGAGTTCGCCTGTGCCCCCCCCCCCCGTGAGTCCCTCCTCCGGATCCCCTCCCTTCTCGCTCGTCTCCGCGCCGTACGTCGCCCCCCACTGATTTTGGCCGCCATGGCAGGGAGCCGGGACTCCTCGCTGCGACCACCCTGCCGGCGCAGCACGCTCTTGGGCATTCTGGGCGCACCCAGCAAAGTTGCTGCTCGCCCTAGCCGCGCGCGCCTTCCGCTCGCCCCGTTGAATGCTTCTGCTCCGCCGCCGCGGCCTGCAGCCCGCCTTCGTCTCCGCCCCCTGTTGCTGCGCTTGCCACTACAGCCGCCACGCTAGCCGCTGTCGGGCCCGCCTCCGGCTGCCGCCGCTGGCCGCCGCCGCTACCCCGCGCTGGCCTCGCCCCCCTCTCGCCGGCTACGGCTGCTGCTGCTGGCCATGGCCAAGGCGATGGCCGATGCGGCTAGATGCGTGTGTGTGTGCTCGGTCGGGTCCCTGCAGGTGGGTCCGGCCCTAGTTAATTAGGGATAAAATTTAGGTTAGGTATTATATCTGCTAATTATTCACTTACATGTGGGTCCCGTCACTGTTAAACATGTTCAACACTTTTAGTTTAAATGACAATCACAAACAGGTGGCCCCCACATGTAAATCCCCCTTTTAATAAAAGACCAGTCCATGACATGTGGACCCCTCCGGACCCCCCTTTGACCAGTCATCATTGATCAGTTAACTGCTGACTGCGCAGTTGACTTGGCCCCACTTGGCAGCCGCTGGCGCACCTGTGGGTGCAATGCACAAGGTGCACCTAGTATTTAGACTATATTTTTGAATTAGTATTAATTTCAGAATTTTCATAATATATTTAAAACTTAGAAAAATCATAGAAAATAATCAGTAGCTCGGATGAAAAAGTTTTATACATGAAAGTTGATCAGAAAAATCCCACGAATCCGAATACGCAGTTCGTTCATCTGTCACATGCTCCTAGCATAATGAACATGGACATTTTATGTTAGGATCATCAGTCCGGTAGTAGCCAGAGACCCGGGAAATATCGTCAGATATTCTTTCGCTCCGTCTGTGACGTGTAGTACCGCGTTAGTGCATGCCTAGCTCTGCATATTCCCATGTCATGTATCGTGTTGCATCTGTCTGCTTTATATTTATTGTTTCTCCCCCCCCTCTTCTTACCGGTAGACCCCGAGACTGACGCTGCTGCCGGGTACGACTACACCGCTGATGATCAGGCCTTTGCAGCAGAGCAGCAAGGCAAGCAACCCCCCTTGAGCATTCCGATATCGCCCAGTTCTCTTCTCTCTCATGCTTGCATTAGTTTTTGCTACTATTATAGTCAGCTCCTATTCTGATGCATAGCCTGTTTTTGATGAACTGCTACTGTACCTACTGCTTCATTAAACTTCTTAGTATAGGTTGATCAGTGAATCCCCTGTGACCCCTAGTCCCAGTTGCCCCGCTTTAATTATCCGTTACTCGATCATCATGATCGACGAGCCAGGCCCGTCACATCGCCGCACACCCCCTTAGTTGTACGACTCTGCGGAACTACTATCGAGTACCAAGGGTGACACCTCGTAAAGTACTCATGATGATAGCTCTGTCGTGTAGCTAGTCGGCCGTGGTAAACAGAGGGTGATACCTCTACGCCACTCCCGATATCGTCTCTGTCGTGCAACCCCCTCAAGTGTGGGACCCCCGAGGGTGATTCCTCTAAGTTCACCTTGATGGTTACATCGAGCGGGAACCATTGAGGGTGATTCCTCAGGTCCCGCCTTGATGTTTTATACACATGGGTACTATGACTTGGATACAGACAGGTGTTGGTGATGGGTCGGCCCTGAAGCCTACCCACATATTGATGACGACGAGGCGTGGCCGGGCAGGTGAGGCCCTTGCCACACATCCTCGAGACGGGGCGACGGGACCGCACATCATGGGTCGCGCTCGTCACCGCATTAATAAAATGCTAATGGGTTGGGTATTGGATATGAGTTGGTCGATTGACCTTTTTACGCACTAAACCTTCACGTGGGACAAGTTATGGGTACTCTGCGTCGTTGTATCAACCGAAGCTCTTCGGACGTCAGCAATGGAGCGGCGCGCACCCGAGTGGTCCACGACGGCACTGATCTTGTATTAGAGTGTGCTAGGACTGACCTCGGCCGCCCACGCATCATGCAGGAGTGCAAAGGGCGAGTGGGCCCATGACCCCTGCGCGCTTAGGATTTAGACCGGCGGGCTGGCCTCTCTGTTGAGCCTAGGTAGGGCGACGACGTGTTGATTTACCGAGGCCGGGTATGACCCAGGAAAGTGTGTCCGGCCAGAGGTGATCAAGCGTGTTGGAAATGTGGTGCACCCCTGCAGGGATGAATTCAACTATTCGAATAGCTGTGTCCACGGTAACAGGACGACTTGGAGTTGTACCTTGATCTACTACAACTAAAATTGTGACTTAAAATTGAAATGAATGTTGGCTACGAGATTGCTTTCTCGCAGGGAGTCGAGGAAGAATCTCTGGGAGTGGTTACATAATAAAATTGCTACAATAATATTGTTACATATGAATTACCAATCTACACTCTTCTAATGCTGCAAGATGTTGAAGATGCTAGTCTTCGATAGGACTAGGCCTTCCCACTCATTCTTGCTTTCTGCAGTCAGTCCAGATATAACCCCATTCCCTTTGATAATGATGCATACTTAGAATAGTTCTGATGTTAGTCTTGCGAGTACTTTGGATGAGTACTCACCGCTGCTTTTCTTTCTCTTTCCTCCCTCGATACGATTACTGCGTTCAGATGACGGAGCCCAGGAGATGGAGTACGCCAGAGGCGACTACTGCACCACCGCTGGAGCTTACTACTACGTGGAGGCTGCCCCCGACCAGCAGTAGGATAGGAGGTTCCCAGGCAGGAGGCCTCGCCTCGTTCGATCCGTTGCTTATGTTTGTGCTAGCCTTCTTAACGCAAAACTTGTTTAACTTATGTCTGTACTCAGATATTATTTGTTTCCGCTGACTCGTGCTTGTCAAACTTTGTATTCGAGCCCTCGAGGCCCCTGGCTTGTAATATAAAGCTGTATGACTTTTATTTGTGTCTAGAGTTGTCTTGTGATATCGATCAGTGAGTCCCTAATCTTGGTCATACGCATTTGCGTGTATGATTAGCGTACGGTCAAATTGGGGGCATCACAAGTTGGTATCAGAGCCGACTGCCTGTAGGTAGCCCCCTTTCCAACTCCTTGGCCGAAGTTGAGTCTAGTACGGGAAAAACTTTACTAACATTGTTGTGTGGCTTACGGGCCCACATCTCAATCGGGTGGTGTTAGGATCTGTTATTCCTCGTCTATACTTTGGGTTCTGATCTCTCTTCTATTTTGGGTTAAAGATTTTGCTAACTCTAACTCTAGGTTCTCGTAACTATTTCCTCCCAGAGAGCCCCTCATTCCAGACGATGGCTTGATTCATCATAAGACATCGAAGATACACTCTGATGTTCTTCCGAGAACTTGTGCTCATAGCTTTTGTGATTTCCTTCCACCGCCAACCCCTAGAGATAACTCCTCACCCTTATCGAGGATTCGTTCATCCCCGGTTGTTCATGTGTTTCACAAAATTCTTCGAAATGCTATTCGATCTTCTGAAATCTTTAGTAGCCTATTGCTCTTGACTTTTCTCACCTGCTTGCATTATGGTTAATTCCATATGTCTAGCAATATTCATTAAAACCCTTTGCGATTGTCATTTGATTTTATTGATTCAACCTGTGTATGAATGCACGCACTCATCAGTTGTTCCTGATAAATTATCTTTTTGGCTCAGACGTCATTCCAAACATGAGTTGGTTCTTGACAAATCAACCTTGATTGATTGCCCATCTAAGTCCTTTCATCTTACTTGTATTTGATCGGAGCATCTGTTTCCGATACACCAATTTGGAAATCTAAATTCCTTTGGTTATTTAAGCATCAAATTATTTGGATGTTCTATGATCTGATGCCTTGCATTCTTTCCCCCTCTGATTGGGTACCGATACTCACATCAGATCCCTTTGTGGGATGCCAAAACCATTGTTGGGTTATTATCCGATAGCATCCTTCACATTCAAAATCCTTGTGAGTTCTTCCCCTGATACATGATGCCATTGGTAAATTGTGTCTTCTCCCTCTGATAAGTTGTAGCCTATGCTTTTGTCAGCCATGCTCTGTTGTCAAGCATGTGTTAATTACTCTTGAAGTTTGTGGTATATGTTCCTAAGATGCCCCGATGGGTTAAACCAATGCCATCCCTAATCCGTGTGGACCCGGGAGTTTTCACGAGTCATACTCTTCTGGTGTTTTTGCCAGATAAACTTTCAAAACTACAACTTCATCAACGACGAGGAGTGAATGGAAGGTGATGCATTGGTGAAGTGGTAGTCGACCTTGAACTTTGTGTTCATGCCCATGGAAACGATGTTGATCTTATCATAGAAGCTTCTCGTAAAAATAATCATTCCCTTTGTATGATTTGATCTTGTATCTGTGGTTTGGTACTTTGCAATAGTGGTTCCGACCATGTTGTTCTACTTTGATTTCATTCTCAGACAAGTTGAAGTGCTTGTCTTCCACAGATCAATACACTAATCTAACCTCTATTCTGATCTACCTCCGAGTGTTATCCCTGGTATCTCGACAATATCACACAACTATACAACTTCTTATGAGCTCCTCATCAACTATGTTTCTTTCACTGATTCTTGTTTCTTCGTGTTCTGAGTTTTTGGGCACTCAAGGACACAGATAACTGAATCGAGAACGCATTGCGATTCAAAAAATCTTAGTAATCTTCTTGCTTATGAGTTTGTACTCGATCATGTCATTCCAAGCTATTAGGCTACATCATCATAGTCATGATAGAGCTTGACCATGCTATCTATGTCCTTCATCCCCGAAACACAATTCCAACAGTGCATTAAGCTTACATCGAGCTTTCAACGTCATGTTGGTTGTCTTGAAAGGCAATTTCGATTCTGAGCTAGCACTCTAACCTGTGGTTCCGGCAACCTTTTGCTTCACCATTCCTTTGCTTGATGTCATCACTGATCGATTACATCTTCAAGAGACTTCTCGACATTTGTGTCGTGATCATCATCAACATTCTGAGCTCTTCCAGGATATCAATTAAATTCATGATGAGAAGTAGCATCCTTGCCCCTTGGTAATTGGTATGGTCATTGACGACATCCTTGCCTTCCTTTCGAACGCAGACTTGGTCTTGTTTTGGTTGAACCAAAAGTTCCTTGAGAGCCATCTTGTGCTATGTTCTATTTTGGAGTATTACCATCTTTTGTCAAGAATGTCGTGAGAATTGCACACGCCTTAAGAATTCTTGATATAGTGATACTTCTTGTCATCGCCTTTCACTTCTTAGGTCCCGTGTTGTTTCTAACAGGAATTCCGACAAATGGACTGTGATGTGTAATTTCAACACTTATGGCATAGCAGCTCTATTACCTTGGAGTTAATGAACAATAAGTCCATTCTTAGTGTGTTGGTTGTTGAATCAACATTCTAACATTGACCATGCTACTTAGTCCGGATTTTGGGTGCACCTTTCGATTAATGTTTAATTGCGGATGTTTTCCTCGGGCATACCTCAATATATCATCTGGTTTGACCAATGCTATCACCTTGTTCACTCAATCGTGGGAATCCATCTTTGAGGAAATCTCGGCGAGTTGTTGTTGGGCCCATCAGCCACATCCTCCTCTTCTTCATGGTTCATGGTGAACATTTGAATTAGTGTTGGAAACCTTGAAAGCATTATCTTTGTGCCTAGCTCATGAAGAATATGTTTGATAAAAGAAGTATTTTTCACTAAGTTCACGTGCATTTTGCCGTCATGATTATGAGAAAATTTTGTTTCGCTTCCTCTGGAATCGTTCCAATTCATTCATGCATGTGCGAAGTATCCTATGGTTTGATAGTTTTGCTACCTTCACTCCATATGTATTTCCTAGAATGCCAAACCACTGATTGATTTGATCGGGGAAAAGAAGTTCCTCATAAGACCTATGCAGACTTACACACGGAACTTTGATATCCTCTATGATGGTTCCTAACCAGAAATTGATTGCTTTCCATTCTAAAGACTTCCATGTGGTCACGAATGTCTTGACATTGTGATCGTGTGTCTTGCAATCCAACTCATGATTCAAAACTTGCTTCCATAGTTCATTTTTGAGGATCTTGCAACGTGGTCTCGTCGAAGTGTGTTGCATACTTTTTCCTTCTCAGGTCTACTAAGTCTGAAGTATCCTGACAACAACCATATCTGAATCTCAGCAGATATGATGGTTGGAACTTTCCCCCAAGAATTATAACGTTGGTCCCTATGCTACTCGGTAAGGTGCTGTTGTGGCTAGCATACCTGCCCGAAAGACCTATTGTTGTAGTATCTTGTTCAACAAGATTAGCCTGTCTTCCATGAGGAAATTGTATGATTATTCTATAAGTTGTTCCTGATGGATCCTTTGTTTATCTAAAGTCCGACCTTTACCTGGTGACCATGTCGATGCTTCCCCGAAGCATGACTGTGGTACTCCGATCCTCAAGCAAGGACATTGGAAGCAAAATGCTAAATGTTTCCTGATCAATTATCCAAACATCATTGTATGGTTAAACATCATAATTCTCCTTACCCCTTTTATACAGAGGATTACGCATTTGCTATCCTGTCACGTATATCATGCTATGTTTGTCTTTGGGAGAGGTATACTCTAATACCTGGGTATAAACACATTTTCCTTTCCATTGGTCTGGTTAACCTTTCTTGTAATCTAGCTTATCTGAGCAATGGTAATTCCCTGCTTAGGTAAACATGTCGGTGAACAACTCTGTCAGTAAGACCCTGTTACTATTGTTGATAACATTTCGGTAACCGCCGATGGACGAGAACTTTGCCTATTCGTCCGCCTCGTTTCAAGGAGCGGAAAAATGGTTCTATTCGTCCCCCCACTCTTGGTACTGACGTTGTTGCCAACATAACTGACAAGCTATCGTCTGACATGTCTTGATACCATGACCGTGTAAGATGTCACCGCTCTTCCTACTCTTACCCACATGGTGGTCCCATAACCCTCAGTTCCACAGGATCGAAACCTGACTCTCCTGTACAACCTTGTTTCTAAGGTATCCGTTGCACTTGGCTACGTATGTAGTTACCGAGCCACCGTCCAAGGGTTGAACTATTCTAGCATCAAACACAATAATTATTTCGTTGCTCTTGACCCCCTTTCCACCTTCTGTTTAGGCATTGAATAATTGCCTACCCGTTGAAACTTTGGACCATCACATATTGCTCTCAATGATTTCCCTGAGTTACAACTCGAGGAATGATTCTTGTCTTCTTCCCCGAGTTCACCGTCAGGTGCCCAACATCGTGTAGCTACGTTCTTCCAGAGTTTTCCCTCATATCGCATTCGTAGGACGACGAAGTTCCCGAGGAAAGGATGACGACTTCATCATGATGCCCTCCTACAGCAAATTGAAGACATCAATGTAAAGGGATCAACTTCTTCAAGAAGAGCAACCAAGAACGAGAAGATCCGTTAGAATTTCTTAACCAGAACTTCCCCCTTACTCCACCTCTTAAATCTCGGGACGAGATTTCTTGTAGTGGAGGAGATTTGTAACACCCCCAGTGTTAAGCTACAGTGATCCCATGCTAATGATGCCACATCATCATGTTTAACTAAGCCAAATTGCCACTTGATAAAAATCAAGGCCAAATTCAAATTTAAAATAAAGTTAAATAAAATATTTCTCCAAATAGTAAAACTAAAATCATGGTTGGGTTACAAATAATCACTAGATAATTGTCATGGTGAAACCAACATCATTTGAGTTATTTAAGTGCTTTAAAAGTATTTAAAACAGTACCAAAAGCCTTTTTAAAAATGCCCTTCTAAATTATGGGAAAGGCAAACTATTTCAAATACCTCCTAAACCTTTTGTGACACTGTCCAAAATTTCAATGCTGATTATGGACCAAGTTTTATATTTTATAAAACTCAATTGACGATGATTCATTTGCAAAACAGGAACAAAAAAACCAAAAAAGAAAAATGGACGAACTTACCTGTTGGACTGGGCTCTTCTGCTACAGTAGACATCCGAGCCCACCACCAGGCCCTTTTCTTCAACCTCTGTACAAAGGAAAGGCAGGGCCATGGCGTGGCACGCGCACGCACGTCCATGCCTTAGATGTCGTCATGTCGACCATCCGGTACACCCCCGACGACCTACAAGAACACCCCATCGCCATAGACGAACCCTAGCACCCCCCGTCCTCGTTTCCCCTCTCCCTCCCTTTCCCGAGCCATCGTCGCCGCGCCATCGTCACCACCATGGCCACCGACCATCGTCCTTCGTCTGCTAGTGTCCAGGAGATTCGTCGCGCTCGACCGCGTCCGTTCTGGGCGTCGGAGGGAGACAGGGAGCGGTGTAGCCGGCGTCATCGTCTTCTTCTCGCCACCGTCTCGTCATCGCCACCGTCCCTCCGGTCCACCCTCGGCCTTCCTGAGTTCGCCTGTGCCCCCCCCCCCGTGAGTCCCTCCTCCGGATCCCCTCCCTTCTCGCTCGTCTCCGCGCCGTACGTCGCCCCCACTGATTTTGGCCGCCATGGCAGGGAGCCGGGACTCCTCGCTGCGACCACCCTGCCGGCGCAGCACGCTCTTGGGCATTCTGGGCGCACCCAGCAAAGTTGCTGCTCGCCCTAGCCACGCGCGCCTTCCGCTCGCCCCGTTGAATGCTTCTGCTCCGCCGCCGCGGCCTGCAGCCCGCCTTCGTCTCCGCCCCCCTGTTGCTGCGCTTGCCACTACAGCCGCCACGCTAGCCGCTGTCGGGCCCGCCTCCGGCTGCAGCCGCTGGCCGCCGCCGCTACCCCGCGCTGGCCTCGCCCCCCTCTCGCCGGCTACGGCTGCTGCTGCTGGCCATGGCCAAGGCCATGGCCGATGCGGCTAGATGCGTGTGTGTGTGCTCGGTCGGGTCCCTGCAGGTGGGTCCGGCCCTAGTTAATTAGGGATAAAATTTAGGTTAGGTATTATATCTGCTAATTATTCACTTACATGTGGGTCCCGTCACTGTTAAACATGTTCAACACTTTTAGTTTAAATGACAATCACAAACAGGTGGCCCCCACATGTAAATCCCCCTTTTAATAAAAGACCAGTCCATGACATGTGGACCCCTCCGGACCCCCCTTTGACCAGTCATCATTGATCAGTTAACTGCTGACTGCGCAGTTGACTTGGCCCCACTTGGCAGCCGCTGGCGCACCTGTGGGTGCAATGCACAAGGTGCACCTAGTATTTAGACTATATTTTTGAATTAGTATTAATTTCAGAATTTTCATAATATATTTAAAACTTAGAAAAATCATAGAAAATAATCAGTAGCTCGGATGAAAAAGTTTTATACATGAAAGTTGATCAGAAAAATCCCACGAATCCGAATACGCAGTTCGTTCATCTGTCACATGCTCCTAGCATAATGAACATGGAAATTTTATGTTAGGATCATCAGTCCGGTAGTAGCCAGAGACCCGGGAAATATCGTCAGATATTCTTTCGCTCCGTCTGTGACGTGTAGTACCGCGTTAGTGCATGCCTAGCTCTGCATATTCCCATGTCATGTATCGTGTTGCATCTGTATGCTTTATATTTATTGTTTCTCCCCCCTCTTCTTACCGGTAGACCCCGAGACTGACGCTGCTGCCGGGTACGACTACACCGCTGATGATCAGGCCTTTGCAGCAGAGCAGCAAGGCAAGCAACCCCCCTTGAGCATTCCGATATCGCCCAGTTCTCTTCTCTCTCATGCTTGCATTAGTTTTTGCTACTATTATAGTCAGCTCCTATTCTGATGCATAGCCTGTTTTTGATGAACTGCTACTGTACCTACTGCTTCATTAAACTTCTTAGTATAGGTTGATCAGTGAATCCCCTGTGACCCCTAGTCCCAGTTGCCCCGCTTTAATTATCCGTTACTCGATCATCATGATCGACGAGCCAGGCCCGTCACATCGCCGCACACCCCCTTAGTTGTACGACTCTGCGGAACTACTATCGAGTACCAAGGGTGACACCTCGTAAAGTACTCATGATGATAGCTCTGTCGTGTAGCTAGTCGGCCGTGGTAAACAGAGGGTGATACCTCTACGCCACTCCCGATATCGTCTCTGTCGTGCAACCCCCTCAAGTGTGGGACCCCCGAGGGTGATTCCTCTAAGTTCACCTTGATGGTTACATCGAGCGGGAACCATTGAGGGTGATTCCTCAGGTCCCGCCTTGATGTTTTATACACATGGGTACTATGACTTGGATACAGACAGGTGTTGGTGATGGGTCGGCCCTGAAGCCTACCCACATATTGATGACGACGAGGCGTGGCCGGGCAGGTGAGGCCCTTGCCACACATCCTCGAGACGGGGCGACGGGACCGCACATCATGGGTCGCGCTCGTCACCGCATTAATAAAATGCTAATGGGTTGGGTATTGGATATGAGTTGGTCGATTGACCTTTTTACGCACTAAACCTTCACGTGGGACAAGTTATGGGTACTCTGCGTCGTTGTATCAACCGAAGCTCTTCGGACGTCAGCAATGGAGCGGCGCGCACCCGAGTGGTCCACGACGGCACTGATCTTGTATTAGAGTGTGCTAGGACTGACCTCGGCCGCCCACGCATCATGCAGGAGTGCAAAGGGCGAGTGGGCCCATGACCCCTGCGCGCTTAGGATTTAGACCGGCGGGCTGGCCTCTCTGTTGAGCCTAGGTAGGGCGACGACGTGTTGATTTACCGAGGCCGGGTATGACCCAGGAAAGTGTGTCCGGCCAGAGGTGATCAAGCGTGTTGGAAATGTGGTGCACCCCTGCAGGGATGAATTCAACTATTCGAATAGCTGTGTCCACGGTAACAGGACGACTTGGAGTTGTACCTTGATCTACTACAACTAAAATTGTGACTTAAAATTGAAATGAATGTTGGCTACGAGATTGCTTTCTCGCAGGGAGTCGAGGAAGAATCTCTGGGAGTGGTTACATAATAAAATTGCTACAATAATATTGTTACATATGAATTACCAATCTACACTCTTCTAATGCTGCAAGATGTTGAAGATGCTAGTCTTCGATAGGACTAGGCCTTCCCACTCATTCTTGCTTTCTGCAGTCAGTCCAGATATAACCCCCATTCCCTTTGATAATGATGCATACTTAGCATAGTTCTGATGTCAGTCTTGCGAGTACTTTGGATGAGTACTCACCGCTGCTTTTCTTTCTCTTTCCCCCCTCGATACGATTTACTGCGTTCAGATGACGGAGCCCAGGAGATGGAGTACACCAGAGATGACTACTGCACCACCGCTGGAGCTTACTACTACGTGGAGACTGCCCCCGATCAGCAGTAGGATAGGAGGTTCCCAGGCAGGAGGCCTCGCCTCGTTCGATCCGTTGCTTATGTTTGTGCTAGCCTTCTTAAGGCAAAACTTGTTTAACTTATGTCTGTACTCAGATATTATTTGTTTCCGCTGACTCGTGCTTGTCGAG
Source organism: Elymus sibiricus (assembly GCA_039707655.1). Lineage (NCBI taxonomy): Eukaryota > Viridiplantae > Streptophyta > Magnoliopsida > Poales > Poaceae > Elymus > Elymus sibiricus. The sequence goes on from CM077663.1 coordinate 88,143,414, forward strand.
CGTTGTATTCGAGTCCTCGAGGTCCCTGGCTTGTAATATGAAGCTGTATGACTTTTATTTGTGTCTAGAGTTGTGTTGTGATATCGATCGGTGAGTCCCTAATCTTGGTCGTACGCATTTGCGTGTATGATTAGCGTACGGTCAAATTGGGGGCGTCACACAGGTCACCATCGTCATGGGTGCGAGGTTGTTATTGTCACAGCCATGCCCGCGTCCGTTGCGGCACGGTAGCACTGTCGTCCCAGCAATATGGGTGGCACGTCATATCGTTGGCGAGCACAGTCGTAGCAAACCGCGTTGTTGGTTGCATCATCCCATGGTGCCCGTCGTAGCATCTTCGGTGGGCATCAGGTGGTCTTCATTGCATCGCCGGGCATGGTCGTAGCAACCCTCAGTGGCTAGTTGTAGCTACGCCATGATCTGGTAGCTCTGTCAGCTATGGTTGCAGCATTTGCCCGCAACGGTCGTAGCACGAGTCACCACCGGTTGCAGCTCCGTAGTGACCTGGTTGCAGTTATGTCGCCCTATGGTTGCAACTTCCGCCAACAAGAGTCGTAGTGGGTCGCCATCGGATGCAGCTCCGCTAGGGATGGTTGAAGTATGGCTCGCTGCCGGTTGCAGTCGTAGCACGGGTCTCGATGGACGGTTGCATCTCTTGGCAACGTCGGTTGAAGCTTCGCCGATGACCATCATAGCACGGGATGGGGAATGCCTGACTGAAGAGGGTGTCGCGTCAGTTGGCCGCCAACTACTGGAATAGGTCGAAGTTGGAGTTGAACCGAAGCTTCTTGGCAAGGTCTCGATTGTATGCGACATCTTTGCTTTGGGCGGCGACTCGTGGAACCGCGCATGGATGCGGGCATCTCAACGAGGAGGTCGGCCGACACGCCGTGGTTGACAACCTGGAAGAAGCCCACCATCTCCGCTGCCGCCCACACCTGACCGACCCCTTCTGATCGGTGGCCCGAGAGGTTGATGACCGAGATGGTGGCGATGGAAGAAGTAGTGAGGGGGTTGGGAGCATGGTGGAAGATGGGCGGTATGGTGGTGACGCCGGCATTGACGAGACCCTTGATGCCTGCCTTGCTCTTGGCGAACGCATGAAGGTTCGCGACATTATCTTTATTGCAAAGGTTCTTCCGCAACATCAATTATGGTGCAAAGGCATGGATGAAGACGACACTGGCCGCCCGATTATGTCACATCTGATGGCACGTGACTCGACCAGTCTTTTCAAAAGATCAACTGACCGACGCGGAGTACGCTCCGTTATCCAAACAACAACTAAACACCCTGATTTTTCACACTGTTTTTCCCTTTTTGGTAACACTTTTTTTTAGATGGGACATACATATTTTCAAGGACTATATGAGTATATGTCATCATTTCCAAACTCAAATCTATTTCCCCTGCAAGGAAAAACTCAAGTCTAATTGGAACCAAACCATAATTTTAATCTTTTTTAGGGGTTTGGAATTTTAATATTTTTTTAGTGGACCAAAATTTTAATCAAAAGCGATCGCGTTACTGTCAAAGTACTAGTAAGCGTGCACGTGCAACGCACGTATTCTAATAAATTATAATAAAAATACGAACTTTGTATTGTGTTTTTACTAGAAGATTTAAATGTGTGGCATGCTTAATGATTTCAATGTGATAATTTGTTTTAGATTAAGACATAGGTCTTGTTTGACCGGTGAAAGTTGAAACGTTCTGATCCCAAAATTTCAAAAACAAAATGAAAAAACTCGTGCATGTAACACACGATGAATACACATGTCTTCACATAAAATTAACGATCGCATAAATGTATTGTATTTTTTACTTATTACAAAAATAGTTAAAAAATAACAACTAATCAACATTATCTAGTAGTCATTATTGGATGTTGATCCTCTCTGGAAGGTCCATCTTTTAATGCGATCTATAATGCTTCGTTCTAAGACTGGGATATGGTTTAGAACTTCATTCTCTTCATACTTCAAAATATGAACCAAAAATCGCTTCCTCAGTTCAAAATCATCCTACATATGTATTACATAACATTGTTATTAGGAAAAACATGCGTAACGTGTATAAGAATGAGCATGGTGTCGTTACTTACCTTGGGTACTGGAAAATGTAATGTTCCATCGTGCCATGAGTGCATTAAATTGAAAACCACGTAACCAGAGAGCGGACTGCATGCATGACATGTTACATGTGAGTTAAATGAATCAATTAAGATTGTGATGTATTGACAAGATTATTACCCTATTCGCAAAAAAGAGAGACAAGATTATTACCCGTATGAGTTTGTGGGAACAACAGGAACTTCGCATCCCCATGTCAAGATGTTGTCCTTGAAGGCAGGGTTTGCAACTTGGAGAGCAACGTTTAGATCGTTGACCATACTTCAAGTATATGCTTTCCGAAAGTGGGTATTGAAAGCGGTCCAAAATAGAGACAACTTTTTTATGTTGGTCCAAGACGAACAATAAAAATAGCCCAAGAATATCACAAGGCAGTAAAATCTGCAAAGATGCATGCATTTGGAAACACAACAATCATTATCATTCATTAAGACCAAATAAACAATGTCTTTGAATTCAAACCTTACCATATCACATTCTGAGATATGATACTCATTGCTATCGGGCCAGCTATCAAACACTTGTGCCAACATAGCAATGTCCATGCCGCCACGATGACTTGGAACTCGTGCATAGTGGGACATGGACTACAATAATATAAGAAAACATTAGTAGAACGAAGCAAAATGTAATATGTGATTATAATAACTTACACAGAATCGTAGATCCATATAATGTACTGGGACGTCTCTAGCAAGCTGGACGTCGTGACACGCTAGTATCCGCACAGCCATGTTAAAACAATCAGCATCCATGTACTCATCATTCTTCAATATGTTCTTTAATTGTCTCAAATTTAGACTAATAGGATAAGGTTGAGAGCTTTTCACCCATTCACTCCTGTGAAATGGGAATTCTGTCAATTATAATTATACAAGAGTATTAATTTATTAGAAACAAAAATGAACTGGAAAAATGTGTCTTACTCTAGCAAAGGGACATCATCAATCATGCTGATGAACAAGCAAAGTTCGTCTATTAAGTCGTCATTTGTTGGAGTGACAGACGGCGAAAGGATATATGATTGCGAGATGAGCTCAACTTGTGATGATGAGTTGGATGCTTTTGGTTTGTTAGGAGGTCTTTCCACAATCATACAATCGGTGGGATCCGTGTTGATTTCATCATCATCCAAGTTCCGGTTTCTTATGTCATCATCATTCAATTCCGAGTCAACTAAAATGACCGCTAATTTTGTTCTAAAATCTGTCATATGAACCTAAAGTGAAGTAATAATAATAAGACTTAGTTTTCAAATAATTATACACCGTAAAATAAAAGTAGCATGGTACGATGCAAGATATACCTGTTCGGGAGTGTCGGACAAACTATCTCCCGTGAAGTACTCCATGTAATTTAACATCCAGAGACCACAAGATGACCTAGATGATTACGAAAATTTGATATGATTAATAACAAAAAATTCAACAAAATATTATTAGTATTATAATATGATGAGGACTAAACCACACAGTCATACCAGACAACCTCGATAAAAAAAGAATTGAACAACGTCTGTCGCTAATATAAATCAAATGAACAAAATGGCTATCAATAAAAAAAATTGATTTTGTCAACGCATATTTTTTTATAATAAATCAAATGAACAAAAGGGCTATCAATAAAAAAATGAATTTGTCAACGCATAAATGTTTTGAAAGGAACCGATATAATTGTTACTTACCAAATGGGCTATCGATCATCCGTAATCTATTTGGTCCATGATATGTTTAGTGTGGATGGTGTAATTAGGACACACAAAAGAAACCGGAGGTGGGATTGCAAGAAAGAGACCAGAGGAACACTTAGTAAGGAGCAGGCGGTGTTTCCTAAAAAAAAAGGAGCACGATTAGCTTTCCAGTGTGTGTGCGGAGACCGTGAGAAGTGACTAGTGAGTGACCCGCCGGCTCTTATCCACATCACTTTGCGTCCTCTCAAGCACGCCGCCGGCCGCGTCCTGTGCAGCACGCCGCCGGCCACCTCCTCTGCAGCACGTCGCCGGCCACCTCCTCTGCAGCACGCCGCCGACCGGCACCTCTCCCCCAGGACGTTGCCTGGCGCCTCCCCCCACCCCCACCACGGCCTCGCCCGCTCCTCCTATTATCACCACAGCCTCGCCCCGCCGGCTCTTATCCACACCACGGCCTCGCCCCGCCGCCTCCTCTCCCCACCGCCGCCTTGCCTCGCCACCAACCACGTAGATCTTCCATAGATCGACTCTGCCGCCGCCGTCCTACTGCCACAGAGCAGATCGAGATGCGAGTTGCTGGACATGATGCGGGAGCAGGCATCTTGAATCGGACCGAGATTCCAGTGCGTCTACGCCGTAATCATCGCCCCCCGTGCTTGGCTCACACAGTCGCTCCGGGGAGGAGTTCACAGCTTGCCTAATTGCTCGGTTGCTGCAGGTATGTTGTTCGATTATGTTAATGCGCCAACTATTATCATCGGGGATGTAGTTAGGTAACATATGTGAGGCAACCAGGCTGTGATAGAGCTGATTGATTTACGGATTTGAATTCTGGGTGGCTTAATTTGTCACTATCAGCCAGCTCTAATTGATGTAACAACTTATTCTTTTTTAGAACTCTGTCATTAGGAACAAATATTTATGATATGTTGATCAAATGTGCTTGAGAAATGCCATGAATTGAAAAAATAAACATAATAGCATACCAAATGTAACCTATGAAGCAAAAATGGTTTGAGTTATATTAGGAGGCGTACCCATCCGTCTGAGGTCTGTTCTTAATATGTTCTTCTCTTTTCCATGTTGTAACATTTAGATCAGTCCACTTATCGGATTTTAATTCCATTTGCTCGGATGCATATTTGAATAAATCCTCCAGTCCTTCTAGCTGTTGCACGAACAAATGAAAAAAGCATAAGCATCACAAGCGAGAAATAATAATAAGAAAAAACTTCTTATGAGAAGATGAGGCGGTAGGACTAAGTACTAACCGTATCATCGAGGTCCTTGCGGTTCATTGATGTGCCTAGCGAGTCGAGCACTTGAACACATACTTTGCTGGCATTTATAACACATAGGTACCAGTGAATGTCATCCATGTTTATTGGAATGAAAATCGGAAGAAAATTATTATTTTAGTTGTACTTCTATGTGGATGAATTGGTCGTTCTTGCTCTAATTCATAGAAATATGTAGTACACTAAGACTAACCATATCATTTTCCAAATACTTTTCAGCTCTCTTTAATACCCATGCTGGTGTAGCATCCGTGTCATCCGAGGGCAGATAGTTACCGAGCTTTATCATCTTAGAGATGCATGGATTCTCTAAGAACACACTTCCACCCGACCTAACTTGTAGATGCTCAGTAGCAGTCATGCAATTTATGTACGCGCCTATGACCTACAATTGAAACAACAACAACAACAACAACAACAACAACAACAACACAGCCTTTAGTCCCAAACAAGTTGGGGTAGGCTAGAGGTGAAACCCATAAGATCTCGCGACCAACTCATGGTTCTGGCACATGGATAGCAAGCTTCCACGCACCCCTGTCCATGGCTAGTTCTTTGGTGATGCTCCAATCCTTCAGGTCTCTCTTTACGGACTCTTCCCATGTCAAGTTCGGTCTACCCCGGCCTCTTTTGACATTATCAGCACGCTTTAGCCGTCCGCTATGTACTGGGGCTTCTGGAGGCCTGCGCTGAATATGTCCAAACCATCTCAGACGATGTTGGACAAGCTTCTCTTCAATTGGCGCTACCCCAACTCTATCTCGTATATCATCATTCCGGATTCGGTCCTTGTGTGGCCACACATCCATCTCAACATGCGCATCTCCGCCACACCTAACTATTGCACATGTCGCCTTTTAGTCGGCCAACACTCAGCGCCATACAACATTGCGGGTCGAACCGCCGTCCTATAGAACTTGCCTTTTAGCTTTTGTGGCACCCTCTTGTCACAGAGAATGCTAGAAGCTTGGCGCCACTTCATCCATCCGGCTTTAATTCGATGGTTCACATCTTCATCGATATCCCCATCCTTCTGCAACATTGACCCCAAATATCGAAAGGTGTCCTTCTGCGGCACCACCTGCCCATCAAGGCTAACATCGTCCTCCTCCTCATGCCTAGTAGTACCGAAAGCGCACCTCATGTACTCGGTTTTAGTCCTACTAAGTCTAAAACCTTTCGATTCCAAAGTTTGCCTCCATAACTCCAACTTCCTGTTGACCCCCGTCCGACTCTCATCGACTAGCACCACATCGTTCGCAAAGAGCATACACCATGGGATATCTCCTTGTATATCCCTTGTGACCTCATCCATCACTAAGGCAAAAAGATAAGGGCTCAAAGCTGACCCTTGATGCAGTCCTATCTTAATTGGGAAGTCATCAGCGTCGCCATCACTTGTTCGAACACTTGTCACAACATTATCGTACATGTCCTTGATGAGGGTAATGTACTTTGCTGGGACTTTGTGTTTCTCCAAGGCCCACCACATAACATTCCGCGGTATCTTATCATAGGCCTTCTCCAAGTCAATGAACACCATATGCAGGTCCTTCTTTTGTTCCCTATATCTCTCCATAAGTTGTCGTACCAAGAAAATGGCTTCCATGGTCAACCTCCCAGGCATGAAACCAAACTGATTTTTGGTCACGCTTGTCATTCTTCTTAAGCGGTGCTCAATGACTCTCTCCCATAGCTTCATTGTATGGCTCATCAGTTTAATTCCACGGTAATTAGTACAACTCTGAACATCCCCCTTGTTCTTGAAGATTGATACTAATATACTCCGTCTCCATTCTTCTGGCATCTTGTTTGCCCGAAAAATGAGGTTGAAAAGTTTGGTTAGCCATACTATCGCTATGTCCCCGAGGCCTCTCCACACCTCAATGGGGATACAATCAGGGCCCATCGCCTTGCCTCCTTTCATCCTCTTCAAAGCCTCCTTGACCTCCGACTCCTGGATTCGCCGCACAAAAAGCCTGCTAGTATCAGCAAAGGAGTCGTCCAGATCAATGGTAGAGCTCTCACTCTCCCCATTGAACAGCTTGTCAAAGTACTCCCGCCATCTATGCTTAATCTCCTCGTTCTTCACCAGGAGTTGATCTGCTCCGTCCTTGATGCACTTGATTTGGTCAACATCCCTCGTCTTCCTCTCTCGGATCTTGGCCATCTTATAGATGTCCCTTTCGCCTTCCTTCGTGTCTAACCGTTGGTAGAGGTCCTCATACGCCCAGCCCCTTGCTTCACTCACAGCTCGCTTTGCGGCCTTCTTTGCCATCTTGTACTTCTCTATGTTGTCTGCACTCCTATCCAGATATAGGCGTCTGAAACACTCTTTCTTCTCCTTAATTGCCTTCTGGACATCATCGTTTCACCACCAGGTATCTTTAGCTTCTCTTCTACTTCCCCTGGACACTCCAAACTCCTCTGAGGCCACCTTACGAATGCAAGTCGCCATCTTCATCCACATGTTGTCTACATCACCTCCTTCCTCCCAAGGGCCCTCCTTAATGACCCTCTCCTTGAACGCCTGAGCTACCTCCCCCTTGAGCTTCCACCACTTCGTTCTAGCGACTTTGGCACACTTGTCCCGCTGGACACGAATCTGAAAGCGGAGGTCAGCAACCACAAGTTTATGCTGAGGGGCAACACTCTCTCCAGGTATCACCTTACAGTCTAGGCATGCACGCCTGTCTTCTCTTCTCGAGAGGATGAAATCAATCTGGCTAGAGTGTTGCCCACTACTGTAAGTCACTAGATGTGATTCTCTCTTCTTAAAGAGGGTGTTAGCTATGATCATGTTGTAGGCTAGCGCAAAGCTTAAGACATCTTCTCCTTCTTGGTTCCTGATGCCATAGCCAAAACCCCCATGCACCCCTTCAAAACCTGTGTTAGATGTGCCCACGTGGCCATTGAGGTCTCCTCCTATGAAGAGCCTCTCGCCAATCGGTACACTCCTAACCATGTCCTCTAGGCCTTCCCAGAACTCCCTCTTGGTGTTCTCATTGTGGCCTACTTGCGGGGCATACGCGCTGATAACGTTGAGAACTACGTCCCCAACTACCAGCTTGACCAGGATAATCCGGTCCCCACGTCTCTTGACGTCTACCACTCCATCCTTGAGGCTCTTGCTGATCAAGATGCCTACTCCATTTCTGTTTGCAACCGTCCCCGTGTACCACAGCTTGAAGCCGGTACCCTCCACCTCCTTCGCCTTTTGTCCCCTCCATTTGGTCTCTTGGACGCAAAGGATATCAACGCCTCTCCTCACCGCGGTATCAACTACCTCCCGAAGCTTACCTGTCAGAGACCCTATGTTCCAGCTACCTAAGCGAATCCTCCTAGGCTCGGCTAGCTTCCTTACCCTTCGCACTCGTCGAGTCAAATGCGAAGACCCTATATTCCAGCTACCTAAGGATGCGACGACCCGATCCTCGCTCACTTGCCACCGTATCCAGATCAAGATACGGCGCGCCACCTGGGGGGTGACGGCCCGGCCCTTGCCCATTTTCCACCACACCCGGGTTCCGATGTGGCGCGTCGCTGAGAGGTTTACGCCCCAACGAAAATCTTTTGGGTTTCATCTCCATAAGAGTGGCTGAGTTTTGACGTTGGCTCGCCAAGCCTATCACAACCCTCCTCCTTTATCCGGGCTTGGGACCGGCTATGTTGAGACAACATAGGCGGAGTTTGACCTACAATTGAAAGTATACATAATATATTAGATGACACATACTCATAATCAAATAGCATCTTATTGTCGTAATGCAATATTAATATACTTACTTCGTCGCCAACCCATTGTCCGGGAGTTAGAAGAGATAGTAAATGTCTTTTTTTCAAAAATGCGTCGTCGATGCTCACTAAATGTCTTTCTTCGCTTGGTTCAGATCTGATAGTTTCTATGATGGACAAATCATCGCCAGTGCAGGCATAATCTGTCATGATGGCCATGAGAACATTTAATAATAATGAACAAAAGAACAATAATTTAGCAGTACAAGGACATCAAAGGTTTTGTTCTGTGCCTTGTGGAGAAACAACATAGTCTTGTGCTTTCTTAGGCTTGTTATGTCGTCGTATATGTTTCTTTACATGCACGGGCATTCTTAGCTCGTCCTCTATAGTTTCGAGCCCTTCCGTGCTGGGTGTTTGTGCCAATTCCTTGTCCTGAGCTGCCACCATTTGTTGACTTGTTTCATTGTTGGTTAATTTCTGAGAACAAAATTAAGAGAATTATCCCTATGTAAGATATAATACAATTAAAATTATTTTGGGAGATATAGTTTGAAAAGTAAAGTCACCCGTGTATGTTCAGAATCTTTGGCCTCTCTTTTTGCTATGTTTTCTTCAAGAAGAGGTGTATATCCAGGGCTCTCAGTGCAAATATTTTCCTCCAGTTCATTATTGTTGAGTATTTCACTTGATTCGTCATCACTGAGTAGCTGAAACACATGGTAATATAATATTATAATAGAGAGCTTTTTTCTGATATGATATTGTACTAAAAAATTACAAACTGATATGTGGCGTTAGAATTAGAATAGTAATGACATGTGGAAAGAAAACTCGCCTCTGTCGATTCGGGGATTGTATCTCCATCCTTGGTTATGATAGCTTCAAAGAGCATGTTTTCTGGACCCTCCGTAATGGATTGTTGTGTAGCCTTTCCGGACTCTGGATTTGTATCCTTTTGTACTGTTATCACCTCTTCAATCTGCATATTTTCTGTATCCTCCATAATAGATTCTCCTTGTATCACCTCTATCGACTTAGGGTTTGTATCCTCGTCTTTCTTTATCACCTCTTCAACCTGCATATTATCTGTATCGTCATCCTTTGCTACCTTGTTGATGTTCTCCTAAAAACCCAAGCATAGCACGTTTAGATAGTAAACCTTGTATAGGATGAAAAAAGATATGATATGTCCTTACCTTGTCGATAGCATGCCCAATAGTAACGGATCTGGTTGGAGATTGACCAGCATAGGGCACCGGGGACGGTGGCGCGGACATGGACGACGATGGTGCTTCACCAAGGGCAAGGTGTGCGGCGAGGTGGAGAGACTTGTTGTGAACGTATGTTGGGATGCAGCTGAGAGGTCGCGAGGGAGGATGGAGGAGAGGCCGATGGCAATAGTAGCAGGCAATATAAGGCAGATTCTTCTATAAAAAAAGGCAATATAAGGCAGATCGTGAGAGAAAGGAAACTACTATCGCGATAATTGGGGACTCCTGATTGCTATCATCCCGGATTTATCTGAGGCCCCACAATCTTATTTTGTGCTCTTTTTTTTATACCCCACGCACACAAAATTATTCTGTTTCATTTGAAAGTAAGCTGATGCATTATGGTTGACTCCTTATACATGACCTTGCAACTGCAGGGACTACCAACAGGTCTACCTGCTACGTGTTGGTGATGGCCAAGCGAACCAAGGGGGAGATCAGTGAAGAGGTGAAGGAGAAGCTGGAATTGGAATAGTAGGCATATCTTAAACTGGTTTGATGCACGTTGGAAGAGGTATTCTCGCCCACTGTGGTTATCCAACATTTTAGCCTGTTACATGATTCATTCTAGTATCTGCATGCCCGTATCTTCTTTTCTCAATACTCTACGCTATATTCTTTTGATTTCTTTTTTCTGAAAAAAAAGTCAGCATGTGAGCTCGTGTGTTATAGATCTGGGAACGACATATGTGCAATACAGTAGTAATAACGCCTTTAAACTTCAATATATTCCGCAAATCTCATAGACTCTTGCGGTTTTAATTACAAATATATCAAAGAGCAGCGCACTTTGGCGTTCAAGAACATCTTTAATAGAACAGAATGCTGAAGGATAACTTTAGATAGTACAAAATACAACACAAAGTGTTCCTTATTATTGCTGATGTGACACCATGATGTAGCATCATCACACCATCTTCTCTTCCAAATAGGTTTACAAGTTGGCACATCTGGAGACCAATAACCACACCGAAGCCTCAATTCTCGTGAACACGTATATTTATCAAACCTGAATCAGCAAAAACTGTGAAATGATTAGTGCATGGCATGACACACGAATAGAAAAATGATAAACTTCTAAGAAGCTCCTTTCAGAACTTGACTGTGAAAGGTAACATAGTAGGTGCAAAGAAATAATGGAACAATGCACCTGACTCATCTCTCCAAAACATCTCTGTAGACAATGTTCTTGGTGCTTTTCCCGGATTTATCAACATCCTTGTTTGGCTTGGCCAAAATCCGTGTCGTCTCTCTAGACACTCCCCTTGACAATGCAACATAAAGCTGACCATGTGAGAATACTGGCTCGGGAAGGTAAATGCCGACATTTGGGATGGTCTGACCCTGTGCCTTGTTAATTGTCATCGCAAAACTGAGGCGGATGGGGAACTGTTTTCTCTTAAGTTTGAAAGGAAGTGAGATGTCCTCCGAGGGCGACATAGGGATCCTAGGTATGAACACCCTCTTTCCAGCATGCTGACCACCAACAATCTCCGCATCGATTGCATATTTGCATTATCCTGAAAGGCTCGGATCATAAGCCGTGTTTCGTTGCATAGACCATTATGAGGGTCGAGGTTCCGGAGCAGAATGACCGGGCAGTTGACCTTCAATTTCAAAACATGCAGGGGGCAAGCCATTTGGTGTGATCGAGTTCAAAAAATCAATTGTGTAATTATTCTGCAAGTCATCCTCGATTGAGTCAAAACTATGGTATAACCTTTCTTCGCCTGGAAACCTAGAGATCATCTTGTCATTCAGGTCATCGACATGATCGTTCTTGGTCGAAAGAATAGCACGTGCGCTCATGTACTCTCTCGATGTAGCATTGTCTTGCAATGATGGGAAGACATCTTCGATGAGCATGTTAATAGCTTTTTCATCTTCGGTATAGCCAATCACAATGTCGTCAGGTAGACGAACATAGTCATTGCCAATTGTCTCTTTAGTTCCATTGCCTATCCTTAGGAGGTATTCGGAGAACCATGGATCAGCCTGTGCCCGCATATTGCGCGTGAGACGTATCTTGCGGGTCTTCTCCCAAAGATAGGATCTTAGAAGTGTAGCATCCGTGATCTGTGCTCTTGTCCCACGCGTCACAACGGGAAGGACCTGCCTGAAATCACCACCAAAGACGACAACCTTTCCTCCAAACGGCAAAGGACATTCCATTATATCCTGTAGTGATCTATCAAGTGTCTCAACTGCTTGACGTTTTGTCATAGCGACTTCGTCCCAAATTATCAAGGATGCCTGTCTAAGCAACTCAGCCATACCACTCTGCTTTGTGAAACTACACATACTGTTCTCAGTGAGCTTGATTGGAATTTTGAATCGGGAGTGTGCAGTCCGTCCTCCGGGCATTATCGACGCTGCAATACCAGATGTAGCAGTTGCGATCGCTATTTGGCCCATGGAACGCACCTTTGCAAGCAATGCCTTGTACAGGTAGGTCTTCCCGGTGCCTCCTGGACCATCAACAAAGAATATCTGCCTTTTTTTGTTCATCACATGATCCATTATGTCATTGAAGCCAGCTAGCTGCTCACTATTCAAACTGCTAAATAGATCTAGATGTTCTTTGTCTGCGGTGATTTGCCTCTCCTCTGTTACCTCCCTGTACTGACCGTCATAAGAACCTTCGGTCTCAAGCAGATCCGGAAGTCCATAGCTTTTAATATCCTTTCCCATGGATTGCAGCATGTCCCTAATATCTGTAAGGACCATCTGTTCAAGTGTTGCCTCATTGGATTGATTACGACGGTAATCCTCGCACATTGATGATAGATGTTTCTCCCACATTTGTCGGATTTCTGTTGCCTCGCAAAACACCATTATAGTCGCAAACAACTGTCTTAGGGCAGAAGGCATCTGAAATGTGGCTGCCTCTGTCATGCAATCATCAAGAGTCCTGTCGTGCTCAATTAGGCCTAAGTGCTCACATGCCTCCCTGAAGGAACTGCATGACCTGCCATTTACTGTTTTTAAATCATCAAATGAAGTGGCACCTCGGACATGACTTAGCAGCACACGCAAGTAGTACCTCTCTCCTTCAGCAGGGTGTGCATACACAAGTCTTCCAATCTGTGGTCTCTTATTTTTTCTGTTCTGCCACTTCTTATTTCCAGTTATCCATCTATAATGCTCTGGAAACTCTCTGTACAACCATTTACGTGCTTGCGGCATCGTCCGGTTCATCTCAAAGTACTCGGTAAGCATGGACCTGGATGAAGATGGTCGAGCGACAACATCTTCTAGATTTTCAGAAGATTTAAATGCAATTGTATGCATGTTCGGTAAATGAAGCTGGAGTTGCAGTACAGATGGACTGACACCAAACATTTTAAAACCGAAAATCCTGTAAATAGCCTCTGGAGGAGATACATAGCGTGCATATATTGTCGGATTTCATTGATGATTCCACCATCATTGATTATATCCTGCTCGAATGCAAAGGATGCCTGATCATGCCCTTTATAAATGTACTTGAACAAATACTTGACTGCCTTGATGCTCGAGCATGCTTCCACATTAATGTGGCAGTTGTATCGCATAAGCACTTAAGCAGACAAGGGTTGTAAGGGACCACCCATCTGTTGTCCAAATTTGCTCCTCTGATCCTAAATCCACGCCCATCGTCCCTCCTCCGATAGATGGGATAAGAGTATTTCCCTTGTTGTGTGGCATCACAAAAATCTCTCGGATAATGAAACCTACACCGCCCCTCAATCATGCAAGGAAAACTTTTTTTCAACTCACCACAGGGTCCGTGCAACATGTGTTTGATGACCAGATCATGTAGAACGGGGTATTTCTCTTTGTTAGGTATTTCTGCGGATATCACCTGATCATAGTCATCTGGGGTCGCTAACTTGCCTTTTGCTTTCATGATTAAAAGTATATGCTCATGCGGGAGGCCTCGTTTCTGAAACTCTGTGACATGTACATAAGCTGCGACTTCTCCGAAATGCTTACCCTTAGTTAGCAAGTCCATCATATCTCGTTGTTTAGCTCTGTATACTCTTGCCACCAGGTCTGGACGGTCTTGTGGCAGTTGTCCAGGCAACAAATTATCGGTTATCTCCTCCCAATAAGGATTGCAAGTCATCGTGATAAAATAATCCGGTTTACCCCAGCGTTGGACTATTGCCATCGCATCCAGGAATCTCCGCTGCATGTCGCGATCACCACCAGGAAACGTGCGTGGAAGCACGATTCTCTTGCCAATCCGATCACCGCGTGACTCACCGGCAACGATGGTGTCAACAAGACCCTGTAATAGTATACAAGGTTATAGAGAAGCATGGAATGTCGACAATGTTGCTGTATTAATATGTATTAGAATAAAAACAAGCACGTTACCTGGTACAGGTCAGCTCGTATAACCTTTTGATTTTCAGGCTTTGAGTACCAGTCAAGCCTCATAGTCTCAATTTTGATATACATGTCAACAGCCCACTGTTGAAAAAGGCGCCCACCGAACAGGACGATGTTAAAAAGCTTCTTCCTGACCTGTAGCTTGAAGCAGTAGTACTCCCTCGCACTAACAAATTTCCTGGATTGTGTTGCATTCATCTCATTGTCACCAAAATCCTCATCTTGGTTATCCTCATTGTCATCTACAAGATTGAACATTTACACCAGTATGATGGCTGGACTCATAATGACTGACAACATAAGAATCATTGAAGAATAAGCAACGATGACCAGTACCTGGATGTAAATCAGTGACATGTTCTTCATGTGGTGCAAAATTGCCAACTTGTTCCCTTTCCATAATCAAGTTTTCATCTGTTTGATAGGTGAAGGAAAACATAAGTTGACTCATAATGATTGACTGAAGAATAAGCAACGATGACCAGTACCTGGATGTAAATCAGTGCCAGGGTCTTCATCTGGTGCAAAATTGCCAACTTGTTCCCTTTCCATAATCAAGTTTTCATCTGATTGATAGGTGAAGGAAAACATAAGTTGACTCATAATGATTGACAATATCAGATTCATTGAAGAATAAGCAACCATGACCAATACCTGCATGTAAATCAGTGACATGGCCTTCATCTGGTGCAAAATTGCCAACTTGTTCCATTTCCATAATCAAGTTTTCATCTGATTGATAGGTGAAAGAAAACATAAGTTTTCATTCATAATGATAGTAAGTATATAACAAATCAATAATGAACATCATACCTGAATGTAAATCGGAGGCCAGGTTTGCTTGTGGCCCAGAATTTTGCACGGGATATTGGGTCGTGTCATCGGGGGGTTGAACATACGGCATCCGACGATTCCAGCCAGTCTCCCCACGTGGGAAGAATAGTGGATATGACAATGGGTCATAGCACCCATAGTACGCTCTAATATACAGGGGTCGGTCTCCTTTTTTGGCATGCACGACAACACTCCTATCAAAACAATTTTGTGGGTCGCTCCCTTCAACCCATATCGCTGCCACCTGAGAAGTCGTTGGGGCATTGTACCTCTGTTGATCCAACTTGATATCTGTGTTTAGTGAGATCTTGTACTCATCTAGATTCGGAACAGACCCAAGGCTCTTGAAAGCCCGCGCATAAGGGTTCTGCTATAGTATTCGTAGGATTTTCCGTATGAGGTCTAAATTAAGATCTGGAGACCTCTTAGCCCTGTGCACCAAGTTTTGATCTGTATCATAAATATAGAGCTGCAAATGCCGAGGTCCATTATCAGCCGGCACCAGATCATCAAGAGCGTGGTACAACCCCCCACATGCACGAAATGTGTATACGCCGGTTCCTGCCGCAGTGCTTACTCGACGATCAAGGGTGACTCCAAGACTTGTGAATGAGAAGTGAGAGTTGAAATACCGTATATTGTCGCGAAAATATTTAGCATCATCATCACACTGACTTGTAAACAACCGTTTCAACTCTTCCGTCACCTCTGGAGTAAATAGATCTACTTTTCCTTTTCTGCAACAAAATGCAGGTCCCTCATATTGAAACCGCAATGCTCCACAGTGAAGGCAGTCTCCAACTTTTCTAAGGACATGGTGCTTTTTGGGAAGGTTCATGTATACTCTATCTTCAGGATCATTTGTTGGAGTTCCATCAGTCTGACGTCGTCCAACTCGGTAGGATTGAAAGTGAACATCTGGAACATAATTTGAAGTGGCATCAATTTTTGTATTGCACAAACGACTCAATTATATTATATCAGTAAGTAATGATAGCAAGAAGATACCTTGCTGGGCGAACATCCTAGCTTCTTCATCAGGCTCAACGTATACATTTTCTCCAAGGTTTCCGTCTCCCAAGCAGTCTAGTAGCCAATTATTAGTATAATAATGTATAAGGCCTAGTAGTAAATTAAATACAGATCAAACTATGCAGTAAAATGCGTACCATCAATATTTTTTGTGTTGACATCGGGCTCCAGTATTCCATATGCATCCTCGCCTTGGTCGTTGCCTGACATAATGTTTTGCAGAATGGGCAAGTATCAGCGATGAATGGAAGGTATGAACCAAGTGATAGTCAATTAAATTACCATTATGTTTGTCCACGGGATTGCGTGGACATGACGGTACAGTGAGTATGTTGTCTGGCCTCATCCTCCCTCCAATTTTTTGCATCTGGTACATATCATTTGTGTGTAGCCAATCACAATCTTCACCAGCTACAGAAATATTGAGTGATTGTCAGTTGTGAAATCAAAGATTGGATATCACGTGTTTCATATAACTGGCAGCACCTGTATTGGATTTAGTTTGTTCTCTAGTTGTAAGGAGAACTGTAGATTCGGCTCGATTCCGTTTGTCACGTAGGCTTTGTAATATCCCTTCTCTATGTTGCTCATACCGGGCATTTTCCCTCTCCCTCTTAAGTGCTTGTTTTTCTTCTGTAGAATAAAGTGTGAGTTAGGTACAATACACAGCATGAGCAACAATTGTTTATCGTGTATGATATAAGTGTCAATTAGCTATGACACATAATATAATCAATATTGTTTTTATGTGCTCATACCGGACATTTGCCCGATGCACTAAGCAACTGATTACCATATGAAATGCTGTTTCTGTAGGCTTGAAGTGGCGGTCGTAACCCAGTAAGTGGGGAGGACTCAATGCGAGGGTCGACATTATTGACATTTTCTTTGTTAGAAACAGCACTTTGTGGTGTTCTTAATGAATTTGGACCATGGAGTGGAGTCTGATCACCCATTATCACATCAACAGGTATGCCTGCATCAAAATTGTATGTACAATGTAAGTTGTTGACACATAAACGAAGCTATTATGTCAGGTAAGAAAAGACATCACCTTTGGCAGCTGGTGTGTACCGTAGCTGGGTGAGAGCAGACTGCGCACTGGGCCTATCCGCAGTGTGTAAATCTGTCCATAAGAATTGATCATTAATATGACTTATTTCCGATTCATGAATGTATCATAAAGAACAGAGGAAATGGAGAAACCGGGCGTTATGGGCACGGGTGGCGTAGATGGAGTGTTGTTTCCATTTAGAACAGCACATGCAGCTTTCTTAAGATCCCTTGCCTCCTTTCTTTTTGAAGTATTGCATCCCTGTTCAGTGCATACCTCTCCCTTTCCCTTTGTCTCTTCAATTCTTTTGGATCTGTTTTCTGACCTGCGAGGCAATGAAATAAAATACTCAGGATACACAAGGTCGATGTAGTTAAGAGTTGGTGATATATGTATTTACCTGAATTGTCGGTGTTCGTTAGGTCCTCAAATGGAGTACGTACGCCACTACGTTGAGAGGATGCCATATTGCCTTACTAACTGTATCTATTTGTGAAACAGTTGTTCAACCCTGTTGCGTAGGTAAGAAAAGAAACAAGTAAGCATGAATCCTAATAACCTGTATGTACATGGTGAACTGACAATTTCAAGATCTAACCTGTGCATTGGCAGGGCCGATATGTACCTAACTGCTTGAGATGGTGCAGGCCACCAGGGTGATGCACCGGAGGTAGGGCAACGCGTTGGGGTGGCCAAAGGCGTCGGCCACCGGGTTGAGGACGGCGTGGAGACCAGATCTACTCCAGGTCCGTGTGAGGGGCCAACGCGGTGAGGACGTCGCGGCAACCAGGGGCGAGGAAGACGGGCGAGGCGATGTTCATGGCCTGGTGGCGGCGTTGTTCGCGGAGGTTTCGTTTTGGAGTCTGGCGGCGTTGATTGTTGGGCTGTGTAGCATCCTAGAGGGGAGAGTCTGCCGGCAGAACATTTATTTTGAACCGTTGATCTGATTGTAGGCTCGTGGATGTAACGTGGACAGTTGGTTGGTATTAAGTGGGTCAGATGGGACGTTGGGGGTCATCCCGTGTGCACTTTTGTGTGTGGCTATAGAGGAATTGATGTTTGCTTTTTTAATAGTAATAAAGTATATCCAAAAAAAACCTGTCTGATTGAAGAGGAGGAGGAAGAGGTGCTCACCAGCCGGGGCTTGAGTGGAGGTGCTCAACGCGGCCGGCGTGGAGGCAAGCACGGGCGCCGGCGGCGTGCTTGACGCCATGGCGGCAAGGGCGGGCGCCGTGGTCGAGCAGAGAAATCACCTGAGGATCGCCAATCACCAATCAATGTAACCACCTGAGCCAATCGATCCATGAGACAAGATTTGAGGGGGGAAAATGATACTTTTCTCTTTCTCGTAAGAAACACCCAGGCCCAGTCCAGCCCAACAAGGCGAGCAGGAGAGCTGCAGCCGCCGCGTTTCGTTCCCATTCCATCCCAGCAGCCGCACCACCGTGCCATTGCCGGAACCAAAAACCCACCCAAATCCCCTGCTTCCGCCTCAGACCTCCATCTCTCCAGCGGCCGGACATGAAGAGGGCGGTGGCGGGGAGACCCGCGGTCAGGAAGATGGAGGCGGAGGCGGAGGCCGCGGCGCCCGCACCCAAGAGGCGCGCGTCCGCCGGAACCGCCGGGCGCAGGCCACGGAAGCCGATCCGCGAGGATAAGCTCGTCAGCTACGGGGATCTCATCAACAAACTTCCGGATGACGTCCTCGGCACCATCATCTCGCTCCTCCCAACCAAGGACGGCGCCCGCACGCAGGCCATCGCTCGCCGATGGCGCCCCCTCTGGCGCTCCTCGCCTCTCAACCTTGATGCCGGCGATCTCATTACTAACATTTTCAGTTTGAAGCGCATATCCATTGTCTCCGGCATCCTCCGCGACCACCCTGGCCCGGCCCGCCGCTTCGCATTCAACCCTATCTGCCTCCACAAAGTGAAAAAAAAGTACGCCGAGGATGCTGCTCAGATCGAGAGCTGGTTCAACTCCCGAGGCCTCGACAGCCTCCAGGAGCTTGATATCGTCTTCCAGCTCTTGGAACATGGACCGCCTGAGAAGCGATATCCGCTGCCACAGTCAGTGCTCCGCTTGGCATCAACCCTTCAGTTGGCCAGGATTTGTTCCTGCGATTTCCCAAAGGAGGTCGCACCTTCGCTGAATTTCCCTCTTCTCAGGCAGCTCAACCTATGGCGCGTCTCCATTTCCGAGGAAGTCTAATCTGGGGTGCTCTCTGGCTGCCGTGTCTTGTATAGCTTGTATCTGTCGGAGATTCGTGATGTGGATTGCCTCGGCATTAGCTCGCCAACTCTCAGGATCATCGTCATATCTTGTTTGTTTGAAGGCAAAGGAGAATTGGTCATTAAGGAGGCCCCTTGCCTTGAAAGGTTGCTATTAAGTTGTCCGGGCTTAGGCGGTGAGATTATTCGGGTTGATAGGGCACCTACATTGGAGATATTGGGCCTTTTGTCTCCCTGCATCTCAGAAATTAAGATTGCTAATATATTCTCCCAGGTAACAACATGATCAGTCACTAAACTCTTATCTGGCATTGTTACTTCGGGAGTTTTTTTTTAATCTCCATTGTTTTCTTCAGGGATTGATCCCATCTAGCTCAGGAAACCCAATATGCACTGTAAAGGTTTTGGCTCTCCATTTCTCTGGCCCTGATTTGGATGCAGTTCTTGACATCCTTAGATGCTTCCCCTGCTTGGAAAAGCTCTATGTCATTGTGAGTATTCATTTTTCTTTGCTTTGAATATCGAAATGAATATTCAATTCTCATCTGGTAGAGCCTAGTTAGCAAAGTTTTAACATATGTTTATTATGTCCTTCCCAGTGGGACGATTTTGTGAAGGTAGAGATGAAAAATGTGCGTCAGTATGAGCCACTAGATCCAATCAAATGCCTTGAGAGCCATCTCAAAGTACTGGTGCTGACAAATTACGAAGGTGGTGAGGAAGATGTTGGCTTTGCAAAGTTCTTCATTTTGAATGCGAAAGTGGTAAAGGAAATCAACTTTGGAGTGTGTAAGAAGATTGATATCGACAAGATATGGATGACTGACCAGCTCAGGCTGCTAGAAGTGGAAAATAGAGCTTCTCAAGATGCCCAATTGAAATTTGGAAGAAGTTCTGCTAGTTGGTTTTACTGTTTGGATACCAAGGACTTTGCCGACCCTTTCGGCCGTTGTTTTGTAGATGGGGTAGATGGTCTTTCAGAAGCATATCTATGATCTATCAATGGCCTATCCCGTTGGTTGCTTTGTTTGCATATTAGGCTGATACCTTAAGATTGTGATGTCTCATGTATGGAAGAAGAGTATGGATGCAACCTAGCTAGTTTATTCTACAGTCGGCGGTGCATGCTTGTGTTAACAGTTTACTACGTAGTTCCCATCAGCACTTCATGCTTGTATTGAAGACTGAATTATCCTTTCTTTTTTACCCAGAAGTATGTGAATTTTGTACTGTGAGTTAATGGTTGTGGAAAGTAAACCTAGTATTGTTACTTTATATTTCCAATGCACACTTGGTCCCTGTTGACGGAATGATGCAATTGGTCTAGTGTTCTAGTGTTAAGGTCACATGCATTCACTAGTAATCACATATTCTTACTTCTTTTTACATTTTTAAATTGGAAAAATACCAGTGTTTTTCCTACACAAGGGATGTAATTTTTCATGCTATTTCTGCTTGGTCTGGTTTTCCTTTCAAAGTATTATTTGCAAATCACATACTCTTCATCAATAGCTATTCTGGAAGCAAACCAGGATGGGTTACGAGATATTGCGAGTCGTCTCTGCTGGTAAGTATATATATCCTAGTTTCTCAGCAAGTAAGCAGGAGTTCTTTGCCCTGGTCGTTCTCTTTGTAGACTGCATTTTTCCTTGCTCCCATATTGGTAGCCGTTCCTGATACATTCGCCTTCTTCTGTTTCTTTTCCTGGCCTTCATGCACAAAATAATTAGTCAACTTTGACATCAGGAGCTCTATCTCTGTGACATCACAATGTGCAAAACAGTGTACTGAGGTTTCCTACTTTTACAGTTTCTGCCAATCAGTGTCTAAATCATATGTAGGCCCTGGTGATTGATGCAGGATAAATAGGCAGAAGCAACTGAATTACAGTAGTTATTTACATTTATTTTTATTACCACATTTATTTTTACAGCTTTTACTGTTTTATAACTCTAGAAGCCTCAAGTCCCCCGGTTCTATTTCCATCAATATGAAACTAAATTCGTGATCAGAATGCTTCAGGCATGAGCTCTAACTCAACTTTGATGTCAGAAGTATGATAAACTCTGATTTTCGTCGCACAACGGAATCTTCCGTATAACTAGACCAAGCCTACCGATGTGCAACCGATTGGTAATTGATTGCTGAGAAAGGGTCTCAATAAAATGTCAGAACAGTGCAAAGTGAACATGGTAACCAGAATATTAATATGATGATATCGGGAGAAATAACATATACACGGTACACACCACACCAAGGTGTGGAAACTGAGAAATAGGGTTGATGCATTCTCTGGGCGCTAGGCATTGTACCTTGCACATGCGAGTAACGGAGAACCGAGGCATGCGCGACCTGCGAGGGCGGTGGAAGAGACCAGTGGTATGGCCTTCTCGAAGCTGCCAATAGCGAGGTCGACACAATCGAGTTGAAAATGCGCAAGAAAAAGTTGGTATCCTTTGCGGTGGCAGGAGGATCTCGTCGGGATGATGGCGTGGAGGGGGAGCTCCGGTCAAGAACTTCATGTCCCCTGGTCAAGTTCTCTAGTTCTACAGTGCGATAATTTGGGCGTTGCGTTCTTAACTGCCAATCCATTATTTTCATGCACGCGCTAAACACATTGGAGTGGGTTTCCACTTTGTTCGGGGGAAGAAGGTCGCACTTGGAGCTTTGGAAGTCTGTTTTGTGACATCAACAGACAAGGTCGCTGACGTCCTCGCCAAGCCCTCAATGATGCATATGTTGGAACGTTTTAGAGATTGAGGGGAGATATTAACTAACTTGGCTGATACAAAACGTCTTCTATCTACTAGGCACTGGTTGTTCAGTTCCAAGTTGTTTTGTTTCTGTAACTCATGTGTTTAAGTAGCGCTGGAGAATCAATAACTGTGTGTGTGTGTGGGGGGGGGGGGGGGGGGAGGCTATGCGTTGGCCGGCTGATAACGGAAGAAGATTGACGCTTTTCTTACCGTCATATGGAGCCACAAATAGCAGTCCGATGAGCATCGCCATCCTTTTACAAGAAGAGTAATCTGGCAGTAGGCCCTCTGCAATAGGCTACTTGTTGCAATCACCTCGAAGTGTTTATTTTTGAATAATCTTTGCAACAAAGGTAATGTTGCAGAAATATTTGCAACAGATGATGTGTTACAGAAAACCTTTTGCAACATCGCATTTATTGCACAGAGCATTCTAGTGGTTGTTCTGTGCAGCTTAGGCTGCTTCCAATGCAAATGTGCTAAGATGTGGTGCTAAAAGCATTAGATAACTTAGCAACTCAACTTCCCAATGCATAGGTGCTTAACTTGTTGTTGCTAAGCTAACTCTATTTAATGATTTAGCACCTAAACTCTCTCATGCATTGGTCATCTTCTTTCATTTAAGTGTATTGCCTAGGTTCACGTGTATGGCATTGGTTCTTTCTGAGGTCACCAAAGTGTTCTCTTTCCTCCTTAATTGCTATGCCATGTCATTTTTTTGTTTATGTGGCATGCTTAGCACCTGTCCACCATGGAGCACTGGGAAGGGCCTTACCGGAGAAACTCGTCGGCATGGATGATGTCATCGCCGACCCACCATCATGAAGCAACTATGCCACTTTTGCAACAAAAAATAGGTTTGCAATCGCTTGTAGCTGCCGGAGAAGCTCGCCAGCGTGCTTGCCGGTGGCGAGCGCATGTGGTGGCAGTCGGAGCATATCGATGGGGAGCCCGGTCTCTCTGGTCGTAAGTCTTGCAACAACACGCAACTCGCCAGAGAAGCAAGTTGGCGTCCTTGTCAGCAAAGAGGGCCGATGGCGGCAACCGGAGCAGCGCGGGGAGGTGGCAACTCGATGGGAGCTCAGGAGGAGCACAAGATGCGACTTCTCCCAAGGATCTAGATCTAGATCCCGCAACAGACCAGTTGTTGATTGCTGCGATGGGAGAGATGGCAACAACAACTCAATTGCAAAACGTAGACTACTGTAAGGTTGCTCTCCAACAATCCGATTAAAATCTGATCTGACAACCGTGGAGGCGACGAACGCATACGGCGTTATCAATCGGTTGAAGCCAGGCATTTCCCTAACCCCTAACTGTAGCCATAACCTAGTGATCATATATTTTTTAACTGTTTGTACGCATGTAAGGCAAAATAAATATAAGACAAGCCAATCATCGTAGGCACAACCAAAAGCATATCTTTTAACTAAGACCATGTGAGCATATGTTACACCCGTAGACATGCATTGTATGGAAGTGCACTTTTTTTTCTAGAATACAGACAAACAATTTTGCTGATATTTCACTGAAAATTCAAGGATTTTCATAATCCTAGTTCATACCAAAATATATAGTTTGATTATCAGTTCTGCATATCTGAACTCGAGCATAATTTGAACAGATTTGAAAGTTTTAGTCAGAACCGATTGGTTACAAACTGTGGCAGTCCGCATTTTCATTAAAAAATGTGACCCGCAAGATGCCAATTTTGTTTGGATAAAGAAAAAGGCCCAGGCCCGGTCCAGCCCAACAAGCTGAGCAGCAACGTGATGGCGCCTGTGCCGCAGTCGCCGCGTTTCGTCTCCGATCCCAGTAGCCATCGTGAAGCCAAAACCCCACCCAAATTCCCCGCCCCTGCTTCAGATCTCCGTACGTCTCTCTACTCGCCGGACATGAAGGAGACAGCGACGGCGCGGCCCGCGGTCGAGAAGAATGAGGCGGTTGCGGCGGCGCCCGCGCGCAAGAGGCGCGCGTCCGATGGAGCGGCCGGGCCCAGGTCGAGGTCACAGAAACTGGCACGTGATAGCGGCGGCTACGACGGCAATGTCACCAGCCACGGCGATCTCATCAACAATCTTCCGGATGCCATCCTCGCCACCATCGTCTCCCTCCTCCCCACCAAGGACGGCGTCCGCTCGCAGGCCGTCGCCCATAGATGGCGTCCTCTCTGGCGCTCGGCGCCTCTCAACCTCGACGCCTCCTACGACCTCCGCTCCAACGACTTCAGGCGCTTCTCCGTCGTCTCCAGGATCCTCTGCGATCACCCTGGCCCGGTCCGCCGCTTCGCCTTCGACCGCATCCGCCTCCACAGAGAGGAAAAAAGGTACGCCGAGGAGGCCGCTCAGCTCGAGCAGTGGTTCAGCTCCCCGCTCCTCGACAACCTCCAGGAACTCGATATCGCCTTCTCGCTCCTGGAATACTCGTGTGGACAGTCTGAGAAGGAGAAGCGCTATCCGCTGCCGCCGTCGGTGCTGCGCTTGGCACCAAGCCACCAACCCTCCAATTGGCCAGGATTGGCTCCTGTGATTTCCCAAAGGAGGTCGCACCTTCGCTGAATTTCCCCCTCCTCAGGAAGCTGGACCTATGGCGCGTTTCCATCGCCGAGGATGTTTTCTTTGGGGTTCTCTCTGGCTGTCATGTCTTGGAGAACTTATACCTGTCAGAGATTCGTGATGTCGGTTGCCTCCGCATTTGCTCGCCAACTCTCAGGATTATCGTCGTCAGTTGTTTGTTTGAAAGCAAAGGAGAATTGGTCATTATGGACGCCCCTCGCCTTGAAAGGTTGCTGTTACGTTCGCCAGGCTCAGGTAGTGAGGTTATCCGGGTTGTTAGGGCACCTAAACTGGAGGTGTTGGGCCTTTTGTCTCCCTGCATTTCAGAAATTGAAGTTGCTGATATAATCTTCCAGGTAACACAGCTGCATCAGTCTCTATCTAGGCTCTTATATACATGTAATTCTCACTTTGAGAAGTTTTTTAAAACTCCGTTGTTTTCTTCAGGGATTGATGCCATCCATCTCGGAGAACTCAATACACACCGTAAAGGTTTTGGCTCTCAAGTTTTCTGGCCCTGCTTTGGATGCAGTTCTTGACATCCTTAGATGCTTCCCTTGCTTGGAAAAGCTCTATGTCATTGTGAGTATTCATTTTTCTTTGCTGTAAATCTCATAATGAGCATTTGATTCTCATCTAATAAACTCTAGTTTGCAAATTACTTTAACATGTGTTTGTGTTGTCCTTTCCCAGTGGGACGAACATGTAAAGGCAGAGATAAAAAGTGTACGTCAGTATGACCCACTAGATCCAATCAAATGCCTTGAGAACCATTTCAAGATATTGGTGTTGAAGAATTACAAAGGTGGTGAGGAAGATGTTGGCTTTGCCAAGTTCTTCGTTTTGAATGCAAAAGTGGTAAAGGAAATCAAATTTGGAGTGTGTAAGAAAATTGACATCGATAAGAAATGGATGACTGATCAACTCAGGCTGCTACAAGTGGAAACAAGAGCTTCACCAGACACTGTATTTAAATTCAGAAGTGGTTCTTCTTGTTGGGATACTTATTTGGATACCGAGGACTTGTCCATTGCCGACCCTTTCAGCTGCTGTTTTTTAGGCGGGGTAGATGCTCTTTCAGAAGCAAATCTGTGATCTGTCAATGGCATATCTCTTTGGTTGCTTCATTTTAAGAACTATGTACCTGATGGTTGTGCTGTCTTCCATCTGAAAAGGAAGAGCGTAGATGCAACCTAGTTAATTCTAAGTATAAGTCAACAGTGCATGATTGTGCTAGAATTTGCTAGTTTCAATCGGCGCTTCATGCTTGTTTTGAAGACTGAATTATCCTTTCTTTTTCACCAGAATGTATGCGATTTTTTTTACTGCGAGTAAATGACTGTGGAAATTAAACCTAGTACTGTTACTTTATATTGCCATTGCATCCTTCGTCCTGTTGATGCAATTCATCTAGTGTTTACGTTGTGTGCATTCACTAACAGTGACATTCTTATTCACTAACAAATACCAGTGTTTTTCCTACCCAAGGGATGGGGATACCTACCAGCATAAACCAGGGAGATAATTTTTCATGGTATTTCTGCTTGGTCCGGTTTTCCTTTCGTAGCATTGTTTGAATATAATAACGAGTTACAAATTGTTATGAGTCGTGTCTACTGGTAAGTGTATATATCTCAGTTTCTTAAGAAGTCAGTAGAATTCGTTGCCTTTGTAGTTCTCGTTGTACACTGGATTTTCCTAGCTCCCCATATTATCAGCCATTTCCTGCTACATTCAACCTTCTGCTACTACTATCTCTTCCCCAACATTTTCCAATCAGTGTCTAAATCATACTACCTCCGTCCTGGTTTATTAGTCCTCCTTGTTGTTTGGGTTAAACTTTGACCTTCAATTTAATTATTAAAAAATAAATTATACACCCTAAAAATAGTATTATTGGAAGCCTCTTTCAAATATGAATCCAACAATATAAATTTTGTGACATATAACTTATAATTTGTTAGTCAAATCAACGGTCAAAGTTGGGCACAAAATACGAAGGGGACCAATAAAGAGAGAATACCTTATTTAACACCGTGCTTAAATTTTATGCCCTATTTAACATCGACAAATTATTTTTTCCTTATCTAACAATGATTCTAAATTTTATGCCTTATATAACACTTTTGTCCATTTTAAATTAAAATGACCCCTGAAAAGACCCTTTTGCCCATCATATGGTATGTTTGTGTGCGTGCGTGCGTGTCCTGCTCGCGTGTGCTGCTGCGTGTTTGTGTGTGTGCGCGTGCGCGCGTGTGCTGCTGCGTGTTTGTGTGCGTGTGCGTGCATGCATGTGTGCTGCTGCATGTGCTACTACCTGTGTGTCATGCGTGTGTGAGTGCAGCAGCGAATCTAAGATGGATATGCAGGGTAGGCTCTGCGTGGCCTAGTTGGCTTAAATGGGCCGGCTGCACCTATTTTTTTAGGATTTGGACTGCCAAATCTGCTGAGGCTTAGTACTAAAGAAACAAATCATGATTTTTGAGGGTAGGCTCAAGCCATGCGAAGCCTGGCCCTTAAATTCGCCCCTCACGTGTACTGCTGCGAGTGTGTGTGCTGCGTGCGTGCGTGTGTGCTGTTGTGTGTGTGCTGCTGTGTGTGTGCGTGTGCGCGTGTTGATGCATGCGTATGTGTTGCTGTTGTTGTGTGTGCGCGCTACTGCCCCGCACTGATGTTATGTGTGTGCTACTGTCCCGTACACATACATACCACATAAGGGGCAAAAGGGACTTTTCAGGTATCGTCTAGGCTTAAAATGGACGAAAGTGTTATAAAGGGCATAAAATTTAGACTTGTTGTTAGATAGGGAAGAAAAAGGTTTTCAGTGTCAAATAAGGAAACGAAATTTAAGATAGTGTTAAATAATGAATTGTTTCCCAGATGGAGGTAGTACTATACAAGCTAGTCAATTGCTTTGGAATGGTTGATCTATCATAAATAGGCTCCTATCCATAACTTTTATTCCTTAATACTGATGCAGTTGAAAACGGGCATTAAATATCAGGATAATAAAGACACAAACTACTGAATTACAGTAGTTGTTCTATAGCTTTCACTGTTATTAGATAAAAAGCCTGGAGAACCGGTTCCATTTTCATCCAGATGAAAATAAATTCGTGATCAGAATGCTTCCAGTCATCAGCTCTAAATTTACTCTGATGTTAGAAGCTCACTGCCGCTGCAAAATGGAAACTACTCTATAGCTATTAGCTACACAATCCTACCGATGTGCAACTTATTGGCAACTGATCCCTGAGAAAACTTCCCAATAAAATTGTCAGCACAGTATAACTGCTTGCTAAACATGGTAACTAGGGGCGTGTTTGGCAGCCTTCTCGCTGCAGCCTAGCTCAACGGAGGCTGGTTAAGATAAATCAGGCAGAAAACTAATATCTGCATATTGTTTGGTTGCCCGCATCTAGGCCTTTCGCATTAGGGGAACAATTTTGCATAGCGTTTGGTTGCCTACATCCTCACGCAACTGCACGGTGTTTGGTTTTATACGCAGGATATGATTAAGAGCTAGTAATTACACTTAGCACACACACTGTGCCTCGTGATTGCAGTGGACCGTGACCGTGGTGCCGCGTCCGACACGATGAGCACGGTGTCTCGGGCAAGCGTACTTGCGGGCGTCGCGGCGAACTAGTTGCTAGCATCGTCGCCGCAAAGAAAGTTCGTGCGGAGGAGCATCGTCGTGTGGAACTGCGAGATGGGAGATAAAGCTTGCTAGCATCGACGAATTTTGAAAGACCGTGGTGTCTCGTCGTGTGGAACTGCGAGATAAAGCTACCGGTCAAAGGAAATTTCAAACGGTTGACCGTCCACGACGAATTTGACAAAATTCGTCCAAAATAACTCCAACATGAACACAAACTTAAGCATTTACCGTCGACGAAACTACGAATTGGTCGCAAAAATGGAACCGTAATATCGATGTGCTTCTTTTTTGTGTAGAGCTTATCTCGAATCGAAACACCGTTGAGTAGATTAGATGGGAGAAGGAAGAAAGGAGATCAGGGAGGAGCTTAGGGCGCGTTTGGTTACCCGAATATACCTCAGCCAGGCCCGCGCGGGAAGAAATTGGCCCGTTTGGTTACCCGCATTGACTGGTTGGCCTGCATAGCACGAACTGGTAGAGCATATTTCTCCCTAAGTGGTTTTGGTGATTTATGACAGTGCGCTTTGCAGACTAACCGTGTGCGTTTAGATTTCAAAGATTATCAGATGGCACGAGACGGTTTATTTCCCCTCGATGTTTAAAAGAGTAGCGGCTATTTTCCGACGATTTCATTTTGGTGGTTTTGAGTCGTAGGAAATCCGTACTATCAAGAGGGGTCCGCATTTGGAAAGGTTAGGTGGAATCAACACGTACACATTTGCACCCTCTTTCCATCCCAACACTTTGGAGCTATACTGTTTTTCTGCTTAGGTCTTTCAGAAGCACTTAAGCAGAAGTGCCGCGCTGGGGAGCGGTAGTACCGCTCTAGCGGTACTGCCGCCCTCCAGTGCTAAGGGCATTACCGCTTACAGTTTAGGTTCTGGTGTTTGGCATTTGTTGAGCGGTAGTATATAGTGGCAATACCGCTCGTGCGATACCGCGGCTCTGTCTACTACTCCGCTTCTGCTCAAACACTGAACTTCAACGAGTTAAGAGGAAGCTTACAATTTACTTCTGGAGCCCTTCGCCACTCGAGCGGAAGTAGAGCGGTAGTTGCTAGCGGTAGTACCGCTCCGCGCGGTACTCTCCGCACTACCTACCTCTACTACCGCCAGTTCCCCTCTTCATGCAGCGCCAAGCGGAAGTACCGTTGGCAGGAGCGGTAGTACCGCTCCGGTGGCACTACCGCGTCCCTGACTGAGTTAGTTGCACGTTGAGCTCGGAACTGCCATGCTGGGCGGTAGTACCGCTTCCCTGAATGGTACTACTACTTATGCACGACTTGTGGGCAGAAAACGGTCAGATTTTCCCTCCACTATATAAGGGGGTCTTCTTCCTCAAGTTAACCTACCTCTTTTCCTCCAAGCTCCATTGTTGCTCCTAAGCTCATTTTCGTCCGATCTCCCTCCCTAGCCATCGAATCTTGTTGATGCTCTAGGGTTTGGAGGAGAAGGCCTCGATCTACACTTCCAGCAAGAGAAATTTGATTCCCCCCACTAACCCCTTGCGGATCTTGTTACTCTTGGGTGTTTGAGCACCCTTGATGGAAGAGGTCACCTCGAAGTCACAATCCATTATGGTGAAGTTTCGCAGTGGTGTTGGGATCCTCCAATTAAGTTGTGGAGATTTCCCCAACCTTGCTTGTAAAGGTTCGGTCGCCGCCTTCAAGGGCACCACTAGTGGAATCACGGCACCTCGCATTGTGTGAGGGCGTGAGGATAATACAGTGGCTCTAGTAGCTTCTTGAGGAGTATTGTGCCTCCACATCATTCCAACGGAGACGTACTTCCCCTCAAAGGGAAGGAACTTTGGTAACACATCGTCGTCTCCATCGGTTCCACTTGTGGTTACTTCTCACCTTTACTTTATGTCAGTATGGCTGACGACGAGGTTCGGGAAGGAGACAACTCAGCGGCCGCGGCCGAGACCATGGATACCCACGATGATTTGAATGAGGCCATCGTCTCTCTCAAACCGTCCATGGTTAATGAGGTCATGGACATGCTTAATAAATTCCTTGAGAGTTCACTACTGCAGGATGGTCCAAAGATGACACATCAATCAGAGACCCTTCGATCAAACTGTGTGCGATGCATGAATCGAAAACGGTATAGTTCAAGCTCCGTTGCCAATAATACGAACTGTGTGCGATGGCGGAACCATCAAATACGATTCAGAAAAGACTTACGTGTGTGATACGTGGTATACAGTTGGTTCTTCTGAACTGTTTGCGATTAGCCAAGATAACACAAACGGTTATAAAGATCCAGATGTGTGCAATAGAGGGCACACATTTCACTATGAAAAATTGTGTGCGATGATACAATAGAGCACACACGATTTAGCGTAACTAGTTGTGTGTGATATGCGGCAAACATGTCAACAATCAGAGTCATGTGGGAAGACCGATAATAACACAAACGAGTCATCTTGACAAACCGTGTCTGTTGTGAGCAGACGGTGGCTGGTAAACAATTGTCAGCGATTGTTGAAATCATTGCCGACGTGTTTCTTAATTTAATCGTATGAGATGTGATTTGCTCTGTTTGCACAACATATATATGCTATGTATACGGAACAACAACATATGTACTTATAAGAACATGATTGCATAACTAAAAAAGAACACAATGCCATTTCAAATATTGTATCACAAATACCAGAAATATTACAAGGTTCAAATTCCATCTTTACAAGGCCCAAATTCAAAGATGACAAGGTTCAAACTGACATTAAAAATCAAATTCATTTTCTTCAGAATCTGAGTCATGCAATATTTCTGCGAAGGGATCCGCCAACGAGAAGTCATATATCGGCTTGATATAGTGACTTCCAAATAATCTGTCATTTGAAATTCGAAAGTGAATTTCAGCTTCTGCAGAGGCTTTTCCATTCAACTGTAGACGTCTTCGCTGATCAGCAAACCATTCATTTCGGTGCACTAAATATAGGTCAAACCTCATTAGCTTGAGCATCCTTGCTTTCTGAACAAAGAACCTAGCTAATTGAATCTCTGGTTGGTGCCTCGGTACTGGTTTAAAGTAATTTCTTTGAGATGGAAATCAAGGCATTCGATGGGATTGTTATATTGCGCCACATTTTCTACTTCCGAGCCTGCTTGTATCTACAAATGAAGACAACATATGAGTGCCTAGATGTAGTTTTGTACACTATGTGCATCTTTGATTTGCAAGATTTCTAAAATACACTAATACATTGAGATTTGATCCTCAATTGTTCATGATTAACATCTCAAAAATATGTATTGGAATCCTAGAAATTTTCTTTAGAACTCATTGTACATTTGTCATTGTAATGATGGGTAAAGTACCAAAAAATTGAACTCCATTGTGGTTAACAATTAACAGGAAAGGAGCATCACCTTGATGTATAGCTTCTCCGTGCATGGGAAGCATATAAGGAATCTAACAATTTCATCCAGATTGGGGCCGATAGATTGTAGTGCCAGGATGTTCACTGTGCGCATAGACAGGGTCAAGCCTGTGGGAGTCAATTTATGCATGACAGCCAAACATAGGTTAACAAAAAATAGATAAAATGTGATCTACAATAATAAGAAGGAGAATAAGAATGTTATACCTGAACGGGTATGGATCCAGCCGTAACAAGTTCGGAGAATTCAGCACACAAATAGCCCAACACTTTCAATTTCGGTGCGTCCATGACCCTGATTCTTGTTGGACCTTCTTTATCTAGTACAAACAATCTCTCAAGGAAAGGCGCATTCTCAATGACCATAACGTGAAACACCTCAGCTGACAGCGTGTTGCGGCACCAGCCATGAACATAAATTGTACGGTGATTCGTCGTAGCGATGTGGAGGCTACTGAACCTAAACATCTGTAACGTCCAAGATGCGGTCCTATCCCTATTAAGGCGCGAGGGCCTTGACGGGGATAGAAGCGCATCTAGTCGTTTCGCAAGTACAGAAATCATTGCATACATGTAGGAAGAGATGAGTATATTAGTTGGCTTACACTCACCACAAGCTATCTTACAAGTCCACACAATTATTCATACATTCATCCAGAAGACAGGGTCCGGCTACGGATGAAATCAAACGATAAAAGAAGCAATGAAAACTGTCTTGCTATCCCAGGAACACCACCACAAAGCTTCCCTACTCATCAGGATACGTAACGTACATACGCCTTCTTTCTTCATCGTGCTCCCACTGGAGCTGAGACACATCATCTGGCACGTACTCGTCAACACCTGTACCTGTATTGTTGTAATCTGTGAGCCATAGGGACTCAGCAATCTCATAACCCGGGTATCAAAACTATGTAAGCCAATAGGTGAGGAATTGGTTAAGTAGTGAGGCTGCAGCAAGCACTAAGCATGTATTTGGTGGCTAGCTTACGAGAACATGAATGTAAATATGGTGGCCTACGCATGATGGTCGTGAACTATAATGATCACTCAGTGATCCTGAACACCTACTTACGTCAATCATAACCCCACCGTGTTCTCTCTCGGTTCATGTTCACGAGGAGAGACAGTCACGGTTACGCACACAGTTGGTGTATTTCATTGGAGTTTACTTCAAGTTAACTATAACCGGGTGTTAAACAAATTTCCAAGTTGCCACGTAACCGCGGGCACGGCTTTCCGAAAGATTTAACCCTGCAGGGGTGCTCCAACTCATCCATCACAAACTAACCACACGCCGCGGGAATAACCTTGACCACGGATTCCATGATCTCATAGGCAATTCCGTTGGAAAACCTCAACCTCGAGTTAGCCCAAAGTATCCTCGGAATTCCTCGCGCAAGACATTCAAGAAAGGTAAAACAAGTCCAGCAAGACCGCCCGACGTGTCGACGAACCCGATAGGAGCCGCTTATCTCGTTCTCAGGACACGACGGATGAGCTATGGTTACCACGCCAGACACTGAGTTGCCCCGGGTAGCGTTAATAAGCTGCTCTGGGTTGGACCAACACTCATGAGGAGCACTGGCCCGGGTTGTTGATTAATTATCCACGGGGTAGCTATGCCCTATGCAATTTTATTAAGTTGTTTAGCAAATGTAGTACCAAAGTTGGGTCTTGTCAGACAAGTTTTAATCTAAAAAATGGTCAATGGGGTCCCCATAAGAACCCCGAGCATGTTAGGAGCGCAAAATATGGAACATAACACCGGTACTTGGATCTAGTGCGGCAAAAGTGGAACAAAACACCGGGCAAAAGGCCAAGCCTTCCACCGTTGGCAGATATATATGTGAATTAATTTAAATAAAAGTAAATAAAGTGATATATCCAAATATCCATGTTGGCACATGGAAACAACTTGCACCTGCAACTAGCAACGCTATAAGATAAGGGCTGAGCAGCGGTAACGTAGCCAATCAAAGTTTGCTAGGAAGTGGAGGGGTTAGAGGCTTTCATGGCAATTTAGGAGGCTGACAGTTTAAGTGGTAGGCAACGAGACATAACGGTAGAAGCGAGACATCTAGCATAGCAACAATAGTGTTGGGATCCGGGGTATGATCTCTTGCCTGTTGGGTCTTCAGAGGGACAAAGAGCTGGGTCCTCGTAGTTGTACTCTCCGGGATCCTCGTACTTAGGCTCGACACTCACGTCTACCCAAAGAGAAACAACACCAAATAAACATACAAACAACATGCAATGCGCAAACAAGATGATGCATGTCCAAGTTGAAGTATTTAACATGGCAACCCTATGCTAGTCATATTTCTCATGCAATTATTAAGTTCTTTAGTATTCTGGACAGAACCTCAAGATTAGTTATTTGAACATGCATGATCATGGCAAATATGAATGCTCCACATAAAAACGATGCAAATTCATATGTAGAACGTTGCAAACGGAGGAACGTAGCTCACGGTACACTCACGGCAAGGTACGGACATTAACAGAGACAAAAACAAAGATGAGGGAGGCCATGGGCTATTCCTTGGTACTCCAAGGATGCCACTGGATTGGAAATGAAATTCTAGCAAGAATAGAGCTAAAGAACAAGCAAAACAATGGAGTATAGCTCCCACAAGTCACAAAACATTCAAACACACAATGTGTCCACAAACAGCAACATGTCATCTTGTAACACACATATCCAGAGCTACAACAAGTTTCAAACCACAACCAAGGCATGGGCATGAAGTATACATCATGCACAACAATTCATCTATCTACAGCAACATGAAAGGAAGCATGGATCAATGGCAATGAAGCTCACAAGATGGCATGTTGAATCAGTTTTTAGGGACTTAGTGAAAATTCCAGTTTTACAGAATCTGAGTTAACATGATAGCAACTTGACAGCAACTTTTATATATGCTATAGGAACTTTCATGGCATGAAAATTAACAGGGTGATAGAGGGTAACATGTACTTCAATTAATTACTTTATGGCAACATCAAAATATGGATGTATCAATGGCTACCATCCTCACAATATGACATATTGAAAATAGCAGATTCATAGACTTGGTGAAATTTACAAGAGGCAAACATGGCACTTGTTAACAGAATAGCATGTTGACAGCAAGTTTTATAAAATATGCAATGGTCTAATCCACAAGATCTTGGCACACATCTACAGAGGATGACAAGCACAACAATGCATACCATTGTGCCAACTCCAAAGGAGCAACATATACATGGGAATCATCTAGGTAACATGGCAACAAAATAACATGTTTCAACACTTAGAAATATTTGGGAATGTGAAAACATCACTTTGGTGACATGTTGACATCAAGAATGCCACCCATATAATGATCTATCATGGCATGCAAAATTACCAGGGGCTAGCACATACACAAATGAGCATAGTTTACGTTGACAAGTTTATCATATATTGCAAGGATTACATCATGTGAAAAAACAATATGGCACAATATCACAAAATTACATTTCTGCAAACATGTCCAAATGACAAAACCAACCACTCCATTGGATTCACTGAATTTTCCTACCCCAAAATCATATATCACATGCCTATCTTGCTGTTGATAAAACTCACAATATGGTATTCACAAAATTCACATAGCACTTATAACCACTTAGAGCATCTACAGCCGGACTTGACAAATCCGATCCCTCAAACGCCCGCGGACGCGCCCGGGCGCGTCCGCGGACAGTGACCGGTCACCCCTCATAAAACGCATTCCACATCCGGACATCTCAAATTAGAAACCTCAAATCCATATTATTACATGCAACGTGATCCCCTCCCTGCTCGCCCCTCCGCCGTGGCCATGTCTGGCGGCCGGCTGCACTCCCCAGAGTGTTGGTCCGGTCGCCGGCAAGGTAGGGTAGGGCATGGGACACGAGCTGGCTCACGGGACTCATGGCCCCACCGTCTCCCATGCCCTACTCTTCCTCGTCAGAGACCGGAACCCGAACGGTGCCGGTGGACGTTAGATCGATGATGGATCCGTCTGGGGAAGAGCCCCCGACGTCCACCACGATGCGGTTGCGGCGCCCGGACTGATGCGCCATACGGGGCACCGGAGAATGCGACTCCGCCTCGCCGACGTCCACCGCCGCGAGGGCATCCGCCGCCTCTCGCGCCCGCTGCCTTGCACGGCGTCGACGCCGAGCCATGCCTTCTTCGGAAGCGTCCTGAAAATCGGTGCGCCACCGGAGGGTTTGCGCCTCTGCCACCGCGTTCTGACGCCAGGCGGACCGCACGGCCTCCGGCGAGGCTGCTACGGCCTGCCTAACGCCGGATCCATGCGCCATTTGGGCGGATGCAATGGATTCCCGACGGATGGAGTCCGCGCCGAGCCGTCCACGGGCATCCTCCCGGGCATGGCGGAGCGCAAGCCGGACGGCCATCTGAAAGCACAACATGCTCCCCTGGTTGTTTTGATAATTCATGACAACATACATTGTCTCTTGGACTAATACTTTTACCTAGTGTATTTCAGATAAAGTCCACAGAGAGGGCTGGCAAAAGGATTGTGGAGATTGTGGAAATACCCCAAGATGCAAGGAAATGGATTGGCAAAGCTTCGAGCAAGAGGACTCTACATTTTACTTTGTGAGAAATCACTTTGAGTCCATAGGAAAGCCAATACTATTAAAAGGGGGTAAGGTTTTGTTGGTGAACAAAATGCTCATACGTGCACAAGTGTTAGTCACCAAAAACACCCACAAGCTCTTCCACAAAAGTCTGTCCAAAGTCAAATATCCAAAATCGGTGCAACCAACACTTTCCACTCGGTGCCACCGATTCCCAAACTCAGACAGACTCTAGCCAAACCCTATCCCTTCGGTGCAACCGATTATGCTTCGGTGCCACCGAGTTTAGGTTGCCAACTTTCTGTTACGCAAATTCACAATATCGGTACCACCGAGATTGTTGGATCGGCGTCACCGAGAATGGGCAATCTGACCGTTGGTCACCTTATCGGTGCAACCGAGTTTCCTATATCGGTCTCACCGAGATTCAAAAGTTGCCACCTTTTGGTCACTTCGGTACCACCGAGATTAACACATCGGTGTCACCGAGTTGGTCATTTTGTGTGTAACGGTTGGATTTTTGGGGATGCCTATATATACCCCTTCACCACCACCCACTCGAAAGAAAAGCACTCAGAACTATTCCATACTTGCCCCATCCAGTTTTCTGAGAGAGAACCACCTATTCTTGTGTTGAGGTCAAGATTTTCCACTCCAACCATATGGATCTTGATTTCTAGCCTCCCCAAGTTGCTTTCCACCAATCCCATCTCTTCCACCAAGCCAAATCTGTGAGAGAGTGATTGTGTGTTGAGGAGTCTATCATCTTGAAGCACAAGAGCAAGGAGTTCATCATCATTGCCGAGCCTATTACCTTTTGGAGGGTGGTGCCTCCTAGATTGGTTAGGTGTCGCTTGGGAGCCTCCTACTTCGTGTTGTGGAGTTGAACCAAGAAGTTTGTAAGGGCAAGGAGATCGCCTACTTCGTGAAGATCTACCCATAGTGAGGCTAGTCCTTCGTGGACGGAAGCCGTTATGGAATAGTCAAGGTTGCTACTTCGTGGACCCTTATGGGTGGAGCCCTCCGTGGACTCTCGCGACCATTACCCTCCGTGGGTTGAAGACTCCATAAACGTGGACGTACGATAGCACCACCTATCGGAACCACGGGAAAAATCTTTGCGTCTCTAATTGCGTTTGATCTACCTATCTCTACTCTTTACTTCATGTGCAATGTCTTTACTTTCCGCTGCCATATTTGTTGACATGCATGTGTAGGGCTGTTAGACTTGCTAAAATTGTTAAATTCTGCGAACCAATTAACTTGGGAAAAGGTTAGGTTGTAAATTCCTGCTAGTAGTCTATTCACTCCCCTCTAGACACTCTTCTAGTGATCCCTCAATTGGTATCAGAGCTTTGGCCTCCATTGCTTCGGTTTAATCACCGAGGAGGAAGATGGATGTGTCTAGTATAGGGAGTTTGAGTTGTAGAGTGCCTATTCTTGATGGAGAATACTATAGTCAATGGAAAACTTTGATGCTTGAGATGTTTAATGAATTTAAATTGAGCAAATTTGTTAAGAGCCCCTATGTGCCTCCCATTGATCCCTTGCATCCCACACACGAAGAGGAAATTGATATGCTATGCAATCTTAGAACTGTTAATCTCATTGTTAGAGCATTACCTAGAAATGTGCTTAATCAAATGAAGAATTTTGTATGTGCTTACACTCTGTGGAATGACTTGGAGAAACGATATCCAAGTTATTCATTAAGTAATCTTGATGAAATTCTTCATAAAACTATTGCCTTCCACAAAATGACGCCTAGTGATCCCAAGTTTGATGATTGTCTATTTGAGCTTAGAGACGTCATGCGTGCTAAAGGAGATGTCACAACTATCAACAACATCGTTGTAGAAGCCATTAACATTCATAAGTTTGAACATTGTCATGATCACAACCCTAATGAATCTCTTGTTCTTTATGACGAGGATTTCCCACTTGATGATAACAATGTGGAACATGGCTACTATGATGAAGATGAGTTGTTCGACATCGAGTATGAGAAGATCATGAAGAATCTAAGTCTCATGGCAAACTTTAAGGATTACATGTCCGGAGGAAAAGAGTGGATTATCGATAGCGGATGTACCGATCATATGACCGGAGATAGAGAGATGTTTGAAGATATCACACCAAACCATGGACCACGAAGGTACGTAACGTTTGGAGACAACTCCAAGGGTAAGGTACTTGGTCTTGGTAAGGTGGCCATATCCCATGAAAGCTCTATTCAAAATGTTATGCTTGTTGAATCTCTTGGCTACAATCTTCTTTCCGTATCTAGACTTGCCGACTTTGGCTTTAATGTGCTATTCACGAAAGTAGATTGCCAAGTGTTTCGTCAAGATAATCATAAAATGGTCTTTACCGGTTTCCGTAGAGGTGATTTATACATTGTAGATTTCTCTAAGAGATCCAAACCTTGTACTTGTCTTATTGCAAAATCTTCTAAAGGTTGGCTTTGGCATAGGAGACTAGGACATGTTGGCATGCGTAACTTAGACAGGCTTATCAAAGGTGATCATATACATGGTGTTAAAGATGTTATCTTTGACAAAGATAGACTTTGTAGTGCTTGTCAAGCTGGAAAGCAAGTAGGTGGAAGTCATCCCGTTAAGAATATCATGATTACTAGGAGACCACTTGAGTTACTTCACATGGATCTTTTTGGTCCCAATGCTTACAAGAGTCTCGGTGGAAATTCCTAAGGTCTAGTTATAGTTGATGATTTTTCCAGATTTACGTGGGTATTCTTTCTTGATGATAAGTCGCAGGTTCAAAAGATCTTCAAGAACTTCGCTCGCAAAGCGCAAAATCAGTTTGAAGTGAAGATCAAGAAGGTTCAGAGCGATAACGGATCGGAGTTCAAGAACACCCATGTGGATACCTTTCTTGACGAAGAAGGTGTCTCACATGAGTTCTCGGCTACGTACACGCCTCAACAAAATGGAGTTGTTGAGAGGAAGAACCAGACGCTTATTGAGATGGCAAGAACGATGCTTGACGAATACAAGACGCCAAGACACTTTTGGGCAGAAGCCGTGGAAACAACATGTCATGCCACAAACCGACTTTACTTGCACAAGCTTCTCGGTAAAACGACATACGAGCTACTCACCGGTAACAAACCCCAAGTTGGATACTTTCGGGTATTCGGCTCAAAGTGCTACATTCTTGATAAGCATCGTCGTACTAAATTTGCTCCGAAATCTCATGAAGGATTCCTACTCGGTTATGGATCGAACTCTCACACTTACCGTGTCTACAACATCTTCACTCGTAAAGTTGAAGAGACGGTAGATGTGAAGTTTGATGAATCTAATGGTTCACAAGTCGAACAATTGCCAAATGATGTAGGTGATAAGGACCCTTCGGAAGCTATCCAAGACTTGTCCATCGGCAAGATTCGTCCCATGGAGGTGAAGGAAAGTACTTCATCAACTCAAGTGGAAGCCCCTACTTCACGTCAAGGTGAACCACAACATGACATGGAGGCATCCACAAGCGGTACACGACAAGATGATGAAGAGGAGGAAGTGCATCATGAAGATCCACCACAACCTCCTTCACCACCACCTCAAGGAAACGACACCTTCAACAACAACGAAGATGAAGGAGATGATGATGAAGAAGAAGCTCCACCATCCAACAGTCGGAAGCTGACCCGAGTTCGAGCACAAGTGACCAAGAACCATCCCCTAAACCAAATTTTTGGTGATATACAAACAGGGAGAATCACTCGCTCTAAAACTCACCTAGCTAACTTTTGTGAGCATTATTCTTTCATCTCTAGCATTGAGCCCTTGAAGGTAGAACAAGCCCTTGAAGATGCTGATTGGGTGAACGCGATGCATGAAGAGCTTCACAACTTCGAGAGGAATGAGGTATGGACACTCGTAGAGAAGCCCAAGGATGAGCGAAACGTCATCGGAACAAAATGGGTGTTTCGGAACAAGCAAGACGAAGACGGTCAAGTCGTACGGAACAAGGCTCGTCTCGTAGCCCAAGGATATATGCAAGTCAAAGGTATGGACTACGGTGAGACCTACGCCCCCGTCGCTAGACTTGAAGCTATTCGCATTCTTCTTGCCTATGCTAATCACCATGATATCACGCTTTATCAAATGGACATTAAAAGTGCCTTTTTAAATGGTGAGATTGAGGAAGAAGTCTATGTTAAGCAACCACATGGTTTTGTGAATCCTCAGAAACCTAATCATGTTTACAAGCTTCGTAAAGCCCTTTATGGTCTTAAGCAAGCCCCTCGTGCTCGGTACAAATGCTTAACGAAGTTTCTCATTGAAAAAGGTTTCGAAATTGGTAAAATTGACGCAACCTTATTCACTAAGAGAGTTAATGGTGAATTATTTGTGTGCCAAATCTATGTGGATGATATTATCTTTGGATATACTAACCCACAATTTAGTGAAAGATTTGGAAGGTTGATGTCCGAGAAGTATGAGATGTCCATGATGTGTGAGCTGAAATTCTTTCTTGGTTTGCAAATCAAGCAAACTAGAGAAGGAACTTTCATCTCTCAAACTAAGTATACCAAGGACTTGATCAAGAAGTTCAACATGCAAGAGTGCAAAGGTATGAAAACTCCCATGCCTACTAGTGGACATGTTGATCTTACCAAGGAGGATGAATCGGTTGATCAAAAGGTTTATCGATCTATGATTGGTTCATTGCTATATCTATGTGCCTCTCGTCCCGATATTATGCTTAGTGTTTGCATGTGTTCTAGATATCAAGCTGCACCTAAAGAGTGTCATCTTTTGGCCGTGAAACGTATTGTGAGATATTTGATACAAACACCAAACTTTGGCATTTGGTATCCCAAGGGATCTTCCTTTAACCTTGTTGGCTATTCCGATTCGGACTATGCCGGTGACAAGGTTGATAGAAAATCCACCTCGGGTACTTTGGCAATTTTTGGGTAGATCTCTTGTGTCTTGGTCCTCCAAGAAACAAAACTCGGTATCTCTATCTACTGCCGAAGCTGAGTATATTGCTGCTGGATCTTGTTGTGCGCAATTACTATGGATGACACAAACGCTTAAGGATTATGGAATCCATGTTAGAAATGTTCCATTACTCCGTGACAATGAAAGTTCTATTAAAATTGGTCATAATTCTGTGCAACATTCTCGAACTAAACATATTCAAGTTAGACATCATTTCATTCGTGATCATGTTGCCAAAGGAGATATTGATCTTAAGCATGTTCGCACTAACAAGCAATTGGCCGATATCTTTACTAAGCCACTTGATGAGAAAACATTTTGTTATTTGAGGAGTGAGTTGAACATCATTGATGCTTCAAACTTGAACTAGACTCACTCGGTTGCATGCAAGGGCATGAGCCTTCTTGATATTTCCATGCACTCCTAACATGTTATCTTATGCCATGGAATTCTATGCTCCCTTGTATTGCATCTAACCTTTTGTAGGTACTTGGAAGATTTTCATTCCACAAGATTGCCATCAACTCAAATCATAAGCAATCTTGTCATGACCAAGTATCCACAACCCCTCTTGATGATGGAAGGAAGAAGACAACTCAACCATATCCTTGACATATACTTGATGTGATCATATTTGCTAAATCTCAATTGGTATCATGTCAAATGGATATATCTATTGTTCTTCCTTGCATGACTAACCTATGTAGGTGACAAGTGTTCTAAAACGAGAAGGACTGCTCCCAACTCAAGATGATCTTCATCAACCTCGAGCATCCTAAACAAGTTCACCTACAAGCCACGTCATCAACATCACTCAAAGGTATGTACTCATATCCTTGAAAAGGCTTTACTCCAAGTCACGAGCTAAAGCAACTCAAGTGATATGAAGACATTAAAATGCTTAATCAAAAAATGGTAACCCCATTTTGAGCTTAACGTAGAGTATGACCTATGATCAAGTATTCTTGCTTGGCTCCTAAGTCAATATACTCTAATATAGGTGACCTAGTCACCGCCCATCATCTAGTTAAGGTTTTGGATGGTTCATTCTCTATTTTGCAAGATTTCTTGGAACCACTCAAATCTTCTCTAGTTGATATCTTTTTGTAAATTTTTTTGCATTCCCTTTGAAAAATTCTCTTTTGACACCTTGAAAACAGAAACTTGGTCCCTTATGTTTTAGCTGTTTTAGCCTCGGAGCCGCCGATACATATATCTCGGTTCTACCGAATTTGCAGATAAGCTGCACCACAAAATCTCGGTACCACCGATTTATCTGTCTCGGAGTCACCGATTTGTTCTCTTTTCTTATTTATTTTAGCAGTTGCAATCTATGTTTCTTCTGTGATCTTACAAGTGATGACTTTATTACTTCGATGATCCCTTCTTGTTTATAAAAAGGGGGGGGAGAATATCAAAGCTAAACTTAGGGGGAGAAATTCTTTATTCAAGGATCCCTAACTCAAAGGAGGAGAAGTCTTACAAAATCTCAAAGGGAGAGAAATTATTTTCCATGATTCCCTCAGTTTTTCTTTCTATGAACCCTACATTCAATGACCCTTGTTCTCAAAGATCCCTTCTCAGTCAATGATCCCTGTATCTATCCCTGTCTTTGACCTTTTTGGAAATTAATGCCAAAGGGGGAGAATAA
Organism: Elymus sibiricus; assembly: GCA_039707655.1. Taxonomy (NCBI): domain Eukaryota; kingdom Viridiplantae; phylum Streptophyta; class Magnoliopsida; order Poales; family Poaceae; genus Elymus; species Elymus sibiricus. The sequence goes on from CM077663.1 coordinate 88,186,677, forward strand.
CAAAGCTTGATGCTAAAGGGAGATACATGCTTATGCAAAGGGGGAGATATGATCAAGGGGGAGAGCGAATATCAAAGTTTATATTTATATAAACAAGGGGAGAATACCAAAGTAAGGGGAGAAAAATATATTTATATAAACATTCTTTCTTATGGTGATCACTTTAGATCTTTTCTCACCCTATCCAATCCCAATATCTACATGCTGAGATTCAGGGGGAGAGGATGACTAACTATTTTCATATCTAAGGGGAGAATGTTCTAAATGATCTTGGAGACATATCAATCTTAAGAAACACTATCTTCTATATGTTCTGCATATCTTGGTACTTTTGAGTTCTATTGCCTTGTTGATTGGTAGAATACTCTTGTGTTTCCTAACATTGTTTTCTCAAGTGTATTTCGACTACAAGAATGCTCAAGAACTCAAGGTAAGTATATGCATCATATCTTTGATCAAGATGATCTCTTGCTTCTTGCACATACTGTTTGCAAGAGTGAAGTCTTGAACAAGGATACATCTCATTCACATATATTTGATGCATATAGCCAAGATACACATGCCTTCTTATATCCCTTCCACTATATGTGTGTCCATGCATTCCAAAGCAACTATCCTTTAAAGGAATCACACATTCAGGGGGAGCAAATCTAAGTCATGTGTCTCTCAAAGTCTTAATTATATCCATGCATATCTTTATTTGAAGCTTTGATTGTATGTTGTCATCAATTACCAAAAAGGGGGAGATTGAAAGCACAACATGCTCCCTTGGTGGTTTTGATAATTCATGACAACATACATTGTCTCTTGGAGTAATACTTTTACCTAGTGTATTTCAGATAAAGTCCACAGAGAGGGCTGGCAGAAGGATTGTGGAGATTGTGGAAATACCCCAAGATGCAAGGAAATGGATTGGCAAAGCTTCAAGGAAGAGGACTCTACATTTTACTTTGTGAGAAATCACTTTGAGACCATAGGAAAGCCAATACTATTAAAAGGGGGTAAGGTTTTGTTGGTGAACAAAATGCTCATACGTGCACAAGTGATAGTCACCAAAAACACCCACAAGCTCTCCCACCAAAGTCTGTCCAAAGCCATATACTCAAAATTGGTGCAACCAACATTTCCATCCCGGTGCCACCGATTCTCAACCTCAGACAGACTCAGCCAAACCCTAGCCACTTTGGTGCAACCGATTCAATCCCGGTGCCGCCGAGTTTAGGTTGCCAACTTTCTGTTACGCAAATTCACAATATCGGTACCACCGAGATTGTTGGATCGGCGTCACCGAGAAAGGGCAATCTGACCGTTGGTCACCTTATCGGTGCAACCGAGTTTCCTATATCGGTCTCACCGAGATTCAAAAGTTGCCACCTTTTGGTCACTTTGGTACCACCGAGATTAACACATCGGTGTCACCGAGTTGGTCATTTTGTGTGTAACGGTTGGATTTTTGGTGATGCCTATATATACCCCTTCACCACCACCCACTCGAAAGAGAAGCACTCAGAACTATTCCATACTTGCCCCATCCAGTTTTCTGAGAGAGAACCACCTACCCTTGTGTTGAGGTCAAGATCTTCCACTCCAACCATATGGATCTTGATTTCTAACCTCCCCAAGTTGCTTTCCACCAATCCCATCTCTTCCACCAAGCCAAATCTGTGAGAGAGTGATTGTGTGTTGAGGAGTCTATCATCTTGAAGCACAAGAGCAAGGAGTTCATCATCATTGCCGAGCCTAGTACCTTTTGGAGGGTGGTGCCTCCTAGATTGGTTAGGTGTCGCTTGGGAGCGTCCTACTTCGTGTTGTGGAGTTGAACAAAGAAGTTTGTAAGGGCAAGGAGATCGCCTACTTCGTGAAGATCTACCCATAGTGAGGCTAGTCCTTCGTGGACGGAAGCCATTATGGAATAGTCAAGGTTGCTACTTCGTGGACCCTTATGAGTGGAGCCCTCCGTGGACTCTCGTGACCGTTACCCTCCATGGGTTGAAGACTCCATAAACGTGGACGTATGATAGCACCACCTATCGGAACCACGGGAAAAATCTTTGTGTCTCCAATTGCGTTTGATCTACCTATCTCTACTCTTTACTTCATGTGCAAAGTCTTTACTTTCCGCTGCCATATTTGTTGACATGCATGTGTAGGGCTGTTAGACTTGCTAAAATTGTTAAAATCTGCCAACCAATTAACTTGGGAAAAGGTTAGGTTTTAAATTCCTGCTAGTAGTCTATTCACCCCCCTCTAGACACTCTTCTAGTGATGCCTCACCATCTCCTCCTCGGGACCGTGCGGGATGAGCTCGGGGTCGACGGATATGGAGTTGAAGGACTCGGATCCGCTACCCGCCATGCCAGAAACGACCGAAAGCCGCCGGAGGAGAGCTTGGGTGGCGGAGGGGAGTGGAGGGGGGGAGTCAAGTGGCTAGGGTTTGGTCCGACGAGCGGATGGGGACGAATATATGTGGGGTAGGGGTGGGCCAGCATGGGCCGGCTCCGACGTGGCGGGCGTGCCGAGGTGCGCCCGGCGCCCCCATATCGGCCCCATATTTGGGCTGGATATGGGGGTGCCGATCAGCCCGGGCGTTTGAGGGCTGTTTGAGGGGTCCGTCTGGGTCAAAAAAAAGTGACCGGGCGGCCCACCCGGGCGTTTGAGGCGGGTTTGAGAGGTCCGGTTGTAGATGCTCTTATATGCCAAATTTGACATGTCCTAGGTATGGACAGATTTGGAATAAAAACAAAATAGGAATATTTCCTTTAAAGGAAATGACACAGAAAAATCATAGAAAGAAATAAAAAAAATGTAAAAAAGGGGGCCACCTGGTAGTGACACCAGGGGCCCTGTGTGGATATGACATGTGGGGCCTGGGCCCATTGTCAGGCTCGGGAATAAATTGGAAAAGAAAAGGGGGGGAGCCGGGGTTCGAACCCGGGTCTCCCGTGTAGTAGCGTGGGGCTGCTACCACTAGGCTAGCAACGCAGGTTCGACACAGAGGGGGGCTGACTCCTTTTGAACAGGCCAGGGGTGCCGGTTCCTTCTACCCTCAGACAACGGAGAAGGGGTCGTTGCCGGCGAGCTTTCCAGTGACCTCCGGCGAGGAGGACTACCGGCGGGTACTGCGGATGATACAGGGGTCCCGTTCCTGGGGTTGGACGCGACGAAGTGGCGGCAGAAGGGGGTGGTCGAGCTCGAGCAGAGCTCGGATCCTGCCATGGCGATGCAATGCGAGGCTTGCAGCGAGCACGGCGGCTACGGCGTCTGCGCGAGCATGCGGAGCTGCGGGCGAGGCGACTACGCGCTGGGCTGGCAAGCGGCGAGAACACAACGGGGCGCAGCCCGGGGTTTTGCTTCTCTGAAGAAAATCTTCAGGTTGCACCGGAGCGCGACGGGCACGGCGCGGGCAGAGCTACTACGCGGGCCTCGAACGGCGTACGGTGACGGAAAAGCCAGGATCTGAGCGGGGGGATACCTCCTTACCCTACGGCGAGACGGCGCCGACGCGGGGGCACCGAGGCGACGGCAACAAGGCGACGATCACCGGCGCTATTCTGCCCAAAACAAAGATGAAGAGGATCATTGCGGCGACGGCTACTGGCTGGCCTTGCCGCTCCCTCGAGCTATCGAGGAAGAAGAGGCTCCCCTGGGCGACGTTCCCACGGCACCGGGGCGCGACGAGAGGCGGCGGAAGCGCCACCCCGAGCTCGAGCTTGCGCTCGGCCAGAGCATGGCGGCAGGGCGACGGCTATGGCATGGGCTCTTACCTGAGCGGCGACGCGAGGTGGGAGAGGGCCGGAATGGTCGAGGAAGGTTAGGGCTCGCTCGGGGACGCGTTATAAAGGGCGCCCGGAGCTGTTCCGGCCGTCAAATTACTCGGGCGCCGACGTGGGGACCCTGGATGGCCTGCCGTACAGGTAGACGACAATGCGAACGTGCTGGGGGGCTCGCTGGGCTGCGGCTACCGTTGTTGGGCCAGGAGGGGCCCAACTGGGCTTCTCTCTCTCTCTCCCGAATGAAAGCCTTTTTCTTTTATAAAAAACAAGAGAAAGCCAAGAAAAAACACAGAGAAAAGGGAGAGATGTTTGAGAAAGAAATAAAAATACTTTTGAACTCACAAAAATATAACCTATTTACGAAAAATGTAGTTGGCATTTTTAGAGCAAACAATTTAAATCATAATTATTTAAAAAGGACTCTGTTTTGCAAAGATTCATAAGACAAGATATAACTAAACAAGGTTGAGAGTTTGTTAACAATGTTAAACAGACTATTTAAAATGAGTGCAACATTTTTATAGACATTGATAAGCAAGTAAAATTCCATATGTTGCATTTATTTGAAATGAGAGAGGTGGGCAAGTTTTTATAGAAGGTTGAGGAGAGGGATATCACAAAGAGTATCCTAGGTTGCAAGCACTCATACCACACACACACTCATAACAACATCACCACATAAGATAGCATGAGGCAAAACATGAATGATGACAAGATGATTATGATGCCATGATGCATGAGGAATGACATGAAGCAAAATTATATTACTCAAATCACAAGGGCACAACATGAAAGTCCACATGGAATATTACAAGATGGCAAGGTTGCACTTGGGCTGTTAGAACTCTCCCCCACTACACGAGGATCTCGCCCCGAGATCTAGGAACGGAAGAATTCGGGAAATTCGGAACGGAGATGGTCCTCTCGTTCCCAAGTGGCTTCATTGTCGGAGTGATGTGACCACCTCAGCTTTAGAAACTTGATTGACTTGTTGCGGGTCTTACGCTCAGTCTCTTCAAGGATAGCAACTGGATGCTCATGATAGGATAAGTCTTCTTGGAGATCAACGTTGTGCTCGGGAGTCTTGAAACACTTCCGGAGCCGAGAGACGTGAAACATATCATGCACATTTGAGAAATTGGTAGGAAGCTCGAGTTGGTAGGCAAGGTCACCCCTCTTGCCCACAATCTTGAAAGGACCCACAAAGCGTGGAGCAAGCTTTCCTTTGATGCCAAAGCGCTGAGTGCCATTGAAGGGAGACACTCTGAGATAGACAAAATCATCGATATGGAAGGTCATGTCACGATGCTTGCTATCATAATAACTCTTCTGACGAGATTGAGCTTCTTTGAGATTTTCACGAATGACACGGCACATTTCTTCTGCTTCAGTGATCATGTCATTACCAAGGATTTGATGCTCACCGGTTTCACACCAATTGATCGGGGTACGTCACTTCCTGCCATAGAGAATCTCAAAAGGAGCCTTGTCGGAACTTGCTTGGAAGCTATTGTTGTATGAGAACTTAGCAAACAGGAGACAATCTTCCCACTTCATGCCAAAAGAAATCACACAAGCTCTGAGCATATCTTCGAGGATTTGATTGACTCTCTCAACTTGACCACTAGTCTGAGGATGGAAAGCTGTACTGAAACGGAGATTGGTCCCCATTGCAGTCTGGAAGGAATCCCAAAACTTGGAAGTGAAGATGCTTCCATGACCTGAGGATATGAGCTAAGGAATACCGTGCAAAGAAACTATCCTTGACGTGTACAGCTCTGCCAGCTGAGCTGCCGAGATAGATTCTTTGACCGAAAGGAAGTGGGCAACTTTGGTGAGCTTGTCGATGACCACGAAGATGGCATCGTTTCCTCTCTTGGACTTAGGAAACCCAGTGACGAAATCCATCTCAACATGATCAAATTTCCACTCTGGGATGGGCAAAGGCTGAAGGAGGCCTGCTGGACGTTCATGTTCCGCCTTCACTCTGCGACAAACATCACACTCGTTCACAATCTGAGCAATCTCACATTTCATACGAGTTCACCAGAAGGTTTGCTTGAGGTCCTGATACATTTTGGAACTTCTTGGATGAATTGAGAGGAGGGAATTATGTGCTTCATCCATGATAACCTTCCTGAGTTCACCTTTCGGTACCACCAGATGGTCCTCGAAGAACAAGGTATCTTTGTCATCAACACGGAAGCACTTATACTTAGGAATGCTCTTGGCCACACCTTTCTTCACTTTCTTCACCATAGCATCAAGAAGCTGAGCTTGGTGAATCTGATCTTCCAAGGTCGGAGAGACTTGGAGATTGGCAAGAAATCCTTGAGGAACAACTTGGAGATTGATCTTGCGGAAGGCTTCACAAAGCTCGGGTTGGAGTGGCTTGAGAATGAGACTGTTGCAGTACGCCTTTCTGCTCAGCGCGTCTGCAATGACATTTGCTTTTCCAGGAGTATACTCAATGCTTGGATTGTACTCCTCGATCATTTCCACCCAACGTGTTTGCCGAAGATTGAGATTGGGTTGAGTGAAAATGTACTTCAAGCTCTTGTGGTCGGTGAACACCTCAACTGGTCTTCCCAACAATAGATGTCTCCAGGTCATCAGAGCATGAACAAATGCCGCCAACTCAAGATCATGAGTGGGGTAGTTCTTCTCACTAGGCTTCAGGTGACACGAGGTATAAGCCACAACCTTCTTATCTTGCATAAGAACACCACCAAGACCTTGGAGGGAAGCTTCACAGAACACTTGGAAAGGCTTGGATTCATCTGGAGGAGTGAGAACTGGAGCTGAAGTCAGCTTTTCCTTGAGTGTATTGAACGCCACATCACACTCAGGAGTCCACACATACTTGACACTCTTCTGAAGGAGGTTAGACAGAGGCTTAGCAATTTGAGAGAAGTTCTCGACGAATCTTCTGCAGAAACTTGCAAGCCCAAGGAAGCTTCGAAGCTGCTTGACATTCTGAGGAGGTTCCCACTTCACGATTGCCTCAACTTTCTCAGGGTGCACTTTAATGCCCTCGGCAGAGATGACATGCCCAAGGTACACCACTTCATTGAGCCAAAACTCACACTTGGATAACTTAGCATAGAACCGATGCTCTTTTAGCTTGTCAAGCACAAGCCGGAGATGATCTGCATGCTCTTCTTCGGTCTCCGAGAAAACAAGAATGGCATCCAAATATACCAAGACGAACTCATTCTTGAAAGGAGAGAATATGAAGTTCATCATTCTGGAGAAAGTTGAAGGCACATTTGCGAGACCAAAGGACATGACGGTGTACTCATAAGAGCCAAAACTCATCCTGAAAGCAGTCTTTGGAATATATTCTTCATGAATACGGATTTGATGATAGCCCATACAGAGATCTAACTTCGAGAAAACCTTGGCACCTTTCAATTGCTCAAACAACTTATTGATGTTGGGAAGTGGATACTTGTTCCTGATTGTCTTCTTATTCAATGGACGGTAATCGACACATAGTCGGTCCGTGCCATCCTTCTTCTTGTCAAACAGAACACCACAACCCCAAGGTGAAGAACTTGGTCTGATCAAACCCAGACGCTCTTGTTCATCTAGCCGCTTCTTCAATTCTTTCAGCTCTTCGGGGCCAAGCTTATAAGGACGCTTGCATACCGGTTCAGTTCCAGGCTCGAGTTCAATCACAAACTCCACTACCGGTGAGGAGGCATTCCTGGCAACTCTTCTAGAAAGACATCTTCATACCCAGAAACGACAGGGATTTGGGAAAAGGCAGAAATCTCACCTTTCTCATTGAGAGAAAAGAGACGAATCGTGTCATCGCGAGCAGCGAAAATGATCACATCTTCAGAAGGATGAGTCAATTGGACTTCTTTGGCTTTACAATCAACATAAGCCTTTTTCATCGCCGGAAAATTCATGCCAAGAATAAGATCAATATCGGAATTGCCGAGAACAATTGGAGAGGCCAGAAAAGAATAGCTGCGCATTTTGATAGAAACATCCAGAACCACCATATGAGAACTCATTCGCATACCCGGAGAGACCACACAGAAAGGATTTTGCAGAATGTCCATAGGTAACTCATGCTTGTTAACAAAAGGCTTTGAAATGAAGCAATGAGATGCACCGGTATGAAACCAAACTTTTGCAGGAATGGAATTAACCAAGAGATTACCCATTATCACTTGAGAAGAATCCTCTGCTTCAGCTGCATTGACCATGTTCATTTTGACTGACTTGGGATTGTGCTTCACCATAGCACTGCCTGGGGGCCTGATAGGAGGAGGAGGAGGCGGAAGACGCCGCTGGTTGGTGCACTTGTTGGAGTAGTGGCCCTTCTGACTACACTTGTGACACGTAACGTCTGAGAGCGGACGGAAGTTGCCTGGAGGAGGAGCATTTGCTGACTTGGGAGCCCGAGGCCTCTGCTGAAGACCTAGGTTGGGTGGGTGGGAAGGTCCACGACCACCGTGCTGCTTCTGCTGCTGAGGAGGACGAAACGGAGGAGGAGGAGGAACCCAATACTTCTGCTGCTTAGGAACAATCTGAGAGCTGGACGAAGAAGGGTTGGAGTCTTTGAACCGCTTCTTGGAATTCTCAAGCTTGAGCTGAATTGCCTCAAACTTTAGAGCCAAGTTGTAGAACTGATCAAACACAAGAGGCTCGTGGAGGACGAGAGCAAGCTGAAGATCTTCTCTGAGGCCACCTCTGAACTGATAAATCTTGGACTTCTCATCGGGAACATCTTGCTTAGCATAGCGGGCCAGATTCTGAAACTCAGAGTTGTACTGATAGACAGACATACTCCCCTGCTTCAGGTTCCTGAACTTCTCACACATACCCCTGACAAAGCTTGTCGGGATATGATGAGCTCTGAAGTCACGGCAGGAATCATCCCAAGAGACTGCACGACCACCTCTGGAATCCTTGTACTGCTGCCACCAATCTGCCGCCTGACCCTTGAGCTGGAAAGTCGCAAACTTGACATAGTCATCTGGCCTGACATTGCTGCACTCGAAATGCTTGTTCATGTCACGGAGCCAATCGTCTGCATCGAGAGGCTGATCACAACAAGTGAAGGACTTGGGTTGATTTGCAAGGAACTGGTTCAGAGTTGCAAACTGCGGCTGATTATGAAAATTCCCTTGATGACCTTGCTGTCCCTGCTCCCTTTCCTGCAGCAACCTGAGCAACATCTAAGTGTTGGCATTGGTTGCGGCCATCACAGCTTGCCAAGCTTCTGGAGGAGGAGGTGGGGGTGGTGGAGGATCAGATTGCTCTCCTTCACGACCCTGATTCCCACTGGTTGCTGGAGCTATCCTGAAGATGGACAAGAATATCAGCACACCATTGACAAACATGATTGCAATAAGCTGAATCAAATAGCTCAAAATAATTTGCAATGGAATATCATCAATTGCATTCAACTACAAAATAGTAAGAGCGCTTTCTGCAGGACCGTGATAACATCACTAGATCATGAGGCCACTTGAAATAACACCACAAGTATTGAGCTAAGGTTGCTCGGAACAAAAGTATAAACCATCATACATCTGTCGGAAGATGATCCTAGGTAACTACTGGAATTCCCACCTAGGAACTTCCGAAATCTTGGTTATGCAATTGGGTACACGGATCATCACTCAACTCCTAGCAGTAATACTACTCTCCAGTGTATCACATCCCTCAACACACACCCAAAGACCTCGGAAACTCATCTACTTCAGATCCTCGTAATCACAACGATACTAAAGATGGCAGTACATGTGATCCCGCTCTCCAGTACTGGGTGCCACCACACGCTTCACACCACGAATAGTATTGAAGCAATTTCGAACATCCGCGTTCTTAATTACTACGGAAACTGAACGATAACGATGTGTCAAGAATCCCCTGGAGCTCTACTCCCCGGGTCCAATCCATACGTATAGGAGGCACCAAGAACAAAATTCCCTTAACATCGGTATCATAGAGGCTCCAAAATACTCGCGTGATCCTAATTTTTTTTTGAGCGTGAAGAGGGTAGAATTAAAATTCCTAAGTCGTAATTCCTCACTGGAGTATAGAAGAGAAGTAAAAGAATCCTACTCTCCGATATAACTAGACTCAAAATAGTTTTTTCACTAGACTCGACTCGGCCAAGTTCGATCAAGCAAGGGGCTCGTATGGTCGGTATGGCTCTGATTACCAACTTGTAACGTCCAAGATGCGGTCCTATCCCTATTAAGGCGCGAGGGCATCGACGGGGATATAAGCGCATCTAGTCGTTTCGCAAGTACAGAAATCATTGCATACATGTAGGAATAGATGAGTACATGAGTTGGCTTACACTCGCCACAAGCTATCTTACAAGTCACACAATTATTCATACATTCATCCAGAAGACAGGGTCCGGCTACGGACGAAATCAAACGATAAAAGAAGCAATGAAAACTGTCTTGCTATCCCAGGAACACCACCACGAAGCTTCCCTACTCATCAGGATACGTAACGTACATACACCTACTTTCTTCATCGTACTCCCACTGGAGCCGAGACACATCATCTGGCATGTACTCGTCAACACCTATACCTGTATGGTTGTAATCTGTGAGCCACAGGGACTCAGCAATCTCATAACCCGGGTACCGAAACTATGTAAGCCAATAGGTGAGGAATTGGTTAAGTGGTGAGGCTGCAGCAAGCACTAAGCATGTATTTGGTGGCTAGCTTACGAGAACATGAATGTAAATATGGTGGCCTACGCATGACGGTCGTGAACTATAATGATCACTAAGTGATCCTGAACACCTACTTACGTCAATCATAACCCCACCGTGTTCTCTCTCGGTTGATGTTCACGAGCAGAGACAGTCACGGTTATGCACACAGTTGGTGTATTTCATTGGAGTTTACTTCAAGTTAACTATAACCGGGTGTTAAACAAATTTCCAAGTTGCCACGTAACCGCGGGCATGGCTTTCCGAAAGATTTAACCCTGCAGGGGTGCTCCAACTCATCCATCACAAACTAACCACACGCCATGGGAATAACCTCGACCACGGATCCCGTGATCTCATAGGCAATTCCGTTGGAAAACCTCAACCTCAAGTTAGCCCAAGGTATCCTCGGTATTCCTCGCACAAGACATTCGAGAAAGGTAAAACAAGTCCAGCAAGACCGCCCGACGTGTCGACGAACCCGATAGGAGCCGCTTATCTTGTTCTCAGGACACGATGGATGAGCTATGGTTACCACGCAAGACACTGAGTTGCCCCGGGTAGCGTTAATAAGCTGCTCTGGGTTGGACCAACACTCATGAGGAGCACTGGCCCGGGTTGTTGATTAATTATCCACGGGGTAGCTATGCCCTATGCAATTTTATTAAGTTGTTTAGCAAATGTAGTCCCAAAGTTGGGTCTTGCCAGACAAGTTTTAATCTAAAACGAATGGTTAAGGGGTCCCCATAACAACCCCGAGCATGTTCGGAGCGCAAAATATGGAACATAACACCGGTACTCGGAACTAGTGCGGCAAAAGTGGAACAAAACACCGGGCAAAAGGCCAAGCCTTGAAAGCACAACATGCTCCCTTGGTGGTTTTGATAATTCATGACAACATACATTGTCTCTTGGACTAATACTTTTACCTAGTGTATTTCAGATAAAGTCCACAGAGAGGGTTGGCAAAAGGATTGTGGAGATTGTGGAAATACACCAAGATGCAAGGAAATAGATTGGCAAAGCTTCAAGGAAGAGGACTCTACATTTTACATTTGTGAGAAATCACTTTGAGTCCATAGGAAAGCCAATACTATTAAAAGGGGGTAATGTTTTGTTGGTGAACAAAATGCTCATACGTGCACAAGTGATAGTCACCAAAAACACCCACAAGCTCTCCCACCAAAGTCTGTCCAAAGCCATATACTCAAAATTGGTGCAACCAACATTTCCATCCCGGTGCCACCGATTCTCAACCTCAGACAGACTCAGCCAAACCCTAGCCACTTTGGTGCAACCGATTCAATCCCGGTGCCACCGAGTTTAGGTTGCCAACTTTCTGTTACGCAAATTCACAATATCGGTACCACCGAGATTGTTGGATCGGCGTCACCGAGATTGGGAATCTGACCGTTGGTCACCTTATCGGTGCAACCGAGTTTCCTATATCGGTCTCACCGAGATTCAAAAGTTGCCACCTTTTGGTCACTTCGGTACCACCGAGATTTACACATCGGTGTCACCGAGTTGGTCATTTTGTGTGTAACGGTTGGATTTTTGGGGATGCCTATATATACCCCTCGACCACCACCTACTCGAGAGTGAAGCACTCAGAACTATTCCATACTTGCCCCATCCAGTTTTCTGAGAGAGAACCACCTATTATTGTGTTGAGGTCAAGATCTTCCACTCCAACCATATGGATCTTGATTTCTTGCCTCCCCAAGTTGCTTTCCACCAATCCCATCTCTTCCACCAGGCCAAATCTGTGAGAGAGTGATTGTGTGTTGAGGAGTCTATCATCTTGAAGCACAAGAGCAAGGAGTTCATCGACATTACCGAGCCTAAACCTTTTGGAGGGTGGTGCCTCCTAGATTGGTTAGGTGTCGCTTGGGAGCGTCTTACTTCGTGTTGTGGAGTTGAACCAAGAAGTTTGTAAGGGCAACGAGATCGCCTACTTCGTGAAGATCTACCCATAGTGAGGCTAGTCCTTCGTGGACGGAAGCCGTTATGGAATAGTCAAGGTTGCTACTTCGTGGACCCTTATGGGTGGAGCCTTCCGTGGACTCTCGCGACCGTTACCCTCTGTGGGTTGAAGACTCCATAAACGTGGACGTACGATAGCACCACCTATCGGAACCACGGGAAAAATCCTTGCGTCTCCAATTGTGTTTGATCTCCATATCTCTACTCTTTACTTCATGTGCAATGTCTTTACTTTCCGCTGCCATATTTGTTGACATGCATGTGTAGGGCTGTTAGACTTGCTAGACTTGCTATAACTGTTAAAATCTGCCAACCAATTAACTTGTGAAAAGGTTAGGTTTTAAATTCCTGCTAGTAGTCTATTCACCCCCCTCTAGACACTCTTCTAGTGATCCCTCAATTGGTATCAGAGCTTTGGTCTCCATTGCTTCGGTCTAATCACCGAGGAGGAAGATGGATGTGTCTAGTATAGGGAGTTTGAGTTGTAGAGTGCCTATTCTTGATGGAGAGTACTATAGTCAATGGAAAACTTTGATGCTTGAGATGTTTAATGAATTTAAATTGAGCAAATTTGTTAAGAGCCCCTATGTGCCTCCCATTGATCCCTTGCATCCCACACACGAAGAGGAAGTTGATATGCTATGCAATCTTAGAACTGTCAATCTCATTGTTAGAGCTTTGCCTAGAAATGTGCTCAATCAAATGAAGAATTTTGTATGTGCTTACACTTTGTGGAATGACTTGGAGAAACGATATCCAAGTTATTCATTGAGTAATCTTGATGAAATTCTTCATAAAACTATAGCCTTCCACAAAATGACGCCTAGTGATCCTAAATTTGATGATTGTCTATTTGAGCTTAGAGACCTCATGCGTGCTAAAGGAGATGTCACAACTATCAACAATATCATTATAGAAGTCCTTCGCATTCGTAAACTTGAACATTGTCATGATCACCATCCTAACGAATCTCTTGTTCTTTATGACGAGGATTTCCCACTTGATGATGACAATGTGGAACATGGCTACTATGATGAAGATGAGCTGTTCGACATCGAGTATGAGAAGATCATGAAGAATCTAAGTCTCATGGCAAACTTCAAGGATTACATGTCCGGAGGAAAAGATTAGATTCTCGATAGCGTATGTACCGATCATATGACCGGAGATAAAGAGATGTTTGAAGAGATCACACCTAACCATGGACCACGAAGGTACGTAACGTTTGGAGACAACTCCAAGGGTAAGGTACTTGGTCTTGGTAAGGTGGCCATATCCCATGATAGCTCTATCCAAAATGTTATGCTTGTTGAATCTCTTGGCTACAATCTTCTTTCCATATCTAGACTTGCTGACTTTGGTTTTAATGTGCTATTCACGAAAGTAGATTGCCAAGTGTTTCGTCAAGATAATCATAAAATGGTCTTTACCGGTTTCCGTAGAGGTGATCTATACATTGTTGACTTCACTAAGAGATCCAAACCTCGCACTTGCTTAATTGCTAAATCCTCTAAAGGTTGGCTTTGGCATAGAAGACTAGGACATGTTGGCATGCGTAATTTAGACAAGCTTATCAAAGGTGATCATATACTTGGTGTTAAAGATGTTATCTTTGACAAAGATAGACTTTGTAGTGCTTGTCAAGCTGGAAAGCAAGTAGGTGGAAGTCATCCCGTTAATAATATCATGACTACTAGGAGACCACTCGAGTTACTTCACATGGATCTTTTTGGTCCCAACGCTTACAAGAGTCTCGGTGGAAATTCCTATGATCTAGTTATAGTTGATGATTTTTCCAGATTTACGTGGGTATTCTTTTTTGATGATAAGTTGCAGGTTCAAAAGATCTTCAAGAACTTCGCTCACAAAGCGCAAAATTAGTTTGACGTGAAGATCAAGAAGGTTCGGAGCGACATCGGATCGGAGTTCAAGAACACCCATGTGGATACCTTCCTTGACGAAGAAGGTGTCTCACATGAGTTCTCGGCTACGTACACACCTCAACAAAATGGAGTTGTTGAGAGGAAGAACCGGACGCTCATTGAGATGGCAAGAACGATGCTTGATGAATACAAGATGCCAAGACACTTTTGGGCAGAAGCCGTGGAAACAGCATGTCATGCCACAAACCGACTTTACTTGCACAAGCTTCTCGGTAAAACGGCATACAAGCTACTCACCGGTAACAAACCCCAAGTTGGATACTTTCGGGTATTCGGCTCAAAGTGCTACATTCTTGATAAGCATCGTCGTACTAAATTTGCTCCTAAATCTCATGAAGGATTCCTACTTGGTTACGGATCTAACTCTCACACTTACCATTTCTACAACAACTTCACTCGAAAAGTTGAAGAGACGGTAGATGTGAAGTTTGATGAATCTAATGGTTTGCAAGTCGAACAATTGCCAAATGATCTAGGTGATAAGGACCCTTCAGAAGCTATCCAAGATTTGCCCATCGGCAAGATTCGTCCCATGGAGGTGAAGGAAAGTACTTCATCAACACAAGTGGAAGCCCCTACTTCACGTCAAGGTGAACCACAACATGACATGGAGGCATCCACAAGCGGTACACGACAAGATGATGAAGAGGAGGAAGTGCATCATGAAGATCCACCACAACCACCTTCATCACCACCTCAAGGGAAGGACGCCATCAACAACAACGAAGATGAAGGAGATGATGAAGAAGAAGAAGAAGCTCCACCATCTAACAAGCCCAAGCTACCCCGAGTTCGAGCACAAGTGACCAAGAACCATCCCCTAAACCAAATCTTTGGTGTCATCCAAACCGGGAGAATCACTCGCTCTAAAACTCGTCTAGCTAACTTTTGTGAGCATTATTCTTTCATCTCTAGCATTGAGCCCTTGAAGGTAGAACAAGCTCTTGAAGACGCGGATTGGGTGAACGCGATGCATGAAGAGCTTCACAACTTCGAGAGGAACGAAGTGTGGACACTCGTGGAGAAGCCCAAGGATGAGCAAAATATCATCGGAACCAAATGGGTGTTTCAGAACAAGCAAGACGAAGACGGTCAAGTCGTGCGCAACAAGGCTCGTCTCGTAGCCCAAGGATATATGCAAGTCAAAGGTATGGACTACGGTGAGACCTACGCCCCCGTTGCTATACTTGAAGCTATTCACATTCTTCTTGCCTATGCTAATCACCATGATATCACGCTTTATCAAATGGACATTAAAAGTGCCTTTTTGAATGGTGAGATTGAAGAAGAAGTCTATGTTAAGCAACCACCTGGTTTTGTGAATCCTAAGAAACCTAATCATGTTTACAAGCTTCGTAAAGCCCTTTATGGTCTTAAGCAAGCCCCTCGTGCTCGGTACAAATGCTTAACGAAGTTTCTCATTGAAAAAGGTTTTGAAATTGGTAAAAATGATGCAACCTTGTTCACTAAGAGAGTTAATGGTGAATTATTTGTATGCCAAATCTATGTGGATGATATTATCTTTGGATCTACTAACCCACAATTTAGTGAAAGATTTGGAAGGTTGATGTCCGAAAAGTATGAGATGTCTATGATGTGTGAGCTGAAATTCTTTCTTGGTTTGCAAATCAAGCAAATGAAAGAAGGAACTTTCATCTCTCAAACTAAGTATACCAAGGACTTGATCAAGAAGTTCAACATGCAAGAGTGCAAAGGTATGAAAACCCCCATGCCTACTAGCGAACATGTTGATCTTACCAAGGAGGATGAACCGGTTGATCAAAAGGTTTATCGATCGATGATTGGTTCATTGCTATATCTATGTGCCTCTCGTCCCGATATTATGCTTAGTGTTTGCATGTGTGCTAGATATCAAGCTGCACCTAAAGAGTGTCATCTTTTGGCCGTGAAACGTATTTTGAGATATTTGAAACAAACACCAAACTTTGGCATTTGGTATCCCAAAGGATCTTCGTTTAACCTTGTTGGCTATTCCGATTTGGATTATGCCGGTGACAAGGTTGATAGAAATTCCACCTCGGGTACTTGTCAATTTTTGGGTAGATCTCTTGTGTCTTGGTCCTCCAAGAAACAAAACTCGGTATCTTTATCCACTGCCGAAGCTGAGTATATCGCTGCTGGATCTTGTTGTGCACAATTACTATGGATGACACAAACGCTTAAGGATTATGGAATCCATGTTAAAAATGTTCCATTACTTTGTGACAATGAAAGTGCTATTAAAATTGATCATAATCCTGTGCAACATTCTCGAACAAAACATATTCAAGTTCGACATCATTTCATTCGTGATCATGTTGCCAAAGGAGATATTAATCTCAAGCATGTTCGCACTAACAAGCAATTGGCCGATATCTTTACCAAGCCACTTGATGAGAAAACATTCTGTTATTTGAGGAGTGAGTTGAACATCATTGATGCTTCAAACTTGAGCTAGTCTCACTCGGTTGCATGCAAGGGCATGAGCTTTCTTGATACTTCCATGATATTTCTAACATGATTATCTTGTGCCATGGAATTCTATGCTCCCTTGTATTGCATCTAACCCTTTTGTAGGTACTTGGGAGAATCTCATTCCACAAGATTGCCATCAATTCAACTCTTAAGCAATCTTGTCATTATCAAGTATCCACAACCCCTCTTGATGATGGAAGGAAGAAGACCCCTCAACCATATCCTTGACATACATTTATAATTCTTAATTTGCTATCATGTCAAATGGATATATCTATTGCCCTTCCTTGCATGACTAACCTTTGTAGGTGACAAGTGTACTAAAACGAGAAGGATTGCTCCCAACTCAATATGATCTTCATCAACCTCGAGCATCCTCAACAAGGTCACCTACGAGCAACGTCATCAACATCACTCAAAGGTATGTACTCATATCCTTGAAAAGGCTTTGCTCCAAGTCATGAGCTAAAGCAACTCAAGTGATATGAAGACATTAAAATGCTTAATCGAAAAATGGTAACCCCATTTTGAGCTTAACGTAGAGTATGACCTATGATCAAGTATTCTTACTTGGCTCCTAAGTCAATATACTCTAATATAGGTGACCTAGTCACCGCCAATCATCTAGTTAAGTATCTTGTTTGGTTCATTCTCTATTTTGCAAAGATTTCTTGAAACCACTCAAATCTTCTCTAGTTGATATTTTTGTGTAAAAACTTTTGCATTCCCTTTGAAAAAGTTCTCTGTTGACACCTTGAAAACAGAAACTTGGTACCTTATTTCTGTTGCTGTTTTAGCCTCGGAGCTGCCGATACATATTTCTCGGTTCTACCGAAATTGCAGATAAACTGCACTACAAAACTTCGGTACCACCGATTGATCTGTCTCGGAGTCGCCAATTTTTTTTCTTTTTCTTATTTGTGTTTTTTTTGCAAATCTATGTTTCTTTTGCAATCCTACAAGCAATACTTCTGTTACTTCGATGATCCCGTTAAAAAAAATCGGGGGAGAATAACAAAAGATAATCTTAGGGAGAGAATTTCTTGATTCAAGGATCCCTACCTTAACGGAAGAAGGGGGAGAATAACAAAATCTTACAACATCTCAAAGGGAGAGAAACTACTTTCCATGATTCCCTCAGTTTTCATTTCTATGAACCCTACATTCAGTGACCCTTGTTCTCAAGGATCCCTTCTCAGTCAATGATCCCTGTATCTATCCCTGTTTTTGACCTTTTTGTAAATTAATGCCAAAGGGGGAGAAGAACAAAGCTTCATGCTAAAGGGGAGATACATGCTTATGCAAAGGGGGAGATATGATCAAGGGGGAGAGCCAATATCAAGAAGAACAAAGCTTCATGCTAAAGGGGAGATACATGCTTATGCAAAGGGGGAGATATGATCAAGGGGGAGAGCCAATATCAATATTCATACTCACTTAAACAAGGGGAGAATATCTAGGGGGAGAAGACAAATTTGGAAGTTTACCCTTCTCACCCTATCCAATCCCAATATCTACATGCTGAGATTCAGGGGGAGAGGATGTTCTACTATTGTCACATCTAAGGGGAGAAATAAATAATTTCGGAGACATATCAATCTTAAGAAATGCTATCTTCTATATGTTCTCCATATCTTGGTATTGTTGAGTTCTATTGCCTTGTTGTTTGGTAGAATACTCTTGTGTTTTCTAACACTATTTTCTCAAGTGTGTTTCTACTACTAGAATGCTCAAGAACTCAAGGTAAGTATATGCATCATACCCCTGATCAAGATGATCTCTTGCTTCTTGCACATATTGTTTGCAAGAGTGAAGTCTTGAACATGGATACATCTCATTCATATATGTTTGATGCATATGGCCAAGATACACATGACTCATTATATCCCTTCTACTACTTGTGTGCCCATGCATTCAAAAGCAACTATCCTTTAAAGGACTGCACACATTTAGGGGGAGCAAATCTAAGTCATGTGTCTCTCAAAGTCTTCATTATATCCATGCATATCTTTATTTGAAGCTTTGATTGTATGTTGTCATCAATTACCAAAAAGGGGGAGATTGAAAGCACAACATGCTCCCTTGGTGGTTTTGATAATTCATGACAACATACATTGTCTCTTGGACTAATACTTTTACCTAGAGTATTTCAGATAAAGTCCACAGAGAGGGTTGGCAAAAGGATTCTGGAGATTGTGGAAATACCCCAAGATGCAAGGAAATGGATTGGCAAAGCTTCAAGCAAGAGGACTCTACATTTTACATTTGTGAGAAATCACTTCGAGTCCATAGGAAAGCCAATACTATTAAAAGGGGGTAAGGTTTTGTTGGTGAACAAAATGCTCATACGTGCACAAGTGATAGTCACCAAAAACACCCACAAGCTCTCCCACCAAAGTCTGTCCAAAGCCATATACTCAAAATCGGTGCAACCAACATTTCCATCCCGGTGCCACCGATTCTCAACCTCAGACAGACTCAGCCAAACCCTAGCCACTTCGGTGCAACCGATTCAATCCCGGTGCCACCGAGTTTAGGTTGCCAACTTTCTGTTACCCAAATTCAAAATATCGGTACCACCGAGATTGTTGGATCGGCGTCACCGAGATTGGGAATTAGACCGTTGGTCACCTTATCGGTGCAACCGAGTTTCCTATATCGGTCTCACCGAGATTCAAAAGTTGCCACCTTTTGGTCACTTCGTTACCACCGAGATTTACACATCGGTGTCACCGAGTTGGTCATTTTGTGTGTAACGGTTGGATTTTTGGGGATGCCTATATATACCCCTCCACCACCACCTACTCGAGAGTGAAGCACTCAGAACTATTCCATACTTGCCCCATCCAATTTTCTGAGAGAGAACCACCTATTCTTGTGTTGAGGTCAAGATCTTCCACTCCAACCATATGGATCTTGATTTCTAGCCTCCCCAAGTTGCTTTCCACCAATCCCATCTCTTCCACCAAGCCAAATCTGTGAGAGAGTGATTGTGTGTTGAGGAGTCTATCATCTTGAAGCACAAGAGCAAGGAGTTCATCGACATTACCGAGCCTATTACCTTTTGGAGGGTGGTGCCTCCTAGATTGGTTAGGTGTCGCTTGGGAGCGTCCTACTTCATGTTGTGGAGTTGAACCAAGAAGTTTGTAAGGGCAAGGAGATCGCCTACTTCGTGAAGATCTACCCATAGTGAGGCTAGTCCTTCGTGGACGGAAGCCGTTATGGAATAGTCAAGGTTGCTACTTCGTGGACCCTTATGGGTGGAGCCCTCCGTGGACTCTCGCGACCGTTACCCTCCGTGGGTTGAAGACTCCATAAACGTGGACGTATGATAGCACCACCTATCGGAACCACGGGAAAAATCCTTGCGTCTCCAATTGTGTTTGATCTCCATATCTCTACTCTTTACTTCATGTGCAATGTCTTTACTTTCCGCTGCCATATTTGTTGACATGCATGTGTAGGGCTGTTAGACTTGCTAGACTTGCTATAACTGTTAAAATCTGCCAACCAATTAACTTGGGAAAAGGTTAGGTTTTAAATTCCTGCTAGTAGTCTATTCACTCCCCTCTAGACACTCTTCTAGTGATCCCTCAAGCCTTCCACCGTTGCCAGATATATATGTGCATTAATTTAAAAAACAATAATTAAAGTGATATATCCAAATATCCATGTTGGCACATGGAAACAGCTTGCACCTGCAACTAGCAACGCTATAAGATAAGGGCTGAGCATCGGTAACGTAGCCAATCAAAGTTTGCTAGGAAGTGGAGGGGTTAGAGGCTTTCATGGAAATTTAGGAGGCTGAAAGTTTAAGTGGGAGGCAACGAAACATAACGGAAGAAGCGAGACATCTAGCATAGCAAAAATAGTGTCGGGATCCGGGTATGATTATCTTGCCTGTTGGGTTTTCAGAGCGACAAAGAGCTGGGTCCTCGTAGTTGTACTCTCCAGGATCCTCGTACTCAGGCTCGACACTCGCGTCTACCCAAAGAGAAACAACACCAAATAAACGTACAAACAACGTGCAATGCGCAAACAAGATGATGCATGTCCAAGTTGAAGTATTTAACATGGCAACCCTATGCTAGTCATGTTTCTCATGCAATTATTAAGTTCTTTAGTATTCTGGACAGAACCTCAAGATTAGTTATTTGAACATGCCTGATCATGGCAAATATGAATTCTCCACGTAAAAACGATGCAAATGCATATGTAGAACGTTGCAAACGGAGTAACGTAGCTCACGGTACACTCACGGCAAGGTACAGACGTTAATGGAGACAAAAACAAACATGAGGGAGGCCATCGGCTATTCGTTGGTACTCCAAGGATGCCACTGGATTGGAAATGAAATTCTAGCAAGAATAGAGCTAAAGAACAAGCAAAACAATGGAGTATAGCTCCCACAAGTCACAAAACATTCAAACACACAATCTGTCCACAAACAACATGATGTCATCTTGTAACACACATATCCAGAGCTACAGCAAGTTTCAAATCACAACCAAGGCATCGGCATGAATTATACAGCATGGACAACAATTCATCTATCTACAGCAACATGAAAGGAAGCATGGATCAATGGCAATGAAGCTCACAAGATGGCATGTTGAATCAGTTTTTAGGGACTTTGTGAAAATTCCAGTTTTACAGAATCTGAGTTAACATGATAGCAACTTGACAACAACTTTTATATATGCTACAGGAACTTTCATGGCATGAAAATTAACAGGGTGATAGAGGGCAACATGTACTTCAATTAATTACTTTATGGCAACATCAAAATATGCATGTATCAATGGCTACCATCCTCACAATATGACATGTTGAAAATAGCAGATTCACGGACTTGGTGAAATTTACAAGAGGCAAACATGACACTTGTTAACAGAATAGCATGTTGACAACAAGTTTTATATAAGATGTAATGGTCCAATCCACAAGATCTTGGCACACATCTACAGAGGATGACAAGCACAACAATGCATACCATTGTGCCAACTCCAAAGGAGCAACATATACATGGGAATCCTCTTGGTAACATGACAACAAAATAACATGTTTCAACACGTAGAAATATTTGGGCATGTGAAAACATCATTTTGGTGACATGTTGACATTAAGAATGCCACCCATATAATGATCTATCGTGGCATGCAAAAATACCAGGGGCTAGCACATACACAGATGAGCATATTTTACGTTGACAAGTTTATCATATATTGCAAGGATTACATCATGTGAAAAAGACAATATGGCACAATATCACAAAATTACATTTCTGCAAACATGTCCAAATGACAAAACCAACCACACCATTGGATTCACTGAATTTTCCTACCCCAAAATCATATATTACATGCCTATCTTGCTGTTGATAAAACTCACAATATGGCATTCACAAAATTCACATAGCACTTATAACCACTTATATGCCAAATTTGGCATGTCCTAGGTATGGACAGATTTGGAATAAAAACAAAACAAGAATATTTCCTTTAAAGGAAATGATAAAGAAAAATCACAGAAACAAATAAAACAAAATGTAAAAAAGGGGGCCACCTGGCAGTGACACCTGGGGCCCTGTCGGGATATGACATGTGGGGCCTGGGCCCACTGTCAGGCTCAGGAATAAGTTGGAAAAGAAAAGGGAAAGAAAAGGGGGGGGGGAGCCGGGGTTCGAACCCGGGTCTCCCCTGTAGTAGCACGGGCCAGCTACCACTGGGCTATCAAGGCAGGTTCGACAAAGAGGGGGGCTGACCCCTTTTGAACAGGCCAGGGGCGCCGGTTCCTTCTACCTTCAGATAGCGGAAAAGGGATCGTTGTCGGCGAGCTTTCCAGCGACCTCCGGTGAGGAGGACCAGCGGCGAGAACTGTGGATGTTGCGGGGGTCCCGTTCCTGGGGTTGGACGCGACGAAGCGGCGGCAGGAGGGGGTGGTCGAGCTCAAGCAGAGCTCGGCTCCTGCCATGGCGATGCAAGGCGAGGCTTGCAATGAGCACGGCGGCTACGGCGTCTACGCGAGCATGCGGAGCTGCGGGCGAGGCGACTACGCGCTGGGCTGGCAAGCGGCGAGAATACAACGGGGCGCGGCGTGGGGTTTTGTTTCTCTGAAGAAAATCTTCAGGTTGCACCGGAGCACGACGGGCACGGCGCGGACAGAGCTACTACGCGGGCCTCGAATGGCGTACGGCGACAGAAAAGCCATGATCTGAGCAGGGGGATACCTCCTTAGCCTACGGCGAGACGACGTCGACGCGGGGGCAACGAGGCGACGGCGATGAGGCGATGATCACCGGCGCTCTTCTGCCCGAGACGAAGACGAAGAGGATCGGGGCGGCAACGGCTACTGGCTGGCCTTGCCACTCCCTCGAGCTGTCAAGGAAGAGGAGGCTCCCCGGGGCGACGTTCCTATGGCACCGAAGCACGACGAGAGGCGGCGGAAGCGTCACCTCGAGCTCAAGCTTGCACACAGCCGGAGCATGGAGGCAGGGCGACGGCTATGGCGTGGGCTCTTACTTGAGCGGCGACGCGAGGTGGGAGAGGGCCGGAATGGTCGAGGAAGGTTTGGACTCGCTCGGGGACGCGTTATAAAGGGCACTCGGAGCTGTTCCGACCGTCAAATCAATCGGACGCCGACGTGGCGACCTTGGATGGCCTGCCGTACAGGTAGACGACGCGAACGCACTGGGGAGCTCGCTGGGCTGCAGCTGCTGTTGTTGGGCTAGGAGGGGCCCAACTGGGCTTCTCTCTCTCTCCCGAACGAAAGCCTTTTTCTTTTATAAAAAACAAGAGAAAGCCAAGAAAAAACACAGAGAAAAGGGAGAGATGTTTGAGAAAGAAATAAAAAATACTTTTGAACTCACAAAAATATAACCTATTTACGAAAAATGTATTTGGCATTTTTAGAGAAAACAATTTAAATCATAATTATTTAAAAAGGACTCTGTTTTGCAAAGATTCATAAGACATGATATAACTAAACAAGGTTGAGAGTTTGTTAACAACGTTAAACAGAATATTTAAAATGAGTGCAACATTTTTATAGACATTGATAAGCAAGTAAAATTCCACATGTTGCATTTATTTGAAATGAGAGAGGTGGGCAAGTTTTTATAGAAGGTCGAGGAGAGGGATATCACAAAGAGTATCCGAGGTTGCAAGCACTCATACCACACACACACTCATAACAACATCACCACATAAGATAGCATGAGGCAAAACATGAATGATGACAAGATGATTATGATGCCATGATGCATGAGGAATTACATGAAGCAAAATTATATTACTCAAATCACAAGGGCACAACATGAAGGTCCACATGGAATATTACACGATGGCAAGGTTGCACTTGGGCTGTTACAACATCACCTGAAGACGAAGATACTCTAGCGCAATACAGCAACGGAGCAGGAGTTCCAAATCCTCCTTTGAGATGCTGACGGCAATGAGCTCGAGTTCCTTCAGTTTAGGGAGATGAAGAGTGTGCACGGCATATATACGGGGGAAAATCAACCATCATATCTGCCTGAGATTCAGATCTGGTTGATGGTAGGGTATTTCAGGCTCAGCCTGCCTGAAGGAGAAAGGTTGCAGCACAAATCAATGAGATGACGTTGCGAGATTCTCGGGAAATGAACTACGGAAGCCAACTCCGCAACATGAGCTGGATTGCAAGATACATGTAAACACACTGTCCAAGACAATTGTGACCACATAAAAATTTTACAACAAAACACTACTGAGTTCTTGTTGGGAACCATGATTGGAGGTAGCAAAGTATTGTGCACGTCCGTCTGGGCCCTACAAGATTAGCACTTAACTTCTTTTCCTTCAACAAATCAATCAGTGGCTTGGTGTGCTAGGGATACATATGGACTGGAGATGACTAGTCTATCAACCCATAGAATACTTCACACATGCATGATTGGCTTGGGATGATTCCAAAGGAACAAAATAACTTATCTCGAATTCATGGCAACAACATGCATCAAGTACACGTGAATTGAGGAAGTCACTTCTTTCACCTAACATATACTTCATGCGCTAACACGAAGATGCTGCTTACAAAAGTTTCCAACACTAACTTAATGTTCAACGTAATCATGGACAATATAAAGTTCTTGCCGATGGGATCAACAACAATTCATCGAAATACCCATATGAATGGGATTCCACAACTATGTGAACAAGGTGATAGCATTGGTCAGACCAAAAGATATAATGGTGCATGCTCGAGGAAAGATCCACGAGTAAAACAACATTACGATAATCGTTGGTTCTGATTTTGATTTGACGTTAGCCCACACACTCAAATCAAGGATTTAATATGACAATAGATGCAACAATTGATCACAAGGATCAATCGATGAAGATATCATCTTTCTTCAACACACACGCACACACAAGATATCCCTTTGGAATGAACTAATTTAGGCGAAGCATTTATCTTCCAACTCTCCAAGTTGTTGTTTAGCTTAACCAACTTGTTCAGGGGGTATCCAACATAGATTCTTGGAGAAGGGGTGGCTTATAGGAAACCAACTTGATCACGAACTCAACATAATGGTAAGAGGACAACCTGGTGATACTTCCGAGAAGATATTCGAAAAATCACGGACCACCGATATGTACAATCTTGCTTTTCAGGGCAAGACGATATAATGAAAAGAGCTTGGCACAAACCTAACTCATTGACCAAAGAGTGCACCAGGAAAGATGGACTAGGTAGCACGATCAACCTTTGTAATGATGGTTCAATAACCAACACACCAAGAATGATATAATTGTCCATTAACTTCCAAGCAATAGGGTTGCTAGGAGTATTGATTTCGCACATCACGGTTCACTTGTCGGCGTTCCGGTAACAACCAACACAGAGACCGAGGAATGAATAATGATGGTGAGAAGTATCACTGTATCAAGAATTCAGGAGAGGTGGTGCAATTCTCATGACGATCTTGACATGAAGAGGATAATACTCCAAGATAGAACAGAACAGAAGCTGAATTGACATTTTGATCTGTGGAATACAACTACTTTGACCCAATCCAAGAGATGGTTGAGGTACTGGAGTTTGTTTCTCCTAGACATTCTGAAATAGAATGGCTTGACAGACCATAATAATAATAGGCATCGATGAATACGAATGCACCACTACTCTTGACTATCTACAGACAGATAAAATTAGAATACAACTGAGGAGGGACAACTCAAGAGCACATGATTTTTCTGAGCTGTAGATGCATAGGTTAACATGTCGAACGAGTTCAAGATAATTCTTCCGAATAACCCATGCAGAAGGTAGGATTGGTAGAGTCACAACTCTGGAATGGAGAACTCATCAAGAGCACTCTTGTGGTGACCTTCAGTTCACGAGGAACTTCTGCCATAACTGGTTCATGGTATTGGAAGAATGATAAACCACGAACCTTGAAGACAGTAACAAGGTTACTAATCATCCTAAAGGAATGAGCAAACACTATCAACAGGAGTGAGCAGAATGATTCTCGTGTTCAAGAACCCAGAAATAGATTACCTACTGACTAAGTAGCATCACAGGATGCGTTCGATAACGATGGCCTGAATTATCACACTGGAAACACACAACACAACTAGACTATTGGGTGGTTCTGTGAGATAACATGGTTTCCTAACACTTCAACAAATACGTCGAGGTAAAAGAGTACCTCAACACAACAATTAGTGTGCTCTGTCTGGCCCAAAATACATCGATTCGAGATGAAAGAGGTTGCAATTGCATAAGATTAGTTATAACCCTTGGATAACTCGGACAGCACAACGGCTGTACGGGCATGAAATATGAGGCATCCTGCAAGACAACTGACAACATAAAAATGGAATTCTTATGGAGACACCAATCCAAGAAGACATGAACTTTCCTATAAGTCTCTAGCATAGTAACTCGTCCTCCTGATAGATAGATGAGAAGGCCTAGTTCTTAACCCCGTAGAATAGAAGAGGGTGACTCAGAATTAGAATGACACAAGGAAAGGAGTAAAAAGAATCTTACGTTCCCTTCCACAATCAATTCCCTTATATAACTAAAGCAGTTCTAGACTCAACATCGACCAGTTTGGCTTGGTAATCCTACAGGCAGTCAAGCTCTGATACCAACGCTGTCGGGACCCCGATCCTAAGCCATACAAGTCTAGCATGTAGCACATCATATCACTTTGCGGCCTCACGCACGGTAATCCCCACGGCTGCCACCTTACCTTGGCCGGGACCGTTTGCGCCTTTTGGCTCACGTATATGATTATGTCGCTAGCAATCATATGTCAAAGAACCCGGGTCAACATGACTAGTTATAGACCCAAGTGGCACAACCATACAGGGACATGCATACATAACCCAGCAATGCAGGTGTCAGTCATCAACATGTGTAGACGAGTCGTAGCAAGCTACATGGACTCCATTACACCGCATGACATTTCCTCGTAGGGACAGACACAGTAGCAAAGAAAGATACATGTCAGTCAATCAACGTGTCCGGAGCAGTAGCAAGCTACCAGGGCTCGACGAAGGGACAGAGAGGCATTTCCCTGTAAAGAAGGCTACCATAGGCATACGACTAGGTGTCGAATCCCACACATACCAATGCATTTCAAACATACACACATTATGCACGATATGCGTAGATACAACATGGCATCACAACATAACTCTATGACTCAAGTATTTATTAAAGACTCATAAGAGCCAACATAGTGTGGTATTACAAACAGGGGTCACATGACCCAACACTCAAGTCATACAAGCAACAAGCGGAAGCATCACATGTCTGAGTACAGACATCTACTAAAAGTGGCTGGAGGAGCCTGAAAAACTACAACGACCGTCCCAAAGGAGCCAGACCTCTGTCTGGGATTCCTAAGCTAATCCGGTCAACATCAAACTTCACGTCATACGAATCACTAATGAGACTGAAGTCTCATCTGCAAAAACATAAATAAGCAAACGTGAGTACAAACGTACTCAGCAAGACTTACATCAGAACTATCTACATATGCATCAATCTCGACAAAAGGTTGTGGAGTTTATTGCAGCAAGCCAGCTTTGACTCTTGGCTAACCTGTACTACGGCTATGAGTACTTTCTTTGAGGTGGCGTATCACACACGAGTCCACATATTCACCACATCAATACACCACAATGGATCCTCTCTCGTCTTCCTATGAGAAGCCATCCATAGCACTCACACTTATCTGGAGCATTTTAGAGTATCCATTTAAGGTTATCTATGAACAATGCAAGTCTCCAAGTAGTCCATATCCGCGGACGCGACTATTCGAATAGATAGTTTACCCTGCAGGGGTGTACTTTGTCACACATGCTCCCGCCACTTATCGCCATGTGCACGTAAAAGGCACCTCGGCAATCTTCAAGCAGAAGCCAGGCGAGGGAGTCAGCCACGGACGTTAACTTACAACGACTCACGTCCAAGGCAGTCGCCTATCCGAGTTGGAACCCATAATGGAAGTCCGGCCGAGGTTTCCAACATGGCCTCAAATGTTGTGAGAAGGCCCCCAAGCCGGTCCCGACTGGGTCGTTCATCCACTTCGCAGGCCGTGCCACACCTATCAATGTTTTGAACTACTGCGACTCCTGGACTGAGAACAGGGTAGGGTAATAGGCCGAGAGAGCTCGAGTTACCAGAGCCCAATGTGCGGTAGTAGCTAGTCTTGGAACACAAACACAAAACTCATTTCCTATGAGCGGTTTCAATGAGAGAACCCACCATGTACTCCTACATGGCCTCTCATCGCTACCTTTACCAAAACAGGTTCAACACTTAACTCTCATCATTAGAACACATCCATATCACTCCGGTTCATCACCCAGATGAATCAGACCTGACACAACTCTAAGCATAGCAAGCATAACAGGGTTATGTCACAACATGGCTCAATCATCTACCAGGTATGCTAGGTTGCTTGGTTTAGCTATTTACTGTGACAATGACAGGTCATGCAAAGGAATGGGTTCATCTACCGAAACACAAGTACCAGTTGAATCGCATTGTCCTAATGCATTGAAATGAGAGCAAGAGCGAGAGAGTGGGATTGTATTGAAATGCTCAAGGGGGGTTGCTTGCCTGACAGTTCTGAAGATAGTACTACTCCTCATCAGTGTCAACGATCACAACGTCGGAACCATCGTCTACCGAGAAGGAACATCACCGACAAACAAGAAGGAACACATTCAATGCAATGCAACAAACATGATGTATGATATGACATGTTAAGGTACTGAATTGACCTACTATAGAAGCTAGTCATATTAGTTGAAGTGGAATTCAAATCTAGTTCAAATTCCAACTCCAAATGTTATTTCTTATATTGTCCTAGTCATGAAATATCCTAGTTGGTGATGTTAACTTGTTCAAGCATGCATGATCATGGCATAAACAGATTCATTGGACTTTTCTGATCATTTTTCATATATAAATTATTTCAATCTGACTTGCAGATTATTTTCTATGATTTTTAGAAGTTTTAGGCATTTTCCGGAATTTAATAAATCCAGAAATCAATTATTGCGTCAGCTCTGCGTCATGCTTGCGTAAGCAAGTCAACTGCGCCAGCTCAGGTCAAACCTGACATGCGGGACCCATATGTCATAGGCACAGTGGCTGAAAATGTTTAATTAAAACCTAACTAGAAATTAACCGGGCTAGGACCCACCTGTCATTCACACAGTGTTTGATTAGGCCCCAAGCTAATTAACCCTTAATAGGGGCCACGTCAACCGGCCGAGATTTGGTCGCCGGTGACCTCTCGCCACGGCGGAGGGCCACGGGAGCGGGCGCGAAGGGCACTGGGGCGAAGCCCACGGCCCCGCGCATCCTGGGGAGCTCGCGGTGGACCGGAAGGAGGATGGGGAGGAGCGCCATGACGAGCTGGGCGGCGGCGCCGGCTGGGCCTCGTCGGTTTCGGCGCTATAGCTCGGGCACGGCAGGTAGAAAGGAGGGGGAAGGCACAACGGCTCACCGCGGGGCTTCTGGTGCTGTTGGCAACTCCGGGGAGGCATAGGGTGGCGCGAATCGACGCGGAGGGCGGCGGTCGGAGGTGGAGAAGACGGCGGCACCCTCGGCGTTGTGGTGCTCCCGGCGACACCAGACTCCACGGGAAGGTCGAGGGGGTCGCGTAAGAGCTCGGAGGTGTGATGGCCGGACGAGGGGGAGGCGGCGGCTACGCGTGCCGCAACAGCGAGCTTGAGCAGGGCTCGGCCATGGCGGGGAAGAGAGAAGGAGAGCGAGGAGGCAAAAAGAGAAGAGGCCACGGGGTCCAAACGACGCCAGGATGGCTATCCCCGCCGTCGCGTTGGCCTGGGGGGGCTAGGCAGGCAGGTGGCGTGGTGCCCGCGCGCACTTGCCATGCCTCGCTTCTCCTCTGCCATCTGGCAAAAGGAAGAAGACGAGGGAGCCCCTGGTGGGCTGGGCCGTCTAGTTGGGCCGCACCAGGTAATCCAGGTAATTTCCCTCTCTGTTTTTTCCTTTTGTTTTCTTTTCTATTTTCCTGACATTTGTTTGGTCCAAAAATAATATGAAACCATTTCTTAAACTCCTGAAAATTTATATGTGGGTTTAATGGACTTTTCCAAAGCCACAAGATAAATCTCAGAGTTGTTGGACATATATTTTATATATAGAAAATATATATCCAATGCAAATAAGGTTGAATTAATTCAAATACCCAATATAAAATGTTTCTGTGATCCCAAAATATTGGTTGACATTTTTAAATCATTCCAATATTTTATTAGAATACCAGGGACATTTTCTTGGATCTATTTGAAAAAATTTATATATTGCTTATTCGACAAAAATTTCCTTCTGAGGCTTGATCACTTCCTCAATTCATTTTCAAAGAAATTAAAAATGCATGCATGAATGCATTAGCAAGCATAATTAAACTAGGGCTGTGACAACTCACCCCCACTAAACAGGAATCTCGTCCCGAGGTTCAGGCCTAGGGTAAGAGGAAGGAGGGAACATAAAACTAACACAATCTTCATTGTCTAGTTGCCCTTCTTGAAGGTGTTGATTCATTTCATCATCTTGATTTTGACATATTTGCTTTCAAGATCTTCATCCAACATGATGACAAAAGGAACGGAAAAACTCTACAAGATTAATCTCCTCGAAGATTGAGCAACTCATGATCAACTCATAGAATGAGACGTGAGAACATCTCTTGAGCTGAGGCACAAAACACATTCAAGAGCAACGGAAAAAAGTAGATGACGGAGGTTCAATTGGTAGGCAACAATTCCACGCTTAAACAGACGGTGACGGGGTTTCAAAGTAGCGAGGAGTAAATTTTCCCTTGATACCATAACGGGGAACCTTAGGGGAGGTGACTCGAAGAGTTATTCCCTTAAGTGGCAGAAAGAATTACTTTTGATCCAGAGATCATTGAAACTCTTCATAACATCCTAAGGCAATTCACAAACGACCGTTTGAAGGAATTCAGAGGAGATAGCATACTCAGTTTGGAAAAGAAACTAGAGTTATAGAACAACTCGGCAAACAGAAGGCACATTCCGTTTGATACCGAAGGTATAACCCAGTGTCTGAGTGTGCTCTCAAGAACTTGAGCATTTCCATATTCATCAAGGTTTTACAAACATCCATGCCAAGGATCTTGGTCACATCATACTACCATGATGAATAACGATGGAGGATACAGATGCAAAGGAAGACAACACTTTCTCAGATTTCACCTTAGCTATGCCAAGGGAGCGAAATCTGGATGATCGACCGAGAGACATTTAGCACTCCACTTCTAATGTTCTCCTTGATGTACTAGCATAACCCAAATGTAGGTATTGTTTGTTATCTAGAGCATCAAGTAAAAGTCGGACTTCGGGATCACAAAAAGGGTCCATGAGGAACAACTTCTAGCGTAAGTCATACGAAATCCTCATGTAGAAGTGGTCAAATTTGCTGAATCAAGATACTACAATGATAGATCTTCCAACTAGGTGTGTCGGTCAAAACATCAACCTTGCGGAAGCCTGCATCATAGATCTTGGGGAAAAATCAACCATCATATCTGCCTGAGATTCAGATTTGGTTGGTGGTAGGGTATTTCAGGCTCAGCCTGCCTGAAGGAGAAAGGTTTGAACACAAATCGACGAGATGACGTTGCGAGATTCTCGGGAAATGAACTACGGAAGCCAACTCCACAACATGAGCTGGATTGCAAGATACATG
This sequence comes from Elymus sibiricus, assembly GCA_039707655.1. Classification (NCBI taxonomy): domain Eukaryota; kingdom Viridiplantae; phylum Streptophyta; class Magnoliopsida; order Poales; family Poaceae; genus Elymus; species Elymus sibiricus. The sequence continues at coordinate 88,218,798 of CM077663.1, forward strand.
TAAACACATTGTCCAAGACAATTGTGACCACATAGAAATCTTACAACAAAACACTACCGAGTTCTTGGTGGGAACCATCATTGGAGGTAGCGAAGTATTGTGCACGTCCGTATGGGCCCTTCAAGATTAGCACTTAACTTCTTTTCCTTCAACAAATCAATTAGTGGCTTGGTGTGCTAGGGATACATATGGACTGGAGATGACTAGTCTATCAACCCATAGAATACTTCGCACATGCACGATTGGCTTGGGATGATTCCAAAGGAACAAAATAACTTATCTCAAATTCACGGCGACAGCTTGCATCAAGTACACGTGAATTGAGGAAGTCACTTCTTTCACCTAACATATACTTCATGCACTAACACGAAGATGATGCTTACAAAAGTTTCCAACACTAACTTAATGTTCAACGTAATCATGGAGAATATAAAGTTGTTGCCGATGGGCTCAACAACAATTCATCAGAGTACCCATATGAATGGAATTCCACAACTATGTGAACAAGGTGATAGCATTGGTCAGACCAAAAGATATAATGGTGCATGCTCGAGGAAAGATCCATGAGTAAAACAACATTACGATAATCGTTGGTTCTGATTTTGATTTGACGATAGCCCACACACTCAAATCAAGGATTTAATATGACAATAGATGCAACAATTGATCACAAGGATCAATCGATGAAGATATCTTCTTTATTCAACACACACGCACACACAAGATATCCCTTTGGAATGAACTAATCTAGGCGAAGCATTTATCTTCCAACTCTCCAAGTTGTTTTCTAGCTTAACCAACTTGTTCAGGGGGTATCCAACACAGATTTTTGGAGAAGGGGTGGCTTACAGGAAACCAACTTGATCACGAACTCAACATAAGGGTCAGAGGACAACCTGGTGATACTTCCGAGAAGATATTCAAAAAATCACGGACCACCGATATGTTATCAAGCTCGGGAACAATCTTGCTTTTCAGGGCAAGACGCTATGATCAAAAGAGCTTGGCACAAACCTAACTCATTGATCGAAGAGTGCACCAGGAAAGATGGACTAGGTAGCACGATCAACCTTTGTAATGATGGTTCAATAACCAACACAATAAGAATGATATAATTGTCCATTAACTTCCAAGCAATAGGGTTGCTAGGAGTATTGATTTTGCACATCACGGTTCACTTGTCGGCGTTCCGGTAACAATCAAAACAGAGACCGAGGAATGAATAATGATGGTGAGAAGTATACCTATATCAAGAATTCATGAGAGGTGGTGCAATTCTCATGACGATCTTGACATGAAGAGGGTAATATTCCAAGATAGAACAGAACAAAAGCTGGATTGGCATTTTGATCTGTGGAATACAACTACTTTAACCCAAGCCTAGAAATGGTTTAGGTACTAGAGTTTGTTTCCCCTAGACATTCTGAAATAAAATTGCTTGACAGACCATAAGAATAATAGGCATCATTGAATACGAATGCACCACTACTCTTGACTATCTACTGACAGATAAAGATTAGAATACAACTGAGGAGGGACAACTCAAGAGCACATGATTTTTCTGAGTTGTAGATGCATAGGTTAACATGTCGAATGAGTTCAACATAATTCTTCCGGATAACCCATCCAGAAGGTAGGATTGGCAGAGTCACAACTCTGGAATGGAGAACTCATCAAGAGCACTCGTGTGGTGACCTTCAGTTCACGAGGAACTTCTACCATAACTGGTTCATGGTATTGGAAGAATGATAAACCACGAACCTTGAAGACTATAACAAGGTTACTAATCATCCTAAAGGAACGAGCAAACACTATCAACAGGAGTGAGCAAAATGATTCTCGGGTTCAAGAACCCAGAAACAGAATACCTACTGACTAAGTAGCATCACAGGATGCTTTCGATAACGATGGCCAGAATTATCACACTGGAAACACACAACACAACTAGACTATTGGGTGGTTCTCTGAGATAACATGGTTTGCTAACACTTCAACAAATAGGTCGAGGTAAAAGAGTACCTCAACACAACAATTAGTGTGCTCTGTCTGGCCCAAAATACATCGATTCGAGATGAAAGAGTTTGCAATTGCATAAGATTATTTATAACCCTTGGATAACTCGGACAACATAACGGCTGTACGGGCATGAAATATGAGGCATCCTGCAAGACAAGAAATATGAGGCATCCTGCAAGACAACATAAAAATGGAATTCTTATGGAGACACCAATCCGAGAAGAAATGAACTTTCCTATAAGTCTCTAGCATAGTAACTCGTCCTCCTGATAGATAGATGAGAAGGCCTAGTTTTTAACCCCGTAGAAAAGAAGAGGGTGACTCAGAATTAGAATGACACAAGGAAAGGAGTATAAAGAATCTTACGTTCCCTTCCACAATCAATTCCCTTATATAACTAAAGCAGTTCTAGACTCAACATCGACCAGTTTGGCTTGGTAATCCTACAGGCAGTTAAGCTCTGATACCAACGCTGTCGGGACCCCGATCCTAAGACATACAAGTCTAGCATGTAGCACATCATATCACTTTGCGGCCTCACACATGGTAATCCCCACGGCTGCCACCTTACCTTGGCCGGGACCGTTTGCGCCTTTTGTCTCACGTATATGATTATGTCGCTAGCAATCATATGTCAAAGAACCCGGTCGACATGACTAGTTATAGACCCAAGTGGCACAACCGTACAGGGACATACATACATAACCCAGCAATGCAGGTGTCATTCATCAACATGTGTAGACGAGTCGTAGCAAGCTACATGGACTCCATTACACCGCGTGACATTTCCCCGTAGGGACAGACACAACAGCAAAGAAAGATACATGCCGGTCAATCAACATGTCCGGAGCATTAGCAAGCTACCAGGGCTCGACGGAGGGACAGAGATGCATTTCCATGTAAAGAAGGCTACCATAGGCATACGACTAGGTGTCGAATCCCACACATACCAATGCATTTCAAACATACACACATTATGCACGATATGCGTAGATACAACATGGCATCACAACATAATTCTATGACTCAAGTATTTATTAAAGACTCATAAGAGCCAACATAGTGTGGTATTACAAACAGGGGTCACATGACCCAACACTCAAGTCATACAAGCAACAAGCGGAAGCATCACATGTCTGAGTACAAACATCTACTAAAAGTGGCTAGAGGAGCCTGAAAAACTATAACGACCCTCCCAAAGGAGCCAACCTCTGTCTGGGATTCCCAAGCTAATCCGGTCAACATCGAACTTCACGTCATACGAATCACTAATGAGACTGAAGTCTCATATGCAAAAACATAAATAAGCAAACGTGAGTACAAAGGTACTCAGCAAGACCTTGATCAGAACTATCTATATATGCATCATTCTCAACAAAAGGTTGTGGAGTTTATTGCAGCAAGCCAGCTTTGACTCCTGGCTAACCTGTACTACGGCTATGAGTACTTTGTTTGAGGTGGCGTATCACACACGAGTCCACATATTCACCACATCAATACACCACTATGGGTTGTCTCTCGTCTTCCTACGAAAAGCCATCCATAGCACTCACACTTATCTGGAACATTTTAGAGTATCCATTTAAGTTTATCTATGAACAATGCAAGTCTCCAAGTAGTCCATATCCGCGGACGCGACTATTCGAATAGATAGTTTACCCTGCAGGGGTGTACTTCGTCACACATGCTCCCGCCACTTATCGCCATGCGCACGTAAAAATGGCACCTCGGCAACCTTCAAGCGGAAGCCAGGCAAGGGAGTCGGCCACGGACGTTAACTTACAATGACTCACGTCCAAGGCAGTCGCCTATCTGAGTTGGAACCCATAATGGAAGTCCGGCCGAGGGTTCCAACATGGCCTCAACCGTTGTGAGCAGGGCCCCAAGCCGGTCCCGACTGGGCCGTTCATCCACTTCGCAGGTCGTGCCACACCTATCAACGTTTCGAACTACTGCGACACCTGGACTGAGAACAGGGTAGGTTAATAGGCCGAGAGAGCTCGAGTTACCGGAGCCCAATGTGCGGTAGTAGTTAGTCTTGGAACACAAACGCGGAACTCGGTTCCTATGAGCGGTTTCAACGAGACAACCCACCATGTACTCCTACATGGCCTCTCATCGCTACCTTTACCAAAACAGGTTCAACACTTAACTCTCATCATTAGAACACATCCATATCACTCCGGTTCATCACCCAGATGAATCAGACCTGACACAACTCTAAGCATAGCAAGCATAACAGGGTTATGTCACAACATGGCTCAATCATTTACCAGGTATGCTAGGTTGCTTGGTTTAGCTATTTACTGTGACAATGACAGGTCATGCAGAGGAATGGGTTCATCTATCGAAACACAAGTACCAGTTGAATCGCATTGTCCTAATGCATTGAAATGAGAGCAAGAGCGAGAGAGTGGGATTGTATCGAAATGCTCAAGGGGGGTTGCTTGCCTGACAGTTCTTAAGATAGTACTACTCCTCATTAGTGTCAACGATCACAACGTCAGAACCATCGTCTACCGAGAAGGAACATCACCGACAAACAAGAATGAACACATTCAATGCAATGCAACAAACATGATGTATGCTATGACATGTTAAGGTACTGAATTGACCTACTGTAGTAGCTAGTCATATTAATTGAAGTGGAATTCAAACCTAGTTGAAATTCCAACTCCAAATGTTATTTCTTACATTGTCCTAGTCATGAAATATCCTAGTTGGTGATGTTAACGTGTTCAAACATGCATGATCATGGCATTAACAGATTCATGGGATTTTTCTGATCATTTTTCATATATAAAATATTTCAATTTGACTTACAGATTATTTTCTATGATTTTTAGAAGTTTTAGGCATTTTCTGGAATTTAATAAATCCAGAAATCAATTATTGTGTCAGCTCTGCGTCATGCTTGCGTCAGCAAGTCAACCGCGCCAGGTCAGGTCAAACCTGACACGCGGGACCCATATGTCACATGCACAGTGGCTGAAAAGGTTTAATTAAAACCTAACTAAAAATTAACCGGGCCGGGACCCACCTGTCATTCACACAGTGTGTGATTAGGCCCTGAGCTAATTAACCCTTAATAGGGGCCACGTCAATCGGCCGGGATTTGGACACCGGTGACCTCTGTCCACGGCGGAGGGCCACACAAGCGGCCGCGAAGGGCACTAGGGCGAAGCCCACGGCCCCGCGCATTCAGGGGAGCTCGCGGTGGACCGGAAGGAGGACGGGGAGGAGCGCCACGACGAGCTGGGCGGCGGCGCCGGATTGGCCTCGTCGGGTTCGGCACTATAGCTCGGGCACGACAGGGAGAAAGGAAGGTGACGGGGATATTACCCCGCGATATGACCCGGCAGACATGCTGACCCGGCAAACAGTACTGACCCGGAGAACAGTACTGACCCGGAGAACAGTACTGACCCGGAGAACAGTACTGACCCGGCAGACATACTGACCCGGCAAACAGTACAGACCTGGTTACAGTTCTAACCCGGCAGCTACAGTGTCAGGGTATAACCCGGCAGCTACAGTGTCAGGGGTGTAACCCGGCAGCTACAGTATCAGGGGTGTAACCCGGCAGCTACAGTGTCAGGGGTGTAACCCGGCAGCTACAGTGTCAGGGGTGTAACCCGGCAGCTACAGTATCAGGGGTGTAACCCGGCAGCTACAGTGTCAGGGGTGTAACCCGGCAGCTACAGTGTCAGGGGTAACCCGGCAGCTACAGTACCAAGATGGTAACCCGGCTACAGTGTCAGGAGGCTAACCCGGCTACAGTGTCAGTAGGATAACCCGGATGCTACAGTGTCAGAGGATGAACAGTGTTATCAGACAGTCACGGAGACGAGTCTCTGAAGATAAGCCCTGGTTGTAACCCGCCCGGTGTAAGCCGCCCGGGACGGGTTACAAGCCCAGGACTCGGAAGCCCATGAAGAGAAGCCCGCGATGGGAAGTCATCAATCCGACTTAGACTCTACATGTAAACCGCCCCTTCAGCCTTTATAAGGAGGGGCGGGTCACCCCAAGAGGGTCAGGTTAGACGTCTCATAGACAGGTCTCATAGACAGGTCTCATAGACAGGTCAGGAAGGATAGTCAGAAAGAGGGTCTCGAGATTAGAGGTGCTGATTCCGCACCCTTGTAACCGAGATTGTCATCGTCATCAATATAAGACACAAAGCAGGACGTAGGCTTTGACCTCCATCGGAGGGGCCGAACCTGGGTAAAAACTCCGCGTCTCTCGTCCCGCTCAACCCCTCTCAAGCTACCAGTTACGTGCGATGACCCCACACCTTAAGTCCGTTAACCCGGACATCTGCCGTGACAAATCCACGACAGTTGGCGCCCACCGTGGGGCAGACGCACGGTGGTGTTGAGTTCTTGGAGGGATCTTTCCTAGGGTTTCGAGAAGTTCGCAATTCCGGACGAAGAAGAGCTGATACAAGTTTGAGATCGAGAAGGGAAGATTAGGGTTACGTGTGGCGCCTTACACGAACCACAACAACCAGTTGATCAGGAGTTATATCAATATATCAACTTCAAAGTCCGCTTTCATGAAAAGCCAAGTTCAAACAGAAGTTCCTGGCATGAGTTGTTTCATTGAAAATCGCCAAAGACTAGCCCTGCTGCGAGTCGCCGTTTTCGTTTTGATTCATGGATTAACTGTCAACAGCAAAGGAAAAGTCCAAGAGAAAGAAAAAGACAGCCTGGACCAGCCTGACCACGATGAGGTTACGGATTCGGCGGGTTTGGAGTAGCCATGACTCGAAAGAAGACCCGGATGTGGACTCGGATTACGCCCTCGCCGGATTCACCGTCGCCGCTGCGTTGAGGCGCCGTCTGGCGAGCCTTGCGCGGCCTCGTCTCCGCCACGGCCTCCGAGTTGCCGCCGCAAGTCGCCTCCACTTGCGGCCGATTTTTGCCGACGCAGCGACCCGCCTCCACAGCCGAGGCCCTGCCATAAGTCGCCGTCGCTTCCAAGGCTTGCCCTCGCCTCCGCCGGAGAGCCGCCCCATCAACTCGCCGTAAGCGCGCTGCTTCACCGTCGCCGCGACCCTCGCCTGTGCTGATAAAGCCGCCTCTGTTGGTCTGCCTCCGGCGTTGCATATGAGCCGCCACAACCGCGACCCGCCGTGGTCTCTGCCTCGCCTCTTGAGCCGCCTCCTCGCGCGCGGCTTTGCCCGCCTCTCTCGCTGCTCACCCGCGAGCCGCCCACGCCTGTGGCCCTGAGTTGTCGGCCTCCACCACCATGGCCGCGGCCTCACACCATCCGAGCCGCCGTTTTGCTTCCGCCGAGCTTGCGAGCCGCCCAGCCATTCAAGTCGCCCAGAGCCGGCCAACTTCCGCCAAGTCGCTATTGCTGCCACAGCCTCGTCCCGAGCCGTTTCAGCTCGCCGCTCGCCCCAAGCCTCCTCTGCCGTGCGTCGCCTCCGCCTCTGCGAGCCGCCACGGCCTCAAGCTCCCGATGCGCCGCTTCCGCCTTGAGCCGCCTCACCGCGGCTGTGCGCCGCCGGTGCGCTTTCTACCACTGCCGCACCACGAGCCGCCACGGCCTCGTCGCCATGCCTCGCCGAGGACCCGTCTTGACGACCCGCTGCAACGCGTGGCCCGCCTACGCCTCTACTGACTCGCCGCACCGGGTCACTTTCGCTGCTGCTGTGGCGCGCTACTGTTGCTCCACTTGACTCCGCCTCCGTGGCCGGCTCTGTCCTCCTCCTATGCCTCGCACTTTAAGCCGCAAGCCTTCATGGCCGGGGCCAAGTCGCCGCCGTTTGTCATCTCACGGAGCTGCCGAAGAGCGCCTTGTTTCTGCGCAGTTTCGACTCGGCCCCTGTTGCCGCTGAGCCGCCGTGCCCGCCTCTGCGAGACCCCGCCGGGTTGCCTACGGTTGTGTCCGGCCACGAGCCGCCCTGCTCTGGGCCCACGCCGGTCGACGGCGTCGCCCCCGTGCCAGCTCAGCCGGGTCAACGCGTCACCATGCCTAACTCCGCCCGCCGCTACGCCCAGCCGGGTCTGGCCCCGCGACCTCCGTCTGCTCCCGCGTGCCTGACGGCCCCGTCCGCCGCGCCGTCAGCCGCATCCGCCAGCACCGGTCGCGATGAGCCGGCCCTCTCCGTCCGCTCCACCTCCCCCTGCGACTCGGCCGCACTAGCCACCTGCTACGCCTGCGCCGGGTCCCCACTGGCAGTTGCCGCCCTTTCCATCGCCGGGGGTCACCTCCACGACCCGCCTCGCTCTTCTGCCGCCTTCGCCGCCTGCTGGCTCCCCCACGCCGTGCCTGACCGGCGCCCGCCTCCTCGCCTCGAGAGCCGCCCGGGCGCCGTGAGCCGCCGGCTCCGCCCCACAAGCGACCGCTCCTCCGAGCCGGCCGGCGCCCGCCTCCTCTCGCCTGGCTCCAAGTCGCCGCCGCGCCTCCTCGCCTCGAGAGCCGCCCGGCCGCCGTGAGCCGCCGGTTCCGCCCCGCAAGCTGCCGCGCCTCCGAGCCGGCCGGTGCCCGCCTCCTCTCGCCGCCCCGCACTGACCTGCCGGCTCTGCTCCGCCCGTCTTCCACATTTTGTCAGCCGCAGGACGGTTTGACCCTACTAAAGAAAGAAGGAAAGGGACGGCTGGCTAAAAAAAAAAAAAAAAAAAAAAAAAAAAAAAGAGCCAACATGACCCGGAGGGTCCGTGCCGAGCCGCCCGTTTCCAGGCTCCGCTACGGTCGCGCTTCAAAACGCCGCCTCCGCACACCACCCCGCCGCGGATTCATCTCGCCTCCAGCTGCTGCTGCGCCCCGTGGCAGAGCTTGCCCTCGCTCTGCTCCCATCGCCGCCCAGTTTCCGCCTCCGCGCCTCGCCAGCCGCCGTCGCCTCGCCTCGCCGGCTGGCCTCGCCGCCTTGCTGGTTCTGCTTACAAAGCACCGGCGCCCCGTCGGGAGCTCTCGAGCCGGCCCCGCGTCGGTTGCCTCCTCCCCCGCATCTCCACCGCAGTGATCATCAATTCCGCGGCGGACAATTTCTAGCCAAACATATCAGGTGAAATCCATCCAGTCAATTCTTATTGATACATTTTTATTCTTTCGAGAATAGTTACTCTCGCCTACAATATCTTTTATGCAGAACGATTACTCAAGTGGCAACATACCGCGGAGATGGAGCGCATGACAGCGTCGTGATGTACTGATGTTCGTCTGCGGTGCGTTACTCAATATACACGCTCAAGCCGCCGCTGCCATGGCCCGGTTTACATCAACACATCGGTACCGTGCACTCTCACCCGCCAGTATGAGCCGCCCAATGAGTACGGCGAGCCGCCGTAGCCGCGGCATGGTTTTCATCAACAACGCCCGCGACCGACTCTCCCGTCCGCGCCGGCTTACAACGCCACAGCTGACTCTCGCGACTGTTCCGGCTTACAACGCCGTGGCCGTCTTTCGCGACCGCGCCAGCTTACAACGCTGCGGCCGTCTCTCACGACCGCACCGGCTTACAACGCCGCGGCCGTCTCTCGCGACCACGTCGTCTTCAAACGCGCGGCTGACTCTTACATCTACATCAACATACTGGTGCGGTGCTCGCCTGTACGAGCCGCCCAACGGACGCTCGCAAGACGCCGCCCAGAGTGATCTACATCAATATATCGGTGCGGTGTTCGTCTGCACAAGCCGCCCGACGGATAGGCGCACAAGTTGCCGCTATTACAGTTTGGTTAACTTCAACAACCAGCCGGGACGAACCATCGACCGGATTATTGAAACAATTCATACGGGATCATCTATAACCCGCCACGGTTGACCTCAACCTTTACTGGAGACTCTCAAGCCGCCTCTTCGAGTCAACTTAAGACTCGGGGGCTACAGACATGGCTCGACACACTTGGCCGTTTTCAACGAGAGCCCCAGATCATGGCAAGAAAGTTAACCCGATCTCGGGGGATACTACATTATTGGCGGAAGGATTAAAAGTTACCCAAGAAGACGAGTCGCCATGATGCACCGTTCAACTTGGGGGCTTCTGCTATTTCTTCATACAAGATGGCGGCTTACAAGATGCTGCCACAATGTTGATACTTCAACAAGGTCGTTTGGGGGCTTTCAATCCGCCGGGTTAAGCTTCAACCCTCTCGGTCAGGCTCTTCAGCCAATATAAGGCGGGTCATGGACCCAAAGGTTGACTCCGTCAACAAAGATCACTAGGGGTGCAGCGAGTTCTAAAACTTACCTCCTTTTCGATCTGCAAGGACGGGTTATACCTGCCCGTAAGTAGATGCGCTTTGTCAGGGGTGCAGCGAGTTCTAAAAACTCACCCTCTGCAAAGGCCTCTTACAACGGCGAGGCAAACCCTTACATCCGCAAATCCGAGTTATACCTGCCTGTAAGTTGATGCCGCTTTGTCAGGGGTGCAGCGAGTTCTAAAACTTACCCCCTGCAAGGGCCTCTTACAGCGGCGAGGTAAACTCTCCCACCTGCTGTGTCTCTCTCTGGTTCGCTGCGCTCTTATCAGTTAATCTCGCCTAGAGACCCTGAGCCGTTCAAAGGAGTTGACGGTCAATCTCGTTAGAGACCCTGCACTGGTATGAGTTCAAGCATCGAGTCCACCCAGAAGAACCATCATATGAATTTTTTGGAAGGCAAAGCAAGAAACATCATACATTGCATCATACATTGCATTGCATCATACATTACATCGTGCATTACATCATATTTACATATCATGCCGGTTTGCCAAACCGGGTCAGAGCAAGATTGTGAAAGAGGAAGCAAGGCTATACGAGATTTTAACATCTCCGGGTTGTGCTTTTTCAAGCCGCCCTTACAACAATGCAGAATATACTCTGTTTTGTTTATTTTTGCAGGTCTTGTCTTATAAGATAAGCCGCCAGAACAAATAGATCTTTAATAGCCAACGTGGCTGGATCTTCATCATGGATTTCTCACATACTCGCCGGGTTGCACCGCAACTACGAGCAGGGATTTCATATCAAAGACAAAGGAATTATTCCAGGATATTCATTCCGGGTTATATTACAACCACGGCCAAGGATTCATCCAACAAATTATGATGAGTCATATTATTATCACAATAGTCCCGAGTCGCCGCAGGCAAACGACCCGGCACTTGGGGGCTACATTATTCAAATCAAGTTTATATCAAGTATGCAAAGTCCCATGTCGCTGCAAGCATGCATCATGGCACTTGGGGGCTAATGCAAGCTGGTTTTCAAATCATTACATTGTCAGCAAGACCCAGTTATCTCAAGGAGATGAGTAAGCCTTTCAATATTTTTCTAAGTCCCAAGTCGCCGCAGGCGTGCGACCCGGCACTTGGGGGCTACAGTATTCAGTTGTTCAAAACAGATAATAAGGTACAAATTGAAGACCCGGCGCATCACATATTGATGAGCCGGCCCTTGGGGGCTACACCAGCTGAAGTTTTATAAGGTATAAGACAGTTATAAGTCCCAGGCTGCTGCAGGCAAGACAACCTGGTACTTGGGGGCTACACAATCAAAGATATTATTGCAAAGCGCCAAGTCATCATGGATCAACTTGGAGCTTGGGGGCTACAGGTAGTATGAATATATCAAAAAATTGGAGAGAGTTTTCAAGATGTCAATTTTAACTGCAGTCCAGTTATTTGACCCGGCGGCACCATCAATGAGTATAACCCGGCGGAGGAGACCCGCCAAGAACATTGAAGGCCGACTCAACGGCATATGGGTATTGTATTCCCAATATTTTGTTTCAAAGGACATATACCTGCAAGACGATGGAGCTTACCATGAATAAATTCAAGCTAACCTGGGGGCTAATGACGGGGATATTACCCCGCGATATGACCCGGCAGACATGCTGACCCGGCAAACAGTACTGACCCGGAGAACAGTACTGACCCGGAGAACAGTACTGACCCGGCAGACATACTGACCCGGCAAACAGTACAGACCTGGTTACAGTTCTAACCCGGCAGCTACAGTGTCAGGGTATAACCCGGCAGCTACAGTGTCAGTGGTGTAACCCGGCAGCTACAGTATCAGGGGTGTAACCCGGCAGCTACAGTGTCAGGGGTGTAACCCGGCAGCTACAGTGTCAGGGGTGTAACCCGGCAGCTACAGTATCAGGGGTGTAACCCGGCAGCTACAGTGTCAGGGGTGTAACCCGGCAGCTACAGTGTCAGGGGTAACCCGGCAGCTACAGTACCAAGATGGTAACCCGGCTACAGTGTCAGGAGGCTAACCCGGCTACAGTGTCAGGAGGATAACCCGGATGCTACAGTGTCAGAGGATGAACAGTGTTATCAGACAGTCACGGAGACGAGTCTCTGAAGATAAGCCCTGGTTGTAACCCGCCCGGTGTAAGCCGCCCGGGACGGGTTACAAGCCCAGGACTCGGAAGCCCATGAAGAGAAGCCCGCGATGGGAAGTCATCAATCCGACTTAGACTCTACATGTAAACCGCCCCTTCAGCCTTTATAAGGAGGGGCGGGTCACCCCAAGAGGGTCAGGTTAGACGTCTCATAGACAGGTCTCATAGACAGGTCTCATAGACAGGTCAGGAAGGATAGTCAGAAAGAGGGTCTCGAGATTAGAGGTGCTGATTCCGCACCCTTGTAACCGAGATTGTCATCGTCATCAATATAAGACACAAAGCAGGACGTAGGCTTTGACCTCCATCGGAGGGGCCGAACCTGGGTAAAAACTCCGCGTCTCTCGTCCCGCTCAACCCCTCTCAAGCTACCAGTTACGTGCGATGACCCCACACCTTAAGTCCGTTAACCCGGACATCTGCCGTGACAAATCCACGACAGAAGGGGAAGGCACGTCAGCTCACCGCGGGGCTTCTGGTGCTGGTAACGACTCTGGGGAGGCACGGGGTGGCACTAATCGACGCGGAGGGCGGCGGTCGGAGGTGGAGAAGACGGCGGGGGCCTCGGCGTTGTGGTGCTCCCGACGACACCTGGCTCCACGGGAAGGTTGAGGGGGTCGCGTAAGATCTCAGAGGTGCGACAGCCGGACGAGGGGGAGGCGGCGGCTACGCGTGCCGCGGCAGCGAGCTTGAGCAGGGCTCGGCCATGGCGGGGAAGAGAGAAGGAGAGTGAGGAGGGAAAAAGAGAAGAGGCCACAGGGTCCAGACAATGCCAGGATGGCTATCCCCGCCGTCGCGCTGGCCTGGGGGTGGCTAGGCAGGTAGGTGACGTGGCGCCCGCGCGCACTCGCCGTGCCTCGCTTCTCCTCTGCCTTCTGGCAGGAGGAAGAAGACGAGGGAGCCCCTGGTGGGCTGGGCCGTCTAGTTGGGCCGCACCAGGTAATCCAGGTAATTTCCCTCTCTGTTTTATCCTTTTGTTTTCTTTTCTATTTTCCTGACATTTGTTTGGTCCAAAAATAATATGAAACCATTTCTTAAACTCCTGAAAATTTGTATGTGGGTTTAATGGACTTTTCCAAAGCTACAAGATAAATCTCAGAGTTCTTGGACATATATTTAATATATAGAAAATATATATCCAATGCAAATAGGGTTGAATAAATTCAAATACCCAATAGAAAATGTTTCTGTGGTCCTAAAAATATTGGTTGAAATTTTTAAATCATTCCAATATTTTATTAGAATACCAGGGACATTTTCTTGGATCTATTTGAAGAAATTTATATATTGCTTATTTGACAAAAATTTCCTTCTGAGGCTTGATCACTTCCTCAATTCATTTTCAAAGAAATTAAAAATGCATGCATGAATGCACTAGCAAGCATAATTAAACTAGGGCTATGACAGTGCAAGAGCAGCAGTTTTTAACAAATTGGCATGTTTGACAGCAGAATGTACATACCTCTCATTATTAATTTTATCTCATTCAAACATTGCCGATGTGCATCCTGTACTACGAAGACTGTTGCATTTATATTTAGCTTCCTGGTAAAATTGGCAATTTGTTATTACACATGACAGAAACAGAGGAGGGATGAGAACCAGAGCATCCTACTACAAAGACTATTCGAGGAGAACCATGGCATGGCCGATGAAGACCCATCTGAAGCACGCAAGTACAAGCATGGCCATCCATTTCTTGTTGGTGAATACTTTGAGGAGTGCAATTCCACTTGTCGCAACTTACATAAATATTGCATGCACATAATGTCAGAAGGTGAAGATACTAACATTCTGCAAGTGCTCTACGACAGTAGGCATTTTCAACACCTTCCGGGTACCATCAATGTGGAACTCGAGGACTTCCATCTCTTCTTCAACTTTGATGTGCTTGCTGCCACTCTTGTCAAATGCTTGATGTTGTAAGTACTTCACAAACTATGAACAACTTCTCCATACAAGGTTGTAAATGAAAAAAAGCTAACTGTATTGTATTCCTCTCAGGGGATTGACAGCACAGAGATCATTAAGGGTGCATGCGTATTTCATAGATCCCAAATTAGCAAACGACATTTTGTTGCATAATAATGTTACACGCAAGGGTTCCATTGATCTTGTCGCCAATTTCTTGTTCCCATTACAGGTAGGAGAATTCTTCATGTGGCCATATCATGAAGGGTAAGTTAAATATACAACCACGCATACATTGATCGTCTTTCAATTTTCGACATAGTTCGTAAGTTTAATGTTTTCTTAAACTGTAGCAATCACTGGATCTTGGTGGTCATTGTTCCAAAGGGCAACACAGTTTACTACCTGGATTCTCTAAGAGAGTCAAATAAGCCTCAGGATATGAATCATCTTCAGGATTTCATGGATAGGTATTGAATTCTTTGATGTTAATATGTTGTGTTCATATTTGGTTCAAGAATTGAGGATGTGAAGTTTCATTTTCATTTGTAGTGTATTGTCAAGGTACATAACTAGAGAAGGGATACGGTTCGACCGCCAACTACCTCTGCACCACAAGATCGTTTCTCTGGTAAGACACCGAAATCCGTTATTTTCAGAAAATGCTAGTCAGATGCTCAAGTTTCTAAGTCAACCTCTTTCTATTTCTCTCCAAAGAAAAAAAAGAAACAAATTACACCGGATAGGTTGTTCCTATTAGGGCAAATACATGACTAATATTGTACAAAACATTTGAGTGCCCTCAACAACAACAAGGGACCAACCTATGTGGATACTACGTTTGTGCACACATGATGAACCTATGCAGACATGTTCAATGTGGTATCGATGGTGACAGAATAGAACCACTAAGTCTGTTTCTTAATTACTATCTTCTACTCCACACGTATGTCACATTATGATCTAAAAATCCTGCAGTTGATCTTTGGACCGATGACCTCTGAATCGCTCGCCACAAATGAATTGATGTCTGCTAGGAAATTTATGAGCACCTTCTTTGTGAAACACTATATCAAGCCCACTAAAGGCGTCGAAGATTTCAGCATTCATACCCCCAATAACAAGTATGCATTCATATAGTGTTATCAGCTAAACATATATGCATGGATGCTTGTTTTCCATTTGATCATGTCTTCGTATTTCATACACTATGATTATGTACTGCATATATGTCGGTCTTACAACTGTGGAATTTAGCTAGCATTTGTTCAATTGCATATTGTCTTGAATTTTGATGAATGTTCTTCATGTGGACACTATTTGTTCAAATGCATATTGTGGCGAATTATGATGAATGTTTTTCATGTGGACACTATTTGTCGATTGCATATTGTGTCGAATTTGCTATTCGTAGGCTGATTCAAATGCGATATTTTACAATAACCTGGCCATTTCAGCGCACACGGTTCGCAACTAAGCGTGTGCGATCTAGAACGGAAAGCACACGCAACTCATAGCGCAACCGCCTGTGATCTACAAGAAAAGCACAAGCAACTCATAGCGCAACCGCCTATGATCTACAGGAAAAGCACACGAGATATAAACTGAAATGTTGGTGATACATAAGAAAATCACAGACGATTTGCAGCACTTGTACATGTGCATAGGACCTCTTCAATCGTTTGCGATGGCATCACATCTCACATGTCAGCCAACATCAAACCATGGCCGATGCAAAGACGATCCCACGCGTAAATTTTTCGGGAAACAGGTGCGATGATATCATGCATGGCAGACGGTTGATAGGGAAATGTCGTGTGCGATGATGAAGATATCACACACAGTTTCTACCATGGCCCATGTGGATTAGGTAATGTTTCGCAAACGGTAAAAGTTCATACACCATTTGTTTTCCATGAGCAATTAGATACGTTTGACTCATGATAGACGTGTGTGATTGATCCCAAATCCCACACGTACGCCCAAAATATAGTGTTTGTGTTCCTCGGTCACCATCACCGATGATTTTTCCGTGTCGTGTGGGATGGAGCCCACTATCGCCCACACAAGCAAGGAGACAGTTTAAACATTCATCGCGAAAAGGGGTGAAAAACCATTTGTATAGCACGTCGCAGCACCAGTGATTTTAAACTCTCCACCGACCCAAAGGAAATGTTTAACCCATTTTCTTCGGAAACGGATTCTGATTCCATTAAGGAATTGGCTAGTGCCATTATCCCTAATTCCTCACAAGGAAAGAATGGATCAGGCACCAATGTCGCGGTTGCACCTCCCTTGTCATATGGTGGACCGGTTCCTTCGCCTCATATTAACTCTCATGGGCCTCCACCCAAACTTGATTTGACTAACTTTCCTAATTGGGTTTTTTCGTATCAAGTCTCATTTGAATCACAGATCAACACTGAAAGGACGTGGATGTCGCCTAGAGGGGGGACGAATAGGCGCTTTAAAATAATTACGGTTTAGGCTTGAACAAATGCGAAATAAAACTAGCGTTTAATAAGTCAAGCACAAAACCTAAAACAACTAGGCTCACCTATGTGCACCAACAACTTATGCTAAGCAAGATAAACAACTAAGTGATAGAAAGATATATAACAAGAAACAATATGGTTATCAGAAAGTAAAGTGCATGAGTAAAGGGCTCGGGTAAGAGACAACTGAGGTACGTGGAGACGACGATGTATCCCAAAGTTCACACCCTTGCGGATGGTCATATCCGTTTGAAGCGGTGTGGAGGCAATGCTCCCCAAGAAGCCATTAGGGCCACCATAATCTCCTCACACGCTCGCACAATGCAAGATGCCGTGATTCCACTAAGGGACCCTTGAGGGCGGTCACCGAACCCGTACAAATGGTAACCCTTGGGGGCGGTCACCGAACCCGTACACTTTGGCAACCCTTGGGTGCGGTCACTGGTACCCGTACAAATTGCTCGGGGCAATCTCGACAACCTAATTGGAGACCCCGACGCTTGCCCAAAGCTTTACACCACAATGATTGAGCTCCAAGACACCACCAACCATCTAGGGCGCCAAGGCACCCAAGAGGAACAAGCTCTAGGGTGCTCAAACACCCAAGAGTAATAAGCTTCTCAAACTTTTCTCTTCCACGTATCACCGATGCAACTAATGTAATGGCAAGAACACACGAAGTGGTCAAGTCCATCACTCCCAAATTCCACCACAACAACAAAAGCTATGGAGGAATATGAGAGGAAGAACAAGGAGCTCAAAAAGAACTCCAAGATCTAGATCCAAGGGGTTCCCCTCACATAGAGGAGAAAGTGATTGGAGGAAATGTGGATCTAGATCTCCTCTCTCTTTTTCCTCAAGAACTAGAAAGAATCATTGGAGGGATTCAGAGATAGCAAGCTCGAAGAAGGTCAACAATGGGGGGCAAACTTGAGCTCAAAAAGATGAGATCCATGGGGGGAAGAAGACCCCCTTTTATAGGTGGGGAAAAATCCAACCGTTACCCCCACAGCCCGCACACAAGCGGTACTACCGATCCGGAGAGCGGTACTACCGCTTATAAGTGGTATTCCAAGAAAGAACAAGCAAACGGCAGAAACCTCGAGGCGGTAGTGCCGCCGGAGTGATACTACCGCTTGTTACAGTCGCTCAACTTTCGGTTGGGTGGCGCGGGGCATCGGACAGGTGTGTGGTGGTTGGCGCATACGCCAGAACCACCTGAGCGGTAATACCGCTCCATAGCAGCGGTACTACCGCCTGAGTGCCGAAAACTATCCTGAGAAACAAACTGCCATAACTTTCGCATACGAACTCCGAACTGAGCAAACTCAAGCTTGTTATATTAAGAAGAGGTAGTATAAAAATGCCAATGATATAGAGATGTGAAACCTCTATGAATGAAGAACCGACAAAAACTCCAACATCGAAAACATCATAGAAGATGCATATGGATTCCATTTTTGATGAACTCGAGCTTTTCATGAAGATGACCATAGGCTCTAAAACTCACAAAGAGAAACACCAAACAAGAACCAAGAAAGATTATGCAAGGATGCAAATGGTTTGAGCTCTCTACGAACGATACAATCAAGCTACTCACTCGAGAGCCCCCTTGATAGTACGACAATCGATCCTATAACCCAGTCTCCCAACTACCACCATGAGACCGGTAAAATAGAAAACCTATCAAGGGCAAACCTATACCTTGCACATAGTCCACTTGAGCTAGATGATGATGATCTTGACTTCCTCAAGATGGACCACCTTTCTTGATTGTGTTGGCTCTCGATGAAGACTAGTTGATTGCTCCCCCATACTCCACTATGGGTGAGCCACTCTTAGGCACCTCTTCACAAGTCCATTGTCACCACAATGGATGGCAAGCTTCAAGCATGATCTCTTCGTGATGCTCCACTTGAACTTGCACACCACAATCTTGATGATGATCACCACTTGATGTCATCCTCCATGGGTTGTATGAGATCTTCCTCTTGACGCAAGCCCATGGAAACATACCTAACCCCACATAGAACTCTCACATAGACCATGGGTTAGTACACAAAGCGTAATGGATAATGCTTACCATACCATGGGATCACTTGATCCCTCTCGGTACATCTTGTATGCTTTATATGTTGATCAACTTGATTCACTCTTTGACTTAGTCTTGATCAACTTTGTATCTTATCTTCTCTCTTCATAAAGATGATGTCTTGAAGGTAAACATGAATGCTCACACAATCTTCTTCTTCAAGGCATGCTTGCAATAAGCTCAACTCTCACATGACCAATCTTTGGATAAAATCTTGAATACCACCTTGGTCACCATATAAACTCCTTGAAACCAACATATGGACTTCACGAAGTGCCTATCGACAAATCCTTTGAATATAACTCAAGGCAACCATTAGTCCATAGTGATTGTCATCAATTACGAAAACCACACATGGAGAAATGTGCTCTTACAAACACAATTGTGGAGGGTGATCGAGCAAGGCTTTCACCCTCATGATACCAACAACATGACTCCAAGAGAAGAAGTGGACAATCAACTCGATGTGTCCGCTTTGTTCATTTTTCAAGCCGCCATGCCACTTGAAGAACTTGCACACTTGTGCCCCTTCACCATTGCCAAAGATGCATGGGCGCACATTAACTCCTTGTAAAAAGGAAGTTCAAGCATTCAACGATGCAACTTTGAGGTGGTTCTTGACAAAGCCGATGAGTATGTGATGAATGAAGATGAATACCCACAGGAGCTCTATCGGAGATTGATCGCCCTTGCCGTCTCTCTTCGAGACCATGGGAGCAAGGACACGGATGAAAATTGGGTGAAGCACAAGTTCCTCAAAGCAATCATGCCATTCAGTAGAGGCATGTCCTCCGTGATCCGACAAAGGCCGGACTTTCATGCTTTGACCTCAAGTGAAGTGTTGGATGAGTTCGTTGCTATGAACATCTTGAACAAGACCACCAACAACACATTAGCTCGTGTACAATGATCAAAGAAGCACAACCTTGCTTTGAAGCCCAAGGCGTTCTCGGAATAGGAAGAAGAGGAGTGTTGTCCCGAAGACATAAAATATTCTTACCACGAGCAAATGGCTCTTCGGTCAAGGCAATTTTGGGGGCAACAAGAGGAACACCAAGCCCAGTTTCTCCAAGAACAACTCAAGTGGCTCCAAGGACAAGTAACGAGTGAGGACGTGCTACAATTGCGGTAATGTAAGTCACTTTGTTGTAGATTTCCCCTATGAGAAGCGTGAAGACAATAGAGGCAAGCTCATTCGCAAGGACAAGACCAAGTCCTTCCCCAACCAGAACAACTTCATGAAGAGGATGCCTCAAAATGGGTTGACGGTGCAAGAAGAGTACAACTCCGATGATGATGATGATGATGATGATGCTAGTGGCGAAGAGATGGGGAAGATATGGCAATGGCCAACTCCGATGATGATGATGATGATGATGATGATGATGCTAGTCCCAACCACGGTGTCACTCTTCGACTCCCCCAACGAGGACCACATCCCCATCGCCAAGTGCCTAATGGCCAAATCCACCAACAAGGTAACCTCCAACATCAAAACTACCATATCCACTACTCATTCTTCTATGGGTAGTGTGGATGTATAAGAGGAGGTAAAAGTAGATGAGAATGCCTTCGATAAATTCATGCATAAACTCAAAGGTGAGACCAAGAAGCACTTCATTGCTCTCTTGGAATAGTTGGGTGAGGCCAATGATGTCATTGAGTCTCATGAAGCCACCATCACTAAGATGGAAGGGCATAGCCGTGATTATGCCGATGAGATTGCGGATCTTTCTCATGCTCTTGAGGAAGAGCAAGATCTTCATTTGGCTCTTCAGGAGTCACACAACGTTGATCTTGCTAGGTTAAAGAAAGATCATGATCATGCTCAAGTTCTTGCTCATGTGCTTAGGATCGAGAATGTTAAACTTGGGGTTGGCCATGAGAAACTCAAAGTGGAGTTTCAGTTACTTGACAAGGCTCATAAGACCTTGAAAAGTGCTCACACCTCCCTCAAGGTTTCTCATGATCAACTCCAAGCGGAACTCACTAAGGAAATAGCCACTTGCCCTCCTTTTGTGCTAATTGATAATGATCATGCCTCTAAGCCTTGTTGTGAGCATGTGCACCTTGTGGAGGAAAATGCCAAGCTGAAAGAGCAACCTTAGAAGGGCCTTGTGACTTGTATACAAGGCAAGAAGAACCTCAACGACCTTTTTAACAATTAAAAGGAAGTTGTGTCTAAAGAGGGACTTGGGTTTGTACGCAAGTCAAAGAAGAAGAATGACAAGACCAAGCAAGCTCTCCCTATTAAATAATCATTTGTCAAAGAGGGAGAGGGTGCTCCTAGTGAGAAGAAGAACAAGGTGATGGGTGGTAAGGCCAAATGGGGCCATACCACTCATTCCAACAACGCCACCGAGTTTAACCCCTCCTATATTTTATGTTGTGCTGGTGATGGGCATGTTTATGCCAAATTTGTTGGTTCTCCTTATGAGTACATTGAATTTTCTATTTGGGTTCCTAAGACCCTTGTCACTAACATCAAAGGACCCATTCAAGAATGGGTACCTAAAACCAAGCATTGATCTTATGTAGGAGTTTGCTTCCGGAGGAGGTTCATGGTTGCTTGATAGTGGAGCAACAAATCATATGACCAGAAGCAAGGACTTGGTGGTGTGTGTTCAAACTAACTCATCTATGGCCACTCAAGTCCAATTTGGTGATGCTACAACATCAAAGGTATGGCAAGATGGTAATCTCTCCAGATTTAACCATTGAGAAAGTCATGCTTGTTGAGACCCTTGCATACAATTTACTTTCCGTTCGTCAACTTGCACTCATGGGCTTTTCTAAATGTTGGGTTCTACGTTAGGTGCATCGGCTGTAATATAAAATTTTCCTACGTGCAGAACAACCAGGATCATCTACGGAGACGGATCACAGATCGTTACCACTAGACGCGCAGTGCCGTGCAACAGAAGTAGAGTTGGGGCAACACGTCCAAAGTCGTCTCCTCCTCGTCCGATCTCCCTCGAACATCCGGTCGTCGGATCCCATGTACATGTTTGTTAGAGCGACGCAAGTGCAGAATCCAGATTGCGATCGACAATCATTCCTGTCAGTTTAGAAACTAGCATCAGTGTAACCCTATAAGCAGAGATCCTCCTCACCTCCATAAACTAGGAACATCTCTTTAGTCCTTTTCAGGTACTTCAGGATAGTTTTCATCGCTGCCCAGTGACTCTCACCTGGGCCGGCCTGGTATATGCTTGTTAAGCTTATTGCAGAGGCAACATCAGGCTGAGTACATAGCATGGCATACATGATGGATCCTATTGCCGAAGCATAGGAAATCCGACTCATCCGGATTCGCTCATCAGAAGTCATAGGACTCTGAGTCTTGCTTACCTTATACCATGTGAGATGGGCAAGAACCCTTTCTTAGCCTCACTCATATTGAACCGCTTCAACACTTTGTCTATGTACGTGCTCTGTCTTAAGCCGAGCAGCCTCCTTGATCTATCTCTATAGATCTTGATGCCTAAAATGTACACTGCTCCAAGGTCTTTCATTGAAAACTTGCCATTCAATGATTCCTTGACTGAGTTCAGCATTGAAACATCATTTCCGATCAGCAGTATGTCATCCATATACAAGATCAAAATTACTACCGAGCTCCCACTAGACTTCTTGTATAAACAATATTCCTCTTCGTTCTTGATGAATCCAAGGTCAATGATGACTTCATCAAAACGAATATTCCAACTCCGAGCTGCTTGCCTCAATCCATAAATGGATCCCATGAGCTTGCATATTTTACGAGCGTTATTTGGATCGACAAAACCTTCAGGCTGTATCATGTATACATCCTCTTTTAAATTTCCATGAAGGAAAGTCGTTTTGACATCCATCTACCATATCTCATAATCGAAATATGCAGCTATAGCTAGTATGATCCTAACCGACTTAAGCATCGCTACCAGCGAGTAGGTCTCGTCGTAGCCAATTCCTTGAATTTGTCCATAACCTTTAGTGACAAGCCGAGCTTTGCGGATCTGAACATTTCCATCCACATCGGTTTTCTTCTTAAAGACCCATTTGCAACCAATGGCAATTAAGCCAGGCGGCGGATCAATCATGTCCCAGACTTGATTGTCATCCATCGACTTTAACTCGGATCTCATGGCCTCCAGCCATGCCTCAGAATCTGGGCTCACCATCGCTTCCGCATACATGGCCGGCTTGTCGCTTTCTAGCAACAACACATCACGCACTCTGTGCAATCGTTTCGACCTCCATGGTTCTGGTGCCGACTCCACTATGGGTTCCCTGACTGACTCCGGTATGATGTTATCACCAGCCGAGTCGTCCCCAAGTGGCTCTCGAATTTCTTTGAGTCGGACCGTTCGCCCACTAGCCTCCCGACTGAGAAACACTTTCTCTAGGAAACCCCCGTTCCGAGCAACAAACACTTTGTTCTCTTCTCGGTTGTAGAAGTCGTATCCCAAGGTTTCCCTCGGATATCTCATGAATATGCTTTTATCCGACTTGGGTGTAAGCTTGTCCGACATGAGTCGCTTGACAAATGCTTCACAGCCCCAAATCTTTAGATAAGACAAACTAGCACTCTTCCCAGTCCACATCTCATGTGGTGTCTTGTCTACAGACTTGGATGGTACCCTGTTAAGTGTGAAAGCTGCAGTTTCTAGAGCGTATCCCAAGAATGACAAAGGTAAATCCGATTTGCTCATCATCAATCAGACCATGTCCAACAAGGTTCGATTTCTTCGTTCTGACACACTGTTTCTCTATGGCGTACCCGGAGGTGTGAGATGAGGTACTATACCTCGGCTTTTCAGATGATCATCAAATTCCTAGCTCATGTACTCACCTCCATGATCTGATCGCAGAAGCTTTATCGTCTTGCCAAGCTGATTTTCAACCTCGTTTTGAAACTCTTTGAATTTTTCAAAAGTTTTTGACTTGTGCCTCATCAAATAGATATATCCATATCTACTCAAGTCGTCGGTAAACTTCACAAAGTACCGATAGCCAGATGTGGCCGTTGTGCTCATTGGACCACACACATCACTGTGTATAAGCTCCAACATCTCGGACGCCCTTTCACAACTCTTTGCAAAAGGAGACTTAGTCCTCTTGACGAACAAGCATGATTCGCATGTCTCGAACGACCCAAAGTCAGACAAAGTTACGAGTCCATCATCATGGAGCTTCTTCATGAGTTTCAGACTAATGTGTCCAAGCCGGCAATGCCACAAGTAAGTCGGATATATCTCATTAGGCTTATGCCTCTTGACATTCATGTTATAGACTAGTTCCGTTTCCAGATTCAAAATAAATAGTCCATCTAAAATGGGTGCATAGCCGTGGAACATTCCATTCAAATAAAATGGACAACCATTATCCTTTAAATTGAATTCATAACCCTGACTCATCAAGCATGAGGCAGAAATAATGTTCCGACTAAGTGCGGGAATTTAATAACAATTATTCAATTCCAAAATAAATCGAGAAGGAAGCTGGAGCTGCATCGTGCCGACCTCCAACGCAGCAACTCTTACTTTGTTGCCGACCCTGATGCCAATCTCCCCTTCTACCACACACCTTGTTCTTACCAGCCCCTGCATCGAGTTGCAAATATGAACAACCGATCCGGTATCAAATACCCAAGAGCTACTAGGTATGTTAGCATGGTAAATGTCTATATGTAACAAGTGTACCTTTCCTCGAAGAAGCATTTCCAGCCTTCTTGCCATGCTCAGCAAGCCACTTGCTACAGTTCCTCTTCCAATGACCAGTTTCCTTGCAATGAAAGAAAATGGTCTCTGGGTCTGGTCCTAATTTCGGCTCAGTGGCGGAGATAACCTTCTCCGTGCCCTTTGCCTTACCTTTTTCTTGGAACAACTCTTCTTGAACTTAGCCGAGTTCTGCACCATCAACACTTGATGCATGCCTTTCTTAATATCTTGCTCTACCACCTTGAGCATCCCATGCAATTCAGTGAGCTTCTTAGCCATGTCGTGCATATGATAGTTCGAGATGAGCGTCCCATCGATAGGTGGAAGAGAACCCAGAATTGCATCCGTGGACAACTCGTCCCCATTAGTGGGAAGCCTAACCGATCCAAAGCTTGCACGTACTCGATCATCTTGATCACATGCGGGCTCAGTGGATCACCCTCTTTCAGCTTACAATCCATCAAGGATAGCCAGACGTTGAACCTTTCGATCCTAGCCTGCACCTGAAACATCCTCTTGAGACTCTCGATCATATCGAAAGCCTCAATGTTTTCAAAATGCTGTTGCAAATCGGGCTCCATACAAGCCATCAAGAGGCAGCTGATCTCGTTCGATTCATCAATGAGTTTCTGGTAGGCATTTTTGGTTGTGGCATTAGCATTATCGGCAGGTACCTCTGGAAGTGGATCCTCTAGAACATGCTCCTTTTTATCGTGTTTGAGAACAATTCTCAAATTTCTATACCAGGTGGTAAAGTTTGTTCCATTCAGTTTATCCTTTTCCAGAATTGATTTCAACGCAAAGTTGTTTTGAGCGGGTGGTGCCATTGATCTAGTGAGTAATTCAAGCCTTAAACAGAACTACTCCCACTGAAGTCGGCATCCCTCCGCAAATTGTCAGTGATTCAGGATCCGACTAGTGCAAGCGACTAGTGAGCTTTAGCATCACTGCTAGCCAACTTGCCTATTCGGTAAGCAACTCCTTGCTAATCGTATCTCTATACGACTCCTATTGATCAAGTAGGTATCTTATACCCCAGGTCCCGACCTTCTTTGCCAAAAGGCCCAAAACCGTTTTGATAGGCTTGTCAAGTTAACCTGATGCAGTGCATGTCCGTGTCTGAGACGAACCCTCCTGTGAGACCCTGGATCCATGCTACAGTGATCTTGGTAATTAAGCTACAGTAACTCAGGAGATTAAGCTAATCCATCTTTGTTAAAAAGTTTTTGATCACAATGGAATCATGTCTCATTTGAATTTCCTAATGATTTTCAAAATTCATTTAAAGGTGGAATTAATAATTCTGCAAACTTGAAAACTAAAATCATGTTGGGGTTACAAATATTCCCCTGGTATTTATAAAATTGGAACCAACATTTTATCAAGTATTTTAGTGCCTCAAAACAATTATAACACATGCCAAAACAATTAACCAAATGCCTTTTGAATTATGAAAATTCCCAAACTTTTCAAATGGTCTACATACTTTTTGTGGCACTGCCTAATATTGCTATATGAATTATGGGCCAGGTCACTTATTTTGCATAAGTCAAATAGTGCTAAAATATTACGAACATAAATTAACTAAATTCTAACAACAATAATTTAAATAAAAGACCCCCCCGAGCCTTAGCCCACTAGGCCTCTAGGTAGGCCCAGCCGACACTCCCACTTATCCCCTTCCTCTCGCTACAGTGCAGGAGGCAGGGGCGTGGCAGCCATCCACGGCAACATGGCCGTGGTGGCAGCCATCCACCACCATACGACGCCCTAGAAGAGGCCCCCGACCCCCCTCGGAACCCTAGCACCCCCGACCTCGATCCCCCTCGCCCTCTCGTCTCTGCCTCGCAATTGAAAGGCGCCCGACGCGGGCGTCGCCGTCGCCGCCGACCCGTGAGCTCCGGTCCGCCACCGGCCTCCCCTCGTCGCGTCAAGACGCCCAGGAGCTCCTCCATCTTCCTCTGCTTTGCCCTCGCATGAGGGCTCGAGCTGGGACGGCCCGTACGTTCGCCATCGTCGTCGACTTCGCCCACGGCCGCCGCATCTCACTGTCGAGCTCGACGCGTCTGGTCAACCCCGACCCTCCCCGAGCACGTCAACGAACTCGTGGTGAGCTCCTCGCCCGATTCCCCTCTTTCCCGTCCTCGATTAGTCTCCGTAGCGTCGTCCCCGTGCTCGCCCGATGTCCACCATGGACGGGAGCAAAGCTCCCGTGTGAGCTCACTGCCCCTGCTAGTTGTTGCCGCTGCCGATGTGGGCCATTGCCGCTTGCTTGCTCCTGCTGCTCGCGTGTGGCTCCTGCTACCTGCTGCAACGCTGCTTCTGCATCGCTGCTACAGCCTACCTGCAGCCGTTCACTGCTGTTGCTGGCCGGCCGAGCCGTGGCCATGGCTTGGCCGTGGCTGAGTGCATGTGCGTGTGCACACCCAGCCGTGGCCTGGCCACTTCCACCAGGGCCGGCCCTTGATTAGATTAGTAGCTAATCCCCCTCTGTTAATTAGATGTTAAGTTAGAGCACCCTATGTCACGTGGGTCCCTTTTTAGTTAAATGGCCAATTAAGAGTTTGTGTCAATGACAACTAGGCCCACCCTGCTAAATTAACTAGATAATAAATTTGTGCAATATTAGTCCATGACATGTGGGTCCATTGAGCCTATTGACCAGTCAAACATTGACTGGTCAACTACTGTTGACTGTGTCAACCCAGCCGCACTGGCCCCACTATCATACACTGTAGCTAGAATAGCACTAGGTGACAAAGTATTTCACTGTTTATTAAGTTAATTTTAGAATATTGTTAAATCTTTGTAAAATCATATAAAATAATCCGTAGCTCGGATGAAAATAATTTATATATGAAAGTTGATCAGAAAAATCCAACGAATTCGAATACGCAGTCCGTTCGTCTATCACGTGCTCCTATCATAACGAACATGGAATTTTTCCGTCGTTTCTGTCTGTCCGGTAGTAGCCTGAGACCTGGAAAATATCGTCAGATATTTTTCCGATCCGTCTACGACGTGTAGTACTGCGTTAGTGCATGCCTAGCTCTGCAAATTTCCATGTCATGAATGTGTTGCATCTGTTTGCTCTATATTTATTGTATCTCCCCCCTCTTCTTACCGGTAGACCCCGAGACTGACGCTGCTGCCGGGTACGACTACGCCGTTGATGATCAGGCCTTTGCAACAGAGCAGCAAGGCAAGCAACCCCCCTTTTACCAAGTATATATGTGCATTAAATTAAATAGCAATAATATTGTGATATATCAAAATATCCATGTTGCACATGGAAGAACTTGCACCTGCAACTAGCAATGCTATAAGAAGGGCTGAGCAAGCGGTAACATAGCCAAACAATGGTTTGCTGGGATGTGGAGGGGTTAGAGGCTTTTCATGGCAATTTGGCAGGCTTGACATACAAGTGGTAGGTAGCGAGACAACGATAGAAACAAGACATCTAGCATGACAATGATAGTAATGGTATCCAGGGAAATGATCATCTTGCCTGAGATCCCTTTTGGAAGAAGAACGAGTCCATGAAGCAGACGAACGGGACGTAGACGAACGAATCCTCACACTCCGAAGCGGTTTCGGAACTCTATCGAGAAGAAGCAAATCGGAAACAACAATCAATACACGA
Source organism: Elymus sibiricus (assembly GCA_039707655.1). Lineage (NCBI taxonomy): Eukaryota > Viridiplantae > Streptophyta > Magnoliopsida > Poales > Poaceae > Elymus > Elymus sibiricus. The sequence goes on from CM077663.1 coordinate 88,247,001, forward strand.
AAACACCACAATATGTGCATGACATGATGCACATCAAATATGATGCATGTTATGCATTACATGACAAAGCACAACAATCAATTCCTACACATTAAGTGAAGCTCAATATGCAACGAGTTGCATATTGACGAAACTCCACATTCGAATTATTTAGTTCACTCTCGTTAGGTACACAACAATATTAAATGTTATTACACATGACAAGAGGTGAAGCATAATGAAACTACACTATCTAGGCATCTTAAATGAGGTCGGAAACAACATATATCATTTCCGAAACGACCTCATGAGTTAATTTCGAATATGGTCCAGATCTGAACTAACCATGTTTTATATTTATTAAACAAGGAAATAAAATGCACAATGCGATTCTACTCGTCATTCTAGTCGATTTACATATATAGAACGTTTGAAACGGAGCTACGGCCTAAAAGTTATGACACACACAAGATGAACATGACATGAATGCAAAATGCATGAAACTGACAACCACAAGCACTTAAAAACATCGATGTAACATGATAATATGATACTACATGAAATTCTTAGCAAGTTTCATATAGGACATGCTCAAAACGGAGTTACGGTTCAACCACAACAACCAACACAAGTTTTATTGCAAATCTGTCCAAAACAACAACATGGCATATTGCACACATGAAAACAATAAGCTACAAGATTCTAAAATGCACAAACTAAGCATGGGGCAGTAGCATATAACACACACTTCATTTCATCTTCACATATCATACTCAAAAGAGTCATGGATCACATGGTAGGAAGCTCACAACATGGCAACAAAATATAGCAGAGTAGGACAGTGAAAATAACAGGTTTTAGCATAGCAGATTTTCACGAAGGCATATTGGCAGCAGTAAAACTATATGCTACAGTTCATATATTGGCATGAAACTTAACAGCATGGTAGTAGACATGATGCACTACAATTCATTCCATGGTGGCAAGGTCTAAGTATGCATAGAATCATGGCTAGCATCATCACAACATGGCATTATGAAGAAAAAAGGTTCTCAGACTTAGTGAAAATTAGAGTAGACAAGCGCAGCAGTTTTTTAACAGATTGACATGTTGGACAGCAGAATTAATTATGATGCTAAGCCTATTCATGCAAACTATTGGCATAATATGATAGAGCATAACATGTTTAACAATACATCCCATTGTGGCAACACCAAAAGAGCTATAGATCAATAGCAAACCACATGGCAAGACAGCAACAAAATAACACAGATTTCATACTTAGAAATATTTTGGACCCTCAAAACAGCAGTATTTTATAGCATGTTGGCAACAAGGAAATAACACCTACACATGGATTTCTATAGCAACCAAAATTACCAGGACCTAGCACACATGTCCAAGGGCATATCTCACGTTTGCAACTATTCCAAAATATGCATGGATTAATTCACACAAAATAGACAAAAGAGCATCATAACCAAAATGACATGCACACAAAGTTGCTCAAATGACAAAACTAAATGCACAGATAAATTCCATGGATTTTCTACCCCAAAATCATATATAATATGTGGCTTTTTATATTAAAAAAATGACACCACAATTATGCGAGATTAGGACATAAACCATTTTAGCAAGTTATTTATGCAAATTAAATGCAAACATCACATCAAACATTTTTATCATGCATGAAAAAGGGGTATAAATAATCTACACATTTTACATATGTGGTTTCGTTTAATCCCAATGCACGGTTAAATTTATATGCGCAATGCAAAATATGGCATTTTGGCAAATTAACAGAAAATGCAAGTTAAACATTTTTATCATGAATGAAAGTTGCATCTTATTAATCTACGAAAAATTCTGGACATTTTTCATATTTTAAGTATTTCGATCCGATGCAAGGTTTAAAAATTACTGGCCCTCGAAAATGCATATATGACAGTTTTATTAACAGGGCGAAAATGACTTAGTAGAAATTCGTCCAAGTCTGCAGCGAGCGCAATATTACTATACTTCGCACGGACGGGATTTAGGCTGCGCTCACCTTGGGCACAACGGGCCGGTCGGGGAGGCGGGCCGCGAGGCGCGCGGTGGAGTGGGCCGGCGAGGCAGTGGCTGGGCTGGGCCAAAGTGGGGGTTACGGCCCACGGCGGCGCTCGCTTGGCGTCGTCGTCCTCCTCCCGACCCCGAACGGGATCGAGAGAGGCAGAGCCACCGGTGGCGGCGACGTAGGACACCGGCGGGCGGACGGATCCGCCTCAGATCCCGCCGGATCTGGGGACGAACGGGGTTGGCGACGCGGTTCCAACGCCGGAGGACGGTGGAGACGGCCACCGGAGGCAAGGACGAGGCCGAGGGGCGCTGGGCGGCCGGATCGGCATGGCGCCGCAAGAGGAGGTTCGGCAAGGCGACGGCTGGCGGGGTCAGAGCGGCGGCTCGGGAGGCGACGAGGATGCGGGGCTGGGGCGGCATGACGGAGCTCCGGCGAGGGGCCGGCAACCGGCGGCGCGGGTCGGGCGACGGGGACGGGGCCTTGGGCGCGAGGCTCCTGGGCATGGAGCTCCTCGGGCGCGGGGCGGCGACGATCCGAGCCCGGGCGGGCCACGGCGGTAGGTGGCTGCGGAGGGGTGACGTGGCGCCCTCCCGTTGGCTGCGGGGGCGGCTGCGGCGGCGCTTGGCAGATCTGGCGACGACAAGTGGCGGTGGGGAGATGGCTGGGCACGGAAAACGATGCGGGAGAGGCTAGGGAGGCCAAAAATGGAAGGGAATGCATCTATTTATAGGCAGGGAGGCTAGGGTTTGAGGGGTTTTGCCCGATTTCGAGCCGTTCGATCTCGATCGGACGGCTCCGGTCGCGGAGGGGCTTAGGGTTGACTTAGGTGGGCTGATGGGCTGTCTTAGAGAGGCTAGGTGGGGATGAGAGGGAAGATGCGAGGCCCGTGACATGTTTTGAAATACCGACAAATGTGTGACGAATAAACCGACGACCGCACTACTACGGTTGACCGTTGGGGTATCAAACGACCTCTGATTGCGACGAAATTTGGCAGGCAGCCTACCTACAATATAATAAGACCGTACGCCAACTTTCGACCCAGTCCGAGAATATTTTTCACGCACTTTTGAAAACAATATTTTATCAATGCCGCGGGCGCGTGCGTGTGTGGTTGGTCTCAAAACGTTCAATGACACGAACGGAGAGAACCGGCAACTACGAACGGATGCAAATTTTTGAAAACGAGTGACGGTGATATGCAGATGATGCGAAAGATGCGATGATGAATGCGATAACCAAACGAATCACACGATGACAACGGAATAAAAGGGGAATCTTTTGGAGCATCGGTCCCGGGCTGTTACAACTCTCCTCCACTTACAAGAGATCTCGCCCGAGATCTTAGAATGAGAAGGGGAAGAGAAAGAGCAAGGGAAGAGGTGAAACTTAGTTGCTTCTTTGACAAACAAGTGAAACCAACGGAACTTGAAGGATGCAAAGAGATGAAGAATGACATGAGGAACAAGCAAGAATTCACAAGAAATTTGGGCAGCACTTTGGTAGAAAAGAGAGTCAAAACTTGATAAGATGGAAAGAACTTGAAAAGAGAACACAACACTCCGGTTAAATGAATAAGCAAAGAAGGAACATGATCTTGACAAAACAAGATGATGGGTCGAAGAGAGCAACATCACAAAGCCTCCGGAACAAATGATCGAAGCTAGATCGATGGAAGGAAAAGAACAGAGAGGAAAATGCCAATTTCTACCACATTGAATTGAAAATCATCCTTACGAAGAATGATTGAGCGGAGTTGTTGGAACATCAACAACGAAAAGAATAGCTTGATGTGGGCTTATGGAAAACATCTCAAAATTATGAGGTTACAACCTGCCACTAACGGAAACAAAGCTTGCTTGGGAGTCACAAGATAAGCAAAACTTCTTTCAACAAGAGGATACATGAATACTTGGATTATTGGGAAGCATCATAATAGCAACAATCCTTAGGAAACGCAATCCAATCCAACATAACTCCAAGAAAGAAATGATGAGTTTAAATATCTCATTCTTGAAACAAATTCTCTTCAAAACTCCTCATGAATCAAGAATGCTATAACACCATCTCAAAAGATAAGAGAGAATGAATTGCACTTCGGAATACAAGACGAATGATACTTGAGATACTCCAACAAGAATATTGACGAAAAACTTCAAGAAAGAATTGAATCCTGAACGCACCACCATGAAGAACCTCCGAGAAAAAGGATGATCAAACAAAATGAAGGTTGAAAAGAATAAGACTCTGGCCTTGCAAGATTTAGATGGAACTTCACGAAGAGATACTTGAGACAACTTGGGACTCCGGAAAAGAAACGATGAGCACTTGAGATAAGGAATTTGATATCATGAACAATCTCCGGAAGAAGGATTGAAATCACCTTGATGAAACAAGAATAAGAATTATGTTATGCTTATCCTTCCTCAAGTTAAATTGATGACAAGCAACGGATTTGGCACAGCCCTTATTCTTCTTGACAAGATTGAAGAGAGAGAAAACAAGCTTGAAGATGTCTTGTACGAAACACCAGTAAGAATTGGAGCAGATGAGGGACACTTCAAATGGATGGAGATACAAGAGAACAAAGAGATCATGATCCACTAATAGAAAACATGAACGAAGCACCGGAATACTTGAGATACGAGCGAAGAGACAACAATTGAGAAGAATTGACAATGAAAGCTGAGGATTAAGAAATCTTCTGAAATGATGGCCTTCGGAGGATTGAGAAAATAAACAACTCTGAAATGCTGCGGATAGATATGGAAGGAATTACTCAAGATCGAAAACAATTTGAAAGAATAGCATAAAGCTTGAAACACAAATCTTCAAGAGAATGGACACATATTTGAGAGAACTATCCTTCGGTCTTCAAAGCTGAGAATGATGATGAGAAACAACACCAAGAATTACCTGACGCACTCCGGGACAATGAGGAATAGAAGGGTTGAGCCAACGATAAAAATAATTCGAAACGACCTTGGAGAAGGACTATGATTACTGGAACCCATTCTTACGTCATATTGACAAGCACTTGAGGACATCTCCGGAAAAGATTAGAAGATCCAGGTAAGATCCTGGGGAAAAACCTGTGGAATATGGGCCCACTCAATAGAAACCACCGTTTAAACGATTGCTTAGGAATAGAGATTGCACCGGTACAATTGAAAACTTGATGAGGTGAGAACCTCGAAATATTTAAAAGGATTGAATGAAAACACGAGCTTCTGAGATATCTTCAACACTCCGGATAGAATAGAGAGATGAATAGGCAAGAGAGGCTTGGATAAGAATTCCAACATGGGAGAGCAATTAGAGAATGAAAATGATATGATGAGCACCGAACGCTTGAATTGAATCCACCAGAGAAGAAAACGAGAATGAGAACGATGAACTTAGCACTTGAGGATCTTCACAATGAATCACCGGATACAACATCGAGGAAAAGATAGCGGAAGCGTCACATGAATAGAAAGGCACTTGGATGAGAATTTAAGTATTGACGAAAAAGGGCGGGAGGGTGGGAAAAAACAAGGACAACTTAGATAGATGAAAAGAACTCCGGAAGAAATAAGAGGATCGAACTTGCCAATATTGGAGAGGAATGAATTATCTTGAAAAGAAGCACACCGGTTAGGAAAGATATGAAATCACCACTGAGATCGAAGCAACTCGAATTACCATACTCCAACAAAACAAAAGATGAGGCTTTTGAATTAAGCCGGAAACAAATACATAACCCATTTGCATTTGTTGGAAGGATAATCCTAGGTAACTACTTGAATTCCCACCTAAGAATTTCCGAAGTCTTTCTTGTTTATGCGATTCGGGTTGCGGACCCAGGAACGTACCCAAGGTATTCAACTACAACTGCACCCGCAACCTTCCACACCATAATCCAAGAAACTCCGCAAACTCGTCTACCTAAGACACTCGTAATCACAATGATACTAAGTATGGTAGTACATCCGAACTCTCTCCACCAGTACTGGGGATGCCGGACTCCTCTCGCCACTACTAGTATTGAAGCAATTTCGAATATCCTCCATCCTGAGATACTAAGGAACATGAACGATAACGATGTGCAAAAATCCCTCGGAGCTCTACTCCTCGATAACAGGAGGCACCAAGACAGAATTCCATCACATCGGCATCATATAGTTTCCAAAATACCCGCGTGATCCTAAAAAATTTTTGAGCGAGAAGAGGAGTAGAATCGAAATTCCTAAGTCGAATACCTCACCAAAGCATAGAAGAGGAGTAAAAAGAATCCTACTCTCCGATATATAACTAGACACAAAATAGTTTTTTTACTAGACTCGACTCGGCCAAGGTTCGATCAATCAAGGGGGCTCCTAGGTCGGTACAGGCTCTGATACCAACTTGTCATGCCCAATATGCGATCCTATCCTTATTTTGGCACGAGGGCCTCGACAGGGATAGAAGCGCATCTCGTCGTTTCGCAAGAATGGATATCATTACAAGTACATGTAAAGAAGAGATGAGTATATGGAATTGGCTTACACTCGCCACAAGCTACATTAATAACACATCAATACAACAATATATCCAAACATCATACAGAAGAACAGGGTCTGACTACGGATGAAAACAAATGATAAAATGACATCCATCCTTGCTATCCCAGGCTGCCGCCTGGAACCCATCCTAGATCGATGAAGAAGAAGAAGAACTCCAAATCAAACAAGCATCGCGCTCACGTCAAAGCATCGCATTACCTGTACCTGCAACTGTTGTTGTAGTAATCTGTGAGCCATAGGGACTCAGCAATCTCATTTCCAAGGGTATCAAGACTATTAAAGCTTAATGGGTGAGGTGTGGTTAAGTGGTGAGGCTGCAGCAAACACTAAGCATTTATTTGAGTGGCTAACTTACAAGTACAAGAATAAAGGGGGATGATCATCGCATAAGCGGACGTGAACTAGTAATGATCTCTAAGAGATCCTGAACACCTACTTACGTCAATCATAACGCCACCGTGTTCTCTCTCGGAAAAGGTCTCACGAGAAGAGACAATCACGGATACGCACACAGTTGGTGTATTTTATTTGAGTATACTTCAAGTTTGCTATGACCGGGTGTTAAACAAATTTCCAAGTTGCCACGTAACCGCAGGCACGGCTTTCCGAAAGATTTAACCCTGCAGGGGTGCTCCAACTCATCCATCACAAACTAACCACACGCCGCGGGAATAACCTCGACCACGAATCCCATGATCTCCTAGGAAATTCCGAAGGAAAACCTCAACCTCGAGATAGCCCAAAGTATTCGGAATTCCTCGCGCAAGACATTCGAGAAAGGTAAAACTGTAGGAGATATGCCCTAGAGGCAATAATAAATGTTATTATTTATCTCCAAGTTCAAAATTATGTTTATGTTCCATGATATAACTGCTATGGTTCTCGAGTCTGCTATAACACGAGGCTCGGAGGAAGACTCATATGCACGTGTGGAATAATAAACGGTAAAATGTCTTCCTAGTCTGGCCTCTAAGACTAGCTGAAGTGTTGCATGATGGTTCTGTTTTCCTGATCATGGGCATGGCTATGCCGGCAACTTTGAGAGCACAATGTTAGAAGAACATTTGTTGATTTGACCCGAATTGATGTTATGCTATGAGATACATTCGTCACAAGTTAATGGTTAATAAAACAGAGATAGTTAATGCTTGCATAATTCCTTAGACCATGAGAGTATCGAGTTCCTTCGTGCTTGCTTCGTGAACTTTGGGGTTTGTTAAACGTCATCCGTTACTAGGTGGCTATTACGGCGGCTTACGGGTTCACGGAAAAGTATGGCAAGTAACAAGATAGCTCAAGATTGGGATTTGCTCCTCCGACGATGGAGAGATATTCTCGGGCCCTCTCGGTGTTTCGGTATCCATCATCGTCTGGCCAGACACAGTGTGATTTGATCACAGGGATGCCAGAACACAAAAACGAGAAAAGAGAACAATACCGGTAACGAGGTAACTGGCATAGTGGACAAGTTATTGATCCATGGGGATGCCAACATGTCTCACCTCGGGTATTTGTTACATATCGCGAAGCAACAGGAATAGCACACGGCAACTGGAGGATCACTCGGATATTCATTCGTGTGGGTATAGGGGTCAGTATGGGTGTCCACGGCTCCGATGTTGATCATTGATCGGAAGGGGTTCCGGGTCATGTCTATACTTCACTGAACCTATAGGGTCACACACTTAAGGGTCATCTATCTGCTGAATACTAGACAGGGAGTCTGAGAGAAAATCACCGGAAAAGTTTCGGCCAGCGGAAAAGTTCCGCAGAGACAACACCGGAACAATTTCGGTAAAACTGAAAAGTTGTTTCAGGGGATACCATTAAGTCAAATTGGTTTCGGCACATGCCTGATAATTCTTGGAGGGTGCCAGAATCATTCTGGAAACTTCTGGGAATTTTCCAGAAGAAAAACCGGAAATGTTCCGGAGCTGCCGGAACCGATTCGGATGCTTTTCGCAGATGAAAATCACTAATCCGGAATTGTTCCAGAACGCATTGAAAATTATTTTAGTGGGTACTGGAAATGTTCTTAGCCAACATAAATATTTTCAATTCGAACGGACGCTGAAAAATGTCGCCGTGAATAGTGAATGTGCTTTTTGGATATTTTTGGAAAACCACCTTTTGGGATATTTCTCAAAAGGCTTCTAGAAGGCCTTGGGGGCCAAGGAAGCCCCTCATGGGGGACCCCAAGGGGGTGACCGGCCAAGGTGAGTGGAGCTCCATGGAGCTCCACATGGCATCCCTTTTCCCTCTTATGCCCTTTGTGTATGACATAAAGTGGGGGCATTTTTGGGTTTTTGGAATGGCAACTCTACGCCTTGGTTTTCCTATAAATAGGAGGTGAGGGGGCTGCCCAAACCTCATCCTTTCTCACATACACATGCCATTTGACTTGTCTGGATTCTCTCTCCCTCCCCGCGAAATAGTTTCGTAGAGCCGAAAGGCTGTCTGGGTTCCGGCAGGAACTAGTTCTGGACGGCGAAGCCCTGCCGGATAGATAACACCGTATGTGTGCAACTCTGTAGAGAGATCGTAGTTTCGGTCTTAGTTCGAGAGTGCCTCCCGAAGGGCTGTACGTGTGACCGTCCGAGTTTCGAAGGTCCTCCCGAAGGGCTGTCCGAGTGACCGTCCGAGTTTTCAAGGTCCTCCCGAAGGGCTGTCCGCGACACCGTCCGGGGGACTGTCTAACCGCCTCCCGGAGGGCTATCCGAGGGGAAAATGAGGGTATACATCCTCGCGGTTGGGAGGTTGTAAATCCTAGCTGCGGGGATCTGCACCGCCGATCGTCATTGACTCTACTTCCGCTGCGCTACGAGTAGGTAACGAAAAAGATCAAACCTTGTATGCAGTCTCCATAGTGGTCCTGGGCTAGTGCATAGGTCGGAATTTTTGTTTTCTGCTGCGTTCCCATACAGTGGCATCATGAGCCGTGCTATGCGTAGATGCAGGTTGCGATCTAGAATACATAGAGATGTATGGGTGTTGCACAATATAATTAGGTAGTAGATGAGTTCTATTACTGAAAATTATTTGTGCGGGTAGCAGATGAAATATGTTACCTGATGTTCTTGTTGCTTCCCTGGGATTTGCATATTTCTGATCTTGATAACAGCATGGTGGTTTTCAATGTTCTGGCAATCCGCGATCCTAATTGTTCAACGAAGTGCTAACAGTTCATTGAATTCCATTGTAGTTAAAAAGAAAGATGAAATTTCGCAGACGAAAGGGCAATGCAGATATGATCTGCACGGGGGTCATGCATATGACGAAGTTCAGTATGGGGCTCGAGATTTTTTATCTCGTGTTTCATACACCTCGCAAAGTTAATCTAGCAACTTGAATTATCATACTTGATGATGGACGTTGGTAGCTTCGGTTTGTTTCGAAACCTTAGAAGCCACGAAAAACAAGTTCTTGCATAAACTGATTAGACGCGTCTAACTTGGTTTTGCAGGAGGGTTTGCATGAGCATGTGATGTGGTATAGCAATGCTCATATTAATTTGATTATGTATGAGATGACTATATGATGTAAATTAACATGACCTGCGTGTCATGATTCGGCATGATGGCTGGAGCCATATGATTGTCACTTTAATGACCTACGTGTCAACCTTATGTAATGCACTTATTTTATTAGCTATAGAGATAGCAATATTATCTGGTGCATCGACAAGGTGGTGGCAATCTTCGTGAAGGTGAACACCGACGCAAATGCCGAAGACGAAGAAATGTTTGACTTCTCCGTCAGAAGGGGCTATACCATGTCATGCTAATTATGAATTGCCTGAGATGTTTATCCCTTATGATGCACCCTTCTTGATTGCGCGCTAGTCGCTTGTTAATAGGGTGATCTCTCACTTTAAAATATCAAAGTAGTTAGTGTTCACCCAAGTGTAGCACCGTCTGAAATTCGTATCTTTTCGGGGTGCGCCATGTCCACATGGGTACGAACGAATCGAGAGGAATGAGGCGGGTGAGGTCAGACCTCGCAGCAAGATCACTTGGTTGTCTTTGATGTCCAGGCAGGATAGTCTTGAGCTCGGAACACACCCATCGAAAGATGAACAAGAGTCACATAAAGATGTGATTGGCAAGTTTGCCTACCGATTAAAATTCCCGTCATCAGTGATGTCCACATCAATGGCGTTGAATTGAAATGCGGATCTTGAATCACTCGCAATCAATTATGAGAGATATTGATTTGAGTGGGAGCGCACTTTAGAATTAATTCTTTTAATTCTTAGTGCAATTAATTTTGAACACTGTCTAAGTGTAATTTGCATAATAGTTGTAGAATAATGGCTCGCGTTTCCACCTTCCCCATTAAAATTGAATAAGTTGTTATTTATCTCGTTAAAACTTGACGATTGATAATGTAATATGAGGATTGTCCTCAAGAGTGCCGAGAAGGACTTTGTCCTATCGCATGCTTTCGGTATTCTCCCGCTAATGCTATGGATCATGTGACTCTCGTCCTTCGATCCAAAAGCTAGAATTCCGTTTCAGTCAAGTGCAATACATTTGCTTCCATGAGACCCGAACTTCGAAAGTTTTGGGATAGTTATGTGATATTCATGGAACTGAAAATTAATTTTCAGATACAAACAAAGGCTGAAAGATATGAAATATCCAAAGCAATATTTGTTTGCAAACTATTAGTAAAGGTGTTTACTACGCATTAGATTGATAAGAGAGGGATCCAGGAGAATGCCTGTCATGTAAATGAAGGTGAATAAAACAACAACTTAAAGAGAAAGGAAGTGTCCGAAGGGTGTTAGTGAAACTTTCACGCCTAGGAAGTCCGGGGCTAAACGCCACTCTTAAGTTGGGTGCTTCTTTTGAGAGTAGGAGAAATACTAAAAGTTAAACTATTAGAAGTATAAAGGCAGAAAGAAAGAAGACTGGAATATCCAGCTCATGTATGAATGTCATACAAGTTTTTGATGTACAGAAGGCTGGTCAAAGATATAGTTCTTGGGAATTATGGTAACATGTTAATCACTAATTTTTGGGTATTGTGAGTTGATCACAAAGATACCCGCTCGATTGCATTCTGTTGCAACTCGATGCAAGAACTACTATGGCCTGAAAGACTAGTCAGGAATGAGGTCTTGATACACGCTGGGAACATAGTAAAAGTTACTATACCTTCCATAGGTGTATTACCTATGTATTTTCTTTCATAATTCATTTTAGAGCTTTACACACTCTAGCCCTTTGCAAAAGGTATCTTGCAAGAAGGTTGTTCATAAGAGAACTTTTGATGTTCGGTGTTATGAATAAACATAAGGGCCATACTTTCATTATGAATGAGATGTATGTTATGAATAATGATATTAATGTATTACCTCTATGTTTACTTTCATAATTCATTTTAGAGTTTCATACACTCTAACCCAGTGCACAATGTTTTTTGCAAAAGGGTTGTTCATAAAAGAACAATTGTTGTTCAGTATTATGAATAACATGAAGGGCCATGCTTCCATCCAAGATGGGATGTATGTTATGAATATTGATGGTAATATGATATATCCATAACAATGACGCTAAATGTCGCAAGACTAAGAGAATACCACACATGTGTGGCACTGCATTTGGTCACATTGGAGGAACCCGCATGGAAAAATTCCATTATGATGGATTTTGAAGTCGTTTGATTTTGAATCATCTGACACTTGCAACTTTCCTCCGAAAAGTGAAGTGACTGAAATACCGTTCACAGGCCATAAGGAACGAGCAACAAACTTATTGGTGATCATACATTTAGATGTGTGTAGTTCAATAAATGTTGTTGCAAGTAGTGGATTTAATCTCTCTTCAGAAATGACTCAAGTAGATATATGGATATTTACTTGATGAGACGTAAGTCTGGATCTTTTGAAATCATTCGAAAGGTTTTCAAAAATGAAGTAGAAGTTGTTGTAACAAGAAAATTATGTTTCTACAATTCGATTGCAGAAAGGAATATTTGAGTTACAAGTTTAGTGAATGTCTGATGAGTTGTGAAAGGGGTTTCATAACTTGGACCTCCCGGAACACCACTGCAAGTGGAGAGTCCGTGAAGATGTAATCGAACCATTCATGACATGGTAAGATCAAATATGACATAAATAAATTTGCCATTATCCCTTTTAAAGTGATGCTTTAGAGACCACGGCTTTTACACTGAAAAGAGCTCCATCGGGTCTGTTGAAATGACGCCATGGTATGGTACGCCCAACCATGTTATATCTTTTCTTAACATTTGGAATATGGGGCTTGTGTAAAAGGTTACAAACCTATTCCAAATCAGACAAGTGCTACTTTGTAGGTTATCCCAAGTTATTGGGTATTCCCCCACCACTATACCGAGGCTAAGAGTTTTGCCACAAAGAACGGTATGGTTTTTGAAGAAAACTGTTCTTTCAAAAAGGTGAGTGGGAGAACAGTGCAACTCGACGAGATAAACAGTATCTTCGTCATCAGATCAAAGGAAAGAGACCTTGGAAGTAATTCCAGAGTTTCCTACTGCGACTGATACGGAAGCCTCTACATGAGATGTATGGACTTCGGCCGAACTTGCAGCTGAACCATGTAGGAAAAACTCGTGCAAACCTCTCAGGTGCGCATACGAGATATTGTTGTTAGACAACAGTATACCTACGATACACAAGGAAGCGTTGATGGGCCCTGACTCCGGAATTAGCTAAATGCCAATACAAGCCGAGATAGTTTCCATATAAGTGATTCAAGATTAAAACCTTGATACACCTTTCGGAAGACTTAGAGTCTAACGAATATTTATGAAACTATAAACTGATGTGGATAAAATGTTTTATCCATAAAGCTCAACTTGTTGCAATAACAAGTTCAAGGAGTTGACTACGATGAGGTTGTTTCACCGTAGCGATACTTAAAGTCGGTTCAGGTTAAACTAGCAATTAATACATATTTCAATCATGAGATATGAAACATGGAAAGCGAAAGAATTTCCATGAAATGGGAATACAAACTAGGATTTGTATGTGATACAGTCCAAAGTATTTTGTCGATCCAAAGGATGCTAGTGAGTATGCAAACTTCAGAGTTCCGGCAATGGACAGAAGAGAGCAAAATGGAGTTGGAATCTTCGTCTTGATGAAATGATCAAAAGAGTTTGATTTCATCAATGGATAATGAAGATGCTTGTATTTTCAAGAAAGTAAGTGGGAGCATAATAATATTTCTAAAAACCTTGTGTGCTTGACACATTGTTAATTGGAAATAAATTTCTTGACACAAATTAGGACTTCATTTGAAAATAGTTTTTCGACGAAGTGCTTGGGCTAAATAGCCTTGCTATTAGGCATAATGATCTATGGAGATAGATTTGCCTAATGGGGCTAAGCAAAACTACATATTGACAAGATGCTAAAACCATTTAGCACTAAAACCGCCAAGGAGTGATTCTTGCCGAAGTCACATGGAAAGAGTTTTGTAAGACTCGGTGTCCCAAAACACTGATGAGCAAAATACATGATGGAGATTCCACACACTCTTGTGTTTGGATTAATCATGTATTCCATGGTATGTAAAACAACCAGATATGTCCGATACTCCCAAACTGTTGCGAGTATAGATACCAAAGTGATCAAAGTACTGATCATAGGACAACAGTGAAAAATGTCATTGAGTACTAAAGTAGCACTGATGACATGTTTTCTCGCAAGCAGAGATTATGAAGTGCTCGTTGTAAGTAATTACATCGATACAGTCTTCATCAATGCTCCATGCGATTTTCGATTTAAGTTAAGGTTTTGTGTAATACACAATACGGTGGCACGGTAAGTTGGAATTGTTCTAAACAGGTTACTGTGGTGAATTCTATAACAAAAGGCTAAGTATGTTGACGTTTTGGAAGCAACAAAGAATATGTTGAATCATATAGTTCATTCATGAACTTAGTATGGTTCCAAGATGGCTTTGGTCAATGGGACACTATTGCAGATAGTTGCTCCATAGCTCAGTCTGAGGAATCAAGGTTTGACCTGTGATTCACATATATACAAAGCCAAGTCCACACAAAATATGAATTTTGTGAAAGTGTAAAAACGCGAGGATATGCAAAGTTACACACGGAGCTGAAGTTGTCAGATCCGTTGGACATCAGGCTATACCACATGCGAAGCATATTTTACACCAGTGTGCCATAGGTGTAAAGTGCATTAGCATTAACTAGATTATTGACTCTAGTGCAAGTGGGAATCTGTAGGAGATATGCCCTAGAGGCAATAATAAATGTTATTATTTATCTCCAAGTTCATAATTATGTTTATGTTCCATGCTATAACTGCTGGTTCTCGAGTCTGCTATAACACGAGGCTCGGAGGAAGACTCATATGCACGTGTGGAATAATAAACGGTAAAATGTATTCCTAGTCTGGCCTCTAAGACTAGCTGAAGTGTTGCATGATGGTTCTGTTTTCCTGATCATGGGCATGGCTATGCCGGCAACTTTGAGGGCACAATGTTAGAAGAACATTTGTGTTGAATCGACCCGAATTGATGTTACGCTATGAGATACATTCGTCACAAGTTAATGGTTAATAACACAGAGATAGTTAATGTTTGGATAATTCCTTAGACCATGAGAGTATCGAGTTCCTTCGTGCTTGCTTCGTGAACTTTGGGGTTTGTTAAACGTCATCCGTTACTAGGTGGCTATTACGGCGGCTTACGGGTTCACGGAAAAGTATGGCAAGTAACAAGATAGCTCAAGATTGGGATTTGCTCCTCCGACGATGGAGAGATATTCTCGGGCCCTCTCGGTGTTACGGTATCCATCATCGTCTAGCCAAACACAGTGTGATTTGATCACAGGGATGCCGGAACACGAAAACGAGAAAAGAGAACAATACCGGTAACGAGGTAACTGGCATAGTGGACAAGTTGTTGATCCACGGGGATGCCAACATGTCTCACCTCGGGTATTTGTAACATATCGCGACGCAACAGGAATAGCACACGGCAACTGGAGGATCACTCGAATATTCATTCGTGTGGGTATAGGGGTCAATATGGGTGTCCACGGCTCCGATGTTGATCATTGATCGGTTGGGGTTCCGGGTCATGTCTATATTTCACCGGACCTATAAGGTCACACGCTTAAGGGTCATCTATCTGCTGAATACTAGACAGGGAGTCTGAGAGAAAATCACCGGAAAAGTTTCGGACAGCGGAAAAGTTCCGCAGAGAGAACACCGGAACAGTTTCGGTAAAACTGAAAAGTTGTTTCAGGGGATACCATTAAGTCAAATTGGTTTTGGCACATGCCTGATAATTCTTGGAGGGTGCCAGAATCATTCTGGAAACTTCTGGGAATTTTCCGGAAGAAAAACCGGAAATGTTCTGGAGCTGCCGGAACCGCTTCGGATGCTTTTCGCAGATGAAAATCACTAATCCGGAATTGTTCCGAAATGCATTGAAAATTATTTTAGTGGGTACTGTAAATGTTCTTAGCCCACATAAATATTTTCAGTTCGAACGGACGCTGAAAAATGTCGTCGTGAATAGTGAAAGTGCTTTTTGGATATTTTTGGAAAACCACCTTTTGGGATATTTCCCTAAAGGCTTCTAGAAGGCCTTGGGGGCCAAGGAAGCCCCTCATGGGGGCCCCCAAGGGGGTGGCCGGCCAAGGTGAGTGGAGCTCCATGGAGCTCCACATGGCATCCCTTTTCCCTCTTATGCCCTTTGTGTATGACATAAAGTGGGGGCATTTTTGGGTTTTTGGAATGGCAACTCTACCCCTTGGTTTTCCTATAAATAGGAGGTGAGGGGGCTGCCCAAACCTCATCCTTTCTCACATACACATGCCATTTGACTTGTCTGGCTTCTCTCTCCCTCCCCGCGAAATAGTTTTGTAGAGCCGAAAGGCTGTCTGGGTTCCGGCAGGAACTAGTTCTGGACAGCGAAGCCTTGCCGGATAGATGACACCGTATGTGTGCAACTCTGTAGAGAGATCGTAGTTTCGGTCTTAGTTCGAGAGTGCCTCCCGAAGGGCTATCCGTGTGACCGTCCGAGTTTCGAAGGTCCTCCCGAAGGGCTGTCCGAGTGACCGTCCGAGTTTTCAAGGTCCTCCCGAAGGGCTGTCCGCGACACCGTCTGGGGGACTGTCTTACCGCCTCCCAGAGGGCTGTCCGAGGGGCAGATGAGGGTATACATCCTCGCGGTTGGGAGGTTGTAAATCCTAGCTGCGGGGATCTGCACCGCCGATCGTCATCGACTCTACTTCCGCTGCGCTATGAGTCGGTAACGAAAAAGATCAAACCTTGTATGCAGTCTCCATAGTAGTCCCGGGCTGCTGCGTAGGTCAGAAATTTTTGTTTTCTGCTGCGTTCCCCTACAAAAACAAGTCCAGCAAGACCGCCCGACGTGTCGACGAACCCGATAGGAGCCGCGTATCTCATTCTCAGGACACGACCGGATTGGCTATGTTTCCGACTGGCACACCTGTTTGTGGCCCCGGCTACTGCCATTTTGGACCAACACTCATGAGCAGGACTGGCCCGGGTTGTTGATTAATTATCCGCGGGTGCCGGCGGGTCCCTATGCATTTTTATTAAGTTGTTTAGCAAATGTAGTACCAAAGTTGGGTCTTGCCAGACAAGTTTTAATCTAAAACGAATGGTCAAGGGGGTCCCCATAACAGCCTCGAGCATGTTAGGAGCGCAAAATTATGGAACATAACACCGGTGCACAAGTAACTAGGACGGCAAAAGTGGAACAAAACACCGGGCAAAAGGCCAAGCCTTCCACCTTTTACCAAGTATATATGTGCATTAAATTAAATAGCAATAATATTGTGATGTATCAAAATATCCATGTTGCACATGGAAGAACTTGCACCTGCAACTAGCAACGCTATAAGAAGGGCTGAGCAAGCGGTAACATAGCCAAACAATGGTTTGCTGGGATGTGGAGGGGTTAGAGGATTTTCATGGCAATTTGGGAGGCTTGACATACAAGTGGTAGGTAGCGAGACAGTGATAGAAATGAGACATCTAGCATGGCAATGATAGTAATGGTATCCAGGGAAATGATCATCTTGCCTGAGATCCCGCTTGGAAGAAGAACGAGTCCATGAAGCAGACGAACGGGACGTAGACGAACGAATCCTCACACTCCGAAGTGGTTTCGGAACTCTATCGAGAAGAAGCAAATCGGAAACAACAATCAACACACGAAAACACCACAATATGTGCATGACATGATGCACATCAAATATGATGCATGTTATGCATTACATGACAAAGCACAATAATCAATTCCTACACATTAAGTGAAGCTCATTATGCAACGAGTTGCATATTGACGAAACTCCACATTCGAATTATTTAGTTCAATCTCGTTAGGTACACAACAATATTAAATGTTATTACACATGACAAGAGGTGAAGCATAATAAAACTACACTATCTAGGCATCTTAAATGAGGTCGGAAACAACATATAGCATTTCCGAAACGACATCATGAGTTAATTTCGAAACTGGTCCAGATCTGAACTAACCATGTTTTATATTTATTAAACATGGAAATAAAATGCACAATGCGATTCTACTCGTCATTCTAGTCGATTTACATATATAGAACGTTTGAAACGGAGCTACGGCCTAAAAGTTATGACACGCACAAGATGAACATGACATGAATGCAAAATGCATGAAACTGACAACCACAAGCACTTAAAAACATGAATGTAACATGATAATATGATACTACATGAAATTCTATGCAAGTTTCATATGGGACATGCTCAAAACGGAGTTACGGTTCAACCACAACAACCAACACAAGTTTTATTGCAAATCTGTCCAAAACAACAACATGGCATATTGCACACATGAAAACAATAAGCTACAAGATTCTAAAATGCACAAACTAAGCATGGGGCAGTAGCATATAACAAACATTTCATTTCATCTTCACATATCATACACAAAAGAGTCATGGATCACATGGTAGGAAGCTCACAACATGGTAACAAAATATAGCAGATTAGGACTTAGTGAAAATAACAGGTTTTAGCATAGCAGATTTTCATGAAGGCATATTGGCAGCAGTAAAACTATATGCTACAGGTCATATATTGGCATGAAACTTAACAGCATGGTAGTAGACATGATGCACTACAATTCATTCCATGGTGGCAAGGTCTAATTATGCATACAATCATGGCTAGCATCATCACAACATGGCATTATGAAGAAAACAGATTCTCAGACTTAGTGAAAATTAGAGTAGACAAGAGCAGCAGTTTTTTTAACAGATAGACATGTTGGACAGCAGAATTAATTATGATGCTAAACCTATTCATGCAAACTATTGGCACAATATGATAGAGCATAACAAGCTTAACAATACATCCCATTGTGGCAACACCAAAAGAGCTATAGATCAATAGCAAACCACATGGCAAGACAGCAACAAAATAACACAGATTTTAGACTTAGAAATATTTTGGATCCTCAAAACAGCAGTATTTTATAGCATGTTGGCAACAAGGAAATAACACCTACACATGGATTTCTATAGCAACCAAAATTACCAGGGCCTAGCACACATGTCCAAGGGCATATCTCATGTTTGCAACTATTCCAAAATATGCATGGATTAATTCACACAAAATAGAAAAAATAGCATCATAGCCAAAATGACATGAACATAAAGTTGCTCAAATGACAAAACTAAATGCACAGATAAATTCCATGGATTTTTCTACATCAAAATCATATATAATATGTGGGTTTTTATATTAAAAAAATGACACCACAATTATGCGAGATTAGGACATAAACCATTTTAGCAAGTTATTTATGCAAATTAAATGCAAACATCACATCAAACATTTTTATCATGCATGAAAAAGGGGTATAAATAATCTACACATTTTACATATGTGGTTTCGTTTAATCCCAATGCACGGTTAAATTTATATGCGCAATGCAAAATATGGCATTTTGGCAAGTTAACAGAAAATGCAAGTTAAACATTTTTATCATGAATGAAAGTTGCATCTTATTAATCTACGCAAAATTCTAGACATTTTTCATATTTTAAGTATTTCGATCCGATGCAAAGTTTAAAAATTACTGGCCCTCGAAAATGCATATATGACAGTTTTTTTAACAGGGCGAAAATGACTAAGTAGAAATTCGTCCAAGTCTGCAGCGAGCGCAATATTACTATACTTCGCACGGGAGGGATTTAGGCGGTGCTCACCTTGGGCACAACGGGCCGGTCGGGGAGGCGGCCCGCGAGGCGCGCGGTGGAGAGGGCCGGCGAGGCAGTGGCTGGGCTGGGCCAAAGTGGGGGTTACGGCCCACGGCGGTGCTCGCTTGGCATCGTCGTCCTCCTCCCGACCCCGAACGGGATTGAGAGAGGCAGAGCCACCGGCGGCGGCGGCGCAGGGCACCGGCGGGCGGACGGATCCGCCTCGGATCCCGCCGGATCTGGGGACGGACGGGGTTGGCGACTCGGTTCCAACACCGGAGGACGGTGGAGCCGGCCACCGGAGGCGAGGACGAGGCCGAGGGGCGCTGGGCGGCCGGATCGGCATGGCGCAGCAAGAGGAGCTCCGGCGAGGCGACGGCTGGCGGGGTCAGAGCGGCAGCTCGGGAGGCGACGAGGATGCGGGGCTCGGGTGGGATGACGGAGCTCCGGCGAGGGGCCGGCAACCGGCGGCGCGGGTCGGGCGACAGGGACAGGGCCTTGGGCACGGGGCTCCTGGGCGTGGAGCTCCTCGGGCAAGGGGCGGCGACAATCCGGGCCCGGGCGGGCCTGCGATGGGCTCGGGTGGGCCGCGGCGGCGGGTGGCTGCAAAGGGGCGACATGGCGCCCTCCCGTTGGCTGCGGCGGCGGCTGCGGCGGCGCTTGCCAGATCTGGCGATGACAAGTGGCGGCGGGGAGATGGCTGGGCATGGAAAACGATGCGGGAGAGGCTAGGAAGGCCAAAAATGGAAGGGAAGGCATCTATTTATAGGCAGGGAGGCTAGGGTTTGAGGGGTTTTGCCCGATTTCGAGCCCTTCGATCTGGATCGGACGGCTCCGGTCGCGGAGGGGCTTAGGGTTGACTTACGTGGGCTGATGGGCTTTGTTAGAGAGGCTAGGTGGGGATGAGAGGGACGATGCGAGGCCCGTGACATGTTTTGAAATACCGACAAACGTGTGACGAATAAACCGACGACCGCACTACTACGGTTGACCTTTGGGGTATCAAAGGACCTCTGATTGCGACGAAATTTGGCAGGCGGCCTACCTACAATTTAATAAGACCGTACGCCAACTTTCGACCCAATCCGAGAATATTTTTCATGCACTTTTGAAAACAATATTTTATCGATGCCGCGGGTGCGTGCGTGTGTGGTTGGTCTCAAAACGGTCAACGACACGAACGGAGAGAACCGGCAACTACGAACGGATGCAAATTTTTGAAAACGAGTGACGATGATATGCAGATGATGCGAATGATGCGATGATGAATGCGATAACCAAACGAATCACACGATGACAACGGAATAAAAGGGGAATCTTCTGGAGCATCGGTCCCGTGCTGTTACAGGTTTCCCCCTTGGTGTTATATACACACGGTTACATTTACTTTACTGTTGATACATGATGAGGTCAGGATGACCAGAGGATACATGATGAGGTCAGGATGACCGGAGGGTGTTGGTGTAATACGACGGGGCGTGGCCGGGCATTCTTGGCCCTTGCCACAAGACCTCGAGACGGGGCGACGGGACCACATATCGTGTATTGCGCTCGTCGCCGCAATTAATAAAATGTTAATGGTTTGGGTATTTGATCTGAGTTGGTCACTTGACCTTTTCGCACTAACCTTCACGTGGGAGAAGTTAAGGGTACTCGGCGTCATTGTATCAGCCGAAGCTCTTCGGATGTCAGCAATGGAGCGGCGCGCGCCCGAGTGGTCCCTGACGGCATTGATCTTGTATTAAGTGATGCTAGGACTGACCTCGGCCGTGTACGCATCGTGCAGGAGTGCAAAGGGTGAGTGGGCCCATGACCCCTGCGCGCTTAGGATTTAGACCGGCTGGCTGGCCTCTCTGTTGAGCCTAGGTAGGGCGACGACGTGTTGATCTTCGAGGCCGGGCATGACCCAGGAAAGTGTGTCCGGCCAAAGGTGATCAAGCGTGATGGAAAACGTGGTGCACCCCTGCAGGGATGAAATTAACTATTCGAATAGCCGTGTCCACGGTAACAGGACGACTTGGAGTTGTATCCCGAGCTAATATAATTAAAAGTGCTAATTTGAAATGAATGTTGGCTCCGAGATTGCTTTCTCACGGGAGTCGAGGAAGGATCTGTGGGCGTGGTTGCTTAATAAAATTGCTACAATGATATTGTTACGTATGAGTTACCAATCTACACTCTTCTAATGATGCAAGATGTTGAAGATGCTAGTCTTCGATAGGACTAGGCCTCCCCCCTCATTCTTGCTTTCTGCAGTCAGTCCAGATATAACCCCCTTTCCCTTGATAATGATGCATACTTAGCATAGTTCTGTTGTCCGTCTTGCGAGTACTTTGGATGAGTACTCACCGCTGCTTTGCTTTCTCTTCCCCCCTCAATACGATTCTGCGTTCAGACGATGGAGCCTAGGAGATGGAGTACGCCGGAGACGACTACTACACCACCGCCGGAGCCTACTACTACGTGGAGGCTGCCCCCGACCAGCAGTAGGATAGGAGGTTCCCAGGCCGGAGGCCTCGCCTCGTTCGATCCGTTGTTATGTTTGTGCTAGCCTTCTTAACGCAAAACTTGTTTAACTTATGTTTGTACTCAGATATTATTTGCTTCCGCTGACTCGTGCTTGTCGAGCTTCGTATTCGAGCCCTCGAGGCCCCTAGCTTGTAATATGAAGATGTATGACTTTAATTTGTGTCTAGTGTTGTGTTGTGATATCGATCAGTGAGTCCCTAATCTTGGTCATACGCATTGCGTGTATGATTAGCGTACGGTCGAAATTGGGGGCGTCACAAGTTGGTATCAGAGCCGACTGCCTGTAGATAGCCCCCTTTCCAACTCATTGCCCGAAGTTGAGTCTAGTACTTGAAAACCTTTTGCTAACATTGTTGTGTGGCTTACGGGCCCACATCTCAATCGGGTGGTATTAGGATCTTTTACTCCTCGTCTATACTCTGGGTTCTGATCTCTCTTCTGTTCGGGTTAAATGATTTTGCTAACTCTAACTCTAGGTTCTCGTAACTACTTCCTCCCGGAGAGCCCGTCATTTCAGATGATGGCTTAATTCATCAGAAGACTCCGAAGATACTCTCCGATGTTCTCTCGAGAACTTTTGTTCATCGCTCTTGCGATTCCCTTCTACCATCAACCATCCCCCCCCCCAATGCTTACCGGGGATTCGTTCGTCCTCAATTATCTTGGGTTTCGCAAGTCCTTCGAGTTGCTATTCGATCTCCCGAAATCCTCAGTAGCCTATTGCTCTTGGCCTTTCTCACCTGCTTGCGTTATGGTTAACTCCATATGTCTAGCAATATTCTTTAAATCCTTTGTGGTCGTCATCTGATCTTATTGATTCAACCTGTGTATGAATGCACACAATCGTCAGTTGTTCCTCATAAATTATCGTTCCGGCCTAGACGTCTTTCGAACCTGAGTTGGTTCTCAACAAATCAACCTTGATTGATTGCCCATCTAAGTCCTTTCATCTTACTTGTAGTTGATCCGAGCATCTGTTTCCGATACACCAATTTGGAAATCTTAATTCCTTTGGTTATTTAAGCATCAAATTATTTGGATGTTCTATGATCTGATGCCCTGCATTCTTTCTTCCTCTGATTGGGTACCGATACTCACATCAGGTCCTTTGTGGACCGCCAGAACCATTGTTGGGTTATTATCCGACAGCATCCTTCACATTCAAAATCCTTGTGAGTTCTTCCCCTGATACATGATGCCATTGGTAAATTGTGTCTTCTCCCTCTGATAAGTTGTGTCCTATGCCTTTGTCAGCCATGCTCTGTTGTCAAGCATGTGTTAATTACCCTTGGAGCTTGCGGTATATGTTCCTAAGATGCCTCGATGGGTTGAACCTATGCCTTCTTTACTCCGTGTGAACCCGAGGGTTTTCACGAGTCCTACTCTTCTGGTGTTTTGCCGGATAATCTTTCAAAGCTACAACGCCATCGAAAGCGAGGAGTAAATGGAAGCTGATGCATTGATTAAGTGGGAGTCGACCTTGAACCTTGTGTTCATGCCCATGGAAACGATGTTGATCTTATCATAGAAGCTTCTCGTAACAATAAAATTTCCTTGGTATAATTTGATCTGGTATCTGTGATCTTGTCCTTGGCAATCATGGTTTCGACCATGTTGTTCTACTTTGATTTCATTCTCAGACAAGTTAAAAGTGCTTGTATTCCACAGATCAATACATCGGCCCAAGCTTTAATTCTGATCTACCTCCGAGTATTATCCCTGATATATCAAGGATATCACGGAGCTATATAACTTATTATGATTTTCTCTGATTCATTTTTCCTCGTGTTCTGAGTTGTTGGACACTCAAGGACACCGATAACTAAAGCGAGTATGCTTTGTGATTCAACAACTCTTAGTAATCTTCTTTGCTTATGGGTTGGTGCTCGATCATGTCTTTCCAAGCTATTAGGGTACATCATCATCGTCGTGCTAAAGCTTGACCATGCTATATATGTCCTTCATCCCCGGAACACAATTCCAACAAGGCAATAAGCTTACATCGAGTTTTCAGCGTCATGTTGGTTGTGTTGAAAGGCAATTTTGATCCTGAGCTAGCACTTTAATCTGTGGTTCCGACAACTTTTTGTTTCACCATTTCTTTACTTGGTGTCGTCGCTGATCGATTACATCTTCAAGGGACTTCTCAGCAATTGAGTCGTGATCATCATCAACATTCTGAGCTCTTCTAGGGTATCAATTAAATTCATGATGAGAAGTGGCATCCTTGCCCTTGGTAATTGGTATTGTCATTGACGACATCCTTGCCTTCCTTCCAACCGCAGACTGTGTCTTCTTTTGGTCAAACCCTAAGTTCCTTGTTAGCCATCTTGTGTTATATTCTATCTTGGAGTATTACCATCTTTTGTCAAGAATGTCGTGAGAATTGCACATGTCTTAAGAATTCTTCATATAACGATACTTCTTGCCATCACCTTTCATTTCTTAGTTCCCATGTTGTTTCTAACCGGGTACCGACAAATGGACTATGATGTGTAAATTCAACACTTATGGCATATCAACTCTATTACCTTGGAGTTAATGAACGATAAATCCATTCCTAGTGTGTTGATGTTGAATCAACATTCTAACATTGGTCGTGCTACTTAGTCCGAAGTTTGGGTGCACCTATCGATTAATGTTTAATTGTGGATGTTTCCCTCGGGCATACCTCAATATATCATCTTGTTTGACCAATGCTATCACCTTGTTCACTCATTCGTGGAAATCCATCTTTGTGGAAATCTCGATGAATTGTTCTGAGCCCATTAGCCACATCCTCATCTTCTTCGTGGTTCATGATGAACATTGAAGCTAGTGGTGGAAACCTTGAAAGCATTATCTTTGTGCCTAGCTCATGAAGAATATGTTTGATAAAGGAAGTGTTTTCTCTAAGTTCACGTGCATTTTTACCGCCGTGATTATGAGAAAATTTTGTCCCGCTTCCTCTGGAATCGTTCCAACTCATTCTTGCATGTGCGAAGTATTCTATGGTTTGATAGATTTTCTACCATCATACATATGTATTTCCTAGCACGCCAAGCCACTGATTGATTTGATCTGGGAAAAGAAGTTCTACGTAAGAGCTAGTCCAGACTTACACATGGAACTTAGACATCCTCTATGATGGTTCCCAACCAGAGCTTGATTGCTTTCCATTCTAAAAACTTCCATGTGGGCACGAATGTCTTGACATTGTGTTCATATGTCTTGCAATCCGACTCATGATTCCAGGCTTGCTTTCGTCGTTCATTCCAAGATTCTTGCAACATCGTCTCGTAGATCTGTGTTACATCCTTTTCTCCTCAGGCCTGCTATGTCTGAAGTATCCTGACACCAATCAGATCTGAATTTCGGCAGATATGATGGTTGGAGCTTTTTCCAAGAATTATAACATTGGTCTCTATGTTACTCGGTAAGGTGATGTTGTGACTAGCAAACCTGGCCGAAGGACCTATTGTTATAGTATCTTGTTCAGCAAGGTTCGCCATTCTTCCATGAGGAAATTGTAAGATTTATTTTATATGTTGTTGATACGTCTCCAACGTATCTATAATTTATGAAGTATTCATGCCATGTTTACAATAATTTTATATGATTTTGGTATGATTTGATTAGAACT
Source organism: Elymus sibiricus (assembly GCA_039707655.1). Classification (NCBI taxonomy): domain Eukaryota; kingdom Viridiplantae; phylum Streptophyta; class Magnoliopsida; order Poales; family Poaceae; genus Elymus; species Elymus sibiricus. Next base: position 88,272,976 of record CM077663.1, read on the forward strand.
AACCCGGACTGACGCTGTTTTCAGCAGAGCTACCATGGTGTTGTTTTTGTGCAGAAATAAAAGTTCTCGGAATGGGCTGAAAACTTACGGAGAATATTTTTGGAAAATATAAAAAATACCGGAGCAAAAAGATACCAGAGAGGAGTCCCGAGGAGGCCACAAGCCTAGGGGGCGCCACCCCTAGGGCGCGCCCCCTGGCTTGTGGGCCCCTCGAGCACTCCCCTGACGTGATTCCAACGCCAAGTACTCCTATAAATCGAGAAACCCCCAGAAAGAAACCTAGATCGGGAGTTCCGCCGCCACAAGCCTCTGTAGCCACGAAAAACCAATCGGGAACCCGTTCTGGCACCCTGCCGGAGGGGGAAACCATCACCGGAGGCCATCTTCATCATCCCGGCGGTCTCCATGATGAGGAGGGAGTAGTTCACCCTCGGGGCTGAGGGTATGTACCAGTAGCTATGTGTTTGATCTCTCTCTCTTGTGTTCTTGAGATGGCACGATCTTGATGTATCGCGAGCTTTATTAATATAGATGAATCATATGGAGTTTTCCCCTCTCTATCTTCTTGTGATGAATTGAGTTTTCCCTTTGAAGTTTTCTTATCGGATTGAGTCTTTAAAGGATTTAAGAACACTTGATGTATGTCTTGCGATGGGATATCCATGGTGACAATGGGATGTTCTATTGATCCACTTGATGTATGTTTTGGTGATCAACTTGCGGGTTCTGTGACCTTGGGAATCTATGCATAGGGGTTGGCACATGTTTTCGTCTTGACTCTCCGGTAGAAACTTTGGGGCACTCTTTGAAGTTCTTTGTGTTGGATTGAACATGATGAATCTGAAATTGTGTGATGCATATCGTATAATCAAGCCCATGGGTACTTGTGGTGACATTGGAGTATCTAGGTGACATTAGGGTTTTGGTTGATGTGTATCTTAAGGTGTTATTTTAGTACGAACTCTAGGGCTGTTCGTGACACTTATATGGATAGCTCATAAGATTGATCGGAAAAGATAACTTTGAGGTGGTTTCGTACCCTACAATTATTTCTTCGTTTGTTCTCCGCTATTTGTGACTTTGGAGTGAACTCTTTGTCGCACGTGAGGGATTTACATATGATTCAACTATGTTAGTATTGTTGAGAGAACTTGCACTAGTGAAAGTATGAACCCTAGGCCTTGTTTTCAAGCATTGCAATACCGTTTTTGCTCACTTTTGTTACTTGCTACCTTGCTGTTTTTATATTTTCAGATTACAAAAACCTATATCTACCATCCATATTACACTTGTATCACCATCTCTTCGCCGAACTAGTGCACCTATACAATTTATCATTGTATTGGGTGTGTTGGGGACACAAGAGACTCTTTGTTATTTGGTTGCAGGGTTGTTTGAGAGAGACCATCTTCATCCTACGCCTCCAAAGGATTGATAAACCTTAGGTCATCCACTTAAGGGAAATTTGCTACTGTCCTACAAAACTCTGCGCTTGGAGGCCCAACACGAGTCTACAAGAAGAAGGTTACGTAGTAGACATCAGTTGTTCCTGATGGATCCTTTGTGTATCCAATGTCTGACCTTTACCTGATAACCATGTTGATGCTCCCCCGAAGCATGACTGTGGTATCCCGAATATCAACAGGAACATTGGAGACATAATGCTAAATGTTTTCTGGTCAGTTATCCAAACATCATGGTATGGGTAACGTCATGAATTTCCTTCCCCTTTTTCCTAAAACGGCCATCTACTTCTATCCTGTCATGGATATCATTCTCTACTTGTCCTTTGGAAGGATATACTCCTGTACATCTTTGTTTCCAAAATATCTTTTGCACTTGGCTTCGTATGTATTTCCCAAACCACCGTCCAAGGGATGATCTATTCTAGTATCAGACGCAATATTTATTTTCCTTGCTCTGAACCCCTCTCACCTTCTGATTAGGCATTGACTGATTGCCTACCCATTTGAAACTTTTGTACCATCGCATTTTGCTCTCAATGAATTCCCTGAGTTACAACTCGAGGAATAATTCATGTCTTCTTCCCTGAGTTCACCGTCAGATGCCCAACTTTGTGGAGATATGTCTTCCAGAGTTTTTCCCTCTTATCGCATTCGTAGGACGATGAAGATACCGAAGAAATGATGCAACTCTATCAGATTGACCTGAATCAGAGTAATGGATACATCAACAAGAAGGACCAACCTCTTCGATGAGAACAGCCAAGAACGAGAAGACTCGTTAGAATTTCGTAACCAAACTTTCCCCCTTACTTCTACCTCTTAATTCTCGGGACGAGAATTTCTTTTAGTAGGGGAGAGTTGTGACACCCTGGATCCATGCTACAGTGATCTTGGTAATTAAGCTACAGTAACTCAGGAGATTAAGCTAATCCATCTTTGCTAAAAAGTGTTTGATCACAATGGAATCATGTCTCATTTGAATTTCCTAATGATTTTCAAAATTCATTTAAAGGTGGAATTAATAATTCTGCAAACTTGAAAACTAAAATCATGTTGGGGTTACAAATATTCCCCTGGTATTTATAAAATTGGAACCAACATTTTATCAAGTATTTTAGTGCCTCAAAACAATTATAACACAGGCCAAAACAATTAACTAAATGCCTTTTGAATTATGAAAATTCCCAAACTTTTCAAATGGTCTACAGACTTTTTGTGGCACTGCCTAATATTGCTATATGAATTATGGGTCAGGTCACTTATTTTGCATAAGTCAAATAGTGCTAAAATATTACGAACATAAATTAACTAAATTCTAACAACAGTAATTTAAATAAAAGACCCCCCCCCGGGGCCTTAGCCCACTAGGCCTCTAGGCAGGCCCAGCCCACACTCCCACTTATCCCCTTCCTCTCGCTACAGTGCAGGAGGTAGGGGTGTGGCAGCCATCCACGGCGCCATGGCCGTGGTGGAAGCCATCCACCACCATACGACGCCCTAGAAGAGACCCCCGAGCCCCCTCGGAACCCTAGCACCCCCGACCTCTATCCCCCTCGCCCTCTCGTCTCGGCCTCGCAGTTGAAAGGCGCCCGACGCGGGCGTCGCCGTCGCCGCCGACCCGTGAGCTCCCTTCCGGCACTAGCCTCCCCTCGTTGCATCAAGATGCCCAGGAGCTCCTCCATCTTCCTCTGCTTCGCCCTCGCCTGAGGGCTCGAGCTGGGACGGCCCGTACGTTCGCCATCGTCGTCGACTTCGCCCACGGCCGCCGCATCTCGCCGTCGAGCTCGACGCGTCTGGTCAACCCCGACCCTCCCCGAGCACGTCAATGAACTCGTGGTGAGCTCCTCGCCCGATTCCCCTCGTTCCTGTCCTCGATTAGTCTTCGTAGCGTCAGCCCCGTGCTCGCCCGATGTCCACCATGGACGGGAGCAAAGCTCCCGTGTGAGCTCGCTGCCCCTGCTAGTTGTTGCCGCTGCCGATGTGGGCCATTGCCGCTTGCTTGCTCCTGCTGCTCGCGTGTGGCTCCTGCTACCTGCTGCTGCGCTGCTTCTGCATCGCTGCTACAGCCTACCTGCAGCCGTTCACTGCTGTTGCTGGCCGGCCGAGCCGTGGCCATGGCTTGGCCGTCGCTGAGTGCATGTGCGTGTGCACACCCAGCCGTGGCCTGACCACTTCCACCAGGGCCGACCCTTGATTAGATTAGTAGCTAATCCCCCTCTATTAATTAGATGTTTAGTTAGTGCACCCTATGTCACATGGGTCCCTATTTTAGTTAAAAGGCCAATTAAAAGTTTGTGTCAATGACAACTAGGCCCACCCTGCTAAATTAACTAGATAATAAATTTGTGCAATATTAGTCCATGACATGTGGGTCCACTGACCCTGTTGACCAGTCAAACATTGACTGGTCAACTACTGTTGACTGGGTCAACCCAGCCCCACTGGCCCCACTGTCATACACCGTGGCTAGAATAGCACTAGGTGACAAAGTATTTCACTATTTATTAAGTTAATTTTAGAATATTGTTAAATCTTTGTAAAATCATATAAAATAATCCGTAGCTCGGATGAAAATAATTTATATATGAAAGTTGATCAGAAAAATCCAACGAATCGGAATACGCAATCCGTTCGTCTGTCACGTGCTCCTATCATAACGAACATGGAATTTTTCCATCGTTTCCCTCTGTCCGGTAGTAGCCTAAGACCAGGAAAATATCGTCAAAGATTTTTCCGATCCGTCTACGACGTGTAGTACTACGTTAGTGCATGCCTAGCTCTGCAAATTGCCATGTCATGCATGTGATGCATCTGTTTGCTCTATATTTATTGTTTCTTCCCCCTCTTCTTATCGGTAAACCCCGAGACCGACGCTGCTGCCGGGTACGACTACGCCGTTGACGACCAGGCCTTTGCAACAGAGCAGCAAGGCAAGCAACCCCCCCTTGATCATTCCGATATCGCCCATCTCTTCGCTCTCATGCGTGCATTAGTTTTTGCTACTATTGTAGATAGCTCCTACTCTGAAGCATAGCCTGGTTTTGGTATAGAACTACTGTACCTGCTTTCACATCACCTGCTTAGTATAGGTTGGTTAGTGATCCCCTGTGACCCCGTAGTCCCAGTTGCCCCTGCTTCTACATCAACGACTCGAAGACTTGAAGACTCGGTCAACCGACCGACAAGCCATGCCCGTCACATTCACCGCACACTCCCCTTAGTTGTACGACTCTGCAGAGCTACTATCGAGTACCGAGGGTGACACCTCGTGAAGTACTCATGATGTTAACTATGTAGTGCAGCTAGTCGGTCGTGGTTATCGAGGGTGATTCCTCCTTCACCACTCCCGACGACGACTCTGTTGTGCAACCCCTCAAGCGTAGACCATCGAGGGTGAATCCTCTCTGGTCACCTTGACGGTTACATCAGGTGGGATCCTTCGAGGTTAATCCCTCGGGTTTCCCCCTTGGTGTTATATACACACGGTTACATTTACTTTACTGTTGATACATGATGAGGTCAGGATGACCAGAGGATACATGATGAGGTCAGGATGACCGGAGGGTGTTGGTGTAATACGACGGGGCGTGGCCGAGCATTCTTGGCCCTTGCCACAAGACCTCGAGACGGGGTGACGGGACCACATATCGTGTATCGCGCTCGTCACCGCAATTAATAAAATGTTAATGGTTTGGGTATTTGATCTGAGTTGGTCACTTGACCTTTTCGCACTAACCTTCACGTGGGAGAAGTTATGGGTACTCGGCATCGTTGTATCAACCGAAGCTCTTCGGACGTCAGCAATGGAGCGGCGCGCGCCCGAGTGGTCCCTGACGGCATTGATCTTGTATTAAGTGATGCTAGGACTGACCTCGGCCGCGTACGCATCGTGCAGGAGTGCAAAGGGTGAGTGGGACCATGACCCATGCGCGCTTAGGATTTAGACCGGCGGGTTGGCCTCTATGTTGAGCCTAGGTAGGGCGATGACGTGTTGATCTTTGAGGCCGGGCATGACCCAGGAAAGTGTGTCCGGCCAAAGGTGATCAAGCGTGATAGAAAACGTGGTGCACCCCTGTAGGGATGAAATTAACTATTCGAATAGTCGTGTCCACGGTAACAGGACGACTTGGAATTGTATCCCGAGCTAATATAATTAAAAGTGCTAATTTGAAATGAATGTTGGCTCCGAGATTGCTTTATCGCGGGAGTTGAGGAAGGATCTCTGGGCGTGGTTGCTTAATAAAATTGCTACAATGATATTGTTACATATGAGTTACCAATCTACACTCTTCTAATGCTGCAAGATGTTGAAGATGCTAGTCTTCGATAGGACTAGGCCTCCCCCCCCCCTCATTCTTGCTTTCTGCAGTCAGTCCAGATATAACCCCCTTTCCCTTCATAATGATGCATACTTAGCATAGTTCTGATGTCAGTCTTGCGAGTACTTTGGATGAGTACTCACCGCTGCTTTGCTTTCTCTTTCCCCCTCGATACGATTCTGCGTTCAGACGATGGAGCCCAGGAGATGGAGTATGCCGGAGACGACTACTACACCACCGCCGGAGCCTACTACTACGTGGAGGCTGCCCCCGACCAGTAGTAGGATAGGAGGTTCCCAGGCAGGAGGCCTCGCCTCGTTCGATCCGTTGTTATGTTTGTGCTAGCCTTCTTAAGGCAAAACTTGTTTAACTTATGTCTGTACTCAGATATTATTTGCTTCCGCTGACTCGTGCTTGTCGAGCTTCGTATTCGAGCCCTCGAGGCCCCTGGCTTGTAATATGAAGATGTATGACTTTAATTTGTGTCTAGTGTTGTGTTGTGATATCGATCAGTGAGTCCCTAATCTTGGTCGTACGCATTGCATATATGATTAGCGTACGGTCGAAATTGGGGGCGTCACACCTCCAGTTCAAGGACATCTAGTAGCACCTCAATTTTATGAGCCCACTACTAGGCGTACTTGACGTGCGAAGGTGCAACATCGGGGATGGCAATTCGCTTGATATTAATGAGGGATCTTTCTACCAATTTAACATGCATAGAAAATAAGAAGCAATATCAATCACATATAAACATAAATATATGAAATAGTATGGCTCCTTCATGGACGTCCTTCCAGGATGGTTCTGACTCCGATGACCAGGGCGGAAATCCATCTTGTTCCTCACACTGGGACGCCTAGCCACGAACTTGATCTCCGTTCTCCAAGTACTACAACTTGTAATGAATTTTACAGAGAATCACAAGTCAACATGTAGGTCGTTATACATTATAATGACACCGCTTTGGCCCCTGCCGGCTGACAATCATGACACGCAGGTCATGTTAAATTACACACATGCATCACATACATATGAGCCATACTATTCACATCAAACCTACAAAACAAAGTTATGCATAGAATCGCATTCTACCGGTTTGAGTGACCGTGTACGAAATATACGACGCTACGCACACGGCGGTTCGAAGGGGTAGCGCCCCTCATGCGTGCGGGCAGCGCGAGATGTTTTCAGAAATCACAAATCGAATCTGTACTCCAATCACGCCGAATTTTCTGATCTGACCGATCTCATCGATCATTCCAAATCCGATTCGGATCTACGTTTCACTGTTAACCCCGATGGCGGAAACCGACCGGTAGGGGTAGGTTATGTCACGAGCTCATCAATTTTTATTCACAGAAAACATAGCCTCAATGATCCCCATGTGCAGTTGATCTCATCAACCGTCCACATACACTAGTAGAAAACAGGCCATTAGTCCCGGTTGGGAAGGGCCTTTAGTCCCGGTTCCCCAACCGGGACTAAAGTATAGAGACTAAAGGGTCCAAGCCTTTATTCCCGGTTGGCTATGAACCGGTACTAAACCCTGGCCACGTGGTCGGCAGCGCGCGCCAAGGCATGGGGACCTTTGGTCCCGGTTGGTAACACCAACCGGGACTAAAGGTTTAGGGGTTTAGGTGTTTAGGGGTTTAGGGTTTATTGTTTTTTTTCCTTTTCATTTTGTGTTTTCCATTTAATTCTTTTTCATTTCAAACATATTTTACGCTACTACATACTGTACATGTTATGCATATATAATAGAATTTCTCGTAGAACCGATCATATATCATAAAATTTCTCATACAAGCAATCATATATCATAGAATTTCTCATACGACCACATGCATACACATATATTATACAATTTGGTATATAAAATTTCTCGTACAATTTGTAGATCATTTGCGGATCGTGTAATGGTATTCTCCGTCGGGAGATATGACCTGCTGAAGCAAAAATCCCGCAATTTCCTCTTGAATTGCTCGTATGCGGTCCGTTGGTAGGAGCTTATCCCGCATCTCGTGCATCTTTAAAGAAGGAGATCAATATGAATATGCATGTTAGTTGTGTGTATATGTATTAGATCATGATAAAAAAATATGAATGGTGTTTACGTACCCAAAGATCTCTTGCACTGTTGCTGCTTTCGGTCATAAAGCGAATGTTCTCGCAAACGTAATATGCACATAGATTAGTCCCCTGTGCCTGCCTCATGCACTTTACGAGAATAGAATTCAATCAGATAATAATGAAGCATGACAATGGTATTGAAACTAGAATTAAAGAGATGCGCGGACGTAGCTAGTACTACTTAATTACCCTGGGCTTTCGCCACCTCAACTCTGGTTTCCATTCACCGGTGACCTCTTTGATGAAACATTTCCAAACCCTGCCCGGCAAACAAAATGAATAAAGGAGTTATTAATTACTTGATATCAGGAAATGAACTAATAAAGAAGCCGACATAGTGCATCAATGATTGAAATTACCTTTCGAGCAACGAATGCAAGCTTATGTAATCTTTAGGGTCTTTACTTAGCGAGTTCAGTACTTCAACAGTTCCATCGTCAACTCTAATGATTAGAAGGATCCAGTGGTAGCTACGCACACGATTTGTATAAGCGGGCATGCATAACTCATCAACTACACTTAACATCGAGTATATATATATAAGCAAAAATAGAATTTGTAGTACAAGACAGTAACACTCACTGGAAGTTCCAAGGTAAAAGTATTTCTGGTTTGTACTTTAGGGCCTTCAAAAACCTTAGAAGCATTTTCTCCGTGTCTTTAGGGTTCCTTCTCCACACTTCTTCATTAACGGTATTTGGGTCAATGAACCCAATGCCATAGACTCCGGCTCTTTTCAATTTAAAAACCTTCATTCTGCATAATACCACACAAAAGAATATAGTGAGTATAATAACAAGCAATGAACGAGCTGAGCTAGAGACTTAAATTACAGAAAGAAATCACTTACAGACAATAGCAACTGATGATAGATTTGTCGAGTGCTTTTTGATTGAATAAGTGAAAAAATCTTCATTTTCAATCCACAAATCTTCTTCATGGATGTAATGCTCTTTCTCGACTTTCACCATGAGGCTCTCTCGCCCGTCCTTTACTTCTCTCATGTACCAGTCATGCAATGTGTACATTTGCGTTGTTAGAAGCTTCTCGTCGTCAGGACTGACGAGAGGTTTCCCGGGGACATATTGCCATTCTATTTCCTTCGGATCCAATGGTGGAAATTCCTTGATCTCTAGGAGTTGTTCAACGGTGATACCGAGCAATCTAGCATTCTCTCTATCAGCGTTGGTTATTACCACGTTATTGGCACTCATCTTGAGCGGGCTGATCGATTGGACTGCCTGTTCTTCGAGCTGGGGAACAATTTTCCCGCATTTACTGCTACCGCTCGACTTCTGTCTTTTGTGGGATTCATAGGACTTGGTAATACAGCGTTCATAGTCTGATACCGGCCTTTTCTCCACCGGTTTAGCTGCATCAATAAAGTGTTGTACGACCTCGTCGGGTAGTTTCTCCTTTGGCGGTGGGGGCGGTTTCGGTGCAAAATGGGCCTGCAATTCGCTAGCCACGTGTACATCGAGTTCCTCATCAGTCATATCGTAAGCTAACTTCTTTTTGGCAGGAGGCTCGGATTTCTTCTTTTGTGTTCTCTTCCGCTTTGGAGACGGCGGATATCAATATCGCGGACGATTCGCACTAGGCTCTGTCTCGGGGTGGGATGGACAATGCTGACGTGGCGGAGCTTGATATCGCGGACTCGCCATGCGCTCCGTCTTGGGGTGGGATGGATTCGGCTGGCGCGGCGGAGATGGATATGGCGGACTCACCATGCGCTCCGTCTTGGGGAGGGTTGGAGTCTGCTGACGGGGCGGACTTGGAGGAGGAGTCGGTGGCCTTGGCACCGAGTTTGGAAACACGACGCATTCCTTTTTCCACACAATGATACCACTGATGGCTTCTCCTAGTGTCAGCTCCCCTTGACCTCCAGTGTGATCAAGCTCTAGTGTATCATATCCCGACAGAACTTGATCCACCCCGACATGAGCATAGCCAGGTGGAATCGGATTGCCGTGGAGGAGTGCTTCAGGTGCATTCGGTAAAGCAAAGCCGTGCGCCACCTTCATGGATATGTTCGTGAGTTTCATGTGTAGCTCGAAGGTGTCGACTCTAGGATATCATCCACGGGGTAGCAAGCCAGCAGTGCATCATCGGCCGGGACCCCCGTGGAACCCACGCTGCTTTTCGGCATAGATGATGGAATGGTACCATCCAATGCTGGATCTGGTTGCTGCTGCTGAGACGTGCCTTGCTGGCTAAGTTTGTTGATTTGCTCTTGCTGCATGTTATATTTGCGTTCCAAGTCCTGAATCCGATCTACTTCATGCTTCTTCTTTCTGTCACGACTTCTGTAGCTGTCGTTCCAATCCGCAAACCCCAGAAGCCACGGAACCATGCCTTTGCCTCATGTTCGTCCCGGGTGTTCAGGATTCTTGAGGGCGCGCGAAAGCTCGTCCTTCTCTCTCTCGGGCTCGTACACACCCGCTCGAGCTTCTGCTATTGCGTTAAGTAACTCGTCTGTGGCTTCTTTAAGACTTGCCTGTTCATGAACCTCCCCTGTCTTTGGGTCCAACTTTCCCCCATGTGCATAAAACCAAGTCTTACACCTCTCGGGCCAAGTCTCTGTTACTGGAGTGACCCCTGCAGCCTTCATGGTTCTCTCAGATTCATCCCACTTAGGCAACCCAGACTTGTAGCCGCGTGGCCCTAGACGATGGTGCCACGTTTTTTTGTCGTCATTTATCTTGTTTATTCTCGACCGTTCCTTAGCTACTTGTGATTCCTTGAACTTCACAAATTCGTCCCAGTCATCTGCTAACTTCACATATTCTCCTTTGAATTCTGGAGTCTTCCTTCCGTCTTTCACGTAACTTTTCCATAATCTTTTCTTCCAAGACTGGAATTGTGTGGCCATCTTCTTAAGAGCACACTTCTTGACTTTCTCCCGTTGGAGATCTGTGAGACCCTCTGGTAGGGTGAAATGTTTCATGAGCTCCTCCCAAAGCAGATCTTTTGCTCTTTGGCTGACAAAAGAAACTGCTTGGGTATATTTTGGCTGATTCCATTCTTGAATGGTGATCGGGATTTGGTCCCTAACGATAACTCCACATTGATGTATAAATTTGTCCGCATTCTCTTTAGGAGCAATCGGTTCGCCATCTGCTCTGATTTGATCGATGTTAAACTTTACGCCTTGTTTCAACTTTTTTGTCGGGCCACGTTTAACCCTTGTAGAAGATTTGCTCGATCCTAAGGGTTAAAAGGAAGAAAGATTCGTTAATATATACAAATCAATCAATACATCTGATGATCACCAGAGGGCAAATTAATACCTCGCCGGACTCTGTTAAACGGACAAAAATTTCTTTGCCATCGTCATTGTCAGCTGGTTCGCCTTCGTCTCTTGGTTGTTCTTCCTCAATTCCCTCACCGGATGGGTTAAGGTATTGTGAGCCATCATCTACTTCATTCTCTTCGTTTCCGGAGCGTATCAGGTCGTACATGGCATTCTCTTGATCATGGTCTCTGTCTCTACCGTCCATAGCTTAACTAATCCAGAACAAATATAAAACAATTAGAATGCATTCAATAAGCAAAACCGGAGATATGCAAATCAATACAAGGCAATGCAACAATACGATCATATAATCTCACTAATACATCATCGAATAGTATCACTAATACATCATCGAATATAATATCACTAATACAGATCTAGTTGACGTCCGCGGCGCAGGCGGTGGACACCCAAAGATAAGGAACTATGACAAGATCATAGCTCGGGTGTGATCCCTGAAGAACCTGCCAGGTATTGGAGAACCTGGCGTCCAACGCAGCCATGTAGCGTCGGACGTGCTCGTCCTCCTCCCTGACACGGCGACGTACCACCTCCGCGGGGGCCGGCTCCCTCTACACCGACAGTGGTCCACGCGACCGCCGCCAAAGAACCTCCGGGTCGACGACGGGACCCTGATTCCTCACCAAGCTGCGCGCCCCGAAAGGCAGCACCTCCCAGTGCCAGCCTGGCGGAGCCTAGTCCTGGACATGGCGCCTCTCAAGCAGGTGATACGTCTCCAACGTATCTATAATTTTTGATTGTTCCATGCTATTATATTATCTGTTTTGGATGTTTTATATGCATTAATATGCTATTTTATATTATTTTTGGGACTAACCTATTAATCTAGAGCCTAGTGCCAGTTTCTGTTTTTTTCTTGTTTTTGAGTATTGCAGATAAGGAATATTAAACAGAGTCCAAACGGAATAAAATCTTCAGAATGATTTTTCTTGGACCAGAAGAAACCTGCCAGACTTGGAGATGAAGGCAGGAGGCTTGCCGGGAGGCGACAAGCCACCTGGGCGCACCCTAGGGGGGGCGCGCTCCCCTGGCTTGTGGCCCCCCAGCAGCTCTCCTAACCCTATTCTTCGGCCTATAAATTCCCAAATATTCCTTGAATACCAAAAAGAGCCACGAAAATACTTTTCTGCCGCCGGAAGCCTCTGTTCCCGTGAGATCCAATCTTGGAGCCTTTTCCGGTAATCTGCCGGAGGGGGATTCGATCACGGAGGGCATCTACATCAACTCCATTGCCCCTCCGATGATGCGTGAGTAGTTCACCACAGACCTTCGGGTCCATAGCTAGTAGCTAGATGGCTTCTTCTCTCTCTTTGTTCTTCAATACCATGTTCTTCATGATCTTCATGGAGATCTATCCGATGTAATACTCTTTTGCGGTGTGTTTGTCGAGATCCGATGAATTGTGGGTTTATGATCAGCTTATCTATGAATATTATTTGAGTCTTTTCTGAATTCTTATATGCATGATTTCATATCTTTGCAAGTCTCTTCGAGTTATTGGTTTGGTTTGGCCAACTAGATTGTTAATTCTTGCAATGGGAGAAGTGCTTAGTTTTGGGTTAAATCTTGCGGTGTCCTCACCCAGTGACAAAGTAGGGGTAGCGAGGCACGTATTTGTATTGTTGCCATCGAGGATAAAAAGATGGGGTTTTCATCATATTGCTTGAGTTTATCCCTCTACATCATGTCATCTTACCTAATGCGTTACTCTGTTCTTCATGAACTTAATACTCTAGATGCAGGCAGGAGTCGGTCGATGTGTGGAGTAATAGTAGTAGATGCAGAATCGTTTCGGTCTACTTGACACGGACGTGATGCCTATATGCATAATCATTGCCTTGGATATCGTCATAACTATGCGCTTTTCTATCAATTGCTCGACAGTAATTTGTTCACCCACCGTATTATTTTCCTTCATGAGAGAAGCCTCTAGTGAAACCTATGGCCCCCGGGTCTATTTTCCATATTATACTTTCAGATCTATAAACCAAAAATACCAAAAATACTTTGTTGCAATCTTTTTACTTTTCGTTTTAGCAATCTTTTATATCTATCTCTATCAGATCTCATCCTTGCAAATAACCGTGAAGGGATTGACAACCCCTTTTAGCGTTGGGTGCAAGAGTTTGATTGTTTGTGTAGGTGCGAAGATTGGGGACTTGCTTGTATCTCCTACTGGATTGATACCTTGGTTCTCAACAACTGAGGGAAATACTTATCTACTTTGCTGCATCACCCTTTACTCTTCAAGGGAAAACCAACGCAAGCTCAAGAAGTAGCAAGAAGGATTTCTGGCGCTGTTGCCGGGGAGATCTACATCAAGCCTACCAAGTACCCATCACAAACTCATCTCTTCCATTTACATTATTTGCCATTTGCCTCTCATTTTCCTCTCCCCCACTTGTAAAACTATTTTCAGAAATAACCAAAAAGATTTGCCGTTTTATTCGCCTTCTTTCTCGTTCGCCTTTTTCTCGCCGGATCTCTTTTTGTTTGCTTGTGTTGCCATGTGCCTTCTATTTGCTTGCATCTTTGCTTGCTAAAAATCTATTGATATGAATCCTCGTCCACTTGCTAATATTTTCAAAAGGCCAAATTATGATGAACCAATTGCTAGTGAGTTGAGTGCACTTGATTATCTCTATGAAGTTTTGTTTGAAAATCATGAATCTGAAAATTTTGATGAAGTGTTGAAAGAAGAAATTTATAAGGTGATTCATGATAGCTCCTTGATTGAAAAGCATGATTGCAATGATGTTACTATAAATTCTATTAATGTCAATTACGCTAATGATATGCAAAGCCACAAGCTTGGGGATGCTATGTTTGATGAAGATGATATTTTTTGTCCCCCAAGTTTTGATGAACAAATTCATTATGATGATTGCATGCTCGTGTATCATGAAAAGAATGATTTATGTGATAGTTATATTGTTGAATTCCTTGATGATGCTACTGAAATTTATTATGAGGGAGGAACATATGCTTGCAGGAATTGTAATAATATCAAGTTTCCTCTCTATGTGTTCAAAGTTTTGAAGTTATGCTTGTTTTGCCTTCCTATGCTAGTTGATTCTTGTTCCCATAAATTGTTTGCTCACAAAATCCCTATGCATAGGAAGTGGGTTAGACTTAAATGCGTTTTTCATGAGATTCATGATGCTCTCTTGCATATTTCAATTACTACTTTTTATGTGAGCATCATTGAAATCATTATGCCTAGCTAGGGGCGTAAAACGATAGCGCTTGTTGGGAGGCAACCCAATGAATAAATAAATTTTTGCTTTTTCCTTTCTGTTTGTGAGCGTTGAAAAAATTATGCCTCTGTTATAATTGTGTTTTAAGTGTTTTAATTAGTGTTTGAGCCAAGTAAGACCTTTGGGATGGTCTACGGTGTTTGTGATTTGATTTTGCTCAAAAACAGAAACTTTTGCTCTCAGTCCAGGAATTTTGTAAATTCACTGGAACGTGCTTTTGATCTGAAATTTTTACACAAGATTGATATACAAATTTCCCTCATTTTCCTAATTTTTCAGAATTTTTGGTGTTATAGAAGTATTCGAAGTCTATAGATTGCTACAGACTGTTCTGTTTTAGACAGATTCTGTTTTCTTTGTGTTGTTTGCTTATTTGGATGTATCAATGGGTTGTATCGGGGGGTATGAACCATGGAGAAGTTAGAATACAGTAGATATTACACCAATATAAATAAAGAATGAGTTCACAACAGTACCTAAAAGTGGTGATTTATTTTTCTTATACTAACGGATCTCACGAGTTTTCTGTTGAGTTTTGTGTTGTGAAGTTTTCAAGTTTTGGGTAAAGATTTGATGGACTATGGAATAAGGAGTGGAAAGAGCCTAAGCTTGGGGATGCCCAATGCACCCCAAGCCATATTCAAGGATACCAAAGAGCCTAAGCTTGGGGATGCCCCCGAAGGCATCCCCTCTTTCGTCTTCAATCCATCGGTAAATTTACTTGAGGCTATATTTTTATTCACCACATGATATGTGTTTTGCTTGGAGCGTCTTGTATGATATGAGTCTTTGCTTTTTAGTTTTCCACAATCATCCTTGCTGCACACATATTTTGAGGGGGACATGCATTTAATCGTGAATTTATTAGAATACTATATGTGCTTCACTTATATCTTTTGAGCTAGGCAATGTTGCTCTAGTGCTTCACTTATATCTTTTTAGAGCACGGTGGTGTTTTATTTTATAGAAATAATTTAACTCTCGTACCTCACTTATATTATCTTGAGAGTCTTTAAACAGCATGCTAATTGGTTTAGGTTATGAATTTAGTCCTAATATAATGGGCATCCAAGAGGGATATAATAAAAACTTCCATATTAAGTGCATTGAATACTATGAGAAGTTTGATTCCTTGCATATAGTTTGGGATATGAAGATGGTGATATGAGAGTCATGCTAGTGAGTAATTGTGAATTGGTAGAAATACTTGTGTTAAAGTTTGTGATTCCCGTAGCATGCACGTATGGTGAACCGTTATGTAACGAAGTCGGAGCATGATTTGTTTAATGATTGTCAACCTTTGTGTGAGGGTCGGGAGCGCGCGATGGTTAACTCCTACCAACCTCTCCCCTAAGAGCATGCGTCTAATACTTTGATTCGATAACTAATAGACTTTTGCAATAAGTATGTGAGTTCTTTATGACTAATGTTGAGTCCATGGATTATACGCACTCTCACCCTTCCACCTTTGCTAGCCTCTCTAGTACCGCGCAACTTTCGCCGGTGCATTAAACCCACCTTCCTCAAAACAGCCACCATATACTTTCCTCAAAACAGCCACCATATCTACCTATTATGGCATTTCCATAGCCATTCCGAGATATATTGCCATGCAACTTCCACCGTTCCGTTTTTCATGACATGCACCATCACTTTCATATTGCATATAGAGTCATATTTTATTCTAGGTATCGAGTTGTAATTCTTGAGTTGTAAGTAAATAAAAGTGTGATGATCTTCATTATTAGAGCATTGTCCCGTGAGAGTAAAGGATGATGGAAGCTATGATTCCCTCACAAGTTGGGAGGAGTCTCCGGACTTTACAAATAATAAAAGAGGCCAATGAAGCCCAAATAAAAAAAAAGAGGCCAAAGATGCCAATCAAAATAAAAAAAATGAAAAAAATGAAAAAAAATGAGAGAAAGAGAGAAGGGACAATTGCTACTATCTTTTTCCACACTTGTGCTTCAAAGTAGCACCATGATCTTCATAATAGAGAGTCTCTTATTTTGTCACTTTCATATAACTAGTGGAATTTTTCATCATTATGCACAACCACTTAGTTTCTTTTTGAGCTTTCATACACTTATAGCTCTAGTGCATTCGTTGCATGGCAATCCCTACTCACTCACATTAATATCTATTGATGGGCATCTCCATAGCCCGTTGATACGCCTAGATGATGTGAGACTATCTTCTCCTTTTTCCTTACAACCTCCACCATATTCTATTCCACCTATAGTGCTATATCCATGGCTCACGCTCATGTATTGCGTGAGAGTTGAAAAGGTTTGAGAACATAAAAGGTGTGAAACAATTGCTTGACTTGTCATCGGGGTTGTGCATGATTTAGATACTTTGTGTGGGGAAGATGGAGCATAGCCAGACCATATGATTTGGTAGGGATAACTTTCTGAGGCCATATTATTTCGAAAGGACGCAATTGCCTTGTTAGTATGCTTGAAGTATTACTGTTTTTATGTCAATATTAGACTTTTGTTTTGAATCTTATGGATCTGAATATTAATGCCACAATAAAGAATATTACATGGATACATATGTTAGGTAGCATTCCACATCAAAAATTCTGTTTTTATCATTTAGCAACTCGAGGACGAGCAGCAATTAAGCTTGGGGATGCTTGATACGTCTCCAATGTATCTATAATTTTTTATTGTTCCATGCTATTATATTATCTGTTTTGGATGTTTTATATGCATTAATATGCTATTTTATATTATTTTTGGGACTAACCTATTAATCTAGAGCCTAGTGCCAGTTTCTGTTTTTTTCTTGTTTTTGAGTATTGCAGATAAGGAATATTAAACGGAGTCCAAACGGAATAAAATCTTCGGAATGATTTTTCTTGGACCAGAAGAAACCTGCCAGACTTGGAGATGAAGGCAGGAGGCTTGCCGGGAGGCGACAAGCCACCTGGGCGCGCCCTAGGGGGGCGCCCCCCTAGCTTGTGGCCCCCCAGCAGCTCTCCTAACCCTATTATTAGGCCTATAAATTCCCAAATATTCCCTGAATACCAAAAAGAGCCACGAAAATATTTTTCCGCCGCCGGAAGCCTCTGTTCCCGTGAGATCCAATCTTGGAGCCTTTTCCGGTAATCTGCCGGAGGGGGATTCGATCACGGAGGGCATCTACATCAACTCCATTGCCCCTCCGATGATGCGTGAGTAGTTCACCACAGACCTTCGGGTCCATAGCTAGTAGCTAGATGGCTTCTTCTCTCTATTTGTTCTTCAATACCATGTTCTTCATGATCTTCATGGAGATCTATCCGATTTAATACTCTTTTGCGGTGTGTTTGTCGAGATCCGATGAATTGTGGGTTTATGATCAGCTTATCTATGAATATTATTTGAGTCTTTTCTGAATTCTTATATGCATGATTTCATATCTTTGCAAGTCTCTTCGAGTTATTGGTTTGGTTTGGCCAAGTAGATTGGTAATTATTGCAATGCGAGAAGTGCTTAGTTTTGGGTTAAATCTTGCGGTGTCCTCACCCAGTGACAAAGTAGGGGTAGCGAGGCACGTATTTGTATTGTTGCCATCGAGGATAAAAAAGATGGGGTTTTCATTATATTGCTTGAGTTTATCCCTCTACATCATGTCATCTTACCTAATGCGTTACTCTGTTCTTCATGAACTTAATACTCTAGATGCAGGCAGGAGTCGGTCGATGTGTGGAGTAATAGTAGTAGATGCAGAATCGTTTCGGTCTACTTGACACGGACGTGATGCCTATATGCTTAATCATTGCCTTGGATATCGTCATAACTATGCACTTTTCTATCAATTGCTCGACAGTAATTTGTTCACCCACCGTATTATTTTCCTTCATGAGAGAAGCCTCTAGTGAAACCTATGGCCCCCGGGTCTATTTTCCATATTATACTTTCATATCTATAAACCAAAAATACTAAAAATACTTTGCTGCAATCTTTTTACTTTTGTTTTACTTTTCATTTTAGCAATCTTTTATATTTATCTCTATCAGATCTCATCCTTGCAAATAACCGTGAAGGGATTGACAACCCCTTTTAGCGTTGGGTGCAAGAGTTTGATTGTTTGTGTAGGTGCGAAGATTGGGGACTTGCTTGTATCTCCTACTGGATTGATACCTTGGTTCTCAACAACTGAGGGAAATACTTATCTACTTTGCTGCATCACCCTTTCCTCTTCAAGGGAAAACCAACGCAAGCTCAAGAAGTAGCAGCAGGCTGTTGCCACCGAGTCGACGACGAGGATGCTGGCCGGGCATCGTCGACTCAACGGCTACGCTATGCAACTAAACATTTAAACATCTAAACATCATATATCTGCCTAATATAAAATTAACTACAACTTACATACGTATACATAGTACATATCCGTTTAACAACTACATATACATCTACATATACATCTACATATACAACTACATATACATCTACATATACATCTAAACATCTAAAGTCAAATTAACTACAACTTACATACGTATACATAGTACATATCCATTTAACAACTACATATACATCTACATACTAAGCATCTACATACATACTACATATATACATACATTCATTAAGCATCTAAAAATGAAAAAAAAAATGAACACAATTAATTATAAGGGAGAGGAGGAGAGCTCACCGGCCGGGATCGTCGGGGCGGAGGAAGGCGAGGAGGATGCCGGAGACGGAGGAGCGGCGCCGGAGTTGGAGGAGGATGCCGGAGACGGAGGAGCGGCGCCGGAGATGGAGGAGGACGCCGGATGAGGGGAGGAGCGGCACCGGCATGGGCTCGGGCGGCCGCGGCGGCGCGTGGAGGAGCGGCGGCGGCGCGTGAAGGAGGAGAGCGGCGGCGGCGCGTGGGCAGAGTGGCCGGACGGCGACGTCGATCGAGGGCGCGGGCGGCCGCGGCGGCGCGTGAAGGAGCGGCGGCGGCACGTGAAGGAGCGGCGGCGGCACGTGGAGGAGGAGAGTGGCAGCGGCGCGTGGGCAGAGCGGCCGGACGGCGACGTCGATCGAGGGCGCGGGCGGGGCAGCCTGGCGGCGTCGTCGAAGCGGGTGAAGACGGACTGATTTGGGGGAGGAAGAAGTCGTTGTTATATAGAAAGGACCTTTAGTCCCGGTTGGTGGCACCAACCGGGACTAAAGACCCTTTAGTCCGGGTTGGTATCACCAACCGGGCCTAAAGAGGCCTTTTCGGCGGCCCAAATTCGCGCGGGAAGGGACCTTTAGTCCCGGTTGGTGATACCAACCGGTACTAAACGTATATTTTCTCTTTTTTTTGTTTTTTTGTTTTTATATTTAGTCCCGGCTGTGGTGGGAGTTTAGTCCCACCTCGCTAGTTGAGGAGCACGACGACCAGCTTATAAGCCCCGCTGTGAGAGAGGCAGCACGAGCCTCTCTCAAACCGAACATGTGCCTACTATGTCGCTGTTACTAAAGTGAAAATTGATGCTCTTATAGAGAAAATTCAACCTAAATTCAAAGTGCTAGTTAACTAGCACTTTGAATTTAGGTTGAATTTTCTCTGTAAGCGCATCTATTTTCATTTTTGCTATTTTTTTGCATATTAAAAGCTCTTAACAGAAAATACTTTATGAATATTCTTTTTGCTATTAAAGTTTTTAACAAAAATAACTTTGATAATTTTAGTTGCATAAATTTTATATAATATTAAGTTAAATAACTTTGATCGGACGAAAACACGTCTATTACAAAGGGATTTCAATTTTTTAAACATATTTTAACTCAAGACTTTTTCTGCATTCAATATGCAGCATTCAAAGCCACATCATCACTTTTCAACCCTTTTCTGACTTCATTTGCTATTTTTCATGCATTTCATGATTTATTTTGAGCTAAAATGACACTGAATTGAAAAGCACTGCAAATGAACTCTGAAATGGTTGAAAGTTGGCATGGTATCATAATTTCACCCACATAGCATGTGCTAAAATGTTGAGAGGGTTACAGGAAAAACTGGATGCACTTCGTGTACAAACTGGACAATCTCTTTCGAAGTATCAGGGTTTCGGATGAAAACTCATCTATTACAGAGGGATTTCAATTTTTTAAACATATTTTAACTCAAGACTTTTTCTGCATTCCATATGCACCATTCAAAGCCACATCATCACTTTTCAACCCTTTTCTGACTTCATTTGCTATTTTTCATGCATTTCATGATTTATTTTGAGCTAAAATGACCCTGAATTGAAAAGCACTGCAAATGAACTCTGAAATGGTTGAAAGTTGGCATGGTATCATAATTTCACCCACATAGCATGTGCTAAAAAGTTGAGAGGGTTACAGGAAAAACTGGATGCACTTTGTGTACAAACTGGACCATCTCCTTCGAAGTATGAGGGTTTCGGACGAAAACTCATCTGTTACAAAGGCATTTCATTTTTTTTAACTTATTTCAACTCTAGACTTTTTGTGCATTCAATATGAACCATTCTAAGCCACATCCTCAAATTTCAACCCTTTCTAACTTCATTTGCTATTTTTCATCCATTTAATGAATTGTTTTGAGCTGAATGACCCTGAAATTGAAAAGCACCACAAATGAACTCTGAAAAGGTTGAAACTTGGCATGGTATCATCATTTCACCCACATAGCATGTGCTAAAAAGTTGAGAGGGTTACAACAAAAACTGGATGCACTTCGTGTACAAAACTGGACCATCCCGGCTACTCACTAGAGAAGAAAAGTGATGACGGTGCAGCCAATCACATCCCAGAGTGGGATCTTGGGGTATAAAACTTTTTCTTCGCGTGTGTCCCTTGATTATTGCATCATAACCATGGACAATCTTCATCATTTAACAGGATGCTTGGGTCAGTCTTCACTGCGAAGGGAGGAATTTCATCAAACTTTTCATAATCTTTTGACATGTCTGTCTTGTCCTCCACTCCCACGATGTTTCTTTTCCCAGAAAGAACTATGTGGCGCTTTGGCTCATCGTATGATGTATCCGCTTTCTTATCTTTCCATTTTCTCGGTTTGGTAGACATGTCCTTCACATAGAAAACTTGCGCCACATCATTGGCTAGAACGAATGGTTCGTCTGTGTGCCCAAGATTGTTGAGATCCACTGTTGTCATTCCGTACTACGGGTCTACCATTACCCCTCCTCCAGTCAGATTGGCCCATTTGCACCGGAACAAAGGGACCTTCAAATCACCTCCATAGTCAAGTTCCCATATCTCCTCTATGTAACCATAATATGTGTCCTATTCCTTGGTGTTTGCCGCATCGTCAAAGCGGACACCACTGTTTTGGTTGGTGCTCTTTTTATCTTGGGCAATCGTGTAAAATGTATTCCCATTTATCTCGTACCCTTGGAAAGTCAATATAGCCGAAGATGGTCTCTTGGCCAACAAGTACAAGTCATCTTCAACATTGTCGTCATTCATGAGATGTGTTCGCAACCAACCGCTGAAAGCCTCAATGTGTGTACGTTGAATCCGGGGGTCAGTCTTCTCCGGGTTCTTCGAGCGTATAATATCCATGTGTTTCTCAATATACGGGGTGACCAAGGTAGAATTCTGTAGAACTGTGTAGTGTGCTTGCGCCCAAGAATGCCCGTCCCTACATATTATTGATTTTGGTCCAAGCGTGCCTTTTCCACGCAGTCTCCCCTCATGCCGCGATTGAGGAACACCAATCGGCTTAATGTCAGGAATAAAGTCAACACAAAACTCAATAACCTTCTCTGTTTCATGGCCCTTAGAGATGCTGCCTTCTGGCCTAGCACGGTTACGAACATATTTCTTTAAGACTCCCATGAGCCTCTCAAAGGGGAACATATTGTGTAGAAATACAGGACCCAGAATGGCAATCTCTTCGACTAGGTGAACTAGGACATGTGTCATAATATTGAAGAAGGATGGTGGGAACACCAACTCGAAACTGACAAGACATTGGACCAAATCATTCTGTAAGCTTGGTAGGATTTCCGGATCGATTACCTTCTGAGAAATTACATTGAGGAATGAACATAGCTTCACAATGGCTAATCGAACATTTTCTGGTAGAAGACCCCGCAACACAACCGGAAGCAATTGCGTCATGATCACGTGGCAGTCATGAGACTTTAGGTTCTGGAATTTTTTCTCTGCCATATTTATTATTCCCTTTATATTCGACGAGAAGCCAGACGGGACCTTCATACTGAGCAGGCATTCAAAGAAGATTTCCTTCTCTGCTTTGGTAAGAGCGTAGCTGGCAGGACCTTGATACTGCTTTGGATGCATGCCGTCGTTTTCGTGCACACGTTGCTGGTCCTCCCGTGCCTCCGGTGTATATTTTGTCTTCCCATACACGCCCAGGAAGCCTAGCAGGTTCACGCAAAGATTCTTCGTCACGTGCATCACGTCGATTGCAGAGCGGACCTCTAGGACTTTCCAATATTCTAGCTCCCAAAATATAGATTTCTTCTTCCACATGGGTGCGCATCCCTCAGCGTCAGTCGGAACAGATTGTCCGCCAGGACCCTTTCCAAATATTACTTGTAAATCCTTGACCATGTCAAGTATGTCATCACCAGTACGGAGGACGGGCTTCTTCCGGTGATCTGCCTCACCTTTGAAATGCTTGCCTTTCTTTCTTAAGGCATGCTTGGTCGGAAGAAATCGACGATGTCCCAGGTACACATTCTTCTTGCATTTGTCCAAATATATACTTTCAGTCTCATCTAAACAGTGCGTGCATGCATGGTATCGCTTGTTTGTCTGTCCTGAAAGGTTACTAAGCGCAGGCCAATCATTGATGGTTACAAATAGCAACGCTCGCAGGTCAAGTTCCTGCTATTTGTGCTCATCCCACACACGTACACCTTTTTTATTCCACAGTTGTAAAAGTTCATCAACTAATGGCCTTAGGTACACATCAATGTCGTTGCCGGGTTGCTTAGGGCCTTGGATGAGCACTGGCATCATAATGAACTTCTGCTTCATGCACAACCAAGGAGGAAGGTTATAGATACATAGAGTCATAGGCCATGTGCTATGCTTGTTGCTCTGCTCCCCAAATGGATTAATGCCATCTGCACTTAAACCAAACCATAAGTTCCTTGGGTCATCTGCAAAGTCTGTCCACTCTCTCTCGATTTTTCTCCACTACGACCCATCAGCGGGTACTCTCAACTTCCCGTCTTTCTTACGGTCTTCTTTGTGCCATCGCAACGACTTGGCATGCTCTTTGTTTTGGAACAAACGTTTCAACCATGGTATTATAGGAGCATACCACATCACCTTGGCAGGAATCCTCTTCCTGGGGCGCTTGCCCTGAACATCATCACCAGGGTCATCGCGACCGATCTTATATCACAATGCATTGCATACCGGGCATGCATTCAAATTCTCGTACTCACCGCGGTAGAGGATGCAGTCATTAGGGCATGCATGTATCTTCTGCACCTCCAATCCTAGAGGGCAGACAACCTTCTTTGCTTCGTATGTACTGTCAGGCAATTCGTTGTCCTTTGGAAGCTTATTCTTCATTATTTTTAGCAACTTTTCAAATCCCTTGTCAGATACACCATTCTCTGCCTTCATTGCAGTAATTCCAGTGTGGTACCGAGCTTTGTGTTGTCATCTTCGCAATTTGGGTACAACCCTTTTTTGTGATCCTCTAACATGCGCTGCAACATCAACTTCTCCTTTTCACTTTCGCAGTTTCTCTTTGCATCAGCAATGGCCCGACCAAGATCATCAGCGGGCTCATCTGATGCCTCAACTTCTTCTTCTTCATTCTCTTCCCCCATTGTAGTACCATCATATTCAGGACACCCAGGATAGTTGTCGTCATCCTCTTCTTCTTCATTCTCTTCCATTAGAACCCCTCTTTCTCCGTGCTTGGTCCAACAATTATAGCTGAACATGAAACCGGACGTAAACAGGTGGACGTGAATCTGTTTTGAGCTAGAGTAAGTCTTATCATTCTTACACACACCACATGGACAACACATAAAACCATCCCGCTTGTTTGCCTCAGCCGCACGCAAAAAACTCTGCACGCCATTAATGAACTGGGGAGAGCGTCGGTCATTGTACATCCATTGCCGGTTCATCTTCACTACACAACACCGAAAAGACCAAATTAATACAAGTTCATACATAAAGTTCATACACACTTATTTTCTCATAAAACAACATACAACTATCTAGATAAAACATTTAAATGCAACAACAAATGCGATCAAAATCGCAACTAAGGTAGCAATTGATCCAACAGCATAATGATACCAAGCCTCTTTATTAATGGCATATTTTCTAATCTTTCTAATCTTCAAGCGCATTGCATCCATCTTGATCTTGTGATCATCGACGACATTGGCAACGTACAACTACAATTTCATCTTCTCTTCTTCAACTCTTTTCAATTTTCCTTTCAAATCCTCGTTTTCTTTTTCAACTAAATTTAACTTCTCGACAATAGGGTCGGTTGGCATTTCCGGTTCAACTACCTCCTAGATAAAAATATCTATGTCAACTTGATGGGCATAATTGTCATTAACACGAAATGCAACAAATAGTTATAAAAGAGAATATACCACATCCGAATCGTAAACCGGACGAGGGCCGACGGGCACGGATATCATAACCATGGCACTATATATAACAACAATCATACAAGTAAGAAAATTATGCAAGTAACTATCTAAATCATACAAATATGATTTTTTTAATAAAAATGATAAGAACACAAGAAGAGGCTCACCAAGGTGGTGCCGGCGACGGGACGGTGCGGGCGATCGACGGTGGTGAGGACGGGGACGGGAAGGCACACTAAGTAAACCACACCTACACATATGCAAACTAAGGAGTTAATTTGAGCTCAAATTGCATATAAATCAAAAAAACTACCACATAATTACACCCAAACTAAAAACCCACAAATCACTATACTTATAAAGCATTGCACGAGCTGATCTAGCAATAAGAGATGAAAGGACAAAGTTGCTAACCTTTGTGGACACTTGGATGGATTGGGGTGCCTCAAATCTTGACAAATCTTGGCAAAAATGGAGGGAGGAGCTCGAGCTAGCGGAAGAACCGAGAGGGGAATTCGAATGGAGAAAACAGAGAAATGGAGTCGGGCTGGACGAAGGGTTTATATAGGGAAAGCTTTAGTCCCGGTTCGTTATACAAACCAGGACTAAAGGTCCACCTATAGTCCCAGTTTGTATCACAAACCGGGACTAAAAGGGCTCGTGGGGCCCCAGGCTGACACCAGCCTGTCACCACCCCTTTAGTCCCGATTTGTGATACAAACCGGGACTATAGGTCTCGAATGAACCGGGACTAATGGGGCCCGTACACCCCGAACGCTCCTAGTCGTTGGAACCGGGACTGATGGACACATTAGTCCCGGTCCAAAGCCAAACCGGGACTAAAGGTTGAAACGGAAGGCCTGTTTTCTACTAGTGATAGCCGATCTCATAAACGACGACAGATCTCATCTGCCGCCTCCACATATTAAATATGCATCCGATCTGAATCCAAATCCTATAACAGAGGCTGTGATACCGCTGTTGGGTTCTACAGTAGGTGCATCGGCAGCAATATAAAATTTTCATACGGGCAGAACAACCAGGATCATGCTATGGAGATGGATCACGGATCGTTACCACTAGACACGTAGTGTCATGCAGCGGAAATAGAGTTGGGGCAACGCGTCCAGAGCCGTCTCCTCCTCGTCCGATCTCCCTCGAACAGTCGGTCATCGGATCCCACGTACAGGTTCGCCGGAGCGGCGCAAGTGCACCGCCTCTAATGGTATCTACGTTTGCAAGAGGAACACCGTGCGGCGGACTGCTACGTCCGATTACACAGTCGGCGGCGAGTGGAGGTGCCTACTTGCAACACATGCAAAGCCCTAATGACGGCGACGAAGCGATCAACCGAATGAGTGTGCCGCACCTCCACTATATATAGGAATCTAGGCTCAACACTTGGGCCTCGCATGGATTCTAAAGCCCATATGTTCCTTCCCTTAAGCGCGCGATGGTGTCTACTACGCAACTTTATTCTTGTAGACTCTTGTTGGGCCTCCAAGCGCAGAGTTTTGTAGGACAGTAACAATTTTCCCTCTAGTGGATGGCCTAAGGTTTATCAATCCGTAGGAGGTGTAGGATGAAGATGGTCTCTCTCAAACAACCCTGCAATCAAATACAAGAAATCTCTTGTGTCCCCAACACACCCAACACAATGGCAAATTGTATAGGT
The DNA here is from genome assembly GCA_039707655.1 of Elymus sibiricus. NCBI lineage: Eukaryota > Viridiplantae > Streptophyta > Magnoliopsida > Poales > Poaceae > Elymus > Elymus sibiricus. The sequence continues at coordinate 88,299,703 of CM077663.1, forward strand.
GCACTAGTTTGGCGAAGAGATGGTGATACAAGTGTAGTAATGATAGTAGATATTGATTTTTGTAATAGTAACAATAAAAAACAGCAAGGTAGCAAGTAATAAAAGTGAGCACAAACGGTATTGCAATGCTTGAAAACAAGGCCTAGGGTCCGTACTTTCGCTAGTGCAATCTCTCAACAATGCTAATATAATTGGATCACATAACCATCCCTCAACGTGCAATGAAGAATCACTCCACAGTTCTTATCTAGCGGAGAACATAAGAAGAAATTGTTTGTAGGGTATGAAACCACCTTAAAGTTATCCTTTCTTATCGATCTATCCAAGAGTTCATACTAAAATAACACCAAGTTATTGAAAGCACATTTGCTCCCTTGGTGGTTTTGGTAATTAATAACAACATATATATCATTGAACTAATGTTTCCACTAAGTATATTTCAGGAAAAGTTCAATGATGTGTTGGCAAAAGGATTGTGGAGAAACCCCTAGATGCAAGGAAATGGATTGGCAAAGCTTCAAGCAAGAGGACTCAACATTTTACTTTGTGAGAAATCACTTTGAGTCCATAGGAAAGCCAATACTATTAAAAGGGGGTAAGGTACTGTTGGTGAACAAGATGCTCCACGTGCACAAGTGATAGTCACCAAAAACACCCACAAACTCTTCCACAAAACTCTGTCTAGAACCCGACCACTCAAATCGGTAAGACCAACAATTCCTATTCGGTCTCACCGAGATTCAAACCCTAGACAGATCCTTAGCCAAACCCATCTCGGTACTACCAACATTTCACTTCGGTGCCACCGAGTTCAGTTGCCAACTTTCTGGTTAGATATTTTCAAGCATCGGTACCATCGAGTTTTGTCAATCGGTCTCACCGAGATTTGGACCAACTTCTTGGTTAGCCATTCTCAAGAATCGGTACCATCGAGTTTTGTGAATCGGTCTCACCAAGATTTTGGACCAACTCTCAGGTTAGCCATTGTCAAGAATTGGTACCACCGAAATTTGAGAATCGGTCTCACCGAGTTGTGCATTCTGACCATCGGTCATCTTATCAGTACCACCGAGAGTTATGTATCGGTCTCACCGAGATTCAAAAGTTACTGCCTTTTGGTCACTTCGGTACCACCGAGTTTTATACTTCGGTGTCACCGAGTTGGTCACTTTAGGTGTAACGGTTGGATTTTTTGGGGATGCCTATATATACCCCTTCACCACCACCCACTCGAAAGAGAAGCACTCAGAACTATTCCATACTTGCCCCATCCAATTTTCTGAGACAGAGCCACCTACTTATGTGTTGAGATCATGCTATTCCATTCCTACCATATGAATCTTGATCTCTAGCCTCCCCAAGTTGCTTTCCACCAAATCAATCTCTTCCACCATAGCCAAATATGTGAGAGAGTGATTGTGTGTTGAGGAGTCTATCATCTTGAAGCACAAGAGCAAGGAGTTCATCGACATTACCGAGCCTATTACCCTTTGGAGGGTGGTGCCTCCTAGATTGGTTAGGTGTCGCTTGGGAGCCTCCTACTTCGTGTTGTGGAGTTGAACCAAGAAGTTTGTACGGGCAAGGAGATCGCCTACTTCGTGAAGATCTAGCCATAGTGAGGCTAGTCCTTCGTGGACGGAAGCCGTTATGGAATAGTCAAGGTTGCTACTTCGTGGACCCTTATGGGCGGAGCCCTCCATGGACTCTCGCGGCCGTTATCCTCCGTGGGTTGAAGACTCCATAAACGTGGATGTACGATAGCACCACCTATCGGAACCACGGGAAAAATCTTCATGTCTTCAAATTGCGTTTGATCTTCCTTCCTACCCTCTACTACATATGTTTGTTGTTACTTTCCGCTGCTATACTCTTAGACATGCATGTGTAGGGTGTACTTGACTTGCTATCATTGCTAAAATCTGCCAACACTTAAAATTGGGAAAAGGTAGAATTTTATTTGGTCAAGTAGACTAATCACCCGCCCTCTAGACATACTTTCGATCCTACAAGTGGTATCAGAGCTTTGGTCTCCATTGCATTGGTCTCACAACCTAGGAGAGTATGGCGTCTAGTGAGGGAAATTATCACCATAGAGGTCCGTACTTTGATGGCACAAATTTTGCTAGTTGGAAGCACAAAATGAAAATGCATATTCTTGGTCATAACCCCACCGTTTGGGCTGTTGTTCGTGTTGGCTTGCAAGGTGAATTCTTTGGTGATGGAAAGGAACCGGATCGTGAAGCGACTGCGGATGAATTGAAGATGTTGCAATACAACGCTCAAGCATGTGACATTCTCTTCAAATGCCTATGCCCCAAAGAATTCAACAAAATCATCCGTCTTGAGAATGCAAAAGAGATTTGGGATACTTTGGTTGATATGCATGAAGGTACCGAATCCGTGAGAAAATCCAAGTTGGATGTTCTTCAAAGTCAGCTTGACAAGTTCAAGATGAAGGATGGTGAAGGAGTCACAGAGATGTACTCTAGGCTAGCTCTCATCACCAAAGAGATTGCTGGCTTAAGAAGCGAAGAAATGACCGACAAATTCATCATCAAGAAGATACTTTGAGCTTTGGATGAGAGATACGACACCGTGTGCACATTGATCCAAATGATGCCCGACTACAAAGACCTCAAGCCTACGGAAGTCATTGGAAGGATTGTTGCTCATGAGATGACACTCAAGGACCAAGAAGAGCTTCACAACAAGTCTAGCGGTGCTTACCAAGCCACAAGTGATGCTCCCGCAACTTCAAGCGACAACCTTGTCACCAATGAAGAGATAAGCCTCATGGTCAAGAAATTCAACAAGTTCTACAAGAATAGAGGCAAAGAACGAAGCTCCAACTCAAGATATGAAGAGAAGCGTTCGTCAAGTCGTGACCAAAACTGCTACAATTGTGGGAAGCCCGGACACTACTCCAATAAGTGCACGGCTCCCTACAAACGAAGAGAAGAGTCACCAAGAAGACGAAGCTCAACGAATGAATCACCTCAAAGAGAGAGAAGGAGTAGAGATGATCGTTATGAACGAAGACCCTCAAGGAGAAGTAGGGACTCGGAGAAGAAGGACAAGTACACCAAGAGCTACTCGAGAAGAATACATCAAGCTCATGTTGGTGAATGGGTTTTCGGCTCCGAATCCGACAACAACTCCGAGAGAAGCTATCACTCCAACTCCGACTATAGTCAAGATGAAGGTGTTGCCGGACTTGCACTAGTGACTACCAACTCCTATGATCTATTTGATTCACCAAATGAAGGGAGTGGAAGTTGGCTAAAGGCCCCAAGGTATCACACCCCGAGTATCTTGATTTCAATAGTGATGAAGATGATTTACTTGGTGATGATGACTTGCTCTTTGATAAAACTAGTGATGTTAGTCAAAATGAACTTGATAATTTTCATGTTAGTCAAGATAAGTCGGTTGATGATGATAAGATGGAAATAGAACGACTAACTAAAGAATTAAATACTCTTAAGTTAGCTCATGAATCTACTCTAGAAGATCATAGAGAGCTTGTAAGGACTCATGAGAAGCTACGCTTTGAGAAGCTCACCTTGGAGCAAGAACATGAGTTTCTTAAAGCTATCAATAACGATCTCCGAAAGAAGACTTCATCTTATCTAGCCAAACGATTACTCTTGTCTACATCCATGCCACAAGTTAAACCTATACAAACTAGTAACAAAGGCAAGAAAGGTTCTTCATCTAGTAGCAACAATAAAAATGCTAAATCTAATGATGCTGCTTCTAGTAGTTCTATTGATTCCACTAATGATGATTCTCTTAGCCAAGTTACACTTGAGCAAGAAAACGAATTATTGAAAGGGATTATAGAGAAAGGTATCTACAAGAGTCTTGTCGGGTGTAAGCAATTTGAGGAAATTGTACGCAAGCACGGAGGATACCGGAAGAACCATGGCATTGGCTACTTCAACGCTAATGGAGTTGAATGGGAAGAAGGTCAATACCCCAAGCCCAAGTTTGTTCCTCAAAGGGAGAAGTATTAACATACTCTTCCCAAGGGAACAAACACTCAAGATGACCTTCCACCACAAGACCACAAGCTCAAGGGCAAGAACAAGCTTCAAGAGGACATTGACTCATATGAAGATGAATCCCAAGCTTTGGTGGAGTGGGTTCCCAAAGCTACTTCAACCTCAACTTCTACAAGTGCCACTTCAACACCAAGGATCCCCATCAAGTTGATGTGGGTCCCCAAGAAGAAGAACTAGAGAAGTTCTTGAGGGGTGACTCCGCCAATAAATTCACTCACATTCATTATTGGCAAGAACTAGTTGCAATCAACATCAACAACATGCAATAGTTCAAGGAGTCACACATTCCCTCAAAGGTAAGCAAGGGACAAGGTAATCAACAAATCCATGGACATCATCATGTATGATTTGCACTCCATGTCCATAGATATCCTTGTATTTGTCTCTTGTGTGTTGGGACTAACCCATGTAGGTGAGAAGAGTAAGGAAACAACGAGGATGCTCCCAACTCTTGGTGATCTTCATCAACCTTGAGCATCCACCACTACATCACCCACATGAAGTCTTCTACGACAAACCCAAGGTTAGTTTATCCCTCCTATGAGGGGATGTCACATCAAGGGGGAGCTTTACTCTAAGACTTGAGTTAAAGCATCTCATAGTATGTGACAACATTAAATGCTTTATGTAAAAGTGGTAACCCCACTTGTGCTTAAACGATGAGTATGACCTATGATCAAGTATTCTTACTTGGCTCCTAACTCAATATACTCATATATAGATGACTCCGTCATCGCCAAAATGCTTGATAGATGTTAGTATGTATGTGCATGTTTGCCATGATTTCTTTTGACATCTTATTGTGTGAGCATGTTGGTCTGCATTTATTTATCCATTCGAGGACATCCAATTGTTGCTATTTGGCTTTTGGTTTTTCTTTTGCCAATTGGATGCACAAGAATGCCTAGGACAACTCTCTAGCTATCTATGCTTTCTCGTCTCATATTCCATTCTTGCTGCATCACAAAATTTGAACAAGGACTTTTCGATCTCTCTGTGTGAGGAGCACTCGGAGTTCTGTATCGACTAAGGACTGACCATTAAAACCTCCCAAGTGCATCTCGGTGGAACCAATACCAAAATCTCGGTCTCACCGAATGCCTAGGGTTGATCTGGTTTTCCATCTCGGTAACACCGATTCCTTATTCTCGGTTACACCGAGTTTCCCTGTCAACTGACAGTTGAGAAACTCGGTGGCACCGACAATTTCGAACCGGTGTCACCGACAGCAAAGGGTATATTACCTGGCGGACCCGACTTTTGAAATTCAACCGCAAAAGTCTGTTTCCTCCAACCCTAAGTTGCCGCTCCGAACCCCTTGGTCGTCGCCCTTGCCTCCCCGTGCGCCTCCGCCGTTGGGAATTGCCGCCGCCGACAGAATCTTCACCGCCATCATCGCCTTAGTGGATCCTTCACCGAGTTAGGGTATGGATCCGGCCCTCTTTCGCTCCCCTTCCGATTCACGTGCATTAGAGTAACTTTTATCGATAATCCACTGATTGCAATCCTCTCAATCCTCTAGAAGTCTCATTGGCTTAGCGAATGAAAGATTTTTAGGTCTAGCCATCCGCAAAACCGAATCTCGGTGATACCGAATCAGAAAAATCGGATCTACCGATTTTGTTTTGGACTACTGAGGACAGTCTCGGTGAAACCGAGTGGCGATTTTCGGTACGACGGAAATTGCTGCCAAGTTTCTGTAAAGAGTTCTGTGCGTCTCGGTGGTACCGGAATTTTTGACTCGGTGACACCGAAATCCCTTTTTGCTGAAAGCTATATCTAAGAATTTCTTTGTTCAAACCTTTGAAAAATCTCTGCATTTTGTGATGACTCATCCTATCCACTCTTCTATACTCTATTTCACACGGTCAGAGATATCAGGCTCAGATGACAGTGAGAACAACTTCAGAGAGGAGAATGTTGTTATGAGCTCAGGCAATAGTCCTGATGGGAGCTATGATGATGTTCCTAGCTCTCCTGATCTGCCCAAGGCTGCAACCAGGGCAAGAAGGAAGCTCAACTCCGATGAGGAAGATGAGGACTTTGTTCCTGAGGAGCTGTCCAAGAAGGATGATGCTGCCAAGAGCACTGCTGCTGCCTCTTCATCCAAGAAGAAGAAGGCTATAAGGAAAGAGTATGCTAGCTCAGGGACTACAAGAGCCCCTGAGAGTGCTAGGGCAACAATGACTGTTGAGCCCTCAAAGAAGTCCATGCCTAAGAAGGTTGGGGAGAAGAAGAAGAGAGAAAGCACAAGATTTATTAAAGCTAAAGTTATTCCTTCTACTCCAGAGTATCTAGAGGAGGAAGAAGAGGAGGAAGAGCCAGCTGCAAAGGCTCCTCCTAAGAAGAAGAAGAAGCTCATGGCTGATGCAATGCCTAAGGATACATCATCCAAAGGCACCAAGACTGCCCCCAAGAAGGTTGCTGCAGATAAACCCAAGAGGTTCTCCAGAGACATCCCAGCTTCTTCCAAGAACAAGACTTCCACTTTTAGGGAAGCTGAGGATGATGCTATGTCAGCTTTGATGAAGCTAAGACCACACCTTCCAGAGCACAATGCCAGCCACTTGCTTGCTGAGGATATGAAGAAGAGGAAGGACTCGGGTCTGAGAGAATGGAGAGATGTTGATCCATATTCACAGAGGAGGAAGACTGCTATGGACTACAGGTTCTATACAAAGGAACAACAAGATTTCTATGAAACTATTTTGCTTGACAAAAGCCCTGCTGTGAGTGACATGAGATATGTGGACTGGAAGTACATCAAGGACAATGAGGACTACTTCCCAAGTGTGCAAGACAACTTCCATTGCATTGGACTTGATGAGTTTGTTGGTAAGGAGTTTACTGCTTGGAACGATGAAATGATCATGCAATTCTACTCCACTACTCACTTATATGGAGATGGTAGAATTGTATGGATGACTGAAGGAGCAAGATATGAATCAACTATTGAGGAATGGGCTACCATCTTAGGAGTCCCAGAGGTGGAAGATAGTGACAGCAATGTCTACAATGAGCCCAAGGCAAGCCACAATGCCATGAAGAACATGTACAATGAGATCCCTGCTGCACATGTGAAGTCTCACAAGCTAGGATCCTTTTACTTCCTCCAGGCTGGTCTACGCACTATCAACACCATATTGAGGCATACCTTGATGCCTAAGTCTGGAGATGAGAAGATGATAAGAGGATATTCCATCAACATGCTGCTCCATCTAGATCAACATACGAGATTCAGAGTGATGGATTTGATAGTGGAGACTGTGAAGAGAGTTGCTGCTGATCAGAAGCGTTCATGCTGCTATGCACCCTATATCCAGATGCTTATCAACTCCAAGTTGGAGAAGCACATTTTTGCACTTGACAGACCACATTTGCCACTATTGCCAGAGCTAGAAGACAACGTTGTGGTGATGGACCCAGATCATCCCACTTCAGCTACAGCATATGCACATGCAGAGGCAGCCAGAGACTCTAGTTCTCAGGTGCCAAGGTCTAGGAGTGAGCAGATGGATCTCCTACTTAGCTCTGTTCTCAGCATGCAGAAGGACATCAGCGAGATATTGAAGAACCAGGCGAGCCTCTCGACGATTGTTGACAAAAAATTTCATATTCTCAACAACAAGGTGGATGAGCTCACAGTGACTGTGACTGAGCTCAAGAAGGAAGTTGACGCAGTGCCTAGTCCTCACTCTAGAGATGATGATGAGGAGGAGGAGGATCGTGCACCTCTCAGGCCAAGCACTCAGTTCACTACTCAGGCCAGATCAGCTACAGTGCCAGCTCCAGAGTTGCGACCTTCTTCATCAGCACCTGCTACAGCTTCTTCAGCTCCATCAGCTCCTCCAGTTCCTCCAGTTGCTACACCGACTCCGTCCATGACGTCTGCAGACATCTTCACTGATGTCGTTCTCTCGACTCCTTCATCGGCTACCGGAGGAGATCAGCCCCAGAAGAACGATTAGCTATATACCTTTGAACTTTTTGGTAACTTGTTTCCAAAGGGGGAGAAGATGTATATAGATCTTTAGGCTTCGAGAGAGAGAGCGTTGGTTTTTATTGCTTTTTCAAAACATTTGATATCTTTTGGTTTGCATGTGTTAAACTTTGTTGGTGTTTGATCATACACTTGATGTGTATTGCTACTATTTATTGCTACTATTTCCTATCCTTGTGATGCTTATGAGATGATCATTCACCTTTGCTTGATTGTGTTGTGCTATGATATTCATTCTTATTATTCTCGCACACCACCAAGTTGTATGTGACATGAAAGAGTGCCCCGTGTACCTAATCGATTGTGCATTTGCATTCAAACGCAAATTCAAAATAATGCACAAATTTAGGGGGAGCTCTTGCTTATCACATACTTCTCAAAGCGACGATTATATTCATTGATTATATCATATGTCAAAGCTTTGATCTATATGTTGTCATCAATTACCAAAAAGGGGGGGATTGAAAGCACATTTGCTCCCTTGGTGGTTTTGGTAATTAATAACAACATATATATCATTGAACTAATGTTTCCACTAAGTATATTTCAGGAAAAGTTCAATGATGTGTTGGCAAAAGGATTGTGGAGAAACCCCTAGATGCAAGGAAATGGATTGGCAAAGCTTCAAGCAAGAGGACTCAACATTTTACTTTGTGAGAAATCACTTTAAGTCCATAGGAAAGCCAATACTATTAAAAGGGGGTAAGGTACTGTTGGTGAACAAGATGCTCCACGTGCACAAGTGATAGTCACCAAAAACACCCACAAACTCTTGCACAAAACTCTGTCTAGAACCCTACCACTCAAATCGGTAAGACCAACAATTCCTATTCGGTCTCACCGAGATTCAAACCCCAGACAGATCGTTAGCCAAACCCATCTCGGTACTACCAACATTTCACTTGGTGCCACCGAGTTCAGTTGCCAACTTTCTGGTTAGCTATTTTCAAGCATCGGCACCACCGAGTTTTGTCAATCGGTCTCACCGAGATTTGGACCAACTTCCTGGTTAGCCATTCTCAAGAATCGGTACCACCGAGTTTTGTGAATCGGCCTCACCGAGATTTTGGACCAACTCTCTGGTTAGCCGTTGTCAAGAATTGGTACCACCGAAATTTGAGAATCGGTCTCACCGAGTTGTGCATTCTGACCGTTGGTCATCTTATCGGTACCACCAAGAGTTATGTATCGGTCTCACCGAGATTCAAAAGTTCCTGCCTTTTGGTCACTTCGGTACCACCGAGTTTCATACTTCGGTGTCACCGAGTTGGTCACTTTAGGTGTAACGGTTGGATTTTTGGGGATGCCTATATATACCCCTTCACCACCACCCACTCGAAAGAGAAGCACTCAGAATTATTCCATACTTGCCCCATCCAATTTTCTGAGAGAGAGCCACCTACTCATGTGTTGAGATCATGCTATTCCATTCCTACCATATGAATCTTGATCTCTAGCCTCCCCAAGTTGCTTTCCACCAAATCAATCTCTTCCACCATAGCCAAATCTGTGAGAGAGTGATTGTGTGTTGAGGAGTCTATCATCTTGAAGCACAAGAGCAAGGAGTTCATCGACATTACCAAGCCTATTACCTTTTGGAGGGTGGTGCCTCCTAGATTGGTTAGGTGTCGCTTGGGAGCCTCCTACTTCGTGTTGTGGGTTGAACCAAGAAGTTTGTACGGGCAAGGAGATCGCTTACTTCGTGAACATCTACCCATAGTGAGGCTAGTCCTTCGTGGATGGAAGCCCTTATGGAATAGTCAAGGTTGCTACTTCGTGGACCCTTATGGGTGGAGCCCTCCGTGGACTCTCGCGACCGTTACCCTCCGTGGGTTGAAGACTCCATAAACGTGGACGTACGATAGCACCACCTATCGGAACCACGGTAAAAATCTTCGTGTCTTCAAATTGCGTTTGATCTTCCTTCCTACCCTCTACTACATATGATTGTTGTTACTTTCCACTTCTATACTCTTAGACATGCATATGTAGGGTGTACTTGACTTGCTATCATTGCTAAAATCTGCCAACACTTAAAATTGGGAAAAGGTAGAATTTTATTTGGTCAAGTAGTCTAATCAACCCCCCTCTAGACATACTTTCGATCCTACAGTAATCATTTCCGATCAATCTATCTAGAGTTCGTACTAAAATAACACCATATGATACGCATCAACCAACTCTAATGTCACCTAGATACTCCAATGTCACCACAAGTATCCATGAGTTAATTATATGATACGCATCAAACAATTTCAGATTCATAATACTCAATCTAACACAAAGAACCTCAAAGGGTGCCCCAAGATTTCTATCGGAGAACGTAGGACAATAACGTGCATCAACCCCTATGCATAGATTACCAATGTCACCTCGGGAGTCCGCAAGTTGAGTACCAAAACATACATCAAGTGAATCAATAGAACACCCCATTGTCACCACGGGTATCCATATGCAAGACATATATCAAGTGTTCTCAAATCCAATATTCAATCCAACATAATGATATCTCAAAGGGAAGGATTCAATTCATCACAACATGATAGCAAGGGAATAACATCATATGATCCGACTATATTAACAAAGCCCGTGATACATCAAGATCGTGACATCTCAAGAACACGAGAGAGAGAGAGAGAGAGATTGTACACATGGCTACTGGTACATACCCTCAGCCCCGAGGGTGGACTACTCCCTCCTCGTCATGGCCTCCGCCTGGATGATGAAGATGGCCACCGAAGATGATCTACCCTCTCCGGCAGGGTACTGGAATGCCTCCAGATTGGTTTTTCGTCGATACGGAGAGTTGCGGCGGTGGAACTTCTGATCTAGGGTTATTTCTGGAGGTTACTCAATATATAGGATTTTTGGGCGTCTGTTTCACGCGAAGTTGGGCCACGAGTGGACCACAAGACACCAAGGCGCGCCAGAGGGGCCTGGCGCGCCCTGGTGGGTTGTGCCCACCTCGTGGATCTTTTTTCCCTCCAACGAAGCTTCTAGTGCCTCTTTTATTCCAAAAAAATCGTCAAAAAGTTTCATTGCATTTGGAGAACTTTGATTTCTGCACAAAAAATAACACCACGCTAGTTCTGTTGAAAACAACGTCAGTCCGGGTTAGTTCTAAATAAATCATGTAAAGTGCATCAAAACCATATAAAAGTATTGTAAACATAGGCAATCATGGCATGAATACTTCATAAATTATTGATACGTTGGAGACGTATCAGCATCCCCAAGCTTAATTCCTGCTCGTCCTCGAGTAGGTAAATGATAAAAGAACTAATTTATGAAGTGTGAATGCTAGCATAATATATAAGTTTGATCAATGATAATTTCAACCACTTTTCCTAGCATCATAACAGTAACTCTTTCTCATAAAACTCATCATGATAAAGTAGCAACCAATTCACATGTTATGGTTCAAACAATGAATTCTTTTGAAACTTAACAACCTATGTTCTTAGTCACCAAACAATTGCAATTCAACTTATTCTCAACAAAGTCTAAGTAAGATCTCCACATACTCAATCATCATATAGTCTTATATGATTGCTAGTACTCAAAGCATATTTTTAGAACAAATGACATCCATCAAACACAGAGAAAGATAGGGGCTTAATGTTTCGCCTCCCAACTCATTTATCATAGAGATAATTGTCAACAATAATAAGTCATGATCAAATATATTTGACTGGCCATATGTGTCTAGATCTTTCCCCACCACATGATGATTGCTAACAAGAGAATAATTTAGATTGAAATGAGAATGCATACTATTGACTCTTGCATAAAAGTAAATACTGAAAGGTAAAAGATAGGCCCTTCGCAGAGGGGCGCAGGGATTTGCAAAGGTGCCAGAGCTCAAAGCTTAAATCAGAGATAAATATAATTTTGGGAGGTGCACCCTTCCTGTCAACGTTACGACCAAGAGTTATCAATATCTTCCATGTTAAACACATTAGCGGCGGTTCCCAAGTGGTAAAAGTAATGGTTTACTCCCCCTCCACCAACAAACACACTCCACGGCTAGCCGAATCCACGGGTACCGTCCATACCAACAACATTCCTGGGGGAGTTTTGTTTAATTATTTGCATTTTTTTTATTTCGGGACTGGGAATCCCTATTACCGCCCCTCTCGTGCAAGGACGAGTGAATAAACACTCATCATGAGAATAACCCGCTTAACATGGAAGATACTGACCGCCCCCCGTTGCTCCATGAGCGGTCCAGGCACACAAAACAGATGCTCATTTGAAATTTTAGAGGTGGCACATGCAAATTTACTTGGAACGGCAGGGTAATACATCATATAGGTATATATAGTGGACTCTCATGGCAAGAAACTGGGTTTAAGGGTTTTTGGATGCACAAGTACTATCTCTACTTAGTACGAATTTTTGGCTAGCAAAAGATCCTAAGCAAACACCACATGTTGGAGGATCCATAACAATATAACTTCTATGCAAATATACACAACCATAACTCATTACGTTGTCTTCCTTGTCCAACTTCAACTAATTTGCTCAAGTTTGAAAATAATTAATGGGTATTCATAATCATAGAAGATGTCCAAGATAATATATTTGTATGTGAAAGTTCTCTTATACTAATCATTCATGAATTGCTTGTATGACCAATTTGATGATTGTCAAACTTCAATAGATTTTACTTTATAAACCAGATGTGAAACTACTACTAGGCATAAAGCACATTAATTATTTCAGATTTATGATATTTCATTGATTCACAATTTACTCATAGGATATAAGTGAAGCTCAAGAGTAAACATCAAACTACTCTTCAAAAGATATAAGTGAAGATCAATGAGTAGTCAAACAATTAAGTAGCTATGTGAGGACTCTCTCTCAATAAATATTTTCAGATCTGAGTATTTTATTCAAACAGCTAACTAAATAAAAATTCATTCCAAGAATAGTACATATCATGTGGACAAATAAAAAATTTAGGCTCAACATAGGCTAACCGATATTTGACGAAGAGAGGTGGGATGCGTAGCATCCCCAAGCTTAGATGCTTGAGACTTCTTGAAATATTTACTTGGGTTGCCTTGGGCATCCCCAAGCTTGAGCTTTTGTATCTCGTTCAATCCTCTCATATCCCGGTTTCACCTATTCTCAAAAACTTCATCCACACAAAACTTGAAAAGAACTCGTGAGATAGGTTAGTTCACATAATAATAAATCAACTATTTATGTACTGCCAAGACAAGTTGCATAATAATTTCAAACATCATGTACTGTTTACTATCATTTCCACAATTTATATCTACCAATATAGGCTATGGAAACTATAGGATAAGTAGATAACAAACCTATGACAGCAATCTGTCCAAACAGAACAGTCTGTAGCAATCTATTAAACCAGTGTAGTTATGTGACTCAAAAAATTATGAAAATTTAGGACATGCTAAACAATTTATGTGAAAACATTGTGTAAAAATTTCAGAAACTTTCCACGTTCTAGTAAAATATGAAAATTCAAACACTACAGAGAAAGTTTCTGTTTTTACACAGCACACATCAAACATGCAATGCAAGCATCCTAAGGCAATTCTTGGAACTTTTTATTGAAAAACAAGATTATAAATAACATCAAGCAAATACTATAAAAATAAAATGACGCTCCAAGCAAAACACATATTATGTGATGAATAAAAATATAGCACTAAGTAAGATATACCGATAATGTTGAAGACGAAAGAGGGGATGCCTTCTGGGGCATCCCCGAGCTTAGACGCTTGAGTCTTCCTTGTATATTACCTTGGGGTGCCTTGGCAATCCCCAAGCTTAGGTCCTTGTCACTCCTTATTCTCCTCATATCGGTGTCTCACCCAAAACTTGAAAACTTCAATCACACAAAACTTAATGGAACTTCGTGAGATGGGTTAGTATAGTAAATAATGATCATTCACTTAGGTACTGTCAAGACAAGATTCATAATTGTTCTCACATAATACCTACTGTATTCTACCATTCACATAATTTATATCACTTAATATAAGCTATGGGAACATTAAAACAAGAAAATTATGCATGCAAAACAGAATTTGTCAAAAACAGAACAGACTGTGAAGATCTGTAGTATAACCATACTTCCCTGCCTCTAAAAATTCTAAAAAAAAGTACAACCTGAATAATTTGTATAGAAACACTGTGTAAAATTTTCAGATCATTATCATGCTTCAGTAAAAAATGAAAATTCATGTACTGGAGTCAAAAGTTTTTGTTTCGGTTCAGCATCAATTCTACTCATCTTGTGAGTCATCCCAAAGGCTTTACTTGGCACTTTATTGAGATAAAAGACACAAAACATGATTACTACAGTATCTTAATCATGTGAACACTCAAAAACAGAAAGTAAAAGTATTGGGTTGTCTCCCAACAAGCGCTTTTCTTTAATGCCTTTTAGCTAGGCATGATGATTTCAATGATGCTCACGTAAAAAGTAGTAATTGGAACATGCAAGAGAGCATCATGGATCACATGGCAAGCACATTTAAGTCTAACCCACTTCCTATGCATAGGGATTTTGTGATCAAACAAATTATGGGAGCAAGAATCAACTAGCATAGGAAGGCAAAACAAGCATATCTTCAAAACTTTGAACACATAGAGAGGAAACTTGATATTATTGAAATTCCTACAAGCATATGTTCCTCCCTCATAATAATTTTCAGTAGCATCATGAAGGAATTTCACAATATAACTATCACATAAAGCATCCTTTTCATGATCTACAAGCATAGAAAATTTATTACTCTCCACATAAGCAATTTTCTTCTCATTCATTGTAGTGGGAGCAAACTCAACAAAATAACTATCATGAGACACTTGATTGACATAACCACATTCAATATTAAAATCATGATGAAAAGTTTCATGGTTACTATCACTCTTTATAGCATACATGTCATCATCATAATCATCATAGATAGGAGGCATGCCAGCATCATAATAAATTTGCTTATCAAAACTTGGGGGACTAAAAATATCGTCTTCATCAAACATAGCATCCCCAAGCTTGTGGCTTTGCATATCATTAGCATCATGGATATTCAGAGAATTCATACTAGCAACATTGCAATCATGCTCATCATTCAAGGAATTCTCATTAAGTATTTTCATAATTTCTTCCTCTACCAATTGAGCAAAATTTTCTAAATCCTTATTTTCACGAAAAACATTATAAAGACGATACAAATGATGCAACCTAAACTCCATTTTTTGTAGTTTTATTTTATAAAAACCAAACTAGTGAAAAACAAGAAACTAAAAGATTTAATTGCAAGATCTAAAGATATACCTTCAAGCACTCACCTCCCCGGCAACGGCGCCAGAAAAGAGCTTGATGTCTACTACGCAACTTTATTCTTGTAGACTCTTGTTGGGCCTCCAAGCGCAGAGTTTTGTAGGACAGTAGCAATTTTCCCTCAAGTGGATGACCTAAGGTTTATCAATCCGTGGGATGTGAAGGATGAAGATGGTCTCTCTCAAACAACCCTGCAATCAAATATAAGAAATATTTTGTGTCCCCAACACACCCAATACAATGGCAAATTGTATAGGTGCACTAGTTTGGCGAAGAGATGGTGATACAAGTGTAGTAATGATAGTAGATATTGATTTTTGTAATAGTAACAATAAAAAACAGCAAGGTAGCAAGTAACAAAAGTGAGCACAAACGGTATTGCAATGCCTGAAAACAAGGCCCAGGGTCCGTAGTTTCGCTAGTGCAATCTCTCAACAATGCTAATATAATTGGATCACATAACCATCCCTCAACGTGCAACGAAGAATCACTCCAAAGTTCTTATCTAGCGGAGAACATAAGAAGAAATTCTTCATAGGGTACGAAACCACCTTAAAGTTATCCTTTCCGATCGATCTATCCAAGAGTTCATACTAAAATAACACCAAGTTATCATTTCCGATCAATCTATCTAGAGTTCGTACTAAAATAACACCATATGATACGCATCAACCAACTCTATTGTCACCTAGATACTCCAATGTCACCACAAGTATCCATGAGTTAATTATACGATACGCATCAAACAATTTCAGATTCATAATACTCAATCCAACACAAAGAACCTCAAAGAGTGCCCCAAGATTTCTATCGGAGAATGTATGACAAGAACGTGCATCAACCCCTATGCATAGATTACCCCAATGTCACCTCGGGAATCCGCAAGTTGAGTACCAAAATATACATCAAGTCAATCAATAGAACACCCCATTGTCACCACGGGTATCCATATGCAAGACATATATCAAATGTTCTCAAATCCAATATTCAATCCAAAATAATGATATCTCAAGGGGAAAGATTCAATTCATCACAACATGATAGCAAGGGAATAACATCATATGATTCGACTATATTAACAAAGCCCATGATACATCAAGATCGTAACATCTCAAGAAGACGAGAGCGAGAAAGAGAGAGAGAGATTGAACACATAGCTACTAGTACATACCCTCAGCCCCGAGGGTGGACTACTCCCTCCTCGTCATGGCCTTCGCCGGGATGATGAAGATGGCCACCGGAGATGATCTACCCTCTCCGGCAGGGTACTGGAATACCTCCAGATTGGTTTTTCGTCGATACGGAGAGTTGCGGCGGCGGAACTTCTGATCTAGGGTTATTTCTGGAGGTTTCTCAATATATAGGATTTTTGGGCGTCGGTTTCACGCGAAGTTGGGCCACGAGTGGACCACAAGACACCAGGGCGCGCCAGAGGGGCCTGGTGCGCCCTCGTGTGTTGTGCCCACCTCATGGCTCTTCTGTCCCTCCAACGAAGCTTCTAGTTTCGTTGCATTTGGAGAACTTTGATTTCTGCACAAAAAACAACACCACGATAGTTCTGCTAAAAACAGCGTCAGTTCGGGTTAGTTCTAAATAAATCATATAAAGTGCATCAAAACCATATAAAAGTATTTTAAACATAGGCAATCATGGCATGAATACTTCATAAATTATCGATACGTTGGCGACGTATCACGCGACCCCTAAGGTTCTCATTCACTTGGTCGTGAGTCTGATCATATCCGGCTCGGCTAGTCGGTAGCGGCTCTAGCAAAGCGTGCCCGTCTCCAAGTGTCTGATGAAGCTGCTTAGGCGAACCTGTACTTCACACTTATGTTCCCTTTGCCACACGATATATGTTGTCATGATCAAGGCGACATGGTCATCCTTGTTGCAACACGACCTCTTTCTCGTTCCGGTGAATCCGACCAACACTTCGGATTATCTCATAATCCTCATCGCATGGCCATGCTTATCCAGGTCGGATCACCCGAGGGGCCTAGAGTATATCTCTCCTGATCAGAGGGCAAATCCCATCTTGCTCAACCATGTCTCGCAGCATGGGTCCGGACAAGCCCGAAACATACCTTTATAACTACTCGGTTATGGAGTAGCGTTTGGTAGGCCCAAAGCAGGTCTATAACCATCCCGAGTACATGCGTCAGCTCAGGTCTTAGAAAGTAGAACGTATGTTGTACTAGAGACTCACAGATGACTTATCGCTGCGTCTCATAGTCCGGTCTGTCCAACTCAGACCTTATCTCGACTCGGATCCGACTACATCGAATCCGACTAGATCTTTCTGAGTCCATATTATACGGCTAGCATCCAATGCTACATGGTCAGTGAGACCGGACCATCCACCATGTCATATGCTAGTCTAACTGGTTGCGCATCACACATCCCTTTTGACTAGGGACCATTTAGGACAGTCATCATACAATGCATAGTCTCACAAACAAGTCACGTACTTGTTAATACACACCATTGATAATGTCCAAGGACTATCTTTATTCAAAAACACATAGGAAATATCATCATACATGATTGCCTCTAAGGCATATCTCCAGCACTACATTCTTTGATGTTAATACAATATGTTGCACATGTTGAGAATTGTCTTTATGTGGTCAACTTCTCGGAGAAGCCCACTAAGACCACAACATGTCTAATGGCTAAAGTTTATGTGGGATGGCTTTGGCATCGCCATTTATCCCATGTCAATATGAGATCTTTGCAAAGTCTCCTCAATGGGGACCAAGTTCGTGGACTAACAAATGTTAGTTTTGCCAAAGATCGTGCTTGCAATGCTTGTAACGAAGGAAAGCTACATGAGAGGCCTCACCGCTCCACGCCTACTATTTATTCGAAGAGGCCCTTAGAGCTCCTCCATGTGGATCTCTTTGGTCCTCCATTTTTTGATAGTCTTGGAGGAAGAAAATATTGCTTGGTGATTGTTGATGATTATTCAAGATACACATGGGTATACTTCTTCAAGAGGAAGAGTGAGACCCAACAAACCATCATCGACTTTGCAAATGAAGCTCAAAGACAACATGATGCAAAGATATTGATGATTAGAAGTGACAACGGCTCCGAGTTCAAGAACTACACCTTGGATGAGTTTCTAAGTGATGAGGGGATCAAGAAACAATACTCTGCACCATATACCCCTCAACAAAACAATGTTGCAAAGAGGAAGAACCGGACGTTGACGGACGCGACAAGGACCATGACGGCGGAATTCAAATCTCCATACAACTTTTGGGCCGAAGCCATCAGCACCGCATGCCATGCATCCAATCGGCTCTACCTCCGCAAAGGCTTGAACGAGACTCCATATCAGATACTTACCGGTAACAAGCCCAACCTCAAGTACTTTTGGGTGTTTGGCTGTAAGTGTTTCTTTCTCAAAAAGGGAGCTCGTTTAGCTAAATTTGATTCTAGAGCTCAAGAGGGCATATTTGTTGGTTATGCTACAAACTCTCATGCTTACCATGTCATCAACAAGTCCACCGTACTCATTGAGGAGACGTGTAACACAGAGTTTGATGAGAATAATGGCTCCCATGTGGAGCAAAGTGGTATTTGTGAAGTAGGTGATGAAATTTCTCCCCAAGCCATAAGAAGAATGGGTGTGGGACACTTCCTACCCATTGAGCAACCCTTTGTGGCCGAAGGAGAAGGAAAATGTTCTACTCAAGTGGAACCCTCACCAACACTTGGCCCACACGCTTCCGAACAACAAAGTGATGACCCTCAACCTAACGAACAAGATCAAGGGCAAGATCAACCTCATGATGATGGTGATTCTCCAAGTGATGCCCAAGATCATGTTCATGATTCCGAGCAAGCTCAAGACAACGCTCATGGTAACAAAAAGGATGCTCCTCAACTTTCTATGGAGGAGCTTTTGGAGCGTCGTGCCACCAAGACCGCTTCCACTCTCAAACGCCAAGAGCATGTATTGGAGAATGTCTATGGAATCTTTAGCAAAGGGGTAACCATTCATAGACAATTAACTAACTTTTGTGAGCATCACGCGTTTGTTTCTTGTGTTGAACCCCTAAAGGTACAAGAGGCACTCGAGAACACGGATTGGCTAGAAGCCATGCATGATGAACTCAACAACTTCTATCACAACAAGGTGTGGAAATTGGTTCCAAGGCCAAAGGAGAACCACAATGTCATTGGGACCAAATGGATCTTCAAGAACAAGCAAGATGTGAATGGAGTTGTCATTCGTAACAAGGCAAGATTGGTGGCTCAAGGCTACTCCCAAGTAGAGGGTATGGACTACGATGAAACCTTTGCCCCCATTGCTCGCCTTGAATCTATTCGCGTGTTGGTTGCATATGCCTCTCATCATAATTTCATGTTGCAACAAATGGATGTGAAGAGTGCCTTTTTAAATGGTCCTCTTAATGAGTTGGTATATGTCAAACAACCCCCGGGGTTCAAGGATCCCAAGTTCCCCAATCATGTTTACAATCTCGAAAAGGCACTCCATGGCCTTAAAAAAATCCCCACGTGTGTGGTATGAGCATCTTACCGAGTTGTTACAAGATCGTGGGTTTGAAATTGGGAAAATCGTTCCCACTCTTTTTACTAAGAGGGTTAAAGGGGATTTGTTCATATGCCAACTATATGTTGATGATATTATCTTTGGTTCTCCTAAGAAATCTTTCAATGATGAGTTTGCCGCACTCATGACCAAAGAGTTTGAGATGTCTATGATGGGAGAGTTGAAGTTCTTCCTTGGATTCGAAGTCAAGCAACGACGAGAAGGAACCTTCATCAACCAAGCAAAATACACTCAAGACATGCTCAAAAGGTTCATGTTGGATGATGTCAAGCCGGACAAGACTCCTATGCAACTCAAGTGCCAACTTGACATTGATCCCAATGGTAAAGCCGTGGATCAAAAGGGTATATCGCTCCATGATTGGATCCTTGCTTTATCTTTGTGCATCTAGGCCGGATATTATGTTAAGTGTGGGAATTTGTGCACGATTTCAAGCCACACCTAAGGAAAGCCCCTATGTGGTGGTCAAGCGAATATTTCGATATTTGGCTCATACCTCAAACTTTGGCTTATGGTACCCCAAAGGTGCATCTTTTGATCTCATGGGATACTCGGACTCGGATTGGGCGGGAGATCATGTGGATAGGAAGTCAACCTCCGGAGGGTGCCAACTCCTTGGTCGCTGTTTAGTGAGTTGGTATAAGAAAGGCTCTCTAAACACCCCGGCAACAGCGAGCATTTACCAAATTGCTCATATTGCAGTACACCATTAGGTATAAGAAAGGCTCTCTAAACACTGCCGCCGATGCTCTACCACGGGCTAACACCGAATAAGTCCTATTTGCTGTCACTTCTTGTCAGCCTACTTGGATGGAGGATATCGTAGCCACCTATAATTGCAACCGTCAAGCTCAGAAATTATTGGAGCAGGTAGATGTCAGGCCTAATCCTAAGAAGAGATTCAGTCTCACCTAGGGCATTCTGCATTTCAGAGACCATGTTTGTTTGGGTGGATACACTGCACTCCATCAAACCATCATGTTAGCTTTCCATGATAGTCCGATGGGGGGGGCACTCAGGGTTCCCAGCAAATTTCAAACGCATTCGTTGCCTGTTTGCTTGTCCTATCATGAAAGCCCATATTCTGCAATCCATTCAGTGTTGCACAATCTGTTTGCAATCCAAATGAGATCTGTCTGCATCTCCTGGTCTCCTCCATCCCCTTCCAATTCCCAAGGAACCATGGAAGATGATCACCATGTATTTCATTGACGGATTACCACCATCAGGCAAGTTCAACTGTCTTTGGGTCATTGTGGACAAGCGGACCAAATTTGCCCATTTCCTGCCACTTGCCCACCCGTACACGGCGGCCAGATGTGCTCTGTTATACATGAACAGTCTCTACAACATCCATGGCTTGCCAGGATCCATAGTCTCAGATTGCGACCATGTTTTACTAGTCATTTTCGGCAAGAATTGTTCAAGCATGCACGCACACAGCTGTGGATGAGCACGGCCAATCAACCACAGACTGACGGCAAGACCGAGCGCGTCAATTAATGCATCAAGACATACTTGCGTTGTTTCGTTCACCCCTGCCCGCGCAGCTGGAGTTTGTGGATACCGCTAGCATAGTTTTGGTACAACACCACCGACCATTCCAGCATCGGGATATCACCCTTTAAAGCTATGTTTGGGCACGAGACATGCCATTGGGGGGTTATTCCAAGCATTGTCTGCTCTCTACCATCTCTTCAATCCTGGATCGATGAACATGTTGTGATTCAAGATCTCCTTCAACAGCACCTCAACCGAGCGCAACAGTACATGAAAGCCCAAGCAGATAAGAAGCGTTCTCCTCGCAGTTTCAACGTTGGGGACAATGTCTTTCTGAAGTTACAACCTTACATCCAGACGTTTGTCGCCAAGAGAGCGAATCACAAGCTTGCGTTCAGGTATTTTGTATATTTTCCGATCATCCCCGGAGTCAATGAGGTGGCGTATAAACTTCAGCTGCCAGCCGGCTCTCAAGTCCACCCAGTTTTCCATGTGTCCCGGTTGCGAAGCTGTCTCCACCCTGGTATGGATATCTCCACAACTCTTCCTATCCATTCTGATGTTCCTGTCGTACCAGTGGCAGTTCTTCAACAACGATGGCACAAGAAGCACGGGGACATGGTGGAACAGGTATGTGTGCGTTGGTCCAATCCATCGGTGCTGTCAAATACCTGGGAAGACAGAGTCGACCTTCAGGCTCGCTTCCCTGCTATTGAGGCTTGGGAACAAGCCTCGTCGCAAGAAGGAGGGGATGTCATCACCTCTAACGTGATTGAGGAAGGAGACACGCCAACAGCCACAGCGGCGCGACCACGTCACACACGCCAAGTCAGCAGGAGGTATGCGGGACCTGAGTGGGCCACAACAGTCAGTGACTCACCTCACTTCACTTAACCTAGAGGCGGAAGAGAAGATGGGCATCAAGAGGATCACTTGGCTCGGTGGCGGCTACCTCGTTCCTCCATTCATGTACTAGATTGTAATTGAGATTGCTACCTGAATTTGTGAGTGTTGTTGCTAGATTGAGAGATATACTACTGCTATCCTAACAGTATGCGTTCCACTGTGGAAAAGGAAAGAAGATTTAGAAGATGATGTTAAAAGTAATTCCTAGCTAGACTAAACTAGGTGTCAATCAATTTATTTTCGAGTATCAATTTTCATTCTTCCCGATCGCGTACAATACAGCTACCCGGGGCGGCCGCCCATACCTGTTGTTCCGAACTTCTCTTCCGCCCATACATGAGTTATGTCGCTCCCTATCTCATGTTGTTCCTTTTTTCTAAAACGAATCGCTGCTACCTATTGAGATGAATGAATCAACATGTATTTGAGGCGTACAATCCAGGTACCCGGGGCGGCCGCCCATACCTGCCCCTACGGTGGCACCACCCCTGGCTACGACCATGCCTGGCGACGCCACAACGACCACCCGACGCCCCCGGAGATGTTATGATGGGCACCACAGGATGGTGCAACCAGCTATGAGGTTTGCTACGACCGTGCTCGACGTGCTCGGCAATGCTACAACGGGCCACCCATATTGCTGGGAAGGGCGGCAACACCGTGCAGCAACGGACGCGGGCATGGCTGTGACGACAAGGGCGTCGCGCCCATGACAACGACGACATGTTGATGCGCGCCGCCGTGACCAAGCGATGAATCGCTAGGTGCGGCGACGGAGAGCGAGTGGTGCAGCGGAGTGGTTGGTGCGAGGTGAGGGAATGAGAATGTTTGGACAAGAAAGGAGAGAGTGGCATGTTCGTACGGGGAGGAATCAAACGGTCTTCGTTGCCTCAATCGGACGGCTGCACGGCGACCAACCAAAATTTGGCTGGTTATGACAGTCCAAGTACACGCGCGTGCGAGGCGTGTATATCCGACAGCTCATCACCTGTACTGCACAGCAGCAATCAATCAAGTAGTTCCACCATCATTTGACACCATCAAAGTTTTGCATATTTGGCATCTTTGCCTAGGCCACCACCATAACTTCCGCATAGCGTTCCCGCCATAAACTTCCGCCATTCTAACCCAATTTTGTTCGAGATTTTGAGTTGCGGTTTCCGTTTCCTAAGGTGTTTCGGCTACTTAGGGACGGTTCTACATCGACAACGCCACCGCTCATCATCGCCTCGGCCTCGACATCGACATCGGCCACTTTGCCTTTTGGCACCCCAACCGTAAGCAAGGACGGTAACCTCGACGACATCATTGTCTATTACCTTGCCATTGCATTGATCGCTCCGAGCCTATTGCGTACCTTACCCATTGAGACTAGCGAGTTGAGAATTGCCGGGCCACGTTACTTGTGCATCGTAGTGTTACTCTTATGCCGCATAGCTAGTTATAGCGTGCCAACATCTTGCTATCTACATTGTGCCATAAGTCTCTCCCGTGCATATCCATCATACTTGTCTCATATCTTGGTTCGAGCATCAAGCATAGAAAAAAAAGAGCAAAAGAAGAAAAAGCTTTTAAGCAAAAGAGGAGATACAAAAGAGCTTATAAGCAATAGCAATAGCATTGAGACATTTTGCATAGTTCATACTCTTGGATCATACATACATAGCATACTTGGGATTGAAGACGGCACGTTTACTCTTTTAGGTTGGTGCACAAGTGCGTATCTAGCCCATTTGAGCAATCGAGCTATTGTCTCTTCTAGTATCCGTGCAACACGAGCTTTTCCCGGGTCTCTCACATTTTGTGCTCATTCCTTGGTTGCGCGGATCCCATTTATCTATCCGTGTGTGTGTTCCTAGTGCCCCATAGCTATTGATCTATTTGCTTTGCATTGCAATTTTGTGAATCTTCCTCAACATTTTCGATATCTTGAATTGACAATTGCTTGAATTTTGTGCCACTTGTCCTAACCGAGCCACTCCATAAGCTTTATGTGTAGGTGTGAGTGAACAAGTCCGGTACCAATTCCCCTATTCTTACATTTCACATTGAGTGAAACAGGATACATCCTCAACTTTGGGAAACGGTATTCTGGTATTGTTTATCTCATTTCCCATTCACCTTTGCTCAAGTCTTGTGATGGCTAGGCAAAGCACGACATCTTCGGTCTTCGAGGACTACATCGACATGAACATCTACATCGACCAAAAACTCGAGCGACTCGCCACCGACATACATCAATCCGAAGCTCGGAAAAGAGACTACTTCCACAACAAGTTGGACGCACACATGGAGCAACTTCGACACATGGCGGCCAACTACAAGTCTCCTTCCCCTTCATCATGTTCAAGGGGGAGACGCTCAAGTCGCACATCTTCGGAGCGCCCATCCGATGCAAGCACAAGTCGTCCACGTCCTCATCTTCGAGACGACCGCCACAACAACCACCACGCTCGTGCTCTCCATCATCGCGAAGGGCAAGCCACCTCCAAGAAACAAGTGTGCGAAGACCAAGAACACCACCGAGGACAAGCTTCGACGCCAAGATCAAGGCGATCGACTACACACATGGATGACCCTTCCATCTTCGGAAGCATCCCAAGGAAGATGGCCGAGCATGGGAATTTCCCTTCGGTCATGGAGGCGAGTGATGATGTGCCATCTTCGGCCTTCATCCACGACGACGACGACGAGGAGGTTGAGCATGGGACTATCCTGGCGGCGCAAGGAGTTGAGCATGGAGACGTTTGCACCTACATCTCTCCGACACCCACATATGACGAGATGCCCCAATTTCCATATGAGGAGAGCCACCACCACATGAGTGAGATGAGTGACTCCACCATATGTGACATTGAGTGCATTTCCTATGAGAGGATGAGCGTGATCACCACTAGCCCCATATATGATGAGTTGCCACAATTCCCATGTGAGGAGAGCCACAACCCCCACCACTTGAGTGAGATGAGTGACTCCACCATATGCGACATTGAGTGCACCTACTTTGAGGGAGTGTGTGAGCCACCACATAGAGAGAGTGAGGTAGTTGATAGGGCATGTGAGGCCATTTCGATTTCTAACAACTTAACCTCTACCTCTATTGTGTCTTCTCCTTGGGTGCTAGGTCCCATACACGATGACGCGCCGATCCTCGACGACTCTGTCCTCCCTTTGAACAAGACGATGGCCATGGTGGACGATGATGCACCACCCACATGGTTCCATCATGATGTTGACCACGAGTTGGTCCTTCCTACCTCACCTACATCACCTGAGCGGAGCTCTAAAGGTAACATAGGTGAAGGTCCTTTGCTTGTCCCACTAGCAGACTATCTTGAGATCGATTGCTTGCATGATGATGATCACCTTATGGACACACCACATGCTATGTCTTCTTCATGCTTAGATGTGCCACCAATTTTTGATGAATATGATGACGAGCATGTTGACTTGCCTAGTTGTGATGCTATACTCCATATGATATCATGTGAAAATTCTATTGGTCACATCATGTTCGACAACCCGCTAAACTTGTCATATGCTATGTGTGAAATTTCCCATATTGCATCTTTGCAATCTCACCGTAGCGACTATGCATATACCATAAAATTAAATCCCATTTGCTCATATGGCATAGATGACAAGCCCATGGTTATTGGCATTTGCTTTTCTTGTGATGATATTGCCATGCTTCCTTCGCATCATTTGCACAATTGTTCACTATTGCCATGCCATGACCACCTAGCTTTGGATATGCATTGTCTTGGATGTTCTCCATATTATGCTTCCGCTATTGCACATGAGGAGACCTCAATAGTTTCCTCATACATGTTAGGAGATTTTGTTCCATCCCATCCATTGCATGATCCCACTACTTGTGTGCACCATTCGGATTCCATGAACAACAATGCTCTTAGTTCATGTGATGCACTACATATTTCTAGTCTCCATTATGCTATACATCATAACAAACCTTTCATGATGGATGACATGTTCCTATATCATGCACCTCATTTATTTGAGCATTGGACATTTTGTGCTAACGAACACAAGCACATGCACATCCTAACGGATGATGTGTACATATACCACGCGCACACAATTTTCCTTTTGTCTTTGTTGTGTGTAGGTATGCATGAACACTCGTCAACCTCACAATCCCATGAGTTGACGAAGAGAGCTCTTGAGAGCAATGACGCTTTAGGATTCATCGGAATGTGTCTCCAACCATTCCCCTCGCGCAAGGACTACGCGCATCTCTTCTACATGGCCCTCACATGGTTATGGCTTATTGTGCATTATATATGCTTTGCCCATATTGCCATGTTCACTTTGCATGATATGCTCATTTCTATGCCTTTGCCATGCATTTGTGACCCATGCTTTGCACCTCACATGACACTTGCTCATATGACTTGTATGTGTGTTTGCAAACTTGGTGGAGATATGTCTTGTCTTTGCCATGTTCCTTTTGTGTGCCATGATATTGTTGATGCTTGTGTTGGGAGAGTCATATTGACCAATTGCTCTTTACATAGGACTTCTCGTCAATACAATGATTATGCATTTCCCATTATTTGCTTGTGTGCTTGTGATATGTCATGTGCATTGCCTATGCCCACCATTTGCTCATATGACATGATTGCCATGATTTTCTCTAGTATGTTGCATCTTCGCACTACTAGCTTGCACGACATGGTTACTATGCTTGCTTCATGTGTTGCATCACCGACTATTACTACTTGCTCATTTCATGCGGTTGATGACAACCATTGCCATGCTTCGCACATGATTGCTATTGCTTATTGTCATATGTCTCCATGTGTTGCCTCTTGCATGTTAGATTTTCCATGTATTGAGTGCAACCATGCTATTCATTTTGTTAATGAGATTGCCCCCATAGCTTTCTCTCATATTATTGGAGCTTTTTACATCTTTCATGTGAAGCATGCTTGCCTTTCTTCTTTGCACCATATGCTTAGTGCCATGAATATAGACATTGTTGCATCATATTATTCATGCACTTTTGCCTCTAATTGTTATGTGCAAGAGAAGAGAACCATCATGATGGCTGATGTGTTTGTCTACCATGCACATACATTGTTTCCTTTGTTGTGTGCGTGTGTAGGATACTTCGACCACATGTCAACTCCCACTTCACGTGAGTTGACGATTCGAGCACTTGAGAGCGAGCCATGCTCCAATGACGCGCTTCTACGTCACAGTTGCTTGTGCTTCGGCATTGTGAAGACTGCACAAGGACACACTTTTGAGGTGACATCCTTCTTGAGCATGGATATTATGGATCCTGCTACTTGTGTTACTTGTACCATGACATATATTGGTCATCTTGGACCACTTACTTGCACACATGATAGTGATACTTGTCGCATTGCCATGCCTCATGATTTATATGCCTTGTGTGTTGCATCCAACTTGTGGATTGTTTGCTCTTATCATATGCTTGGTTGCAATAATGTTATTTCTTCACATATGCTATGCTCGATTGCTTGCTACATGCTTGACTTGATTGCCTCACACATGATGACCAATTGCTCTTTCTATTGTGTTGAGTGCCATTATATCTTCACTACACCATATGCACATTATGCTTGGATTGCCTTTCACTTTGGATTGCCCCATGTGTTTAGACACTTCCTATTATTTGGTGTGGTGAATGATTCCTATGCATACCATAGACCTTTCGTTGATAGCTTTGTGCATGCTTGCTATGACCTTGAGGTAGATGCTTGTTATATTGTCACACATATTGGCATCCCTACCTCAACTTTGCATACTTGGTCCCATGATTGCATTGCTTGCGCTCCATTTGTATGCTTACATGCCATGCCAACATCCCTTGTCGCACCATATGTTATGCATGATGACAAGACTTGTGCGGTGAATAACCACTTGAATGCTTGGTTTTGCACTAATGCTAACCACATTTGTTTTTCCAAGTGTTTGTTATCTTTGCTCCTTTTGAAGGAATTACACGACGGTGAGACATTGGAGAGTGCCCCTTTGGAGCTTGATGATGATGAGTGCTTGGTGATCGTCCACTTACACACGGCGACGCCATCTCCTTTCCATGGTGATTTGGATCTTGATCCGAGGACGGATCTTTCCCAAGGGGGAGGGGATGATGCGGAGCATCCTATGGACATCACCATGACAAGAGCCCGTTTGGCAAGTGACACGTGCCACATCTACTTCACATACATAAAGGTGAATCATCTCCTTTACACGTGTTCACTTGACCCCTTCGAGGATGGTATACTACTTGACATTCCTCTCGTGTGCATGCATAGGTATTGCCAGAGCTTCACGGATGACGAGGAGGAGTGCGAGCACCTACGTACAACTACACCATCCGCGAGGGGAGCTTGGAAGAGAAGAAGGAAGAAGAGGAGCTGCCGGTACAACCGGCCAGCAACCGGCCATCAACCGGTGGGCGGTACAACCGGTCCACCACCGGACCACCTCCGGCCGAGCTTCTGTGATGAAGTGGTGCAAGGCCGGTACTAGACCGGTTGTTCCGGTTATTCCTTCTTGACCGGTACAACCGGCCACCCTGGCGGTACAACCGCCCGACGGCCTGTGCGCAGGACGGGCCCGAGACCCATGTATCCCTCTCTCACTTACCCCTTCGTGGCTAGAACTATATATACTCCACCCCCTCCTCATTTCTAGGGTTAGCTTAGGTTTAGCGAATACACTTGTTGAGCCTAGCTCCATTATCTCCCTTCCCTCGTGGAGTGATTCCCCTCTACGTGAGAAGATCCGGAGTGATGCCAAGGCCCCTCTAAGGGAAGATCCCCCCCCCCCCCCCGGGATTCAAGGCCCCTTCTCCCCATGGGATCTGGGATGAACTCTACCATGTATCCTCTTTTCCTTTGTTGTTCTTGTACCCTTGTAGATCTTGTGTGGATGTGAGCATAGTGAATGTGTGATTGGACTTGCTTTCAGTGTTTCTCTTGTGATTTCCCCCTCGTGTTCTTCGTGTTCATTCACAAAGCCGATCAATCAAAGCAACCTACGAACTCTCACGCGGACCAACACTCCCCAATCTCCGCCACAGAGCACAGCCGGCGGCCGGCAACATGTCCACCACCACCAAAGGCACAGCCGGCTACGACCGCCGCCGGGAGCTCCAGGCGTTCGGCGATACCAAGGCCGGCGTCAAGGGCCTCGTCGACGCCGGCGTCACCACCGTCCCGCCCATCTTCCACCACCCTCCCGACGCCCTCGCCACTTCCTCCACCGCCGCCACCATCCCGGTCATCGACCTCTCGGGCCACCGATCCGATGTGGTCGGCGAGGTGCGGGCGGCGGCCGAGACCGTGGGCTTCTTCCAGGTGGTCAGCCACGGCGTGCCGGCCGGCCTCCTCGCCGAGATGATCGCGTCCGTGCGGCGGTTCCACGAGTCGCCGGCCGAGGCCAAGGCGCTGCACTACACCCGGGACCTCGCCAGGAAGGTCCGCTTCAACTCCAACTTCGACCTCTTCCAGTCGTCTGGCGCGACACCCTCTTCTGCCAGGCGTTCCCGAAGCCACCGGAGCCGGAAGAGCTCCCCGCCGCCGTGCGGGGCGTCCTGCTGCAGTACGGCGACGCGGTGCGGCGGCTCGCCGTCCGGGTGCTGGAGCTGGTGTCGGAGGCCATGGGGCTGGCGCCGGGCCGGCTGGAGAAGATGGGCTGCGCGGATGGCCTCAGCGTGGTGAGCAACTACTACCCGCCGTGCCCGCAGCCGCACCTCACGCTCGGCACCAGCCGGCACTCCGACCCAGCGTTTCTCACCGTGCTCCTCCAGGACGACATGGCCGGCCTCCAGGTGCTCGTCAACGTCGACGACGGCGAGAAGCGGTCGGCGTGGGTGGACGTCCCTCCGGTGCCTGGCGCTCTGGTGATCAACGTCAGCGACCTGCTCCAGCTGTTGAGCAACGGGAGGCTGAAGAGCGTGGAGCACCGGGTGGTGGCCAACAGGAGCAGGGACAGGGCAAGGATCTCGGTGGCCGCGTTCTTCAATGCCGACCTCAGGAGGAGGACGGCGGTGTACGGCCCCATCGAGGAACAGGTGTCCTCGTCGGCGCCGCCGCTGTACAGAAGCATCACGGTGGGGGAGTTCCTCTCTCACTACGACGGCAAAGGCCTCGACGGACGCCCGGCGCTGGACCACTTCCTTCTTCCTTGATCAGTGGTCCGTTTAAAACGATGCTGGGAGTTTCTATCTGGATTCAGATGTTGTCTGCTAGTAATAAATCAGATGCTGTCAAATACAGTAGGAGCATTTGCAACATCTTACTAGCAAAATGGTAGCGAGTGCGTGACGCTATGCAAACTGCTATGTATATCCATGATTTCAGTGTCTGGAGATGAGGACTCTGCATATTATTCACCCTAAACTTTAGTGAATAAGATGGGGGAAAATATTTTCACATGGACCATGAATCTTGCCCTCCTTAAGCAAACTGCTTCACTGATTCCAGTATCTGGAGTAAAACGCAACACGGTCTTCACGCACTATCCTCGTCAGAACTGGAAGAACATGATATCAGTCCAAGGGCATCATCTTCAGCTAGAAACGAGTTGTTGAAGGGATCGGCAATTGACAAGTCATGGGTATCCACATAGTGATTCAAATAGTAAAAACAATGTTTAAACTCGAACTCTGGAGAAGCTTCACTTTCCACTCCTAGCAACCTGTGCTGATCAGTCACCCATTTCTCATCGAACTTCTCACTCACGCCAAATTTGATCTCATTTAGCACTTTCGCATTCAGAACAAAGAACTTGGCAAAGCTAACATCTTGCTTGTTGCCTTTGTAATTCTTCAACACTAGTTTTTTGAGATGGGTCTCAAGGCATTTGATTGGAGTTAGTGGGTCACGATGATGCACATTGTTAATCTCTTTCTTTAAGTATTTGTTCCACTGAAAGGAAATAAGACTTGTAAGATATACTGTATGTGTTAAAGTAATTGCTAAGTAGACTAGATTAGTACATGTCAATCAATTCTTTTCGGAGTACCAAATACTCATTTGCCATTTAAAGAAAGCAAAAGATGAAAACTCACCATAACATAAAGCTTTTCCAAGCAGGGGAAGAACCTGAGGACGTCAAGAACTGCATTCAAATCAGTGCGAGCAAACTGGAGAGCCAAAACCTTCACTGTGGATATCAAATTGTTCATGCTGGTTGAAACCAACCCCTGCCAAGAACAATGAGCATAAAACTAATGTACGAAGGAATGCCAAATGCAAGAGTCGAAAAGGATGCTGCTACCTGAAAGATTAGCTTTGCAGTGCGGGGTGACAAAGGGCCCAATATCTCCAGTTTAGGTGCCTTATTTACCCGGATAGTCACGCCGTTTAAGCATGGACAAAGCACCCTTTCAAGGCGAGGGGTGTCCTCAATAACCAATTCTTCTCTGCCAACGTAACAATGACTGAAGGCGATGCTCCTAAGAGTTGGCGAGCTAATGTGGAGGGGGGCAGTATAAAAATTTCCCTGCAGATATAGGGTCTCCAACACAGGGCAGGAGGAGATTGCCCCATGGGAGACATCCTCCGAGATGGAAACGCTCCGTAGGGTGAGATGCTTGAGGAGGGGGAAATTCAGTAAAGGAGCGATCTCTTTTGGGACATCGCAGTGGCCGATTGTAGCCACAACGATAGTCGATGCGAAGCGGAGCACGGATGATGGCAAGGAGTATCGCGCTGCTCGATGCAGGATCGGGAAGAAGATATGGAGCTCCTCAAGGTTGTGCAGGCTTGGAGAGTGGAGCCAGCTCTCAATCTGAGCAATTTCCTTGGTGTGCCCTTCTTTTTTTGGGTAGATGCGGATTAAGCGAAAATCGAAGCGACGGGCGGGGCCAGAGTGGTCGGAGAGGATCCTGGAGATGATGGATTCCGTCGACGGTCGAGGCCCTCGGCGGCGGCGCGGCTGCTTGAAATCGTTGGTGCTGAGGTTCAGGGCGTCGAGGTTGAGAGGCGCGGAGCGCCAGAGGGGGCGCCATCGGCGGGCGATGGCCTGCGTGCGAGCGCCGTCCTTGGTGGGGAGGAGGGAGATGATGGTGCAGAGGAGGGCGTCCGGAAGGTTGCTGATGAGATCGCCGCCGCAGTTGTCGTCCCGTGCCCGTTTCCGTGGCCTGCACCCAGCCGCTCCACCCGATGCGCGCTTCTTGGCTGCAGGTGCCGCCGTCGCCGCCTTCTTCTTGGCTGCGGGTACCGCCTTCTTCTTGGCCGCAGGTACGGCCGCCGCCGCCTTCTTCTTGGCCGGCAGGGGCTTCTTCTTAGCAGCCGCAAGCAGCGCTGCCGCCGCTTTCGTCTTGGCAGCCGCGGGTACAGGCACCGGCGGCGCCGCCGCTGCCTTCTTCTTCATGTGTGGAGATTGGCTAGGCGGAGAGTGTTGGGCATCTGGGATGGGGAATTTGGGGGTTCTGGAGTCGATTCGAGTACAGTGCAGCGGATGGGGATGGAACTGGGAGCCGGACCGGAGAGTGGGGAGCCGGAACTTTTTTTTTTTGAGGGGTTGAGTGGGGAGCCGGAACTGGCAGTGTTGAAGGCTAGTCAGGTTGCTGGGCCACGCTTGGCTGGGATGTAGGCTGGGTTTCTCCAAAAAAAAATCACATTTGGATTTCACTGAAGCCCGACCAGTTTTGAATAAAATGTGAATTGCCCTGATAAAAAGAATAAAATGTGAACGGTGCTCAAAATAGTCTTGAATTCAGGTAGCATCGGTTTTCATGTCAAATAAAAAAAAATGTTACCAACTTAGATGATAAAAATACTAAGGGTGCGTTTGCGAGCTAAAGTATTTTTGCAGTTTTTAAGGAATACCGTGGTTTCCAAAAAAACCTTGATTTTCAATGCTTTTGGACGAAAAAAATAATACAGTTTAACAAACCATAGTATCCCTAAAACTGTCGTCTTTCTGTGGTATATAAAAAATAGATCCTAGCCTCTTTTTTTAAAACCGAGAAACGCTGGCTCGTTCGTCTCGCCGTGTCCATCTTCTTGTCATCAACGTGTGTGACACATAAATTGATACTAGCTAGCCGATCGATCTATCCGGTAGAGACGCATGACAATGTAAGAGCATCTACACCCGGGCACATCAAACTCGTCTTATACGTCGGGGCGGACGGTTCGGTCACTGACCGATCACCAAAATGCGACTCAGACAGACGTCTCAAACGGGCCTCAAACATCTGGGCTGTCTGACGCCCCTAAATCTAGGGCGGATATAGGGTAGTTTGTGCCCTCCCGTCCGCCCCATCCAGCCGACCAGAACGCACACACCGGAACGGAGGCGCGTGGTGCCCGATGTGATTTGAGAAGTGACCGGTCAGTGTCCATGAACGCGTCCAGGCGTGTTCACCGGCGTTTGATGGGCCGAATTTGCCAAGTCCGACTGTAGATGCTCTAACAATATGTAAAAAACACTAGCACAAGCTGATCCGTGAGAGTAGTTGAGTATGCATGCAACAACGTAACAATATGTAAAAACCAAAGAAACTGGAATAAAAACAGCCACTTGCCAAACACCTCCGCAGTTTTACGAAAACTGAGAAAAACTAAGATTGTAAGAAACTGAAGTATTCATTGCCCATGTAATGAAATACTGAGGTTTTGGAATACCATGGTTTTGAAAAAACAGTGTTGCCAAACTAGGCCTAAACTTATGAGAATGATAGTGTTTTTCCTACTCCCTATGCCGCCGCATGACATCATCCTCGCATGTGAACGGTCAATGGAGTGAAGGTGTATTTTCGCAAAAAAAATAAAAAAAAAATGGAGTGAAGGTGTAGAACTATGTCCCCAGGCAATATCATGAGTTCAGAGCCCTCCCATGCTCCCATGATACGGTAGCTCCTTGGACGTTGGATCGTGGATCCAATGGTGAGCGTCAGAGCCTCTCGACATGGGCGAAATTGATAGACTCTTTAAGGGGTTTTCTGTAATTTTACACAAGCTCAGAGCTATCGCATCATGGGTGCATAGGAGGGCTGGGAGCACCTGCTATTCCCCCTGTGTCACCTAGGCGTGCATTCATACCTCTCTCTCTGTGTTAAATGCACCGGTTTAGCAACTAATCAATGGTGCAACATACGTTCATTATTATCGATAATAGTTTTGATTCAGTCCTCTAGGTGCAGCATGGCTCTCCATGACCTTCCTACAAAGTCAAGATCTTGAGGATTCTTTCACATGTTAAGATAAACTTTGTGCCTGTTGTAACAACATCAGCTTCCTCGACTCCACGGATTGCCGTTTATTCCATAGCAGTAGCTAACGCGGTCGGATGGCTTCTTTTGTTTGTCCTGTTTCTTTGACTTGTTTGATTTCCGTTCCTCGCCAATCAACATTCTGTGTTCCCTGTCGAAGACATTTGGCTTGCACTCTCCTCATGTCACCAATATGGAGCATCGTGTGGCTTGTGCTCTCCTCAAATTCTTGAACTTTTTTTCAATTTCACAAGCATTTTGTATCTTCATAAAAAAATCATTTTTTTGTAGATTTGTGTCAAATTTGCAAAAAAAAAAACTCAAATTCACGAACATTTAAATTTTTTGATTTTTTTTTCAATTTTGTGAACTTTTTCTTTTTTGTCAAATTCGTGAACTTTCTGAAATTCCAAACATGTTTTACATTCATGGACATTTTAACTTTTCTAAAAATTCATGAACTTTTATCAAATTTGTGAATAATTTTTGAAATTCATGAACTTTTTTTTTTGAATCCATGATTTCTTTTCAAAAAGTCATTGGTCAACCGAGAGAACGAAGGGAGACGACCGAGCCTGCGAGCAACTCACATTGTTGGGACGGCCCACGTGAGGTGGGCACGTGAGCATTGCGTTGCTACATGGTGCAAAGGGCGTTGAGGAGGAGGTCTAAGGCAATAGCCCCTCCATTGCAATGTAGTTGAAAACCCTAAGTCCACTTTTCGGTCTTCGATAAAGCATATAATTAGAATGGTAGGCTTTTTTGGACTAGCTAGTAGTTATGATGATGTTGTGAAGAGGGAATAGCTAGTGTAGAAAGTCCAAAAGTGTTAGGTCAACTCCAACGCGGAACACTAAACCTCCCGCAAATTCCGGACTGGATCTTTCGAATAGTTTTAGCCATCAAAAGGCGGTCACCAAAATAGTTTGGACCGGCCCGGACATAAAAAATCCCACAAATCGGCACCAAATTGAACGAAGGTTTGTGGGAGTCCAGACGTCTGCCACGTCAAACTCCGACACCCTAGACCCACCCAAAATTTAGCCGGAGCCTGCACATTCTCACAATCTTGCCCATCCTCCCGCACGACAGCCCACCCTTCCTGATGCCTCCGCCCCGATCGCCTTCGCCCCTCCTCCCCCCCCCCATCCGCCGTCCGACGTCTTGATGGAGCCGCCAAAAGAGGGATAAGGCAGCGGAGGCCGGTCAGGGTGTCGCTTGTCCTCAGAAGCCGAATAAGGGTGGTGGAGAAGTCGGTGCTGCCCGGTGAATCGCAGGCCTAGCTCGCCCAACTGAACCCGTCTTACTACTAAGTCGCCTAATACTTCGGTACACTCGACACATAGAAATCATCGCGGTACTCTGCGGTATCCTTCACCTCCGGCCGTCGAGCATCATTCTTCGCCGACCTCGACAGAGACTACCTCTTTATGGAGCAATTGCTCACGCTTGTCCATCCGCGGAATCCAGTTGTGGAGCTTGATTCCGTCGGTGCCCGCTCAATGTTTGCTGAAATGACTCAACCAAGCGCGACGGTGGCATACTATGAGTCCATGATGAACATTATCCACGACGAAGGCGGCTACGAAGACATGCAAGCGGATTACTACTAGCCGGAGCAAAAGCCGCAACCGAATACCCAACAGGCATACATCAAGCAGCCGAACTTTGAGTCGGGCTAGTCTTGGCCGTCGACTGCCGACCCAAAGAAGAGAAGTAGAGGATTGACATACTCCAACAAGGAGGATGAGTTGATCTGTGAGGCGTGGTTAGCCTCGAGTGTTGATCTATTTCAAAGCACAAAGCAAAGGGCACACCATTTTGGCAAAGCGTGCATGGATGATTTCATGAGCAAAAGTGATATGATCCCTACCACACGGAAATGATAAATGATTGGAATCCAAAGTCACTAGGCTATCGATGGTACATCATTCAAGAGTCCGTCAATAAGGTTTTTTTGCGGCTTCTTCAAACAAGTGCATAACCAGTGGCTTAGTGGGGCGCCACTTCAAGAGCTCGTAAGTTTTGCGGTGTTTTGCTCTATGTGTTGGTCATTTGATTGATTTGCTCCATGTTGTAACTTGTTGACTATGTCATTGTCTTCCTTTGATATCCTGCACGTGCGTGCCTATTGTAAAACAAAACGGAGAACAATCACTTCATATTTATGCAATGTTGAATGAAATTGAGTGGGCAAAGCAAGTGGCTCGGCTACTTTGTCAATTCCGTCAAGACCACCATGGTCAATGGAGATGAATATGGTGATCCAACAAAAGAAGTGGTTGCCCTGGTCAAAAAGCCTAGGAACCGGGGGAGGAAGTGGGCGGTGGAGAAGGAGAAGCAAGAAGGGGTGGCGGATAGGATGACGAAAAAGGTTTGAGGACAACATGGCCAAGAAGGAGGAGGCATGTGCAAAACACTATGAGGTCAAGGGGGCACAAGAAGGCGGAGGGGTTTGTCTTGTCCATGGATTGCAAAACAAGAAGTTCAAACTCGAGGAGAAGAAGCTTATGATGAAGACCGCTTTCGAGGAGTCCAAGATATTGTTCGTGAAGGCGACAAACTTTGATCCCTATGCGGAGAAGTATGTGCAAGACTACCATGACACCATGTTGAAGCGCTTCAAATGGGGGATGAAAAGGAGGCCGTAAATTGAGGCCTTTGGCATGGAAATCCGGACTGGGAGCTTTTCAGATCGATGGATGTAAATACTTATTTAACATCCGGTGCTTCTCATTGTGATTGCATATGTTTGGAACTATTTAAATGCATGGTTAAGTTGCTATTGATCTAGATATTCATGTCAAAGGAACGAGACCAGACAAGGGGCGGACATTTGGTCCCTGCAGTTGGATGGCCTCCGCCCTGCCCGCTGTCCGTGGACATCGGTGCCGTCCATTTAATGATCCGTGTTGGAGTCAACCTTAGGTTTCTCTCTGTGTCGAGTTAGCGAGGGATGGTCAGAAAGAAATCGTTTTATTATCTGCCTTTGTTGAACTCTATTGAAGTGTATATGATATATGCTTGATTCCTTACCCTTTAATTAACTTCTTATGATTATGCGTCCGGACCGGAAGCATCATCCCCAGGGTGCTGCATGCGCTTCATGCGGCATGCCTATATATGTAAAACTAAGGTCACTGGACTCAAATTAGGAGCGGGGTCAAAGATGCTGATCATATTCTTTTTGCACGGGAAATATGCTCATATTAACAACAAGAGTTAATATCATGTTTGCCTCTAAATGTCAGGTTTGTGACATATTATACTGTATTTAGCATTAAAAAAATTAAGCAAGCTGTTGCTATTTTCATCCCCTTCTAGACTTTTTTTAATGTTTTGACTGGTCGGTCCCACATTTCAGTGTTGAGTTGGATGCCATGTAGACTGTACTATGTCATCTCCATTCTCCAACGTATATATGTTTCATGAAACTCTATTTGGATCATCTCATCGTGCCATTGTATGTGTGTATACTGTATACTGAAGTCTCAAGCGAACTGTAGACTGGATTACTATGTAACCCTAGGCCTGGAGAAAAGTCTGAAAGAGTTGGTCGATCCATGATGATGATCCCTTGTCAATCACACTCACAGGTTAGGTGCGCAGCTTCCAGACCTTTAGTAAACTTTAATTCTAGGTGAGCAAAAATGTTCTTCAGGTTAACGCAACACAAGAGTCAAAAAGCCATATGCTTATTGTCAGTGATCAATAGGACAAGCCAGAAAGATGTGACACATCTCTGCAGGCTGATCGATGATCATCATCGCACATTACCGCTAGTCTCAGTTTGCCTTGGGCTCAATGATCGGGGAATTCAAATAGCTGAAGATGAATTAACGACTTGACATCGTATTATTTACTCCTAAAAGCTATATTTACATACTTTACCGTAGTATTTCTAGTGAGTAAACTGACCAGACTTGTCCAATCTTGCAGAGAACCAAAAAGAACAAAAACGAAATCAAATCCATTTTACACACGCATATGCTAGCAGACTAGGCGCACGTAGCTAGCTAGTAGCGCCTTGCCGCAGCAGCAGCAGCCGCCGCGGCTTCCTCCGCCGCCAGCCGCTCATGCACCATCCTGATATACTCCGCCGCGGCCGCGTCGATGCCGCCCCGCTGCGCCACGGCGCCGGCGGCCCCGTGCACGCTCGCCGTCGGCACCGTCTTCCTCTCCGCCCCGATCTTCTCCACCCTCTGGACGCAGATTTCTCCAACACGCGACATGTCTGACGATATTAGTGTTGAGTGTTTGGTTTGCTTTGGACTGAATGAATGAATGATCGTGGATGCACCGGAGGGGCACCGTATTTATAGAGCAGCGCTCACCGCCTCCATGCGGTCGCGTGGTTTCCAAGGAAGATGGGAAGGACGAGTCGCCGCCGCAATTCTACGTGGCTGCTGGATTGATGCGTTGACCTAATGGCCCTGGAACGTTCAACACGCACGTAGTACGTACATTGTTATACCTCATGGCGTTTCAGTTGGACTTGGTCAATGTTCTTTTTTCATGCCGTTTCATACATGTACTCAGCAGCTTATTCACTAGTATCAAAAACAATTTCGCCTTTGGTATTGTTAAGGCAGGTCAAATTTTTCGCCGCATAAATGATCTCACGTGACAGCATGGCAGGGTGGCGAGGTAGCGCGGCGGCGCCGGGCCGCGGGTGGTGGGCACCGACAGTTTGGGCGGTGCTGGTGGCGACATAGAATTCCGGCTTTTGCGGGAGGAAGGAGGCGGAGGAAGAAGAAGACGGGGATCGTTTGGATCAAGATCTCACGGAGTCACGGTCGAGCAATTTGATTGAAAAAAATGCAGGGGATTGTGTAATAGTCAGACCTTTTCTTTTCTATGAATCATTAGTGCTAAAACTTGGACAGAATCTGTCGCCGATACTCAAGACCACTGTAACTCTATTATCTCACTACTATGTTTCAAATGATTGTATTAAATGGTACTACCTCTGTTCATAAATATAAGACGTTTTAGAGACTTGTATCAAGTCTTTAAAATGTCTTATATTGATGAACAGAGGGAGTACATAAAGATGAGAATTGCCAAGAAGCAACGAGTGAGAAAAGACATATACGCACACGCTGATTTGGTTTGTTATACACGTGAGGACCTGCAACTGCTTCATAAATCTCAAATGAGAATCAGATTCCATCTTTGATGGCTACAGATGATTGATCACTAGAAGCTATCAGACAAGACCTGCTGAGATCGGTCGCGTCTACACGCATAAGAAGTATGTTGTCTGTATGATCATGTCTTGGCCGACCAAATTAAGCACGCGGGTTTACTAGTAATGTACATTGGTCTGGACTAGCTAATTGTTTGGCAAAGCCAGGTTTTTTATTACTTCTTCCGCATATAAACAAGGGTACAACGTGTGAAAAGCATGGACTAGCTAGTGTCTCGGGGCTGCTAGAAAGTCCAAAAGTGTTTGGTTTGATCAAGCCAGTGAGTGAGGGTCAGAAAGAAGTGTTCCATCAGTTGCCTTTGTTGAACTTTGTTGAAGCATATATTATATGCTTGATTCCCCTCTTTTTAATTAACTTCTCATGATCATGCATCCGGGCAGGAAGCATCACCCTAATAAGGGCACTGCATGTGCTTCACACGGTAATAGTAAGAACACGGTCATTGTGGAGGAGTGAAGTCATTGTATTAAATTCATTTAAAATTCGAACCCATTCAGGTACACATATTCTATATTTAAATAGCTAGCCTCACTAACATATTTCTCTTAACATGTCACCTCATCATTCAACATGCATAGAAAAATGCCCAACTATGCATATTAAAAATCTACTTCAACATGCAAACATGCATGCATGTAAAATTCCGTTCTATTATGCTATTTACATTTAATTCTTATATACTTTCAACAACTATTATTTCAAATATTCATGTTCCATATAACCAAAACCTCATTGAAATCTTGCAAAATATCTCCGCAATAACGTGCAGGGCATCATCTAGTATGTTTCTACAGATGAAACCCTAGCCACGAGAGGAAGATGAGCATCCTGTTTTCACCAGTCCCCCTACTCTTCAGTGCCTCTTCGAGGGAGGAGGGTTGGGGCACTGAATAGAGATAAAGCGCAACCAAAGTTTTCCCGATGTTAGTTTTGTGTGTCTATGGCGGCAACGCCTTGACAATAGTTGTAATGTCGCACAGAATGAAAGCCCCACTACTCTATCACCGTCCTGCTGTGATCATCATATATGAACATCACACATCAAGGAGTCTTTGGTGTTGTCCTCCCACAGATCGTCAGATGTAGATATGGTGTTTTATTGTCCAACGCTTCATCTATCAAGGCCGATGGTGATGACAAGTCTGAGTTCGAGTTTGGTCTGAGTGGTTCTCCTTTTTCTTCTTTTTGTGTTCCCGATCTTCTTCCCTGTTAATACAACAACGAAGCAGCGCTTCAACAACCTAACTTGGAAGGGGTGTCAAAACCTATGATGTTAGTCCAACTGGTGCATGTCTTGTGTTATGTAGCTCTTTTACCGGAGGCTAGAGGGAAAGTGAA
Source organism: Elymus sibiricus (assembly GCA_039707655.1). Classification (NCBI taxonomy): domain Eukaryota; kingdom Viridiplantae; phylum Streptophyta; class Magnoliopsida; order Poales; family Poaceae; genus Elymus; species Elymus sibiricus. The sequence continues at coordinate 88,340,862 of CM077663.1, forward strand.
AAAACAAAATCTGGGTTAGAGACAATGAATCCAATGGACTTTGATGCAACTTTTGGTTGTATCAGGTATCTTTTTTATTTGTCTATGGTTCGGTTGCTCCGCTCCGGCCCGCAAGCCCGGTTATGGAGGATGGATGGAGGTGGACGTGGACCACCGATGGTCGACACTCACCGAAGACTGCGTGTCACTTGTTATTCGAGGGGTAAATCTTCTGTGGGTGGTACGCACTTGTTTGGAAGCCTTGCCCCCTTTGAAGTTCAAGCTCTTCACATGGACGACCATCCAGGACCGATGATGGACATTCGATCGCCTCGCACGACGCGGCCTGCCTCGCTAGGCAACTTGCTTTGTGCGCAGATGGATGAGTCAATCAACCACCTCCTCATCTCATGCGTCTACACCCGACAGGTTTGGTTCAAGATCTTTTGGTGGATCAAGTCCCCCCAACCACTACCCTCTTCGGATGATCTCTCGATGCAGTGGCGGCGTGATGCCAATGACCACAAAACCGGTGGCCTTGAGGAGGGGTTCCAACTCCATAGTCATGTGCACCTTGCAGTCTATCTGGCTCGAGAGGATAGGTGTGTGTTGAAGAAATCGGTTAGCCCGGTCATGGATGTGGTCTCGCGACCAACTTAGAGTTTGGAGTTTGGGGATGGTGGTTGACGCGACTTTACCCGATGCCCCCTCTCTTGTAATTATAATTTTCTCCGCGTTCTTAATATATTGACATGCAGAGCTCCCGTGAGTCCCTCCCCAAAAAAGGTCATTGGACCTCAAGTTAGGAGTGGGATCATCTCCATTCTCCAATCGTATGTAGTCATGAAACTCTATCCAGATCATCTTATCATGTCACCGTATCCACATGGTGTATAGTTTTTTGACGCAGTAATTTCTGTGATATATAGCCCATATTATATTGATCAAATTGATGATCAAAGTTAAACATGAACAAGGGGCGAGGGAGAGTAACTGATAGTGGTACTAGCCTGCCGAAAAGTTTGCAAGAGTTGGTCGATACACCATGAAGTGTGCCATTCTCAGTCAGTGGTTTAGGTACGTACTATCTTTCAACACGTCAGTAAACTCTAGTGCACCCGCGATGCACGACAGCGCGAGTGCAGCACGCAACATGGGTCGGCATCAACGACTTGGCCATGCATGCATGGAAGCACACCATGTCAGCAAAAATGTCCTTCAAAATTAAAGGAACACAAAGTAAAAAAAGGCAAATGCTTATTACTCATGGTCAATAGGAAAAGCCAGGAATCTTGTGCAAAATCTTTTGTTCAGTACTACACACTACACAAAACATCTTTGCCAATAATTGGCTAGTGATCACCCGGCGTTCCTGTTATTCTCGGCGTGCACAGCTGATCATATGCTGCCTTCGACTCGACGGTCTTAGGGAATACAAATTTCATAAAATCAACAGCTCCGTCATCGCTATTATTTATGTAATCCTGCTAAAACATATGACATTCTATGTACATATTATTTTTACATGTTATTTACAATAGTACTTCTAGAAAATGAAAAACCGAGCACATGAACATATAAAACAAGAGAAACCAAAAGAACAAATCAACTTTCCACCCTGCGTATGCTAGACTGCCGGAACGCAGCTTCCTCCGCCGCTAGCCGTTCATGCACCTTCCTAATATACTCCGCCGCGGCCGCATCGATGCCGCCCAGCTTTCCTACGGTGCCGGCGACCCCGTGCACGCTCGCTGTCGTCGTCTTCCTCTGCGCGTCGATCTTCTCCACCCTCTGGACAAAGATTTCTGACATGTCTGATACCAAGTGTTGTTGAATGTTTTGTTTGGTTTGGGCTGAATGAATGAATGATCGTCGAGGCGCTAGAGCGGCTACGTATTTATAGAGAGCAGACACCGCCTCCACGCGGTCGCGTGGTTTCCAAGGAAACTGAGAGTAGTGTACCTCACGGTGTGTTTCAGTTTGATTTGGTCAATGGTTCTTTTTGGACGCCGTTTTAGAAAACGTGCATGTACTCCTACTCAGTTTGTCAAAATATTCACTAGTGCTAATTAACTTGCACAAAACATGTTGTCAAAACCACTCTAACTCTATTAAGGTGCATTTGTATGGGCTCACCAGCAAAAGCAATTCTGAATGCATTAGATTAAATCAACATTAAAACTAGATGATTTAACTTATAATCAACAAATTGTATGTTTAATATATCAAATTCGTCTAAATACATTGTCTACATTATCAAAAGCTACAATTTCAGCTAAATCGCCTGAAAACTAGCCATCTGCAGCAAAACAACTCATAATCGAGCCATTTATGGTTATAACAATACAAACAAAAGACATTTTAATCATTTCGGCATTTTTCTGCACCAACCACAACTGCTACAACACTTGCTCCTTCAAGCCGGGCGTTAGAGCTGGAGTGGTGAAAACTGGAGCCCAAACAAACACACTATATATGTTCCAAATCAAGATGGCAACGGGGACGAAACCCACCGGGTTTTGCCTTCTCAAACCCATCCTCAGGAGAAAATCGCAAGCCTGTCCCCGTCCCTGTCAACGTGCGCGAGGCTAGCTTTTTGCCCGTCCCCTAAACCCATCAGGTTTTCTAAAACCACGGGAAACCCACAAGTAAACCGGCACATTGAAGCAAACATTGTAGCAACACAAAATCGCGAGACGGAGGCTGCGGCAGGCGAGATCGGGAGTCGGCAATGGGATTGCTAGGTTTAGGTGTGCGAGAGGGAGGCTGCGGGAGCGACTGTGAGGCTAGGGCTGGGTGTGGATTTGGAGCTGGGGTCTGGGACACTGGGGCTGGGACGCTGGGTGGGTAGGTGTGTAGTCGAGGATGAATGGCCCAATACGCTTAGTATAATATTTTGACGGGATGGCGGGTTTTGGGTTCAGGTATTACTGAAACGGGTTTGAACCCACAAAACGTGTTGGGTTTTACACTTTACACAACAACAGCCCCGCGGGGTTAAAAATGCTTCCATCCCCGTCCCCTAATGGAGTAAAAACCCACGGGGACACGGGTTTCGGGGCCCATTACCATCTTGAGTTCCAAATGATTGTGCTAACCGTTACAAAATATTAGAAAAAATGTTATGATCAGAATTGCCAAGAAGCAACGAGTGAAAAAAGGGCTACACACGAAAGCTGATTCAGTTTGCGTGCGTTTGTACGTCAAAACCTGCAACTGCTGCGTAAATCTCAAATTGGAATCAGATTCTTTCTGTGATGGCTACAGACGATTGATCAATCGACACGACCAGAGAAGGCTTAGCTTACACCCCCATCAGTTTCAGGATTGTGTCGTGTCTAGGGCGGCCGGCCAAACATTTCCACCTGACCAAATTACGCACGCGTGTACAGTGTGTACTTCTGCCTTAATAACTAAGCACTCGATTCCCCCAATCTGCGTGTGGAAGGTGAGATTATAGGGAAATCAAGTTGACTCCTGGAAACCATTTATGCGCGTGCTTCCCGTTAACCATTTAGCATCTTCGCTATTCCTGACAGATGAACTGACGATAACTGTTTAGATCTCTTGGCATGTCATCTAGTAGAGGCGTCTCCGTCTCCATACCTCTGCTTGAAACTGTGATCTTGGACATTGTCTGCAACAGATTTAAGTAGGCGATGAACTTCGACAGCTTAGAAAACTGTGATTTAATTAGCGATGGATGAATGCTAGATTGACAGTTCAAGGACAGCTCGAGGACTGAATGACTGATGCATGGAAGGAGAGCATGTCAGCAAAGATGTTCTTCATGTTAAGGGAACAAAGAAGTCAAAAAGGCATGTGATAGGAAAAGCCAGAAAGATTGTGCAAACTATTTTGTTTAGTGCACATTACACATTCATTGGACATTACGTACCGCTAGTCGGCGGCCGGCATGCGGGGCGACGACGTCCTACCTAGCGGAGGTGCGGCGGCGTCCTGGTGCATTGGTTGGGCGCGACGGCTACATGTCCCTCTTCTCCGGGTGGCGACGTGTGGGACGGCATCGGCCCGATCCGTCCGGATCTTGCACCGGGATGCCGTCGCGCGGCGAGGGCTGAGGCCAGCTTTGGCTATGTGCGGCCGACTCCACCTTGGCCGTTGGCTGGTGGAGGGGGCGTCGTGGTTGTGGTGGTGGCGGAGCGTGCTCGGGGCGGTGATGGGGGACCTACCAGATCTGATCTGGTGTGGGGCTCTCCGGCCGGTGCTTCGTTGGCGGCGAGGGCTGTGGCGGCGTGGGTCGGCTGCTTCCGGTGGCTTCGGACGCGTGTGGTGGTACGACGTGGTGGGGCACTTGGTGGGGCTTGTCTGGCGGTGGAAGCTGCGGTGATGGGCTTGGCTGGGGCGTGGGTGGTGCAGGTCTGTGGGGGCGGCGCTGGTCTTTGGTGGTCGTGCCCCACGAGCGGCGCGGAGGGGCGTTTGCGGCTCCCCTTCTCCTCGGTCTATGTCGATGACATGACGGTGACCGGGGCCTCTCGCTCGGGTGGATCTGTTTGGGACCCGAGGGGAGTCGGAGTTGATGCTCCGGATAGGTTAGACTGGGCTTGATCCGAGTGGTGCTCGCGGGCCATGGGCATGGCGTCATGCAAGGGTGCTCGACGACGACCGTTGGGAGTCATAGAGTTGTGCCGCCACCGGTCCACCGGGACTGGTTGGAGCACAGGGATGGGGTCACTACTGTGGTGGCACCGACCCAGACTCTGTGCCTGATGTCGGGCTAGGAGTGAAAGGTGTAAACTTTTTTTTCCTACTACCGTGGCTGGTACTTCGTGCTGTTGGTGGTGGGTGATGTTTTGGACAACAATGCCGGTGCGGCGGCTCCGGATGGTGGTCCGCATGGTTGGCTCCGGCGGGCCTCATGTTGGCGGTGGTGGCTTTGCTCTTGGTCGTGTGGGCGACAAGAGGGGTAGCGATGGGTGGCTCGGGCATGTCCTCTATGGCGTCGCCCAGATCTGGACCTGGGGTCTGAGCACGTCGCGCTTGCCCTAGGGGCCTCATGGTGACCCGAGCGAGGTGCCGAGCGAAAGCTTTGCGTGTTTGCGTCGGCGCCGGCGACGCTAGCGGGCGCCGCTATCTTCTTGAAGACGTCGTCGTGGATCTCCTCTCCACGTCAGAGTTTCGGGTGAAGACCCTAGTCCGGTGTGACTAGGCAGCGACGACGCTTTGCGCCGTTTTTCCTCCTCGGGTCATTGTCAAGAACTTAGGTGTCCTAGGGTGTACCGTGGCTTTGTACTCAGATCATATTCTCTGCCGGTAGCGTAGTGTTCTACTTGCTCGGAGTATCTTAGGATCTTTTTGTAAGAGACTACCTCACCACTTTGTATCATTCAGCCGTGTATTCTGTATTAGTTTGGTACTTTATCTATAAAACGGGACAAAAACCTGTTTCAAGTTCTGAACTAAGCTTAATAAAAACTTATTTCAAAGCTACGACACTTTTTTTTAAAGAAAAAAGAAGCTATTTACACCGTGTTTCTACTTTCTGGTCAGTGTAAATTAACCATGTAATCACGACTTGACCAATCTTACAGAGAATCAAAAGAACAACAAACATACAAAAAAACAATTCAATTTACACACGCATATACTCCCTCCGTTTCATAATATAGTGCGTCCTCGATTTTCAAGCTTGAACTTTGACCATGAATTCAGTGGTATAGTTTTTTGCCCCCGTCGCAATCGGTCTCGTTGGTTGAATTTATGGTCAAACTTAGATTTCGAAAAGCATGAGCGCACTGCATTATATGAAATGGAGGGAGTAGTAGACCGGGCGCATCTAGCGATCTAGCGCCTTGCTGCAGCAGTGGCAGCCACCGCAGCTTCCTCCGCCGCCAGCCTCTCGTGCACCGTCCTGATATACTCCGCCGCGGCCGCGTCGATGCCGCGCAGCTGAGCTACGGCGCCGGCGGCCCCGTGCACGCTCGCCGTCGTCGTCTTCCTCTGCGCATCGATCTTATCCATCCTCTGCACGCAGATTTCTGACATGTTTGCTTACTAGTGTTGAGTGTTTTATTTTGGTTTAGACTGAATGAACGGATGATCGTGGAGGCACTGGTGGGCGTACGGTATCTATAGAGCAGCCACCGCTGCGGTCGCGTGGTTTCCAAGGAAGAAAGGAAGAAAAAATCGTCTTCGTAGATACCTAGGAGTACGTGGCTGATGGATTGATGCGTCGACCTTATGGCCATGGAAGTCTGGAACATGGCTATCCCTCAGGGTGTTTTTGGATTTGGTCAATGTTCTATTCTGATGCCATTTTAGAATATATACATGTACTCCTTTTTTTTAACACAATACAAACGCTAGTGCTTATATACATCCATCCCTATGAACGCACACACGCATACTCCTACTCAGCGTGTCAAGAGCACTAGTGCCAATTAATTTGCACGGATGACTGTATTTAACCGCTAAATTGGAAGAAGAAAAAGGTAACGAACAGAATTGCGAAGAAGCGACGAGTGAAAAAAGAGCTGCACGCACATATCTCAGATGATTTGGTTTGCGTGTGCGTGTGTACGTGAGGACTGCATATTATATCTCAAATGAGAATCAGATTCGGTCTTTGATGGCTACAGATGATTGATCACTAGACGCAAACAGACAAGACTTGACGAGATCGGTCGCGCGTACGCGCATTCAAATCTGATGCCCGCATGCTGATGCATGTGAAGGCTTGCCGGGTTAGTTTCAGACTTTCAGTTCAGCCTTTGAGGAGCACGTCGTGTCTAGGCCGGCCGGCTAGCCAAACATTTCCACCGATGAAATTAAGCATGCCTTAATAGCTAAGCTAAGATGATATACTAGCACGGCAAAAGTGCCTCTAGTCACATTGCTGTCACAGAATCATCGGGAGCCGGCTATTGCCACTACCCTGTGCATGTGACCAGCGTCCAGAAGCCTCCGCGTAGCCCCTGCTCGGGTGACTTGGGCGGAGACCCAAGACCTAGCTGCCAAGGCTGCCTCCATCCCCGTTCTCCCCTCTGTCGTCGTTGGAGGAAGCCACCGGACAAAGTCCGAACGGCGGACGGAGGTGGTGGAGGTCCTCTTCCCTCCCGTGTCACGATTCACTAGTAGAAAACAAGGCTTTGGTCCAGACCAGAATATTGCATTAGTCCCGATCATGTTACGAACCAGGACTAATGGGTGCATCAGTCCCGGTTCACGAGGCCAGGACGCCGGCCGGGCCTCGGCGGGCACCAGTCCCGGTTCGTCTGACCCCTTTAGTCCCGGTTCCAGACACGAACCGGGACTAAAGGTCCTCGCTCCTGGCGCAGCCCCTTTACTTCCGGTTGGTGGCTGGAATCGGGACTAAAGGGTAGTCTTCTGTCCCGGTTCTAGCCACGAACCGGGACTAAAGATATGCCTATATATATGCTGCCCCTGTCCGCTCACTCCTCTGTTTTTTGGCCGGCCGGCGTGTAGGAGGTGTGTGGTGCTCTGCTGTCACCTCCTATGCACACGAGGTGTTCGATGAAATGCCCGAGCCACGCTTAAGCTTTCTCCTCTCCAAGCTCCATTTTCCCCAAGATTTGTCTAGGTTTGGCGGTCCGTCACGTCCCGTCCCCGTCCTCACCGTCGTCGATCGCCCGCGTCAATCTCGTCGCCGGCACCACCGTGGTGAGCCTCTTGTACTTATCTTCTTTTTAAAAGAAAAAAAATTCTTACTTGTATGATTTGGTTTTAATGTGATGATGAACTTGTATTAATTTGATCACTACTGTACTTTGGTTTTAATGTGACGATGAACTTTTATTAGTTTGGTCACTTCTCTATTCGTGATGTTTTGTAATGGTTTTTGATACACTTAATTATATAATGCACGCAGATGAACCGGCAATGGATGTACGGTGACCGACGCACCTCCGAGTACATTGAGGGCCTGCATAAATTTCTCGAAGTGGCTAAGGCAAACAAGCATAATGGTTTTATGTATTGTCCATGTACTGTCTGTGAGAATACGAAGGATTACGCTAACTCGAAAACCCTTCACTCCCACCTGCTTGAGAAGGGTTTCATGCCACACTATAATGTTTGGACCAAGCACGGAGAAAGAGGGGTTATGATGGAAGACAACGAAGAAGAAGAGGATGATGACAGCTATCCTATGTTCCCTGAATACGGTGATACTGCAACGGGGGAAGCTGAAGATCAAGAGGCACCAGACGATGTGCCCGATGATGATCTTGGCCGGGTCATTGTTGATGCACAGAGAGAATGCGAAAGTGAAAGGGAAAAGTTGAAGTTCGATCGCATGTTAGAGGATCACAAAAAAGGGTTGTACCCAAACTGCGAAGATGACAACACAAAGCTCGGTACCACACTAGAATTGCTGCAATGGAAGGCAGACAATGGTGTATCTGACAAGGGATTTGGTTCGCTACTGAAAATAATGAAGAACAAGCTTCCAAAGGATAACGAATTGCCCGACAGTACGTACGAAGCAAAGAAGGTTCTCTGCCCTCTAGGATTGGAGGTGCAGAAGATACATGCATGCCCTAATGACTGCATCCTCTACCACGGTGAGTACGAGGAATTGAACGCATGCCCGGTATGCGGTGCATTGCGGTATAAGATCAGACGAGATGACCGTGGTGATGTTGAGGGCGAGCGTCCCAGGAAGAGGGTTCCTGCCAAGGTGATGTGGTATGCTCCTATAATACCACGGTTGAAACGTCTGTTCAGAAACAAAGAGCATGCCAAGTTGTTGCGATGGCACAAAGAAGACCGTAAGAAAGACGGGAAGTTGAGAGCACCCGCTGACGGGTCGCACTGGAGAAAAATCGAGAGAAAGTGGGGGGACTTTGCAGGCGACGCAAGGAACACATGGTTTGTTTTAAGTGCAGATGGCATTAATCCTTTTGGGAAGCAGAGCAGCAAGCATAGCACATGGCCCGTGACTCTATGTATCTATAACCTTCCTCCTTGGTTGTGCATGAAGCGGAAGTTCATTATGATGCCAGTGCTCATCCAAGGCCCTAAGCAACCCGGCAACGACATTGATGTGTACACAAGGCCATTAGTTGAAGAGCTTTTACAGCTGTGGAATGGAAAAGGTGTACGTGTGTGGGATGAGCATAAACAAGAGGAATTTGACCTACGAGCGTTGCTGTTTGTAACCATCAATGATTGGCCTGCTCTTAGTAACCTTTCAGGACAGACAAACAAGGGATACAACGCATGCACACACTGTTTAGATGATACCCAAAGTATATATTTGGACAAATGCAAGAAGAATGTGTACCTGGGACATCGTCGATTTCTTCCGACCAAGCATGCCTTAAGAAAGAAAGGCAAACATTTCAAAGGTGAGGCAGATCACCAGAAGAAGCCCGTCCTTCGTACTGGTGATGATATACTTGATATGGTCAAGGATTTACAAGTAATCTTTGGAAAGGGTCCTGGCGGACAATCTGTTCCGAATGACGCTGAGGGACACGCACCCATGTGGAAGAAGAAATCTATATTTTGGGACCTACCCTATTGGAAAGACCTAGAGGTCCGCTCTGCAATCGACGTGATGCACGTGACGAAGAATGTTTCGTGAACGTGCTACGCTTCTTGGGCGTGTATGGGAAGACAAAAGATACACAGGAGGCACGGGAGGACCAGCAACGTGTGAACGAAAAAGATGGCATGCATCCAAAGAAGTATCAAGGTCCTGCTAGCTACGCTCTAACCAAAGCGGAGAAGGAAATCTTCTTTGAATGCCTGCTCAGTATCAAGGTCCCGTCTGGCTTCTCGTCGAATATAAAGGGAATAATAAACATGGCACAGAAAAAATTCCAAAACCTAAAGTCTCATGACTGCCACGTGATTATGACCCATCTGCTTCCGGTTGCATTGAGGGGGCTTCTACCAGAAAATGTTCGATTAGCCATTGTGAAGCTATGTGCATTCCTCAATGCAATTTCTCAGAAGGTAATCGATCCAGAAATCCTACCAAGGTTACAGAATGATTTGGTCCAATGTCTTGTCATTTTCGAGTTGGTGTTCCCACCATCCTTCTTCAATATTATGACGCACATCCTAGTTCACCTAGTCGACGAGATTGCCATTCTGGGTCCTGTATTTCTACACAATATGTTCCCCTTTGAGAGGTTCATGGGAGTCTTGAAGAAATATATTCATAATCGTGCTAGGCCAGAAGGAAGCATCTCCACGGGCCATCAAACAGAGGAGGTCATTGGGTTTTGTGTTGACTTTTTTCCTGACCTTAAGCCGATTGGTGTCCCTAAATCGTGGTATGAGGGGAGACCGAGTGGAAAAAGCACGCTAGGAGCGGATTCAATAATATGTAGGGACGGGCATTCCTGGGCGCAAGCACACTACATAGTTCTACATAATTCTACCTTGGTGGCCCCGTATATCAATGAACACAAGAATATTCTACGCTACAAACACCCGGAGCAGTCTGACGACTGGATTACACGTGAATACACCGGGACTTTCGGCGGTTGGTTGCAAATACATCTCATGCGTAACAACACTGTTGGAGATGACCTGTACTTGTTGGCCAGGACACCATCTTTGACTGTATTGACTTACCAAGGGTACGAGATAAATGGTAATACATTTTACACGATCGCCCAAGATAAAAGAGCACCAACCAAAACAGTGGTGTCCGCTATGATGCAGCAATCACCAATAGGGCAAAGGACACATATTATGGTTACATAGAGGAGATATGGGAACTTGACTATGGACATGAATTTAAGGTCCCTTTGTTTCGGTGCAAATGGGTCAATCTGTCAGGAGGCGGGGTACAGTTAGACCCGTAGTACGGAATGAAAACAGTGGATCTCAACAATCTTGGGTACACAGACGAACCATTCGTCCTAGCCAATGATGTGGCGCAGGTTTTCTATGTGAATGACATGTCTACCAAACCGAGGAAAAAAAGATAAGGAAGCGAATACATCAAACGATGAGCCAAAGCGCCACATAGTTCTTTCAGGGAAAAGAAACATCGTGGGAGTGGAGGACAAAATAGACATGTCTGAGGATTATGAAAAGTTTCATGAAATTCCTCCCTTCAAAGTGAAGGCTGACTCAAGCATCCTGTTAAACGATGAAGATTATCCATGGTTACGGCGCAATAAGGAAGGGACACACGCGAAGAAAAAGTGAAGACTTTCTCTCCACAACTATTCTGATGATGGCTTTGAAATAGAATATCATTGCAGTTACATGTCAAGAAATGAAATCCCTTTTGTAATAGATGAGTTTTCATCCGAAACCCTGTTACTTCGAAAGAGATTGTCCAGTTTGTACACGAAGTGCATCCAGTTTTTCCCGTACCCTTCTCAACTTTTTAGCACATGCTATGTGGGTGAAATTATGATACCATGCCAAGTTTCAACCTTTTCAGAGTTCATTTGCAGTGCTTGTCAATTTCAGGGTCATTTAGCTCAAAATAAATCATGAAATGCATGAAAAATAGCAAATGAAGTCAGAAAAGGGTTGAAAATTGATTATGTGGCTTTGAATGGTGCATATTGAATGCAGAAAAAGTCCGGAGTTAAAATATGTTAAAAAATGAAATCCCTTTTGTAATAGATGAGTTTTCATCCGAAACCCTGTTACTTCGAAAGAGATTGTCCAGTTTGTACACGAAGTGCATCCAGTTTATCCCGTAACCCTCTCAACTTTTTAGCACATGCCATGTGGGTGAAATTATGATACCATGCCAAGTTTCAACCTTTTCAGAGTTCATTTCCAGTGGTTGTCAATTTCAGGGTCTTTTAACTCAAAATAAATCATGAAATGCATGAAAAATAGCAAATGAAGTCAGAAAAGGGTTGAAAATTGATGATGTGGCTTTGAATGGTGCATATTGAATGCAGAAAAAGTCTGGAGTTAAAATATGTTAAAAAAATGAAATCCCTTTTGTAATAGATGAGTTTTCATCCGAAACCCTGTTACTTCGAAAGAGATTGTCCAGTTTGTACACGAAGTGCATACAGTTTTTCCCGTAACCCTCTCAACTTTTTAGCACATGCTATGTGGGTGAAATTATGATACCATGCCAAGTTTCAACCTTTTCAGAGTTTATTTGCAGTGCTTGTCAATTTCAGGGTCATTTAGCTCAAAATAAATCATGAAATGCATGAAAAATAGCAAATGAAGTCAGAAAAGGGTTGAAAATTGATGATGTTGCTTTGAATGGTGCATATTGAATGCAAAAAAAGTCTGGAGTTAAAATATGTTAAAAAAATGAAATCTCTTTTGTAATAGATGAGTTTTCATCCGAAACCCTGTTACTTCGAAAGAGATTGTCCAGTTTGTACGCGAAGTGCATTAGTTTTTCCCGTAACCCTCTCAAATTTTTAGCACATGCTATGTGGGTAAAATTATGATACCATGCCAAGTTTCAACCTTTTCAGAGTTCATTTGCAGTGGTTGTTAATTTCAGGGTCTTTTAGCTCAAAATAAATCATGAAATGCATGAAAAATAGAAAATGAAGTCAGAAAAGGGTTGAAAATTGATGATGTGGCTTTGAATGGTGCATATTGAATGCAGAAAAAGTATGGAGTTAAAATATGTTAAAAAAATGAAATCCCTTTTGTAATAGATGAGTTTTCATCCGAAACCCTGTTACTTCGAAAGAGATTGTCCAGTTTGTACACGAAGTGCATCCAGTTTTTCCCGTAACCCTCTCAACTTTTTAGCACATGCTATGTGGGTGAAATTATGATACCATGCCAAGTTTCAACCTTTTCAGAGTTCATTTGCAATGCTTGTCAATTTCAAGGTCTTTTAGCTCAAAATAAATCATGAAATGCATGAAAAATAGCAAATGAAGTCAGAAAAGGGTTGAAAATTGATGATGTGGCTTTGAATGGTGCATATTGAATGCAGAAAAAGTCTGGAGTTAAAATATGTTAAAAAAATGAAATCCCTTTTGTAATAGATGAGTTTTCATCCGAAACCCTGTTACTTCGAAAGAGATTGTCCAGTTTGTACACGAAGTGCATCCAATTTTTCCCGTAACCCTCTCAACTTTTTAGCACATGCTATGTGGGTGAAATTATGATACCATGCCAAGTTCAACCTTTTCAGAGTTCATTTGCAGTGCTTGTCAATTTCAGGGTCATTTAGCTCAAAATAAATCATGAAATGCATGAAAAATAGCAAATGAAGTCAGAAAAGGGTTGAAAATTGATGATGTGGCTTTGAATGGTGCATATTGAATGCAGAAAAAGTCTGGAGTTAAAATATGTTAAAAAAATGAAATCCCTTTTGTAATAGATGAGTTTTCATCCGAAACACTGTTACTTCGAAAGAGATTGTCCAGTTTGTACACGAAGTGCATCCAGTTTTTCCCGTAACCCTCTCAAATTTTTAGCACATGCTATGTGGGTGAAATTATGATACCATGCCAAGTTTCAACCTTTTCAGAGTTCATTTGCAGTGCTTTTCAAATTCAGGGTCATTTAGCTCCAAGAATGAACTAATAGCAAAAAGAATGAACTAAAAAGCTTTTATAAAACTCTAATAGGAAAAAGAATGAACTAAAAATATTTTATAAAACTCTAATAGCAAAAAGAATGAACTAAAAAGATTTTATAAAACTCTAATAGCAAAAAGAATCAACTAAAAAGAATCAAAATAATATTATCTAAAATTATCAAAGTATTTATTTGTTAAAAACTTTAATAGTAAAAAGCTTTTATAAATCCCTAATAGCAAAAGGAATCAACTAAAACATATGCAAAAAAATAACATTAAAATTGAAAAAACATAATATATGCAAAAAATAAAAAAAGGCCCGCCTACTAGCCACAACGGCCTGCATACGACTAGAAACCCTAAAAATGGGCCAGGATGCAGGCCCGCAGTGCTAGTAGGCCCAACAGGGCGTGAGATAGGCATGTACTACCTGCAATAGAGAGGAGCTCGAGAGGGTAGCGGCAGCAGCGCTTATAAACCACTCCGAGCCCCTCTCGACTAGCGAGGTGGGACTAAACTTTTGGCTGCGGGAAGCACAGCCCTTTAGGCCCGGTTGGTGGCTCCAACCGGGACTAAAGGGGGGCCTTTAGTCCCGGTTGGTGATACCAACCGGGACTAAAGGGATGTGCTTCCCGCCCTTTGGGCTGCTGAAATTTACCTTTAGTCCCGGTTGGTGGCTCCAACCGGGACTAAAGGGGGGCATTAGTCCCGGTTGGAGCCACCAACCGGGACTAAAGGGGGCGCTATATAAGCGGGACTTGGAAAATTTTCCAAATCCATCTGCTTTCCCTCTCCCCCGACGGCGCCGAAAACCACCTCGACGCCGCCAGGCTGCCAGATCTCGCCGTCACCTCCCCAACACCGTCGCCTCCCCGAGCCCGCTCGCTCCTCGTCGCCGCCCTCGACGCCGTCCCTGTTGCCGCCCCCGACGTTGTCGCCTCCCCGAGCCCGTTCCAGCCTCCTCCTCCTCCTAAGTGAGCCGCCGGCCACACCGCCGTTCCCCTCCTCCTCCCAGCTATCATCCCTCCCCCCCCCCGCGGTCACCGTCGTCGCCCGCGTCCGTCGCCGGCCGAAGCAGTGGTGGTGCCAGGATCAAATCCATGATGTATATATGCAGCGGCGAATCCAGAAAGAAAATGGAGGGGGGGCTCAAAGTTAATGACGACTAAATTAAACGCCTTTTAGAAGAAGAATGCAAATTTCTCCTAATCCTTTTGTGCAAATAATCTCAAACTTTACCAGATTGCTACTGGTCATATGTACTATTTGCTAGAGTTTTTTTAGAATTTTTGGAAACTATCAAATTTTGAACCAAAATTAGGATCAGTTGAGCAAAATAGCTATTATATACCAATCCCTTTGTCCAAAGATGCTCAAAATTTCCCAGATTCATACTAGTCACATGTAGTATTTACAAGAGTTTTCTCAGATTTTTTGAAAGTAGTCAAATTTTGAGGCAAAAATTGGTATTGCCAATTTAAACAGTCAGTACGTGCCAAATATGAGCTCAAAACGACATGATATTTTACAACACCAATACTAGTAAGTGGTAACATGTTTTGTCACGTCTTGGTTCTCGACGCCCGAGCGGCCGAGCACCTGATGCAGGGCTCCGCGGCCGGCCGGTGAGCTCCCAGGTTGCCTCAGCTGGTCTGCCCTAGCTAGCTCCGGCGGCGTCGGTTGCGCCCTGCCAGCGTGCTCCGTGGGTGGAGTCGCGGTGCGTCGTCGTGCTCTTCGTGGACGGCGTCCCGGCGTGCTGTCTGTCGATGGCGTCGTGGCCTGCTCCGGCGATGGCTAGGGTTACGGTCTGGCTGGGGCTGGGTGAGGTCGAGATGTGTTGCATGCTGGATTGGAACTAGTGCTCGAGACCATAGTTTTCGTTTTCAGGGGCTGAGCAGATGGGCCTCTGTTTTTTGGGCCGGGCTGCACTGATGAGTAGTAGTAAAAAAAGTTCGATTTTGGAGGGTAGGCTTGAGCCCATCCAAGCCTACCCCTTGGATTCGCTGTTGCATATATGCATATATAGCAACACTAAGCTAGTTAGAAAATTAAGATGGCATTTTAAGTTGATTTGTTGATCTATGAGGAAGATGCTTCTTTAATTGCTACCTTACATGATTTTAAGTGTTATATGTGCTCTTGGGCGCGCGCCACACACACACATACACATCACTAGGCTTTGTTATTAAAAATGGTATTGTTGTTTTATTTTTGTTAAATAAAATGATATTTGCTATAGCCACAATTTGTTTTCGTTGACGATGTAATCCCACATCCTCGTCGTCGACTTGGCGCCGACAACCAGTTTGAGAGGCGCCATGTCTGGGACTGGGCTCCGTCGGGCTGGCACTGGGGGGTGCTACCTTCCGGGGCGCGCAGTTTGGTGAGGAATCCGGGTATCGTCGTCGACCCCGAGCTTCTTTGGTGGCGGTCGCGTGGGCCACTATCGGTGCGGAGGCAGCCGGCAACCGAGGAGTTGGTACGTCGGCGTGTCAGGGAGGAGGACGAGCACGTCCGTCGCTACATGGTTGCGTTGGATGCCAGGTTCTCCAATACCTGGCAGTTCCTTCAGGGATCTCACCCGAGCTATGATCCTGTGATGGTTCCTTCTCTTTGGGTGTCCACCGCCCACGCTTCATGAACCGCGAGTGAACTAGATTATTCGATAATATTCGAGCTGTATTAGTGATAATATTCGATGCTTCATTAACTGGATTATTCAAGATGTATTAGTGATATTATATGATAATATTATATGAAGAGTCCCCGACGATCGCCGGTGATATCATATGCATTATATTTTTTATGTTCACCGAATTTTCATATGTTGATGGTGATCTATCATGTTAATTGCATTTTGTTACGTTTGACAACTGCTTGGGCTTATTAGGGACCATGAGGCGTAAGATCTGCAAGGTCTGCCAAAATTCATGTATGGACAGTCTTGGAACTGCAGTGCAGTTCGGGGTATTTTTGAGAAAGGGATTTCAAAAATCAGTGGTAACGGTCTTTAACTTTAATTTGTATTGAATTCTGATAATTTGTTTAGCTATTTTATTGACTTTATTGTTGATTATTAACTGCTGCATAGTGTGTTCCATGCAATATAAGGGACGACTTCAACAATTCATATGGTAACATGTTGTACTTTGAGGATGATGAGGAGCGCGAATTCGAATTGGATATGCGCAAAGGAAAGAATAAAACCATCATATATGGTGATGGACGGGAGCAGTACATTGCAGTGAACAATTTTAAAGGAGGAGAACTCGTAGCTTTTTCCTTAATAGGAGAGGTGAATAGGTTAAGGACATTATATGTCGAAAGCGATGATGATGATGATGACCAAGATGACATCGTCAGCCAAGATGACCAAGATGACATCGACAGCCACGATGAAGATGAGGACATCCAAGATGAAGATGAGGACAACCAAGATGAAGAGGAGGACATCGAAGATGAAGATGATGGTCCTATCCTTTCTGCAATTTTTTCTCAAAGGATGAAAAAGCTTACTCGGGATGATAAAGCTAGTGTGAAAGAAATGTTACCATCCTCTTCGGTATTCTTGGGGAAGCCCTTTGTGCACCGTCTAACAAAAACAAACATGGTCAAAAAAGTTATGGTGAGATGTTTTATATTCTTTCATCTCTTTTTGGTCATAACCAAGTATGGTGAGATGTCTAACATTCTGTGCTCTCTATTTTCTCTTAATGATGGGGTCTTCAGAAGTTACCTTTGAAGATGTTTTCCGGAGTGGACATCCCCACCATCGGCACTGCTGGAGTAATCCATGGACCAAGAGGGCCTGTCACGAACGTCCAATACAAGACAGAGGATGACGGGCGCATATCATTCCACAAGGCCGGCTGGCAAGAGTTCATCAAGGGAAAGAGAGAACTAAGGGTGGACACCCTTGTGGTAATCACTATAAGGAAGAGCAACCGCAAGGACTATCAGATGATGGTTGTTGTTGACCATGTTTAGAACTAAGTCATGAATATATTAGCTGGAGAACTGTTAGTTAATTAATTAGTATGTTAAGATGAATGTGATACATTGATGTTTGTTTCTTAAGTTGAACAACTTTCAAGTGATACTGATGGTTCTTTCTATATATTGATCATGACGATGTTGTGTAATGGTTCTTTCATTGCTATATGTAGTAGCTAGCATCGAGTTGAATGAAAAGCATAAAATAAAAATGGAAACACAAAAATAAAAGGGGTAAACACAATATGAAAACCCTTAAACCCCTCCTTTCAAAAAAAAACCCAGAGCCTGGCAGCTGCTGACGCGTGGCTGCCTTTTAGTCCCGGTCGGTGTTACCAACCGGGGCTAAAGGTCCTCCTGCCAGGCGCCCCACGGCGGCCACGTGGAGCTCCTTTAGTCCCGGTTCGTAAGCCAACCGAGACTAAAAGTGATCGACATTTGTCCCGATCGTTTTGTCCCGGTTGTAGAACCGGGAATAGGCCCTCTGGAACCGGGACTGGTGCCCTGTTTTCTACTAGTGATTGGGCGAGGCGGGTCATGCAACGACGCCGGGGGACTTCTCCCGGATCTGGGTTGCAGCGGCGCGGTGGATCCCCTCTAGTGACGGGGCAAGGCAGAGGTGACGGAGCTGCAGAGCGACATGGAAGAGTGGGTGGTGCTAACCGCTCGGCGTGTTTGCATGGTCACGATAGCTCGGCGGTTTGAACAACTCGGTGGTTTGACGGCGGTAGGACGTGGCTGATGGTGGAGGCGACATCTAGGCTAGATTACGGGCTGGCCGCCCTGGAATGTGGCAAGGGGTGAAGCGCAGGCTTCCCGCAGTGGCATGGTGTGATGGTGTCCCTGTCCAAGGCGGATCTATGCCGGGGATCTGGTGGCTTTGGTTCCGGATTGAATCGCATCAGCGACGGGGTCGAGTGAGCATGAGATCCTTCTCGGCGGCTCGCACGATGATGGACGTGCGTAGGGAGGCGGTGTTCTCTAGCGGCGTGGCAGTGTTGATGCCAGGCCTTCTAAGGTCAATGCATTGATTCGAGATCTGAAGATGGGTTTGCGAAAGACGGGGATGTCTGTCTATGGAACATGTACATGTTGTGCAAGTTACGAGTCCGTTGGACCGATTTGTGTCACCGACTCGCCGGAGGGCGGATCTGTTGAGGCATATCCGATTTTAGATTTTTGGCGTTTGTGTGAGGTCTGGGTAGGCGGCCCGACCATGTGCGCCTCTTCATCACGTTGACAGAAGTAGCGACAATTGTTGCAAGGAGGTTGGCTTCAGACTCAATGATGTATTTTCTAAGACTTTGTTGAATAAATAATAAAAAATGGTTGTATGCGTCGGTCGATGCAGAGGCCCAGGACCATCCATCTTTTTGGGAAAAACTGACATACAAGGGTCTCCTCCAAAGATCTACTACGAGGGAACTTGCTTTTTTTTAAAAGGAGGATAACTTCGGCCTCTGCATCAGGACGATGCATGCAACCATTTGTTATTAATAGTGCAAAATCCAGCAGCCGAACACCATCGACTCGGAAATAAAATGGAAAACAAACCCCGAGGACATATACCTTGTGACAGTACCTCCCCAGATAGCCACTAATCCCTATGATACAAGACACAACATAAACGAAAAATACACAACTCCTAGGCTACGCCTTCAAGAAGGAATTGCCGCACGTGCGCCGATGATGGCGAGTCCACCACAAGGTTGAACTCGGGATTCTCATCCTCAAAGCCAAGCTTCAATCCACCACCTTCAGCAAGGACACGACACATGCACGCGACAACAGTCTGATCAAAGATCTTGTGTTTCCACCGGAGTGCATAAACTCGTCCCTGAAGCCGTCTGTACCATCCGCCCTTATCCGTCTACCGACACCTCGATAGCCGGATACCTCTGGAGGAGACAATGGAAGACAAGGACGTCCCATACCGCCTGCCTCCCGCTATTGTCGCGCCACCATCGATCCAACAACAACAGGCTAAACATGACACCTTCACCAGAGCCAGCGTGCATCACCTGCCGGTAGCAAGCATGACTTGACGTCGTGCCAGAATTCTTGGCTTTTGCTTTGGTACTCTATTGTTGGAATTCGTCTGCACTAGATTTAATTAGGTGATCAACTATGATAGCCATCTTTTAGAAAAATAAATAAATAAAATCAGCTACCATAGCCGTATATAATATATCTAGCATCATTTCCGACAATGTAGATGTTTCTTCTTGTCATGCTTATATTAGACCTCTTTTAATGTATATGTATTTAGATGAGATGCTAATTAAGAATACAATTTTGCTAAAGCAAATCTAGTATTTTTTTCGTGCAAGAATTGATTTTACATTAAGATTCGTGCAAGAATTTTCATTAGTATTTTTTATTTTTTTAATAGTTTGATTAAGTCATTTAGATGTGCAATAATTAGAACACATCCATATGTGCCCTAGACAGACCCTTAAGAGTATTAAAGAGTTTAGCAGTTAAAGTTGTCAATGCTAACTAGTTATGGCTAAGCTCCCTTTGCTTCATTAACTATTTAGCAACATAAATTTTTCATACATCGGTGAGTTGTCTTCATTTAAGAGTTTTGCATAGGTTCACATGCTTTGCATATCGTACCAAGGTTCTCTCTCTCCTCCTCAACTGCTTTGCCATCTCACTATTTTGCTTATGTGGCATGCTTAACACATGTACACCCTGGACTATTGGAAAGGGCCTTAGAAACCTGTTTTTTGTATTTGAGTCAGCTTTCACAAACTTATCTATATTTATGCTCACATAAAAAGTACAAAGTTATGGTTTGATCCAAGCAATCTTTCTTAGCCATTGATTCTATTTATATAGTCTATAATCTCTACAACCCTGGAAAAAAAGTTACATCAAAGTCTTGTCATGACGTCCGTATTCATCCTCCCAAACACGCCGATGGTGCGCCGCCGAAGCAAGTTTGCCATTGTTGATCACTAACGGGAAGCCATTAACGGCAAAAATGCTACTCGACCTATGCCCTCAACAAGAATTCATCTACGCTAAAAGAGGCACAGATCCAAGAGCTAGGCCTCCACTATATTCCAAAGCCTCGACCGGCATCAAAGACATCCCCAACAAGACAGAGACGAAATTGGAGGATCAACTAGAAAGGTAAGTGTTGCCGCCACGTCAACGAACATCAAGACATTCACTATTTTCCAAGACCTCACGCCAGCACCGGAGATATCACAAACAAGACAGAGACATGATCAGAGGACCAAACTGCAAAAGTAAGGGTTGCCGCCACGCGAACGAACCATGCACCTCATTTGGTGACCTTAGGCTTGAGGCATGCCACATGTGGCAATAGTGGAGGTCTAGCTCTTAAACCCTTCTAAAATTTGAGGTTAACATTAAATTGGAAATACAAGAGGTCTAGCTGTTAAACCCTATTGGAAATAAGAGGAGGTCTAGATCTCGTCTGTCTTGTTGGATTACACCCTGGATAGTATTAGTTGCCTGGCTTCCATCTAGCTTCAGCTTCAAGAATGAGACATTTGGTGGAAAGGATCTGTTTGATTGGTTGAGTGAGGGAAAACAAAGGGGTATCCACTTATTGGTGGCAGTGGTGGGTAATTTCTCTCAACTCCAACTTCTAGAGTTTTTTTGGAGCACCTCCTGAGGAGGTTCACAAAAATCTAAGAGTTGTACCCCTGATTCTAGTTTTTTCACGGAGCGCCATATCGTGAAGCTGTCCCGTTTGACTTGCATTTTCTAGAGCAGAGCTGAATTTTAAGGAACGGAGTAGTCCCTATAACCGTAACTTCTATATGGAACTACTCCAGAGTGAATTTGGTGGATTGAAACTTATATTAATGGAGTGGAGCGGTCCTAAACAAGCCCTAAATTGCCAACACTATTAAAAATTCAATTCAATAAAATGCATAGAACTTTTATCTATTTCAAGTGAGGGATTTCACAAGATGCTTTCTCCTGTTATCCCTATAATTATTCTTCCAATATAATTAGGGAGCTATGACAACTATTGCACTAAATTATATTGCCACTTTATTTAATAATGATTAACTTGACCCTTCTCCCTTCTGATGGTTTAGTATGAGATCAACTCTCAAAGTTTCCACATACCCCTCGGGCTATTTTGGAGCAACCCAAATTATTTCATAGTTTTTGCCGAAGCCTATCACCTAGCCCTAGTACAAACCTCATTTATGTATTTTCCGCCCTTTTATTTGTCAACAATTTTCAGACCTTGCCCAAATGATCTGGTTATTTTTGTGTGGCCTTGATAAATCACATTGAAATTTTAAGACCATCTCTATTCCATTTGACCCCTCAAATACTTTCCTTAAAACCTCTTTTCGATTTATTGAAAAGAAAATAGAAAATAATGAAAAACCAACCTCATCCTCTCTCCCCGGCCTAGCCCGCAAGCATCTCCTACCTATCCTACGCTCACGCGCGCAATGTATGGGCCAACCGCTGCCCAGGTGGCCTACTATCACCTAACCCTACGTGAGGCCTAGCCCAACCCACCAACCCCGTCGGTTTTCGTACTCGTACATTTATCAAATCAATATTTTTTAGGAAAAAAATCAAATATTGTGAAACTATAGTGGAATGTTGTTTTGCGGGGCACTATAAGGGATTTTTCAAATATATGTTAATAAAAAACACCAGTAACCAAATATGTAATGAAATCCTATAAAGTATGTTTGAATATGTTTTCAATCGTATATAGTAAGGAACTCCAATGTATTTGTAAGGGATAATTAAATGATATTTACATCTTTCTTACAAAATAGGCAATATCCAAAAATAGCACATAACTCGCTACGAATAGATTGCTCTAGAAATGCGCTTTGTATTTAGTTTTGTGATCGACAAATCGTAATGTGTTGATTATTTTCCTATTTTAGCATGACTAGTTAATTTGTTCTTATCTCCAAACATGTGGGCATCCTATATAAAAGGCATCCATTGGCATTTCTAAAATACCAGAATCTATAGAGCAATATAGTTCTAGCGGCTGTAACACGAGATGAGGACTACACAAATTCTACTCTTGGGCCTTGCCCTCGTCCTTCTATCCTCGGGTATCTTCAATACCTACACATCGTATCTACATGTTCTGTTAAGCCGTCTCACACATGTCACAATTAGCATGCCTAACTATCTTCTCCTATTTTCTCTTCATATTTGTCCATAGGCATGGAAACCATTGAGGCACGCGGAGCTTGCTGCCCTCAGATCGAAAAGGGGAAGTGTAACAACAATGATTGTGCGGATTATTGCAAGATGGTGAATGGATGGGAGTGGGGTTGCGTCCCTGAGGGATGCAGGTGTGTATCGTGCTGGAAAGATCCACAATGCTCAGGGCCAGAAGTACCACCACCACCACCAACACCCTCGATGTAACATTTTGGTTCATGGTTGTTTCCGTAATAACAAAAATAAATAAGAGTCCTAAGTGGACAAGTAATATGTGTCAACTCTCAAGGTCTATGTGACCAGAGAGAAATAGTAAGACATATGTCGAGGGTTTCTCTACTATTTCTCCGTTATTGGATGCCTTCTAGCAACTCTAGGTGAGTGACATGAATCTTCTCTATACTGCTACCAAATTGATTCACACCTAAGGATTTCTACAAGCGAAGCACCTACGATATGCACAGTTGCCCACATCTTAGACGAGTCAGTGAATTAGTTGTCATGGACGGTTCTCTGCGAAACATCCTCCTAAGAAGTGAAAATGCATGTGATGGTTCTCTAGACTCGCAAGATAAGCCACATATTATGCCATATGTTGATTAGTATTTGTCAGATGATCTTCTATCTAGCCCGCATCTCCCTCCTCCCCGCCACCGTCCGCAGCGCCACCGGGCTAATCCTGGCTGGCAGGGCGGCGGCAGGGCTTCTCCCTCCTTCGAGCGTGAAGGTCGGCGCGGAATGGCCAGATCACGAGGAGGCGCCAGGCTAGCATGGGGGTCTAGCGGTGCGTAGGGCGGGCATATCTTGGCAGCGGGGGGCACGGTGCGGCGGCGGTGGCTTGGATGCGAGCTCACGGCAAGGTGGTGGCTGCGTGGTGTGCATGACCGGGTGGTCTCGAGCGCCGCATGGTTCAGGCCGGATCCCTCTGGATCCATCGCTTGGATGCTGTAGGTCGGTGCGGGGTGGTGGTCTTCGCCGTTGGCCACGTCGGATGATACGTCTCCAACGTATCTATAATTTATGAAGTATTCATGCCATGTTTACAATAATTTTATATGATTTTGGTATGATTTGATTAGAACTAACCCGGACTGACGCTGTTTTCAGCAGAGCTACCGTGGTATTGTTTTTGTGCAGAAATAAAAGTTCTCGGAATGGGCTGAAAATTTACGGAGAATATTTTTGGAAAATATAAAAAATACTGGAGCAAAAAGATACCGGAGAGGAGTCCCGAGGCAACCACAAGCCTAGGGGCGCGCACCCCCTAGGGCGCGCCCCCTGGCTTGTGGGCCCCTCGAGCACCCCCCTGACTTGATTCCAATGCCAAGTACTCCTATAAATCGAGAAACCTCCAGAAAGAAACCTAGATCGAAAGTTCCGCCGCCGCAAGTCTTTGTAGCCATGAAAGATCAATCTTGGCCCTCTCCGGCACCCTGCCGGAGGGGGTCACCATCACCGGAGACCATGGAGGAGGAAGACGGAGGAGCCATCATCACCATGGAGGCCAAGGACCAGAGGGAGAAACTCTCCCCACCTAGGGGGGAGGCCATGGAGGAGGAAGCACAAGGGGGAGACCCTCCCCCCTCTCTCTCGGTGGCGCCGGAGTGCCATCGGGGGAACCATCGCCGCGGTGATCGTCTTCATCCACATCACCCTCTTCATCACCGTCCTCATATCTTTTCAGCGGTCCACTCTCCCGCATCCCGCTGTAATCCCCTACTTGAACATGGTGCTTTATGCCACATATTATGATCCAATGATGTGTTGCCATCCTATGATGTTTTGAGTAGATTTCTTTTGTCTTTTGGGTTGATTGATGATCTAGATTGGTTTGAGTTGTATGTTTATTTTGGTGCTGTCCTATGGTGCCTTCCGTGCCTCGCACACGTGAAGGATTCCCGCTGTAGGGTGTTGCAATACGTTCATGATTCGCTTATGGTGGGTTGCTTGAGTGACAGAAGCATAAACCCGAGTAGGTGGGTTGTTGAGTATGGGATAAAGGGGACTTGATGCTTTAATGCTATGGTTGGGTTTTACCTTAATGATCTCTAGTAGTTGCGGATGCTTGCTAGAGTTCCAATCATAAGTGCATATGATCCAAGTAGAGAAAGTATGTTAGCTTATGCCTCTCCCTCATATAAAATTGCAATAATGATTACCGATCTTGTTAACAATTACCTAGGACAATTCCGCACACCGACCCATCATTATTTCACACTCGCTATTTGTAATATATTGTAATATATTCTAAATTTATGATAACAGCACCTATTTTTATATTTTAGTTCTCCGATATCATGCAAAGCTATTCTCTTCATACCCACAACGTAGTTTTATTTCTCGTTTCTAGTTGGAAGCAAATGTTCGGCGTACGTAGAGTCGTATCGGTGGCAGATAGGACTTGAGAGAATATTGATCTTACCTTTAGCTCCTTGTGGGTTCGACACTCCATACTTATCACTTCCATCTTTGGAAATTGCTACGATGATTCCTTGCACTTGGGGATTATCAAGCTCTTTTCTGGCGCCGTTGCCGGGGAGCAATAGCGTGGGGTTGATATTCTCGTGTGTGCTTGTTCGCTTTCTTCACTAAGTACATTTTTTCCTTTTTTTTGCTTTCTTTAGTTGTGTGTAAAACAAACAAAAAAATTAAATAATAAAAAATACAAAAAGAATTACTTGCCTCTTATGCCTAAGAAGTTTTTCAAAAAGAGAAGTGATTGGAAGGTTGTGCATTGGAGAAGTGAGGGTCGACCTTGAACACTTGTGTTCATGCTCATGGAAACAATGTAGAATTTTTCATGGAAGCTTCTCAAAAATAATTATCCCCTTGCATATATCCATTGTATTATAAAAATAATGTGCCAAGATTTGCTTTTAGGATGATTAGATTGCTTGTTTGCTATGTGCGGTGCAAAAACAGAAACTTTGACTGTAGTGCATGAATTTACATTTCTTACTGAAACGTCAAAAGTTTCTGAAATTTTTACACAGTACTGCTATACAAATTGTTTAATTTGTCCTAAATGTTCAGAATTTTTTGAGTTACAGAAGTATACGAAGTTTCCAGATTGCTACAGACTGTCCTGTTTTTGACAGATTCTGTTTTCTATGCATTGTTCTCTTATTTTGATGAATCTATGGGTAGTATCGGGGGGTATGAACCATAGTGAAGTTGGGCTACAGTAGATATAATGCTAATATGAATTTGGAATGAGTTCACAACAGTACTTAAAGTAGTATTTTGCTTTATTATACTAACGGATCTCACGAGGGTTTTGTTAAGTTTTGTGTGAATGAAGTGTTCGAAGATCGAGGAGGTATCGATATAAGAAGAATACGGAGAGACAAGAGTTCAAGCTTGGGGATGCCCCGGAAGGCATCCCATCTTTATTCTTCAACAATTATCGGTATACCTCGGTTTTTGTTTAGTTCACATGATATGCGTCTTTAGTGTTTTTCTTTTCCTTTTCCTTTTATGCACCCTTCTAGTATGAGATAGTCCTTCATTGATTTGTAGAATGCTTCATGCGCTTCACTTAAATCTTTTGAGTATGGCTTTGTAGAATGCTCTTTGTGCTTCACTTAAATCTTTTGAGTATGGCTTTATAGAATACTTCGTGTGCTTCACTTATATATTTTGAGCTTGGGTATTGGTTAATCTTTATTAATTGTAGAATGCTCTATGAACTTCACTTATATCTTTTAGAGTATGAATAAAATTACCATCGGAATTGGGCTTGGAAGTGGATCATTAAAATATCATGCCTACTAGAAAGGCATTAAAGAAAAGCGCTTGTTGGGAGACAACCCAATATTTACCCCTACTGTTTTTGTGCGTTCTCATGATTATGCTACGGTAGTAACTATGTTTTATATGTTTTCTTTCAATAAAGTGCCAAGTAATGCCTTTGGGATGATGTGGTTGATAGTTGACTTGATTCTGTGCAAAAACAGAAACTTTGGTGCCCAGTCCAGAATTTTTATAAATTCACCAGAGAGTCAAAAGCTTCTGAATTTTTTACACATGATTGATATACAAATTTCCTAGGTTGTCCTAAGTTTTCAGAATTTTTGGGGCTGCAGAAGTATGGTCATTGTTTAGATCATTACAGACTGTTCTGTTTTTGACAGAATCTGCCTTGTTTGCATAGTTTGCTTGTTTTGGCATTTCCATGGCTTATATTATGCGATATAAATTGTGGAAATGATAAGTTACAGTAGACATTATGCGAGAACAATTATGGATCTTGTATTTTACAGTACCTAAGTGGATGATTTGCTCTTTATCATACTAACCCATCTCACGAAGTTCCGTTAAGTTTTGTGTGATTGAAGTTTTCAAGTTTTGGGTGAGATATCGATATGAGGAGAATAAGGAGTGGCAAGACCCTAAGCTTGGGGATGCCCACGGAACCCCAAGGTAATATTCAAGGAAGATCCAAGCAACTAAGCTTGGGGATGCCCCGGAAGGCATCCCCTCTTTCGTCTTCAACATTATTGGTAACCTCACTTGGAGCTATATTTTTATTCGTCACATAATATGTGCTTTGCTTGGATCGTCATTATATTTTGTTATTTTCTGTTAGGTGTTAGTCATAATTTTGTTTTTCAATAAAAAGTTCCAAGAATTGCCTTAGGATGCTTGTATTGCATGTGTGATGTGTGCTGTGTAAAAAAAACAGAAACTTTTGCTGTAGTGTTTGAATTTTCATATTTTACTGGAACATGGAAAGTTTCTGAAATTTTTACACAGTATTGTAATATAAATTATTTATCATGTCCTAAATATTCATATTTGTTTGAGTTACGAAAGTACACTGTTTTCATAAACTGCTACAGACTGTTCTGTTTGGACAGATTGCTGTCATAGTTTTGTTATCTACTTATCCTCTAGTTTCCATAGCCTATATTGGTAGATATAAATTGTGGAAACGATAGTAAACAGTAGATGATGTTTTAAAATTATTATGCAACTTGTCTTGGCAGTACGTAAAGAGTTGATTTACTATTATGTGTACTAACCTATCTCACGAGTTCTTTTCGAGTTTTGTGTGGATGAAGTTTTTGAGAATAGGTGAAACCATGATATGAGAGGATTGAACGAGATACAAAAGCTCAAGCTTGGGGATGCCCAAGGCACCCCAAGTAAATATTTCAAGAAGTCTCAAGCATCTAAGCTTGGGGATGCTACGCATCCCATCTCTCTTCATCAACAATTATCGGTTAGCCTATGTTGAGCCTAATTTTTTATTCATTCACATGATGCGTGCTATTCTTGGAGTGCCATTTTTATTTTGCTATTTGAATAAAAGCATTGGATCTGAAATTCTGAATAAGAGAGATAGTCCTCACATGGCTATTTAACTAATTGACTACGCATTAATCTTCACTTATATCTTTTTGGAGTAGTTTGTCATTCAATCTCGTGCTTCACTTATATCCTATGAGTAAATGGTTGAATGAATTGAATATCATAAATCTGAAATTAAATATGCTTCATATACTTATCCCATGGGGAGTAATGACTTCACTCATAATAAGTATAGGTGGTAAAATTTATTGAAAGTTAGCAAACACCACATTGGTCACTTGAACAATTCATGAAAGAATATTGAAGGAAGAGAGATTCCACATATAAATATACTATCTTGGACATCTTCTATGATTGTGATCTCATTAATTATTTTCAAACTCGAGCAAATTAGTTGAAATTGGACAAGGAAGACAACTTAATGAGTTATGTTTGGGTATATTTGCATAGAGGTTATATTGTTATGGATCCTCTAACATGTGGTGCTTGTTTTGAACCTTTTGCTAGCCAAAACTTCATACTAAGTAGAGATACTACTTGTGCATCCAAACCCTTGAGCCAAGTTTCTTCCATGAGAGTCCACCATACCTACCTATATGCGGTATTTACCTGCCGTTCCAAGTAAATTTGCATGTGCCAAACTCTAAACCTTCAAATAATATTCTGTTTTGTATGCCCGAATCGCTCATGTAGCGACTGGGGGCGGTCAGTATCTTCCATGCTAGGTGGGTTATTCTCACGATATGTGTTGATTCACTATCCTTCACGAGAAAGTGGATGGTATTCGGGATGACCAGTTCCATGCTCAAAATCAAATCAAAATATAATCAAACAAAACTCCCCCAGGATTGTTGTTTGTATGGATGGTACCCGTGGATTCGGCTCGCTGTGGAGTGTGTTTGATTGGCGGAGGGGGAGTAAAAACTTTATCATTCTGTTTGGGAACCGCCTATAATGTATCTAGCATGGAAGATGGTGAAATCTCTTGGTTGTTATGTTGACAATGAAAGCATACCTCCCAAAATTATATTCATCTCTGTTTTAAACAATGAGCTCTCACACATATGCAAATCCCTGCTTCCCTCTGCGAAGTGCCAATCTATTTACTTTCATGTTATTTACTATTCATGTTGAGTCAACTTCTTATTCCAACCTCAATCTATTAGTTGGCAAGCATCATGTGGTGGGGAAAGATCCAAACAATTATATCCAGTCAAATATATTTGATCATGAATTATTATTGTTGACAATTATCTATATGATAAATAAGTTGGGAGGCGAAACATTAAGCCCCTATCTTTCTCTGTGTTCGATGGATGCTATTTGTTCTAAAAATATGCTTTGAGTGTCAATAATCATGGAAGACTATATGATAGTTGAGTATGTGGAATTTGCTAAATCAAAGCTCTTACATAGACCCTTCCTGAAAATAAGATGAATTGCAATTGTTCGATGACTAGGAATATGGTTTGTTAGTTTTCAAGAAACTTTCTGGTCTATACTTTAACATGTGAATAGCTTGTTACTTGATCATGAGAAGTTTCATGAGATGAGCTACTGTTTATGGTTTATATTGATGCTAGAAAAAGTGATTGGAATTATCATTGATCAAACTTGTGCACTTGCTAGCATTCACACTTCATAAATTATTTCTTTTATCATTTACCTACTCAAGGACGAGTAGTAATTAAGTTTGGGGATGCTGATACGTCTCCAACGTATCTATAATTTATGAAGTATTCATGCCATGTTTACAATAATTTTATATGATTTTGGTATGATTTGATTAGAACTAACCCGGACTGACGTTGTTTTCAGCAGAGCTACCGTGGTGTTCTTTTGGTGCAGAAATAAAAGTTCTCGGAATGGGCTGAAAATTTACGGAGAATATTTTTGGAAAATATAAAAAATACTGGAGCAAAAAGATACCAGAGAGGAGTCCCGAGGCAGCCACAAGCCTAGGGGGCGCGCCCCCTAGGGCGCGCCCCCCTAGCATGTGGGCCCCTCGAGCACCCCCCTGACTTGATTCCAACGCCAAGTACTCCTATTGTAAGAGCACATTTATCCATGTGTGGTTTTGGTAATTGATGACAATCCCTATGGACTAATGGTTGCCTTGAGTTATATTCGAAGGATTTGTCCATAGGTACTTCTTGAAGTCCATCTGTTGGTTTCAAGGAGTTTATATGCTGACCAAGGTGGTATTCAAGGTTTATCCAAAGTTTGGTCATGTGGGAGTTGAGCTTATTGCAAGCATGTCTTGAAGAAGAAGATTGTGTGAGCATTCATGTTTACCTTCAAGACATCATCTTTATGAAGAGAAGATAAGACACAAGGTTGATCAAGATTAAGGCAAAGAATGATTCAAGTTGATCAACACACAAAGCGTAGAAGATGTACCAAGTGGGATCAAGTGATCCCTTGGTATGGTAAGCATTGTCCATTACGCTTTGTGTACTAACCCATGGTCTACATGAGAGTTCGTTGTGGGGTTAGGTATATTTCCATGGGTTTGCATCAAGAGGAAGATCTCATACAACCCATGGAGGATGACATCAAGTGGTGATCGTCATCAAGGTTGCGATGTGCAAGTTCAAGTGAAGAATCACGGAGAGATCATGCTTGAAGCTTGCCATCCATTGTGGTGACAATGGACTTGTGAAGATGTGCCGAAGAGTGGCTCTCCCATAGTGGAGTATGGGGGAGCAATCTACTAGTCTTCTTCGAGCCGACGCAATCAAGAAAGGTGGTCCATCTTGAGGAGGACAAGATCGGCATCATCTAGCTCAAGTGGACTATGCGCAAGGCAAAGGTTTGACCTTGATAGGATTTTCTATTTTACCGGTCTCATGGTGGTAGTTGGGAGACCGGGTTATAGGATCGATTGCCGTACTATCAAGGGGGCCTCTCAAGTGAGTAGCTTGATCGTATCGTTCGTTGAGAGCTCAAACCATTGCATTCTTGGCATCATCATCTTTCTTGTTTCTTGGTTGGCTTTTCTCTATGTGGGTTCTTGAGCTTATGGTCAGCTTCATGACAAGCTCGAGTTCATCGAAAACAGAGTTTACCTGCTTCTTCTATGATGTTTTCGATGTTGGAGGTTTTGCCGGTTCTTCATTCATAGAGGTTTCACATCTCTATATCTTAGGCATACCTCCCCTGCCTCTTCTTATTATAACCAATTTGGAGCTTGAGTTTGCTCAATTCGGAGCTCATTTGCAGAAGTTATGGCAATTCTGGTTTTACTGTATCCTTCCGTTTTCTTAGCTGAGTAGTTGAAGGCAGCAAGGTGCTGCAGTACAGTGGCTAGCGGTAGTACCGCTCCTCGGAGCGGTAGTACCGCAAGGTGCCAGCGGTACTACCGCTCCAAGGAGCGGTAGTACCGCTGTCTCCAGCACCTATAGCGTACACCTACGGTAGTTGCACGGAAGTAATTTTTTACTTCCGCCCCTCGGGCGGTAGTACCGCAAATTACTTCCGGTACTACCGTGCCAGATATTTTCTCGATGCTAGCTCCAGCGGATGTAGCCCGGAAGTAATTTTTTACATCCGTGGACGCGCGGTAGTACCGCTACCCCGAGCGGTAGCACCGCTGCCTCACGGTGTCTTCTGCCGTGTGCTGCACCTGAGTGGCCGTTGAATACTACCCCCGCGGTAGTACCGTGAGGGCAGGCGGTAGTACTGCTCCGGCAGTACTACCGCCCTGTTGCCTCGTTGCAGTAGTGTTTCATATGGCTGCTACCGCCCTAGCGGTAGTACCGCTCTGTGCGGGCTGTGAGGATAACGGTTGGATTTTTCCCCACCTATAAAAGGGGGTCTTCTTCCCCATTGAACCTTATCCTTTGAGCTCGAGTTTGCCCCCCATTGTTGACCTTCTTCGAGCTTGCTAACTCTCAATCCCTCCAATGATTCTTGCTAGTTCTTGAGGGAAAAGGGAGAGGAGATCTAGATCCACAGTTCTACCAATCACTTTCTCCTCTATGTGAGGGGAACCCCTTGGATCTAGATCTTGGAGTTCTTCGTGTTCTTCTTTGTTCTTCCTCTCATTTTCCTCCCTAGCATTAGTTGCTTTGGTGGGATTTGGGAGAGAAGAACTTGGGCACTTCGTGTGCCCTTGCCATTGCATTTGGTGCATAGGTTTGAGTTCTCCACGGTGATACGTGGAAGTGAAGTTTGAGAAGCTTATTTCTCTTGGGTGTTTGAGCACCCTAGACCTTGTTCCTCTTGGGTGACTTGGCGCCCTAGATGGCTTGTGTTGCCTCGGATCTCAATCATTGTGGTGCAAAGCTCCGGGCAAGCGTTGGGGTCTCCAATTAGGTTGTGGAGATTTCCCCGAGCATTTGAGGTCACCTCGGAGCCACAGTCCATTGTGGTGAAGCTTCATGGTGTCATTGGGAGCCTCCAATTAAGTTGTGGAGATTGCCCCAACCTAGTTTGTATGGGTTCGGTGACCGCCCTCAAGGGTCCCTTAGTGGAATCACGGCATCTTGCATTGTGCGAGGGCGTGAGGAGATTATGGTGGCCTTAGTGGCATCTTGGGGAGCATTGTGCCTCCACACCGCTCCGAATGGAGATTAGCATCCGCAAGGGTGTGAACTTCGAGATACATCGTCGTCTCCGCGTGCCTCGGTTATCTCTTACCCGAGCCCTTTACTTATGCACTTTACTTTGTGATAGCCATATTGTTTCTTGTTATATATCTTGCTATCACTTAGTTGTCTATCTTGCTTGGCATAAGTTGTTGGTGCACATAGGTGAGCCTAGTTGTTTTAGGTTTTGTGCTTGACTAATTAAACGATAGTTTTATTCCGCATTTGTTCAAGCCTAAACCTTAATTATTTTAAAGCGCCTATTCAGCCCCTCTAGGCGACATCCACGTCCTTTCACCTATAAATCGAGAAACCTCCAGAAAGAAACCTAGATCGGAAGTTCCGCCGCCGCAAGTCTCTGTAGCCACGAAAGATCAATCTTGGCCCTCTCCGGCACCCTGCCGGAGGGGGTCACCATCACCGGAGACCATGGAGGAGGAAGACGGAGGGGCCATCATCACCATGGAGGCCAAGGACCAGAGGGTGAACCTCTCCCCACCTAGGGGGGAGGCCATGGAGGAGGAAGCACAAGGGGGAGACCCTCTCCCCCCCTCTCTCGGTGGCGCCGGAGTGCCATCGGGGGAACCATCACCGCGGTGATCGTCTTCATCAACATCACCCTCTTCATCACCGTCCTCATATCTTTTCAGCGGTCCACTCTCCCGCATCCCGCTGTAATCCCCTACTTGAACATGGTGCTACATATTATGATCCAATGATGTGTTGCCATCCTATGATGTTTTGAGTAGATTTCTTTTGTCTTTTGGGTTGATTGATGATCTAGATTGGTTTGAGTTGTATGTTTATTTTGGTGCTGCCCTATGGTGCCTTCCGTGCCGCGCACACGTGAAGGATTCCCGCTTTAGGGTGTTGCAATACGTTCATGATTCGCTTATGGTGGGTTGCTTGAGTGACAGAAGCATAAACCCGAGTAGGTGGGTTGTTGCGTATGGGATAAAGGGGACTTGATGCTTTAATGCTATGGTTGGGTTTTACCTTAATGATCTCTAGTAGTTGCGGATGCTTGCTAGAGTTCCAATCATAAGTGCATATGATCCAAGTAGAGAAAGTATGTTAGCTTATGCCTCTCCCTCATATAAAATTGCAATAATGATTACCGATCTTGTTAACAATTACCTAGGACAATTCCGCACACCGACCCATCATTATTTCACACTCCTTATTTGTAATATATTGTAATATATTCTAACTTTATGATAACAACACCTATTTTTATATTTTAGTTCTCCGATATCATGCAAAGCTATTCTCTTCATACCCACAACGTAGTTTTATTTCTCGTTTCTAGTTGTAAGCAAATGTTCGGCGTACGTAGAGTCGTATCTGTGGCAGATAGGACTTGAGAGAATATTGATCTTACCTTTAGCTCCTTGTGAGTTCGACACTCCATACTTATCACTTCCATCTTTGGAAATTGCTACGATGATTCCTTGCACTTGGGGATTATCATCGGATCGGATTCGGCGCCTGGAAATCTACGACGACTGTTCTTCTCGATCCTCCTTCCTGGTAGGTCAAGCCCCATGGCACTTTCATCTCCGCAGATTTCGGTTCATGGCTCACTGTCGAATCTAGAGCAGACAGAGGTTTGGTGGTATAGGATGGGGACCAGAGGAAACTTTGGTCGGCTGGTGCTGGCCGGAATCGGCGGCGTCCCTCGACGCCGTTACCATCCCTGGAGGCCAAGCCGAGGTCTCTCCTATCCACCTCTGAACCCCTCCCGGACGAAAGTTTAAAATTCAGATTGGATTGGGCGGCGACGGCATCCTGGGCGGCGTACCCTCCTTGGAGGTGCCGTCTTCGGAGGCTCAGGTGTTCGGGGAGAGTTGCTATGGGTGGTGGGCTCTGCGTAGCTCTAGCAGTGGCGACGGTGTGGACGTTGGCAGGAGGAGTGGTGTTGTATCTACCGCGTCGATAACGACGAGTATTGGCGGCATGGTGCAGCTGGATCTCGATGATGGATGCGACTGGATAGACGAGCACAGGGCAGTGGGGCTGTTTGGCACCGTGGCGGCGTCGATGGCAGGCCTTGCAAGGTCGTTGCATCAATACCTGCTCTGAAGATGGATCGGTGGAAGACGGCGGCGACGACCTATGAGAGTATGTCGGACTGGTCTGTGTCCCAGACCCGGTATGTGGCCGGGCTGGGGCTTTCGGTTTTAGATGTTAGGCTTAGGTGAGAGATCTGGGTATTTGGTTTAGTATTTCTGCACCCCTTCATCCAGTGGATAGAATTAGTGACAGATGTTGCCAAAACGGTGTATTCAGACATATTGATGTACTGCTTTGTAAGATCTCCGTGAATAATTAATAAAATGGTTGCATGCATCTTCCCGTTGCACAGGCCAGGGGTGATCCTCCTTTTCAAAAAAAAGATGATCTTCCATCTCAGTAGGTTTGACGTGGAACTGCTTGTAGCTACTCACTTCAGCCGACACAAAATTGTTCCACTGCCTTTTGTCTCATATTGCTATTTATTTGCCCTGCTAGTAGTTTGCCTTTCACCAATGGCGGTTTGATTCAATATCCACGAGAGATGGCTAATCACCTTCTTTCTATGACTTGCAAGATTGCCTACATAGCATAGTTTATAAGGCGGTAAAGTGACCTAAAGCGAGCACCACCCGCTCTAACACTTAAGCGACGCCTAAGCGCCTAAAGCGGGCGCTTAAGCGCCTCAAGCGGGCAAATCACTACCGAAATAAGGCTCGACGTCGACGGCCTTATCTATGCCGACGGCGGCCGTAGGCATAGTCGGAGCTATGCCGAAGGCCTAGGAAAAGCCATAGGCGTAGAAAAGTCGTCGGCATCCCTAGGACTATGCCGACGGCAGCCGTAGGCATAGAAAGGCCGTCGGTATACCTGGACCTATGCCGACGGCGGCCGTTGGTATAAATGGGCCGTCGGCATAGAAGCGACCTAGGCGACCCGGGGATGGATGGCGGGCTGACGACGTCAGAGCTATGCCGACGGTTCTGATGGCGGCCGTCGGCATAGTTATACCGACGGCAAAACCGTCGGCATAGCCTATGCCAACGCCATCGATCTACGACACGTGCCACGTCATCGATCTGAGGCGCATCGGTTGGGCGTACCTGGTCGATGCAGGGCATATCTATGACGACGGCCTTGCCGTCGGCATATCTTGTATTTTATCCGTTTTCTGATTTTTTATTGATTTTAAGTTTTTATTTTTTTTCTAAATTAATTTTTGATTAACTTAAATGTGCCTTATCTAAACAGAAACATACATAAATTATATATCGATTTGGTGTAGAATTTTCCATATATTATGAATATGTGGTTTGTATTTGTTTTCGAGTATGTTAGTAATGTGACCTCATGTTCTTTTGCATATAGGTCGCTGTACTTTATTGAAATCACAAAAAATTGATAATGACATCTATTTTGACAAGTTTTATATGTTTTTAATAAGAATCATGAAAGTGTTAGATCCGCTGGTCAACTGTGCCAGGGTTTGACGAGACAGGGGACTTGGGGGGGGGGGTAGCTATGCCGCCAGGTCTTGAGCTGGGCCCTCTTACGCATCTGGAAATGTGGTGGCGGGTGCAAATACTCGGCACACGTCTCCGGTGTGTGACCCCCTTCACGGACGGCGCTGCCGCCGGCACGTGGAGGGGGGAAACGGTCGCGTCGGGTCGATCCGGAGGGAATCTTGCAGTGGGTTGGGCCCGGACCTTGTTCTAAGATGTTGCTATGGGCTGCCTATCACAACCAGGTGAAAAGGTCCATCGGTTAAACCCCGTCCGGCAAAAGTCAAAGGCCTAGATCCGCCGGTCAACTATGTCAGGGTTAGACGGTACGAGGGACTTGGGGGGTAGCTATGCCGCCAGGTCTTGCACTGGGCCCTCTTACGCGTCTGGAAATGTGGTGGCGGGTGCATACACCCGGCACGCGTCTCCGGAGTGTGACACCCTTCATGGACGGTGCTGCCGCCGACACCTGGAGGGGGAATCGATCGCCTCGGGTCGACATGGAGGGAATCTTGCGGTGGGTTGGGCCCGGACCTTGTTCTAAGATGTTGCTATGGGCTGGCCTATCACAACCAGGTGAAAAGGTCCATCGGTCAAACCCCGTTTGGCGAAAGTCAAAGGCCTAGATCTACTGGTCAACGGGGCTAGGGTTAGTCCGGTCGGTGGGGCTTCCGGGGGTAGCAATGCCACCGAAACACCGCACCTGGTCCTACTACATTTGTGAAAGTGTTGTGGTGTGTGTAGACGCCCTTCTTGGGGCTCCGGGGCGTGCCCCCCCTCCACGGACGACACTGCCGCCGTCACATGGAGGGAGGGAAACGTGCGGGTCGGGTCAAGCCGGAGGGAATCTAGTGGCTCGTTGGGTCCAGAACATGTCCGGGGATGTTCCTATGGGCTGACCTATCGCAACTAGGTGGAAGAGTCCATTGGTCAAAGGACGCCCCGCAAAAGTCAAAGGCCTAGATCTACTGGTCAACGGGGCTAGGGTTAGTCCGGCCGGTGGGGCTTCCTGGTGTAGCAATGCCACCGAAACACCGCACCGGGTAATCCTACATGTGTGAAAGTGTTGTGCCATGCGTAGGCGGCCTTCTTGGGGCTCCGGGGTGTGCCCCCCCTTCACGGACGGCACTGCCGCTGTCACATGGAGGGGGGAAACATGCGGGTCGGGTCAGAGAATGAACCGGAGGAGCCGGAGGCAACTGCAAAGTTCCTATGGGCTGACCTGTCGCAACCAGGTGGAAGAGTCCATTGGTCAAAGGACGTCTGACGAAAGTCAAAGGCCTAGATCTACTAATCAACGGGGCTAGGGTTAGTCCAGCCGGTGGGGCTTCCGGGTGTAGCAATGCCACCAAAACACCACACTGGGTCCTCCTACTTGTGTGAAAGTGTTGTGGCGTGTGTAGACGCCCTTCTTGGGGCTCCGGGGTATGCCCCGCCTCCACGGACGGCACTGCCGCCGTCACATGGAGGGGGGGGAAACCTGCGGGTCGGGTCGAGCCGGAGGGAATCTAGTGGCTGGTTGGGTCGAGACCATGTCCGGGGATGTTCCTATGGGCTGACCTACCGCAACCAGGTGGAAGAGTCCACTAGTCAAAGGACGTCCGGCGAAAGTCAAAGGCTTAGATCTACTGGTCAACGGGGCCAGGGTTAGTCCGGTCGATGGGACTTTCGGGGGTAGCAATGCTACCGAAACACCGCACCGGGTCCTCCTACATGTGTGAAAGTGTTGTGGCGTGCGTAGACGCCCTTCTTGGGGCTCCGGGGTGTGCCCCCCTCCACGGACGGTACTTCCGTCATTACATGGAGGGGGGAAACGTGCGGGTCGGGTCGGTCTGGCGAAAGTCAAAGGCCTAGATCCGCCCGGTCAGTAGTACCAGTGTTAGACGGGACGGGGTACTTGGGGGGTAGCGATGCCGCCAGGTCTTGCGCTGGGCTCTCTTACACGGGGCTAAGGTTTAGTCCGGTCAGGGGGCGTCCGTGGGTAGCAATGCCACCGAAATATCGCACCGGGTCTTTGGAGGAGAGAAAGGATATGGATATTATTGCTAGGAAATTTTAAAAATATATTAAAGTTAATGTCAATAAAAAAATATAATGAAAAAAATGAAAAAGACACATATCCCTACGGCTTAGCCGTCGGCATAGATTGACACGTGGCTACACAATATATGCCGACGTCTAAGCCGTCGGCATATAGCTGCCTTATTCACTCGGGCCGCCTCCTCCTCCACTCATTCTCTCTGTCTCTCTCTCACTTCTCCTTCTCTCTCTCACGCCCTACACCGCCGCTGCCACCCGACCCCCGCCGCTACCAGACCCCCGCCGCCACCCGACCCCTACCGCCACCCGACCCCCTCCGCCGTCGGCCGCCCACGCCGCGCTCCGCCTCCCGCGAGGCCCCCTCCGTCCCCGACCCCGACCCCTTTGATGACCCACAAGTATAGATGATCTATCATAGTCCTTTCGATAAGTAAGAGTGTCGAACCAAACGAGGAGCAGAAGGAAATGACAAGCGGTTTTCAGTAAGGTATTCTCTGCAAGCACTGAAATTATCGGTAACAGATAGTTTTGTGATAGGATAATTCATAACGGATAGCAAGTAACAAATGTAACAAGGTTGCAACAAGGTGGCACAATCCTTTTTGTAGCAAAGGACAATCCTGGACAAACTCTTATATAAAGCAAAGCGCTCCCGAGGACACATGGGAATTTCTGTCAAGCTAGTTTTCATCATGCTCATATGATTCGCGTTCGTTACTTTGATAATTTGATATGTGGGTGGCCCGGTGCTTGGGTGCTATCCTTACTTGGACAAACCTCCCACTTATGATTAACCTCTCTCGCAAGCATCCGCAACTACAAAAGAAGTATTAAGATAAATCTAAGTATAGCATGAAACATATGGATCCAAATCAGCCCCTTACGAAGCAACGCATAAACTAGGGTTTAAGCTTCTGTCACTCTAGCAACCCATCATCTACTTATTACTTCCCAATGCCTTCCCCTAGGCCCAAATAATGGTGAAGTGTCATGTAGTCGACGTTCACATGACACCACTAGAGGAGAGACAACATACATCTCATCAAAATATCGAACGAATACCAAATTCACATGATTACTTATAACAAGACTTATCCCATGTCCTCAGGAACAAACGTAACTACTCACAAAGCATATTCATGTTCATAATCAGAGGAGTAGTAATTATCATTAAGGATCTGAACATAAGATCTTCCACCAACTAAACCAACTAGCATCAACTACAAGGAGTAATCAACACTACTAGCAACCCATAGGTACCAATCTGAGGTTTTGAGACAAGGATCGGATACAAGAGATGAACTAGGGTTCGGAGAGGAGATGGTGCTGGTGAAGATGTTGATGGAGATTGACCACCTCTCGATGAGAGGATCATTGGTGATGACGATGGCTTCGATTTCCCCCTCCGGGAGGGAAGTTTCCATGGCATAACAGCTCCGCCGGAGCCCTAGATTGGTTCTGCCCAAGTTCCGCATCGAGA
Organism: Elymus sibiricus; assembly: GCA_039707655.1. NCBI lineage: Eukaryota > Viridiplantae > Streptophyta > Magnoliopsida > Poales > Poaceae > Elymus > Elymus sibiricus. The sequence continues at coordinate 88,380,444 of CM077663.1, forward strand.
CGGCGTCCCGAAAGCTCTCTTATGATTTTTTCCAGGTCAAAACCCTCCATATAGCAGAAGATGGGCACTGGAGGACTGCCAGGGGGCCCACAAGCCACAGGGACGCGCCCTGGGGGGTAGGGCGCGCCCCCCAGGCTTGTGGCCTCCTGGTGGGTCCCCATTGGTATTTCTTTCGCCCAATAATTTTTATATATTCCAAAATAATTCTCCGTAACTTTTCAGGACTTTTGTAGTTGTGCAGAATAGGTCTCTCATATTTGCTCCTTTTCCAGTCCAGAATTCCAGCTGCCGACATTCTCCCTCTTCATGTAAACCTTGTAAAATAAGAGAGAAAAGGCATAAGTATTGTACCATAATGTGTAATAACAGTCCATAATGCAATAAATATCAATATAAAAGCATGATGCAAAATGGACGTATCAACTCCCCCAAGCTTAGACCTCGCTTGTCCTCAAGCGAAAGCCGAAATCGATAAATATGTCCACATGTTTAGAGATAGAGGTGTCGATAAAATAAAATACGGACATGAAGGCATCATGGTCATCTTTAGAACAGCAACATATATTGACATACAATTTCTTATGCTAAAGTAACAATTCATTCACAAGGTAAAGTATGAATCAAGAACTCTATTGAGAACCAACAAACTATGATCTTAGTCATTGAAGCAATTCCAATTTATCATAACGTTGGAAAGAGTCAATATAAGAGCTTGTAAAGCAAAGCCACATCCTCAATCATCTTTTAGTCTTTCATAATTGCTAACACTCACGCAGTACCTATGAGGTCAAAGCTTCAATCGGACATAGAGAAAGATAGGGGCTTATAGTTTTGCCTCCCAACTATTTACCTCAAGGGTAATGTCAACAGAAATAACTCGTGATCACCCACATCTGAGTGGATATATGTGTCTAGATCATTCCCCAACACATGAAGCTTGCCAAGAGAGAAAGGCGAAATAAAGGAAGTGATGAAGATCACCACGACTCTTGCATAAAGGTAAGTACTAGAAAGTAAAAGTAACAGATAGGCCCTTCGCAGAGGGAAGCAGAGGTTGTCATGCACTTTTATAGTTGGATGCGCAATCCCTTAATGCAAAAGAACGTCACTTTATATTGCCCCTTGTGATAAAGAACTTTATTATGTAGTCTGTCGCTTTTATTTCTTCCATATCACAAGTTCGTATAAAGTTTATTTTCCTCACACTAATAGATCATACATATTTAAAGAGCATTTTTTATTGCTTGCACCGATGACAACTTACTTGAAGGATCTTACCCAATCCGTAGGTAGGTATGGTGGACTCTCATGGCAAAACTGGGTTAAGGGTGTTTGGATGCACAAGTAGTATCTCTACTTGGTGCGGAAGTTTTGGCTGATATGAGGTGGAAGCAAGCATCACATGTTAAAGGATCTATAACCATATAACTTCGATTCGGAAATAAGCAAACATAACCCATTATGTTGTCTTCCTTGTCCAACATTAACTTCTTAGCATATAATATTTTAATGAGTGCTCACAATCATAAAAGATGTCCAAGATAATATATTTATATGTGAACCTCTCTTTCTTTATTACTTCCTTTTAATTGCAACAATGACCAATCGCTATGTTTGTCAACTCACAACAAATTTCAATAGACATACTTCTTATAAGTGAAGTCATCACCCCCCATAAGATCATCATATATACTCTTTGCTTTTATTTTATACTTCTTTCTATTTGTTTTTCTCAAGATCATAGCAAGCAAGCAAAGCCCTCAACTCAAAACTACTTTTTATTATATAACTCTCGGACTCGCTTACATAAGGGGAACAAAAAGCAAAATTCAAAACTAGATCACACTAAAGATTTTATTCTACTCGATCAAGATATAACTAAAAGGATCGAACTAAGAAAAACAATAAAAGTAAAAGATGTGATGGTGATACGATACCGGGGCACCTTCCCCAAGCTTGGCACAAGCCAAGGGGAGTGCCCATACCCATGTGTTTAGTTGTCTTTCTTCGGAGGTGGTGACGTTATATTCTTGGCGATGATGCCCCTCAGAATGCGATTCTCCTCCTCAAGCTTGTTATTTTGCTGTCTGAGATCCATTATTTCCTTGCGAAGTTTTCCAGTGACGGTTAGAGCTCCCATAGCCCATGGATGTTTCATTGCTGCAGGGGAAGAAGCAACACTCTTTTTCATATTTTCATAAGTAAGAAATTTAGCATTGGGATGGATAACCGAATTCGGAATTGCTGAGCTCTGAAGTTCTTCCAACATGGCTCCAGGTCGTAGACGAGAGGTAACTTCTTGGTCTTCCTCTATAGCATCCATCCTTTTCAAGTCGGCCTCCATCTCTTCCTCTGTGGCCTGCCCGAAGTGATTGGTTTCGCTAAATGCTCCGGGCCCTGGTGTCAGGTGAGAGGCACGGCTCTCCCCGACCGACTCTTGCGAAGACATCTCGCTCTAAATCTGCTGCAGAAACAGCTCAAAACGAAAATAGGAGGTATTGTCGTGTTACGAAGGTCAAAACCTTTGGGAGATTATATAATGAATTTTTACCGACCTAAAGGAGTACACCACAGGAAAACGGAGTCCGAAGGGTACACGGGGTGGCCACAAGCCACAGGGGCACGCCCAGGGGGTAGGGCGCGCCCCCTGGCTTGTCACCTCCTCGTGCACTCTTCGGACCACTTTAAATTTTCCTAATTTATTAAATATTCCAAAACGGATAAAAATTGCTATTGGAAAAGTTTTGGAGTCGGTTTGCTTACCGTAACACATACCTATTCCTTTTCGGAGTCCGAAACATTCTGGAAGGTGTCCCTAATGTACTCCTCAGGAGTCATGGTATTGATAATATTGGTTTCAACATTTATGGGAGTACCTGAGATATAATGTTTGATTCTTTGCCCGTTTACCACCTTAGGATTTGTGCCTTCGGCGTTGTTGATCTTGATGGCACCGGAACGATATACTTCCTCGATAATGTAAGGCCCTTCCCTTTTAGAGAGAAGTTTTCCTGCAAAAAATCTTAAACGAGAATTGTATAGCAAGACATGGTCACCTACATTGAATTCACGCTTTTGTATCCTTTTATCATGCCATCTCTTAACTTTTTCCTTAAACAACTTGGCATTCTCATAGGCCTGGGTTCTCCATTCATCAAGTGAGCTAATGTCAAATAACCTCTTCTCACCAGCAAGTTTGAAATCATAGTTGAGCTCTTTAATTGCCCAATAAGCTTTATGTTCTAGTTCTAGAGGTAAGTGACATGCTTTACCATAAACCATTTTATACGGAGACATACCCATAGGGTTTTTGTAAGCAGTTCTATAAGCCCATAATGCATCATCAAGTTTCTTAGACCAATTCTTTCTGGATCTATTAACAGTCTTCTGCAAGATCAATTTAATTTCTCTATTGCTCAATTCTACTTGACCACTAGAATGAGGATGATAAGGAGATGCAATTCTATGATTAACATCATACTTAGCAAGCAACTTACGGAAGACACCATGAATAAAGTGTGAACCATCATCAGTCATTAAATATCTAGGGACTCCAAATCTAGGGAAAATAACTTCTTTAAGCATTTTAATAGAAGTGTTATGATCAGCACTACTAGTTGGAATAGCTTCTACCCACTTAGTAACATAATCAACAGCAACTAGAATATGAGTATACCCATTAGACTTTGGAAAAGGTCCCATATAATCAAAACCCCAAACATCAAATGGTTCAATAACAAGTGAGTAATTCATAGGCATTTCCTGACGTCTACTAATATTACCAATTCTTTGACATTCATCACAAGACAAGACAAACTTACGAGCATCCTTGAAGAGAGTAGGCCAATAAAAACCAGATTGTAGTACCTTATGTGCAGTTCTATCTCCAGTGTGGTGTCCTCCGTAGGCCTCGGAATGGCACTTGTGAAGAATCTGTTCCTATTCATGCTCAGGTACACAACGTCTAATAACACCATCTACTCCTTATTTATAAAGGTGTGGATCATCCCAAAAGTAATGTCTTAAATCATAGAAGAACTTTTTCTTTTGTTGGTATGTGAAACTAGGTGGTATAAATTTAGCAACAATGTAATTAGCATAATCAGCATACCATGGAGCATTACGCAAAGCATTTATGACAGCTAATTGTTCATCAGGAAAGCTATCATCAATAGGTAGTGGGTCATCAAGAACATTTTCTAACCTAGACAAGTTGTCTGCTACGGGGTTCTCAGCACCCTTTCTATCAATAATATGCATATCAAATTCTTGTAGCAGAAGAACCCATCTAATAAGTCTAGGTTTAGCATCTTTCTTTTCCATAAGATATTTAATAGCAGCATGATCAGTGTGAACATTTACTTTGGAATCAACAATATAAGGTCTGAACTTATCACAAGCAAACACAACTGCTAAAAATTCCTTTTCAGTGGTAGCATAGTTTCTCTGCGCACTGTCTAGAGTTTTACTAGCATAATGGATAACATTTAATTTCTTATCAACTCTTTGTCCTAGAACAGCACCAACGGCATAATCACTAGCATCACACATAATTTCAAAGGGTAGGTTCCAATCAGGTGGTTGAACAACAAGTGCAGTGATCAAGGCTTCCTTAAGAATTTGAAATGCTTCTACACAATAATCATAAAAAACGAATGGAACATCTTTTTGCAAAAGATTAGTGAGGGGCCTAGAAATCTTAGAGAAGTCTTTAATAAACCTCCTATAGAAACCAGCATGACCAAGGAAACTTCTTATACCTCTAATATCCGTAGGACACGACATTTTTTCAATAGCATCAATTTTAGCTTTATCAACTTCAATACCTCTTTCGGAGATTTTGTGTCCCAAGACAATACCCTCATTAACCATAAAGTGGCACTTCTCCCAATTCAAGACAAGATTAGTTTCTTCACATCTCTGCAAAACTTGATCAAGGTTGCTCAAGCAATCATCAAAAGAAGTTCCGTAAACGGAAAATTCATCCATGAAAACCTCAACAATCTTTTCACAAAAGTCAGAGAATATAGCAGTCATACATCTTTGAAAGGTAGCAGATGCATTGCATAAACCAAAAGGCATACGTCTATAAGCAAAGGTACCGAAAGGGCAAGTAAAAGTGGTCTTCTCTTGGTCCTCTTTTGACACAGGTATTTGAGAGAAACCAGAATAACCATCTAGAAAGCAAAAATGTGTGTGTTTGGATAGTATTTCTAGCATTTGATCGATAAAAGGCAGAGGGTAATGATCTTTCCTAGTAGCTTTATTTAATTTTCTAAAATCAATTACCATTCTATATCCTGTAACAATTCTTTGCGGGATCAATTCATTTTTATCATTAGGAACAACGGTAATACCTTCTTTCTTAGGAACACAATGAACGGGACTAACCCATCAACTATCAGCAATAGGATAAATTATACTTGCCTCCAGAAGCTTAAGTATTTCATTTCTTACCACTTCTTTCATTTTAGGATTTAACCGTCGTTGGTGATCAACAACTGGTTTAGCATCAGGCTCCATATTAATTTTATGCTGACATAGAGTGGGACTAATGCCCTTAAGATCATCAAGAGTATATCCAATAGCAGCATGGTGCTTCCTCAGAGTTTTCAATAATCTCTTTTCTTCATGCTCTGAAAGGTTAGCACTAATAATAACAGGATATATCTCCTTTTCATCAAGATAAGCATATTTCAGAGTATCCGGTAATTGTTTAAGCTCAAACACGGGATCACCCTTGGGTGGAGGAGGATCCCCAAGTATTTCAACAGGCAGGTTGTGTTTCAAAATAGGCTGCTGATCAAAGAAAATCTTATCTATTTCATTCCTTTCATTCATATGCATATCATTTTCATGGTCTAGCAAATATTGTTCTAAGGGATCAGTAGGAGGCACAGCAATAGAAGCAAGACCAATAATTTCATCTTTACTAGGCAATTCTTTGTCATGGGGTTGTCTACGAAATTTAGAGAAATTGAACTCATGAGACACATCCCCAAAACTTACAGTAACAGTTTCTTTCTCACAATCTATCTTAGCATTAACAGTATTCAAGAAAGGTCTACCAAATATAATGGGACAAAAATCATCTTGTGGGGAGCCAAGAACAACAAAATCAGTAGGATACTTTATTTTACCACACAAGACTTCAACATCTCTAACAATCCCAACTAGTGCTATAGTATCTCTATTAGCATGCTTAATGGTAACATCAATTTCCTCTAATTCAGCTGGTGCAATATCATTCATAATTTCTTGATATAAGGTGAAGGGAATTGTACTCACACTAGCACCCACATCACACAAGCCATGATAACAATGATCTCCTATTTTAACAGAAACAACATGCATGCCAACAATAGGTCTATGTTTATCTTTAGTATCAGGTCTAGCAATTCTAGCAGCTTCATCACAGAAATGAATAACATGCCCATCAATATTATCAACCAAGAGGTCTTTAACCATAGCAATACTAGGCTCAACTTTGATTTGTTCAGGGGGTGTAGGTGTTCTAGTATAACTCTTACGAACCAAAGTTGAAGCTTTAGCATGTTCCTTTATTCTAACAGGGAAGGGTGGTTTCTCAATATAAGCAATAGGAATAATAGGATCAACATCATAAATAATAGTTTCTTCTTCAACTTTAATAGATTCAACTACTTTCACTTCCATGGGAGGATGATATTTAAACCACTTCTCCTTAGGGAGATCAACATGAGCAGCAAAAGATTCACAGAAAGAAGCTACTATCTCAGAGTCAAGTCCATATTTAGTGCTAAATTCACGAAAAGCATCGGTGTCTATAAAGGATTTAACACAATCAAACTTAAGGTTTATACCTGACTCCTTACCTTCGTCGAGTTCCCAATCTTCAGAGTTGCGTTTAATTCTTTCCAATAAGTCCCATTTGAATTCAATATCTTTCTTCATAAAGGAACCAGTACAAGAAGTATCGAGCATGGATTGATCATTATGAGAAAGCCGAGCATAAACATTCTGAATAATAATTTCTCTTGGGAGCTCATGATTGGGGCATGAATATAACATTGACTTGAGACTCCCCCAAGCTTGAGCGATTCTTGCTCCTTCACGAGGCCAAAAATTATAAATATAGTTCCGATCACGATGAACCAGATGCATCGGATAAAACTTCTGATGAAATTCCAATTTCAATCGGTTGTAGTTCCATTATCCAATATCATCACATAGCCTATACCATGTCAATGCCTTCCCCTTCAAAGATAAAGGAAAGACCTTCTTCTTGACATCATCCTTGGGCAAACCTGCAAGCTTAAATAATCCACAAACTTCATCCACAAGATTAGATGCAAATTAGGATGTAGTGTTCCATCTCCTGCATAAGGATTAGCTAGCAGTTTCTCTATCATACCCGAAGGAATTTCATAATAAATATTTTCAGTAGGTGCAGTGGGTTGAGGAGCATCTCTTTGTGCTTCCGGTCGGGGTGAAGATACCCCGAACAAGCCCCTCAAAGGATTATTTTTCATTGTAACAAGTGACAGTAAATTTCAGCACACTATATAAATTTTTCCTTACCAAGTTCCACTCACCAAATGCGCTTCACTCCCCGGCAACGGCGCCAGAAAAGAGTCTTGATGACCCACAAGTATAGGGGATCTATCGTAGTCCTTTAGATAAGTAAGAGTGTCAAACCCAACGAGGAGTAGAAGGAAATGACAAGCGGTTTTCAGTAAGGTATTCTCTGCAAGCACTGAAATTATCGGTAACAGATAGTTTTGTGATAGGATAATTCGTAACGGATAGAAAGTAACAAATGTAACAAGGGTGCAGCAAGGTGGCCCAATCCTTTTTGTAGCAAAGGACAAGCCTGGACAAATTCTTATATAAAGCAAAGCGCTCCCGAGGACACATGGGAATTACTGTCAAGCTAGTTTTCATCATGCTCATATGATTCGCGTTCGTTACTTTGATAATTTGATATGTGGGTGGACCGGTGCTTGGGTGCTGTCCTTACTTGGACAAACCTCCCACTTATGATTAACCTCTCTCGCAAGCATCCGCAACTACAAAAGAAGTATTAAGATAAATCTAACCATAGCATGAAACATATGGATCCAAATCAGCCCCTTACGAAGCAACGCATAAACTAGGGTTTAAGCTTCTGTTACTCTAGCAACCCATCATCTACTTATTACTTCCCAATGCTTTCCCCTAGGCCCAAATAATGGTGAAGTGTCATGTAGTCGACGTTCACATGACACCACTAGAGGAGAGACAACATACATCTCATCAAAATATCGAACGAATACCAAATTCACATGATTACTTATAACAAGACTTATCCCACGTCCTTAGGAACAAACGTAACTACTCACAAAGCATATTCATGTTCATAATCAGAGGAGTATTAATTATCATTAAGGATCTGAACATAAGATCTTCCACCAGGTAAACCAACTAGCATCAACTACAAGGAGTAATCAACACTACTAGCAACCCACAGGTACCAATCTGAGGTTTTGAGACAAGGATCGGATACAAGAGATGAACTAGGTTTCGGAGAGGAGATGGTGCTGGTGAAGATGTTGATGGAGATTGACCCCCTCTCGATGAGAGGATCGTTGGTGATGACGATGGCTTCGATTTCCCCGTCCGGGAGGGAAGTTTCCCCGGCAGAACAGCTCCGCCGGAGCCCTAGATTCGTTCTACCCAAGTTCCGCCTCGAGACGGCGGCGCTTCGTCCCGAAAGCTCTCTTATGATTTTTTCCAGGTCAAAACCCTCCATATAGCAGAAGATGGGCACCGGAGGGCTGCCAGGGGGCCCACAAGCCACAGGGGCGCGCCCTGGGGGTAGGGCGCGCCCCCCAGGCTTGTGGCCTCATGGTGGGTCCCCTCTAGTATTTCTTTGGCCCAATAATTTTTATATATTCCAAAATAATTCTCTGTAACTTTTCAGGACTTTTGGAGTTGTGCAGAATAGGTCTCTCATATTTGCTCCTTTTCCAGTCCAGAATTCCAGCTGTCGGCATTCTCCCTCTTCATGTAAACCTTGTAAAATAAGAGAGAAAAGGCATAAGTATTGTACCATAATGTGTAATAACAGCCCATAATGCAATAAATATCAATATAAAAGCATGATGCAAAATGGACGTATCACCCGTCCCCTGCCGGCGCCCCGGCCGCGTTACCCGGCCGACGCCCCCGGCCCCGTCCCCGACCCCGTCCCCGCCCGCCGCCCCTGCGCCCGGCCCTGACCGGCGCCCCCAAGGCCCCGACCCCGCCCGGCCTCCCCGCGCCCCCTCCCGCCCCCGACCCTCACCGGGGCCCCCACGCCCACGACCCCGACCGGCGCCCCCGCTCCCCCGACCCTGACCGGCCAGCCCTGCCTCGTCCCCGCCCCGGCCTCCTCCCGCCCCCGATCCCGACGGAGGTGAGCAACGAGCATTTTTTTTATAATGTTAGATTTTTTAGTAGGAATAGATTTATAGATAGATGAATAGATAAGTGGATGTTTGATAGATGGATGAAATGGTAGCGAGTAAAAATGTGAAAAACATTAGGTGGACAAATTTTTGTATGTTTTTTTGTAGTTTTATGCTTTTTATATAACTAAATGTGATAGATATATGTTTTGTGATTATTTGTATATGATGAGTGGTTATTTGATCATGAGGATCTTGCTAAAAATTTGAAGTGTCAATGTTGTATGTGATGTGATGACCTAAGTTTTTTCACTCGGTAAAATTTACAGGATTTGTGGTGTTGCATCTCCGTGGAGTGATCGTCGACGTCGGAGCTGATGGTCCCCGATCGTCCCTCCGCTGTTCGACTGCTTCCTCTATAGCCGAGGGTGAGCTACGAATCCACCTTCACCTTCTATGCTCTTTTAGTCATGTCACTAGATTTTCTTTTCACGTCAAGTCGTGTAACCTAGGCGTCTCCCGTCCGAAATGGTTGCATGGATAAATATGCATTCAATGGCATATTATCACCACAACGGTTTCGGATTGTCCAGCGTTTTCATCGGACAACCCGAGGATGTGTAGATTGAGTACGTTTTCCATGCTCTACCCCGTTCCGATATGCACATTCTCTCGGCTTTTTTCTCCGGATGTACATTCTCTTGGCTTTTTGCCAAGATGTGTATCTGGAGAACAACGGGGAGGTGTTGCCGAAATTTTGTCTCAGAACGGGGTAGAGCATGGAGAACGTACTCAGTCTACACATTCTCGGGTGGGATTAGGACCCTCTTTACCTATTAGAGATGTAGGTGGATTCAACGCCGTCAACGCGGTAGAAAATAAATATTTGATGTGATTAATTTAAATGAATTCTTAATTTTGTTGTGTGGCTCCCAATAAAGCAGAGGATGGCAAATAATCAGTGGATGTACAATGGTTTTATCCGTCAGAATCGAGTAACAACAGAGTGGGTTCCTAAAACCGATGTGTTTTTGAAGGAGACATTCCATCTTCCACTGAGAATTATCCCACATTGCCCGTGTAGGAAATGTGGCAGACGTCACCGTAGAGATAAGGAGGAAATGACTAAGCACCTTCGCACACACGGATATATGCGAAACTTTGACATGCCGATAAACTTTGTCGAGCGGGACCGTGGTAGAGAGGAGGTGATGCGACAACACATCGGTGGTTATGCGGACGACGATGTCAGAGACATGCTAGATGATGTCATTGCTACAGAGATGACACATGCGACACCTTCAGAGAATGAACCGGAGGAGCCGGAGGCAACCGCAAAGTCCTTCTTGGAGATCTTCGCTTCGTCAAAGAAGCCTCTTTATGCGGGTGCCAAACTCTCTCAGCTGGATGCCACCTCGCAACTTATGGCTGTTAAGGCTGAGTACGGCTTTAGCGGAGCTTGCTTCGAAGCATTTCTGGGAGTATGGGCTAACAGCCTTCCTGAGGGTCATGAACTGCCGAAAAGCATGTACGCCACGAAGAAAATCATGAAGGCACTCTCTATGGATTATGAGAAAATACATGTTTGTCCGAAGAATTGCCTTTGTTTTCGCCACGAGTATGCGGATGACAAGTACTGTAGGAAGTGCGGTTCCTCTCGGTACCTTGAGGTGGTCGGTCAGGATGGTGAGAAGAGGCAGCTAGGCATCCCCGCAAAGGTTCTTCGGTATCTCCATTTCATAGAAAGACTGCAGCGCCTTTTCATCACGGAGGAGTCTGCCAAAATGATGAAGTGGCACAAGAAAGGGATAAGGTACCATAAAAAATCATACATCCATCGGAAGGTGAAGCATGGAAGTCATTCGATGAAGAATACCCCGAGGAAGCAAACGAGGCTGGGAATGTCAGAGTTGCGATAACAGGTGATGGGGTCAGTCCATATGGTATGTCGTCCAATCCATACAGCTGCTGGCCCATGTTTGTTATTCCGCTCAATCTCCCTGCTGGTGTCCTAATGCAATGCAAGACCATGTTCTTGTCGCTGATCATTCCAGGGCCTGAATACCCGGGGAAGAATTTGGGAGTGTTTATGCAACCGCGGGTCGATGATTTGCACCGTTCTTGGTACTTCCCGAGGTTGACATACGACCGACATCTGCAGAAAAATTTCTTGATGAAAGTTTGGTTGATGTATTGCATGCATGACTTTCCCGGCTATGCCCTATTCCGCGGATGGTGTACAAGTGGTAATATGCCATGCCCAGTGTGCATGCAGGCTCTACGTTTTATTTGGCTTTAGAAGGGTCGCAAGTATGTAGCCTTTGACCAGCATAGACAGTTCCTCCCTCCAGACCATCCAGACAGGGAAGACAAGAAGAACTTCACAAAAGGTCGGGTTGTCCATGAAGTAAACGAGATTCCAACTTTTTCGGGGGCAGATGTTCTTTCTCAGCTAAAAGCTCTCAAGCCTAAAGGCAAAGGCAAAGGCCAAGTCAAAGGCTTCGAGGGATATGGTGAGACGCACAACTGGACTCACATTAGCCCCTTCACGAAGCTTCCCTATTTCAAGGATCTCAAACTTCCTTAAAACATTGATGTGATGCACACCTAAAAGAATGTTGTAGAGTCCGTTTTTCGCACGATCCTCAACATTCCTAATAAGACAAAAGATAACGTTAATGCTAGAGCCGATCAACAAAAAAATTGTGATAGACCACGTCTAAACATGCGGCCTTCCACAGGCGGTCGAAGAAACTGGTTCAAGCCAGATGCTGACTTCGTCCTTAAACCACCAGAAAAGAAGGAGGTACTTATGTGGCTCAAACACATTGTGAAGTTCACTGATGGTTATGCATTGAATATAAGTAATGGAGTCAATCTTTGAATGGGCAAAGTGACCGGGCTCAAGAGTCATGACTATCATGTATGGATTGAGCAGATAATGCCGGTGATGGTTCGAGGCTATGTCCCCGAGCGTGTCTGGCGAGTGCTTGCGGAGCTAAGCCATTTATTTCGCACGCTCCGTGCTAAAGAAGTATGTCCCGAGGTGATTAGACAATTGCATAAGAAGGCACCGGAGTTGATATGCAAGCTAGAGAAGATCTTTCCGCCAGGCTTCTTTGCTCCGATGACACATCTCATTTTGCACCTCGTGAACGAGTTATTGTTGGGGGGCCTGTGCAAAATCGTTGGCAGTACGGCCCTGAGAGACAGAACAAGCATCCCCGAAACAAATATGGAAACAAAGCTAAGATTGAAGCTTCCATAGCTGAGGCAGTTATCCTTGAGGAGGTGTCAGACCTCAGGATATCGTACTATCCATACCACGTTCCCACTCTGCATAATAAGGTGCCTCGATACAATACAAAAGAGCCCAAGTATAAACCCAAGCTCGATCTATTCAGCGGGCAAGGTGGCAGGGCTGGGGGCTCGAAATCTTATAACATGCTAGAACAAGAGTGGGAGGACATCATGTTCTATGTCTTGCACAACATCAAGGAAGTTGAGGATGAGTGGATGAGGTAATACCACTCCAACATTCCTTTATGTCTTGCACAACATCATGTTCTATGTCCACTTAGTCTCGGCCTAACACCGCTTTTCTTCTTTTAGTTAATTCATTGATGAGGAGTGGACGGGAATGATTCCTCCTACCGAGGCGGAGGCACTTACTCTTCTTCGGCATGGAAACCCTGGAAGGAAAAATTTGTTGCTTGGTTCACGACGAAAGTAATTTTTCACATTCCCCTATTAAATACCTAGTTGAACATTTATTCGTTAACCAAACTAATGCACCCAACAATTCAATTAGACTTGTAGGGAAAAGATTGAAACATATCTATGGATGACGAATTGAGATGGGTTTCCATGGGTTTTAACCCTTCGGTCATGACATGTGAAAAGTATGATGTGAATGGGTATCGCTTCCATGTAGAGGAGCACCAGAACAGACGGTCTGATCCCAAAACAATAAATACTAGAGTGTACACCCCAGGTCAAAATGGAGTTCAGTACTACGGAAGGGTAAGAAAAATATACGAGCTTAAATTCAGCCGTGGGAGCGAAACCCTAAGTCTCCCTGTGTTCAAATGATGATGGTTCGACCCAGTAAAGGGGAAGAGACATATGCCTTCCGTTGGTTTTGTTGAAGTTAAACCATCAACCGTCTATGCCGGAGCCGATCTCTTTATTGCGGCTACCCAAGCCACACAAGTTTATTACCTGCCTTACGCATGCCAGAAAGAGTACCTAAAGGGTTGGGAAGTTGTGTTCAAGGTGTCGCCACATAGTAAGCTACTGGACCCGAACGATGACGATTATTACAACATTAACCCCATGACATACGAGGGAGTGTTCTTTCAAGAGAAACCTAATGATGATGATGATGATGATGATGTTGTGGTCACAAACGATGACGCTGATGCCTTGGATGATGATGATGTGGATCCAAACGATGACGATGCACGGAATAATGGTGAGACCATTGTTAATGAGAAAGACATACTTATGCTAGAAAAGTTAAATGAAGACGCTAACGACGAGGAAGAGCCTCCACCTCCGTACGACAATGAAGATGATATGTGTGATAGTGATGAGACCGGTCGAGCAACCGGTTACAACAGAGATGATTCGTATGGGTTCTAGCGGATGTACGTTTCATGTCTTTTTTCTATGGTTTATTAATATGCCTTTTTATGCTTATTTATGAATGTGCTTTTTTATTCCTTAATATTATGTTTTTTCTTCATTATTAGTATACAAATTGTTTATTCTCTTTTCAATGCAGGTTTGCTAAGCATGGGCAAGGGCAAGGCCGATGGCACGGGTTTACTAGCCAAACTCACCTCGATGTCTAGTCGGAGTGGTCGAGCCCGTACTATTCCATCCCAACTACTTGAGGATGACTCCTCACAGGGAGGTCGAGGGAGAGGTGCCCCTAGAGGTGGAGGGGGTGCAGGGAGAGCCCCTAGAGGAGGGCGGGGTCGGGGCCAGAAACAACGCTCCCTCACCGACTTAGGGGTGTCGTTTACAAGGCCCTCCTCTAGTGAGGTACCCTCTACTGAGGAGGAGGAGGTTCGCGAGGAGGTTGAGGAGGAGGAGGAGTTTGGGGAGGGGGGGGAGGAGGAGTTTGGGGAGGGGGAGAAGGTTGGTGGTGGCGGGGAGGGGGTTGGCAACAACAAGGGGTGGCTGCGTGGTACTGCAAAACTCCCCCCCGTTCCTGCTACCGAGGAGGAGAAGTGGCCCATTGAGCCAGTGGGGAAAGAGTAAGTGCCCCTTAATCATATTTTAATTCTTTTGCTTGTAAACATGCTCATATTTTCTATCTTTTGCAGGGGCTGGAAAGTTGCTGAAAATGTCCGTGTTCCAAACGGTATCATCACTATCTTGATGAAGGAACATTGGTCGGGGATGTTTGCTCCAGACAAAGACAAGCACTTGGAGCACCTGGTTTTGGCCACAACCTGGGACCACTACGAAGCGGTCCCCCACACGGACTATGAGACACATGCTAAGGCCGTGAAAACAAATTTTTGGGTAAGTTCTCTTCAGAAGCATCGGTCTTGAGTTTCGTTCGTAGTTTATCATCGAATGGTTTAACTCATGGCTTCTTCCATTCTGGTTTTATGAATGACTGTAGAAATACTATCGAGTTCTTGAGGAGAAAAAGCCCATTGCCGACAAGTTGTTTATGAAAGCTGCGAGGAAGCAGGCCCGCCAGATGCAGTACGAGGTGCGCTGGGTGGCCATCTCGCAATATTATTATGACTATCTTGGCTAGAAGATGCCTAAGGAATACGAGTGGAAGGAGCAGCTTACCTTGACTAGTGAGCAGTACTTGAAGGTAAGTATAATAGACTTTTCATTCCAATGTTTGTGGTAAATTTCATTGTTTCCTGTTGACTTGCCATTATGCTTTCATTATGTAGGCGTGTCCTAGTTGGTGTAATGGTAAAAAGGATTCATGGGCGGCATTGGTGTATCTGTGGCTCGGTGATGATGAAAAGTGGGCTGCTAAAATCATCCAAAACCGGGCTAATCGAGGGACTGACGGAACACATGGTGAGGGAAACAGGAACCACTAGAGGGACAAGAAAGTTCAGGTATACCTATGAACATGAAACATTCTTATTCTTCTATGTATGACTAACCTCTGTTTGGTGGTGTTTGGTGGTGCAGGAGGAGAAATTGAAGCGGACGCTCTTAGACATGGAGGCGTGGGAGCTAGCCCATGTGCGGAGTAAGCCCAAGGATGGCAAGGGCAAGTACTACGGCAAGTCCGGCGAGCACCTTCAGGCCTACAAGGAGGTGTATCTGGGGTTCAATCCTGACACGCCTGACCCCATAAAAGAGGCTACGGACGACAGGGCGCGATGGTCGGCATAGGGCCGAAGAGTCATGGTCGGCACCCGGTTCTGGATGCTGTGGTCACTCCTTCTATCTCCTACACACGGCTCCGAGCTACCAACCTGAGCCTAAGCTCGCACCCGAGCACGACCATTGCACACTCACAGTCCCTCCTAGCCCAGCAACACTCTGTAAGAATTTTCCCTCTTATCTTCCTTTTTCTCACTTTATTTTCCACATTGAGATGTTTTATGAGTTTCATCATGTCATATTGTAGGCCTACATGGAGTACAAATGTCAGGAGATCATGGGGTGGAATGCGAGAGCTTCAGCAGTCGCGGATTACAGCAGTCGCATGATGGATGTTAGTTTAGCCCCTTTTATTTGACTTTCATATTTGCACTTTCATTTCTTGTGACCTTCGTGTTTGCTTGGTCAACTAACATGCAACTCGTTTTTGACTCCTTGGCGGCCGGCACGGTTCCTGTAATGGAACCACCACCACCACCTGCTGGACAACAACCAGTGCTGCCTACGTTTGAAGAATTTTTGGCACAACACTGTCCGACTCCGGTTTGTACATCCCCAAACTATTCAACCACTACTTATCGTTTATTCAACAGAATCATATATCTCTTTAACATCTCTTTTCAAACATGCAGAGAACCGGTGGATCATCCATTGGTGGTGGTGCCAATTATGGCATCACTCCCGAGTCATGGAGCCCGATCACTCCGATCCACCGAGGAGGTGGTGGTGGCGGTGGCGGTCTTGACGGTAGCGGTGCCGGTACCAGTGACGACCTGGGCTTTGGCGGTCTTGGCGGTGACGAACTTGGTGGTGGACGTCCTGTCGCTTAATCCTCTTGGTGGTGGTGGTCGTGACTTCTATCTTTCGTGCTTCTCTATTATGTTGGCGTAGATGCTTATGTCCTGATGATCCGACTTATCTTGTGTTGTTTCGACTTATGTTGTGTTGTTTCGACTTATGTTGTGATGATAATACTTATTTTGTGGTGATAATGATGAGTATCTGTGATATATATGTGCTGTGTATATATGTGTATTTGAATATTTGTGCTCTCTATTTGAATTGAATATGAACAGGAATTAAAAATAACAGACAGGAGATATGCCGACGGCTATGCCGTCGGCATATCCTACGCCACGACGGACCATGGGCCGCCACGTGGCAAACGTACGCCGATGGCCTCCCCGTCGGCTTATCTCTGGACCTATGCCGTCGGCCTAGCCGCTCGCCAGGACGCACCAGGAACAGACACGTGGCGAACGTACGCCGATAGCCTCCCCGTCGGCTCAGCTCTGGACCTATGCCGACGGCCTCCCCGTCGGCGTAGCCGCGCGCCAGGACAGGCCAGCGGGCGCCACGTGTCACCTATAAGCCGACCGCCAAGCCGTCGGCATAGTTTTGCTTAGCCGTCGGCATATAGGTGCCACGCGGCTGCCTCCGGTTGAGTGTCGCCCGACGACGGCGCCGTCATCCGCCGTCATGTGGCAAAGGTTGCCGACGGTGTATCTATGCCGAAGATCGTACGGAGGCTGTCGGCATAGGCACCTAAGCCGACGACTTTTCTAAGCCGACGATCCTGGCCGGGTACGCAGACGTACGCGTTGCCGACGGAGGTATGCCGACGGGGGCCGTCAGGATATCCCTACGCCGACGGAATATGGCCCTACGCCGACGGCCGAAGGCCATCGGCGTCGGCGTAGCCCTTCAGTCCGGTAGTGAATATCAAAGACGCTGCCAGGGCAGCTTGTCGCTTAAGCGTCTGAAGCGGGACGCTTTCTAAACAATGCCCCATAGACCATAAACATGTCTACTTTTGATTTGAACTGAACACTCGACGATGTTTTCAATCCAGATGGTTATTTATAATGATGTTAAATTGTGCTAGTTACACTACAAGAAAATTGTATATATGTATGACAAAATGGATCCACGAAAAACATAGTGTCATAGAAGTGACCACATATGTATATAGCTGTTAAATTCTAAAAGATGAAATCTCCATAATTGCGAAGAAGCAGGGACGAGTGAAAAAAGAGCTATCTGCACACGCTGGCTTGGTTTGCGTTCGTGTGTATGTCAGGACCTGCAAATTCTGCATAAATCTCAAATGAGAATCAGATTCGGTTTTTTATGGCTATAGATGATTGATCACTAGACGTGAACAGACAAGGTGTGCTGAGATCGTCGCACCTACGCGCTTACGAAATCTGGTGTCTGCATGATGATATGCATGTGAAGTCTTGCCGAATTAGTTTTAGGCTTTGGGAAACGACATCCTGTCCCGGCCCGCCGGCCTGCCAAACATTTCCGCTAACCAAATTAAGCATGTCTTATACTCGCACGACAACTGCCTCTAGTCAGACGTTACTATCACGGTATCACCTAAAGCCGGCTATGCCAACTACTTCCCTAAAGATGGACGATGAGGGAACTTAGCAACGCATCTCCGCAAAGCCGTTCCTAGCTTTTGCTTTGAAAAAACCAAATAAACCAATTGGCTAGGTCTACCGCATGATCGTCGGAACTTATGTTGGGATTCGTCTGCGCTAGATTTAACTGGGTGATGATGAACTTCCATAGCCATACAATATGATATATCTAGCGTCATTTCCCGTCATGCTTAGAGCAACTCTATCTGATACCTAAAAAATAGAGAAGTATCATGCCGAGTAAAACTTAGTGAAGTATTTTTACTACGCTATGTTTTGATCGGTTTTAACCGGTCCCTTAAAAATAGCAGAGTGAAATTTAGTTTTCGCAAAATTCATTTCGGGCACCGAAATAAACTTCACTACTTTTTTATCTTATTGAACGACATTCCGATACAGCGGAGTAAATAATTCATCAATTCTTCACTAAGAGAACTGATTCAAAGAAAACAAAAATCACAATTCGGGACTTTAATAGAATTCAATTGTCATAACTGCTTCCACTAGTCCTTTTAATACTTTCTTTATGTCTATGATTGTCCACATTGTTGCGGTTCTCTATAGACTTCTTAAGCTTGCATGCTTCGTTGTTCGTCGCCTCCATACAATTGAACATTGTGTTGTCTTTAGTCTCAAAAACTCTAGCAAGTAGTGCACAAATATTAAAAAAATTCTCGCTACCAATAGATCGATGTACTCTTCTTCCCAATACCAAACTTGCATCAATCCTAGAAACAATTTTGATCAAACAATAAGCTACAAATTGCGACGAATCCGAAGAACAACCGGACAAACAAGCACTCATCCTATCTTTTTCACATGAAGAACGCTAATCCGGGATGTTGTGGCGTGGTCGAAACTCAGTGCACCACGTGCCGCGGGCAGTGGTCACACTTGAGACCGGCAATGGGGAGTCGATGAGTTGTTGGGCAAGTGTTGAACAGGGCGTATGCTAGATACAATGATGTCGTTTCATTCGACACAACATACATGACAAACATGTACAAGATGCCCTGTGCGCCCTTCATTGGCATTAATAACCATGGTCAGTCAATCCAGTTTGGTTGTGGGTTTGTTTAAAACGAACTATCTGGTAACTTCGTGTGGCTGTTTAATGCATTCTTGCATGCAATGGGTGGAGTTGCGCCAAAGAACATAATAACATATCAAGATTTTGCAATGAGAAGTGCTATTGATGAGGTGTTCATCGGGATAGTACATAGGAATTGCCACTGGCATATAATTAAAAAGGCCCAGGAGAAGCTTGGGAAGCTGATGGCTGACGATGAGCCACTAAACAAGGCATTCAAGGATTGTGTTGACAACAGCTTGACTGGTATTTTACTTCACACCCAAACTACCTTAAACACAAATGAGTTTGCATGCATGGGGTCAACAGTTACCATGTAAGAAAGTGATAAGTTACCAGAGAAGTATAACCAAGATACCTGCATATTTTTATGTACTGAACCTATCATGTTTGTTGCACACACAAAATAACTTTGCATCCCCCGCTAGTTGTGATTGAAGAAGATATTTTTTGTGTTTGCTAGTTAAATTGATGCTTGAACTACAAACACCAAGAGGTATTCGTCGTGTAAAAAATAATCGTATGTGCACTGTAGTTACCATGTTGCTTGAACTAAAATGACCAAGTGTTTGTGATAGAATTATCAACATTAGAGTGTTTAAGTTACCAGTCTGTTTGAACTAAGGTTACCACCATTCAAGCCCTGATGTTACGTGTTTCTGTTTTGAATACAGTTGAAGAGTTTTAACACAAATGGTGGGTGATGATGGACATGTATGGCCGGACCGACAACGAGCATTTCCATTGGTTGTGGGAAAATAGGGAATGTTGGGTTCCGACATACTATATGCATGATTGTTTTCCATTCTTGCAGACCACGACAAGAAGTGAGGGGTTCAACTCTGTGCTGAAGAAGTATGTCAACCTAAACAACTCACTGGTTGAATTCGCACAACAATACACTGCGATCCAGGATAAGGTGATGGCTAGCGTGTCGAAAGAGCAGTTGGAAATAGTGTACAAAGAAACCGAAATGTAGTCGATGAATCCGATGGAGTTGTAGGTGCGGTGGCTGTACACACATAACCTGTTCTGCAAATTCCAGGTGGAGATGAAGGTGAAATGAGCCTACAGATGCGACACATTGCATGATGGGACATTCAAGGTCAGCTCGGTGCGGGGAATAATACCAAAATATGGGGACAGGGACTACCATGTGCAAGCAAACATGGGTGAAGGGACATACTCATGTTCTTGCTGCAAGTTTGATCGAGATGGACTACTGTGCGCACACATACTACGAGTGATGGACCAGATTGGGGTATATGAGATACCTGAAGAGTACATCCTAAAAAGGTGGACTTGGGATCCAGAGGAAGATCTTATTCAATCTGATTTCGAACATCCAACAGTTAAGAAGTCGATGCCAGAGGAGGGGAAAAGCGTCATGCGATATACGTCACTTCTAAAAGATTTCAAGGCATCAGCCAAAGACGCTTGCCTAACAGATGATGGAACCAGAGTGGCAAGAAAACACCTATATAATTTCCAGGAGGAGCTTGAAACCCTGAAGAAAAGTCAACTTAAAAAAGCAAGAAAGGAAAAGGAAGAAGCAAAAGGATCGTTTCAAGGAAAACCGGATCCCTGCTCGATTCCTGTGGGTCGGGTGAATGAAGACAACCTCGCCACAGAACAAACAATCGCCCCTAATGCACAGCAACAGGAGAAATCCACCAAACAGCAAACAAGCGCCCCTGATGTGTAGCAACAAGAGAACCCCGCCACACAGCAAACAAGCATGCCTGTAACGATACATGCTAGCAAAAACAAGCATGCTTTTGTCTCCCAGCCCCCACATCCTGATGCGGCTCAGTCCTCAAGCACAAAGATGATCCTAGACACACCCAGGACTACAACGAAGGGGCGACCAAAATCAAACAGGAAGCAGTCAGCTTTTGACATTGCAAAGCCAAAGTCACAAAGGAAATGTGGTGTATGCGGGAGCCTGAAACACGACAAACGCACGTGCAACTCTCCCCAGCCATGATAAATGAAGAATGTGGTTTAAAAAAGGAAGATGGTGGCTACATTCTCTTCATTGTTCACATGTTATGAAAATAATGTAATCCCCAGTTATTGTATGCCTAGTATGTAACCTATAAGCACCATAATGTGCAAGCTACCAGCACCCTGCTATGTCAGTTACCAGCACTGTATGGTGAAGTTGTCATGGATTTGTAATCCAAGATTTTGTATCTATGTTTCTGCAAGCTATCAGCACCCTGCTATGCCAGTTATCAGCACTTTATGGTGAAGTTGTCATGGATGTGTAATCCAAGATTTTATATCTATATTTCTGTAAACTACCATCACCGTGCTATGTCAGTTACCAGCACTGTATGGTGAAGTTGTCATGGATTTGTAATCCAAGATTTTATATCTATATTTCTGTAAACTACCGGCACTGCATTGTATTATTTATGAACAAAATATTACGCCTGCTTGGATTTATAAAAATTACAAGCAAGTAATCCCGGTCGTCGACAGAGATGCTGATACGTCCATTTTGCATCATGATTTCCTACTGTTATTTATTATCTTTTGTTGAATAATAATACTTTGGGGAGTGATTCTAATGCCTTTTCTCTCATAATATGCAAGGTTTACACAAAGAGGGAGAATACCGGCAGCTGGAATTCTGGACCCAAGAAAAGCACATCAGAGATACCTATTCTTCACAACTCCAATGAAGCTGAAATTTTACGAAGATTATTTTTGGAATAAATAAAAATTAATGGAGCAGAAAACTACCGAAGAGGGCCAACCTGGTGGGCACAACCCACCAGGGCGCGCCTGACCCCCCTGGGCGCGCCCTGATGGGTTGTGGCCTCCTCGGCCCACCTCTGGTGCCCATCTTCTGGTATATAGTCACATTTAACCTAGAAAAAAAAAATCAGAGGAGGACTTTCGGGACGAAGCGCCGCCGCCTCGAGGCGAAACTTGGGGCAGGAGCACTTTTGCCCTCCGGCAGAGCGATTCTGCCGAGGGAACTTCCCTCCCGGAGGGGGAAATCGAAGCTATCGTCATCACCAATACCCTTCTCATCTTTGGGAGGCCAATATTCATCAACATCTTCAACAGCACCATCTCCTCTCAAACCCTAGTTCATCTCTTGTGTTCAATCTTTGTACCAGAACCTTAGATTGGTACCTGTGGGTGACTAGTAGTGTTGATTACCTTGCATAGTTGATTACTCTATGGTTTATTTGGTGGAAGATTATATGTTCAGATCCATTATGCTATTCAATACCTCTCTGATCTTGAGCATGTTTATTATTTGTGAGTAGTTACCCTTGTTCTTGAGGTCACGGGAGAAGTCATGTTGCAAGTAATCATGTGAATTTGATATGTGTTCGATATTTTGATGATATGTGTGTTGTGATTCCCTTAGTGGTGTCATGTGAACGTCGACTACATGACACTTCACCATTCATGGGCCTAAGGGAATGCATTGTGGAGTAGTTATTAGATGATGGGTTGCTAGAGTGACAGAAGCTTAAACCCTACTTTATGCGCTCCTTCGTAAGGGGCTGATTTGGTCCCAAACGTTTAATGCTATGGTTAGATTTTATCTTAATACTTTTCTCGTAGTTGCGGATGCTTGCGAGGGGGTTAATCATAAGTGGGAGGTTGTTCAAGTAAGAACAGCACCCAAGCACCGGTCCACCCACATATCAAATCATCAAAGTAGCGAACACGAATCAATCCAACATGATAAAAGTAACTAGATGAAATTCCCGTGTACCGTCAAGAACACTTTGCCTATTACTAGAGATTGTTCTGGCCTGCCCTTTGCCACAAACGGATTGGGCTACCTTGCTGCACCTTATTTACCGTTACAGTTACTTGCTCATGACCTATTACCTTGCTATCAAACTATCTGTTACCTACAATTTTAGTGTTTGCAGAAATTACCTTGCTGAAAACCGCTTGTCATTTCCTTCCGCTCCTCGTTGGGTTCGACACACTTACTTATCGAAAGGACTACGATTGATCCCCTATACTTATGGGTCATCAAGACTCTTTTTCTGGCGCCGTTGCCGGGGAGTGAAGCGCTCTTGATAAGTGGAAATCGGTAAGGAAAAACTTATACTACGTGCTGAAATTTATTGCTACTTGCTACTATGGAGAACAATCCTTTGAGGGGTTTGTTCGGGGTATCTTCACCTCGACCGGAGCCACAATTAGTTGCCCCTCAACCTACTGCACCTACTGAAAATATTACTTATGAAATTCCTTCGGGTATGGTAGAACAACTACTTGCTAAACCCTATGCAGGAGATGGAACTGAACATCCTGACATGCATCTATTATATGCGAACGAGATATGTAGAATATTTAAGCTTGCAGGTTTACCCGGAAATGAAGTTAAGAAGAAGGTTTTCCCTTTATCTTTGGAGGGAAAAGCATTGACATGGTATAGGCTATGTGATGATCTTGGATCGTGGAACTGGAATCGTTTGCAATTGGAATTCCACCAAAAGTTTTATCCCATGCATCTAGTTCATTGTGATCGGAATTATATATATAATTTTTGGCCTTGTGAAGGAGAAAGTATCGCTCTAGCTTGGGGGAGGCTTAAGTCAATGCTATATTCATGCCCCAATCATGACATTCCGAGAGAAGTTATCATTCAGAATTTTTATGCTCGGCTTTGTCATAATGATCAATACATGCTCGATACTTCTTGTGCTGGTTCTTATATGAAGAAGACTATTGAATTCAAGTGGGATCTCTTAGAAAGAATTAAATGCAACTCTGAAGATTGGGAACTTGACGAAGGTAATGGGTCAGGTATAAAGCTTGAATTTGATTGTGTTAAATCTTTTATAAATACCGATACTTTTCACAAGTTTAGCACTAAATATGGACTTGACTCTGAGATAGTAGCCTCTTTCTGCGAAGCATTTGCTACTCACGTTGATCTCCCTAAGGAGAAGTGGTTTAAATATCATCCCCCTATTAAAGAAAAAAATTAATGAACTGGTCATAGCTAAAGAAGAAACCATCACTTATAATGTTGACCCAATTGTGCCTACCGCTTATATATAATGACGGATGGTGGTTCACACCTTATTCATGGTGCTTTCTGTAAGATGCTTGCTAAATATGATGTTAACCATAGAATTGCATCACCCTATCATCCTCAATCTAGTGGTCAAGTAGAACTTAGCAATAGAGAAATAAAATTAATATTACAAAAAATTGTCAATAGGTCTCGTAAGAATTGGTCTAAGAAATTAGATGATGCACTTTGGGCCTATAGAACAGCTTATAAAAATCCTATGGGTATGTCTCCATACAAAATGGTATATGGAAAAGCTTGTCATTTGCCTCTAGAATTAGAACACAAAGCATTTTGGGCCATTAAAGAACTTAACTATGATTTCAAACTTGCCGGTGAGAAGAGGCTATTTGATATTAGCTCACTAGATTAATGGAGAACCCAAGCCTATGAAAATGCCAAATTATTTAAAGAAAAGGTAAAAACATGGCATGACAAAAGAATCCAAAAGCGGGAATTTAAAATAGGAGACTATGTTATTTTGTTCAACTCTCGTTTAAGATTTTTTGCAGGTAAGCTTCTCTCCAAATGGGAGGGACCTTATATTATCGAAGAGGTTTATCGTTCTGGAGATATCAAGATTAATAACGCCCATGGTACTAACCCGAAGGTGGTTAATGGACAAAGAATTAAGCACTATATCTCAGGTACACCTATTAACGTTGAAAGCAATGTTATCCAAACCATGACACCGGAGGAACACATAAAAGAAACCTTCCGGAACACTCCAGAATTCTGAAAAATAGGAAGTACGTGATACGGTAAGTAAACGGACTCCGAAAAATGCGCAAAAATATTTTTTGTCTGTTTTGGAATATTAGAAAATTATGGGAATAAAAAAATAAATCGGAAGGTGATCGAGGCGAGCACGATACACCAGGGCGCGCCAGGTTGTGCCCACCTCGGACACCTCCCCGACTCCGTTTTTCTTCCATATGCTTGTTTTCCAAGAATAAAAATTCTCTATATATACCCCCGACTGTTTTGACAACCGCATCACAGAAAAATCCTTTGTTCTTGTTTCTTGTTGTTTTCTCGTTAGACCAAGATCTCCATGGCTCCACCAAGCTCCTCCAAGGACAAGTTCTTCGAGAAGGTCATCAACCCGTACTTGCCGGAGGTGATGAAGCACCCTAAAGCCATTGAGATGCGTGAGGGGGTGCTCCACATCCGTGATGTTCAGGGACCCAAGAAGACCGGAAGCGTGGAGGCTAGGCTCGAGGCAGTGGACCAGGAAATCTTCAAGTGCCAGAAGATGGTGCAACGCGGACTTAGTGCCAATCACTCCATGATCACGGAATTCACTCGTGATCAGGTGGTGGATGGCTGGCCCGTGAAGGACATCATCTCCACCCTCAGCGAGCTAATTAATTGTCTGCAGAGCCAAATTTATGATCTTCAAAACCAGGTCTTTGAATATGAGGCAAGATTTAAAGGTATGAGTTTAGCTGCCAGTTGTAGGACTCAGGGGACTCTTGCGTCAACTGATGATGGGGAGCCCTTGCCCTGGAAGCTGGAGGACAAGCATACTACATCATCACCACCACCTACTTCATCTCCACCACCTTCTTCATCACCACCACCAAAGGAGGCTTGAGCACACGGGTATGGGCACTCCCCTTGGCTTGAGCCAAGCTTGGGGGTGGTGCCCCGGTATCGTATCACCATCATTTTTATTCACCTTTACCTATTTTAGTTCAATCTTTAGTTTCCCCTTGCTTTAGTTGAATAAAAGTTTAGTTTCATCTATTTTCGTGCATTAGTTTTGTGGCCTATCTATCTATGTAATCGAGTGAAAGTTATATAATAAAGTTTAGTTTGAGTTTTTGTCTCTCTTTTCTTGTTGCAATAAAAATAAAAGGAAAGAAAAATAAATGAAAAGAATCATATGCTAATCT
Organism: Elymus sibiricus; assembly: GCA_039707655.1. Classification (NCBI taxonomy): domain Eukaryota; kingdom Viridiplantae; phylum Streptophyta; class Magnoliopsida; order Poales; family Poaceae; genus Elymus; species Elymus sibiricus. Next base: position 88,406,708 of record CM077663.1, read on the forward strand.
TATGGTGAGTAATGACATCACATAAGGAAAAGTATAAGTAGTAAAATTTATTGGAGATTTACAAACAAAACATTGGTCAATGATGCAATTCATGAAAGAATTAATAAGGGAAGAGAAGATTCACATGCAAATACACTATCTTGGACATCTTTGATGATTGTGAGCTCCCATTAAATATTATATGTCAAAACTGTTGACGTTGGACGAGGATGATAACGTAATGATTTATGTTTGTTCATATCCACATAGAAGTTATATTGTCATAGATCCTTCAACATGTGATGCTTGCCCAATATATTTGCTAGCCAAAAATTCCGCACTAAGTAGATATACTACTTGTGCATCCAAAAACCCAAAACCAAACTCATCCTTTGAGAGTCCACCATACCTACCTATGGATCGAGTAAGATCCTTCAAGTAAGTTGTCATCGGTGCAATAAGGCAATAAAAATTGCTTCTAAAAGTGTTTGATCAATTAGTGTAAGAGAAAATTGAGCGCTATACGAACTTATGATGGCAAAGTAATAAAAGTGACGGACTGCATAATAAAGGTTGCTATCATAGGGGGCAATATAGCGTGACGTTCTTTTACATTAAGGGATAGGGCATAAAAACCAATAAGCACATGAAAACCTCTGCTTCCCTCTGCGAAGGGACTATCTTTTACTTTTATGTATTTACTTTTATGCAAAGAGTCAAAGTATTCTTCCCTATTCCTTTTTACTTTTTCCTTTTGCAAGCATCATGTGGTGAGGAAAGATCTAGGCACATATATCCAGTTGGATATGGGTGGGCATGAGTTATTATTGTTGACATCACCCTTGAGGTGAATACGTTGGGAGGCGAAACTATAAGCCCCTATCTTCCTATGTGTCCGGTTGAAACTTTTTGTTCATGGGTATACCGTGAGTGTTAGCAATCATAGAAGACTAAATGATGCTTGAGTATGTGGACTCGCCAAAAGGCTCCGACATGAGACCTTTCCTGAAAATATGATGAATTGTAGTTGCAAAGTTGACTGAGAACATAGTTTGTTGGTTTTCAATAAGTATTATGCTTCATACTTCTATGTTGTGATGAATTGTTACTTGTTCATGAGAAGCTACATGATAAAAATGTATTGAATATGTTTTATGATAGAGTTTATTGCTGTTATGATAATAAGCATGATGCTACTATGTCCGTATTTTGTTTTTATCGACACCTCTCTCTCAAATCATGTGGACATGCTTTTCAATATCGGTTTTCGCTTGAGGACAAGTAAGGTCTAAGCTTGGGGGAGTTGATACGTCCATTTTGCATCATGATTTCCTACTGTTATTTATTATCTTACTTATCGAAAGGACTACGATTGATCCCCTATACTTGTGGGTCATCAGATGCTCGTAGATATCAAACAAAATGTGGTCCAATTTATAATGACTATCAGAAAATTTATCATCTTGTCCATGAATTTGTATACTGTAGTAAACAGATTGTCAACACTTTGCTGAGTGACTTTATAATGACAGATTGATGTATAGTTATCAAGACAGTTTGGTAACAGTTATCACAGGTTGACAACATGAGTTACCAACCATCACATGAAGATATATGTGTGATGATGTGCCTCTAATGCAACTAAACAAAGTATAACAACACATTCGTGACAAATTCTCACCTCATGATCCGCTGCCAAACAGATGATAAAGCCACTGCTTGCATTTGTTTTGATCATGATCTAACCACCTCAATGTCAGAATTTTCCTGAGAGCTGGAATTTGTTCTTGAGTTAAAGCCGGGATATTTTTCCCATCCCATACCTCAAGATACGTGCTGGCGAAAAATCCACAATCATTGCTGAAACATTTGTGATGAAAACAACCCACAATCAGCTTCATTGAGTTTGCAAACAGTCAAAAACAATGATCAGAATATATAGGAAGGTGAAAAAGAGAGTGAATAGGCAACAACTAACCCATTATCCTGTTTCAGCACATCAATGTACACAAGTTCATAATCCTGAATTTGCTTATGCGAGTCCTTGTAAGCAATCAACCAAGCCTTTTTTATAGCGTTCATGTATCTTGTCGAATGCTCGATAAGAGAAGGACTATCTTGTTCGCGCAATGAATCTAGAACTTCGAACCGTTTCGCCCTGAGATTTAGTGACAACACATACCAATGCCCATCATTTGGACCAGTACCCAACTTTTGCAAAGCAAGAAATAGCAACTGCAATTTGAAGGCAGAAAGGTTAGCAGGGCAGAAAGAACAAAATTACCATGGTCAAAAGATACTGAATTTCACATGCAAAGCAACTAAAAATTATGAGGGCATTAAGATTAAAATTAAAGTTACCAGTGTGCATAAATAGGCTATCATGACAGAAAGAACAAAATTACTAGGGTAAAAAAATACTGAAATTAACAGGAAAGCAAAAAACAAAACTTATCAGGGCAGTCATTGTTAAGTTACCAGGGAAGTTATAGAAGGGTTACCATGTCTGGGAGCAAAGCAACACATAAAAAACAGATAACATATCGGAAAAGAGACAAAATGTGAAAAAAGACAGCAAACATAACATACCTGATCCTGGTGAATCAGAATGTAAAACTGGTCTCGTCAGAAATGCTTCAATACAGACTTGCAGTTGAAGTCTCCTATCAAGAGATACATAGACAACAGCCAAGGGAAGATGACCCTTTTTGGGGTTTCCTTATACTGAAGAATATGAACATGTAACTCAGCAATGCTGGTTGATAGTTGCCCAGTTCCCTTCACACAGTCGGCAAGCTCGCCGAGAGTGACCCACCTCCCATCAATGTCAATAACCCTAACACTGCATTGCAAAAAAAAAATTAAATACATTTCAAAAATGGCATGAAAAATGGGAAAAGTTCATTGTTACCCCTTAATCTTGGAGTTAGAATCAGTAGTTTGCTTGATAACTTCATTGTAAACAACCTCTTCCTCATCAGTGGGTGAGAGGCTAGCAAAAGGCAGGAGCAGGTATTTGGACGGGTGGCTGACCCTAACTTTCCGAATAAAGGATTTAGGAGTGGCACTGCGTACTAAGTGCTCTGTGCGAGGTGGCAATTCTGGTGTAACAAACGTTGGACTTTGAGGATGGTCTGGTAAAAAACAAACAACAAAAGTAAGATGTATATTGCAACAAAAGACATGATTAAGCGAGGGGAAAAACATTGAACATAAATTATCAGCAAATGGATGAAGAACTTATCAAGTGGTGAGGCAGAACTTATCGGCTGTCACATGTTTTGCATGGTTGAAAAAAACGAAAAAGGTATTTATACAGGGGTTGCAATGTTCTGGCAGAAGAAAAAATCACCTCCTAGAACTTTGGATTTCCCTTTTACTACTGGATTTTCATGTTCAAACTCTTCCCACCACATGAGAACCTCATCATTAGCAATCTCAACATCATACACTTGCACACGGCGATCTTTCGGGATTACAAAAAAAGAAAAAAAGAGGGATAAGGAGATGAACAATAGTGATAAGGAAAATAATATATTGAAAGAAAGTGGTATAACAAATGAGTAAATGTAGATATAAGGGTGAAGTTATCAGGCCCACATTACAAAAGTTATCAGGTAATGTGACTGTGGATTACCAGCACATTGGTATGGACTTTTAAGCACATATTAGAAAATGTTAAGTTTGGCGCATACTGAGAAGCAAGAGTGATAATCCGAAAGCATGTATTAAAAGATGACCAAAGAACTTTATGGGGTAGAACTGGTAAGGGATATATGTGGGTGGAATAATCATGTCCATATTACAGAACTTACCAGGCAATGAACAATTGAGTTACCAGGATAATGGCAGGGAATTATCAGGATAATAAAAAAGTGACAAAAATGAGGGGATAATAACAAATCTCAGAGAAAAAGAGTACACAACTACTAGTAATAGTGCAGGCATGTTAGGTAAGCATGACAATGTAAGGAAAAGAACTAGACGATGATAGGAGATGTATGTATCAGACGCTTACAATAATTAGAAACAGATAAAAATGGTCAGTTACCAGGCCCATAGTAGGTGTAATATCAACAGCTTTGAACACTGACAAAGTAACCAGGGGGTGAGGTTTGAGTTATCACCAATATGTTAGGCCGTTTACCAGAAAGAAAAAAAATCGTATGTTATCATATCAGCTAGCGTCATACAATATGACAGGGATCACAACAAAATATATTCTGGAGCTAAAAGCATGAATGTTCTTTTTCACACCACACAAGCATAAAAGTCGTTTTACATTCATCCGTACACACGAAAGCATAGAAAAAGGCAAAACATAAAAAACGAAAGCACGACCAACCGAAAAATAAAAGGTCTTCATTGACATAATTCCATCCATCACTCTGGCTGCAAAAGCAATGACACAAGGTCTTCACTTACCAGAGTTGCGTGGCACAGCCCAAGCAACCGGTTGCGTGTCGATAACTTCCTCTCCTTTCTTGCCCTTGAAGTCAGCAGCATTGGGAGACGCAAGCCCAATAACCGCGAAAGGGCCAGTTGCTGCAAGCCCAAGAACCGCGTTAGGGCCAGTTGCTGGTGCTGGAGGTGGTACTTGCACCGATGCCGCCAACGTTGATGCTTCTGCTGCTGCAGGTGGTACTTGAACCGATGCCACCACTGCCGATGCTTCTGGTGCTAGAGGTGGTACCTGAGCCGATGCCGCCGCCGCTGATGCTTCTGGTGCTAGAGGTGCAGCTTGACACATAAGAGCAGATGGTGCTGCATCTTGACCCGTTGGAGATGCTTTAGTCGATGGTGGTACTTGTGGCGTTGGACAAAAAATTGCATCAAGCCCAAGAGAGCATCTTGGTGGTGTAAAATCACCACGAGCTATATATACATCGGCGTCTACTCCAGTTCCAGGGGTGCTCGACTCTACGACAGGGTCATCTTCAACTTGAACATGAAGATCAACAACTGGAGCATCGGCTTCCACGCTAGGTGCTGTATCGGATACTTCTGCAAATACAGTAACACCGACAGTGACACAAAAATGGAAAAAGGCATCATATAATTGAATTTGTTAACATGAGAACAATAATATAAGTTACCATGGCAGTACAGAGACAAGTTATCACCAGAAAATAGACAAGTTACCAACCTGGGAATGCTTTCTCTTCATTAGCAATTTTGGTCACCACGGGGTTCTGGACATCAAGCTCTTGACCTTCAGCTAGTGCCGTATCACTAGGCACGTTGACTTGGGTACCTACCACAACATCTTTAATGACACGAAAGGATGCAGCGGAAAAAAATGAACACAACATCAACAAAAATAATCACTACTATAGACAAAAAAAGTAACGGGAGCCAAAAATAACCTATAGCTTCAACTTCATCATGTCCCGCAGCGGTAACATCTTCAACTTCAACTACAATGGCCGCGCCGGCAATATCGTCTACAACAACAGCAATAGTGGCTGCTGCAGTGAGCTGTTCTACAGGGTCAGCGGAAACACCAGCGAAGGTCGTCGCAACAGCATCGGATGCGCCCGAGCTAGCTATTGCTGCTTCAGCAGAAGCTAACGAACCACCCGTCGCATCAAGTTCTCCAACCGCAAACGGAGACGTCGTCGTGGGTGTTTCATCAAGATGAATAACGTCTGTTGTCCGCGATGATGTTGTCAGAGATGCTGCTACTCTTAGCCGCGGAGAAGACCTGGACTTGGAAAATCACACTTTTTTCACAGCATTTTTCTGTATTGAATGACTGAAAAAGGGGTACACATGATGAGTCTTGAGATTACACATGTTGTTGAACTTAAGTTACCAGATGTTACCAACACAAAAAAGTTATCACATGCTACAGGTATAAAAACTACCAGGAAATTCTTACTAAGATATGAATGATTAAATATTACAAGTTATCAGACGATATGAACAAAAAATACCAGCCTTTTATTTTCATTAACTTGACACAGATAATAATTTAGTGCAAAAATAATAATGTACGGGGAAAATGCAAACAAGAAAGCACTGGGAATACCTTGTTCCTGATACCCTAGGCAAAGCCTTAGCCGTAGCAACTTGTTTGCTAGGTGCCGTGCATAAAAATAATAATCAGAAGTTACAAGCACAAAAAGTTATCAAATGATGTAGGTATAAACTATTAGAAAATTCTCATTGAGTTATCAATGTTCAACAACATAAGTTATCAGATACTACGAAAAAAGTTACTAGCCTATTGTTACCCAGTAACGTAACCCAGACTATAATTCAGTGCACATGAGATAGTAGGGGAAATGTAAACAAAATCAGCAAAGTACTACTAAACAAAAAATACAGTAAGAGGCATCAAAAGGATGGGAATACATTTTTACTGGTACACTCGGCGAAGCCTTAGCTGCAGCAGCTTATTTGCCAGGTGCCCTGCAAAAAAAGTTAATTAGAACCAAAAGAAAATAGTGCTAAAAAACTATGAAAAAGCTAATTATCAGGAGCTAACTAGTGAAACTACCATACACCATTTAATATCAGGTACATCAAAAACCATGGAAAAAAGGAATTCACCTGCGTGGCGCCTCCTTCCGCTTGGTGGAAGGTGGGATGGTGACACCGTTGCCCTTTTCAGCGAAACGGATACCAAGCTCTTGGACAACAATTTTCTTCACAGATAAGTGAATGTCATATGTTGACAGCACATATGGTGAACTTGGACTTTGCTATGGGCTTGGCGGTAGAACTGGTGAAGAAGGTCGTGGCGGCACAACTGGTGAAGTTGGATGGGGCAGCACAACCGGTGAAGCTGGACGGGTGGGAGATGCTAGCCTCAGTTTGCTGCGCCTCTGGTAAGCCAAATTTTTCACACGTTGAGAACCACATCGTTTGACAGAAGATTCAGTGGCCGCCTTAACTTGCTTGTCTGTCAAATCTCGCTGGCTAAGCCTTATCACCTGATCCAACTGATGTTGTGTGGGAGGTGGCAGTGAGCATGATCTGAGACTCAGTAAGTTTCTCATCGCCAGTGCAGACAGGCGGGCCTTCGACATTTTCTGCTCTGTTGTCATCAGCTTCGCCAGTTACATTCTTCGGGTGTGGGGTGTCAACACCAACTGGCCCGCTGCCTGTAGCGACACCCACGGTACCACTGACTGAACCAACAAAAGGATCCTACTACCACGACGCTCAAATCAATAATCCATAAAATCATCGCCGGAGTCAGCATCAGAATCAACGTCGTCGCCACCCTGGTACTCATCATCAGTATCAGAATCATCAGCAATTTTCTTTCCAGTGGTTTCTGGCCGCCTGCTATGCGATGGGCGAGTGGTCCTTGCCGTAGTACAAGCAGCATAAGAAAGAACATTCAGTCCAGCGTCTAGCTGACGGGAGGCATGTGAATGGCCTTCATCATCCAAAGAGGTGAATGATTGCACAAGATCACCAACTATGCTGCCCAGGGCAGATGTGAATCGTCCAACTATCTGAGTAGATTTGGCAAGTTTCTGCTCAATAAAAAAATGCAAACAAAGTTAAGAACACATAAAAAGCTCAGGGGATGAAACTTCAGATGGTAAGACAAAAAAGTTACAGTAAACACACACAACAAAAAGCACACATGATGTATAGTGACAGAAGTTACCATCCAAAGGCAACAGTAGTTATCAGGAGTTAACAACATAAAAAAATAAGATGTAAAAAAAGCACACAGGATGTAAAGTGACAGAAGTTACCATCCAAAGGCAACAGTAGTTATCAGGAGTTCACAACATAAAAAAAATTATGTAAAAAAAACACAATGTACAATGTCATTACAGTAAACACATGAATGTACCATTACATTACAATAAAGAACAATCTATGAGGGCATAAGTAAACAACATTATTATATCACAGCCAAAAAAAAGCATCAAGGATTTACAAAAGGAATCACCACAAGAATGCAACCAAGTTGTCAAGCATGATGGCATAAGTTTACAGCAAAACTTATCAAGACATTACAATAAGAATTATCATAAGATCGCAACAAAGTTATTAGGCTTTATAGAGCATGTGCCACATTGGAAATAAAGAACAAATTCTGATGGCATAAGTAAAGAGCATAAGCTAGCAGCAAAAAAGTTATTAAAGAATAATTACCACAAAGAGTGCAACAAAGTTATCTGTGTTGGAAATATGCCCTAGAGGCAATAATAAATTGGTTATTATTATATTTCCTTGTTCATGATAATCGTTTATTATCCATGCTATAATTGTATTGATTGGAAACTCAAATACATGTGTGGGTACATAGACAACACTGTGTCCCTAGTAAGCCTCTAGTTGACTAGCTCGTTGATCAAAGATGGTTAAGGTTTCCTAGCCATTGACATGAGATGTCATTTGATAACGGGATCACATCATTAGGAGAATGATGTGATGGACAAGACCCAAACTACGAACGTAGCATATGATCGTGTCAGTTTATTGCTATTGTTTTCTGCATGTCAAGTATCTGTTCCTATGACCATGAGATCATGCAACTCCCTGACACCGGAGGAGTACCTTGTGTGTATCAAACGTCACAACGTAATTGGGTGACTATAAAGGTGCTCTACAGGTATCTCCGAGGGTGTCTGTTGGGTTGGCATGGATCAAGACTGGGATTTGTTACTCCGTGTGACGGAGAGGTATCTCAGGGCCCACTCGGTAATACAACATCACAATGAGCCTTGCAAGCAATGTGACTAAAGTGTTAGCCACGAGATCTTGTATTACGGAACGAGTAAAGAGACTTGCCGGTAACGAGATTGAACTAGGTATAGAGATACCGACGATCAAATCTCGGGCAAGTAACATACCGAAGAACAAAGGGAACAACATACGGGATTAACTGAATCCTTGACATAGAGGTTCGACCGATAAAGATCTTCGTAGAATATGTAGGAGCCAATATGGGCATCCAGGTCCCGCTATTGGTTATTGATCATAGAGGTGTCTCGGTCATGTCTACATAGTTCTCGAACCCGCAGGCTCTACACACTTAACGTTTGGTGACGATTAGTATAGTTGAGTTATTGTGTTGGTGACCGAAGGTTGTTCGGAGTCCCGGATAAGATCCCGGACATGACGAGGATCTCCGGAATAGTCCGGAGGTAAAGATTGATATATGTGATAATAGTGTTTTGATCTCCGGAAGGGTTCCGGAATTCACCGGAAGGGGTTTCGGATGTTTACCGAAGTGTTCGGGTGCAACAACACTTTATATGAGCCAAAGGGGTAAAGCCCATGAGGTATTGGAAAGTGCAAAAGGAAGTTTTGCTGCTGCCTTAAGCGGTACTACCGCTGGTAAGGCAGTACTACCGCGTAAGCGGTACTACCGCTTGTGTGAAGCGGTACTACCGCTCGTGAGCGGTACTACCGCTTGTGCGCGGTACTGCAGGGATCCGAGTTGGACTCTTTCCCTGCGGGCCAAACCGACCTTGTGCGGGCAAAACCTACCTGGAGGAGGCTTTTGCTCCAAGTTTAGACCCCAAGGCTCAACATATAAATAGAGGGGCAGGGCTAGCACACGGGACACATTAAGATTTCCCAAGCCGTGTGTCGGCAACCCAAACCCTCTAGTTCTCCCGTCATAATCTCCGTAGTGCTTGGCGAAGCCCTGCAGAGATTGTTCCTCACCATCATCACCACGCCGTCGTGCTGCCGGAACTCATCTACTACTTCATCATCGCTCGCTGGATCGAGGAGGTGAAGGCGTCATCAAGCCGTACGTGTGTTGAACGCGGAGGTGCCGTCTGTTCGGCACTAGTTCGTGATCGGATCGAGGGACGACTTGCGATTTGGATCGCGGAGACGTTCGACTACATCAACCGCGTTTCTTAATGCTTCCGCTTAGCGATCTACAAGGGTATGTAGATTCACTCTCCCTCTCGTAGATGCTCATCACCATGGATAGATCTTGTGTGTGCGTAGGAAATTTTTTGTTTCTCATGCAACGTTCCCCAACAATCTGACTATAGAAAAACCTAGAATAACATGAAAAATAAACAAAAAATTATAGGGGCTACGTGCACACCTGCTGACTGCAGCTTGGGGCGGCATGAACACGCATAAACTTATCAAGACCTTCCACACCACCAAACAGACAAAAAATCATGCCAAACTCAGGCTTCAACTGGAAAAAATGAAGTGACAAGTCAGGTAAGTAACAACCAAAAGAAGGAAAGAAAAATACAGTTGCATACAGTGTGCGACCTAAAAACGGAAATAATATAGATAAATTACCGGTAGTTTCCCAAAAGAAATTTTGTCCGCCTGAACATCCTTATTGAGGACACGAGTTATCAGCTCCTTCGTCCATACATTGAAAGGGAAAGGCCGAGCAGGTAATACAATGCCGAGACCAGAAAGGTCAATCGCATGAACGTACAATAGCTGATAAGAAAGATACAAGCATCAGGATAAACACTATCAACAATAGATAAATATGAAAAGATGAAAAATGAAAAAAAAATAAAGTAAATGAAAGCGGCATCACTTACATTGTAGAAAAGGAGGCAACCCTTGGTAGGCTTGTGTAGTTCATCAAAAATGAACTTGGACCTGTTGAGATTTATAACATCGTCAATGTCCCGCTGCAAGTTGAAAACAAAAAAGGTAAAGTTCACCTAATGGAACACAAAAAATATGAAAGTTACCACACTGACATACAATGAAGTTATCAGGCACACACGAAAGAAGATGACAGAATTACAGCACCACTTACCAACACAACATACCACCTAGGACTGACTTTGTTGGAGGTGGTCAGGGCAATGACAATATTGCCCGCAAGCAAAAGCCACATCCGCTTGAAAGTAGTCAGCGTTATCAGAACCCTTGATGAGATCGACAAGATCAGTCATTTTAGGGGCATGTCCGAGTTCACCAAACAACTCAAGCCCTAACTCAATATCAGCTTCGGTAGCAAGGTTCCAAGAAACATCCTACCCTCCATGTGGCATGCCCATAACACGATGCACATATTCTTCATTAACAGGAAGCCTACCCGCCCTGGTACGACCACCTCATGGGAATCAGGATCGTACAAGTCGGCAAGCCACACACTGAGACCGTTGAAGAGATGGTCACACATGATATTCCGAAGGCTTGTGAAGTCCATCTCATCAATGGCAACCTGCCTGTCATCAGTCATGTCTTTGCATGCAAGCAGAAGCAAACTAGGTGATGCTCTGTTGCGCGGAGGCGGAGGAGGGCGCTTCGGTTTTTTCGGATGAACGTCATCAATTCCATCACCACCTCCTTTGCGCTTCCTCGGCATTGTCTCCCTCTCACATAAGAAAAAAAGACGGCGAATGAAACCAATTAGATGACATATGAAATATTGCTATCCCAAGTAGTAGAACCAATTATAGACTGGTGTTTGCCAAGGATAAATACAGATGATTAACATAGCATTGTGGTTCATAGTGAGACATAAAAAATTACCATGCACTGATAAATTCAAGCACTATTAACTTGATTACAGAAAAAAAAAAGACAAATGCACTGGTTAAAAACAAAACATCACTACACCTATTAAACTATAGCAAACAAATGACCCTGGTAAATTAAGCATTGTGCAACTGGCAATTCAGGCACAATGCATTGGTAAGCGCAAAAACATCATCAATTTGATGATGTACATCCAATTTACCCCTGATAATCCTATCAGTGACCCATGGTAATTAAATCACAATTGATGCTGGTAAGCACATAAACTACCAGACAACTGAAAAATTAAGCATTGTGCTGCAGGTAATTCAAACGCAAAGATACACTACAGGAATCAGCTGCTTTGCCGTCTGCCATAGCAGACGGCAAAGGCATACTTTGCGGACGGCAAAACCTTTGCTGTCTGCCAGCAGACGGCCAACACTCCGGCTGAACGGCTGCCGGCAAAGGCCTCTTTGCCGTCTGCTGGCAGACGGCAAAGAAGCAAAGCTCTTTGCCGTCTGCTGGCAGACGGCAAAGCACCTGGACGGCAGACAAAAGGTGCCAGCCCCGTTAGAGGGCTAACGGCGCTCTTTGCCGTCTGCCAGCAGACGGCAAAGAGCTGCAGCTGACGTCAGCTGACGTCATGCGTCAGCTGGGCCAACGCAGGCTCTTTGCCATCTGCCAGCAGACGGCAAAGAAGCAAAGGTCTTTGCCGTCTGCCAGCAGACGGCAAAGAGGCCAAATAAGCCAGCCCAGGTTGCACAGGCTGCTGCCACGTGCCCACTTTGCTGTCTGCTAACAGACGGCAAACCTCTTTGCCGTCTGCTAGCAGACGGCAAAGTGGCTTTATAGCAACTGTTTTTTCTGTTTTTTCTTATATCAATTCATTTTCACAGAAATTCAAACACATATATATATATATATATATTCAGAATCACATAATAAGGCAAAACATTATGTCTTATCCACCACATAATATGTCTCATCCACCACATAATAAACAACACATATGCAAGCCATATGGATATGATCATCCAACACATACCAAATCAAAACATATGCAAGTCTCATCCATACATATGCAAGTTTCATTCATCTATACATACATATGCAAGTGTCACATTATTGATCCTATAAAATCAAAAGAAAATGGAAGGACAAGGACTCCATGAACGCAAGCTTCTGTGAAGTGAATCAAATCTGCAAAATGAGAAAGAAGAAAGTTAGAAGAAGAAGACTAGAAGAAGAAGAAGAAGAAGAAGACTAGAATTTTTCTCCTCTTCTTGTTCTTCTTCTTATTGCTTACTTGTGTCATTTTAGAGCTAACCTAGGTAAATAGGCCATTTTTGACCTAAATATGCTAAGTATATCATAAATGAACTAAAAAAGCTAAGTATAGGTCATTTTTGTGCTAACATAAGTAATTATGCCATTTTTGAGCTAATTAAGCATATTAAGTCATTTTGGAGCTAAATAGGTCATTTCTTAAGCATATTATGTCATTTTTGAGCTAGCTAAGCATATTAAGTCATTTTGGAGGAATAAATGCTAAGTATAGGTCATTTTAGAGCTATCCTAGGTTAAATAGGTCATTTTAGAGCTATCCAAGGTTAAATAGGTCCATTTTTTAGCTAGCTAAGCATATAAATTCATTTTGGAGGAATAAATGCTAAGTATAGGTCATTTTAGAGCTATTATATGTTAAATAGGTCATTTTTGAGCTAATTAAGGTTATTATGTAATTTTTGAGCTAGCTAAGCATATAAATTCATTTTGGAGGAATAAATGCTAAGTATAGGTCATTTTAGAGCTATCCTAGGTTAAATAGGTCATTTTGGAGCTAATTAAGGTTATTATGTCATTTTTGAGCTACCTAAGCATATTAAGTCATTTTGGAGGAATAAATGCTAAGTATAGGTCATTTTAGAGCTATCCTAGGTTAAATAGGTCATTTTGGAGCTAATTAAGGTTGTTATGTAATTTTTGAGCTAGCTAAGCATATAAATTCATTTTGGAGGAATAAATGCTAAGTATAGGTCATTTTAGAGCTATCCTAGGTTAAAGAATGAATACCTGACATGAATAATATGTATATAATTTAAGTGTATCATCATCATGAACATAATAAAAAATTGAATACCTAACATGAACTAATTAATAATATATATTTACATAATAATAATTGAATACCTGGCATGAACTATAATATTAATCTTCATCGTCATCATTAATAAATGCATCATCATCGTCTATATATGCTTCGGGGTCAATAAATGCATCATCATCATCATCATCAATAAATGCATCAACATGTGGAAGGCCTCCTGTACGTAATCGGTCAAGCATTGACAGGTCATCCGCAGCAGTAACCTCTTCTTGTTCCGGCTCTTCTTGTTCCGGCTCAGGCTCGGATTCACTACCGCTGTCTACTTCAATGTTCTGGTGTGAAGTAGAGCGGTTCTTGAAACGTTTTTTGGAAAGACCTGTTTCTTGGAAGAATTCTCCTTCATATGTGTCTGGGTTAATGTGAGGTTCATAATCCTCTTCATTGGGGGGAGGTGGTCTAACACGTGGCGGCACTTCATAAACGACATCCCAACCATTCAGATTTGGATCAGTTTGGCAGGCCCACGGTAGATAGAAAACTTGGGTCGCCTGTTGAGCCGTAATATAGACATCGGGAACATCCAAATGGGTGCTTTGTTTGATTTCGACTAGCCCTAGATGTTCATGAGTCCTTCTAGTCTCCTTCGACTGGAACCAATAACATTTGAAGACTACGACGTTCGGTGGGTTTGCACCATAGAATATAAGTTCATAAATTGCTTCAACTCTTCAATAATACTCGGTACCTCCTTTGCCGATAGCAGAGACACAACAATTTGTAGACTTTCGGTCGGCCATAGATAGCTCTTTGCCATAGGTACGAAAGCGATACCCGTTGATGTCGTATTTGTCAAATGAACGGACCTTATAGTCAAAACCATTTGCGACTTGTCTCAATTCGGCGTCCATAGACTCTGAACTAGCCTACAAGTTCAATACGAAAGGATTGTTGCATTAGCCGGAAATTAGACGAAGAAATGAAATGGTCTAATGGAAATTACCGTTTGTTTGAACCAAGAGATGAAACCGGGATAGCCGCCTCCATGCATTGCCAGAAGCTCATACTCTTCGACGGAATCCTTTTGGATCACCGCTCCATACGAGAATTCGGCGACGTATCGACTGTATCAAATATCCAGGAATAAGAGCAGTTCAAAGGAATTAGAGGTTGCGAAACAATGTACCGAGAACTTACTCGATGTACGGCCGCACTTCTGTTAGGTTGTTCAAGATATACAACGTAATGGTCCACCATTCGTCGACATCCAACGGTAAGGAAGTATAAGCACCGGTTGGTGCGAGCTTCCCTTTGAATAGGCTGAGGTTGGATCCACCCTTTTTAGGGTCGCCAGCATTGTACCGAGGCTTCGGATTATGCAAATGACGATTTTTGGCTTCGTAGTGTGCTGTCACGAAGTTTGCCGCCTCCTCAGTAATGAATGCCTCGGCCATCGATGCTTCAATTCGACGTTTATTTTTACATTTTTCTCGAAGCGTCTTCTGCATCCTCTCAGTTGCGTAGCACCAACGATTCTGCTCGGGCCCCCCCAATCGTGCCTCGGTCGGGAGATGCAAAATCAAATGCTGCATTGGATTAAAGAAGCCCGGTGGAAAGATCTTCTCTAACTTGCAGATCAACTCCGGCGCCAACTCTTCCAGTTCTTCTAGCAAGCCAGGCGATAGTTCTTTCGCACAAAGAACACGGAAGAAATAGCTCAGCTCTGCCAGTACTAGCCATTCATCCTCAGGGATAAAGCCACGCAACATCACCGGCATTACCCGCTCAAGCCATATGTGCCAATCATGACTCTTGAGACCAAATATTTTCAATTTTTCAATGCTCGCTCCCCTCTTTAGATTCGCTGCATACCCATCGGGGAACATCAACTCATTTTTCACCCACAGGAGTATTTCTCTCATAACTGGCCTTCCAAGATTGAACCATGCCTTTGGCTTCGTCCAGTTCTTCTTTCCTTTCGGTTGTCACATGTTTTGTAGTGGTCTATCACATAGAGCCTGCTGATCGACTCTAGCCTTAGGATTATCCTTTGTTTTCCCCTCTATGACGAACAATGTACCAAAGAGGGCCTCGCCGACATTCTTTTCAGTGTGCATCACGTCGATGTTGTGTGGGCAAAGGAGGTCTTTGAAGTAAGGCAGATCCCACAAGCATGTCTTGTGAGTCCAGGCGTGTTCCGAATTATACCCCTTGAAATACCCTGGACGCTCTGGATCCGGCTCGAGAGAGTTTAACTAATCCAGGGTCTGTTGGCCTGTCAACGCAGGTGGTGCAGAGTTTTTGACAACTCTACCTTTGATGAAGTTCTTCTTGTCTTTTCTGAACTTATGGCGAGGATCCAGGAACTGTCTATGCATGTCGAAGCAAGAAAACTTGCCACCCGTCTGCAGCCGACGAAACTCAAGAGCTGCCTTGCATGTGGGGCACGGGAACCTTCCATGCACACACCAGCCAACGAATAGCGCATACGCCTGCAAGTCATGCATCGAGTACATGTACCACACACGCATTAGGAAGTTTTTTTTTGTAGCGGCGTCGTATGTCTTGATCCCATTATCCCAAGCTTCTTGCAGTTCATCCTTAAGCGGCTGCATGTGCACATTCATACTCTTCCCCAGATAGTTGGGCCCTGGAATTATCAACGTCAGGAAAATGTTCTTTCTTTGCATAATCTGTCCGGGGGGGGGGGGGAGATTGAGTGGAATGACAAATACAGGCCAACAACTGTATTGGGCTGCCACCATGCTCGTCGGTGCGACGACGGCCCTCCTCAGCTCTGGCACGTTGGGCAAACTCACCATGAAATGTCCAGACCTTATAATTAGGCGTAAAACCCAACTTCTGCAGGTGTTTGATCATTTCAAACTCTGACTTCTTATGAAAGTTGTCGCACTCGACACAGGGGCACCAGGTTGTTTCCTGTCCATTTGCAAATGCGGCTCTCACAAACCCCTTGGTTTTTCTTATCCATTCATGGGTCATGTCTTTCTGACTAGTGTGACCGGTGTACATCCATGCACGATCACTCATCTTGCCTAGCTACTGGACACACAAGAAATATATACATAATTCAGCAAACCATATTCATCAGTTAATAGAGTTTGTCAGTTTTATTACGTCCATGCAACCTAGACGCTAGTAGGTAAAGATAGGTCCTAATCCCACCCGAGTATGTGTAGATGGGTTCGTTTTCCCATGCTCGGCTCCGGATCTGACGCAAAATTTCGGCAGCACCTCCCCGCTGTTCTCCTGATACACGTCTCGGCAATAAGCAGAGAGGATGTGTACCCGGAGAACAACAGGGAGGCACTGACGAAATTTTGCATCGGATCCGGAGTAGAGCATATGGGAAAATGAACCCAATCTACACATACTCGGGCTGTCCATGGATAACGTTGGACAATTCGAAAGAATCACGGTTATAAATATGCAAATGCATGCATATTTATAGATGTAACCCTTTCGAACGGGAGACGCATAGTGGTCACGCATACTGATGATTGACACCTATAGCTAGCAAGTTTCATCGGCACGAAGACCGGAACAGAGCAAATGAAGGGGGGAGGAGGAGATGTCATTTGTGCTCACCCACGAACGCAGGGGCGGAGCTCGTCGTACGCACGGGGAGGTCGTCGAACACCAGACCCTCGCAGCAACGAAAGAACTGCACATTTAAATCCACCCGATCAACACAAATATATATGATGTTTTTCATAACAAAATAGGGAAATATATGACCCCGTCGGCCTCTGGAAGGCCGAAGAGCACCTTTTCGGTCAACAGGAGGCCGAAGAGGTGTCGGCGTCGGGGGTGTCATGGTGTCGGGCTGTCGTGGTGTCGGGGTGTCGGGTCGGGGTGTCGGGGTGTCGTGGTGTCGGGGTGTCGTGTCGGGGTGTCGGGGTGTGTCGGATGTCGTGTCGGGGTGTCATGTCGGGGTCGGGGTGTCATGTCAGGGTCGGGGTGTCGGGGTGTCGTGTCGGGGTCAGGGTGTCGTGTCGGGGTCGGGGTCCGGGTGTCGGGGTCGTTTTTTCCTCTTTTTCCTTTTCTTCTTCTTCCTCTTCTTCCTTTTCTTCCTTTTTTCCTTCTTCTTCTTCTTCTTCTTCTTCTTCTTCTTCTTCTTCTTCTTCTTCTTCTTCTTCTTCTTCTTTTTTCTTCTCCTCCTCCTCTTCTTTTCTTCTTCCTTTCCTTTTTCCTCTTCTTCTTCTCCTCCTCTCCTCCTCCTCCTCTTCTTCTTCTTCTTCTTCTTCTTCTTATTTTTTCTTCTCCTCCTCCTCTTCTTCTTTTTCTTTTTCTTCTTCTTCTTCTTCTTCTTCTTCTTCTTCTTCTTCTTCTTCTTCTTCTTCTTATTTTTTCTTCTTTTCCTTTTTCTTTTTCCTTTTTTTCCTTTTTCTTTTCTTCTTTTTCTTTCTTCTAGGTTTCTTTCTACCTAAATGTCTAAATATCTAAAAACCTAAACATCTAAGTATCTAAACTCCTAAATGTCTAAATATCTAAAACCTAAACAGAAAAAATAATAAAAAAACAGAAAAAAGGGGCAGGAGGGGGAGCTCACCAGAGGGGGGCAGAGGGGTTGGCCGGCGAGGGGGCGGCGACGGGGCTGGCCGGCGTCCGGGCCGCGACGGGGCGGCGAGGGGGCGGCCGGGCCGCGACGGGGCGGCGAGGGGCAGGCCTGGGAGTGGCCGCGCGGGCACGGGGCGGGGCAGTGGGGCGGGGCAGTGGGCGGCGTCGGCAGTCGCGGGTGCGGCGGCGGCGAGCGGCGGGCGGCGGGCCGGGGCGGGTCGGGGGCGGCGGCGGGTGCGGCGGCGGCGTGGGGTCGGGGTTGGGAGGGGAGAGGCAGAGAGAGTGGAGAGAGTGGAGGGGGGGGTGGGCCGTTAGGGCCGTTAGTAGGTATTTTCTTTGCCGTCTGCTAGCAGACGGCAAAGATTCTTTGCCGTCCGCTAGCAGACGGCAAAGAGGTGGGGTGGGCCGTTGCAGTTAACTGGCCTCCACTGGGCCCCACCCCACCTCTTTACCGTCTGCTAGCGGACGGCAAAGAAACTTTGCCGTCCGCTAGCAGACGGCAAAGAGCTGGCTGATGGCAAACAGTGTCTTTGCCATCAGCCAGATCTTTGCCGTATGCTTTCCCAAAGCAGACGGCAAACAACCTCTTTGCCGTCTGCCAGCAGACGGCAAAGAGCTGGCAGATGGCAAAGTCCCTGATTCCAGTAGTGATACTGGCAAGTACAAAACCATGATGACCGTAATTATTTGAACATCACCATCGGTAATACAAAAATCAAAGCATGAAGCTTAAAAATCATGGGGCTGCTGTTAAAAAAAACATACATAATTTTAGCCAACTAATATGAATATGCTATTTGCAAGGGAAATATACCACTTGGTAAGAAAAGCACGATTGACACCACGTTAAGAAATTTAAAAATTACACGCCCTTGACAAATTCAGCACTATGACCATGATTAGAATTCAAAAGCACGAAGCACTTAGAAAACAAAAGCACCACATATCTGACAACTTATAACACGGTGACCCTGGTAAATAAAGCAATAAGCACATGATAATTCAGCCGACATGCTGCTGGTAAGCGCAAACAACATCATCTCTAGAGAGTTAGTACCATGATAATTACAGAGATGTAACATGGTAACTCAAGCACAATCGTGCTGTTAGGTACAACAATTACCAACCCAATGAACTTTTAGGCACAAAACAACAACAGTGAAAAAATAGCAGTGTTAAACATCTGGTAATTTTAGCACAATGTCACTGGTAAATGCACAACGAAAAGAACAAGATAACCAATAGAACAACAACACTGATAATTCAAGCAATGTAAACCTGGTAATTAGAGCATCACAACCATAATTAGAGCATCACAACCCTAATCGATGAACAGAACACAACAACAAAATCGAACATAAGAACCATGGGAAAATCCACAGCAACTAATGCACATCCTAAAATCCACAGCCACTAATACACATCCTAAAATCAACATCCATGAAATCAACAGAACGGAAAACAATGGGAAAAATCTGTCATAGAACAAACCAACGGCGATCCGCCACGGAAATCTAACCACCACCGACCCGCCGACAAATTTCGCAGAAATTGAACCACATTCCGAGCATACATCTCGAACTACATCCAGAAGTCGACCTATTCTAACCTAATGGCAACACCAACCGACCGGATTCAGAGGGGAGTCGCACCAAAATCCGCGGCGGAACAGAGTGGCGGAGCAACAGGGAAATAGAGGAGTTGGGGAATGCCTTTCCTCACCGCCGAATCAGACGCCGTCCGCCGAGGAACGGACCGCGCCGCCACCAGGAATCGCCGTGGACAAGGGAGAGGAGAGCGAGAGGAGCTCGAATGGCAACGACAGCGCAAGAGAGGGAAGGAAAACCGCAGCGAGGGAGAAGAAGGGGAGTGGAGATCGTGGGATATGGCGAGAGATGCGGTGGAAATAGGGCCCACCTGTCATCGGCGCTAGAAACGGTAACGGCTATTGCCACTCGTTTCGTGACGTGCTCGAAACCTCCCACGCAACGCTCGCCGTTGGATTCGAAATGAGCACCATTCGACTAGTGCGGATCTGTAGATAAGCTTCCGGTCGACTGGATTTTAGCAAAATCGTATTTATAATGATGGTAAAATGTGCTAGTTACACTACAAGAAAATTGTATATATGTACGACAAAGTGGATCCACGAAAAACATAGCGTGATAGAAGTGACCACATACGTATATAGCTGTTAAATTCTAAAAGGGGAAATCTCCATAATTGCGAAGAAGCAGGGACGAGTGAAAAAGAGCTATCTGCACACGCTGGCTTGGTTTGCCTTCGTGTGTATGTCAGGACCTGCAACTTCTGCATAAATCTCAAATGAGAATCATATTCGGTTTTTTATGGCTACAGATGATTGATCACTAGACGTGAACAGACAAGGCATGCTGAGATCGTCGCGCCTACGCGCAAACGAAATCTGGTGTCTGCATGATGATATGCATGTGAAGTCTTGCCGGATTAGTTTGAGGCTTTGGGAAATGGCATCCTGTCCCGGCCCGCCGGCCTGCCAAACATTTCCGCTAACCAAATTAAGCATGTCTTATACTCGCACGGCAACTGCCTCTAGTCAGACGTTACTATCACGGTATCACCTAAAGCCGGCTATGCCAACTACTTCCCTAAAGATGGACGACGAGGGAACTTAGCTATGCATCTCCGCAAAGCCGTTCCTAGCTTTTGCTTTGAAAAAACCAAATAAACCAATTGGCTAGCTCTACCGCATGATCGTCGGAACTCTGATGTTGGGATTCGTCTGCGCTAGATTTAACTGGGTGATGATGAACTTCCATAGCCATACAGTATGATATATCTAGCGTCATTTCCCGTCATGCTTAGAGAAACTCTATCTGATCCCTAAAAAATAGAGAAGTATCATGCCGAGTAAAACTTAGTGAAGTATTTTTACTACACTAAGTTTTGATCGGTTTTAACCGGTCCCTTAAAAATAGCAGAGTGAAATTTAGTTTTCGCAAAATTCATTTCGGGCACCGAAATAAACTTCACTACTTTTTTATCTTATTGAACGACATTCCAATACACCGAATTACATAATTCATCAATTCTTCACTAAGAGAACCGATTCAAAGAAAACAAAAATCACAATTTGGGACTTTAATAGAAATTCAATTGTCATAACTGCTTCCACTAGTCCTTTTAATACTTTGTTTATGTCTATGATTGTCCACATTGTTGTGGTTCTCTATCGACTTCTTAAGCTTGCATGCTTCGTTGTACGCCGCCTCCATACAATTGAACATTGTGTTGTCTTTAGTCTCAAAAACTCTAGCAAGTAGTGCACAAACATTAAAAAAAATCTCGCTACCAATAGATCGATGTACTCTTGTTCCAATACCAAACTTGCATCCATCCTAGAAACAATTTTGAGCAAACAATAAGCTACAAATTGCGACGAATCCGAAGAACAACCGGACAAACAAGCACTCATCCTATCTTTTTCACATGAAGAACGCTAATCCGGGATGTTGCGGCGTGGTCGAAACTCAGTGCACCACCTGCCGCGGGCAGTGGTCACACTTGAGACCGGCAATGGGGAGTCGATGAGTTGTTGGGCAAGTGTTGAGCCCGGCCGACGCCTGCCATGCCTGGCTGTGCCAGTGGCCAGGTGACGACTGAGATCCGAGCGCCTAGTGAAGGTGGCCATAGTGAGATCTGGCACAGAGTCATTGTGGGGGCTACGCAACTCGGCACCCGTCAAATCCATCCCAAATTACCCGTCGAATCCATCCCAAATGCGATGGCGCCAACGACCGGATGCGTCGAATCCGGCACCGGCAGTGAGGGTCATAGATATGCCGATTTAGGCCGCGGCGGCGGTGGGAGAGGCCCAAATCTGGGTGGTGTGGAGCGCGGCGGGTCCTAGGGAGGATCGGCGGTGGCGAGTGGTGGCTGGTGGTGGCGGGAAGGGTCACGCCGGAGGATACGAGGCGCGGGGGTGGAGTGGGTGCGACCAGAGAGGGGAGAAGAGAGGAGAAGCTTTTTTTGCTCAGGCAAGTAGCGACCGTGCCCGATAGGCAGCGGAGTAATTTTTTTACTCCACCATACCGTAGAGGAGATCGGCTAGAGTTCCTCTTTATAGCTTTTTAGGGAATCGGCTAGAGTTGCTTTTAGGGACCTAATTTCTGGGTTTGGGTCTGCTTTCATAAACTTATTTATATTTATCCTAACATAAAAGGTACAATGAGCATTATGCTCACGGATAAAGTACAGAGACCCCCTAAAAAACATAAAAAGTAGAGTTATGTTTTCATCTCTAAGCAATCCTTTTTGTGAGGAAAATGCCAGCATGCCTAGATTTATTAACTTGGAACATGATTATAGCATTCACAACAATTTAATCCTGTTCTATGTTACAAGAGGAATTTACACGCAAATTTGTTTTACAAGAGGAATTATTCAAAACACTATGTTTAGCTAGCTCATGATAGGCCCCATTGGCATCTCTTCTGCAATGTTTGAATTTGACATTTCCAATCAAACTTGCCACATCAAGGCATTCTGCATAAATTGGTACCGCTGTGTCCCACTCCCACCACTGTAGATCCCCGGAGCAGAAGTTGATAATTTCCAATGAGTCCGACTCAACTACGACATTGTTGCACCCAATTAAGTTGGCAAGGAGTAATTCATCCCTCATTGTTATTGCTTCAGAAGTAGAAGCATCCGTAGCATGAGCTAAGAAACGACACCGAGCTGCCAAGAAAGTACCATTGTGGTCGCGTAGGATGGCTGCCATGGCCCCCGTTCCAGACTCCTCATAATATGACGCATCAAGAACAATTCTAGGTCCAGGCTTCAACCACTTTGCTTCAAGATCATGTGTATTGGCAGAACTCCTTTTCATTGCATTACCTGTGATTGCTAGGACAGAAATTGCACATCGGCTCAACTGATGAGTTTTTCATTCATGGGTAACTTGGCGTCTGAGCCACCATAGGTACCAGCATCCAACCGGAATAACCTCTCGGATCCCCGTCTCATTTGGTCCACGAATGACACCCGTCAAGTTGCACAGTAGTTGTTCAAGCGTTTCTTACCCTGATCTGCGCACCCTGACTAAATCCATGATCATGTTATATATTCCTAGTTTGGTCCAAAGCTACACTACCATGCCATGTCACATGTAAACAGCAGGTGCTTAACATCCTCGACTCCTTGTTTACAGATTGGGCATTGCCCAATCGATCCGATGTGCCTATTTGCCAAGACAGCCTTCAGTGGTAAGATCCCACGAAGGCTCCTCCAATAGAAGATATGTACTTTTGGCGGTATCTTCTTTTAGAGAAAAGGCTCGGCCAAGCCCGAGAACGGCTTAGACCTAATCCGGCTTTGAATTAACAAAGCCATCAACCGGCCAGGATACAACGAACAACATCATACAAACATAACTGAAAAAGAAGAAGAAAATGGGGATGCCACCCCAGACGACATATACAAGGTGAGGAAGCTAACCAAACGACATGGAAAACGTTGACACCCCTAACACGAAGCACAACAGAACACTACAAAGGGACGGAGTCGCCACCGGAAACACGACCTGAAGGAGAGCACCGCGGCCACAGGATCAAGCCAGAGCTCGTCAGGAACAGTCCCCAACAACACCAAGGCATCACAGTTGCCGGAGAGGGAACCCCTATCCCCTCTCGCACAGGCTCGCTGGCGCCGCACCGCCGGACTCACTGGAGCACCTTGGGAAGAGGCAAATCGCCTGGAAGAGACACCGAACCTTCCCAGAGCAACGGTGTTGCATAGAAGAAGACCGCCATTCAGGAAGGTGACGACGTCGTAGCGCCGCTGCCGCTCAGCCAGAGAGGCTAGGGTTTTCACCCGGGCACTAGAGAAGGAGGGAGGCAGGGAAGACGAACCTTGACGTTGCCACCAGGGAGGGAATGACATCCAGGACGCCATCGACGTCGTCACCACCACAGACGATCAAGGGTTTCCCCAGGACAGGCTGCCTGTCGCCATCCACCGGACCAGCTAACAACATCAGCAAGCGCGCACGCCACAGATCCAGGCCGGCCGGAGGTTGCGCGTTGCCTGCTGGAATGGGACACCTCAGATCTGATAGGGGAGATCGGGGCCTCACCGCGCAACGACCACCGCCTGCCGGGACCTCGCTGCCCGCGCACCCGAGGGGAGCCGGCTGACCTCACTGACGAGCATCTCCCGCCGTCGGAGGAGAGACATCCACTCCAAGGCCGTCGTCTCAGATCCAGGCCCTCACCACCAAAAGGGAGCGGCCGAAAGCCTCGCCGCCACCCTCACTCGCGGCCGCGCGGGAGACCCGGCGACCGCCTCCGGCAGCGTCGAGGAGGGAGGGATGGGAGGCGGCGGCGCGACGGAACCCTAGGTCGCCCCCGAGTCGCCCTCGGGAGAGCGACGCAAGGGAGAGGGGGGGCTAGTAGCTTCCTTTCAACCTCCAATATCCCCTTTGGCGGTATCTTCAAATCCCAAAGCACTTTCCAGACTGGATTAACAAGTGAAGGTCCTCGACCAGAAATATTAGTTCTGAACTGGTGCTTCCATCCAACTTGATATGGAGATCTCAGAGAGAAGCATCATGCCCTAGTGTACTTCCAGGAGATAAAATCATCAAATGCCTCATAATTAAGTGGTATTTGTAGAATCATCCTTACATCAATTGGCCAAAAAACTGATTTAATGAAGTCCTCGTCACACTGTCCTGAATTTGGATCAATCAATTCATTAACTTTTGTTAAAATTGCCTGGCCACTAGGAGTGACTATCCTTCTATCTGGGCTGCCTGGAACCCATGGGTCCAACCAAATTTTCACATCCTTGCCATTTCTTAGCCTCCATATCTATCTTCTCTTGAATATTTGCAATCATGCTACTATGCTTTTCCATGTAAAAGAAGCTCCCCTCTTTGGTACTGCCTATAAAAACTGTCCACTTGGGTAGTATTTAGCTCGAAGGACCTGGGCACATCATTAACCTCCAACACTACTTAGCAAGCATGGCCAAATTAAAGGAGTGCATGTCCCTAAAGCCCATGGCCCCCCCAAAGATTTGATACACATAGTTTCCATCACGAATACCAATGCATTTTCTATTCTCCTCATCATCCCCTCACAAAAACTTTGTAATGATATCTGTGATTTTTGTCATCTCTTTTCGGGATAAAAAATTCAGACATTTCTAACACAGGAATCGCTTGAGCTACTGCTTTTAATAACACCTCCTTAAGTTCCAATGATAATTGTGTTTCCATCCATCAGGCGATTCTTTCCCAGATTCTCTCAGCAAAGTGGTTAAAACAGTCACTTGTGTCAGCTCCAACCAATTGCCGGTAATCCCAAATATTTATCCGAGATTTCCTCTGTATCAAGTGTAATTCTTCACATATTTCAGCTTTAGTTACCACACTAGTATTTGGGCTAAAAAAGTTACTAGATCTTTATTAGCGATTGATGATACTTATAGTCTATAATCTCGACACCCCTGAAAAATTAAGAAGTTACATAGAAGTCTAGTGATGACGTCCATCTTCATACTCCCAGACAGATGGTGCGATATTGGAGCTTGTTTGCCTTTATTGATTGCTGACACAAAGTCATTAGGCTGATGGTCCTATCAGACCAGTTTTTTTATATAAAGGAATTTTTGTATTAATTTAAAATCGAGCATCAAACGGATACAAAGCATGATGAGAAACGCATGATAATTAAAATGCAAACAACCAAACACCAAACCGACATATCGACAATGGTAAAGTCATATAAGACTGACACAATACATATGTCAAAGGAAGTTGATACGTCTCCAACGTATCTACTTTTCCTCACTCTTTTGCCCTTGTTTTGGACTCTAATTTGCATGATTTGAATTGAACTAACCCGGACTAACGCTGTTTTCAGCAGAACTACCATGGTGTTGTTTTTGTGCAGAAATAAAAGTTCTCGGAATGAAACAAAACTTTTTGGAGAATTATTTCAGAATATATGAGAATTTTTGGGGCCAAAATCCACAGAAGAGGGGGGCCAGGGTGAGCATCACCCACTAGGGCGCGCCCTGGTGGGTTGTGCCCACCTCGTGGCCCCACTGACCCTAATTCCATTACTATAAATTCCTATTTTCGGAGAAAAAATAAGAGAGAAAGTTTCATCATGTTTTACGATACGGAGCCACCGCCACCTCCTGTTCTTCATCGGGAGGCCAGATCTGGAGCCCGTTTGGGGCTCCGGAGAGGGGAATCTTCGGTCTTCGTCATCATCAACCCTTCGCCATCGCCAATTCCATGATACTCCCCACCGGGAGTGAGTAATTCCTTCGTAGGCTTGCTGGTCGGTGAGGAGTTGGATGAGATTCATCATGTAATCGAGTTAGTTTTGTTAGGGCTTGATCCCTAGTATCCATTATATTCAGAGATTGATGTTGCTATGACTTTGCTATGCCTACTGCTTGTCACTATGGCCCGAGTGCCATGATTTCAGATCTGAACCGTTTATGTTATCATCTCTATATCCATGTTCTTGATCCGATCTTGCCTAGTCATATGCACCTATTACGTGTTATGATCCGTCAACCCCATAGTGACAATATTTGGGATACTTCGCGGTGATGACCGTAGTTTGAGGAGTTCATGTATTCACCGTGTGTTAATGCTTTGTTCCGGTTCTCTATTAAAAGGAGGCCTTAATATCCCTTAGTTTCCTTATGGACCCCGCTGCCACGGGAGGGTAGGACAAAAGATATCATGCAAGTTCTTTTCCATAAGCACGTATGACTATTTACGGAATACATGCCTACATTACATTGATGAACTGGAGCTAGTTCTGTATCGCCCTAGGTTATGACTGTTATATGATGAATATCATCCAACGAGTTACCGATCCAGTGCCCGAGGACGACAACATGTCGATTATCCTTGGTAGAACCTTTCCGAATACTGCAGGGGCTGTTATTGATTGCAATAAAAGCAAAGTCACTTTTCATATCAATGGTAATGAGCATACGGTGCACTTTCCGAAGAAACAATTCCAAGTGAATGGTATAAATGTTATTGAAGAATCTCCGACCATCACTATTGGAAGTTTTCATTTACCTCTTCCTACTTCCAAAAAGAAATATGATATACTTGTTGTTGGGGATATGCACATCCCCATTGAGGTAACTTAGTGTTTTACGAAAGTTCTTCGGTTTCATGCTAATCGGAAGTGGTTGTTAATAAGACTTGATCAACCTTATTAATGAATCATTTTTTAGAGGTATGAAGTCGATGAATCTAGTAAGCACCATTCTCTGCTCCCACCTTTTATTTTCTGTTTTAGTTAGTCAAATAAAATAAAATGCCATGATTATCCTGTTTTCCGTTTTCTCCGTGCAATAAAAAATGACCCAAAAATAAAAATTCTCAGAATGCCCTGAAAATTTAACACGATTTTTCCCGAATATTTATGAATTTTTTGATGCAAATAATACCAGAGGGGGGTGCACCTTGTGTCCACAAGACACCAGGGCGCGCCAGCACCCCCAAGCACGCCCTGGTGGGTTGTGGCCCCCACGTGGCCCCCCTCACTTATCTCTTTAGCCCACATCATCCCTTACCTCCAGATAAAAATCACCACAGCCACCATTCTCGTGTTCTTGCTCTCAAACCCGCGGATTTCGATCTCTTTGCTCGAAGCGCCGTTTCTGAAACTGTTTGGAGGGATTGATACCTAGTATGTGACTCCACCATTGCTCCAATTAGTTTTTGTTTTTGTGGGTTATTTTTAGAGTACTTAGCTACTCTTGGTGCTGCAGTAGATGAGCTTGCGTGTTGAATTCTTAGAGTTCTAAGTAGTTTGAATGCTCAATATGGCCTCTATGCATGCTTAGGAGTAGTTGCTAACAATCTTACAAAGTTTTGTTGACAAATTTTTGTGGACTAATTTTTTTTCAGAATTTTTATAGGAATAAAATGCAAATCTTTAGCAAGTTCTCCTCCAAGAAAAATGCCAAGGGAGTCATTGGGGAATCATCGGACAATGACCTTCACACCCCAAGAAAGGTGGAGGTGCGTCCGTGTGAATGGCCGCATGATGCCTTCATGGAGGAGGCTGGGTTCCATCAAGAGTTCGCTCAGTTTGTTGCCAATGCTGGGTTGACCGAGTTCCTCGCAGCTAAGTGTGACCAATATCACATCCTTACAAATTCCTTTGTGCAAGGATTTTATTATCTAGGGAGAAACAATCCTCCTGAAGTGCAGTTTAATCTTTATGCTGAAACTTACAAAATGCCGCTAACTGACTTCTGCAACATATGCTTGATCCCTTCTGATGGGGACTTGAGAGAACCTAGGCCATCTGAGTTTGAGGATTTTCTCCTCACTTTAACCGTGGGTGAGGATAGAGGCGTGTCGAGCGCCACTGCTACCAGTTTGCAGTTTCCCTCAGTACATTATTTCGCTTTGGTCATCGCTAAGTGTTTAACCGCTAGGGAGAAGGTCGGCGCACTCAGTGCCCCTGAGCTTGCTATTTTATGTCTTGCACTTTATGATGATCACACCTTTAGTATGGGGGCTATTATTGCTCTACGCTTACATCTTAACAAAACTATGGGAAAGATACATGGTGGTATTTATGCTACTCGTTTTGCGAGACACTTTGGAGTTCAGTTTCGCCCACATGATTATCTCTTATCCCGAGTTTATCTTGATCACAAGTCACTACAGGACCACCAATTCCTTGATGTAACTGATTCTCCCCGTGACATCCATTACAACCTAGTATTCAACAAGGAAACATGTGATGTTATTCCGTTGCCTGCACCTGCTTTGTTTGATTCTATTGCCAGGAACGGATACAGGATCATGCCAGATGACATTACAGCCTACCGGAACAACTTAGCAGCTGCTGAGGAGGAGCCCCAGGGGTGGGATGCCCAGGTGCTGCCTCCACCTCACTACAACTTGGGACCGGACGGCTACTCCCGATGGTGATTACCAAGCTATGCCAAAACCCTAAGCTTGGGGGAGTACGTATTTCCACCGACATTACATTCATGTTCACACATTTCGTTTCAATTGTCGGTGTTCATACTTTTTCATTGTAATATCCATGCTAGATTTGTTTTCCCGCTTTCTTCTTGTGTGTTTGAAAAACTTTGAGGAAATCCAAAAATATTTCTTACTTCTTTTCAGTTTTTCTTTCTAGCTTAGTTAAATTGAAGCATCAAAAGAAAACCCAAAAAGATTTCTCGCTTCTTCTTTAACTTGTTGGGAGCTTTACCGTGTAAATAGTTTTTCTCGTTTTTGTTTTTTCTCTTTAATTTGCTTTCTTCAAGAAAAACCAAAAACTCCAAAAATATTTTAGTGTGTTTCTCTGAAGTTCTTTTTCTTTTATTTGACCCGTACCAAGGAGAAGACCACAACGAAATTGTTGAGTGGCTCTCATCTGCATTATTGTTTATCTAATAAGGGGCCAATATTACCTTGTCTTCTCCTCTTGAATAAAATGTTGCAGATTCCAGCTTAGTCCATGGCACTCTTGCACTATTATTATTTTCTTATCATTCGATCGTGCAAGTGAAAGGCAATGATGACGATATTAGATGAATTGACTGTGGCAGAGAAAAGCGGGTATGAACTCAACTTGTTTTTGTTTTTGTAAATATGTTTAACCTAGTATCCCTTGATTCAGCATATTATGATCGAACATGTTTGCAATGACCATTAGAGATTATAGTTGTTCATGCCATGCTTAAGTAGCTAGGAGTGGATAATGATTTATCTTGGGTGTCAACATGCATTAAAATGGTTGTGATGCGGTATGATGATATGGTATCCTCCTCTGAATGTTTCAAGTGGCTTGACTTGGCACATGTTCACGCATGTAATTGAATCAAAACCAACATAGCCTTCATGATATTTATGTTCATGGTGTCCATATCCTACTCATGCTAGTACTCCATGTTGATTATATGTAATGCATGTTCAAGACTGTTTTCGCTCTCTAGCTGGCCGCTTCTCAGTCTAATTGCTAGCCTTCGCCTGTACTAAGCGGGAATACTGCTTGTGCTTCAAAACCCTTAAACCATGTTATGCCAGATGAGTCCACTATATCTACCTATATGCGGTATTACCCTGCCGTTTCAAAGTAAATTTGCATGTGCCACCTCTAAAAATTCAAATGAACAACTGTTTTGTGTGCCTGGACCGCTCATGGAGCGACAGGGGGCGGTCAGTATCTTCCATGCTAAGCGGGTTATTCTCATGATGAGTGTTTATTCACTTGTCCTTACACGAGAGGGGCGGTAATAGGGATTCCCAGTCCCGAAATCAAAAAAAATCAAAAAAAATTAAACAAAACTCCCCCAGGAATGTTGTTGGTTTGGACGGTACCCGTGGATGCGGCTAGCCTTGGAGTGTGATTGTTGGTGGAGGGGGAGTAAACCTTTACTTTTACCGCTTGGGAACCGCCACTAATTTGTTTAGCATGGAAGATATTGATAACTCTTGGTCGTGACGTTGACAGGAAGGGTATACCTCCCAAAATTATATCTATCTCTGTTTTAAACTTTGAGCTCTGGCACCGCTGCAAATCCATGATTCCCTCTGCGAAGGGACTATCTATTTACTTTTATGTTGAGTCATCACCTTCTCAAATAAGCGCCAGACCTGAGAGCACTATTCTCATCCTCATGCATTGTGTATAGTTGATGTTGGGTGCAGCATGACTGGATCTTTTCTACCATGAATTACAATGTTTTGTCGCTGCTTGAACTTTGGAGGTGCCCTGCATTTATGTTTTGCGGTCTCAGAAAGGGCTAGCGAGATACCACTATTGTCATATTGTGTCATGATTGTTTTGACAAAGTGTTGGCGTTTGAGATATCTTATTATTGCCCGCTAGTTGCTTATGTTATTGATATGAGTTAATATAATTTCTAAGAGTTATTATTGACATGGTTAGTCATAATCTTTGCTGAAAACCTGGGTGCTACTTAAGCATATATATGTAAACAAGAACAAAAGAGTTCATAAAAGTTTTTCTTTATCACTTTCAGTTTGTCAACTGAATTGCTTGAGGACAAGCAAAGGTTTAAGCTTGGGGGAGTTGATACATCTCCAACGTATCTACTTTTCCTCACTCTTGTGCCCTTGTTTTGGACTCTAATTTGCATGATTTGAATGGAACTAACCCGGACTAACGCTGTTTTGAGCAGAACTACCATGGTGTTGTTTTTGTGCAGAAATAAAGTTCTCGGAATGGAACGAAACTTTTTGGAGAATTATTTCAGAATACATGAGAATTATTGGAGCCAAAATCCACCGAAGAGGGGGGCCAGGGTGAGCATCACCCACCAGGGCGCGCCAGGCCCCCTGGGCGTCCCCTCTTATCCCTAACTAACAATTATGCTGCTCTCGCCTTTTTGTAATCTTATATTTCAAAAATGCACTACTAATTTATACGGCCTCGGCCTTGGTGGGTTGTGCCCACCTCGTGGCCCCACCGACCCTAATTCCGCCACTATAATTCCTATTTTCGGAGAAAAAATAAGAGAGAAAGTTTCATCGTGTTTTACGATACGGAGCCACCGCCACCTCCTGTTCTTCATCGGGAGGCCAGATCTGGAGCCCGTTTGGGGCTCCGGAGAGGGGAATCTTCGGTCTTCGTCATCATCAACCCTTCGCCATCGCCAATTCCATGATGCTCCCAACCGGGAGTGAGTAATTCCTTCGTAGGCTTGCTGGTTGGTGAGGAGTTGGATGAGATTCATCATGTAATCGAGTTAGTTTTGTTAGGGCTTGATCCCTAGTATCCATTATGTTCTGAGATTGATGTTTCTATGACTTTGCTATGCCTACTGCTTGTCGCTAAGGCCCGAGTGCCATGATTTCAGATCTGAACCGTTTATGTTATCATCTCTATATCCATGTTCTTGATCCGATCTTGCCTAGTCATATGCACCTATTACGTGTTATGATCCGTCAACCCCATAGTGACAATATTTGGGATACTTTGCGGTGATGACCGTAGTTTGAGGAGTTCATGTATTCACCGTGTGTTAATGCTTTGTTCCGGTTCTCTATTAAAACGAGGCCTTAATATCCCTTAGTTTCCTTATGGACCCCGCTGCCACGGGAGGGTAGGACAAAAGATGTCATGCAAGTTGTTTTCCATAAGCACGTATGACTTTTTACGGAATACATGCCTACATTACATTGATGAACTGGAGCTAGTTCTGTATCGCCCTAGGTTATGACTGTTATATGATGAATATCATCCAACGAGTTACCGATCCAGTGCCTACGATCTTTCCACTTATTGTTCTTGCTAAGTTACTATTGCTGCTGCTGTTGTTCCAACTGCTACAAAGCTATTGCTACTACTGTTACCGCTACTATTACTGTCACTACTACTATCAAAATATCATACTACTATGCTACTGATCACTCTGCTGCAGATATTTAATCTCCAGGTGTGGTTGAATTGACAACTCAACTGCTAATACTCTCAAGTATTCTTTGGCTCCCCTTGTGTCGAATCTATAAATTTGGGTTCAATACTCTACCCTCGAAAACTGTTGCGATCCCCTATACTTGTGGGTTATCAGACGTGGTGGACCAATCTGGAGATTATGTCGCCACTTATGTTGTGTAAAAAATAGTTCATGGTCACCTGCTCCAACCGCATACACACTATCTTACAATTGTTGGTACTCCGATCGGTGTAGCATTGTCCATGTATGAAGCCAGTGCATACAATAGATAATAACCTGTAAAAAAGAGAGGCGTCTTTGCCACTAAAATAAAAGTATTTCTACATAGCCAAAGCAATCATAGTAAGGCATACGCTCCCACCCTTATTAATGTTCTAAACCAATTTGGTATTTCATCCAATCGGTGACCAAAAATATTGGCAACACTTGTGAGAGCATACAAACTGGACGCTATTTGGATGGTTGGTCATCTAAAACGTGAAAATTTACACTGGAAAAAAGGTGTTTGATTGTCTCCGTGAGCACAAAAGCTACACTTCTTGCTTCATTGCCAGTTTCAACGGGCGAGGTTGTTTTTGGTTAGCTCAACTCCTCTCTGGACATGAAAATCATTAACATTTAGTGGAATCTTTGACTTTCAAATTTTCATGTTATTACCCATTGGGACCTTTGAATGCGTTTGTGAATGATTCAAATGTAGTGAGATTCTAGCTAAACACATCCTGATCCTTGTGTCAATAATCGACTTCGAACGGGAAACTAGATTTTTCCATGACATAAGATGGAGGCTAGTCAAATCCGTCTTGGATGGAATATCTAGTGCGAATAAACTAAGCACCTACGTAAGAGTCCCATTCTTATCGCGTACAATGTGCTACAACACTAGATGTTTTGTTCTGAGATATTGGCATTGCCTAGCCACTTGTCCTCACAGAAGAGAATCACTAAGCTATCTCTTATCGTGGAATATCAAAAGCAGAAAAGATGTTTCTTTGCCGCCATCAGACAAGCATAAAAGTGTGAGTCAACTAGTTTTCGATAGGCCCGAGACAAAGTTTTTTACCAAATGCAATCCTAACTAAGTAGTTTGAATAACTATTTACTAAGTAAGGCATCATTATTGACATGCAGATCATCAATGCCTAGACCACCTTGGTCATTCGACCTACAACCCATGCTCCATTTGGCTAGCCTGTAATTTTGTTTTCACCATCTCCTTGCCAAAAGAAATTGGATCTAAAATAACTCATCCTTTGGAGGACCCCTTTTGGGATTTTGAAAAAAGAAAGCATATAGATATCCATATTTGTGAAGATAGAAATACAAGGCATCGTCCAACGGAAAACAACTTGTCTTTCCAGCTGCTCAACCATTTCTCCAATCGTTCTAAATTTTTCCACTATACACTACTAAAACGGATAATGAATCGGAATTCCTAAATATTCAATTGGGAATTGGCCTTGAGCACAACCAAAAAGTTAGTGTAATCGTATGCCCTCCTCAATGGTTTCCCGAAGCAGAATAATTCACTTTTATGGAAGTTAATTTTAAGACCCGACATTTGCTCAAAAGCTGAAAGCAAGAGTTTCAGGTTTCTAGTCTTATCCATGTCATGTGCCATAAAAAATTATATCATCGACATATTGCAGAACAGAGAGGCCGCCATCCAAAAGGTGTGGCACTATTCCTGCAACTGGATTGTCCTATTTGGCACAATCAATCCGAATAGCCAACATGTCATTGACAATGTTTAGTAACATTGGAGGCATGGGTCACCCTAACATTGTCCTATTTCTAAAAGTAGTGGCCTACATCGGAATTGTCTTTGACAACCACACTACCTCGAATGAAATTTATTTGGATCCACTAGTGCCATTTATCGGAGAATTCTTTCATATTCATGCCATGTTGAAGGAACGGATATTTGACCTTGTCATAGGCCTTTTCAAATTCAATCTTGAAAACTAGCCCACTCGTGTTTTATAGGTGCATCTCGTGAACGGTCTTATGTAGGATAGTACTACATCAAGTATATTTCTTCCTTGTATGAAAGTCATTTGAGATGGGTGGACGACATAGACAGCAACTATGTTGAGCCTATTAGAGGCCACTTTGGTGAAAATATTGAAGATGACATTTAGGAGACATGAACAAAATTGAACAACTCAAATAGGTCAGTCTTGATGACATACCAAAAATTCTGATGGTATTCTGCGGGAGAGCTATTAGGGTCTAGAGCTTTTCTATGTTCCATTTGGAACACTGCAGCTCTCACCTCCTCTTTAGAGAAACATGTCGTGAGGATACTGTTCTCTTCTACCATAACTTGTGGCATCATATATACCTGAATAGTTCATCCCCACTATCTCTATTAGTATTATCTCATATGTCACCTCATCAAAGACCCACCACAACATGCATGAGAAAAACTTTTCCATTACTAGTTGACCCCGTGCACACATCCCCCTCATCACACATGCCTCCTCATTAAAGGCCCACTCAACATGCATGGTAGAAAAAATCCATTAAGTTATGCCACTAATATACAAAATATGTTTTGACTACACAAATACAATATATAATCCTATATACCTAAATAGTTCATCCTACTATATATATTATCTTAACATGCACATATGCTACCTCATCAAAGGCACATGACAACATGCATGAGAAAAAGTCTTACATTATTAGTTGAACACATGCACACACACCCCTCACTACACATGCCACCTCATTAAAGGTCCACTCGACATGCATGGTAAAAAGTTTTCCATTATGTCATGCCACTTATATTCAAAATATTTTTGACTACACATTAATCAAATACAATATATAATATTCATTTTATTTTTAGTTTGTATGTTACTAATTCAACTATGCATGTTTCATACAATCATATCACTACAATATATTGCAATCAATTCCCACATCAACGCGTGGGGTATTCTCTAGTATCATCCATTCAGGTCTCATAAAGGGTGAAATTCCCTTCATTTGACGCCCCGAACAGAGATTTGTAGTATTTTGTGATATAAATTTTTAGCTATGCCTGACCTTCAACCCACAGCTCATCTTGTTGGAGCCTAAAAATACACTTCTTCCTATGTCAACCATAGGCGACAAATTAGAAGTATTCTGTATTTTTGTTTTCCTCCAAGATGAAGTTGGCTTTGGATATTTCGTAATATTTGAATTTATCTTCTCGCAAAAGACGTGCAAGCTTCTCATTGCATTGGTTTTTCAATTAATTCTCTTGTTGAGACAAGATGCGACACTCAGTGATTTTGTCAAGGTCATTAATAATGGTGGAGAGACGTTGCTTTTCTTGTTTGTACATAACATTGATGTGTTTCTCCGACTGATGTCTTGCACACACTTTTATTCTTGAGGACATTGTTGGGGCTCCAAGCGCAGAAGATTGTAGGACATCAACATTTTTCCTCAACTAAATGACTGGAGTTTTATCAATCCACGGGAGTTGTAGGTTGAAAGTAGTCCTCTCAAACAACCTGCAATCAAATACAGGTGGTTTCTTATGTCTTCAACACATTGAAAGTAGTCCATCTCAAAAAACCTGCAATCAAATACAAGTGGTCTCTTGTGTCTTCAACACACCCAATACATTTGTCAATTGTATATGTGTGCCAGTTCGGTGAAGAGATGATGATATATGTGTAATATGGATGGTAGAAGTAGCATTTTTTAATCTGAATAAATACCAGCAACAAGATAACAAGTAACAAAGTGAATGAAAAATTTCAATGCTTGGAAACGCGGCCTAGGTTTCGTACTTTCCCTAGTGTCAACTCTCAACATCATTAACATAGTTAAATGACATGATATGCCCTCAAAAGGTGTGGTAAAGAATCACTCCAAAGTTCAATCTTGTGTTGGATCTAACTAGGATGAGATCACATAGGTGAGCTAAAAGCAAATCATCTCAAAGTTGTCTTTCCAATCTTAATCTATTGAACCACCCCAGTGTCACCATACACTACTGCAGGAAGGTCCTAAAACGACACATGGATCGGAGACCCTTTGACCAAACTGTGTGTGATGCATGAATCGCAAACGGTATAGTCATACTACCTGTGATGGATGATCCATCACGCACAATTCAGACAACAGTTGCGTGTGGGATACGTGGCATACAGTTGATCCATACGAACTGTTGGCGATGAACCAAAATAACACAAACGATTACTTAGATAAAGATGTGTGCGATAGACGGCATACATGTCACTCGGATGAACTGTTTGCAATGAGCCAAAATAACACAAACGATTCAGCATATCAAGATGTGTGTGATACCAGACAAACAAGTCGCTCGGCCAAACTATTTGCGATGATCAAAAGTAACGCAAATGATTCGGCGTGACAAGATGTGTGTGATACGCGGCAAACAAGTCAGTAATCGGAATTGTGTGGGAAGACTGAGAAAATATAGACGGTTCCTGATAATAAGTTGTGTGTGTTGTGGGCAAATGCGTGCTCGCACCCAATTGTCTGTGATTGTTGAAATCATCACTGACGTGTCCCTTTGCTTAATCGTAAGCGATGTGATTTGCTATGTCTCCACAACATCTCTGGTCTATCTACAGAACAACAACATATGTACTTATAGCAACATAATTTCATATCCAAAATAAACATCCAATTACATTACTAACTACAGATAACATTTGCACACCTCAATTAACAAGTACATGGATACTAAACTAGCAGTGACGATCGTCAAATCATTTATACTTCTTGTGACGAGGGGTGTCGGTCGGCGCAGGACGGAGGCACTTCCTCATGTCAACGATCCGCCTGCACAGCTTGTAGCTTACGTATGCGTCCTTGGTGACGTACTTGACATGATCTTCATCCATTCTTCGGACTCAGGCGCGGTGTCAGGCAACCTTATTCTTCCTGTAGACATCCTTCATGTCTCTGTAGTAGTGGTCAATGATGGCCAGGGCGAGGTCAAACAGGGAGTCCTTCTACTTCTTCTCCCCGCCCAAGACCCTATACTAGTCTTTGATGCAACTAACAATCCCAAGTGGTATAATAGTAGCTCTGTTTGCAAGTTTAACTCGGACATCAATATCTTCAATCTCAGAGGGTGCTATGTCATTCATAATTTCTTGATATAAGGTAAAAGGTATAGCACTAACACTGGCACCAATGTCACACAAGCCATGATAACAATGATTTCGAATTTTAACTGAAACAATAGGCTTGCCAACAACTGGTTTGTTTTTATCTAGCACATCCCGCTTGTTTCTAACAGGTTTTGCAATTCTAGCAGCTTCATCACAGAAGTAAATAACCTGACCAACTATATTATCAACTAGGAGATCTTTAACCATACCAACATTAGGCTCAATATTTATTTGTTCAGAAGGTTTAGGTATTCTAACATAGCTTTTATTAACCACAGTTGTAGCTTTAGCATGTTCCCTAATTCTAACAGGGAAAGGTGGTTTCTCAGTGTAAGCAGTAGGAACAATTGGATCAACATGGCTAACAATTCTTTCTTCCTTCTTAATTTTAACAGGTTCCTCCAATGGTTTTTCAATGGGTGGATGGTATTTAAACCACTTCTCCTTAGGGAGATCAACATGGGTAGCAAATGATTCACAGAAAGTAGCTACTATCTGAGAGTCAAGACCATATTTATT
This sequence comes from Elymus sibiricus, assembly GCA_039707655.1. Taxonomy (NCBI): domain Eukaryota; kingdom Viridiplantae; phylum Streptophyta; class Magnoliopsida; order Poales; family Poaceae; genus Elymus; species Elymus sibiricus. The sequence goes on from CM077663.1 coordinate 88,444,958, forward strand.
GCTGAACTCATGGAAATCATTAGTTTCCATAAAAGATTTAATACAATCAAACTTAAGATTTATACCTGACTCTTTACCTTTATCGAGTTTCCAATCTTTAGAGTTGCATTTAATTCTTTCCAGAAGATCCCATTTGAATTCAATAGTCTTCTTCATATAGGAACCATGATTGGGGAAAGTGTGCATCATAGATTCAAGCCTCCCCCAAGCTTGAGCAATACTTTCTCCTTCACGAGGCCAGCAATTATAAATAAAGTTTCGATCACGATGGACTAGATGCATAGGATAAAACTTCTGATGAAATTCCAGCTTCAAGCGATTCCAGTCCCATGATCCAATATCATCCAATAACCTGTACCACATCAATGCCTTTCCCTCCAAAGATAAAGGGAAAACCTTCTTCTTAACTTTGTCTCTAGACAAACCTGCAAGCTAAATAATCCACAAACCTTATCGACAAATATAAAATGGTAATCATGATGAGTTGAACCATCAAAAGGATTAGCTAGTAGTTTGTCTAACATACCCAAAGGAATCTCATAATAAATATTTTTAGTAGGTTCAGTGGGTTGAGGAGCAACCTTTTCAACTTCTGTTCGAGGCGAAGATGCCCCGAACAAGCCACTCAAAGGGTGGCCGTCCATAGTAACAAGCAACCGTAAATTTCAGCACATACCGAAAATGTTTCCTTACCAATTTCAACTTACCAAAGCGCTTCACTCCCCGGAAACGGCGCAAGAAAAGAGTCTTAATGACCCACAAGTATAGGGGATCAGTCATAATCCTCTCGAGAAGTAAGAGTGTCGAACCCAACGAGGAGCAGATGGAAATGATAAGCAGTTTTCAGCAAGGTATTCTCTACAAGTGCTGTAAGTGACAATAGTAGATAGCTTTGTAGCAAGGTAATTCGTAACAAGTGACAATTAACAAAGGTTCAGCAAGATATCCCAATCCTTTTTGTAGCAAAGGATAGACCGGAAAGTACTCTTATATTAAGCAAGTGCTCCCGAGGACACATGGGAATTACTGTCTAGTCATGTTCATCATGTTGAGTTGATTTGCGTTCGCTACTTAGATAATTTGATATGTGGGTGGACCGGTGCTAAGGTGTTGTTCTTACTTGAAAACAAATAACCCACTTATGATTACCCCTCCCGCAAGCATCTGCAACTACGAAAGAAGAATTAAGATAAATCTAACCATAGCATGAAACGTGCGGATCCAAATCAGCCCCTTATGAAGAAACGCATAAACTAGGGTTTAAGCTTTTGTCACTCTCGCAACCCATCATATACTTGTTACTCCACAATGACTTCCCTTAGGCCCATAACATGGTGAAGTGTCATGTAGTCGGCGTTCACATGACACCACTAAGATAAGCAACAACATACATGTCATCAAAATATCGAACGAACACCAACTTCATATGATTACTTATAACAAGACTTCTCCCATGTCCTCAGGAACAATAGTAACTACTCACACCTCATCAACATGTTCAAGATCAGAGGTATAATAATGATGATCAAGGATCTGAACATAATATCTTCCACCAAGTAAACCAATAAGCATCAACTACAAGATGTAATCAACACTACTAGCAACCCATAGGTACCAATCTGAGGTTTTGAGAAAAATATTGAATACAAGAGATGAATTAGGGTTTGAGATGAGATGGTTCTGGTGAAGATGTTGATGAAGATTGGTCCTCCCATGAAGGAGGAAGCGTTGGGGATGACGATGGCTTCGATCTCCCCCTCCCGGAGAGAAGTTTCCCCGGCAGAATCAGCCTGCCGGAGTGCGAAAGGGCCTCTACCCAGGTTTCCGCCTCGAGATGGCGGCGCTTCATCCCAAAAGATTTCTTATGATTTATTCTAGGGTAAAACACATCATATAGGAGAAGAGGGAGGTCGGGAGACCTGCTGGGGGCCCATAATCCATCAGGGCGTGCCCTGTTGGCTTATGGCCAGCAGTTGGCCCCCTCGGGTATATTTTTAGCCCAATAATTCTCAAATATTCCATAGAAATTCTCCGTGAGGTTTCAGATCATTTGGAGTCTGTTGACTTTTCTGCCTTTTTCTTGGTTTCCCGGTCCAGAATTCCAGTTTCCAGAGATTTCCCTCTTTGTTATGTACCTTGCTTATTCAGAGAGAATAGGCATAAGAATTGTATGATAATGAGGAATAATGGACAAGAATAACATAAATACCAATAAGAAATCATGATGCAAAATGGACGTATTAACTCCCCGAAGCTTAGACCTCGCTTGTCCTCAAGCGAAAACCGAACTCAAAAATAATGACCACATGATTTGAGAGAGAGAGGAGTCGATAAAAACATAATACGAACGTGAGAGCATCATGAATATTATCATAGCAGCAAGTTTTTCATCATATAGCTTCTCATAAACAAGTAACAATCTATTCACAACTGTTGAAGTAAGAAGCATAAACTTTATTGACAACCAAAAAATGGTGCTATTAGTCATTGAGATAATCATAACTCATCATATGAAAGAAGAGTCTATGTAAGAGTTTTTATTCTAGCAAGTTCACATACTCAACTATCATTTAGCCTTCTATGATTGTTGACACTCATCGCATATTTTTGGAGCTAATGTTTCCGTCAGACACATAGGAAGATGGGACTTTATTATCTTTGCCACCCAACTTATTTATCTCAAGGATAATGTCAACAATAATGAGTCACGATTACCTACATCCAACTGGATATATATATGGATCTATCCTCAACACATGATTCTTGCCGGCTAAAGAATTGATAGGTCGAAACAAGGATAAATATTATTGACTCAGGCACAAGAAAATAAATGCTTTAAGAAGGTAAAAGATAGGCCCTTCGTAGAGGGAAGCAGAGGTTGTCATGCGCTTTTATTTGTTCGGATGGGCAAACTCTTAATGCAAAGGAACGTCACTTTATATTGCCCCTTGTAATAGCGAACTTCATTATGCACTTTGTCGCTTTTATCTCCGCCATCACAAGATCGTACAAAGGTTATTTTCCCTTACAATAAAAGAGCATACATATTTATTGGCAACTTTTATTGCTTTGTGCACTGACGACAACTTACTTGAAGGATCTTATTCAATCCATAGGTAGTATGGTGGACTCTCATGGCCAAAAACTGGGTTCAAGGGATTATTTGATGCATAAGTAGTATCTCTACTTAGTGCAGAAATTTTTTGGCTAGCAAAAGATCTAAAGCAAGCACCACATGTTAAAGGATCTATGACAATATAACTTATATGCAAATGTAAACAATCATGATCATTATGTTGTCTTCCATGTCCAACATCAACACTCGATCATTATATAATATTTGATGGAGGCTCACAATCATAGAAGGTGTCCAAGATAGTGTATTTATATGTGAATCTCCTCTTATCTATCATAATCTTGCATAGATTATATAAATTACTAATGCTATGTTTGTTTATTCTCAACAACTTTTATCACTTATACTTTTTCTGTGTGAAGTTATTACTGCCCATGGGATAGCATATGATATTTATATTTCTTTTATTGCCATGCTATGATGATAGGTGCATGAGACTAAAGCACACAAACTCAACTAATCTCTATTATATAACTCTCACACTCGATTACAAGGATAGATAGATCTCAAAGAAAAAATTCTAAGCAAAGCTAATTGATGCGAAGCATCCCATGGTCATCCCCATGGACCCATCTCCTACAACGCAAGCTCCAAAGGGCCCTATGACAAGAGCCCGTGCACGTGCACTCCAAGACGAGGTGAATTCTCTCCTATACGATTCTCCTTTTGATGTTCATGGAACTTGGATGCTACCTCAAGCTTAGATTCTATGCATGCTCAGGTACCATGAAGATGGTCTAGAAGACGCTCGGAGTGAAGGACAAGCCCCCATGAAGACGGACAGGAAGAAGGATGGACAAGAGTGACAAAAGAAGGCAAGAACACCTTCCAGGTCCCGGACATCCGGCCAAGGCCTCGGACATCTGGCCCCTGGAGACTGCACCAGCGCCAAGGACCAGTAGCCGAAGTTACAGGGCCCGGACATCCGGCCCCCAAGCCCCGGACATCCGGCCTGGCTCGTACTTTCGGCCTACGGCCCCGGAAATCCGGCCAAGCCTATCCAGAGAGCATCAGAACCGGCGCCCCAGCCCCGGACATCCGGCACCCCATCCTCGGACATCCGGCGCCGCCTATCCAGAGAGCATCCGCAGCCAGCTCCAGGCCCCGTACATCCGGCCCCGAGCCCCGAACATCCGGCCCCCTACTGAAGCCCCGGACATCTTGCCCTTGTGTGGGCAGCCTTGGGCCCGAGTGGCCATGTACCCTCTCCTTCGCCCCTTTTCCCCCTAGCACTATATAAGAGACTCCTCCTCCTCATGTTAGGGTTAGCAATGTGTAAGCTCATAAACTAGTTGAGCATTGCTCCTTCCGTACTTCTCTCCGAGAGATTGCGACCTCTTTGTGAGAAGATCCTATGGATGTCAAGGCCCCTATCTAGCGAAGATCCCTTCATGGATTTCAAGACCCATCTCTCCACAGTGGGAAGGCTACCGGTATTTTGTATCCGTTCAATGATTTCATACCTTGTATCTCGTGTTCGTTGGATCTAGTGGATGTGTGACTTGAGGATCGTCTTTTAGTGTCTATTTGCCTTTTGATTTTCCTCTCTTTCCCCTCCAAGTGTGAAAAGATCGGCCCTCGCAGGTGTGCCCCGTATCACAAATCTTAAATTTTATTTCTCTAAATCACGAAATAGGTAAGAATTGAATTAAGATAGATGGTAATGATAAAAATGATGGTGATACAATACCGGGGCACCTCCCCCAAGCTTGGAACAAGCTAAGGGTGGTGCCCATACCCATGTACTCAAGCGCCCTTCTTGCGTGATGGTGGTGCTGATGGGGTAGGCTTGTTCTCCTTCTTCCATGGCATAGTGTCCCTGTTGAAGAAAGAAGAGCTCGTCTCTGGAGTACTAAAAGTTGCAGCCAAATTCATCCTCTTGAAACCAGATTCATACTCAGAGTTTTGGTTTTGGAGATCGTATATTTGTGCTTGTTGATCTTGAAGCATGTCATGGAGCTTGAAGATCATCTCCACAATTTCCTTGTTGTCCTTCTTACTTTCCCGAATGAAGTCTGTGATCATAGAGTGATTAGCACTCAAACCACGTTCAACTATCCCTTGGCACTTGAAGATGTCTTGCTCCACCGCTGCAAGCCTGACCTTCTCGCTCCCCTCCTTCTCTGGGCCTTGAGCATCTTGGATGTGGAGCACCCCCTCACGCATCTCAATGAACTGAGGGTGCTTCATCACCTCAGGGAGGTAGGGGTTGATGACCTTCTCGAAGAACTTGTCCTTGGAGGAGCTTGGCGATGTCATGGCGATCTAAATCTGTCAGAAAAACAGCCCGAAACAAGAATAGAGGAGAAACTTGTGATGCGGTGGTCAAAACATACGGGAGTATATATAATGAATTTTTCTAGGTCAGAATACATGTTCGGGAAGAAAACGAAGTCCGGGAGCCACACGAGGGCCACACAAGCCATCAGGGCGTGCCATGTTGGCTTGTGCCTCCCTTTTGAGTCCCCTTGACTCCCTCTTATTTTTAGAATTTTTCTAAAATACCAAAACCAACAGAACATTTTTTTTTGGAATTTTTGGAGTTGGTTTACTTACTGTATCATGTACCTACTCCTTTTCAGGTTTCTGGAGTGTTCCGGAAGATCTGTCTTATGTGCTCTTCCGGTGTTATCACTTGAATAATATTAGTTTCATTAATGGGCGTACCTAAGATATAATGCTTAATTCTTTGCCCATTTACCACTCTCGGATTTTTTCCTTTGAAGTTATTAATCTTTATAGCACCGGAGCGATAGACCTCCTCAACAACATAAGGGCCTTCCCATTTGGAGAGGAGCTTACCTGCAAAAATTCTGAAACGAGAATTGTACAAAAGGACTAGGTCTCCTACATTGAATTCCCATTTTTGGATTCTCTTATCATGCCATATTTAAACTTTTTCTTTAAACAACTTGCCATTTGCATAAGCTTGTGTCCTCCATTTCATCTAATGAACTAATATCAAATAACCTCTTTTCACCCGCAAGTTTTAAGTCATAATTAAGCTCTTTAATTTCCCAATAAGCTTTATGTTCTAACTCAAGAGGTAAATGACATGCTTTTCCATAAACCATTTTATAGGGAGACATCCCCATGGGATTTTTATAAGCAGTTCTATAAGCCCATAAAGCATCATCGAGTTTCTTAGACCAATTCTTTCTAGATCTATTAACAATCTTTTGCAAGATCAATTTTATTTAACGATTGCTCAACTCAACTTGACCGCTAGATTGAGGATGATACGGTGATGCAATCCTATGGTTAACATCGTATTTAGCTACAAGTTTAGGGAAAGCACCATGAATAAAATGTGAACCATGATGTCTACTATGCAACTTTATTCTTGTGGACTTTGTTGGGCCTCCAAGCGTAGAGTTTTGTAGGACAGTAGCAATTTTCCCTCAAGTGGATGACCTAAGGTTTATAATTCCATGGGAGGGTTAGGATGAAGATGGTCTCTCTCAAGCAACCCTGCAATCAAATACAAGAAATCTCTTGTGTGCCCAACACACCCAATACAATGTAAATTGTATATGTGCACTAGTTCGTCGAAGAGATGGTGATACAAGTTCAATATGGATGGTAGATATAGGTTTTTGTAATCTGAAAATATAAAAACAGCAAGGTAGAAAATAGTAAACAGCGAGCAAAACGGTATATTAATGCTTGGAAATAGGGCCTAGGGTTCATACTTTCACTTGTGCAACCTCCCAACAATGCTAACATAGTTGAATCATATGATCATCCCTCAACGTGCAACAAAGAATCACTCTGAAGTTCCTATCTAGCAGAGAACAATAAGATGAAATTGGTGTAGGTAGTAGAACCACCTCAAAGCTATTCTTTCCGATCAATCTTTTGAGTTATTCCTATATGTGTCACAAACAGCCCTAGAGTTCATACTAAAATAACACCAATGATACATATCAATCCACCCTAATGTCACCTAGATACTCCAATGTCACCTCAAGTATCTGTGGGTAAATTATGCGACATGCATCAAACAATTTCAGATCTATCAAATTCAATCCAACAAAAAGAACTTCAAGGAGCACCCCAAGATTTCTATCGGAGAACGTGGTATGAAAACATGCAATCAACCCCTATGCTTAGATCTCCAAGGTCACCGGAATCCGCAAGTTGATGCCTCAACATATATCAAGTGAATCAATAGAATACCCCAATGTCACTACGGGTATCCCACGCAAGACGTACATCAAGTGTTCTCAAACCAAAATATTGAATCCAACATAACGATATCTCAAAGGGAAAGATTCAATTCATCACAACATGATAGCAAGGGAATAACATCATATGATCCGACTACATTAACAAAGCCCGTGATACATCAAGATCGTGACATCTCAAGAACACGAGAGAGAGAGAGAGAGATTGAACACATAGCTAATGGTACATACCCTCAGCCCCAAGGGTGAACTACTCCCTCCTCGTCATGGCCACTGTAGGGATGATGAAGATGGCCACCGATGATGGTTTCCCCTCTCCGGCAGGGTACTGGAACGACTCCAGATTGGTTTTTCATCGATACAGAGAGTTGCGGCTCCGAAACGGAGTCTCTGTTTATTTCTGGGGTCTCTGGGATTTATAGGATTTTTCACCGTTAGAATCATGCGCAATGGAGCCACGTGGGCCCCACAAGCCATCATGGCACGACCCCTCCCCCCCCCCAGGGTCGCGCCCTGATGGCTTGTGCCCCACGGGTGGATCCCCTCCGGTGGTTCTTCGCCTCACGAGTGGCCCCCTCCATGATGATGCGTGAGTAGTCCACCATAGACCTACGGGTCCATAGCTAGTACCTAGATGGCTTCTTCTCTCTCTTTGATCTTCAGTACCATGTTCACCATGATCCTCGCGATGATCTATCCGATGTAATCTTACTTTGCGGTGTGTTTGTTGGGATCCGATGAATTGTGAGTTTATGATCAGATTATTCATTGAAGTAAGTGTGGCTTTTCTGAATTCTATTATGCATGATTGTTATAGCTTCGTATTTCTCTCCGATCTATCGGATTGGTTTGGCCAACTAGATTGATTTATCTTCAGCGGGAGTGGTGCGTTGTAATGGGTTCAATCTTGCAGTGCTCTATATCCTAGTAAAAGAAAGGGAAAAGACACGTATTTTTATTGTTGCCATTAAGAATAAAATGAAGGGGTCTGAACATATTTCTTGTCTACATCATTTCACCTTGCTCCAAGCATTACTATGTTTGTTACGAACTTAATACCATAGATATGGTAGGAGTCGGTCGATTGGTGGAGTAATTGTAGTAGATGCAGAATCATTTCAGTCTACTTGTTTATGGACGTGATGCCTATATACATGAACATTGATGTGAATAACATGCCATAACTATGCACAATTCTGTCAATTGCCCAACAGTAATTTGTCCACCCACTGATACGTCTCCAATGTATCTATAATTTATGAAGAAGAAGAAGAAGAGGAGGGATTTAGGAAGCTGGATATCCCCCCGCGGAGTGGGGCGGGATTGCCGGGAGATCCACATGACTTGGATTTAGAGTGTTATACTTCTGTGCCGCCACCAGTACTCCAACGTAATTCTAATTCCTCCCCTCTTGAAAGCCTCAACTATTCATGGACGTCCTCATACCATGCATCAGCCATCTTCAATTGCAAATTTAAGGTTGGATGGGAGGGGATAGATGGATTGAGTCATGTTCTTGATGGACATTGTATGGATTCAAGGTTTAAGCTGAAGATGACATCAAAATATGCCATGGAGAAATAGAGGATGAAGAGCGGCGCTAGGGCTTGTTTGCCGAGGGTCCAACAGAGCAGAAGAGTGATCACTTGCGACATGGTCGAACTGCTCACATGGAACCCCGACCGCCGACGACTCTGTGCTGCTGCAACATCATCTGCCACCAGTTTTCTTGGATGAGACTTGGATCGTGGATTTATTGGAAGAAAACAGGAGGAGCTACCATGTGTTGAGGTTGTGGAAACAGGCATGGCAGGAGCGTGTCACATTGAATCTATACATGAAAGGAGAGAACGTGGTGATGGCCCTTTTTCAGGAAACGTGGTGATGTCGTGATGGTCATGTTCCACATATTGACTCCTCTCACGTTGTTTGTTTCTCTTTTGATGTCTCGGCTCCTATCTATGAGGTTGTTTATTTAGGAGAATATTGATTGTTTTTAGAGACGTTAAATATGTGCAGGTGTAGTCACGTTTACGTCTAGAATGGATATTTTTTTGCCACACAGGTAACGTAAATTGGAGGGTTAAGATAGATCAATTACATAGATCAAACGATCAAGAATGATTAAGATATTTTAATGATGTGGATTAATGTGGAGATTGGTTTGGTGCCTCCAATTAGTAAATATAAGATGGTGAGGAATGAGCTAACATACTTTCCGTATTGGGATCATATGAACTTATGATTGGACCTCTAGCAAACATCCGCAACTACTAGAGATCATTAAGGTAAACCCAACCGTAGCATTAACACTTCAAGCCCTTTACTCCCATACGTAAACAACCCCCTTACTCGCGTGTAAGCTTCTGTCACTCTAGCCGCCCACTATAAGAGAATCATATATATATTGCAACACCCTACAGCGGGAATCCCCCACATGTGTGTGGCAAAGAAGGCACCATAGGATAGCACCAATATAAAACATACAAGTCAAACCAATCAAGATCATCAATGAACCCAAAGGACAAAATAAATATATTCAATCATCATAAGATGGCAACACATCATTGGATAATAATATGTGGCACAAAACACCATGTTCAAGTAGGGGATTACAGCGGGGTGCGGGAGAGTGGACCGTCATAGATAGATGAGGGAAGGTGATGGAAACGGTGATGTTGATGAAGATGATCACCGTGGCGACGGTTCCCCCGGCGGCACTCCGGCACCATCGGAAGAGAGGGGGGAGAGTCTGCCCCCTTAGACTTCCTCCTCCATGGCCTCTCCCTAGATGGGGATAGGTTCTTCCCTCTGGTCCTTGGCCTCCATGGCTCCCGGAGGGGCGAGAGCCCCTTCGAGATTGGATCTCTCTTTGTTTTCTCTCCAGATTGTTTTTTCTTTGATACAGAGAGTTGCGGTGGCGCAGCGGAGAGTCTATGTCAATTTCTGATGGTTTCTCTATTTATAGGATTTTTTGGCGTTGGAATCATGCAAAACGGAGCTACAGGGTGGCCCCAAGCCATCAGGGCCATTTGACCCCCCCGGGCACGCCCTGGTGGCTTGGGAGCACCTGGTGGCCCCCCTCTGGTGGTTCTTCGCTCCAATATTGCTCATATGTTCAGAAAAAAAACATCAAAGAGTTTCGGGCGATTCCGAGAACTTTCATTTTCTGCACAAAAAAACAGCACCACGGTAATTTTGCTGAAAACAACGTCAGTTCGGGTTAGTTCTAATTAAATCATATAAAGTGCATCAAAACCATATAAAATTATTGTGAACATAGGTGAGTATGGCATGAATACTTCATAAATTATGGATACGTTGTAGACGTATCAGCATCCCCAAGCTTAATTCCTACTCATCCTAGAGTAGGTAAATGATAAAAGAAATAATTTATGAAGTGTGAATGCTAGCATAGTGTATAATTTTGATCAATGTTAATTCCAATCACTTTTTCCAGCATCATAAACAAAAACTATTTTCTCATAAAACTTCTCATGATCAAGTACCAAGCTATTCACATGTTAAAGTATAGACCATAAACTTTCTTGAAAGCCAACAAACTATGTTTTCAGTCATAAAACAATAACAATTCATCTTATTTGCAGGAAGGGTCTATGTAAGAGCTTTGATTTAGCAAATTCCACATACTCAACTATCATTTAGTCTTCCGTGATTGCTGACACTCAAAGCATATTAATAGAACAAGAAGTTTCAATCAAACACATAGGAAGATAGGGGCTTAATGTTCCACCTCCCAACTTATTTATCTCAGGGATAATGTCAACAATAATGAATAATGATCACCTATATCCAACTGGATATATGTGCCTGGATCATTCCCCACCACATGATGCTTGCCAACTAAAGAATTATTATATTGGAATAGGGTTGAACATTATTGACTCTTGCATAAAAGTAAATATATAAAATTAAATACATAAAAGTAAATGGTAGGACCTTCGCAGAGGGAAGTAGAGGTTGTCAGGCGCTTTTTATTTTTAGATGTGCAATCTCTTAATGAAAAGGAACATCACTTTATATTACCCCTTGTGATGGCAACCTTTATTATGCAGTCCATCGCTTTTATTTCTTCACCATTGCGAGTTTGTACAAAGCTTATTTTCCATTCCAATAAAAGATCATACATATTTAGGAGCAATTTTTATTTCTTTTTGCACCAATGACAACTTACTTGAAGGATCTTATTCAATCCATAGGTAGATATGGTGGACTCTCATGGCAAGAAACTGGGTTTAAGGGTTTTTGGATGCACAAGTAGTATCTCTACTTAGCACTAATTTTTGGCTGGAAAAAGATCCTAAGCAAGCACCACATGTTATAGGATCCATGACAATATAACTTCTATGTGAATACAAGCAAACATAACCATTACGTTGTCTTCCTTGTCCAACGTCAACTACTTGATCAAGTTTGAAAATAATTAATGGGGGCTCACAATCATAGTAGATGTTCAATATAGTATATTTATATGTTAAATCTCTCTTCCTTCAATATTCTTTCATGAATTTTTCAAGTGACCAATGCTATGTTTGCTAACCTCCAATAAATTTTATTGCTTATACTCTTAGTATGTGAAGTCACTACTCCCCATGGGACAAGCATATGAAGCATATATTATTTCACGTTTATGACATTTAATTCATTCAACATTTTCTCTTAGGATATAAGTGAAGCACAAGAGTGATCATCAAACTACTCTCAAAAATATATAAATGGAGTTCATAGAGCATTCTACAATGAATATAGAGAGAGACCAATATCCAAGCTCAAAATATATAAGTGAAGCACATGAAGCATTCTATAAAGCCATACTCAAAAGATTTAAGTGAAGCACATGAAGTATTCTATAAATAAGCCAAGGATTATCTCATACCATCATGGTGCATAAAATAAAAGGAATAATAAACACAAAAGATGCTCCACGAATAGCACAAGTGAACGAATAAAAACTTATGATCTTCATAGGCTAACCGATAATTCTTGACGAAGAGAGGTGGGATGTGTGGCATCCCCAAGCTTAGATGCTTGAGACTTCTTGTAATATTTACTTGGGGGGGCCTTGGGCATACCCAAGCTTATGCTTTTGTATCTCGTTCAGTCCTCTCATATCCCGGTTTTGCCTAAGTCTCAAAAACTTCATCCACATAAAATTTGAAAAGAACTCGTGAGATACGTTAGTACACATAAGAATAAATCAACACTTCATTTACTGCCAAGACAAGTTGCATAATAATTTCCAAATATTAGGTACTGTATATTATCATTTCCACAATTTATCTACCTATATAAGCCATGAAAACTCTACGATAGGTAGATAACAAAACTATGACAGCAATCTGTCCAAATAGAACAGTTTGTAGTAATTAATTTAAAAAGTGTACTTATGTAACTCAAAACATTCTAAAAAATTAGTACAAGCTAACGAATTTGTATGAGAGTACTGTGTAAAAAATTCAGAAACTTTCCATGTTCCAGTAAAATATGAAAATTCAAACACTACAGCAAAAGTTTCTGTTTTTACACAGTCACACATCAAACATGCAATTGAGACATCTTACGGCAATTCTTGGAACCTTTTATTGAAAAACATGATTATAAATAACATCTAACATAGAAAAACAACATAAAATGACGCTCCAAGCAAAGCACATATTATGTGACGAATAAAAATATAGCTCCAAGTAAGGTATACCAATAGTGTTGAAGATGAAAGGCATCCCCATGCTTAGACGCTTGAGTCTTCCTTGAATAGTACCTTGGAGTGCCTTGGGAATCCCCAAGCTTAGGGCCATGTCACTCCTTATTCTCCTCATATCGGTATCTCACCCAAAACTTGAAAACTTCAATCACACAAAACTTAACAAAAACCTCGTGAGATCCGTTAGTATAATTGACAAATCATAAACTTTAGGTACTGTTATAAATTGATTCATATTTAATTATTGCATAAGTTACTGTATTCTAAATTCTCAAAGGCTTATACCCCCCCCCCCCCCCCCCCGATACAATCCATAGCATCATCAAAACAAGCAAACTATGCAAGCAAAAACAAAATTTGTCTAAAACAGAACAGACTGTAAAGATCTGTAGAAAAGCTATACTTCTATAGGTCCAACAATTCTGAAAACTTTGGAAAACCTTGTAAGTTTGTATACCAATACTGTGTAAAAAAATCAGATCAAAAATACGTTCCATTAAAATCAGAGAAATTCTGCATTAGACGCAAAAGTTTCTGTTTTTGCACAGGATCAAATCTACTATCATCCAAATCATCCCAAAGGCTTTACTTGGCGCATTATTTTTATGTTACAGTGGTATATGCAAGGGGATAATTATTTTTATGAGAAACTTCCTTGAGAAATTATACATTGTTTCCATGAGCATGAACTTAAGTGTTCAAGGTCGACCCTCACTTCTCCAATGCATAACTTTCCAATCGCTTCTCTTATAAGAGGCAAGTAAAAAAATGTTTTTAATTTTTCAAAAACAATAACCCACAACTAAATAAATAAAACAAGAAAACAGAAACAAAAGGAAAGGAAAATCTACTTAGTGATAGAAGCAACCAAGCACACACAAAAATATTAACCCCATGCTATTGCTCCCCGGCAACGGCGTCGGAAAAGAGCTTGATACTCGCCAAGTGCAAGGAATCATCGTAGCACTTTCCAAATATCGAAGTGCTAAGTATGGAGTGTCGAACCCACAAGGATTTAAAGGTGAGATAAATATTCTCTCAAGTCCTATCTTCCACTGATACGACTCTACGTACATCGAGCGTTTGCTTCTATCTAGAAACGAGAAATAAAGTTGTGTTGTGGGTATAAAGAGGATAGCTTTGCATGATATTGGAGAACCAAAATATGAAAAATAGTTGCTTCCTAAATAAAGTTAGAATATATTATAAATAGCGAGTGTGGAATAATGATGGTATGGTGTGCGGAATCATCCTAGGCAATTGATAACAAGATCGGTAATCGTTATCGCAATTTTATATGATGGAGAGGCATGAGCTAACATATTTTCCGTACTTGGATCATATGAACTTATGATTGAACCTCTAGCAAGCATCCGCAACTACTAGAGATCATTAAGGTAATCCCAACCATAGCATTAACACTTGAAGTCCCCTTTACTCCCATACGTAAACAACCCCCTTACTCGCGTGTAACCTTCTGTCACTCTAGCCGCCCACTATAAGAGAATCATACATATATTGCAACACCCTACAGCGGGAATCCCCCACGTGTGCGCGGCATGGAAGGCACCATAGGACAGCAGCAATATAAAACATACAACTCAAACTAATGAAGATCATCAATCAACCCAAAGGACAAAATAAATCTACTCAATCATCGTAAGATGGCAACACATCATTGGATAATAATATGTGGCACAAAACACCATTTTCAAGTAGGGTATTACAGCGGGGTGCGGGAGAGTGGACCACCGTAGATAGATGAGGGAAGGTGATGGAAATGGTGATGTTGATGAAGACAATCACCGCGGCGATGGTTCCCCCGGCGGCACTCCGACACCACCGAAAGAGAGGGGAGAGAGTCTCCCCCCTTAGGCTTCCTCCTCCATGGCCTCTCCCGGGATGGGGAGAGGTTCTCCCCTCTGTTACTTGGCCTCCATGGCTCCCGGAGGGGCGAGATCCCCTCCGAGATTGGATCTCTCTCTCTCTCTCTCTCTATTTTCCTCTCTGTTTTCTCTCTAGATTGGTTTTTCTTCGATACAGAGCGTTGCAGTGGCGGAGCGGAGAGTCTAGGTTAATTTTTTATGGTTTCTCTATTTGTAGGATTTTTGCATTGGAATCACGCAAAACGAAACTACTGGGTGGCCCCAAGCCATCAGGGCCCTTTGACCCCCCCTGGGCGCGCCCTGATGGCTTGGGAGCACCTACTGGCCCCCCTCCGGTGGTTCTTCACTCCAATATTGCTCATATGTTCCGGATAAAATCATCAAAAAGTTTCGGGCGATTCCGAGAACTTTCATTTTCTGCACAAAAAAATAACACCACGGTAATTTCGCTGAAAACAGCGTCAGTCCGGGTTAGTTCTAATTAAATCATATAAAGTGCATCAAAACCATATAAAAGTATTGTCAACATAGGTGAATATGGCATGAATACTTCATAAATTATCGATACATTGGAGACGTATCATACATCAACATTTCTGCTCCCATGATGATGTGTGAGTAGTTCACCACAGACCTACGGACCCATAGCTAGTACCTAGATGGCTATCTCTCTCTACGATCTTCAATACAAAGTTCACAGCGATTCCCACGGTGATCTATTCGATGTAATCTTCTTTGCGGTGTGTTTGTTGGGATCCTATGAATTGCGGGTTTATGTTCAGATTATTTATGAAAATAAATTGAGTCTTTACTGAATTCTTATGTGCATGATTGTTATAGCTTCGTATTTCTCTCCGATCTATAGGTCTGGGCCAACTAGATTGATTTATCTTTAGTTGGAGTGGTGTGTTGTGCTGGGTTCAATCTTGCGGTGGTCTATCCTTGTGACAGGAGGGTTCAAGACATGTATTGTATTGCTTCCATTAAGGGTAAAACGATGGGGTTTATTCATATTGATTGGATTTACTTTGTTGACATCATGTCATCTTGATCCAAGCATTACTCTGGTTTTCCTTAATACTCTAGATGCATGCTAGATAGCAGTTGATGGGGGGGAGTAATAGTAGTAGATGCGGGCAGAAGTCAGTCTACTTGCTTATGGATGTGATGCCTATATACATGATCATTGCCCTGAATAAATATTTCATAACTATGTGCTTTTCTATCAATTG
Organism: Elymus sibiricus; assembly: GCA_039707655.1. Taxonomy (NCBI): domain Eukaryota; kingdom Viridiplantae; phylum Streptophyta; class Magnoliopsida; order Poales; family Poaceae; genus Elymus; species Elymus sibiricus. The sequence goes on from CM077663.1 coordinate 88,461,121, forward strand.
CCCAACAGTAATTTGTTTACCCACTGTATGCTTTCTTCGAGAGAGAAGCCTCAAGCAAAAACTATGGCCCTCGGGTCTTCACAAATATTATTACAAAAACGCCAAAAATATTGCTGCCATTTATTTACTGTTATTTTATTTATATTTATATTATCTATCTATCACTACTTAATCCTTGTAAGTAACGAGTTCAAGGGCCTTGACAACCATCTTGCCCGCGTTGGGTGCAAGTGTTTGCTCTTTTGTGTGTATGTGCTGACGACGGGAGTTTCCGTGGTTCTCCTATTGGTTCGATAACCTTGGTTCTTACTGAGGGAAATATTTATCTCTACTGTGCTACATCTCCTCTCCTCTTCGTGGAAAATCACAATGCAGTTTACAAGTAGCACCCACCGTGTGCTATTTTCAAGAGAGAAGCCTCTAGCGAAAACTATGGCCCCCGGGTCTACTTAAACATAAATAAAAAACCTAGAAATACTTTTCTGCATTTTATTTACTTTTATTTTGTTTTTCCTTTACATTATCTATCTCTATCAATATTTAATCCTTGCAAGTAACGAGTTCAAGGGGCTTGACAATCCTCTTGCCCGCATTGGGTCCAAGTGTTTGGTTTTTTGTGTGCAGGTGCTGTCAAATGGGAGTTTGCTTGGTTCTCCTATTGGTTCGACATCGGTTCTTACTGAGGGAAATACTTATCTCTACTATGCTGCATCTCATCTCCTCTTCGGGGAAAATCCCAATGCAACTCACAAGTAGCAGGAAGAATTTCTGGCGCCGTTGTCAGGGAAGAGGTACAAGTAGTCTCCCCTCAACTTGCCAATTTCTGGCGCCGTTGCCAGGGAGATATCATCAAACTCTTGTCAAGTCCCTACTCATAAATTATCTTTCACTTGTTCTACTTTGTATTTGTTGTTATATTTTGCTTTGTATAAAAAATCAAAAATACAAAAATATTTCTACTTGCTTGCTTGCCTAGTTATCTGGTTTACTTGTTTGCTTGTTTTGCTTGAAGTTGCTATCATGTCTGAGTTTGAAAAGGTTATTGTTGAGAGAGCTAGTGAAGAAAGTGCTAGTGAATCTAATGAGGAAAAACATAAGTCTTTTGATTCTAATCACGATCCTCCAAAGAATCAAGTTCCTTATGTTGAAAGCCATCCATTCTTGAAAACTAAAATCTATCATGTGGGGCATGGTAACGTTATTGGAAAGAATGTCATTCAAGAATTTTTTAATGTGCGGGAGTCATACCACTTGTTACAGGGTCTACACTTGATAAAACAATTGTTATGTGGATGCTATTGCTATGATTGTAGTCAAATTAGAAAGAAAATTTGTTCACCTACGCCCCTTCTTATAGAAAATGTTCCTAAGTCTCCCTAGCATACATGATCCTAAAGCCAAGAAATTTTTGCCTATTATAAAATAGATTTTGAACAACCTCCAATAGAGGAAATCCTTCATGATAAAGATATGATGCGTAGATTAGAATCTAAGGATTATCATGGCTATGGTGAGAATTTGAGGAGGAGACACTAGTACCGTTACGTGCTATACAAACAGTTTTTAACCCTTTTCCGCGACGTAGTTCTGAACCGTCGCCTTGCATGTGTGGGCGATAGGGGGGGCTTCCCACACGACACCGAAACATCGTCTGCGATGGTGCGAGCGCCTACTGACGATTCGCCTAACATAAACGTTTGTGAACTCATAGCCTATCCCACACGCCACACTTTGACGTTACGTTTCTGATCAAGCACACATCCGAGGCGATGGCACAGATATATTCGTGTGCGATAGTTATTCCGATCGCACACGCGAAACGTATGTCAACCATCTTCTTATCGTCCTACATTACACATGCACGCAGGTTTGGAACCGTTTGTGATATTGACGGTAAGCGCACACGGTTACGACGTGCAAACGCGTGTGTGACAGTGCGCGCATCCCACACGCACAAAATAGGCGATCGTGTGTTGTAAAGTTGATAATCACACACGCTATTCTTCAAACAATTGTGTGTGACATATGATACCATCGCACACTGTTTAATCGTTCTAACTGTGTGCGCTGTAATTTATTACCTAATAGCTTATTTTCGGTAATTTAATATTAGAATTGGAAATTTCAATTTTTTAATTATGAAATGTGGATTTCACATCCATCAATGCATACCCTAATTACAATGGTTCAATAGCTAATGCATAAATCAAAAGCTCAGTACATGTTCCATGGTTACATAGTTCGGTAGAAGATTAAATATGATGGACCACAATATATAGTACTAGAGGCGGTAAAGGTGAAGAGAGAATTGTAAATGCTTTTGGCTATCAATGGTGTTGAAGAAGCGGAATACCCATAATGTGCCCTCCTCCATGCCAAAAGTGTGCACAACTTTTGTCCAACCCCTTGTGATGATCGCCCGTCCATCCTTCACCGCCTTCAGGAAGACTTCTAGACCATTATCATGGTAGCATGAATTATATACTATAACCTTCGTTGCCTCCATATAGGTCAGGTAGTTTGCTAGGTAATCTTGAGTAAATTCCTTCGAAAACCACTGAAAAGAGGCAACTTTTAGGTATTCATGTCTAATAGAGTAGCTTGTTCTGGGCTGGAAAAGAAGGCAATAGATTACTTACCATCCTAAAGTTCACTGAAGTCTTGGATAAAGTATAAATAAAGAGTTTAATTCCAATCAGATGTCTCTTCTGCCTAACAATTTTTCTTAGTTTCCTCACTTGATGCTTGTTCATGTTTATCTCATTGCCCCATATGCAAAGGGGGTCGAAGCGTGAATCAGTACCGCTGACATATGTACCTACAAGCAACAAATAAATGTTAGAACCTAAGCTGCAATTGCACAAATGATGTAAAATATTATAAGAAAATGGCATGTGACTAACCTCGATGGTAAACAACAGCATCGCGCATCGTAGCCCTACATAAGCACATAGAAAGGCGTGTTAAATACAATAGGGTTAACATTCACCAAAATAGCAAATGTTAATTAAACGACAGTATCTCCGGTGATATTTTCATTGCGAGGAGTAGCACGGTAACAAAGGGACAGGTATTGGTGAAATTAAACTGGATGTGTTAACTTCAGAGTACAGACAACCTAACATAGTCATTAAAACTTGTACCAGTGAAACAGAAATTGACACGGTTAAACATCAAGAGCCAGTTCATACTTGGTAAATCCCGAGGGGTAGTTGCTGGGGTACTTCAACTCGGCCAGAGCCCGCACAAAGTCTATGGCTAGGTGTTCCTGCTGGTCGCAGCGTGGATCAGGACCGCTAACATATGTACCTACAAGCAACAAGTAAATGTTAGAAGCTAAACTGCAACTGAACAAATGATGTAAAATACTATAAGATATTGGGATGTGACTAACCTCGACGGTAAACAACATCATCGTGCATTTTGACACTGCGTAAGTACATGTAAAGGCATGTCAATTACAACAGGGTTAACATCCACCAAAAATATCTTCTTTGCGAAGAGTAGCACGGTATCGAATGGACAGCGTAATAAATGGATATAACTGTTCATTATAGCAGGCTTAACAACAACCTAGCATAGGCATTGTAAGTTTGTAACTGGTATTGGTGAAATTGAACTGGACAGTTCATACTTGAACAACACAGTGCGCATAATTGAAATGAACAACGAACGTGTTAACTACAGAGTACAGACAACCTAACATGGCAATTTAAACGTGTACCATTCAAACTGAAATTGACACGATTAAACATTGCTATATTGGTATTCGTAAAAATGAACTGGACAATTCATACTTGGTAAGTCCCGAGGGGTAGTTGCTGGGGCATTTCATCTCGGCCAGAGCCCGCACCAAGTTGGCGGCCTCGGCGGCAAGGTGTTCCTCCAGGTCGCCACGCATAGCGTTCACCGCGCCATCGACCGCCATGATCAGCTCCTCTACCTCCACGTAATATGTGGTTGGGCTTACGCGGGGATGCTCGGCGATAGGGGGTGGGGATACGGAGGCATGAGGGTGGTTCACAGGTTCCATCTGAGCAATCGGAGGTTACCTCACTAGATCGACAAGCGAGACTGGGGCAGAACGTAGATTTGGTTGCGGAGACGGCTGCGGTTTGGGCTGTAGTTAGAGGGGGATAGGGGGAAATGTGATGGGTGATGGGGTGGGAGGAATAACTTCTGAAATCGCGCGCCTATTGAAATTTTGCCGGCGAAACTCGAACCTTACGGGGGGAACACGCAACGCAGACGAAGCGCATCAAATACCCGTGTGCGCAGAAAATTGGTGATCCTGCGTCGGAAAAAATTCAAGTATTCTCTCTCTCTTGTGACATCGGACGTTTCGCAAACGGTTTGTTGTAAGGAAATGTTTGCCTTTAAAGTTGTATATAAGCACAAAAGGCCCGGAAAATGCACAAAAGGCACTAAATACGGTAAACCAGCCTGAAAAAATGTCAAATTTCAGACAGGGTGCATTCTAGTGGGTGTGATGATCGTAGAAAATAAATCAAGTTGGAAGGACCAAGGGAATATGGGTTCCCCTTCAAAACATGGCGACTTCGCTCCCCGAACCATGAAACTCCATAGCTGATGGTCCGGTATATGAAGAGTTTGTATTACGACATTATCCATACCTCCTCAAATATTTACCGCATTATATTGTGGTCCTGCCAAGGCACCACACGAGGTAACATGCTTTTCAGGCATGTTTTCCATTTTTCTAGAGTTACAAAACAAATAAACGACACATCTGTGGTTGCCTCTTCCCACACATATCCTTTAAAATTCTATTAATTTCCTGTAAAATACATGAAAAGTTATTGAACGGCACAATTGATAATTTTCGAGTGCTTTATAAACACTTTTTCATGTACAGAACGTTCGAACTTTGAATTATAAGCACAAAAGGCCTAGAAAGTACACAAAAAGGACTAAATACGATTAACCAGCATGAAAAAATGTGAAATTTGGACGGGGTGCATTCTAGTGGGTATGGTGATCGTAGAAAATAAATCAAATTCAAAGGATAAAGGGAATATGGGTTCCCCTTCAAAACATGGCGACTTCGCTCCCTGAACCATGAAACTCCATAGGTGATGGTCCGGTATATGAAGAGTTTGTATCACGACATTATCCATACCTCCTCAAATATTTACCGCTCATATTGTGGTCATGCCTAGGCACCACACGAGGTAACATGTTTTTCAGGCATGTTTTCCATTTTTCTAGAGTTATAAAACAAATAAACGACACATCTGTGGTTGCCTCTTCCCACGCATATCCTTTAAAATTCTATTAATTTCCTGTAAAATACATGCAAAAGTTATTCAATGGCACAGTTACGTATTTTTTAGTCCTTTTCAAACACCTTTTCACGTACAGAACGTTCGAACTTTGAATTATAAGCACAAAAGGCCTAAAAAGTACACAAAAAGGACTAAATACAGTAAACCAGCCTGAAAAAATGACAAATTTCGGACAGGGTGCATTCTAGTGGGTATGACGATCATAGAAAATAATTAAAGTTGAAAGGACCAAGGGAATATGGGTTCCGCTTCAAAACATGGTGATTTCGCTCCCCGAACCATGAAACTCCATAGTTGATGATCCGGTATATGAAGAGTGTGTATCACGACATTATCCATACGTCTTCAAATATTTACGGCATCATATTAAGGTCATGCCTAGGCACCACACGAGGTAACATGTTTTTCAGGCATGTTTTCCATTTTTCTAGAGTTACAAAACAAATAAACGACACATCTGTGGTTGCCTCTTCCCACACATATCCTTTAAAATTCTATTAATTTCCTGTAAAATACATGAAAAGTTATTGAACGGCACAATTGTTAATTTTCGAGTCCTTTATAAACACTTTTTCATGTACAGAACGTTCGAACTTTGAATTATAAGCACAAAAGGCCTAGAAAGTACACAAAAAGGACTAAATACGATTAACCAACCTGAAGAAATGTGAAATTTGAACGGAGTGCATTCTAGTGGGTATGGTGATCGTAGAAAATAAATCAAGTTCAAAGGACAAAGGGAATATGGGTTCCCTTCAAAACATGGCGATTTCGCACCCCGAACCATGAAACTCCATAGGTGATGGTCCGGTATACCTCCTCATATATGAAGACATTTTCCATACCTCCTCATATATTTACCGCATCATATTGAGGTCATGCCTGGGCACCACACGAGGTAACAGTTTTTGAACACCTTTTCATGTACAAAACGTTCGAACTTGAATTATAAGCATTAAATGCCTAGAAAAGTACACAAAAAATACTAAATATGGTAAACTAGCCTGAAAGAATGTGAAATTTGGACACGGTGCATTCTAGTGGGTATGTTGATAGTAGAACAATAAAAATGGAGAAACGACCAAGATAATATGGGTATCCCTTGAAACTTTGTGATTTGTTTGGGCAAAAAGTTACTTTGAGAATGTCGTGTGCGTTCACCCCATTCTGCGTTGTGTTCTCATTGGCCAGAACCCCAGCCACACGGATCGCGCATGCGCACCATAGGATGCACCTGTAGGGCAACGCAGCAGAAAACAAAAAAATTCCGACCTACGTACCAGCCCAGGATCACTATGGAGACTGCATACAAGGTTTGATCTGTTTCGTTACCGACTCGTAGCGCAGCGGAAGTAGAGTCGATGACGATAGGCGGTGCAGATCCCCGCAGCTAGGATTTACAACCTCCCAACCGCGAGGATGTATACCCTCATCCGCCCCCGGACAGCCCTCCGGGAGGCGGTCGGACAGTCCCTCGGACGGTGTCACGGACAGCCCTTCGGGAGGACCATCGAAACTCAGACAGTCACTCGGACAGCCCTTCGGGAGGACCATCGAAACTCGGACAGTCACTCGGACAGCCCTTCGGGAGGCACTCTCAAACTAAGACCGAAACTACGATCTCTCTACAGAGTTGCACACATACGGTGTCATCTATCCGGCAGGGCTTCGCCGTCCAGAACTAGTTCCCACCGGAACCCAGACAGCCTTTCGGCTCTACGAAACTATTTCGCTGGGAGGGAGAGAGAAGCCAGAAATGTCATGGCATTTGTATGTGAGAAGGAGTGAGTGTGGAGGCAGCCCCTCCACCTCTATTTATAGGAAATCCAAGGGGTAGGGTTGCTTGGCCCCCAAGCCTTCTAGAAACCTTTTGGGAAAATATCCCAAAAGGTGACTTTTCCATAAATATCCCAAAAAGCACTTTCACTATTCACGACGACATTTTTCAGCGTCTGATCGAACTCAAAATATTCATGTGGGCTTAGAACATTTCCAGTACCCACCAAAATAATTTTCAACGCGAGCCGGAACAATTCCGGTTTAGTGATTTTCATCTGCGAAAAGCATCTGAAGCGGTTCTGGCAGCTCCGGAACATTTCCGGTTTTCATCCCGGAAAATTCCAGAAAGTTTCCAGAACGATTCTGGCACCCTCCAAGAATTATCAGGCATGTGCCGAAACCATTTTGACTTTATGGTGCACTCCGAAACAACTTTTCGGTTTTAGTGATTTTCATCTGTGAAAAGCAACTAAAGCGGTTCCGGCAGTCCGGAACATTTCCGGTTTTTGTCTCTGAAAAATCTCAGAAGTTACCGGAACAATTCTGGTACCTTCCAATAATTTCCAGGCATGTGCCGAAACCAATTTGACTTTATGGAATACCCTGAAACAACTTTTCAGTTTCACCGGAACTATTCCGATATCCTCTCCGGAACGTTTCCGTTTCGCCCGAAACTTTTTCGGTGATTTTCTCTCAGACTCCCCGTCTAGTATTCAGCAGATAGATGACCCTTAAGCGTGTGACCCTATAGGTTCGGTGAAGCATAGACATGACCCGGAACCCCTTCCGATCAATGATCAACATCGGAGCCGTGGACACCCATATTGACCCCTATACCCACACGGATGAATATTCGAGTGAACCTCCAGTTGCCGTGTGCTATTCCTGTTGCTTCGCGATATGTTACAAATACCCGAGGTGACACATGTAGGCATCCCCGTGGATAAACAACTTGTCCACTATGCCAGTTACCGGTATTGTTCTCTTTTCTCGTTCCCGTGTTCCGGCATCCCCGTGATCAAATCACAAAGTGTCTGGCCAGACGATGATGGATACCGTAACACCGAGAGGTCCCAGAGATATCTCTCCATCGTCGGAGGAGCAAATCCCAATCTTGAGCTATCAAGTTACTTGACATACTTTTCCATGAACCCGTAAGCCGCCGTAATAGCCACCCATTTACGGATGACGTTTAACAAACCCCAAAGTTCATGAAGCAAGCATGAAGAAACTCGATACTCTCATGGTCTAAGGAATGATGCAAACATTAACCATCTCTGTGTTATTAACCATTTACTAATGACGAATGTATCTCATAGCATAACATCAATTCGGGTCGATTCAACACAAGTGTTCTACCAACAATTGTGCCCTCAAAATTGCCGGCATAGTCATGCCCATGATCAGGAAAACAGGATCATCATGCAATACTTGAGCCAGTCATAGAGGCTTGACTAGGAATACTTTTTACCGTTTATTATCCCACACGTGCACATGAGTTTCCCTCCAAGCCTCGTTTTATTTGCAGACTCGAGAATCATTGCAGTTATAGCATGGAACATAAACATAATTATGAACAGGGAGATAATCAATAACATTTATTATTGCCTCTAGGGCATATCTCCTACAGACTCCCACTTGCACTAGAGTCAATAATCTAGTCAATGCTAATGCACTTTACACCTATGGCATACTGGTGTAAAATATGCTTCGCATGTGGTATAGCCTGATGTCCAACGGATCTGACGACTTCAGCTCCGTGTGTAACTTTGCATATCCCCGCGTTTTCACGCTTTCACAAAATTCATATTTTGTGTGGACTTGGCTTTGCATATGTGTGAATCATTGGTCGAAACCTGATTCCTCAGACTGAGCTATGGAGCAACTATCTGCAATAGTGTCCCATAGACCAAAGCCATCTTGGAACCATACTAAGTTCATGAATGAACTATATTATTCAACAACTTCTTTGTCACTTCTTAAGCGTCAACATACTTAGCCTTTGTTATAGAATTCGCCACAGTATCTTGTTTGGAACAATTTCCAACTACCGTGCCACCATATTGTGTATTACACAAAACCCTTAACTTAAATCGAAAATCGCATGGAGCATTGATGAAGACTGTATCGATGTAATTACTTACAACGAGTACTTCATAATCTCTGCTTGCGAGAAAACATGTCATCACTACGACTCTAGTACTCAATGACATCTTTCACTGTTGTCCTATGATCAGTACTTTGATCACTTTGGTATCTGTACTCGCAACAACTTTGGAGTATTGGACATATCTGATTGTTTTTACATACCATGGAATACATGATTAATCCAAACACAAGAGTGTGTGGAATCACCATCATGTATTTTGCTCATCAGTGTTTTGGGACACCGAGTCTTGCAAAAACTCTTTCCATGTGACTTCGGCAAGAATCACTCCTTGACGGTTTTCAATGCTAAAAGGTTTTAGCATCTTGTCAATATGTATTCATAGCTTAGCCCCATTAGGTAAATCTATCTCCATAGATCATCATGCCTAATATTGAGGCTATTTAGCCTAAGCACTTCATCGAAAAACTATTTTCAAATGAAGTCCTAATTCGTGTCAAGAAATTTATTTCCAATTAACAATGTGTCAAGTACACAAGGTTTCTAGAAATATTATTATGCTCCCACTTACTTTCTTGAATCACAAGCATCTTCGATACCCATTTGATGAAGTCAAACCCCTTTGACCATTCCATCAAAAACGAAGATTCCAACTCCACTTTGCTCTCTTCTGTCCATCGCTGGAACTCTGAAGTTTGCATACTTACTAGCATCCTCTGGATCGACAAATTACTTTGGACTGTATCACATACAAGTCCTAGGTTTCATTTCCATCACATGGAAATCCTTTTGTCATCCATGTTTCATATCTCATGATTGAAATATGTATTAATTGCTAGTTCAACCCGAACCGACTTTAAGCATCGCTACGGTCAGACAATCTCATCGTAGTCAACTCCTTGAACTTGTTATTGCAACAAGTCGAGCTTTATGGATAAAACATTTTATCCGTATCAGTTTTTAGTTCCATAAATATTCGTTAGACTCTAAGTCTTCCGAAAGGTGTATCAAGATCTTAATCTTGAATCACTTATATGGAAACTATCTCGGATTGTATTGGCATTTAGCCAATTCCGGAGTCAGGGCCCATCAACGCTTCCTTGTGAATCGTAGGTATACTGTTGTCTAACAACAATATCTCGTTTGCGCACCTAATAGGTTTGCACGAGCTTTGCCTACGTGGTTCAGCTGCAAGTTCGACCGAAGTCCATACATTTTATTGTAGAGACTTCCGTATCAGTCGCAGTAGGAAACTCCGGAATTACTTCCAATGTGTCTTTCCTTTGATCTGATGACGATGATACTGTTTATCTCGTCGAGTTGCACTGTTCTCCCACTCACCTTTTTGAAAGAACCATTTTCTTCAAAAAAGCATACCGTTCTTTGTGGCAAACCTATTTGCCTCGGTATTGTGGTGGGGAAATACCCAATGACTTGGGATAACCTACAAAGTAGCACTTGTCTGATTTGGAATAGGTTTGTAACCTTTTACACAAGCCCCATATTCCAAATGTTAAGAAAAGATATAATATGGTTGGGCGTACCATACCATGGCGTCATTTCAACAGACCCGATGGAGCTCTTTTCAGTGTAAAAGCCACAGTCTCTAAAGCATCACTTTAAAAGGGATAATGGCAAATTTATTTATGTCATCTTTGATCTTACCATGTCATGAATGGTTCGATTACATCTACACGGACTCTCCACTTGCAGTGGTGCTCCGGGAGGTGCAAGTTATGAAACCCCTTTCACAACTCATCAGACATTCGCTAAACTTGTAACTCAAATATTCCTTTCTGCAATCGAATTGTAGAAACATAATTTTCTTGTTACAACAATTTCTACTTCATTTTTGAAAACCTTATGAATGAATTCAAAAGATCCAGACTTACGTCTCATCAAGTAAATATCAATATATCTACTTGAGTCATTTCTGAAGATAGATAAATCCACTACTTGCAACAACATTTATTGAACTACACACATCAAAATGTATGATCACCAATAAGTTTGTTGCTCGTTCCTTATGGCCTGTGAACGGTATTTCAGTCACTTCACTTTTCGAAGGAAAGTTGCAAGTGTCAGATGATTCAAAATCAAATGACTTTAAAATCCATCATAATGGAATTTTCCATGCGGGTTTCTCCAATGTGACCAAATGCAGTGCCACACATATGTGGTATTCTTTTAGTCTTGCGACATTTAGCGTCAGTGTTATGGATGTATCATATTACCATCAATATTCATAACATACATCCCATCCTGGATGGAAGCATGGCCCTTCATGTTATTCATAACACCGAACATCAAAAGTTCTCTTATGAATAACCTCCTTGCAAGATACCTTATGCAAAGGGCTAGAGTGTATGAAACTCTAAATGAATTATGAAAGTAAATACAGAGGTAATGTATTATTATCAATATTCATAACATACTTCTCATTCATAATGAAAGTATGGCCCTTTTGTTATTCATAACTCCGAACATTAAAAGTTCTCTTATGAACAACCTTCTTGCAAGATACTTTATGCAAAGGGCTAGAGTGTGAAACTCTAAAATGAATTATGAAAGTAAATACATAGGGAATACACCGATGGAAGGCATAGTAACATTTACTATGTTCCCTGCGTGTATCTAAATCTCATTCCTGGCTAGTCTTTCAGGCCATAGTAGTTCTTACATCGAGTTGCAATAGAATGCAATCGAGCGGGTATCTTTGTGATTAACTCACAATACCCAAGAATTAGTGATTAACATGTTTAACCATAATTCCCAAGAACTATATCTCTGACCAGCCTTCTATACATCAAAAAACTTGTATGACATTCATACATGAGCTGGATATTCCAGTCTTCTTTCCTTTTGCCTTTATACTTCTAACAGTTTAACTTCTAGTATTTCTCCTACTCTCAGAAGAAGCATCCACCTTAAGAGTGGCGTTAGCCCCGGACTTCCTAGGTGTGAAAGTTTCACTAACACCCTTCCGGATACTTCCTTTCTCTTTAAGTTGTTGTTTTATTCACCATCATCATATGACAGGCGTTCTTCTGGATCCCTCTCTTATCACTATAATGCATAGTAAACTCCTTTACTAACAGTTTGCAAACAAACATTGCTTTGGATATCTCGTATCTTTTAGCCTTTGTCTGTCTCTGAAAATGATTTTCAGATTCCATGAATATCACATAACTATCCAAACTTTCGAAGTTTGGGTCTCATGAAAGCAAACGTATTGCACTTGACTGAAATAGAATTCTAGCTTTTGGATCGAAGGACGAGAGTCACATGATCCATAGCATTAGCGGGAGAATACCGAAAAGTATGCGATAGGACAAAGTCCTTCTCGGCACTATTGAGGACAATCCTCACATTACATTACCAACCGTAAAGTTTTAACCAGATATTTAACAGCTATTCAATTTTAATAGGGAAGGTGGAAACGCGAGCCATTATTCTACAACTATTATGCAAACCACACTTAGACAGTGTTCAAAATTAATTGCACTTAGAATTAAACAAGTTAATTCAATAGTGCGCTCCCACTCAAATCAATATCTCTCATAATTTATTATGAATGATTCAAGACACGAATTTCAATTCAACGCCATTGATGGTGAGCATCACTGATGACGAGAACTTCAATCGTTAGGCAAACTTGCCGATCACATCTCTATGTGACTCTTGTTCATCTTTCGATGCGTGTGTTCCGAGCTCATGACTTTCATGCCTGAACGTCAAGACAACCAAGTGATCTCGCTGCGTGGTCTTAACTCACCCGCCTCACACATCCCTAATCGTTCGTACCCATGTCAGCATGGCGCACCCCGAAAAGTTAGGTGCCGTGACGGTGCTACACTTGGGAGAACACTAACTACTTGATATTTTTGTGAGAGATCACCCTAATAAAAAGCGACTACCGCGCAATCAAGAAGGGTGCATCATAAGGGATAAACATCTCAGGCAATTCATAATAGCAAGATATGGTATAGCCCTTTCTGACGGAGAAGTCTTTCATTTCTTTGTCTTCGGCATTCGCGTCGGTGTTCACCTTCGCGAAGATTGCCACCACCTAGTCGATGCACCAGATAATATTGCTATCTCTATAGCTAATAAAATAAGTGCATTACATAAGGTTGACACGCAGGTCATTAAAGTGCAATCATATGGCTCCAGCCATCATGCCGAATCATGACACGCAGGTCATGTTAATCAATTTACATCATATAGCCATCTCATACATAATCAAATTATTATGAACACTGCTATACCACATCACATGCACATACAAACCATCCTGCAAAACCAAGTTAGACGCCTCTAATCGGTTCATGCAAAATTTTATTTTACGTGGCTTCTAAGGTTTCGAAACAAACCGAAGCTACCAACGTCCATCATCAAGCATGATAATCCAAGTCGCTAGATTAACATTGCGGGGTGTATGAAACACGAGATAATAAAATCTCGAGCCCCATACTAAACTTCGTCATACGCGTGACCCCCGTGCAGATCATATCTGCATTGCCCTTTCGTCTGCGAAATTTCATCTTTCTTTTTAACTACGGTGGAATTCAAAGAACTGTTAGCACTTCGTTGATCAATCAGGATCGCGGATTGCCAGAACTTTGAAACTCCACCATACCGTTATCAAGATCAGAAATATGCAAATTCCAGGGAAGCAACAAGAACATCGGGTAACAGATTTCATCTGCTACCCGCACAAATAATTTTCAGCAATAGAACACATCTACTACCTAATTATATTGTGCAACACCCATACATCTCTATGTATTCTAGATCGCAACCTGCATCTACGCATAGCACGGCTCTTGATGCCACTGTAGGGTAACGCAGCAGAAAACAAAAAATTTCCGACCTACGTACCAGCCCAGGATCACTATGGAGACTGCATACAAGGTTTGATCGGTTTCATTACCGACTCGTAGCGCAGCGGAAGTAGAGTCGATGACGATAGGCAGTGCAGATCCCCGCAGCTAGGATTTACAACCTCCCAACCGCGAGGATGTATACCCTCATCCGCCCCCGGACAGCCCTCCGGGAGGCGGTCGGACAGTCCCTCGGACGGTGTCACGGATAGCCCTTCGGGAGGACCATCGAAACTCGGACAGTCACTCGGACAGCCCTTCGGGAGGACCATCGAAACTCGGACAGTCACTCGGACAGCCCTTCGGGAGGCACTCTCAAACTAAGACCGAAACTACGATCTCTCTACAGAGTTGCACACATACGGTGTCATCTATCCGGCAGGGCTTCGCCGTCTAGAACTAGTTCCCACCGGAACCCAGACAGCCTTTCGGCTCTACGAAACTATTTCGCTGGGAGGGAGAGAGAAGCCAGAAATGTCATGGCATTTGTATGTGAGAAGGAGTGAGTGTGGAGGCAGCCCCTCCACCTCTATTTATAGGAAACCCAAGGGGTAGGGTTGCTTGGCCCCCAAACCTTCTAGAAACCTTTTGGGAAAATATCCCAAAAGGTGACTTTTCCATAAATATCCCAAAAAGCACTTTCACTATTCACGACGACATTTTTCAGCGTCTGATCGAACTGAAAATATTCATGTGGGCTTAAAACATTTCCAGTACCCACCAAAATAATTTTCAACGCGAGCCGGAACAATTCCGGTTTAGTGATTTTCATCTGCGAAAAGCATCTGAAGCGGTTCCGGCAGCTCCGGAACATTTCCGGTTTTCATCCCGGAAAATTCCAGAAAGTTTCCAGAACGATTCTGGCACCCTCCAAGAATTATCAGGCATGTGCCGAAACCATTTTGACTTTATGGTGCACTCCGAAACAACTTTTCGGTTTTAGTGATTTTCATCTGTGAAAAGCAACTAAAGCGGTTCCGGCAGTCCGAAACATTTCCGGTTTTTGTCTCTGAAAAATCTCAGAAGTTACCGGAACAATTCTGGTACCTTCCAATAATTTCCAGGCATGTGCCGAAACCAATTTGACTTTATGGAATACCCTGAAACAACTTTTCAGTTTCACCGGAACTATTCCGATATCCTCTCCGGAACGTTTCCGTTTCGCCCGAAACTTTTTCGGTGATTTTCTCTCAGACTCCCCGTCTAGTATTCAGCAGATAGATGACCCTTAAGCGTGTGACCCTATAGGTTCGGTGAAGCATAGACATGACGCGGAACCCCTTCCGATCAATGATCAACATCGGAGCCGTGGACACCCATATTGACCCCTATACCCACACGAATGAATATTCGAGTGAACCTCCAGTTGCCGTGTGCTATTCCTGTTGCTTCGCGATATGTTACAAATACCCGAGGTGAGACATGTAGGCATCCCCGTGGATAAACAACTTGTCCACTATGCCAGTTACCTCGTTACCGGTATTGTTCTCTTTTCTCGTTCCCGTGTTCCGGCATCCCCGTGATCAAATCACAAAGTGTCTGGCCAGACGATGATGGATACCGTAACACCGAGAGGTCCCAGAGATATCTCTCCATCGTCGGAGGAGCAAATCCCAATCTTGAGCTATCAAGTTACTTGACATACTTTTCCATGAACCCGTAAGCCGCCGTAATAGCCACCCATTTACGGATGACGTTTAACAAACCCCAAAGTTCATGAAGCAAGCATGGAGAAACTCGATACTCTCATGGTCTAAGGAATCATGCAAACATTAACCATCTCTGTGTTATTAACCATTAACTAATGACGAATGTATCTCATAGCATAACATCAATTCGGGTCGATTCAACACAAGTGTTCTACCAACAATTGTGCCCTCAAAATTGCCGGCATAGTCATGCCCATGATCAGGAAAACAGGATCATCATGCAATACTTGAGCCAGTCATAGAGGCTTGACTAGGAATACTTTTTACCGTTTATTATCCCACACGTGCACATGAGTTTCCCTCCAAGGCTCGTTTTATTTGCAGACTCGAGAATCATTGCAGTTATAGCATGGAACATAAACATAATTATGAACAGGGAGATAATCAATAACATTTATTATTGCCTCTAGGGCATATCTCCTACAGCACCGCGAACGAACAACAATCCAAACTTCTCCCGTCACTCTCGTATACTGTAGTTGGGGTTTTGGTTCGTACATGCACTAAATTAAGCTACGAACACAAACTTTAATGGCATTAATCACACACGGTTCTTGTTTATGAACCACTTCCTATCTGGACCCTCTACCCCCTCTTCGTCCTCATTCGCATCGTTGTATAGTTGCTCGTTCTCAACCTCGGCCCGCCCAAATTTTCGAGTTCGACGACCCCAGTCGCAGCCGGCTGCCGCCGACGAACGCCACCGTAGTGTCCATCGTGCAAGCACAAATCAGGAATGAGCAATTCAATCGAGCATTTACATGCTCAAATTGGTACAGTGCATAGTTGGCGGAGTAATTTACAAAACATTAGCTCGCAATTTTACATCAATATAATACATATGAACTGCGCGCGCACAAAAGTGCTACTGCCCCTAACGCCGACCCAGCACGCTTCCATCGATATCGTGTCGTTCCTGGACTCAGGAGGACATGAGGTCGCCAAGTTGATGACCTACACCTTGATCGACCGAGGAAGGGTCAACCTCGACATTGGTGATCGCCGCTACTGCCTCGGATGCGGCTTTCACCAGGACTGCGGCGTCCGCCGGTAGGTACATCGTCCCGGCAGCCGACGAGACCCTGGCCATCGCCGATGCTGTAGCAACGGCCGCAAGCCCTCCCCCGGTGTCCATAGCTGCATCATCCTCCATCTGGGACATAAGCCTGCGCCTCGTGCGGCAGCCACTGACGTAGTTGTCCTTGCGGCGGCGTGGTTCCTGCTCCGCCGCCCGCACCATCTCACGCACTCTGCGTCGAGCCTGCAGTATCGCCCGCTAGCGATCCCTAGCTCCTTTCAAGACGACCCTGGCTAACCTCTTGCCTTGCTCATGTCGTGATTCCTGCCTCCTCTTACCACAGTCGAGAGAGGTAGCGGCATGACCGTCGATCCTCAAGCCTACCATCGCGCCGGCAGCCTCGATTCCACCGTCACCCAATGATATGTCTCCAACGTATTTATAATTTTTGCTTGTTCCATGTTGTTATATTATCATTCTTTGATTTTTTTACAATCATTTTATAGCAACTTTATATCAGTTTTCGGGACTAACCTATTGGCATAGTGCCAAAGTGCCAGTTGTTGTTTTTGCTTGTTTTTTTACTTCGCAGAATATAAGTACCAAAAGAGTCCAATCGCGATGAAACTTTTTGGAGATTTTTATTGGGCCAGAAGACATCCAGAGGGCCAAAGAAGTGCCAAAGGGGAGGGTCAAGGAGACCACAACCCACCAGGGTGCGCCAGAGGCCCCAAGCGCGCCCTCATGGGTTGTGCCCTCCTCGGGACCCCTCTCCACCGTCTCTGACGCCTATAAATTCCCAAATATTTCAGAAACCCTAGGGGAGTTGACGAAAAACACATCCAGCCGCCGCAAGTTCCAGAACCTCGAGATCCAATCTAACACCATCATGGAGGGGTTCATCATCCTCATTGGTGCCTCTCCGATGATGTGTGAGTAGTCCACCATAGACCTACGGGTCTGTAGGCAGTAGCTAGATGTCTTCCTCTCTCTCTTTTGATTCTCAATACAATGGTCTCTTGGAGATCTATTTCATGTAAACTTTTGCGGTGTGTTTGTCGGGATCCGATGAATTTTGAGTTCATGATCAGTTTCTATCCATGAATATTATTTGGGTCTTCTTTGATCTCTTATATGCATGATTACTTATAGCCTCGTATTTCTTCTTCGAATCTTTGGTTTAGTTAGGCCAACTAGATCGATTTTCCTTGACATGGGAAGAGGTGCTTTGTGATTGGTTCGATCTTGCGGTGTCCTCTCCCAGTGACAGAAGGGGCAGCGAGGCACGCATGTATCGTTGCTATTAAGGATAACAAGATGGGGTCTATTCCTACATGAATAGATCTTGTCTACATCATGTCACTATTCTTATTGAATTACTCCATTTTTCCATGAACTTAATACACTAGATGCATGCTGGATAGCGGTCGATGTGTGGAGTAATAGTAGTAGATGCAGAATCGTTTCAGTCTACTAATCTTGGACGTGATGCCTATATAATGATCATCGCCTTGGATATCGTCATGATTATTTGATCTTCTATCAATTGCCCAACAGTAATTTGTTCACCCACCGTGTGCTATACTCATGAGAGAAGCCACTAGTGAAACCTACGGCCCCCGGGTCTACTTTTCCAACATATTGCTTTCCGATCTATCTTTTTGCCGCTTTTGTTTTTAGATCTATTATTACAAAAACCCAAAAATACCTTGCTGCACTTTTTATTTGCCCTTTTTATTTTGTGTTCTTAAGAGATCTATTTCTCCAATCTATCATATCCAAATCTATCTTTTTACCGTAGAGAGATTGACAACCGCTCTTTCGCGTCGGGTTGCAAGTATTTGTTCTTTGTGTGCTGGTGCTGTTTACGTAGTGGTGGTGATCCTCCTACTATTTCGATACCTTGGTTTCATAACTGAGGGAAATACTTTCCGTCGGTGTGCTGCATCATCCCTTCCTCTTTGGGGAAATACCGACGCAGTCTCAAGCCACGTCAAAGGAATTTCTGGCACCGTTGCCAGGGAGGAAGCGGTCTCTTCTACGTGCCAATCTCTGGCACCGACGAGACACCATCATCATCTACCAGGTTCCTAATCACAAATCTCATCTCCTTGCAATTACATTATTTGCCATTTGCCTCTCATTTTCCTCTCCCCCACTTCATTAAATTTGCCGTTTTATTCGCCCTCTTTTTCGTTCACCTTTTTCTCGCCCGATCTCTTTTAGTTTTCTTGTTTGCTATCTTTGCTTGTGTTGTCATGTGCCTTCTATTTGCTTGCATCTTCGCTTGCTAAAAATCTATTGATATGGATCCTCATCCACTTTCTAATCTTTTCAAAAGACCAAATTATGATGAACCAATTGCTAGTGAGTTGAGTGCACTTGATTATCTCTATGAAGTTTTGTTTGAAAATCATGAACTTGAAAATTTTGATGAAGTGTTGAAAGAAGAAATTTATAAGGTGATTAATGATAGCTCCTTGATTGAAAAGCATGATTGCAATGATGTTACTATAAATTCTATTAATGTCAATTATGTTAATGATATGCAAAACTACAAGCTTGGGGATGATAATTTTGTCATGACCACTTCTTATTGCAATCATCATGATTGGGGTGATAATGCTTCTTATGATCTTGAAAATTTATTTAAGCCTCATGTTGAATATGTTATTGATAATAATGTTTGCAATAGTATCGAAAGTGGGTTTGGGAGAGCGTCAAATTTAGGTAAAAATAATCCCACATATTTGGAGAGTGGTCAATCTTATAATTGTTTTGATAAAAGTGGGTTTGGAGAGGTCAATCCCACATATTAGTTGATTATAATCCCACCATTTTGGAAGATGATAAAAACTTTATGCATGTTGATCATAAAGAGAGTATTGGTTATGATAGCTATATTGTTGAATTTGATTATGATCCTACATGTAATTATTATGAGAGAGGAAATTATGGTTGTAGAAATTTCCATGATACTAATTTACCTCTCTTCATGTTGAGATTGCTATTGTCTCTTTCTTCTTCCTTTCATATGCTAGTTTTTGCTTGCCTTGATAATTTGTTTGCTTATAAAATACCTATGCATAGGAAGTATGTTAGACTTAAGTGTGTTTTCCATATGCTTCATGATTCTCTCTTTTTCTTGCTATTAATATCTTTCATGAAGGCATCATTGAAATCATCATGCCTAGTTAGGGGCGTAAAACGATAGCGCTTGTTGGGAGGCAACCCAATGAATAAATTTATTTTCTTCTTGTTATTTCTATTTTTGAGTGTTGACACAATTATGCCTCTGTTATGATTGTGTTTTTATGTTTTATTTAGTGTTTGTGCCAAGTAAAGCCTTTAGGATGATTCATAAGATGAGTAGAAACAACGCTGAATCTGAAACAGAAACTTTGCCTCCAGTGTTCAAATTTTCATTTTTTACTGGAGCATGATATTGAGCTGAAATTTTAACACGGTTTTGCTATACAAACTTCTTACGTTGTCCTAGATTTTAAGAATTTCTAGAGTTACAGAAGTATGGCTAGAGTACAGATTACTACACACTGTTCTGTTTAAGACAGATTCTGTTTTCATTGCATTGTGTGCTTGTTTTGATGAATCTATGGGTTATATTGAAGGGTATGAGCCATGGTAAGTTAAAATACAGTAGGTATAATGCAATAATAAAATATGAATGGGTTTGCAACAGCACCTAAAGTAGTGATTTGCTTTATTATACTAACGGATCTCACGAAGATTTTGTTGAGTTTTGTGTGATTGAAGTTTTCAAGTTTTGGGTGAGATCACGATGGATGAAGGAATAAGGAGTGAAAAGAGCCTAAGCTTGGGGATGCTACAGCACCCCCAAGATATATCCAAAGATAAACAAGCAACTAAGCTTGGGGATGCCCCGAGTGGCATCCCCTCTTTCTTCTAACGACCATCGGTATTTTACTTGGAGCTATATTTTTATTCGTCACATATCATGAGTTTTTCTTGGAGTGTCTTGTATCAATTGAGTCTTTGCTTGCTTTGCTTTTTAGTTTGTCACTTGTATCCTTGCTGTACACACCTATTTGAGAGAGCCAAAATTATGCTAAGATTTGTTAGAATTTCTCTTTATGCTTCACTTCAACTTTTTGAGCTATAGAATTGCTCTAGCGCTTCACTTATATCTTTTTGAGCATGGTGTGCTTGGAAATTTTTGTAGAAATACTCTCATGCTTCACTTAGATTAATTTGAGAGTTAGTAAGTTTTGAAGAAATCCTCTCATGCTTCACTTAGATTAATTTGAGAGTTAGTAAATTTTGAAGAAATCCTCTCATGCTTCACTTATACTATTTTGAGAGATGAAATCTCTATGCTCATGTGCTTCACTTAAATTTGTGTGAGCTTGTCAAAAGCAATGGAAATTTATGAAACTAGTCCCAAAGTTATAGATATCCAAGGAGGATATAATAAAAACTTTCATGAAGATCATTGGACAAATTAAACTTGATTCCTTGTAATAGTTTTGAGACATGATGATAGTAATATGTGAGCCATGTTAGTGAGTAATTATGCTTTAGTAGGAATATTGGTGTTAAGGTTTGTGATTCCCTATGCATGCACGAAAGTCAATAGTTATGCAATGAAATTACATCTTACTTTTGGTGCATTATTCGGTGTTAGTTATGCTCAATGCTCGCTTATGTGAATTTTCGTTTCTTGGTTGGATGCTTCTCAATCTATTTGCTAGCCTCCACTTGTACTAAGTAGAAATAGTACTTGTGCATCCAAAATCCTTAAACCCAGTCTTGCCTTATGAGTCCTCCATACCTACCTATATGTGATATTTGCATGCCGTTCTAAGCAAATTTGTATGTGCCATCTCTACTTTTCAAAATAAATTTCCTTTTTGTGTGCTCGTACCGCTCATGAAACGGTCGGGGGTGTCCAATATTTTTTCATGCTAGATGTGTTATTCTCAAGATGAGTGTTTATTCACTTGTCATTGCACGAGAGTACGACGCTAATAGGGATGCCCAGTCCCGAAATGAAAAAAAAAATTGACTTTATGTTGTCAAATAATAAATTCCTTGGAAAGTGTTGGTATGGAAGGCAACCGTGGATACGGCCAGCCATGGATTGTGAAAGAATGGTGGAAAAAGGAATAAACTTTATTTTCTGTTTGGGAACCGCCTATGATATATCTATCATGGAAAGTATTGTGAACTACTTTGTCGTTTTCGTTGATAGGAAAGGCATGCTACTCAAAATATTTTTCTCTCTTAATTTAAACTTTGAGCTCTGCACCTCCACAAATCCCTACTTCCCTCTGCGAAGGTCCTATCTATTTACTTTATCTAATTTACTTTGAGTCTCCATCTTCTCTTATAAAGCACCAACTATGGGGCACTATGATCGTACTTGAACATTGGTTGTAGCTAATATTTGAGTGTGTTTCATGAATGGATCAATGATTAAGCATGATGGGCTAGGGATAACTTTTTTAGTGTTGATATTTCGAAAGACATTGTTGCTTGTTGGCATGCTTGAGTATTAAATTCATTATGTTAAAACTAGACTATTGCTTTGAACCATCTAAAGTCCAAATGTCCATGCTACAAAAGAAAAGATTATTTGATGAACATGTTAGGCAGCATTCCACATCAAAAATTCTGTTTTTATCATTTACCTACTCGAGGACGAGTAGGAATTAAGCTTGGGGGATGCTGATACGTCTCCAACGTATCTATAATTTTTGCTTGTTCCATGCTATTATATTATCATTCTTGGATGTTTTACAATCATTTTATAGCAACGTTATATCATTTTTTGGGACTAACCTATTGACATAGTGCCAAAGTGCCAGTTGTTGTTTTTGCTTGCTTTTTACTTTGCAGAATATCAGTACCAAACGGAGTCCAATCGCGATGAAACTTTTTGGAGATATTGTTTGGGCCAGAAGACATCCAGTGGGCCACAGAAGTGCCAGAGGGGAGGGTCGAGGAGACCACAACCCACCAGGGCGGGCCAGAGGCTCCAGGCGCCCTGATGGGTTGTGCCCTCCTCGAGACCCCTCTCCATCGCCTCTGACGCCTATAAATTCCCAAATATTCCAGAAACCCTAGGGGAGTCGACGAAAAACACATCCAACCGCCGTAAGTTCCAGAACCTCGAGATCTAATCTAACAGCATCATGGAGGGGTTCATTATCCTCATTGGTGCCTCTCCGATGATGCGTGAGTAGTCCACCATAGACCTACGGGTCCGTAGGCAATAGCTAGATGGCTTCCTCTCTCTCTTTTGATTCTCAATACAATGGTCTCTTGGAGATCTATTTGATGTAAACTTTTGCGGTGTGTTTGTTGGGATCCGATGAATTTTGAGTTCATGATCAGTTTCTATCCATGAATATTATTTGAGTCTTCTTTGATCTCTTATATGCATCATTACTTAAAGCCTCGTATTTCTTCTTCGAATCTTTGGTTTAGTTAGGCCAACTAGATCGATTTTTCTTGCCATGGGAAGAGGTGCTTTGTGATGGGTTCGATCTTGCGGTGTCCTCTCCCAGTGACAGAAGGGGCAGCGAGGCACGCATGTATGATTGCTATTAAGGATAACATGATGGGGTCTCTTCCAACATGAATAGATCTTGTCTATATCATGTCACCGTTCTTATTGCATTACTATGTTTTTCCATGAACTTAATACACTAGATGCATGCTGGTTAGCGGTCGATGTGTGGAGTAATAGTAGTAGATGCAGAATCATTTCGGTCTACTAATCTTGGACATGATGCCTATATAATGATCATCGCCTTGGATATCGTCATGATTATTTGATCTTCTATCAATTTCTCAACAGTAATTTGTTCACCCACCATGTGCTATACTCATGAGAGAAGCCACTAGTGAAACCTACGGCCCCTGGGTCTACTTTTCCAACATATTGCTTTCCGATCTATCTTTTTGCCGCTTTTGTTTTCAGATCTATTATTACAAAAACCCAAAAATACCTTGCTGCACTTTTTATTTTGTGTTCTTGAGAGATCTATCTATCCAATCTATCATATCCTAATCTATCTTTTTACCATAAAGAGATTGACAACCTCTCTTTCGCGTCGGTTACAAGTATTTGTTCTTTGTGTGCAGGTGTTGTTTACGTAGTGGTGGTGATCCTCCTACTGGTTCGATACCTTGCTTTCATAACTGAGGGAAATACTTACTGTCACTGTGCTGCATCATCCCTTCCTCTTTGGGGAAATACCGACGCTGTCTCAAGCCACGTCACCCAACTCCATCATGTCGTCGGCCATTGGGGGTTTGATGGTGTGTGCGGCAACTAGCCAAGGGATCATTGACTCGCCGCAGCCGGCCATCGCTGTGGTAATTTATAGCTAGATGCTGCCAAGGGGGTTGGGATTTTATAATTTACTGCTGTGGCTGGAGCTTGCTCTTGCGCGGGAAGCATTTTCACAGTTTTTGAGTTCTTTGGGGTGCGGACATAATCGCACATGGAACACATATAGCAACTGTCTGCAATCGTGTATAGGGTCATAAATAAATGTCACCACTCTTCGCTCTCCATCATATATTTCCCCTCTCGCACCCCCCAAATATGGCCTTCTTCTCCCACACTGTCTTCGCTTCCACAAAATCCTCAACATTACACATGTCATCCGCATGGAGGAGCCCGCGGCGGAGGAGCGCGCGGTTGAGGCATATCTTATGCACGGAGGAGCCCACGGCGATGGCGGCGGTAGGCGCTGCTGAGGGCCCGGAGGCCTTGGCGGCGGCGGCGGTAGGCGCTGCTGAGGGCCTGGAGGCCTTGGCGGAGGTACGCGCTGCTGAGGCTCCGGAGACCTGGGCGGTACGCGCTGCTGAGGGTCCGGAGGCCTTGGCGGCAAGAGCGGAAAATCTGAATCGGTTGCGGGCAAGAGTGCTTCTGTACATGGAACGCTCGGCTGTGGCCTTCGAAAGGGCATCATGCGCCGATCAATTCGCCGTTGCCTTGGCGTCTTGGGTGAATTTGGCCTCGATAAGTGCAGCAGACTCCTTAGAGTCTGCTACAGCTCTAGCACAGCAAGCAGCTCTTGGCTTTCGTGTTTACGACCGCTTTGAATATCTCCGTCGTCAGATGGTCGTACGCACGCCTTTGGCCGTGGACGGGATTTTCCATGGGACCGGAGCTACTATGATGGAGCAGGAGCAGAGGAAAGTCCAGGCCGATGAAGCGTTCAAGAACATGGTCATCGCCGACCCGAAAGTGGATCCTTCTTCCATAGAGAGGATGTTGCATGAGTGTAGACAATATTTCGACATTGGCGAACCAACAGGCCAGCCCCGCAACAACGCCGACGAGTAGCTGTTTCCATTTTGCTATTCTCTGAACCTTGCTGATATGTAATGTCGCTATTATGTTGTTTAGTCGATTACATGTAGTAGTGTGAACGATAATTTGTGCTATCACTTTCTGAATGAGGTGCTTATTACCAGGAATCTTCTGTGTTATTATATGTCTGTGTTATTTTTTGTCTTTCCACACAATTTAGATTATTGACCTGTTTGCTGGGCATCAGCATCACACACATCTTGTTACGACCAATTGTTTGTGTTATTTTGGCTCGCACATTTCATCCGAGCGCACGGTATGCCGTCTGTCGCACACGTCTATATTTGTGCAACCGTTTGTGTTATTTTGACTCATCGCAAATAGTTCACCCGAGTGACCTGTAGGCAGCATAGATGTTGTGCAGACAGAGCAAATCACAGTACACACGGACAAAACTACGAAACGCGTCGGTGATGATTTCATCAATCGCTGACAAATTGTATACCAGCAACCGTTTCCCCACAACACACATAGGTTATTAACACCAATCGTTTGTGTTATTTCTTGTATTCGCACACGATTTTGATTACTCGCCTGTTTGCCCTCTATCGCACACATCTTGTTATACCGAACCGTTTGTGTTCTGCTATGTCATCGCACACATTTTATAGTAGTGAACTGTGTGCCCTATATCGCACACATCTTGTTATGCCGAATCGTTTGTGTTCTGCTATATCATCGCACACAGTTTATGGTAGTGAACTATGTGCCCTATATCGCACACTTCTTGTTATGCCGAATCATTTGTGTTCTTCTATATCATCGCACATAGTTTATGTTATTGAACTGTGTGCCCTCTATCGCACACGTCTGAATCTGTGTAACCGTTTGTGTTATCTTCGCTAATCACAAACGGTTCATAAGAACAAACTGTCTGCCGTAGATCGCACACGCAAAAAAATTCTGAATCGTATTTGATGGATCCTCCATCGCACACAGTTCATGTCATTGGCGACGGAGCTTGAACTATACCGTTTGTGATTCATGCATCGCACACAGTTTCGTCAAAGGGTCTCTCATTGTAGCGTCGCGTTAGCAGCATCCTGTTGTAGTGAGAGTTCCTCATGAGGTCTTGATAAAATCTTTGTATCATAATGCTTGTGACAAATTTGAGTGGATTACTAAAGGAATCGATGAAGGGTTTAATGAGGAATCTTTTAAAAGTATGGCTAGAGAACTTATTGATGATGAAATCCATGTCCTATGTGACGACCTTTGTGATGATGAGTCCAATAATGATGTTATGGATGTTAAAATTACCAAGCTTAGTCCCTTTAAAAATTTGAGTTCACCCACTAGACAAGTGGAACATGAGAATATGGACTTTCTAAGAAAGGTTTTTGACGACTTAATTCTAAAAGATTTGAAGGATGACAATACTTGATACTATGCATTATGCCTAGCTAAGGCATAAACAATAGCGCTTGTTGGGAGGCGACCCAATAGTTATCTTTACATTTTTGTTTTACTTTATTTTTTGGTGTGTTGACATGATTATTGCTAATGTAATGATTGTGTTTTTATGTTTAAATTAGTGTTTCTGCCAAGTAAAGCCTTTGGGATGATTTGGAAGATAGTAGAATTGATGTTGTGCAAAAAAAGAAAATTTTGTCTTCAGTGCATAATTTCTCTGATTTTATTGGAACGTCTTTTTTATCTAAATGCTTTAAACAATATTGGTATGCAAATTTCCCAGGTTGTCCTAATTTTTTAGAATTTTTGGAGTTACAAAAGTACGGTTTTAGTACAGATCATTACAGATTGTTCTGTTTTAGACAGATTCTATTTTTGCTTGCATAGTTTGCTTGTTTTGATGATGCTATGGATTATATCAGGGGGTATAATCCATGGAGAAGTTAGAATACGGTACCTATTATGAAATAATTAAATATGAATCAATTTATAACAGTACCTAAAGTATTTGATATGTCTATTATACTAACGGATCTCACGAGGTTTTGTTGAGTTTTGTGTGCTGAAGTTTTCAAGTTTTGGGTGAGACAATGATGGATGAAGGAATAAGGAGAGGCAAGACCCTAAGCTTGGGGATGCCCAAGGCACCCCAAGGTAATATTAAAGGAATACCCAAGTGTCTAAGCTTGGGTATGCCCTGGAAGGCATCCCTTCTTTCGTCTCCACTCTATCGGTATGTCACTTGGAGCTATATTTTTATTCATCACATGATATGTGTTTTGCTTGGAGCGTCATGTATTATAGTTTCATTTTCTTTTAGTTTGCCACAATCATTGTTTGCTGGACACACGTATTTGAGAGAGACACACGCTTATCATAATTTGTTAGAATACTCTATATGCATCACTTATATCTTTTCAGCTAAGCAGTTGCTCTAGTGCTTCACTTATATCTTTTAGAGCATGACGGCATTCGGATTTTATAGAAATAATTGAACTTTCATGCTTCACTTAAATCTTTTTGTGAGTATAAAGAAATAGGAACGGTAATGGGCACATGTTATAAGACTAGACTAAAAAGGATAGGTATTCAAGGGGGTATAATAAAAACTTTCATGTAGATTACCAAAGAAGAAACATGAGTTGATTATATTTATGTAGTAATATGAAAGATCATGAGTACATGATCATTGGTTAGTAGAAATATCGGTATTTAAATTTTGTTATTTGTTATTCATCTAAGTATTAACTATGGCATGGTGATGATATGTGAGCATTTTTATGTCTGAAATGAAATCCTATCGTGTTGTTCGAATCGGGGGGCGCGATGGTTAACTCCTACCAACCTCCTCCCTAGGGGCATACGGTAGTAATTTGCTTCGACAGAGCTAATATGGATTTACAATAATTATATGAGTTCTTTATGACAAATGTTAATCCATGGATATACGCACTCTCACCTTTTCATAATTAGCTAGCCTCTTTGGTACCGAGCATTGCCCATTCTCACCTCGAGAGTCAGTGCAGCCTTCGGCGGTGCGTCCAAACCCCGTGATATGATATGCTCTATCAAACATAATCCTCCTTATATCTTCCTCAAAACAGCCACCATACCTACCTATTATGGCATTTCCATAGCCATTCCGAGATATATTGCCATGCAACTTCTACCGTTCTGTCACATGACTTGTGTATTCAACATCATATTGCTTTGCATGATCATATAGCTGACATAGTATTTGTGGCAAAGCCACCGTTCATCATTGTCTACATGTTACGCTTGATCATTGCACATCCTGGTCCAATGCCAGAGGCATTCATATAGAGTCATATTGTTCTATGTTGAGTTGTAATATTGAGTTGTAAGTAAATAAAAAGTGTGATGATCGTCATTATTAGAGCATTGTCCTTGTGAGGAAAGGATGATGGAGACTATGATTCCCACATAAGTCGGGATGAGACTCTAGGCGAAAAAAAAAGAAATGGGGGAGGCGGAAATTTTACATTATAGAACTTGGCTTGTATATTCCAATGACGGGCTTCCACAAATGCCCGAGGTCTTCATGAGAAAGCAAGTTGGATGCACACCCACTTAGCTTCCATTGAGCTTTCATACACTTATAGCTCCAGTGCATCTGTTGCATGGAAATTCCTACTCCTCGCATTGATATCGATTGATGGGCATCTCCATAGGCCGTTGATCCGCCTAGTTGATGTGGGACTTTCTTTCCACTTTGACTTCCTTTGATATCTACCACCATACTCTATTCCACTCATATGCTAGATCCATGGTTCACACTCATGTATTGCGTCAAGTTGAAAATGCTGAAGCATGTTAGAAGTATGATCCAATTGCCTGGTTTGACACCAGGGTGCTCATGATTTATAGCGGTCAAGACGGAGTCATGCCATGCTTGATATGATAAAATGAGTAGGAATAACATTCTTTAAGGATCGTATATTTTGAAAATTAATGATTATGTTATTTATGTTTATGGATATTATTATGTTCATATCAATTACTTCATCATTTCTCAATGATCATACCTAAAAGGGATTACATGTTGGATAGCATGTCGCATCAAAAATTCAGTTTTTATCATTTACTTACTCGAGGACGAGCAGGAATTATGCTTTGCGATGCTGATACGTCTCCAACGTATCTATGGTTTTTTATTGTTTCGTGCTATTATATTATCAATCGAGGATACTTTATATGCAATTATATGCTAGTTTATATCATTTTTTGGAACTAACCTATTAACACAGTGCCTAGTGCCAGTTGCTGCTTTTTTGCCTGTTTTTGGTTTTCAAGGAAATCAGTATCAAATGAAGTCAAAATGCTACGAAACTTCTTGAAGATTTTTTGTTGGACAAAAGAGACCATGGAAGCTTTGGGAGGATTCCAGAAGCCATACGAGGAGACGGCAAGGAAACGGGGCGCGCCCAGGGGGGTAGGCGTGCCCCGTTACCTTGTGGGCCCCTCGTGGCTCCTCTGACCTAATTCCACCTCCATAAATTCTCTAGAATCGGGAAACCAATAGAGAGCCACCTGAAACACTTTTTCCACCGCCGCAAACCTCTGTTCTGACGGGAGGCCATCTGGAGACCTTTTTCAGTACTCAGTCGGAAGGGGAATCGATCATGGAGGCCATCTACATCAATCTTACTGCCTCCATGATGATGTGCGAGTAGTCCATGACAGACCTACGGGTCCATAGCTAGTACCTAGATGGCTTATTCTCTCTCTTTGATCTTCAATACAATGTTCAATGCGATCCTCGCAGTGATCTATCCGATCGATCTTCTTTTGCGATGTGTTTGTTGGGATCCGATGAATTGTGGGCTTATGATCAGATTATTCATTGAAAGTAATTGAGTCTTTTCTGAATTCTATTATGCATGATCGTTATAGCTTCGTATTTCTCTCCGATCTATCGGTTTGGTTTGTCCAACTAGATTGATTTATCTTCAGCGGGAGTGGTGTGTTGTAATGGGTTCAATCTTGCGGTGCTCTATATCCCAGTGAAAAAAGGGGACAAGACACGTATTTGTATTGCTGCCATTAAGGATAAAGCGATGGGGTTTGAACAGATTGCTTGTCTTACTTTGTGTACATCATGACACCTTGCTCCAAGCATTACTTTGTTTGTTATGAACTTGATACCATAGATGCAGGCATGAGTTGATCAATTGGTGGAGTAATAGTAGTAGATGCAGAATTGTTTCGGTCTACTTGTTTATGGACGTGATGCCTATATACATGATCATTGTCGTGAATAACATGTCATAACTATGCGCAATTTTGTCAATTGCCCCACAGTAATTTGTCTACCCACCTCTAGTGAAAACTATAGCCCCCGGGTCTACTTAAACATAAATACAAAAACCCTAAAAATAGTTTTCTGTATTTTATTTATGTTTATTTTAGTTTTCCTTTACATTACCTATCTCTATCAAGATTTAATCCTTGCAAGTAACGAGTTCAAGGGGCTTGACAACCCTCTTACCCGCGTTGGGTGCAAGTGTTTGGTCTTGTGTGTTCAAGTGGTGTCGAAGGGAGTTTGCTTGGTTCTTGTATTGGTTCGATAACCTTGGTTCTCACTGAGGGAAATACTTTTCTCTATTGGGTTGCCTCTTCTCTCCTCTTTGGGGGAAATCCCAACGCAGCTCACAAGTAGCAGGATCCTTTTCATTCTACGTTATCATAGGTCGTGGTGAGATTTCGAGACATATATTTGAGCTCATGCATATGCATGAACCCATCCCACTAGCTCGAATTGGGGTGGATGTACTATACGCATTGTGATCCTTCGTATGGGGACTTTCCGGTTTCCGAGGTAGGTGACATTAAAATTGTCCATTGGGTACTAAACAAACACTTACATACATATGTTTGGGACACATGCAGGCGGTGGTTGTCTTCAGACACTCCCTCACATGGTTATCGGTGTCGCCCATCCATGGGCCCGCGTGGTCCATCACTTTGACTGGCGACAGTAGAGGCTAATTTGACCAAGGTGGATTCTTCTTGGTATGTGTCACTATACGTAGTTCACAGTAAGATTTCTGACCAAAGTTCGAGTGCATGTGTACGCACATGAATCCCTCCCACTAGCTCGAACTGGGGGTGGGGGTATACTACGGGACGTGAACATCCATACGGGAAACTTTCTGGTTTGCGAGACACATGTGGCACATGAAAATTGAGCATTTGGTATTTGAAAATGTTGCACAACACTTTCATACATATATGTTTGGGCCACATGCAGGCACTGGTGTTGTCTTCGGACACTCCCTTGCGAGGTTATGGATGGCATGCAAATATGTGGGCCCGTGTGGTCTGTCACTTAAACCGGCGGCAACATATGTTAATTTGACCAAGGTGGATATTCTTCTTTGTATTTGTTATGCTATAGTTCATGGTGAGATTCTAGACCAAAGTAAGAGCGCATACGTATGTGTGTGTGTGTGTGTGTGTGTGTGTGTGTGTGTTTGTGTGTGTATGAATCGTCGACCCTCCCACTTAAACCGGCGCATACTACGGGTCTTGAACCTCTGTACGGGTAATTTTTGGTTTGCGAGGCACGTACATGCATGTGTCACATCAAAATTGTGTATTTCGTATTTAAACATCACACACCACTTTCATACATATATGTTTGGGCCACATGCATGAGATGGTTGTCTTTGGACACTCCCTCGCGTGGTTATGGACGATACACCCATCTGTGGGCCTACATGGTCTGTCACTTTGGTTGGCAGCGAGAGAGTACTATATTTATGCCCTCCCGATGGCTCGAAGTGGAGGGGAGGTTAATTTGACCAAGGTTGATTCTCTATCTGTGTTACGATAGGTCGTGCTGATATGCCCTCCCGGCTGCTCGAAGTGGGGGGGAGGGGGCAACATAGTACTACATATACACGAAACCTTTGCCGGGTCAGGTACTGGCCGGGTTGTGAGAGGCAACAAAAGGTTATGCATATGGTATTTAAATATCACACCACCCTTTCATACATATAGTTGGACCACACGCAGGTGGTCGTGGTCTCATCCATCCCGTGAAGTTTTCGAGACGCGCCCATCCTTGGGCCCCCACGGTCTACCTGTTTGACATAAAACACGAGGGGGTGGGGCTTGACCATGATGGATTCCTATTGGTTTTGTGTTACGGTAGGGTGAGATTGCAGACCTAGTCTAAGCACATGCGTTCATATACTGTAGCTACGATTATCTTCCTCCTACACGAAGTGGGGGGCACACGGACGAGCAGTATTGTGCGCTTTGCGAGACATGTGTGCCGCATGAAAGTTGTGCATTGTGTATTTGAATATCACAACACCCTTTTCATATATATATATATATATATATATATATATATATATATATATATATATATATATATATATATATTTGGTCCACATGCAGGTGTGTTTGTGTTCTGACCCTTTCTCGCATTTTTTTCCAATGTTGTTATATTCAGCCGAGTCGGATGAGACAACTGTCTACGGTTGTGGACGCGGTAGACACGGTTCCCGTAAACTAACTGTGTGCCAAACCCATGCCTGTCACATCAGCACAGTCACTCGTGGCTACTCGCCACTACGGGCTAGGCTAACACGAGGCTTCCTTCGCAAGCGCCAACCACTGTAAATGGGCCATGTGTACAGTGAAAACCCCAATCCGACATGACAGACACCGTGGCGGCTCTCATCTTTAGAGGGAGTGGGCATACACACATAGTGTCCCGTGTGTGATTAACCATAATGTACGGCACACATTTCTACCTTTGCAGCAATCCGCCTTGAGAAATCTTAAAAATAGATACACGCCTTGATCAATTTAAAAATTGGTGGTTCTGCATGTTTTTCTCTTTGAGTTATACACACCTATTATGTTTGGGCTATGTGCGATGTTTGTTGCTCCGGTGTCACTTCAACCCCTTCATATAAATTTGAGTTGTCCCGGCATTTCACTCCCTCCAAGTAAAAAATTTAGTAGCCGCGGCATTTCCTCAAACACCACCTTGCCCCCCCCTCCACACCCCCTCCACACACAACACACACACCACTCCTCCCTCGCTTGAACCCTAGCTAGATCGTAGCCGCCCCGCTTCCACCGTCAACCTCTAATGCTCTCCCCGTGCAGGTTACCCACCCGTCTCCGTACCCTCGTCGCCTTGACTTTCTTAGATGGCGCCTGCTAAACACTCCGTTTCTCACATATCCCCACCTCCCACTGCAGACCATCGCAGCCTAATCCCAACAACGCTTGCCAGGGAGCTCGAGGAGCGAATGCTCAAAAGGAGGTATATCGCGGCATGTCCGCTGGACGATGGTGAGGTGGTCGCTGAGGCCGCCAGGGAAGCTGACTACGATGACGAGGTGACCGCCGAGACCGCCAGGGAAGCTGATTATGACGACGGGGTGCCCGTCGAGGCCGCCGGGGAATCTAACAAAGATGACTCGTCGGAGGCTTCACATCAGTGAGTTCGCGTATGGCGGTATATTCATGCAGCCGACTACGACATCGAGCTCGTCCACAGCGACGGCTTGACGCGGGCTATGTCACAGGTTAAGTGGCCCACTCCCAACCCCTCGAGTTAAACCCCGGCCCTGTTAACCTCATGCATGGCCCTGCCACTGATCTCCTCTGCTTCGCTGTCAAGAATTTGCCTTCCTTCATCGCCATCGAGCCCCTTTTGTCATTTCGGAAGGACACGTTCTATGACGGTGGCTTGGCATCGTTAGCTGCCAAGTCAGACCTCATCGACGACGACGATGACAAGAGCACCCTATCCGTCTCTTCCAAGGGGAAAGATTCCATCCACAACATCAGGGAGGGCACCCTGATGTCGTGCTCTTCCAAGGGGAGGAGCCCATCGGTGACATCAGGGAGGGCACCCTGCAACTTTGCTCTTCCAAGTGGAAGGATCCCATCTACGACAACAAGGTACACACACATAATTCATGCTCTTCCAATGGGAAGGATTCCATCTGTGAGAAGTGAGGAAACCCATCTCTTGTTTAATTATTTCACTCATGCAAAATGTATGGATTGTGCAGTTCAATTTCATCAATACCAGTTTCAACAGCCATATGTGGTTCCTGTTAAGCCTGGTGTAGTTAACACGCCCACTATTTATTTCAATTTTTTCACATGTGATATTCAATTATTAAATTCTATGTTAAGCACAAGCTACGTTATATGCAATTTTAACAAAACCACTGTGAATGACTATATTTGGTTGATGTTAAGCCTGTTGTAGTGAGCATATGCCTTGTTTAACTGTTTTTGCTTGCTCCGTTGTTTGTAGTGGCATATGTCCAGATTCAATAGCTATACAGTATGCCTTGTTTATTTTAGTTATTCACATTGTGAAGTTCTATATGTGCACGTATGGACTTGCAGTTCATTTCGCCAATACCAGTTCAAACGATCATATTTGGTTCCTGTTAAGCCTGGTGTAGTTAACACGCCCACTATTTATTTTAGTTTTTTTCATAATGTGACACTTAGTTATGCAATTTGATGTGTAAGCACAAGCTATATTCTATGCAATTTCAACAATACCACTACGAATGACTATACTTGGTTGCTGTTAAACCTGTTGTAGTGAGCATATGTCTTTCCATTTTTATGTAACAATAACTAGTGTGCTTAAACCTGCACAATACCAGTTTGAATGACTATATTTTGTTGTTATTTAATGTTAAGCCTATTGAAGTTAACACACATTTCCACTTCTTAATTGCTTAGCTAGCGCTCTTTAAACCTACAAACTAAAGGTGTCATTTTGAGATCATGTTGTTTACCATGCATATATTTGGTTGATGTTTAGCCTGTTTTACTTAACATGTCTTTCGATGTACTTACTCAGGACAATATTGGGAACGGTTGTTGTTTTCCATCGAGGTTAGTTTCATCACATGGCTTATATATACTCCCTCCGCCCCATAATATAAGAAGTTAATACATCCAATATGTGAGTGTTTTGGATGACATAAGATCTTATATAATGGTACAGATGGAGTATTGTACTACGTCATTGTGCAATTTTAGTTTAGTTTCTAATATTAAATTGTTGCTTGTAGGTACATATGTCACTGGTAAAAATCCGCGTTTTGACCCTTTTTACGGATGGGGCAATGAGATATTCATGAACCAGCATCAAGTGAGAAAATTAATAAAGATTGTTAGTAAAATGGGACAAAATATGGCAATTAAACTATTTCTTTACACCTTGTCCAAGACAATAGTGAACTACAGGATGGTAACTAAGAACTATGTATCCTTCTTTTTACTGCCCATAATGAGTTGTTAGATTACAATGTCAGAATCGTTTTTGTTTGTAGTGGTTCCCAAAGTAGTTTACTCAAGATTACCTTTCAAACTACATGATTGGTGGACATGCAAAATTTAAAGTATTTCTACCAGGCTACGATAACTATCTAGATGTCCTCATCAAGACAGTGAAGGACAGGTGGTCCGCTATCACAAGGGGTTGGACTAGAGTCGTCCATGCATTCTGCTTGGAAGAGGACACAATATGGGCATTTCGCTTCACCTTGTACAACAACCAGAATGTCTTTCGTCTGTTTCTTTACCATCTTTAATACAAGTATGAAACTGTGGTTCATCATTCTTTATTTGGTCCTTATGTAATTCTTTTTTATGTAATTCTTGAACATATGTACCTATGAATCGAATAATGCATTGGTTGTTGAACCTATAATTATATATGATGGATATGAAAAATGTTATTGCCTACTTTCAAATTCAAATTCTGTAGAATTTTAGATTGCATCGATTAAATTAGGGGAAAATATGCTCTGCAGGTCATTACACCGCACACGGTTTGTAAAGCACAACGTGTGTGATATACCTCATGATCTGACATACAAGTAGCAAGGATGGCCCTTTTGGGAAATATGACATATCTCAAACGGTTGACCGATGACTCTCGTTTGTGATAAATGCGGACATCTCATACGCTTAGTTATGCCAAGTTTGCGTTCATTTTCCATATCACCAACGTTTTTCCTGTATCGTGTGGGATGGACCCTCCCCCCATATCGCACACATAGGAAAGGCGACGGTTTAAAACTCTATCGCGAAAACGGGGTAAAAATTGTTGTATAGGATGTCGATGCACCAGTGATAGGAAGCCCCAGAATTTGTACTATGACAACATCATATGATACTTATCATTCAAGCAATTATGCATAGAGTTGTCGCTGGTGTCACTACGGGTCTACGCTAGTTATACTAGACATGCATCATGTAACCTCGCTAATTCCAAAAGATTCAATCCAACAAGAAACTTCATAAAAGAAGGAAGATTCGGTTTACCACAAAGAGAATAAAGGGGATACATTATAAGATTCAACTCCATTAACAAAGACCATGATACCATCAAGATCAGAAACTCAAATGATCATGGGAGAGAGAGAGAGAGAGAGAGAGAGAGAGAGAGAGATAACACATAGCTACTAGTACATATCCTCAGCCCCGAAAAAGAACTACTCACACATCACCATGAGATGATGACCGATGCAATGTGTAGTTGGTTGAGCAGGTTGGTCCTATGGCTCTGACCCACTTTCAATAGGGTTCTTGGATCCTTTCTACTCACGGACTTCCTATATCCTTCACTAGTGAGGGTTTTTGACCCATTACTGATTAGCATGCTTCATGTTTTTGTCCCATCACTGATTGTCCTTCTTTTAGTAGTAATAAGGTGCACCCCATGACACATCACCATAAACTTTTGATAGTTGTGTCCTAGCCTGCATCTCCACACCTCCAAGATCCATCTACAACTTCTAAAATTTTGAATATTCCACTGTAATGTTAGGTACTATTAAAGAGCCTTAATACATATTACAAGGGATGAGTATGTAGAACATAAGGCGAAGCGCTAGGAATCAGACTACTGATTCCTAGCCTCCCATCAGACCAGTCTGCTGCCATTGGATTATAGCCTCGTGCACCGTTGGATGTAGTACTGACTTTGGTAGCAAATTCGTTCAGATATAGAAGCACGTAATTTTAGGCAACTAATCCTAGATATTTAGGTAGCTGATCGAGCAGTTTGAGGAAACTAATTATGGAACGATTGATGTGGCATAAAAGCTTTCCAAATGCAATTTTTTTCCTTATGAATCACATTTTATTTCCTTACAAAGCACTTCATGTTTCCAATATTCCTAAAAATTGCACCGAGTGGAAATATTTCCTTACGAAGCACTTCTTGTTTCCAATATTCCTTAAAATTGCATCAACCGCCAAAAAAAATGTGCTTCGATCTGAAAGATCGTGTTGCTAGTTATTAGTTGCTTGTTTCCGACTGAAATTTGCTTCCATGTTGAACTAAAATTTGCTTGCACGCATGTGGACTCCAAATAAATTTGATTACATTGTGAACAAAATATCGTTCCATGTTGACTGGAAATAAAGTTGCTTCCATATCAACAGGAACATAAAAATGCTACATGTGTTCATGTTACATGCTTTTGAAAATTTACAAGCGTGCTACCTTCAACTTGTTGATATTACATCGTATGTTCCTATCGCATACTTCTTAGGTGATACATATTTGCATCAATTTGCTTGTCAAAAAAATTCTTTAATACTTCATACAAGCACTGGGTTCATTTGTTTGAGCGGTGCAAGTATGTCTATCTATCTAAAAGTCTCCAACGACTTGAACGTCGTGTCCACAGTTTAATCCCATACTGTACCTGGTCCTCATCGTCTGTTATCATTTTCACGGCTTCCTTCATCTGCTTGGATGCTTCCTTCACATGCTTCGATTATTTATATGATTTTCTGCCGTGTATTTGAACTTGAAACACTGCATTGGTTTGAAACAAACTGAACTATTGCTTTCAAAGAAATCAAAATTTGCTGCCTAAAACAAAATGTGGCATTTGGCCTACATTTAGTACTCACTAATCATGTGCTTTAAATCTAATTTTGGCATTCCTTATTCACTGCCAAGATATACTAGCACAAATAGTATCTTATCATGACGCAATTAATAAATTTGTTCTAATTTTAGTACAACTAATTAATTTGTCCTTATCTTCATGTATGGTTTAGTAGTACACATCATCTATAAAAGAACTTCATTTGCATGTCGCAAACACATACGAATTCGTAGAGCAACATATAGTCCCAAGTCCCAACTATTGTAAAAAGACAAGAAATGAGGACAACAAATTCTGCTCTTGGGTCTTGCCCTCATGCTGCTATCGTCGGGTAAGATCAATATCCGAGCATAGTACTACTCATATTACATGCGACAATTACGCTATCCTAACCCAGTTTTTTTTCCTTTCTGTGTCTGTAGACATGGCAACAATTGAGGGGAAAGTGCATTGCGGCCCTGAGATCGGAACGGGCCCGTTGCCGTGTGATAACGCCAATTGCACGACATGGTGCAGGAACAATGGCGGCAAGAATGCTGAGTGTGTTCCCGGAGGATGCAGGTGTGTTGCATGCTGGAAAAATCCCCCCAGCTCGCCATTATCAAGCTAGGGCTAGAATGGCACAAGAGTATGGGCGTGGTATTGTAAGATACCTTTTTGTCTAAAATAAAGCAAGTGATGTTGAGTCTTGACTAGACAAGTTTCGTGCATGAAGATCCGTTTATCCATGAAAAGCAACGGGATATGCCCTTGTACGATAAAGGTCCTGACTACCTCGGCTCCTCGGCTGTTGCGACTCAAACTTTCTCAAGTGATTTTGCCCTGCTGTTGTCCTTTAAAAATATCTTTTTGATTTAAAAACAATTAGCACAAATGCCCGTGCGTTGCAACGGGAATTTTTTTTAATGTGTGTCAATTAAAATCTCCACCATATCGACACTATGACATTCGTACGATGCTAGCTCGCGGCGGCAAACGAGGTGCATGCCAAGATTTATTAGAAGAAAACCTATATCAATTGCGCATTAGCCATGAAAGAAGCCCTAACACCGGTGGTGAGAAACACTTACTCTTTCAAACTTTTTGAATTTGAACACTTGCTTTTTATAATCTTGAAATCTACTCTCTTGCTCTGGGTTTGTCAGGCCTATCTCACAAACCACATAAAATCAAGGTAGGTTGTGATGGGAATCGTACAAGTAACATACTTGCTTTTATCTGAAAATATTGGATTAGAAAAAATGTTGCATGAATCATGCAGCAACTATTGAAGCATGGGCGATTTTGTCAGCTTAATTGCCTGCAGCAACTTATTTTTTCGTATTCAGGATGGAGCATGGAAAATGAATCAAAATCCCATTTTAATTAGCATGAGTCTCACGGATCCCTCTCATTAATAATTCTAATCTAATTAGCCATCGGCGCGCATCAAATGACCATCCATCGCAAGGGGAGTGAAAACTATCGTGTCCATAAAAACATCGAGTCACGATACATGATGACATCCGGACGGTGCCTGCTGGCAGCTGTAGGAAGGTGGACATCGATGTCTAGAAGAAATGCATATCAGCTCCAGTTAATCACGAAATGACATCTAGCACCAACGAAGTGTCCTTGCAACGTTTGTGTAGTGATTATACAGCACGACAGTCCGAATTTCCTACAGAAAAAATGATAGCAGTGATTGGTGTTGCATTAACGTGTTTCTGGCTAGACGCATTGGGCGCTCGGCCTTACATCGGCATCAACCCGCTTGCAGTACCATCAGCCGGGCTTGCAGTGTCATGTTTGCCGTTCGACGCAACGAAGCTTGCTTGAAGTTGCATGTGGATCAAGCAGGTGTATTTTTCAAAAAAAAAAATGATGGCAAAAAAAACATAATATATAAAACCAGGAGCAAGGCCACGCATATATCATATGCACGAACAGAGGTTGCATGCATGTTGATTTGGGTTTCAGATTTGAGGCATTGTCTCCCGGCGACTTCCTTTAGTTAAGCAGTTTTCTTCATGCCCACAATTTTTCATTCAATTTACTCCAGCCATAATCCTTCATCTTTAATAATGCACTTTTTTTCAGCCCACAACTTTTCATCAAGTTTACTCCAGCCACAATCCTTCCTCTTTAATTATGCACTTCTTTTCTAGCCCACAATCTTTCCTTTCACTATACTAGTAAGCATGCACGTGCAACGCACGTCTTGACTAAAAGCATGTTCTACTATGAAACATAAATATTATATTTCGATCATAACATAGATAACTCTTGAATTTCAAATTTGATGCAAAATGCGTAGAATTCCCAATTCCCGAGTCATAAAGACGTATTGATTGTTTGAACCAACGTGCGCCTTATCCAAATAGGGCGTTCGCAGTCCGCAACCGGAGCCCTCCTAAGCTATACATCAGGACGTGCACGCCATTGGATTTGCCCGACTACCCTTGCTTTGCACTAGTACAGAAACGGCCTTTAGTCCCGGTTGGGAAGGGCTTTTAGTTCCGGTTCCCCAACCGGGACTAATAAATCGGGACTAAAGGCCCCCACCCTTTAGTCTCGATTGGCCACGACCCGAAACTAAATCCCTGCCATGTGGCCAGAAGCACGCGCCGGGGGCTGGGGACCTTTAGTCCCGGTTGGTGACACCAACCGGAACTAAAGGTTTAGGGGTTTAGGGTTTATTGTTTATTTCTTCTTTTCATTTTTTGTTTTCCATTTAATTCTTTTTCATTTCAAACATATTTTACGCTACTACATACTGTACACGTAACGCATATACAATAGAATTTCTCGTAGAACCAATCATATATCATAGAATTTCTCGTACGATCATGCATACACACACGCGCGCGCGCGCGCACACACACACACACACACACACACACATATATATATATATATATATATATATATATATATATATATATATATATATATATATATATATATAATTTCTCCTACAATTTGCAGATCATTACATGTAGGCATTAGGTGAAATGGTATTCTCCGTCGGAAGATATGACCTACTCAAGCAAAAATCCCGCCATTTCCTCTTGAAGTGCTCGTATGCGGTCCCTTGGTAGGAGAATATCCCGCATCTCCACCATCTTTAAAGAAGGAGATCAATATGAATATATTAGTTGTGTGTGTATATATATTAGATCATAATTAAAAAAATGTGAATAGTGTTTACGTACCCAAAGATGTCTTGCATCTCCGCTCCTTTCGGTCATAAAGCGAATGTTCTCGTAAACGTAGTATGCACATAAATTAGTCCCCTATTCCTGCCTCATACACTTTACGAGAATAGAATTCAATCAGATAATAATCAAGCATGATAATGGTATTGAAACTAGAATTAAAGAGATGCGCGGACGTAGCTAGTACTACTTAATTACCTTGGTCCGTCGCCATTTCAGTTTTTCCTTCCAATCACCGACAATCTCTTTGGTGAACTTTTTCCAAACCCTGTCCGGCAAAGAAAATTAATAAAGAAGTTATTAATTACTTGATATATCAGGAAATGAACTAAAGAGCCTAACATGGTGCGACAATGATTGAAATTACCTGTCGAGCATCAAAACCAGGCTTTTGTATTCTCCAGGGTCTTTAATTACCTAGTGAGTCCAGTACTTCAACAGTTCCTTCGTCAACTCTAATGATTAGCAGGATCCAGTGGTATATGCGCACACGTTTGTATAAGCGGGCATGCATAACTCATCAACTACACTTAACATCGAGTAAGCAAAAATAGAATTTGTAATACAAGACAGTAACACTCACCTGAAGTTGTAAGGAAGTAGTATTTCTGGTTTGGTATTTAGTTTCTTCAAAAACATTAGCAAGCTATTCTCCGTGTCTTGTTTGTACTTATTTAACACCTCTTCATTAACAGTATTTGGGTCAATGAACCCAATGTCATAGACTCCATCTCTTTTCATTTCAAAAATCTTCATTCTGCATAATACCACACAAAAGAATATAGTGAGGATAATTACAGGCAATGAACGAGCTGAGCTAGAGACTTAAATTACAGAAAGAAATCACTTACAGACAATAGCAACTGACGAGAAATTTGTCGAGTGCGTCTTGATTGAATAACTGAAATAATTCTTCATTTTCAATCCACACATATTTTTCATGGTAGTAATGCTCTGGCTTGACTTTCACCATGAGTCTCTCTCGCCCGACCTTTATTTCTCTCAGGTACCACTCATGCAAATTGCGCATTTGCGTTGATAGAAGCTTCTCCTCGTCTTTACTGACCAGAGGTTCCCTGGGGACATATTTCCTTGCTAGTTCATTCCCATCGACGGTGGGGACTTCCTCCATGCCTAGGAGTTGTTCAATAGTGATACCCATCTCTCTATTAGCATCGGTTATCGCCTTCTCGATACTCACCTTGAGCGGGGGTATCGATTGCACTGCCTGTTCTCCGAGCTGGGAAACAGTTTTCCCGCATTTATTACTACCTGTAAGGCTCGACTGTTGATTTTTTTGTGGATGATATGACTTGCTAATAGAGCGTTCATAGTCTGATCGCCTTTTCTCCACAGCCGGTTTAGGAAGATCCACAAAGTGTTGTACGACTTTCTCAGGTGTTTTCAACTTTGGCGGCGGGGGCGGTTTCGGTCCAAAATGGGCCTGCAGTTGGGCAGCCACTTTGGCATTGTTTTCCTCCACAGTCATCTCGTAAGCTAACTTCTTTTTGGCAGGAGGCTCGGGTTTCTTC
Source organism: Elymus sibiricus (assembly GCA_039707655.1). Taxonomy (NCBI): domain Eukaryota; kingdom Viridiplantae; phylum Streptophyta; class Magnoliopsida; order Poales; family Poaceae; genus Elymus; species Elymus sibiricus. The sequence goes on from CM077663.1 coordinate 88,503,865, forward strand.
TTTGTTGCTCTCTTCCGCTTTGGAGTCGGCTGACGCGGCGGAGATCGATATCGCGGACTCACGCTAGGCTCCATCTCGGGGTGGGGTGGATTCGGCTGACGCGGCAGACTCGCGCTGCGCTCCGTCTCGAGGTGGGTTGAAGTCGGCTGACGCGGCGGACTCGCGCTGCGCTCCATCTCGAGGTGGGTTGGAGTCGGCTGACGCGGCGGACTTGGAGGAGGAGTCGGTGGCCTTGGCACCGAGTTTGGAAACACGATGCATTCCTTTCTCCATACAATGAGACCACATATAGCTTCTCCCAGGGTCTGCTCCCCTTGACCTCCATGAAAGTCAAGGTCTAGTGAGTCATATCCCGACAGAACTTCATCCACCCCGACCCGAGCATAGCCAGGTGGAATCGGATTGTCGTGAATGGTTGCTTCAGGTGGATTCGGTAAAGCAAAGCCGTCCGCCACCTTCATGGATATGTTCTTCATTTTCATGTTTAGCTCACAAGGTGTCGTCTCTTGGATATCATCCACGGGGTAACGAGCCAGCAGTGCATCATCGGCCGGGACCCCCGTGGAACCCACACTGCTTTTCGGCATAGATGGGATGGTACTATCCAATGTTGGATCTGGTTGCTCATCCTGCCACTGAGACACCCTTTGCCGGCTAAGTGTGTCGATCTGCTCCTACTGCCGCATGACAGCGTGTTCCAACTTTTGAAGCCAGTCTGCATCCTGCTTCTTCCTTCTTGCACGACTTCTGTAAGTGTTGTTCCACCCCGCAAACCCCTCAACCCACGGAACAACGCCTTTGCCTCGTGTTCGTCCCGGGTGTTCAGGATTCTTGAGGGCGCGTGTAAGCTCGGCGTTCTCTCCATCGGGCAAGAACGCCCCCGTTATAGCCTCTTGTATTGCTTCAAGTAAAGCGTCCGAGGCTTCTTTAAGACTTGTCAGTTCAATAATCTCCATGTCTGTGGGTACCTCCACAGCACCACTCGTTGCGCCGCTTCACATGTTATTGTCACCAGTCCTAATTCATACACCTCATAAAATATATAACTCACGTAATCACTTGTTATTCAGGGCATAAAGTTTTCACTGTATCCACAACTAAATTAATTTTAAGGTATAATCTTTCCAATCAAGAAAAGTACATCTTCAATCTTATAAACAATCTAGTTGGATATATAACTCGAAAATGCAAGCCAAATGTGCACATATGTTGTCACTGCATGCATCCTCCTTTCCTTGTATGCTTGATATTGTTTCTCATTCATGCTAATGACAACACACATCTGTCTCCACAACACCTGTCACCATACAGACAATCACTATATGCAACCACTTACTCGTGTTCCGCTCTATGCTCCTCTTTGTTCCTCCGATGTCGTTATGCCTCTCATTTGGCTAGTCACATTTAAATCCCTAACTGCGGCTGGTACAATTAGGCCAATGATAAAAATGGACGTAGGTAGGAGAAGATATCAAATCACAACATATTTGCCAGCCATTGAACTTTTACAAAATGCTCCTTTTGCAACTCTGACTCATAAAATATATTCAATGAATAGTTGTCGTCTTTTCATATGGCTGGAGGATGGCAAGAGGTTGTTTGTTCATACTCCTTCATCCCAAAATAAGTGACTCAACTTTGTACTAATTTGAGACATTTATTTTGGGACGGAGGGAGTATAAAATAAAAGTTAAGCTATAAATCGACGAAGATGAAATTCTGAAGCCATGGCCTTTGGTGAAATTTCTAGCAATTACAAACTTCACACATTTTCATGATGGCAGAAACTATAGTAGCATTCAGAGGGGACATTTTATACGCACTGGACCATGGTGATAAAAAGTAGTACACCAGAACAAAACAACGGTGTGATGTTTTTAGGAGAAATGGTTTGGTGCAAATGTCAAATTAGTTCATGGCGTAACAACAAGAAGAAGGTTCTATCAGTCCATGGAGTAACCACAATATTTACATCCACTGGAGAGTGTTTGTGTAGGGACTGAGAGTCAAGCCTGAAAGAGTGTTGGTGAGCCATGGTGGTGTCCTTGCAAGGTTGTCTAGCATCTGTCTATTCAGACACTGCTTATTAATTGATGTTTGTAGTTGGCATTAGGAGAAACATACTCAAGCACCATCCGAGTCGACGGTTCTTCATCTTCACAGCAACGCACAATGTTTTAAATCATATAATTGTGTTAGAAACTGGACATCCTATAGTGTGGAAGAAGGAATTAAACCAAAAGATAATAATTATACACGCCTTACTCTTGAACTGTGTTTAGTAGATTATGAGACATCAAAAGCATCAATCAAACAATTATATGATAAACAGGTTTATAAAATTATGTCATTGTGTTACCATTTTTTATGTCATTGTAATTAATTGATCAATTTTAGAAGGTTGTTGTACTTGATTGATTAACATGGTAGGCAACTCACCATCTCATCATGATTCATGTATACATGTGGGGTTATTTTGGAAACGTTGTACTTGTATGAGAGGTGAACTCGCAGATGTGCCTGCACCATCGGCCGTCGTTGAATGGTCTATATTGTCTTGTTATGCCCTTTGTACTTCTTATACTCACCGTTCTTGTGCAAGTATGCACTCCTTTGTTCCGTCTTGATTGATGATTGAGTATTGTTCCCCATCACGATGTTGTTTCATCTCAGATGCACTTAGTTGCTTTGCTGCTATCCAGCGTTGCTCATCTGAAACAAATTATTCACCACATATTAAGTGCAAAGTCAATCACACGCAAAACAATTTACGTGGATAAAATTACTTCTCATTAATTATACCTGTCATTTGAAAGGAGCAGCCTGAGATATTATTTGTGGGCATAATGCTCTCTTGCCCATGCATACCTGCAGATGTGGACACTATATACGCACATTTCTTTTGTTGGATTGTGCAAATCCAATTGAGCACTCCCTAAAGCGATTGTAGGTGGGAAAAAATACATGGAGGTGCTCATAGGGGTAGGGTGTGCGTGTGTGCGTTCATAGGGGTGAGTGTATGCGCGTGTATATGAGCGCTTGCGTCTGTACTGTGTTCAAAAAAAAAACATCCACAATTTTCTTGCATGTTAGAAATCTCGGTTAATTAGCTCACGGCAGAAAACAATTTTGAACATAAATAAATTGGTAAGGATCAGTTTTGTGGAGCAAGGAGACTATCAATATGAAAATTCTCTGCACGGAGCCGGACAGGAGGCGTCTCCTCTCCTCCAAAAAAAAGCTAGGGTTTTTGCCTCTCGCCGGCGCCGCCGCCGGTCCGCCTCGTCTCCGGTGGCCCTAGGGCCATGGGGACGTGGTGGATCCTGGTAAGGGCCGGCGAGAGGGCTCCGTTTTTAGTCGTTCCTTTGAGTTTTGTTAGGGTTTGTGTCCTGCTCAGGAAGGCGAGACGGCGGCGGCTCCCTGAAGATGGAATAAAGGTCTCCCCGCCTAGCCCCCGTTCCGGTGGTGCGTCTAGCATCGTTGGTGGCCGTGTGGAGGTGTGTCTCCGGCGGATCTATCTTTGGTGGATTTGCTCGGATCTAGTCGTTGTTCGTCTACGTTCGTGTGTTTTCGGGTTGGATCCTTTCGATCTACGTTATTCTTCATCGGCGGCGGTTGCTGTTCTGGTGCGCTGGTCCTATGGGGCCTTAGCACGACGACTTCCCGACTGTCAAGTACAACAAGTTGTGCCCGACTCCGGCGGTGGAGGGGCGATGATGGCGGCGCGCCTTCGGCTCGCTTCAGTGCTTGTAGTCGTCGCTAGGTGGTCTACGGATCTGGATGTAATTTTTATTATTTCTGGTGTTCGTTGTACTGCCATGATTGAAGATGAATAGATTGGAAGTTTTTCGCAAAAAAAAAAATATGAAAATTCTCTATTTTTTTGGTCCCTTCATGATGTTTGCACGCGCCGATGAAACTGGCCCAGTCGCTGGAACATAGGCCAAGGCCCTGTACGTCTGTGTGGCGTCCCCTTTGAATACACTAATACAACCTGCTGCAATGACAAGTTTACAGTGGCATGGTTGATTAAGAGATCAAAATTCTATCTGTGGTTCCGAGTTCGACTTTCACTAGGCCATAATTTTTTACTTGTTCTGTTTATTTTTGTTTACTCGTGTTTTTGGTTTCCTTTTTCTTTTGTCTTTCTCATTTTTCTGCTTCTTTTTTCTGTTATTTTTCTTGTTGTTTTATTTTCCAACTTTAAAAAAATATTTTTGCTTCTTTTTGTTATTGTTATTTTTTTATTAATATTATTTAAAAAAACATAATTTCATACAAAAATGTTCACAACTTAAAAAAGTATTCGCATGTTTCCAAAAATGTTCAGAGTTTATAAAATGTTCACTCTTTCAAAAAACTTCCGCGCTTCCAAAAATATTTGTTTTTTACAAACAAAAATCAAAGTTTAAATAATATGAAAAAATTAGAAAAGAATCCATGTTTTCGATAATTATATCGTGTTTTCCAAAACAATGTTCATAATTTACAATTTTTTCGCATTTTCAAAAACTGTTCAGCTTACAAAAAATATTCTTGTGTTGTCAAAAATGTTCAGAATTCCAAAATTTATTCACACTTTCAAGATAGTTTTTTGAATTTCAAAATTTGTTTGTTTAAAATATATTTGTCATTTCAAATATTTCAAAAAATGATTCGAAGATTGTTTTAGAAAAACTGAAACTCGCAGCGACCATATCTTCTTATGGTTTTGCGCTTTAATTAATCATCAATAGTTGTGTGTTCCAGTGGCTGTGGGTCCCGGTTTGGTAGTGGGAGGTCCCGAGTTCGAATCTTGTTTCCACTATTTTGTTTTGGGATTTTGATTTAATTCTCTAAAGTAACAGAATTTGCTTCGGGCCTAGTGGGCTGGCCCAGTCGTCTCTTATTTCCAGTAAAGGATGAATATTTAGGAGCAGAAAATTAGTACCACCTCGAATAGAGAAAAAATAAAAAATAATGATATGGGTGAACGGATCAAATATAATTTCTTAAACGCTGTCTAACGCATGCTCGCGATTCAACCTCCTGGAGCGGCCGAACGATAGCCGTCCATCACGCGACACGGTGCAACCACGTGATGGATAGATCCGACAAAAGAGGGAGAGAGCGGTGGGTCATTTTGTCGCTTCCGTTTCCAAATCTGGGGGAACGTGTTCCTCTCGCATTCCCCTCCTCCCCACGCACCCACTTCCCAGCGGCAGGGGACAGACAGAGAAAGAGATAATTGCACGTTTAGTCCTGGTACTCGCTGGCGCGGTCCAACTCGGTCCTGGTACTTGCGAAGTTGTGACGCCCCCATTCTCGACCGTACGCTAATCAATCACGCAATGCGTACGACCAAGATTAGGGACTCACTGATTGATATCACAACACAACACTAGACACAAAATAAAGTCATACAGCTTCATATTACAAGCGGGCCTCGAGGGCTCGAATACAAAGCTCGACAAAGCACGAGTCAGCGGAAGCAAATATATCTGAGTACAGACATAAGTTAGACAAGTTTTGCCTTAAGAAGGCTAGCACAAACATAAGCAGCGGATCGAAAGAGGCGAGGCCTCCTGCCTGGGAACCTCCTAACTACTCCTGAGCGTCGGCGTTCTCCACGTAGTAGTAGGCTCCAGCGGTGGTGTAGTAGTCGTCTCCGGCATACTCCATCTCCTGGGCTCCATCGTCTGAACGCGGTAAACGTATCGAGGGGGAAAAAGAATGCAAAGCAGCGGTGAGTACTCATCCAAAGTACTCGCAAGACTGTCATCAGAACTATGCTAAGTATGCATCAGTATCAATGGAGGGGATTATATCTGGGCTGACTGCAGAAAGCAAGAATAGGGAAAAGGCCTAGTCCTATCGAAGACTAGCATCTTCAGCATCTTGCAACATTAGAAGAGAGTAGACCTGTATCTCATATATAGTCATATTATTGTAGCAATTTTATTAAGTAACCACGCCCAGAGATTCTTCCTCGACTCCCTGTGAGGAAGCAATCTCGGAGCCACAATTCAATTCAAATTAAATCACAATTTTAGTTGTATAAGGTCAAGGTACAACTCCAAGTCGTCCTGTTACCGTGGACACGGCTATTCGAATAGATTATTCATCCCTGCAGGGGTGCACCGCATCTCCAACACGCCTGATCACCTCCGGCCGGACACACTTTCCTGGGTCATGCCCGGCCTCGGGATAGCAGCACGTCGTCGCCCCACCTAGGCTCAACGAAGAGGCCAGCCCGCCGGTCTAAATCCTATGCGCGCAGGGGTCATGGGCCCAATCACCCTTTGCACACCTACACGATGCGAGGGCGGCCGAGGTCAGTCCTAGCACCCCTTAGTAACAAGCGCGATGCCGTCGCAAACCACTCGGGCGCGCGCCGCTCCATTGCTGACGTCCGAAGAGCTTCGGCTGATACAACGACGCTGAGTGCCCATAACTTTCCCACGTGATGGTTTGGTGCGCAATAAGGCCAACGACCAACTCAGATCAAATACCCAACCCATTAGCATTTTATTAATGCGGGGAAAGCGCGACCCATAAAGTGCGGTCCGTCGCCCCGTCTCGAGGATGTGTGGCAAAGGCCTCTCTCGCCAGTCCACACCTCATCATCATCAACACGCGGGTACCCCTCAGGGCCGACCCATCACCAACATGTTTCAGTAACCCGGTCATCGTAACTGTGTGTATAAATCATCGAGGCGGGAACTGAGGAATCACCCTCAATGGTCCCCGCTCAATGAAACCGTCAAGGTGGACTTAGAGGAATCACCCTCGAGGGTCCCACACTTGAGGGGTTGCACGACAGAGTCATCGTCGGGAGTGGTGAAGGAGGGTTCACCCTCGATAACCACGACCGACTAGCTGCACTACAGAGCTAGCATCATGAGTACTTCACGAGGTGTCACCCCCGGTACTCGATAGTAGCGCTGCAGAGTCGTACACTAAGGGGTGTGCGGTGATGTGAGGGGCCTGGCTTGTCGGTCGGTTGACCGAGTCTTCGAGTCTTCGGGTCGCCGAGTCGTCGATGAAGAAGCAGGGGCAACTGGGACTAAGGGGCCACTGGGGATTCACTGATCAACCTATACTAAGCAGGTGACATGATTGCAAGTATAGTAGCAGTTTATCAAAAACAGGCTATGCATCAGAGTAGGAGCTAACTAATACAGTAGCAAAAATCTAATGCAAGAATAAGAGGGAAAGGAATAGGCGATATCGGAATGCTCAAGGGGGGTTGCTTGCCTTGCTGCTCTACGGCAAAGGACTGGTCGTCAGCAGTGTAGCCAATCACCGGAGCTGCGTCGGTCTCAGGGACTATGTCGGCACCGGGCTCTACCGAGAGAGAAGAGAGGGAAGAAACAGATAAACACTCGGCAAACATATGCAACACAGAGCATGCTATGCTAAGATGCAGTGCAGGGTTGCCTAAAAGCATTCTAAGTCATATTATTTATTTTAGGATTTAAGTTGGATTTATTAACCGGTAGGCATGCACTATTCATCTACCGGAAACGGGCTAAAAGTTGCGGGTTCACCTCCGTAGAGAGTCCCGACACAGAAACAGATGGCACGGTTGGCTTCGTCTCGTTTTCCTGAGCAACTTTCATATAGAAAGTTTTTCGATCCGAGCTACGGTTTAAAAGATATGAATTTCTAAAGATTTTAGTATTTTTCTGAAATTCTGGAATTATTTAAAATACAGAAAAAGAATTACTGCGTTAGCATGACGTCAGCATGACGTCAACCGTCGGCTGACCAGCTGACTGGGTCAAACTGATAGGTGGGGCCCACCTGTTAGCCTCTGTTGTTAATTAACAGAAGTTATTTTAATTACTCTGAGTTAATTAGCCAGTGGGCCCAGCCTGTCAGTGGGTTAGTTAACTAACAGATTTAACCTAATTAACTGTTAGCGGTAATTAACTACGCGGGCCCACTAGTCAGTGACAGGGGGTGAATAGTAACTGCGTTGACCGGAGTCAACGAAGTCAAACGAGGCGCGGGGCCCACTGACAGTCTCCCAGGGGTGGACCCCACGCCTCGCCAGGTCAGCGCGGCCGGCGGCACGTCGCCGGTGACGCAAAACGCGGCGGCGCGGCTCGGGCTTCGCCGAAAAACGGATGTGGTGCCCCATTCGGACCGCGGCCGGGTGCGTTCGAAAGCTGGTGAGCTCGCGCATCCATCTACGGCGTCATAACGAGCAGGGGTGGCCGGAATCTCGCTGGCGTCGAGCCGCGGTGGCGGTGAGCTACGGGCAAGGTCGGGCGCGCGGCTACGGTGCATCATTCGGCGCGGGACCTGGCACATTCGAACGCAGGCATCGCACCGAGTCGAACGACAGCATCGGCGGCCGTTGAAATGGCCCGCAGCGTCGGCTGCGACGACGACCGACAGCGGCTGGAGCTCGAGCACGCGGGGAGGCTAGCTACGGCGTCGAGACGAAGCAGAGAGAGAGGGAGGGGAAACGGCTGCTCACCGTGCGGCCAAGAAAGGCTCGTGACAGGTTTGGAGCAGCAGCGAGTCGCCGGAGTTGGAGATGAACAGCGGCGATCAGAGATGCGGGCGAAAAGGGGATCGGCGCTGCAGGGCTCTCCGGCTCCGGTTCGTAGGCGTGGGCGACGTGGTGGAGCACGGCGAACCTCCTGGACACGGCGGCGGAGCAGCAGGACGCCGGTGGCCGCGTCTGCGAGCGACGAACGGCGTCGAGCCCGCTCGGGACAGAGAAGGGGAGGAGCGGGTGAGGCGAGGAGAGGGGAGAGGAGAGGCAAATGGCAGAGGCGGCCAGGGGGGACGGCTCGGGGCGAGGTTTATCCCCTCGCTCACCTGTTCCCGTCGGCGTGGCGAACGGCGATGGCGCGGCGTGGCTCTGTCCACGGCGGGAGCGACACGGAGGGGAAGAAGGACGGCGGGCAGGTGGGAGTGGGCTGGGCCAGCGCGGCCCAGTCGCCAGGTAAGTGGCCTCTGGCCCTTTTTCCTTTTGTTCCTTTTTTGTTTTCTTTTATTTAAATAACAGAGAGGAGTAAAAGAATATTTGGGCACACTGTCCACTTAGGAAAAATATGGGAAGTGTCCCATTAATTCACTGGTGAGTTTAGACAGTGCCACAAATATTTTGGAGGCCAGTGGATATCTTTTGCATTTTTCATAAATGAAAAAGCAATTTTAAAGTGTTGAATTAGCACTGTTTAATTGCTACTGTTCATTTTTGCAAAAGAGTGATGTTGTTTTCCTTAACAACATTAGTTTTGAGATTTGTAACAAGTGTGCAACATTTTTCATATCCTATTTGCAACTTTATTTTATCACATTAAAAATTAATGCCCTTTTTAGGTGAAATTTAAAATGAGATATGATTTTCAACTTGATCACATTCTACTTAGCAAAATGATTAGGCACTGTTCATGGTCATCAATGTGATTAATTACAATGATCATTGTAGCCAAAATCCAGGGTGTCACAGAAGTGCTCCAATACGGTCCCGATACACGAAAATACGTCGTCAATACAGTCCCTGAGGTTGAAACCCCAGTCCTGACGATACACGACGCATACGTACCGCGTACTCCCCCGTATGCCACATCATCCAGGCCCCGCGCGTCAGAGGGGACCCACCCGTCAGCTCGAGTGGATAAGGCGCTGTACCGTTTCGTCCTAGGAAAAAATCCCCAATTCCCCACCCGCAATCCCTAGCTTCCGATGGGCGGCGTGAGCGTGACCTCGAGCACCCTGTCCCTCGGCGCGGAGGGCGAAGACGGCGGTAGCTCGGCGGCGGCGGTCGGCGCCGGCGATGGATCGAGGCCTAGCTTGCTGGCGATGGCCTATCCCTAGGAGGTATGGCGTCGGGGCGAGCCGTGTCTCCGTCCGGAGAGGAGCCATGTCATGCTCGCGCGCACTCCGTCCATGGACGCGTTTGAGGCTCGCTACCGCCGGCTGGTCCTGCTGGCCACTGCGGTTGGTGATGGCACGGAGGCTGTGACGCCGGCCGCTCTATTGGCCACCATCGAGGAGCATTGCGGCGTGCTGCCGGCGGAGGTGAGCATCGATGTTGCCTGCCCCCCGCATGACCTGTGGTTGTTGTTCTCAACGGAGGAGAAGTGCACGGCGGTGGTCCAGTCGTCGATGAAGATCAAGTGCTGCCGCCGGTGGATCAAGTTTGAGCGCTGGGTGAGAGAGGACCGCGGCACTTCTGCTGCTCTGGAGTACAAGTCCAAGCTTAGTTTCAAAGGCCTCCCGGATCAGGCATGGTCGCCGAAGTCAGTGAAAGGGCTCCTGAAGGACTTGGGTGGCGACCTGATAGAGATCATACCGCCGAAGAACCGTCGTGAACTCGAGGTAATGGCGTGGCTCCGTGATCCATCGAAAGTGGGCAAGGTTGTGGACGTGGAGATACCCGAGCCAAAGTTAGCATTGTGCACAGATCCTCCTCCACAGTCGCTGGAAGAGTTTGTTTCCCGTGAAATTGCAGCGTCTTATGGACCATCATCGCCAAGGAAGAAGAAGACACTGGTGTATCCTGTGATCTGCCACATGAAGGAGGTCATTGATCGTGGTCCTCTACTCGCTGAAGACCTGCCGGCTGAATGCCTGCCAAACGAAGGGGAGGAACTGACGCGCAAGCATGAATTCACCACTGTGCTTGGCAAAATTGATGGCACTATCTATGAAAATTGAGCAATGTAGTTTGTGGTGTGCTATGTTTATCTATGTATATTCATAACCATTTGGTGTGTGCTTTGTGAGCAGAACTATGTGTTGGTATGTTGTTTCAAAACCATTTGGCATGTAGTTGTGTTGTGCCTCTCTGTTGTGAACTTGTTATGTGTTATTAAGCAAGTGTCAGCCTCAATTTGTATGGATGTTCTCTCTGTATGCTGAAATGGAATCAGAATGGATGATCTCCAATCATACATTGCATTTTACCAACATCTCACAAGTACATTGCATGGAAGATCATATATCACATCAACTGCATACTAATTAGATCCAACAGTTCTATCATATTGCAAAATACTTAAGGTTTATATCCAGTGGTGCATGATCTGGAGCATGATCATGAACAGAACATGTTCATTAACATGATCTGGAGCTGATCATAAGCAGAACACGAAATAAAAGAAGCTACTGCTCTTCAGTTTCACTTGCATTTAACTTTTCCTATCTTAGTTCATCAAACATGTTAACTCTTCTGGGTTTTTTAAAACCTCTCATGTTTTGACTTGAGCTTGCTGCACTTCTCTTCACTGGTGCTACACTTCTCTTCACTTCTACTGTCTTAGACTGACATGCAAGCATCCTCTCTTCCTCAAGCACAGCAGCTCTTGCTAGCTGGGCCTCCCTCATATTTTTCTCTTACAACTCTGCATCAATCCTTGTATTTTCTTGCTGATCTCTCTGCTGCTCCCAAGCTTCTTGTCTTGTTGCCTCTTGTGTTTGAAAAAACAATTGCCTTCTCTCCATCTCATCAGCTTGATTAATTAGAAACATTGCCTCTTGTTCATCATAAGCAGTTTTACATAGTCTTTGTTTCTCTTCAGCAATTCTCTTTTTCTCTTCTGCTCTCAATCTCTTTGCCTCTTCAGCTTTTCTTTTCTTTTCCTCCATAGCTTCTCTTCTTTTGTCTACCATGGCCAACTCCTCCATATTGTGTCTTCAAGTGGCAACCATCAAGAAAAATGATAGGCCTACAGGCAGATAAGAACCCCCTCTTGCATGCATCAAAAGAAAAATAGCATTTCTGAAATTGTCACTCTTCTGATAGTCCAACAAGAAATGTACTTCCAGGGTTTGATCTCCTAAGCTCATTTGCATAATCCCACAGCAAGTTGTACTGTGCAATCTCATCTCCATAGATGATGTCATATGCTATCTTCCTAGCTCTCCCTAGCTTCCCCCTTTTAATTGTCATGTTCCAATCCTCTTGCACAAAACCTGCTAAGGCCTTCAGAGAAATTTTCTCACATGCCCTTATTTTGTCTACATATTTGTGTGCAATGTACCTTGCTGTAAATGCTGTAACTTGCCATTTTTTCTCACAAGTATGCTGCCCATTGAATGTTTTCACCATTACAGAATTTGTCCTATTATCCCAAGATGCATATAGATACCAGGGGCAACCTTTCTCACACTTTGCACCAAGCCTGATCTTGTCATTCTTTGGAAATTTTATGTTCACTCTCTCTTTGCAACTATACTCTCTAATGGCTTTTCTCAACAGCTCTACAGAAGAGAACAGTTGGCCTGCATGGAACTTAGGTTCATGCATATCTGCTGCTGTGAATGATTTGAAATTGAATTTCATTTCATCCTCATCTGAATCTGGAGCATTTAATTCCTCTTCTTCAGAATTGCAATCTCCCACCACCTTCTTCCCTTTCTTATCCTGCATTGGTTGCAACTGCTCCTGCAGCAGATCATCATCTCCATCCTCTAAGTCATAGTCACTGTCAACAATTTCTGGTACATAATCACTATCTGATGAATCTGAATCTGAATAATGCTCTTCCTCTTCTTCTGTTTTCTCCCCCCTTGGTCTCAACCTGACAAAGAACTGATCTGTGCTATCAATTTCAACACCTTCATCCACTACACTGCAAGAAACATTACTTCCACAAATATCTGTGTTCTCACTACCATCCACTGCCTTCTTCACTGGGCTGAAAACAGCAGGAATTTGTGCTATAGGATTAGCCACAACATCATCCCATTCTGCTCCTCCTCCTGAAATGTTGCTCTCCAAATGATCCAAATAAATCATTTGAAAACAGTGCCCTCTTTTGATCGTCAGATATATACGATCGAAATCTGCATCATTTGACAGCAGTTCTGCAGCACCTTCATTCAACTGACACCCAGGGGGCAACCAGTACATGTCAATTCTGCCTTCCTTCTCATAGCCCAAATGCTCCACAATGTCCGCAAACATCTTGTAATATGCATTTTCCACATCACAGTAGTCATAGCACACCTTCTGGCCATTCAAATAGGACCTATTCTGCCCACTGCCAAAGAAAAAACCTCCATGCATAACCTCAACAGTAAACAATCCACTCCCTTTCTCTGAAAATCAAAATATACAACAAAAATTCAAAATCTGGGCACTGAAGATAGTAAAACCCTAGCACAATTCGGCCAAAATCTAGATTATGCACATATTCATACAATTAGCATGGGAAAAACGGCCTAATCACAACAATGAGTCAATTCTTCGCCCTAAAACCACATCTAATCGACCTATTGACACCCTACACTGACGTACCGTACGCCGGAGCCGCCTCGCCGTCGGGCCGCCGTCGCGGGCCCTGCATCGCCGCCAAACAGCGTTGCCGCCGTCAAGCGGCCGTACAGCAAGCTTCAGCTGCCGCACGAACTACGAACAGAGGGCTGTCGGACCGCCGATCATCCGCCGCCGCACGCCCTAGCTCGCTGGGGTTTGTCTCTGTTTCGCGGTGGGGAGGAAGAGGAGAGGAGTGAGAACGCAAAGAGACAGGGGGGCGAATGCAAAATAACCAGCCACTCGAGCTGACGGGTGGGTCCCCTCTGACGCGCGGGGCCGGGATGACGTGGCATACGGGGGAGTACGCGGTACGTACGCGTCGTGTATCGCCAGGACTGGGGTTTCAACCTCAGGGGCTGTATTGACGACGTATTTTCGTGTACCGGGACCGTATTGGAGCACTTCGCAAGTACCAAGACCGAGTTGGACCGTGCCAGCGAGTACCAGGACTAAACGTGCAATTATCTCGACAGAGAAATCGTCGTCGGCGACCGCGGCCGGCGCGAGCCCAAACGACGGCTACGGATAGGGGGGGATTCATACAGGCGAGAGCTCGACCACAACCGCTCCACGTGGAGGCGAAGCACCAACAGTTCGAGGGAGGGGCGAAGGGAGAAGGTGGCGGTGACGCGAAGGACGACGAGGGACGGCGAGCTGCTTCGTCTCCTTTGGGAGAGAGAAGGTAATTCACGCGCACCGACCACTCCCCTCGATTTCTTTTTCTCCAATTTCTGAACGGGGGCATGGGAGATTTCGCCGACACGGCGGCGCCATCTTCATCGAGTGCGGGAGGGAAGGGGAAGGAACGGGGATGAAGGACGAGCGGCAGATAATCAGGGGGTTCACGCGGCGGCGGGGAAATCCTGCTCAGCAGGAGTCCACGTGCAATCGCCAATCGATTGAGCAAGCAGAGAGAGACCTGAGAGGGGGCGAGTGTGTGGTGCATCGCAGTGTATTTTAGCATCCAGGGGGTAGGGATTCCTCTACGATTGTTGTTTGTAGATTGTTTTTTCCACATGAGAGGAAGGAAATTCTTCACATGCAGAGACGGCAATTTGTAGCATTGTTTCGTCCAGAACTAGGCAAGTTTTTCACACATGGGTTCCACCAGTAGGCAAGTTTTTTCTCTGTGTGTAATTTTTAGTACTGGGGAACCAGCAGCAGGCAAGTTTGTATATACGACAGGCACTTTTTAAGTAGGCAAGTTTGCTTTTCACATGCAGAGAGGGCAAATTATAACATTGTTTCGTTGAGAAGCAGGCACGTTTTCACAATACTTGGTTCCACCCCTAGGAAAGTTTGTATATAGGGACACTACCTGGGATCCACCCGTAGGCAAGTTTGTTTTTCAGACGTTTTTTTGTGTACATTTTTCTCCTGCAGTAAGGTGGGGTTTGAGCATTTTTTTTGTGTGTTTTTGCTCCTGTAGTAGCCAGTTCAGAGACACCTTTTTTTTTTAGCAAAAGTTCAGAGACACCTGAAACCACAATAAGCCATTTAAACTCTCCTGCACAGATCCCTTGTCTACATATACAGTTTTTTCAGGATCCATACTTGTTTTTTTCAGAAGAGGGGGAGAAACATTATGAGTAGGTTAATGTAGTCTGAAACAATGTTTTTATGGCGTAACGCGTTTTATGGCGACCGACCCCCTTCATAACATTATAACACTTATGGCGTATGGCGTGGCGACATCATAGACACAGCCTTATGGCGAATGATAGCAAATTAGATCACAATTTCATAGATATAATCTATCTAAATCTGTAATCTGTATGAGTTGTACAGGACTACTATTAGATGTATATAGTGCACTGTATAAGGGGCATCATGCTTATTTCCCTAGTAGTATATGTTTCAGCCCTCTGGGCTTTCCCTAACCTAGCACCACGCCGCCGCCACCCACAACTTATCGATCTCTCTCCCCCACCCCAAATATCTCCCCTCTCCTCGATCCAGATCCAAACCCAGCCTCTCCCTCTTCCCCTCGATCCAGCCGGCCAGCACCCCTCCCTCCACACCGGAGGCACCAACCATCTCAACCATGGCTGGCCGGTGCTCCCCCACCTCCCCAGGCCGTGCTGGTCCTCTCCTCCCTCTCCGAGTAGCACCTCATCCACCACAGACTCCTCGGCTCTTCGTCCTCGCCGCAGGAGAGGATGAGGTATGCGGCTAATTTTCCCTGCCATGGCTGCCTCGCTCTGTCTCTCTCCTGCCACGGGCCAAAAGTATTGCGAGCCTGGACGCCATGGGCTGGGACCGCGCCACAGCGTTATAGCGACGATATACGGACGCCTTAAAAACCATGGTCTGAAGCACCTTAGTTGTGTTCTTGTCATAGCTTTACTCCAATCTCTTCAATCATGTTTTTCATGGAGTGGTTGCAGCTGTGTACATGACATCTTTTAGGAAACAAACATCTTTTGTTTGCGGGGGAACAAACATCTTCAGTGAGCAGAGGTTTTCTTCTAAGGGGACATGAACAGCCCAGCTTTTGTACACCGTTTTGAGAAATAGTGATTTGATAAAATGGTATCACCTATGTGAGGAACTCAGGATTGTATGATTTTTTATTACGATTTTTTCTACTGCATTATGTCAATTTCCCCTGAAGCTTTTTAATATCTTTTTTAAGTAATTTCTTTTTTGTCACCTATAACGACAAGCGATGTCGCTTATAGCAATAGGCTATGTCGCACACTTTTGTTTCATTATACCATGTGCGTGCCTTTTCAATGTAAAAAATGCTTTAGCATCCAGGCAGTAGGCAAGGTTTCCCTTCCAAATCGCCTAAGACGGAAAACATACTCGCCTACCCCGGTGACCTAGGTCGCCCCATCCGTCTAACCAAGTCGCCTAAACCACCGTACACCTTCCAAATCGCCTAAGACGGAAAACATACTCGCCTACGCCCCCCTCGGTGACCTAGGTCGCCTCACCTGTCGAACCAAGGCACCCAAACCAACGCACCCTTCCAAATCGCCTAAGACGAAAAACATACTCGCCTACCCGGGTGACCTAGGTCGCCCCATCCGTCTAACCAAGTCGTCTAAACCACCGTACACCTTCCAAATCGCCTAAGACGGAAAACATACTCGCCTACGCCCCCCCCCCCCCCATGACCTAGGTCGCCCCATCCGTCCGACCAAGTCGCCTAAACCACCGTACACCTTCCAGATCCTAAGACGGAAAAAATGCTCGCCTACCCCCGACGACCTAGGTAGCCCAACCCGCCGAACCAAGTGCCCTAAAGTCCTAAACCACCGTACACCTTCCAAATCGCCTAAGACGGAACACATACTCGCCTACCCACTGGAGACCTAGGTAGCCCAACCCACCGAACCAAGTCGCCTAAACCACCGTACACCTTCCAAATCGCCTAAGACGGAGAACATACTCCGCTCCCCCCGGTGACCTAGGTCGCCCCACCCGTTGAACCAAGTCACCTAAACCACCGTACACCTTCCAAATCACCTAAGACGGAAAACATACCTGCCTACCCCCCTGGTGACCTAGGACGCCCCACCTGTTGAACCAAGTCACCTAAAGCATCATACCCTTCCAAATCGCCTAACACGAGAACCATACTCGCCTCCCCCGGTGACATAGGTCGCCTCACCCGTCGAACCAAGTCACCTAAAGCATCGTACCCTTCCAAATCGCCTAACACGAGAAACATACTCGCCTCCCCCGGTGACATAGGTCGCCTCACCCATCGAACCAAGTAGCTTAAACCACTGTACCCTTCCAAATCGCCTAAGACGGAAAACATTACTCACCTACCCCCCGGTGACTTAGGTCGCCTCACCCGTCAAACCAAGTCACCTAAAGCATCGTACCCTTCCAAATCGCCTAACACGAGAAACATACTCGCCTCCCCCGGTAACATAGGTCGCCTCACCTGTCGAACCAAGTCGCCTAAAGCATCGTACCCTTCCAAATCGCCTAACACAAGAAACATACTCGCCTCCCCCGGTGACATAGGTCACCTCACCCGTCGAACCAAGTAGCCTAAACCACCGTACCCTTCCAAATCGCCTAAGACGGAAAACATACTCGCCTACCCCCCCCGGTGACCTTGCCAACCATTGCTAGGCAGAGTTAAAATCGGGCTGAACATGGCAGGGGCGTGCGCGCCAGTTTCTGTTCTCATCGCATCAGACGCATCAGCAGCAGCAATCACCGCAGCAGGAACTCCACACCGAGGACATTTTGGACCGGAGCAGAAAATTGCTAGGCAGAGTTAAAGTCAGGTTGAACATGGCTGGGGCGTGCGCGCCAGTTTCTGCTGCCGTCGCATCAGACGCATCAGCAGCAGCAATCACCGCAGCAGGAACTCCACACCGAGGACATTTTGGACCGGAGCAGAAAACAAATTCGGTGACTCGCCCACCCCTTGGATAGAAATAGACATTTTTCCAGGAGGGACTTGTGTACAGTATAGTGGGCCTCCTTCACAATCATCAAAGTCATCAGGTAATTTATTGAGATCAAGCTCAGCCATCTGCACATTTTTAGAAGATATAACATAAATTCTTGTGTAAGCGAATAATGTAAATGAAAGCATACAAACTTCTCTTTTTTCTTTCTTTTTTACTACTAGTTAGGTTGGCAGATCATGTTTACTACTAGTTGGCAGGAAAATGCCAGTTCATGAATTTGCAGGATGCGTGCATTATATTTTACTTGTACTACTAGCTCATACTTTTTTCTAGCTTTTTCTTTTTGTAAGCAACTAGTCTCTTGTCAATTCATCTACTTTTTTTTATGAGGGATGTAGGCAAGGTTTCTCTCTCCCTTTTCAGCAATGCAGAACAACTACATACAGTTTATAACAACCAACTTTTTTATCTCCTATTTTCTAATGCAGAGGCCTGGTGCAAGACAATAGGCAAGATAATAACAAGTTTCGAGAGCACAACATCTTCTATCTAGGATCCAGATTCAACATGGGAGAAGGGGAGGACAACTACAGGTGGAGAGCAGATTTGTTAGCAAGATCCAATTTTTGGTGTAACCTAGTAGTATCATGAGTTTGCCCAAGAAAAAATTAGAAAAATAGACGGAGAATCCTATGTTTACATTGGTGTTTTTGAAGGGAGAAAAATTGCCGAGTTTCTGGTGGTTTTCTTGCCGGAGTTGTCCCAGAGTTTTGCCTGATCCGCAACAAAAAGTTGCAGACAAATATCGTTGCATCCTTCAGGATATGATCTGGTCCCCCCCTCTCCTTTATGGGTTTTTTTCATGCAAGGGAGTTCCCCCAGCTAGGCCATGGTGTGCGGGGGCGGCTGGGGAGAAATAGCTAGGGGTAAGGGGAGAGGAAGAAGGATCTTTGCTGGGCAGATTGGGGGGAGTCGTTGTCTTTTTTCTTGTCGGGATGTGACTTCGCCACGGAGGGGCTGGACTTCCTTTCTTAGCACAGGTGGGGGGACCGCACGTGGGTAACTTCCTAAAATGGTAGGCCGCGAGGTCGATGTAGCAGCGTCCATATAATTTTATCTCTATTCTAATAATAAAGCACAGACTGTTTCTGGTTATTATCCAAATTACCATTGAAGTTGGCAAAAATTACCCATCAATGCCACCCCGTAAGTGGCAAAAACGATTGGTTTCTTCTTCTTTATAAATCAGTCGTCCGCCCCTATTCAATACGAAGCTGTCCCGATTGGACCGGCCCAGCACGGGCTTCATCTTTTTTTTGTGTTTTCTTACACTTGGGTTTTATTTCTTTTGGTTTTATTTCGACAATACTCTGAATATTTCTATTAAAAAATCACTTATATGCAAACTTTTAAAAAAATTAATAATGGAAAACAAAATTAGGAAACTTAAAAAATATAAAATATTAATTATATATTTTCAGAATGTTAATCATGTATTTTCCAATTGACAAACGTGTATATAAAGAAAACTTATATGTATATGAGAAAAATAGACATAAAAAATAAGTAGACATAATTGTTTTTAAAAAAAATGTACAATGCATATGAGAAAAGTAGACATAAAAAATTTAAAAATAGAAGTAGACATAAAAAATATAAAAAAGTCTAGTGTATACAACAAATGTACAATGTATATAAGAAAATTAGACATAAAAAATATAAGTTGTCAAAATGTTAATTATATATTTGGAAAATCTTAAACATGTATATAAAAATTATTCTTGATGTATACAAGAATGTCGAAAGAAAACGAACACAAACTATAAAATTTAAAAAGAAACACAAAAAACAAAGAAAATAAAAGAAAGTAAAACCCGAAAAATATTCCAAAGAAAGAAAGAAAAAATAAAGAAAAAACAAAAATGATAAAAACATGCTATCATTAATTACTAAAGTGTACTTTGTTATTTTCATCATACTGCAAGTATTTATTGGGCATCTCCGAGGAGGAACGGCAACAAATGCGTAATGAGATACCTCCTACTAGGTAGATATTTTTGTTATTTAATAAATTAAAAACATCTTGAGTACACTTCAAAAATCATCCCATTTTTATCGTTTCTGCGCAACACCACTTAACATGTTATTTGTCATGTGACATCGTAAAAGATTTCAAGGGATTTACTGGTGTCTTGAGAGTGTGTACGAGGGGTGACTTTCTCTCCCCCGTTGCAACGCACGGACATGTTTGCTAGTATAATCTTATGTAAATTGAAAAGTGTCCGAGATTTTTAATAATATTGAAAAATATATAATTTTTCTTATGATTTTTAAAAAGAAATGGTGGATTTATTTACTTACAGATTTTAAAATGTATATGAATATTTTCGTTCATTAGTTTAAGGGGCGTGCTACTGCAGATCTTTTTTAAAAGATTCGCCGTCTTGCGAGCCGTCTGATTGGATAATGCGATTAGTTTGTATCGTTTCTTCCCTTCTCTAGTTTTTTGTAGCAAGACTCTTGTTGCAAAACATTCTCTTCTCTAGTTTCATGCAGGAAGACTCATGTTGTAAAACCTCTTATTTAAGTTTCTACAACAAGACTTGTTGCAAAAATTGCAACAACATCTTCCGTTGTCGCGTCTAATTTTCTACAACAAGACCCTTGTTGTAAAAAATTGAAACATCATCTCTGGTCGCGTCGCGCACTTGTGCAGTCGTCACTGCCGCCGTTCTGCAACAATGCCATTGGTTGCAGAAACATGTCTAAGAGGTGTTGTTGCAAACAACATCGCGGGCCGAGCGCTAGTAGTTGACGTGGACATACCTGTACAGAGTTATGGTTGCTGCAAGCATCAATGGTTACAGGATGGCGGCGAGGTTGGTCGCACTCCACAATCGACATGGCAGATATCTCCGTCGTGACCGATCTCGTCAGATCCTTCGATATGGTTGGCTGGCATACGATTTTTGGGAACTTCTAAAAATATTTACAAAATTTAAAAGGTTCATGAATTAAAAAATGTTCAGAAAACATAAAAACATGGCCATGAATTAAACAAATGTTTAGAAATTTATGATTTTTGCTATTTTTTAAAAAAATTGTAAAGTGTAAGAAAAATCCGATATAGAATTATTTAGGAATTTCAAAAAAGTGTTCATGAACTTTACGGTGCATGAAGATAAAAAAAAACTCCTCATAGTATAATGAATGAGCTAGATTATTTTTGAAATTATGTATTTCATAAAATATTGATGGATTTTAAAATTGTTGATGACTTTTAGAGAATATACTTGAATTATGAAAAGGACAAAAGAAAAAATAGATAAGAAAGAGGCAAGTTAAAATAGGGGGAGGAAAAATGAAAGGGAAAATAAAATAAAATGTAAAACACTAAAAAACATGTTACCACTAAAAATCACCACCGAAAAACTTGTAAAAATATGAACGAAGTCCATTTTTCACCACAAAATGTAGCGCGAGGGACAAATACCCCCAACCCCCCCCCCCCCCCCCCCCGAAACTCAAATTTGGTACTCCCTCCATTCCCTTATACAAGGCCACTATGAAAAATACATTTTGCATCTATATAAGGCCACCAACAGCAATCGAGGTAAACATTAATGATGTTTCCTCACACTAGCAACTTGTTTAATACTTGCATGCATGTATTCATAATGACACTAGCTTCTTTTTTTTAGGGTTAATGTCGCCGCTTTATTTATTTAAAACTCCGCAAAGCCCGGAATGTCATCCGAGATTACATCCAAGATACAGTCTGGGGGACTCCCAACCAAACCTTGCATAATTCTTCTCCTACTCCTACTCTGGCCAACTTATGCGCAGCGAAATTCGCAGTTCGTCGAACCCAAGACACCTTAACTCCTTGCTTCATCTCCAGCATTTGTTTTATGTCGTGGATCCAAGGACCTACTGCCGAGAAGTTCCTGTCGCTCTGATTAATCATCTGAACTACATGCAAGCTGTCCAACTCCACATGAACATTTTGAGCGCCAATCTCCTCCGCAACCTGCAAAGCTCTCTTACATGCTAGAATTTCTACAGCTTCCGGGTCCACCACGTTTGGAAAATGATGGCATACTCCGGCCAAAAAAGCTCCATTGTGGTCCCTCAGTACGGCGCCACCTCCTGCCTTGTCGCCAACTCTGGACACAGCTCCATCCGAGTTGATCTTAATCCATCCCTCCTCCGGTACAGCCCACTTCTGAATATCCTTCGGCTCCCTCGAGTGTACCTTTGGCTGATGGGAATTGGTCCACTCTATCATATGAGAACATACTGCATCCATGATCGCATGTGGCTGCTGTATTCTCTTTCCATCCCGCGCTTCGTTCCTCGCCAGCCATAAACCATATGTTGCCTGAACCATTGCTTCCTTCTCATCGTCGGATGCACCGGAGAACCAGCCCAGAAGCCATCGAGCTAGCGTGCCCTGGCATGGGTATCAATCTGACACGGTGGGGCTGCCACCGCAATATCTTTTTCCGAGCGCAAAAGCTGCCAGAACTAAGAGGAATGCTGACATGCCCAGAAGCGATGAAGTATAGTTTCTTCTCTACCGCATGCAACACAAAAAACACCCAGTTTGATCCATCTCCGATGAAGCTCTGATCCCACGGCAAGTCCATTTCGAATCATGCGCCACATGTGAATCTTCGCTTTCGGTGGCGCACTCGTATCCCACAGCGCCATATATCCCTTGTGTTTCTGGACGGAACTGGACGACTCTTGCTGGCTTGCCCGCGCCCTCCTCCTCGACATCCAAAGGTGGTAGGCAGATTTTACATTGAAAATGCCGTTCTTGGTGAAATTCCACGCGAGATAATCCTCTGTACCTGGGCCACTAACAGCTATTTGCATGATATCACACACATCCGATTCACTGAACATGGTGGTAAGTTTGTTTAGATCCCAGCTCGTCCCATTGTTGTTCAGGAGATCTGCAACTTTGGTCATTCCCTGAACATATTGTTGACCCAGTGGTCTCAAATAGCCATGCCGAGGGATCCAGTTATCGTGGTGTATGTTAATCCTGGAGCCGTCCCCCACACGCCAAACCAGCCCCTCTCGAAGGAGGTCCCTACCATGCAGAATACTCCTGTACGTGAAGGAAGAGTTGGATGGGCAGGTAGCGCTCAAAATTGTCTCATGTTTGAAGTATCGTGCCTTAAGTACTCGAGCACAGAGAGAAGAGGGGCTGGTTAAGACCCTCCAAGCTTGCTTAGCCAAAATTGAAACCCTCTGGGTTCCTGAACCCAAGGCCCCCTCCCTCTTTGATTCGCACATATTCTCCCAAGATATCCAGTGCACCTTTCTTTCACCATTCATCGCACCCCACCAGAATTTCGAAGAGATCGAAGTCAGGTTCCGGCATATCTTCGTTGTGAGGTGAAAACAACTCATGGTAAAGGTCGGTGTTGCTTGTAATCCTGATTTGACGAGGACCTCTCTAGCAGCCTTGGACAGTCCCTGCCCCTTCCATCCAGTCACCTTGCCTTTAGAGCTTTCCGTGACATACTTAAAAGTACCATCTTTCGACCTACCAACCAGTGTTGGCAGTCCTAGGTACCGTTCACTCAACACTTCAGACTAAATACCCACCATCTGTTTCAGCTTCGCTTTGGTTTCGTCATTGCACCCTCTTCCAAAGAAAATAGATGACTTCTGCAAATTCACTCTCTGACCAGAAGCCTCCTCATACCACATCAAATTCTCCTTGAGATTGACCATACTCTCATTAGATCCCTCTAGAAAGACAATGCTGTCGTCCGCAAACAACAAGTGTGTAACATGGGGGCCAGTGCCACCAAAAGAAACACCCTTGAGTCTATTATCCTCCTGAGCTCTTTTCAACAGAGCCGAGAAACCCTCAACACAAAAGAGGAATAAATACGGTGATAAGGGGTCACCTTGTCTTAGCCCTCGGGACGGTGAAAATTGCCTAGAGCAACCCCCATTTATCTTAACAGAGAACCTTGCTGACCTGACACACCGCATGATCATGGATATCCATAGTGGCGCAAACTTACTAAGCCATCATCCTCTCCAGAAAATTCCACTCCACTCTATCGTATGCCTTCATCATGTCTAGCTTTAGCGCACACAAACACTTCTTCCTCTTCCTCGTCCGAATAGCATGGTCACATTCATATGCAACCAGAACATTGTCCGTAATGAGACGGCCAGGTACGAATGCACTTTGTTCCTCGGAGATAAGAATTGGGAGGATGACCTTTAGTCTGTTCGGTAGGACCTTTGTAGCTATTTTG
The DNA here is from genome assembly GCA_039707655.1 of Elymus sibiricus. NCBI lineage: Eukaryota > Viridiplantae > Streptophyta > Magnoliopsida > Poales > Poaceae > Elymus > Elymus sibiricus. The sequence goes on from CM077663.1 coordinate 88,527,801, forward strand.
TACAGCACATTACACAAACTAATAGGACGGAACTATGTAAGTAATTCGGGTGCGTTCACCTTAGGAATCATAACAATGACAGTATCGTTGAAGGCCTCCGGACTAGCCGCACCATTTAGAATAGCTTGGACCGCCGAGCAAACATCCTCCCGTACTAGCGGCCAATGCCTTTGGTAGAATAGTGCCGGCAGCCCGTCTGGTTCCGGTGCCTTGGTAGGACCCATTTGGAATAGCGCTATCTGAATTTCTTCATCCGTGAATGGCGCCGTCAGTCTTGCGTTCATCTCTCCTGTCACAACTTGCTCAATATTTTGTAGCAATGCCTCAGCTTCCGTCGACCCCTCAGAGGTAAATAAATTCTCATAGAAGCTTGCTGCCATCTCCCTTATGTCCTCATTCACCGTACACCTAGTGCCATCCTCCCTGATAAGAGCCTTTATAGTGTTCTTCCTCTTCCTATGTGAAGCACGATTCTGAAAATATTTTGTATTTTGGTCTCCAGCCATTAACCAGTCCACTCTCGAACATTGTCGGTATAATATTTCTTCCTGCTCAAACATCTCCCGAAGCTGCTCCTCTAGGTCACGAACCTCCTGTTGATACCCCGTCGAGAGAGCCCGGGTTTTTGCATCCGTCGGCTCGGATTTGAGCGAAGCTATTTTGCGCCTGATGGATCCGAAGACCTCTCGTGCCCAACATTGCATGCTACCAGAGACACGCCCCAGTTTGTCCCATACCGCCTCAAGGTCCCGTTGGCCGCTGCCTGCCGCTTCCCACGCTTCACTTACCATCTGCTCATAGTTCTCGTGTCTCGTCCACGCTTCCTCATAGCGAAAAGGACGCTCACCACCGCTAGAAGCATTTGGAGCCGTCTCCAAAGCTCTCACCAGGATCGCTTGATGGTCTGATTCCTCCGTCATGATATGCTCAACAGTCATCTCCAGATACATTTGCAGAAAATTATCATTGCATGTAGCTCTATCCAATCTGACTTGGACATTATCAGCACCATCTCTTTTATTGTCCCAAGTGTATGGGTATCCGAAAAAACCCTTGTCTGCCATACTGCAGTCGGCCAAGCAGTCCCGGAAATCCTCCATGCGAGTAACGCTCCTCATGTTACCCCCTATCTGGTCGGTCTGGTATAAAGCCTCATTATAATCCCCCACACAGATCCAAGGGAGGTCATCTTGCGATCGGAGATATCTGATAGCATCCCAAGATTTCTTTCTCAGCTCCGTGTTGGGTTCCCCGTAGAATCCAGTGATTCTAGAGGTCTTGCCCTCGCAAACAATCTGAGCATCAATGTAATACTAGCACCACGGTCCCACCGTAACCTGAACATGGTCTCTCCACCATAGAGCCAGCCCTCCACTCCTTCCATTATAGTCCACTGCCATACCACTTCTGAAGCCCAAGCTCCATTTGAGTATCTCCATCGCTCTTGCCTTTTTCTTTGTTTCAATCAAAAATACCACTGCTGGGTTGTAGGACCTAATCAGGTCTCTCAATTCGCCCACTGTCGAGTCCAACCCCAAGCCTCGACAGTTCCAGGCCAAGATGTTCATTGCTCCCGGAGGCCCTGGTTACCAGGGTCCGCCGTTGCGTCTCTTTGTTCCGTGATGCGGTCAAACACTATCGACGTCTTGCATCTCGTATCGCGAATGAACCCATCATCTGCACCTTGCCTGTCATTATCTTCCTTAACCCTCCAAATCTGCTTTGGACCTCTCTTCCTGCTCTCATGCTCACGCCGGGGATACGATGAGATGTGTTGTTGCTGGTCATAGTCCTTTCTAGGTTTCCTAACATAGTAAGCCTTCCTTCTTCCATGTTCATCTTGCATCCCAGGTCTCCATAGATTCCAGACTCGTTGTAGTACTCACCCCTCCTAGCTCGGTATTGTTGTCACACATCTGCATGCTTCTCGCCTACGTAGTTGATATCTTCTTTCCCTTTGTAAGTAACCTGCTCAGGCCCTGAGTCCTCATTCCACCGCTGCTGGTTCTGCTTAGTCAGCTTCTCTCTCAGGTCCTTCTCCCTACACTGTTCAAGGCTGTCCCGCAGGTCCCAACCACGGCGATATCCATGCCCCGCATAGTCCTTAATCGGATTGTTAACCTTGCCCCTGTCCTGCCTAGAACGCCCGCCAGTGCGTTGTTCTGAAGAACTAGCAAATTATGCTCCCAGATTTCTCTTCGTGGGCATGTCGCGTACCCTCGGGTATGCCTGGCGACGCTTCCTTGATAACCCACAAGTATAGGGGATCGCAACCGTTTTCGAGGGTAGAGTATTCAACCCAAATTTATAGATTCGACACAAGGGGAGCCAAAGAATACTTGAGAGTATTAGCAGTTGAGTTGTCAATTCAACCACACTTGGCGATTAAATATCTGCAGCAGAGTGATCAGTAGCATAGTAGTATGATATTTTGATAGCAGTAGTGACGGTAACAGTAACGGTAACAGTAGTAGCAATAGTTTGTAGCAGTTGGAACAGTAGCAGCAGCAATAGTAACTTAGCAAGAACAATAAGTGGAAAGATCGTAGGCACTGGATCGGTAACTCGTTGGATTATATTCATCATATAACAGTCATATCCTAGGGCGATACAGAACTAGCTCCAGTTCATCAATGTAATGTAGGCATGTATTCCGCAAATAGTCATACGTGCTTATGGAAAAGAACTTGCATGACATCTTTTATCCTACCCTCCCGTGGCAACGGGGTCCATAAGGAAACTAAGGGATATTAAGGCCTCCTTTTATTAGAGAGCCGGAACAAAGCATTAACACATGGTGAATACATGAACTCCTCAAACTACGGTCATCACCGCGAAGTATCCCAAATATTGTCACTATGGGGTTGACGGATCATAACACGTAATAGGTGCATGTGACTAGGCAAGATCAGATCAAGAACATGGATATAGAGAAGATAACATAAACGGTTCAGATCTGAAATCATGGCACTCGGGCCCTAGTGACAAGCATTAGGCATAGCAAAGTCATAGCAACATCAATCTCAGAACATAATGGATACTAGGGATCAAGCCCTAACAAAACTAACTCGATTACATGATGAATCTCATCCAACTCCTCACTGACCAGCAAGCCTACGAAGGAATTACTCACTCCCGGTGGGGAGCATCATGGAATTGGCGATGGAGAAGGGTTGGTCATGACGAAGACCGAAGATTCCCCTCTCCGGAGCCCCAAACGGGCTCCAGATCTGGCCTTCGGATGAAGAACAGGAGGTGGCGGCGGCTCCGTATCGTAAAACGCGATGAACCTTTCTCTCCTATTTTTTTCTCTGAAAATAGGAATTTATAGTGGCGGAATTAGGGCCAGTGGGGCCACGAGGTGGGTGATGCTCACCCTGGCCCCCCTCTTCGGTGAATTTTGGCTCCAATAATTCTCATATATTCTGAAATAATTCTCCAAAAAGTTTCGTTCCATTCCGAGAACTTTTATTTCTGCACAAAAACAACACCATGGTAGTTCTGCTGAAAACAACATTAGTCTGGGTTAGTTCCATTCAAATCATGCAAATTAGAGTCCAAAACAAGGGCAAAAGAGTGAGGAAAAGTAGATACGTTGGAGACGTATCATTCCCCCCGTCGCCCCTTGTGTGTTTGCATGGCTGTTGCTGCTACTCGCAGCAGCTACACTAAAGGACCCCTCCTTTGCCAAGTTATTCTGTCCTGGGGATGATCGAAGCTAGCTCCCCCATTGATCAGAGGTGTCCAAAGGGGGATCACACACCCTCCAACATGGACAAGTCTGTCACATTCAAAACAAAAATGCGGGACTTTTTCATAGTAGAAATCAAACCAGGTACCAAGCTTGTCCTCCTTTGATTTTTTCAGATTGAAGCCACGAATCAAAGGATCAAAGACCGAGATCGTGGTACGGATCCTTAGGTGCTGTCCACGAGCTATACCATCACCATCTGTGTCCACTTTCACCACTTTGCCAATCTAATTGCCCAGGGCCGTCCCAAAGGCCTCACATCTCTTGTCAGGTGGCAGATCAATAACCCTAACCCAAATATCTATATTCTCAAAAACCATCTCTGAGGGTCGAATGTTTCCTTCATATTCTTTCACAATAAGCACACTAAAATCAAATTGCCATGGGCCATTGTTCACCACATGTCTCCAGTCTCCCTCGTTGCCCAAGTGGACAACGAATATGTTTGATCCCATGTCTCTGAATTTTGCTTCCTTGTGTAAGCCCCATGCTCTCGGCATCGTCTTCTCCACAATAGACATCTTCATTGGTCGTTCTGAGCAAACCTTGCCAACCACAGACCATCTAGATGCCTTAGGAATCGGGATCTCATGATCTTCAAAGACGAGCCTGTTCGCCTCCTTATCCATTAGAACCATCCCTCCCAGCCTAGCTGAGATACTTGCTGCCGGATCTGGTGTTTTGCTCTCCACTGGAGATACAGACGATCTTCGGCTAGCCGGATCCCCCGACTTCCGCGGTTGTGGCGTCGTCGCCGCCGTCGCCGGTTTCGGGGTCGTTTTAGGTTTCATCGCAGCAGTCGCCCAACCTCCAGCCTTCTCCGTCATCGCCTCCACCCCTGGCGAAGCGTAGCCGCCATGGCCTACGACCAGAGTGCGTCGTCGCAACCCTGATCACTGCCGTAGACTCACCACCCCCAGCGAGAAAACCCTAACCCTAGCGTAGTCGCGCGATCGCCTCGCAATCGCCTCCTACCCCGTAGCGTTTCCCCTGTGGTGGACCCCTATCGCGATAGATCGACATAATGACGCTAGCTATTTCCTTCTCATTCATTCGTTGCATGCATGCAGCGTATTAATGATTCCGGTTAACGAAAAGAAAACTTGACTTTCCAAGCGGTCATTAAATTTTGCCTTGGTACCTGTAATATGAGTTTGTGGCCTTGTATAAGGGAATGGAGGGAGTACGATTTTAACCCCAAATCCTTAAAACCGTGTAAATCTTCTCCTTAGGTGGTTTTGCATCAATTTTAGGCGGTTTTTTGGAGCCAGAAAGTGTGACGTGGCATGGTATTTGGGTGTGCAGACAGAGTAAAGCTCGCCTCTTGATGCATGTCATCTGCCACTGTGTCGCCTCCTATTTGCGTCGTCGTTGTCGTCGTTCCTCTTACTCTATGCGCTCCTCGAGGCCATCGATGACAGCGACACGATCTTCATGGCCTACGAACAAATTGCCATGGAGTGGAACGGGCTACCGGCGCCCTCGACGATGTAACCCTCTCACTCTGGCCAGTTTTGACTTCGCTTCATTTTATGTCTTCTTATCAGAAACTAGAACGTCAAGGCACGCATTGGTGTACATGTCCATCTTCACGATGGTACCTACATCAATGAGTGTGGGTAGATCTCCGTCGACTGAGATTTAACTAAGTCTTAGTCAAGTTACATAACATATGAAAAATAAGAAAGATAGAATTTAGAAGAAATTTTTGCATGGATCTTCATGTGAGGCTAACTCTAGACGATCCCGTGAAATAAGGGTCAGTGGGGCCACGAGGTGGGAACAGCCCACCAGGGCGTGCCCAGGGGGCCTGGCGCGCCCTGGTGGGTGATGCTCACCCTGGCCCGCCTCTTCGGTGGATTTTGGCTCCAATAATTCTCATATATTCTGAAATAATTCTCCAAAAAATTTCGTTCCATTCCGAGAACTTTTATTTCTGCACAAAAACAACACCATGGTAGTTCTGCTGAAAACAGCGTTAGTCCAAGTTAGTTCCATTCAAATCATGCAAATTAGAGTCCAAAACAAGGGCAAAAGAGTGAGGAAAAGTAGATACGTTGGAGACGTATCAACTCCCCCAAGCTTAAACCTTTGCTTGTCCTCAAGAAATTCAGTGACAAACTGAAAGTGATAAAGAAAAACTTTTATGAACTCTTTTGTTCTTGTTTACATATATATATATATGCTTAAGTAGCACCCAGGATTTCAGCAAAGATTATGACTAATCATGTCAACAATAAGTCTTAGAAATTATATTAACTCATATCAATAACATAAGCTACTAGCGAGCAATAATAAGATATCTCAAACGCCAACACTTTGTCAAAACAATCATGATACAAAATGACAATAGTGGTATCTCGCTAGCCCTTTCTGAGACCGCAAAACATAAATGCAGAGCACCTCCAAAGTTCAAGCAGCGACTAAACATTGTATTTCATGGTAGAAAAGATCCAGTCATGCTGCACCCAACATCAACTATACACAATGCATGAGGATGACAATAGTGCTCTCAGTTCTGGCGCTCATTTGAGAAGGTGATGACTCAACATAAAAGTAAATAGATAGTCCCTTCGCAGAGGGAAGCATGGTTTTGCAGCGGTGCCAGAGCTCAAAGTTTAAAACAGAGATAGATATAATTTTGGGAGGTACACCCTTCCTGTCAACGTCACGACCAAGAGTTATCAATATCTTCCATGCTAAACAAATTAGCGGCGGTTCCCAAGCGGTAAAAGTAAAGGTTTACTCCCCCTCCACCAACAATCACACTCCACGGCTAGCCGCATCCACGGGTACTGTCCAAACCAACAACATTCCTGGGGGAGTTTTTTTTAATTATTTTTGATTTTTTTATTTCGGGACTAGGCATCCCTATTACCGCCTCTCTCGTGTAAGGACAAGTGAATAAACACTCATCATGAGAATAACCCGCTTAGCATGGAAGATACTGACCGCCCCCTGTCGCTCCATGAGCGGTCCAGGCACACAAAACAGATGTTCATTTGAATTTTTAGAGGTGGCACATGCAAATTTACTTTGGAACGGCAGTGTAATACCGCATATAGGTAGATATAGTGGACTCATCTGGCATAACTTGGTTTAAGGATTTTGATGCACAAGCAAATTTCCCGCTTAGTACAGGCGAAGGCTAGCAATTAGACTGAGAAGCGGCCAGCTAGAGAGCGAAAACGGTCATGAACATGCATTACACATAATCAACATTGAGTACTATCATGAGTAGGATATGGACACCATGAACATAAATATCATGAAGGCTATTTTGGTTTTGATTCAACTACATGCGTGAACATGTGCCAAGTCAAGCCACTTGAACATTCAGAGGAGGATACCATATCATCATACTGCATCACAACCATGTTAATGCATGTTGACACCCAAGATAAATCATTATCCACTCCTAGCTACTTAAGCATGGCATGCACAACTATAATCTCTAATGGTCATTGCAAACATGTTCGATCATAATATGCTGAATCAGGGGATACTAGGTTAAACATATTTAAAAAAACAAAAACAAGTTGAGTTCATACCCGCTTTTCTCTGCCACAGTCAATTCATCAAATATCGTCATCATTGCCTTTCACTTGCACGATCGAATGATAAGAAAATAATAATAGTGCAAGAGTGCCGTGGACTAAGCTGGAATCTGCAACATTCTATTCAAGAGGAGAAGACAAGGTAATATGGGCTCCTTTTTAGATAAACAATAATGCAGATGAGAGCCACTCAACAATTTCATTGTGGTCTTCTCCTTGGTACGACTCAAATAAAAGAAAAAGAATTTCAGAGAAACACACTGTAATATTTTTGGAGTTTTTGGTTTTTCTCGAAGTTTTTCAAACACACAAGAAGAAAGCGAGAAAACAAATCTAGCATGGATATTACAATGAAAAAGTATGAACACCGACAATTGGAACGAAATGTGTGAACATGAATGTGATGTCGGTGGAAATACGTACTCCCCCAAGCTTAGGCTTTTGGCCTAGCCTGGTAATCACCATCCGTAGTAGCCGTCTGGTCCCAAGTTGTAGTGAGGTGGAGGCGGCACCTGGGCATCCCACCCCTGGGGCTCCTCCTCAGCAGCTGCTAAGTTGTTCCGGTAGGCTGTAATGTCATCTGGCATGATCCTATATCCGTTCCTGGCAATAGAATTAAACAAAGCAGGTGCAGGCAACGGAATAACATCACGTGTTTCCTTGCTGAATACTAGGTTGTAATGGATGTCACGGGGAGAATCAGTTACATCAAGGAATTGGTGGTCCTGTAGTGACTTGTGATCAAGGTAAACTCGGGATAAGAGATAATCATGTGGGCGAAACTGAACTCTAAAGTGTCTCGCTAAACGAGTAGCATAAATACCACCATGTATCTTTCCCTTAGTTTTGTTAAGATGTAAGCGTCGAGCAATAATAGCCCCCATACTAAAGGTGTGATCATCATAAAGTGCACGACGTAAAATAGCAAGGTCAGGGGCACTGAGTGCGCCGACCTTCTCCCTAGCGGTTAAACACTTAGCGATGACCAAAGCGAAATAATGTACTGAGGGAAACTGCAAGCTGGTAGCAGTGGCGCTCGACACGCCTCTATCCTCACCCACGGTTAAAGTGAGGAGAAAATCCCCAAACTCGGATGGCCTAGGTTCTCTCAAGTCCCCATCAGAAGGGATCAAGCATATGTTGCAGAAGTCAGTTAGCGGCATTTTGTAAGTTTCAGCATAAAGATTAAACTGCACTTCTGGAGGATTGTTTCTCCCTAGATAATAAAAGCCTTGCACAAAGGAATTTGTAAGGATGTGATATTGGTCACACTTAGCTGCGAGGAACTCGGTCAACCCAGCGTTGGCAACAAACTGAGCGAACTCTTGATGGAACCCGGCCTCCTCCATGAAGGCATCATGCGGCCATTCCCACGGCCGCACCTCCACCTTTCTTGGGGTGTGAAGGTCATTGTCCGATGATTCCCCAATGACTCCCTTGGCATTTTTCTTGGAGGGGAACTTCCTAAAGATTTCCATTTTATTCCTATAAAAATTCTGAAAAAAAATTAGTCCACAAAAATTTGTCAACAAAACTTTGTAAGATTGTTAACAACTACTCCTAAGCATGCATAGAGGCCATATTGAGGATCTAAACTACTTAGAACTCTAAGAATCCAACATGCAAGCTCATCTACAGCAGCACCAAGAGTAGCTAATTACTCTAAAAATAACCCACTAAAACAAAAACTAATTGGAGAAATGGAGGAGTCACATACCAAGTAGCAGTCCCTCCAAACAGTTTCAGAAACGGAGCTTCGAGCAAAGAGATCGAAATCCGCGGGTTTGAGAGCAAGAACACGAGAATGGTGGCTGTGGTGATTTTTTTTCTGGAGGTAGGGGATGATGTGGGCTAAAGAGATAAGTGAGGGGGCCCACGTGGGGGCCACAACCCACCAGGGCGCGCATGGGGGTGCTGGCATGCCCTGGTGTCTTGTGGGCACCAGGTGCACCCCCCTCTGGTATTATTTGCACCAGAAAATCATAAATATTCGGGAAAAAATCGTGTTAAATTTTTAGGGCATTCTGAGATTTTTTATTTTTGGGTCATTTTTTATTGCACGGAGAAAACAAAAAACAGGATAATCATGGCATTTTATTTTATTTGACTAACTAAAACAGAAAATAAAAGGTGGGAGCAAAGAATGGTGCTTACTAGATTCATCGACTTCATACCTCTCAAAAATGATTCATTAATAAGGTTGATCAAGTCTTATTAACAACCACTTCCGATTAGCATGAAACCGAAGAACTTTCGTAAAACGCTAAGTTACCTCAATGGGGATGTGCATATCCCCAACAACAAGTATATCATATTTCTTTTTGGCAGTAGGAAGAGGTAATTGAAAACTTCCAATAGTGATGGTAGGAGATTCTTCAATAACATTTATACCATTCACTTGGAATTGTTTCTTCGGAAAGTGCATTGTATGCTCATTACCATTGATATGAAAAGTGACTTTGCTTTTATTGCAATCAATAACAGCCCCTGCAGTATTCAGAAAGGGTCTACCAAGGATAATTGACATGTTGTCATCCTCGGGCATCTCAAAAATAACAAAGTCCATTAAGATAATAACATTTGCAACAACAACGGGCACATCTTCACAAATACCGATAGGTATGGCTGTTGATTTGTCAGCCATTTGCAATGATATCTCGGTAGGTGTGAGTTTATTAAAATCAAGTCTTTTATATAAGGAGAAAGGCATAACACTAACATCGGCTCCTAAATCACACAAAGCAGTTTTGACATAGTTTCTTTTAATGGAGCAAGGTATAGTTGGTATTCCAGGATCTCCAAGTTTTTTAGGTACTCCATCCTTAAAAGAATAATTAGCAAGCATGGTGGAGATTTCAGCTTCAGGTATCTTTCTTTTATTTGTGATGATGTCTTTCATATACTTTGCATAAGGGGCCATCTTCAAGATATCAGTTAAGCGGGTACGCAAAAAGACTGGCCTAATCATCTCAGCAAAGCATTCAAATTCTTCATCATCCTTTTTCTTAGATGGCTTAGGTGGAAATGGCATGGGTTTTTGAACCCATGGCTCTCTTTCTTTACCATGTTTCCTAGCCACAAAGTCTCTTTTATCATACCGTTTATTTTTAGGTTGTGGGTTATCAAGATCAGGAGCAGGCTCTATTTCCATATCATTATATGGTTCTTTATCATTACTAGGTTGAGCATCATCGTGAACATCATCATTATCATTTTCATTATCACTAGGTGAATGTTCACTACCAGATTGAGTTTCAGCATCGGAAATAGAGACATCATTATTATTAGGAGGTTTTTGTGTCTCAGGTTCACTAGAGGTATGCAAAGTCCTATCATTTTTCTTTTTCTTTTTCTTCTTAGAAGGACTAGGTGCATCCGGATTAATTCTCTGGGAGTCTTGTTCAATTCTTTTAGGATGACCCTCAGGATAAAGTGGTTCTTCGGTCATCCTACCTCCTCTAGTTACTACTCTAGCAGCAAAATCATGCATATTATTATTCATTTCATCAAGCAATTCTTTTTGAGACATAGCGACTTGTTCTAACTGAGTTTGAACCATAGAGGAATGCTTTCCTACACCTCTAACATTATTACTGATTCTAAATTGCAAGTCACTCAAGTGAGCAATCATATCAGAATTATATTTCAATTGTTTCAGAACATGAGCATTGAAATGATCTTGCTTCATAATATAGTTGTCAAACTCATATAAGCATTGACTAGGATGTTTATTGTGAGGAATGTCACTTTCATTAAACTTTAATAAAGAATTTACCTCTACCACCTGTGGAGGTGGTGGTGTGTCAAGGCCATGTATTTCTTCAATAGGTGGCAAAATCTTAACATCCTCAGCTTTAATACCCTTTTCCTTCATAGATTCTTTGCCTCTTGCATATCTTCAGGACTGAGAAATAAGATACCCCTCTTCTTCGGAGTGGGTTTAGGCGGTGGTTCAGGAAGAGTCCAATCATCATAATTTTTCAATATATTATTCAATAGTTCCTCACCTTGTTCAACAGTTCGTTCCCTGAAAACACAACCAGCACAACTATCTAGGAAGTCCCTAGAAGTATCGGTTAGTCCATTATAAAATATATCAAGTATTTCATTTTTCTTGAGAGGATGATCAGGCAAAGCATTAAGCAGCTGGAGAAGCCTCCCCCAAGCTTGTGGGAGACTCTCTTCTTCAATTTGCACAAAGTTAAATATTTCCTGTAAGGCAGTTTGTTTCTTATGAACAGGAAAATATTTTTCAGAGAAGTAGTAGATCATATCCTGAGGGCTATGCACACAACCAGGAGTAAGAGTATTGTACCATGTCTTAGCATCACCCTTTAATGAGAACGGAAATAACTTAAGGATATAATAGTAGTGAATCTTCTCATCATGAGCAAACAGGGTGGCTATATCATTCAGCTTAGTAAGGTGTGCCACTACAGTTTCAGTTTCATAGCCATGGAAAGGATCAGATTCAACCAAAGTGATTAACTCTGGGTCGACAGAGAATTCATAATCCTTATCGGTAACAAATATAGGTGAAGTAGCAAACTTAGGATCACATTTCATTCTAGCATTCAAAGTCTTTTCCTTATACTTGCGTAGCAATTTCTTAAGATCATTTCTAACCTTGCAAGAAAGAATTTCTCTAGTTACCTCTTCGTCCATAACATAACCTTCAGGTATCTTAGGCATTTCGAACTTAGGAGAGCTAGGACTAATAGGTGTTTCATAGTCATCATCAGTTTCATAAGCTTCATCAGTTTCAGTAGTTTCATTCTCTTTAGCTCTAGCAATTTGTTCATCAAGAAATTCTCCTAGTGGCACATTATCATCAAGCATGGTACGAGCATCATCATAAGCATCATTCATAGCAGAGGTAGCATCATCAATAACTTGCGACATATCAGGATTACTAGCATGTGGCGGTGTTGCAAGTTTACTCATAACAGAAGGTGAATCAAGTGCAGAGCTAGATGGCAGTTCCTTACCTCCCCTCGTCTTAGAGGGAAAATTCTTAGTCTTTGGATCCTTCAGATTTTTCATAGTGATCAATTGATATAAATGCCAAGTGACTCAAAAAATATTGCTATGCTCCCCAGCAACGGCGCCAGAAAAAGGGTCTTGATAACCCACAAGTATAGGGGATCGCAACAGTTTTCGAGGGTAGAGTATTCAACCCAAATTTATAGATTCGACACAAGGGGAGCCAAAGAATACTTGAGAGTATTAGCAGTTGAGTTGTCTATTCAACCACACCTGGAGATTAAATATCTGCAGTAGAGTGATCAGTAGCACAGTAGTATGATATTTTGATAGCAGTAGTGACAGTAACAGTAGCGGTAACAGTAGTAGCAATTGTTTTGTCACAGCTGGAACAGAAGCAGCAGCAATAGTAACTTAGCAATAACAATAAGTGGAAAGATCATAGGCACTGGATCGGTAACTCGTTGGATGATATTCATCATATAACAGTCATATCCTAGGGCGATACAGAACTAGCTCCAGTTCATCAATGTAATCTAGGCATGTATTCCACAAATAGTCATATGTGCTTATGGAAAAGAACTTGCATGACATCTTTTGTCCTACCCTCCCGTGGCAGCGGGGTCCATAAGGAAACTAAGGGATATTGAGGCCTCCTTTTAATAGAGAACCGGAACAAAGCATTAACACATGGTGAATACATGAACTCGTCAAACTACGGTCATCACCGCGAAGTATCCCAAATATTGTCACTATGGGGTTAACGGATCATAACACATAATAGGTGCATATGACTAGGCAAGATCGGATCAAGAACATGGATATAGAGATGATAACATAAATGGTTCAGATCTGAAATCATGGCACTCGGGCCCTAGTGACAAGCATTAGGCATAGCAAAGTCATAGCAACATCAATCTCAGAACATAATGGATACTAGGGATCAAGCCCTAACAAAACTAACTCGATTACATGATGAATCTCATCCAACTCCTCACCGACCAGCAAGCCAACGAAGGAATTACTGACTCCCGGTGGGGAGCATCATGGAATTAGCGATGGAGAAGGGTTGGTGATGACGAAGACCGAAGATTCCCCTCTCCGGAGCCCCAAACGGTGGCGGCGGCTCCGTATCGTAAAACGCGATGAAACTTTCTCTCCTATTTTTTTCTCCGAAAATAGGAATTTATAGTGGCGGAATTAGGGCCAGTGGGGCCACGAGGTGAGTGATGCTCACCCTGGCCCCCCTCTTCGGTGGATTTTGGCTCCAATAATTCTCATATATTCTGAAATAATTCCCCAAAAAGTTTCGTTCCATTCCGAGAACTTTTATTTCTGCACAAAAACAACACCATGGTAGTTCTGCTGAAAACAACATTAGTATGGGTTAGTTCCATTAGAATCATGCAAATTAGAGTCCAAAACAAGGGCAAAAGAGTGAGGAAAAGTAGATACGTTGGAGACGTATCATTCCCCCCGTCGCCCCTTGTGTGTTTGCATGGCTGTTGCTGCTACTCGCAGCAGCTACACTAAAGGACCCCTCCTTTGCCGAGTTATTCCGCCCTGGGGATGATAGAAGCCATCTCCCCCATTGATCAGAGAAGTCCAAAGGGGGATCACACACCCTCCAAGGATCAGGTGTTTTGCTCTCCACCGGAGATACAGACGATCTTCGGCTAGCCGGATCCCCCGACTTCCGCGGTTGTGGCGTCGTCGCCGCCGTCGCCGGTTTCGGGGTCATTTTAGGTTTCATCGCAGCAGTCGTCGAACCTCCAGCCTTCTCCGCCATCGCCTCCACCCCTGGCGAAGAGTAGCCACCGCGGCCTGCGACTAGAGTGCACCGTCGCAACCCTGATCACTGCCGTAGACTCACCACCCCCAGCGAGAAAACCCTAACCCTAGCGTAGTCGCGCGATCGCCTCGCAATCGCCTCCTACCCCGTAGCGTTTCCCCTGTGGTGGACCCCTATCGCGATAGATCGACATAATGACGCTAGCTATTTCCTTCTCATTCATTTGTTGCATGCATGCAGCGTATTAATGATTCCGGTTAACGAAAAGAAAACTTGACTTTCCAAGCGGTCATTAAATTTTGCCTTGGTACCTGTAATATGAGTTTGTGGCCTTGTATAAGGGAATGGAGGGAGTATGATTTTAACCCCAAATCCTTAAAACCGTGTAAAACTTCCCCTTAGGTGGATTTGCATCAATTTTAGCCGGTTTTTTGGAGCCAGAAAGTGTGACGTGGCATGGTATTTGGGTGTGCAGACAGAGTAAAGCTCGCCTCTTGATGCATGTCATCTGCCACTGTGTCGCCTCCTATTTGCGTCGTCGTTGCCGTTGTTCCTCTTACTCTATGCGCTCCTCGAGGAAATCGATGACAGCGACACGATCTTCATGGCCTACGAACAAATTGCCATGGGGTGGAACGGGCTATCGGCGCCCCCGACGATGTAACCCTCTCACTCTGGCTAGTTTTGACTTCGCTTCATTTTATGTCTTCTTATCAGAAACTAGAACGTCAAGGCACGCATTGGTGTACATGTCCATCTTCACGATGGTACCTACATCAATGAGTGTGGGTAGATCTCAGTCGACTGAGATTTAACTAAGTCTTAGTCAAGTTACATAACATATGGAAAATAAGAAAGATAGAATTTAGAAGAAATTTTTGCGTGGATCTTCATTTGAGGCTAACTCTAGACGATCCCGTAAAATTAGGGTCAGTGGGGCCACGAGGTGGGAACAACCCACCAGGGCATGCCCAGGGGGCCTGGCGCACCCTGGTGGGTGATGCTCACCCTGGCCCCCCTCTTCGCTGGATTTTGGCTCCAATAATTCTCATATATTCTGAAATAATTCTCCAAAAAGTTTTGTTCCATTCCGAGAACTTTTATTTCTGCACAAAAACAACACCATGGTAGTTCTGCTGAAAACAGCGTTAGTCCGGGTTAGTTCCATTCAAATCATGCAAATTAGATTCCAAAACAAGGGCAAAAGTGTGAGGAAAAGTAGATACGTTGGAGACGTATCAACTCCCCCAAGCTTAAACCTTTGCTTGTCCTCAAGAAATTCAGTGACAAACTGAAAGTGATAAAGAAAAACTTTTATGAACTCTTTTGTTCTTGTTTACATATATATATATATATATGCTTAAGTAGCACCCAGGTTTTCAGCAAAGATTATGACTAACCATGTCAACAATAACTCTTAGAAATTATATTAACTCATATCAATAACATAAGCTACTAGCGAGCAATAATAAGATATCTCAAACGCCAACACTTTGTCAAAACAATCATGATACAAAATGACAATAGTGGTATCTCGCTAGCCCTTTCTGAGACCGCAAAACATAAATTCAGAGCACCTCCAAAGATCAAGCAGCGACTAAATATTGTAATTCATGGTAGAAAAGATCCAGTCATGCTGCACCCAACATCAATTATACACAATGCATGAGGATGACAATAGTGCTCTCAGGTCTGGCGCTCATTTGAGAAGGTGATGACTCAACATAAAAGTAAATAGATAGTCCCTTCGCAGAGGGAAGCATGGATTTGCAGCGGTGCCAGAGCTCAAAGTTTAAAACAGAGATAGATATAATTTTGGGAGGTACACCCTTCCTATCAACGTCACGACCAAGAGTTTTCAATATCTTCCATGCTAAACAAATTAGCGGTGGTTCCCAAGCGGTAAAAGTAAAGGTTTACTCCCCCTCCACCAACAATCACACTCCACGGCTAGCCGCATCCACGGGTACTGTCCAAACCAACAACATTCCTGGGGGAGTTTTGTTTAATTATTTTTGATTTTTTTATTTCGGGACTGGGCATCCCTATTACTGCCCCTCTCGTGTAAGGACAAGTGAATAAACACTCATCATGAGAATAACCCGCTTAGCATGGAAGATACTGACCGCCCCATGTCGCTCCTTGAGCGGTCCAGGCACATAAAACAGATGTTCATTTGAATTTTTAGAGGTGGCACATGCAAATTTACTTTAGAACGGCAGTGTAATACCGCATATAGGTAGATATAGTGGACTCATCTGGCATAACTTGGTTTAAGGATTTTGATGCACAAGCAGTATTCCCGCTTAGTACAGGCGAAGGCTAGCAATTAGACTGAGAAGCGGCCAGCTAGAGAGCGAAAACAGTCATGAACATGCATTACACATAATCAACATTGAGTACTAGCATGAGTAGGATATGGACACCATGAACATAAATATCATGAAGGCTATTTTGGTTTTGATTCAACTACATGCGTGAACATGTGCCAAGTCAAGCCACTTGAAACATTCAGAGGAGGATACCATATCATCATACTACATCACAACCATTTTAATGCATGTTGACACCCAAGATAAATCCTTATCCACTCCTAGCTACTTAAGCATGGCATGAATAACTATAATCTCTAATGGTCATTGCAAACATGTTCGATCATAATATGCTGAATCAGGGGATACTAGGTTAAACATATTTACAAAAACAAAAACAAGTTGAGTTCATACCCGCTTTTCTCTGCCACAGTCAATTCATCAAATATCGTCATCATTGCCTTTCACTTGCACGATCGAATGATAAGAAAATAATAATAGTGCAAGAGTGCCGTGGACTAAGCTGGAATCTGCAACATATTATTCAAGAGGAGAAGACAAGGTAATATGGGCTCCTTTTTAGATAAACAATAATGGAGATGAGAGCCACTCAACAATTTCATTGTGGTCTTCTCCTTGGTATGACTCAAATAAAAGAAAAAGAATTTCAAAGAAACACACTGAAATATTTTTGGAGTTTTTGATTTTTCTCGAAGTTTTTCAAACACACAAGAAGAAAGCGAGAAAACAAATCTAGCATGGATATTACAATGAAAAAGTATGAACACCGACAATTGGAACGAAATGTGTGAACATGAATGTAATGTCGGTGGAAATACGTACTGCCCCAAGCTTAGGCTTTTGGCCTAGCTTGGTAATAACCATCTGTAGTAGCCGTCTGGTCCCAAGTTGTAGTGAGGTGGAGGCGGCACCTGGGCATCCCACCCCTGGGGCTCCTCCTCAGCAGCTGCTAAGTTGTTCCGGTAGGCTGTAATGTCATCTGGCATGATCCTATATCCGTTCCAGGCAATAGAATCAAACAAAGCAGGTGCAGGCAACGGAATAACATCACGTGTTTCCTTGTTGAATACTAGGTTGTAATGGATGTCACGAGGAGAATCAGTTACATCAAGGAATTGGTGGTCCTGTAGTGACTTGTGATCAAGGTAAACTCGGGATAAGAGATAATCATGTGGGCTAAACTGAACTCTAAAGTGTCTCGCTAAACGAGTAGCATAAATACCACCATGTATCTTTCCCTTAGTTTTGTTAAGATGTAAGCGTCGAGCAATAATAGCCCCCATACTAAAGGTGTGATCATCATAAAGTGCACGACGTAAAATAGCAAGGTCAGGGGCACTGAGTGCGCCGACCTTCTCCCTAGCGGTTAAACACTTAGCGATGACCAAAGCGAAATAATGTACTGAGGGAAACTGCAAGCTGGTAGCAGTGACGCTCGACACGCCTCTATCCTCACTTGGGCTGCAAACGAGTCGAGTTCGAGCGAGTTCGATTTAGCTCAGCTCAACTCATACTAAAATTTGAGCGAGCTCAAACTAAGTTCAGCTCAAGGTCGAGTTGTAGAACATGACTCGTGCTCAGCTTGGAACGATCTCGAGTCGATCACGAGCTAGTTTCGAGCTAAAGAGACGGCAAAAAATATAAAATCTATGCCTATTATTCCAACTAGGTAAGGCACAACATGAGATAAGAAACTACTAAAAATTATTATTCCAATCAAAACAATGATAATATAAATTTCCTTAAAGTAGTTTGACTTATTCTCTCACAATCCAAAGTCTAGTATCAACATAAGATAACGATTGATGACAGATATACTATTGGGAAACAAATTATTGGCCGCAAAGCATAAAAAGTGGCATAATGGAGATGGTCGTTGAGCTGTCGCTTAGGACTTGAAGTAGCAACAGCCAGCAACAGATGGTGGTCTTCATGGACAAAAGGCAAGAAAACGAAGGTGCATATGCTTGGGAGCTTTTGGCAAAAAAAACAAGATATTTAACACAAGGCCGGCCACGTACTATAATAAGGCCTAAATTTTCTCTGGACTTAATTAAATTTCCGTGTTTTCCGGTAAATAAATTGAAGTAAAATCATGGACAACATATATGGTAACAAATTATCCTATTTAAATTTAGTATATGGCATGATCATTTAACATAATGATATTATGCCGAGCTATCGAGCTAAAATCGAGCGAGCAAGTATTGGCTCAAGATCGGCTCATTTCTTGACCGAGCTACATAAAGTGTTCATGCTCAGCTCGTTTCTTTTCGAGTCGATCTCGAGTCAAGCCAAAAAACGAGTCGATCTCGAGCAGCTCACGAGCCTCGAGCTTTTCTTGCAGCCCTAATCCTCACCCACGGTTAAAGTGAGGAGAAAATCCTCAAACTCAGATGGCCTAGGTTCTCTCAAGTCCCCATCAGAAGGCATCAAGCATATGTTGCAGAAGTCAGTTAGCGGCATTTTTTAAGTTTCAGCATAAAGATTAAACTGCATTTTGGAGGATTGTTTCTCCCTAGATAATAAAAGCCTTGCACAAAGGAATTTGTAAGGATGTGATATTGGTCACACTTAGCTGCGAGGAACTCGGTCAACCCAGCGTTGGCAACAAACTGAGCGAACTCTTGATGGAACCCGGCCTCCTCCATGAAGGCATCATGCGGCCATTCCCACGGCCGCACCTCCACCTTTCTTGGGGTGTGAAGGTCATTGTCCGATGATTCCCCAATGACTCCCTTGGCATTTTTCTTGGAGGAGAACTTCCTAAAGATTTCCATTTTATTCCTATAAAAATTCTGAAAAAAAATTAGTCCACAAAAATTTGTCAACAAAACTTTGTAAGATTGTTAGCAACTACTCCTAAGCATGCATAGAGGCCATATTGAGCATCCAAACTACTTAGAACTCTAAGAATCCAACATGCAAGCTCATCTACAGTAGCACCAAGAGTAGCTAATTACTCTAAAAATAACCCACTAAAACAAAAACTAATTGGAGCAATGGAGGAGTCACATACCAAGTAGCAATCCCACAAAACAGTTTCAGAAACGGAGCTTCGAGCAAAGAGGTCGAAATCCACGGGTTTGAGAGCAAGAACACGAGAATGGTGGCTGTGGTGATTTTTTTTCTGGAGGTAGGGGATGATGTGGGCTAAAGAGATAAGTGAGGGGGGCCACGTGGGGGCCACAACCCACCAGGGCGCGCATGGGGGTGCTGGCATGCCCTGGTGTCTTGTGGGCACCAGGTGCACCCCCCCCTCTGGTATTATTTGCACCAGAAAATCATAAATATTCGGGAAAAAATCGTGTTAAATTTTTAGGGCATTCTGAGATTTTTTATTTTTGGGTCATTTTTTATTGCACGGAGAAAACAAAAAACAGGATAATCATGGCATTTTATTTTATTTGACTAACTAAAACAGAAAATAAAAGGTGGGAGCAAAGAATGGTGCTTACTAGATTCATCGACTTCATACCTCTCAAAAATGATTCATTAATAAGGTTGATCAAGTCTTATTAACAACCACTTCCGATTAGCATGAAACCGAAGAACTTTCGTAAAACGCTAAGTTACCTCAATGGGGATGTGCATATCCCCAACAACAAGTATATCATATTTCTTTTTGGCAGTAGGAAGAGGTAATTGAAAACTTCCAATAGTGATGGTAGGAGATTCTTCAATAACATTTATACCATTCACTTGGAATTGTTTCTTCGGAAAGTGCATTGTATGCTCATTACCATTGATATGAAAAGTGACTTTGCTTTTATTGCAATCAATAACAGCCCCTGCAGTATTCAGAAAGGGTCTACCAAGGATAATTGACATGTTGTCATCCTCGGGCATCTCAAAAATAACAAAGTCCATTAAGATAATAACATTTGCAACAACAACGGGCACATCTTCACAAATACCGATAGGTATGGCTGTTGATTTGTCAGCCATTTGCAATGATATCTCGGTAGGTGTGAGTTTATTAAAATCAAGTCTTTTATATAAGGAGAAAGGCATAACACTAACATCGGCTCCTAAATCACACAAAGCAGTTTTGACATAGTTTCTTTTAATGGAGCAAGGTATAGTTGGTATTCCAGGATCTCCAAGTTTTTTAGGTACTCCATCCTTAAAAGAATAATTAGCAAGCATGGTGGAGATTTCAGCTTCAGGTATCTTTCTTTTATTTGTGATGATGTCTTTCATATACTTTGCATAAGGGGCCATCTTCAAGATATCAGTTAAGCGGGTACGCAAAAAGACTGGCCTAATCATCTCAGCAAAGCATTCAAATTCTTCATCATCCTTTTTCTTAGATGGCTTAGGTGGAAATGGCATGGGTTTTTGAACCCATGGCTCTCTTTCTTTACCATGTTTCCTAGCCACAAAGTCTCTTTTATCATACCGTTTATTTTTAGGTTGTGGGTTATCAAGATCAGGAGCAGGCTCTATTTCCATATCATTATATGGTTCTTTATCATTACTAGGTTGAGCATCATCGTGAACATCATCATTATCATTTTCATTATCACTAGGTGAATGTTCACTACCAGATTGAGTTTCAGCATCGGAAATAGAGACATCATTATTATTAGGAGGTTTTTGTGTCTCAGGTTCACTAGAGGTATGCAAAGTCCTATCATTTTTCTTTTTCTTTTTCTTCTTAGAAGGACTAGGAGCATCCGGATTAATTCTCTGAGAGTCTTGTTCAATTCTTTTAGGATGACCCTCAGGATAAAGTGGTTCTTCGGTCATCCTACCTCCTCTAGTTACTACTCTAGCAGCAAAATCATGCATATTATTATTCATTTCATCAAGCAATTCTTTTTGAGACTTAGCGACTTGTTCTAACTGAGTTTGAACCATAGAGGAATGCTTTCCTACACCTCTAACATTATTACTGATTCTAAATTGCAAGTCACTCAAGTGAGCAATCATATCAGAATTATATTTCAATTGTTTCAGAACATGAGCATTGAAATGATCTTGCTTCATAATATAGTTGTCAAACTCATATAAGCATTGACTAGGATGTTTATTGTGAGGAATGTCACTTTCATTAAACTTTAATAAAGAATTTACCTCTACCACCTGTGGAGGTGGTGGTGTGTCAAGGCCATGTATTTCTTCAATAGGTGGCAAAATCTTAACATCCTCAGCTTTAATACCCTTTTCCTTCATAGATTCTTTGCCTCTTGCATATCTTCAGGACTGAGAAATAAGATACCCCTCTTCTTCGGAGTGGGTTTAGGCGGTGGTTCAGGAAGAGTCCAATCATCATAATTTTTCAATATATTATTCAATAGTTCCTCACCTTGTTCAACAGTTCGTTCCCTGAAAACACAACCAGCACAACTATCTAGGAAGTCCCAAGAAGTATCGGTTAGTCCATTATAAAATATATCAAGTATTTCATTTTTCTTGAGAGGATGATCAGGCAAAGCATTAAGCAGCTGGAGAAGCCTCCCCCAAGCTTGTGGGAGACTCTCTTCTTCAATTTGCACAAAGTTAAATATTTCCTGTAAGGCAGTTTGTTTCTTATGAACAGGAAAATATTTTTCAGAGAAGTAGTAGATCATATCCTAAGGGCTATGCACACAACCAGGAGTAAGAGTATTGTACCATGTCTTAGCATCACCCTTTAATGAGAACGGAAATAACTTAAGGATATAATAGTAGTGAATCTTCTCATCATGAGCAAACAGGGTGGCTATATCATTCAGCTTAGTAAGGTGTGCCACTACAGTTTCAGTTTCATAGCCATGGAAAGGATTAGATTCAACCAAAGTGATTAACTCTGGGTCGACAGAGAATTCATAATCCTTATCGGTAACAAAGATAGGTGAAGTAGGAAACTTAGGATCACATTTCATTCTAGCATTCAAAGTCTTTTCCTTATACTTGCGTAGCAATTTCTTAAGATCGTTTCTATCCTTGCAAGAAAGAATTTCTCTAGTTACCTCTTCGTCCATAACATAACCTTCAGATATCTTAGGCATTTCAAACTTAGGAGAGCTAGGACTAATAGGTGTTTCATAGTCATCATCAGTTTCATAAGCTTCATCAGTTTCAGTAGTTTCATTCTCTTTAGCTCTAGCAATTTGTTCATCAAGAAATTCTCCTAGTGGCACATTATCATCAAGCATGGTACCAGCATCATCATAAGAATCATTCATAGAAGAGGTAGCATCATCAATAACTTGCGACATATCAGGATTACTAGCATGTAGTGGTGTTGCAAGTTTACTCATAACAGAAGGTGAATCAAGTGCAGAGCTAGATGGCAGTTCCTTACCTCCCCTCGTCTTAGAGGGGAAAATCTTAGTCTTTGGATCCTTCAGATTTTTCGTAGTGATCAATTGATATAAATCCCAAGTGACTCAACAAATATTGCTATGCTCCCCGACAACGGCGCCAGAAAAAGGGTCTTGATAACCCACAAGTATAGGGGATCGCAACAGTTTTCGAGGGTAGAGTATTCAACGCAAATTTATAGATTCGACACAAGGGGAGCCAAAGAATACTTGAGAGTATTAGCAGTTGAGTTGTCAATTCAACCACACCTGGAGATTAAATATATGCAGCAGAGTGATCAGTAGCACAGTAGTATGATATTTTGATAGCAGTAGTGACAGTAATAGTAGCGGTAACAGTAGTAGCAATAGTTTTGTCACAGTTGGAACAGAAGCAGCAGCAATAGTAACTTAGCAAGAACAACAAGTGGAAAGATCATAGGCAATGGATCGGTAACTTGTTAGATGATATTCATCATATAACAGTCATATCCTAGGGCGATACAGAACTAGCTCCAATTCGTCAATGTAATCTAGGCATGTATTCCGCAAATAGTCATACGTGCTTATGGAAAAGAACTTGCATGACATCTTTTGTCCTACCCTCCCGTGGCAGCGGGGTCCATAAGGAAACTATGGGATATTGAGGCCTCCTTTTAATAGAGAACCGGAACAAAGCATTAACACATGGTGAATACATGAACTCCTCAAACTATGGTCATCACCGCGAAGTATCCCAAATATTGTCACTATGGGGTTGACGGATCATAACACATAATAGGTGCATATGACTAGGCAAGATCGGATCAAGAACATGGATATAGAGATGATAACATAAACGGTTCAGATCTAAAATCATGGCACTCGGGCCCTAGTGACAAGCATTAGGCATAGCAAAGTCATAGCAACATCAATCTCAGAACATAATGGATACTAGGGATCAAGCCCTAACAAAACTAACTCGATTACATGATGAATCTTGTCCAACTCCTCACCGACCAGCAAGCCTACGAAGGAATTACTCACTCCCAGTGGGGAGCATCATGGAATTGGCGATGGAGAAGGGTTGGTGATGACGAAGACCGAAGATTCCCCTCTCCGGAGCCCCAAACGGGCTCCAGATCTAGCCTCACGATGAAGAACAGGAGGTGGCGGCGGCTCCGTATCGTAAAACGCGATGAAACTTTCTCTCCTATGTTTTTCTCCGAAAATAGGAACTTATAGTGGCGGAATTAGGGCCAGTGAGGCCACGAGGTGGGCACAACCCACCAGGGCGCGCCCTGGTGGGTGATGCTCACCCTGTGCCCCCTCTTCGGTGGATTTTGGCTCCAATAATTCTCATATATTCTGAAATAATTCTCCAAAAACTTTCATTCTATTCCGAGAACTTTTATTTCTGCACAAAAACAACACCATGGTAGTTCTGCTGAAAACAACGTTAGTCCGGGTTAGTTCCATTCAAATCATGCAAATTAGAGTCAAAACAAGGGCAAAAGAGTGAGGA
The DNA here is from genome assembly GCA_039707655.1 of Elymus sibiricus. NCBI lineage: Eukaryota > Viridiplantae > Streptophyta > Magnoliopsida > Poales > Poaceae > Elymus > Elymus sibiricus. Next base: position 88,552,011 of record CM077663.1, read on the forward strand.
AAAGTAGATGCGTTGGAGACGTATCATTCCCCCCGTCGCCCCTTGTTTGTTTGCATGGCTGTTGCTGCTACTTGTAGCAGCTACACTAAAGGACCCCTCCTTTGCCGAGTTATTCCGCCCTGGGGATGATCGCAGCCAGCTCCCCCATTGATCAGAGGAGTCCAAAGGGGGATCACACACCCCTCCAACATGGACAAGTCTGCCACATTCAAAACAAAAATGCAGGACTTTTTCATAGTAGAAATCAAACCAGGTACCAACCTTGTCCTCCTTTGATTTTTTTTCAGATTGAAGCCATGAATCAAAGGATCAAAGACCGAGATCGTGGTATGGATCCTTAGGTGCTGTCCACGAGCTATACCATCACCATCTGTGTCCACTTTCACCACTTTGCCAATCTAATTGCCCAGGGCCGTCCCAAAGGCCTCACATCTCTTGTCAGGTGGCAGATCAATAACCCTAACCCAAATATCTATATTCTCAAAAACCATCTCTGAGGGTCGAATGTTTCCTTTATATTCTTTCACAATAAGCACACTAAAATCAAATTGCCATGGGCCATTGTTCAGCACATTTCTCCAGTCTCCCTCGCTGCCCAAGTGGACAACGAATATGTTTGATCCCATGTCTCTGAATTTTGCTTCCTTGTGTAAGCTCCATGCTCTCGGCATCGTCTTCTCCACAACAGACATCTTCATTGGTCGTTCTGAGCAAACCTTGACAACCACAGACCATCTAGATGCCTTACGAATCGGGATCTCGTGATCTTCAAAGACGAGCCTGTTCGCCTCCTTATCCATTAGAACCATCCCTCCCAGCCTAGCTGAGAGACTTGCTATCGGATCAGGTGTTTTGCTCTCCACCGGAGATACAGATGATCTTTGGCTAACCGGATCCCCCGACTTCCGCGGTTGTGGCGTCGTCACCGCCGTCGCCGATTTCGGGGTCGTTTTAGGTTTCATCGCAGCAGTCACCGAACATCCAGCCTTCTCCGCCATCGCCTCCACCCCTGGCGAAGAGTAGCCACCGCGGCCTGCGACCAGAGTGCGCCGTCGCAACCCTGATCACTGCCGTAGACTCACCACCCCCAGCGAGAAAACCCTAACCCTAGCGTAGTCGCGCGATCGCCTCGCAATCGCTTCCTACCCCGTAGCGTTTCCCCTGTGGTGGACCCCTATCGCGATAGATCGACATAATGACACTAGCTATTTCCTTCTCATTCATTCGTTGCATGCATGCAGCGTATTAATGATTCCGGTTAACGAAAAGAAAACTTGACTTTCCAAGCGGTCATTAAATTTTGCCTTGGTACCTGTAATATGAGTTTGTGGCCTTGTATAAGGGAATGGAGGGAGTATGATTTTAACTCCAAATCCTTAAAATCGTGTAAATCTTCCCCTTAGGTGGTTTTGCATCAATTTCAGGCGGTTTTTTGGAGCCAGAAAGTGTGACGTGGCATGGTATTTGGGTGTGCAGACAGAGTAAAGCTCGCCTCTTTATGCATGTTATCTGCCATTGTGTCACCTCCTATTTGCGTCGTCGTTGCCGTCGTTCCTCTTACTCTATGTGCTCCTCGAGGCCATCGATGATAGTGGCACGATCTTCATGGCCTACGAACAAATTGCCATGGGGTGGAATGGGCTACCGGCGCCCCCGATGATGTAACCCTCTCACTCTGGCTAGTTTTGACTTCGCTTCATTTTATGTCTTCTTATCAAAAACTAGAACGTCAAGGCACGCATTGGTGTACATGTCCATCTTCATGATGGTACCTACATCAATGAGTGTGGGTAGATCTCAGTCGACTGAGATTTAACTAAGTCTTAGTCAAGTTACATAACATATGAAAAATAAGAAAGATAGAATTTAGAAGAAATTTTTGCATGGATCTTCATGTGAGGCTAACTCTAGACGATCCCGTAAAATAAAGGAGTAAAATGGTGGAGTAAACTTAACGACGTATTTTTACTCCACCAAATTTTGGTCGGACCTAACTGATCCCCTAAATATAGCGGAGTAAAAGGGAAATTTTCAGAAGTTGAACATTGATTGATTTAAACAAACTTCTAAACCGAAATTCTACACATAATTTACATAAGCATCCGACGAAACATAGTCTAGTTTAAACTTAAATATAAACTTGAACTTAAACCTAAACATAAACCAAATACTTAGTCGCTATCCGACTTTGCGAGCTCGAGCCAATTCGGCCTAGACATGCCACCGCCCATGGGTCACGCCCTACGCCGACGTCCTCGCAGCCGGGGAACGAATTTTGTGGGAACGTGGCGGCTCCGGCAAAACAGAACCCGTAAATCTCGTACTTCAAATTGAAAAGCATCTTCGCTCTAGAAATAGTTCATCACAACCTTAGTTCATACATAGGAAATACAAACTTCACACTACAAACTAAACCTAAATCGACAGCCTCACTCATTGACGTCGAGGTAGAACTTCTCGGCAGACTTGCGAGCGCGTTGGCAAGGACATGCTCCTCCTTGGCAGCAATGAGACGGTCGGCGACGCCTTCTTCTCCGGCTGCTAGCACGCACTCCGCGGTGATGAGCTCGTGGAAGCCGTCCAAAGGGCTTCGCCTGTCGCTGTGGGAGAGACGGTCGTGGTCGCGGGCTTGCTCCGAGCGTCATGGCTCAACGTTGGGCTGGATGGAGCTATCAGTCTTTGCGTCATGTCATGCGAGCTTGCGCGGCGTCCACCTTTCACGAACGGCACGCATGTGAGCACCACGGTCCATGGAGGAGAGGAAAAAAGGAAGAGAAGCGGCGGGATTAGTAGCCGTAGTTGAGCAGGGCTAGCATGCATGCTAACCCTAAAGCCCAGTCGACTGATACGTCTCCAACATATCTATAATTTTTGATTGTTCCATGCTGTTATATTATCATTCTTGGATGTTTTACAATCATTTTATAGCAACTTTATATCATTTTTTAGGACTAACCTATTGACATAGTGCCAAGTGCCAGTTGCTGTTTTTTACTTTTTTTTTACTTCGTAGAATATCAGTACCAAACGGAGTCCAATCGCGATGAAACTTTTTGGAGATTTTTTTTGGACCAGAAGACAACCAGTGAGCCAAAGAAGTACCCTGGAGGAGGCCCGTGGGGCCCAGAAGACACCAGGGCACGCCCTGGTGGGTTGTGGTCGCCTCGGGAGTCCTCTCCACCGCCTCTGAGCTCTATAAATACCCAAATATTCCAGAAACCCTAGAGGACTCGACGAAAAACACTTCCAGCCGCCGCAAGTTCCAGAAACGCGAGATCCAATCTAACACCATCACGGAGGGGTTCATCGTCCTCATTGGTGCCTCTCCGATGATGTGTGAGTAGTCCACCATAGACCTACGGGTCCGTAGGCAGTAGCTAGATGGCTTTCTCTCTCTCTCTTTTGATTCTCAATACAATGGTCTCTTGGAGATCTATTTGATGTAATGACTTTTTGCGGTGTGTTTGTTGGGATCCGATGAATTTTGAGTTCATGATCAGTTTCTATCCATGAATATTATTTGAGTCTTCTTTTGATCTCTTATATGCAAGATTACTTATAGCCTCGTATTTCTTCTTCGAATCTTTGGTTTAGTTAGGCCAACTAGATCGATTTTTCTTGCCATGGGAAGAGGTGCTTTGTTATGGGTTCGATCTTGCGGTGTCCTCTCCCAGTGACAGAAGGGGCAGCGAGGCACGCATGTATCATTGCTATTAAGGATAACAAGATGGGGTCTATTCCTACATGAATAGATCTTGTCTACATCATGTCATCATTCTTATTGCATTACTCCGTTTCTCCATGAACTTAATACACTAGATGCATGCTAGATAGCGGTCGATGTGTGGAGTAATAGTAGTAGATGCAGAATCGTTTCGGTCTACTAATCTTGGACGTGATGCCTATATAATGATCATCGCCTTGGATATTGATGTCAACTATGCAACTTTATTCTTGTACACTCGTGTTGGGCCTCCAAGCGCAGAGTTTTGTAGGACAGTAGAAATTTTCCCTCAAGTGGATGACCTAAGGTTTATTAATCCATGGGAGGTGTAGGATGAAGATGGTCTCTTTCAAACAACCCTGCAATCAAATACAAGAAATCTCTTGTGTCCCCAACACACCCAATACAATGGCAATATGGATGGTAGATATAGGTTTTTATAATCTGAAAATATAAAAACAGCAAGGTAGCAAGTAACAAAAGCGAGCACAAACGGTATTGCAATGCTTGAAAACAAGGCCTAGGGTCCGTACTTTCGCTAGCGCAATCTCTCAACAATGCTAATATAATTGGATCACATAACCATCCCTCAACGTGCAACGAAGAATCACTCCAAATTTCTTATCTAGCGGAGAACATAAGAAGAAATTGTTTGTAGGGTACGAAACCACCTTAAAGTTATCCTTTCCGATCAATCTATTAAAGAGATCGTACTAAGATAACATCAAGTTATCCTTTCCGTTCGATCTATCTAAGAGTTCGTACTAGAATAACACCATATGATACGCATCAACCAACTCTAATGTCACCTAGATATTCCAATGTCACCACAAGTATCCATGAGTTAATTATACGATACGCATCAAACAATTTTAGATTCTTAATACTCAATCCAACACAAAGAACCTCAAAGAGTACCCCAAGATTTCTATCGGAGAAAGTAGGACAAGAACGTGTATCAACCTCTATGCATAGATTACCCCAATGTCACCGCGGGAATCCGCAAGTTGAGTACCAAAACATATATCAAGTGAATCAATAGAACACCCCATTGTCACCTCGGGTATACACATGCAAGACATATATCAAGTGTTCTCAAATCCAATATTCAATCCAACATAACGATATCTCAAAGGGAAAGATTCAATTCATCACACCAAGGTAGCAAGGGAATAGCATCATATGATCCGACTATATTAACAAAGCCCATGATACATCAAGATCGTGACATCTCAAGAACACGAGAGAGAGAGAGAGAGATTGAACATATAGCTACTGGTACATACCCTCAGCCCCGAGGGTGGACTACTCCCTCCTCATCATGGCCTCCGCCGGGATGATGAAGATGGCCACCGGAGATGGATTCCCCTCTTCGGCAGGGTACTGGAACATCTCTAGATTTGTTTTTGGTCGATACAGAGAGTTGCGGCGGCGGAGCGGAGAGTCTAGGGTTATATTTGGGGGTTTCCAAATATTTGGGAATTTATAGGCATCGGAGGCGGTGGAGGGGGTGCCCGAGGCGCCCAACACCCACCAGGCCGCGCCAGGGGGGCCTCTAGCGCGCCCTGGTGGGGGCTGGCCACCCTGGGCCCCCTCTTCTGGTGGTCTTTGGCCCATCTAGTTTCTTCTGGTCCATAAAAAATCCACAAAAATCCCGCAGCGTTTTATCTCCGTTTGGTACTGATTTTCTGCGAAGTAAAAAACAAGCAAAAACAGCAACTGTCACTTTGGCACTAAGTCAATAGGTTAGTCCCAAAAAATGATATAAAGTTATAATAAAATGATTGTAAAACATCCAAGAATGATAATATAACAGCATGGAACAAGCAAAAATTATAGATACGTTGGAGACGTATCAGCATCCCCAAGCTTAATTCCTACTCGTCCTCGAGTAGGTAAATGATAGAAACAGAATTTTTGATGTGGAATGCTGCCTAACATGTTCATCATATTATTTACTTCTTTGTATAGCATGGACATTTGGACTTGTAAATGATTCAAAGCAATAGTCTAGTTTTAACATAATGACTTCAATACTCAAGCATGTCAACAAGCAACCATGTCTTTCAAAATATCAACACTAAAGAAAGTTATCCCTAGCCCATCATGCTCAATCATTGATCCATTCATGAAACACACTCAAATATTAGCTATGCCCAATGCTCAAGTACGATCATAGTGCCCCCTAGTTGGTGCTTATAAGAGAAGATGGAGACTCAAAGCAAAAATAAAAATTGCATAAAGTAAATAGATAGGACCTTCGCAGAGGGAAGTAGGGATTTGTAGAGATGCCAGAGCTCAAGGTTTAAATTGAGAGAGAGAAATATTTTGGGTGGCATGCTTTTCCTGTCAACGAAAATGACAAAGTAGCTCACAATACTTTCCATGCTAGATATATCATAGGCGGTTCTCAAACAGAAAATATAGTTTATTCCTTTTTCCACCAAACTTTCACTTTCCATGGCCGGCCGTATCCACGGTTGCCTTCCATACCAACACTTTCCAATGAATTTATTATTTGACAACATAAAGTAAATATTATTATTTTTTTCATTTCGGGAATGGGCAACCCTATTACCGCCGCACTCTCGTGCAATGACAAGTGAATAAACACTCATCTTGAGAATAACACATCTAGCATGGAAAAATATTGGACACTCCCCACTGTTTCATGAGCGGTACGGGCACACAAAAGAGAAAATTTATTTTGAAAATTTAGAGATGGCACATACAAATTTTCTTGGAACAGCATGGAAATACCGCATATAGGTAGGTATGGTTGACTCATAAGGCAAAACTTGGTTTAACGATTTTGGATGCACAAGTAGTATTTCTACTTAGTACAAAATGAAGGCTAGCAAATAGATTGGGAAGCAACCAAACCAAGAAACGAAAAATCACATAAGTGAGAATTGAACATAACTAACACCGAATAATGCACCACAAGTAGGATGTAACTTCATTGCATAACTATTGACTTTCGTGCATGCATAGGGAATCACAAACCTTAACACCAATATTCCTACTAAGCATAATTACTCACTAACATGACTCACATATTACTATCATCATGTTTCAAAACTATTACAAGGAATCAATTTTAATTTGTCCAATGATCTTCATGAAAGTTTTTATTATATCCTCCTTGGATATCTATCACTTTGGGACTAGTTTCATATATTGCCATTGCTTTTTTTTACAAGCTCAAACAAATTTAAATGAAGCACATGAGCATAAAGATTTCATCCCTCAAAAAGGTATAAGTGAAGCATGAGAGGAAATGACAAGCTACTCTCAAAAGATATAAGTGAAGATCAATGAGTAGTCAAACAATTAAGTAGATATGTGAGGACTCTCTCTCTCTCTCAATAAATATTTTCAGATCTGAGTATTTTATTCAAACAGCAAACTGAACAAAAATAGAACTCCAAGAATAGCACACATCATGTGAACGAATAAAAATTTAGGTTCAACATAGGCTAACCGATAGTTGACGAAGAGAGGTGGGATGCGTAGCATACCCAAGCTTAGATGCTTGAGACTTCTTGAAATATTTACTTGGGGTGCCTTGGGCATCCCCAACCTTCAGCTTTTGTATCTCTTTCAATCCTCTCATATCCCGGTTTCACCTATTCTCAAAAACTTCATCCACACAAAACTCGAAAAGAACTCGTGAGATAGGTTAGTACACATAAGAACAAATCGACACTTCATGTACTGCCAAGACAAGTTGCACAATAATTTTCAAACATTATCTACTATTTACTATCATTTCCATAATTTATATCTACCAATATAGGCTATGGAAACTATAGGATAAGTAGATAACGAAACTATGATAGCAATCTGTCCAAACAGAACAGTCTGTAGTAATATATTAAACTAGTGTACTTATATAACTCAAACAATTATGAAAATCTAGGACATGCTAAGGAATTTATATGACAACACTGTGTAAACATTTCAGAAACTTTCCACGTTCTAGTAAAATATGAAAATTCAAACACTACAGCAAAAGTTTCTCTTTTTACACAGCACACATCAAAACATGCAATGCAAGCATCCTAAGACAATTCTTGGAACTTTTTATTGAAAAACAAGATTATAAATAACACCTAACAGAGAACAACAAAATAAAATGACGCTCCAAGCAAAACTCATATCATGTGACGAATAAAACTATAGCTCTAAGTAAGATATACCGATAATGTTGAAGACGAAAGAGGGGATGCCTTCCGGGGCATCCCCAAGCTTAGGCGCTTGAGTATTCCTTGGATATTACCTTGGGGGTGCCTTGGGCATCCCCAATCTTAGGTTCTTGTCACTCCTTATTCTCCTCATATCGGTGTCTCAACCAAAACTTGAAAACTTCAATCACACAAAACTTAACGGAACTTCGTGAGAAGGGTTAGTGTAATAAAGATAAATCATTCACTTAGGTACTGTCAAGACACGGTTCATAATTGTTACCACATGATGCCTACTGTATTCTATCATTCACATAATTAATATCTCTGAATATAAGTTATGGGAACACTAAAACAAGCAAACTATGCATGCAAAACAGAATCTGTCAAAAACAGAATAGTCTGTGAAGATCTGTAGTGTAACCATACTTCCCTGTCTCTAAAAATTCTGAAAAATTAGTAAAACCTGAGGAATTTGTATATCAAGACTTTGTAAAAATTGCAGAATTTTTTGATGCTCCAGTAAAATCAGAGAAATTCTTTACTGGAGGCAAAAGTTTCTGTTTTTGCACAGCATCAAATCAACAAGTACCCATACTATCCCAAAGGCTTTACTTGGCACATTATTGAAATAAAAGGCACAAAACATTATTAATACAGTAGCTTAATCATGTGAACACACAAAAACATAAAGCAAAAGTGTTGGGTTGTCTCCCAACAAGCGCGTTTCTTGAATGCCTTTTAGCTAGGCATGATGATTTCAATGATGCTCACATAGGAATAATAATTGAAACATGCAAAAGAGCATCATGAATCTCATGACAAGCACATTTAAGTCTAACCCACTTCCTATGCATAGGGATTTTGTGAGCAAACAATTTATGGGAGCAAGAATCAACTAGCATAGGAAGGCAAAACAAGCATAACTTCAAAACTTTGAACACATAGAGAGGAAACTTGATATTATTGCAATTATTACAAGCATATGTTCCTCCCTCATAATAATTTTCAGTAGCATCATGAAGGAATTTCACAATATAACTATCACATAAAGCATTCTTTTCATGATCTACAAGCATAGAAAATTTATTACTCACCACATAAGCATATTTCTTCTCATTCATAATAGTGGGAGCATCAAATGAAACTAGAATACGATAAATTGTTTCCACATTAAACGAGTAATGTTCAGTAAAAGGATAATCAAAATTATGACAATAATTATCACTACTTTTTATAACATAAGTATCATCACAATAATCATCATAAGTAGCAACTTTGTTCTCATCATAGTCAAGTGAAACCTCTTCCGAAATAGTGGAATCATTACTAAATAAAGTCATGACCTCTCCAAATCCACATTTATCTTTATAATAAAATTTAACACCCTCCAAAATAGTGGGATAATAATTATCTAAAGTTCACACTCTTCCAAACCCATTTTCATAAATATCAAAATCATCATAAATAGGAGGCATGCAATCATCATAACAAATTTGATCATTCAAAGTAGGGGAACTAAAAAGATCATCTTCATTAAGCATAGCATCCCCAAGCTTGTGGCTTGGCATATCATAAGCATAATCACTCTCATCATTAATAGTATGAATAGCACCAATAGTATAACAATTATTATCATCATATGTATCATCTTCCACAATTATTTTTGATTCATCCTCGTGAGGCACAACAATAATAGGAGCAACATCATTTGGGAGAGATACCTTTTTACCTCTACTCTTTATTCTTTTCTTCTTCTTCACCACATCATGTGTGGGTTTAATTAATTTCTTCGATCTTCTTATTGATGAGATTGGTTGAATAGGGAGCTCCTCCTCATAACCTATTACATCATGAGAGACAATAGGAGGGAAAGTGGAATTCTTTACCCTTTCATTAGTATTCCTTTTATATTCTATTGGTTTCCCCATCTTTCTATAGTTGGCAATATAAGCATTCTCATTGCAATTTACCATGCAAAACATATAGATATTTTTTAGATTAGTTTCAATGTCGTCCGTGAGAATGAATACTTCAAACCAACTATTTTTATGTGTCAATTCTTCACTCCCCAAAAATAGAGAAAGCTCATCATAAAGTTCAAGGGTGATCAAGTCATTACAATATTTGGCCATGATTTCATCATGAAAAAGTTTGCATTGGAAATTAAGATGACCAACTTTATTGCAAAGTTCACAAGTAATAGGACAAAGAGAACATAATTTTGTAGCAAATTCATCTATCACTTTGAGAAAAGAATTGGTTCTATCATGTTTATGCTTCTTACAAAATCTATCATCCCTATAGGCACGTCTTCACAAACTTTATGCACTCCATAAAAATTGACATGCTTATAAGAAACATTTTTATCATGACTAGTGCAATCATCATTAGTATTTTGGATATTCATATAATTCATACTAACAACATTGAAATCATGCTCATCATTCAAAGAATTCTCATTAAGTATTTTCATAGTTTCTTCCTCTACCAATTGAGCACAATTTTCTGAATCCTTATTTTCACGAAAGACATTATAAAGACGAAACAAATGATGCAACCTAAACTCCATTTTTTGTAGTTTTCTTTTATAAAACCGAACTAGTGATAAAACAAGAAACTAAAAGATTTAATTGCAAGATTTAAATTATACCTTCAAGCACTCACCTCCCCGGCAACGGCGCCAGAAAAGAGCTTGATGTCTACTACGCAACTTTATTCTTGTAGACTCGTGTTGGGCCTCCAAGCGCAGAGTTTTGTAGGACAGTAGCAATTTTCCCTCAAGTGGATGACCTAAGGTTTATCAATCTGTGGGAGGTGTAGGATGAAGATGGTCTCTCTCAAACAACCCTGCAATCAAATACAAGAAATCTCTTGTGTCCCCAACACACCCAATACAATGGAAAATTGTATAGGTGCACTAGTTCAGCGAAGAATGGTGATACAAGTGCAATATGGATGGTAGATATAGGTTTTTATAATATGAAAATATAAAAACAGCAAGGTAGCAGGTAACAAAAGTGAGCACAAATGGTATTGCAATGCTTGAAAACAAGGCCTAGGGTTCGTACTTTCGCTAGCGCAATCTCTCAACAATGCTAATATAATTGGATCACATAACCATCCCTCAACGTGCAACGAAGAATCACTCCAAAGTTCTTATCTAGCGGAGAACATAAGAAGAAATTGTTTGTAGGGTACGAAACCACCTTAAAGTTATCATTTTCGATCAATCTATTCAAGAGTTCGTACTAAGATAACATCAAGTTATCCTTTCCGTTCGATCTATCTAAGAGTTCGCACTAGAATAACACCATATGATACGCATCAACCAACTCTAATGTCACCTAGATACTCCAATGTCACCACAAGTATCCATGAGTTACTTATACGATACGCATCAAACAATTTCAGAGTCATACTACTCAATCCAACACAAAGAACCTCAAAGAGTACCCCAAGATTTCTATCGGAGAAAGTAGGATAAGAACATGTATCAACCTCTATGCATAGATTACCCCAATGTCACAGCGGGAATCCGCAAGTTGAGTACCAAAACATATATCAAGTGAATCAATAGAACACCCCATTGTCGCCTCGGGTATCCACATGCAAGACATATATCAAGTGTTCTCACATCCAATATTCAATCCAACATAACGATATCTCAAAGGGAAAGATTCAATTCATCACACCAAGGTAGCAAGGGAATAGCATCATATGATCCAACTATATTAACAAAGCCCGTGATACCTCAAGATTGTGACATCTCAAGAACACGAGAGAGAGAGAGAGAGATTGAACACATAGCTACTGGTACATACCCTCAGCCCCGAGGGTGGACTACTCCCTCCTCATCATGGCCTCCGACGGGATGATGAAGATGGCCACCGGAGATGGATTCCCCTCTCCGGCAGGGTACTGGAACGTCTCTAGATTGGTTTTTCGTCGATACAGAGAGTTGCGGCGGCGGAGCGGAGAGTCTAAAGTTATATTTGGGGGTTTCCGAATATTTGGGAATTTATAGGCATCAGAGGCGGTGGAGGGGGTGCCCGAGGCGCCCAGCACCCACCAGGCCGTGCCAGGGGGCCTCTGGCGCGCCCTGGTGGGGGCTGGCCACCCTGGGCCCCCTCTTCTGGTGATCTTTGGCCCATCTGGTTTCTTCTGGTCCGTAAAAAATCCACAAAAATCCCCGCAGCGTTTTATCTCCGTTTGGTACTGATTTTCTGTGAAGTAAAAAACAAGCAAAAACAGCAACTGGCACTTTGGCACTATGTCAATAGGTTAGTCCCAAAAAATGATATAAAGTTATAATAAAATGATTGTAAAACATCCAAGAATGATAATATAACAGCATGGAACAAGCAAAAATTATAGATGCGTTGGAGACGTATCAATATCGTCATGATTATTTAATCTTCTATCAATTGCCCAACAGTAATTTGTTCACCCACCGTGTGCTATACTCATGAGAGAAGACACTAGTGAAATCTACGGCCCCCGGGTCTACTTTTCCAACATATTGCTTTCCGATCTATCTTTTGCCGCTTTTGTTTTTAGATCTATTATTTCAAAAGCCCAAAAATACCTTGCTGCACTTTTTATTTGTTTCTTTTATTTTGTGTTCTTGTGCGATCTATTTATCCAATCTACTACAATCTAATCTATCTTTTTACCGTGGAGAGATTGACAACCTCTCTTACGCGTCGGGTTGCAAGTATTTGTTCGTTGTGTGCAGGTACCATTTACATAGTGTTGTGCGGTTCTCCTACTGGTTCGATAACCTTGGTTTCATAACTGAGGGAAATACTTACCGTAGATGTGCTGCATCATCCCTTCCTCTTTGGGGAAATACCGACGCGGTCTCAAGCCACGTCAAAGGAATTTCTGGCACCGTTGTCGGAGAGACATCATCAACATCTACCAGGTTCATAATCACAAATCTCATCTCCTTGCAATTTACATTATTTGCCATTTGCATCTCGTTTTCCTCTCCCCCACTTCACAAAAATTTGTCGTTTTATTCGCCCTCTTTTTCGTTTGCCTTTTTCGCGTCTGATCTTTTGTTTGCTTGTCATCATGAGTGATTTTGGTATGGCAGAAACAGATGATGGCAGGACTCCTAATGGACGTTCTGGTAATCTGGATGCTAAAACTTTTGTTTTGATGCAAGGGAACGTTATAGGAAAAGAAACTATCCAAGAATTTTTCAATTGTGTTGGAACTTTGACTCTCGATGATGCTCCTATACTTAAAAGAACTCAAACTTATGCGGAATCTATTTCTGCGCTAGTTCTGAAACTCGAAAATAGGTTTATTCATACCCATCCTACCTTGCAAAGATTGTTTTATGAGCTATCCGTTATAAAGGATCCCAAAGCTAAAAATATAGTCACCCTTGTTCTTATGAATGAATTTGATCACATAGTACGAGAAGCTAGGGAGATTTCGATTTTTTTGGTATGAGCCATGAAAAACGGTAATAGGAGAGATCCTTTACAAAAGTGATTACATGTTGAGACATATGCTTGGGAATAATCAAAAAAAATTATGAGAACCTTAAAAAGGAAATCACCGTTTTGGATATGACCCAACAAGTTTTCAATGATGTTAATCAACAATATTCTTGGATTGTGGCCGGGAATCAAAGAGGGTACGTAGATGGACAACTAGATAGTGCTAAGATTTCTATTGATAATTTGTTTCAAGTTATATTTGCAAAACCTATTGATAAAAATACTTCGATGAAAACTAAAGATGACAATACTTGAATCTATGCATTATGCCTAGCTAGGGGCGTAAAACGATAGCACTTGTTCGGAGGCAACCCAATGAATAAAATTTATTTTTACCTTTTTATTTCTGTTTTAGAGTGTTGACTCAATTATGCTACTGTTATGATTGTGTTTTTATGTTTTATTTAGTGTTTGTGCCAAGTAAAGCCTTTAGGATGGCTCACAAGATGAGTAGAAACAATGCTGAATCTGAAATAGAAACTTTGACTCAAGTGCAGGAATTTTCATCTTTTACTGGAGCATGATAATGAGATGGAATTTTAACACAGTGTTTATGCACAAATTCTTTACGTTGTCCTAATTTTTCAGAATTTTTAGACTTAAATAAGTATGGTTAGAGTACAGATTACTACAGACTGTTCTGTTTTAGACAGATTCTGTTTTCGTTGCATTGTGTGCTTGTTTTGATGAATCTATGGTTTGTATTGAAGGGTATAAGCCATGGTAAAGTTAGAATACAATAGATATAATGCAATAATAAAATATTAATTGGTTTGCAATAGTACTTAGAGTGGTGATTTGCTTTATTATACTAACGGATCTCACGAAGGTTTTGTTGAGTTTTGTGTGATTGAAGTTTTCAAGTTTTCGGTGAGATCACGATGGATGAAGGAATAGGGAGTGAAAAGAACCTAAGCTTGGGGATGATACATCACCCCCAAGATAATATCCAAGGAGAAACAAGCAACTAAGCTTGGGGATGCCCCGAGTGGCATCCCCTCTTTCTTCTAACAACCATCGGGATTTTACTTGGAGCTATATTTTTATTCGTCACATATCATGAGTTTTGCTTGGAGAGTCTTGTATTATTTGAGTCCTTGATTGCTTTACTTTTTAGTTTGTCACTATTATCCTTGCTGGACACACCTATTTGAGAGAGCCAAAATTACGCTATGATTTGTTAGAATTGCTCTATATGCTTCACTTAAATTTTTTGAGCTATGGAATTGCTCTAGTGCTTCACTTATATCTTTTTGAGCACGGTGTGCTTTAAATTTTTGAAGAAACACTCTCATGCTTCACTTAGATTAATTTGAGAGTTAGTAAACTTTGAAGAAATCCGCTCATGCTTCACTTAGATTAATTTGAGAGTTAGTAAACTTTGAAGAAATTCTCTCATGCTTCTCTTATATTATTTTAAGAGATGAAATTTTTATGCTCATGTTCTTCACTTAGATTTGTTTGAGCTTGTCAAAAGCAATGGCAATATATGAAACTAGTCCCAAAGTGATAGATATTCAAGAAGGATATAGTAAAAACTTTCTTGAAGATCATTGGACAAATTAAACTTGATTCCTTGTAATAGTTTTGAGACATGATGATAGTAATATGTGAGTCATCTTGGTGAGTAATTATGCTTTAGTAAGAATATTGGTGTTAAGGTTTGTGATTCCCTATGCAAGCACGAAAGTCAATATTTGTGCAATGAAATTACATCCTACTTATGGTGCATTATTCGGTGTTAGTTATGCTTAATGCCCGTTTATGTGAGTTTTCGTTTCTTGGTTTGTTGCTTCTCAATCTATTTGCTAGCCTCCACTTGTACTAAGTAGAAATACTACTTGTGCATCCAAAATCCTTAAAACCAGTTTTGCCATATGAGTCCACCATACCTACCTATATGCGGTATTTCCTTGCCGTTCTAAGCAAATTTGTATGTGCCATCTCTAATTTTCAAAATGAAATTCCTTTTTGTGTGCTCGTACCGCTCATGAAACGGTAGGGGGTGTCCAATATTTTTCCATGCTAGATGTGTTATTCTCAAGATGAGTGTTTATTCACTTGTCATTGCACGAGAGTACGGCGGTAATAGGGATGCCCAGTCCCGAAATGAAAAAGAAATTTACTTTATGTTGTCAAATAATAAATTCCTTGGAAAGTGTTGGTATGGAAGGTAACCGTGGATACGGCCAGCCATGGATTGTGAAAGAATGGTGGAAAAATGAATAAACGTTATTTTTTGTTTCGGAACCGCCTATGATGTATCTAGCATGAAAAGTATTGAGAACTACTCGGTCGTTTTCGTTGACAGGAAAGGCATGCCACCCAAAATATTTTTCTCTCTCAATTTAAGCTTTGATCTCTGGCACCTCTACAAATCCCTACTTCCCTCTACGAAGGGCCTATCTATTTACTTTATGCAATTTTTATTTTTAATTTGAGTCTCCATCTTCTCTTATAAAGCACCAACTAGGGGGCACTATGATCATACTTATGCATTGGGTGTGGCTAATATTTGAGTATGTTTCATGAATGGATCAATGATTGAGCATGATGGGCTAGGGATAACTTTCTTTAGTGTTGATATTTTGAAAGACATGGTTGCTTGTTGGTATGCTTGAGTATTAAAGTCTTTATGTCAAAACTACACTATTGCTTTGAACCATCTAAAAGTCTAAATGTCCATGCTACAAAAGAAAAGAATGTGTGTTGAACATGTTAGGCAGCATTCCACATCAAAAATTCTGTTTTTATCATTTACCTACTCGAGGACGAGTAGGAATTAAGCTTGGGGATGCTGATACGTCTCCAACGTATCTAGAATTTTTGATTGTTCCATGCTGTTATATTATCATTCTTGAATGTTTTACAATCATTTTATAGCAACTTTATATCATTTTTTGGGACTAACCTATTGACATAGTGCCAAGTGCCAGTTGTTGTTTTTTGCTTGTTTTTTTACTTCGTAGAATATCAGTACCAAATGGAGTCCAATCGCGATGAAACTTTTTGGAGATTTTTTTTGGACCGGAAGACAACCAGTGAGACAAAGAAGTACCCTGGAGGAGGCCCGTGGGGCCCAGAAGACACCAGGGCATGCCCTGGTGGGTTGTGGTCGCCTCGGGAGTCCTCTCCACCGCCTCTGAGCTCTATAAATACCCAAATATTCCAGAAACCCTAGAGGAGTCGACGAAAAACACTTCCAGCCACCGCAAGTTCCAGAACCGCGAGATCCAATCTAACACCATCACGGAGGGGTTCATCGTCCTCATTGGTGCCTCTCCGATGATGCGTGAGTAGTCCACCATAGACCTACGGGTCCGTAGGCAGTAGCTAGATGGCTTTCTCTCTCTCTCTTTTGATTCTCAATACAATGGTCTCTTGGAGATCTATTTGATGTAATGACTTTTTGCGGTGTGTTTGTTGGGATCCGATGAATTTTGAGTTCATGATCAGTTTCTATCCATGAATATTATTTGAGTCTTCTTTTGAGCTCTTATATGCATGATTACTTATAGCCTCGTATTTCTTCTTCGAATCTTTGGTTTATGTAGGCCAACTAGATCGATTTTTCTTGCCATGGGAAGAGGTGCTTTGTTATGGGTTCGATCTTGCGGTGTCCTCTCCCAGTGACAGAAGGGGCAGCGAGGCACGCATGTATCGTTGCTATTAAGGATAACAAGATGGGGTCTATTCCTACATGAATAGATCTTGTCTACATCATGTCATCGTTCTTATTGCATTACTCTGTTTCTCCATGAACTTAATACACTAGATGCATACTGGATAGCGGTCGATGTGTGGAGTAATAGTAGTAGATGCAGAATCGTTTCGGTCTACTAATCTTGGACGTGATGCCTATATAATGATCATCGCCTTGGATATCGTCATGATTATTTGATCTTCTATCAATTGTCTAACAGTAATTTGTTCACCCACCATGTGCTATACTCATGAGAGAAGCCACTAGTGAAATCTACGGCCCCCGGGTCTACTTTTCCAACATATTGCTTTCCGATCTATCTTTTGCCGCTTTTGTTTTCAGATCTATTATTTCAAAAACCCAAAAATACCTTGCTGCACTTTTTATTTGTTTCTTTTATTTTGTGTTCTTGTGCGATCTATTTATCCAATCTACTACAATCTAATCTATCTTTTTACCGTGGACAGATTGACAACCTCTCTTATGCGTCGGGTTGCAAGTATTTGTTCTTTGTGTGCAGGTACCGTTTACATAGTGTTGCGTGGTTCTCCTACTGGTTCGATAACCATGGTTTCATAACTAAGGGAAATACTTACCGTAGCTGGGCTGCATCATCCCTTCCTCTTCGGGGAAATACCAACGCAGTCTCAAGCCACGTCATCGACCACGTGGATATAGCGCCGGAGGGGTCGATATGCAGGCCGCTTGTAAAAAGAATATGGGTCGGGCTTCGTATAGCTAATCTGTTTGTGCCGAAAAATAGAGGGATCCTGCAAAACGACCGGAATTTTACGGGCCGAAATTTTAGGAGAAACACATATAACCTAGCCACCACGGGCTAGAGAAAGGAGAGTTGTCAACCTGGCCACCAACATCACTGGGGTTCTCTCTCCTCCATCGGCTGCTCCGGCAGCGGCCGGAGGGAGAGGAACCCCGTGATCTTGTCCCACGTCCATCTAATAGTCCGGGTTTTCTTAATTAGGGTTTTTGGTTGTCCATGGCTTCGCCTCCGGCGATGGCGATGGCGGCGGAGAATAAGGTTCCTCCTAATTATACCAGGGCATATGTCGAGTCGGGCTTCGGGTTGGGCCAAAATAAGCCCGCTGCTGAAACCCAGGCCCGAGCCCACCCCGACCCGACCATCGGGCCTAATAAATCGGGCTCGAGCCCGGCCCAAGAAAGCCCGACACGGCCCGATTGGCCCTGCCCGACTGCGGCTAAAATTTAGTTTTCTTCAAGCCCGAACCCGGCCCGGCCCGACCGTCGGGCTCAATTCTCGAGCCCGGCCCGATGGGACGATTAGGCCCGGCCCGACCTGAGATTTTCGGGCCGGGTCGGGTCGGGCCGTCCGAGCTGGGCTACCCATGGCCAGCTATACTCCTGATCCTCCTCGAGTGCCGCGGCTCTCACTGTTGTTTGTGTTAGATCTGGGGCATAGTGTTGTCCGAATTCTTTCATGTTTGGGGAGGGGGTGCTTTGTGTATGTGTATTGTTCATGGCATTGCAGTGATGATGTGGAGTTCAGTTGTGGTAACGAGCATGGCTCACGACCTGTGAAGGTGTGCCTTCGGCAGATCTTACTAGTTCTGATCGTTTGGGTCTCTAGTGGATCTGCGTGGATCCGGTTGGTTTTGGTCTCTAGTGGATCTGCCTAGATCCGATTGACGCTCGTAATCTTTGAGGTATTTGCAGGCCCTTTTTGGCTTATTTTATCTGGAGTGATGATTTTCTATGCAGTCGGCGGCGTCTTCTAGTCTACATCCCGACTTCCCACCAATGCTTGTACAAGCCTTTGGGTTTAAACAAGTCTACTCCGACGAGGTGGAGGGACAATTGGCAACGAGTTTTGCACATGGTGCGCCGCTAGTAGATGCAAAGAAAACTTGGCACACCCAAAGATTTGAATGTATTTTATTTTTCTATAAGTGTGTGTTTTTAAGACATGTGATATTTAGTACTCCACTCATTCCAAAATATAAGGCGTACTTGTTTTTTTAATGTCAAATTTTACGTTTTTATCAAGTTTATAGCAAAAAGTATCAAGATGCAAAACACCAAAAATAAATAATAAACAAAATCTATATTATGATAAAGTTTAACCAATTTAATTTATGGATATTGATATATTTTGCTATAAATTTCATTTAAGTATGAAAATGTTTAACTTTTCGAAAAACTAAAACTCTGACTATTCCTTTTTAGTCTACATTATAAATGGGTTGGTCTGACCCGTCCCGGCCCAGCCTGGGTTATAGCGGCTAGGCACGACTGCCACGACTATTTCTCGCCTTAAGCGAGACGAGAGAGAACTCTCGCATCGAGAGCTACAGTATCGGGCCGGCCCGCTGTGACGCATATTTTCGAAAGAAACTGAGTTAAAATGGTGCTAGTGGGGAATTGAACCTCGCTTCCCAGCGCTGCTAACCACTGCTATACCTGGGCATACCCTGGGCCGGACCAGGTTTCGGGCCGGGCTTGAGAAAGCCCGAATTGAAAATCCCAAGCCTGAGCCCGACCCGGCCCGACCAAATAATTGAATATTCAGGCTCAAGCCCGACCTGAATTGACTAAAAAGATCCATTTCGGAACGGACCGGGTCGGGCCTCAGTGTAAAATGACTATTTTTCCAAGCCCGAGCCCAACCCGAAATACACATCGGGCCAAGTTTTCAAGCCCGAGCCCAGCCCGGCCCGACCAAATAATTGAATATTCAAGCTCGAGCCCGACCTGAATGGACTAAAAAGATCCATTTCGGGCCGGACCGGGTCGGGCCTCAGTGTAAAATGACTATTTTTCCAAGCCCGAGCCCAACCCGAAATACACACCGGGCCAAGTTTTCAAGCCCGAGCCTGGCCCGAACACAAAGTCTGACTCGGCCCGGTCCAGGTATTTTGGGGCGGGTTCGGGCTTTGTTTTCGGATTGGGCTGCCCATGCCCTGGTGTAACCACTGCACCAAAGTTGACTTGTTATACACTATGTAGAGTGCGGCCTACCAGAAGGAAAATGAGCTGGTTTTTACCCGGTTTACTTTCTTTTCCTGTTTTTACTTTTTTTCCTTTCTTTTTCTTCATTTTTACTCGATTTTCTTCCGTTTTCCCCCTTTTCTTTTTTTCACTTTTTCACGATCAGATCCGGTTTTCTTCGTCTTTTTTGTTTTTTGTTTTCATTTTTATTTCTTTTTTCTTCTCTGATTTTTTCTTCTATTCCTTTTGTTTTTCATTCCACATTCTTATATACATGATCAACATTTTTCTCAAATACTTATTCAATATTTTTCAAATACTTGTTCAATATTTTTATATACATGATCAACATTTCTTTAAATACTCGTTTAACATTTTTTCACATACTTGTTCAATATTTTTAAAATATGTTTTCAACATTTTTATATTTATATTAAACCTGGGCATTCACCGGACCGGGCCGAGTTTCGGGCCGGGCTTTATAAAGCCCGAACTGGAAATCCCAAGCCCGAGCCCGGCCCGGCCCGGCCAAAAAATTCAATATGCAGGCCCGATCCCGGCCCGAATGGACTAAAAACACAATTTCCAGGCCGGGCCGGGCCGGGCCTCCGTGTAAAACGCCAATTTTCGCAAGCCCGAGCCCGGCCCGAACTGCTGACCGGGCCTAGATCCCAAGCCCGAACCCGGCCCGAACCTAAAGCCCGGCTCGACCCGGCCCAGGTTTTTCGGGCTGGGCTCGGGCCGGGTCACCGGGCCGGGCTGCCCATGCCCAGATGTAATTTATATACATGATCAACATTTTTTCAAATACATGCTCAATATTTTTTAAATACTTTTAAACATTTTCAAATGTTTTTTTAATATATATATATATATATATATATATATATATATATTGAAAATGTTTTAGGACCAGTTGTTTTGTAGCTTATTTTGGGCTTTTAGAATAAGCTGCCCCCACCCAGCTTATTCTAGAAGCCCAAACTTAAATTTTATTTTAGAAGCCTACTAGTTGGCCTTTAATTAGTAGGCTTCTAAAATAAAATTTTAGTTTAGGCTTCTAGAATAAGCTAGGTAGGGGGCAACTTATTTCCACAGCTCCAAATAAGCTACAAAAAACTGGCCCTTAAAGTATAAACAAAAATACAAAAATAGAAAAACAGGAAAAGGAGGATGTGGCCTCCCACGCTCGTGGGCCGGCCCATCTCGCGCGCTCTTTAGATATCAACATGCAAAACACCAAAATATATAAAATATGAAATGCACTTTATGATTAGGTTTAACCTATTTAATTTATGGATACTTATATATTTTACTATAAATTTGGTTAAAGTTTGAGAATGTGTAACTAATACTCCCTATATTCCTTTTTAGTCTGCATTATAAATGGCTGGCCCGGCCCGGCCCGACCTGGTTATAGGGTACATGCACGGTACAGCCCACCTAGGCACGCTAAGTACACGGGCTGTGATGGGCCGGCACACGTGTTGTCCTTCCTGGCCCAGGCACGCCCTTCTTTTTACACAGGTCAGCACAGCGCCATCTAGCTCGCTAATCAGTGTATAATTCAGTCAATAGGGTTGGTTTGGACCTATATTCAGCCTACTGGGTTGTATAAAAATAAAATAATCAAGAAAAACTATACGGTCATGTCATGTCGGCACTTATACCCAACCTCATGGCCCAGGCACTACGGGCCACATGCCGACATGGCCTGATTATAAACGTGTCGGCCAGGCACATCATGGACTGCACACGCGGGCTATCGGGCCGCTAAGACTGGCCCATTTGGTCAGGTTTGTTTTTATGTATTAGTACTACTCCTGCCTAAAACCTTCCCTAAAAAAACTCCTACCTAAACCTTTCCTACCGCTCAAAAAAAAAACCTAAACCTTTCCTAGAAAAGGGCAAAAAGGTCAACCGCCGCCGGCTACTGCTGCTGCGAACCAGGCAGGCTTTTTCCCATCCCCACGGCTGGCGGCTCGCTTGCATCACACCCACGCCGCCTCCGAAAAGCGCCGCAAATCCGTCCATGGCTGCCGCGGCGGCTTCAGGGGACTCCGGTGAGCAGCCGCTGCTCCACCTCAAGCTCGCCTTCCTCGCCCTGGAGCCCCCCGCCTGCGTCCTCGCCCTCGCCAGGTACATCCCACACTAATCCCTTGTAGGTAGCACATCCTACTGGCTACTAGCACCATCAAACTTCCAGCGCCACCTATGCGTTAGTATTCAGAGCCTCGATTCGATTGGCGGTTGCCGCTGCTGGCTCAGGGGCTTGCTGCTCCTAATTCGGCCGTTTTGGCCATGCTCTGCTTCTGTGCAGTAGGCTAGTAGCAGAGGTAAGATTACACGGCAAACACATGCAACAGTGTGGGTTAATGCTCAGGAGAATGCATGTCAGAAAGATTTTCTGGCATGTTTTTTTGTCGGTTTCTTTTATACAACTGTTCCGCTTTTATGCTTTTTCTTCTGTAACACTAACATGTAGTTTTATGGTTTTCTTTTTACTGTAAAAAAATGTAGTTTTATGGTTTTGGGGTTCTACCGAAATAGCTCTCTAGAACACGGGTTCAATTGAAATACCTAACAAGGATATCCATGATCAGCACCTGTTAAGTCCCGCACAAAGATACGAAAATGTGTCGTGCGGTTCATATGGATTTAAATGTACAAATAAGTTCAAATGAGACATGTTACTTTATTTTTCCTTTTTGAGTTTTTTTGTTTAAAAAAGTATGGTGATATTTATTTATAATTTTATATTTGGTTTATGCAGAAAGGCTGGTGGAGGTTCTGTCACGCCATATGTTCAAATTTTTATTTTGGAGAACTGTATTGGCACTAATGTAAAATGTCTTTCGTTATTTCATATCACAGATCTTATGCACTAGAATAACCATGATATACATTAAAAATTTATAAGAAAAAAAATAGAATTAAAGTTTAATTCAGTTGAGGCTGCACTACAGTGATGCGGTGTAATAATTTTCTGGTTATTGGTCAGTTTTTCTTCCTGTTGCTGCTCTAAAGCATTGTGTACTCACACAGGTAGGGGGAGGTCGTGACTGTACATGTAAAAACTATTCTTAAAAAGGTTATAGCTGAGGCGGAATTATTGTCAGACATTGTGATTGATGAACTCTATGAGGAATTTGGCCGTTGTATGTCGTCAAGAGCGGTATGTGAACCTCATTGTGTAGTGCATCTTCTTTAAAAAAAAAATGTGTAGTGCATCTCAATAATCGAGTATTGACATGATATACTGAAGTAGTCCATTTTTGCGGTTTGTGTCCAGAATAACTCAGAGCTTAGCCTGGCCAAGATATATAAGGAGATATCTTTTCTTTCTCCTGCATGTGAGTTATTAATTTTGAACATTTCACTTACAGAGTTGCACAGATAAATAATTATAACAATTTAGTAATATTTTTTTATGTAGATAACAATGTATCCTCCAATCAAGTAAGCTTGGTTGCTCAATTATTATGTTCTACTAACATGCTCGAAGGGGATACAGGGTACGATGGCTCTAAATGTTGAAACTCATGTGTTCATATATTCTGTTAAGCTGCTTCCATATTATATAATTCATTCATGTCTGTGAGCATTTTATTCTTCCAGGTGCTGTCTTTGGCCGTCAAGTTTATTCTTATCTGAGTTCATTCTTTCATTTCCAGAACTTTTCGCCAAAAAATACTGCATTGAGGTAAAATGTTATAGTTTTGACTATGAATAAGATTTACATAAATAATTTGAACTCAAGCATATTTATGGAACATGTTATGCTCTTGCATACCGGCCTTGCATTCTATTTTCTGCCATCAAATAGTATTGTAAATTTATTCACTGATATGCATATTATGCAGAGGATTAGCAAGTTAAGGCCGTGACCTCTTGCCCTTTGTAGAGAACTATTATCAAAGCTCGATTTGAACATTGTTAAGTATGTTCCTTCCATCCAAGTATTTTTGTAGTAAGTGTGCTTGTCGTTGTGCACGTGTTGTTACTGCCTTTTGCAACCCCAAACAAATTTGAACATGTGTTAGTCGGTTGCATCTTCAACAAGTCAATCCTTTTATTGCTTCCATGTTTATGTTCAGTTTTTGCTTGAGCAATTAGATAGGCCGCAGTGGGGGCTTTTTCATATTTTAGCATATTTTTATATGCCTGAAATAGTGACATACTTAGAGTTAAATTTAATATGTGATCAGTTAAATTTAGCATATTTTTATATGCCTGAAATAGCGACATACTTAGAGTTCGGCCAAAAGTAAAAACTAAAGAATGAGTGCTATTGACAAATTTATTTGTGATTGTTTTTCTTATGTTTCCATGATAAGCAGCTAGGTTCTGGTGTTGGTTTGGTTGGTGTATGTCTTAACCATGTTGGTGCTTCCAAGGTATGATCCTATAATGACAGTCTCCGTTCAAGTAAATGGTTATCTTTGTGCAAAACATGGTCGTTATAAAAATTATTTCCTTTCCTGATGAAAAGGGTGAGTAAATATGCTAACATTATTAATCCTTCATATTTAAATTCACAAAAATTGATAACCTAAGCTATGAGTGATTTATCTATGAACTATCCATGCAGCAAAGTTCATAAACTTCTTCCAAGGCGAAAGACTGATAGGAAAAGAAACACATGTAATGCAAAATGCGTGTGATTATGCAGGTTGTTCTTACTGATGGTGATGCATCCACACTAACAAACATGAAGGCAAATATGGAAATGAATAACTTATACATTGGGGATTCTCAAGTAGTAAAAGAAAGCAAGAATAAGGTTTGTTCGATTCCTTAGGTTAATATCAGATTGGTTTCAGTACATTTATGTTTCTAAAAAATAATATGATTTTAGCATTCCGGTTGGTATAGCATATAGATAGCGCTACCTCAGATACATTTGTTAGATAATGTATGCATGATTATATGCATAATGTCTTCTGTTAATCAAGAGGAGTGGCACCATTATCCCGCTTGGTGGTTCTTACCCACAAGACCACAGCTTTCGATGAATGCATTTTTTGCCTAAACTTTGATCTTACTATACCCTGGCATGTAGGTAGAGTGCAAATACCTTTCCTGGGAAGAAGCGTGTGAAAGCGATTTAAGAGACTATGAGAGAGACATAGTGTGAGTATTGTATATTCTTTTTGTATTGTTATGCTTTGATTCTTTTTAAGCTATTTTCTTAAGCCGTGAGTTTCTGAAACTAATTTAAAATTTAAGAACTACTCTAAGAACCTTATTGTATCTGTTAGAGAATGAGTAGCCTACTTCTGAAGTGGATAACAGCACATTTTCCTGCTGTTCATGCTTCTGCATATCATTTACCCTCTGTCTCTTGCCAGTCTTGGTGCAGACATTATATACAACCCGTCCTGCGTGCCTCACCTTGTACGAGTACTTTCCATGTTACTTAGAGGAGACGGTGGACGGCAATCAAGGCACGAAAGTGTCAATGCATCAACCAACGGAGAAATTGGTGATGAAGTATCTGGGGCCGGTGCAACTGGAGGTCCTGTGGCCTATATCGCCACGGTTATTCGGAATGCGGACACTTTCAATTGCTTTGCCAAGGCAGCTGCTGATGCCAAGCTGTCTCTTGTCAACATTACCAGCAGCGCAGCTCCTTCGAGTTGTCTTCCTTACATGATCTCGTATGATAGATCGAGCGTACAACTTCTTAAGATTACACCATTATCATAAGTTGCTGGTGAGGGCAACTCGTATCATTCTCTTTTGATGTTGCTACTTATCGTTGCTCGTAGAGACATTGATCTTATTGGAATATCAAATGCAATCCGTTGTTCGTTTCTTGCCCGCCGTGAAGTGTTTCGTCTATGTTTTTTTTTTTGCGCTTTGCGTTACTGCGTCTGTCCACATATTCTGGATGAATCGTGCATTATGCGCATATGCAGGAAAAGTAGTTAAGAAGCATCTATTGCTTTATTGATGACCACTTTAGTTTTTTCACATCCAGATTACTACTATTTGACTTCCATCCATTTGTTTGTTGTTAAGCCACCGTTGCATTTGTGGTATGGCCTGGCATGGGCTTGCCCTGCAGGAATTGCTGAAACAGTATGAGCGCTTGCCGCGGGCGGTGCAGAGGAACCTCATGGCCCGCACCTCTGACGGACACCAGTGTAAGGCCCTTGTACACCTGGCTCCAACCGCCGACCTGATCAAGAAATCCATCACACAAACACTAGTCAACACAAGCTAATCTGACATCTAAATGTGATCTCCATTCGGCCACCTGAATCAGATTGACCAAGCTGAGAAAATAATACAAATGGATATGGAGAAGGTAGGTATAGTATTTTATGTCATCTATTTGTATGTCCATCAGAGCATCTCAATAATTCTATGGATGTTACTTTGCAAAAGAGTTGAGTGGGATGATGCTGACCTCCTGCAGGTCGTCATACCAAGGGTACCAACTGGTAATAGTTGGAAGACCCAGAGCGCCGATGGAGTATCTCGTTGCTGTCAGGGGGACTACCGCGTCCGTGTCGCCGCTGCGGAAATAAACACAGCAACGTTATGTCGATGTTTACACAGAAGGTGACTAAATTGCCTTTCTAAAGGACAACACTGGAAGATTTGCAAAACTTTCACATAGAACTGTCTATGTCAAGTTGTCAACTGACATGATCCTGCATGACAGCAACCCAACAAGTTGCAAACTTGAGAGCTGCGGACTCGAGTTATGCGAGGGAAAGGGATGCCCGGGGTCCAATTGGATCCTAATGTAGAGCTGACGGGTCAACAGAAGAGTATTATTATGCATAAATGTGGATAGTTCGTCTCTGATTGTTAATTCGGATGGGTGACTTCT
Source organism: Elymus sibiricus (assembly GCA_039707655.1). Lineage (NCBI taxonomy): Eukaryota > Viridiplantae > Streptophyta > Magnoliopsida > Poales > Poaceae > Elymus > Elymus sibiricus. The sequence goes on from CM077663.1 coordinate 88,578,949, forward strand.
GAGTGAGTGGGTGAGTTCAGTCAAAGCAGTGTATTATCTGCAGTTTCTCTTGTTATATGGCTGATGACGCCTGATGACTTTTTAGAGAAAAAGGCTTATACCCGACTTTATATATAGATAAAGACATATGGCAGGAACCAAAGAGTCATACAACCAACCAAACAACAGACTCGGCAGTCGTCCGTGATGTACATCAGTGTACCTATTGTCATCTAGTACTGTTTTTTTCGAAAAGGAGGTAGGGTGTTTTTCCGGAAACGAGGTTTTACCACAGCATATGTTATTATTAATACCAAATTTATATGAAAAAAAAAATCAAGCATCCACAATACCAAATCAATACCATTAGAATCATCATAGAACATATTTTCACATATATATATTTGTTATTGTGAAAGTTTATAGTAGTATTATTTTCTATAAACTTGGTGAAAGCTAATATGCAGAGTAGGTGTCCTAGAATGGAAGAGAACAAAATGTCCTAAAATTCAAGAAAAATCTAATCATTGATTCAGATGCATCGCGTATAAACCGATGCATACGCGAATTACATGGGATGTTGATCGCTAGATCCCTGATGAAATACTATATATAGCAAATTTTCGTCGATACGGGAGAGTACCGAAGCAAACGTGTAGTATTATATTTATAATAATATAATTCAGTTAAGAAATGCTGGAATGCATTGTTAGACTGGACTAGGAATGATCGGCTGACCTGAAGACCCAAATCCTTAGGCCAGCTGCAATGAGCTCCCTGTAAATGGGAAGCATGGACCTCGGAGCATCATGCCAGTGGGTATTAATGGTGTTGCTGCAGGTCGCCCACGTGTAGTTCATGGCGCCGGTGACGTTGGCGTGGAGAGCCGTCTGCACGTCCCGCCGGTTGTAGTACGCCGTCGAGTACCGCTCCGTGCACGGGTCGTACGATCCGGTTAGCCATGGCTGCACATCCACGGCATTTCATCACGTCAAAAACTATCATGTGGCTCTACTGGGTAACGACGCAGGGAATCTGGGTCCAGGATGCTCACGTAACGCCCCCTGGGCCGGCGCCGGCTCGCCGACGACGACGAAGTGGTGGCCGTGATGTTGCAGACGGGCGTGTAGAGGCTGTACATGTCGATGTTGCCCTGCTCCGCGGTGGCGACGTCCGTCGCGGCGTCGCAGGCCGGCGAGGGGTGGATGAAGGAGTCGTGGAGGCAGGCCTCCTTGAGGCGGCGGTAGGTGTCGTCGGAGACGAGGCCGTGGTTCCACCAGAACTCGAAGGTGCCCGCGTAGTCGTGGTAGTCGTCGATGAGGCCGTTCCCGACCATGAAGCCCCTGAGGTTGATGACGGGGTTGCTCCGCCGGTGGACCAGCTGCGACAGCTCCGGGACGTAGTGCCCGGCGTAGCTCTCGCCGGCGACGTAGAAGTCGCGGTACTTGTAGTGCGGGAACCTCTCGAACCACGCCGCCAGGAAGGCGTACGAGTCGTGCGCCGTCCGGTTGTCGCCGGAGGTGTAGACGTCGGAGGTCGTGTTGGTGTACGAGAACCCCACGCCGGCCGGCGAGTCCAGGAACAGCACGTTGGCCACTGCAAGTCACTCGCAATTTAATTCTCCGCCATTAGAGGCGCAGCAGATAAAACAGTGACCGACCGACCGTCGATCAAGCAGCAATGGCGACTGGTTACCTACCTTTGTTCCAGCGGTGCTCGTTGAGGACGAGGCCGGCGCCGCGGGGCGTGACGCGGAAGGCGCCGAGCTCCTCCGACGCGCCGTAGGCGACGGAGGAGCAGCCGGGCCCGCCGTTGAGCCACAGCACGAGCGGCGCCGGCTGGGCCTCCTCGGGCGCCTCCTGCAGCAGGTAGAACAGCGACCGCCCGGCGGCCTCGTCCACCGTGATGTACCCGGAGTACATGTCGAAGTCCACCGCCGGCTGCCCCGGCAGCCGGACTATGCGGTCCGCTGCATGGCCGCCGTTCGCCGCGGCGGATGGCCGGAGGAGGAGGCACGTCAACGCCGCCAGGAGCACCGCGGGGAGACGGCCGGTCATAGTTCTCATGCTTACTGAAGAAGCTGTATTTTGCAATTGCTTATACAAAAGTTGAACATAAATAGAGAGGTTTTGATCGACGTCGTTGTGTGGTTTGGACCGCACGCATTCCTGATGTTATCTTCTTTTTCTTTACTTTTCTTGGTTGATGAGTGATTTCAGTTTATTGAGCTAGCGTGATTACGAGGGAGAAGGAAATTAAGGGGAGGATTGTGACATTGCGAATTCGGTTACCAGACGGTCAGAGGAAAGGGACATGGAGGATAAGAAACTGTACCGATTGCCTGGAAGCAAATTCTAGCCAGCTTGTGATTGATTTCGTGTCTAATCATTGGCTTGATTGGCCAGATTTATATAAATATTACATACTAGTGATTTTCCCTGCACGTCGCTACGGGGATTTAAAAGATTGATTTTGGATGAATTGTGTATGAAAGAAAGGATACGAAATCAAAAACTAGTGTCTTTTTAATGTAAAAAAAATGTATCATATGCATTGTGAGTGAACAAAGAGTATCAACGCAACTACGACAGGAAAAATAATCGATCGGTCACAAGACAAGTCAGAGAAAAGAACATGGAAGATGAGAAACCGTATCGATTGCCTGAAAGCAACTATGTAAGGCCAATAGTTCGTTCTAATCCTTGGCAGCATGATGGCACGTGATTCCCCCGCGTTGCTATACAAGTTTAAAGATTAATCTCAGATGAATTATGTATGAAGGAAATCTCTACCTAATAATAATAAATCACCGATAGCTTCTGGTCGTACGTCGTGGCATTTTTGCACAAAAGTCTTCGCGTTTCTGAGTATTCAACCCGCAGTCTTGTTTTAAGTGGGTTCTTGAGAAAACGTTTCGTTTTTGCAAAAACACCCCTACATTTGTAAATATTTTGTCCGCGATCCTTTCTTCTATCTTATCCACACGCTTCCTTTCGCAGCGACGGGCGTGAGCGAGGCGAGGGACGGCGGTGCCGATCCCGGGGAGGACGGGGGCGCCGGTCCCAGGGGAGGACGGGGGCACCGGCGCGTCGCAGCGGGCGTTCGCTGCAGACCACGTGAGCGAGGCGAGGAGGCGATGGAGCTTGGAGGCGAGGGAGCTGGAGGAGACCCCGGATGGGCCTTGTCGCCGACGAAGCGGAGCGCCCGGGGTGGGCGCGCGGAGGCGGAGAGGGCCGGGCGTGGCCGGGCATGGCGACGCGGACGGCAGGGCCGACGCGGGAGGCCAGCGGGCAAGGGCGGCGCGGCGACGCGGACGGCTGGGCCAGAGCGGAGCGCGCTGCCACGCAGCTACGGGCGAAGTGGCGCGCGGGGGCGGCCGGAGCGGCGGAGCTTGGAGCACGACGGCTGGCCGGCGCGCCATGGCGTCGTGTACCTGTGAGATAAGAGAGAGATGAGCGGGAGAGAAAGGGAGGACGGGAGGAAGGAGATGGGAGGCCGGAGGGAGAGAGAAGAGAGCGGTGAGGTGCGGCGGTGGTCATGCTGCTGCTGTTCGCCGGCCATCGGTGCGAGGTGGAGCTCGGGCGCGCGGAGGCGCCGGGATCGAGGGAGCTCTCCTCCCTCGCAGCCTGAGGCGCTCGGGGTCGTGCAACGCCCGTCGCCTTCGTCGGCCTTTGTCTATTCCCCTCACGTGCCTTATCCCCTCAGCCATCTCTCTTCTTTCCCTAATCTCCTGGGCTCTCTGCATCTTCGTCATCCCCTGCTTCCTCTCTTTCTCACACATAAGGTACATTCCGTCTCCCTTCCCCATTAATTTTCCACCTTTGATTAGATTTCTCTGGTTGAAATTGGAGCCTCATGTAGTTTCATGTTGATCTGAGCTACACACTGGACTATGGTATGAGTCAGTTTATAAGTAACCATGGTGTACATGAATCTTTGTTGGTGTGAACTATCAAAAGCATTTCCTATTGCTACTTATGTTTCATCTTCTAAATCTAGAGACTAGACTTGGATATTACAACTACAACAACAATTTGTCCATGAAAGTATGATTGAGAGTCATACTGGATGTATGCATAATATCGGGACAAGATGTTTACCTGCCATTATCATAGAAAGAAAAACATAATACTAAACTGCCATAATAAAATGTGAGGGCTTAGATCATTTTTTAGGTCAAATTTGTATCTTCATTATCATTCTAATAAAACATTGTTTGCTAATTTACTGTATTTTATTTCATAAATATTTGCAATTGTAAAGATTGTGTGCATGGTGCCATTGCTGTGGAGCAGGCGACTGACTATGACGCGTGGATTGATACCATGGACAAGGACCAGGGTCACCAGCGTGCCCGCCGGCAAAGAAAGCGGCCAACCGTAGTCCCAACGATGGCAATAAGGATTTAGGAGATCGGCCTGGTGATTTGCGTGGTGGGTGTGTCATCTCCATGCACTGGTATGCTATTGTTCTTCCTTTCTATTAGCATTTCTCATCAATCAGATACATAAAATAGGATGTTCACGCAGATTCTGGTCTACATTTTGACCCAAATGAATTGATGCTTCTCTGTACTATTTCTGTTTACGTTGTTGTTTAGTTACACTTTTTATCATCCTATAATTTCTCAGTTGTCTGGGTTCTATTACAGAACATGTGCCAATTGTAAGTGTGCTTAAAAGATTGATTCGTGCAAAATCTTACCCAAGCTAATGCGTGAATTAGAATGCAAATTGTCATAGATGCAAAGTAGAATCAAAACTGATACCTAAGCTGGGAGCTATTTTCTAGTTTGGAATATAATTAATTGATTGGAGCAGGACATGTTGTCAATTTTAACTCAATCCACTGCTCTCTTTGAATTTCTTAATTATCATTATATTTTGTTTCCATTTGAGTCCCTGAATTTTTTAATATCTTATGTCCCTTTCTTAGGTTGGTTCAAAAGTAGCATCATCACTGTTCTATTACTAATGTGGTCGTAACTTAGGCTACTATCTGAGGCTTCTTATGTCCCTTTCTTAGGTTGGCACACAGGCTGTAATTTATGCTACTGTCGCAACTTTTTTGTTTCTTGTGCTACAATCTGGATTTATCTCATGGGAAAGCACGCCTGGTGAAAGAAATGTGTTATCCAATCCTACAATGTTTTGGTCTATTTTTCAGATAATCCTTTATGACTGATTAATCATGTGTGACGTTGCATGTAGTGATCTGTCCTAACAAGGAAGACAATGTTGAGGTGGTACAAGTTACATCTATGTTCAGAGCTGAGGCTAAGATAAAAGATGCTCACAGTTAGTTCATAATTTGATTTCATAAGGAATCCATGGGGGTGGCGGATGCTTGGTATGAGGTGATGTATGTGCTGCACCTGATGGTCGTGGCATGCTTCCTGCAGGCTAACTTCCTGCTTCTTCTGAGGTCATATATTGAGGCACAGAGAACCTGAAGGTTAGTAATTCAGTACTTGCCTCTTCTATTCTTCTCGTTTAAGAACAGTGTTATTTTTCATGATTTAGTGACTGCCAAGTGCTAATAAATTAATTCAATCATATTGGGCCATCTGTTACAGAGCTAAACACACTGTCTGAAACTGGGATGCATTACATTATCCCGACAGAATTTGCAGTAGCACAATGTATAAGCTGCCAAGCATGACTAAAAGAGGATAATGCAAACTATAAGATGGATATAAGTGTAGAAATGATATTGTGGAATTTACTTAAGAGCATAATGGGCACATGTTTGCGGAAAATTATTGGTATAAACAACTTTGGAGAGCTCCATTTCACGTGGTCGGATAATTTATCATGTTAGCAACACTGACCTAGGAAAAAGTTGCAAGTAGAGAATTTTGTAAAAAATATGCCTGATTTGTTTGATTTGTGGATGTGACATCTGCACCTTATTTGTGAGCTGCCACGAAATTAACCATGAAGAAAAATAAAATGTATTATTGTTTTATTGTCAAAACGGTCTGCATATTAATGATTTGTTACTAATATACTGACCACAAATTTTGGTGTTTAGTTTGTCATTTATGCATCCTAATTATATATGAGTTCTGGAGAGAACAAAGTTTGTTATCCAGCAGATGAATGGTAGAAGTACACTCAGATTGAGTCAGGTTTCAGGTTTTGTGACAGTTAATTTTTGTAGTCTAATGTGAATGAAGGACCCTACGTGTCTCTGACTTGCAACTGATTCGAGACTCAAGCTTTGCAATTTGATCTCCTACCAGAAGCTCCAGTGCATTATTATCATTGTTAGATTCATCACACTTGAGTCAATTACCTTACAGATTAAGGTGAGAAAGACATAACAATACATCACAATAGTTGTTGTAAAGGAGTTGAAACTCATGAGCTCTGAGAAAAATTGTACGACTGATCCATTGATTACTAGGTTCATGAGTAGGTACCCTTCATCATAAGCTAAAGAAGACTGGCTTGAGATTGTCCGAATGGAGCCGGAATTTGTTTTCGAAAGCCAAGCTGCAGCACCATGCAGCCCTCTGGATCATTCTCCTCCTCGACATGGCGCAAGATAACAGGCCCCTTTCGCATGCCGAGTCGGACCTACGGGCAAGGCTCAAAAGGAGGGTTATTAGTTTAGCAGTGCTGGAAAGGGCGCGGAAGAAGCAGTGTGCTAGGATTGCAAACCTAAGGGAGGGTGATGCAAACACAAAAATTTTCCACCGACGTATCAACGCGAGATGTAGAAAAAACCATATCCACCGGATCAAGCACAATCAGAGTTGGGTCACAGAGCACGCCCTCAAAGAGAACATCATTTTTGACCACTTCTCCAACATCATGGGTAGGGGTGCCGCCAGGACAGTTGACTTCAACTGGGAGGGGCTCGGCATGGAGCCACAGGAGTTGTCTTCTCTCGGAGATCCTATCTCTGAGGAAGAGGTGCGTGAGGCCATAAATCAAATGCCGCATGACAAAGCCCCCGGACCGGATGGGTTTACCGGCCTCTTCTTTAAAAAATGTTGGGGAACCATAAAGAGTGATCTCATGAGAGTCATCTCCTCGTTTGGCAACCTCCGCACCGCGAACCTACACTGGCTCAACTCGGCGAATGTCGTGCTATTACCGAAGAAGGAGGGGGCTGAGGAAATCTCTGACTACCGCCCAATTAGCCTCATCCATGCCGTGGCAAAAATTATTGCGAAGATTCTGGCCACTCGGCTAGCTAGTCATATGCACACCCTTGTCTCGCACGCCCAAAGTGCTTTCATCAAGACGAGGAGTATCCATGACAACTTCATGTATGTCAGGAATCTGGCTCGGAAGCTCCATAAGTGCAATACGCCGTCTCTCCTCTTTAAGTTGGACATCCGTAAGGCCTTTGACTCTGTGCGATGGGGCTACCTTCTGGACCTTCTACAACATAGGGGCTTTCCAAGCACCTTCCGCGATTGGATTGCCGCCCTCCTTTGCAACTCGACATCTCGAATCATTCTAAACGGAGTTGCGGGCAGTCCCATTGCGCACGACTGTGGGTTGCGCCAGGGTGACCCCTTGTCCCCCTTGCTATTCGTCATTGCCATCGACCCTCTTCAGAGAATTCTTGAGGTGGCAACCAGGGAGGGATTGTTTCACAAAATCCGTGGTCGTGGTGCTGTTCTACGCACCTCACTCTATGCGGACGACGCGGTTGTTTTCATGAAGCCTATCAAGAGCGACATTGACAACCTCTCCAAGATTCTGCACCTCTTTGGGGAGGTCACGGGGCTGGCCACTAATTTCCTCAAGAGCTCGGTTGTCCCTATCCGGTGTGGGGGTATCAACCTTTCGCAAGTTCTTCACAGCCTTCCGGCTGCCGTGCATCTTTTCCCATAAAATACTTGGGTCTCCCGCTCTCAGTATGGAAGCTAAAAACTGTGGACTTCCAATTCCTCGAGGATAAAGCGGCGTCCAAATTGGTTGCTTGGGACGGGCAAAATATCACCGCTATTGGGCGTGCAAACCTTGTCAAGTCGGTGCTTTCCTCCCAAGCATCGTTCTTCATTACCCCCCTTATAGTGCCTCCCGGCACGTTACAAAACCTCAACAAGCTTGAGCGAGCCTTCCTTTGGGAGGGTGCGGAAAAAACTTCTGGGGCCAAATGCAAAGTGAATTGGGAAACGGTCCGCCGACCGCTTGAGTATGGGGGGCTTGGTGTGCTCAACACAGACAAATTTGCAAGGGCGTTGCGCTTGCGATGGCTTTGGTTCCAGTGGAAGGAGCCAAATAACCTTTGGATTGGCTCGGGCAACCCATGTGATGAGACTGATCGGGACTTCTTCTATGCCTCCACGACCATTACTGTTGGCAGTGGTGCCCGCACATCTTTCTGGGATGCTCCCTGGGTGCACGACAGGAAACCGAAAGACATTGCCCCATTAGTCTTTGAGGCTTCCAAAGTTCCAAGAGGAAAAATTGGAAGATTCGGGAAGCCCTGAAGGATGACGCCTGGATCTCTAAAATCAACACCTCGACCAATTTCTCCTTTGCACACTTCCGCGAGTTTGTTGAGCTCTGGACTACCATTCGTGATTTCCAACTTCAGGAAGGCATTGATGATGACATCGCCTGGAAACACACTGCAAGCGGCCTCTACTCGGCGGCCTCAGCCTACAAGGCCCAATTCCTTGGCATGACTCACTCCCCTATGTTGGATATGGTTTGGAAGGCTTGGGCGCCGCCTAAAGTCAAATTTTTTGCTTGGCTGGCCATGCAGAACAGGGTTTGGACCGCGGACCGGCTGGCCAAGCGGGGATGGCCTAACTGTGGCCCGTGCCCTCTTTGCAAGCAGGTGCAGGAGTCCGTCGACCACCTTCTGTTCAGGTGTAGGTTCACGGTCAGAGTCTGGGGCATGATCAAGGCATGGATGCAGCTTCATCACCTTGACATCTCTTCCTGGCACCGATTTCGATCAACTAAGGAATGGTGGATTGGGCTTTCCGTCAACTCCGTGCCAAATAGAAAGGCCATGGCCTCCCTGGTCATGCTAGCCTCCTGGACCATCTGGAATGAGCGAAATGCTCGTGTCTTCCGTCAAAAAAACGTGCTGCCGATGGTTCTCCTAGATAATCTCAAGAAGGATGTGCCGCTGTGGGTGGCAGCAGGAGCAAAAAAATTGGGGTCAATGATGCCACGAGAGTAGTTGTTTTTGTTCCCTAGGGATGTTGTAATTCTCTCAAACTATTTCTCCTCTTATTTAATATATGAGGCAAATCTTTTGCCTCTGTTTCAAAAAAAAAAGAGTAGGTACCCTTATTACTATACGTGTCGTGCGTCCACCTTGCCGGATTTGGTGTTGTATATTGCATGGCCTGTTTAGGTTGATTTGTACTACCTGTATATCCCCATGTTCAGAAAGGCATCGCTTCCTTCGAAGTACACATGCCAGGGTTGTGGATGGATTACCTTGAGCTGCGGCTGCTTTTACCATATTTTCTATATTTGTGTGGCCGAGCGGAAGTACTTCTCGTGGGAAAAAATCCTGCTGCTTTTACAGGGACTCAAATCTCTACAGGATGATGACAGAGTTTCAGACTTCGGAGTTCAAATGTTTCAACTGAAATGATCCGTTGATAGTGCATTGATTGCTGCTTAGTCACATTATGTTTTGTTTATGTTAGCATTGTCCATCTTGATGGAAATGGATGTATTGGTATTGTATTAAGGTGAGGTCTTGACTACATTTAGAAACAGTGAGCTGTGAAAAACAGAGCAAGACAAGTTGGTTGTATTCATATATTTTTGATTTATTTCAACGCTTTGTCTGAATTTTAGAGAGAGAGTACGTGTTGTTTGTGTGTGTGGGGGGGGGGGGGGGGGTCAAGTCTTTCTGCTTGGGCCAAGCCCAAAAACAAAAAAACAAATATAAATGAAATGTATTTTTCCAGAAAATGTTCGTCACAAAAAAATTGAATGAATTAATGTTCAGATTTTTTTAAACACATTTTCAAATAAATCCGTGTTTTTTTGAACAAGAAAAAATAAAATAAATTGCCATGCACAACTACTCTTTCAACGGATGGAAGGGCGGAGCTAAATTAGGTCCTGACAAACGCCATTAGGATATGAGAAGTGTTGTAATGCCACGTGGAGCATGGTCAAAATTTTCGCCCGTTGCAACGCACGGGCATTTGTACTAGTCTTTATAAAATCAGAAACTAGTACTCCCTCCGAGTTAGTGTCAAAAACGCTCTTATATTATTGGAAGGAGGGAGTAGCATTTTTTTTAATGGAGGAATGTTCCATACTTGTATTTTGAGTGAACAAATAATTAAACCGAGGCATATCGCAACCTTTAGAAAGTAAATATAGTATAAATAATCTTCGACGCACTACATATGTCTAATAAAGAAATAAACATGTTGATGTGGTCAGCATGAGCTGAAGAATAGTGTTAAGACAATGACTTGTTAAATGGTAACTTCATTAATTTGCAGTATTGTGCAAAAGTTTTGGCGGTTGAAACTTTCTATTCCCTCCATTAAATGGAGATTTCAATATGGACTACGTACGGTGCAAAATGTATGGATCTACACTCTAAAATACGTCTATATACATCCGTATATAATCCGTATTGAAATCTCTAAAATGACTTATATTTCAAAACGGAGGGAGTAACTTATTATCCCAAGTTTGCTATATCAACAGACCTATCCCAAGATTGCTATGTTATCGAGGAAAAATATAACAGGAAAATGGGTGAACCAGTTGTCTGTCTGCAAGGAATACAAAGTGCATTGATCATTAGCTTAATTAACGTTCAGAGAAATACAAAGTATACAGGCAAAAATCTTTCTTCCATATATTATACACCGATCTGCCAGCAAAATTCTGTACAATTTACAACGTCGCACATTTTCCATGAGGCCATCATGAAGCATGAAGGTATTTGGCACTTAGTCCTACAGGAACTGCACTCCTGAACCAAAAGGTGCGTCAAGTTACAGCAGTGTAGGAGCTCATGCAAACCTCAAAGCAGTGATTGCCAGGAGAGTTACGGCTCTGAAGAGAATATCATTCATGCTTCTTTGTATCTTCACTGCAACCTCATCCTCCAACTTTGCGTCGACCGGGCCTCTGAATACGGTGGTGATTGTGTTCCGCAGTCCATTTACCGCATGGGAGAGCCAGAAGAGCCCAAACCCAACGCCTGTGTGCAGAAGTCGGGTGGCGGCAAAAGGATTCCTCCCGCCAATGGCAATTTTGCACACGACCGACAGAAGAACAGCCAGACCAGTTCCAGCAATGCCAATAGAGCATTGTGTCAACAGTTCAGTGATCTCGGGACCTGCTTTCTTCAGTGAGGGAATTGTCGAGCTGTTGTCCTTGTCCAGAAGGATTGAAAAAAAAGCTTCGCTGGCATGGAAATAGTTATTCTGATACATGTCACGTTCATTGATGGTTTTTCCTTTCTGTTTCTTCTTCGATGGAGATTTTGCCTTCACATTTGCCTTGCTGAGTATCATAAAGAAATCATATTAACAGGTGCACATGCCCTTGGATACCGTATAAACAACAGGTGCAATTCGCGATTTGCCATATCACAGTATATAACTTTCAACATAAAATAATTTCCGTGTGCATACTCAGGCAGTTCAGTAAGGTTCACCTTCCAAGTTCCAAGGAATTGTTCCATGCAATGGTTAGCCCGGTAAAGTAAATTGGACAGCTGGGTTACAAAAGTATCCATTGTGATACTACTGGTATAGCGACCATGCTATTTGGTGTATAATGCAAAACCTCGCCAGTACATCGAGGTGTATATTTTAAAGTGGATATTCAAACAACAATGGCTTTGTTTCAAATGGTATTTGCTGGTTTTCATACGAAATTCTTAATACAAAATGCTGGTTCTTTCTTTTGCACTTCGTGGGTGCATATGGGTCAGGGACTCCGCATTAAGATGCAACTAACATGTCACAATCGGAATTTGGAAGGAATACAAAAAATTGTCACACTCTATGCCTAACCTATGGTGCAAGTGATTACCGAAGTAGTAAACATCAGGGAGGTATATGCTGTGGTAACCAGCAGGTCAAAGAATAAACATAGCAGCAGCAGAGCAACAACATAATGAAGTAATACATAACTAAAGAAAGATGCACTACCTTTTTGGAGCATCAACTGCGGTGCTTGCTGATTTTGAATTGGATTGACTACTATTTCGGCCCCTTCTCCTGCTTGTGCAAAAAAAAAAAAAAATCTATATCATGTAACTGACAGAAATAAAAATGGCATGCATCCTGATAGAAATGTTATTTGTTCGGATACACTATTAACCATAATTTTTTGAAGGGGTACAGAAATCAGAAACAATGGATCATTAATTCTAAACAAATCATTGTCAGGCAGAAGGAAGTGCAGCCTCTAGAGCCAAGGGTAATATAATACTTGAGAGATGATTTCGGCCCCTCTTCTGCGATAAGTACATAATAGAGATGGTTTCCTAGTTCAAAAAGATAACATATATGGTATGCGTCCTACTGAGCAGGAATGATTCCAAATGTCCAGTTACCCACGTGTCAGCATGTGCAGCTGACTAAGAATGATTTAAATACGACAACATCATGCAAACCGGACGTAACTAATGGGCCTGCTGCAGCAAGTTCGACAAAATACATATGCTATACCAAGTTATACCAACCCCATAATAACTAGCTTCCGCTCAGTAAATGAGTACGTCAATAATGACAACATAAATTGATAAAGAGACCGTTCCCTTATCCGAGAGAGGGGACTATGCATAACATAAACCTTGAGTGAATAAGATGAGGAAAAGGGTTCACATGGAGCATGATGCTTCCCATTATTACCTGTCGAAGTATGGAACTAAATATGCAGCCTTGCAACCACTTGGTTCTCGTTTAGGTACATTGAACTCTAAGAAAACCGAAAGTAAGTTTCTCATCTCCTCTCCACTGCCAGTGAAGATGACCCGGCCATTTTCGTCTATAGCAAGGGCACCTTGGGACTGAGCAAATTCCAAAAGTGGATCAGGGATGATAAGTTGATTTTCTGCTAGATACTGCAGGGGCTCTTCCAATCCAAACTCATAGATAGATAACTTGTCATCAGGGATGATAAGTTGGTTTTCTGCTAGATACTGCAGAGGCTCCTCCAATCCAAACTCATAGACAGATAACTTGTCATCAGGGGTATATGGTTGACTACCCATATTAGCTGAAAGCATCTGATGTCCCGTAAGTTCAGTAAGCAAAGAGGCGTCAAGTTCTTTGGCATCAGACCCTGACATTAGAAACTTTAGGATTTTCTCTTGCCTTGCACACTGCTCAGCAATCCCAAGGCTAAGTCGAACGGAGTCGGGGCGGGAATCTGTTGTAAATAAATAAACAGGAGCCTCAGAGATTGAAACATATGTAAAACTTGACTTTTACGGTGGATAAACTATGAATCAAAAGATAAACCACTTAGCGAAGTAGATAATTAAACTTGGCCAGAACTAAAAAAATCGTAGTGCCACAAACAGCCAACCTACTTGAAAAAAAAGGCAGTGTGAGTCCAAAGACAACGTTTCAATTGCAACGTAGACAAAGCAGTTTACGTGTAAAGGAATGTTTTTGTATCACTTTTGTAGACCGCAAGCTAACGCTCGTGCAGCATTCTTCTTGTTGAATGTAGTGCAAGTTCAGTCGACAATCTTCTGCGTGCAGCACAGAACAAAGCAGGTTTTTATTTTTGGGTCACTTTTTAAAACCGCAAGCCACTGCTCGTGCATCATGCTTCTCGCTTCTTTAAGCTAACAATCAGGTACCTTTAATTATCGTTGCATCCAGTAAATCAGAATACTTGATGTTTACATGAGAAAAGCAGTGTCTTAACTGCAAGTGCTAGTGTCACGATTTGACGCTGGGGTGTAACCTTCGATGAGGCAAACGTTAAATGCATCAGCAAATCAGCTGTCAAGCTGACCGCTGCAGCATCCGATGATGAAACGAGACGTAGATAGCAACACAGCATCATATTCAGGAGATGGCGCCAGCACGGCTATAACGGGTTCGCTCACCTTGCACGTCGATGAGCGCGGCGCTGTCGAAGGTCTGGTAGGCGGCGGCGGCGGCCTGGCTGATCCCAGGGACCATCATCTGCACGGGGTGCTGCGCCTGGTAGGCGCCCTCGAGGATGTGCTGCTGCGGGGAGAGCTGCACGGCGGCGCCTCTCCCCGCGTCTTGCTGCTGGGACCTCTTCCCCTGGAACGGCAGGACGCCATGGAGCTCCTACACAGCCACACCATCATCAATTCATCATCGCGTCACGCACGGCGGCGAACCGGACGCCGCGGGCAGAGGCCGGCCGCGCGGGGGGGGGGGGGGGGGGGGGGGGGGGGGGGGGGGGGGTGGGGAGGAAGCGCGCGCGCGAAAGAGCGTACCTTGGAGGGCGCGAGGAGGCCGGGGGAGGCGGAGGCGGAGGCGGAGGCGAGGAGGGACAGGTCGCCCACCATCGCTCGCGGGGAGCGGATAGAGCTGCTAAGGAGAAACTCTCGACGAAAAGGGAGGTGGTGCGGGGAGGGGATAAACCGGCGGAGTTACCGATGGCGGTGGTGGGGCCGGGGCGGGGCGTGCGGCGTGGAGGCGCGGAGGCCCCGGGAAAATGACCGGCGATTTTCGCCCGGCGCGGCGCCGGGAGGGGAAATCGAGGGGGGAATGAAATCTTGGGGCTGGCGAGGTCGGCCGTGGCTGTGGTTGGGTTGGGTGGGTGAGACTTCTCCCTCGCCCCTTGTGGCGGAGGAGGAAGGTTCGGGAAGGGGACGGGGGTGCGGGGCACTGCAAGCGGAGACCGCGGGAATGTGGCTAATTTTTTTAAAATAATACATTTTTTTTAATAAATTTGAGAAATAATACACGATTTTGATATTTTCTGAAAATAGGATCCAGTCGGCTCAGGTTAAGCCGACTAGATCTAGTCGGCCACGGTATAGCCGATTAGGTCCAGTCGACTTAACCTACGCCGACTGGATTACACCCTGCGTTTTTTAATTGAAGTTGGTACTAAACTAATCGGCTTAGCCTAAGCCGACAAGGGCATGGGATCAGCCCGCAGGACATAATATCGTGTGCTTGTGTTCTCGTCTACTTGCGTAGCTAGCTTAAGATCGATCAAACCGGCGACGAGCTGTTACGTACGTGCGTGTACTAGTATCCTAGGTGCGTGAGGAATCAATCCAGGAGCTAGCTAGCTAGCTAGCTTCCTCGTACGTGCGTGTCTCCGTGAAGATTCATTTATTTTGGGCCTCGCTCACCTGGCCCGAGTAGCATTTCGGTCGTAAATCGGATGTCCAATAGGGGTAGTCATTGAAAATGAATTATTTTCTTTTGAGGGGCTTGTGAGAATCGCCAGAAATGCCAAACTTTCGATGATTCTAAAATGCACTGCGATTCTGGAATTATTCTAGGCGATTTTGCGGTTTTGATTCCCCTGACCATGATTCTCTAGAATCGAGTCAAAAGAACTCGCCCCTAGAATCCTGAGTCAAAAGAACGCACATCGCACGGTCGCCCATTTCCTCCCACCGCATGTCAATCAACACCGTGTCATTGTCGAGCGACAAGGTACACCATATTAACATTTCATAATCCTTATATGTATATTGCCAATTAAGTAATTTACCGCATACGATACATAGCTTGCACTTTTCAACCTTCGCTTTAATTCTATGGGCATGACTGGTTGCCACATTTTTTTGGCATCTATTATTTTTTCTGTTGGCGTCTTCCTCATCCCGACTGGTTGACATGCCCTCCACCGTCAACCAAAACGCCATCCGCCGCCACCCACGATCTATGATGTGCTGGCGCGCCGCCTTACTCGACCTTCGCCGCCCCGACCATCATTCAAGTGCCCCCTTTTTTGGCCTAGCGGTGTTCTGAAATACAGCGGTGGGAGGAAAGTCATGTTGCTATGTTCTGAAATACAGCGGTGAAAATTCAAGTTTCGGGATAACGGAAGCTATTTAGCTCCAAATAATTTTTATGTATAACAAAAACATAATGTGAGAAGTCACACCATATCAGATGCCCGAAACAAATTGGAGGGTCCATAATTGTTAATTATGCATGGGGTTAAGATATACCACTTATCAACATTTACCACCACGAGCTACATAGCTAGCTGCTACCTAATGAGCCATTAGTCGAAAACCGAGTCGTTTAACAACAACCATTAGCAGTTGGCACATCATTTACCAAGAACCAGTTGAGGCCATCAAGTGGAAACCTAATTAAGTAGCCATGGCAGCAAGGCCATGACCACCATATGCATAGCTAGCACGTACGTACGTACGTACGAGGAAGCTAGCTAGCTAGCTAGCTCCTTGATTGATTCCTCACGCACGTAGGATACTAGTACACGTACGTACGATAACAGCTCATCGCTGGTTTGATCGCCTGTCGGCTTAGGCTAAGCCGATTAGTACCAACTTCAATTAAAAAACGCAGGGTGTAATCCAGTCGGCTTAGGTTAAGCCGACTGTACCTAATCGGCTATACCGTGGCCGACTAGATCTAGTCGGCTTAACCTAAGCCGACTGGATCCTATTTTCAGAAAATATTGAAACCGTGTATTATTTCTCAAATTTATTAAAAAAATGTATTATTTAAAAAAAATTAGCGGGAATGTGTGGGCGCGGCCGCGGGTCGCTTGTGGGCTGTGACTGCCGCGCTGTCGACTGTCGACGGGGCGCCGATATTTTTGCGGGCAGGCGGGCGCGGCCGACGGGGCGTCTTGGCGCCTGCCGCCGACCGCCGAGGTGGACGTGCCGAATATGATGAGACGGCGCAATCTCGATCCGTGGTGAACTCGTTGCTCGTCATCTGTTGGTCATCCGTGGGGTGGGGCCACGGAAGAGAGGGACGGGAGTTTTTTCTTTCGTGGTGAAAACCCGATGTTGTGCGGAACCTATCTTCCGCGTGTGGCAGGGTTTGATCCTCAAAACCCTCCGTGGTTACGAGCCGCCCCTCTTCTGAATCTTTTGCGTTTCCTCACAAATCACAATCTTCTAAATTAGTATTATTATCAAGGTTGTGTTTTTGTCTTTACAGGTGATCAACTTCGGTTGGATCTCACGTTCTCACTCGAGCAGTGTTTGGACGTCATCTAACTTTCACCCCACCGTCTTCTGCCGCGGTGGAAGCCAGTTACTGCAGGTGGACTTGGCGGTGGGTCCTTCAATTTGCTCGACGGACGGCTAGATCCGGTTGATGCGGATGATATCCCTCCCTTCTCTCTTTGTTGCCGATGTGCGGAAGGCGGAGATTGGGACGAGGCCGGCTTTGACCCCCTTATATCTAGGGTATCAAGAGGCAAGGATTTTTATATATCTCCGGGTGAAGCTGCGGCACCAACTTTACATTTCTCTCCTTCTCGTCTCATATAGGAGATTCCAAAAGTACACACATCACTAGAGATAAGAAATCTGATGGAATGATCTTTCACGATGCCAAACAACTCACAATAAGAAGCAACTATCTCTCTACAGTGGCAAAGAACTGCATGAAACACTCTCAAATATATTACAATGGATAGCTAGCTTGGTTTACAAGGACGCAACCCATGAAACTTGTAAAGCTAGGTAAAATCACAAGAGGGGACCACAAGGATCCGATACCCCTACTAATAAAGTACGGAGTGTTTCTGCCTGTTCGTTGTCGTACGTTTTATAAAAAGCCCCCTGCTGTTTTTAAAATAACCCGCGGTACAGTATTAAGTCCCTCTCCCTTTTCTCTACCTGTTGGGCTTCGGCTCAACTTCTGTAGCCGCTGTCACGCGCACATGGGCGTGGGTTAGTATTCCGCGTTCAACTGAAGTAGGCCCGGTTCACTCTGTATTCAACCCGTTTAGATTCATGGTCTTTATTATTTACAATAATATGTTAGAATGATCATACTATAACTTTGTAACTTTGCAACCGTAACTCAGATTTCATATATATATATGTGCGTGCGCGCGCGTGTGTCTGTGTGTGTGGACTCCTCTTTTATACTCCCAGGGGTATGTACTCCCACCCCTAGTGGATAAGGTTGGATGAGGCAGATGGATATCCAATAGTGCCAACCGTAACCAACCATGCAAATTAGTAAATAAAAATCTTTAATTACTTTGCATGCTAACAACTTTTCGTTGCATGCTTTCTCAAAAAAAAAAAAAACTTTTCGTTGCATGCATCCGGTGCATGTACTTTTCTTGGCCCCATCTGGTGCATGCCTCTTTTTATTTTTTGAACTTGCGATCGTGCATCTACTTGGATAAGGTATATTTGACTTTGTTCTCACGGGTTAATACTTGAACTCCAGTGCGTTTTGTGTATGCAGCGAGTATATACCTCTTAACATGCCCAGAATTTTTTTTGTGTTCGCACATACCCAAGGTTTTTATGGGAGTATTAACTTCTTAACTTGTTTGAACGAGAATGTACCACATTAGGCTGAGAGCATATATGCAATTTTTTGAGATAGTATATACTACCTTTTGCGCACATGGTCTATATAATATTTGCTTGTGAGAGAGTATATACCACTTTAATTTGTTGAGGCTTTTTCATGCTGGAGTATATGCTTTTTATGGAGTATATACTATTCCTTTTTTTGTGTGAAATGAGTATATACCACTTCTTTGGGAGTATAAACATTTTTTAAAAGGGGTATGTACTGTCCTTTTTATGATAGAGTATATACCACATTATTTGTTGGTATGTACTTCATTTTCCATGATAGAGTATATACAACATTATTCATGAATAAGTATACAGTACTACGTTCAAAATGTCTGGAGAAGTTTATAGCTAAGATTCATTGCGAAGAATAGAGTATATATGTCCAGAAAATATACTTTTAATGTATCGCCAAAAGAAGTGTATATTTATTGATTCAAGGAAGTATGCACGTACAGAGTTGAACATCAAATCGGTTTCAATCCATATTGGACTGAGATTGCGTGACTTTGGTAGTGAAAAAATTTAGAAGCATATAGATGCTAGTTTGTCATGCTATTTACATCGCTAGTCTTCGTTCAAAAATCAAGAGGATATGACCATATGGCACAGATATAAAAACAACCAAACTGATGTGTACCACAGTACCAGGGTTGATATACCTCGCAGATTGAATCATCTGAAAAAATACATCATAGATTGTACTCTCAGATCTCATGGCTTAACAAATAACTAGAGTATTACAAGACCAATATTGTACTAGTCGGGAGCGGTCGTGAACGATAAAAATGGAAATTTGCACCGTTTCATTGCCCGGAATAATAAAATTGTCAACCGCTTGCCGTCGCTAATGCACATGTTGCGCCGCTCGCACTTGATAGATGTGAAGATCACAAGTTGGCAGCCACCACGATTCAGCTCCGTAGTCGCTAGTGTCACTCATCTCGTGTCCGTCGCACGCATCTGGTGTCCTTTGCCGCCGTTGTCCCGCCACTGCGGCATCTCATATTCGTCGTGTAGCCGTCGGTTGGCGCACTTCAGCACTGCAGCGACGTGTAACATGCAAGAGTAACACCAAATGAATACATGAGTTAATGAGAACAATAGTTGTAGAAAACAATGCAAGAAATATACTTACGTCTTGGACCTTCAGCTTGTGATTAACGACGTGGAAGCAATGCAGCCGGCCGGCGGCCGGCGCAGATGGTTTTGGCGAGCAGTATCATGTTGCGAGTCGCTGCCTATATGTGGGCAATGCGCACTCCAGATCCTATTTTCATGGAACAAACTTTTAAAACAAACCTGATGCATGCATGAGATTCGGGTGGTTCTTAATTAATGCCTAGTTTATTTATATAATGGTAAAATGGCCATGCATCCGGACCCGGTGGCACAGACCGTCGGTTGTGTGACAGTGTGAGGTTGGGAGTATGTACTCTTAGGAGTACCAACCCATTTTCCTGGGTGAGGAATCATTATTCTTCACCCCCCCTCCATTTTACCATCCATGCATCGTATTTTTACGTTCCGTAATTTTTTTCTTACTTCGTACCTAAACAATTGATCGTTTCACATGTTGATCGTTTTATGCTCATTTCACATGTTGATTTTGTTCCCGTATTTTTATGCTCATTTCACATGTTGATCGTTTTCCCAAATTACCTACGGTTAAAGAGGAATTTAAAAAATGACGGAATTTCAGAAACCGAACAGCCGGGTTAGTATTTTGTGGTTAATTCTAAAACGGCTAGGCCGATCGATGCATATGATATGGCGTCGGAAAGCTTATGAAAATGCGCATCTTTTCATGTAAATTTTTTGTTCCAACTATGAACGGTCTAAAAGTAATTTACAAAACGGCAGAATCTGTACCGAGTCTGTATTTTCAAGTTATTTTCTCAACGGTTTTATTGGAATACAACAAATGATATGGCGTTGAAAAGCTTGAAGAAATGCGAAACTTTTATATGTAGATTGTTTTTTCCAATTCTTTATGGTTTTAAGTCAATTTTGGAAATGGCTAAAAACGTTTTTTGGCTGTAGTTTCTACAAACTTTATCGGAATGGGGCAAATAATATACCGTTGAAAAACTACGGAAAATGCAAAACTTTTTCATGTAGATGGTTTTTTCTGATTCCTAGCCTTTTTCAAGTAATTTCGAAAACAGCAAGAACATGCGTTGTGCCTTTATCGCGAAATAGAGTCTTCGAAAATGCACCACGTGAAGAACTTGAACTTCATCAGCACGTCTACTTGAACTTCGCTCTGTTTCTTCACGTGCTGATTTTTGCTAGTAGCTCTCCATCCACTCACTGGAATTGAGCAAGTGATATACCGATGGAAAGCAGTTGTAAACACGCAATTTTTTGCGTGTTGATCATTTTTTTCATACTCGCGACGGTTTAAAAGATTTTCATCTGAAATTCATTCAGTGTAGTAGCTGAACTTTCTGTTGTTTTCACGTTGAACTTATGTCGCGTATTTTCGTTTGTAATTTCTCATCCATTCGTCGGTGTTACACAAATGATATTCCTTTTTGTACAAACCTTTCTCACAATAATTTTCTAACTTTCTCCGACCGAGGACGTGAACTTATAGCAAAAAAAAAAAATTGGACCTTGCCTTTTTATTCATCTTTCTCGCATTAAACACGCATCATGTAGTACGTGAACTTTCTCTGTTATTATAATTTGAATTTTTGATTTTTATTTCTTGAAATAGAATTGCTCCCAAATAATAACTGAACTTCTTTGTGGATTGAGAGACTTATTTTAAAACACCAAAAACAATATCTTTTTGTGATTTTTGAACATGGAAATATAAGGTGAAGCTCTCTCGTAAGATTTTTTGAACTTCCCGAGCAGAGCCCTTGAACTTCTAGCAACAAACCTTTTAAGCTTTTAGTTTTCTATTCTTTTATTCTCACCTGAAACGCATTCCTTGTAGTACTTGAACTTCTCGTTGTTTTCACTATGAACTTCTGTCATATTTTTTTGTTCGTGATTCCTCACCCGTTCCTCGAAGTTGCACACATGATGTACCATTAGAAACCTGTTGAAAAGACGCATGTTTTCTAATATGGTTAAATGATGTGGGCATTACACGAGACATTTTTCAGAATTATTGGTAACACATATACGCAATGTATTAAAAGGCGAGATTATACTGAAGATTTCGAAGCACATGAGTATGTAAATCTTAGACGTCAATGCATGTGGTCAAGCCAAATAGAAGAAGGTCATGTACGTGCATCCAAGGGACCATGTACGTGCATGTGCACACATGGGCTGGCCCAAGAATATTACGTGCATGTGCATGTTGGAAATATGCCCTAGAGGCAATAATAAAGTGATTATTATTATATTTCCTTGTTCATGATAATCATTTATTATCCATGCTATAATTGTATTGATTGTAAACGCAAATACATGTTTGGATACATACACAACACTGTGTCCCTAGTATGCCTCTAGTAGACTAGCTCGGTGATCAAAGATGGTCAAGGTTTCCTAGCCATAGACATGAGATGTCATTTGATAACGGGATCACATCATTAGGAGAATGATGTGATGGACAAGACCCAAACTATGAACGAAGCATATGATCGTGTCGGTTTATTGCTATAGTTTTCTCCATGTCAAGTATCTATTCCTATGACCATGAGATCATGCAACTCACTGACACTGGAGGAATACCTTGTGTGTATCAAACGTCGCAACGTAACTGGGTGACTATAAAGATGATCTACAGGTATCTCCGAGGGTGTCTGTTGAGCTGGCATGGATCGAGACTGGGATTTGTTACTCCGTGTGACGGAGAGGTATCTCAGGGCCCACTCGGTAATACAACATCACAATAAGCCTTGCAAGCAAAGTGACTAAAGAGTTAGCCACGGGATCTTGTATTACGGAACGAGTAAAGAGACTTGCCGGTAACGAGATTGAACTAGGTATAGAGATACCGACGATCGAATCTCGGGCAAGTAACATACCGAAGAACAAAGGGAACAACATATGGGATTAACTGAATCCTTGACATAGAGGTTCAACCGATAAAGATCTTCGTAGAATATGTAGGAACCAATATGGGCATCCAGGTCCCGCTATTGGTTATTGACCGTAGAGGTGTCTTGGTCATGTCTACATAGTTTTCGAACCCGCAGGGTCTGCACATTTAACGTTCGGTGACGTTTTCGGTAGTATTGAGTTATGTATGGTGGTGACCGAATATTGTTCGGAGTCCCGGATGAGATCCCGGACGTCACGAGGAGCTCCGGAATGGTCCGGAGTTAAAGATTGATATATAGGAAGTCCCGTTTTGGTCTCCGGAAAAGTTTCGGGCATTTCCGGCATTGTACCGGGAGTCACGAATGGGTTCCGGGGGGGTCCACCAAGTGGGGCCCACCCACCCCAAGGGCCACATGGGCCTAGGAGGTGGCGCACCAGCCCCTGGTGGGCTGGCCGGCCAGCCCTAGGAGGCCCATGCGAAGAGGAGAGAGGAGGGCCAAGTGGGGAGTCCTCCCAGGACTCCACCTCCCTTGTGGGAGGAGGAATCCTAGTTGGGGGAGGACTCCTCCCCCTGTTGGGAAACGTTGCAGGGAAACAAAAATTTTCCTACGCACACGCAAGATCTATCCATGGTGATGAGCATCTACGAGAGGGAGAGTAAATCTACATACCCTTGTAGATCGCTAAGCGGAAGCGTTTAAGAAACGCGGTTGATGTAGTCGAACGTCTCCGCGATCCAAATCGCAAGTCGTCCCTCGATCCGATCACGAACTAGCGCCGAACGGACGGCACCTCCGCGTTCAACACACGTACGGCTTGATGACGCCTTCACCTCCTCGATCCAGCGAGCGATGGTGAAGTAGTGGTTGAGTTCCAGCAGCACGACGGCGTGGTGATGGTGGTGAGGAACAGTCTCTGCAGGGCTTCGCCAAGCGCTACGGAGATTATGACGGAGGAACTAGAGGGTTAGGGTTGCCGGCACACGGCTTGGGAAATCCTAATGTCCCCCGTGTGCTAGCCCTGCCCCTCTATTTATATGTTGAGCCTTGGGGTCTAAACTTGGAGTAAAAGCCTCCTCCAGGTCGGTTTTGCCCGCACAAGGTCGGTTTGGCCCGCAGGGAAAGAGTCCAACTTGGATCCCTGCCGAATCGTGCACAGCCGCGCACAAGCGGTAGTACCGCTCACAAGCGGTAGTACCGCTTGGGCGGTAGTACCGCTTCACACAAGCGGTAGTACCGCTCGGGCGGTAGTACCGCTTCATCAAGCGGTAGTACCGCTTACGCGGCAGTACTGCCTTTACCAGCGGTAGTACCGCTTAAGGCAGTAGCAAAACTTCCTTTTGCACTCTCCAATACCTCGTGGGCTTTATCCCTTTGGCCCATATAAAGTGTTGCTGCACCCGAACACTTCGGTAAACATCCGAAACCCCTTCCGGTGAATTCCGAAACCCTTCCGGAGATCAAAACACTATTATCACATATATCAATCTTTACCTCCAGACTATTCCGGAGATCCTCGTCATGTCCGGGATCTTATCCGAGACTCCGAACAACTTTCGGTCACCAACATAATAACTCAATTATACTAATCGTCACCAAACGTTAAGTGTGTAGACCCTGCGGGTTCGAGAACTATGTAGACATGACCGAGACACCTCTACGGTCAATAACCAATAGCGGGACCTGGATGCCCATATTGGATCCTACATATTCTACGAAGATCTTTATCGGTCGAACCTCTATGTCAAGGATTCAGTTAATCCCGTATGATGTTCCCTTTGTTCTTCGGTATGTTACTTGCCCGAGATTTGATCGTCGGTATCACTATACCTAGTTCAATCTCGTTACCGGCAAGTCTCTTTACTCGTTCCGTAATACAAGATCCTGTGGCTAACTCTTTAGTCACTTTGCTTGCAAGGCTCAATGTGATGTTGTATTACCGAGTGGGCCCTGAGATACCTCTCCGTCACACGGAGTAACAAATCCCAGTCTTGATCCATGCCAACCCAACAGACACCCTCGGAGATACCTGTAGAGCACCTTTATAGTCACCCAGTTACGTTGCGACGTTTGATACACACAAGGTACTCTTCCGATGTCAGTGAGTTGCATGATCTCATGGTCAAAGAAACAGATACTTGACATGCAGAAAACAATAGCAATAAACTGACACGATCAAATGCTACGTTCTTAGTTTGGGTCTTGTCCATCACATCATTCTCCTAATGATGTGATCCCGTTATCAAATGACATCTCATGTCAATGGCTAGGAAACCTTAACCATCTTTGATCAACGAGCTAGTCAACTAGAGGCTTACTAGGGACACAGTGTTGTCTATGTACCCACACATGTATTTGAGTTTCCAATCAATACAATTATAGCATGGATAATAAACGATTATCATGAACAAGGAAATATAATAATAACCAATTTATTATTGCCTCTAGGGCATATTTCCAACAGTCTCCCACTTGCACTAGAGTCAATAATCTAGTTCACATCACTATGTGATTTACATTGTAATGAACCGAACACCCATGCAGTTCTGGTGTTGTTCATGTTTAGCCCTTGGAAGAGGTTTAGTCATCGGATCTGCAATATTCAGATCCGTGTGTACTTTGCAAATATTTATGTCGTCCTCCTTGATGTAATCGCGGATGGAATTGAAACGTCGCTTTATGTGTCTGGTCCTCTTGTGAAATCTTGGTTCCTTGGCTAGAGCAATGGCACCAGTATTATCACAAAACAGAGTCATTGGGTTAAGCGCACTAGGCACTACTCCAAGATCTGTCATGAACTCCTTCATCCAGACACCTTCCTTCGCCGCCTCCGAGGCTGCGATGTACTCCGCTTCGCATGTAGAATCAGCTACCACGCTTTGCTTGGAACTGCACCAGCTAACCGCACCCCCATTTAGAATAAATACGTATCCGGTTTGCGACTTTGAGTCATCCGGATCAGTGTCAAAGCTTGCATCGACGTAACCCTTTACGACGAGCTCTTGATCACCTCCATAAACGAGAAACATGTCCTTAGTCCTTTTCAGGTACTTCAGGATATTCTTGACCGCCGTCCAGTGTTCCATTCCTGGATCACTTTGAAACCTTCCGACCATACTTATGGCAAGGCTGACATCGGGTCTTGTGCACAGCATTGCATACATGATAGAGCCTATGGCTGAAGCATAGGGGATGACACTCATCTTTTCTCTATCTCCTGCAGTCACTGGGCATTGAGTCTTACTCAACTTCACACCTTGCAAAACAGGCAAGAACCCCTTCTTGGACTGATCCATTTTGAACTTCTTCAAAATCTTATCAAGGTATGTGCTTTGTGAAAGTCCTATTAAACGTCTCGATCTATCTCTATAGATCTTGATGCCTAATATGAAAGCAGCTTCTCCTAGGTCCTTCATTGAAAAATTCTTGTTCAAATATTCCTTTATGCTTTCCAGCATTTCTATATTGTTTCCAATCAGTAATATGTCATCCACATATAATATTAGAAACGCTATAGAGCTCCCACTCACTTTCTTGTAAATACAAGCTTCTCCGTAAACTTATATAAACTCGAACGCTTTGATCACCTCATCAAAACGAAGATTCCAACTCCGAGATGCTTGCACCAGTCCATAAATGGATCGCTGGAGTTTGCAAACTTTGTCAGCATTCTCTGGATCGACAAAACCTTCTGGTTGCATCATATACAACTCTTCCTTAAGGTAACCGTTAAGGAACGCTGTTTTGACATCCATCTGCCAAATTTCATAATCGAAAAAGGCAGCTATTGCTAACATGATTCTGACGGACTTAAGCATCGCTACGGGTGAGAAGGTCTCATCGTAGTCAACTCCTTGAACTTGTGAAAAACCCTTTGCCACAAGTCGAGCTTTATAGACGGTGACATTACCGTCCGCGTCCGTCTTCCTCTTAAAGATCCATTTGTTCTGAATGGCCTTACGCCCTTCAGGTAATACTTCCAAAGTCCATACTTTGTTTTCATACATGGATCCCATCTCGGATTTCATGGCCTCTAACCACTTCTCAGAATCCGGGCCCATCATCGCTTCTCCATAGCTCGTAGGTTCATCGTTGTCTAACAACATGACCTCTAAGACAGGGTTGCCGTACCACTCGGGAGCAGTACGCGTCCTTGTCGACCTACGAGGTTCGATAGCAACTTGATCCAAAGCTTCATGATCATCATCATTAACTTCCTCTTCAGCTAATGTAGGCTTCACAGAAACAACTTTCTGCGCTGCGCTACTCTCAGGTTGAAGTAAAGGTTCAACAACCTCATCAAGTTCTATCTTCCTCCCACTCAATTCTTTCGAGAGAAACTCTTTCTCAAGAAATGTTCCGTTTTTAGCGACAAACACTTTACCTTCGGATCTGAGGTAGAAGGTATACCCAACTGTCTCTTTTGGGTATCCTATGAAGACGCATTTCTCCGCTTTGGGTTCCAGCTTTTCAGGCTGAAGCTTTTTGACATAAGCATCACATCCCCAAACTTTAAGAAACGACAGCTTTGGCTTCTTGCCAAACCAAAGTTCATATGGCGTCGTCTCAACGGATTTCGATGGTGCCCTATTTAAAGTGAATGCAGCTGTCTCTAATGCATAACCCCAAAACGATAGTGGCAAATCGGCAAGAGACATCATAGATCGCACCATATCCAATAGGGTTCGATTACGACGTTCGGACACACCATTACGCTGTGGTGTTCCAGGCGGTGTCAATTGTGAAACAATTCCATACTGTCTTAAGTGACTGCCAAACTCATAACTCAGATATTCTCCTCCTCGATCAGATCGTAGGAATTTAATCTTCTTGTTACGATGATTCTCAACTTCACTCTGAAATTGTTTGAACTTTTCAAATGTTTCAGACTTGTGTTTCATTAAGTAAATATACCCATATCTACTTAAGTCATCAGTGAAGGTGAGAAAATAACGATAACCACCGCGCACCTCAATACTCATCGGACCGCACACATCAGTATGTATGATTTCCAATAAGTCACTTGCCCGTTCCATTGTTCCAGAGAACGGCGTTTTAGTCATCTTGCCCATGAGGCATGGCTCACATGTGTCAAGTGATTCAAAATCAAGTGACTCCAAAAGTCCATCAGCATGGAGCTTCCTCATGCGTTTTACGCCAATATGACCTAAACGGCAGTGCCACAAGAAAGTGGTATTATCATTATCAATTCTACATCTTTTGGCATCAATGTTATGAACATGTGTATCATTACTATCGAGATTCAATAAGAATAAACCCCTCACATTGGGTGCATGACCATAAAAGATATTACTCATATAAATAGAACAACCATTATTCTCTGATTTAAATGAGTAACCGTCTCGCAATAAACAAGATCCAGATATAATGTTCATGCTTAACGCAGGCACCAAATAACACTTATTTAGGCTCATCACTAATCCCGACGGTAATCGAAGAGCGAGCGTGCCGACGGCGATCACATCAACCTTGGAACCATTTCCCACGCGCATCGTCACTTCGTCCTTTGCCAGCCTCCGTCTATTCCGCAGTTCCTGTTTTGAGTTGCAAATATGAGCAACCGCACCGGTATCAAATACCCAGGCACTACAACGAGAGTTGGTAAGGTACACATCAATAACATGTATATCATATATACCTTGTTTGATGTTGGCCGCCTTCTTGTCAGCCAAATACTTGGGGCAGTTCCGCTTCCAGTGTCCAGTTCCCTTACAATGAAAACACACAGTTTCTGGTTTGGGTCCAGCCTTGGGTTTCTTCACGAGAGGAGCAACTGCTTTGCCACTCTTCTTGGAGTTACCCTTCTTACCCTTGCCATTTTTCTTGAAACTAGTGGTTTTATTGACCATCAACACTTGATGCTCCTTCTGAATTTCAGACTCAGCGGCTTTCAGCATCGCAAACAGCTCGGCGACTGACTTGTTCATCCCGTGCATGTTATAGTTCAACACGAAGCTCTTGTAGCTAGGTGGCAATGATTGAAGAACTCTGTCAGTGATAGCCTCTGGCGGAAGGGGCATCCCCAATTCAGCCAGACGGGTGGAGTACCCAGACATTCTGAGCACGTGATCACTGATAGACCCGTTCTCCTCCATCTTGCAAGCATAGAACTTATCGGAGATCTCATATCTCTCGATCCGGGCATTCTTCTGAAAGATAAACTTCAACTCCTGGAACATCTCATATGCTCCATGACGTTCAAAACGTCTTTGAAGTCCCGGTTCTAAGCCATACAACATTGCACATTGAACTATTGAGTAATCATCAGAACGAGCCTGCCAGGCGTTCACAACGTCTAGAGACTCAACTGGAGCGGGTGGATCACCAAGCGGTGCATCAAGGACATAAGCCTTCTGGGAAGCCGTAAGGATAATCCTTAGATTACGGGCCCAGTCCACAAAGTTACTTCCATCATCTTTCAACTTAGCTTTCTCTAGGAACGCATTAAAATTCAGGGGTGCTACTGCGCGAGCCATGATCTACAACATAAATATAGCAAAGACAACTTAGACTATTGTTCTAGATAATGAGTTTAGTTAATCATATTACTTAAAAACTCCCACTCAAATTGACATCCCTCCGGTCATTCGAGTGTAACATGATCCAAATCCACCAACTCAAGTCCGATCATCACGTGAGTTGAGGTGGTTTCAATGGTGAACATCTTCATGTTGATCATATCTACTATATGACTCATGTTCGACCTTTCGGTCTCTTGTGTTCCGAGGCCATGTCTGTACATGCTAGGCTCGTCAAGTTTAACCCGAGTGTTCCGCACGTGTAACATGGCTTACACCCGTTGTATGCGAACGTAGAGTCTATCACACCCGATCATCACGGCGTGTCTCGAAACGACGAACTTTCGCAACGGTGCACACTTGGGGAGAACACAATTTTATCTTGAAATTTAAGTGAGGGATCACCTTATAATGCTACCGTCGTCCTAAGCAAAATAAGATGCATAAAAGGATTAACATCACATGCAAATCATAAGTGACATGATATGGCCATGAACTTGTGCTTTTGATCTCCATCTCCAAAGCACCGGCATGATCTCCATCGTCACCGGCATGACACCATGATCTCCATCATCTTGATCTCCATCAACGTGTCGCCATAAGGTTGTCGCGCCGACTGTTGCTTCCACGACTATTGCTAACGTTTAGCGATAAAGTAAAGCATTACATAGCGCTTAATGATTGACACGCAGGTCATACAATAATTAAAGACAACTCTATGGCTCCTGCCAGTTGCCGTACTCATCGACATGCAAGTCGTGATATTCTATACATCACATGATCATCTCATACATCACATATATCTCATCATGTAATTGGCCATATCACATCACAACATACCCTGCAAAAACAAGTTAGACGTCCTCTAATTGTTTTTGCAAATTTTACGTGGCTGCTACGGGTTTGCAAGAACCGTTCTTACCTACGCAAAACCACAACGTGGTGTAGTGATTGCTTTTTGATCTTCTAAAAGAACCCTCTTCATTGAAATCGATTCAACTAAAGTGAGAGAGACAGACACCCGCTAGCCATCTTTATGCAACGAAGTTACATGTCAGTTGAAGGAACCTGTCTCGCGTAAGTGTACGCGTAATGTCGGTCCGGGCCGCTTCATCTCACAGTACCGCCGAATCAAATATCAACTAGTAACGGCAAGCAATATGTATACACCCACGCCCACAACTCGTTTGTGTTCTACTCGAGATCTCATCTACGCATAGACCTGGCTCATGATGCCACTGTTGGGAAACGTTGCAGGGAAACAAAAATTTTCCTACGCACACGCAAGATCTATCCATGGTGATGAGCATCTACGAGAGGGAGAGTAAATCTACATACCCTTGTAGATCGCTAAGCGGAAGCGTTTAAGAAACACGGTTGATGTAGTCGAACGTCTCCGCGATCCAAATCGCAAGTCGTCCCTCGATCCGATCACGAACTAGCGCCGAACGGACGGCACCTCCGCGTTCAACACACGTACGGCTTGATGACGCCTTCACCTCCTCGATCCAGCGAGCGATGGTGAAGTAGTGGTTGAGTTCCAGCAGCACGACGGCGTGGTGATGGTGGTGAGGAACAGTCTCTGCAGGGCTTCGCCAAGCGCTACGGAGATTATGACGGAGGAACTAGAGGGTTAGGGTTGCCGGCACACGGCTTGGGAAATCCTAATGTCCCCCGTGTGCTAGCCCTGCCCCTCTATTTATATGTTGAGCCTTGGGGTCTAAACTTGGAGTAAAAGCCTCCTCCAGGTCGGTTTTGCCCGCACAAGGTCGGTTTGGCCCGCAGGGAAAGAGTCCAACTCGGATCCCTGCCGAATCGTGCACAGCCGCGCACAAGCGGTAGTACCGCTCACAAGCGGTAGTACCGCTTGGGCGGTAGTACCGCTTCACACAAGCGGTAGTACCGCTCGGGCGGTAGTACCGCTTCATCAAGCGGTAGTACCGCTTACGCGGCAGTACTGCCTTTACCAGCGG
The DNA here is from genome assembly GCA_039707655.1 of Elymus sibiricus. Lineage (NCBI taxonomy): Eukaryota > Viridiplantae > Streptophyta > Magnoliopsida > Poales > Poaceae > Elymus > Elymus sibiricus. The sequence continues at coordinate 88,609,906 of CM077663.1, forward strand.
TAGTACCGCTTAAGGCAGTAGCAAAACTTCCTTTTGCACTCTCCAATACCTCGTGGGCTTTATCCCTTTGGCCCATATAAAGTGTTGCTACACCCGAACACTTCGGTAAACATCCGGAACCCCTTCCGGTGAATTCCGGAACCCTTCCGGAGATCAAAACACTATTATCACATATATCAATCTTTACCTCCAGACTATTCCGGAGATCCTCGTCATGTCCGGGATCTTATCCGAGACTCCGAACAACTTACGGTCACCAACATAATAACTCAATTATACTAATCGTCACCAAACGTTAAGTGTGTAGACCCTGCGGGTTCGAGAACTATGTAGACATGACCGAGACACCTCTACGGTCAATAACCAATAGCGGGACCTGGATGCCCATATTGGCTCCTACATATTCTACGAAGATCTTTATCGGTCGAACCTCTATGTCAAGGATTCAGTTAATCCCGTATGTTGTTCCCTTTGTTCTTCGGTATGTTACTTGCCCGAGATTTGATCGTCGGTATCACTATACCTAGTTCAATCTCGTTACCGGCAAGTCTCTTTACTCGTTCCGTAATACAAGATCCTGTGGCTAACTCTTTAGTCACTTTGCTTGCAAGGCTCAATGTGATGTTGTATTACCGAGTGGGCCCTGAGATACCTCTCCGTCACACGGAGTAACAAATCCCAGTCTTGATCCATGCCAACCCAACAGACACCCTCGGAGATACCTGTAGAGCACCTTTATAGTCACCCAGTTACGTTGCGACGTTTGATACACACAAGGTACTCTTCCGATGTCAGTGAGTTGCATGATCTCATGGTCAAAGAAACAGATACTTGACATGCAGAAAACAATAGCAATAAACTGACACGATCAAATGCTACGTTCTTAGTTTGGGTCTTGTCCATCACATCATTCTCCTAATGATGTGATCCCGTTATCAAATGACATCTCATGTCAATGGCTAGGAAACCTTAATCATCTTTGATCAACGAGCTAGTCAACTAGAGGCTTACTAGGGACACAGTTTTGTCTATGTACCCACACATGTATTTGAGTTTCCAATCAATACAATTATAGCATGGATAATAAACGATTATCATGAACAAGGAAATATAATAATAACCAATTTATTATTGCCTCTAGGGCATATTTCCAACACCCCCCTGGTTCGGCCGAACCCTCCTTGGTGGAGGGTTTGGGGCTGCCTCCTCCCCTCCCTTCCTCCTATATATACTAGATGATTTTGAGGGCAGCCCTAACCTAATTAAGCCACGGCTGCCTCACTCTCCCTCTAGATCTGTTCTCCACTAGATCGTCTCGGTTGCGCTTGGCGAAGCCCTGCCGGGACAGCACCACCACCACCACCGTCACCACGCTGTCGTGCTGCCGGGGAACTCATCTATCTCTCCGCTCCCTCTTGCTGGATCAAGAAGGCGGAGATCGCCATCGAGCTGTACGTGTGCTGAACGCGGAGGTGTCGTCCATTCGGCGCTAGATCGTGATTGGATCGCGGGACGGCTTGCGATTTGGTTCACGAAGACGTCCGACTACATCAACCGCGTTTCTTAACGCTTCCCGCTTAGCGATCTACAAGGGTACGTAGATCCACTCTCCCTCTCGTAGATGCTCATCATCATGGATAGATCTTGCGTGTGCGTAGGAAAATTTTTGTTTCCCATGCAACGTTCCCCAACAGTGCACGCACATGCCATCTCACATCCTAATACGAAGACTGTTTCATGCCTGCTTTCGTCAGCGACAAGAATTCCGAAGACTACACGAGACGCCGCCGGCCGTACGGTCCTTTAATAAATAGCTAGTCCACCTTAGGTTTAGAGACAGGTTTTGTTTAGAGAAGTTTAGCTATTGCTACTTTTATTTGTCTTCGCTCGTAGCGACTAGTGCGACTGTCAAGACATCCTATCGGAACCCCATATTGTGAGATTTATTCATCTAGCATATTCGCAATTTCAGATTGCTATTATTTTCTTGCATGTTCTTCGATTTGCTTGCAGGAAAAATCCTTCGTGGATAGGTCGATCGCGCCGTTTGCTCGGTCGATAACACCGTGGAGTTGGTTCAACGATTGCCGTGGATATCAGTCGTGTACAGTTCTCCCTGTACGGTTGGTAGCCGGATCGTGAGGGTCGAGTCCCACAAAAATCGTAGTTATCATCTCTCATCGAAAGATCAGGTCTCCAGTTCACATCATTAAACTTTTCTTTTCGAGCAACATACACCATTTTGTTTTTATCGTTTAATAAACTTCGAAATTCTCTACTTTTAAAATTTTCATAGCAATTGACAGTGGACTTCTCGCACAAATATTTTTGAACTATACCCGGAGGAGCACTCAAACTTCTATCAACAAACCTTTTTAGTCACGACCGAAATGCAATCCATGTAGTAGTTGAACTGCTCGCTGTTGTCACTTTGAATTTCTGTCACGTTTTTTGTTCATAATTCATCACACATTCATCAGATTTGCACAAATCAGGTACCTTCAGAAACCTGTTTAAAAAACAAAACTTTTTCTTGTTGAACATTTTTCTCAAATTCACCATGGTTTAAAAGGATTTATTTGAATACATATAAACACTTTTTCTGATCGTTATACACCACTTTTTGTATTGTTTATTTGGAATAGAGCTTGTGTTCTCTTTTTATTGTTTGATGCAACTCTTCTTTTTTCTCTGCACTTATCTGGCTTATTGTCTTTGAACTTATAAACTTATGAAACCTAAACTTCACATGTTTATTTGCCCTGCCCAAGTAGCTGCGCACACGCGAAGGTGAGTGGCAATGGCGCCACACGCCGAGGGAAGTGGTGCACATGGGCAGTGGTTGGTGTCCATGGCTGCACGCGTTCAAAGGGTGTCGTCGCAACGACGTGACAGAGGGGGTCGTGTGCCTATGTTTTTTTAACATCAAACTTGGTTGGTTTTTTAATTTTAACTTCATTGTTTTATTTTCATAAAACGGGGGAATTTAATCTTTATAAACATTGAACTTGACTGGGTTTTTTTTCTGTTTTGAAATCGAGCTAATATTGGAGGGAAACTAATGGACCAAAAACATCAGTTTTTGCACTTGCAGATAGAGTTGAACTTCAGTACATGCCCGCCAACTAGTACTTTGTCTGCATCATATGAATTTTTTTTCAATTTGAACTTATTTGGTTATTATATTCGAACCTCTTCGTTTTTTTCAGTTTGGACTTCTCAATTTTATATGTATAAGTGGAAAATTACTGATACTTTTTTATTCGTTTTTTATGGTTTAGAATGATTTTTTTAAATAATGAACGTCGAACCGCTCTGTTAATTTAATTTGAACTTCTTGGGTTATTTTTTGAAAATGTCAAAAAAAACATTTTTATAAGTTCATTTTTTTATTTTTGAACTTACTCGTTTTGTAGAATCATAAAAATTTCATTTTTTAAAACCTTGTACTTCTCTGTTCTTGTAGTTTGACCTTCTTAGCTAAAATAAGAAACAAAAAATTAACGTTGCTGTTAGTTGCTTTTTTTTACTTTGTACATCTTGCATGCATTTATAGAACAAAAATCATAGTTGCTTTAACTTTTTAAAATATACCATGGCCTTTTTTCTCGACGGGATGACATACTTACCCAAAAATCAGATATACATTTTTTTGAACAAGCAATTCATGAACTACCTCAAACTTGACCTTCTCGAACATAACTTCTTGACCTTCGGAAAATAAATAACAAATTCGAGTGCAGGCATGCATCCATGTCACTGCTAACATAATTCACAGCTTGGATGGAACGGGATCATGATAATGACCAGGCTTCAAAACTTCCCTGCTTTGGCCTATGCAAAATTGTCAATACAGCTCCGTTTAATTACAACGCGTATGCTTTGCCTGCATCGATCAGAACAACAATCTTCACCAACATTCGCAGCGTACATGCAGGCCTGAACATCACACTGCAAGAATCAATCAGAGTTTCATCCAATCCAACAGACTAGCAATAGGATTTCAAGATGAGAAGCACATGCCACCTTCTTCTTGTCGCCGTGGCGTTGGCGTTGGTGATCATGTCGCCGTCGCTGTGCCCAGCAGCCAGTGCATGGAGCATCTCCTCCTCCTCCTCCTCTAAACCCACGAGCCAGACCGTCGCCGCGCCAACGCTGCCGGACGGCGGCGGCGGGACGGTGGTCGACTTCTCGATGGAAGGCAGCGGCGGCGGCACGCCCTGCAACGAGGGCGCGGAGCCAGGGGCGCCCTCTTGCGCGACCGGCCGCATGCCGCCGTGGACGGAGCAGCTAACGCTGCGCGGCCTGGTGGTGAGCGTGGCCGTCGGCACAATGTACAACGTCATCATGGTGAAGCTCAACCTCACCACGGTCCTCAACCCCACCCTCAACGTCTCCGTCGCGCTCATTTCCTTTGTCATGCTCCGGGGCTAGAGCTGGCAGCGACCATGGGGGATCTCCCGGGATGGCGGAGACCAGGGCACAGGCGGCTAGAAGCGGCAGACCACGCTGGGCGGGGGAGGCGCCAGGCCGGATGGGCTCGCGGCGGCGGTGGGGAGCCGGGCCGGCGGCGCGTCAGGTGGAGGTGGTGGGATAGAGCCGTAGAGGTGGTCGGGAGCCACACCGGCGGCGAGGAATTTGGCTTTTCTTTTGTCCACGAGTTCGAGAGTTCAGGAGGATCTCTGTCGGGCCCTTATAGGGCTGCCTGTTATCATAAGAACTATTCCGATCCTGGGATTAGACCGTCTATTATGACAACGGGTGCAGAATAACTATTCTGACAACACTTCCGAGCTGCACGGTTAACGCGTGTGCACTGCATCCCTATCAAACGAGCACTGCAATGTTAGCAGAAAAAACTGCACGTGTGTTTTCGGCACCGTTTTCACTCCAGTTTCTAAAACGTTTGTCGGAATGAGGCATATAATATACCGTTGGATAGCTACGGAAAATCCGCAACTTCGTCATGTTGAACACTTTTCGTGTTTCGTCACGGTTTAAGAGCAGTTTCGAAAACGGTGGCCGCCCGACGAGTGGCAGCGACCGTATTTTCGCGTTTTTTTCTAAACCGCTCGTCGGAATGAAGCAAACGATACGGAGTTGGAAAGATATCGTCGATGCGCAACTTTTTCATGTAGATCACTCTCTCTAATTCCTTACGGTTTGAGAGTAATTTCAAATTTACTAAAAAACGGAATTCTGTTTTTTAAATTTTATGAATTTTTTGGTATGGTTTTCGCTTCAGTTTTTTAACCGTTTGTCAGAACGAGGCGTGCGATACGGCGTTGGAAAGCTGTGCAATAGATGCAACTTTTATACGTTGATCATTTATTGAGATTCCTCACGGTTTTAAATGAATTTTGAAAACGATGCGGCTGCCTACGAGTGGCAGCGAACATATTTTCGTAAATTTTTCCAAACTGATTGTCGGATCGATGCAAATGATACGACGTTGGAAAGGTATCGACGAGACGCATCTTTTTCATGTAGAACACTCTCTTTGGTTCCTTACGGTTTAAGAGCAATTTTGAAATAACCGAAATGCGGACACTCTGTTTTCCGCGACACCAAAATCGTCGCGTGAACCGCATCAGATAGAAAAACGCACTGCTTTATATGGAAAATTGCACTGCATCTTACGAGCTAGTAAACTGCTTGATTTCTTTTAGTCTGACTTAAATTTTTCAAGATGAGAAAGTGAAGTGTGCTTCACATCAGACGTAAGTGAACTGCAACACTATCGAAAAGTGAACCGCTTTATTTTTTTGTGGTGTCCGAAAAGTGGAGTACAGAGTGGACTACGTTCTTTTGCGTGTGTTTTCTTGTTTTTTGTTGTTGTTGTTTTTTGCTATTCTCGCACAACATGTAAATGAATGTAAATGTGGACAACAAGGACGAAGTGAGCGACCTGCAATGGTTTGTTTTTCCAAATGTACCGCCTTGTTAGTGCAAATTCACTTCCATTATGGAAACAAAATAAATAGAATTTTAAGTTCTCAAAGAATATTACAAGTGAACCACATGGCATACAAGTGAATGAAGTGAATCTCCCGCGAAATAAAGAATGAAGTGAATGACAGCAACAGAAAAGGTCCTGTGTCCTCAGCCAAAACTATGTCAAAAGGTGTCGTGGTTTTGTCACGGCAGATGCCCTAGTGAAAGGATTTAGGTTCGAGGCCATCGCTAAGGCGGTGAGCTCAAAGGGGTTGATCGGAATCGAGAGACAAGGGTTTACCCAGGTTCGGCCCCTCGGAAAGAGGCAAAAGCCTACGTCCTGCTTTCTGTTGTATTGATCGGGTATCGATTACAAGGGAGCGAGTTCGCTTGACCTAGCTATTGATGAGTTGTTTCGTGGCCTAAGCCGCCCAGGTAACCCGCCTTTATATACACAGGTCAAGGCCCTAGGCTTACAAGAGTCCGGGTTGGGTTATACTTGATAACCGCCCTCACCTCTAACTACACATGCCTTGTCTAACAAGCCGCCACCGGCGGCTTACGCCACCGGGTTACATCTCGTCTTCTGGCTCTGGGCCTCCAGGCCCATTGAGTAAGCCTGCACCAAACCTTGTTGTAAGCCTCCAACCGCATGACCCGGCTCCACCTGGGCGGGTCTCGCCACGGGGTTATATCCCCAACATTAGGCCCCAGATTGATTTGAACCGGTTCATGTCAATCTCCAAGTCTTCTGGTTGGCGAGCCTTGCCTTCTCTGATAATCTTCATGACCCACCGACAATGGGCAATCGTTGCTTCTGACAAGCTTTCATGACCCGCCATGACGTCATCAGAAAAATCAAAAAAGATTCCCCTGACGTCAGAGCGGATCTTTTTTCATTAATATGACCAGCCCGAGAATCGAGGCATTTCTTTAGTCAATTGCCGTCGTGCCTCCTTGATTCTCGCGCCGACTGTTGCTGTCGCTTCACATCCTCATAAATAGGCACGGGGGCCCCATTATTTTCATCTTCCCGCCGATGCTTTCTTCTTCCTCCTCCAGACGCCCACGCCGCCGAAGCTCACTGCGCCGTCCGGAGCTCATCGTCTTCATCGACACCGGCCGCTGCATCAACCTGAAACTGACCAGAGCTTTCACGCGTTCGTCTGCACCCTCAAGGTTCTATTATTGCCCCTTGTTAGATCTGCCTTAGGTTTCTCCTGAGTTCATCGGGCTTCCTTAATGTTCATCACCGCTCATCAGAGCATTCTTCATAGATTGGATATAAAGCACCTCTTTTAACCCTTATAATGCCGCCCAAACCACGCGGACGTCCGCTCCATAATCATGCCGCACTCGTTGTAGATCCGCAGCTCATTTTAATCTGTACCGAGGCCGTCTGTCCTTCCACTGGTCCCTTAGGGTTAGAATTATTTTTCTTTTTCCCTCGCCCGTAGATCTTAAATCCATGGTTGTAGTTGTGGAATCTGTTTCTCCATACTTAGTAATCTTTCAGTGTGTGCTGATAAACTTAATCCGCCGTAAGGCTGCCGGCTCATGCTATCACACAGCAAACAGCTTCGGCGGCTCATAACTTTATATTGACTCGCCAAATGCCGTCACCATTTGTAGAGTCAAAACGACCTTGGTTATAATGCATTTTTAACCCGCCGAATATTCATATCTTTTCGCAGTTTCCTAAGCCGCCGCCATGTCTAGAGTCCCATCAACTTACAACTGGGTAAAGTCTGGGGTGACCGAGGAGTCACTCAAGGAGTTCGTCACCATGGGAGTCTTGCCGGCTCAAGAAGTCATCCACTGGCGGGTTCCGGGCAACGAGAATATTCCTAAGCCCGAAGCCGGGGAAGTCATTGTGTTCACAGACCACCTTCTCCACGGTTTCTCTCCTCCCGGGTCTAAATTCCTCCATTCCTTTAGCCTGCACCCTCAAGATATCGGGCCCAACTCTGTTACCAATCTATGCCAATTCCAGACCCTGTGTGAGGCTTATCTGCAAGAAGAACCGTCCGTTGATCTCTTCAAGGAATACTTCTACATTAACCGCCAAACAGAAATGGCGGACGGCTTGAGCCTCGAGCTTGGAGGTGTCACTCTTCAAAGACGGAGGGACGTACTTTTTCCAGCAGCTACTCTTCCGAGTCATCCCAAAGAATGGAATAAGACTTGGTTTTATTGCAAAGACACTTCGCCAGAAGGGGAGAACCCACCGCCAGGTTACCATCCTTACCGGCTCAGCCCTGATGCAGAGCTCCCAGGCCGGATGTCCGCTGCTGAACGCGCTTAGTATGGTCCAACTTTCTCAAAGATAAGGGCCCTGCTGGCTAATGGGTTAACAGGTGTTGATCTGGCCCGCTGCTGGGTCTCTTGGAGGATTCTGCCATTGAGCTGCCGTGGCGCCTTAATGTGCCAATACAATGGTGAAGTAGACGATCCTCAGCGCTTCAACCGGACCCCCTTGACAGATTCTGACCTCAATACTATTGTCAAATCCTTGCTAGGAGAGTCTCAAGCCGCCTGTAGCAAGACGGGTTTAAGTCCCTTTTATGCACTTAACCCGGCTCCAGAGGTGAGTCTTTCCATCTTAATCCTCTTGCATTCTTTTCATGTTGTACCTCATATATTGTATTAACCTTTCTGTCAATGCATTTTATCATTTGCAGGCCGGCTCTTCTTTCTGGAACAAGAGATTACCCGCCACCCTCAAAAAGAAGAGCAAAGTCCCCAAAGCGACTAAAGCTAAGGCTCCGACCCGTAAGAAGAAACAATCGACCGAAGAGCTCTTCGACCTTGACAATTCAGAGGTAGAACTTGACTCCCTTGGTCATTTTTTCATACAACTTATTGACGCCGACTCTTCTCAGGAGGAAGCAGAAAACAGTCATGCTGATGTTGCAGAGGTAATCGTTATCTCCTCTGACTCGGAACTTTTACCAGTAAAGAGAGTACGGCGGGCTGTACGGAAGGTAAAATGTTCTCGCTCTTTTGCTCACTTGAAATCCGCCTTTCTTTTGAAGAAACAGCAAGATGACAATCGACGTCAGACCCGGAGCACCGGCTCTGAAGATCTTTTAGCCGGTTTATCAAATGATCCGGCTCCTCGGAAACGGCCCACTGAGGTACTTTCTTGCCTTGAACTTGTATGCTAGTCTTGTGTTGCTACTTAGTTGTCTTTTGGCAATGATAACTTTTCAGGACTCGCCCCCTTCTTCCGGCGACTCGACCGCCTCAAAGCTGCCTCCTTTTATTATCAACCCGGGGTAAGCATTTCTACATCCCGAAATGTGTTTAATATTTCATACTTTACCACGACATACCTAACACTGCCTTTGCTTGCAGGGCTCAAGCCAAACGAAGGAAAGTGGCCGGGTCATCCGCAACTCCTGATGCCCAGACCCGGAGAACCCAATGCCCAATATTCCTGAAACTCACATTGAACCTTCTGAGACTGCTAAAGATGCCCATGAAGAGGTTCCTCCACAGAACGAGCCGGCTGCTATGGACGTTGAGGCTCCTGAAGCCCATCCAGATTCTGCTCCTAAGTCTCCCAGCCCCCGGCCGTCAACTGAAGATATGACTTCTCATGAAGAAGTCACTGTCACCGGGGCGGCTTACAAATCTCCGGCTCCTTCACATGTGCTATCAAAGCATATCAATAAAGACGAGGCGGCTCCCTCTAAGGAAGAAAAGGCTCCATCTGATCTTTCAAATTTGGAGAAACTTACTGCCGACGAATTGCATGCCGGCTATCTGAGTCATCTGTTTGCCAGCCGAGACATGGAGGCCAACTTGGTCGCCAAATGAAGGAAAAATATGAGGTACTTCACTTCCCTTGCCTCTTCCATGTATATACTTATGTAGCCCCCAAGAACCGGTTGATCTCTCAGAAGGTTAGCCGGGTCTTCCATTGATTTGGCAACTTTTGAAGAATCATCCGGTAGCCCCCAAGGGCCGGGTCATTACCGAAGTAATGAGTCGGCACTCAATCATAGATTAAGAGCCAAGTGTAGCCCCCAAGGGCCGGGTCATTACCTAAGTAATGAGACGGCACTCAAAAAGTGGATTAAGAGCCAACTGTAGCCCCCAAGGGCCGGGTCATTACCTAAGTAAGGAGCCGGCACTCAAAAAGCCGATTAAGAGCCAACTGTAGCCCCCAAGGACCGGGTCATTACCTAAGTAATGAGTCGGCTCTATAGGAAAGAGCTGGGATACATTAGCCCCCAAGTGTCAAGTAAATTGCTTGCAATCTGCTTGGGACTTGTAATAATTAGTATGAGCCGGACCGGCAGCTTTAAAATTAACAACCTTGTTCTGCTATAACTTGCTCTGTGCAGGAATCTTTGAATGCTGCTGAGTCGGCCATGTCAGACCTTAAGGAGAGTCTGGCCTTGCAACAGAAAGGCCGAGCAGAAACTGATGCCAAGTATCAGATCGCCTTGACTGAGCTGGATGTGATCAAGGCCGAGCTCAAAACTTTTAAGAAAGACGCCGAGTCAATCCAAACTGCCCTGACCAAGCGCGCTGAAGATGCAGAGGGCCGTCTCAAAGCGGTGACCGACGAGCTGAACACTCTGAAGGGCCAGATATCCCGTATGATTGGACCTGTGTTTGATAGGTCTTCTTAACCTTCAACTACATACAAATACTTGTCAATAATCTTCTCTGGCGACTTATAAGTTTTGACATGTTTGTAGGTGAACGGAGCCGCCAGCTGTCAGATAACAGCCTGTTGAAACTCAAAGCTTTATATTCTCTTTCTGAACAACTCTATGCCGGGTCACTTTTCACTATTAAAGATGTGATGACTGAAAGGGGTGTGCCAAAGTTTATGAAGGGCGTGCTAGAAGTCCTCTCCACCATCCCGCAACAGATAGAAGAGCTGAAGAGATCAGCCGCCCGTAAGGGCGCAATAGCTGCTCTGAGCCGGTCGCTGGCTTATGCCCCGGAGCTGAACCCGGCTGAAATGATGGATGGCTTCCCTCAACTAAAGGATGACGGCTCGGAATTTACACAAGAAGATTACTCTCGCTGTCATAAGGCATCCCGGGTTCTGGCAAGCCGGCTTACACTGAAGAGAACAAACGTGTTCGAGGGCCCACCTTCGAAGCCAAGAGCCTAATTCCTCAACGCCGTAAGCACCTCTTTGCTCCTGATGTTGACCCATCTCCGATCATGCACGATGAAGCCAAGTTTGAAGCTTTAACCAAGTGTAATTGGGATGTGGACAACCTCCAGATCCAGGAGACCGAAGACCCGACGCAGGATGACCTGGTGGCGAGTTAGAGAAAAATTGTTGCATCATGTGAAGGTAACCCGGCCTTGTTTAATCTGCCGGGTTAGAAATTGCTGAAAAAACTTGAAGTCTGCAACTTTTGGGCATTTTGAACAGCCTTGTAATAGCAGTAGGAAAACATTTAACCGCCTGCTCTTGTGCTTTTGATGCACTGTTTTAAGCTTCTGCCGGCGACTTAGCAAATTCATCTGTGATATATAATCATTTGACTGCTTTGACGCGGCTGGCGGGTTATAATCCCTGAGCAATACCAAGCCGGAATTTTCCAAAACTTAGAATCTTATCATAAGAGCACCTGCAAAAACAAGTAATTTGTATGTCTCATCCTATAAGCCGGCTTTAAAGGCGCGGCAAGACAAGACAACTCTTGTTTTTATGAATTTTTTTTGTTGTTTCCGAAGAAACTAGGCGGAAAGCCTAAAGAAAAAACTTGTAAGCCGGCTCTCACGTGAAATAAATCCGTCGTTTAAACTTTAGCAAGTTCAGGGTCTTTAAAATATTGACATTGCTAAAAGTACGAACGGGCCACATAGCGGAGGGGTTACGACAGACAAGACGAGTTTATCCTAGCTCACTGTAAGTCGGCTCTCTCGTGACAAAAGCCGCCATTTAAACCTTGAGAAGTTCAGGGTCTTTGTGCGAGAATAACTTATAAAAGTTCAGGGTCTCTTATCAAGAATAACTGTCAAGAGTTCGGTGGGTCACATGGCGGAGTAGCAAGTTGCAAACAGGAAGGTTTAACTCGAACTTGGCATTTAAAGCCTGGCCAAGAGGGTATGTAAGCTAAACCCATAGGGTTGGAAGCCCCCAAGTGACCTGATTAAGGATCAACTCCTTTGTATGATACTTTCAGTGCGGAGAAAACGACAGAGGCCCCTAATCATGGGGATGCCAAACTTTATTATATCATAAAAGATGGTATGTACAATGACAGGAATATGTACATTGATGAGAGCCGGACTGGCGGCTTAAGTATAGTATGGCCGAAGGTGAGCAATATTCCATGGCCTCTTGGTCTCTTCACCAGAAGTGCGAGACTTGTCACTCTCCCGTATATCCATGAGATAATAGGAACCATTGTTGAGGTTTCTGCTGATCACAAACGGTCCTTCCCATGGGGGTGACAACTTATGCATATCTGCCTGGTCTTGAATCAGCCGGAGTATTAAGTGGCCTTCTTGGAACATCCGGGTCTTGACCCTGCGGCTATGATAGCGACGCAGGTCTTGTTGATAAATCGCCGACCGAGCTGCTGCAAGATCCCGCTCTTCGTCCAAGGCATCCAAAGCATCCTGACGCGCCGCCTCGTTATCAGTTTCTACGTAAGCCGCCACTCTGGGCGAGTCATGACGAATATCACTGGGGAGAACAGCTTTTGCGCCATAAACCATGAAGAAAGGCGTATAGCCTGTAGACCTGTTGGGGGTGGTTCTTATGCTCCAAAGAACAGACGGCAACTCCTCCACCCAACAACCCGGCGTGCGCTCCAAAGGAACCATGAGCCGGGGTTTTATTCCTCTCAAAATTTCCTGGTTAGCACGCTCAGCTTGACCATTAGACTGCGGGTGGGCTACTGAAGATACATCAAGACGGATATGCTCCTCATCACAGAACTCCTTCATAGCCCCCTTAGACAAGTTAGTGCCATTATCAGTGATGATACTATGAGGATAACCAAACCGAAAAATCAGCTTTTTGACGAACTGAACTGCTATTGCTGCATCACACTTGCTGACCGGCTCAGCCTCGACCCACTTAGTAAACTTGTCAACCGCCACCAAGGGGTGGGTCTTTTTGTCCTTAGACCTCTTAAAAGGTCCTACCATATCAAGCCCCCAGACTGCAAATGGCCAGGTGATTGGAATCATCCGTAGCTCTTGAGCCGGCACATGGGCACGTCGCCCAAATTTTTGGCACCCGCCACACTTAGTGACCAAATCTTCTGCATCTTTGTGAGCTGTTAACCAGTAAAACCCGTGTCGAAAGGCCTTGGCCACCAATGATTTTGACCCGGCGTGATGACCACAATCACCAGCATGGATTTCTTGCAAGATCTCACGGCCCTCATCAGGAGAAACACAGCGCTGAAAGACACCAGTCACACTGCGCCGATGTAACTCGCCGTTGACAATAGTCATAGACTTAGACCGCCTTATGATCTGCCGTGCCAGAGTCTCATCTTGAGGTAACTCGCCGCGGGTCAGGTACGCCAGATAAGGCAACGTCCAATCAGGGATCGCCCGAAGAGCCGCCACCAATTGCCCTTCCGGGTCAGGTATAGCCAAATCCTCCTCCGACGGCAACTTGACTGATGGGTGATGCAACACGTCCAAGAAAACATTAGGTGGTACCGGCTTACGCTGAGACCCCAGTCTTGATAATGCATCAGCCGCCTCATTCTTCTGCCGGTCAATATGATCCACCTGATAACCTTTAAAGTGGCCAGCAATAATATCAACCGCCTGACGATAAGCCGCCATACGAGGGTCCTTAGAATCCCATGTGCCAGAGACTTGTTGAGCCACTAGGTCTGAGTCGCCAAGACATCTGACCCGGCTCAAGTTCATCTCTTTGGCCACCCAGAGCCCATGAAGCAAAGCCTCGTATTCCGCTGCATTGTTAGTACAAGGAAACATTAGCCTCAAAACATAACAGAATTTGTCACCTCGTGGGGAAGTTAAAACAACTCCAGCCCCCGAGCCTTCCAATTGCCTGGAACCATCGAAGTGAATCGTCCAATAGGTATTGTCCAGCTTTTCCTCAGGTATTTGACACTCTGTCCAGTCATTGATAAAATCCACCAAGGCTTGAGATTTGATAGCCGTCCGGGGCACATATTTTAAATTGAGAGGCCCAAGTTCAATTGCCCACTTAGCAACCCTGCCAGTAGCTTCTCTATTTTGAATGATATCCCCCAAAGGAGCAGAGCTGACCACTGTAATTGGATGCCCGAGGAAGTAATGCTTCAGCTTGCGATTGGCCATGAATACACCAAGTACCAGCTTCTGCCAATGTGGGTATCTCTGCTTGGATTCCGTCAAGACCTCACTGACATAATAAACCGGCCGCTGGGCTGGGTACTCCTTACCCGCCTCCTTGCGCTCAACCACAACTGCAGCACTGACGGCTTTGTTGTTAGCCGCCACATATAAGAGCAAAGGCTCCTTCTCCATGGGAGCATCTAAATTGGGCGGCTCAGCCAGCTGTTTTTTAAGTGCCTCAAACGCCTCATTAGCCGCATCACTCCAGACGAAATTGTATGTCTTCTTCATCATCTGATACAGAGGAATAGCTTTCTCACCCAGGAGGCTTATGAACCGGCTCAGTGCAGCAATACGACCCGCCAGGCGCTGAACATCATTAATACACGCCGGCTTAGACAAAGAAGTGATGGCCTTTATCTTGTCCGGGTTAGCCTCAATGCCACGCTCAGAGACCAAAAATCCCAAGAGCTTGCCTGCAGGCACACCGAACACACATTTTGCCGGGTTAAGCATCATCTTGTAAACCCGCAAATTGTCAAAAGTTTCTTTCAAATCAGCTAGCATAGTCTCCTTCTTCCTTGACTTGACCACAATATCATCCACATAAGCATGAACATTGCGCCCAATTTGACGGTGAAGACAGTTCTGCACACAACGCTGGTAAGTCGCCTGGGCACTCTTGAGCCCGAAAGGCATAGACACATAACAGAAAGCTCCAAAAGGCATAATGAAAGACATCTTCTCTTGGTCTTTGACTGCCATCTTGATCTGATGATAACCTGAATAAGCATCCAGGAAGCATAGACTCTCACAACCCGCCATTGCATCAATAATTTGATCAATACGGGGGAGAGCAAACGGGTCAACCGGACACGCCTTGTTAAGATCTGTGTAATCCACACACATGCGCCACGTTCCGTTCTTCTTGAGTACCAACACCGGGTTAGCTAACCACTCCGGGTGAAAAACTTCAACGATGAACCCTGCTGCCAAGAGCCGGGCCACCTCTTCCCCATTAGCCTTACGCCTCTCCTCATTGAAGCGACGGAGGAACTGTTTGACCAACTTAAACTTAGGATCCACATTAAGGTGGTGCTCAGCGAATTCTCTCGGTACACCCGACATGTCAGAAGGCTTCCATGCAAAGATGTCCCGATTCTCACGGATGAATTCGATGAGCGCGCTTTCCTATTTGGGATCCATATTGGCCCCAATAGTGAACTGCTGTGATGAGTCGCCAGGAGTGAAATCCACTAGCTTGGTACCTTCTGCCACAAACTTGAGAGGCGGCTCAGATTCCGTGCTAGGCTTCTTTAGCAGGCTCATATCTGTCGGGTCAACATTCTCCTTATAAAACTTGAGCTCCGCCTCCGCACAACTCGACTCTGCATATGCTGCATCGCCTTCCTCGCATTTAAGAGCAATCTTTCGATCACCATGCACTGTAATCGTCCCGTTTAACCCGGGCATCTTGAGCTGCAAGTACACATAACAAGGCCTAGCCATGAACTTGGCGTAAGCCGGTCGCCCAAACAAAGCGTGGTACGGGCTCTTGATTTTGACCACCTCAAACCATAAGGTCTCTACCCTATAGTTAGACTCATCACCAAAAGCTACCTCCAGAGAAATTTTCCCGACTAGATAAGCCGATTTTCCGGGTACCACTCCGTGAAAGACCGTTGAAGACGGCTTAAGGTCCTTATCAAGCAAGTTCATTCGGCGGAACGTGTCATAGTACAGGATGTTGATGCTGCTGCCACCATCCATAAGTACCTTAGTGAACACATAGCCTCCGACTTGGGGAGCCACCACCAAAGCCAACTGTCCCGGGTTATCCACACGCGGCGGGTGATCCTCCCTTCTCCAAGTTATGTCATACTCTGACCACCTTAAGTACTGAGGGAGAGCCGGCATAACCGCATTAACCGCCCGCTTGCGCACCTTCCGATCCCGCTTGTCAAGACTAGTTGTAAAAACATGATATTGGCCTCCATTAAGCTGCTTTGGATTACTCTGATACCCGGACTGGTTATTTTGTTGCTGACCTCCACTTCCAGACTGTTGATTATTACCTCCATGGTTTCCTTGGCCTTGATAGCCAGAGCCTGAGCCGCCTGTACCGAAGCCAGACCCAGAAGGACCGGATCCCGACCCGCCGGATGGTCCACCGCCGCCGCCTTGATGCTGGTTAACAGTGTAATTTCGAAACTCCCGCATGATCCAACAATCCTTCCAAGCATGAGTGGACGGCTGATTAGGAAGGCTATGTTTCGGGCAAGGAACATTCAGCATCGCCTCCATGTCAACAGGCTTGCGTTTAACGAACGGCGGCTTGCCGTTCCCCTTGCCACGGTTATTCCCACTACTAGTGTTGGCCACTAAATCTGACCCGCCGTCCTGGTGTTTCCGCTTTTCGCCGTTGCCATTATTGTTGTTTCCTCCCCCATTCCGCGGTTGATTCTTGCCATTCTTATTCTTCTTACCCTTGGCCGACTTCTCATCATCGGAACCAGGGTCCTTCGTGCTGTCCGAGTCCGCATACTTGGTGAGAGTCGCCATGAGTTCCCCCATATCCTGGCATGTACGTTTGAGCTGGCCAAGCTTCTGCTTCAGGGGCACAAAGTGGCAATTCTTCTCCAGAATAAGGACCGCTTGAGCCGCCGTAATGTTATCGGAAGAGTGGATGATGGTTGAGACCCGCCGGACCCAATGATGAGCCGACTCGTCCTCACGCTGCACGCAATGATCCAAATCCACAATTGTCATGGGCTGCTTGCACGTTCCCTGGAAATTCTTGATGAACTTCGCCTTCAACTCGGCCCAGGAGTTAATGGTGTTGGGTGGTAAACCCTTCAACCACGTGCGAGCCGGCCTTTCCAGCATCATGATGAAATACTTGGCGCATACTGCATCACTAACGTCCAACATCTCCATGGCTAGTTCATAGCTTTCGATCCAAGCTTCTGGAGGCAGATTAGCGGTATAGTTGGGCACCTTGCGAGGACCCTTGAAATCCTTCGGCAGGCGCTCGCTTCGTAAAGCCGGCACTAAGCACGGTACTCCCACTGCCCTGGAGGTTACTCCAGCTCCTACCGAAACGGAAGGCGCTACTGTGGGTTCTTGATAAGCCGCTGCTGCTGCCAATGCTGCCGCCTCTCGCTGCGCTCTTGCCCGATCCACCAGCGCCTGAGCATCAAGAGCCGGCTGATCGCCTCGCGGCGGATTTCGACGTCGCTCACTGCTAGAGACCGCCGGCGACTCTAAATGCCGGCTATAGCTGCGGTTCGGGATGGGGGTTGAGTGCACGTGACTCCGGCTGTAAGTATATTTCTCCTGCTGTGCCACTGCTGTCTGTAAGTAGCCAATGGCGTTCCGCACTTCCTCTACGAAAGGCGTCCCGTCAGGGATGGGGATCATGCCAAGTCGGGTCACCGCTGCCACCATGTTCTCCGCCGGGTTAGAATAATGACCGGGCGGCGTCGGAAAAGACTGTGGCGGGGTCTGGTTCCTGCGGGGCGGGTCTGGCTGCCGATGCTGAACTGCCGCCCTGCTCCCAGGTACTTCCGCCGTCCTGGTTATGGTCAGAGGTGCATTTCGTCCCGTCCCTGGCGTGTTAAAAAGATTTCTGGCCTCATATTGATCCGGCAAACGGGACTGATGCCTCATCCGGTGAACCGCCGCTATGGTATGCTGCTCTAATTCAAGGCGAAAGGCATCCGCCCTAAGGCGCTCCGACTCAGCATCCATCTGAGCCCTCAATGTATTGATTTCCTCTTGGACTCCGCCAATCTGGTTCTTCAGCCTCGCAATCTCCATGTTACGGGCTTCTTGGTTTTCGACCGTGACCTCGGTCCCCATCAGAGTGGTAAGCTCGTTCATCAGATCCAGCAAAACTTGAGCCGGCGGCCTGCCTGACCCGGACCCGGTCGCACCAGCGGCCGTGCTACCAGGGGCCGGTGCCGATCCCGCCATGAAGACAGCAGCGCGGCTCGGCGGCTCATAGTATTCCGGCTCATGATACTCCGGCTCAGGGTAATCCTCGACGTAGCCCCCAAGCCCGCCGTTGTGAAGCTGGTAGATTGATTCCGCCTCTCCGCTCGAGGATCCATCCTTCGAGCAGATGAGGGGTTCTGTCGTGGATTTGTCACGGCAAGATGTCCGGGTTAACGGACTTAGGTGTGAGGCCATCGCAACTATGTGGCGGCTTGAGAGGGGTTGGTCGGAATCGAGAGACGCGAGTTTACCCAGGTTCGGCCCCTCGGGAAGAGGTAAAAGCCTACGTCCTGCTTTGTGTCTATATTGATGATGAGGGCGATCTCGATTACAAGGGTGCTGTCTTGCTACCTCTAATCTCGAGAGCCCCTAATCTGTCTATCTCTCCTGGCTTGTCTATCTAAGACCTGTCTATGGAGACGTCTAAAAAACTTGACCCTCTTGGGGTGACCCGCCCCTCCTTATATAAGTTGAAGGGGCGGTTTACATGTAGAGTCTAAGTCGGATTGAGACTTAACTTATTATGACTTCCCATCGCGAGCTTCTCTTCATGGGCTTCTGAGTCCCGTGCTTCTTATCTCTGACGGGCGGCTTACCACCGGGTGGCTTACAACCGGGCTTATCTTCAAGACTCATCTTCAGGGACTCGTCTCCGGGACTTAACTGTCTGCCGGGTCATAACTGTCTGCCGGGTCATAACTGTCTGCCGGGTCATAACTAGGGATGGCAATGGGTCGGGTTTGGGGCGGGTGGAGCTGGTCCAAATCCAACCCATGACCCATCTTCCTGCCCTCTGCCCATCCACCAAAGTATCCATGGGCACAACTTGTGCCCATGCCCAAACCCATTGGATACCCAGATACCCATGGAGCTCCATGGACATAGAAAAATCAGCATGAAGCCTTCCTAAAGATCAAATTAATTCATCATCGTTCATTCACAAATGACAACATAAGCTACAAGAATAAGTAGACAGCAAGTACACTATTCAGGAGGAGATTGGTCGCCGGTTGGGGAAGGGAGAGAGGGAGTGGGACGGGGGTCACCGACCTTGGAGTTGTTGCTGCCTGCCGGTCGCCGATGTTGGTCATCGAGGCCGGTCGCCGATGCTGGTGGCCGAGGCCGGTCTCCGATGCTGGTCGCCGAGGCCGCTCGCCGATGCTGGTGGCCGAGGCCGGTCTCCAATGCTGGTCGCCGAGGCCGCTCGCCGATATGGGGTGGATGCCCAGGGAGAGGCGACGGGGCGATGATTGTGAGGCGCAGAGGGCCGCCGCGCTGGGGAGGGAGCTGGACTCAGGAGGATTGGGAGTTGACGCAAGGCATCCAGATTAGATTAGGTTTAATAATTAGGTTAGTGGGGTTGTGGGGGATTAGGGAACATGGGCCAGGCTTTGACCTTCTATGACCTTCTATGACCGCGAGCGACTTGGGGTTGGATGTTTGCTTAGTCCAGTGTCACTGCCATATGGCACCACCTGTCATACGGGTATCCATTGGATATCCATGGAGCAAAAATTATAACCATGCCCAACCCAGCTGTTCGCGGGTATCTAGATCCACGGATCCATGGGCAGAAATGCGCTCCATACCCTTGCCCAACCGGGTCAGGTATCCGCGGGTATCCGGATCCATGGATAAAATTGCCATCCCTAGTCATAACTGTCTGCCGGGTTATAACTGTCTGCCGGGTTATAACTGTCTGCCGGCTTACAACTGTCTGCCGGCTTACAACTGTCTGCCGGCTTACAACTGTCTGCCGGGTCATAACTGTCACCGGGTTATAACTGTCTGCCGGGTTATAACTGTCTGCCGGCTTACAACTATCTGCCGGCTTACAACTGTCTGTCGGGTCATAACTGTCACCGGGTTATAACTGTCTGCCGGGTTACAAGTGTCTGCCGGCTTACAAGTGTCTGCCGGCTTATAACTGTCTCCGGGTCATACCGCGGGGTATATCCCCGACATTAGCCCCCAGGTTAGCTTGAATTTATTCATGGTAACCTCCTGAAATAAGAATATGTAAAGGGACCGGTTCACTCAAAAATACCAGTTGACCAGCTCCTGAAAATTCTAAAACTCTGTCATATCAATACACTGACACTGACTCCTTGTAGAAAAAATAATCCTTATTATCAACTGCCTTGGTTTGATAAATTCATCTGGTTCCCTCATAACTGAGAATTTGAAGACATATCTTCCTCATATCCATATTACCTGTAGCCCCCAAGTCTTAAGAAGGGAAACGTAGTGATAGCCTTAAGACTTGCTTCAACATAGTGCAAACCTAGAGAAATCCAGATTGTTTATCTGAGTCACCAGTCATAAGTTGAATGTTCCACATATGTAGCCCCCAAGTACCGGGTTGTCTTGCCTGCAGCAACCTGGGACTTGTAAATGTCTTATGCTCATAAAACTTCAGCCAGTGTAGCCCCCAAGGACCGGGTGATTATGCAATAATGAGCAGGAACTTGTTGTAGATCTGATCATATAGACTTGAGGAGCAATGTGTAGCCCCCAAGGGCCGGCCCAGTAAGACAATACTGGGCTGGGACTTCGAAAAAGATATAAAGGCTGGCTCATCTCCTTGAGATAACGGGGTCTGTTGACAACATAATGACTTGAAAAACAGCTTGCATTAGCCCCCAAGTGCCGTGGTGCATGCTTGAAGTGACATGGGACTTGCATACTTGATATAAACATGACTTGAATAATGTAGCCCCCAAGTGCCGGTCGTATGCCTGCGGTGACTCGGGACTGTGTGAGAATAATATGACTCATCATAATTTGTTGAATGAATCCTTGACCGTGGTTGCAATATAACCCGGTATGAATATCCCAGAATAATTCCTTTGTCTTTGAAATGAACTCCCTGCTCGTGGTTGCGGTGCAACCCGACAAATATATGTTTGAGAAATCCATGAGTGCTGTAGTATACTACAGAGCACTGGTTGAAGAAATCCAATAGCCAGTCAATTAAATGACACGGTATTATATCTGTAGGGCGGCTCTTCAAGAATAATCAATTTTCCAAGCTGGCTTGAAAAAACCCCAATCATTTAATACTGGTTATGATAAACCATGATGAAGATCCAGCCATGTTGGCTATTAAAGATCTATTGTTCTTGCAGAGGTTACGATGTAACCCGGTTTGGTGACCGGCTTTCCGCAGCATAAACAAATATTAATATGCATGTATGATGATGATGCATGCTATGATGACGCAATGCAGGATGATGTAATGCAAGATGCAATGTATGACTCAAGCTGCTTTGTATGGACATAACCATCTTTCTTCACACTTAATGGCGGCTTACCTTAGGAGACAAGACCTGCAAGAACAACAAGACAGAGTATATTCTGTATCGTTTTGAGGGCGGCTTGAGAAGCACAACCCAAACATGTTAAATCTTTGATGACCTTGCTTTTTCTTCCTTTTTTGTTTTTCGAAAACTCATATGCCGGTTCTTCTGGGTGGACTCGCTACTTGAACTCTTAACAGTACAGGGTCTCTAGTAAGAGTGACCGTCAATTGCTTTGAGCGGCTCAGGGTCTCTAGGCGAGATTTAACTGATAAGAGCGCAACGAACCAGAGAGAGACGCAGCAAACGGCGGGTCATGCCCCCAGGGCCCATAAGCTACCTCTCACGTGTCATAAATCCGTCGTTTGAACCTTAAACAGTGCAGGGTCTTTAAAAGAGTAACTGTTTAAGAGTACGAACGGGCCACATAGCGGCGAGTATGCAGCAGATGGGTGAGTTTATCCTCGCTTTCTGTAAGCCGGCCCTCACGTGACAAGATCCGTCGGTTTAACTTTGACTAGTACAGGGTCTAGTGAGAGTGACTGGCAAATACTTAGAGCAGCTCAGGGTCTCTAGTCGAGATTAACTGGCAAGAGTTCGGCGGGTCACCTAGCGAAGCAGCAGCAGCATACAGGTAGGTTTAACTCCAACTTGCGGTGGCTGAAGAGCCGATCAAGAGGGTGTGTAAGCTAAACCCGGTGGGTTGGAAGCCCCCAAATGACCTTGTTGACGGAGTCAACGTTTGGGTATACAACCCGCCTTACGGTGGCTGAAAAGCAGATCAAGAGGGTGTGTAAGCTAAACCCGATGGGTTGGAAGCCCCCAAATGACCTTGTTCACAGAGTCAACCTTTGCACCATCTTGTATGCCGCCGTCTTGAAGAACGCCAATTTGTAAGCCGCCGTCCTGTATGAAGAAACAACAGAAGCCCCCAAGTGACTTTATGATGATCCTAATAACTCAGGGCACCCATATTTGAACGGTGCATCATGGCGACTCGTCCTCTTGGGCAACTTTTAATTCTTCCGTCAATAATGTAGTAGCCCCCAGGATCAGGTTAACTTCCTTGCAATGACCCGGGGTTCTCGTTTGAAAACGACCAAATGTGTCGAGCCATGTCTGTAGCCCCCGAGTCTTAAGTCGACTCGAAGAGTTGGCTTGAGATTCTCCATACTTGACCGTGGCGGGTTATAGATGATCCCGTATGAATTGTTTCGATAATCCGGTCGATGGTTCGTCCCGGCTGGTTGTTGAAGTTAACCAAACTGCAGTGGTGGCGACTTGTGCACCTGTCCGTCGGGCGGCTCGTACAGGCGAACACCGCACCAATATGTCAATGTAAATTGGACCGCAGGGCGGCGATTCAGAACCGTCCGTTGGGCGGCTCGTACTGGTGTATGCGGCCCCTGGCGTGTTGATGTAGACGTAGAAGTCAGCCGCAGCGTTTGAAGACGGCGCGGTCGCGAGAGACGGCCGCGGCGTTGTAAGCCGGTGCGGTCGCGAGAGACGGCCACGGCGTTGTAGGCCGGCGCAAACAGTGAGTCGCCCGTGACGTTGGAAACCAGCATGGACGATGAGTCGCCGTAGCATTTGTAACCCGGCGCAGACGGTGAGTCGGCCACGGCATTTGTAAGCCGGCACGAACGGTGAGTCAGCCGCGATGTTGTAGGCCGGCGCGGACGGAGAGTCGCCCATGGTGCTGATTGAAAACCAAAACGCGAATGCGGTGGATTGTCGCGTCCATTGGGCGGCTCATATTGCCGGGTTAGCACGCGGTACCGACGCGTTGACGTAAACTGAACCGCACGGGCGGCGGCTTGCGCGCGTCCGTTCCTATGGCATGGCATCACCTGTCCTGCACATTAAAATATACAGGCGACAATAATTGTTCTCAGAGGAACTATAATATACTCATAAAATAAGTAAGACAGATAGCACCTGATTTAAGACGACAGAATGATCCATGTGTGGGTCCGCCGCATGTTGGATCGACGAGATTTAATTGTAGTATTTTTGTTAAACACTATTTTTTATCTGGCTCTCACACCCTTTTCTGATGAAACCCCCCACTTTTTTGTTTCTGTTCCTTTTCTCTGCCTCTGTCCATTTCAGACTCGGAGCCGGAGTAGAACGGCGGCTCAGCGGGGGCGTAGGCAGCACGGGAGGAACAACCAAGACGGGGTTGAGGCGTGCAGTCGGGGCAGGTCGGGGCCGGCGGCCGCGGGCTAGCGAGGCGATGGCTGCTAGCAAGGCGGAGCCGGCGGACGCAGGCAGACGCGCGGTTGCTGGCTGGGCAGAGCCGGAGGCGAGGGCGGAGCCGCGGCCGGGCTGGCCGAGGCACGGTCGCGGGCAAGCGAAACCGCCGTACGCGGAGGCGACTCGCGGCGAGGAAAAGGAGGTTGCGGCCCAGCAACAGGGCGCGGCAACGGCCGGCGGGTGGAGGTGAGGTGATGGCAGGCCACGGCGGTTGGGCGGCTCGACGAGGCCAGGCGAGGCAGGTGCAGGCCTGTGCGGCGGGGCGAGGTGCGGCGGAACCGGCCGGGGCACTAAGCCGGCGGGAGCTGGGCGATGTGGAGCCAGCGGCGGAGGGCGCCTCGGCGAGCATGGCGAGGCAAATCCATGGTGGTGAGGCCCGACGGAGCCAGCCGGGCGCAGGCGCGCGGCTAGGTGTGGTGGAGGCGGAACTGGCGACTCGGACGTGCGGCGTTGACTCCGTTTCTGGATCGTGGCCGGCTTGGCGTAGTGCAGCTGGTGGATCCCTTTTTGTTTTCTTCTTTGAATTGTTTTCGGGCAGGGAAGTTGGCGCTTCTCCTCATCTGGCCTGATGATTTCTTGGATGTACGTCAACTTACTCCTCGTGAGATTAGAGAACTTTGGAACCTGTGCTAATTCATTTGATAAATAATGCTGGTGCGGGGCCTCCCGTGACCGTGAGATGTACTACTAGTAGTAATTTCCTTGTTCTCAAGGGGTAGTAGCTTCCTATCAAACGTAAGGAGCCACGCCATAATGCTTGATTTTTTTACTCTAATTCATAGCTGGAATCCTCACATCTTGTCCGTATTGATTTTGTGATGCACATCCATGTACTGTTCTCCACCGTTGGGGCTGCTGTTGGTTTGATCACCGCGGTTTCCCCTGTTCGACTTGGCTTAGGTAGGTCACGACCGTGCGACTGCGTAGTCGTCGCCGACTCGATATGGGAATTGCCTCGGGGATTGTAATCTTCCAGGATTCCTCAAGGCAGCCGTGACCCGGACTACGCAACTGTTGCCTAATTTGATGCGATCGATCATCCATAGCTGATGTACGCCGCCATCGAAGGAAAACTCTGATCTGAATTTTAACTCTGGTCTGATTTTTGCCGCCGTTGAAACTTTTTCAATCTCAACTGAAGAACTTTCGAGTGGATGTAGATTCTTTCTGCCGGTTTTTTTATCTTCCGGTCAATCGCGAGCTTCTTGATCCCTAAAAGAGCTCCCTTCAAGAACACAACATCACCGTGCGCCAGCCCCACGGTGGGCGCCAAATGTCGTGGATTTGTCACGGCAAGATGTCCGGGTTAACGGACTTAGTTGTGAGGCCATCGCAACTATGTGGCGGCTTGAGAGTGGTTGGTCGGAATCGAGAGACGCGAGTTTACCAAGGTTCGGCCCCTCGGGAAGAGGTAAAAGCCTACGTCCTGCTTTGTGTCTATATTGATGATGAGGGCGATCTCGATTACAAGGGTGCTGTCTTGCTACCTCTAATCTCGAGAGCCCCTAATCTGTCTATCTCTCCTGACTTGTCTATCTAAGACCTGTCTATGGAGACGTCTAAAAAACTTGACCCTCTTGGGGTGACCCGCCCCTCCTTATATAAGTTGAAGGGGCGGTTTACATGTAGAGTCTAAGTCGGATTGAGACTTAACTTATTATGACTTCCCATCGCGGGCTTCTCTTCATGGGCTTCTGAGTCCCGTGCTTCTTATCTCTGACGGGCGGCTTACCACCGGGCGGCTTACAACCGGGCTTATCTTCAAGACTCATCTTCAGGGACTCGTCTCCGGGACTTAACTGTTTGCCGGGTCATAACTGTGTGACGGGTCATAACTGTCTGCCGGGTCATAACTATTTGCCGGGTCATAACTGTCTGCCGGGTCATAACTGTCTGCCGGCTTACAACTGTCTGCCGGCTTACAACTGTCTGCCGGGTCATAACTGTCACCGGGTTATAACTGTCTACCGGGTTATAACTGTCTGCCGGCTTACAACTGTCTGCCGGCTTACAACTGTCTGCCGGGTCATAACTGTCACCGGGTTATAACTGTCTGCCGGGTTACAACTGTCTGCCGGCTTACAAGTGTCTGCCGGCTTATAACTCTCTCCGGGTCATACCGCGGGGTATATCCCCGACAGGTTCCTCCCGTGATACGGAACCTTCAAGCTCCGCGCCTTGGGTAAAGCCGACGAAGACGGGCTTCCGACCCGGATTAACTCGGGCGGGTTGCGCGCGTCGGGCCGGCTCGACGAGGTCGGTGCAGATGTCCGGCCCAGGCTTAGATCCGCCAATCTTGCCAATGAAGACGTGAATTCCGCCGAAGGGGACCCGGTGCCCATACTCGATTGAGTCGGCCTTGGGGCCCCAGCCAGCATCATCGATGTAGAGCTTGCCGCGGCGGCTCTTAGTCATCCTGCCAATGGCATATCCCGCGATCCCTGTGAGAGAGCCCTTCGAGAACTCCACACCACCGAGCGTCAGCCCCACGGTGGGCGCCAACTATCATGGTTTTGTCACGGCAGATGCCCTAGTGAAAGGACTTAGGTTCGAGGCCATCGCTAAGGCGGTGAGCTCAAAGGGGTTGATCGGAATCGAGAGACAAGGGTTTACCCAGGTTCGGCCCCTCGGAAAGAGGCAAAAGCCTACGTCCTGCTTTGTGTTGTATTGATTGGGTATCGATTACAAGGGAGCGAGTTCGCTTGACCTAGATATCGATGAGTTGTTTCGTGGCCTAAGCCACCCAGGTAACCCGCCTTTATATACACAGGTCAAGGCCCTAGGCTTACAAGAGTCCGGGTCGGGTTATACTTGATAACCGCCCTCACCTCTAACTACACATGCCTTGTCTAACAAGCCGCCACCGGGTTACATCTCGTCTTCTGGCTCTGGGCCTCCAGGCCCATTGAGTAAGCCTGCACCAAACCTTGTTGTAAGCCGCCAACTGCATGACCCGGCCCCACCTGGGCGGGTCTCGCCACGAGGTTATATCCCCAACAAAAGGCAAAACAGGAAAAAGTAATAGCGGACTGCACGCCGGTTGATGAGGTCGTCTACCATGGGTAGGGTCACAAGACTGACTTCCTGGCCCACCAGGGACCCTCATCGACATTGAAGCTCCAGAGGTGGAAGTGCACTCGGACACGCCTGAAGAGTCACTCGGACACACCTGAAGATACACTCGGATGGCCACAGCCACACTCGGTCAACATGAACTCAACGGTCCAGGAGACGAAGCGTTGAGTAATGTGAAGAGAAGTCCTCTGGGATTGATCAGACGTGCGTTACCGGTAACGCTCTAGTTAAAGCGGCAGTTCCTGTAACGTAGCTTTAACTAGCATTTATTGCGGCGCTCGGCTGGTGGTGGCGCACTCTATATAAGCCATCGCCACACGCCGTAGCAAGGTTCCGACACTTGTATTCTCATACTCCCCCATAAGCAAAACAAGCCAGCCTTCGGGCTCGAGACGTAGGGCTCTTACCACTTCCGAGTGGGGCCTGAACTCGTACACATCCGAGTGAAACACCTGAGCCGTAGCTAGACTTCGCCCCTCCATTCGTACCCCCTAGTACTATTGTCAGGGTCATTCCCACGACAGTTGGCGCCCACCGTGGGGCTACGCATCTAGCGAATTCCGGCGCAGGTGGAATTTCTATTCTTCCGTTCATCATGAACGCTTTCGGCGGTGTGATCTTCTTCGGATCTCTCAGCCTCGTCATCGATGATTTGGCGTGGCTACAAGAGGCACCACTGGACGCTGAGGCATTGCCCGCCCGTGGCGCAGTGCACTTTAGCGCGGCAACGTTTGGAGTTCTTCTGCGGCAACCGTCTACGCCCTATCGACTGACTTCTCCGACTCGTCTCACGGCCTCTCGCCGGTGCTCCGGACGCTCTCGGTTGCAGCGTTGGATCAAGCACGCTGCGGCGGCTCAGGCCGCGGGACAACAAGTGGCTGCACTCGAAGCTGACGAGTCAGTCCATTGCCTTTTCTCATCTTCGGATGACGACTCCTCCGATGCTGCTGGTTTCGAGAGCAGCGGCGAAGTGGCGGAGGTCTTGATGGCCGGCCCGTCCCGAGACGCTGCCCTTCCAGGGTATTCGGTGGGAGATGCCTGCGATCGGGACGGCGATCACCGTAACGCCACCACCGACGGCTACGTTCCCCGACCGCTCACTCGGGAGCAACGGGAGGAAATCAAGCGCAGGAACGACCAGGTCCTCCAGCCGCCCATTGCGGGGAACACCCCTGAAGAGATAGCCCTCGAGGCCGCTCGCCAAGCTACCTTGGCTGAGCGCGAGCGTCTCGAGCGGTTGCAGCACTCACTCGACGAATGCACGGCAAGTGAACTTCCTGGTTCCAGCCGTAGCCGCCGCCAGTTGACATTCACGAAGGAGCGCCCATACACCATTCCGACGATGCGTACGCCTTTGATGAATCTGGCCGCGGACACTCGGATCGCAGATTCGATCCAGCCGTCCAATTCGGCGGCAGGCGAGGGCATTCGGCAGATCCAGGCTCTGCTGAAGACCGCCTTGCACCAAAACTCAAAGGTATCACAATCTCACCAGCCATTCATAATGAATCTACTCGGGCAGATACTGTGCAGTCGGCTCATAGTCCGCTCGTGCCGAGGAAGTATCCGCGAACTCCTCCTCATCCGAGAGGTCCGTATGGAGGGCGCGGGCACGACGACCGCGATTTCAGTCGGACTCCCCCTCCGAGGGGCGGTCCGCGTGGCCAACGTCCATTTGACGGAGGCTATCCACTCGGAAGAAACCGCGAGCGGAGCCCTGTTCGACACATGGGCTACGATGCCCGATCGGACATCACTCAGCGAGTGGTTGATCGGAACAGATATGACAGATACCGAGCGAGTGGCTGGGGAGTTTATGGTCTTGGATGCTTCAGCAGATACATCCGAGAGGCAGAAATACCCCCCCAATTACCGACTGGCAACCGGAATTGGAAAGTTCAATGGCGAGTCCAAGCCAGAAACATGGCTGGAGGATTATCGAGTCGCCGTCCAAATCGGCGGCGACGACGATTTTGTTCCGCTCATGTTGGAAGGATCTGCGCGGGCGTGGCTAAATCAGTTGCCTGCCAACTGCATTTACTCCTGGGAAGACTTGGCCTGAGTGTTCGTCAAGACATTCGAAGTCACCTACAAGCGTCCGGGTGGACTGACGGAACTCCAGCACTGCGTTCAGAAGAACAATGAAACTCTCCGAGAGTACATTCAGCGCTGGACCACGTTGCATAACACCGTGGAAAATGTCACCGAGCATCAGGCCGTGTGCGCCTTCAAGGCAGGCACTCGGTATCGGGAGTTAGTCTTGAAGTTTGGCCGATTTGGGGATCTGTCCCTCAGTCGGGCCATGGAGACTGCGAACAAGTATGCTAATGGAGAAGAAGAAGACCGCCTCCGAAGCGGCAAAGCGAGAGCCGGCAACGCCCCTCAATCAGGAGGCAACGCCGGGAAGAATCAGAAGCGGAAAGCTGACACCTCCAGCAAGGCGGAAGTCGCAGCCGTCCAAGGGCAAGGGCAAGGCAAGCCGAAGCCCAAGAAGAAGAAGAAAGAATGGATTCCCAAGAAGAAGTCCGAGTACAAATCCGACATCCTTGACCAACCGTGCCAGATTCATACCAAGACGGATGAAGAAGGCAACGTTGTGCTTCCGAAGCACACCACTCAGGAATGTTGCCAGCTCAAGCAGAAGATGGGCGCTGAGCCCTCGAGTGAGAAGGTCGATGTCAAAGAGGAGGAAGATACTTCCGAGTATCCTAAAGTGGATAAAGTCCTCAATGTGATCTTCGCCGATGTTGAGAGCAAGAGGCAGCTGAAGGTTATCAATCGGGAGGTTAATATGGCAGTTCCGACTGCTCCCAAGTATCTCAACTGGACGAAGACGCCTGTCACCTTCGACCAGTCCGATCACCCGCCCCACATTGCCACTCCTGGGAGGCAGGCGCTGGTCATTGACCCAGCGGTGGGCGGTGTCCGACTGCGCAAGGTCCTAATGGACGGAGGCAGCGGTCTTAATATCATATACGCCGACACGCTCAAGGCTATGGGCATCCCGATGTCCCGATTGAGCAAGAGCAACATGCATTTCCATGGGATCGTCCCTGGAAAGAAGGCAGAATCACTCGGCCAGATCGCGGTGGACGTAGTTTTCGGCGGCGGGAAGAATTCCGAAAGGAAAAACTAACCTTCAAGGTGGTTGACTTCCACAGTGCTTACCACGCCATCCTGGGTAGGCCCGCCTACGCACGTTTCATGGCCAGACCATGTTACGTGTATCTCAAGCTCAAGATGCGAGGACCTAAGGGTGTGATTACAGTCACTGGTGATCGGAAGGTCGCCGAAGAGTGCCTTCAGCAGGGCACAAAGATAGCCAATGAACAAGTGCTTGCAATCGAGCTTGAAGGGTACAAGAAACAGGTGGATACGGATGATCTACTCAGGCCAAAGCGGCCGGCTTCAGAATCAGCCTTCCAGTCAGCTGGTGAGACTAAGCAAGTTCATGTCCATCCAAGTGACCCGAGCGCCGCTCCGACGAACATCTCCACTTTACTCGGAGACAAATAGGAAGCCGAGCTCATCCAGTTCCTCCATGAGAACTAGGACATCTTCGCATGGAAGCCGTCTGACATTCCTGGTGTTCCCAGGGAACTGGCTGAGCACCGACTCCAAACTGATCCCAAGGCCAAGCCAGTCAAGGAGTACTTGCGCCGATCCTCCATGGAGAAGCGCAAGGCGATTGGTCAAGAGATCGCTCGGCTCCTCGCTGCTGAGTTCATCCGCGAGATTTACAACTCCGAGTGGCTCGCGAATGTTGTCTTGGTACCAAAGAAGGACAAGTCACTCCGTATGTGTATTGGCTTCAAACATCTCAATCGGGCCTGCCCGAAGGATAATTTTCCTTTACCTCGTATAGATCAGATAGTAGACTCCACAGCCGGATGCGAACGACTGTCGTTCCTGGATGCGTACTCCGGGTACCACCAGATCCGAATGTACGGTCCTGATGAAATAAAAACAGCCTTCATCACCCCATTCGGGTGCTTTTGCTATGTCACGATGCCATTCGGCTTGAAGAATGCCGGAGCCACTTTCCAGTGCATGATCCAGAAGTGCTTGCAAAGGCAAATCAGCCGGAACGTGGAGGCCTATATGGACGATATCGTGGTCAAGTCTAGGAAAGGTTCCGACCTCCTGACTGACCTCGCCGAAACATTCGCAAACCTGCGGCGCTTCGGGATAAAGCTGAATCTAGCTAAGTGCACATTCGGAGTGCCAGCAGGAAAGTTACTCGGTTTCCTCGTTTCCGAACGGGGAATCGATGCCAATCCAGACAAAATTGGCGCCATAGTCTGAATGAAGCAACCAGAGCGCTTACATGACGTGCAAAGGTTGACAGGATGCCTTGCGGCCCTGAGCCGATTCATTTCAAGACTCGGAGAGAAGGCACTCCCTCTCTATCGATTGATGAAGAAGTCTGACAAATTCGAGTGGACTAATGAAGCGCAAGCCGCATTCGTGGAGCTCAAGGCATTGCTTTCCACCCAGCCGGTGTTAGCTGCTTCGGGCAGCCAGGAACCTCTACTCCTGTACATTGCGGCGACCAGCCAGGTGGTGAGCACAGTCCTTGCGGTAGAGCGCGAAGAGCCAGGAAAAGCTTTCAAAGTTCAAAGACCTATATATTACATCTCAGAAGTGCTAACTCCTTCCAAGCAAAGGTACCCGCACTACCAAAAGCTGGTTTATGGTATTTACCTGACTGCCAAAAAGGTAGTTCATTACTTCCAAGATCACTCGGTCACGGTCGTCAGCAGCGCTCCCCTGTCAGGGATCTTGCATAACAGGGACGCCCCTGGCCGAGTGGCGAAATGGGCAATCGAGCTCCTTCCACTGGAAATCAAATTTGAAGCTAAGAAAGCAATCAAGTCCCAAGCATTGGTTGATTTTATGGTCGAGTGGATCGAACAGGAGCAACCAATTCCGAGTGTTCCCGAACACTGGACTATGTTCTTCGATGGATCCAAGATGCTCAATGGCTCGGGGGCTGGCATGGTTCTTGTCTCTCCCAAAGGAGACCGGCTGAACTATGTCCTCCAAATCCATTTTGACTCATCAAACAATGAGGCCGAATATGAAGCCCTCCTGTATGGGCTCCACATGGCCATATCACTTGGCATTCGTCGTTTGATGGTCTATGGCGACTCGGATCTCGTTGTCAACTAGGTGATGAAGGAGTGGGACATTCGGAGTCCAGCAATGACCGGATACTGCAACGCGGTCAGGAAGCTGGAGAAGAATTTTGTAGGCCTAGAACTGCATCACATTCCTCGCGCAAAGAATCAGGCAGCAGACGATCTGGCAAAGATTGGGTCCACTCAGCGAGCGGTCCCGAAAGACATATTCCTTGAACATCTGCGCGCTCCAACAATCGCAGAAGATCCTTTCACAGAGGATCCCCCACAAGCAGTCGGTCCATCTGATCCGACTGAGGTTGAAGTTCTAGCTATAGTGGACCTGGTCCACGAAATGCTGGTAATCACTCCCGAGTGGAATCAACCCTATTTGGCATACTTGCTTAGACAAGAACTCCCCGAAGACGAAGAAGAAGCCCGTCAGATCGTCCGTCGATCCAAGTCATTCGAAGTTATGGGAGACCAGTTGTACAAGAAAAGCACCACAGGAGTCACCCAGAAATGCATCTCCCCAGAGGAAGGGCTGCAAATCTTACATGAAATCCACTCGGGAACTTGTGGCCACCATGCGTCCTCTCGGACTTTGGTCGCAAAAGCTTTTCGAGCGGGTTTTTATTGGCCCCGATCCAATGAAGCAGCAAGGGACCTGGCGGACCTATGTGTTGGATGGCAGTTCTACAAGAATAAGTCCCACAAGCCAGCGTCCGCGCTCAAGACGATCCCGATCACTTGGCCGTTTACAGTATGGGGCCTCGATATGGTCGGTCCTTTGCGGACTGGGTCGAGTGGCTTCACACATCTGCTCGTGGCGGTTGACAAGTTCACCAAATGGGTCGAAGCGAAGCCCATCAAGAGTTTGGATGCAGGTACTACCATCAGTTTCATTCGGCAGATCATTTTCAGATTCGGCGTACCACATGATATTATCACGGATAATGGGAAGAACTTCGACTCGGATGAATTCCGCGAATTCTGTTTCTCTCAAGGCACTCGGGTTAATTACGCCTCAGTGGCTCATCCGCAG
Organism: Elymus sibiricus; assembly: GCA_039707655.1. NCBI lineage: Eukaryota > Viridiplantae > Streptophyta > Magnoliopsida > Poales > Poaceae > Elymus > Elymus sibiricus. Next base: position 88,642,923 of record CM077663.1, read on the forward strand.
TCTAATGGACAGGCAGAGTGCGCAAACGGAATGATTCTACAAGGTTTGAAGCCCCGATTGATGAGAGACCTGAAGTATGCTGCTGGAGCTTGGGTTGAAGAATTGCCTTCTGTCTTATGGGCATTCGGACAACCCCAAACCGCTCTACGAAGCGCATGCCTTTCTTCATGGTGTACGGATCAGAGGCTGTGCTGCCGAGTGATCTTCAACACAATTCCCCCCGAGTGGAACTATATGATGAAGCTGAAGCTGAAGCCGCACGGCAAGACAGCCTCGACCTTCTAGAGGAAGAGAGAGAGCTGGCGCTCATCAGATCGATGCTCTATCAGAAGGATCTGAGGCGTTACCATGACAGACATGTCCAGGGCCGAGCCTTTCAGGAAGGAGACCTTGTTCTCCGACTAGATCAGCAGAAACCCCACAAGCTAGCGCCTCCATGGCAAGGGCCGTATGCAATCTCCAAAGTCTTGCACAATGGAGCCTACCGGCTTTACAATATCAAAGATGGAGTAGAAGAGCCTCGGACTTGGAACGTGGACCTGCTTCGCAAGTTCTACACTTAGAACATAACTACTTTAGTTTATCATTTCAGTAATGAATCCGAGTGATCTCAATGAATAAAGCTTCATTTCATTATATCTTGTTGAAATCCGACTGCCGCCCCCTGTGGGTGTAAAACACAAAACACTTAGTCGCAAACCTGATTTTGCCTAAGTATAAACTACTCCGAGTGGGGGTCTCGCCCGCATTCGGGGGCTTAGCCGCGGCTCCGCGTCGCCTAAGTTAAAAAACCTTTCGAGTGGGACATCCTCCACACTCGGTTGTCAAGATGAACAGGACCATCATTGTTCGTCTAAGGACAAACTACTCCAAGTGAGGGTCTTGCCCGCACTCGGGGGCTTAGCCGCGGCTCCGCGTCGCCTAAGTTAGAAAACCTTTCGAGTGGGACATCCTCCACACTCGGTTGTCAAGATGAACAGGACCATCATTGTTCGTCTAAGGACAAACTACTCCGAGTGAGGGTCTTGCCTGCACTCGGGGGCTTAGCCGCGGCTCCGCGTCGCCTAAGTTAGAAAACCTTTCGATTGGGACATCCTCCACACTCGGTTGTCAAGATGAACAGGACCATCATTGTTCGTCTAAGGACAAACTACTCCGAGTGAGGGTCTTCCCGCACTCGGGGGCTTAGCCGTGGCTCCGCGTCGCCTAAGTTAGAAACCTTTCGAGTGGGACATCCTCCACACTAGGTTGTCAAGATGAACAAGACCATCGTTGTTCGTCTAAGGACAAACTACTCCGAGTGAGGGTCTTGCCCGCACTCGGGGGCTTAGCCGCGGCTCCGCGTCGCCAAAGTTAGAAAACCTTTCGAGTGGGACATCCTCCACACTCGGTTGTCAAGATGAACAGGACCATCATTGTTTGTCTAAGGACAAACTACTCCGAGTGAGGGTCTTGCCCGCACTCGGGGCTTAGCCGCAGCTCCGCGTCGCCTAAGTTAGAAAACCTTTCGAGTGGGACATCCTCCACACTCGGTTGTCAAGATGAACATGACCATCATTGTTCGTCTAAAGACAAACTACTCCGAGTGAGGGTCTAGCCCGCACTCGGGGGCTTAGCCGCGGCTCCGCGTCGCCTAAGTTAGAAAACCTTTCGAGTGGGACATCCTCCACACTTGGTTGTCAAGATGAACAGGACCATCATTGTTCGTCTAACGACAAACTACTCCGAGTGAGGGTCTCGCCCGCACTCGGAGGCTTAGCCGCGACCCCGCGTCGCCTAAGTTAAAATTCATGCCAAGTGCGAATATTGTACACACTCGAAACCCCATGCACGATCCTGCAATCGCTCGAGTATAAAACACTCAAAAGATCAAAGATCAAGTTGAGATAAGGTAGATGAGAACTGCATCGTTCAAAGCAGAAGTACGGACGATAGGAGCCTCATGCTCATTAAAAGTCTTACATATACTACTTGGCATTCCGAGGCAAATGTTTAAAGAAGTTTTTAACCCAACGATCACTCGGGGTTAGGCACTGCTTCGACGAACGTGTCCAGGTAAAGGCTCTCAGCAATCCGGGTGGCCGCGTCCATGAACATCTCCATGAAGTCTTGAATTCTGGCGTGCTTCCGATTGGCGACTTCCAAGGACTTCAGTTTATTCTCATCCACTCCCTTGCAGTGGACCCGAACTAGTGAGAGAGCGATGTCAGCTCCGGCTCGGGCCGCTGATTTCTTCCAGATCTTCACTCGGTGCGGGACGTCTCTCACTCGGTTAAGAATGGATTGCAGGTCCTTGGAGGGTTCTTCATCGGAGAAGAGTTCCTTTTCGATGTCCACGATGCCAGTACGGAGCCTCTTGATGAACGAAACCACTTCGTCGACGCGTTCTTCCAGACAGAGAAAGGCCAAGGCAGCACTGTCCTTGAGCAGTTCTCGGGATGGATCTAGCTCTTTCTTGATCTTTTCGGTCTCTTCACCAATATCGAAGCAGAATTCTGGGTTCAGCCGAACAAAAAAGGAATCAAAGTCAAGCAAATTTCATTTGGTTGTTCAGAAATACACATGGGTCATTCGGGAGAGTTTACCTTTGAGCTTTTCGCTCACGGTGTCGCCGAACTCCTCGACGAATTGCTCCAGCTCAGCCTTCTTGGCAATGATATGTTCAAGTTTGGTCCTCCATTCGGCGAGTTCCTCCCTGGACTTCTTCATAGCGACCTCGAGGGTTTTCTTCTCCTCTTCTAACTTCACGACTGACTTCAGCTTCTCATCAGCCTCCTTGGCCTTCCGACTGGCCTCCTTCTGAGCTGCTGCCAGTTCTGTGTCCTTCTTCTCAAGGGCTATCTTCACAGTTACTAAAGAAACAGAACTCTTCAGTCTCTTGACAAGCTTACGATTTTCTCCACGAAGATCTGACGAAGTAGACTCAGTCGGACAGGGAGAAAGAACAGAGACGGTAACAGTCGGTCAGGGAGAATAATACCTTCCAACGCATTCTTCTCTTGCTCCAATCGGGCGTCTTGGCCTTCTCAGCGTCAAGGTCGAGACACAAGGTCAACACCTCCTCCTTCAGAGCATTATAGTGGCTTCCGAGCTCACAAATGGACTACAAGCGACAAATGGAAGAAAAATTATGATCAACAAGACATATGATTCGTCAATCGGATACTATGTACAGATCATTCGGTCAGATTCCAAAACTCTAAGACTCCCGCCGACTGCTTCAGTCAACGGCAGTCTCGGGGACTACACCCAGTGGGTGCGCTCAGCGCGCCCCCACTGGAAAATTTAAGTTCAAGTCAGGACAGACATTTCTACGCTATTAGACTACCGTCGATTGCTTCAGTCGACGGCAGTCTCGGGGACTACACCCAGTGGGTGCGCTCAGCGCGCCCCCACTAGAAAGTCAACACCCAGTGGGTGTGCCCAGATGCAAACCCACTCGGGTCTTAAACCATGGACAAATTGACCAATAGGCCGAATGAGGAAGGTACTTACGAGAGTACTTACTCGGACATTCTTCTGCAGCGCCGCACTCGCGCCGTACGCCGTCTTCAGTTTATCGCACATCAGCTCCAGCTGGATCAGCGCCTCTTTGCTCGCTCCCGTCTAGTCATCTAGGACATGGTGTAGCGAGAAGATGGTGGTCTCACGAGGAGTCGGCATAAGAGTCGACGTGCCGGTTCCGAGTGCGACTCCAGCGCCCGAGCTGGTTCCCTGCGATGATGCCAAGGCACCGACAAGTGATGGCTCCTGCATTGCACCTTCTATGTTCGCAGTAGGATGTGGCAGTTCAGCTTTGTCAACCACATCAAGGTCGATCACTTCATTCGGATCTACAAAGTATACAAAAATCATTCGGAAATGAGCAGAAGCAAAATTGCAACATATACAAGAAAAGTTTTGAAGTTTACCCTTCGAAGACGCCGCGTCTGCTTTGGCTCGCTCCTTCTCCAGAGTTTGGGGGTCAGGCGAAGTAGTTGAAGTATCAGCACTACAAAGGAAACATTCGGATTGTTAAACTCACTCGGATAAATCTCGACAACGATTTTCGAGTGAAAGTTCTTACGCCGAAGCAACCGGGATGGTCATCTTGATCCTCGGAATGGGCACGGCCTTCCGGGGTTTTGTCGCAACAACTTTAGCTTGCTTCGCAACCTTCTCAGGCGACGAAGCCAGTTCTGAACGACCACGCTTTGAATGACGGGTCGAGGGAGCATTGGAAATCGGCTTGACACCATTCGACGCCTTTGGGCCGCCGCCAGCAACCCCTGGGTCTTGGCGTGACTTGGAGCGGGATTCGGGCACGCGGCCTTCCGAGCGCGAGGACTCCACCTCGTAACTCTCATCCGATTCCTCGTCGTCGTCATCGTCCTCGTCGTCGCCACCTTCTTCCTCTTCTTCCACTCCGTTTGGGTCTCCCGCGAGGTCTGTATCGCTCGCCACATCAATCGGACCTCGATTGACGACTGGAATTTCACTAATCAAGCCCACGAAAGCCTGCCGAATGAAGAATAGATCAATCGAGATGATATTCGGCAAGAACAACAATATCATTCGGATAACAGGTGGGACTCTGAAGTTACCTCATTCGGCGGATTTTCTGCTGAGAGTGGAAGCACCTGCCTGCTTCCCATGGGGTTATCTCGCGCTAGAGTGACTGCTTTGATCTTGGCTTCAACCGTCTCTGCGTCAAGTTCTTCGGGGTGCGTCCGAGTGATGTCGTCTGGTCCGGTATATCCCCACATGGGATGGACTCTAGCTTGCAATGGTTGGATTCTCCTCTAAAAGAAAACCTTGAGCAAGTCTAGTCCGTTGACGCCCTTCTGCACTAAGGCTACCAGAGCAATTACCAGGATGTCTACATCTACTTTCTCTTCTTTGGTTACAGTCAGTCGGGGAAGAGACTGAATGCGTTCCGACGTATACAGGGGGAGTCCTGGTTGATTTTCTCCGACTGGGATATCCTGGCAGTAGAACCAGTTCTCCTGCCAGCCCTTCACCGAGTCAGGAAAGTTGATCGCTAGGAAGCAGACCTTGCCCCGCAGCTGGATACCCAATCCCCCGCACTGTTGGACCACGTTGGTCGTATCCTCTGACCGAGTGGGTTTCTTCACGGTCATCACCCGACAGGTGAACAAGTGCTTAAACAAGCCCCAATGAGGGTGGCAGCCCAGAAAGTTCTCACACAAAGAAACGAAAGCAGCTAGGTACACCATGGCATTGGGTGGAATGTGGTGAAGTTGGACACCGAAGAAATCCAAGAAGCGGTGGAAGAACGGATGGGGAGGAAGTGAAAAACCTCGTTCCAGATGAGTCACTAGGAGAACACGCTCGTTCCCTTGCGGCGAAGGATCATCTTCGCCCGCCTTCGGCAATCGCCAGCTCCCTTGGGACAGGAGACCCCGGTCCTCCATCTCGAGCAACCGGGCTTCAGTGACCCGCGACACCATCCAGTCGCCTTGGGTCCATCCCGCCGGCGTACCGGCGCTCGAGGAAGAACCGCGCGAGCCTTTCTTCACCCGCTCGGCCTTCGCGGTCGCCGCGCGGCTCATCTCTGGTGATACTGGGCTCTGCTCGCGGTGGAGTTCTCTGTGGAGGCTAGCGTCGGAGAAGCCGAAGGAAGGAAGGAGAAGTGAGATCTGTTCCCCCCCCCCCCCCGCACAATGCCCTTACTCCTTATGATAAAAATTGGGCGGAATCTGTGGCCGTCAATCCGCAAACGGAGAGAGATCTGCGGATCTACTGTACAGGCGCTCAGAGACACGTGGCAAAAATCGCGGCGCGGTTATCGAGGCGTCGTGCCCACTACCCCAAATCCCGCGGAGTAACCGTTTCGCCGCACGTCCGCGCGCGCTCCCCGCGATTTTGAACGCGTGAAGACCTCTGATGTCTACTACGCAACCTTCTTCTTGTAGACTCGTGTTGGGCCTCCAAGCGCAGAGTTTTGTAGGACAGTAGCAAATTTCCCTCAAGTGGATGACCTAAGGTTTATCAATCCATGGGAGGCGTAGGATGAAGATGGTCTCTCTCAAACAACCCTGCAACCAAATAACAAAGAGTCTCTTGTGTCCCCAACACACCCAATACAATGGTAAATTGTATAGGTGCACTAGTTCAGCGAAGAGATGGTCATACAAGTGTAATATGGATGGTAGATATAGGTTTTTGTAATCTGAAAATATAAAAACAGCAAGGTAGCAAGTAATAAAAGTGAGCAAAAACGGTATTGCAATGCTTGAAAACAAGGCCTAGGGTTCATACTTTCACTAGTGCAAATTCTCTCAACAATACTGACATAGTTGAATCATATGTAAATCCCTCACGTGCGACAAAGAGTTCACTCCAAAGTCACAAATAGCGGAGAACAAACGAAGAAATTATTGTAGGGTACGAAACCACCTCAAAGTTATCTTTTCCGGTCAATCGTATGAGCTATCCCTATAAGTGTCACGAACAGCCCTAGAGTTCGTACTAAAATAACACCTTAAGATACACATCAACCAAAATCCTAATGTCACCTAGATACTCCAATGTCACCACGAGTACCCATGGGCTTGATTATACGATATGCATCACACAATTTCAGATTCATCATGTTCAATCCAACACAAAGAACTTCAAAGTGTGCCCCAAAGTTTCTACCGGAGAGTCAAGACGAAAACGTGTGCCAACCCCTATGCATAGATTCCCAAGGTCACGGAACCCGCAAGTTGATCACCAAAACATACATCAAGTGGATCAATAGAACATCCCATTGTCACCACGGATATCCCATCGCAAGACATACATCAAGTGTTCTCAAATCCTTAAAGACTCAATCCGATAAGAAAACTTCAAAGGGAAAACTCAATTCATCACAAGAAGATAGAGAGGGGAAAACTCCATATGATTCATCTATATCAATAAAGCTTGCGATACATCAAGATCGTGTCATCTCAAGAACACGAGAGAGAGAGATCAAACACATAGCTACTGGTACATACCCTCAGCCCCGAGGGTGAACTACTCCCTCCTCGTCATGGAGACCGCCGGGATGATGAAGATGGCCTCCGGTGATGGTTTCCCCCTCCGGCAGGGTGCCGGAACGGGCTCCCGATTGGTTTTTCGTGGCTACAGAGGCTTGCGGCGGCGGAACTCCCGATCTAGGTTTCTTTCTGGGGGTTTTGGTATTTATAGGAATTTTTGGCATCGGAAACAATTCAAGGGGGGCCACGAGGCGGCGACAAGCCAGGAGGGCGCGCCCTAGGGGGGGGCGCCCTGCAGGCTTGTGGTGGCCTCGTGGCTCTTCTGGCCCAACTCGAATGCTTCGGGGGTCTCTTTTGGTCCATAAAAAATCACCGTAAATTTTCAGCCCATTCCGAGAACTTTTATTTCTGCACAAAAAACGACACCATGGTAGTTCTGCTGAAAACAGCGTCAGTCCAGGTTAGTTTTAATAAAACCATACCAAAATCATATAGAATTATTGTAAACATGGCATGAATACTTCATAAATTATAGATACGTTGGATACGTATCAACCTCTTCATACCTTATAAGAGGATAGCTCCGCGCTCTGGATCGCGTGACGATCCATTCATAAAGTCGAATGGCCAGGCAGTCTACAACGAGACACTCGGATGGAACAACTGAGCATTCGGATCGTTTCTCCAGAGAAACACTTCAATTACAGAGATAACATCGAATATGCAAAGTAAGTCATTCGGCCAAGGAATGATAATCCTGAATCCGTCAAGATTTGGAGCCGGGTGAGAAATGATCCAGGTCATTTTTCGAAGCACCTCCAGGGTGTCGTTGACATTCCTGAATGTCTATCACCCGACCATTCAAACCTCACAGATTCGGGGGCTACTGATGAGGTCGTCTACCATGGGTAGGGTCATAAGACTGACTTCCTGGCCCACCTAGGGACCCTCATCGAGATTGAAGCTCCAGAGGTGGAAGTGCACTCGGACACGCCTGAAGAGTCACTCGGACACACCTGAAGATACACTCGAATGGCCACGGCCACACTCGGTCAACAGGAACTCAACGGTCCAGGAGACGAAGTGTTGAGTCCTCTGGGATTGATCAGACGTGCGTTACCGGTAACGCTCTAGTTAAAGCGGCAGTTCCTGTAACGTAGCTTTAACTAGCATTTATTGCGGCGCTCGGCTAGTGGTGGCGCACTCTATATAAGCCATCGCCAGACGCCGTAGCAAGGTTCCGACACTTGTATTCTCGTACTCCCCCATAAGTAAAACAAACCAGCCTCCGGGCTCGAGACGTAGGGCTCTTACCACTTCCGAGTGGGGCCTGAAGTCGTACACATCCGAGTGAAACACCTGAGCCGTAACTAGACTTCGCCCCTCCATTCGTATCCCCTGGTACTATTGTCAGGGTCATTCCCACGACACCGGTGATGCTCCAACCGCTAGCGGCTCGCGAGCAAACTGCACTGGCCACACCACAAGTGAATTTGTTGTCGCCGAACTTCACGTCGTCGTTGATGGTACTGCATGTCGTCATTAGCCGGACTGCACACCTCCGTTGAAGGAACAGGAAACCGCATAATGATTCATCAGAGGGGAAAAAGGAGGAGTATCTCCTGGCCGGGACAACGGACTACGACGGAGCCGACCGCAGGGGGTGTGGGGGGCCTGGAGGTGAGGTGAGCCCTGGTTGGGACCGGAGATGAGGACAGCTCGTCACCACCGCGAATAGTAGAAGAGGGGACGACCAGGCGAGCGCGGCCATGTATCGTGTCCTAGTCGCCGGATCTCACAGGGATGCGGAGGTGGACGACACCGGTCGGGTTTGGGGCGACCGCGATGGATGGGGGAGGAGGTGGCAAGGATGTGTGGGTGGGTAAGGCAGCATGCGGCGGGGCATGGCGGGGAGGCCGCCGTGGCTAGCAGGGGATCTGCCCGCACGAATGCATGAGGTGGAGACGAGTGCCGGCGTCACGCGGGGATGGCCGTGGGTGGTTGCGCGCTGGCTGCGCGTGTCGGCGCAAGAGGTCGCCGGGGCAGCACATATCTGGGCCGCCGTCCAGGTTGTGGGGTGGGGGAGGTAGGCGCGCTGGTTGGGAGTGAGAATAGGTGGTGGGGTGGGGCACCGCGGTGGCCGGGGCCATCCCCGTGGTGGCCGGCGGCCGGGCAGATGGTGGCCGGCGGCGGGACTGGAGGCAGGTGGTGGTTGGGCGGGGTGTCGTGGCCGCACAGGGGGAGGGAGGTTGGTGGAGGATGGCGGGGGTTGGATCGGGGGAGGACGGTGGTGGGTGTCGTGCGGGATGGGGCGTGGAGATGAGCCGGGGTGGGTGGGGCTTTTTCTTTTCGGTTTTGTTGTGGTTCAGTTCGCGGGTGTGGGAAGTACTAAAGTGTTGTCAGAATAAGACTCTTAAGGGGTGTTGTTAGAATAGACCCACCCTATATATATATATATATATATATATATATATATATATATATATATATAATTTGACTCAAAAAATGCTTAGTTTCCAACCGTGCTATTAGTAGTTCCCGTTAACTAATATAAAGTTCTTTTTAGAGCATAACCTTAATTAACCTAATTAATTGTTATAGAATATTAAATGTTTTCTACTTCATTTAAATTGGCTACATGTGTTAAATAAAGTATGTTAGAAGGGCCTGTAGTGCACCTTTGTGTGTGTACCCCATTTAAATGGGCTAGATATGTTAAATAAAATATGTTAGGAGGGCTTGCATTGCATCCTTTTGCAGACTAAGGAGTATCGAAAAATATTTGTGCTTTCTGGGATTGGAATTCATGACCCCAAAGGCCCCAACCAGCTGACCTAGCATCTGCTTGTGTTAAAAAAAATAGGTTCATTATTTAATTGAAAAGTCCCACCTCGATTCTTTGCAGAATGCATGAATTTATATACATTTGTAAATTGTGTGGAAATCGTGAGTCCACTTCAAGAACCAAGGAATAGAGGGAGCAAAGGAATTAAATGGATTTGGGCTAGCATGGCTGATTCGCTCTAAATAAATAAAATTGTTGGATTTGCATGGATGGTTGCGTCAATATAAATTAATCAAGTTTGTAAGTAAGACCAGATTTCGGGATTGTTGTTATGACGGGGAGGCCCTATAATTAATGAATTAATCCTTTCAGAGTCCACCAATCTTGCCTTAATAATTCATTATTTAAGAGTTTCGTGAGATAACCACAACAAAGGAGGGACTAGATTTCAACCTCGGCGTGCGTATCCCTGCTGCCGTCAGGTGGCACCATCCGGATGTTGTCGTCTCGCATTGATATATGTTTTGGTGAAGATGTCGATTACTTATCTCGTTGCAATGCACGGCCATATGTGCTAGTATGGATTAAGGACATGCTCTCCAATCCACACACACACGAGCTAAAACTCAATGGAAACTCATGCTCACAACATAGACAACATAACAAACTTAAACTCGAGTGAATTGCAGAAAACCACGACATTGAAGGGGGTTTCAGAAACCACAAGTCTACGGAATTGTGTCAAAAACACTAATTTCCAGGCTAATTTTTTGCAAAAAACACTTGTCGTCGGTTTTGACCCATTTAATGATAATTATGACAAGTGGAGCCCGCAAAAGCTGACGTGGCATAACGGATCTGCACAAACTGCGATAGTCAGGTTTATCCACATTTACATAGACACCCTTTGGGTAAAAATGAAAATGCAATCGGGTCCTGCCCAAGCAAAAGCTGCAGCACGACACGGCAGCGTTCATGGTCTCGTCGCCGGCGAGCGAGCAGAAGCCGTGTCGGCCGCCCGCGGACGCGAGCAGCGGCATCGGAGGTCACGCGGGAGCAGCAACGGGGACGCGAGCGAGCAGCGGCTTCGGCGGGAGGCATGAGTGAGCAGCGGCACCGGCGGCCACGCTCAAGCAGCAACGGCGACGAGACGACGCGAGCGAGCGGCAGCGCCGGTGGTCACGCTCGAGCAGGAGCGGCGACAAGAAGCGACGCGCGTGAGCAAGGACGCCTGCGGCCAGGCGCGAGCGAGCAGCGGCGCCGCCAACCGCTGTCGCCGTTGACTCTTGATTGAAGTCCGAGCCGGTGGAGCTCGAGCGCGTCGGCGTGCGGGCCATGGCCGCCGGGCCGGAGCAGCATCTCCACCGCTGCGGGGCACACGCCAGCGCCCTCGCTGGCCACAGGCGGAGCAGCATCTGAGCTCCTCCACGCCCCTGACGAGCAGGCCAAAGACGCCGGACAGCCGCACGCGCAGCCGGAGCAGCATCTGAGCTCCTCCACGCCCATGAACCTTATCCTCTTTCTTTTTTTTAAATGAAAAAATGACTTTATCCTCTTCAGCCCTTTTACAATATAGTCCCTTGTATTCTGTCTATTTGTGATCCGTTATGTCGTGCCACATCATCCTTTTTGGCGGGACCCATTTGTCATAATCCTACTTAAAACGTCCGATTCGAGCAACTAGTGTTTTTTGCAAAAAATTAGCCTGGAAATTATTGTTTTTTGGCACAATTCCGTAGACTTGTGGTTTCTGCAACCCTAGCCTTCAATGTCGTGGTTTTCTGCAATTCACTCACTTAAACTCAGAAGTCTAGTCCCCTTCACATGGAAGAGCTAAAGAGTATTTATACTAAAAGCACCTACTAGTTGGTTGTGGAAATAAAAAATGAAGGTTATATTCATGATCCCCAAGCTATAGCAAGAGCTTGTAGTGCCACGCGTTGTAATTAATTAATGGACAACTTGCACAAGAACTTGCATAACTTTTGACTCAAGACCTCAAATGACACATCGTTTGTTTTGCATGAAAGATGACTTCAAACACCATCTAATCCAGCCCCCCAAACAGGCTAGAGCCTTCTATAATTAATTAGGTTTAGGTGGGAAGTTGTAGTTGGAAATCTGATGCGACATTTCTCCCAAAATAGGCACGGGAGGCTCTCCAACATAGATAATGGATTTATACATGTCTTCGTTTGGTTTCTCTAATGGTTTACCATTTGTGCAAGCATGAACCTCAGTCTTTGATGCCTTGTTCATGATCTGGACATCAAAATCTCTCTCGGACTACATGATTATGTGATCGGTTCACATACCAATGCGTTCTATCAAAATCGAGTGACCACTTGTGTGCATGTCACGACAAAGTGTGGAAGGAGAGAACCCCCCGGTTCTTAGTGGCACGGGGATGGCCTACTAGGAGATCCGACCCTAAAGCTAGTCTAATCGAGAACTTTTGGGTTATTTGCCCTCGTAGTACCCTTTAGCATTCTAGGAATAAAACATAACCCTTTTGTATGTGGACTAACTTAATATTCTTAACTGAAAGGGTTGTGCTCCAAGGCCCACTTACTCGGCAGAGTCTCTCAGTGGCGGTGACGAGGAGGGACGAAAGGGGAGGGATGAAGGGGAGGGGCGGAAGGGGAGGGCCAATGGCGGGGGAAAGCTTGGGTTGACTCGTGTCGCCTCACAGACGCACATGGGGTTCAAGGGAGTTCATGAAATTTCTTGTTGTTGTGTTCATTTGGTGCTCGTCGATGTTTTGGATTGTTCTTCAAGGGCGTTATGTATGCCATCATGGGTGGTTCCAAGACAATAGCTTTCTTGAGACAATCTGAGTTCCACCACCCACCTTCCAACTCTTTTAGGCACTCAAGGTGGTTGGTTCATTGGCAAGGAGAATTCTTTTGGAGTTGTTCCTCCTTGGAGGTGACCCGCGTTGGTCGAGACACTGTTTTGATAGTTAGTTTAGGACATGCGCTTTTTGCGTTGTGGTTGTATTGTGTTCATTCGAGTTAGAGTGGTATTTACTTCTCGCTGGGTTGTGGTGGGAGTTTGTCTAACTCTCTTGTATTTCACCCTCTGTCTTTTAGCTCTTAAAAAAGGTATGCACTGCTCGAACGGGGTCTTGTCGGAGTGAGTATGATGTCACGATGGCATCATTGCAACTTGGTTATTGCTGCCGATGCGCTTGATGTGGTCGTGTGCTGTACTATAGTCCAAAGAAGTGCAAATGCCGTTGCTCATCTGATGGCAAAGGCGACACTTAGCCAACTTGATAGTTTTACTTCTTTTGATGTAATTTCTGATTATCTAGTTGAGCTTGTTCAACAAGTGTTGGCTCCAGCTCAAACTTAATAAAATTTCGTGACAGGCGTTTTTTTAAAAAATACGCTTCAAAAGAAATCGTATTATATGTTCGTGTTTTTTCTTGTCTTAATTGCTCTCGCCAAATAAGTTTTATTTTCTGAATTTCACGTCCAAGCATACCAGTGTACTAGCGGCACCAAATCAGTAGTTGATTCTGCCAAAGTCCGGCTCTGGCGGCTTGGGCAGCAAGATGAGGCTCTCCTCCTGGAGCAACCGCTTACGTAGCACGTTGCGCATGGCGTTCTTGGCGAACCTTGACACAAGGAACGTTGTCTTGAAATGGCTCGACGACGTCATGGACGCCATCGCGGAGCCGTACATCTCTTCCACCTCCCGCCTCCGCTGCTCCAGCCTCTTCCGCTTTTGGTATCTCCTCCATGCGGCCTGGATGAAGCACGACGCCCAGGTGCGCCACTGTTGTGAGTAGAACCTGAATGTTTGTTGCAGTTGCTTGCTGTGCAACCGCCGGAACTGCCCGGCAACGAACTTGAGCTCATCGGCGTGCAGCGCAAAGCCTTCCACCTCTGAGATCGCCTTGACGGTGCGCGTGGACAAAGGCAGGTTCGCCGCCGCCTTGGGGTCCAGCGCCCACGTGAGCAACTCCTCACCACAGAAATCCCCTTCCTTGAGGAGCCCCTTGTTGAAGAACCCTACGCGGCCCCCGTCGGTGGTGGAGCTCTCGAGGTGGCCCCTAATGATGAAGAACATCTCGTCGACAGGGTCCCCTTCCCGCACCACGTAAGTGGACTCCGTGCAGAGGGTGGCTTTGAGCCGCTCGCATATGGCGTCTAGGAGGCGCTCGTCCATGTTGGCGAAGAGCGGCACGCGACGGACGAGGCGAAGGCAGAGGTGGCGCTTGACATCTCGACGGATGTCCTTTGGGAGGCAGCTCACAAGCCCGTCCTCATCCACACCCCGTGTCTCCATCCACTTGTACTGGTTGTGTCGCCACACACGCTCCATGAGGTCGTCGGGGAGGTGGCGGTGGCGCATCCATTGTTCTGAGTCCCGTCGCTTGAGACGCATCTCTTCCATCCGCAACGTCATGGACTGGAGGTACGTCTGCATGTTGCCGATGAGAAGCGCCATGAGGATGAGGCCGAAGAGGGCGAGGATGATGGCGAAGAGGGCCTCCCCCTTGTATTGTGTGGTCTCTAACCCCTGGGCGCCGGTGCTGAGGTTCTGGAGGCCCCACCAGAGGCAGAAGAGGATCTTGGGGATGAGGTCCTGGGTGTGGGTGACCCCCGAGGTGATGGCATTGCTGTAGATGCCGTAGTTGAAGCCCGTGCCGCTGTTGTCCATGGGTGCGCACTCCTGCTTGAGCACCTGCCTGATCATGGTCCGCCACTCCATGAATCCGGAGAAATTGCCATCCTTCGCCCCGGCGCCTCCGCAGTACATGAATTTTATGCACTGGTCGAACTTGAGCCCCGCGCACTTCTCACGCCAGCAGTCGTCGACGCGCTCGACGGCAAGGAGGTACCAGAAGGCGCCCACCATGTGGGAGGCGAGCATGTAGAGGAGGAGGTAGAAGGCGGCACCGGCGAAGGCGGTCTCGGCGAAGACCCCGGTGGTGCGCTTGAGCTCGGATATGATGGGGTAGAAGCGGACGAGACGGGGCAGGTATTGGGTGAGCACGATGAAGAAGAGCGCTGTCTTGATGGGGAGCAGGTCCGCGCCCTTGGGCCGCAGGAAGAACTTGATCATCTGGATCTGCGGTAGTGGGAGCACAGAGAGGAGGTCGACGAGGAAGAAGCGATGAAGGTAGCGGTGCGCGATGTCCTTGTTGTTGATGACGAGCTCGCCGCGGCCGAACACCCGCGACGACGGCGCGATGAAGGCGGTGTGGAACTGCAGCACGATCCGCGCCAGGTAGAAGAAGTCGATGGCGGAGCGCACGGCGGTGGCGCCTGCCGCTAGGATGCGGTTGAACCCGATGCAGGTGTTGTACTCGGTCTCGGTGACGGAAGGGAGGTAGAAGAACATGGGGTCGACGGCGACGGCGATGATGCAGGAGAAGACGAAGAGGCGGTTCATGCGCATCAGGAACGGGTCCTGCGGGTCGTAGATCTTGAGCGAGATGTTCCTGAGGTCCTCCTGGAAGACGCGGCCGAAGTTCTTGAGCCGCTCTGACCGGTTCATCACGCCGGCGGCCGCCATGCGGATGGACCGGGACCGGATCTTGGGACGGGAGAAGTAGCTGTCCATCTGGTGCCCGCTGCCGGGGACGTCCATGGTGGCGGTCCTCGGGCCGACCGTCTCCTCCAACCTCTCACGAACTTGCCCTTGCGGCCGTCGTCGTCGATGAAAGGGGACCTATGCCCGCCGCAGATGGAGAACATGGTCTTCCTCCACGGGACCTAGGGCGGAGGCGGCTGCATGCCGCTGCATCATCATCATCATCGCTATCGGTACACACCGATCACCACACGGTGCATGCCTGAGACGACATGCCGGCGGCGTTTGGAACAGATACCCACCGACGTCGAAGACGATCGACGAGACAGACAAGTAGCAACCCGTCGTCGGGAACTGGATTTTTCGGCCAGGAAATCGAAACTGTCGAAGCCAGTCGATCTGCTGTCCCTTTCTCTTTTCCCTCCCTTCCATTCCTCCTCCTGTTCTCTCCTTGCAGGGACTGCGGCCGAGACTGGGGGTGTAGCGCGCGACGCGCTGAGGCCGACGCCTGGAGCCTTTCCGCTGGTACGATTTACATGCAAACCATCTTGCAAATGCATGCGCGGGAGTAAATAAAAGTTATCGGCCGAATTACTCGGTGAATCTGCATCATCTCTCTTCACGTCTGATCTCAGATGTGAGAGTGAGAAATTCTTTTGCAGAATGGAATCTCATGCATCAAGAGCAAGAAGCCAAGAACAAGATCACACCTCTGCCTTTGCATCATCAGTGTCCAGGCACAGTAAACGTCACCCAAGAAGAGGAGAAAACGCAACTCAAGTAAACATGATTACTTTCTTTTTTTGCTGCTTCTAAGAAAACATTATACTCAAGCACAAAATGGGTTGAGCCTGAATTTATCAAGAGCAGAAGTAGAGAACACAATTTGACCAAGTAATTAAGGCGGCATGTTATAGAAAAACAAAGAGAAACAAACGCGTCGAGCAGTATCCAATGCTAAAGACAGTGACGGCAGTTTTAAGATTGCATATTCCAGTTTGCTGGATACAAAAATAATATCTGTCGCTTAACTATATGCCGACTGAGTGATTGCGAGGTAATCTCTACCACAGCCAGAAAGGCAGAATGCTACACAGCACAGGGAGTATCTAATTTTAGAACTCTAGCATTTCATTATGCAGTTAACATGCTATGACAAAACAAAAAAACATCCAAGTGTTGACAGAGGCATGCTCGGTTTGTTCACCAAAGAGTCTACCATCAGGACTCAAGAGCAGCAGTTTGTACCTAGGAGGAAAGGAGCCATGCATCAGCCTAGCTACATATTGGTTATGAATTATGATTCCACCAACCATGGCCCCTACATAAAAGATGAAAACGTAGAGCTCGTTTAATCTGGTTATGATTCTTGAAACTCATTTAAGTTATAGGTTCATTTGTAGTATTTTTTTCCTATGCTTTCAGAGTGTACTAGAAGTGTATCGAGTGCTTTGCACGGTGATCCTATTGAGCATGCTTCACTAAACTTTGGATTCAATGAATAGGCAAAGCACACGGTGCAACACGCAAGATGCAACATTGAACAGAGAAAAAAAAATAGGGTGTGCTCGCCTAGGCCTAAAACGCATGCTATCTCAAAAGTGATCATAAGGAATGCAAAACTTAAAGAGTTTATTTCGTACCCCTTTGCTCGTAAGAGCATCTCCAACAGACGCGCGGCAGCATGGCGCACTAATTTCTTTTTGCAGCGCCGAAATAACGTTTTAGCGCGCGCGGTCGTGTGATAGCTTTAGCAGAAGCTGCAAAATTTAGCGTGCCGCTGTAGCGCTTCACCCGGCGCGGTAAAATATAGCGCGCGCCCAGCACAAACACATTTTCACTCAAACAAAAAACAAGAAGATCAAACATACACAAAGTAAAATCAACAATAAATAGTGCAACGGGAAACATTAAAATTCAAATTCAAATTCATAACAAGCAAGTTCATACAATGCTAAAATAAAAATACATAATCCTAGACTATTCCTCGTCCTCCTCGGGGGTGTAGTCCGACGACGTAAACGCGTCGGTCCATCGAGGATCATCCGAGTCCCGGCTCGACGCCTCCGGGTTATCTATCTGGGCTTCCGCCAGTGCCTTGTGCGCACGCTTGTCCCCCCGACGCGCAACTCACTTCGCCCTCCTATGCGTCCAAAACTCGTTCTCGGCGACGACGTCCTGCGGGAAGCGCTCGCGCCACGCCGCCATGGCGGCCTCGTCCGTCTCGGCGATGAGGAGGCGACACTCCCGCTTCCGCTGGAGGCGGCGGCCCTCCTCGGTGACTAGACGCGGGGGAGTTGTGAGATCCTGCGCCTGCTGGCACGTCGAGACGTCGGGGAAGTTCATTTGCGCCCGTGGCTGCCGGAGGCACCACGCCGCTGCGTCGTACGCGCGTGCAGCCTCGTGGACGGTTTCGGACGTTCCGAGTCCGAGGCATGTACCGCCGGAGTGGATCTTTGCGTAATACACGCCGGAGGGACGGGCGCGGACGCCGCGGTAGCCCGAGCTGCTTCGGGTTCGCGACGGCATGGCGGGGCGCAACGGCGACGGGGCGCTGGAAGAGGCAGGGGAGAAGGCGGGGCGCGGGAAGAGGCGGAGGAGAAAGCGTGGGAGGGAAATGGGCGGTCGATGAGCGCGAAGGCACGCGGATTTATAGCGCGCGCGTTGCCGCTTTTCCCCGCGCGTGGGATATTTTTTGGGCGCCAACGTTTCGCGCGTCTGCTGGAGCGCGGCCGCTCGCGAGCCAAAACGGCGGTTTTTACCGCACGGGGCTTTTATAGCGTGCATGTTGGAGACGCTCTAAGGCAAGGGTTGTTGGGCTAAGTCCCTTCACATCAAGGTGTGTTGGCAGGCCAACATCAACCCACATAAGGCTAACACATGTCAGTCGTTGATCTTCTACATCCAATGGTTGTGAGTGCTTGCTCGTGAAGGGAGTAGAGAAGGAAACCCTAGTCACTCCACCCCTGCTATGGGTGGATACCATTGTGAGAGTGGGAGAGCATACAAGAGAAGAAAACAACCTGATAGAAGAGAGGAAGAAGGAATGGAGGCTCTGTCCAGATTCGTTGCATGTGACTAGACAGTATTCAAGTTGGTGATTTGAGACTCAAATGTGCTTTGATTGACCACAAACTTGGTGAGCTTATTCCTTACTTTGAGTACTTCGATCTGGTTAGCTGGTTTGAGGATTGGATCAGTGAAGCATCAGATTTGAGAGTGGTATTGTCAGCTCGGACTACAGTACTTTGAGAATGGGGTAGTTTTGCAAGATGAACAGTTTGGGTAGGCAAACGGTGTCCGATTGGGCTAAAATTCTGAGAGGATCTCACTAACTCGTGTATCTACTTGTCTACCATATTTGGTGTTGTTTGATTCAGCAGTTTAAGATCAGTTCACAAAACACATAAGGGGACAGAAGATGTGTAAACCCTGCTTTGTTGAAATCTTGCCTCTTGTGATTGTTGTTGCCATTGCTGGTTGGAAATGTGGAGAGTGTTTTGTAAACCTCTCTAGTGATTATATAAAGGACTTTACACTCATCATTCTCATAGTGAAGTTGTGTCGACCGGTCGGTCCACAACCATGGTTTTTTACTCCTCAAGTTGAGGAAGTTTTTCCTCGTTAAATCTTGTGTCACATGTGCATGTTGTTTGTGTTATTTCGCTGCTTATTTCTTGGTTTAAGTTGTCCTCAAAGTTTATCAGAAGTGGAGGGGTCTATTGAGTGTGTATATTTATCGTGTCAGTGAATTTGTGTAGCGCATTGTCGTTGTCCAGCCCAACAAGGTATTCTAGGCGAGGGTTTGTCCTACTTCCTACCGGCACATCTGCCAGTCTACCTCGCCTTCTGTGGCCTTAGGCCATGGAGGCGCGGTGAATCTTGGTCATTGTCGGTGGGAGGGCTCCATTTTCAGATTTTTTTCCTGCGTTTCGTTAGGATTTGTGTCATGTTCAGAAAAATGACACGGCGGCGGCTTTCTGAAGATGGATTAAGGATCTCCCCGCCTAGCCCCGCCTCGATGGTGCTTCTAGCTTCGTCATAGGGTGTGTGGAGATTTTGTCGTGGTGTTCTCACGGCAGATACCATGGGATGGCTTATCGAGTGTGGTTGGGGCCAAAGGACGTCAACGGGTTCCGGAGGCGAGATTGGAGACAAGCGACGTGTGACACATGATGTACCCAGGTTCGGGGCCCTCCGTGGGAGGTAACACCCCTAGTCCTGCCGGAACGAGTAGGGAGGGGGGTGGTAGTACAATGGTGCTCCTTGAGTTGTTCGTCAGAGGAGGAAGAAGGATCTCACTTGCTCTCTTCACCTCTCCTGCGGGCGTGTGTGTGAGTGTAACTGAGAGAAGAAGCCGAACCCCTCTGCATGGAGGGCTACCAGGGGTTTTTATAGGCCAACCCCAGCTTACAATAAGCAGGGATAATAGGGGCGGGCCCCTGCTGGAAGCCACTCTAGCCGACCATGGGGCCCGCCGGCTACGCGTATTCTCGCTGGTAGGGCCCGCCGGCTGCAGGGTCCCATCACAGGAGGGGCCCGTCAGCTGGCCGTCACTATTGCCTTGCGTCAATGGCATCATGGAGTGGATGGCGCACGCCGTGATGACCCACAAGTATAGGGGATCAATCGTAGTCCTTTCGATAAGTAAGAGTGTCGAACCGAACGAGGAGCAGAAGGAAATGGCAAGCGGTTTTCAACAAGGTATTCTCTGCAAGTGTTGTGAGTAACAATAGTAAATAGTTTTGTAGCAAGATAAATCATAACAAGTGACAAGTAACAATAGTAACAAAGCTGCAGCAAGGTAGCCCAATCCTTTTTGTAGCAAACGACAGGCCTGAAAGTACTCTTATATTCAGCAAGCGCTCCCGAGGACACATGGGAATTTCTGTCTAGTCATGTTCATCATGTTTAGTTGATTCGCGTTCGCTACTTTGATAATTTGATATGTGGGTGGACTGGTGCTAAGGTGTTGTTCTTACTTGAACTAACAACCTACTTATGATTACCCCTTCTCGTAAGCATCCACAATTACGAAAGAAGAATTAAGATAAATCTAACCATAGCCTGAAACATGTGGATCCAAATCAGCCCCTTATGAAGCAACGCATAAACTGGGGTTTAAGCTTCTGTCACTCTAGCAACCCATCATCTACTTGTTACTCCACAATGACTTCCCTTAGGCCCATAGCATGGTGAAGTGTCATGTAGTCGACGTTCACATGACACCACTAAGAGAAGTGACAACATACATATCATCAAAATATCAAACGAATACCAACTTCACATGATTACTTATAACAAGCCTTCTCCCATGTCCTCGGGAACAATAGTAACTACTCACACCTCATCAACATGTTCAAGATCAGAGGTGCAATAATAATAATTAAGGATCTGAATATAATGTCTTCCACCAAGTAATCCAACAAGCATCAACTACAAGATGTAATCAACACAACTAGTAACCCAGAGGTACCAATCTGAGGTTTTGAGACAAAGATTGAATACAAGAGATGAACTAGGGTTAGAGATGAGATGGTGCTGATGAAGATGTTGATGAGGATTGGTCCTCCAACGAAGGAGGAAGCGTTGGTGATGACGATGGCTTCGATCTCCCCCTCCTGGAGAGGAATTTCCCCGGCAGAATCTGACTGTCGGAGTGCAAAAGGGCCTCTGCCCAGGTTTCCGCCTCGAGACGGCGGCGCTTCGTCCCGAACGGTTGCTTATGATTTTTTCTAGGGTAAAACACACCATATAGGAGAAGAGAGGCGTCGGGAGGCCAGCCATGACCCCACAAGCCATCAAGGCGCGGCCTGGCGGGGCGCGCCCTGTTGGCTTGTGCCTGGCTGGTGGCCCCCCTCTGGCATATTTTTGGCCCAAAAATTCATATATATTCAGTAAAAATTCACCGTGAAGTTTTAGGTCATTTGGAGTCTGGTGATTTTTCTGCCTTTTTCTCGGTTTTCCGGTCCAGAATTTCAGTTTCTAGATAATTCCCTCTTTGTGATGTACCTTGCATATTCAGAGAGAAAGAGCATAAGGATTGTATGATAATACATAATAATGGACAATAATAACGTAAATATGAATAAGAAATCATGATGCAAAATGGACGTATCAACTCCCCCAAGCTTAGACCTCGCTTGTCCTCAAGCGAAAGCCGAACTCGAGAGAAATGACCACATGATTCGAGATAGAGGTGTCGATAAAAACAGAATACGGACATGGGAGCATCATGACTATCATTGTAGCAGCAAACATTTCATCATATAACTTCTCATAAACAAGTAAAGATCTATTCACAAGTATCGAAGTATGAAGCATAAACCTTATTGACAACCAACAAACGGTCCCTTTAGTCATGGTGATAATCACAATTCATCATATTCAAGAGAAGAGTCTATATAAGAGCTTTCATTGTAGCAAACCCACATACTCAACTATCATTTAGTCATCCATGATTGTTGACACTCATTGCATATTTTTGGAGCTAATGTTTTTGCCGGACACATAGGAAGATAGGGGCTTCATTTGCCACCCAACTCATTTACCTCAAGGATAATGTCAACAATAATGAATCATGGTTTCTTACATTCAACTGGATATATATACCTGGATCTTTCCTCAACATGTGATGCTTGCCACTAAGAGAGTTTATAAATTAAAAGAAGGGAAGATATTAATGACTCTTGAGTAAAAGTAAGAACTTTATGAAAGTAAAAGATATGCCCTTCACAGAGGGGAGCAGAGGTTGTCATGCGCTTTTATTTGATTAGATGTGCAATCCCTTAATGCAAAGGAACTTCACTTTATATTGCCCCTGGTGATAGCGAACTTTATTATGCACTATGTCGCTTTTATTTCTTCACCATCACAAGATCGTACAAAGCTTATTTTCCTTTTCAATAAAAGATCATACATGATTGAAGGCAATTTTTATTGCTTATGCACCGATCACAACTTACTTGAAGGATCTTATTCAATCCATAGGTAGATAAGGTGGACTCTTACGGAAAGAAACTGGGTTTAAGGGGTTATGGATGCACAAGTAGTATCTCTACTTGGTGCGGAAATTTTGGCTTGCAAAAGATCTAAAGGAAACATCACATGCTAAAGGATCCATGACTATATAACTTCTATGTAAATGTAAACAATCATAACCATTAATTTGTCTTCCATGTCCAACTTCAACACTCGATCATTATTTAATATTTGGTGAGGGTTCGTAACCATAGATGATGTCCAAGATAGTGTATTTGTATGTGGATCTTCTCTTCTCTATCATAATCTTGCATAGATTATAACAATGACTAAAGCTATGTTTGTTTTGTTCCCAACAATTTTCATCCCTCATACTTTCCTTTTATGTGAAGTCATTACTTCTCATGAGTTAAGCATATGATCTTTCCTATTCTTTTTATTGCCTTGCTATGATGATTGGTGCAAGGGAGTAAAGCACACGGACTCAACTAATCTTTATTATATAACTCTCATACTCGATTACAAGGGTAGGTAGATCTCAAAGCAAAATCCTAAGCAAAGCAAATCTGAAACTTTATTTCTCTAATCCACGAAATAACTAAGGATCAAACTAAAATAAAAGATGATGGTGATACGATACCGGGGCGCCTCCCCCAAGCTTGGAACAAGCTAGGGGTTGTGCCATACCCATGTACTCAAGTGTTCTTCGGTGATGGTGGTGGTGTGCGGAAATCCTCCATCTTCCAAGGCATAGGTTCCCCATCATGGAAATAAACTCTTGTCTCCGGAATCCTGAAATCAGCAGCGAGGCTCATCCTTTTAAACCTAGATTCATACTCACAGTTCTGGGTTTGAAGTTCATAGATTTGATCTTGGAGGTGCTCGATCCGCTCTTGAAGCTTGAAGAGAGCTTCTCCCATGCTCTCCGTGTTAATCTTGTTTTCGCGGATGAAGTCCGTGATCATAGAGTGATTAGCACTCAGACCACGTTCAACCATCCCTTGGCACTTGAAGATCTCCTGCTCCACTTCTGCAAGCCTGGCCATGTCACTTCCCTCCTTCTTGGGACCTTGGACATCCCGGATGTGGAGCACCCCCTCACGCATCTCAATGGCTTGAGGATGCTTCATCAGCTCCGGCAAGTATGGGTTGATGACCTTCTCGAAGAACTTGTCTTTAGATGAACTTGGGGAAGCCATGGCGATCTAGATCTGTCATAAAAATAGCTCGAAAAAAGAACAGAGGAGAAACTCGAGATGCGGTGGTCAAAACATACCGGAGTATATATAATGATTTTTTCTAGGTCAGAATACGTGTTCGAGAAGAAATCGGAGTCGGGGAGGCACACGAGGGCCGCACAAGCCATCAGGGTGCACCCCAGGGGGGCTGCGGCCTATTATCTTGTGCCTCCCTCATGGGTCCCCCTGACTCCGTTTTATTTTTGGAATTTTTCTAAAATACTAAAACCAACAGAAACTGTTTTTTTTGGAATTTTTGGAGTCGGTTTACTTACCGTACCACTTACCTATCCCTTTTCAAGTTTCTGGAGTGTTCCGGAAGTCTTCCCGTATGTGTTCTTCCGGTGTTATTACTTGAATAACATTAGTCTCTTCATTATTGGGTGTACCTGAAATGTAATGCTTGATTCTTTGCCATTGACCACTCTCGGGTTTTTGCCTTTGAAGTTATTAATTTTTATAGCGCCGGAGCGGTAGACCTCTTCGACAACGTATGGACCTTCCCATTTGGATAAGAGTTTTCCTGCAAAAAATCTGAAACGAGAATTGTACAAAAGCACAAGGTCTCCTACATTGAATTCTCGTTTTTGAATCCTTTTGTCATGCCATATTTTAACTTTTTATTTAAACAACTTAGCATTCTCATAGGCTTGTGTCCTCCATTCATCTAGTGAGCTAATATCAAATTACCTCTTTTCACCCGCAAGTTTAAAATCATAATTCAGTTCCTTAATTGCCCAATAAGCCTTATGTTCTAGTTCAAGAGGCAAATGACAAGTTTTTCCATATACCATTTTATATGGGGACATCCCCATGGGGTTCTTATAAGCAGTTCTATAAGCCCAAAGAGCATCGTCTAGTTTCTTAGACCAATTCTTCCTAGATCTATTGACAGTCTTCCGCAAGATTAATTTTAGTTCTCGATTGCTCAATTCAACCTGGCCACTAGACTGAGGATGATATGGTGATGCAATTCTATGGTTAACATCATACTTAGCTAGAAGTTTACGGAAAGCACCATGAATAAAATGTGAACCACCATCAGTCATTAAGTATCTAGGGACTTCGAACCTCGGAAAAATAATTTCCTTAAGCATTTTAATAGAAGTGTTGTGATCATTGATACATCCATTTTGCATCATGTTTTCCTACTGTTATTTATAATGTTTTTATGCATAATAATGCTTTATGGAGTAATTCTAATGCCTTTTCTCTCATAATATGCAAGGTTTACACAAAGAGGGAGAATGCCGGCAGCTGGAATCCTGGACCTGAAAAAGCATGTTAGAGATACCTATTCTGCACATCTACAAATGAGCTAAAATTTTACGGAGAATTATTTTGGAATATATAAAAAATACTGGAGCAGATAACTACTAGAGGGGGGCCACCTGGTGCCCACAAGACACCAGGGCATGCCAGGCCCCCCCAGGCGCGCCCTGGTGGGTTGTGGGCAACCTAGCCCACCTCCGGTGCCCATCTCCTGGTACATATGGTCTTTTGACCTAGAAAAAATCAAGGGAGGACTTTCAGGACGAAGCGCCGCCGTCTCGAGGCGGAACTTGGGCAGGAGCACTTTTGCCCTCCGGTGGAGCGATTCCGCCGGGGGAACTTCCCTCCCGGAGGGGGAAATTGAAGCCATCGTCATCACCAACAACCCTCTCATCTTTGGGAGGCCAATCTTCATCAACATCTTCAACAGCACCATCTCCTCTCAAACCCTAGTTCATCTGTTGTGTTCAATATTTGTACCTGAACCTCGGATTGGTACCTGTGGGTGACTAGTAGTGTTGATTACATCTTGTAGTTGATTACAATATGGTTTATTTGGTGGAAGATTATATGTTCAGATCCATTATGCTATTTAATACCCCTCTGATCTTGAGCATGAATATCATTTGTGAGTAGTTACCTTTGTTCTTGAGGCCACGGGAGAAGTCATGTTGCAAGTAATCATGTGAATTTGATATGTGTTCGATATTTTGATGATATGTATGTTGTGATTGCCTTAGTGGTGTCATGTGAATGTCGACTACATGGCACTTCACCATCTTTGGGCCTAAGGGAATGCATTGAGGAGTAGTTATTAGATGATGGGTTGCTAGAGTGATAGAAGCTTAAACCCTAGTTTATGCTCTATTTCGTAAGGGAACGATTTGGATCCAAATGTTTAATGCTATGGTTAGATTTTATCTTAATACTTTTATTGTAGTTGCGGATGCTTGCAAGGGGGTTAATCATAAGTGGGAGGTTTGTTCAAGTAAGAACAACACCCAAGCACCGGTCCACCCACATATCAAATTATCAAAGTAGCGAACGTGAATCAAACCAACATGATGAAAGTGGCTAGATGAAATTCCTGTGTGCCCTCAAGAACGCCTTACTTATTATAAGAGACCGTTTTGGCCTGTCCTTATTTACCGTTTTTGCCACAAAAGGATTGGGCTACCTTGCTGCACCTTATTTACCATTACCGTTACTCGCTCATTACAAATTATCTTGCTATCAAACTAGCTGTTACCAACAATTTCAGTGCTTGCAGAAATTACCTTGCTGAAAACCGCTTGTAATTTCCTTCTGCTCCTCATTGGGTTCGACACTCTTACTTATCGAAAGGACTACAATTGATCCCCTACACTTGTGGGTCATCAAGACTCTTTTCTGGTGCCGTTGTCGGGGAGTGAAGCGCTCTTGGTAAGTGGAAATCGGTAAGGAAAAAATTGTATTACGTGCTGAAATTTATTGTCACTTGTCACTATGGAAAACAATCCTTTGAGGGGTTTGTTCGGGGTATCTTCACCTTGAACGGAAGCACAATTAGTTGCCCCTCAACCTACTACACCTACTGAAAATATTGGTTATGAAATTCCTTCGGGTATGATAGAACAACTGCTAGCCAATCCTTATGCAGGAGACGAAACTGGACATCCCGATATGCATCTAATACATGTGGATGAAATTTGTGGATTATTTAAGCTTGCAGGTTTACCCGGAGATGAAGTTAAGAAGAAGGTTTTCCCTTTATCTTTGAAGGGAAAATCATTGACATGGTATAGGCTATGTGATGATATTGGATCATGGAACTGGAATCGATTGAAATTGGAATTCCACCAAAAGTTTTATCCTATGCATCTAGTTCATCGTGATCGGAATTATATATATAATTTTTGGCCTTGTGAAGGAGTGACGTGGCTTGAGACTGCGTCGGTATTTCCCCAAAGAGGAAGGGATGATGCAGCATAGCGACGGTAAGTATTTCCCTCAGTTATGAAACCAAGGTTATCGAACCAGTAGGAGGATCACCAACACCCAATAAGCAGCATCTGCACACAAACAACAAATACTTGCAACCCGACATGAAAGAGAGGTTGTCAATCTCTTTACGGTAATAAGATAGATTAGGTAGTGATAGATAGGAGAGATAGATCTCTCAAGAACACAAATAAAAAGAGTAAATATGCAGCAAGATATTTTTGGGTTTTTGGTTTTGTAGATCTGAAAACAAAGATTGCAAAAACGTAGATCGGAAAGCAATATGATGGAAAAGTAGACCCGGGGGCCATAGGGTTCACTAGTGGCTTCTCTCATGAGTATAGTGCACGGTGGGTAAACAAATTACTGTTGGGCAATTGATAGAAAATCGAATAGTCATGACGATATCCAAGGCGATGATCATTATATAGGCATCACGTCCAAGATAGATAGACCGACTCCTGCCTGCATCTACCTCTATTACTCCACACATCGACCGCTATCCAGCATGCATCTATTATATTAAGTTCATGGAAAAACGGAGTAATGCAATAAGAACGATGACATGATGTAGACAAGATCTATTCATGTAGGAATAGACCCCATCTTGTTATCCTTAATAGCAGCGATACATGCGTGTCTTGCTGCCCCTTCTGTCACTGGGAAACAACACCGCAAGATCGAACCCATCACAAAGCACCTCTTCCCATGGCAAGAAAAATCAATCTAGTCGGCCTAACTAAACCAAAGATTTGGAGAAGAAATACGAGGCTATAAGTAATCATGCATATAAGAGATCAAGGAAGACTCAAATAATATTCATGGATAGAAATTGATCATGAACTCAAAATTCATCAGATCCCAACAAACACACCGCAAAAGTTTACATGAAATAGATCTCCAAGAGACCATTGTATTAAGAATCATAAGAGAGAGAGAAGAAGCCATCTAGCTACTGCCTACGGACCCGTAGGTCTATGGTGGACTACTCACGCATCATCGGAGAGGCACCTATGAGGAAGATGAACCCCTCCATGATGGTGTTTAGATTGGATCTCACAGTTCTGGAACTTGCGGTGGCTGGAATTGTGTTTCGTCGACTCCCCTAGGGTTTTTGGAATATTTGGGAATTTATAGGCATCAGAGGCAGTGCGGAAGGGGGCCGAGGAGGGCACAACCCATCAGGGCGTGCCGGGGCCCCCCCTGGCGCACCCTGGTGGGTTGTGTTCTCCACAGCCCACCTCTCCGACAGTTGTTTGGCCCACTGGGTGTCTTCTGGTCCAGAAAAAATCTCCAAAAAGTTTCGTCGCGATAGGACTCCGTTTGGTATTGATTTTCTGCGAAGTAAAAAACAAGCAAAAACAACAAGTGGCACTTTGGCACTATGTCAATAGGTTAGTCCCAAAAAATGATATAAAGTTGTTATAAAATGATTGTAAAACATCCAAGAATGATAATATAACAGCATGGAACAAGCAAAAAATATAGATACGTTGGAGACGTATCAAGCATCCCCAAGCTTAATTCCTACTCGTCCTCGAGTAGGTAAATGATAAAAACAGAATTTTTGATGTGGAATGATGCCTAACATGTTCATCACATTCTTTTCTTTTGTACAGCATGGACATTTGGACTTATAATGATTCAAAGCAATAGTCTAGTTTTAGCATAATGACTTCAATACTCAAGCATGTCAACAAGCAACCATGTCTTTCAAAATATCAACACTAAAGAAAGTTATCCCTAGCCCATCATGCTCAATCATTGATCCATTCATGAAACACACTCAAATATTAGTTATGCCCAATGCTCAAGTACGATCATAGTGCCCCCTAGTTGGTGCTTTATAAGAGAAGATGGAGACTCAAAGCAAAAATAAAAATTGCATAAAGTAAAAGATAGGCCCTTCGCAGAGGGAAGTAGGGATTTGTAGAGGTGCCAGAGCTCAAGGTTTAAATTGAGAGAGAAAAATATTTTGGGTGGCATGCTTTTCCTGTCAACGAAAATGACAAAGTAGCTCACAATACTTTCCATGCTAGATATATCATAGGCGGTTCCCAAACAAAAAATAAAGTTTATTCCTTTTTCCACCAAACTTTCACTTTCCATGGCGGGCCGTATCCATGGTTGCCTTCCATACCAACACTTTCGAAGGAATTTATTATTTGACAACATAAAGTAAATATTTTTTCTTTTTCATTTCGGGAATGTGCATCCCTATTACCGCCGCACTCTCATGCAATGACAAGTGAATAAACACTCATCTTGAGAATAACACATCTAGCATGGAAAAATATTGGATACTCCCCACCGTTTCATGAGCGGTACGGGCACACAAAAGAGAAAATTTATTTTGAAAATTTAGAGATGGCACATACAAATTTGCTTGGAACGGCATGGAAATACCGCATATAGGTAGGTATGGTGGACTCATAAGGCAAAACTTGGTTTAAGGATTTTGGATGCACAAGTAGTATTTCTACTTAGTACAAATGGAGGCTAGCAAATAGATTGGGAAGCAACCAAACCAAGAAATGAAAATTCACATAAGTGAGCATTGAACATAACTAACACCGAATAATGCACCACAAGTAGGATGTAACTTCATTGCATAACTATTGACTTTCGTGAATGCATAGGGAATCACAAATCTTAACACCAATATTCCTACTAAGCATAATTACTCACTAACATGACTCACATATTACTATCATCATGTTTCAAAAACTATTACAAGGAATCAAGTTTAATTTGTCCAATGATCTTCATGAAAGTTTTTATTATATCCTCCTTGGATATCTATCACTTTGGGACTAGTTTCATAAATTGCCATTGCTTTTTGGCAAGCTCAAACAAATTTAAGTGAAGCACATGAGCATAAAGATTTCAACTCTCAAAAAGGTATAAGTGAAGCATGAGAGGATTTCTTCAAAATTTACTAACTCTCAAATTAATCTAAGTGAAGCATGAGAGTATTTCTACAAAATTTCACTAGTGGAGAAATGGCTAGCCACAACTCTTGTTTATGGCGCGCCATTTCTCACCAACGCCGGCACTAACATTTTCAAATAGTGTTGTCGGGGGCCAAATTGAAACGTCATAGCTATTCGTTTAGTGCTGGCGTTGCATATTAGCCCCGGCATTGCAAATTAGGCCCAATAGGCCCACGCCAGCACTAATCTATCTAATCCACACCTCGCGCCTGGCCTACTCCCCACTCTCTCGAACCCCAAACTCCTTCGTCCTCCTCTCGATCCCCGCCGTAGCCCCGCCCGACGCCGCGCGTCGCCGCCCCATCCGACGCCGCCCCACCTGACGCCCCGCTCGATCACACGCCCGACGCATCCCGTCGCCGCCCCGCCGGCCGACCACGCGCCCGAGGTATATATATACACCTCACCCCAAGCACAATCTTTTCTTTCTTAGTTTCCTCTAGTTTGAGCTATATATTATTGGATCCTAGATATAGCTAGGGTTTTGTAAACTAAAGCATTTGTTAATGGCAAACACATCAAAGTCTTTAAAACCATGGCTTTTTTAGAAAACCATGGTATTCCATAAAAACTTCAAAAATACATTGGTGCCAAACGCAGCCTTAATTATATGTTGTCGCTATGTTGTATTGTTTACTTGTTGGTCTGTTGCAATGTTTGCTAGTTCCATATATCTTCAAACTGCCATGTTGTATTGCTATGTTTCTCCATCTAGTTCATTTTATAACTGCTATATTGTATTGTTGTTGTTGTTGTTCATCTTAAGTAGTTCTGCATGTATGGCTCCTAGACAAAATTTTAGATGTTTAATTTCTGTGAACCTAACTAAATTTTTGGAGATACTAGGGTTTCGTAAACTAAAGTATTTGTTAATGGCAAACACATCAAAGTCTTTAAAACCATGGCTTTTTTTGAAAACCATATATGGTATTCCCCCAAAACTTCAAAAATACATTGGTGCCAAACGCAGCCTTAATTATATGTTGCCGCTATGTTGTATATTGTTTACTTGTTGGTAGGCTCATTCATCAAAGTCTTTATGCATTAAACACTCTTTTCATTCTTTAGCCAAATAGCATGGCCGACTCAAGCCTATGGGTAGGGTTCTCTGATCATTGGTCGGGGTTTTCTGAAGATAAAGCCGACGTGAGCACCAACCAGGTAATTAAAGTTACAAAAACATGCATTAGCATTGCAAACATCCATATATACATATATACACGTATCTAACCAGTAATTAATTGTTCATGATTTAAAACCCTTGGCAGGCATACTTAGGAGGTCCGTCTTCTCCGGCGCGTGTCGTTGTGCAGTCTTCAGGTGACGTTGAAGTGCTCAGTCACGAGCTGATTGCGTCACGTCAGACCACCCTCAAGGCCCTGCAGGCGTTGGATGACTCCTTGATGAAGGAGAAGGACAAAATTATCGATGACAATGCTATTGTCTACGATAAGATTTTCAGTCTCGAAGGTCAGATCACGGCACTGAACCTCGAGATAACTGAGATCAATAAGGACATAGAAGTCCTGAAGGCCGAGAAGCATGAGCTGAAGAAGGAGAAAGCGCATTACATCAAGGAGGGGCTGACGAATAGGAATAAGCTTCGTGAGATTAAGTTAGTCCTTAGGAAAAACTAGCTAGCTATAGGTAGTGTCGATCAGAGGTGAAGGTCGATATATATATATATATATATATATATACATTGTCAGAAGTAATTGGTACTTTCCTTTTGTGAATGAAATGTTTGGTATCTTTTGTGAATGAAATGTTTAGTATCTTTTGTGAAGCTGGTATTTTTTTATTAGCTAAATATGATAGTGCCGGCGTGCAGATCTATCCAACGCCAGCAAGTGTTCAAGATACAGCTGGCGTCGTCTCCAACGCCACCAGTATATTTTAACTGTGGCACCTTATTGCTGGCGTAGGGTGTCTACGCCAGCAAGGCCATTTTGGCCACGCCATAGCTAGGCTTTTCTGAACAAGTGTTTACTAACTCTCAAATTAATCTAAGTGAAGCATGAGAGTATTTCTACAAAAATTTCCAAGCACACCGTGCTCAAAAAGATATAAGTGAAGCACTAGAGCAATTCTATAGCTCAAAAAGTTTAAGTGAAGCACATAGAGAAATTCTAACAAATCATAGCATGATTGTGGCTTTCTCAA
Organism: Elymus sibiricus; assembly: GCA_039707655.1. Taxonomy (NCBI): domain Eukaryota; kingdom Viridiplantae; phylum Streptophyta; class Magnoliopsida; order Poales; family Poaceae; genus Elymus; species Elymus sibiricus. The sequence continues at coordinate 88,674,847 of CM077663.1, forward strand.
ATAGGTGTGTCCAGCAAGGATACAAAGGAAAAACTAACAAACAAAGCAAGCAAAGATACAAGACGCTCCAAGCAAAACTCATGATATGTGACGAATAAGAATATAGCTCCAAGTAAAATACCGATGGTCGTTAGAAGAAAGAGGGGATGCCACTCGGGGGCATCCCCAAGATTAGTTGCTTGTTTCTCTTTGGATATATCTTGGCGGTGCGGTAGCATCCCCAAGCTTAGGCTTTTATCACTCCTTATTCCTTCATCTATCGTGATCTCACCCAAAACATGAAAACTTCAATCACACAAAACTCAACAAAATCTTCGTGAGATCCGTTAGTATAAGAAAGCAAATCACTACTTTAGGTACTGTTGCAAACCCATTCATATTTTATTATTGCATTATACCTACTGTATTTTAACTTTACCATGGTTCATACCCTTCAATATAACCCATAGATTCATCAAAACAAGCACACAATGCAACGAAAACAGAATCTGTCTTAAATAGAACAGTCTGTAGTAATCTGTACTATACCCATACTTCTATAACTCTAAAAATTCTGAACAATTAGGACAACGTAAGGAATTTGTATAGCAACACTGTTTTAAAATTTCAGATCAAGATCACGTTCCAGTAAAAAATTAAAATTCATATACTGGACGCAAAGTTTCTGTTTCAGATTCAGCATCACTTCTACTCATCCTATGAATCATCCTAAAGGCTTTACTTGGCACAAACACTAAATAAACCATAAAAACACAATCATAACAGAGGCATAATTGTGTCAACACACAAAAACAGAAAGGAAAAAGCAAAAAATTATTTATTCATTGGGTTGCCTCCCAACAAGCGCTATCGTTTTACGCCCCTAGCTAGGCATAATGGATAGATTCAAGTATTGTCATCCTTGGTTTTGGATCCATAGGATGCCCTCATGATTGATTCATATGGTGGCTTAATTCGTGTTCTAGGGAAGTGTTCCATACCCTTTCTCAAGGGAAATTGAAAACGAATATTGCCTTCTTTCATATCAATCACGGCACCTATAGTGCGTAAAAACGGTCTACCAAGTATAATGGGACAAGACGGATTGCAATCAATATCAAGCACAATAAAATCAATAGGCACATAGTTCCTATTTGCAACAATAAGAACATCATTAATTCTTCCCAAAGGCTTTTTAATAGTAGAATCCGCCAAGTGCAAATTAAGAGAACATTCTTCAATATTGGTAAGACCAAGCACATCAGATAGAGATTTCGGAATCGTGGAAACACTAGCACCCAAATCACACAAAGAAAAGTATTCATAATTTTTAATCTTGACCTTAATGGTAGGTTCCCACTCATCATGTAATTTTCTAGGAATATCAATCTCCAACTCCAACTCCAACTTTTCTTCAAAAGATTTCATCATGGCATCAACGATATGTTTAGTAAAAGCTTTATTTTGCTCATAAGCATGGGGTGAATTCAACATGGATTGCAATAAAGAAATACACTCAATCAAAGAGCAACTATCATAATTAAAGTCTTTGCAATCCAAGATAGTGGGCACATCACTAGTTAAAGTTTTGACCTCTTCAAACCCACTTTTAGCAAAATTTTCATCAAGATTTTCACCCTCCAAATTATTGGGACGTCATCTAGCTAAAGTTGACTCTACTTTAGTCCCCTCATTATAAATTTTAACTTTAATAAACAAGGAATCAATAGAAGAAACACCAATCACTTTAAGATCTTCATCTTTTTTTACGAAGGCAATCACTAGAAAACGATCTTTCTAAGATTTCTCTTTTAGCTCTAAGCATAGTGGTTCTTTTCTTACTTTCATCCATAGAGACATATAAAGATTTAATAGATTCATCAATCTTAGGCACAAAAGCTTTCAACTTGAGATTTTCAACATCATGAGAAATTCTATCAATGCTTCTAGACATATCATCAATCTTATTCAACTTTTCCTCTATCGTAGTATTGAAAGCCTGTTGCGCATTGATAAATTCTTTAATATTACTCTCAAGATCAGAGGTGTTCCTATTATTATTGTAGGAAGAATTGCCATAGGAATTACCATAATTATTAGAGGAATTTCCAGGAAAAGGCCTAGGATTAAAATTACCTCTACAAGCATTGTTATTGAAATTGTTTCGCGAGACAAAATTCACATCTACGGAATCACTATTTTGCTCAATCAAAGTAGACAAAGGCACATCATTAAGATCAATAGGAGCATTTTTACTAGGAACCAATTTCATCAAAGCATCAACTTTATCACTCAAAGTACTAATTTCCTCTACCGAATTAACTTTTTGACTAGTAGGTGCTCTTTCGGTATGCCATTGAGAATAATTAGCCATGATATTATCTAGCAATTTGGTAGCTTCACCCAAAGTAATCTCCATAAAAGTACCACCCGCGGCGGAATCTAAAAGATTTCTAGAGACAAAATTCAACCCCGCCTAAATTTTTTGTATGATCATCCAAAGATTTAAACCATGAGTAGGACAATTTCTTAGCATCAACTTCATTCTTTCCCAAGATTGTGCAACATGTTCATGCTCAAGTTGCTTAAAATTCATGATTTGCGTCCTAAGGGAAATAATTTTCGCGGGCAGAAAATACTTAGTGATAAAAGCATCCTTGCACTTATTCCAAGAATCGATACTATTGCGAGGCAAAGAGGAAAACCAAATTTTTGCAAGATCTCGCAAGGAAAAAGGAAATAGTTTCAGCTTCACAATATCATTGTCCACATCTTTTTTCTTTTGCATATCACACAATTCTACGAATGTGTTTAGATGGGACGCGACATCCTCATTAGGATTACCGGCAAATTGATCTTTCATGACAAGATTCAACAAAGCGGCATTAATATCATAAGACTCCACACTAGTGGCGGGAGGAGCAATAGGCGTACTAATAAAATCATTGTTATTAGTATTGGAAAAATCACACAACTTGGTGTTCTCTTGAGTCATCGTGAGTACGCAAATAAGATTGCAAGCAAGGAAGAGATCCGGCAAGAAAAAGGGTGAATGAAAAAGAGGGCGAATAAAACGGAAAATTGGTGAAGTGGGGGAGAGGAAAACGAGAGGCAAATGGCAAATAATGTAATTGCAAGGAGATGAGATTTGTGATTAGGAACCTGGTAGATGATGGTGGAGTCCCCTTGGCGCCTACCATAGGCACGTAGAAGAGACCGCTTCCTCCCCGGCAACGGCGCCAGAAATTCCTTTGACGTGGCTTGAGACTGCGTCGGTATTTCCCCAAAGCGGAAGGGATGATGCAGCACAACGACAGTAAGTATTTCCCTCAGTTATGAAACCAAGGTTATCGAACCAGTAGGAGGATCACCAACACCCAATAAGCAGCACCTACACACAAACAACAAATACTTGCAACCCGATGCGAAAGAGAGGTTTTCAATCTCTCTACGATAATAAGATAGATTAGGTAGTGATAGATAGGAGAGATAGATCTCTCAAGAACACAAATAAAAAGAGTAAATATGCAACAATATATTTTTGGGTTTTTGGTTTTGTAGATCTGAAAACAAAGATTGCAAAAACGTAGATCGGAAAGCAATATGATGGAAAAGTAGACCCGGGGGCCGTAGGGTTCACTAGTGGCTTCTCTCATGAGTATAGCGCACGGTGGGTGAACAAATTAATGTTGGGCAATTGATAGAAAATCGAATAGTCATGACGATATCCAAGGCGATGATCATTATATAGGCATCACGTCCAAGATAGGTAGACCGACTCCTGCCTGCATCTACCTCTATTACTCCACACATCGACCGCTATCCAGCAGGCATCTAGTGTATTAAGTTCATGGAAAAACGGAGTAATGCAATAAGAACGATGACATGATGTAGACAATATCTATTCATGTAGTAATAGACCCCATCTTGTTATCCTTAATAGCAGCGATACATGCGTGTCTTGCTGCCCCTTCTGTCACTGGGAAAGAACACCGCAAGATCAAACCCATCACAAAGCACCTCTTCCCATGGCAAGAAAAATCAATCTAACTAAACCAAAGATTCGGAGAAGAAATACGAGGCTATAAGTAATCATGCATATAAGAGATCAAAGAAGACTCAAATAATATTCATGGATAGAAACTGATCATGAACTCAAAATTCATCGGATCCCAACAAACACACCGCAAAAGTTTACATCAAATAGATCTCGAAGAGACCATTGTATTGAGAATCATAAGAGAGAGAGAGAAGAAGCCATCTAGCTACTGCCTACGGACCCGTAGGTCTATGGTGGACTACTCACGCATCATCGGAGAGGCACCTATGAGGAAGATGAACCCGTCCATGATGGTGTTTAGATTGGATCTCGTGGTTCTGGAACTTGCGGCGGCTGGAATTGTGTTTCGTCGACTCCCCTAGGGTTTTTGGAATATTTGGGAATTTATAGGCATTAGAGGCAGTGCGGAAGGGGGCCGAGGAGGGCACAAACCATCAGGGCGCGCCGGGGCCCCCCTGGCGCGCCCTGGTGGGTTGTGCTCTCCACAGCCCACCTCTCCGGCAGTTGTTTAGCCCACTGGGTGTATTCTGGTCCAGAAAAAATCTCCAAAAAGTTTCGTCGTGGTTGGACTCCGTTTGGTATTGATTTTCTGCGAAGTAAAAAACAAACAAAAACAGCAACTGGCACTTTGGCACTATGTCAATAGGTTAGTCCCAAAAAATGATATAAAGTTGTTATAAAATGATTGTAAAACATCCAAGAATGATAATATAATAGCATGGAACAAGCAAAAATTATAGATACGTTGGAGACGTATCAAGGAGAAAGCATCGCTCTAGCTTGGTGGAGGCTTAAGTCAATGTTATATTCATGCCCCAATCATGAGCTCTCGAGAGAAATTATTATTCAAACCTTTTATGCTCGGCTTTCTCATAATGATCGATCCATGCTCGATACTTCTTGTACTGGTTCTTTTATGAAGAAGACTATTGAATTCAAGTGGGATCTCTTAGAAAGAATTAAACGCAACTCTGAAGAATGGGAACTCGACAAAGGTAACAAGTCAGGTATTAAGCTTGAGTTTGATTGTGTTAAATCTTTTATGAATACCGATGCTTTTCACAAGTTTAGCACTAAATATGGACTTGACTCTGAGATAGTAGCCTCTTTTTGTGAATCATTTGCTACTCATGTTGATCTCCCTAAGGAGAAGTGGTTTAAATATCATCCGCCTATTAAAGAAGAAATCAAAGAACCGGTCATAGATAAAGATGAAACTATCATTTACAATGTTGATCCAGTTGTGCCTACTGCTTATATTGAAAAACCACCTTTCCCTGTTAGGATAAAGGAACATGCTAAGGTATCAACAGTGGTTCGCAAGAGTAATATAAAAGCACCTGAACTCTCTGAACAAATTAAAGTAGAACCTAGTGTTGCTATGGTTAAAGATCTCTTGGTCGAAAACATTGATGGGCATGTTATTTACTTCTGTGATGAAGCAGCTAGAATTGCCAAAGCCGATGAAAAAGATAAACATAGACCCGTAGTTGGCATGCATGTTGTCTCAGTTAAAATAGGAGATCATTGCTATCATGGTTTATGTGATGTAGGTGCTAGTGTGAGTGCTATTCCTTTTACCTTATACCAGGAAATTATGAATGACATAGCACCCGCTGAAATAGAAGACATAGACATTACTATTAAACTTGCTAATAGAGACACCATCACACCACTTGGGATAGTTAGAGATGTTGAAGTCTTGTGTGGGAAAATAAAATACCCTACTGATTTTCTAGTCCTTGGTTCCCCACAAGATGATTTTTGTCCCATAATATTTGGTAGACCTTTCTTGAACACTGTTAATGCTAAGATAGATTGCAAGAGAGAAACCATCACTGTTAATTTTGGCGATGTGTCTCATGAATTTAATTTCTCCAAGTTTCATAGACAACCTCATAATAAAGAATTATCTAGTAAGAATGAAATAATTGGTCTTGCTTCTATTGTCATACCTCCTACTGATCCACTAAAACAATATTTGCTCGACCATGAAAATGATATGCACTTGCGTGAAAGAAATGAAATAGATAAAGTATTCTTTGAACAACAACCTCTCCTAAAACACCATTTTCCAATTGAAACTCTAGGAGGTCCTCCTCCACCTAAAGGTGGTCCTGTGTTTGAATTAAAGCAATTGCCTGACACTTTGGAATATGCTTATCTTGATGAGAAAAAGATATATCTTGTTATTATTAGTGCTAACCTTTCAGAACATGAAGAAGAAAGATTACTAAAAATTCTGAGGAAGCACCGTGCTGCTATTCGGTATACTCTTGATGAGCTTAAGGACATTAGTCCCACTCTCTGTCAGCACAAAATTAATATGGAACCTGATGCTAAACCCGTTGTTGATCACCAACGATGATTGAATCCTAAGATGAAAGAAGTGGTAAGGACTGAAATATTAAAGCTTCTGGAGGCAGGTATAATCTATCCCATAGCTGATAGGAGATGGGTAAGTCTTGTTCATTGTGTCCCTAAGAAGGGAGGTATTATTGTTGTTCCTAATGATAAAAATAACTTATCCCACAGAGAATTGTTACCGGCTATAGAATGGTGTCGGTGTCAAAACCGGCGGATCTCGGGTAGGGAGTCCCGAGCTATGAGACTAGGATCGATGGTAACAAGGGGACGAAGGAGACTATGTTTACCCAGGTTCGGGCCCTCCTATGGAGGTAAAACCCTACGTCCTGCTTGATTATATTGATGATGTGAAGGTTACAGAGTTGATCTACCTCGAGATCGACTAGCTAAAACCCTAGCTGAGTTTATGTGTCCTATGATCTAAAACCCTCCTAGTTTATATAGACACCGGGGGGTACCTAGGGTTTACACATGATGGGCCTCCTGCCGAGGATGGAAATGTCGACTTTCTCATCTTGACTTGGAGTGCACGACGCGCCTTCTGGGCTCCCTTCTGGAATGTGGAGTATTGATGTGTCCGGCCCTTCTTCAGAGAACAGCCCATCGAGCCGGCTTATTGAGAGATGGGCCGACGGCCCGAGGACCCCTTAGTCCGGGACTCCCTCAGTAGCCCCCAACGCCAAGGGTCCCAGCTCCAGCTGCTTCGTATGATCAGAGTCTCCGGCTTGCGGGGTGAGTTCTTCTTCCCTTTCCATGATCGGCTGAGACTAGTTCGGCTTCCGATGACACGTATTTCATCCGATCATATGATTGACCGAACACCATGAATTGCTTAGCCCCGAAGGCCAATCGTCAAAATGTAAATAGTGTTTTCTAACACCCCCTCTGACGAAGGGTCGTGGCCTACCATGACCACTAAACCAGTTACGAAAACTCGATTCGCGGTTCGGGGCCATTTTTACAGCGACACGACTCATCAATGCGTAGATCGTGCTCCGTTTCACACGGGATATGATTAATCTCCACACGCACATAACGGCACGCATGTCTTGGGAAGCGGAGGGATTTGTGGCGCGGTAAGCGAGGCTAATCGGTGACACGTCCCATAAAAAGGGAAAAAACCCCAAGGCCTATTCACGCTTCCCATTTGCATGCTCCGCCTCCTCAATCTTTCCAAGCTCCGAGAGCCCAGATCCAGTTTTTCCTCGCCCTTTCCTCCGAGCTTAGCCATGGCGGGTTTGGGCTCCAATGGCAAGTGGGAGGCCTCCACGGTCACCGACCAGGATATCCGGGACCTAAAGCAGGCCAGCTACCTCCCCGCCAACGTCTTCCACCGCGCCCCGGAGAAGAACCAGGTGATTTCCACCCCCAAGGCAGGCGAGAGGGTGGTGTTCATCCCCCACTTCATTCGGGGACTGAGCTTTCTGCTCTACCCCTTCGTCAGTGGTCTTTTGTTTTTCTATGGGCTGGACTTCCACGACCTTCCGCCGAACTCCTTCATGCACATATCGGCATTCATCATCATCTGCGAAGCCTTCTTGCGGGTCGAACCGCACTTCGGCTTGTGGCTCAAGGTCTTCAATGTCAAGCCGAAGACCGTGGCCAGCGAGCACGCATACTGCGGATGGGCGGTAATCAGCAAGCTCCCCTGCGTCGAGTGGCCTACCGGCACCTTCATCGACACAATCAAGATCTGGCAGAAGGAGTGGTGTTACATCACCGAGCCAAGGGATGAGGGCTGGGCGGGGCCCGCCGAATTCAGATCCGAACCCCCAACGAGATTGACCTCGTGGCTCAGGAAGGGCCTTGACTGGGGGTCGAATGCTGAGGTGAACCTGCTGCAGAAGCGCATTACCTCGGTGATCGAGGCCAAGGTGGAGCTGGTCAACGTGGTCCAGGTCATGCTCCACCGCCGTATCCTTCCCTGCCAGCGCCGGGCTTCCCCAATGTGGGATTATCGGACTGACGATGAGCCTACCGTGTGCCAACTTTTCCGCACTACTCCTGAGAAGTTGTGGAAGGCATTATTCAAGCCTCGGAAAAGCTGGCCGGCCAAGGAAGAGGATACGGGCCTAAGCGCCGATAACCCACCGACCAAGGTATGGTATCATTTCAATTCATTGATTCTGTTTCTTCGGCAAAAGGACTGAACGCCTTGTCCCTTACTTTCACAGAAGTGGCTGAGCAAAGCCGTGAAGGTTAACTGCCCGGCTCCACAACCCGAAGACCCCAGGTCGGAGCTGTTGGCGGTGATGCTTGTTGTGGCGCCGTACTCGGTGCCCGAGAAGAAAGAGAAGAAGAAGAAGGCCAGAGAGGGTCTCCGCATCAAGGACCAGCCGGACGCCGCGTCCGAGGAAACCCATGCCTCCTCGAGTCACGAGGAGGAGCGTGAAGACAGAGGGGAAGGTGTTTCCCCCCTCCCAAGGAAGTGGGCGGCGTCATCGGACACCGCGGAGGATGCAGCTCCTCCTGCCCTGAAGAGGGCGCGCCAGGCGAGAATGATCTTGCCCGATGACAGTTCGGACTCTGATAAAGAGTCTAAAGACTTCGAGAGGGTTCCCCAAAGGAACCCAAGGGTCAAGCCCCCCGCTCAAAGGTATGAATCCGAAGACTCCTGGGTTATTTACGCAAAGCCTTCAATGTTTTAAGTACAAGAATGTCTCGCAGCCCACCGCACGTCCTCCCTACCGACCAAATGTCTTATGGGGAGTCTCCACCCGCCGAGCTGGCAGAGAGTGGGACCGCAGCGCACCCTACACCTCCAGGGGCCGCGAAGGATACCGCGGAGGTGTCATCCAGCCAGGCTCCTTTGGAGCCGAACACGGGCGGAGGGGGTGACCATGCCATGGCCGAGGCTGATGCCGCGGCCGTCGAAGGCCAGGGAGAGAAAACTCCCCAGGCTGTTGAGGACCAGAGGGAGAATGCTCCCCGGGTCGCCGAAGAGGAAGGGCGAAGCAATGCCCAATCCCCTCCGAAGACGTCTCCGGAGCACTCTGTGCCTCCAGAGTTACCGGCTCAGTCCCCGATCAGAGATCGGACTGCCCGGTCACCACCTATGCCACCAGCAGCTGGGTGGCCGATTATGGAGGAGGCGCTAGCAAACGCCCCCATCTCCGAGGATCACCGCACTCTTATGGGTGCGGTTTTACAAGGAATTCAGTCCGTTGATAACGGACTGAAAGAGGCCTTCAATGGTCTCTTGGCGGGCTTCAAGGTGAGTCATGTAATACCTTTTTCCCGAACAACTTTAATTTTAAGTTTGTATTATCTATATATATGTAGTAGCCCCCGAGCGCTGGATGGGTTTGCAAAAACGCATCCGGGGGTCAAATAATAAGGATCGATCAATGATGCATAAGGCACCATTTAGTCTGGCAATGCTCGAAAAGCCCTTAAGAGGACCGAGCGGAGGGTCATATCCTTGACAGTTCGGAGGTTGGAATGCACATAACTGGGTGCACATTTTTTGTAGGCCTCGTCATCGGCGGCGGCAGTCAATACCGCTGAGCTGACCGAGCTAAATCGGAAGCTCAAGATCTCCGATGAGGAGCTTGTTAGCCTGAACAAGAGGTTCGACGAGGCACAAGGTAAGCCGAATTCTAATATCCGAGCTATATTTTGGTAATGATCCGCATTGGTGACCCAGTGTGACTTGTTTATGATCGCTTCCACAGCTTCAGCTGCGGAGGTTGAGAAACTTAAAGCCGAGCTCCAGAAAATGAAGCAAGAGGCCGAGGAGAAGAAGACGGCCGCCGAACAAGCGGCAGCCGCGCTTTCCACTTTGAAAGCTGCAAGCGCCAAGCACGAGGCTCGGGTGGAGGAGGTGCAGCAAGAGCTCAAGGATGCCATCACGAAGTGCAAGGCCCTTGAGCAGAAAGGCAAAGAACAAGCCGCCGAGCTAGCCACGCTGAAATCCGAGCTCCAAAAGGAGCGGGTGGACAGGCGGTCCTTCGAAGAGGAGGTTTGCCAAGTCAAGGCTGTCATCGATGGTAAGCCATATTCGGTGCGATGCACCTTTGGTGGTAGCAAATTTGCTTTGCTCACCCAGGTGTGGCGTTCCTTAGGCGTCTGTGCGGTTCTCCAGAAGAGTGCAGCAGACGCGAACAAGCTTTATGCTTCGCGGGCGAAGGATGATGAGGCCTGGTTATTCTGTGCGCAGTTTGAGTCCCCCGAGCGCGCTCCTCTCCTCATCGAGCAAATGAAGCAACTGATGGAGATTCACAGAGTGGCGGAGCCGGCCATGAAGGACCTCTGCATCCGTCTGTGGCCCGGTGAGCCGTTGCCGAGCAACTACTTCGGCCTGGTGCAGAAGCTATGTGATGCTGCGCCTCGGGTCGATGTGCTAAAATGCTCTGCATGCATCGAGGGCGCGCGGATGGCCTTTGCAAGGACAATGGTGCACTAGCTGAAGCTCCAGCCGACCAAGATGGACACTGCACCTCCGCCTCCTGACAAAAGTCATAGGTGCCCCGAACTGTACTTCCCCCATGTAATGGAGGGTGCTCGGGCAATAGAGGCCCAATGCTCCAAAGATGTTTTGTATGAATGAGTGCGATGTAATATGTCCAAAGACTTTAAAGCTTTATAATTTGTGTTGCATGGTTTATCATGTCTTATAAGTAGTTTATGTTTATTTAGACTCCTATGTGGCCGGTTCACTTGAATGCAGCGAGTCGTCGGCTTCAGCCCCCACGTAGATACTACGCGGGGTGTCTCTGTATCCGCACTTTTACCCTTAGCCGAGGTATCGGCGCCCGAAGGCGGTAGTGCGATCGGGACAAGGCAATCGGACTATGGTGCTCTATCGCTTTCACTTAGCCGTGGGAGTGTAGAAACATGCGGGGTCCGATGACAAGCCCCCAGTGTTTTGTGATATTCCGATGTATCGGGACCGAAGCCAGCATCACATGGTTTGTACTAGTACAAAACCCATCGTATAACACGGAATAACCGCTATCGGTTTTTTAGTATGACACTTATGCTCGGATTCGCAGACCGGTTCTCGCTTACTATGACGGTCAGTTTTCGGCTTTCTCCCCTGAGGTGCTTGACCAGACGAGCTGGAAGCACAATCGCAGTGGTTCTCCCTTTGCCCTTTTAGCCGAACGAGCGAAACGTAAGAGGGCAAGCATAGGAGCCGGGCAACCCAACTATTGACCCAAGACATAGTTCGGATCCGATGCATATAAAGCAAAACCCAAGATGCCGAACACACAACCAGTCGTACTGGGGTGATGTTCAAGGCAATTTTAAATTCAAGCCCTCGGTCTATTAGCCGGTTGCATCATAATATATACCGAACAGTTTTGGCAAGAAGCGTTACCAAGGGAAGAACAGAGGATGTATAAAAGACAACAAAGTGGCCATATATAATGGTTTTGTACTTGCTCAATAATTCTTATAACTTGGATTGCCGAAGCAACTGTTTACAGGTTTTGAAAATGAAATATAGAATTTACAGAGGGGAGGCTGTACCAGGGGTCTTCGATTGATGACATGACGTCCTCGATGTGCCTTGTCGCCTGTCCGTTCATGTTCCTCTGTGGGGGTTGCATCCCATTAAGAGTGATGCTGTCGCCGAGCGGACCTTGGGAAGAAGGTCTTGAGAAGTCGCCGAAGTATCGATGAGCTTTACTCTTTTTAGCAGGTCCTTGATGTTACCTATGTTTTGTCCAAGGATGTGTATTGGTATTGGTCGGTCCAGCCGAACACTTATCATTTGATGGTTGCTCCCCATTGCTACCCATGGAATCTTGAGCGCGAAGTTATGCCTTCTTGGCACATGTTTGGCGGTCGTTAGGGCGGTGCAATGGGGGGCGTACCCCTATTTCTGGGGAGCAGAAGAGTCTGGGAGTTCGGATAGAAACCGAACTCGTTTGTCAACCTTACGGGCCTTTATGGCCGATTTGGGTGTTTGCCGACCGTCCTCATAATGGAATTCGGCCGCCAGGGCCAATGTATGCTCCTCAGTTCGGAGGGAACGCTCTGTGTTGCAGTTGACGGTGATGACCCCCTTGGGACCAGGCATCTTGAGCTTAAGGTATGCGTAATGTGGGACGGCATTAAAGCGAGCGAACGCTGTACGGCCGAGCAGGGCATGATAGCCACTGCGGAAAGGTACAATGTCGAAGATCAAGTCCTCGCTACGGAAGTTATCGGGCGATCCGAACACCACTTCCAGGGTCACAGAGCCCGTGCAGCGGGCCTCGACACCTGGGATCACTCCTTTAAAGGTAGTGTTGCTGGGTTTGATCCTTGATGGATCTATACCCATCTTTTGCACCGTGTCTGAATAAATCAGATTTAGGCTGCTTCCTCCGTCCATTAGGACTTTAGTGAGGTGATACCCATCGATAATGGGGTCTAGGACGAGGGCCGCCGAACCTCCATGGCGGATACTGGTCGGGTGATCTCGCCGATCAAAAGTGATCGGGTAGGCCGACCATGGGTTAAACTTCGGGGCAACAGGATCTACAGCATAGACCTCTCGAAGAGCACACTTCCTCTCCTTTTTAGGTATATGAGTGGCGTATATCATGTTCACAGTTTTTACTTCTGGAGGGAATTTATTCTGACCTCCATTGCTCGGACCGCGGGGCTCCTCGCCGTCCTCGCTGCGTGGGCCTTTGCCCTGGTCCTCGGCTGCGAGTTTGCCGGCCTGTTTAAAAACCCAACAGTTATGGTTGGTGTGGTTGGCGGGCTTGTCCGGAGTGCCATGGATCTGGCAAAGCCTCTCCATGATCTTGTCCAGTGGGGTGGGTCATTCGCGGTTGCCTTTAGGAGGCTTCTTCCGCTGCCCGGATCTTGGGTTGCGGAAACCGGCGTTAACGGCCGTGTCATCGGCATCGCTAGTGCTGTGCAAACGTTTGTTTTTGTTGCGTCGTGGTTTCCCGTTTCCATCCCGGACTTCGGAAGAACCGGGGTCTTTGGGGTTGTGGCTTCGCCTTGCTAGCCAGTTATCCTCGCCCGCGCAAAAGCGGGTCATGAGTGATGTGAGGGCGGACATGGTCCTGGGTTTATCCTGGCCGAGCTGGCGAGCCAGCCACTCGTCCCGAATATTGTGCCTGAAAGAGGCTATAGCTTCGGCATCTGGGCAATCGACGATCTGGTTTTTCTTGGTCAAGAACCGGTTCCAGAATTGTCGAGCGGACTCTCCTGCCTTTTGCACAACATTGCTTAGGTCGGAAGAGTCCGGGGGCCGTACATAGGTGCCCTGGAAGTTAGATCGGAATGCATCCTCGAGGTCCTCCCAGCTCCCGATAGAGTTTTCGGGGAGACTGTTTAACCAGTGCCGAGCTGGCCCCTTAAGTTTAAGGGGTAGGTACTTGATGGCGTGGAGGTCGTCTCCTCGTGCCATGTGAATGTGGAGGAGGAAATCCTCGATCCACACTGCTGGGTCAGTTGTTCCGTCGTATTGCTCGATGTTCACAGGTTTAAACCCTTCAGGGAACTGATGCTGCATTACCTCGTCAGTGAAGCAGAGCGGGTGGGCAGCGCCTCTGACCTGGGCTATATCGCGCCGGTAGTCGGCGTCTGTTCTGGCCCGGTTTTGGTCCCGAACTCTGTTGGTTCGGTCGAGCCAGGGCCGGTACTCATCCCTTCTACCAGGGGAGTACCCTCTGGATCCGTAGATGGATCTCATGCGGCCTGTTCTCTCATCCAGGCCGCGTCGCAGGTCATACCTGTCGTCAGGCTCCATTGGCTCTTTTCCCCGTCTGCGGGGCATCGCCGGCATATAACCGGCCTCGACAGCCGTCCTATCTCATCCTCGGGGAGGGCGGTCTGGCTGGTCGCATGGAGTGTGCTTCGGGGACGGCGTGTTGGGGAGCTCGTCATCGAATTGTGGCAGCAACCGCCGGCGTGGGTAACTCTTGGGTTGGTCCCATAGACCGGCGCCGTGTTCTTCCTCGGCTGATAGAACCCTTGTCCATCTATCGTTGAGGGTGTCTTGTTCAGCCTTGAGTTGCCGCACTTTTGCCTTTACGCTTCGGGCAGTCGCTAAAAGCTGTTGCCTGAACCGTTCATGATCCTCAATGGTTTCGGAGATGATGAGGTCCTCGTCGTCCGGGCTATCCTCCTCCTCTACAGGGGGGAGGTAGTTGTCATCCTCGGAGTCGTTCGGATCTTCGGGGTCGCGCTGGTCCTCCGGCCTTTCCTGTTCCTCCAACGGATACTCGGGGATATTGGGATCGCCGAGGTCTTCCGGGGTATCGTTTTCCCCGGTGCCAGCAATAGCTTCCCTTCCCTTTCTTGTCTTTGATTGCTTACGCGGTTTCCAGCGCCTTTACGGCACCTCACCTGAGTCATCACCATTGTTTGCTGGTGTGCGCTCACCATTACCAGCTGGCGTATCCACCATGTAGACATCATAGGTGGAGGTGGCGGTCCATCTCCCGGTGTTGACGGGGGTGGGAGCGCGATCCTCTTCCTCCATGTCCTCTGCCTCTTTGGAGGCGTAGTCCAACATATCGGTTAAGTCTTCGATAGTGGCTACTAAGTGGGTGGTGGGTGGGACGAAAAGTTCTTGTTGACCCACCCCTAGGCCGATCTGAGCGTGGATCGGGGTTGGGTCGTCAGTAGTTTTTATCGACAAGATCCGATCTAGAGCTTCGCCGAGTACCGAGAGCTCGATCGGGTCGATCTGCCTGGCATGTTCGGAGTTAACCTCCGCCGCGTCCGCACGAGAAGTGTATTCGGCAGGAGTTGGTGCCCGGCGATCTGGCGCTATAGCCGGATCCGGACCTAAGTCCAGATCGTCACCGGGATTGGCCCCATGAGCGGGATTGAAAACGGCATCCGAGGTTAAGGCCTCGGAGTCCTCGGGCGCGTCGGATGAGACCGCGAGCCCGGTGAGCAAGAGATCGCCCCGAGGGTCAACGGAGAACTCTAAGTTCCTGAATCTGACTTCTTGATCATGGACGAAACTCCCGACCCGGCCAAGGCGGCCGGTCGGGTCAACGTGCAGCACGATGCTGCCGAAAGCGAAGATCTGTCCAGGGACAAAGGAGTCCATGCTACGGACCTCTTTGTTGATGAAGACGCGAGCCATCGATTCCTTGGGCGATCATAGCGGAACTCTCAATGAAAGCACCAATGTCGGTGTCAAAACCGGCGGATCTTGGGTAGGGGGTCCTGAGCTGTGAGACTCGGATCGATGGTAACAAGGGGACGAAGGAGACGATGTTTACCCAGGTTCGGGCCCTCCTATGGAGGTAAAACCCTACGTCCTGCTTGATTATATTGATGATGTGAAGGTTACAAAGTTGATCTACCTCGAGATCGACTAGCTAAAACTCTAGATGAGTTTATGTGTCCTATGATCTAAAACCCTCCCGGTTTATATAGACACCGGGGGGTACCTAGGGTTTACACATGATGGGCCTCCTGCCGAGGATGGAAATGTCGACTTTGTCATCTTGACTTGGAGTGCATGACGCGCCTTCGGGGCTCCCTTCTGGAATGTGGAGTCTTGATGTGTCCGGCCCTTCTTCAGAGAACGGCCCATCGATCCGGCTTATTGAGAGATGGGCCGGCGGCCCGAGGACCCCTTAGTCCGGGACTCCCTCAAATGGTAATTTATTTTAGAAAACTAAATAGAGCTACTAGAAAAGATCATTACCCTCTGCCTTTCATTGATCAAATGCTAGAAAGATTATCTAAGCACACACACTTTTGCTTTCTTGATGGATATTATGGTTTCTCTCAAATATCTGTTTCACAACCTAATCAAGAGAAAACTACCTTTACTTACCTTTTTGGAACCTATGCTTATAGACGTATGCCTTTTGGTTTATGCAATGCACCTGCTACCTTTCAAAGATGTATGACTGCTAACTCTGATTTCTCTGAAAAGATTGTTGAGGTTTTCATGGATGATTTTTCTGTTTATGGAACTTATTTTGATGATTTCTTAAGCAACCTTGATCGAGTGTTGCAGAGATGTGAACAAACTAATATTGTCTTGAATTGGGAGAAGTGACACTTTATGGTTAATGAAGGTATTGTCTTGGGACATAAAATTTCTGAACGAGGTATTGAGGTGGATAAAGCTAAAGTTGATGCCATTGAGAAAATGCCTTGTCCTAAAGATATTAAAGGTATCCGTAGTTTCCTTGTCATGCTGATTTCTATAGGAGGTTTATTAAAGACTTCTCTAAAATTTCTAGGCCTCTTACTAATCTTGTACAAAAGGATATTCCATTTATTTTTGATGATGATTGTGTAGAAGCCTTTGAAACACTTAAGAAAGCCTTAATTTCTGCACCTATTGTTCAACCACCTGATTGGAACTTGCCATTTGAAATTATGTGTGATGCTAGTGATTATGTTGTTGGTGCTGTTCTAGGATAAAGAGTTGATAAGAAACTAAATGGTATCCATTATGCTAGCAAAACTCTAGACAATGCCCAAAGAAATTATGCTACTACTGAGAAATATTTTTTAGCAGTTGTGTTTGCTTGTGATAAATTCAGATCTTACATTGTCGATTCTAAAGTAATTGTTCACACCGATCATGCTGCTATAAAATACCTTATGAAAAAGAAAGATGCTAAACCTAGACTCATTAGGTGGGTTCTCCTGCTACAAGAATTTGACTTACATATTATTGATAGGAAAGGAGCTGAGAACCCCGTAGCTAATAACTTGTCTAGATTAGAAAATATTCTTGATGACCCACTACCTATTGATGATAGCTTTCCTGATGAACAACTAGCTATAATAAATGCTTCTCATAACACTCCTTGGTATGCTGACTATGCTAATTACATTGTTGCTAAATATATACCGCCTAGTTTCACATACCAACAAAAGAGAAAATTCTTCTATGATTTAAGACATTACTTTTGGGATGACCCACATCTTTATAAAGGAGTAGATGGTATTATTAGACGTTGTGTACCTGAGCATGAACAGGAACAAATCCTACGGAAATGTCACTCCGAAGCCTATGGAGGACATCATGCGGGAGATAGAACTGCTCACAAGGTATTGCAATCTGGTTTTTACTGGCCCACTCTTTTCAAGGACGACCGTAAGTTTGTCTTGTCTTGTGACGAATGTCAAAGAATTGGAAATATCGGTAAGCGTCAGGAAATGCCTATGAATTATTCACTTGTTGTTGAACCATTTGATGTTTGGGGTTTTGATTATATGGGACCTTTTCCATCCTCTAATGGGTATACACATATTTTGGTTGTTGTTGATTATGTTACTAAGTGGGTAGAAGCTATTCCAACTAGTAGTGCTGATCACCACACCTCCATTAAAATGCTTAAAGAAGTTATTTTTCCAAGGTTTGGAGTCCCTAGATATTTAATGACCGACGGTGGTTCACACTTTATTCATGGTCCTTTCCGTAAAATGCTTGCAAATATGATGTTAACCATAGAATTGCATCACTCTATCATCCTCAATCTAGTGGTCAAGTTGAACTTAGCAATAGAGAAATAAAACTAATATTACAAAAAACTATTAATAGCTCCCGAAAGAATTGGTCTAAGAAATTGGATGATGCACTTTGGGCCTACAGGACAGCTTATAAAAATCCTATGGGTATGTCTCCATATAAAATGGTTTATGGAAAAGCTTGTCATTTGGCTCTAGAATTAGAACATAAAGCGTATTAGGCAATTAAAGAACTCAACTATGACTTCAAACTTGCCGGTGAAAAGAGGTTATTTGATATTAGCTCACTAGATGAATGGAGAACCCAAGCTTATGAAAATGCCAAACTATTAAAAGTAAAAGTCAAAAGATGGCATGACAAAAGAATCCAAAAGCGGGAATTCAAAGTTGGAGAATATGCTCTTTTGTACAACTCTTGTTTTAGATTTTTTGCAGGAAAACTTCTTTCCAAATGGGAAGGACAATATGTTATCAAAGAGGTTTATCGCTCTAGAGCTATCAAGATTAATAATGCCGAAGGTACGAACCCGAAGGTGGTCAATGGGCAAAGAATTAAACACTATATCTCAGGTATGCCTATTAATGTTGAAAGCAATATTATCCAAACCATGACACCGGAGGAACACATAAAAGAAACTTCCAGAACACTCCAGAATCCTGAAAAAGAGGAGGTACGTGATACGGTAAGTAAACGGACTCCAAAAAATCCGCAAAAATATCTTCTTTTAGTTTTGGAATATTAGAATAAAAATAGGAAAATAAGAAATAACCAGGAAGGCAACCGAGGTGGCCACGATACACCAGGGCGCGCCTGCCTCTCCTGGCGCGCCCTGGTGTGTTGTGGGCCCCTCGGGCACCTTCCCGACTCCGCTTTCCTTCCATATGCTTGTTTCCCAAGACAAAAAAATCTTTATATATATCCCCAGACAATTTGACCACCGCATCGCAGAAATATCCTCTGTTCTTGTTTCTTGTTGTTTTCCTGTCAGATCTAGATCGCCATGGCTCCAATAAGCTCCTCCAAGGACAAGTTCTTCGAGAAGGTCATCAACCCTTACCTATCGGAGGTGATGAAGCACCCTTAAGCCATTGAGATGCGTGAAGGGGTGCTCCACATCCGGGATGTTCAGGGGCCCAAGAGGACGGGGAGCGTGGAGGCCAGGCTTGAGGTGGTGGAACAAGACATCTTCAAGTGCCAAGGGATGGTGGAGCGTGGACTTAGCGCCAATCACTCCATGATCACGGAATTTACCCATTATCACATGGTGGATGGCAGGTCTATGAAGGACATCGTCTTCACCTTCAACGAGCAAATTAATTTTCTGCAAAGCCAAATCTATGTTCTTCAAAACCAAGTTTTTGAGTATGAAGCAAGATTTAAAGGTATGAGTTTAGCTACCAGTTGCAGGACTCGAGAGACTAGTGCATCCTCTTTTGACGGAGAGCCCTTGCCCTTGAAGCCGGAGGACAAACCTACTACCTCGTAACCACCACCTTCATCATCTTCCCCACCAAAGGAGACTTGAGTACACTGGTATGGGCACTCCCCTTGGATCGAGCCAAGCTTGGGGGAGATGCCCCGGTATCGTATCACCATCACTTTTATTACCTTTACTTATTTTATTTCGATCCTTAGCTATTTCGTGATTTAGTTGAATAAAAGTTTAGTATGATCTATTTTCGAGTGCTAGTTTCGTGATCTATCTATCCATGTAATCAAGTGCGAGCTATATAATAAAGTTTAGTTTGAGTTTGTGCTTCTTCACTTTTATGTTGCAATCAAAATAAAAAGAAATAATGAAAAAGATCATATGCTAGTCTTATGGTAAGTAATGACACCACATAAGGAAAAGTATAAGTAGTAAAATTTATTGGAAGTTGACAAACATAGCATTGGTCAATGATGCAACTCATGAAAGAATTAATAAGGGAAGAGAAGATTCACATGCAAATACACTATATTGGACATCTCTTATGATTGTGAGCCCCCATTAATTATTATATGCCAAAATTGTTGACGTTGGACAAGAAAGACAATGTAATGATTTATGTTTGTTCATATTCACATAGAAGTTATACTGTCATAGATCCTTCAACATGTGGTGCTTGCCCAACATCTTTGCTAGCCAAAATTCCGCACTAAGTAGAGATACTACTTGTGCATCCAAAAACCTTAAAACCAAACTCAAGTTTTGAGAGTCCACCATACCTACCTATGGATTGAGTAAGATCCCTCAAGTAAGTTGTCGTCGGTGCAATAAGGCAATAAAAATTGCTTCTAAATGTGTTTGATCATTTAGTGTAAGAGAAAATTGAGCGTTGTACGAACTTGTGATGACAAAGTAATAAAAGCGACGGACTGCATAATAAAGGTTGCTATCATAAGGGGCAATATAACGTGACGTTCTTTTGCACTAAGGGATTGTGCATACAAAACCAAAAAGCGCATGACAACCTCGGCTTCCCTCTGCGAAGGGACTATCTTTTACTTTTATGTATTTACTTTTATGCAAGAGTCAAAGTATTCTTCTCTATTCCTTTTATTTTTTCTCTTTGGCAAGCATCATGTGGTGAGGAAAGATCTAGGCACATATATCCAGTTGAATGTGAGTGATCATGAGTTATTATTGTTGACATCACCCTTAAGGTGAATGAGTCAGGAGGCGAAACTATAAGCCCCTATCTTTCTATGTGTCCGGTTGAAACTTTTTGCTC
This sequence comes from Elymus sibiricus, assembly GCA_039707655.1. Lineage (NCBI taxonomy): Eukaryota > Viridiplantae > Streptophyta > Magnoliopsida > Poales > Poaceae > Elymus > Elymus sibiricus. The sequence goes on from CM077663.1 coordinate 88,695,374, forward strand.
ATATGTATGCTGCGAGTCTTAGTAATCATAGAAGATTAAATGATGGTTGAGTATGTGGACTTGCCAAAAGGCTCTGGTACGTCTCCAACATATCTACAATTTATGAAGTATTCATGCCATATTTACAACAATTTTATATGGTTTTGGTATGATTTATATGGAACTAACCCGGACTGACGCTATTGTCAGCAGAACTACCGTGGTGTTGTTTTTTGTGCAGAAATAAAAGTTCTCCAAATGCAACGAAACTTTTTGACGATTTTTTTTGGAACAAAAGAGGCAATCGAAACTTCGTGGGAGGGCCAGAAGAGCCACGAGGTGGCCACAACCCGTGCCCTGGTGTCTTGTGGGCCCCTTGTGGCCCTTCTTCGCGTGAAACCGACACCCAAAAATCCTATATATTCAGAAACCGCCAGAAATAATCCTAGATCAGAAGTTCCGCCGCCACAAGCCTCTATAGCCACGAAAAGCCAATCTTGACCCCGTTCCGACACCCTGCCGGTGGGGGAAATCATCACCGGAGGCCTTCTTCATCATCCCTATGGTCTCCATGATGAGGAGGGAGTAGTCCACCCTCGGGGCTGAGGGTTTGTACCAGTTGCTATGTGTTTAATCTCTCTCTCTCTCTCTCTCTCGTGTTCTTGATTTGGCACGATCTTGATGTATCGCGGGCTTTGTTAATATATTTGGATCATATGGTGTTTTCCCCTCTCTATCTTGTTGTGATGAATTGAGTTTTCCCTTTGAGATTTCGTTATTACCGAACTGAATACTTTTATGGATTTGAGAGCACTTGATCTATGTCTTGGCACTCAACTCGCGGATTCCCGAGGTGACATTGGGGTAATCTATGCATAGGGGTTGATGCACGTTTTCGTCCTACTTTCTCCGGTAGAAATCTTGGGGCACTCTTTGAGGTTCTTTGTGTTGGATTGAGTATTATGAATCTGAAATTGTTTGATGCGTATCGTATAATTAACTCATGGATACTTGTGGTGACATTGGAGTATCTAGGTGACATTAGAGTTGGTTGATGCGTATCATATGGTGTTATTTTAGTAAGAACTCTTTGATAGATCGATCGGAAAGGATAACTTGGTGTTATTTTAGTACGAACTCTTGGATAGATCGATCGGAAAGGATAACTTTAAGGTGGTTTTGTTGTGGATTTATCACGGCAAGATGTCCGGGTTAACGGACTTAGGTGTGAGGCCATCGCAACTATGTGGCGGCTTGAGAGGGGTTGATCGGAATCGAGAGACGCGAGTTTACCCAGGTTCGGCCCCTCCGATGGAGGTAAAAGCCTACGTCCTGCTTTGTGTCTATATTGATGATGAGGAAGATCTCTCGGTTACAAGGGTGCTAATCGCTACCTCTAATCTCGAGAGCCTCTAATCTGTCTATCTCTAATGACTTGTGTCTGTCTTCCCCTCTCCCTCTTGGGGCGCCTTACCCCTCCTTATATAGGTGGAAAGGGTAGGTTTACATGTAGAGTCCTACTAGGAGTAGGATTAGGACTAGTCTCTATTGAATCCTAATCCGGGTCTTGTTTCCTTTGTGGGGGAATCCTTTCTCTCCTTTGGGCCTTCTCTTGTGAGCCGCCCCTCCAGGCCCGTCCACGAGCCGCCTTGCGCCGGCTTGCTCGCTGGGCCCTGGGCCTTGTAGCTCGTCTGACTCGCCTGCCGGGTCATCAATGATCCGCCAAGTCTCGACCGGGTCACCAATGAGTCGCCAAGTCCTGGCCGGGTCATACTTCCGGCCGGGTTATACCGCGGGGTAATATCCCCGACATTAGCCCCCAGGTTAGCTTGAATTTATTCATGCTAAGCTCCTGAAATAAGAATAAATATGTTAAGTGACCGGCTCGCTCCACTGGCCGGCTTAATGAAGTAGCTCCTTGAAAATCCGGGTTTCTTCTTCATATGAACTAGCCGTCTTCTCAATCGTCTTGCTTGTCAATGTCCTTTGAAGTAAAATATTGGGAATACAACACCCATATGCCGTTGAGTCGGCCTCCAATACCCTTGGCGGGTCATCACCGCCGGGTCATAATCATTGATGATGCCGGGTCATGATTGTTGGTGACGCCGGGTCAAATAACTAGACTCCAGCTGACTTGATAAAAATATTGGGATAAAAATCCATCTGATGTAGAACCGGTCTTTTAATGCTTCGGCTAAATAAAAATCTGTTGAGCCGGTCTCACTAACAATTGACATCTTGAAAACTCTCTTCAATTTTTTGATATATCCATATTACCTGTAGCCCCCAAGCTCCAAGTTTATCCATGATGACTTGGTGCTTTGCAATAATATCTTTGATTGGGTAGCACCCAAGTGCCAGGTTGTCTTGCCTGCAGCAGCCTGGGACTTGTAACTGTCTTATACCTTATAAAGCTTCAGCTGGTGTAGCCCCCAAGGGCCGGCTCATCAGTGTGTGATGGGCCGGGTCTTCAATTTGAACCTCATAATCTGTTTGAACAGCTGAATACTGTAGCCCCCAAGTGCCAGGTCGCATGCCTGCAGCAACTTGGGACTTTAGAAAATTTGATCTGAGCGGTGTAGCCCCCAAGTGCCGGGTCAGTAAGAAGTACTGGGCTGGGACTTAGAAAAATATAGAAAGGCTGGCTCATCTTCTTGAAATAACAGGATCTGTTGAACATGTAATGATTTGAAAAGCAACTTGCATTAGCCCCCAAGTGCCGTGATGCATGCTTGCAGCGACATGGGACTTTGCATACTTGATATAAACTGGACTTGACTAATGTAGCCCCCAAGGACCGGGTTGTCTGCCTGCAGTGACTCGGGACTGTGTGAGAATAATATTACTCATCATAATGCCCTTCAGAAGTTCTCTTGAACTGATGTTGATCTGATTTGAATGAATCCTTGACCGTGGTTGTAATGTAACCCGGAATGAATATCCTGGAATAATTCCTTTGTCTTTGAAATGAAATCCCTGCTCGTGGTTGCGGTGCAACCCGGCAAATATATGTTTGAGAAATCCATGAGTGTTGTAGTATACTACAGAGCATAGGTTGATGAAATCCAAGAGTCGGTCAATTAAATGACACGGCAATATATCTGATAGGGCGGCTCTTCAAGAATAATCAATTTTCCAAGCTGGCTTGAAAAAACCCCAATCATTTAATACTGGTTATGATAAACCATGATGAAGATCCAGCCATGTTGGCTATGAAAGATCTATTTGTTCCTTGCAGAGGGTACGATGTAACCCGGTTTGGTGACTGGCTTTCCGCAGCATAAACAAATATGGATATGCATGTATGATGATGCATGATGTGATGATGCAATGCAGGATGATGTAATGCAAGTTGTAATGTATGACTCAAGCTTTGTTCTTGCTTTGAAGGCACAACCAGAAGAGATCAACTCTTGTATATGTTCTTGCTTTTCTTTTTCAAAAACTCATATGCCGGCTCTTATGGCATGAACTTGTTGTTTGAACTCTTAACAGTAGAGGGTCTCTAGTGAGAGTGACCGTCAACTCCTTTGAACGGCTCAGGGTCTCTAGGCGAGATTAACTGGTAAGAGCAACAACAAACCATAAAGAGGCGCAGCAGGGCATGAGTACCCCCCGGGCCCATAAGCTACTTCTCACGTGACATAAATCCGTCGTTTGAACCTTAAACAGTGCATGGTCTTTAAAAGAGTAACTGTTTAATTGTACGAACGGGCCACATAGCGGAGAGTATGCAGTAGATGGGTGAGTTTATCCTCGCTTTCCGTAAGCCGGCCCTCACGTGACAAGAGCCGCCGGTTTAACCTTGACCAGTACAGGGTCTCTTGCGAGAGTGACTGTCAAATATTTTGAACAGCTCAGGGTTTCTAGTCGAGATTAACTGGCAAGAGTTCGGCGGGTCACCTAGCGGAGCAGCAGCAGCATACAGGCAGGTTTAACTCGAACTTGCGGTGGCTGAAGAGCCGATCAGGAGGGTGTGTAAGCTAAACCCGGTGGATTGGAAGCCCCCAAATGACCTTGTTGACGGAGTCAACTTTTTGGGTATACAACCCGGCCTTACAGTGGCTGAAGAGCCGATCAAGAGGGTGTGTAAGCTAAACCCGGCGGGTTGGAAGCCCCCAAATGACCTTGTCGACGGAGTCAACTTTTTTGCACCATCTTGTAAGCCGCCATCTTGTATGAAGAAACGGTAGAAGCCTCCAAGTGACTTTACGATGATCCAATGAATCAGGGCACCCATGTTTGAACGGTGCATCATGGCGGCTCGTCCTCTTGGGCAACTTTTAATTTTCTGAAAATTCGAACTTGCGAGAGATGAATTCCTTTTGAACCAGATGCTTGTGCCGGAAATTTTCTGACAGCCTTTAAACTTTCACCAATGTGGCAGTAGCCCTCGAGATCAGGTGATCCGGGGTTCTTGGATTTGCTGAAACTAGCAACATTTGCTGAATCATGTCTGTAGCCCCCGAGTCTTAAGACGACTCGAAGAGTTGGCTTGAGATTCTTCGCAATTGGCCACGGCATAAGACGGCATATGGTTGACGGTTGATAACTGAAATTTATTGAAGCCAAAAGCTTGTGGCGAGTTGATGACCTCTGCGACACTCATTGTATGTCCCTGGCGTTGATAACGCAACATGAACCCGCGGAAGGTTGAGATGGCTGGTTATGAATGATCCCATATGAGTTTTCTCAGTAACTCGGCCGATGGTTCGACCCAGCTGGCTGTTGAAGTTAACCAAACCGCAGTGACGACAATTTGTACGCCTATCCATTGAGCCATCCGGTGGAGGCAGAGGCTGATAATGACTTGCTTCAGAATTGTTGGAATGAACCGGATCACAGGGGCGGCGTCTTGCGCGCATCTGTTGGGCGGCTCGTATAGGCGAGCACTGCACCGATGTGTTGATGTAAACCGGACCACGGGCACGGCGGCTTACGCGCGTCCGTTGGGCGGCTCAGATAGGCGAGCCCTGCACCGATGAGTCGATGTAAACCGGACCGCGGGCACGGCGGCTTGCGCGTGTCCGTTGGGTGGCTTGAGTGAGTAGGCACGGCACCAGTGTGTCAATGTAGACCGGACCGCGACGTTGTAAGCTGGCGCGGACGGAGAGTCGGCCGCGGCGCTATAAACCGGCACGGACGTGCGAGTTGGCTGCGGCATTTTAAGCCGGTGCGGACACGCGAATCGGCCGTGGTGTTGTTGATGGAGACCGGATCGCGAGGGCGGCGGCTCACACGCATCCCTTGGACAGACGCTGGCGCATGATGATTTTGGCGCGGGCTCCATGCACGCAATATAACACCACTTTTGTAATCAATAATTGTCCTGCAAAAAATATTCCGAGCCAGAGTAACTGTTCGCAGACAGATTACTGTATACAAATGAAATAAATAGGATGGGTATCACCTGATTTGCATGGACGAATGATGAGTCGTATATAGAATCCATGGATCACCTCCAGTGACTACAACAGCGATTTAGCCACTCTTTCAAGGCCACGGAGGTGAGGCGGAGCGGTGCGCGAGGCGGCTCAGGTGCGATTGGCTGATGAACAGGCCCGTGGTGGGGCGCCGATGAAGCAGAGGCGAGGGCGGCTTGGTGAGGCCGCAGTAGGCCGACTCGGAGGTTGCAACGAGGGCACTCCGGCAGGTCAATGAGGTGCATCCGCGGCAGTGGCGGGTTGGAGAGGCGCGGCCGTGGCCGCGGTGATGAGCCAAGGTGGCAAGGCGGGTCACGGCGATGGTGACGAGCCAGGGCGGCGAGGCGGGTCGCGGCGACGGGTCCGAGTCCGTAGCGACATGACGGGCCGGCTTGACACGCGACGGCGGCTCAAGAGGTGGCCGGCTTGAGGCGCGGTTGGAGGCGCACTCCGACAGTGTGGCGGCAGCCCGGCGGAGGTGAGCCGGCGTAAGCGAGTCGATAGGGACGGCTCGCGGCGTGCTCCGGTAGTGAAGCGGCAGGCGTAGTTGCTGCTCTCTTTTTGTGTAACTTTGACTTGCCACAAATTTGTTTAACTCTGTCCTAATACAGAACAAGCAAGGACCATGGCCACAGGAGCAGACAGGCGCAGAGCGAGGGGAGCCACGGCAGAGGCCAACAACATTGGCTCGGAGGTGGAGTCCAGCGGAAGCGGCAGCAGCGAGCCGGCGCCGGCCGAAACGGGGCGGGCCGCGGCTGAAGAGGTCTGCGGCGAGACAGAGTGAAGCCAATCGCAAGGGAGGCCAGGCGGCTCACGGTGCGGGGCGGCTCTCCGGTGGCGGTTTGCCGCGGGGCGGCCCGGAGGCGTGGGGCGGCTCCCGGGTGGTGGCTCGGAGGAAGCCTGCGGCGGCTCAGGGATGAGATGGCGGAGCCAGCAAACCGTATTGAGGCGGGCGGAACCGCAGTGACGCGGAGCGACGGCGGAGGCGGCTCGGAGGCGCGCCGGCCATGGCTGAAACGCGGCAGAGGAGGCGAGGAGGGCCACTGCAGGGGTAGAAACGGCCCGCGGCGGATCGACGGGGCAGAGGCGAGGCCGCTCGGCCGGCACGAGGCGCGGCTGCTCGCGGGCGACTGGGTCGGCGACGGCTCGGAAACGGCGGCAAGGCCGCTCGGCGGGGGCTTGGACGGCCGTAGGGCCGTGGTAGAGGCAGAGACAGCGGGAGGTCAGGTCACTGGCTCGGTTGGTCGAAGAATAACGAAGGTGCGGCGAGCCGGCGTGCGGGCGCGGCAGGGCGGAGCGAGGCGAGGTTGCGGTGGGGGCGATGCCGCGGCGGAGGCGAGCGCCGGCGGAGCAAGGCCGCGATGGCAGAGATGGCCCGCGGCGGCGGAGGCGCGTGGGTGAGGTGGCGAAACAAGGCCGCGGTGGCTGAGGCGCGTCGGCGGATCCGTTTCCAGCTCTAGGTTTAGTCCGTGTCGATCTCTCTTTCCAGATCGTGGCTGCCACGGTTGACCAGATCGCTGCGTTGTTTTTTTTTCAGAAGCAGACCACTCGTACGTAATGCCTCGGATTAGATTGCCGGAGTTGCGGAGCAGGTCGTCTCCCTCCAGGTCCGAGACTCGTGGCCGCACGGATGATTTTTCTTTCCTTTTTAATCTATATTGGCGACTTTGCGAGGTGAAACAGAGAGCAACCTGGTTTCGTATCGACGGATCACTTTGTCGCGTGTGGCGGCGCACAGGATGCAACCCTAAAATATCTTGATTTCAATCTCGTATACACCGCCGCTGAAAACGGTTCTTCTTCACCCAGAAAATTGCAAACTTCTCGATTCCTGCGAGAGATCCCTCCAAGAACTCAACACCACCGTGCGTGCCCCACGGTGGGCGCTAACTGTCGTGGATTTATCACGGCAAGATGTCCGGGTTAACGGACTTAGGTGTGAGGCCATCGCAACTATGTGGCGGCTTGAGAGGGGTTGATCGGAATCGAGAGACGCGAGTTTACCCAGGTTCGGCCCCTCCGATGGAGGTAAAAGCCTACGTCCTGATTTGTGTCTATATTGATGATGAGGAAGATCTCTCTGTTACAAGGGTGCTAATCGCTACCTCTAATCTCGAGAGCCTCTAATCTGTCTATCTCTAGTGACTTGTGTCTGTCTTCCCCTCTCCCTCTTGGGGCGCCTTACCCCTCCTTATATAGGTGGAAAGGGTAGGTTTACATGTAAAGTCCTACTAGGAGTAGGATTAGGACTAGTCTCTATTGAATCCTAATCCGGTTCTTGTTTCCTTTGTGGGGGAATCCTTTCTCTCCTTTGGGCCTTCTCTTGTGAGCCGCCCCTCCAGGCCCGTCCACGAGCCGCCTTGCGCCGGCTTGCTCGCTGGGCCCTGGGCCTTGTCGCTCGTCTGACTCGCCTGCCGGGTCATCAATGATCCGCCAAGTCTCGACCGGGTCACCAATGAGTCACCAAGTCCTGGCCGGGTCATACTTCCGGCCGGGTTATACCGCGGGGTAATATCCCCGACAGGTTTCGTACCCTACAAACAATTTCTTCTTATGTTCTCCGCTAGATAAGAACTTTGGAGTGGTTCTTCGTTGCACGTTGAGGGATGGTTATGTGATCCAATTATATTAGCATTGTTGAGAGATTGCACTAGCGAAAGTACGGACCCTAGGCCTTGTTTTCAAACATTGCAATACTGTTTGTGCTCACTTTTGTTACTTGCTACCTTGCTGTTTTTTTATTGTTACTATTACAAAAATCAATATCTACTATCATTACTACACTTGTATCACCATCTCTTCGCCGAACTAGTGTGCCTATACAATTTACCATTGTATTTGGTGTGTTGGGGACACAAGAGACTTTTTATTATTTGGTTGCAGGGTTGTTTGAGAGAGACCATCTTAATCCTACGCCTCCCACGGATTGATAAACCTTAGGCCATCCACTTGAGGGAAATTTGCTACTGTCCTACAAAACTCTGCGCATGGAGGCCCAACACGAGTCTACAAGAACAAATTGTGTTGTAGACATCAAGCTCTTTTCTGGCGCCGTTGCCGGGGAGGTGAGTGCTTGAAGGTATATCTTTAGATCTTGCAATTAAATCTTTTAGTTTCTTGTTTTTCACTAGTTTGGTTTTATAAAAGAAAACTACAAAAAAATGGAGTTTAGGTTGCCTCAATTGCGTCGTCTTTTTAATGTCTTTCGGGAAAATGATGGCTCGGAAAATTGTGCTCAATTGGTAGAGCAAGAATTTATGAAAATACTTGATGAGAATTCCTTGAATGATGAGAATGATAGAAATATTGTTAGTATGAATTCTCTGAATATCCACGATGCTAATGATATGCAAAGCCACAAGCTTGGAGATGCCATGTTTAATGAAGATGATCTTTTTTGTCCCCCCTTCTTGTGATGATGATATTTACTATGATTATAGAATGCCTCCTATGTATGATGATTATTGTGATGACATGTATGCTATGAATAGTGATAGTAACCATGAAACTTGTAATCATGATTTCAATATTGAATGTGGTTATGTCAATCAAGTGTCTCATGATAGTTATTTTTGTTGAGTTTGCTTCCACTACCATGGATGAAAAGGGATTTGCTTATGTGGAGAGTAATAAAAATTCTATGCTTGTAGATCATGAAAAGAATGCTTTATGTGATAGTTATATTGTTGAATTCCTTCATGATGCTACTGAAATTTATTGTGAGGGAGGAACATATGCTTGTAGGAATTGCAATAATATCAAGTTTCCTCTCTATGTGTTCAAAGTTTTGAAGTTATGCTTGTTTTGCCTTCCTATGCTAGTTGATTCTTGTTCCCATAAATTGTTTGCTCACAAAATCCCTATGCATAGGAAGTGGGTTAGACTTAAATGTTCTTGCCATGTGATTCATGATGCTCTCTTGCATGTTTCAATTACTATTCTTACCTGAGCATCATTGAAATCATCATGGCTAGCTAAAAGGCTTTAAAGAAAAGCGCTTGTTGGGAGACAACCCAACACTTTTCCTTTCTGTTTTTGTGTGTTCACATGATTAAGATACTGTAGTAATCATGGTTTGTGTCTTTTATTTCAATAATGTGCCAAGTAAAGCCTTTGGGATGACTCACAAGATGAGTAGAATTGATGCTGAAGCAAAACAGAAACTTTTGACTCAAGTACAATTTTCATTTTTTACTGGAGCATGATAATGATCTGAAATTTTCACACAGTATTTATATACAAATTCTTCAGGCTTTACTAATGTTTCAGAATTTTTAGATACAGGGAATTATGGTTACACTACAGATCTTCATAGACTGTTCTGTTTTTGATAGATTCTGTTTTGCATGCATAGTTTGCTTGTTTTAGTGTTCCCATAACTTATATGCAGTGATATATATTATGTGAATGGTAGAATACAGTAGGTATTATGTTATAACAATTATGAATCTTGTCTTGACAGTACCTAAGTGAATGATCTATATTTACTATACTAACCCATCTCACGAAGTTCCGTTAAGTTTTGTGTGATTGAAGTTTTCAAGTTTTGGGCGAGACACCGATATAAGAAGAATAAGGATTGGTAAGACCCTAAGCTTGGGGATGTCCAAGGCACCCCCAAGGTAATATCCAAGGAAGACTCAAGCGCCTAATCTTGGGGATTCCCCGGAAGGCATCCCCTCTTCCGTCTTCAACATTATCGATATATCTTACTTAGAGCTATATTTTTATTCGTCACATAATATGTGCTTTGCTTGGATCGTCATTATATTTTGTTATTTTATTTTAGGTGTTATTTATAATATTTTTTTTCACTAAAAAGTTCCAAGAATTGCCTTAGGTGCTTGCATTGCATGTTTGATGTGTGCTGTGTAAAAACAGAAACTTTCTCTGTAGTGTTTGAATTTTCATATTTTACTGGAACGTCGAAAGTTTCTGAAATTTTTACACAGTGTTTTCATATAAATTCTTTATCAATTCCTTAATTTTCATAATTTTTTGAGTTACATAAGTACACTGTTTTCATAAATTTCTACAGACTGTTCTGTTTGGACAGATTGCTGTCATAGTTTTGGTATCTACTTATCCTATAGTTTCCATAGCCTATATTGGTAGATATAAATTGTGGAAACGATAGTAAATAGTAGATGATGTTTGGAAATTATTGTGCAACTTGTCTTGGCAGTACAATAAGTGTGGACTTATTCTTATGTGTTCTAACCTATCTCACGAGTTCTTTTTGAGTTTTTGTGGATGAAGTTCTTAAGATTTAGGGAAACCGTGATATAAAAGGAATTAAGGAGACACAAAAGCTCAAGCTTGGGGATGCCCAAGGCATCCCAACATAATATTTCAAGAAGTATCAAGCATCTAAGCTTGGGGATGCCGCGGTAGGCATCCCACCTATCTTCATCAACAATTATCGGTTAGTAGCGGTTGAGCCTAAGTTTTTGCTTCTTCACATGATGTGTGCTAGTCTTGGAATGTCATTTTATTTTGTTTTGCTTTCTGTTTTAATAAAATACTCCGATCTGAAGATCTTTATTGAGAGAGAGAGTCCTCAAATAGCTACTTTATTGCTTGACTACTCATTAATCTTCACTTATATCTTTTGAGAGTAGTTTGATGTTTACTCTTGTGCTACACTGATATCCTAAGAGTAAATTGTTAATGAATGAAATATCATAAATCTGAAATTATCAATGTGCTATATTCTGTGTAGCAAGTTCACATTTGGTTTAGAAAGTAAAATCTATTGAAGTTTAACAATCACTGTATTGGTCATATGAGCAATTCATGAATGATTAGTGTAAGAAAGAGAACTTTCACATACAAATATATTACCTTGGACATATTTTATGATTGTGAATACCCATTAATTATTTTCAAACTTGATCAAATAGTTGAAGTTGGACAAGGAACACAACATAATGGTTATGTTTGGGTATATTTGCATAGAAGTTATATTGTTACGGATCCTCTAACATGTGGTGCTTGTTTAGAACCTTTTGCTAGCCAAAACTTCGTACTAAGTAGAAATACTACTTGTGCATCCAAATCCTTGAGCCAAGTTTCTTCCATGAGAGTCCACCATACCTACCTATATATGGTATTTCACTGCCATTCCAAGTAAATTTGCATGTGCCACCTCTAAAACCTTCAAATAAACATCTGTTTTCTGTGCTCGTACCGCTCATGGAGCGATGGGGCGGTCTTTATCTTCCATGCTAAGTGAGTTATTCTCAAGATGAGTGTTTATTCACTTGTGATTGCACGAGAGAGGCTGGTAAAAAGGATCCCCCGTCTTGCATAATACAAAAATAAATAAACAAAAACCCCCCCTAGAAAGTTGATTGGTTGGAGGCAACCGTGGATTCGGACAGCCATGGAATGTGTTTGAATGGTGGAGGGGGAGTAAAATTTCTATTTTGTTTGGGAACCGCCAATAATGTGATTAGCATGGAAGAATTGAAAACTCTGTTGTGACGTTGACAGGAAAAGCACATCACTCAAAATTACATATTCATCTCTGTTTTAAACAATGAGCTCTGGCACCTATGCAAATCCCTGCTTCCCTCTGCGAAGGGACAATCTATTTACTTTCATGCTATTTCCTATTCATGTTGAGTCAACTTATTATTCCAACCTCAGTCTATTAGTTGGCAAGCATCATGTGGTGGGGAAAGATCCAAACATATATATCCACTCAAATATATTTGATCATGATTCATTATTGTTGACAATTATCTTTATGATAAGTATGTTGTGAGGTGAAACATTAAGCCCTTATCTTTCTATGTGTTCGATGGATATTGTTTGTTCTAAAAATATGATTTGAGTATTGGCAATCATAAAAGACTACATGATAATTGAGTATGTGGAGCTCTTACTAGACATGATGATGCATTGAAATTGTTTGGTGACCAAGAACATAGATTGTTAAGTTTCAAGTGAATGAATTGTTTGAACCATGACGTGTGAATTGATTGCTAGTTTATCATGGTGATTTTTATGAGAAAAAGCTGCTGGTTATGATGCTAGAAAAGTGACTGAAATTATCAATGATAAAACTTATATATTATGCTAGCATTCACACTTCATAAATTACTTCTTTTATCATTTACCTACTCGAGGACTAGTAGGAATTAAGCTTGGGGATGCTGATACGTCTCCAACATATCTATAATTTATGAAGTATTCATGCCATATTTACAATTTTATATGGTTTTGGTATGATTTGCATGGAACTAACCCGGACTGACACTGTTTTCAGCCGAACTACCGTGGTGTTGTTTTTTGTGCAGAAATAAAAGTTCTCCAAATGCAACGAAACTTTTTGACGATTTTTTTGGAACAAAAGAGGCACTAGAAGCTTCGTGGGAGGGTCAGAAGAGCCACGAGGTGGCCACAACCCACTAGGGCGCGCTAGCCCCCTCTGGCGCGCCCTGGTGTCTTGTGGGCCCCACGTGGCCCATCTTCGCGTGAAACCAATGCCCAAAAATCCTATATATTCAGAAACCCCCAGAAATAACCCTAGATCAGAAGTTCCGCCACCACAAGCCTTTGTAGCCACGAAAAGCCAATCTTGACCCCGTTCTGGCACCCTGCCGGAAGGGGAAATCATCACCGGAGGCCATCTTCATCATCCCTATGGTCTCCATGATGAGGAGGGAGTAGTCCACCCTCGGGGCTGAGGGTTTGTACTAGTAGCTATGTGTTTAATCTCTCTCTCTCTCTCATGTTCTTGATTTGACACGATCTTGATGTATCGCGGGCATTGTTAATATAGTTGGATCATATGGTGTTTTCCCCTCTCTATCTTGTTGTGATGAATTGAGTTTTCCCTTTGAGATTTCATTATTACCAGATTGAATACTTTTATGGATTTGAGAGCACTTGATCTATGTCTTGGCACTTAACTCTTGGATTCCCGAGGTGACATTGGGGTAATCTATGCATAGGGGTTAATGCACGTTTTCGTCCTACTTTCTCCAGTAGAAATCTTGGGGCACTCTTTGAGGTTCTTTGTGTTGGATTGAATATTATGAATCCTAAATTGTTTGAAGCGTATCGTATAATTAACTCATGGATACTTGTGGTGACATTGGAGTATCTAGGTGACATTAGAGTTGGTTGATGCGTATCATATGGTGTTATTTTAGTACGAACTCTTGGATAGATCGATCGGAAAGGATAACTTGGTGTTATTTTAGTACGAACTCTTGGATAGATCGATCGAAAGGATAACTTTAAGGTGGTTTCGTACCCTACACACAATTTCTTCTTATGTTCTTCGCTAGATAAGAACTTTGGAGTGATTCTTCGTTGCACGTTGAGAGATGGTTATGTGATCCAATTATATTAGCATTGTTGAGAGATTGCACTAGGGAAAGTACGAACCCTAGGCCTTCTTTTCAAGCATTGCAATACCATTTGTGCTCACTTTTGTTACTTGCTACCTTGCTGTTTTTTTATCGTTACTATTACAAAAATCAATATCTACTATCATTACTACACTTGTATCACCATCTCTTCGCCGAACTAGTGCGCCTATACAATTTACCATTGTATTTGGTGTGTTGGGGACACAAGAGACTTTTTATTATTTGGTTGCAGGGTTGTTTGAGAGAGACCATCTTCATCCTACGCCTCCCACGGATTGATAAACCTTAGGTCATCCACTTGAGGGAAATTTGCTACTGTCCTACAAAACTCTGCACTTGGAGGCCCAACATGAGTCTACAAGAACAAGTTGTGTAGTAGACATCAGGCTCCGATTCGTGACCCTTCCTGAAAATATTATGAATTGTAGTTGCAAAGTTGACTGAGAACATAGTTTGTTGGTTCCCAATAAAGTTTATGCGTTTTACTTCGATGTACTGATGAATTGTTACTTGTTCATAAGAAGTTATATGATAAAAGATATATGAAAAGGTTTTATGACAAAGTTTGTTACTGTTATAATAATAAGCATGATGCTACTGTGTCCATATTTTGTTTTTATCAACACCTCTCTCTCTAAACATGTGGACATGATTTTCGATATCGGCTTTCGCTTGAGGACAAGCGAGGTCTAAGCTTGGGGGAGTTGATACGTCCATTTTGCATCATGTTTTCCTACTGTTATTTATAATATTTTTATGCATAATAATGCTTTATGGAGTAATTCCAATGCCTTTTCTCTCATAATATGCAAGGTTTACACAAAGACGGAGAATGCCGTCAGCTGGAATTCTGGACCTGAAAAAGCATGTTAGAGATACCTATTCTGCACATCTCCAAATGAGCTAAAATTTTACGGAGAATTATTTTGGAATATATAAAAAATACTGGAGCAGATAACTACCGGAGGGGGGCCACCTGGTGCCCACAAGACACCAGGGCGCGCCAGGCCCCCCAGGTGCGCCCTGGTGGGTTGAGGGCAGCCTAGCCCACCTCCGGTGCCCATCTCCTGGTACATAAGGTCTTTTGACCTAGAAAAAAAATCAAGGCAGGACTTTCGGGACGAAGCGCCGCCGTCTCGAGGCGGAACATGGGCAGGAGCAGTTTTGCCCTCCAGCGGAGCGATTACGCCGGGGGAACTTCCCTCCCGGAGGGGGAAATCGAAGCCATCGTCATCACCAACAACCCTCTCATCTTTGGGAGGCCAATCTTCATCAACATCTTCAACAGCACCATCTCCTCTCAAACCCTAGTTCATCTCTTGTGTTCAATATTTGTACCGGAACCTTGGATTGGTACGTGTGGGTGACTAGTAGTGTTGATTACATCTTGTAGTTGATTACTATATTGTTTATTTGGTGGAAGATTATATGTTCAGATCCATTATGCTATTTAATACCCCTCTGATCTTGAGCATGTATATCATTTTTGAGTAGTTACCTTTGTTCTTGAGGCCACCAGAGAAGTCATGTTGCAAGTAATCATGTGAATTTGATATGTGTTCGATATTTTGATGATATGTATGTTGTGATTCCCTTAGTGGTGTCATGTGAACGTCGACTACATGGCACTTCACCATCTTTGGGCCTAAGGGAATGCATTGTTTTGTAGTTATTAGATGATGGGTTGCTAGAGTGACAAAAGCTTAAACCCTAGTTTATGCGCTATTTCGTAAGGGACCGATTTGGATCCAAATGTTTAATGATGTGGTTAGATTTTATCTTAATACTTTTTTCGTAGTTGCGAATGCTTGCGAGGGGGTTAATCATAAGTGGGAGGTTTGTTCAAGTAAGAAAAGCACCCAAGCACCGGTCCACCCACATATCAAATTATCAAAGTAGCGAACGCGAATCAAACCAACATGATGAAATTGGCTAGATGAAATTCCCGTGTGCCCTCAAGAAATGCTTTGCTTATTATAAGAGACCGTTTTGGCCTCTCCTTTGCCACGAAAGTATTGGGCTACCTTGCTGCACCTTATTTACTGTTACCGTTACTTGCTCGTTACAAATTTTCTTGCTATCAAACTACCTGTTACCAACAATTTCTGTGCTTGCAGAAATTACCTTGCTGAAAACCGATTGTCATTTCCTTCTGCTCCTCATTGGGTTCGACACTCTTACTTATCGAAAGGACTACGATTGATCCCCTACACTTGTGGGTCATCAATCAGCACCACAAGTATAGGGGATCAATCGTAGTCCTTTCAATAAGTAAGAGTGTCGAACCCAACAAGGAGCAGAAGGAAATGGCAAGCGGTTTTCAGCAAGGTATTCTCTGCAAGTGTTGTGAGTAATGATAGTAAATAGTTTTGTAGCAAGATAAATCATAAAAAGTGACAAGTAACAATAGTAACAAAGGTGCAGCAAGGTAGCCCAATCCTTTTTGTAGCAAAGAACAGGCCTGAAAGTACTCTTGTATTAAGCAAGCGCTCCCGAGGACACATGGGAATTTCTGTCTAGTCATGTTCATCATGTTTAGTTGATTCGCGTTCGCTACTTTGATAATTCGATATGTGGGTGGACCGGTACTAAGTTGCTGTTCTTACTTCAACTAAAAACCTACTTATGATTACCCCCTCTCGCAAGCATCCGCAACTATGAAAGAAGAATTAAGATAAATCTAACCATAGCCTGAAACATGTGGATCCAAATCAGCCCCTTATGAAGCAATGCATAAACTGGGGTTTAAGCTTCTGTCACTCTAGCAACCCATCATCTACTTGTTACTCCACAATGACTTCCCTTAGGCTCATAGCATGGTGAAGTGTCATGTAGTCGACGTTCACATGACACCACTAAGAGAAGTAACAACATACATATCATCAAAATATCAAACGAATACCAACTTCACATGATTACTTATAACAAGCCTTCTCCCATATCCTCAGGAACAATAGTAACTACTCACACCTCATCAACATGTTCAAGATCAAAGGTTCAATAATAATAATTAAGGATCTGAACATAATGTCTTCCACCAAGTAATCCAACAAGCATCAACTACAAGATGTAATCAACACAACTAGTAACCCACAGGTACCAATCTGAGGTTTTGAGACAAAGATTGAATACAAGAGATGAACTAGGGTTGGAGATGAGATGGTGTTGATGAAGATGTTGATGAGTATTGGTCCTCCCACGAAGGAGGAAGCATTGGTGATGACGATGGCTTCGATCTCCCCCTCCCGGAGAGGAATTTCCCTGGCAGAATCTGACTGGTGGAGTGCAAAAGGGCCTCTGCCCAAGTTTCCGCCTCAAGATGGTGGCGCTTCATCCCGAAAGGATGCTTATGATTTTTTCTAGGGTAAAACACACCATATAGGAGAAGAGGGGCATCGGGAGGCCAGCCAGGACCCCACAAGCCATCAGGGCTTGGCCTTGGGGGGGACGCCCTGTTGGCTTGTGCCTGGCCAGTGGCCCCCCTCTGGCATATTTTTGGCCTAGAAATTCATATATATTCAGTAAAAATTACCCGTGAAGTTTTAGGTCATTTGGAGTCTGGTGATTTTTCTGCATTTTTCTCGGTTTTCCGGTCCAGAATTCCAGTTTCCAGATAATTCCCTCTTTGTGATGTACCTTGCATATTCAGAGAGAAAGAGCATAAGGATTGTATGATAATAGAGAATAATGGACAAGAATAACGTAAATATGAATAAGAAATCATGATGCAAAATGGTCGTATCACGCCACTACAGGGACGAGACACCCTGTCGGGATCAGCGGTATGGCTGCCTCCACTATAGCCACGCATACCCTGGTCAGCGCTACCGGGGCCACTGTAGCCATGCCCCCACGCTGGGGTGAGGTCTTGTCACACGGACCGATAGGACGGGCGCTGACCCGCCGGCTGCCGGGTTGCCCCGGAGCCGGCCCACGGGGTGGCTCTAAGACGAGCCGGACCACTCCGGGGGCGCCGGCTAGGGCGAGCCAGACTGAGGGGCACAGGCGGCCCCCCAACAGTTGTCCCCGAGGCCGTGGGGCCTGCCGGCTCAATGAAACAGGCCCGGTGGCTTGTCTTTTTCGAGGGTTGATGTCGTGGGTTGAAAGCTTCGCTATCCGGCTCCCCACCAAACCGAGGGCCCCGCATGGGATTCGGTTGGCGGAGGAGATGAACGGTCTGGACCGGCACGCGTCGGTCGGTGCGGGACAACGAGCCCGCTGCATGACGCGAGGCCGCCACATGGCGCACATTGGCGGGCCTGACCCTGCCAGGCCACGCGCGTGACAGGACGGGGCTGTGGACCACACCGACCAGGCCGCGGGCCCGACCTCGGCCCCCGCACGGGATCCGCTGCGGCCGAGCCCGACGGTTGGGCTCCCGAGCGGTGGTTAATGCGCCCACACAGCGCGGGGTAGTGGGGGTCGTGGGCGCAGTTGATCCCATTACCTCACGTCCCCTGCAGGGGGTTTAAATGGAGGGGAGGGGTGCGGCAAAGGCCATCAACCTTCTTTGCCGCCGCCCCTCATCTTCTCATTCTTCTGCTTCTAGCCACCGAAGGGAGCGCCCGACGCACCTCGGCCGTCGCGTCGTTCTGCGCCAGGCCCGGGTCACCCAACGCGGACGCCCCGCTGGGCAACATCATCCACGCCGCTCTCGCCGCCATTGTGCTCGAGCCCGAGCCGCGACCTCCGATGGGAGCAAGGGCTTGTGGGAGGGAAGCAGTGTGGGGGAGGAGCTCATCGAGTATCTTCGTGATACGTCTCCAACGTATCTATAATTTTTGATTGTTCCATGCTATTATATTATCGGTTTTGGATGTTTTATATGCATTAATATGCTATTTTATATTATTTTTGGGACTAACCTATTAACCTAGAGCCCAGTGCCAGTTTCTGTTTTTTCCTTCTTTTTGAGCTTCGCAGAAAAGGAATATCAAACGGAGTCCAAACGGAATAAAAATTTACGGAGAATATTTTTGGAAAATATAAAAAATACTGGAGCAAAAAGATACTGGAGAGCAGTCCCGAGGGAGCCACAAGCCTAGGGGGCGCACCCCCCTGGCTTGTGGGCCCCTCGGGAGTCCTCCTGACTTGATTCCAACGCCAAGTACTCCTATAAATCCCGTAACCCCCAGAAAGAAACCTAGATCGGGAGTTCCGCCACCTCAAGCCTCTATAGCCACGAAAAACCAATCGGGATCCCGTTCCGGCACCCTGCCGGAGGGGGGAACCATCACCGGAGTCCATCTTCATCATCCCGGCGGTCTCCATGACGAGGAGGAAGTAGTTCACCCTCGGGGCTGAGGGTATGTACCAGTAGCTATGTGTTTGATCTCTCTCTCTCTCTCTCGTGTTCTTGAGATGACATGATCTTGATGTACCGCGAGCTTTATTAATATAGATGAATCATATGGAGTTTTCCCCTCTCTATCTTCTTGTGATGAATTGAGTTTTCTCTTTGAAGTTTTCTTATCGGATTGGGTCTTTAAAGGATTTGAGAACACTTGATGTATGTCTTGCGATGGGATATCCGTGGTGACAATGGGATGTTCTATTGATCCACTTGATGTATGTTTTGGTGATCAACTTGCGGGTTCCGTGACCTTGGGAATCTATGCATAGGGGTTGGCACACGTTTTCGTCTTGACTCTCCGGTAGAAACTTTGGGGCACTCTTTGAAGTTCTTTGTGTTGGATTGAACATGATGAATCTGAAATTGTGTGATGCATATCGTGTAATCAAGCCCATGGGTACTCGTGGTGACATTGGAGTATCTAGGTGACATTAGGGTTTTGGTTGATGTGTATCTTAAGGTGTTATTTTAGTACGAACTCTAGGGCTGTTCGTGACACTTATAGGGTTAGCTCATACGATTGATCGGAAAAGATAACTTTGAGGTGGTTTCGTACCCTACAATAATTTCTTCGTTTGTTCTCCGCTATTTGTGACTTTGGAGTGAACTCTTTGTCGCACCTGAGGGATTTACATATGATTCAACTTTGTCAGTATTGTTGAGAGAACTTGCACTAGTGAAAGTATGAACCCTAGGCCTTGTTTCCAAGCATTGCAATACCGTTTTTGCTCACTTTTGTTACTTGCCACCTTGCTGTTTTTATATTTTCAGATTACAAAAACCTATATCTATCATCCATATTACACTTGTATCACCATCTCTTCGCCGAACTAGTGCACCTATACAATTTACCATTGTATTGGGTATGTTGGGGACACAAGAGACTCTTTGTTATTTGGTTGCAGGGTTGTTTGAGAGAGACCATCTTCATCCTACGCCTCCCACGGATTGATAAACCTTAGGTCATCCACTTGAGGGAAAATTGCCACTGTCCTACAAAACTCTGGGCTTGGAGGCCCAACACGAGTCTACAAGAAGAAGGTTGCGTAGTAGACATCACTTCGCTACCGTCGAAAGGTGCCGGCGGCGGAGCACGTGGAGGCCCGCATTCCCGGGGCGGAGCTCGTCCCGACGCCTCAAGACGGCGAGGTTGTCATCTTTGCCGAACACTTCCCCCGCAGGTTCGGGCTGGCGGCGAGTGTCTTGTTCCAGTGGTTCCTTACCCACTTCGGCTTGCAGTCGCACCATCTTGGGCCCAACTCTGTGTTGGAGCTGGCCGCTTTCATGGCACTGTACGAGTAGTTCCTCGGGGCTGTCTCGATGCTTGAGCTCTAGTGCCCGCTCTTCTACCTCAAGCAGCAGACAACAGAGGACAAGGTAAGGAGGATGAAAGGCATGACTGTCTGCGGGGCGGCGCTCATCTATGTGTGGCGGGAAGCCGGCTTCCCCAAGCTCCCTCTAATGGAGTCGGCGAAAAAGTGACAATGGTCCTTCTTCTACGTGAAGAATGTGAACCCGGCCCATGACTTTGTCAACCTCCCGCCCTTCGTCAACCAGCCACCGGTCGCGAAGTTGAACTTGGGGATGGATCGGAGGCAGACCAATGAGGAGGTGAATCGGATGTGCGCCCGGCTGGTCGAGATGACTGGCTCGGAGGGGCTAAAGGCCACTGACCTCATCGCCACCTTCATTGCCCACCGGGTGCAGTCGCTGCAGCGCCGGCCGCACCGCATCTATGACATGGGCAGACGACGCGACCCGTGTCGGCTGTCGACGAAGGATTTGAAGCCGGCTGTCGTCGCGTGGCATGTGAACGTGATCACCACCGCCAAGCTCCCAGAAGACGGATGGGCTTGGGGCAAAGAGCCCTACTATCGGCTCCGCCTGGCCCCGAAGGTGCGTGTTGCAACCATGCCTCGCTTATTGGTTTATATTTATGGTTTTGCTTGTAAGTGATTCGGCTCTGGCTACATCTATTCCCGAGCCAGCAGACGCACGACGGGCCGAACCCGCCTGCCTGGACGGCCGACCGAGCGGATTCGAACGCCAAGGAGGTGGACGGCAATGAGGACGAGGAATATGAGGAGCTGGACAAGGAGGACGCCCGAGCCGACATGTCGGGACCCGGCGGGTCGGGATCAGCCAGTGAGTAGCCCTCCTCGTGTCCCTTACGCGACTGGACAGATGACGATGACGCTGAACCTGGCGGGACACGCGGTGCAGCATACCTGGTGACCGTGGAGGACGACGCTTCCGCGCCGAGGAGGCGGCTCTGGTGGACAGGCAACTCCGGGTCGACTCGTGGGCCGGCAGCCACGACGCGCGCGCGGGAAGCACGCAGTCAGAGCCAAGCCGACCGCGAAGCGCGTGGCGGGAGCACCGGCGGGAGGCGGGCAAGGAGCAGGCAGGAAGAAGGCATGCCTCGCCGCTTTCTCGGCGGCCCCAAGGTGGGTGATTCCCACGAAGCGTCGGGTTGGTTTTCGCATTTTGCTTCTTGTTCTGTGGCTTGTTTCTTTCTTTTCCTCAATCCACCCCGCGTGTTGCGCAGGGCCCCTCGTGCTCTTGGGAGCGTGGTTGCGCCGGAGAGGACCACATTTGAGAACACCGGCGCCCCTGAGCCGTACGGGACCGCCACGGAGAGGCAGGCGGCCGCCGCGGAGGCGGAGAGGGAGCATGTCGCCTGGAGGGACTAGGAGATCTCTGAGCGGGTGCTGTAGGAGGAGACGGCCCGCCACTGGGAGAATGCGGCAGCGGCCCAAGGCCTCGTAACCGCTCGAGGCAGAGCGGACGAAGCCGAGTGGGGGACATGGGAGCACAGCTCTCCCCCGCCGTCGCTGCCACAGGAGGGACGCTCGAAGCAGGTGCATGACCCGGCACGCCGGGCTGAGGCCGATGCGTGGGCGGTAGCTGATTCGCGGGTAGATGCCGATGTGCAGGCGGCAACCGACACGTCCACCCCTGAAGTGGAGGCGCCACCGAAGCCGGCCTTCGTCCATGCTGAGGAGCTCGACGCGGGTCGAACCGGAGGAGGGGGAGCCGTAGAGGGAGCCAGCGGAGGCGGCACGGAGGGCGGAGCCATCGCGAAGGGAGGGGAGGCGCCCCGGACCGGCTCTGGGCCCACGCCGGAGGGACCCGGCGCCATGGTGACCTCAACGTGGCCGTCGGCGAGCGGGACCAGCTCCGGCTCCCGGACCCAACCGCAGGAGAGCTGGGCGAGCGCCAGCAAGGCCACCAGCGGGGGCATACCGAGCCTGCTTGGGGCCACGGTGAATGCGGTGCGCGCCGAGTTTGCCGACTACGGTAACCAACTACAACAGTTCACCCAAGGAGCGCAGGGCAGCTCGCCCATCTTGAGCAGTCCGTGGCGGTAAGAACCTATTTCCTTTTGCCTCATTCTTTTCTTCTGAGATGCATTCCAGTGGGGTGATGTCTACTACGCAACCTTCTTCTTGTAGACTCGTGTTGGGCCTCCAAGCGCAGAGTTTTGTAGGACAGTAGCAAATTTCCCTCAAGTGGATGACCTAAGGTTTATCAATCCGTGGGAGGTGTAGGATGAAGATGGTCTCTCTCAAACAACCCTGCAATCAAATACAAGAAATCTCGTGTGTCCCCAACACACCCAATACAATGGCAAATTGTATAGGTGCACTAGTTCGGTGAAGAGATGGTGACACAAGAGCAATATGGATGGTAGATATAGGTTTTTGTAATCTGAAAATATAAAAACAGCAAGGTAGCAAGTAACAAAAGTGAGCAAAAACGGTATTGCAATGCTTGGAAACAAGGCCTAGGGTTCATACTTTCACTAGTGCAAGTTCTCTCAACAATACTGACATAGTTGAATCATATTTAAATCCCTCACGTGCGACAAAGAGTTCACTCCAAAGTCACAAATAGCGGAGAACAAACGAAGAAATTATTGTAGGGTACGAAACCACCTCAAAGTTATCTTTTCTGATCAATCTTATGAGCTATTCCTATAAGTGTCACGAACAGCCCTAGAGTTCGAACTAAAATAACACCTTAAGATACACATCAACCAAAACCCTAATGTCACCTAGATACTCCAATGTCACCACGAGTACCCATGGGCTTGATTATACGATATGCATCACACAATTTCAGATTCATCATGTTCAATCCAACACAAAGAACTTCAAAGAGTGCCCCAAAGTTTCTACCAGAGAGCCAAGACGAAAACATGTGCCAACCCCTATGCATAGATTCCCAAGGTCACGGAATCCGCAAGTTGATCACCAAAACATACATCAAGTGAATCAATAGAACATCCCATTGTCACCACGGATATCCCATCGCAAGACATACATCAAGTGTTCTCAAATCCTTAAAGACTCAATCCGATAAGAAAACTTCAAAGGGAAAAACTCAATTCATCACAAGAAGATAGAGAGGGGAAAACTCCATATGATTCATCTATATTAATAAAGCTCGCGGTACATCAAGATCGTGTCATCTCAAGAACATGAGAGAGAGAGATCAAACACATAGCTACTGGTACATACCCTCAGCCCCGAGGGTGAACTACTCCCTCCTCGTCATGGACACCACCGGGATGATGAAGATGGCTTCCGATGATGGTTTCCCCCTCCGGCAGGGTGCCGGAACGGGCCCCCGATTGGTTTTTCATGGCTATAGAGGCTTGTGGCGGCGGAACTCCCGATCTAGGTTTCTTTCTGGGGGTTTTGGTATTTATAGGAATTTTTGGCGTTGGAATCACGTCATGGGGATCCACGAGGCGGCGACAAGCTAGCAGGGCGCGCCCTAGGGGGGGCGCCCTGCAGGCTTATGGTGACCTCGTGGCTCTTCTGGCCCAACTCCAATGCCCTGTGGGCTTCTTCTGGTCCATAAAAAATCATTGTAAGTTTTTATTCCGTTTGGACTCCGTTTGATATTCCTTTTCTGTGAAACTCAAAAACAAGGAAAAAACAGAAACTGGCACTGGGCTCTAGGTTAATAGGTTAGTCACAAAAATAATATAAAACATCCAAAACCGATAATATAATAGCATGGGACAATAAAAAATTATAGATACGTTGGAGACGTATCATGGGGGCACGCCAGCGCACCCACTAGGTGTAGCCTCCGAGTTTCTGGCCGGCTGCGAAGCAGTCGGGTCGAGTCTTATGAAGTGTTCCCCAACTTCTTTTCTGCACTGAACCCCGTGCCACAGGCCCTCCATGACCGCTGGGTGGTGGACTTCAACAAGTTGCTGGCCTTATATCAGAAGATATAGGCCCAACTGGCAGCCAGGGAGGCAGACCTGCAGCGCGCGCAAGGTACGCAACCGGCGATCTTTTCGTGGGGGTGCGCCAGTGCACCCACTAGGGGCGTGTTTGGATGAGTGGCCCGCACCTGGCTCACACCCGCCATGAAAATTTCAGTGTGATTGGTTCCCTGTGCGGCGTCCTCAGCCTGGCCCGATCCATGCAAAAGGAGCCCGCTCAGCCAGGCTGAGGGCAACGCAGAAATCGGGCGTATCAGGGAGCCAGGACCGTGGCTGCATCCACGCCTCGACCTCAATCCTCTCTCTCTTTCACCCATGCATCAGATCGAGGCATCGAGCACACCAACCCGTCGCCGCCTCCGTCTGAGCCTCCGCAGGCGCAGCTGGTCGGAGCTCTCTCGCCCGCCATCAGTCGAAGCTCCGTCGCCGGCGCTCCTACACGCCCACCCCCGGGGCTCGCCTCCCCGCCTCGACTCGCCGGGTTCCACCGCCGCCTCAACGCCCCCAAACTTTGCCATAGCCATGTGCACCCTGCCCTGCGGATGAGAGATGGAGCTCGCCACGCCACCCGCCACAGTAGTTGTAGTCTGCATGGATGCACAGATGCATGTCGATTTCATCTTTGATTTTGATGACTACCTGTAAGCTCATGTCATAGCCTTGATCTTTAGATTTCTACAGTTTTTGTTTCTGATTTGTTGTCGCGAGATGTTCTCAAATCATCTCGTCCTTGATTGGATGTATCGTTAGGTACATTCTTGTAGTATATTGCTTTGGGTTCTGTAGGATCTGTGAGATCTCTAGGAGAGTTGACAGGATGTAAGGTTCAGGTTGTTACTGAAGTGATTCGTAGATCTAATTAGTATCTCCAGTCTGATTGCTTTATGTTTAATTCCATCTCATTAAACACATCTTTTATTGGACGAAAAAGGTTCACATATTAAGCTCAAATGTAGTCTACCAAACATCATTTGTTGTCTATAGCATCTCTCATGCATCCATATCATACCGTCCACCAAACACACATCTCGGTTCATATTTGCATCAGCTCAACCAGGCCATGCTCACCCAAGTTCCCCCATGCGATGCAGGCTAGAGCCACCCAGGCAACCAAACACCCCTAGGTGTAGCCCCCGAGATTCGGGCCAGCTGCGCAGCAGGTGGGTCGGATCTTTTCTGCGTCTTGACTTCTTCCGTCGGAGGGCTGACCGAGGCATATTTTTGTTGTGCAGCCGCCGCCCATGAGTCGGACGACTCCTGACGTCGGCTGGCCCAAGCCGGCCAGCAGCGTGACCTCCTGTCCGCGAAGTGCAGCCGGCTGTGCGAGCAGGTGGATCGGCTGTCGGAGGAGAAGAGGCAGCTGGAGGCGGCCCATCGGGGAGGGGGGGGGGGTCGGGCCGGCTAGGAGAGGAGCACTGCCATGCGCTGGACGTGGAGGACAAGCAACAAGGCAAGGCTATCGAGGAGGCCGGCCATCTGAAGGTGGACTATGACCGTTGCACCAGTGCGTGGTCGGTGAAGGAGCACGCGATGTTGAAGGAGGCACATCACATCGACAAGCTTCTTGCCCGTGAGTCCCTTGCCTTGTTGACCTCGTTTTCTTTTGTACTTGGATTTATCTTCTTACCCACGCCTCTCCTTCGCCCTGGGGCCTTCCCCGAGACACAGGGATCGACGGAAGAGGCCGTGGAAACCCACTGGGAGGAACATCGCGTGGAGGGCGTTCATATCGGGCTGGTCACCACCTGGAGGGTGGAGGAGACCGGCATTGCCATCGAGGCCCGGCTGAACACGGTGGGCCGTGTTATGAACCGGCTCTGGGATGCCGGTTTGGCATTGGTGCGCACTCTCTGGCCGGACGCGGTGCAGCCTTGAACCGTCAACCGGCTGGCGAGGTGGCTGGAAGCCGGATCGGCGCGGGTTGATGCTTGGAGGGCCTCCGCGGCCCGAGACGGTGCGGAGATGGCCCTGAGCATTGTGTTGTCCTGGCATCCGTACCCGGACCTGGCACTGCTGGCCACCCGGCGAGCTGGCACGGAGGCAGAGCTGGTGGCATCTGCCGCGCCGCTAGCTGCGCGGGCAAGCGGCATCGCGTATTTCACTCCGTGTGACTCCTTCGTCTTGGAGCGGGCCGCCGACGGTGCAGCGATCCCGGAGGACACCTACGCGCTGGCCCTCGATGATTCGGAGGGCAGCGCGGCCGAGACGGATGACAAGGGGACCGGCTCCAGTGCTGACGCATACGCTGACGCTGAAGGGGAAGAAGACACCGGCGCCATGGCTGGAGCCGGGCGGTCCGGAGCGGATGGCGCCTCCACTAGTTAGGATTTTTATTGTGTTCCTGCTTTCTGTTAGTTCACAAGGCCACCCACTTGGGGTGTCGTTTTATGTAATGAACTTATGGCCGTGGGCCTCTTGCTTTTGTGAATATATGCATGTTTTCTCGCACATGTGTTACCCGCCGGCTCATCGGTTGCCTTTGCCCCTATTCCCTTCTTCTTGTACCTCCCCTCTCCGGCTTCCGCCCCGCCAGCCGGGCAGCCGGGAGCCGGTCTGCGACTGGGATGGGGCGTAGGCCTCGAAGAAGGCGGCACGATACTTGGGATCTCAGGGCTTTGGCTAGTATAAGCCATCGGGGAGCCGGATAGACTCAACCGGGGAGTGCACGGGTGCCAATGTAATGGAGGCGGGAAACCCGAGCCGGGCATCTTTCCTTAGTCGTTTTCTCATGTGGGAACGCTTCTGCCCCGAACTCTTGCCAGCCGGACAGCCGGGAGACGGTCTATGGCTGGGGCGAAGAGAGGACCTTGGCACCATGTACACTAGTGGTCAGCTTAGGGAGGTGAGGGCGCGGGCTAGCCGGAGAGCCCTCCGGACGCCAAAATGGCAAGAGAGATGGGGAAGGCATAGAAAACACCAAAATGGCAAGAGAGACAAGAAAGGGTAGCCCCCGAGTGTTGCTTGGGGTACCTGCTGCATTCATTAAACCCAAAAGGTGGGGGATACATAGTTACATACATACACGGTCTCAGCTGTAAAACGGGCGGAGGAGCTCCGCATTCCACAGGCGCTCCGTCTCCTCGCCGGAGGCGTCCCTCTTGCGCTTCTACGACTTCTGTGCATCAATGAGGTAGTACGCATTGTTGTGTAGTGCATTGCTGATGATGAAGGGGCCTTCCCATGGGGAAGACATCTTGTGCTGGCCGGCAGTCCGCTGGACCAGCCGGAGCACCAGGTCGCCCTCGCGAAAAGCGAGGGGGCGGATCCTCTTGTTGTAGTAGTGCCGCAGGTTTTGCTGGTAGATGGTTGACCGGCTCAAGGCCAGTTCACGTGCTTCTTCGAGCAAATCGACACCGTCTTTGCGTGCCTCCTTTGCTTCCGCCTCTGTGTACAACGTGACACGAGGTGAGTCAAACTCGACATCCGTGGGGATGACAGCCTCGAAGCCGTACACAAGGAAGAAGGGAGCAAAGCCGGTGGAGCGGTTGGCCGTGGTCCTGAGGCTCCACAGCACAGCCGACAGCTCGTCGATCCAGCAGCCGGCTGAGCGTGTTAGTGACTCGATGAGCCGGGGCTTGATGCCGGCCAGAATCAGTCCATTGGCCCTTTCCACCTGGCCGTTTGATTGTGGGTGGGCCACTGACGCCAGGTCAAGCCGGATGCCTTGGGCGGAGCAGAAGCGGACCAAGGCGCCCTTGGCAAAGTTGGTGCCATTGTCGGTGATGATGTTGTGTTGGACGCCGTAGCGGACAGTGATGTTCTTGATGAACCTGACGGTCGTCGGGCCATCCAGCTTCTTGATCGCCTTGGCCTCGATCCAGTTGGTGAACTTGTTGACGGCCACCAATAGGTGTGTCATGCTGCCTCGTGCGGTCTTGAATGGTCCCACCATGTCGACGCCCCAGACGGCAAAGGGTCACGTGATGGGGATGTTCTTGAGGGCCACGGCCGGCTGGTGGCTCTGGCTGCTGCAGCGCTGGCAACCGTTGCACTTGTCCACCAGGTCCTTGGCACCCTCCAATGCAGTCGACCAGTAGAAGCCGTGGCGAAACGCCTTGGCCACCAGGGCTCGTGAGGCGGCGTGGTCACCACTGATACGTCTCGAACGTATCTATAATTTATGAAGTATACATGCCATATTTACAACAATTTTATATGGTTTTGGTATGATTTGCATGGAACTAACCCGGCCTGACGCTGTTTTCAGCAGAACTACCGTGGTGTTGTTTTTTGTGCAAAAATAATAGTTCTTCAAATGCAACGAAACTTTTCGACGATTTTTTTTGGAACAAAAGTGGCACTAGAAGCTTCGTGGGTGGGCCAGAAGAGCCACGAGGTGGCAACGACCCACCAGGGCGCACCAGCCCCCTCTGGCGTGCCCTGGTGTCTTGTGGGCCCCTCGTGGCCCATCTTCGCATAAAATCGACGCCCAAAAAAACTATATATTCAGAAACCCCCGGAAATAACCCTAGATCAGAAGTTCCGCCGCCGCAAGCCTCTGTAGCCAAGAAAACCCAATCTAGACCCCGTTCCGGCACCCTGCCGGAGGGGGAAATCATCACCGCAGACCATCTTCATCATCCCTATGGCCTCCATGATGAGGAGGGAGTAGTCCAGCCTCGGGGCTGAGGGTTTGTACCAGTAGCTATGTGCTTAATGTCTCTCTCTCGTGTTCTTAATTTGGCACGATCTTGATGTATCGCGGGCTTTGTTAATATAGTTGGATCATATGGTGTTTTCCCCTCTCTATCTTGTTGTAATGAATTGAGTTTTCCCTTTGAGATTTCGTTATTACCGGATTGAATACCTTTTGGATTCGAGAGCACTTGATCTATGTCTTGGCACTCAACTCGCGGATTCCCGAGGTGACATTGGGGTAATCTATGCATAGGGTTTGATGCAGGTTTTCATCCTACTTTCTCCGGTAGAAATCTTGGGACACTCTTTGAGGTTCTTTGTGTTGGATTGAGTATTATGAATCTGAAATTGTTTGATGTGTATCGTATAATTAACTCATGGATGCTTGTGGTGACATTGGAGTATCTAGGTGACATTAGAGTTGGTTGATGCATATCATATGGTATTATTTTAGTAAGAACTCTTAGATAGATTGATCGTAAAGGATAACTTGGTGTTATTTTAGTACGAACTCTTGGATAGATCGATCGAAAAGGATAACTTTAAGGTGGTCCGTACCCTACAAACAATTTCTTCTTATGTTCTCCCCTAGATAAGAACTTTGGAGTGATTCTTCGTTGGACGTTGAGGGATGGTTATGTGATCCAATTATATTAGCATTGTTGAGAGGTTGCACTAGCAAAAGTACGGACCCTAGGCCTTGTTTTCAAGCAATGCAATACCGTTTGTGCTCACTTTTGTTACTTGCGACCGTGCTGTTTTTTATTGTTACTATTACAAAAATCAATACCTACTATCGTTACTACACTTGTATCACCATCTCTTCACCGAACTAGTGCACCTATACAATTTACCATTGTATTTGGTGTGTTGGGGACACAAGAGACTTTTCATTATTTGGTTGGAGGGTTGTTTGAGAGAGACCATCTTCATTCTACGCCTCCCACGGATTGGTAAACCTTAGGTCATCCACTTGAGGGAAATTTGCTACTGTCCTACAAAACTCTACGCTTGGAGGCCCAACACGAGTCTACAAGAACAAGTTGTGTAGTAGACATCAACCACACTCGTCCTAGTGGATGTCATTGAGGATCTCGCGCCCCTTGTCTGGCTCGATGCAACACTGGAATACGTTGGTTACGCTGCGCTTGACGAGCTCGCGATTGATGATCATGTAGGTAGGAGCCCGGCGCTGCACTTGCCGGGCTGAGACCTCGTCAGGGGGGAGCTCGCCGTTCACAAGGAATGCGAGGATGGGTTGTGCCCAGGAAGGTGCCGCCACCGTCATTGGAGCCGCCGCACGCTCGAAGCTGGGAGCCCCCGAGGCCGAGCCGGTGAGAGGCGCCTCCCCCACCATCAGAACCGCCATGGGGCCGGAACCGGCTACCCGCGAGGCCGAGCCGGCAGCCCCCGGGATTGAGTCATTAGTCCTTGGGCCAGAGGCAGCGGTCGTCGGGACCGAGCCGACAACCGTCGGGGGAGTGGGGGAGTTCCCGAGCCGGCAGTGGCAGCCACCGGGTCGGCCGGGACAAAGATGGATTCTAACTCGTGGGAGGGCTTGATAGAGGGCTTGAGTAGCCGCTCAAGGGAGACGCTGGCTGGGATAGCCTGCCGGGTGGAGCCAATTTTGGCCAGTGTGTCAGCCGCCTCGTTATCCGCTTAGGGAACGTGGTGGAACTCACAGCCTTCGAAGCCACCAGTGAACTGCTAGACGAGGAAGCGGTAGCTCGCCATGTTGTCGTCCCGGGCGTCCCACTCGCCGGAGACTTGCTGCACCACCAAGTCTGAATCGCCGAAGCAAAGGATGCACCGGATGCTGATATCCTATGCGAGCCGGAGGCCGTGGACGAGAGCCTCATACTCGGCCATGTTGTTGGAGGTGACGAATTGGATTTGCAGCACGTACTTGAGCTGGTCGCCCTTGGGGAAGTATAAGACAATGTCGGCTCCCAAGCCGGTGCGCATCTTCAAGCCGTCGAAGTGCATGCGCCAGTTCGTCCAGTCGGGAGGTGGCGGAAAGTATTGGGTCTCCGCCTAGTCGACGAGGAAGTCGGCCAATGCCTGGGACTTGATGGCCGTGCGGGGCTCGTACTGGATGTCGTGGTCGGCGAGGGAGATGGCCCATTTGGCAATCCGGCCGGTGGCGTCCCGGTTGCCCATGATTTCTGAGAGCGGTGCCGTGCTCACCACGGTGATGGTGTGCTCATGGAAGTACTGCTTTAGCTTCTTGGCGACAAAATGCACGTCGTAGCACATCTTCTGGTAGTGGGGGTAGTTCTGCATGGAGTTGGAGAGCACCTCGCTCAAGTAGTACACAGGGCGCTAGACCGCCTGCGTCTTGCCCGCCTCCGACCACTCCACCACCAGCACGACGTTGACCACGCAGGTGGTGGCTGTGATGTATGCGAGCATGGGCTCCTTCTCAGCCGGCATGACCAGGACGGGTGCGGTGGCGAGCATGCGCTTGAGGTCGCGAAAAGCTTCATCCGCCTAGTCGGTCCACTCAAACGAGGCCGTCTTCTTCGTGAGCTGGTACAGGGGCAGGGCCCTCTCACCCAGCCGGCTGAAGAACCGGCCGAGCGAGGCTAGACAACCGGTGAACTTCTGGACGTCGCGCAGCTTGGCTGGCTTGCGCATCCGCTTGATGGCCTTGATCTTCTCCGGGTTGGCCTTGATCATGCGAGCGGAAACGAAGCAGCTGAGGAGTTGGTCGGCTGGCACACCGAACATGCATTTCTCCAGGTTGAGCTTGACCCTGTACTCGCACAAGTACTTTCAGGAGGCACGTATACGAGCACATTCCTGCCGATCTGGGGTAGGAGGCACTTCTACATGTAGTGCTGGTAAGTGGCGCCGGCGTTCTTCAAGCCAAACGACATGGTGATTGATATGTCTCCAACGTGTCTATAATTTTCGATTGTTCCATGCTATTATATTATCATTCTAGGAGACTTTTAAAGCATTTACTTGCTATTTTATATTATTTTTTAGCACTAACCTATAAACCGAGTGTCAGTTGTTGTTTTCTGCATGTTTTTGGCCTTTCAGGAATACTATACCAAACGAAGTCTAAATACCCCGAAACTTTTTGATGATTTTTTCTTGACAAAAATAGAACCTGTAAGCTTCGGAGGAAGACCGGAGGGCACACGAGGTGCCCCCAAGCCAACAAGGCGCGCCCAGGGGGTGGCCGCGCCCTCATGGCTTGGGGCCACCTCCCAGCTCCTCTAGCCCGGATCTCTTTGCTATAAATTCTCATATATCCCAAAAACCCTAGAGAGACTCCCGAAATACTTTTTCTGCCGCCGCAAGTCTCTGTTCCGCCGTGTGCCCATCTGGAGCCCTGTTCCGGTGCCCTGCTGGAGGGGGGCTCGATCACGGAGGGCCTCTACATCAACCTTGTTGCTCCCATGGTGATGTGTGAGTAGTTTACCACAGACCTACGGGTCCATAGTTATTACCTAGATGGCTATCTCTCTCTATGTTCTTCATTGCCAAGATCATCGCGATTCCCGCGGTGATCTATCTTATGTAATCAATCTTTGCGGTGTGTTTGTTGGGATTCGATGAATTGTGGGTTCATGTTCAGATTATTCATGAAAATATATTGAATCTTTGTTGGTTATTTATATGCATGATTGTTATAGCTTCATAATGCTCTCTGATCTATCGGTTTGGTTTGGCTAACTAGATTGATTTATCTTCAGTGGGAGTGGTGCATTGTAGTGGGTTCAATCTTACGGTGATCAAACCTAGTGATAGAAAGGGATATGACACATATTGTGTTGCTTCCACTAAGGGTAAAACGATGGGGTTCATTCATATTAATTAACTGGATTTACTTTGTCTAGATCATGTCATCATCCTCCAAGCATCACATTGTTTTAACAAAATACTCTAGATGCATGATGGATAGCAGTCGATGGGTGGAGTAATAGTAGTAGATGCAGGTAGGAGGAGTCGGTCTACATGTTTATGGATGTGATGCCTATATACATGATCATTTCCATGAATAAATATTGCATAACTATGCACTTTTCTATCAATTGCCCAACAGTAATTTGTCTACCCACTGTATGCTTTCTTCGAGAGAGAAGCCTCTAGCGAAAACTATGGCCCCCGGGTATCCTCACAAATATATTTACAAAAACTCTAAATACCTTGCTGCCATTATTTACTTTATTTTTATTTTCAATTTATCTTTATCAACTTATCTATCTATCACTACTTATTGCTTGCAAGTAACGAGTTCAAGGGGATTGACAACCCTCTTGCCCGTGTTGGGTGCAAGTATGTGCTCTTTTGTGTGTAGGCGCTGAAGACGGGAAATTGTGTGGTCCTCCTATTGGTTCGATAACCTTGGTTCTCACTGAGGGAAATACTTACCTCTACTGTGCTGCATCATCCCCTCCTCTTCGGGGAAAATCCCAACGCAGTTCACAAGTATTAGTGATGTAGCAGTAGGCCCCGAAGGGGTGATGAAGGAGGTCTTGAGCCGGTCGGCCGGGTCCAGCTTGATCTGGTGGTAGCCGGAGTAGGCGTCCAGGAAGGACAGCAGGTCGCAGCCGGTGGTGGAGTCGATCACCTGGTCGATCCGGGGTAGAGCCAAGGGATCCTTAGGACATGCCTTGTTCAGGCTGGTGTAGTTGATACACATGCGCCAAGTACCATTCTTCTTCAGGACGAGGACTGGGTTGGCCAGCACTCAGGATGGAAAACTTCCATGATGAAGCCGACTACGAGCAGCTGGGCGATTTCTTCACAGATGGTTCTTTGCTTCTCCTCAGAGAAACACCTAAGCGGTTGCTTGATCGGCTTGGCATCCGGCTACACGTGGAATTTGTGCTCGGCGTACTTCCTCGGTACACCCGGCATGTCTTTGGGAGACCATGCGAAGATGTCCCGATTCTCATGGAGGGAGTCGACGAGCTTGCCTTCCTGTTTGCTGTCGAGGCGGGAGCCGATGGTGATGCACTGCTTGGGGTTGGCAGGTGATACTTGTGATCTGCGTTGGGTTTTTCCGCGAAGAGGAGGGGATGATGCAGCACAGTATAGATAAATACCTACCTCAGTGAGAACCAAGGTTATTGAACAAATAAGAGGACCACGCAACTCCCGTCTTCAGCGCCTACGCACAAAAGAGCAAACACTTGCACCCAACGCGGGCAAGAGGGTTGTCAAGCCCCTTGAACTCGTTACTTGCAAGCAAATAAGTAGTGTAGTTGATAGTTGGATAAATATAAATTGCAAAATAAATAAAAAGGAAATAATGGCAGCAAGGAAATAGTAACGTTTGTAAATTTATATGTGAATAGAACCAGGGGCCATGGTGTTCTCTAGTGGCATCTCTCTCGAAGTAGGCATACGGTGGGTAAACAAATTACTGTTGGGCAATTGATAGAAAAGCGCATAGTTATGCAATATTTATTCACAGCAATGATCATGTGTATATAGGCATCACGTCCATAAGCAAGTAGGCCGACTCCTGCCTGCACCTACTACTATTACTCCACCCATCGACAGCTATCCAGCATGCATCTAGAGTATTAAGTAAAATAGATTAATGCTTGGAGAACAATGACATGATGTAGACAAAGTAAACTCAATTAATATGAATGAACCCCTTCGTTTTATCCTTAGTGGCAGCAATACAAATATGTTCCTTATCCCTTTCTGTCACTGGGATATAGAGTACTTCAAGATTAAACCTGCTACAACGCACCCCTCTCACTGAAGATAGATCAATCTAGTTGGCCAAACCAAATCAATAGACCGGAGAGATTTACGAAGCTATAATAATCATGGAAATAAGAATCATATAGTTTAGAGAAGACTCAAATCTTTTTCATGAATAATCTGAACATAAACCCACAATTCATCGGATCCCAACAAACGCACCGCACAAAGTGATTACATCGAATAGATCATCATGAAGATGCGATGAACTTTGTATTGAAGAACATAGAGAGAGCTAGAGCCATCTAGATACTAGCTATGGACCCGTAGCTCTGTTGTAGACTACTCACACATCATCAGGTGAGCAGCAAGGTTGATGAAGAGGCCCTCTGTGATCGATCCCCCCTCCGGCAGGGCACCGGAACAGGGCTCCAGATGGGCACACGACATAACAGAGACTTGCGACGACGGAGAAAGTGTTTCGGGAGCTCCCCTAGGGTTTTCAAAATATATGTGAATTTATAGGCCAGAAAGGGACATCGGGAGATGAGAGGGGGGCCATTAGCTAACAAGGGGCGGCCACCCCCCTCGGCATGCCCTGTTAGCTCGTGGGCCCCTCGTGCCGCCCCCGGCCTGCTCCTCAAGCTTACAGGTCTTCTTTTGGTCCAGAAAAAATCATCAAAAAGTTTCGGGGCAATTGGACTTCGTTTGGTACTGTAAACCTGAAAAGCCAAAAGCATGCAGAAAACAGCAACTGGCACTTGGCACTGGGTTAATAGGTTAGTGTTCAAAAATAATGTAAATTGGCAAATAAATGCCCAAAAAGCATCCTACAATGATAATATTATAGCATAGAACAATCAAAAATTATAGATGCGTTGGAGATGTTTCAGCATCACTGATACGTCTCCAATGTATCTATAATTTTTTATTCTTCCATGCTGATATATTATCATTCTAGGATACTTTTTGGGTCTTTATTTACCAATTCATAACATTTTTGAGCACTAACTATTGACCCAGTGCCAGTTGCTGTTTTCTGCATGTTTTTCACGTTTCAGGTTTACAATACCAAACGAAGTCCAATTGCCACGAAACTTTTTTATGATTTTTTCTGGACCAAAAGAATACCTGGAACCTTCGGGAGGAGACCGGAGGCCGCTCGAGGGCACCAGCACACAACAGGGCGCCGCCCTGGGGGGCGCCCTGATGTGTGTTGGCCCCCTCGGGTGTCTCCCGACGCCCCTCTCTAGCCTATAAATTCTCTAATATTGCAAAAGCCTGAAGGCAGTCTCGAAACGCTTTTTACGCCGCCGCAAGTCTCTGTTCCGTCGTGAGGCCATCTGGAGCTCCGTTCCGGCACCCTGCCGGAGGGGGATCGATCACGGAGGGCCTCTTCATCAACCTTGCTACCCTCATGATGACGTGTGAGTAGTTCACCACAGACTACGGGTCCATAGCTAGTACCTAGATGGCAATCTCTCTATCTCTTGATCTTCAATACAATGATCATCGCAGCTTCGCTTTGATCTATCCGATGTAATCCTATTGTGTGGTGTGTTTGTTGGGATCCGATGAATTGTGGGTTTATGTTCATATTATTCATGAAAAGTATCTGAGTCACCTCTGAATATTTAGATTCTTATTTGCATGATCATTATAGCTTCGTAACGCTCTCCGATCTATCGACGTGCTTTGGCCAAGTAGATTGATCT
Organism: Elymus sibiricus; assembly: GCA_039707655.1. Classification (NCBI taxonomy): domain Eukaryota; kingdom Viridiplantae; phylum Streptophyta; class Magnoliopsida; order Poales; family Poaceae; genus Elymus; species Elymus sibiricus. Next base: position 88,731,790 of record CM077663.1, read on the forward strand.
ATCTTCAGTGAGAGAGGTGCGTTGTGGTAGGTTCAACCTGACGAGTTTCTATATCCCAGTGACAAAGTAGGGGACAAGATGCGTCTTTGTGTTGTTGCTACTAAGGATAACACGATGGGGTTTATTCATATTGCTTGAGTTTACTTTGTCTACATCATGTCATCGTTCTCCATGCATTACTCTATTTTACTTAATACTCGAGATGCATGCTGGATAGCGGTGGATGAGTGGAGTAATAGTAATAGGTGTAGGGAGGAGTCGTCCTATTTGTTTATGGATGTGATGCCTATATACACATGATCATTGCCGTGAATAAATATTGCATAACTAGCGCTTTTCTATCAATTGCCCAACAGTAATTTGTTACCCACAGTATGCTCCCTACATGATAGATGTAGCTAGGGAAAACTATGGCCCTGGGTCTATTCACTTATATATTTACAAATGCTACTATTACCTGGCTGCCTTTATTTACCTTTTATTTTATTTTGCAATTTACAATTATCTACACAACTCATTTGCTTGCAAATAACGAGATCAAGGGGATTGACAACCCTCTTGCCCGTGTTGGGTGCAAGTTATTTGCTCTTTTGTGTGCAGCCGTTGAAGACGGTTGAGGATTGATATTCCTATTGGTTTGATAAACCTTGGTTTCATAATTGAGGGAAATACTTACCCACTTTGTGCTGCAATTACCCGTTCCTCTTCACGGAAAACCCAACGCAGATCACAAGTATCAATCACCAAGCTTAATTCCTGCTCGTCCTCGAGTAGGTAAATGATAAAAACAGAATTTTTGATGTGACATGCTACACAACATGTAATCTATTGCAGGTGTGATCATTAAGAAACGATGAATCAATAAACATTAACATAGTAATATCCATAAACACAAGTAACATAATCATCAATATTTAAAATATACGATCCTTAAAGAATGTTTACCCCCCATTCATTTTATCATATTAGCATGGCATGGCTCAGTCTTCACCACATAAATAAAAATGTCAAGCACCATGGTGTTAAGTCAGGCAATTAGATCGTACTTTTTAACGCGCTTCGGCTTTTTATTACTCACGCAATACATGAGCGTGAACCATGGCTATAGCATATGGGTGGAATAGAATATGGTGGTAGGTATCAAAGGGGTAAAAAGTGGAGAAGAAAGTCTCGTATCAGCTCGGCGTATCAACGGGCTATGGAGATGCCCACCAATGGATATCAATGCGAGGAGTAGGGATTGCCATGCAACGAATGCACTAGAGCTATAAGTGTATGAAAGCTCGACTGAAGCTAAGTGGGTGTGCATCAAACTTGCTTGCTCATGAAGACCTCGGGCATTTGAGGAAGCCCGTCATCGGAATATACAAGCCAAGTTCTATAACGAAAAATTCCCACTAGCATATGAAAGTGACTAAACAAGAGACTCTCTATATGAAAAAGACGGTGCCACTTTGAGGCACAAGTGTGGAAAAAGAGGTAGTAGCACTGTCCCTTCTCTCTTTTCTCTCATTTATTTCCTTTTTCTCTTTTTTTCCTTTTTCTCTTTTTTTCTTTTTCTTTCTTTTTCTCCCTTTTTTCTTTTTCTTTTTCTTTTATTTTTCGTCCGAAGTCTCATCCCGACTTGTGGGGGAGTCATTGTCTCCATCATCCTTTCCTCACTAAGACAGTGCTCTAAATAATGATAATCATCACACTTTTATTTACTTACAACTTAATATGAAAAAATACTAAACATTATGACTCTATATGAATGCATCTCGCAATGTACCAGGATATGCAATGATCTAGTCTAGCATGTAAGCAATGATGAACGGTGGCTTTGCCACAAATACTATCAGCTACATGATCATGCAAAGCAATATGACAATGAGTGTACTAGTCATATGATGTGATGGTGGAAGTTGCATGGCAATATATCTCGGAATGGCTATGGAAATGCCATAATAGGTAGGTATGGTGGCTGCTTTGAGGAAGATATAATGAGGTTTATGTGCAACAGAGTGTATCATGCCGCGGGGTTTCGATGCATCAGCGAAGAATACACTGATCCTCGAGGTGAGAATGGGAAATGCACGGTACCGAAGAGGCTAGCAAATATTGAAAGGTGAGAGTGCGTACATCCATGTATTCACATTAGTCATAAAGAACTCACATACTTATTGCAAGGTTTTATTATATCTCTCGAAGCAAAGCACTACTCGCATGCCCCTAGGGAGGAGGTTGGGAGGAGTTAACCATCGCGCGCCTCCGACCTAAACAACACTAGGATTTCAACGAGGAATAAGAATGTTCACACAACATCACCATGCCATAACCAATATTTAGATGAACAGAAAATTCACACCCTTTAACTATCGATATTTCTACTAACCAACAACCATGCACTCACGCCCTTTCATATTACCACATTAATATCATTAATCCACAATTTCTCTTTTATGTGCTACATGTGGTTTTGATTATGCACTCATTGAATACTTATTATTTTTGGACTAGTCTTATAACCAATGCAAATTACTGTCACTATTTATTAAATCTCAAATAAATATAAGTAAAGAATGAGAGTGCAATTATTTCCATAAAATCTATACGCCACCGTGCTCGAAAAGATATAAGTGGAGTACTAGAGCAACTGCTAAGCTCAAAAGATATAAGTAAAGCACAAAGAGTATTCTAACAAATCATGATGAACATGTGTCTCTCTTGAGTGGGTGTGTCCTGAAAACAATGATTTGTGGCAAACTAAAACAAAAGCAAACTAAAACAAACGACGCTCCAAGCAAAACTCATATCATGTGATGAATAAAAATATAGCTCCAAGTGACATACCGATGGATTGAGACGAAAGAGGGGATGCCTTCCGGGGCATCCCCAAGCTTAGACACTTGAGTCTTCCTAGAATTTGACTTGGGGTGCCTTGTTCATCCCCAAGCTTAGGCTCTTTGCCGCTCCTTATGCCTTCATCCATCGTGATAACACCCACAACTTGAAAACTTCATCACACAAGACTCAACAGAAACATTTGTGGGATCCGTTAGTATAATAAACATATCAAATACTTTAGGTACTGTTATAAATTGATTCATATTTTATTATTGTATAAGGTGCTATATTCTAACTTCTTGATGACTTATACCCCCCGATATAATCCATAGCATCATCAAAACAAGCAAACCATGCAAGCAAAAACAGAATCTGTCTAAAACAGAACAGTCTGTAATGATCTGTAGAGAAACTATACTTCTGTAGATCCAAAAATTCTGAAACATTAGGAAAACCTGGGGAATTTGTATAGAAGTATTGTGTAAAAAATTCATATCAAAAAGACGTTCCGGTAAAATCAGAGAAATTGTGCACTCGACGCTAAAGTTTCTGTTTCTACACCGTATCAATTCTACTTATCATGCAAGTCATCCCAAAGGCTTTACTTGGCACAAACACTAATTAAAACATAAAAACACAATCATTACAATAGTACCAATCATGTTTTCACACCAAAACAGAAAGTAAAACAAGAAAAATAATATAACTATTGGGTTGCCTCCCAACTAGCGTTATTGTTTTACGCCCCTAGCTAGGCATAATGCATATGATCAAGTGTTGTCATCCTTGGCACTCAATCCATAAGTAGCCCTCATGATAGATTCATATAGTGGTTTAATTCTCTTCCTAGGGAAGTTTTCCATCCATTTCTTTAATGGGAATTGGAATCTTATGTTTCCCTCTTTCATATCAATAATTGCACCTATAGTTCGTAAGAAAGGTCTTCCAAGTATAATTGGACAAGTAGGATTGCATTCAATATCAAGCACAATAAAATCTACATGCACATAATTTCTATTTGCAAGGATAAGAACATAATTTATTCTGTCCAAAGGTTTTTTAATGGTAGAATCCATAAGATGCAAGTTTAGGGAACAATCTTGAATATCGATGAGACGTAGCACATCACAAAGAGATTTAGGTATAGTTGAAACACTAGCACCAAGGTCACACAAAGCATTGCACTCATATTCTTTCAGTTTTATTTTGATAGTAGGTTCCCATTCATCATGCAATTTTCTAGGCATAGAAACTTCTAACTCAAGTTTCTCATCATAAGCTTTTATCATTGCTTCTACTATATGTTTAATAAAAGCCTATTCTTTCAGTTTTATTTTGATAGTAGGTTCCCATTCATCATGCAATTTTCTAGGCATACACTACTATAGAATGGTCCAAAGACACGAACTGTGTCAGATCCATCAATCGCAAGCGGTATAGTTCAAGCTCCGTCGCTAATGACATGAACTGTGTGCGATGGCGGATCCATCAAATACGATTCAGAAAATAGTTGTGTGTGTGATGCTGGGCATACAGTTGGTGCTTATGAACTGTTTGCGATTAGACAAGATAACACAAACGGTTCTCAAAATACTTATGTGTGTGAAGTACAGCATATAGTTCATTCAGACAAACTGTTTGCATTGATCGAGCTAGAACACAAACGAGTTACCATAACAAGGTGTGTGTGATACCAGGCAAACAGTTCATTCATCAGAATTGTGTGGGAAGACCAATAATAACCCAAACGATTCATACTGACAAGCTGTGTGGGTTGTTGGCAGACGGATGCTGCCAAACAATTGTCAGCGATGGATGAAATCATTACCGACGCTTCGTTGGGAAGTGTCGTTTGCGTGTATTAATATCGCAAACATTTTATTATTATGACCCGTGTGCATGCGCATCACCCCGTCCTCCCCTCTCACGTCTTGTCACCGCGTTGCCGTCCGAGGATTCCAGTGCATGCTTCGGTACCACTTTTGGCCACGCGTCCGCTCGATGAGCCCGTTCCCGCGCACAACCGCGCATGTTCCAGCGCACAAAACCGTCCTACGGCTCTAGCTTCCCGCCCGGCTCGGTGAAATCCCCAATGCTTGCCGGCCTGCTATATAAACCCTCACGGCCGGGGACTCCACATTGCCTTCATCCCCTCCCTCCCTGTAGCTTGTCTAGTTTGATTCTCCCCCAATCGCCAATGGCACCAGCCGTTCGCCGTCGCCTAGCCACTCCGCCAGAGGACAACTCTAGCTGGGAGGCTTCACCGCGTCGGCACGGTAGTCCTCTAAAGCGTGTGGTGCACGTGGCATCCCTGGTGGGTGTGCGCATGCCACCAACTACATGCTCCACCATCGTTGCCCGAAGGCAGCTGCTGCTGGTGGCCGCCAACACGCTGGCAGCCGCCGGGGCCGCCACCCCACCGTCGTCCATCTTTGCCATGACCCCGCCGTCAGGCGGCAGGGTCATCACCCGCTCCGCCACCAAGGCCCGAATGCGGGAGGTGGAGGCCGCCAAAGGCCTGCCGCCAGGCTTCTGCGTTGCAACCCTTGTGCGCTACATCTACTTCCTAGAGAAGGAGGTGGAGCGCCAGGTCGCGCACGCGAAGAAGCTCACCTACGCCGTGGCCGTACGAGAAGCCGCAGCGGCGGCGCGGAATGCGGAGATCTACGCCGAGTCTCGTCGCTTCGAGGAGGGGTGTCTTGAGCGCCGGAGGGCGGCACTGGCAGGCAACGGACACGACTCTAGCAACTCGTCGGCAGGCTCCTCCTCCACTTGCTCTTACTGAGCGCGCTCGATTCTACTAGAAGTGGTACAAAGCCCCTCCGTAGTACTAGTATTTAGGGGCTATTTTGTTCAGTTCATCTAACTATAGCTATGGTTGAATTGTAACACATACTTTAAATTAGCTAGTATATATAGTTGAACTAGCTATTTCAGTACGTGGTTGGCAACAATTGGGGAAAAGTTTGTTCGATTCAGCTGTGGAGTTGAACTATTTTGTACAAAGACCAATGGTTAATTTATGAATGAAATCAATGTTTGCTGAATTTCAGTTGCAAAAGTGCACCGTAATAGTGATTTTGTTCCTGCGAAATTGGACAAATGCCAGTGGTACAATGTTGACAAATGCCAATGTTACTAGATCGATAGATGCCAATGCTTCCGATTTGACACATGGTAATTTACCCAATATGATAGATGCAAATCTTCCTGGATTGTCTGTACTAGGCACACGGGTCATATTAGAGAAACGTTTGCGATGACGCATTGCACCAATCCTGTGCGCCAATATTTTCGCTTGGCTTACGGGCGAAGGAAAGATAGCTGTCGATCTGTATACGGGTATTCAACCTAAAACGTTTGTGATGAGTGTTTATTCAGAGAAAACGATGATGGTTTTTTGTTTGTTATGTGAATTCAGAAATAAATACTTAGTTCATCAAACCATAGATTTCATTCAGTCAAGCTTTGACTTTACATTCATACAATCAAGATAAAATATAAAGAAAACTAGTTGCGACGGCGGCGGCGGCTGCGGCGTCCTGCGGTGGCATTCTTATGCTCTGGGGTGAAGTTGTACAGTTCTTCAAACGAGACAAGAATGCTATGGACTTCACAATCAAAGAGCCGGTCGTCGCGCGATCGACGGGCGCGGGGCCAGGGGGTGGCGACTAGCGGCGCTGCGAGGAAGTTGTCGATGGAGGAGGCACTGGCGCTTGCACGTACATGAGCTCGCGCGGGTCCGTGGAGACCTCCCTGACGCCCGCGGTTTCCAGCGCTGCGATGATGCTCGGCGACCAGCCCGTCAATGCCACGGGGATGGTTGTTGGCGCGGGCGTGGGGATGGTTGTTGGCGAGTGCGTCGGGGCAGCATCCGCTGCGGCATGCAGCTCTTCCAGGGCCATGTCCATGGCGTCCCATTCTTCTTTATGTTCTATCACTTCCGGCTTGGTGTCAACTTCACCAAACCGGAAGACTAGTGGCATATGATCCTTGTGCACCATGGCGTAGGTCGCCGTGGAGGTCTGAATGATGGAGGGGAATGGGAGGCGAAGATGTAGAGAGGATTGTGAGTGAGTGGGCGGTAAAGCCGCCTATTAAACAGCGGCTCGGGCGCCATTGATGGACAGGTTGGAAGCGAGGAGGGCGGATACGGAGGTCAAAGCGCTCGCTTCTCGATGAGCCTGCGGCGTACAACCTGCACGCCTCCTGGTGAGCCTGCGCAGCGGAGGCCAGCTCGCACGCCTCCTGTCAACTCTAGCAGCTGCTCGCACGACACCTCCTAAGCCCTAGCCAATAGAAGAGTGCGACGCTTGGCAGCACGTAAGGGCAGTAGAACGCCCACAGTTTGAAAATAATGCAACCGTTTCCGTGGAAACGTGACAGTTCTTTGTTCCAAAAAGATTTTGTTAGCTATTAATGTGTCCGTCTTTTTCCAAAATGGACACGAAAAATACCACAGCATATTTGTGCTATATCATGACGCCATGCCCAATTTCTTGAATTTTGTGTCAGTTCTAGATTTACTATGATTTAACGTAAGTATTCTCAATGTTGGCTCTAAAAAATATATATTAAAAAACGAGTCTCAAATAGGAAAACAAAATGATATGACGCCTTTATGTGCCATGTTCATGACAGCAAGCCAAGTTTCATGAATCTTCTGACGAGTTTTTTGATTTACATGTTTTAAAACCCGAGTTTCTCAATGTTTCTCTCGCCTAGCGAAGACCCCGAGATGATTGAAATTCATTCCCATATCTTGCATGGGACCTAAAGATGCATGCACACTAATATGGTTTTCTAACCATTTTGATGCACCGAACCTTCTATTAGTACTTCAAATTTGAATTATGCATATTAAATAATGCATATAAAAGTCAATTAATGTATAAAAAGTCCAAACGAACCATGTATAATTTCATATATTGGCACGACACTCATTTTGGTATATGTTGCCTCTAGAAATATATAGTTCAAGATGAGAAGGTGCAGCGGATGTTGATTCGCCCACATAAGGTGACGTGTTCCATATCGAAACCACAAAAGCTTCCCGTGAGAAGCTTAGGTTTGTTAGAGGCTTGTGCCAAAACTTGTCCCAAATTGGATATTATTTTACTAGGGCACATATGAGCCAGACATGTCATGACACCATGCCAAGTTTCATGACTTTTCTCACGAGTTTTTGATTTATACATGATTTAAAACCCGAGTTTCTCAATGTATGTGTGCCCGAGCCAAGACCGTGAAATGTTTGAAATTCATTCCCATATCTTGCATGGGATCCTAAAGATGCATGTACACTTATATTATTTTCAACCCATTTTGATGCACCAGACCTTGTGATTGTAGTTAAAATTTGAATTATGCACGTTAAATAATGGATATAAAAGTCAATTAATGTATAAAAAGGCCAAACAAACCATGTATATTTTTCATATTTTTGGAATGACACTCATTTTGGTATATGTTGCCTCTAGAAATATATAGTTCAAGACGAGAAGATGCAACGGATGTCGATTCGCCCACATAATTTGATGCGTTCCATATCAAAACCACAAAAGCTTCCCGTGAGAAGCTCAGGTTTGTAAGGGGCTTATTGCAAAACTTGTCCCAAATCGGACATTTTTTCACCACGGCGCGTATGAGCCATGTCATGACACCATGCCGAGTTTCATGAAATTATGACGAGTTTTTGATTTATACATGAATGTAAAACCAAGCTTCTCAATGTATGTGTGGCCGAGCCAAGACCCCGAGATGTTTTAAATCCATTCACATATCTTGCATGGGGCCCAAAGTAGCCATGGACACTTATATGTTTTTTCAACCCATTTTGATGCACCACACCTTGTGATTTTAGTTCAAATTTTAATTATCTACATTAAATGCCTAGAGAACTCAATTAACGTATGAAAATGCAAAAAGAACCCTGAATAATTCCATATTTTAGCAAAACACTCTTACTGGTCTATGTTGCCTCTAACAAAAGTTCAAGGCGAGAAGATGAGCGGATGTCATTTTGCCCACGTAATTAAGGTGACATGTTCCTTATGGAAACCACAAAGCTTGCAGTGAGAGGCTCCGGTTTGTAAGGGACTTGTGCCTATAATTGTCCCAAGTTGGACAATTTTTCTCAATGGCACATATGTGCCATGTCATGACAACATGCCAAGTTTTTAGAATTTCTGACGCGTTTTGGATTTACAGAAATTTAAAAACCAAGTTTCTCAATGTTTGAGGCCGAGCCAAGACCCCGATATGTTTGAAATTGATTCCCATTTCTTGCCCATGACCTAAAGATGAATCCATGGACACTAATATGATTTTCATCCCATTTTGACACACCGGACATTGGGACGATAGTTCAAATTTGAATTATACACATTAAATGCCTAGAAAACTCAATTAATGCATAAAAATGCCAAACGGACCCTGAATAATTCCATATTTTAGCACGACCCAGCTATTGGTAAGTGTTCACTGTAGATAAATCTTATTGCAATCCAAACACAGTCCTTTGTCGAAGTAACCTCATTTTTTGTTTTTAAAACATTTTGAAAATCAAGTCTTTCACAAACAGTACAAGTTCATGAATCGTGTGTGATGTAGTACAAAACATCTTGGGCCAATCCTCATAAAGACATAATGCATGGCTTAGGACGGAAGCTTTGTCGGCTATAGTACAACGCCGGCTAGTTTACCGCACAGACTCCCCGGAGCATTTTACTTTTCAATCGTCACCGGTGAAAGATGGGGATGTGGATCCCCGTCTTGAGGGCAACTTCGGCAGCCCACTCCGGCCGAGCTCGGCCGCATCATCCATGAGCGCTCTCAAGATGCTTGAACGCGGCCGCTACCTCCGACAGGGCGGCTGCAGCAACCGAAAGGGCAGCTGCTGCAGCTGAGAGGGCGGCAGCAACAACCGCGTTGGGGATAGCAAATGGCAAGAACGGCACATCAGTTGTCAATTTCTCAGCGGTCGCCGTAGCCCTGATGGTGGACGCCCAGTCCCATCTCGAGGCCGCCCACGCCCATCTCGTGTTGGTCACTGCACAAATCACATCTGCCTTCTCCGAGACCGGTCGACAACCCACGTCCGATGAGTTGATAATCGCTGAGTGTGCTCGAGCAAGCGTTGATAACCCACAAGTGTAGGGGATCGTTTTTAGCCTTTTTCGATAAGTAAGAGTGTCGAACCTAACGAGGAGCTAAAGGTAGAACAAATATTCCCTCAAGTTCTATCGACCACCAATACAACTCTACGCACGCTAATGCTTGCTTTATCTAGAACAAGTATGAAACTACTTTCCGGGAATAAAACTAGAAGTACTTTGCAAGATAATAAAGAATGTGGAAATAAAAGTAAGAAGCTATTTTAATAAAAGAACAATAAAAGTAAATAACTTAGTAGAAAGCTTTTTGTGTAACGCAAGAGAAAGATTGTCCATAGGCAATTGAATATAATATGATAGATACTTGTTATATGCAATGAGGGAGAGGCATACGCTAACACACTTTTTGTACTTGGATCATATGCACTTATGATTGGAACTCTAGCAAGCATCCGCAACTACCAAAGTTCATGAAGGTAAAACCCAACCATAGCATTAAGTATCAAGTCCTCTTTACTCCCATACGCAACAACCCACCTACTCGGGTTTATGCTTCTGTCACTCAAGCAACCCATCATAGGCAAATCATGAACATATTGCAACACCCTACAGTGGGGATCCCTCACGTTTGCAAGACACGGAGGGCACCATAGGACAGAACCATATCAACATACAACTCACATCCATAACATCATTCCACAATTAACCCATAGGACAAAAGAGATCCGCTCAAACATCATAGGATAGCCAAATATCATTGGGAAATAATATATGGTGTTGAGCACCATGTTTAAGTAGAGATTACAGCGGGGAAGAGAGCTGTTACACCGCTGCATAGAGGGGGAGAGAGTTGGTGTTGACGGCGGCGAAGTTGTTTGTGTAGATCGCCGTCATGATGATTGCCCCGGCGGCGTTCCGGCGCCAGCGGGAGAGAGGGGGGAGAGCCCCCCTCCTTCTTCTTCTTCCTTGGCCTCCCCCCTAGATCGGAGGAGAGTTCCCCCTCTGGTCCATGGCCTCCATGGCGGCGGAGGGGCAGTAGCCCCTCCTAGATTGGATCTCCCTCTCTGTTCTCTTTTGTTTCGCGTTCTTGTTTTCTGGCCAAAAACCGTTTCTTATTTTCCCGGAGATCCGTAACTCCGATCGGGCTGAAATTTTGAGGGAATTTTTATCCAAAATTAGCTTCCTTGCGCCCGAAGGATAGCTCCAACCGACGTACGAGGTGGGCACAACCCACCACGCCGCGCCTGGGCCTTTGAGGCACGCCCTGGTGTCTCTTGGGGGCTGTGGGCCTCCGTTTGCGTTGATTCCACTTCTCAAAATTCACAAATATTCCAAAACAAATCTCTGTAAATTTTTATCGCGTTTGGACTTTGTTTGATATGGATATTATACGAAACAAAAAACATGCAACAAACTGGAACTGGTACTGGGCACTGGATCAATATGTTACTCCAATAAATCATATAAAATGTTGCCAAAAATATGTGAAAGTTTTATAATATTGGCATGAAACAATCAAAAATTATAGATACGACGGAGACGTATCAGCATCCCCAAGCTTAATTCCTGCTCGTCCTCGAGTAGGTAAATGATAAAAAAGATAATTTTTGATGTGGAATGCTACCTAGCATAATCTTGATCATATATCTAATCATGGCATGAATATTAAGACACAAGTGATTCAAAGCAATAGTCTACTTTTGACATAAAGACATTAATACTCAGGCATCCCAACAAACAATCATGTCTTTCAAAATATTAAGGCTAAAGAAGGCTATCCCTACAAAATCATATAGCCTTGTCATGCTCTGTCTTCTTAACACAAAGTATAAATCATGTACTACCCCGGTGTCAACCAAGCAATTGGTTCATACTTTTTAACGCGCTTCAGCATTTTCAACTCTCATGCAATACATGAGCGCAAGCCGGATATAGCACTATGGGTGGAATAGAATATGGTGGTAGGTTTCAAAGGGGTATAAGTGGAGAAGAAAGTCTCGCATCAACTCAGCGTATCAACGGGCTATGGAGATGCCCATCAATAGATATCAATGCGAGGAGTAGGGATTGCCATGCAACGGATGCACTAAGAGCTATAAGTGTATGAAAGCTCAATATGAAAACTAAGTGGGTATGCATCTAACTCTATAATGAAAAATTCCCATTAGTATATGAAAGTGACAACATAGGAGACTCTATATATGAAAAACATGGTGCTACTTTGAAGCACAAGTGTGGAATTAGCATGCCCCTTTTCTTTTTTTTTCCTTTTTTTTCTTTTTTTTTCTTTGTCTGGAGCCTCATCCCGACTTGTGGGGGAATCATAGTTTCCATCATCCTTTCATCACTGGGGCATGCTCTAATAATGAATAATGATGATCATCACACTTTTATTTACTTACAACTCAATATTACAACGATAGTAGAACAAAGTATGACTCTATATGAATACAATGATCTAGTGTAGCAAAGATATCAAAAAACGTACAAGCCATGAAAACATCATGCTAGCTATCTTACGATCATGTAATGCAATATGACAATGAATGCTCAAGTCATCAAAATGGAGGCGGTGGAAGATGCATGGCGATATATCTCGGAATGGCTATGGAAATGCCATAATAGGTAGGTATGGTGGCTGTTTTGAGGAAGATATAATAAGGCTTATGTGTGATAAAGCGTATCATATCACGGGGTTTGGATGCACCGGCGAAGTTTGCACCGACTCTCGAGGTGAGAAAGGGCATTGCACGGTACCGTAGAGGCTAGCAAATTGCGGAAAGGTAAGAGTGCGTATAATCCATGGACTCACATTAGTCATAAAGAACTCACATACTTATTGCAAAAGTTTATTAGCTCTCTCGAAGCAAAGTATTACTACGCATGCTCCTAGGGGGGAGGTTGGTAGGAGTTAACCATCGCGCGCCCCCGACCTTCACACAAAGATAGACAATCAAGAATAAATTGTGCTCCAACTTCCTAGCATAACGGGAGACTATACGTGCATGCTTCGGGAATCACAAACCTTAACACCAATATGTTACTAAACACGATCATCCACTAGTTCCTCCCACATATTATCATCTCTATATCGCAAAACTATTGAAAGGAATCAAACATATCATATTCAGTGATCCCTAAGTTTTATGTAGGATTTTATGACTAACCATGTGAATGACCAATTCCTGTTGACTCTCTAAATAGATATAAGTGATGCAAGAGAGTTTAATTATTTCTACAAAATACCATGCTCTAATAAATATAAGTGAAGCAAAATATCATTCAACGAATAACGGTTTTCGATGTGAAGAGAAACAGGCAATCCAAACTTCAAATGATATAAGTGAAGCACATGAAGCATTCTATAAAGCCATACTCAGAAGATATAAATGAAGTGCAATGAGCATTCTATAAATCAACCATGGACTATCTCACACCAGCATGGTGCATAAAAGAAAAATGAAAACTAAACACAAAAGACGCTCCAAGATTTACACATATCACATGAACGAAACGAAAACGAAAACATACTGATACTTGTTGAAGAAAGATGGGATGCCTTCCGGGGCATCCCCAAGCTTAGAAGCTTGAGTCTCCTTGGATATTTACTTGGGGTGCCTTGGGCATACACAAGCTTGAACTCTTGCCTCTCCTCCTTCTCCTCATATCGACACCTCCTCGATGTTCGAACACTTCATCCACACAAAAGTTAACACAAGACTGGTGAGAACCGTTAGTATAATAAAGCAAATTCCTACTTTAAGTACTGTTGCAAACCCATTCATATTTTATATTTGCATTATCCCTGCTGTATTATAACTTTTCCATGGCTTATACCACTGATAAAATCGATAGTTTCATCAAAACAAGCAAAACAATGCATCAAAAACAGAATCTGTCTTAAACAGGACAGTTTGTAGTTATTTGAACTTTGACCATACTTATGTAACTCCAAAAATTCGGAAAACATAGGAAGAAATAAACAATTTGTATAGAAATACTGTGTAAAAATTTCAGAAACTTTTGACGTCCCGGTAAAAAATGAAAATTCACGCACTACAACCAAAGTTTCTGTTTTTACACCGCACATACCAACAAGCAATCTAATCACCCTAAAGGCAAATCTTGGCACATTATTTTTATAATACAATGGATTTGTACAAGGGGATAATTATTTTTGTTGGAAAAGTTTCCGTGATTCAAGACTCACAAAGTTTCCATGGGCATGAACAAAGTTCAAGGATATCCCCCACTTCAACGATGCTCATCATCTCTCTCACTTTCACCTATCCATTTGTGAAGTTTTAGGTTCCCCTCTATATTTTTTTTAAACTTTATAAAAGCACACAACAGAAATAAATGACTCTCTAAAACTTTCGGGTTGTCTCCCTGGCAGCGCTTTCTTTAAAGCCATTAAGCTAGGCATATAGTGCTCAAGTAATTGATCCACCCGGATCCCAAGGTATATCAAAGCCAATTTTAATTAACAATGATTTGTAATTTAGTAGTGATCACAAAGTGATATATATCATGTGAAAACGAAGTCTAACTCTCTTCCTATGCATAGGCATGTCATACAAGAACAATTCATGCACATTAAGTAAAGGCCAATGCATAGTATAAACAGTTTCTTGCAATTTCATAGTATTGGAAACATAAAGAGGTGGAGATTTAGTTCCTCTCTCATAATAATTGAAAGTAGTATCAGCAAGCACATGCATATTATATTCATCAAAATCATCATGTGTAGTAGTAAAACGCAACCCATCAATATAATCCTTAATAAGTGCAAACTTCTCCGATATTGTGTAGTTGGGAGAATTCAAAAAGATAGTATATAGGACTATCATGTGTGGGTGCAATAGCAACAATTTCATGCTTAACATAAGGAACTATAGCAAGTTCATCTTCATAAGCATAATTCATATTGGCATCTTGGCCACAAGCATAGCAAGCATCAAGTTCATCAAAAAAGGATATTTCAAATGAATGCAAGGGATCATAGAAATCATCATGGCATCCATCCTTTGGTAAGCACGAAGGGTAATTAAACAATGTATTAGTTGAAGAGTTACTCTCATTAGAAGGTGGGCACGGGTGATCTATCCGCTCTTCCTGCTTTTGTTCTTCGCTCTCCTCCTCATCTTTTTCATCTAATGAGCTCACAATTTCAGCAATTTCTTCTTCCATAGATTCCTGCAAAATATTAGTCTCTTCCAAGGCAGTGGTCATTCTCTCAATAAATTAAATAATATCAGCATTGCAATCATAATTATCATAGCAATATTTAAGTATGGATAATTTTTTAGATTTGTAAGGAACATCATCATCATACTTTTCAAGCAAAGAAGCAATTTCATAAGCACCTTTAAAAGCAACAAATTCTTCTATTCGTTCCACATCATAGTAATCATAAATACCTTTAGCATATGAAGCCAAGGTTTCATTATCAGTGAATTTACATTGAAAGGGAAGGTGTCGAGCTTCTATCTTAGAGCAACAAGTAAAGTCACATCTCGAGCATGCATCCCAAGCAAACCATTGCAATATTCTAATTTGATCCCATAAGTGTTTCCCTTTTTGAGACAAGCGATAATCCCTAAAGTACTCATGTTGATCCAATGTGTCTCCCATTATAAAGTTTGATGAGGATTTCTCAGGATTATCAAAGGAGTAATTAACGTGTTTCACATAACTAGCATAGAGGGTTTTAGGAGGTTCCCCATCTCCATGAGTAGCAAGTACCACTAATTTTTTGGTGTTTCGTGTTCCATATCCATAACTAAAGATATAAAACAACTAATAACAGAAAATAAAAATTACTTAGTGGTAAAGCAAACAAGCAAACACGAGAATATTCACCCACGCTATTGCTCCCCGGCAACGGCGCCAGAAAAAGGTCTTGATAACCCACAAGTGTAGGGGATCGTTTGTAGCCTTTTTCGATAAGTAAGAGTGTCGAACCCAATGAGGAGCTAAAGGTAGAACAAATATTCCCTCAAGTTCTATCGACCACCGATACAACTCTACGCACGCTAGTGCTTGCTTTACCTAGAACAAGTATGAAACTACTTTGCGGGAATAAAACTAGAAGTACTTTGCAAGATAATAAAGAAAGTGGAAATAAAAGTTAGGTGATGTTTCAATAAAAGAACAATAAAAGTAAATAACTTAGTAGAAAGCTTTTTGTGTAACGCAAGAGAAAGATTGTCCATAGGCAATTGAATATAATATGATAGATACTTGTTATATGCAATGAGGGAGAGGCATACGCTAACACACTTTCCATACTTGGATCATATGCACTTATGATTGGAACTCTAGCAAGCATCCGCAACTACCAAAGTTCATTAAGGTAAAACCCAACCATAGCATTAAGTATCAAGTCCCCTTTACTCCCATACGCAATAACCCACCAACTCGGGTTTATGCGTGTGTCACTCAAGCAACCCACCATAGGCAAATCATGAACATATTGCAACACCCTACAGCGGGGATCCCTCACGTTTGCGCGACACGGAGGGCACCATAGGACAGCACCATATCAACATACAACTCACATCCATAACATCATACCACAATTAACCCATAGGACAAAAGAGATCTACTCAAACATCATAGAATAGCCAAATATCATTGGGAAATAATATATGGAGTTGAGCACCATGTTTAAGTAGAGATTACAGCGGGGAAGAGAGGTGTTACACCGCTGCATAGAGGGGGAGAGAGTTGGTGTTGACGGCGGAGTAGTTGTTGGTGTAGATCGCCGTCATGATGATTGCCCCGGCGGCGTTCCGGCGCCACCAGGAGAGAGGGGGAGAGAGCCCCCCTCCTTCTTATTCTTCCTTGGCCTCCCCCTAGATGGGAGGAGAGTTCCCCCTCTGGTCCATGGCCTCCATAGCGGCGGAGAGGCCGGAGCCCCTCCTAGATTGGATCTCCCTCTCTGTTCTTTTCTGTTTCGCGTTCTTGTTTTCTGGCCAAAAATCGTTTCTTATATTCGCGGAGATCCGTAACTCCGATCGGGCTGAAATTTTGAGGGGATTTTTATCCAAAAATTAGCTTACTTGCACCTGAAGTAGAGATCCAACCGATGTACGAGGTGGGCACAACCCACCACGCCGCGCCTGGGCCTTCTGGGCGCGTCTTGGTGTCTCTTGGGGGCTGTGGGCCTCTGTTTGCGTTGATTCCACTTCTCAAAATTCACAAATATTCCAAAAAAAATCTCCGTAAATTTTTATCGCGTTTGGACTTCGTTTGATATGGATATTCTATGAAACAAAAACATGCAACAAACAGGAACTGGCACTGGGCACTGGATCAATATGTTAGTCCAATAAATCATATAAAATGTTGCCAAAATATGTGAAAGTTGTATAATATTGGCATGAAACAATCAAAAATTATAGATATGATAGAGACGTATCAGGCGTCCGTTCGTCAGCGGCTTCCCTAGACAAGATTGTGGCCGTCCATGCCCGGAGCAAGGCCGCCCACGCCTGGCTCATGGCGGCCTTATCCAAAGAGATGGTGGAGGAAGACTGCGAGGTGCTGGAGTATGTGGCGACGGATCCCATGGATCTCCTTACCCCGGCGGTCGTCGAGCGGGAGCTGGTCATTGATGAGCCACAAATATAGGGGATCAATCATAGTCCTTCCGATAAGTAAGAGTGTCCAACCCAACGAGGAGCAGAAGGAAATGACAAGCGGTTTTCAGCAAGGTAATTTCTGCAAGCACTGAAATTGTAGGTAATAAGGAGTTTGATAGCAAGATAATTGGTAACAAGCCAGTAACGGTAACGGTAAATAAAGTGCAGCAAGGTAGCCCAATCCTTTTGTGGCAAAGGACAGGCCAGAACAGTCTCTAGTAATAGGCAAAGTGTTCTTGAGGGTACACGGGAATTTCGTCTAGTCACTTTTATCATGTTGGTTTGATTTGTGTTTGCTACTTTGATAATTTGATATGTGGGTGGACCGGTGCTTGGGTGCTGTTCTTACTTGAACAACCTCCCACTTATGATTAACCCCCTCGCAAGCATCCGCAACTACGAGAAAAGTATTAAGATAAAATCTAACCATAGCATTAAATGTTTGGATCCAAATCAGCCCCTTACGAAGTAGAGCATAAACTAGGGTTTAATCATCTGTCACTCTAGCAACCCATCATCTAATAACTACTCCACAATGCATTCCCTTAGGCCCAAGGATGGTGATGTGTCATGTAGTCGACGTTCACATGACACCACTAAGGGAATCACAACATACATATCATCAAAATATCGAACACATATCAAATACACATGATTACTTGCAACATGACTTCTCCCATGACCTCAAGAACAAAGGTAACTACTCACAAATAATATTCATGCTCAAGATCAGAGGGGTATTGAATAGCATAATGGATCTGAACATATAATCTTCCACCAAATAAACCATATAGTAATCAACTACAAGATGTAATCAACACTACTAGTCCCCCACAGGTTACCAATCTGAGGTTCTGGTACAAAGATTGAACACAAGAGATGTACTAGGGTTTGAGAGGAGATGGTGTTGTTGAATATGTTGATGGAGATTGGCCTCCCAAAGATGAGAGGGGTGTTGGTGATGACGATGGCTTCGATTTCCCCCTCCGAGAGGGAAGTTCCCCCGGCGGAATCGCTCTGTTGGAGGGCAAAAGTACTCCTGCCCAAGTTCCGCCTAGAGACGATGGAGTTCTGGAGGTGGGCACCGGAAGATGGGTCAAAAGACCCTATATACCAGAAGATGAGCATCGGAGGTGGGCCGAGGAGGGCACAACCCACCAGGGCGCGCCTGGGGGGCCTGGCGCGCCCTGGTGTCTTGTGCCCACTAGGGTGGCCCCCTTCGGTAGTTTTTTGCTCCAGTATTTTTTATATATTCCAAAAATATTCTCCGTAAAGTTTCAGCCTCATTGGAGATATGCAGAATAGGTATCTCTGATGTGCTTTTTCAGGTCCAGAATTCCAGCTGCCGGTATTCTCCCTCTTTGAGTAAACCTTGCATATTATGAGAGAAAAGGCATTAGAATCACTCCCTAAAGCATTATTATTAAACAAAACATAATAAATAATAGTAGGAAATCATGATGCAAAATGGACGTATCAACTCCCCCAAGCTTAGACCTCGGTTGTCCTCAAGCGAAAAGCCGATATTGAAAAGCATGTCCACATGGTTTGAGAGAGAGGTGTCGATAAAAACAAAATACGGACATAGTAGCATCATGCTTATTATCATAATAGCAACAAGCTTTGTCATAAAACTTATTCTTATACTTTCATCATATAACTTCTCATGAACAAGTAACAATTCATCACAACATAGAAGTATAAAGCATAAACCTTATTGAAAACCAACAAACTATGTTCTCAGTCAACTTTGCAACTACAATTCATCATATTTTTAGGAAGCGTCTCATGTCGGAGCCTTTTGGCAAGTCCACATGCTCAACTATCATTTAGTCTTCTATGATTGCTAACACTCACAGCATATCCATGAGCAAAAAGAATCAACCGGACACATAGAAAGATAGGGGCTTATATTTTCGCCTCCCAACGTACTCACCTCAAGGATGATGTCAACAATAATAACTCATCACTGGTACTGTTACATGCTATACAAGCGGTTTTTAACCCCTTTCCATGACGTAGTTTCGAACCATCACCTTCCATGTGTGGGCGATAGGGGTGGGGTCATCCCACACGACACCGAAACATCGTCTGCGATGGTGCGAGCGCCTGCTGACGATTCGCCTAACGTAAACGTATGCGAAGTTGTAGCCTATCCCACACGCCACACTTTGATGCTACGTTTGTGGTCAACCACACATCCGAGACGATGGCACAGATATATTTGTGTGCGATACTTATTCGAATCGCACACGCAAAACGTATGTCAACCGTCTCTTAATCGTCCTACATTACACATGCTCGCTGGTTCACAACCGTTTGTGCTATTAATGGCAAGCGCACATAGTTACGACGTGCAAACACATGTGTGATAGTGTGCGCATCCCACATGCGCAAAATATGCGACCTTGTGTGTGACACTATTATTCAAACAATCGTGTGTGACATATGACACCATCACACACAGTTTAATCATTCTAGCTGTGTGCGCTATAATTTATTACCTATTATCTTATTTTCGTTAATTTATTATTAGAATTGGAAATTTCAAATTTTTAGTTATGAAATGTGGATTTCACATCCATCAATACATACCCTAATTACAATGGTTCAACAGCCAATGCATAAATCAAAAGCTCAATACATGTTCCATGGTTACATAGTTCGGTAGAAGATTAAATATGATGAACCACAATATATAGTACTAGAGGCGGTAAAGGTGAAGAGAGAATTGTAAATGCTTTTGGTTGTCGATGGTATTGAAGAAGCGGAATACCCATAATGTGCCCTCCTCCATGCCAAAGGTGCGCACAACTTTTGTCCAACCCCTTGTGATGATCGCCCGTCCATCCTTCACCACCTTCAGGAAGACTTCTAGACCATTATCATGGTAGCATGAATTATATACTATAACCTTCGTTGCCTCCACATCGGTCAGGTAGTTTGCTAGGTAATCTTGAGTAAATTCCTTCGGAAACCACTAAAAAGAGACAACTTTCAGGTATTCATGTCTAATAGAGTAACTTGTTCTGGGCTGGAAAAGAAGGCAACCGATTACTTACCATCCTAAAGTTCACTGATGTCTTGGATAAAGTATAAATAAAGAGTTTAATTCCAATCAGATGTCTCTTCTGCCTAACAATTTATCTTAGTTTCCTCACTTGATGCTTATTCATGTTTATCACATTGCCCCATATGCAAAGGGGGTCGAAGCGTGAATCAGTACCGCTGATATATGTACATACAAGCAACAAATAAATGTTAGAACATAAGCTGCATTTGCACAAATGATGTAAAATATTATAACAAAATGGTAGGTGACTAACCTCCATGGTAAACAACAGCATCACGCATCGTAGCCCTACATAAGCACATAAAAAGGCGTGTTAAATACAACAGGGTTAACATCCACAAAAAATACCAAATGTTAACTAAACGACAATATCTCCGGTGATATTTTCATTGCGAGGAGTAGCACGGTAACAAAGGGACAGGTATTGGTGAAATTAAACTGGATGTGTTAACTTCGGAGTTCAGACAACCTAACATAGTCATTAAAACTTGTACCAGTGAAACAGAAATTGACAGAGTTAAACATCACGAGCCAGTTCATACTTGGTAAATCCCGAGGGGTAGTTGCTGGGGTACTTCAACTCGGCCAGAGCCCGCACAAAGTCCGTGGCTAGGTGTTCCTGCTGGTCGCAACTTGGATCAGTACCGCTAACATATGTACCTACAAGCAACAAGTAAATGATAGAAGCTAAACTGCAACTGAACAAATGATGTAAAATACTACTCCCTCCGTCTCATAATGTAAGACGTTTTTTAACACTAGTGTAGTGTCAAAAAACGTCTTATATTATGGGACGGAGGGAGTATAAGATATTGGGATGTGACTAACCTCGACGGTAAACAACATCGTCGTGCATTATGAAACTGCGTAAGTACAAGGAAAGGCATGT
This sequence comes from Elymus sibiricus, assembly GCA_039707655.1. Taxonomy (NCBI): domain Eukaryota; kingdom Viridiplantae; phylum Streptophyta; class Magnoliopsida; order Poales; family Poaceae; genus Elymus; species Elymus sibiricus. The sequence goes on from CM077663.1 coordinate 88,753,339, forward strand.
CAACTACAACAGGGTTAACATGCACCAAAAATATCTAATGGTAATTGAAGGACATCATCTCCAGTGATATCTTCTTTGCGAAGAGTAGCACAGTACCGAATGGACAGCGTAAATAATGGATATAACTGTTCACTACAGCAGGCTTAACAGCAACCTAGCATAGGCATTGTAAGTTTGTAACTGGTATTGGTAAAATTGAACTGGACAGTTCATACTTGAACAACACACTACGCATAACTGAAATGAACAACGGACGTGTTGACTACAGAGTACAGACAACCTAACATGGCAATTTAAACGTGTACCGTTGATACTGAAATTGACATGGTTAAACATTTCTATACTGGTATTCGTAAAAATGAACTGGATAGTTCATACTTGGTAAGTCCCGGGGGGGGGGGGGGGGGGGGGTCGTTGCTTGGGGATTTTATCAAGGCCAGAGCCCGCACCAAGTTGGCGGCATCGGCGGCAAGGTGTTCCTCCGGGTCGGCACGCATAGCGTTCACCACGTCATCGACCGCCATGACCAGCTCCTCGACCTCCGCGTGATATGTGGTTGGGCTTACGCGGGATGCTCGGCGATAGGGGGTGGGGATGTGGAGGCGTGAGGGTGGTTCGCATGCTCCATCTGAGCTATCGGGCCGGGGCGGTGATGGAGATCGGAGGTTACCTCACTAGATCGACGAGTGAGACTGGTGCAGAACGTAGATTTGGTTACGGCGGCGGCGGCGTTTTGGGCTGCAGTTAGAGCGGGGGGAGAGGGGGCGGTGGGGATAGGGGGAAATGTGATGGGTGGGTATGCGGTAGGAGGAATAACTACTGAAATCGCGCGCCTATTAAAAATTTGGCGGCGAAACTCGAACCTTACGGGGGGGAACACGCAACGCAGACGAAGCGCATCAAATACCCGTGAGCGAGAAAAGAGAAAATTGGTGATCCCGTGTCGGAAAAAATTCAAGTCTTCTCTCTCTCTCGTACCATCGGACGCTTTGCAAACGGTTTGTTGTAAGAAAACGTTTGTCATTAAAGATGTATTATAAACTCAAAAGGCCTAGAAAATACACAAAAAGGACTAAATACGATAAACGAGCCTGAAAATTGTGAAATTTGGACATGGTGCATTCTAGTGGGTATGTTGATCGTAGAAAATAAATCAAGTTGAAAGGACCAAGGAAATATGGGTTCCCCTTGAAAACATGGCGATTTTCGCTCCTCGAACCATGAAACTCCATAGGTGATGGTCCGGCTTATGAAGAGTGTCTATCAAGACATTATCCATACCTCCTCAATTTTTTACCGAATCATATTGAGGTCATGCCCGGGCACCACACGAGATAACATGTTCTTCAAGCATGTTTTCCATTTTTCTAGACTTACAAAATAAATAAACGACACATCCCTGGTTGCCTCTTCCCACACATATCCTTTAAAATTGTATTAGTTTCCTATAAAATACATGAAAACTTATTGAACGACACAATTACGAATTTTCGAGTCCTTTTTGAACGCCTTTTCATGTACATAACGTTCTGACCTGAATTATAAGCACAAAGGACATAGAAAGTACACAAAAGGGACCAAATACGATAAATGAGCCTGAAAATTGTGAAATCTGGACATGGTGCATTCTAGTGGGTATGTTGATTGCAAAAAATAAATCTAGTTGAAAGGACCAAGGAAATATGGGTTCCCCTTCAAAACATGGCGATTTTCGCTCTCCGGGCCATGAAACTCCATAGGTGATGGTCTGGTATATGAAGAGTGTCTATCACGACATTATTCATATATACCTCCTCAAATTTTTACCGAATCGTATTGAGGTCATGCCTGGGCACCACACGAGATAACATGTTCTTCAAGCATGTTTTCCATTTTCCTAGAATTACAAAATAAATAAACGACACATCTCTGGTTGCCTCTTCCCACAAATAAATATCCTTTAAAATTGTATTAGTTTCCTATACAATACATGAAAACTTATTCAACGACACAATTACGAATTTTCTAGTCCTTTTTGAACGCCTTTTCATGTACAAAACGTTCTAACCTGAATTATAAGCACAAAGGACCTAGAAAGTACACAAAAGGGACCAAATACGATAAACGAGCCTGAAAATTGTGAAATTTGGACATGGTGCATTATTCTAGTGGGCATGTTGATCGTAGAAAATAAATCTAGTTGAAAGGACCAAGGAAAAATATATTTTCCCTTTGAAAACTTGGCGATTTTCGCTCCCGAACCATGAAACTCCATAGGTGACGGTCCGGTTTATGAAGAGTGTCTATCACGACATTATCCATACCTCCTCAATTTTTTACCGAATCATATTGAGGTCATGCCCGACGCCACACGAGATAACATGTTCTTCAAGCATGTTTTCCATTTTTCTAGAGTTACAAAAATAAATAAACGACACATCTCTGGTTGCCTCTTGCCACCCATATCCTTTAAAATTGTATTAGTTTCCTATAAAATACATGAAAACTTATTCAACAACACAATTTCGAATTTTCGAATCCTGTTTGAACGCCTTTTCATGTACAGAGCGTTCTAACCTGAATTATAAGCACAAAGGACCTACAAAGTACACAAAAGGGACCAAATACAATAAACGAGCCTGAAAATTGTGAAATTTGGACATGGTGCTTTCTAGTGGGTATGTTGATCATATAAAATAAGTCTAGTTGAAAGGACAAAGGAAAAATATGGGTTCCCCTAGAAAACATGGCGATTTTAGCTCCCCGAACCATGAAACTCCATAGGTGATGGTCTGGTTTATGAAGAGTGTCTATCACGACATTATCCATACCTCCTCAAATTTTTACCGATCATATTGAGGTCATGCCCGGGCACCACACGAGATAACATGTTCTTCAGGCATGTTTTTCCATTTTTCTATAGTTACAAAACAAATAAACGACACATCTCTGGTTGCCTCTTCCCACACATATCCTCTTAAATTGTATTAGTTTCCTATAAAATACATGAAAACTTATTCAACGACACAATTACGAATTTTCAAGTCCTTTTTGAATGCCTTTTCATGTACAGAACGTTCTAACCTGAATTATAAGCACAAAGGACCTAGAAAGTACACAAAAGGGACCAGATATGATAAATGAGCCAGAAAATTGTGAAATTTGGACATGGTACATTCTAGTGGGTATGTTGATCGTAGAAAATAAATCAAGTTGAAAGGACCAAGGAAATATGGGTTCCCCTTGAAAACATGGCGATTTTCGCTCTCCGAGCCATGAAACTCCACAGGTGGTGGTCCGTTATATGAAGAGTGTCTATCACGACATTATCCATATATACCTCCTCAAATTTTTACCGAATTGTATTGAGGTCATGCCTGGGCACCACACGAGATAACATGTTTTGAACACCTTTTCATGAATAAAACGTCCGAACTTGAATAATAAGCAGTAAATGCCTAGAAAAGTACACAAAAAAGACTAAGTATGGTAAACGAGCATGAAAGAATGTGAATTTTGGACACGTTGCATTCTAGTGGGTATGTTGATAGTAGAAAAATAATAATGGAGAAACGACCAAGGAAATATGGGTTTCCCTTGAAACTTTGTGATTTGTTTGGGCAAACAGTTACATTGCGAATGCCGTGCGCGTTCACTCCATTCTACGGTGTGTTCTGATTGGCCAGAACCCCAGCCACACGGATCGCGCATGCGCAGCGTAGGATGCACCGCGATCGAACGGCAATCCAAACTTCTCCCGTCACACCCGTATACTGTAGTTGGGATTTTAGTTCGTACATGCACTAAATTAAGGTCCCAACAAAACTTTAATGGCAGTAATCACACACGGTTCATGTTTACGAACCGTTTCGTACGCGGACCCTCTACCTCGAGTCCCCGACCCTCTCCCCCTTCTTCCTCATTCGCATTGTTGTATACTTGCTCGTTCTCGACCTCGGCCCGACCAAATCTTCGAGCTCAACGACGCCTGTCGCAGCCGGCTGCCGCCGACGAACGCAACCGTAGTGTCCACATTGCAAGCACAAATCAGGCATTAGCAATTCAATCGAGCATTTACCTACTCAAACTGGTACAGTGCAAAGTTGGCGGAGTAATTTACAAAACATTAGCTCGCTATTAATTTTACATCAATATAATACATATGAACTGCGCGCGCACAAAAGTGCTACTGCCCCTAACGCCGACCCAGCATGCATAGCTGCCATTGTCCATCGATATCGTGTCGTTCCTTGGCTCAGGAGGACAGGAGATCACCAAGTCGATGACCTACACCTTGATCGACCGAGGAAGGGTCAGCCTCGACGACGGCGGCCGATGAGACCCTGACCATCACCAATTCTGCAGAACGGCCGCAAGTCCTCCCCCGGCGTCCGGAGCTGCGTCCTCCTCCATCTGGGACATAAGCCTGCGCCTCGTGCGGCAGCCACTGATGCAGTTGTCCTTGCAGCGTCGCGGTTCCTGCTCCGCCGCCCGCACCATCTGGCGCACTTTGCGCCGAGCCCGCAATATCGCCCGCTGGCGATCGCTGGCTACTTTCAAGATGACCCTGGCTAACTTCTTGGCTTGCTCATGTCATGATTCCTGCCTCCTCTGGCTGTCGTCGAGAGAGGTAGCGGCATGGCCGTCGATCCTCAAGCTGACCATCGCGCACGCAGCCTCGATTCCGCTGTCGCCCAACTCCATCCTGTCGTCGGCCATTGGGGGTTTGATGGTGTGTGTGGCAACTAGCCAGGGGATCATTGACTCGCCGCCGCCAGCCATCGCTGTGGTTATTTATAGCTAGCTGCTGCCAAGGGGGTTGGGGATTTTATCATTTTATAATTTACCGTTGTGGCTGGCGCGTGCGCTTGCGCGGGAAGTATTTTCACAGTCTTTGAGTTCTTTTCCGTGCACACATAATCGCACACGGAACACATATAGCAACTGTCTGCTATCGTGTATAGGGTCATAAATAAATATCACCACTCTTCGCTCTCCCCCGTCTCTTTGCCCTCTCGCACCCCCCAAATCTGTCCTTATTCTCCCCACTATCCTCGCCTCCACAAAATCCTCAACATTAGACATGTCATCCGCGCGGAGGACCCTGCTGCGGAGGAGCGCGCAGTTGAGGCAGGTACGTGATGCTGAGGGTCCGGAGGCCTTGGCGGCGGTACGCGCTGCTGAGGGTCCGGAGGCCTTGGTGGCAATAGCGGAAGAGATGAAGGTTACATCAGATCAATTGCGGGCAAGCGCGGATCTGTATGCCGAACGCGCGGCTGTGGTCTTCCAAAGGGCATCATCCGCCGACCAGCATGCCGTTGCCTTGCCGGCTCGCATGGATTTGGCCTCGATAAGGGCAGCAGCCTCCTTACTGCAGTCTCCTACCGCTCTAGCACAGCGCGCAGCTCTTGACTATGTTGTTTATGACCGCTTTGAATATCTCCGTCGTAAGTGGGCCGTACGCAGGCATTTGGCCGTGGACGGGATTTTCCATGAGACCAGAGCTACCGTGATGGGGTATGAGCAGAGGAAAGTCCGGGCCTATGAAGCATTCAAGAATATGGTCATCGCCGACCCGAAAGTGGATCCTACTTCCATAGAGAGGATGTTGCACGAGTGCAGAAGCTATTTCTACATTGGCGAACCAACAGGCCAGCCCCGCAACAACGGCGACGAGTAGCTGTTTCCACTTTGCTGTTTTCTGAACCTTGCTGATATGTAATGTCGCTATTATGTTCTTTAGTCAATTATGTAGTAGTGCGAACGAAAATTTGTGCTATCACTTTCTGAATCAGGTGCTTATTACCACGAATCGTCGGTGTTATTTTCTGTCTTTCCACACAATTTTGATTACTGACCTGTTTGCTGGGCATCACACACATCTTGTTACGCCCAGTTGTTTGTGTTATTTTGGCTCGCACATTTCATCCGAGCGCACGGTATGCCATCTGTCACACACATCTTGATTTGTGCAACCGTTTGTGTAGGCAGCATAGATGTTGTGCAGACAGAGCAAATCAAAGTACACACGGACAAAACTACGAAACCCGTTGGTGATGATTTCATCAATCGCTGACAAATTGTATACCAGCAACCGTTTGCCCACAACACACACATGTTATTAACACCAATAGTTTGTGTTATTTCTTGTGTTCGCACACGATTGTGATTACTGACCTGTTTGCCCTCTATCGCACACATCTTGTTATGCTGAATTGTTTGTGTTTTGCTATATCACCGCACGCAGATTATGTAGTGAACTGTATGCCCTATATCGCACACATCTTGTTATACTGAATCGTTTGTGTTCTGCTATATTATCGCACACAGTTTGTAGTGATGAACTGTGTGCCCACTATCGCACACACCAGGATCTGTGTAACCGTTTCTGTTATCTTCGCTAATCACAAACGGTTCATAAGAACAAATTGCCTTCGCCCACAGTTCGTGCCATTAGCGACGGAGCTTGAACTATACCGTTTGCGATTCATGCATCGCACACAGTTTCGTCGAAGGGTCTCTGATTGATGTGTCGCGTTAGCAGCATCCTGCAGTAGTGCATGCTCACTCATATCCAACTGGATATATGTACCCAGATCTTTCCTCACCACATGATGCTTGCAAAAGAAAAAGTGAAAAGGAATAGGGAAGAATACTTTGACTCTTGCATAAAGGTAAATACATAAAAGTAAAAGATAGGCCCTTCGCAGAGGGAAGCAGAGATTGTCATTCGCTTTTTAGTTTGTATGCCCAATCCCTTAATGTAAAAGAATGTCACACTATATTGCCCCCTATGATAGCAACCTTTATTATGCAGTCCGTCACTTTAATTACTTTGCCATCATAAGTTCGTATAACACTCAATTTTCTATTACACTAATTGATCAAACACATTTAGAAGCAATTTTTATTGCCTTATTGCACCGATGACAACTTACTTGAAGGATCTTACTCGATCCGTAGGTAGGTATGGTGGACTCTCAAAGAGTGAATTTGGGTTTTGGGTTTTTGGATGCACAAGTAGCATCTCTACTTAGTGCGGAATTTTTGGCTAGCAAAGATATTGAGCAAGCACCACATGTTAAAGGATCTATGACAATATAACTTCTATGTGGATATGAACAAACATAAATCATTATGTTGTCTTCCTTGTCCAACGTCAACAATTTTGACATATAATATTTAATGGGGGCTCACAATCACAAAAGATGTCCAAGATAGTGTATTTGCATGTGAATCTTCTCTTCCCTATTAATTCTTTCATGAATTGCATTATTGACCAATGCTATGTTTGTCAATCTCCAACAAATTTTACCACTTATACTTTTCCTTATGTGATGTCATTACTTACCATAAGATTAGCATCTGATTATTTTCATTTATTTCTCTTTCCTTTTAGTTTGATTGCAACAAGAAAGCAGAGAGGCAAAAGCTCAAACCAAACTTTATTATATAACTCTCACTCGATTACGTAGATGGAAAGACCACGAAACTAACACACGAAAATAGATCATGCTAAACTTTTATCCAACTAAATAAAAAAGAAACTAAAGATTGAACTAAAGTAGGTAAAGGTGAATAAAAGTGATGGTGATAAGATACCGGGGCACCTCCCCCAAGCTTGGCTCAAGCCAAGGGGAGTGCCCATACCCGTGTGTACAAGTCTCCTTTGGTGGTGGTGATGAAGAAGGTGGTGGTAACGATGTGTCACACTTCAGACTCAAAAGGTACTCCAATTTGCGGATGACTCTCCGAAGGGTATTAATGTGCTCCTCTAGCAAAATATTTTCACGCGTGAGAAATTGATTTTAAACACAGACCACTTCGAAAGCCCTAAAAGCTTCGATTTCAATAGGGGTGAGATGACTGTAATAAGGTTGAAGGATATCTTCTTCTTCCCCCTCCTCTGTTGGCATGGATTGCCCTCCTTCTGGGGCTTGATTCTCCATAGCCTCCTTGCCTTTGTCTTCCTTGTTGGCTTCTTTTGGCTCCTCCCTCTTCAGCTCCATGTTCATTGGCCAGGCATCTTCTTCTACGTTATTGGAGGAAGGAGAAGACATGATGCCTGGCTTGATAGATCTGATAGGAAAACAGCATGAAACCAGAAGAGAGGATTCTTCTGCGATGCGGTTGTCAAAACAGTCGGGGGTATATATAGAGAATTTTTATTCTTGGGAAACGAGTATATTGAAGGAAAACGGAGTCGGGAAGATGCCCGAGGTGGGCACAACCCACCAGTTTATTTCTTATTTTCCTAATTTTTCTAATATTCCAAAACTGACAGAAAAAAATTTTGCGCATTTTTCGGAGTCCGTTTACTTACCGTATCACGTACCTCCTATTCTTCAGAATTCTGGAGTGTTCCGGAAGGTTTCTTTTATGTGTTCCTCTGGTGTCATGGTTTGGATAACGTTGCTTTCAACATTAATAGGCGTACCTGAGATATAATGTTTAATTCTTTGTCCATTGACCACCTTTGGGTTAGTACCTTCGGCATTATTAATCTTGATGGCTCCAGAATGCTAAACCTCTTCGATAATATAAGGTCCTTCCCATTTGGAGAGAAGCTTACCTGCAAAAAATCTTAAACGAGAGTTGAACAAAAGAACATAGTCTCCTATTTTGAATTCCCACTTTTGGATTCTTTTGTCATGCCATCTTTTTACTTTTTCTTTGAATAGTTTGGCATTTTCATAGGCTTGGGTTCTCCATTCATCTAGTGAGCTAATATCAAATAGCCTCTTCTCACCGACAAGTTTGAAATCATAATTGAGTTCTTTAATTGCCCAAAATGCTTTGTCTTCTAACTCTAGAGGCAAATGACAAGCTTTTCCATATACCATTTTGTATGGAGACATACCCATAAGATTTTTATAAGCTGTTCTATAGGCCCAAAGTGCATCATCTAGTTTCTTAGACCAATTCTTTCGAGACCTATTGACAGTTTTTTGTAATATCAATTTTATTTCTCTATTGCTAAGTTCAACTTGACCACTAGATTGAGGATGATAGGGTGATGCAATTCTATGGTTAACATCATATTTGTCAAGCATCTTTCGGAAAGCACCATGAATAAAGTGTGAACCACCATCGGTCATTAAGTATCTAGGAACTTTAAACCTAGGGAAGATAACTTCTTTAAGCATTTTAATAGAGGTGTTGTGATCAGCATTACTAGTTGGAATAGCTTCTACCCACTTAGTGACAAAATCAACAGTAACTAAAATATGAGTGTACCCATTAGAGGAAGGAAAAGGTGTTGGAAATATGCCCTAGAGGCAATAATAAATTGGTTATTATTATATTTCCTTGTTCGTGATAATCGTTTATTATCCATGCTATAATTGTATTGATTGGAAACTCAAATACATGTGTGGGTACATAGACAACACTGTGTCCCTAGTATGCCTCTAGTTAACTAGTTCGTTGATCAAAGATGGTCAAGGTTTCATGGCCATAGACATGAGATGTCATTTGATAACGGGATCACATCATTAGGAGAATGATGTGATGGACAAGACCCAAACTATAAACATAGCATATGATCGTGTCAGTTTATTGCTATAGTTTTCTGCATGTCAAGTATCTGTTCCTATGACCATGAGATCATGCAACTCACTGACACCGGAGGAATACCTTGTGTGTATCAAACGTCACAACGTAACTGGGTGACTATAAAGATGCTCTACAGGTATCTCCGAGGGTGTCTGTTGAGTGGGCATGGATCAAGACTGGGATTTGTTACTCCGTGTGACGGAGAGGTATCTTAGGGCCCACTCGGTAATACAACATCACAATAAGCCTTGCAAGCAATGTGACTAAGTGTTAGCCACGGGATCATGTATTACAGAACAAGTAAAGAGACTTGCCAGTAACGAGATTGAACTAGGTATAGAGATACTGACGATCGAATCTCGGGCAAGTAACATACCGAAGAACAAAGAGAACAGCGTACGGGATTAACTGAATCCTTGACATAGAGGTTCAACCGATAAATATCTTCGTAGAATATGTAGGAACCAATATGGGCATCCAGGTCCCGCTATTGGTTATTGACCGTAGAGATGTCTTGGTCATGTCTACATAGTTCTCGAACCCGCAGGGTCTGCACACTTAAGGTTCGGTGACATTTCGGTATAGTAGAGTTATGTATGGTGGTGACCGAAGGTTGTTCGGAGTCCCGGATGAGATCCTGGACGTCACGAGGAGCTCCGGAATGGTCCGGTGGTAAAGATTGATATATAGGAAGTCCTGTTTTGGTCACCGGAAAAGTTTCGGGTATTTCGGTAGTGTACCGGGAGTGTCGGGAGGGGTACCGGGGACCATCGGGAGGGGTGTCTGGACCCAAAGGACCTCATGGACTGTGGGAGGAGTCAAACCAGCCCCTAGTGGGCTGGCCTAACCCCCCACTAAGGCCCATGTGGCTTTGGGTGGAAAAATCCAAAGGAGGAAAGGTGGAAAGGGTTTCCAAGTGGAGAGGAGGAATCCTACTCCTAATAGGATTGGAGTAGGACTCCTCCACCTCCAATTTCGGCCAAACCTTGAGGGTTTGAGGCTGCCTCCTCCCCTCCCTCCCTCCTATATATACTAGAGGATTTAGAGGGAAGAGCTAACCCTAATTGCCACGTGCTCCCTCTACTTCATCTAGATCGGTTTCTCCTCTAGTCTAGTTTCAGCGGTGCTTAGGCGAAGCCCTGCCGAAATTGTTCCACCACCATCGCCGCCTTGCCGTCGCACCACTGGAGAACTCTTCTACCTCTCCGCTCCCTCTTGCTGGATCAAGAAGGCGGAGATCATCATCGAGCTGTATGTGTGCTGAACGCGGAGGTGCCGTCCGTTCGGCGCTAGATCGGAAGGACCGTGATCAGGATCGCGAGACGATTCGTGATTTGATCGCGGGACGGATCGTGATGGGATCGCGGGACGGATCGAGATTGGATCGCGAGATGGATCGTGATGGGATCGCGGGATGCTCGGCGATTTGGATCGCGAAGACGTTCGACTACATCAACCGCGTTTCTTAACGCTTCCCACTTAGCGATCTACAAGGGTATGTAGATCCACTCTCCCTCTCGTAGATGCTCATCACCATGGATAGATCTTGCGTGTGCATAGGAAAATTTGTGTTTACCATGCAACGTAACGCAACAGTGGCATCATGAGCTAGGTCTATGTGTAGATGAGATCTCGAGTAGAACACAAAGGAGTTTGTGGGCGTTGATATTCAGATTGCTTCCTCCCTTGGTCTTTTCTTGATTCGGCGGTATTGTGGGATGAAGCGGCCCGGACCAACATTACTCGTACGCTTACGAGAGACCGGTTCCATCAACTGACATGTAACTTTGTTGCATAAAGATGGCCGGCGGGTGTCTGTTTCTCCCACTTTAGTCGGATCGGATTTGACAAAGGCGGTCCTTGAGAAGGTTGAATAGCAATTTTTGTATCACCGTTGTGGTTTTTGCATTGGTAAGAATTGTTCTTGCTAGATACCCGTAGCAGCCATGTAAAACTTGCAACAACAATTAGAGGACGTCTAACTTGTTTTTGCAGGGTATGTTGTGATGTGATATGGCCAATTACATGATGAGATATATGTGATGTATGAGATGATCATGTATTGTATAGAATATCACGACTTGCATGTCGATGAGTACGGCAACCGGCAGGAGCCATAGGGTTGTCTTTAATTTTTTTCGCCGTTTTTGCTTTACTTTATCGCTATGAGTTAGCAATAGTCGTGGAAGCAACAGCCGGCGCGACAACCTCATGGCGACACATTGATGGAGATCAAGATGATGGAGATCATGGTGTTATGCCGGTGACGATGGAGATCATGCCGGTGCTTTGAAGATGGAGATCAAAAGCACAAGTTCATGGCCATATCATGTCACTTATGATTTGCATGTGATGTTAATCCTTTTCTGCATCTTATTTTGCTTAGGACGACGGTAGCATTATAAGGTGATCCCTCACTAACATTTCAAGATAAAATTGTGTTCTCCCCGAGTGTGCACCATTGCGAAAGTTCGTCGTTTTGAGACACCACGTGATGATCGGGTGTGATAGACTCTACGTTCACATACAATGGGTGCAAGCCAGTGTTGCACGTGCGGAACACTCGGGTTAAACTTGACGAGCCTAGCATGTACAGACATGGCCTCGAAACACAGAGACCGAAAGGTCGAACATGAGTCATATAGTAGATATGATCAACATGAAGATGTTCACCATTGAAACCACCTCAACTCACGTGATGATCGGACTTGAGTTGGTGGATTTGGATCATGTGTCACTCGAATGACCAGAGGGATGTCAATTTGAGTGGGAGTTTTTTAAGTAATATGAATAACTAAACTCATTATCATGAACATAGTCAAAATGTCTTTGCAAATTATGTTGTAGATTACTAGCTCACGCTGTAGCTCCCTTGAATTTTTATATGTTCCTAGAGAAATAGAGTTGAAAGATGATGGTAGCAATAATGCGGACTGGGTCCATGATCTGAGGATTGTCCTCATTGCTGCACAGAAGGCTTATGTCCTTAATGCACCGCTCGGTGCGCCACCCCCTCAAGCGTCGTCTGTAGATGTTGTGAACATCTGACAGGCACGTTCTGATGACTACTTGATAGTTCAGTGCGTCATGCATTACGGCTTAGAATTGAGGCTCCAAAACGTTTTGAACGTCACGGAACATATGAGATGTTCTAAGAGCTGAAATTGGGATCTCAGGCTCGTGCCCGTGTTGAGAGGTATGAGACCTCCAACAAGATTCTTTGCCTGCAAGATGAAGGAGAATAGCTCAATCGGTGAGCATTAGCTCAGATTGTCTGGGTGCTACAATAGCTTGAATCGAGTGGGAGTTGATCTTCCAGATAAGATAGTGATTGATATAGTTCTCCAAGTCACTGTCACTAAGCTACTAGAGCCTCGTGATGAACTATAAAATGCCAGGGATAGAAATAATGATCCCTGAGCTATTCGCGATGTTTGACACCGCGAAGGTAGAAATCAAGAAGGAGCATCAAGTGTTGATGGTTAGTGAAACCACTAGTTTCGAGAAGGGCAAGGGCTAGGAGGGAAACTTCATGGATGGCAAGTCAGTTGCTGCTCCAGTGAAGAAACCCAAGGTTGAATCCAAACCCGAGACTAAGTTCTTCTATTATGAGGAGAACGGTCGCTGAAGCGGAACAACCCTAGATACTTGGTAGATAAGAAGGCTGGCAACGTTGATAGAAGTATATTTGATATACGTGTGTACCTTGCTAGTACTCCTAGTAGCACCTGGGTATTGGATACCGGTTCGGTTGCTAAATGTTAGTAACTCGAAATAAAAGCTACGGAATAAATGGAGGCTAGCTAAGGGTGAGGTGACGATGAGTGTTGGAAGTGTTTCCAAGGTTGATGTGATCACCATCGCACGCTCTCTCTACCTTCGGGGTTAGTGATGAACCTAAATAAATGTTATTTGGTGTTTGCGTTGAGCATGAACGTGATTAGATCATGTTTATTGCAATACGGTTATTCATTCAAGTTAGAGAATAATGGTTATTCTGTTTACATGAATAATACCTTCAATGGTCATGCACCCAATGAGAATGGTTTATTGAATCTTGATCGTAGTGATACACATGTTCATAATATTGATGCCAAAAGATACAAAGTTAATAATGATAGTACCACATACTTGTGGCACTGCCGCTAAATGTCATATTGGTGTAAAACGCATGAAGAAACTCCATGCTGATGGATCTTTAGACTCATTCGATTTCGAATCGGTTGAGACGTGTGGACCATGCCTCATGGGCAAGATGACTAAGACCCCATTTTCCGGTATGATGGAGCGGGCAAGTGACTTATTGGAAATGATACATGTTGATGTATTCGGTCCAATGAGTGTTGTAGCGTGCGGTGGATATCATTATTTTCCTACCTTCACTGATGATTTGAGTCGATATGGGGATATTTACTTAATGAAACACAAGTCTGAAACATTTGAAAAGTTCAAACAAATTCAGAGTGAAGTTTGAGATCATCGTGTTAAGAAGATAAAATATCTACGATATGATCATAGAGGTAAATATCTGAGTTACGAGTTTGGTATACAACTTAAGACAATGTGGAAGTTGTTTCACAACTCACGCCACCTGGAACACCATAGTGTGATGGTGTGTCCGAACGTCGTAGTCGTGCTCTATTGGATATGGTGCGTACTATGATGTCTCTTATCGATTTGCCACTATCGTTTTGGGGTTATGCATTAGAGACAACTACATTCACTTTAAAAAGGGGCACCATCTAAGTCCGTTGAGATGACACCGTATGAATTTTGGTTTGGCAGAAACCTAAGCTGTCATTTCTTAATGTTTGGGGCTGCGACACTTATGTGGAAAAGGTTTTCAACCTGATGAGCTCGAACCCAAAGCGGACAAATGCATCTTCATAGAATACCCTAACGTAACAGTTGGGTAAACCTTCTATCTCAGATCCGAAGGCAAAGTGTTTGTTGCTAAAACGGGTCCTTTCTCGAGAAAGAGTTTCTCTCGAAAGAATTGAGTGGGAGGAAGATAGAACTTGATGAGGTTGTTGAACCTTTGTTTCAACCAGAGAGTAGCGCAGCGCAGAAAGTTGTTTCTGTGGAGCCTACATTAGTTGAAGAGGAAGTTAATGATGATGATCATAAAGCTTTGGATCAAGTTACTATCGAACCTCGTAGGTCGACAAGGACGCGTACTGCTCCTGAATGGTACGGCAACCCTATCTTAGAGGTCATGTTGTTGGACAACGATGAACCTACGAGCTATGGAGAAGCGATGATGGGCCCGGATTCCGAGAAATGGTTAGAGGCCATGCAATCCGAGATGGGATCCATGTAAGAAAACAAAGTATGGGCTTTGGAAGTATTACCTGAAGGGTGAAAGGCCATTCAGAACAAATGGATCTTTAAAAGGAAGACGGACGCGGACGGTAATGTCACCGTCTATAAAGCTCGACTTGTGGCAAAGGGTTTTTCACAAGTTCAAGGAGTTGACTACGATGAGACTTTCTCACCCGTTGCGATGCTAAAGTCTGTTGGAATTATGTTAGCAGTTGCTGCATTTTTCGATTATGAAATCTGGCAAATGGATGTCAAAACAGAGTTTCCTTAACGGTTTCCGTGAGGAAAGGTTGTATGTGATACAACCGGAAGGTTTTGTCAGTCCTAAGGATGCTAAAATGTATGCAAGCTCCAGCGATCCTTCTATCGACTGGAGCAAGCATCTCAGAGTTGGAATATACGCTTTGATGAGGTGATCAAAGTTTTTGAGTCTATACAAAGTTTATGAGAAACTTGTATTTACAATAAAGTGAGTGGGAGCACTATAGAATTTCTGATAAGTATATGTGGATGACATATTGTTGATCGGAAATGATGTAGAATTTCTGGAAAGCATAAAGGGTTGTTTGAAAAGGAGTTTTTCAAAGGAAAACCTGGAATGAAGCTACCTAAATATTGGGCATCTTGATCTATAGAGGTAGATCAAGACGTCTGATAAAACTTTCAATGAGTACATACCTTGACAAGATTTTGAAAGAGTTCAAAATGGATCAGTCAAAGAAAGAGTTCTTGCCTGATTTGTAAGGTGTGGAGTTGAGTGAGAATCAAAGCTCGACCACGGCAGAAGAAAGAGAAAGGACGAAGGTCGTCCCCTATGCCTTATCCATAGGCTCTGTATAGTATGCCATGCTATGTACCGCACCTGTGTGTGCCTTGCCATGAGTCTGTCAAGGGGTACAAGAGTGATCCAGGAGTGGACCACTGGACAGCGGTCAAGATTATCCTTAGTAACTAGAGGACTAAGGAAATATTTCTCGATTATGGAGGTGATAAAGAGTTCGTCGTAAAGGGTTACGTTGATGCAAGCTTTAACACCAATCCGGATGACTCTGAGTAGCAATCCGGATACGTATAGTGGAGCAGCCATTTGGAATAGCTCCAAGTGGAGTGTGGTAGCAGTGTCTACAGTATGACATAGAGATTTGCAAAGTACACACGGATCTGAATGTCGCAGACCCGTTGACTAAAGACCTCTCTCACATGCAAAGCATGATCGAACCCCAAAACTCATTGGGTGTTAGATTCATAACAATGTAAAACACATGGTGATGTGAACTAGATTATTGACTCTAGTGCAAGTGGGAGACTGTTGGAAATATGCCCTAGAGGCAATAATAAATTGGTTATTATTATATTTCCTTGTTCGTGATAATCGTTTATTATCCATGCTATAATTGTATTGATTGGAAACTCAAATACATGTGTGGGTACATAGACAACACTGTGTCCCTAGTATGCCTCTAGTTAACTAGTTCGTTGATCAAAGATGGTCAAGGTTTCCTGGCCATAGACATGAGATGTCATTTGATAACGGGATCACATCATTAGGAGAATGATGTGATGGACAAGACCCAAACTATAAACATAGCATATGATCGTGTCAGTTTATTGCTATAGTTTTCTACATGTCAAGTATCTGTTCCTATGACCATGAGATCATGCAACTCACTGACACCGGAGGAATACCTTGTGTGTATCAAACGTCACAACGTAACTGGGTGACTATAAAGATGCTCTACAGGTATCTCCGAGGGTGTCTGTTGAGTGGGCATGGATCAAGACTGGGATTTGTTACTCCGTGTGACGGAGAGGTATCTTAGGGCCCACTCGGTAATACAACATCACAATAAGCCTTGCAAGCAATGTGACTAAGTGTTAGCCACGGGATCTTGTATTACAGAACGAGTAAAGAGACTTGCTAGTAACGAGATTGAACTAGGTATAGAGATACTGACGATCGAATCTCGGGCAAGTAACATACCGAAGAACAAAGGGAACAGCGTACAGGATTAACTGAATCCTTGACATAGAGGTTCAACCGATAAAGATCTTCGTAGAATATGTAGGAACCAATATGGGCATCTAGGTCCCGCTATTGGTTATTGACCGTAGAGGTGTCTTGGTCATGTCTACATAGTTCTCGAACCCGCAGGGTCTGCACACTTAAGGTTCGGTGACGTTTCGGTATAGTAGAGTTATGTATGGTGGTGACCGAAGGTTGTTCGGAGTCCCGGATGAGATCCTGGATGTCATGAGGAGCTCTGGAATGGTCCGGAGGTAAAGATTGATATATAGGAAGTCCTGTTTTGGTCACCGAAAAAGTTTCGGGTATTTCGGTAGTGTACCGGGAGTGCCGGGAGAGGTACCGGGGACCATCGGGAGGGGTGTCTCGACCCAAAGGACCTCATGGGCTGTGGGAGGAGTCAAACCAGCCCCTAGTGGGCTGGCCTAACGCCCCACTAAGGCCCATGTGGCTTTGGGTGGAAAAAATCCAAAGGAGGAAAGGTGGAAAGGGTTTCCAAGTGGAGAGGAGGAATCCTACTCCTAATAGGATTGGAGTAGGACTCCTCCACCTCCAATTTAGGCCAAACCTTGAGGGTTTGAGGCTGCCTCCTCCCCTCCCTCCCTCCTATATATACTAGAGGATTTAGAGGGAAGAGCTAACCCTAATTGCCACGTGCTCCCTCTACTTCATCTAGATCGGTTTCTCCTCTAGTCTAGTTTCAGCGGTGCTTAGACGAAGCCCTGCCGGAATTGTTCCACCACCATCGCCGCCGCGCCGTCGCGCCGCCGGAGAACTCTTCTACCTCTCCGCTCCCTCTTGCTGGATCAAGAAGGCGGAGATCGTCATCGAGCTGTACGTGTGCTGAACGCGGAGGTGCCGTCCGTTCGGCGCTAGATCGGTAGGACCATGATCAGGATCGCGAGACGATTCATGATTTGACCGCGGGACGGATCGTGATGGGATCACGGGACGGTGCGAGATTGGATCGCGAGATGGATCGTGATGGGATCGCGGGACGCTCGGCGATTTGGATCGCGAAGACGTTCGACTACATCAACCGTGTTTCTTAACGCTTCCCTCTTAGCGATCTACAAGGGTATGTAGATCCACTCTCCCTCTCATAGATGCTCATCACCATGGATAGATCTTGCGTGTGCGTAGGAAAAATTTTGTTTCCCATGCAACATTCCCTAACAAAAGGTCCCATATAATCAAAACCCCAAACATCAAATGGTTCAACAACAAGTGAATAATTCATAGGCATTTCCTGACGCTTACGATATTACCAATCCTTTGACAATCATCACAAGACAAGACAAATTTACGGGCATCCTTGAAGAGAGTAGGCCAATAAAAACCAGATTGCAATACCTTGTGAGCAGTTATATCAACCGCATTATGTCCTCCATAAGCTTCGGAATGACAATTCTGTAGGATTTGTTCCTGTTCATGCTTAGGTACACAACATCTAATAATACCATATACTCCTTCTTTATAAAGATGTGGGTCATCCCAAAAGTAATGTCTTAAATCATAGAAGAATTTTTTCTTTTGTTGGTATGTGAAGCTAGGTGGTATATATTTAGCAATGATGTAGTTAGCATAATCAGCATACCAAGGAGTGTTTTGAGAAACATTTATTGCAGCTAACTGTTCATCAGGAAAACTATCATCAATAGGTAGTGGGTCATCAAGAATATTTTCTAACCTAGACAGATTATCAGCTACGGGGTTCTCAGCTCCCTTCCTATCAACGATATGTAAGTCAAATTCTTGAAACAAGAGAACCCACCTAATGAGTCTAGGTTTAGCATCTTTCTTTTCCATCAGATATTTTATAGCAGCGTGATTGGTGTGAACAATAACCTTGGAATCAACAATGTAGGATCCAAATTTATCGCAAGCAAACACAACTGCTAAAAATTCTTTTTCAGTAGTAGCTTAATTTCGTTGGGCACTGTCTAGGGTTTTGCACGCATAATGGATAACATTTAACTTCTTATCAACTCGTTGTCCTAGAACAGCACCAACAGCATAATCACTAGCGTCACACATAATTTCAAAAGGCAAGTTCCAATCAGGTGGTTGGACGATAGGTGCAGAGGTTAAGGCTTTCTCGAGTGTTTCAAAGGCTTCTACACAATCATCATCAAAAACAAAAGGGGTATCCTTTTTGCAAAAGATTAGAAAGAGGCCTAGAAATTTTAGAGAAGACTTTAATGAACCTCCTATAAAAACCAGCATGACCAAGAAAACTTTGAATACCTTTAGTATCTTTAGGACATGGCATTTTCTCAATTGCATAAACTTTAGCTTTATCCACCTCAATACCTCATTCGGATATTTTATGCCCCAAGACAATACCTTCATTAACCATAAAGTGGCACTTCTCCCAATTTTAGACAAGATTAGTTTGTTCACATCTCTACAAAACTCGATCAAGGTTGCTTAAGCAATCATCAAAAGAAGTCCCGTAAACGGAAAAATCATCCATGAAAACCTCCACGATCTTTTCACAAAAGTCAGAGAATATAGCAGTCATACATCTTTGAAAGGTAGCAGGTGCATTGCATAAACCAAAAGACATACGTCTATAAGCATAGGTTCCAAAAGGGCAAGTAAAGGTGGTTTTCTCTTGATCAGATTGTGATACAGGTATTTGAGAGAAACCAGAATATTCGTCCAGAAAACAAAAGCGTGTGTTCTTAGATAATCTTTCTAGCATCTGATCAATAAAAGGCAGAGGGTAATGATATTTTCTAGTAACTTTATTTAATTTTCTAAAATCAATTACCATTCTATTGCCAGTGACAATTCTTTGTGGAATGAGTTCATTTTTATCATTAGGAACAACGGTAATACCTCCTTTCTTAGGGACACAATGAACGAGGCTTACCCATCTACTATCAGCTATGGGATAGATTATACCTGCTTCCAGAAGCTTTAATATTTCAGTTCTTACCACTTCTTTCATCTTAGGATTCAATCGTCGTTGGTGATCAACAACCACTAGTGCAGCCGCGCGCTATACAAACGGTTTTAACCCGTTTCCGTGACGTAGTCTGAAACCGTCGCCTTGCATGTGTGGGCGATGGGGGGGGGGGCTATCCCACACGACAGACAAAACCCATCGGCGATGCCTGCACCCGATCACACACGATGGGCAAAAATATATCGTTTGCGATTCGAAGGGCCATCACAAAGAGACATATTGGGGAAGACGTGTGAGATGAGCTTATCATCCCACATAGGGAATCCCAAGGTTACGTCTCCGTTCGTATTGCAGATCACACACAACTTTCTGCATAACATCGTTTGTGATAGGGCTGGTCACCACACATGATAATTATAATTCTGTCATTTGCGTTATTCAAAACATCACTCACGGTGTCTAGATGAAACTGTTTGGCATTGGGCTGCCCATCACACACACATGCTTAAGAAAACGTTTGTGATTGGGTGTTCTAACGCACACATTTGTCGAGCAGAATTCGTGTGTGATTCCTCACCAATCCAACACGCCAACTTTGTAGAAACCGTGTGGGTTTGTTGTGGTCATCGCCCACGGTGTAGTCCTAGAAACCGTCCGGAATGGGAACCCCCATAATAAGCTTGATTGCTCTATTATTTATAATCCATTTAGTAATCAAATTAAGATTTCATATCAAGCACAAAATATATTTCTTATTCGTAGTACGGCAACCAGGATTTCGTAATTGAATTACATCAGGGTACAACATCATATAGGCATATACAGCCTAGCTACCCAATTGCACAACAGGACAAAGTTTCAAATGCAACATCTAAAACATTTGGAAATTAAGTATCATCATAGACGGTAAATAGACAGGTGAGTCTCATCTAGAAAACTGTTAAAGGGGAAGGCAAATATTGAGCCTTCAATGATGTTGAAGGTCCTCGCAACTTTAGGCCAATGCTTGTGGATGATTGCCCGCCCATCCTTCGTCCTCTTGAGGAAGACTTCAAGATTATACCATGGGTGTTGTATTAATACCTTCCTCGCCTCCTGATCATACAGGTGGTTTGATACGTAATCATCGATGAACTGCCTTGAGAAGGACTGAAAACAAACATACGCATAAATATTTTTTCTAAAATTTGAAATGGCGCAAAGGGAAAAGGACAAGGTGAAAGAGATGGTACCATCCTATAGTTGACTGATGTCTTCTTCATTGTGCAGACAAACATCTTGTTGTTTTTCGTAGCTAGTTTTTTTTATCTTAACAATCTTTCTGAGTTTCTTGATTTGACTGATATTCAAGGACACCTCATTTCCCCACATACAAAAAGGGTCGAACAGTGGATCTAAACCTCTTACATCAGGACCTACATTTGCAAGAACAAATTATTAAAAACATTAATATTACAATGGTTTCTGCAAATTGCACAATAATGTGCTATTAGCCAAACGACCATGGATGTGCAAACCTCGATGGTAAACTTCGGTGTCCCCCATTGTTTCCCCCTGCAACATATTTAAGACAAATATTGATCAGGTTACAAGTGATATTTGGCATACTATCAATGAAATATGTTAATGGAAAATAAACACATTACGGATCCAACAGATTAGTTCGAGCCACATGGAAAAGCCAGTTATCTAAACCAAGCGTGCTAAGAACTAGGAAATATAGCAATTCTATATGCTTCACATGTATTTAGTACATCTAAATTCAATTTATTCGTCACATGCATAACAATACAAAATTGTACCAACAACAATCGTACATCACATTTCAGAATTGAATTAAATAGTTAAATGATCACCACAACAAATGAATGAATTAGTTAACTAAGCACCACATTGCACAATAGAACATACTAGAAGGTCAGGTTGCAGTAGCATTACATGGGACATTTCACTAGAATTTCTAAATGAAAGGAAGTAGCGGCACACGCAACAGGTAAACAAAACATGCTTAACTGGCGTAGCTCGGTGAACATAGGTCCTTAGTGATAAAGCTAAGAAAAACAAGCTATTCCCCATCGTCGGAGATATCGATGATGATGGGCTCCTTCAACTTGGAAGAGGACGAGGCCTCCACTCCGTGGGTGCACCCCTCGTAGTGGTGAGTGGCATGATCCTGCCCCGGCACCAACATGCCGGCTCTGGAGTTGAGGTAAGCACGGGCACGCTGAGAAAACACATCGAAGTCTTCGTTGAACGCACCGGCGGTGCCCTCGAGAAAAGACCACGAGCTATCATTTATAGCAGCCAACCGCGTGGCGGTGTTAGCACGCGAGGTGTCGACGGTGGCCTTGACGGTGAGGTGCTCCTCCAAGATCTGGGGGTCGGCACGCATGGAAGCCATAGCTGCCTCATCTGCGCGTGCAGACGCGATTTGCTTCTCCGCGGCCAAATGCTCTTTGAGATCCTGGCTATACTACGTGCACCATGGCTTTCGGCGGCGATTATTTGGAGGATGGGGCGGTGATTTGGGTGGAAGGTGTCGCGCCGGTCGGGCCATGTGGGATGGAGGAGGAGGGGGTGAGGGGGTATTGGGGAGCTGTGGATTAACTGACTAGATGGAGGAGGCCGA
The DNA here is from genome assembly GCA_039707655.1 of Elymus sibiricus. Taxonomy (NCBI): domain Eukaryota; kingdom Viridiplantae; phylum Streptophyta; class Magnoliopsida; order Poales; family Poaceae; genus Elymus; species Elymus sibiricus. The sequence continues at coordinate 88,775,761 of CM077663.1, forward strand.
GCAGCAGGAAGGAGCGTCACCGGCGAGGAGGCAGCGCTGCAAGCAAGCAATGAAGGTTTGAACTAGGAAAGGTAGAGGAAAAGGGGGAAATGTGGCTTTTGATTGGTACCGGGGGGGCAAGGGAGGTAGATATTTCTGCGGCAGCCCAAAATTTTCATTTGGTGTAGAATAGTTCTCGATATCAACACATCACAAATGAAGCCTGTGCTATACCCCGTGTGTGATGAACTTGGACGTGAAAATGTTTGTCTCCAAGCTTCTGACGTAAGATTGGGTACTACATAGCACACGGTTCGTTGCAAAAAATTGTGTGTGATGAACTTCAATTTCATTTTCAATTGGAAGATGGAATGGGGATATGGCGGCAAATTTTTGGTCCGAATTTCCCTGGTTACAGTGGTCATCCACGTCGTCGCATAATTTAACATCAATTGCTAATTTGGGTAATGCACAAAAGAGCCTACACCGCAGCCCGCACTTACTTAATTGAGGAATTAAACAGAGCTGGTTGACCTAAACATTACTCTAACAAAAGACCAGCGCTCTAAACAAAGACTAATGTTCCGCCTGACACTCGGCAATCTTCGCCGCATCCTCCATGACCAGCTCGCGCTCGACGACCTCCAAGGGAAGGGGCTCCATGGCATCCATCGACACATACTCTGCAAGCATCTCGCAGTCCGCGTCCGCCATCTCTTTGGAAAAGGACGCCACGAGTCTGGTGTGGGCGGCCGTGGTCCGGGCATTGACGGCCTCCATCTTGGCAACGGAGGCTGCCGACGAATGGACGGCTGCCCGAGCGCTCTCGGCGATTGCCAACTCTTCGGACGAAGGTTGCCGACCGTTGTCGGAGAAGGCCGTTGCTATTTGTGCGGTGACCGACACGAGCTGGGCGTGGGCAGCATCGGCATAGGCGTGGGCAGCCGCCATCAGGGCTACGGCGGCTGCCGAGGAACGGACAGCTGCTGTGTCGTTGTCGCCATTTGCTATCCCTATCGCGGATGTTGCTATCGCCATCTCAGATGCATCAGATGCCCTTTCGGCGGCCGCAGCTGCCCTATCGGAGAGTGCGGCCGTGCTCAAGGATGTTGTGAGCGCGTTCATGGCTGATGCAGCCGCGCTCGGGCCAGAGTGGGTCGCCAAAGGTGCCCTCACGACGCGAATCCACGTCCCCATCTTTCACTGGCGACGATTGAACAGTATAGTGGTCTTGGGGAACTAGTTTGACAGTGTGGTTGACGCACCGGCGGTGGACTCAAGCTTCTGTCCTAAGCCATATATGAGGATTGGCCCAAGATAATTTTATACCACATCACACACGTTTCATGATCAAGAACTCTTTGCGATGTTTTTGATTTTCATATTGCTTTGAAACGAAAAATGAAGTTACATTGGCAATTGAAGGTGTTTGGATGGCAATAACATTTATCTGCAGTGAACTTGCAACTATAGGACTGTGTGTTAAATATGGAATTATTCAGGTTTGTTTAGGCCCTTTTAAACATTTAAAGAGTTTTTTAGACATTTCATGTGCATAGTTCAAATTTGAACTGCAGTTAAGCACATACTAGAGGGCACCTGAATGGGTTGAAAATCATCTATTTGTCACTGGATACATGTTTTGGTCCCATGCAAGAAATGGAAATTAAACGAATTCCAAACCTATCGGTATTTTGGCTCGGCCGTAGACTTTGAGAAGACGTGTTTTCAAATTCCAGTAAAGCCGAATATCGTGAGAAATTCATAAAACTTGGCATGGTGTCATCTCATGGCGCATGTGTGTTGTGGTAAAAACAATGCCTAGTTCGGGACAAGTTTTGGCACAAACCTCTTACAAACCGAAGATTCTCACAAGAAGTCATGTGGTTCCGGTATGGAAAGTTCACATTTTATGTGCGAAACAACATCCGATGTCTCTTCTGGCCCTGAATTTATTTCTAGAGTCTCCATAGAGTAACATGAATGTGTCGTGCGAAACAATGGAATCTTACATAGTTCGTTTGACCTTTTAAGTACATTAATTGAGTTTTCTAGGCATTCAATGTGCTTAATTCAAATTTGATCTACAATCACACGGTCCAGCTCATGAAAATATGTCGAAAAACCATATATGTTTCCCTGGCTGCATGTTTAGGTCCCACACAAGAAATGGTAATGAATTTCAAACATATCATCGTCTTGGCTCGATCGCAAACATCGAGAAACTTAGTTTTTAAATTCATGTAAATGCAAACCTCGACAGAAATTCATGAAATTTGGGGGTGCCATCAATTGCCCTGTTGTGTGTGTTGTGGTAAAAAAAATTGCCCAATTTTGGACAAGTTTTGGCACAAAGCCTCTTACAAATTAAACCGAAGGTTCTCACAAAGAAAGTCGTGTGTGCCGATAGGGAAAGTTCACATTTTATGTGCAAAACAACATCCGTTGTCTTTTCTCGCCTTGAATTTATTTCTGAAGTCACCATAGAGCAACACATGACAGTCATGCTAAAATGTGTATTTTTCCCAGGGTTCGTGAGACCTATTTAACACATTAATTGAGTTTTCTAGCCGTTTAATGTGCATATAATTCAAATTTGAACTACAATCACAAGGTCCAACACATGAAAAATAGGTTGACAAAATATATGCCTTTCCCTGGATGCATGTTGAGGTCCCACGCAAGAAATGGGAATGGATTCCTAACATCTCATTGACTGTTGGCTCGGCCGCAAACATTGAGATACTTGGTTTTCAAGTTCTTGTAAATACAAACCTCATCAGAAATTCATGAAACTTGGCATGGTGTGGTGACAAGCTTAAGGGCACACATATGTCGTGGTAAAAAAATTGTCCAAATCGGAGCTCCTCACAAGAAGCTTTGTGGTTTCGATAGGGAACATTATATATGCATGTCACATATGCGGGGCGAAAAGACATCTGATGCCTCTTCTCTCCTTGATTTTCTTTATAGAAACAACATAGACATGTTGGTGCGAAGTGCAAAAATATGAATAAATTAAGGGATCATCTGGCTTTTAAATACATTAATTAAGTTTTTGATGCATTATTTAATGTGCATAATTCAAATTTGATCTACAATCACAAGGTCCGGGTCGGCAAAATGGGTTGAAAAATCATATATATGTGTCCTTGGATGCATGTGTTAGGTCACATGCAAGAAATGAGAACGAATTTCAAACATCTAAACATGTTGGCTCGACCACAAACATCGAGAAACTTGGTATCCAAATTCTCGTAAATCCAAAACTCCGTCGGAAATTCATGAAACATGGAATGGTGTCATGACAAGGCACACATATGCCGTGGTAAAAAAAATACCAACTTGGACATGTTTTGTCACAAGCCTCTTACAAACCGGAGGTTCTCACACAATAAGCTACGTCCAGTGGTTCCGTAATGTCACATATGCATGCCACATCTGCGGGTGAAATGACATCCGATGCCTCTTCTCTCCTTCATTTTTTTCTATAAACAACATAAAGCAATAGGTGTGTACTGCAAAAATATGAAATTATTAAGGGCCCGTATGACTTTTTTATACATCAATTGAGTTTTATGTGCATTTAATGTACATAATTCAAATATGAACTACAGTCACAAGGTCTATGTTGGGCAGGGCCTCATCATATAAAGCACAAATATGTTGTGGTATTTTTAGTGTCCACTTTGAGAGAAAGAACAAGTATTATTAATAGCCAACAAAGGCGTTTTGGAACAAAAATCTGTCACGTTACCATCGCAAACGGGCGTATTATTTATAATTCGTGGACGTTCTACAGACCATTTACGTGCGGGCCACGTGTCGCTATCTTTATTGGCAAGGAGGTAGCGTGCGGACAGGTGTTTGAGTAGACGGGTGGCGTGCGAGCAGTGTCCTGCGCACACTCATCGGGGTGACGTGTCCTTTGCCAGTCGTCAAAGACGTTTTAGACTGAATACCGTAGGCAAACCGAGGGCAATTGTTCCTTCCCTACTAAGCCAAGCGAAAATCTGGCGCGAAGGAATTTTTTTCATTGCGTCATCGCAAACGGTTGTGAATGATGACCCGTGTGCCCTTCCCGATGCTACACCTTGTACTGGTGCTAACTGCTGAGGTTGCAATGCATGAAAAAAAATCTGATGTGGGAAGGTAATTAAGGAGAGATATGAGTTTGGTGACCACATGAAGAAACAATGCCAAGCGTGTGAACCTTGGCAAAACACTTAAATGAAGGAAACTCACCAATGCATGCAAGAGTTTAGTTGCTAAATCATTAAATGAAGGGACATCATCAACAATGCTTTGTGGACTTGAGTTGCTAAGACATTTAATACACTAAGCACCCCAAGTAAGCACCGATCGATGCATTGGCAACATGAGTCAGGTAAGATTCGAATCTGTCATATTGGGTAAATTTTCATTTGTCAAATTGGAAACACTGAGATTTGTCCAATTTTGCAGGAACAAAATCACTATTACGGTGCAATTTTGCAACTGAAATTCAGTAAACATAGATTTCATTCATAGATCAAGCATTGGTCTTTGTACAAAATAGTTCAACTCGACAGCTGAATCGAACAAACCTTTCCCCATTTGTTGCCAACCACGTACTGAAATAGCTAGTTCAACTATATTCTCTTATTTACTAATTGGAGGCACCTTTTAAGCCTTCTTATTAATCCACATCATCAAAATTAATTACACCGTTGGATTGTAAAATATACGTCTAAGATAAAAAGAAAACTTGCGTAACAGATTGTCCCTTCAAAATAAAAATCAAACCTGACACGTTCAATGTTGTGAAACAAAACAAAACAAAAAAGCATCCATCCGTTCCTAAAAAAATAGCCTCCTTTTAAAATAACTCCGCTTAATAAAAGAGGAAAAAAAATCATAATCCGGTTGATGAGCAATGAAACTCTATCAATAAATTTTCTGGCGATTAAAAAAGGTAAAACATCTGTCTCTCTCTCTCGAAAAACGAAAAATATTTCGGATCCTCTACATGGGTGCACGTTTTCAAGCCTTCTAATTAATTCACGTCATCAAAATTAATTACACCATTGAATTGTGAAATTTACTTCCAGTAAAAGAAAACTTGCTTAACACAAATGATTCCTTCCAAAAAAATAGCATTGACACGTTTCTTAAAAAAGAGCCTCCTTCCATAACAACTCTACCTATAAAAAGGAAAAAATAGATGGGATCTGTAAACACCAATTGGACGTGGTTAGAGTCCTACCAATGTACGATCTGTAGATAAAGTAAAAAAACATAGACGTGCTATCAAAAAGGAAAGAAAAAAAATAGACAGACCGATCTGCACCTCATGACTAGATGCGTCCTCCTCCCCTACGACGGGACCTGCTCTTCATCCAACTAGTCGTCGCCCTCTTCCGTTTTGCACAAGTGCATGGTTCGCCACGAGCCTACGAGTCTCGCCGCATGGATGCCACAACCTCCTCCGGTACCATTATTGCAGCGACGTCTCCGTCCAATATGCAAAATCTTTTTGTCTCTCCCATGATCGCAATGGTCGGCGTCATGCCACGGTGTTTTTCTCACCTAGAAGGCTTCCGTCGGTTAACTTCTACAGAGTGTCGTTGGACACCTATGGTAGCCACTTTTTCAGTTCGGACAAGACTTATCCTGCACCCATCCACACCACTCAAGTTTGTCTAGATCTAAACGACCCTCAGGTTTGCCTAGACCCAAACGATCATCAGGTTTGTTCTTACAACCAGATTTAATCTCACAAGTTATATGATGCGCATGATCAATCAGTGATGGGTGCGAATATGGATAATAGGGTGAGTGACGTGCTGCCAATGATACCCATGAATACTGAGTAGATTGAATAGATGTTACTAGAACTATGCATGTTGTTTTCAGATTCTGTGTACATGAGATGCAAATTCAATTGTTGTGTTCATGTAACTGTATTCTAAACTGTAAAGTCATTGCATGCAGAGATGAATAACAAGAATATGCTACGGCCTTGCTAGGCGTACCTCTTCTCAGCATTTCCTTATGAATGCTAGACCTCATCTTAAACATGGCTGCTCAGTCTTTTGCCACCATTTGAATGAATGAATTATTTGACAGTGGTGTTACTACTTCTTTGTGCACTCCTACATACTATGTGTTAATTCCGAAACTATAGAGCATCAATATATCACTGTTCTCTCCCTTCTCACTAGCATAATTTGATTACCTTTTCATAGTGGAGATGGGCAAAGTTTTTGTTATTACCCAACTAATGATTTGCAGTTTGGACAGAAAAAGAAGCTAATGACATGGTAAGAAATACATAAGACCAAATTTGGTTTGACAGCTATACTAAGTTTTGGGCCAAGTATTTTACATTAGGTGATCTTAATTATACATCCACCCTCTGTAGCTCCAGCATTTACTAATTTGACATACTCGCCATCAAAAGTGTATTTTACAGAAGGTGATTTTCATTATACATCCCCTGCCCCTATGTAGCTCCATCATTTACTAATTTGACATACTCGCCATCAAAAGTGCCTAAGGATCGCAGCATGTGCTATATTAAAAAATTAAGTGCATAAAATCGGTATATTACAAAGACGATGTTGTGAACACTAATCCCGTGTGTTTATTTTGAATTCAGTGTACAATATATTTTCTAAGGCTGCTATGCATACTGTACATAGGAAAACCATTGCTGTCACTGATTAGTACTTAACGCTTCAGACTCTGGCAGCAAGAAATGATAATGCTTCATCCAGCAAAAATAAAAATACTTGAACTGAGCCGTAAAGAGATTCATCAACTTCACTGCCCAAGGGAATGGTGTTCCACAGAAAGGACATTCTTACTGATTCTTTTTTATGGTCATTTATCTTATCGGACATTTAATATGAATATTATATTACTTAAATCATCACTAACTTTAAATTGGCAACAAAAATCAGAATTTTTTGTAAACATGCCCGTTCGTTCTTTCAACATGGGACATGTTTGTAAAATTATTAGATGTAATGGTTAAATAAACACATGCAATATGCATTATATATGGATGGACTGTTATTGAAAATTATGGTTAAAGAGAAAATACTTATTCAATTGATGAACATCGTGTGTTATCATAAATCTCAGAAGAGGTGGCTCGGTTTCAAAATAACATAACACACGTTAGATTTCATTTTCAATGTAAATCTTTGATTTTTTACACTAAATGTATCAGCCTTTGTAACAAATTTGAATATGTTATCTCAAGAGCTACCTTATGGGAATAGGTTTCCAAACATTAATTGGCTATATTTATAAGGTAAGCAAGACTTTTCTTTGAAAAGGCTGACTGCTTACAGGCCTTCTTAATTTAAAATAGTACCAGCAGGTCTGGAAATCAGTTTGTCTACCTTATCTTATTTTGTTGCGACAAGATAAATACTATCTCAAAAGTCTGCTTGTTTGGTTTATATCCTCCTCTCATGGTTTTCAAAGCAAATGTTCATAATATATGTTGAAAAAATGATATGGCCAATTACCTCTTCGACAGAGTGCACATGTAAGCCATAAAAGTACATTATGTTTCTGTGAACAAGTCAAGAAATATTGCGAATCATAGCAATTAAGTTTGAAATTTAATATGAATATTGTTTTACTTAAATCATCACTAATTATAAATTGGCAACAAAAATTAGAATGTTTTGTAAACATGCCCGGTCGTTGTTTCATCATGGGACCAATTTGTAAAATTATTAGACGTAATGGTTAAATAAACACATGCAATAGGCATTATATATGGACTGCTATTGAAAATTATGGTTAAAGAGAAAATATTTATTCAATCGGTGAACATCGTGTGTTATCATAAATCTCAGAAGAGGTGGGTTAGTTTCAAAATACCATAACACACGTTAGATTTCATTTTCCAATGTAAATCTTTGAATTTTTTTTACCCTAAATGTATTAGCGTTTGTAACAAATTTGAATATGTAATCCTTAATTGAAGTTACTAGCCCGTGCAGGTGCACGGGTTGATGACTAGTACTACCTAATTTAAAGTAGGTGGGACAGTTCAATCATATATATAGTTAGATGAACTGAACAAAATAGCCCCTAAATACTACTCCGGAGGGGCTTCGTGCTACTGCCAGCAGCCTTCTCCTCTGCCGAGCGCGTTCAGTAAGAGGCAGAGGAGGAGAAGCCTACCGACGAGCTGGAGGAGTCGAATTCGTCGGCTGCCGATGCTGCCCACCGCCGCTCGTGATGTGCCTCCTCAAAGCGGCAGGACTCGGTGTAGATCTCCTCATTTCGCACCATAGTTGCGGCGTCTGCTGCGGCTACAGCAGCAGTGAGCCTCTTTGCGTCCTCGACCTGGCGCTCCTCCTCCTCATGTAGGAAGTTGATGTAACGCGCTAGGCCACTAACGCAAAAGCCAAGCGGATGTGCTTCGGCGGCGGCCTCCTCCCGCTTTCGAGGCGCGGTGGCAGAGCAGGTGATGGCCCCAGAGGCTGACCGTGGGGTGGCTGCCAAGGCGGACGCTGGTGTGGTGGCGGCCAAGGAGGCAGCTGGTGGGGTGGCTAAAACGGTAGCCGGTGATGGGGTGGGGGCCACGGCGGTCGCGGCAGCAGCTGCCTTCGGGCAAATGTGGAGGAGCGTGTGGTAGGTGCCGTGTGCACAGCCAACAAGGACGCCACACGCACTACACGCTTCCGGGTACTGCGCCGCCGACGTGGTGTAGCCTCCCAGCTGGAGCTGCCCTCTGGCGGAGTGACGGAGCGACGACGACGGACAGGTGCCATTGGCGATTGGGGGAGAAGCAAACTTGGAAAGCTACGGGCAGGGAGGGGATGAATGCGATGTGGAGGCGCCGGCCGTGAGGGTTTATAAAGAAGAAGGCCAAGGCGAGCCGGGCGGGAAGCTTGCGCGCGTTCCTGCGCGGTTGCGCGGGAACGGGAAGCCCAAAAGAAACGCTGCGCGCTCCCAAAGCATTGGGTGATTGGGGGATTTCAGCGAGCCAGTGATGACCCACAAGTATAGGGGATCAATCGTAGTCCTTTCGATAAGTAAGAGTGTCTAACCCAACGAGGAGCAGAAGGAAATTATAAGCGGTTTTCAGCAAGGTAATTTCTGCAAGCACTGAAATTGTAGCTAACCGATAGTTTGATAGCAAGATAATTTGTAACGAGCAAGTAACGTCAACGGTAAACAAGGTGCAGCAAGGTAGCCCAATCCTTTTGAGGCAAAGGACAGGCCAGAACAATCACTAGTAATAGGCAAAGTGTTCTTGAGGGTACACGGGAATCTAGTCACTTTTATCATGTTGGTTTGATTCGTGTTTGCTACTTTGATAATTTGATATGTGGGTGGACCGGTGCTAAGGTGTTGTTCTTACTTGAACTAACAACCTACTTATGATTAACCCCCTCGCAAGAATCCGCAACTACGAGAAAAGTATTAAGACAAAGTCTAACCATAGCATTAAACATGTGAATCCAAATCAGCCCCTTACGAAGTAGCGCATAAACTAGGGTTTAAGCTTCTGTCACTCTAGCAACCCATCATCTAATAACTACTCCACAATGCATTCCCTTAGGCCCATGAATGGTGAAGTGTCATGTAGTCGACGTTCACATGACAACACTAAGGGAATCACAACATACATATCATCAAAATATCGAACACACATCAAATTCACATGATTACTTGCAACATGACTTCTCCCGTGACCTCAAGAACAAAGGAAACTACTCACAAATAATAAACATGCTCAAGATCAGAGAGGTATTGAATAGCATATTGGATCTGAACATATAATCGTCCACCAAATAAACCATATAGTAATCAACTACGCAAGGTAATCAACACTACTAGTCACCCACAGGTACCAATCTGAGGTTCCGGTACAAAGATTGAACACAAGAGATGAACTAGGGTTTGAGAGGAGATGGTGTTGTTGAAGATGTTGATGAAGATTGGCCTCCCAAAGATGAGAGGGGTGTTGGTGATGACGATAGCTTTGATTTCCCCCTCCGGGAGGGAAGTTCCTCCGGCGGAATCGCTCCGCCGGAGGGCAAAAGTGCTCCTGCCCAAGTTCCGCCTCGAGGCGGCGGCGCTTCGTCCCGAAAGTCCTCCTCTAATTTTTTTCTCCGTCAAGAGAGACCTTATACCAGAAGATGGGCACCGGAGATGGGCCTGGGTGAGCACAACCCATCAGGGCGCGCCCTGGTGGGTTGTGCCCACCTGGTGCGCCTCCCCTAGTAGTTTTCAGCTCCAGTAATTTTTATTAAATGCAAAAATAATCTCCGTAAATTTTCAGCTTCATTGGAGTTGTGCAGAATAGGTATCTCTGATGTGCTTTTCTTGGGTCCAGAATTCCAGCTCCCGGTATTCTCCCTCCTTGTGTAAACCTTGCATATTATGAGAGAAAAGGCTTTAGAATCACTCCCTAAAGCATTATTATTCAACTAAACAAAGTAAATAATAGTAGGAAATCATGATGCAAAATGGACGTATCAACTCCCCCAAGCTTAGACCTCGCTTGTCCTCAAGCGAAAGCCAATATTGAAAAGCATGTCCACATGGTTTGAGAGAGAGGTGTCGATAAAAACAAAATACGGACATAGAAGCATCATGCTTATTATCATAACAGCAATAAACTCTAATCAAAGGAACTTATTTCAATACATTTTATCATATAGCTTCTCATGAACAAGTAACAATTCATCACAACATAGAAGTACGAAGCATAAACCTTATTGGGAACCAACAAACTATGTTCTCAGTCAACTTTGCAACTACAATTCATCATCTTTTCAGGAAGGGTCTCATGTAGGAGCCTTTTGGCAAGTCCACATACTCAACCATCATTTGATCTTCTATGATTGCTAACGCTCACGGCATACCCATGAACAAAAAGTTTCAACCGGACACATAGGAAGTAAAAAGGAATTGGGAAGAATACTTTGACTCTTGCATAAAAGTAAGTGCATAAAAGTAAAAGATAGGCCCTTCGCAGAGGGAAGCAGAGGTTCTCATGCGCTTATTGGTTTGTATGCCCAATCCCTTAATGTAAAAGAACGTCACGCTATATTGCCCCCTATGATAGCAACCTTTATTATGCAGTCCGTCGCTTTTATTACTTTGCCATCATATGTTTGTATAACGCTCAATTTTCTCTTACACTAATTGATCAAAACACTTTTAGAAGCAATTTTTATTGCCTTATTGCACCGATGACAACTTACTTGAAGGATCTTTCTCGATCCATAGGTAGGTATGGTGGACACTCGAAGAAAGAGTTTGGTTTGGGTTTTTGGATGCACAAGTAGTATCTCTACTTAGTGCGGAATTTTTGGCTAGCAAAGATATTGGGCAAGCACCTTATGTTAAAGGATCTATGACAATATAACTTCTATGTGGATACGAACAAACATAAATCATTACGTTGTCTTCCTCATCCAACGTCAACAATTTTGACATATAATATTTGATGGGGGCTCACAATCATAAAAGATGTCCAAGATAGTGTATTTGCATGTGAATCTTATCTTCCCTTATTAATTCTTTCATGAATTGCATCATTGACCAATGCTATGTTTGTCAATATCCAACAAATTTTACTACTTATATTTTTCCTTATGTGATGTCATTACTCACCATAAGATTAGCATATGATTTTTTTCTCCTTTTTTTATTTGTTTCTTTTCCTTTATTTGATTGCAACAAGAAAGTAGGGAGGCAAAAACTCAAACTAAACTTTATTATATAACTTTCACTTGATTACATAGATAGATAGGCCACGGAACTAACACACAAAAATAAATCATACTAAAACTTTTATTCAACTAAAGCAAAAGGAAACTAAGGATCGAACTAGAATAGGTAAAGGTGAATAAAAGTGGTGGTGATACGATACCGGGGCACCTCCCCCAAGCTTGGCTTAAGCCAAGGGGAGTGCCCATACCCGTGTGCTCAAGTCTCCTTTGTTGGTGGTGATGAAGAAGGTGGAGGTGTTGATGAAGCCTTCTTCTTCAACTTATATTTAAGCATAAAGTTTTCCTCCCTTAGGTCATCATTCTCCAACTCAAGCTTTAATATTCTTTGGCATAGGGCATTCTTGCTCTCCTGCAGAAAACGAGACGGGATAAATTGGACCTTAGGTTTGTATCTTCTAGGGAGGCTTGATTTCTTGAATTCCACATGCATATCTCCAGGTTGAGGCAATGGATCATCCTCTTCCTCGGAGCTGTCATCTTTTGTTTCCCGCATGGTAGCATCTTCTTCCTCCTCCGAGGTCCATAGATAGGGGTAAATTTCCCTAAAGATCTTCGGGTCTGGAACATAGGGATCAACAAGGCTCACTCCCTCTGAATCCTGAGACGACATATTTCTAGATTTGCTAGGGAAACAGCACGAAACAAGAACAGAGGATTTTTTTGCGATGCGGTCATCAAAACAGTCGGGGGTATATATAGAGAATTTTTATTCTTGGGAAACAAGTATTTGGAAGGAAAACGGAGTCGGGAAGGCATCCGAGGTGGGCACAACCCACCAGGGCACGCCCAGGGGTGCCTGGCTCGCCCTGGTGTATCATGCTCACCTCGATCACCTTCCGGTTTATTTTTTTATTCTCAAAATTCTAAAATATTCCAAAACTGACAAATATTTTTGCGGATTTTTCGGAGTCCGTTTACTTACCGTATCACATACCTCCTATTTTTAAGTATTCTGGAGTGTTCCTGAAGGTTTCCTTTATGTGTTCCTCTGGTGTCATGGTTTGGATAACATTGCTTTCAACGTTAATAGTCGTACCTGAGATATAATGCTTAATTCTTTGTCCATTGACCACCTTCAGGTTAGTACCTTCGGCGTTATTAATCTTGATAGCTCTAGAACGATAAACCTCTTCGATAATATATGGTCCTTCCCATTTTGAGAGAAGCAAAATCTTAAACGAGAGTTGAACAAAAGAACATAATCTCCTATTTTGAATTCCCGCTTTTGGATTCTTTTGTCATGCCATCTTTTTACTTTTTCTTTGAACAGCTTGGCATTTTCATAGGCTTGGGTTCTCCATTCATCTAGTGAGCTAATATCAAATAACCTCTTTTCACCGGCAAGTTTGAAATCGTAGTTGAGTTCTTTAATTGCCCAAAATGCTTTGTGTTCTAGTTCTAGAGGCAAATGACAAGCTTTTCCATATACCATTTTATCTGGAGACATACCCATAGGATTTTTATAAGCTGTTCTATAAGCCCAAAGTGCATCATCTAATTTCTTAGACCAATTATTATGAGACCTATTGACGGTTTTTTGTAATATTAATTTTATTTCTCTATTGCTAAGTTCAACTTGACCACTAGATTGAGGATGGTAGGGTGATGCAATTCTATGGTTAACATCATATTTAGCAAGCATCTTACGGAAAGCACCATGAATAAAATGTGAACCACCATCGGTCATTAAATATCTAGGGACTCGAAACCTCAGGAAGATAACCACTTTAAGCATTTTTAATGGAGGTGTGATGATCAGCACTACTAGTTGGTATAGCTTCTACCAACTTAGTGACATAATCAACCGCAACCAGAATATGAGTGTACCCGTTAGAGGAAGGAAAAGGCCCCATATAATCAAAACCCCAAACGTCAAATGGCTCAACAACAAGTGAATAATTCATAGGCATTTCCTGACGCTTACCGGTATTACCAATTCTTTGACATTCATCACAAGACAAGACAAACTTACGGGCATCCTTAAAGAGAGTAGGCCAATAAAAACCGGATTGCAATACCTTATGAGCAGTTCTATCTCCCGCATGATGTCCTCCATAAGCTTCGGAATGACATTTCCGTAGGATATGTTCCTGTTCATGCTCAGGTACACAGCATCTAATAATACCATCTACTCCTTCTTTATAAAGATGTGGGTCATCCCAAAAGTAATGTCTCAAGTCATAGAAAAAATTTCTATTTTGTTGATAAGTAAAGTTAGGTGGTATATATTTAGCAACGATGTAGTTAGCATAATCAGCATACCAAGGTGTGCGTTGTGAGACACTTATCGCAGCTAGCTGTTCGTCGGGGAAACTATCATCAATAGGTAGTGGGTCATCAAGAATATTTTCTAACCTAGACAAATTGTCAGCTACGGGGTTCTCGGCTCCTTTCCTATCAACGATGTGTAAGTCAAATTCTTGGAGCAAGAGAACCCACCTAATGAGTCTAGGTTTAGCATCTTTCTTTTCCATAAGGTATTTTATAGCAGCATGATCGGAGTGAACAATGACTTTGGAATCAACAATATAGGATCTAAATTTATCACAAGCAAACACAACTGCTAAAAATTCTTTTTCAGTAGTAGCATAGTTTCGTTGGGCACTGTCTAGAGTTTTACTAGCATAATGGATAACATTCAATTTCTTATCAACTCTTTGTCCTAGAATGGCACCAACAGCATAATCACTAGCATCACACATAATTTCAAAAGGCAAGTTCCAATCAGGTGGTTGAACGATAGGTGCAGAGGTTAAGGCTTTCTTGGGTGTTTCAAAGGCTTCCACACAATCATCATCAAAAACAAAAGGAATGTCCTTTTGCAAAAGATTAGTAAGAGGCCTAGAAATTTTAGAGAAGTCTTTAATGAACCTCCTATAAAAACCAGCATGACCAAGAAAACTTCGAATACCTTTAACGTCTTTAGGACATGGCATTTTCTCAATTGCATCAACTTTAGCTTTATCCACCTCAATACCTCGTTCAGATATTTTATGCCCCAAGACAATGCCTTCATTAACCATAAAGTGGCACTTCTCCCAATTCAAGATGAGATTAGTTTGTTCACATCTCTGCAAAACTCGATCAAGGTTGCTTAAGCAATCATCAAAAGAAGTTCCGTAAACGGAAAAATCATACATGAAAACCTCCACAATCTTTTCACAAAAATCAGAGAATATAGCAGTCATGCATCTTTGAAAAGTAGCAGGTGCATTGCATAAAACAAAAGGCATATGTCTATAAGCATAGGTTCCAAAAGGGCAAGTAAAGGTAGTTTTCTCTTGATCAGATTGTGACACAGGTATTTGAGAGAAACCAGAATATCCATCTAAGAAGCAAAAGTGTGTGTGCTTAGATAGTCTCTCTAACATTTGATAAATGAACGGTAAAGGGTAATGATCTTTTCTAGTAGCTTTATTTAATTTCCTAAAATCAATTACCATTCTATAGCCAGTAACAATTCTTTGTGGAATGAGTTCATTCTTATCATTAGGAACAACGGTAATACCTCCTTTCTTAGGGACACAATGAACGGGACTTACCCATCTACTATAAGCAATAGGATAGATTATACCTGCTTCCAGAAGCTTTAATATTTCAGTTCTTACCACTTCCTTCATCTTAGGATTCAATCGTCGTTGGTGATCAACAACGGGTTTAGCATCAGGTTCCATATTTATCTTGTGCTGGCACAGAGTGGGACTAATGCCCTTAAGATCATCCAGAGTATATCCAATAGCATCCTGGTGCTTCCTTAAGACTTTCAATAGTCTTTCTTCTTCATGTTCTGAAACGTTAGCACTAATAATAACAGGATATATCTTTTTCTCATCAAGATAAGCATACTTCAATGTGTCACAGGATCACCTTTAGGTGGAGGAGGGCCTCCAAGAGTTTCAATAGGCAAATTGTGTTTCAAGAGAGGTTGTTGTTCGACGAAAATTTGATCTATTTCGTTTCTTTCACGCAAATGCATATCATTTTCATGGTCGAGCAAATATTGTTCTAATGGATCAGTAGGAGGCATGGCAATAGAAGCAAGACCAATCATTTCATCCTTACTAGATAACTCTTTATCACGAGGTTGTCTACTAAACTTGGAAAAATTAAACTCATGAGACACATTACCAAAACTGACACCGACAGTTTGTTTTTCACAATCTATCTTAGCATTGACGGTGCTCAAGAACGGTCTACCAAAGATAATGGGAAAAAAGTCATCTTGTGGGGAACCAAGGACTAGAAAATTAGTAGGATATTTTACTTTCCCACACAAGACTTCAACATCTCTAACAATCCCAAGTGGTGTGATAGTGTCTCTATTAGCAAGTTTAATAGTGACATCAATGTCTTCCATTTCAGCAGGTGCTATTTCATCCATAATTTCTTGGTACAAGGTAAAAGGGATAGCACTCACACTAGCACCCAAATCGCATAAACCATGGTAGCAATGATCTCCTATTTTAACTGAGACAACATGCAAGCCTTCTACGGGTCTATGTTTATCCTTTTCATCAAGTTTGGCAATCCTAGCAGCTTCATCAAAAAAGTAGATAACATGCCCATCAATATTTTCCACTAAGAGATCTTTAACCATAGCAACACTAGGCTCTACTTTAATTTGCTCAGGGGGTTTAGGTGCTCTTATATTACTCTTACGAACCACAGTTGATACCTTAGCATGTTCCTTTATCCTAACAGGGAAAGGTGGTTTTTCAATATAAGCAGTAGGTATAACTGGATCAACATTGTAAAAGATGGTTTCTTCTTTAGCTATGACCGGTTCTTTAATTTCTTCCTTAATAGGGGGATGATATTTAAACCACTTCTCCTTAGGGAGATCAACGTGAGTAGCAAATGCTTCACAGAAAGAGGCTGCTATCTCAGAGTCAAGTCCATATTTAGTGCTAAACTTGTGAAAAGTATCGGTATTCATAAAAGATTTAAAACAATCAAATTCAAGCTTTATACCTGATTCATTACCTTCTTCGAGTTCCCAATCTTCAGAGTTATGTTTAATTCTTTCTAAGAGATCCCACTTAAATTCAATAGTCTTCTTCATATAAGAACCAGCACAAGAAGTATCAATCATGGATTGATCATTATGAGAAAGCCGAGCATAAAAATTCTGAATGATAACTTCCCTCGGAATGTCATGATTGGGGCATGAATATAACATTGACTTATGCCTCCCCCAAGCTAGAGCGATACTTTCTCCTTCACGAGGCCAAAAATTATATATATAATTCCAATCACGATGAACTAGATGCATGGGATAAAACTTTTGGTGAAATTCCAATTGCAAACGATTCCAGTTCCATGATCCAAGATCATCACATAGCCTATACCATGTCAATGCTTTTCCCTCCAAAGATAAAGGGAAAACCTTCTTCTTAACTTCATCTCCGGGTAAACCTGCAAGCTTAAATAATCCACAAATCTCGTTCACATATAAAAGGTGCATATCAGGATGTTCAGTTCCATCTCCTGCATAAGGTTTAGCAAGCAGTTGTTCTAGCATACCCGAAGGAATTTCATAAGTAACATTTTCAGTAGGTGCTGTAGGTTTAGGGGTAACTAATTGTGGTTCCGGTCGAGGTGAAGATACCCCGAACAAACCCCTCAAAGGATTGTTCTCCATAGTAGCAAGTAGCAATAAATTTCAGTGCGTAGTATAAGTTTTTCCTTACCGATTTCCACTTACCAAGAGCACTTCACTCCCCGGAAACTGCGCCAGAAAAGAGTCTTGATGACCCACAAATATAGGGGATAAATCGTAGTCCTTTCGATAAGTAAGAGTGTCGAACCCA
Organism: Elymus sibiricus; assembly: GCA_039707655.1. Lineage (NCBI taxonomy): Eukaryota > Viridiplantae > Streptophyta > Magnoliopsida > Poales > Poaceae > Elymus > Elymus sibiricus. The sequence goes on from CM077663.1 coordinate 88,793,306, forward strand.
ACGAGGAGCAGAAGGAAATGACAAGCGGTTTTCAGCAAGGTAATTTCTACAAGCACTGAAATTGTAGGTAACAGATAGTTTGATAGCAAGATAATTTGTAATGAGCAAGTAACGGTAACAGTAAACAAGGTGCAGCAAGGTAGCCCAATCCTTTTGAGGCAAAGGACAGGCTAGAACAATCACTAGTAAGAGGCAAAGTGTTCTTGAGGGTACACGGGAATTTCGTCTAGTCACTTTTATCATGTTGGTTTGATTCGTGTTCGCTACTTTGATAATTTGATATGTGGGTGGACCCGTGCTCAGGTGTTGTTCTTACTTGAACTAACAACCTACTTATGATTAACCCCCTCGCAAGCATCCGCAACTACGAGAAAAGTATTAAGACAAAGTCTAACCATAGCATTAAACATGTGGATCCAAATCAGCCCCTTACGAAGTAGCGCATAAACTAGGGTTTAAGCTTCTGTCACTCTAGCAACCCATCATCTAATAACTACTCCACAATGCATTCCCTTAGGCCCATGAATGGTGAAGTGTCATGTATTCGACGTTCACATGACACCACTAAGGGAATCACAACATACATATCATCAAAATATCGAACACATATCAAATTCACATGATTACTTGCAACATGACTTCTCCCGTGACCTCAAGAACAAAGGTAACTACTCACAAATAATAAACATGCTCAAGATCGGAGAGGTATTGAATAGCACATTGGATCTGAACATATAATCTTCCACCAAATAAACCATATAGTAATCAACTACGCAAGGTAATCAACACTACTAGTCACCCAAAGGTACCAATCTGAGGTTCCGGTACAGAGATTGAACACAAGAGATGAACTAGGGTTTGAGAGGAGATGGTGTTGTTGAAGATGTTGATGAAGATTGGCCTCCCAGAGATGAGAGGGGTGTTCGTGATGATGATAGCTTCGATTTCCCCCTCCGGGAGGGAAGTTCCCCCGGCGGAATCGCTCCGCCGGAGGGCAAAAGTTCTCCTGCCCAAGTTCCGCCTCGAGGCGGCGGTGCTTCATCCCGAAAGTCCTCCTCTAATTGTTTCTAGGTCAAGAGAGACCTTATACCAGAAGATGGGCACCGGAGGTGGGCCTGGGTGAGCACAACCCATCAGGGCGCGCCTAGGGGGGCTGGCGCACCCTGGTGGGTTGTGCCCACCTGGTGCGCCTCCCCCGGTAGTTTTCAGCTCCAGTAATTTTTATTAAATGCAAAAATAATCTCCGTAAATTTTCAGCTTCATTGGAGTTGTGCAGAATAGGTATCTCTGACGTGCTTTTCTTGGGTCCAGAATTCCAGCTGCCAGTATTCTCCCTCCTAGTGTAAACCTTGCATATTATGAGAGAAAAGGCATTAGAATCACTCCCTAAAGCATTATTATTCAACAAAACAAAGTAAATAACAGTTGGAAATCATGATGCAAAATGGACGTATCAGCCGGGCGGGAAGCTTGCGCGGGAACCTGCATGCTCCCGATGCATGCACTGGAATCCTCGGGCGGCAACGCGGTGACAAGACGGGACGGAGGTGGGAGAAATGACAAGTACACAAACGGTTAATAAAAAACCGTTTGCGTTTTACTACAAAGCAAACGGTCGTTCTATACGCACCGTGGCGAATTAATCTACGCATGAGGCGGTTGATGCGGCCGCGGCGCGCTGTGCTCGCGTCCGTGCGCGCTCGCTGTGCTCGTGTCCATACGCGAACGGTCACGTATGTTCGAGGCGCCATATGCATGCGGACGCGGTTGTGCCGCTCCTGGCGCCACCATACAGTTAAGCGCTGCAAAAACTGCCATGCGGATGTGCCAAAATTCCAGGCCGTCCGGCGCAATTTATTCCCACAGCCATTTACCTTCATCTCTTCCACCTTCCGATCGCACCACACAACACAAGAAGCACACCCATGATCTCTTCATTGCTTCAACCTTCCCGTGCGGATCAAATGGCGGCTGCCGGCGCCGAGCGGCAGTTCACCAAAATTGTCAAAGTGGACGCCCACATGAGGAAGACGGACCTCTCGGTGGTGTACACCAACGACCCGGTCATGGTGGTGAACTCCATCAACACGTTGGAGTAGTTGCTTGCTGAGGATGACAAGTACAAAGTGGTCGGCTTCGACCTCGAGTACACCGGCGGTCGTGCCGGGCATGATCAGAAGGTTGCCGTCGCCCAGTTGTGTGTGCACCGTCACGTGCTCGTCTACCACTGCTGCCTGGCCACAAGTCCTTGCGAGCGTTTCGCCAGGTTTGTCAACAGCCCCAACTACAGGTTCACAACAGTGGACACCACGAATGATCTAAAGGTGCTCAAGACTACGGGCTTGTCCTGCTAGAAGCTTGTCAACATCCAAGGTCAGTACAGGGTCTGGGGCGGCGAGAAGAAGAAGCAGAAGGACTCCCTAGTTGACCTCGCCGTGTCCATCATCGACCCCTACTACAAAGACATGAAGGTCGAGTGCCACAAGGACAAGTCTGCCTGGCACAAGGCCTGGGTGAACGAACTGGATGAAGAACACATCAAGTACGCGGCAAAGGACGCGTACACAAGCTACGAGTTGTATAGGAGGATCATTGACATGAGGAAGTGCCTCCTTCCTGCAGACGGCGAGGGATAGCCACAAGCAGAGCAGTGTCAGCAACCGTCGTGAGAAGAACAGTATGATTTGCTGATCGTCTACTTCTTGTAAATTTATATTGAGGAATGTACATGTGTTGTGTAGTCACTTATGTAACTTGATGTTCAAGTTGGTTATGCAACATTAATGTAGGTGTTCTATAGACAGAGCATATAGATGTGCAAACACAGCAAATCACATCGCATACAATTATTAGCAGCAACCGTCTGCCCACAACACACACAGGTTGTCAGGATGAATCGTTTGGGTTATTTTTGGTCTTCCCACACAATTCTAATGAATGAACTGTTTGCCGGGTACCCACAGTACACACGGTTGTCAGGATGAATCGTTTGGGTTATTATTGGTCTTCCCAAACAATTCTGATGAGTGAACTATTTGCCGAGTATCACACACGCCTTCTTAGGTTAACCCGATTGTGTTCTGCTTGATCAGCGCAAACAGTTTGCCCGAGTGAACTGTATGCCGCACTACGCACACATATGTAGTTTGTTAACCGTTTCTGTTATGTTCCATAATCACAAACAGTTCATAATTACAAATTGTCTGTCATAGATCGCACACGCAACTATTTTCTGAATCGTATTTGATGGATCCTCTATCGCGCACGGTTTTCGTCATTGGCGGCAGAGCTTGAACTATATCGTTTGCGATTGATTGATCGCACACAGTTTCGTCGAAGGGTCTGTGATTGATGTGTCATCTTTGGACCATCCTGCAGTAGTGAACGGGTTTAGCATCAGGTTCCATATTAATCTTGTGCTGACATAGAGCGGGACTAATGCCCTTAAGATCATCAAGAGTATATCCAATAGCAGCATGGTGCTTCCTCAGAATTTTTAATAATCTTTCTTCTTCATGTTCTGAAAGGTTAGCACTAATAATAACAGGATATATCTTTTTCTCATCAAGATAAGCATACTTCAAAGTATCAGGCAATTGCTTTAATTCAAACACAGGATCACCTTTAGGTGGAGGAGGACCTCCAAGAGTTTCAATAGGCAAATTGTGTTTCAGGAGAGGTTGTTGTTCAAAGAAAATTTTATCTATTTCATTTCTTTCACGCAAGTGCATATCATTTTCATGGTCAAGCAAATATTGTTCTAATGGATCAGTAGGAGGCACGGCAATAGAAGGAAAACCAAATATTTCATCCTTACTAGATAATGCTCTATCACGGGGTTGTCTACTAAACTTGGAAAAATTAAACTCATGAGACACACCACCAAAACTGACACCGACAGTTTGTTTTTCATAATCTATCTTAGCATTGACGGTGTTCAAGAAAGGTCTACCAAAGATAATGGGACAAAAGTCGTCTTGTGGGGAACTAAGAACTAGAAAATCAGTAGTATATTTTACTTTCCCACACAAGACTTCAACGTCTCTAACAATCCCAAGTGGTGAGATGGTGTCTCTATTAGTAAGTTTAATAGTAACATCAATATCTTCTATTTCAGCAGGTGCTATTTCATTCATAATTTCTTGGTATAAGGTAAAAGGAATAGCACTCACACTAGCACCCAAATCACATAAACCATGATAGCAATGATCTCCTATTTTTACTGAGACAACAGGCATGCCCACTATGGGTCTATGTTTATCTTTTTCATCAGGTTTGGCAATTCTAGCAGCTTCGTCACAGAAGTAGATAACATGCCCATCAATATTTTTTACCAAGAGATCTTTAACCATAGCAACACTAGGTTCTACTTTAATTTGCTCATGGGGCTTAGGTTCTCTAATATTACTCTTGCGAACTACAGTTGCTACCTTAGCATGTTCCTTTATCCTAACAGGGAAAGGTGGTTTTTCAATATAAGCGGTAGGCACAACTGGATCAACATTGTAAATGATGGTTTCATCCTTATCTATGATCGGTATTTGATTTCTTCTGTAATAGGGGGATGATATTTAAACCACTTCTCCTTAGGGAGATCAACATGAGTAGCAAATGCTTCATAGAAAGAGGCTACTATCTCAGAGTCAAGTCCATATTTAGTGCTAAACATGTGAAAAGCATCGGTATTCATAAAAGATTTAACACAATCAAACTCAAGTTTTATACCTGACTCATTACCTTCGTCGAGTTCCCAATGTTCAGAGTTGCGTTTAATTCTTTCTAAGAGATCCCACTTGAATTCAATAGTCTTCTTCATAAAAGAACCAGTACAAGAAGTATCGAGCATGGATTGATCATTATGAGAAAGCCGAGCATAAAAAATCTGAATAATAAATTCTCTCGGGATATCATGATTGGGGCATGAATATAACATTGACTTAAGCCTCCCCCAAGCTAGAGCGATGCTTTCTCCTTCACGAGGCCAAAAATTATATATATAATTCCGATCACGATGAACTAGATGCATGGGATAAAACTTTTGATGGAATTCCAATTGCAATCGATTCCAGTTCCATGATCCAAGATCATCACGTAGCCTATACCATGTCAATGCTTTTACCTTCAAAGATAAGGGGAAAACCTTCTTCTTAGCTTCATCTCCGGGTAGACCTGCAAGCTTAAATAATCCACATATTTCGTTCACATATAAGAGGTGCATATCAGGATGTTCGGTTCCATCTCCTACGTAAGGTTTAGCAAGCAGTTGTTCTACCATACCCGAAGGAATTTCATAACCAACATTTTCAGTAGGTGCAGTAGGTTGAGGGGCAACTAATTGTGGTTCCGGTCGAGGTGAAGATACCCCGAACAAACCCCTCAAAGGATTGTTTTCCATAGTAGCAAGTAATAATAAATTTGAGCACGTAGTATAAGTTTTTCCTTACCGATTTCCACTTACCAAGAGCGCTTCACTCCCCGGCAACGGCGCCAGAAAAGAGTCTTGATGACCCACAAGTATAGGGGATCAATCGTAGTCCTTTCGATAAGTAAGAGTGTCGAACCCAACGAGGAGCAGAAGGAAATGACAAGCGGTTTTTAGCAAGGTCATTTCTGCAAGCACTGAAATTGTAGGTAATAAGTAGTTTTATAGCAGGATAATTGGTAACAAGCCAGTAACGGTAACGGTAATAAAGTGCAGCAAGGTAACCCAATCCTTTTGTGGCAAAGGACAGGCCAGAACAGTCTCTAGTAATAGGCAATGTGTTCTTGAGGGTACACAGGAATTTCGTCTAGTCACTTTTATCATGTTGGTTTGATTTGTGTTCGCTACTTTGATAATTTGATATGTGGGTGGACCGGTGCTTGGGTGTTGTTCTTACTTGAACAACCTCCCACTTATGATTAACCGCCTCGCAAGCATCCGCAACTACGAGAAAAGTGTTAAGATAAAATCTAACCATAGCATTAAACGTTTGGATCCAAATCAGCCCCTTACGAAGTAGCACATAAACTAGGATTTAAGCTTCTGTCACTCTAGCAACCCACCATCTAATAAATACTCCACAATGCATTCCCTTAGGCCCAAGGATGGTGAAGCTTCATGTAGTCGACGTTCACATGACACCACTAAGGGAATCACAACATACATATCATCAAAATATCGAACACACATCAAATTCACATGATTACTTGCAACATGACTTCTCCCGTGACCTCAAGAACAAAGGTAACTACTCACAAATAATATTCATGCTCAAGATCAGAGGGGTATTGAATAGCATAATGGATCTGAACATATAATATTCCACCAAATAAACCATATAGTAATCAACTACAAGATGTAATCAACACTACTAGTCACCCACAGGTACCAATCTGAGGTTCCGGTACAAAGATTGAACACAAGAGATGAACTAGGGTTTGAGAGGAGATGGTGCTGTTGAAGATGTTGATGGAGATTGGCCTCCCAATGATGAGAGGGGTGTTGGTGATGACGATGGCTTTGATTTCCCCCTCCGGGAGGGAAGTTCCCCCGGCAGAATCGCTCCACCGGAGGCAAAAGTGCTCCTGCCAAAGCTCCGCCTCGAGACGGCGGCATTCCATCCCGAAAGTCCTCTCCTTATTTTTTCTAGGTCAAAAGACCCTATATACCAGAAGATGGGCACCGGCGGTGGGCCGAGGAGGGCACAACCCACCAGGGCGTGCCCAGGGGGGCCTGGCCCGCCCTGGTGTCTTGTGCCCACCAGGGTGGACCCCTCCGGTAGTTTTTTGCTCCAGTATTTTTTTTATATTCCGAAAATATTCTTCGTAAAGTTTCGGCTTCATTGGAGATGTGCAGAATAGGTATCTCTGATGTGCTTTTTCAGGTCCAGAATTCCAGCTGCCGGTATACTCCCTCTTTTAGTAAACCTTGCATATTATGAGAGAAAAGGCATTAGAATCACTCCCTAAAGCATTATTATTCAACAAAACATAATAAATAACAGTAGGAAATCATGATGCAAAATGGACGTATCAGTCATCGAGGAGGCGGCAGAGATCAACGAATGCCAGGCGGAATATTAGTCTCTGTCTAGTGCGATGGTCTTTTGTTAGAGTAATGTTTAGGTCAACTAACTAATGTTTATTAGTTGCTCGATTAAGTAAGTGCGGGCAGTGTTGTAGGCTCTTTTGTGTAGTGCTCAAATTTGCAAGTGTTGTTAAATTAAGCAATGACGTCGATGACCAATGTAACGAGGGAAATTCGGACCAAAATTTGCCGCCGTATCCGCATTTTCTCTTCCAAATGAAAATGAAATGCAAGTACCGTGTGCAATGTAGTATCCGATATCTTACGCCGGAAGCTTGGAGACCAAAATTTCCACGTTCAGTCTCATCACACACGGGACCAACTATAGGATTCGTTTGTGTTGTTGAATATCGCATACAGTTATGGTAAAGGGACTGTGTCCGATGTGACTGTGCACGCTACTTTTTCGCTGCACCGAACAAAATTTTGGCGGCCGCGCAAATATCTACCTCCCCCGCCCCTCGTACCAACCAAAAGCCACACCCCCTACTTCCCCCTTCCTTTCCTAAGTTCAAACATGCACCACTTGCTTGCAGCGCCGCCTCCTCGCCAGTGACGCTCCTTCCTGCTGCTCGCCCTCCTCCATCTAGTCAGGTAATCCACACCTTCCCCACACCCCTCCCCCTCCACCCCCTCCTTCTCCATTCCACATGCCCCGACCGCCGGTGCGAAACATTCCACCAAAATCACCGGCCCACCCCCCACATAATCATTGCCGAAAGACATGGTGCACACAGTATAGCCAGGATCTCAAGGAGCACCTGGCAGCGGAGAAGCAAATCGCGACCGCACGCGCGGATGAGGCCGCGATGGCTGCCATGCGTGCCGACCCCCAGATCTTGGAGCAGCACATTGCCGTCGAGGCCACTGTCAACGCCTCGCACGCGGACGCCGGCACGCGGTTGTCTGCTTTGAACAACTCATTGTGTTTTCTCGAGAGATCCTCTTTTGCCTTCGCCGACGACTACGAGTTGTTTTCTCAGCGTGCCCGTGTTTTCCTCAACTCCAGAGCCGGCAGGTTGGTGCCCGGACAGGCTGAGGCCACTCACCACTATGAGGAGGGCACCCACGATGTGGAGGCCTCACCCTCTTCCAAGCCCATCGTTATCGATATCTCCGACAATGAGGAATAGCTTGGTTTTTAGCTTAATTACTAATGACCTATGTTCAGGTAGCTACGCCTATTAAGCATGTTTGCTTTACATGTTGCATGTGCAGCTCCTGCCTTTCCTTAAGAAATTCTAGTGAAATATGCAAGTAATGCTACTATGCAATCTGACCTTCTAGTGTGTTCTATTGTCCAATGTGATGCTCAGTTAACTGTTTGGTTCATTTGTTTTGGTGATCATCTGCAATGTGCTGTTCGATTATTGTTGGTACAATTTTGTATTGTTATGCATGTGAAACATACAATTGCTATATTTCATAGTTCCTAGCACGCTTGGCTTTTCCATGTGGCTTGAATTAATATGTCGGATCTGCAATGCGTTTATTTTTCATTAACATATTTTACTGATAGCACGCCAAATCTCACTTAAAACCTGATCAATATCTATCTTAAATGCGTTACGGGGGGAACAATGGGAGACACTGAATTTTACCATCGAGGTTTGCACTTTCATGATCCTTTGGCTAATAGCACATTATTGTGCAATTGCAGGAACCATTCTAATATTTAGGTTTCTAATAATAATTTGGTCTTGCACATGTAGGTCCTGCTGTAAGAGGTTTAGACCCACTGTTCGACTCATTTTGCATGTGGGGAAATGATGTGTTCATGAATATCAGTCAAATCAAGAAACTCAAAAAGATTGTTAAGATAAAGAAACTTGCGAAGAAAAACAACAAGCTGTTTGTCTGCACAATGAAGAAGACATCAGTGAACTATAGGATGGTACTATCGCTTTTACCTTGTCTTTTTTCCCTTTGTGACATTACAATTTTTCGAAACAAAATTTATGCATATCTTTGTTTGCAGTCCTTTCCAAAGCAGTTCATCGATGAGTACGTCTCAAACCACCTGTATGGTCAAGAGGCGAGGAAGGTATTCATACAGCACCCACGGTATAATCTTGAAGTCTTCCTCGAGAGGATGAAGGATGGGCGGGCAACCATCCATAGGCACTGGCATAAAGTTGCAAGGACCTTCGACATCAGCGAAGGCTCAATATTTGCCTTCCACTTCAACAGTTTTCTAGACGAGATTCATCTGTCTATTTACCGTATATGATGCTATTTTCAAAAGGTTTTAGATGTTTCATGTGAAACTCGGTCCTGTCGTGTAATTGGGTAGCTAGGTAGTATATGCCTATATGATGTTGTACTCTGATGTATTCCAATTATGAAATCCTGGTTGCCGTAATATGAAATGAAATATATTGTGTGCTTGATATGAAGTGTCAATTTGTTTACTAGCTGGATTATAAATAATAGAGCAATTAGCCTGATTATTGTGGTTTCATATTGCAGACGGTTTGTCATACAACACCGTGGGCGATTACCTCACCAAACCCACACGGTTCCTGGAAATTTGGCGTGTTGGATCAGTGAAAAATCACACACGACTTCCGGCCGTAAACTGTGTGCATTAAAAGACACATTCGCAAACATTTTCATGTAAAACGTGTGTGTGATGGACAGCCCTATGCCAAACAGTTTCTTCTAGGAACCGTGCGTGATGGCCACCCCTAACACAGACGATGTTATGCAGAAAATTGTGTGTGATGTAGAATGCGAACAGAAACGTACGTTTGGGATTTACTGTGTGGGATGCTAAGCACATCTCACACGACTTCCCAAAAATATCTGTTTGTGATGGCCCCTCCAATCGCACAGGACATATTTCTGCTCATCGTGTGTGACCGGGCACAGCCATCGCCGACGGGTTTTCCGTGTCATGTGGGATAGCCCCCCCCCCCTATCGTCCACACATGCAAGGCGACGGTTTGAGACTACGTCACGGAAAGGGGTTAAAAACCGTTTGTATAGCAGGCGCCTGCACTAATGATAGAAACTTCTAACTCAAGTTTCTCATCATAAGCTTTTATCATTGCTTCTACTATATGTTTACCAAAAGCCTTGTTTTGTTCATAAGTATTGGGTGAGCTAATAATGGATTGCAACAAGTAAATACATTCTACTAAAGAACAACTTTCATAATTAAAGTCCTTGTAAGCCAAGATAGTGGGCACATCACTACTTGAGCAAATAAAAATTCTACCTTTTCCCAATTTTAAGTGTTGGCAGATTTTAGCAATGATAGCAATTCAAGTACACCCTACACATGCATGTCTAAAAGTATAGCAGCGGAAAGTAAAGACAAGCATATGATATAGAGGATAGGGAGGAAGATCAAACACAATTTGAAGACACGAAGATTTTTCCCATGGTTCCGATAGGTGGTGCTATCGTACGTCCACGTTTATGGAGTCTTCAACCCACGGAGGGTAACGGTCGCGAGAGTCCACGGAGGGCTCCACCCATAAGGGTCCACGAAGTAGCAACCTTGACTATTCCATAACGGCTTCCGTCCACGAAGGACTAGCCTCACTATGGGTAGATCTTCACGAAGTAGGCGATCTCCTTGCCCGTACAAACTTCTTGGTTCAACTCCACAACACGAAGTAGGAGGCTCCCAAGTGACACCTAACCAATCTAGGAGGCACCACCCTCCAAATGGTAATAAGCTCGGAAATGTTGATGAACTCCTTGCTCTTGTGCTTCAAGATGATAGACTCCTCAACACACAATCACTCTCTCACAGATTTGGCTTTGGTGGAAGAGATTGATTGGGTGGAAAGCAACTTGGGGAGGCTAGAGATCAAGATTCATATGGATGGAGTGGAATGGCTTAATCTCAACACATGAGTAGGTGGCTCTCTCTCAGAAAATTGGATGGGGCAAGTATGGAATAGTTTTGAGTGCTTCTCTTGCGAGTGGGTGGTGGTGAAGGGGTATATATAGGCATCCCCAAAAATCCAACCGTTACACCTAAAGTGACCAACTCGGTGACACCGAATTATAAAACTCGGTGGTACCGAGTTGCTCCAAAGGTAGCAACTTTTGAATCTCGGTGAGACCGATCCAAAGATCTCGGCAATACCGATAAGGTGACCAACGGTCAGTTTCCACAACTCGGTGACGCCGATCCAAAATCTCGGAAATTCCGATTTTAAGAATCGAGGTAACAGAAAGTTGGCAAGCTGAACTCGGTGGCACCGAAGCAGAATCAGTTGCACCGAAGATCTAGGGTTTGGCATGGGTCTGTCTGAGGTGGGAATCGGTGGGACCGAGTAGGAAGAATTGGTTGCACCGATTTTCATGATAGGCTTGGACAGACTTTTGTGGAAGAGCTTGTGGGTGTTTTTGGTGACTATCACTTGTGCACGTGGAGCATATTGTTCACCAACAGTACCTTACCCCCTTTTAATAGTATTGGCTTTCCTATGGACTCAAGGTGATTTCTCACAAAGTAAAATGTAGAGTCCTCTTGCTTGAAGCTTTGCCAATCCAATTCCTTGCATCTAGGGGTCTCTCCACAATCCTTTTGCTAACCCATCATTGAACTTTTCCTGAAATATACTTAGTGGAAACATTAGTTCAATGACATATATGTTGTTATTAATTACCAAAACCAACAAGGGAGCAAATGTGCTTTCACAAAGGCACATCATTGGGATCAACATGAGAATTTTTACTAGCAACAATTTTCATAAGAGCATCCACTTTTCCACTCAAAGTAGTGATTTCTTCGACAGAATTTACCTTCTTACCAGTTGGAGCTCTTTTGGTATGCGATTGAGAATAGTTTTTCATGATGTTGTCCAGAAGTTTGGTGGCCTCTCCTAATGTCACCTCCATGAAGGTACCACCTGCAGCAGAATCTAGAAGATTTCTAGACACAAAGTTTAGTCCAGCATAGAAATTTTGTATAATCATCCATAAGTTCAAGCCATGTGTTGGGCAATTTTTAATCATCATTTTCATCCTCTCCCAAGCTTGTGCAACATGTTCTTGGTCATGTTGCTTAAAATTCCTAATTTGATTTCTAAGGGAGATGATCTTAGCAAGGATCTTTACATTTATCCCATGTTCCAATACTGTTATGCGATAAGGATGAAAACCAAGCCTTAGCATTATCTCTTAGTGAAAAAGGAAATAATTTTAATTTGACCAAGTCATTATCCATATCCTTTTTCTTTTGCATATCACATAATTCAACAAAGGTATTGAGATGCGTAGCTGGATCCTCATTAGGACTTCCGAAAAATTGTTCTTTCATCACAAGATTTAGCAATGCAGCATTAATATCATAAGACTCCGCACTAGTGGCGGGTGGTATAGGTGTACAAATAAAATCATTGTTATTAGTATCGATAAGTCACACAACTTGGTATTATCTTGAGACATGGTGACCAAGCAAGCAAAGTAACAAGCGAAGCAAATAAACTAGCAAGTAAAGCAAGCAAACAAGTAAACTAGCAAACTAGCAAAGATAACTATTTTTGTATTTTTGATTTTTATAGCAATAAAAATATAACAGCAAATAAAAATTAGAATAAGTGAATGATAATTTGTGAATAGGTACTTTATAGTAAGTTGGTGATACTCCCCAGCAAAGGCGCCAGAAATCCTTCCTGATACTTGTGATATGCGTTGGGTTTTCCGCGAAGAGGAGCGGATGATGCATCACAATATAGATAAGTACTTCCCTCAGTGAGAACCAAGGTTATCGAACCAATAGGAGGACCACACAACTCCCGTCTTCAGCGCCTACGCACAAAATAGCAAACACTTGCACCTAACGCGGGCAAGAGGGTTGTCGCTTTGAGAAGTATGTGATAAGCAAGAGCTCCCCCTAAATTTGTGCATTATTTTGAATTTGCGTTTGAATGCAAATGCACAATCGATTAGGTACATGGGGCACTCTTTCATGTCTCATACAACTTGGTGGTGTGCGAGAATAATATGAATGAATATCATAGCACAACACAATCAAGCAAAGGTGAATGATCATCTCCATAAGCATCACAAGGATAGGAAATAGTAGCAGTACATGTCAAGTGTATGATCAAACACCGACAGAGTTTAACACAAGCAAAAAAACCAAAACATATCAATGTTTTGAAAAGCGATAAAAAGCAATGCTCTCTCTCTCTCTCTCGAAGCCCGAATGATCTATACAACTTCTCCCCCTTTGGCAACAAGTTACCAAAAAGTTCAAAGGTATAGAGCTAAGCGCTCTTCTGGGGCTGATCTCCTCCGGTAGCTGATGAAGGAGTCGAGAGAACAGCATCAGTGAAGACTTCAGCAGACGTCATGGACGGAGTTGGAGTAGCAACTGGAGGTGCTGGAGGAGCTGAAGGAGGTGCTGATGAAGAAGGTCTAGTCTCTGGAACTGGCACTGTGGCAGATCTGGTCTGAGTCCTGAACTGAGTGGTTGTCCTGAGAGGTGGACTATCCTCAACATCATCTGTAGTGTGGGGACTGGGCACGCCATCAACTTCCTTTTTGAGCTCATTCACAGTCACTGTGAGCTCATCCACCTTGTTGTTGAGAATATGAAACTTGGTATCAACAATCCTCGAGAGGCTCTCCTGGTTCTTCAAGATGTTCCCGATGTCCTTCTGCATACTGAGCACAGAGCTAAGGAGAAGATCCATCTGCTCACTCCTAGTCTTTGGCACCTGAGCACTAGAGTCTCTGGCTGCCTCTGCCTGTGCATGTGCTGTAGCTGAGGTGGGATGATCTGGGTCCATCACCACAACATTGTCTTCTAGCTCTGGCAAGAGTGGCAAATGTGGTCGATCAAGTGCATACGTGTGCTTCTCCAGCTTGGAGTTGATAAGCATCTGAATATACGGAGCGTATCCACATGATCTCTTCTGATCTGCAGCAGTCCTCTTTACTGTCTCAACTATCAAGTCAATCACTCTGAATCTGGTGTGTTGATCAAGATGGAGCAGCATGTTGATAGAATAGCCTCTTATCATCTTCTCATCTCCAGACTTAGGCATCAAGGTATGCCACAAGATGGTGTTGATCGTGCGTAGACCAGCCTGGAGGAAGTAAATGGATCCAAACTTGTGAGATGGCAAGTTTACAGCAGGGATCTCATTGTACATGTTCTTCATGGCATGGTGATTAGCCTTAGACTCAGAGTACACATCTAGGTCACCGTCTTCCACCTGTAGAACTCCTAAGATGGCAGCCCACTCCTCAACTGTGGATTCATACCTGGTGCCTTCTGTCATCCATACAATCCTACCATCTCCATAGAAATGTGCAGTGGAGTAGAATTGCATGATCATCTCGCCGTTCCAAGCAGTGAACTCCTTACCAACAAACTCATCAATAACAATGCAGTGGAAGTTATCTTGCACACTTGGAAAGTAATCTTTGTTGTCCTTGATGTGCTTCCAATCCACATATCTCATGTCACTTACTGCAGGGCTCTTGTCAAGCAGAACTGTTTCATAGAAGTCTTGTTGTTCTTTTGTATAGAACCTGTAGTCTATAGCTGTCCTTCTCCTCTGAGAGTAAGGATCAATTGCTCTCCACTCTCTCAGTCTTGAGTCCTTCCTCTTCTTCATGTCTTCAGCAACTGGATGGCTGGCATTATGCTCTGGAAGGTGTGGTCTCAGCTTCATCAAAACAGACCTTTCTTCATCCTCAACTTCTTTGAAAGTGGAAGTCTTGTTCTTGGTAGCAGCTGGGATGTCTCTGGAAAACCTCTTGGGTTTTGGAGCAGTGGATTTCTTGGGTGCAGCTGGCTTGCTCTTGGATGGAGCTTGGCTTGTCATAGCATCAGCAAGCAGCTTCTTCTTCTTCTTAGGAGGAGCCTTGGAAGCTGGCTCTTCCTCTTCCTCAGCCTCAGCTGGGTCTTCATACATTCAGGTTTGTCTACCAACAACATGTATGATTCTCTTTCTGCTTTTCTTCTCTCCAACCTTCTTGGGCATGGATTTCTTTGGGGGCTCAACAGTCATTGTTGCCCTGGTGCTCTCACTGTCCCTGAGCTGGCATACTCCTTCCTTATTGCCTTCTTCTTGGATGAAGTAGCAGCAGCAGTGCTCTTGGCAGTTGTATCTTTCTTGGGTAGCTCCTCAGGCACAAAATCTTCATCCTCCTCATCAGAGTTGAGCTTTCTTCTTGCCCTGGTTGCAGCTTTGGGCAGATCTGGTGAGCTAGGTACATCATCATAGCTCCCCTCAGGACTAGTGCCTAACCTCATATCAACATTTTCCTCTCTGAAATTATTTTGACTGTCATCTGTTCCAGACATACTGACCCTGTGAATAGAGTATAGAAGAGTAGAAGGGTTGAGTCATCACAAAAAGCAGAGAATTTTCAAAGGTTGAACAAAGAAATTCTTAGATATAGCTTTCAGCAAAAAGGGATTTTGGTGTCACTGAGTCAAAAGTTTTGGTACCAGCGAGACGCACAGACCTCTTTACAGAAACTTGGCAGCAATTTCGGTTGCACCAAAAATCGCCACTCGGTTTCACCGAGACTGTCCTTAGTGGTCCATAACAAAAATCGGTAGGGCCAATTTTTCTGACTCGGTGTCACCGAGATTCGGTTTTGCGGATGGCTAGATCTAAAAGTCTTTAGTTTGCTAGGCTGATGAGGTTTCTAGAGGATTGAGAGGATTGCAATCAGTGGATTATCGATAAGAATTACTCTAATGCGCATGAATCGGAAGGGGAGTGCAAAAGAGGGCCGGATCCATACCCTAACTCGGTGAAGGATCCGCGAAGGCAACGACGACGGTGAAGATTCCGTCGGCGGCGACAATTCCCAACGGCGGAGGCGCACGGGGAGGCAAGGGCGACGACCAAGGGGTCCGGAGTGGCAGCTTAGGGTTGGAGGAAACAGACTTTTGCGATTGAATTTGAAAAGTCGGGTCCCCCAGGTAATATACCCTTTGCTGTCGGTGAAACCGGTTCGAAATTATCGGTGCCACCGAGTTCCTCAACTGTCAGCTGACAGGGAAACTCGGTGTAGTCGAGAATAAGGAATCGGTGTTACCGAGATTGAAAACCAGATCAACCCTAGGCATCGGTGAGACCGAGATTTTTGTGTTGGTTCCACCGAGATGCACTTGGGAGGTTTTAATGGTCAGTCCTTGTCGATACGGAACTCCGAGTGCTCCTCACACAGAGAGATCGAAAAGTCCTTGTTCAAATTTTGTGATGCAGCAAGAATAGAATATGAGACGAGAAAGCATAGATAGCTAGAGAGGGGTCCTAGGCATTCTTGTCCATCCAATTGGCAAAAGAAAATCAAAGTCCAAATAGCAACAATTGGATGTTCTCGAATGAATAAACAAATGCAGACCAACATGCCCACACAATAAGATGTCAAAAGAAATCATGGCAAACATGCACATACATACTAGCATCTATCAAGCATTTTGGCGATGACGGAGTCATCTATATATGAGTATATTGACTTAGGAGCCAAGTAAGAATACTTGATCATAGGTCATACTCATCGTTTAAGCACAAGTGGGGTTACCACTTTTACATAAAGCATTTAATGTTGTCACATGCTATGAGATGCTTTAACTCAAGTCTTAGAGTAAAGCTCCCCCTTGATGTGGCATCCCCCCTTGAGAGGGATAAACTAACCTTGGGTTTTGTCGATGAAGACTTCATGTAGGTGAAGTAGTGATGAATGCTCAAAGTTGATTAAGATCACCATGAGTTGGGAGCATCCTTGTTGTTTCTTACTCTTCTCACCTACATGGGTTAGTCCCAATACACAAGAGACAAATACAAGGATATCTATGGACATGGAGTGCAAAGCATACATGATGATGTCCATGGATTTGTTGATTACCTTGTCCCTTGCTTACCTTTGAGGGAATATGCGACTCCTTGAACTATTGCATAGTGTTGACATTGATTGCAACTAGTTCTTGCCAATAATGAATGTGAGTGAATTTCATTGGCGGAGTCACCCCTCAAGAACTTCTCTAGTTCTTCTTCTTGGGGACCCACATCAACTTGATGAGGATCCTTGGTGTTGAAGTGGCACTTGTAGAAGCTAAGCTTGAAGTAGCCTAGGGAACCCACTTCACCAAAGCCTGGGATTCATCTTCATATGAGTCAATGTTCTCTTGAAGCTTGTCCTTGCCCTTGAGCTTGTGGTCTTGTGGTGGAAGGTCATCTTGAGCTTTCGTTCCCTTGGGAAGAGTATGTTCATACTTCTCCCTTTGAGGAACAAACTTGGGCTTGGGGTATTGACATTCTTCCCATTCAACTCCATTTGCGTTGAAGTAGCCAATGACATGGTTCTTCTGGTATCCTCCGTGCTTGCGTACAATCTCCTCAAATTGCTTACACCCAGCAAGACTCTTGTAGATACCTTTCTCTATAATCCCTTTCAAAAGTTCATTTTCTTGCTCAAGTGTAACTTCGCTAAGAGAAGTGTTAGTGGGATCAATAGAACTACTAGAAGCAATATCATTGGGTTTATCATTTTTATTGCTACTGGTTGAAGAACCTTTCTTGCCTTTGTTACTAGTTTGCTTAGTCTTAACTTGTGGAATGAATGTAGGCAAGAGAAGTCGTTTGGCTAGATAAGATGAAGTCTTCTTTCAGAGATCGTCATTGATAGCTTT
The DNA here is from genome assembly GCA_039707655.1 of Elymus sibiricus. Classification (NCBI taxonomy): domain Eukaryota; kingdom Viridiplantae; phylum Streptophyta; class Magnoliopsida; order Poales; family Poaceae; genus Elymus; species Elymus sibiricus. The sequence continues at coordinate 88,811,002 of CM077663.1, forward strand.
AAGAAACTCATGTTCTTGCTCCAAGGTGAGCTTCTCGAAGCGTAGCTTCTCATGAGTCCTTACAAGCTCTCTATGATCTTCTAGAGTAGATTCATGGGCTAACTTAAGAGTGTTTAATTCTTTAGTTAGTCATTCTATTTCCATCTTATCATCATCAACCGACTTATCTTGACTAACATGAAAATTATCAAGTTCATTTTGACTAACATCACTAGCTTTATCAAAGAGCAAATCATCATCTCCAAGTAAATCATCTTCATCACTATTGAAATCAAGATACTCGGGGTGTGATACCTTGGGGCCTTTAGCCATGAAGCAACTTCCACTCCCTTCATTTGGTGAATCAAATAGATCATAGGAGTTGGTAGTCACTAGTGCAAGTCCGGCAACACCTTCATCTTTACTATAGTCGGAGTTGGAGTGATAGCTTCTCTTGGAGTGGTTGTAGGATTCGGAGCCGGAAACCCATTCACCAACATGAGCTTGATGTTTTCTTCTTGAGTAGCTCTTGGTGTACTTGTCCTTCTTCTCCGAGTCCCTACTTCTCCTTGAGGGTCTTCGTTCATAACGGTCATTTCTACTCCTTCTCTCTCTACGAGGTGATTCATCTCTTGAGCTTCGTCTTCTAGGTGACTCTTCCCTTCGTTTGTAGGGAGCTGCGCACTCATTGGAGTAGTGTCCGGGCTTCCCACAATTGTAGCAGTTTCGGTCACGACTTGACGAACGCTTCTCTTCATATCTTGAGTTGGAGCTTCGTTCTTTGCCTCTATTCTTGTAGAACTTGTTGAATTTCTTGACCATGAGGCTTATCTCTTCATTAGTGACAAGGTTGTCGCTTGAAGTTGCAGGAGCATCACTTGTGGCTTTGTAAGCACCGCTAGACTTGTTGTGAAGCTCTTCTTTGTCTTTGAGTGTCATCTCATGAGCAACAATCCTTCCAATGACTTCCGTAGGCTTGAGATCTTTGTAGTTGGGCATCATTTGGATCAATGTGCACACGGTGTCGTATCTCTCATCCAAAGCTCTAAGTATCTTCTTGACGCTGAATTTGTTGGTCATTTCTTCGCTTTCTAAGCTGGCAATCTCATTGGTGATGAGAGCTAGCCTAGAGTACATCTCTGCGACTCCTTCACCATCCTTCATCTTGAACTTGTCAAGCTGACTTTGAAGAACATCCAACTTGGGTTCTCTCACGGATTCAGTACCTTCATGCATATCAACCAAAGTATCCCAAATTTCCTTGGCATTCTCAAGACGGCTAATTGTGTTGAATTCTTTGGGCATAGGCAGTTGAAGAGAATGTCACATGCTTGAGCGTTGTATTGCAATATCTTCAATTCTTCTGCGGTCGCTTCACGATCCGGTTCCTTTCCATCACCAAAGAATTCACCTTGCAATCCAACACGAACAACAGCCCAAACGGCAGGGTTATGACCAAGAATACGCATTTTCATTTTGTGCTTCCAACTAGCAAAATTTGTGCCATCAAAGTACGGACCTCTACGGTGATAATTTCCCTCACTAGACGCCATACTCTCCTAGGTTGTGAAACCAATGCAATGGAGACCAAAGCTCTGATACCACTTGTAGGATCGAAAGTATGTCTAGAGGGGGGTGATTAGACTACTTGAGCAAATAAAAAATCTACCTTTTCCCAATTTTAAGTGTTGGCAGATTTTAGCAATGATAGCAATTCAAGTACACCCTACACATGCATGTCTAAAAGTATAGCAGCGGAAAGTAAAGACAAGCATATGATATAGAGGATAGGGAGGAAGATCAAACACAATTTGAAGACACGAAGATTTTTCCTGTGGTTCCGATAGGTGGTGCTATCGTACGTCCACGTTTATGGAGTCTTCAACCCACGGAGGGTAACGGTCGCGAGAGTCCACGGAGGGCTCCACCCATAAGGGTCCACGAAGTAGCAACCTTGACTATTCCATAACGGCTTCCGTCCACGAAGGACTAGCCTCACTATGGGTAGATCTTCACGAAGTAGGCGATCTCCTTGCCCGTACAAACTTCTTGGTTCAACTCCACAACACGAAGTAGGAGGCTCCCAAGTGACACCTAACCAATCTAGGAGGCACCACCCTCCAAAAGGTAATAAGCTCGGAAATGTCGATGAACTCCTTGCTCTTGTGCTTCAAGATGATAGACTCCTCAACACACAATCACTCTCTCACAGATTTGGCTTTGGTGGAAGAGATTGATTGGGTGGAAAGCAACTTGGGGAGGCTAGAGATCAAGATTCATATGGATGGAGTGGAATGGCTTAATCTCAACACATGAGTAGGTGGCTCTCTCTCAGAAAATTGGATGGGGCAAGTATGGAATAGTTTTGAGTGCTTCTCTTGCGAGTGGGTGGTGGTGAAGGGGTATATATAGGCATCCCCAAAAATCCAACCGTTACACCTAAAGTGACCAACTCGGTGACACCGAAGTATAAAACTCGGTGGTACCGAGTTGCTCCAAAGGTAGCAACTTTTGAATCTCGGTGAGACCGATACAAAGATCTCGGCAGTACCGATAAGGTGACCAACGGTCAGTTTCCACAACTCGGTGATGCCGATCCAAAATCTCGGAAATTCCGATTTTAAGAATCGAGGTAACAGAAAGTTGGCAAGCTGAACTCGGTGGCACCGAAGCAGAATCAGTTGCACCGAAGATCTAGGGTTTGGCATGGGTCTGTCTGAGGTGGGAATCGGTGGGACCGAGTAGGAAGAATTGGTTGCACCGATTTTCATGATAGGCTTGGACAGACTTTTGTGGAAGAGCTTGTGGGTGTTTTTGGTGACTATCACTTGTGCACGTGGAGCATATTGTTCACCAACAGTACCTTACCCCCTTTTAATAGTATTGTCTTTCCTATGGACTCAAGGTGATTTCTCACAAAGTAAAATGTAGAGTCCTCTTGCTTGAAGCTTTGCCAATCCAATTCCTTGCATCCAGGGGTCTCTCCACAATCCTTTTGCTAACCCATCATTGAACTTTTCCTGAAATATACTTAGTGGAAACATTATTCAATGACATATATGTTTTTATTAATTACCAAAACCACCAAGGGAGCAAATGTGCTTTCACAAAGGCACATCATTGGGATCAACATGAGAATTTTTACTAGCAACAATTTTCATAAGAGCATCCACTTTTTCACTCAAAGTAGTGATTTCTTTGACAGAATTTACCTTCTTACCAGTTGGAGCTCTTTTGGTATGCCATTGAGAATAGTTTTTCATGATGTTGTCCAGAAGTTTGGTGGCCTCTCCTAATGTCACCTCCATGAAGGTACCACCTGCAGCATAATCTATAAGATTTCTAGACACAAAGTTTAGTCCAGCATAGAAATTTTGTATAATCATCCATAAGTTCAAGCCATGTGTTGGGCAATTTTTAATCATCATTTTCATCCCCTCCCAAGCTTGTGCAACATGTTCTTGGTCATGTTGCTTAAAATTCCTAATTTGATTTCTAAGGGAGATGATCTTAGCAAGGAACTTTACATTTATCCCATGTTCCAATATTGTTATGCGATAAAGATGAAAACCAAGCCTTAGCATTATCTCTTAGTGAAAAAGGAAATAATTTTAATTTGACCAACTCATTATCCATATCCTTTTTCTTTTGCATATCACATAATTCAACAAAGGTATTGAGATGCGTAGCCGGATCCTCATTAGGACTTCCGAAAAATTGTTCTTTCATCACAAGATTTAGCAATGCAGCATTAATATCATAAAACTCCGCACTAGTGGCGGGTGGTATAGGTGTACAAATAAAATCATTGTTATTAGTATCGATAAGTCACACAACTTGGTATTATCTTGAGACATGGTGACCAAGCAAGCAAAGTAACAAGCGAAGCAAGTAAACTAGCAAGTAAAGCAAGCAAACAAGTAAACTAGCAAACTAGCAAAGATAACTGTTTTTGTATTTTTGATTTTTATAGCAAGAAAAATATAACAGCAAATAAAAATTAGAATAAGTGAATGATAATTTGTGAATAGGTACTTTATAGTAAGTTGGTGATACTCCCCGGCAAAGGCGTCAGAAATGCTTCCTGATACTTGTGATCTACATTGGGTTTTCCGCGAAGAGGAGCGGATGATGCAGCACAATATAGATAAGTACTTCCCTCAGTGAGAAACAAGGTTATCGAACCAATAGGAGGACCACGCAACTCCCGTCTTCAGCGCCTACGCACAAAATAGCAAACACTTGCACCCAACGTGGGCAAGAGGGTTGTCAAGCCCCTTAAACTCATTACTTGCAAGCAGATAAGTAGTGTAGTTGACAGCTAGATAAATATAAAGTGCAAAACAAACAAAAAGGAAATAATGGCAACAAGGAAATAGTAATGTTTGTAAATTTATATGTGAATAGACCCGGGGACCATAGTGTTATCTAGTGGCATCTCTCTCGAAGTAGGCATACGATGGGTAAACAAATTACTGTTGGGAAATTGATAGAAAAGCACATTGTTATGCAATATTTATTCACGGCAATGATCATGTGTATATAGGCATCACATCCATAACCATGTAGGCCGACTCCTTCCTGCACCTACTACTATTACTCCACCCATCGACTGCTATCCAGCATGCATCTAGAGTATTAAGTAAAACAGAGTAATGCTTGGAGAACAATGACATGATGTAGACAAAGTAAACTCAATTAATATGAATGAACCCCGTCGTTTTATCCTTAGTGGCAGCAATACAAATACGTGTCTTGTCCCTTTGTCACTGGGATATAGAGCACCGCAAGATTGAACCCACTACAACGCACCCCTCTCACTGAAGATAGATCAATCTAGTTGGCCAAACCAAATCAATAGATCGGAGGGATTTACGAAGCTATAATAATCATGCAAATAGGAATCATATAATTCAGAGAGGACTCGAATTTTTTCATGAATAATCTGAATATAAACCCATAATTCATCGGATCCCAACAAACGCACTACACAAAGTGATTACATCGAATAGATCATCGCGAAGATGCGATGAACTTTGTATTGAAGAACATAGAGAGAGAGAGAGAGAGAGAGAGACTAGCTATGGACCAGTAGCTCTGTGGTAGACTACTCACACATCATCATGGGAGCAGCAAGGTTGATGAAGAGGCCCTCCGTGATCGATCCCCCCTCCGGCAGGGCACTGGAATAGGGCTCCGGATGGGCACACGGCGGAACAGAGACCTGCGGCGGCGGAGATAGTGTTTCGGGAGCTCTCCTAGGGTTTTCAGAATATATATGAATTTATAGGCCAGAAAGGGACATCGGGAGACGAGAGGGGGCCATGAGCTAACAGCGGGCGGCCACCCCCCTAGGCGCACCCTGTTGGCTCCTGGGGCCCTCGTGCGGCCCCCGACCTCCTCGTGAAGCCTCCAGGTCTTCTTTTGGTACAAAAATCATCAAAAAGTTTTGGGGCAATTGGACTTCGTTTGGTACTGTAAACCTGAAAAGCCAAAAACATGCAGAAAACAGCAACTGACACTTGGCACTGGGTTAATAGGTTTGTGCTCAAAAATAATATGAATTGACAAATAAATGCCCAAAAAGCATCCTAGAATGATAATATTATAGCATGGAACAATAAAAAATATAGATATGTTGGGAGACGTATCAGCCAGGTCAAGGGGGACTTGCTTGGTGTCCAACCGCCTCACTGACCGACTGGCTAGGCGGAGTCGGCACGGCCGGCTGCGCACTGGCGAGGGCCACAAGTCGGTCGAGCCAACGCCTGACCAGGGACTCGGACATTCGGCTACCGTCTTGCGTGCACTTGATGGACTTCTTGTAGTCGTCATCGATGGTGATGATGCCCTTGGGACCCGGCATGTTCATCTTGAGGTAGGCGTAGTGGGGGACCGCCATGAACTTAGCCAACGCAGGCCGGCCCAGAAGTGCATGGTAGGGGTTGTTCAGGTCCATCACTTTGAACCAGGTAGACTCATGATGAAAATGGGTCTTCATGCCAAACATGACGTCGAGCCGGATCTTGCCGATGGGGGAGCAGGATTGCCTCAGAACGATGCTGTGGAAAACCGTCCGAGTAGGCTGCAAGTGGCTCTCCTGGAGGCCGAGCTTCAGCAGGGTGTCACGGTAGATGAGGCTGAAGATGCTGCCACCATCGACGAGCACCCACGAGAAACGGCACGTGAGCCGCTCTGACGCAATGGTGGGGGCGAGCACCAGGGCATAGCCACCGGGGTTGGGCATCACGGCCGGGTAGTCCTCCTCGCTCCAAGTGACCGGCTTCTCGGACCAGTGCATGAACTGGGGGACCAAGGGGACAGTAGCATTCACCTTGTGTTGGCGCTTGCGCTGGGCATGCTTGCCCTCCTCGCTAGTGAAGACAACGAACGCCGCATCCTGGCGCAGAAAATTGTCGACAGGCCGGCCGGCTGCCGGAGCCAGCGAGGGAGCCTGCGGAGGCGGGGGAGGAGGCGGCGGAAGGCCTTCGCCCCGAGCCAGTCGCTGGGTGAAACTGCAGTTCCGGAGCATGTGCGTAGACGGCTTCACGCCGCTATGCATCTTGCATGACGTGTCAAGCATATGCTCGAAGGTGAGCCTAGGCTGCCAGGCGGCCTTGCCGGTTCGTTGCCGCCAGCTGCCGCCCTTATCAGCCGGCTGCTCTTCCTCGACAGCCGTGACATGCCGGCTGTCGTAGCGGGCGTCGGGCTGCTCGCCCTTTCGCTTGTTGTTGTTCTGCTGCTACTGCTGCTGCCGGTTGTCCCCAGCCGGATGAGGGTTCACTACTGCAGGATGGTCCAAAGATGACACATCAATCAGAGACCCTTCGACAAAATTGTGTGCGGTGCACGAATCGCAAACGGTATAGTTCAAGCTCCGTCGCCAATAACGCGAACTGTGTGCGATGGCGGACCCATCAAATACGATTCATAAAATAGTTGCGTGTGCGATCTATGGCAGACAGTTTGTTCTTATGAACCATTTGTGATTAGTGAAGATAACAGAAATGGTTACACAGATCCAGATGTGTGCGATAGTGGGCACACAGTTCACTACCATAAACTATGTGTGATAATATAGTAGAACACAAACGATTCGGTATAACAAGATGTGTGCGATACAGGGCACACAGTTCAATACATAAACTGTGTGCGATGACATAGCAGAACACAAACGATTCAGCATACCAAGATGTGTGCGATAGAGGGCAAACAGGTGAGTAATCAGAATCGTGTGCGGACAGAAGAAATAACACAAACGATTGGTGTTAATAACATGTGTGTGTGCTGGGGAAACGGTTGCTGGTATACAATTTGTCAGCGATTGATGAAATCTTCACCGACGGGTTTCGTAGTTTTGTCTGTGTGTACTGTGATTTATTCTGTCTGCACAACATCTATGCTGCCTACAGGTCACTCGGGTGAACTATTTGCGATGAGCCAAAATAGCACAAACGGTTACACAGATATAGTTGTGTGCGACAGACGGCATATTATGCGCTGATACGTCTCCAACGTATCTATAATTTTTGCTTGTTCCATGTTGTTATATTATCATTCTTGGATGTTTTACAATCATTTTATAACAACTTTATATCATTTTTTGGGACTAACTTATTGACATAGTGCCAAAGTGCCAGTTGCTGTTTTTGCTTGTTTTTTACTTCGCAGAAAATCAATACCAAACGGAGTCCAATCGCGACGAAACTTTTTGGAGATTTTTTATGGACCAGAAGGCACCCAGTGGGCCAAACAACTGCCGGAGAGGTAGGCTGTGGAGAGCACAACCCACCAGGGTGCGCCAGGGGGGCCCAGCGCGCCCTGATGGGTTGTGCCCTCCTCGGCCCCCTTCCACACCGCCTCTGATGCCGATAAATTCCCAAATATTCCAAAAACCCTAGGGGAGTCGACGAAACATAATTCCAGCTGCCGCAAGTTCCAGAACCGTATAAACACCATCACGGAGGGGTTCATCTTCCTCATAGGTGTCTCTCCGATGATGCGTGAGTAGTCCACCATAGACCTACGGGTCCGTAGGCAGTAGCTAGATGGCTTCTTCTTTCTCTCTCTTACGATTCTCAATACAATGGTCTCTTGGAGATCTATTTGATGTAAACTTTTGCGGTGTGTTTGTTGGGATCCGATGAATTTTGAGTTCATGATCAGTTTCTATCCATGAATATTATTTGAGTCTTCTTTGATCTCTTATATGCATGATTACTTATAGCCTTGTATTTCTTCTTCAAATCTTTGGTTTAGTTAGGCCGACTAGATCGATTTTTCTTGCCATGGGAAGAGGTGCTTTGTGATGGGTTCGATCTTGCGGTGTTCTTTCCCAGTGACAGAAGGGACAGCAAAACACGCATGTATCATTGCTATTAAGGATAACAAGATGGGGTCTATTCCTACATGAATAGATCTTGTCTACATCATGTCATCGTTCTTATTGCATTACTCCATTTTTCCATGAACTTAATACACTAGATGAATGCTGGATAGCGGTCGATGTGTGGAGTAATAGAGGTAGATGCAGACAGGAGTCGGTCTATCTATCTTGGACGTGATGCCTATATAATGATCATCGCCTTGGATATCGGCATGACTATTCGATTTTCTATCAATTGCCCAACAGTAATTTGTTCACCCACCGTGCGCTATACTCATGAGAGAAGCCACTAGTGAACCCTACGGCCCCTGGGTCTACTTTTCCATCATATTGCTTTCCGATCTACGTTTTTGCACTCTTTGTTTTCAGATCTACAAAACCAAAAACCCAAAAATATATTGCTGCATATTTACTCTTTTTATTTGTGTTCTTGAGAGATCTATCTCTCCTATCTATCACTACCTAATCTATCTTATTACCGTAGAGAGATTGACAACCTCTCTTTCGCGTCGGGTTGCAAGTATTTGTTGTTTGTGTGCAGGTGCTGCTTATTGGGTGGCGGTGATCCTCCTACTCGTTCGATAACCTTGGTTTCATAACTGAGGGAAATAGTTACCGTCGCTGTGCTGCATCATCCCTTCCTCTTTGGGGAAATACCGATGCAGTCTCAAGCCACGTCATGCGCTCGGATAAAATGTGCGAGCCAAAATAACACAAAAAATTGGGCATAACAAGATGTGTGTGATGTTGATGCCCAGCAAACAGGTCAGTAATCTAAATTGTGTGGAAAGACAGAAAATAACACAAATAGATAATAACAGACGATTCCTGGTAATAAGCACCTGATTCAGAAAATGATGGCACAAATTATCGTTCGCACTACTACATAATCGACTAAACAACATAATAGCGACATTACATATCAGCAAGGTTCAGAAAATAGCAAAATGGAAACAGCTACTCGTCGGTGTTGTTGCGGGGCTGGCCTGTTGGTTCACCAATGTCAAAATATCGTCTACACTCATGCAACATCCTCTCTTTGGAAGAAGGGTCCACTTTCAGGTCGGCGATGACCATGTTCTTGAACACTTCATAGGCCCGGCCTTTCCTCTACTCCTGCTCCATCACAGTAGCTCTGGTCTCATGGAAAATCCCATCCATGACCAAAGGCGTGCGTACGGCCCTCCGACAATGGAGATATTCAAAGCGGTCGTAAACACGAAAGCCAAGAGCTGCGCGCTGTGCTAGAGCGGTAGCAGACTCTAAGGAGGCTGCTGCCCTTACCGAGGCCAAATCCACGCGAGCCGGCAAGGCAACGGCGAACTGATCGGCACATGATGCCCTTTGGAAGGCCACAGCCGCGCGTTCCGCGTACAGAATCGTGCTTGCCCGCCGATCTGATGTAACCTTCATATTTTCCGCTCTTGCCGCCAAGACCTCCGGACCCTCAGCAGCGCATACCGCCCAGGTCTCCGGAGCCTCAGCAACGCGTACTGCCGCCAAGGCCTTCGGGCCCTCAGCAGCGCATACCGCCGCCGCCGCCGCGGGCTCCTCCGCGCATAAGATCTGCCTCAACCGCGCGCTCGTCCACCGCGGGCTCCTCTGCGTGGATGACATGTGTAATGTTGAGGATTTTGTGGAGGCGAGAACAGTGGGGGAGAAGAAGGCCAGATTTGGGGGGTGCGAGAGGGGAAAGATACGGTGGAGAGCGAAGAGTGGTGATATTTATTTATGACCCTATACACGATTGCAGACAGTTGCTATATGTGTTCCGTGTGTGATTATGTGTGCACCGCAAAGAACTCAAAAACTGTGAAAATGCTTCCCGCGCAAGAGCAAGCGCCAGCCACAGCGGTAAATTATAAAATCCCCAACCCCCTTGGCAGCAGCTAGCTATAAATAACCACAGCGATGGCCACTGGCGGCGAGCCAACGATCCCCTGGCTAGTTGCCACACACACCATCAAACCCCTAATGGCCGACGACAAGATGGAGTTGGGCGACGGCGGAATCGAGGCTGTCAGCGCGATGGTCGGCTTGAGGATCAACAGCCATGCCGCTACCTCTCCTGACTATGGTAAGAGAAGGAAGGAATCACGACATGAGCAAGCCAAGAGGTTAGCCAGTGTCGTCTTGAAAGGAGCTAGGGATTGCCAACGGGCGATACTACGGGCTCGGCGCAGAGTGCGCCGGATGGTACGGGCGGCGGAGCTGGAACTGCAATGCCGCAACGACAACTGCGTCAGTGGCTGCCACACGAGGCGCAGGCTTATGTCCTAGATGCAGGAGGACGCAGCTCCGGATGCCGGAGGAGGATTTGCGACCGTTGCTACAGCATTGGCGATGGCCAGGGTCTCGTCGGCCGCCGGGACGATGTACCTACCGGCGGACGCTGCAGTCCTGGTGAGAGCCGCGTCCGAGGCAGTAGCGGCGATCACCAATGTCGAAGCTGACCCTTCCTCGGTCGATCAAGGTGTAGGCCATCGACTTGGCGACCTCCTGTCCTCCTGAGCCAAGGAAACGACACGACATGATATCAATAGTAACTGTTTTCCCAAACAAATCACAAAGTTTCAAGGGAAACCCATATTTCCTTGGTCGTTTCGCCATTATTATTTTTCTACTATCAACAAACCCACTGAGGGAGTCCTGGATTAAGGGGTCCTCGGGAGGCCAACCTATTTCTTATGGGCCGGACTGTATGGGCCGTTTGCCGAGCACTGGATTGATCGAAGACCCTGTCTCCAGGAAGGAAGCTTCGAGGATCGTGGCGTGTTCTCCACGTTTGGAGTAGTGAATAGGCATGTTTATCCCTTCGACGTGTAACCGACCAGGTGTAAACCCTAGGTACCCTCGGCGTCTATATAAGCCGGAGGGTTTTAGGTTGTAGGCCAACAGAACTCATCTAGGGTTTTAATCATACGATCTCGAGGTAGATCAACTCTGTAACCCTTATACCATCAATATAATCAAGCAGGACGTAGGGTATTACCTCCATAGGAGGGCCCGAACCTGGGTAAAACATTGTCCCCTTCGTCTCCTGTTACCATCGATTCTAGTCTCACAGCTCGGGACCCCCTACCCGAGATCTGCCGGTTTTGACACCGACATTGGTGCTTTCATTGAGAGTTCCGCTGTCATCAACGAAGGGTCAGCAACACGGGCACTTTCGTCCCCGGACAGATCTTCGCCTTCGGCAGCATTGTGCTGCATGCTAACCCGACCGTCCATCTAGGCCGTGTTGGAAGTTTCGCCCCTGACCAAGAGGTCAGATTCGGGAACTTAGAGTTCTCTGTAGACTCTCGGGGCGATCTGTCACTAACCGGGCTAGCAGTTTCGCCTGTCACGCCCGAAGACTTCGAGGCTTTAGCCTCGGATCCATCTTTCGGCCCCGCCCACGGGATCTACCCCGGCGAGGACCTGACTCTCCGTCCGGGCCCGGTCATAGCGCCAGACGTCCGGACACCCGTTCTTGCCGAACACTCCCCCCGCACGGACGCATCGGAAGTCAACTCCGGAAGCTCTGAGCGGGCCGACCCGGTCGGGCTCTCGATTCTCAACGAGGCCCTAGATCGGATCTCGTCGATGAAAACTGTCGACGATCCAACCCCGATCTGTGCTCAGATCGGGCTTCAGGCGGGTCAGGACGAATTTTTCACCCCACCCACCACCCACTTCGTAGCAACTGTCGAGGATTTAACCGACATGTTGGATTATGCTTCCGAGGAAGCAGATTACATGGATGAGGAGGATCATGCACTCACCCCCGTTAACACCGGACGGTGGACTGCCACCTCCACATACGACGTCTACATGGTGGACACTCCGAAAAACGATGGCGACAAATCGGATGAAGCGCCGTCAAGACGCCGAAAGCCACATAAACGGTCAAAAGGAAAAAAGGGAAGAAAAGCTATCAATGGCACCGGGGACGGAGACACCCCGGAGGACCTCGGCGATCCCAAAAACCCCGAACACCCGTTAGAGGGTCAGGAGAGGCCGGAAGACCGGCACAACCCCGATGATCTGGATGATCCCGAGGACGACGATTACCTCCGCTCTGTCGAGGGGGAGGACAATGCAGAAGCCGATGACTTCGCCATCCCCGATAATCCTGAGGATCAAGAACTGTTCAGGCAACAGCTCATAGCCACGGCCCGCAGCCTAAAAGCAAAAGAACGGCAGCTTAAAGCCGAACAAGACAACCTCAACGATCGATGGACCAGAGTCCTCTCAGCTGAGGAAGGATACGGTACCGGTCTATCGGACCAACCTAAGAGCTATCCACGTAGAAGGCTGCTGCCACAATTTGATGACGAGCTCACTGATACGCCGTCTCCCAAACATACCCCATACGACAAGCCAGACCGCCCTCCTCGAGGACGAGACAGGACGGCTGACGACACCGGCTATAGGCCGACGATACCCCGTAGACGGGGAAAGGAGCCACTAGAGCCCGATGACAGGTTCGACCTGCGACACGACCTGGATTACAGAGCAGGTCGTACACGATCCATCTACGGATCCAGAGGATACTCACCCGATAGACGGGAAGGGTACCGGCCTTGGTTCGACTGTAACAATGAAGGTCGGGAACGAAACCGAGCTAGGACAGACGCCGATCACCGGCGCGACATAGCTCGGGTCAGAGGAGCTGCCCACCCACTGTGCTTCACGGACGAGGTGATGCGGCATCAGTTCCCGGAAGGGTTTAAACCCGTAAACATTGAACAATACGATGGGACAACTGACCCAACCGTATGGATCGAGGATTTCCTCCTCCACATCCACATGGCGCGAGGAGATGACCTCCACGCCATCAAATACCTACCCCTGAAGCTTAAGGGGCCAGCTCGGCACTGGTTAAATAGCCTCCCCGAAAATTCCATTGGATGCTGGGAGGACCTAGAAGAGGCATTCCGATCTAACTTCCAGGGCACTTATGTTCGGCCGCCGGACTCCTCCGATCTCAGCAACGTCGTCCAAAAGCCAGGAGAGTCCGCGCGGCTATTCTGGAATCGCTTTTTGACCAAGAAAAACCAGATCGTGGACTGCCCAGATGCCGAAGCAATAGCCTCTTTCAGGCATAATATTCGGGGTGAATGGCTAGCTCGTCAGCTCGGCCAGGACAAACCAAGGACAATGTCCGCCCTCACATCACTCATGACCCGCTTTTGCGCGGGCGAGGATAACTGGCTAGCAAGACGTAGCCACAACCCCGAAGACCCCGGAACCTCTGAAGTTCGGGATGGAAACGGGAAACCGAAGCGCAACAAGAATAAGCGCCGGCACAATAATAGTGATGCCGATGACACGGCTGTTAACGCCAGCTTCCGCAACTCTCGGCCTGGGCAGCGGAATAAGCCTCCTAAAGGCAAACACGACGGACCCACCCCGCTTGACAAGATCTTGGAGAGGCCTTGCCAGATCCACGGCACTCAAGAGAAGCCCGCCAACCATACCAACCGTAACTGTTGGGTCTTCAAACAGGCCGGCAAGCTCGCAGCCGAGGACCAAGGCAAGAGCCCACGCAGCGAGGACGAGGATGAGCCTCGTGGTCCGATCGGTGGTGGACAAAAGAAATTTCCTCCAGAGGTAAAAACAGTAAATATGATATACGCCACCCATATACCCAAAAAGGAGAGGAAGCGCGCCCTTCGAGATGTCTACGCCACAGAGCATGTAGCCCCGAAATATAACCCATGGTCAGCATACCCGATCACCTTCGATTGACGCGACCATCCGACCAGTATCCGTCATGGGGGTTCGGCCGCACTCGTCCTAGACCCCGTCATAGACGGGTATCACCTCACTAAAGTCCTAATGGATGGAGGAAGTAGACTCAATCTGATTTACTTAGACACGGTGAAAAAGATGGGCATAGATCCGTCAAGGATCAAACCCAGCAACACTACCTTTAAAGGAGTGATCCCAGGCGTTGAAGCCCGGTGCACGGGCTCTGTAAGCCTGGAAGTAGTGTTCGGCTCGCCCGATAACTTTCGAAGCAAGGACTTGATCTTCAACATCGTACCTTTCCGCAGCGGCTATCACGCCCTGCTCGGCCGTACAGCGTTCGCTCGCTTTAACGCCGTCCCGCACTACGCATACCTAAAGCTCAAGATGCCCGGCCCCAAGGGGGTCATTACTGTCAACGGCAACACAGAGCGCTCCCTCCGAACTGAGGAACATGCGTTGGCCCTAGTGGCCGAATTCCATTATACCGATGATTGGCAAGCGCCGACGTTTGCTGTCAAAGCATGTAAGGCTGGGAAGCGAGCTCGGTCCCAATCCGAAGTACCAGAACCTCCTTCTCCCCATAAATAGGGACTCGCACCCCATCGCACGGCCCTAGAACTGGCAAAGTATGTGTCGAGGAGGCACAACATCACGCTCAAAATTCCATGGGCAGCGGTGGGGACAAATTATCAAAGGGTAAGTGTTCGGCTAGACCGAACTATCACCATCAAAACGTCCTCGGACACACTACAGGTACCATAAAGTACCTGCTAAGGTGTAAGCTCATCCACACTTCGGCGACTTCTCAAGATTTTTCTCCAAAGTCCGCTCGCCGAACAGTACACCCACAGCGGTATACAACTCCTCTGGAGAGGCAGGATCAGACAAGCGACAGGGCACATCGAGGACGTCAGGTCACCTATCGAAGACCCTTGGTACAACCCCTCCTGTAAGGTTTATATTTCATTTTCAAATACCTGTAAACAGTTGTATCGGCAATTTGAATAATAAGAGTTGTTGAGTACAATACAGATATATCATGAACGATTACCTCGCTGTTTCTGGCGTACTCTCTATTTCCCCTCTCTTCTTGCGAACTTGTTCGGTATACTTTACGATGCAACCGGCTAATAGACCGGGGGCTAGACCTTAAAAATCGCCCTAAGCACAACTGATTCTGTGTTCGGTGTCTTGGAGTTCCGCTTTATATGCATTGGTTCCGAACTATGTCTTGGGTCAATAGTTGGGTTGCCCGGCTCCTGTGCTTGCCCCTTTATGTTCCGCTCGTTCGGCTAAAAGGGCAAAGGGAGAACCGCTGTGATTGTGCTTCTGGCTAGTCTGGTCAAGCACCTCAGCGGAGAAAGCCGAAAATAGACTGTCATGGTATGCGAGAACTGGTCTGCGAATCCGAGCTTAACTAAATCTCGTCAGAGGTTATTCCGTGTCATACGATGGGTTTGGTATTAGTACAAACCACGTGATATAGGATTTGGCCACGGTTCATCCGAACATCACAACCCCTGGGGGCTGGTCATCAGCCCCCCGCACTCCTTTCTCGCGCCCCTACGGCTAAGTGAAAGCAATAAAGCATTATGGTCCGATTGCCTCGTCCTCCCCACACCACCGCCTTCGGGTACAGATAGCTTGGCTAAGGGTCACAGTGCGTTGGCAGAGACACCCCGCGTAGTATCTACATGGGGGCTGAAGCCGACGACTCGCAGCTTTCAGTTTTAACGGCCACACAGGAGTTATAAAGGATGCAAAACACGAAAGACATGATAAACCATGCATCGTAAATATAAATGCGTTAAAAGGTCTTCGGACATATTACAACACCCTACTCATACATGTTCTCTCTTGAATGCTGCGACTCTATCGCCCGAGCACCCTCCATTACTCCGGAGAAGTATAGCTCGGGGCACCTATGCTCCTTTCCAGGAGGCGGAGGGGCGGTGGCTATCTTCATCGGATCCAGCCCCGGCCAGTGCACCTTGGCCTTCGCAAAGGTCATCCGAGCTCCCTCGAAACAGGAAGATCGCATCAGCGCGTCGATCCGGGGCGAGGCGTCGCTCAGCTTCTGCACCAGGCCGAAGTAGCTGCCCGGCAACGGCTCGTTGGGCCATAGCCAGATGCAGAGATCCTTCATGGCCGGCTCCGCCATCCGGTGCAGCTCCATCAGCTGCTTTAGCTGCTCCACAAGGAGAGGAGAGCGCTCGGGGGCTTCAAAATGCGCCCAAAACAGCCGAGCTTCATCTCCTTCTCCCCGCGAACCATAGAACTGGTTCGCGTCCGCTGTGCTCTTCTGGAGGTCCGAGCAGGCGCCTGAGGAACGCCATACTTGGGTAAGCAACTCGAACTTGCTATCCCCAAGGACACACTGCAATAAATACGGCTTACCATCCATGATAGCCTTCACCTGGCTGACTTGCTCTTCAAAAGACCGCCTATCCACCCGCTCCTTTTGGAGATTGGTTTTCAAGGTGGATAGTTCGGCGGCCTGCTCCTTGCCCTTCCGCTCAAGGTCCTCGCACTTTTGGCCGGCGTCCTTGAGCTCATGTTGGATTTCCTCCACCCGAGCCTCATGTTTGTCGCTGGTGGCTCTTAGGGCGGACAGCGCGGTAGCCGCCTCTTTGGCCGCCACCTTCTCAACCGAAGTCACCTGCTTCGCCTTCTCAAGCTCGGCCTTGAGCTTCTCAATTTCTTTCGCCGAGGCTGCGTAAGCATTCAAACACATCAAAAATACTGCTTCGACAGTACGGTGATGAAAAATTTGGATATTCTAGTCCGGCTTACCTTGCGCCTCGTCGAATCTCTTATTTAGAGCTTCGACCTGATCTTCGGAGCTCTTGAGCTTCCGATTCAGCTCGTCCAGCTCGACAGCATTAATGGCCGCCACCGATGACGAAGCCTGTACAAAACAAAACCATATCAAGTTACATGGGTTCACAACTTCCGAACTGTCATAAATATGATCCTATGTCCGGTTCACTTAAGGGCTGCTAGATCGTCCCGAACAAATACTATCCTATACATAGTTCGGATAATGATCTATGATTGACCCCCAGGTAAGTTTTTTCCAAACTTACCTAGGGCTCGGGGGCTGCCGTGTATATAATCATAACTCAAAGAAATTAATATTTCACAAACAAGAGCATTACGCGGCTCACCTGAAAGCCCGTCAGGAGACCGTTGAAGGCCTCCTTCGGTCCGCTGTCTACGGACTGAATGCTCTGCAGTACCGCACCCATAAGGGTGCGGTGCTCCTCGAAGAGGGAGGCGCTGGATAGAGCCTCCCCCATAGCCGGCCACCCATTGGTCGGTGGCGCCGGTGGGGATCGGTTGACCCGATCTCCAACCGGGGATTGAACTGGCGCCTCCGGAGGCATGGTGCGCTCCGGAGACAGCCTTGGAGGTGACTGGACATCTCCTCATCCGGTCTCCTCAGTATCCGGGAGGGGCTTCTCCCTCGGGTCTTCGGCAGCCGAGGTGTTAGCCTCGACCATGACGTCATCTCCCCCACCTCCAGTGTTCGGCTCCAAAGGATCCTGTTGGGAGGACACCTCCGTGGCATCCTTCGCGGCGCCCGGAGGAGAGGGGTGCGACGCGGTCCCGCTCTCCGCTAGCTCGGCGGGCGGGGTCTCCCCCTCCGAGACTTGATCGGTGGGGAGGACTCGTGGTGGGCTGCAAGTTAATGGGCGCTCACATGTTAATAACATTCAAAACTAAGCACTAATAGCTCAGGAGGTCTTCGGATCTTTACCTTCGAGCTGGGGGCTTAACCCTGAGGTTCCTTCGCGGAACCCTCTCGAACTCCTCGGACTCGGTATCCGAGTCCGAGCTGTCGTCGGATAGGACCACCTGTGTTCGGCGCGCTTTCTTCGGGGCGGGAGGAGGTATGTCCTCTGTGGCGTCCGATGACGCCGCCCTCTTTCTTGCGAGGGGGAAACGCCTCCGCCCTCGCCTTCACCCTCGTGCTCCTCCTCTTGATTCGAGCAGGCGTGTGTTTCTTCGGACACAGCCCCCGGCTGGTCCCTGATGCGCAGGCCTTCTCGGCCTGGTTTCTTCTTCTTCTCTTTCTTCTCTGGCGCCTTGTAAGGCGCCACGACGAGCATCTCCGACAGCAGCTGGGACCTAGGGTCTTCGGGCTATGGAGCCGGGCACTTGATGCCCGTGGCCTTGCTCAACCATTCCTGCACAAGTAATCGGATAAAGCTTTGATTTTCTTTAGGAAAACGAAGCCAATCTAATGAAACTATGTCATACCTCGGAAGGGAGCTTATCGGCGCGTAAGCCCTGGTCCTCCTTCTTGGCCAGCCAATTCTCCTGCGCCTTGAACAGCGCCTTCCACAGCTTCTCCCGTGTGGTGCAGAAGAGTTGACGGATCGTAGGATCATCGTCCGTCTGATAAGTCCACATAGGAGAGCCCCGGCGCTGGCAGGGGAGGAGGCGCCGCTGAAGCATAACCTGGACCACGTTGGTCAACTCGACTCCGTCCTTGATCATGGAGGCGATGCCCCTCTGCAGGTCATCCACCTCTATGTCCGACCCCTAGTCGATGCCCTTTCGGACCCATGAGGTCAGTCTGGTCGGGGGGGCGGATCTGAATTCGGCAGGAACAGTTCTGCCCTCCTCCCTTGGCTCGGTGATGTAAAACCACTCTTTTTGCCAAGTCTTGATGGTGTCGATGAAGGTGACGGATGGCCATACTGCGCGTGGAAGCTTGCTGATGACCGCCCCGCCGCAGTCTGCGTGTGCTCCCGCGACACACTTCGGCTTGATGTTGAAGATCTTGAGCCACAGTCCAAAGTGTGGCTCAACCCGCAAGAAGGCCTCGCAGACGATGATGAAGGCCGATATATGCATGAAAGAATTCGGCGGGAGGTCGTGGAAGTCGAGTCCATAGAAGAACATGAGGCCCCTCACGAAGGGGTGGAGCGGGAAGCTCAGTCCTCGGATGAAATGAGGAATGAAAACCACCCTCTCGCCTGGTTTGGGGGTGGGGATCACCTGGCCCTCCTCTGCGGCGCGGTGGAAGATATTGGCGGGGAGGTAGCCGGCCTCCTTGAGGTCCCGGATGTCCTGGTCGGTGACCGTGGAAGCCTCCCACTTGCCGTTGGAGCCGGAGCTGTCCATGGCAGAGCTCGGAGGAGGAAGGGTGGAAAACCTAGATCTGGGCTCTGGAAGCTCAGGAGATTGGGGAAGCAGGGGTGCGAATGGGAAGTGCAGATAAGCCTTGGGGTTTACTGTCCCTTTTATTGGGCTTGTCGCCGGTTAGCCTCCCTTCACTACGCCGTGAATCCCTCCGCTTCCCAAGACGTGCATGCCGTTATACGCACATGATTAAACATATCCCGTGTAAAATGGAGCGCGATCTGTGCATTGATGGATCGTGCTAGTAAAAACTGCCTCGAACCGCGAATCGAGCTTTTTCGACTGGTTCAGCTGTCGTGGTGGGCCGTGACCTTTCATCTAAAAGGTTGTCAGAGAGCACTATTGACTCCTTGACATTTGGCCTTCAGGGCCGAATTATTCATGATGTTCGGACGATCTATGATCGGAAAAACTACACGTCGTCAGGGGCCGAACTGAACTCGGTTGATTCACTCTTTGGAGAAAGGAACTCGCCTCGCAAGCCGAAGACTCTGATTATATGAAGCAGCTGGAGCTAGGACCCTTGGCATTGGAGGCTAGTTCGGGGGCTACTGAGGGAGTCCTGGATTAAGGGTCCTCGGGAGGCCGACCTATTTCTTATGGGCCGGACTGTATGGGCCGTTTGCCGAGCACTGGATTGATCGAAGACCCTGTCTCCAGGAAGGAAGCTTCGAGGATCGTGGCGTGTTCTCCACGTTTGGAGTAGTGAATAGGCATGTTTATCCCTTCGACGTGTAACCGACCATGTGTTAACCCTAGGTACCCTCGGCGTCTATATAAGCCGGAGGGTTTTAGGTTGTAGGCCAACAGAACTCATCTAGGGTTTTAGTCATACGATCTCGAGGTAGATCAACTCTGTAACCCTTATACCATCAATATAATCAAGCAGGACGTAGGGTATTACCTCCATAGGAGGGCCCGAACCTGGGTAAAACATTGTCCCCTTCGTCTCCTGTTACCATCGATTCTAGTCTCATAGCTCGGGACCCCCTACCCGAGATCCGCCAGTTTTGACACCGACACCCACTAGAATGCACTGTGTCCAGATTTCACATTCTTTCAGGCTCGTTTAACATATTTAGTATTTTGTGTGTACTTTTCTAGGCATTTACTGGCTATAATTCAAGTTTGAACGTTTTGTACATGAAAAGGTGTTCAAATAATGTTACCTCGTGTGGTGCCCAGGCATGACCTCAATATGATGCGGTAAATATATCAGGAGGTATGGAAAATGTCGTGATATGCACTCTTCATATACCAGACCATCACCTATGGAGTTTCATGGTTCGGGAGCGAAATCGCCATGTTTTGAAGGGGAACCCATATTCCCTTTGTCCTTTGAACTTGATTTATTTTCTACGATCACCATACCCACTAAAATGCACCATGTCCAAATTTCACATTTTTTTCAGGCTGGTTAATCGTATTTAGTCATTTTTGTGTACTTTCTAGGCCTTTTGTGCTTATAATTCAAAGTTCGAACTTCTATACATGAAAATGTGTTTAAAAAGGACTCGAAAATTCGTAATTGTGCCGTTCAATAATTTTTCATGTATTTTATAGGAAATTAATAGAATTTTAAAGGATATGTGTGGGAAGAGGCAACCACAGATGTGTCGTTTATTTGTTTTGTAACTCTAGAAAAATGGAAAACATGCCTGAAAAACATGTTACCTCGTGTGGTGCATAGGCATGACCTCAATATGATGTCGTAAATATTTGAGGAGGTATGGATAATGTCATGATACACACTCTTCATATACCGGAGAATCACCTATGGAGTTTCATGGTTCGGGGAGCGAAATCGCCATGTTTTGAAGGGGAACCCATATTCCCTTGGTCCTTTCAACTTGAATTATTTTCTACGATCGTCACACCCACTAGAATGCACCCTGTCCAAAATTTGACATTTTTTCAGGTTGGTTTACCGTATTTAGTCCTTTTGTGTACTTTCTAGGCTTTTTGTGCTTATAATTCAAAGTTCGAACGTTCTGTACATGAAAAGGTGTTCAAAAAGGACTCAAAAATTCGTAATTGTGCCGTTGAATAACTTTTCATGTATTTTACAGGAAATGAATAGAATTTTAAAGGATATGTGTGGGAGGAGGCAACTACAGATGTGTCGTTTATTTGTTTTATAACTCTAGAAAAATGGAAAACATGCTTGAAAAACACTTATTACCTCCTGTGATGCCTAGGCATGACCTCAATATGATGCGATAAATATTTGAGGAGGTGTGGATAATTTTGTGATATACGGTCTTCATATACCGGACCATCACCTATGGAGTTTCATGGTTCGGGGAGCAAAATCGCCATGTTTTGAAGGGGAACCCATATTCCCTTGGTCTTTCCAACTTAATTTATTTTCTACGATCATCACACCCACTAGAATGCACCATATCCAAAATTTGACATTTTTAGGTTGGTTTACCGTATTTAGTCCTTTTTGTGTATTTTTTGGGTCTTTTGTGCTTATAATACAGCTTTAAAGGCAAACGTTTTCTTACAACGAACCGTTTGCAAAACGTTCGATGGCACAAGAGAGAGAGAATACTGGATTTTTTTCCGACGCGGGATCACCAATTTTCTCTTTTCTCGCACACGGTTATTTAATGCGCTTCGTCTGCGTTGCGTGTCCCCCCCCCCTGTAAGGTTCGAGTTTTGCCGCCAAAATTTCAATAGGCGCGATTTGAGAAGTTATTCCTCCCACCCCATACCCACCCATCACATTTCCCTCCTATCCCCACCCCCCCCCTCTAACTGCACCCCAAACCGCCGCCACCACTGCAACCAAATCTACATTCTGCCCCAGTCTCGCTCGTCGATCTAGTGAGGTAACCTCCGATCTCCATCAACGCCCCGGCCCGATTGCTCAGATGGAGCCTGCGAACCACCCTCATGCCTCCGCATCCCCACCCCCTATCGCCGAGCATCCCCGCGTAAGTCCAACCACATATCACGCGGAGGTCGAGGAGGTGATCATGGCGGTCGATGGCGTGGTGAATGCTATGCGTGCCGACCCGGACGAACACCTTGCCGCCGACGCCGCCATCTTGGTGCGGGCTCTGGCCGAGATGAAATTCCCAAGCAACTACCCCTTGGGACTTACCAAGTATGAACTGTCCAGTTCATTTTTACGAATACTAGTATAGCAATGTCTAACCGTGTCAATTTCAGTTTCAACTGTACACGTTTAAATTGCCATGTTAGGTTGTCTGTACTATGTAGTTAACACGTCAGTTGTTCATTTCAATTATGCGCACTGTGTTGTTCAAGTATGAACTTTCCAGTTCAATTTCACCAATACCAGTTACAAACTTACAATGCCTATGCTAGGCTGCTGTTAAGCCTGCTGTAGTAAACAGTTATATCCATTTATTACGCTGTCCATTCGGTACCGTGCTACTCTTCGCAAAGAAGATATCAATGGAGATGATGTCCTTCAATTACCATTAGATATTTTTGGTGGATGTTAACCCTGTTGTAATTGACATGCCTTTCCATGTACTTACGCAGTGTCAAAATGCACGATGATGTTGTTTAAAGTCGAGGTTAGTCACATCCCAATATCTTATAGTATTTTACATCATTTGTTCAGTTGCAGTTTATCTTCTAACATTTACTTGTTGCTTGTAGGTACATATGTTAGCGGTACTGATCCACGCTGCAACCAGCAGGAACACCTAGCCACCTACTTTGTGCGGGCTCTGGCCGAGTTGAAGTACCCCAGCAACTAAACCTCGGGATTTACCAAGTATGAACTGGCTCTTGATGTTTAACCGTGTCAATTTCTATTTCACTGGTACAAGTTTTAATGACTATGTTAGGTTGTCTGTACTCTGAAGTTAACACATCCAGTTTAATTTCACCAATACATGTCCCTTTGTTACCGTGCTACTCCTCGCAATGAAAATATCACCGGAGATACTGTCGTTTAATTAACATTTGCTATTTTTGGTGGATGTTAACCCTATTGTATTTAACACGCCTTTCTATGTGCTTATGTAGGGCTACGATGCGCGATGCTGTTGTTTACCATCGAGGTTAGCCACATGCCATTTTCTTATAATATTTTACATCATTTGTGCAATTGCAGCTTAGGTTCTAACATTTATTTGTTGCTTGTAGGTACATATGTTAGCGGTACTGATTCACGCTTCGACCCCCTTTGCATATGGGGCAATGAGATAAACATGAACAAGCATCAAGTGAGGAAACTAAGAAAAATTGTTAGGCAGAAGAGACATCTGACTGAAATTAAACTCTTTATTTATACTTTATCCAAGACATCAGTGAACTTTAGGATGGTAAGTAATTTGTTGCCTTCTTTTCCAGCCCAGAACAAGCTACTCATTTAGACATGAATACCTGAAATTTGCCTCTTTTCAATGGTTTCCGAAGGAATTTACTCAAGATTATCTAGCAAACTACCTGACCGATGTGGAGGCAACGAAGGTTATAATATATAATTCATGCTACCATGATAATGGTCTAGAAGTCTTCTTGAAGGCGGTGAAGGATGGACGGGCGATTATCACAAGGGGTTGGACAAAAGTTGTGCGCACCTTTGGCATGGAGGAGGGCACGTTATGGGTATTCCGCTTCTTCAACACCATCGACAGCCAAAAGCATTTACAATTCTCTCTTCACCTTTACCGCCTCTAGTACTATATATTGTGGTTCATCATATTTAATCTTCTACCGAACTATGTAACCATGGAACATGTACCGAGCTTTTGATTTATGCATTGGGTGTTGAACAATCGCAATTAGGGTATGTATTGACGGTTGTGAAATCCATATTTCATAATTAAAATTTTGAAATTTCCAATTCTAATAATAAATTACCGAAAATAAGCTATTAGGTAATAAATTACAGCGCACACAGTTAGAACGATTAAACCATGTGCGATGGTATCATATGTCACACACGATTGTTTGAAGAATAGTGTGTGTGATTATCAGCTTTACAACACACGGTCGCATATTTTGCGCGTGTGGGACGCGCGCACTGTCACACACGCATTTGCACCTCATAACCGTGTGCGCTTGCCGTCAATTGCACAAACGGTTCCAAACCTGCGTGCGTGTGTAATGTAAGACGATAAGAAGACGGTTGACATACGTTTCACGTGTGCGATCGAAATAACTATCGCACACAAATATATCTGTGCCATCGCCTCGGATGTGTGCTTGATCAGAAACGTAATGTCAAAGTGTGGCGTGTGGGATAGGCTACGAGTTCACAAATGTTTACGTTAGGCGAATCGTCAACAGGCGCTCCCACCATCGGTGTCGTGTGGGATGACCCCCCCTATCGCCCACACATGCAAGGCGACAGTTCGGAACTACGTCGTGGAAAGGGGTTAAAAACCATTTGTATAGCACGTAACGGTACCAGTGGTTTGTTGGCTTGGCCTGCACAGTCTTGCCGGCTGGGTCGAGCCGGACCTTGATACGCATCGCGGACTCGGTCGTGACGTACTTGTCCGCCTTGGCCATGAGCTCCGCCATGTTATCCGGCTTGGAGAGCATGAGCTTATGCTTGAGCAGGGTGTCATCTCGGCAACCCTCGGTAAAGTTCTAGATCGCCTGGACCTCGTGGACCCCCTCGCAGGATTTGTGCAGCTAGGTCCAGCGCATGAGGTAGTCGTAGAGGGACTCGTCCGGCCCCTGGACGCACATGGAGAGCTGGCGGGGCCGGTCGAGATGCTTTTAGGTGCCGGTGAAGTTGTGGACGAACACCTCCTCGAAGTCGACCCATGTGTTGATGCTGCCAGCCGGCAGGCTATTCAACTAGGTCCGGGCCGACCCGAGCAGCATGAGGGGGACGTAGTGCACCGCCACGCGCTTGTTTCCTCTGGCGATGCCGACGGGGTAGTGTAGTCGAATAGCCAATCCTCCGGCTTGACCGAGCCGTTGTATTTGGGGGTGTCGCGGGGCAACGTGAAGCTGGTGGGAAGGGCTCATTGTGGATGCGCGAGACGAGGCAAGTCGGGTCAACCAGGCCTTCCTCCTCTAGGAGGAGGGATTTCGCTAGACGCTCGAGGCGGTGGCGGGCGTCGTGTTCGTCCTGAGGCACACGGGGGCCTAGCCGGGCGGTGAGCGCTGGGCGCATGGCCACCCCGACCGAGGTCGCTCGGTTCCACTGCGCGGGCGGGGCATGCGGAGCCGGCGGGGGACGGGCGTCGTCTTCGTAGCCGTCCAGCCGGCTGGTGACGATCGGCTGGTCGTTGCGGTGCACAGCGCGGTCGCCTCGGTGCCGGCCAATCGTGTGGCTGGTAGCACTCGGGTGGACCCCTGTCGTGCCTCTAAGCTGGCGGGAGCCGGCTCGCCCTGGGTGTAGAGCGTGTTGGTGGCGGTGACAAGGTCACGAACGCGCTGCTCCTGCAACAGGCGCTCATCGCCCTCCTAGTGCTCCAGGTCAGCTGTAGCCGCCTCGGCAGCCTTCATGTTTGTCGCCGGTGAGTCAAAGGTGGGTCGGCCTATGCCGAGGAAGTCAGTGACGTCGCGGCTGTGGCGACGGGTCTCACCATGCCGGCTGGGCTCGGTGTCGGACGGGATGAACCCGTAGACGGTGTTGTACTCACGCTGCGCGGACTCCATCTGCCGCCACGTGGCGGTGAGCATGGAGGCCTCCGCAAACGGCTTCTTGCGGGTCTCCTCGAGCTCGACCATGGCGGCAACCAGATTGATAGTAGGTGCAGCGGGTGTATGCAGGCTATGCAGAGCAGCGCGCAGGGGGTCGGACTGGCCGGCTCGTGCCGCGGCTGCAGCTGCAGCTGCCGTGGTCTTGCCGCGCCCTGAGATGGTGCTGGTTTTGGTGGTCAGCACCTCGATGCGGACGCAGAGGTCGTCGACATTGTCGGGATGTCGATGCCAACAGGTGGCAGCGGGTCGGAGAAGGTGAGCACCTCGCTAGGGTACTCGTTGGGGAGGAGCACGACAAATACACGCAGCTCGCCGAAAGGGGTGATGGAGTCGCATGCGGGGCAGGCAATGCCAGCGCCGCGTGTTGCGCCATCTCTCGCAGACCGGACACAGCAGACATGCATATCAGCCCCTACACGATGCGCTCGCCGGAGGGAGTGAAGGGTCTCGTCCGGAACATGATTCCGGCCGACGCCGCGGAGGGCCCCACGGTGGGCGCCAACTGTCATGGCATTCTCACGGCAGATGCCATGGGGTGGCTTATCGAGTGTGGTTGGGGCCAAAGGACGTCAGCGGGTTTTGTAGGCGAGATTGGGGACTAACGGCATGTGACACACGATGTACCCAGGTTCGGGGCCCTCCGTGGGAGGTAACACCCCTAGTCCTACCGGAATGAGTATATGGGGGGACGGTAGTACAATGGTGCTCCTTGAGATGTTCGTCGGAGGAGGAAGAAGGAGCTCACTTGCTCTCGTCACCTCTCCTGCGTGCGTGTGTGTGAGTGTAACTAAGAGAAGAAGTCGAACCCCTCTGCATGGAGGGCTACAGGGGGTTTTATAGGCCAAACCCCCATCTTACAATAAGCAGGGATAATGGGGGCGGGCCCCGGCTGGCAGCCTCTCTCGCCGGTCGTGGGGCCCGCCGGCTGCGTCGTCTTGTCGTGGGTAGGGCCCGCCGGCTGCAGGGGCCCGTCGGCTGGCCGTCACTGTTGTCATGTATCAACGGCGTCATGGAGTGGATGGCGCATGCGCTACAGGGGCGGGATGCCCCGTCGGTGTCAGCGGTACAACCACCTCCACTGCAACCACGCATACCCCGGTCAGCGGTACCGGGGCCACTGTAGCCATGCCCCCACGCTGGGGTGAGGTCTTGTCACACAGACAATGGGACGGGCGCTGACCCGCCGGCTGCCGGGTGATACGTCCATTTTGCATCATGCTTTTATATTGATATTTATTGCATTATGGGCTGTTATTACACATTATGGTACAATACTTATGCCTTTTCTCTCTTATTTTACAAGGTTTACATGAAGAGGGAGAATGCCGGCAGCTGGATTCTGGACTGGAAAAGGAGCAAATATGAGAGACCTATTCTGCACAACTCCAAAAGTCCTGAAAAGTTACAGAGAATTATTTTGGAATATATAAAAAATATTGGGCGAAAGAAATACCAGAGGGGACCCACCAGGAGGCCACAAGCCTGGGGGGCGCGCCCTACCCCCCCCAGGGCGCGCCCCTGTGGCTTGTGGGCCCCCTGGCAGCCCTCCGGTGCCCATCTTCTGCAATATGGAGGGTTTTGACTTGGAAAAAATCATAAGAGAGCTTTCGGGACGAAGCGTCGCCGTCTCGAGGCAGAACTTGGGCAGAACCAATCTAGGGCTCCGGCGGAGCTGTTCTGTCGGGGAAACTTCCCTCCCGGAGGGGAAATCGAAGCCATCGTCATCACCAACGATCCTCTCATCGAGAGCGGGTCAATCTCCATCAACATCTTCACCAGCACCATCTCCTCTCCAAACCCTAGTTCATCTCTTGTATCCGATCTTTGTCTCAAAACCTCAGATTGGTACATGTGGGTTGCTAGTAGTGTTGATTACTCCTTGTAGTTGATGCTAGTTGGTTTACTTGGTGGAAGATCATATGTTCAGATCCTTAATGATAATTAATACTCCTCTGATTATGAACATGAATATGCTTTGTGAGTAGTTACATTTGTTCCTGAGGACATGGGATAAGTCTTGTTATAAGTAATCATGTGAATTTGGTATTCGTTCGATATTTTGATGAGATGTATGTTGTCTCTCCTCTAGTGGTATTATGTGAACGTCGACTACATGTCACTTCACCATTATTTGGGCCTAGGGGAAGGCATTGGGAAGTAATAAGTAGATGATGGGTTGCTAGAGTGACAGAAGCTTAAACCCTAGTTTATGCGTTGCTTCCTAAGGGGCTGATTTGGATCCATATGTTTCATGCTATGGTTAGATTTATCTTAATTCTTCTTTCGTAGTTGCGGATGCTTGTGAGAGAGGTTAATCATAATTGGGAGGCCTGTCCAAGTAAGGGCAGCACCCAAGCACCGGTCCACCCACATATCAAATTATCAAAGTAACGAACGCGAATCATATGAGCATGATGAAAACTAGCTTGACAGAAATTCCCATGTGTCCTCGGGAGCGCTTTGCTTTATATAAGAGTTTGTCCAGGCTTGTCCTTTGCTACAAAAAGGATTGGGCCACCATTCTGCACCTTTGCTACATTTGTTACTTGTTACCCATTACGAATTATCTTATCACAAAACTATCTGTTACCGATAATTTCAGTGCTTGCAGAGAATACCTTACTGAAAACCGCTTGTCATTTCCTTCTGCTCCTCGTTGGGTTCGACACTCTTACTTATCGAAAGGACTACGATAGATCCCCTATACTTGTGGGTCATCAAGACTCTTTTCTGACGCCGTTGCCGGGGAGTGAAGCGCCTTTGGTGTGTGGAATTTGGTAAGGAAAAATTTATATAGTGTGCTGAAATTTACTGTCACTTGTTACTATGGAAAATAATCCTTTGCGGGGCTTGTTCGGGGTATCTTCACCTCGACCGGAAGCACCAAGAGTTGCTCCTCAACCTACTGAACCTACTGAAAATATTTATTATGAAATTCCTTCGGGTATGATAGAGAAACTGCTAGCTAATCCTTATGCAGGAGATGGAACACTACATCCTGATTTGCATCTAATCTATGTGGATGAAGTTTGTGGATTATTTAAGCTTGCAGGTTTGCCCGAGGATGATGTCAATAAGAAGGTCTTTCCTTTATCTTTGAAGGAGAAGGCATTGACATGGTATAGGCTATGTGATGATATTGGATCATGGAACTACAACCGATTGAAATTGGAATTTCATCAGAAGTTTTATCCTATGCATCTGGTTCATCGTGATCGGAATTATATTTATAATTTTTGGCCTCGTGAAGGAGAAAGTATCGCTCAAGCTTGGAGGAGGCTTAATTCAATGTTATATTCATGCCCCAATCATGAGCTCTCAAGAGAAATTATTATTCAGAATTTTTATGCTCGGCTTTCTCGTAATGATCAATCCATGCTCAATACTTCTTGTACTGGTTCCTTTATGAAGAAAGATATTGAATTCAAATGAGACTTATTGGAAAGAATTAAACGCAACTCTGAAGATTGGGAAATCGACGAAGGTAAGGAGTCAGGTATAAACCTTAAGTTTGATTGTGTTAAATCCTTTATAGACACTGATGCTTTTCGTGAATTTAGCACTAAATATGGGCTTGACTCTGAGATAGTAGCTTCTTTCTGTGAATCATTTGCTACTCATGTTGATCTCCCTAGGGAGAAGTGGTTTAAATATCATCCTCCCATTGAAGTGAAAGTAGTGGAACCTATTAAAGTTGAAGAAACTATTATTTATAATGTTGATCCTGTTATTCCTGCTGCGTATATTGAGAAACCACCTTTCCCTGTTAGAATAAAGGAACATGCTAAAGCTTCAACTGTGGTTCGTAAGAGTTATACTAGAACACCTACACCCCCTGAACAAATCAAAGTTGAACCTAGTATTGCTATGGTTAAAGATCTCTTGGTTGATAATATTGATGGGCATGTTATTCATTTCTGTGATGAAGCTGCTAGAATTGCTACACCTGATATTAAAGATAAACATAGACCTATTGTTGGCATGTCTGTTGTTTCTGTTAAAATAGGAGATCATTGTTATCATGGCTTATGTGATGTGGGTGCTAGTGTGAGTGCAATTCCCTTTACCTTATATCAAGAAATTATGAATGATATTGCACCAGCTGAATTAGAAGAAATTGATGTTACCATTAAGCTTGCTAATAGAAATACGATAGCACCTGTTGGGATTGTTAGAGATGTTGAAGTCTTGTGTGGGAAAATAAAATATCCTACTAATTTTCTTGTCCTTGGTTCCCCACAAGATGATTTTTGTCCCATTATATTTGGTAGACCTTTCTTGAATACTGTTAATGCTAAGATAGATTGTGAGAAAGAAACTGTTACTGTAAGTTTTGGGGATGTGTCCCACGAGTTTAATTTCTCTAAATTTCGTAGACAACCCCATGATAAAGAATTGCCTAGTAAGGATTAAATTATTGGTCTTGCTTCTATTGTTGTGCCTCCTACTGATCCCTTAGAACAATATTTGCTAGACCATGAAAACGATATGCATATGAATGAAAGGAATGAAATAGATAAGATTTTCTTTGATCAGCATCCTATTTTGAAACACAACCTGCCTGTTGAAATACTTGGGGATTCTCCTCCACCCAAGGGTGATCCCGTGTTTGAGCTTAAACAGTTACCGGATACACTGAAATATGCGTATCTTGATGAAAAGAAGATATATCCTGTTATTATTAGTGCTAACCTTTCAGAGCATGAAGAAAAGAGATTATTGAAAACTCTGAAGAAGCACTGTGCTGCTATTGGATATACTCTTGATGATCTTAAAGGCATTAGTCCCACTCTATGTCAGCATAAAATTAATATGGAGCCTGATGCTAAACCAGTTGTTGATCACCAACGACGGTTAAATCCTAAAATGAAAGAAGTGGTAAGAAATGAAATATTAAAGCTTCTGGAGGCAGGTATAATTTATCCTATTGCTGATAGTAGATGGGTTAGTCCCGTTCATTGTGTCCCTAAGAAAGGAGGTATTACCGTTGTTCCTAATCATAAAAATGAATTGATCCCGCAATGAATTGTTACAGGATATAGAATGGTAATTGATTTTAGGAAATTAAATAAAGCTACTAGGAAAGATCATTACCCTCTACCTTTTATTGATCAAATGCTAGAAAGACTATCCAAACACACACACTTTTGCTTTCTAAATGGTTATTCTGGCTTCTCTCAAATACATGTGTCAAAAGAGGACCAAGAGAAGACCACTTTCACTTGTCCTTTTGGTACCTTTGCTTATAGACGTATGCCTTTTGGTCTATGCAATGCACCTGCTACCTTTCAAAGATGTATGACTGCTATATTCTCTGACTTTTGTGAAAAGATTGTTAAGGTTTTCATGGATGATTTCTCCGTTTACGGAACTTCTTTTGATGATTGCTTGAGCAACCTTGATCGAGTTTTGTAGATGCGAAGAAACTAATCTTGTCTTGAATTGGGAGAAGTGCCACTTTATGGTTAATGAAGGTATTGTCTTGGGGCACAAAATCTCCGAAAGAGGTATTGAAGTTGATAAAGCTAAAGTTGATGCTATTGAAAAAATGCCATGTCCTACGGATATCAGAGGTATAAGAAGTTTCCTTGGTCATGTTGGTTTCTATAGGAGGTTTATTAAAGACTTCTCTAAGATTTCTAGGCCTCTCACTAATCTTTTGCAAAAAGATGTTCCATTCGTTTTTGATGATGATTGTGTAGAAGCATTTGAAATTCTTAAGAAAGCCTTGATTTCTGCACCTGTTGTTCAACCACCTGATTGGAACCTACCCTTTGAAATTATGTGTGATGCTAGTGATTATGCCGTTGGTGTTGTTCTATGACAAAGAGTTGATAAGAAATTAAATGTTATCCATTATGCTAGTAAAACTCTAGACAGTGCTCAAAGAAACTATGCTACCACTGAAAAGGAATTTTTAGCAGTTGTGTTTGCTTGTGATAAGTTCAGACCTTATATTGTCGATTCCAAAGTAACTATTCACACTGATCATGCTGCTATTAAATATCTTATGAAAAAGAAAGATGCTAAACCTAGACTTATTAGATGGGTTCTTCTGCTAGAAGAATTTGATTTGCATATTATTGATAGAAAGGGAGTTGAGAACCCCGTAGCAGACAACTTGTCTAGGTTAGAAAATGTTCTTGATGACCCACTACCTATTGATGATAGCTTTCCTGATGAACAATTAGCTGTCATAAATGCTTCACGTAATGCTCCATGGTATGCTGATTATGCTAATTACATTGTTGCTAAATTTATACCGCCTAGTTTCACATACCAACAAAAGAAAAAGTTCTTCTATGATTTAAGACATTACTTTTGGGATGATCCACACCTTTATAAAGAAGGAGTAGATGGTGTTATTAGACGTTGTGTACCTGAGCATGAACAGGAACAGATCCTACACAAGTGTCACTCCGAGGCCTACGGAGGACACCACGCTGGAGATAGAACTGCACACAAGGTATTACAATCTGGTTTTTATTGGCCTACTCTCTTCAAGGATGCTCGTAAGTTTGTCTTGTCTTGTGATGAATGTCAAAGAATTGGTAATATTAGTAGACGTTAGGAAATGCCTATGAATTACTCTCTTGTTATTGAACCATTTGATGTTTGGGGTTTTGATTATATGGGACCTTTCCCAAAGTCCAACGGGTATACTCATATTCTAGTTGTTGTTGATTATGTTACTAAGTGGGTAGAAGCTATTCCAACTAGTAGTGCTGATCATAACACTTCTATTAAAATGCTGAAAGAAGTTATTTTCCCTAGATTTGGAGTCCCTAGATATTTAATGACTGATGGTGGTTCACACTTTATTCATGGTGCTTTCCGTAAATTGCTTGCTAAGTATGATGTTAATCATAGAATTGCATCTCCTTATCATCCTCAGTCTAGTGGTCAAGTAGAATTAAGCAATAGAGAAATTAAATTGATCTTGCAAAAGACTGTTAATAGATCTAGAAAGAATTGGTCTAAGAAACTTGATGATGCATTATGGGCTTATAGAACTGCTTACAAAAACCCTATGGGTATGTCTCCGTACAAAATGGTTTATGGTAAAGCATGTCACTTACCTCTAGAACTAGAACATAAAGCTTATTGGGCAATCAAAGAGCTCAACTATGATTTCAAACTTTCTAGTGAGAAGAGGTTATTTGACATGAGCTCACTTGATGAATGGAGAACCCAGGCCTATGAGAATGCCAAGTTGTTTAAAGAAAAAGTTAAGAGATGGCATGATAAAAGGATACAAAAGCGTGAATTCAATGTAGGTGACCATGTCTTGCTATACAATTCTCGTTTAAGATTTTTTGTAGGAAAACTTCTCTCTAAATGGGAAGGGCCTTACATTATCGAGGAAGTGTATCGTTCCGGTGCCATCAAGATCAACAACGCCGAAGGCACAAATCCGAAGGTGGTAAACGGGCAAAGAATCAAACATTATATCTCAGGTACTCCCATAAATGTTGAAACCAATATTATCAATACCATAGCTCCGGAGGAGTACATTAGGGAGACCTACCAGAACGTTTCAGACTCCGAAAAGGAATAGGTACGTGGTACGGTAAGCAAACCGACTCCAAAACTTGTCCAGTAGCAATTTTTCTCCGTTTTGGAATATTTAATAAATTAGGAAAATTTAAAGTAGTCCGAAAAGTGCACGAGGAGGCGACAAGCCAAGGGGGCACGCCCCTGTGGCTTGTGGCCACCCCGTGTACCCTCCGGACTCCGTTTTCTTGTGGTATACTCCTTTAGGTCGGTAAAAATTCATTATATAATCTCCCGAAGGTTTGGACCTTCGTATCATGACAATACTTCCTGTTTTCGTTTTGAGTTGTTTCTGCAACAGATTTAGAGCAAGATGTCTTCGCAAGAGTCGGTCGGGGAGAGCCGTGCCTCTCACCTGACACCGGGGCCCGGAGTATACAGCAAAGCCAACCACTTCGGGCAGGCCACGGAGGAAGAGATGGAGGCCGACTTGAAAAGGGTGGATGCCATGGAGGAAGACCAAGAAGTTACCTCTCGTCTACAACCTGGAGCCATGTTGGAGGAACTTCAGAGCTCAGCAATTCCGAATTCGGTCATCCCTCTCAATGCTAAATTTCTTACTTATGAAAATATGAAAAAGAGTGTTGCTTCTTCCCCCGCAGCAATGAAACATCCATGGGTGATGGGAGCTCTAACCGTCACTGGAAAACTTCGCAAGGAAATAATGGATCTTAGACAGCAAAATAACAAGCTTGACGAAGAGAATCGCATTCTGAGGGGCATCATCGCCAAGAATATAACATCACCACCTCCGAAGAAAGACAACTAAACACATGGGTATGGGCACTCCCCTTGGCTTGTGCCAAGCTTGGGGGAGGTGCCCCGGTATCATATCACCATCACATCTTTTACTTTTATCGTTTTTCTTAGTTCGATCCTTTTGGTTATATCTTGATCTCGTAGAATAAAGTTTTTAGTGTGATCTAGTTTTGAGTTTTGCTTTATGTTCCCCCTATGTAAGCGAGTCCGAGAGTTATATAATAAAAAGTAGTTTTGAGTTGAGGGCTTTGCTTGCTTGCTATGATCTTGAGAAAAAGTAATAGAAAGAAGTATAGAATAAAAGCAATGAGTATATATGATGATCTTATGGGGAGTGATGACTTCACATATAAGAAGTATGTCGATTGAAATTTGTTGTGAGTTGACAAACATAGCAATTGGTCATTGTTGCAATTAAAAGGAAGTAATAAAGAAAGAGAGGTTCACATATAAATATATTATCTTGGACATCTTTTATGATTATGAGCACTCATTAAAATATTATATGCTAAGAAGTTGATGTTGGACAAGGAAGAAAACATAATGGGTTATGCTTGCTTATTTCCGAATAGAAGTTATATGGTTATAGATCCTTTAACATGTGACGCTTGCTTCCACCCCATATCAGCCAAAACTTCCGCATCAAGTAGAGATACTACTTGTGCATCCAAACACCCTTAAACCAGTTTTGCCATGAGAGTCCACAATACCTACCTATGGATTGAGTACGATCCTTCAAGTAAGTTGTCATCGGTGCAAGCAATAAAAATTGCTCCCTAAATATGTATGATCTATTAGCGTGAGGAAAACAAACTTTATACGAACTTGTGATATGGAAGAAATAAAAGCGACAGACTACATAATAAAGTTCTTTATCACAAGTGGCAATATAAAGTTACGTTCTTTTGCATTAAGAGATTGCGCATCCAACTATAAAAGTGCATGACAACCTCTGCTTCCCTCTGCGGAGGGCTTATCTGTTACTTTTACTTTCTAGTACTTACCTTTATGCAAGAGTCGTGGTGATCCTCACCACTTCCTTTATTTCGCCTTTCTCTCTTGGCAAGCGTCATGTGTTGGGGAATGATCTAGACACATATATCCACTCGGATGTGGGTGATCATGAGTTATTTCTGTTAACATTACCCTTGAGGTAAATAGTTAGGAGGCAAAATTATAAGCCCCTATCTTTCTCTGTGTCCAATTGAAGCTTTGACCTCATAAGTACCGCGTGAGTGTTAGCAATTATGAAAGACTAAAAGATGATTGAGTATGTGGATTTGCTTTACAAGCTCTTATATTGACTCTTTCCGATGTTATGATAAATTGCAATTTCTTCAATGACTGAGATCATAGTTTGTTGGTTCTCAATAGAGTTCTTGATTCATACTTTACCTTGTGAATGAATTGTTACTCTAGTATAAGAAATTATATATCAATAAGTATTGTTGTTCTAAAGATGATCATGATGCTCTCATGTCCGTATTTTATTTCATCGACACCTCTATCTCTAAACATGTGTACATATTTATCGATTTCGGCTTTCGCTTGAGGACAAGCGAGGTCTAAGCTTGGGGGAGTTGATACGTCCATTTTGCATCATGCTTTTATATTGATATTTATTGCATTATGGGCTGTTATTACACATTATGGTACAATACTTATGCCTTTTCTCTCTTATTTTACAAGGTTTACATGAAGAGGGAGAATGCCGGCAGCTGGAATTCTGGACTGGAAAAGGAGCAAATATGAGAGACCTATTCTGCACAACTCCAAAAGTCCTGAAAAGTTACGGAGAATTATTTTGGAATGTATAAAAAAATATTGGGCGAAAGAAATACCAGAGGGGACCCACCAGGAGGCCACAAGCCTGGGGGGCGCGCCCTACCCCCCAAGGCACGCCCCTGTGGCTTGTGGGGCCCCTGGCAGCCCTCCGGTGCCCATCTTCTGCTATATGGAGGGTTTTGACCTGGAAAAAATCATAAGAGAGCTTTCGGGACGAAGCGCCGCCGTCTCGAGGTGGAACTTGGGCAGAACCAATCTAGGGCTCCGGCGGAGCTGTTCTGCCGGGGAAACTTCCCTCTCGGAGGGGGAAATCGAAGCCATCGTCATCACCAACGATCCTCTCATCGAGAGGGGGTCAATCTCCATCAACATCTTCACCAGCACCATCTCCTCTCCAAACCCTAGTTCATCTCTTGTATCCGATCTTTGTCTCAAAACCTCAGATTGGTACATGTGGGTTGCTAGTAATGTTGATTACTCCTTGTAGTTGATGCTAGTTGGTTTACTTGGTGGAAGATCATATGTTCAGATCCTTAATGATAATTAATACTCCTCTGATTATGAACATGAATATGCTTTGTGAGTAGTTACGTTTGTTCCTGAGGACATGGGATAAGTCTTGTTATAAGTAATCATGTGAATTTGGTATTCGTTCGATATTTTGATGAGATGTATGTTGTCTCTCCTCTAGTGGTATTATGTGAATGTTGACTACATGACACTTCACCATTATTTGGGCCTAGGGGAAGGCATTGGGAAGTAATAAGTAGATGATGGGTTGCTAGAGTGACAGAAGCTTAAACCCTACTTTATGCGTTGCTTCGTAAGGGGCTGATTTGGATCCATATGTTTCATGCTATGGCTAGATTTATCTTAATTCTTCTTTCGTAGTTGCGGATGCTTGCGAGAGAGGTTAATCATAAGTGGGAGGCATGTCCAAGTAACGGTAGCACCCAAGCACTGGTCCACCCACATATCAAATTATCAAAGTAACGAACACGAATCATATGAGCATGATGAAAACTAGCTTGACAGAAATTCCCATGTGTCCTCGGGAGCGCTTTGCTTTATATAAGAGTTTGTCCAAGCTTGTCCTTTGCTACAAAAAGGATTGGGCCACCTTTCTGCACCTTTTCTACATTTGTTACTTGTTACCCGTTACGAATTATCTTATCACAAAACTATCTGTTACCGATAATTTCAGTGCTTGCAGAGAATACCTTACTGAAAACCGCTTGTCATTTCCTTCTGCTCCTCGTTGGGTTCGACACTCTTACTTATCGAAAGGACTACGATAGATCCCCTATACTTGTGGGTCATCACCGGGTCGCCCCGGAGCCGGCCCACGAGGTGGCTCTAAGACGAGCCAGACCACTCCGGGGGAGCCGGCTAGGGCGAGCCGGACTGAGGGGCGCAGGCGGCCCATATGTTTTGCAAAAGGGTTAAGTGTCCTTGAGCCTACCTGGGGGTCCTCCCCCTAATAGATTTGTATCCGACGGATCTCATCGGATTCGGTCGGCGTTTGTCTTTCGTGGGCCTCCTTGGATTCGTTCTTCATCCGTTTACGTTTGTGTATCTGCATGTTGGATCCCTCCAATCTACACTTCTCTTCATCGGGGGTGGTTGCTATTTTGTTGTGCCACTGGTCCGGTGGGGCCTTAGCACGACGACTTTCTGACTATCTACTACAACAAGGTTTGGCTGGCTCCAATGAGGGAGGGGCGATGACAATGAGACGCATTCAGCTCGCTTCAGTGCTTGTAGTTGTCGCTAGGTGGTCCACGGGCCTGGATGTAATTTTTACTTCTGTGTTCTTTGTATTACCTTTATAGTTGATGAATAGATAGGAGTTTTTTCATAAAAAAATGCAAAACTTCACATATATTTTATAGATTTTAATAATCGTAGCATATTTTCATGCATTGCAATTGATAAATAGTAATAGAGAACTTGTGTTACATTTTCTGGTGTTCTTTGTACTACTTTGATAGTTGATGAATAGATTGGAGGTTTTTCCAAAAAAAATGTAAAACATCACATTGATTTTGTATTTTTATAATTGTAGCATATTTTCATGCATTGCAATTGATAAAGAATAACAGAGGGCTTGCATTACATTTGCCATGCGGGTTGCAAAAAACACTACTAGACAGAGATGTATAATTTCTATCTATTCTAACTTGGGGATCTACCGCTATTATTCTCATTGTAATGATTTACACCATAATGTATACAGTACACGACCACCAATAGGCAGGAGTATATAACTTCTTGTTACACTTTATTACTCGAGAATAACAAACTCCTTTCCTACAGGACGATGGATAGAAACATATATATTTTTGAAAAGAATGATAAACCTACAACCTCTGCATTGCATACAATCATATATTATTAATTATTCATAATTTTGAAGAACTATTGACCTGCAAGACAGAGAATAGAAATAGATGGAATCATTCTCCCATTAATCACATTTACTTGAACAACTAGGTCAAAAGGTAGTTCTCTTTAGAACAAATAATCTAAGTATGAAAACAAACGATAAATCGATCACTTGATGTAGATACCGAATATATATTTACAGAGACACAAAGGCCCCATAGATAGGAAAACTGAAATTGTAAATGAGTTGACTCACAAGGCCCATACAGTCAATAGTTTTCTCTCTCTCTCTCTCTCTCTCTCTCTCTCTCTCTCTCACACACACACACACACACAGATCGGTCCTGCAAATTTCTAAAGAGGTCCTTAGAAATCGTCAACCGTTTGAAATGACCTTGAACATATTTTCATATTTTCATTAACCTCCATATTAGGACAATGATTTTGTTTGTACTATTTCTTATTGATAATATGTTGCTACTAGTTGGCATTTTGTCTGCCAAACAGAACTCCTACGCTATTAGTTTAATGAAGCGTTTTGTGATATCAAAGACAAGTTATGAACACCTTTCATCGCATAGATTATCCTTCTAGATTCATGTGGAATTTGGATGCTTAGTGATAACAATTTTTTTGCCAGAAAATAACCCTTGTTTTAGAAGTGGAAGCAAGTTTACAAGCACAAAGGGTTATGGTAGCTCACACAGTTAAAAAAACA
The DNA here is from genome assembly GCA_039707655.1 of Elymus sibiricus. NCBI lineage: Eukaryota > Viridiplantae > Streptophyta > Magnoliopsida > Poales > Poaceae > Elymus > Elymus sibiricus. The sequence goes on from CM077663.1 coordinate 88,850,109, forward strand.
GTATGTTGCCTCCTTCGGGGATTGGTTAGGATGTTTGTAACTAATTTTATTTTGCTTATTTCATGTAGAAAACTATTGTATAGTTTGTTTTGTAAATGTATTCTTATTTGTATAGATAAAGATAATTTGCAATGGGGCTTTTCCCTACTATACAACTAAAAAAACTCTTGGGAATATATGTTGCATGGTGTTTGAATTGAGCATATATAACTCTGAACTTTCTAAAAAAGCAGACATCGAGATAACCAATCATTGGTTGGATGGTTAGGATGGTGTTACCCTATCCCAGTAGGGATGAAATCACATGTTTAATGATTTGGTGTTATGTGGATTATCCTTTATTTACTAGTCTTGAAGCTATTTAACTCTAGTCCTTAGTAGGTGTTGCATGAGTACTTGAGTGTGCATGCGTGCTTACATTGTATTTGGTCGTTCCAATCGATCGTGAATCAAACATGTAGTTGCAATTCTTGTTGTTACTTTTGAGAAAAAAAATAGCAAGGGAGTGTCAATTTCCAAGTTATACCAAAGAAAAACTATCAATCAATTTTCTTTTGCCTTGGATTAACTTATAGTGAGGAAGTGTTTAACGAATAAAATCTCTCTACTTCATTTTATTTTATTTCCTTTTGGACCTAAACAAAACGATTAAAATGAAGTAGGCTTAAAAACATTCGATGTCATTAAATGTGTTGTAACATGCATCCAAACTACTATAATCATAAAATAACTAGGGGGTAGTGTTAACCCCGAAAGAATAAGGAAATCAAAGAAATAACGAGTCTACAAATTTAAAACAAAAATACATAAGGGACAAAAACACAAATGCAGAAACAAAAATGATCTATGAAAGAAAAAAGTAGTGTTTCCATAAAGTATTAAACATAGGTATACAAATTAAATTAAGGCATACCCTATCAATGCAATAAAGTCAAGGCATATGTATAAAGTATAAACATAGGTATAGGGAAATCCAATTCGGCTCTTGGGAGCATATGCTCCTGCCCACCAAAAATGTTTTTTGCGAATGTCAAATTTTTTTTGAAAAAAACTAGATGTGTTCTTTGTCACACCCAAATGCCACTACAAGAAATATGTCAACTTGTGACCTTCTAGCAGTGACCCTAGAAGAAATGGTCGTAAAAATCTACGACCATTTGAGACCAATTGGTCGTAAGCTGTTCGGGGGACTCCAAATGCTAAACCATAACGACCATTTTGGTCAGAAAGGTCGTAATTTCCTTACACAAAATGGTCGTAAATCAGACAACATTGCTTTGTTGCCTTATTTATAGCTAATCACGACCAATATATATGGTCATAGCCTTGTAAATTGTGGTGCATTGCTATGACTAGGCGCCACTTCATCAGTTTTGCCTATGTGTCATGTCCATGTGTCAATTTTTGCCCTAGGTTGTGAAGGAGCCTACATTTCTGTCATTCCCAAAATTCCCAAAAAATTCTCATAAATTCTTTGGATCGTATCGTCCTCAAATATGTCAAAACCCTTCCTTGCCTAGTTTAAAAATAATTCAGGAATATTCATTTTCCTATTCTGTTCAGAATAACACTTTGTGAAGGAAGTGTTATTTATATTTTTTGGATTGCCCTCAAAAAAATTTGGCACTCATTTATATCCAAATCATTGACTCATGAAAAAATTCAGATCCATTTGCCTATTAAATCTTCCTTAGCAAATTTCCAAAGTTTCTGTTTAGCTAGAAGCTTTGTGAAGTAAGTACTATCTAAGCATCTCCTAATGATCTAAATTTTTGCCACATATTCTATATGCCCAAATCATTGTTGTCCACAAAATTTGATCCCCATATAATAATCCATGTGAGCTCACCATCCAATCTTTGTTTCTGGTAATATTTTCAATTTGTGAAGAAACAATATTTTATATTGCTTTATAATTGCTGAAAATTTACCAGGAGATGACCCTTCCCATATAACTTCCCAATTTTATATGATTTTAAAGTAGCCATTTTTCCTCAATATTTTTCCCAATTTTATGTTCAGTGGAGAGCATTGTGAAGGAAGTACCATTTTTATTTATCCAAATGCTATGAAATTTGTACAGTTCCTTCATATGCCCAAATTATCATCCTCCTCCAAATTTCAGCTCAATCCAATCATCTATGTGGGCCCAGAATCAATTTCTATTTTCTGTCCACAAAAGAGTATTGTGAAGGAAATACCACTTTGGCATGTCCAAATGGTATCAATTTTTTACAGTGTCTTCCTATGCCCAAATGACTATCCTCCACAAAATTGCAGCTCAATCCATTCATTCATTTGAGCCTAGCTTCAACATTCATATTTCTGTCCGGTGTGGTACTTTGCAAAGCAAGTGCCACTTAGGCTCCTCCATTTGAGCTGAAAATTTGCCAAGACACTCTCCTTAGTAGATGATCATCCTCAGCCAAAACTCGTGCCCATTAGCCATGTTCATTTCCCCCACCGCTAATCAAACACTTGGGTGCTAATTCATGTTTGAGCTTAGTTCAGTCTCCTCGTGAGATTCTTATGTTGTATTATTCTTCCTAGCACCTACCGGGGGAGTGCCCAACCCATCCGACATGCCTAAGCTGACCAGAACGTGTGGAAACTCTAAGGTCACGCGGTGACCACGCGGCTGGCATGCCAGTTTGCGCGCTCTGGAGTTGGGGCCATCGTCCACCGTCCAAACCTCGATGTCTCGCCACCAAACCATGTATCTCTAATTAAATAGATACTTATGTACCTAGAAATTATTTTTGGAAAAAATCATGAGCAAACTATAAGGCAGATGCAGTTCAAATTTGACCCGCTTCCTGCTGAATCGATGGAAATTTGTCTTTTTCACGAGAGGTGGCTCAAATCTTTTGACACCCAAACATATAGTCAATTGTACATTAAATATGTCCTAATATTTTATAAAATTGTTTCGGTCCAATTTTGCAACAAATATATGGTAGGTCCTTCACAAAAAAACTCATTTTGGGCACTCGAAAAATGAAAAATGAATTTTCCGTCCAAAGAAAATGAAAACTTCCTTAGGTAACATTGCTTGTCATTCTAATATGCATCCCTGTGCACAATATGAGATCATTTGAGCAAACTATGCCATGAATGTGGCCATAAGATTGATCATTTGGCTTGAAAGCCATGAATCTTCACACATGATAGCTAATTTCTGAGAACACTTTTTTAAAATAATTGTCGTATTACAAGTTTATTATTTTTCCTTGTAACTTGGTCACATATAATGACACAATGCGAAGGTTTTCCAATTATTATTATTTTTTATTTTTTCATGCCCGTTTCAAAATGCGATCAAAACGGCGGGCATGACCGTTCCTAGCTAGGGATTGAATATGTAAAAAAAATTGGTGTTTCTATTATTAAATAGATACTTATATACCAATAAATGATTTTGGAAAAAATAAAGAGAAAACTATGAGGGAGCTGCAGTTCAAATTTGACCCGATTCCTACTAAATCAACGGAAATTTGTTTTTTTCACGAGAGGTGGATCAAAGCTTTTGACACACAACCATTTGGTAAATTGTACATTACATATGAGCTAGTATTTTAGAAAATTGATTTGGTCCAATTTTGCAACAAATATATGGTAGGTTCTTCACAAAAAAACTCATTTTGAGCACTCGGAAAATGGAAAATGAAATTTTCATCCAAAGAAAATGAAAAGTTCCTTAGGCAACATCGTTTGCCATTCCAAGATGCACCCTTGTGCACAATATGAGATCATTTGAACAAACTATGCCATGAATGTGGCCATAAGATTGATCATTTGGCTTGAAAGCCATGAATCTTCACACATGATAGCTCATTTCTGAGAACACTTTTTTAAAATAATTGCCGTATTACAAGTTTATTATTTTTCCTGGTAACTTGGTCACATATAATGACACAATGCGAAGGTTTTCCAATTATTTGATTTTTTTTTGAATTTTTCATGCCCATTTCAAAAAGCGGTGAAAACGACGGGCATGACCGTTCCTAGCTAGTGGTTGAATCTTGGAAAACTTTTGGTATTTCTTTTATTAAATAGATACTTCTGTACCTAGAAATGATTTTTGCAAAAAATCATGAGAAAACTATGAGGCAGCTGCAGTTCAAATTTAACCCGCTTCCAACTGAATCGGCGGAAATTTGTCTTTTTCACGAGAGGTGGATCAAAGCTTTTGACACCCGACCATTTGGTAAATTATACATTAAATATATCCTGATATTTTAGAAAATTTATTTGGTCCAATTTTGTATCAAATATATGGTAGGTCCTTCACAAAAAAACTCATTTTTGGCATTCGAAAAACGGAAAATGAATTTTTCGTCCGAAGGAAATGAAAACTTCCTTACGAAACATTGTTTGCCATTCCAAGATGCACCCTTGTGCACAATATTAGATCATTTTAACAAACTATGCCATGAATGTGGCCGTAAGATTGATAATTTGGCTTGAAAGCCATGAATCTTCACACATGATAGCTCATTTATGAGAATACTTTTTTAAAATAATTGTTGTATTACAAGTTTATTATTTTTCCTGATAATTTGGTCACATATAATGACACAATGCGAAGGTTTTCCAATTCTTTGATTTTTTTTTGAAATTTTCATGCCCATTTCAGAATGCGGTCAAAACGACGAGCATGACCGTTCCTAGCTAGTGGTTGAATCTTGGAATTTTTTTGGTGTTTATCTGATTAAATAGATACTTTTTTACCTAGAAATGATTTTTCCAAAAAATCATGAGCAAACTATAAGGCGGCTGTAGTTCAAATTTAACCCGGTTCCTACTTATTCGGCGGAAATTTGTCTTTTTCACGAGAGGTGGATCAAATTTTTTGACACCCAACCATTTCATCAATTTTACATTAAATATGACATAATATTTTATAAAATTGATTTGGTACAATTTTGCAACAAATATATGGTAAGTTATTCACAAAAAAACTCGTTTTCGCACTCGAAAAATGGAAAATAAATTTTTCGTCCAAAGAAAATGAAAACTTCCTTAGGCAACATTGTTTGCCATTCCAAGATGCACAATTTTGCACAATATGAGATCATTTTAACAAACTATGTCATGAAAGTGGCCACAACACTCGTCATTTGGCTTGAAGGTCATGAATCTTCATAGATGATACCTCATTTCTGAAAGTAGCCACAACTTTGGTTGGATCACCGATGAAATAGCTACTTGTGTGCATAGAAATGATTTTTAGAAAATAAATAAATAACAAATTATCAAGCACTTGTAGTTCAAATTTGACCGAGTTCCTTCTGAATCGACGTAATTTGTATTTTTGATAAGAGGTGGATCGAAAACATTTGACATACAACTATTTTGCCAATTGTATATAAAATGTGGTCTAATATTTTTGATGAATGGAGTGGCATCATTTCGCAACAATTATTTGATAGGATCTTCACAAAAATATATCTTTTTTGGCACACAAAAAATAGAAAATGATTTTTTTAAACTCATTTCTCATAGCACTTCTTTAAAGACATTTGCCTTATTTCAAATTTGTTATTTTTACAGAAAACTAGGTCACATTTGGTGACACAATGGGTAGGTTTTCTATTTACTTTTTTATTTTTTCATGTCACAAAATAGTTGACATGATTTAGCATCTTATTTTTAGTCAATTACGACCAATTTAAATGGTCACACGTGTTTACTGTGTTTTGATTGGTTCATGGGCATCTCACGCGGATCGTGCATCAATCACCGTCGGATGTCCTCGGATGTCCTCGGATCCAACGGCAGTCCTCACCCCTCACCCACTCACCCCACGTAGCCCAAATCCCGCACTCCTCCTCCCTCGTCCCCATCTCTCTCCTGCATGACTCCCCTCGCCGTCGCCGCCAACGGCGCCCGATCCAGGCGACCTCCAGCAGGAATCGACGGTGCCAAGAAAGATCCGCCGGCAGGAATAAAAAAGGGTTCCCCTCGCTCCACTCCTACCTCCTGTCCGGCGAGATCTGCCATGCGCGTCCTCCAGCGCCACCCGTGAACATCTCCCGTCGCTAGGGTTTCGGCCGGCGTGGCTCCAGCGACTCAGGTGTGTCCCTCTACTCCTCCTCCTCCTCCTCATAGCCTTCCCTCACTTCCTCAGTTCGTGTTCTCTCACTCCCAGATCCAGGATGCTGTCCTCGCTCGAGAACCGGGACGCCTTGGGCGCAGATCGGGATGGGGACGGGAGGTGGCGCCGCTGCAGCAGGACCAGCTCGAGCACCGGGCCGGCGAGGCGCCGCGACGAGGAGCAGCACGGGGATGCTCTACGTCGAGGCCGGCGGCGCGGCAGCTGCCTGCTCTGCTCGTCCGGTTGAGCTCTGACCGTCGGGTGAGCTCGGTACGTTCCCCCATCTCCGCTCGCGTCGATTTCCGCTGGATTTGCGTCGGCGGCAGGCGCCGATCCAGCAAGGTAGTTGCGGGAGACGAGCTGATCTTCGGTTCGTCCGCCGCATCGGTCTCTCTTCCCATTGGATACAAACATACTGTTCTGTATATGTAGCATGGCATCTACCTGTGGATAAATGGACATTGCCATTAGCATCAGTGTCTATGGCCTTTTTTAGTTTTCTCCGATCTACTTTGCTCCACAGGAAGCAGGCATGTGTTCTTCTTTTCCTAGATGGATGGAGCATTGACTTGTGGATCTTAATTTTGTTTTTTTAATGGCAGGAAGTAATCAGCTCTGTCCCCGAAGGCATCTTCTCACGCATGGCTAGGCCTTGACAACATACACCGTGCAGATCATGAAGATAGGTAATAAGCGAGGGAGGCTCCCTCTTCCACAAATCTTCTTCTACCGTAGATTTCGTATCCATGGCATATGGCGTACGTACCGCATTCGCTTATCCGTGAGAAATAAGCTGTACATTGTAGTATGTTTTATTTGTCAGTACATCGTAGTAGTAGTAGTAGTAGTAGTAGTAGTAGTAGTAGTAGTAGTATGCTTTGAACGGTACATGGTAGGTCAACTGCAGTGTTGTGTGTCCAGAGGTTCTCGTTGAACACTGCATATATTCGCAGGGAAGTGAAGATAAAACCTATTTTTACCAGGATTTTTGGAGCTGGAAATCATTTTTTTTCCTTAACTTGTTAGAGCTGAAATTAATTATTTTTTAAAAAAAGAGCCGAGGTTAATTGGTTTAGCTATAGATTGATATCATATACTGATTATGTTTCACTTTGATACACTGGTAGATTTTTGAAAAATTCATATACTGATTGTTAGCTTGTGTACATCATTACCATATATCTCACTTTGTTACTCCATGAACCCAAGTAAATGAGACATCTAGTCACTCGATGACTTACAATGTAATATGTCTCTTATCATTCACCATACTGTAATCCGTAGAGAAGGTTTCATCTTGTATCCAATTTTGTACAATAATTTTGACCAGCTAGATGATTTATTTTTTGCACTCCCCAAACATACTTACCCTGCCCATCCTCATTTCATGTCTTCCCTAATAACTCTTGTTAAGTTATAAGTGTTGCTAACAGCATCTTGTGGTCTCTCTTCCCATTAAAGCTCCACCACTGCAGTAGCAGCAGCGTGTCACTGTACAGTGACTGCATTGCAGATGCACACGCGGTACAGGGTTAGTGTCCATCTTCTTCAATCATATTGTTGTGTATGCAAGTACGGATGGATATTGAGTCGTTTGACTTGTGTGCTTGTGTCATAGATTGGCACGACTTTGTTTGCTCTCCTCGAGTGTTGCCGTAGTTGCGCCACGATTCCTCACCAAGGACAATCAAAGCCATCAACATCCCACTGGACAGATGCTTGGAGCCGTGTGTGTGTGTGTGTGTGTGTGTGTGTGTGTGTCTGATTTTGGCCTTGTGAGGCTGCTAGGGGTCAATGAGACCCATGTGACCACAGTCATGGCTGGTACCTAGCACCAGGAACTTGTTTCCTCTCTTTCTCGATGCTACTTGGCATCACGGTGCATTTCTTGTTTCAATGTGTGTGCATTATTTTTATGGAAAGAGGTCTTGTTAATTCCTCTAAGTTCCTTCCACACCAGAGAATTTTTTTGTAGCTTATTGTCGAGGAATCTGACATGTTCTGAACAATAGTTAATTACTCCCTCGTCTTACATTATGGGACGCTTTTGCAAGCTTGCAAAAGCGTCTTACATTATGAAACGGAGGGAGTAGTTTTGATAGGATCCTTACTACTTATGCTGCTGGGAGTTTGACTGGTTAAAAATGCCCATCAATCAATCAAACACAAGGAAATTAAATGCTTGTTGTTTGGTATACTAGCTTAATTAATTTTACAAAACTAAAAAGGGCCTATCCCATGGTTTGAAACAGGGCACTAGCTTAATTAATTTTGCAAAACTCGCCATTGCCAATCTAAACTTTGGCTTCCAGCCAAATACTACCTTATTCAGTACTCACTTGCAGTGTGCTACATGGTATCACTCAACAATTGTAAAGATGTATTTGCTTTTTGTTGACACATTTGCTACTGCTAAAAGTCATGTAGTTGTACAATTACTACTCTACTGAATGTTTATAACATTTTCTGTCTGTAAGTCCGCAACATATATAATTCATGTACCTCCTTCCCGTCAACTATGTGTAAATATCTTTATATCGCTCTATCTAATAATCATGCATAATATTGTCCTGCATCCAGGGGGTGGTTGGGAGACTATTGAGAATAAGAAGAAATCAGGCCAAGCTTGGAATGCCAATGGATCTTCGCGTTCTTCAACAACCTGTAGGGCCTGTTGATGGACTCAGGGATGGTAAGTAAACATCAGATGCAAACATTTTCTGCATGTTGATGTACACTGCTGGCATCTAATGTTTACTTACCATCCCTGAGTCCATCTCTTATAGATTGTATGACGCTCCTCTGATTTATGTTTTGATGATGCCTAGGATTAAGGATGGTTTGATATATCTGTTAGCTATCTGTAACATGATTTTTATAATTGGTTAGAGCACATTTGTTCATAACACAGGCTTATTTTAGCTCTTTTAGTTCATTTTTTACTATTATCACTTGAATTTCTTTGTTATAATAAACCACAGCTGTTATGTATGTACATGCATATAGTGTATCTGCAACTAGTTGTACATGTGGTGCAATTGTGCAGAGCTACTAGTCGTGCTTGGTACTTTAGTATTTTGCTTTCCTTTGTACTGGGTATATTATTTTCTGCTTCTAATCGATGAACGCAATAATTAAAGAGAACCAAACTGCTTCTGTTGATTTCTGCTACATCGTTTCTACCTGTTTGTGTGTAAAACCATTCTTAAACCTGAACGGTACTTTTCTTGTTTTTGTCATTTTTTTCCTACGAAAATTATGCTCTCTTTAGCTCATGCTCGTTACCTCCTCCCCTCATGTTTCACAGGAAGATGATAAACCTTTTTAAGATCAAGGGGCAGAAGAAGGAAGAGGCGGACAACTCAAATGGGGGGCCTCCTGTTAAGAAGCAAAGTCCAGGTATATGTCTATGCTGGCCTCAAGGTTTGGTAGCTACTGTGCAAAATTGATAGTGATTCTGTTGGTGAACATATATGGTAAATATGTCTATCAGCAGTAAATCTGTAAAAATAGCTTCTTTATATGTTTGTCTCAGCATGTTCAGTGCTGTGTGTCTGGTTGTTCATAGAGCCACTATCATCATCCGATTGACCATTTGGTATACAACTGGATATGTTGCATACTATTTATGTACACATAATTTGTTGTCAATTCTTGCTTATATGCTATTGGATCCCTCATTGGCTACTGTTTTCTTCTTATTTTTTGCATAGGTGAAGTGTGAAGCCAAGTGCGAAGCCGTGAAGCCTATCAACAGAGAGTAGCATATTTTGTATTGTAATAGTAGGCAGTAGTAGACATACTTCAGTTGTAGTAGTGTAAAGATTGTAATAGCAGGGTTTGTTTGAAATATTGATTTCGTATGTGATTTGATACCTGTGAAATGGAAACCTGACAAGCGGGACCCACTTATGAAAATTGTTTGATTTTTTTTGAAATTACTAATGTGTGTATTCTAATTTATTTACTGTTAAATTGAAATATGAAGAATATGACCCTGATAGATGGGACTCACTTATCAGAACCTGACAACTGGGACCAATCTGACTAGTGGACCCCTTTTTTATAAAAAAAGAAAAACTCAAACTGTTGAGGCAAAAAGGCTAGGCCCAAAAATAAAAAGGCTTCAATGTTGGGCTTGGCCCATGAAGTTGATGAAAATTGACAGGGAAAATATATAAATAAGCTGAATTTGTTGGGCTTGGCCCATGTAGAACACTTAATTGGACCGGGCTGATTCTAATCAACGACCAATTCATGTCGTCGTAATTTTGCCACGTCGGTTTGCCACGTCGGATCCGACGTGGTGTGGGTAGATTGCCAGTGACCAAAACAATTGGTCGTAGAACCAACGACCTTTTGTTTTGGTCGTTACTTTCTACGACCATTTCATAGTGAAGGTCGTTAAGTTTCATTAAAGACGGCCAGCTTTTGACCAACTTTTTTTGGTCACAAAAAGGTCACAAGTGAAAAACAACGACCATTCAGTGACCAATATTGATGGTCGCAAGTTGCCATATTTCTTGTAGTGTGCCACCTGCAAATTTTTACTCAAAATTTTTAAGCATTTTGAGTTGTGCAAAAAAAAATCAAACGCCAAATGTTACATACAAATGTTACACTTAATTGTGTTTTTTTCACCGACGAAGTACCGCTATCCCGTTTCGAATAAAAATTGTCAAGCACACTTATTAGACTAAGATGAACATCCATACAAAAAAAGCCAAAACGGCCCTTCCCATAGGTATACAAATAAAAAAGTAGACATAATGGATCCATGCAATCAATTATTTCAGGAGCACGGTTACCCCACAATAAGACAAACAAAAATAATTTGACGAGAGCATAAAGGCATGTTGTGGAAATACTTAATCTTACATGGGTGTTGCACCTAGTCAAACTTGGTAAGTCAACAACAGTCCAAGGTAACTTGCAAAAGTCTAGAAAAGTTATCATGGACAACGAGTCAATGGAGAGAAAACGTTATCATGCCCAGCCCACCAGGGGCTGGCGCGCCACCTCTTCAGCCCATGTGGCCCCTCGGGGTGGGTGGGCCCCTTTCGGTGGACCCCCAGAACCCTTCCGGCACCCCCGGTACGTTACCAGTCACGCCCGGACTTTTTCCGGTGACCAACACGGAACTTCCTTTATATCAATATTTACCTCCGGACCATTCCGGAGCTCCTCGTGACGTCCGGGATATCATCCGGGACTCCGAACAACCTTCCGTCACCAACATACATAACTCAATAATACCAAATCGTCACCGAACGTTAAGTGTGCAGACCCTGCGGGTTCGAGAACTATGTAGACATGACCGAGACACCTCTACGGTCAATAACCAATAGCGGGACCTAGATACCCATATTGTCTCCTACATATTCTACAAAGATCCTTATCGGTTGAACCTCTATGTCAAGGATTCAGTTAATCCCGTACGCAATTCCCTTTGTTTATCGGTATGTTACTTGCCCGAGATTCGATCGTCGGTATCTCCATACCTAGTTCAATCTCGTTACCGGCAAGTCTCTTTACTCGTTCTGTAATACAAGATCCCGTGGCTAACTCTTTAGTCACTTTGCTTGCAAGTTCATTGTGATGTTGTATTACCGAGTGGGCCCTGAGATACCTCTCCGTCACACGGAGTAACAAATCCCAGTCTTGATCCATGCCAACTCAATAGACACCCTCGGAGATACCTGTAGAGCATCTTTATAGTCACCCAGTTACGTTGCGACGTTTGATACACATAAGGTACTCCTCCGGTGTCAGTGAGTTACATGATCTCATGGTCATAGGAACATATACTTGACATGCAAAAAACAATAGCAATAAACTGACACGATCATATGCTACGTTCATAGTTTGGGTCTTGTCCATCACATCATTCTCCTAATGATGTGATCCCGTTATCAAATGACATCTCATGTCTATGGCTAGGAAACCTAGACCATCTTTGATCAACGAGCTAGTCTACTAGAGGCATACTAGGGACACAGTGTTATCTATGTATCCACACATGTATTTGTGTTTCCAATCAATACAATTATAGCATGGATAATAAACGATTATCATGAACAAGGAAATATAATAATAATCACTTTATTATTGCCTCTAGGGCATATTTCCATCAGTCTCCCACTTGCACTAGAGTCAATAATCTAGCTCACATCACTATGTGATTTACATTGTAATGAATATAACACCCATACAGTTCTGGTGTTGATCATGTTTCCCTCGTGGAAGAGGCTTAGTCAACGGGTCTGCAACATTCAGATCCGTGTGTACTTTGCAAATATTTATGTCACCCTCCTCGATGTAATCGTGGATGGAATTGAAGCGTCGCTTTATGTGTCTGGTCCTCTTGTGAAACCTTGGTTCCTTGGCTAGAGCAATGGCACCAGTGTTGTCACAGAACAGAGTCATTGGGTTTAGTGCACTGGGCACAACTCCAAGATCCGTCATGAACTGCTTCATCCAGACACCTTCCTTCACCGCCTCCGAGGTAGCTATGTACTCCGCTTCGCATGTAGAATCAGCTACCACGCTTTGCTTGGAACTGCACCAGCTTACCGCTCCTCCATTGAGAATAAATACGTATCCGGTTTGAGACTTAGAGTCATCCGGATCAGTGTCAAAGCTTACATCGACGTAACCCTTTACGACGAGCTTTTGATCACCTCGATAAACGAGAAACATTTCCTTAGTCCTTTTCAGGTACTTTAGGATATTCTTGACCGCCGTCCAGTGATCCACACCTAGATTACTTTGAAACCTTTCGGCCATACTTATGGCAAGGCTGACGTCTGGTCTTGTGCACAGCATTGCATACATGATAGAGCCTATGGCAGAAGCATAGGGGATGACACTCATCTTTTCTATATCCTCTGCAGTCACTGGGCATTGAGTCTTACTCAACTTCACACCTTGCAACACAGACAAGAACCCTTTCTTGGACTGATCCATTTTGAACTTCTTCAAAACTTTATCAAGGTATGTGCTCTGTGAAAGTCCTATTAAGTGTCTTGATCTATCTCTATAGATCTTGATGCCTAATATGAAAGAAGCTTCTCCTAGGTCCTTCATTGAAAAAATCTTATTCAAATATTCCGTCACGCTTTCCAAAAAATCTATATTGTTTCCAATCAGCAATATGTCATCCACATATAATATTAGAAACACTATAGAGCTCCCACTCACTTTCTTGTAAATACAAGCTTCTCCGTAAACTTGTATAAACCCAAACGCTTTGATCACCTCGTCAAAACGCTTATTCCAACTCCGAGATGCTTGCACCAGTCCATAAATGGATCGCTGGAGCTTGCAAACTTTGTCAGCATTCTCTGGATCGACAAAACCTTCTGGTTGTCTCATATACAACTCTTCCTCAAGGAAACCGTTAAGGAACGTTGTTTTGACATCCATCTGCCAAATTTCATAATCGAAAAATGCAGCTATTGCTAACATGATTCTGACGGACTTATGCATCACTACGGGAGAGAAAGTCTCATCGTAGTCAATTCCTTGAACTTGTGAAAAACCCTTTGCCACAAGTCGAGCTTTATAGACGGTGACATTACCGTCCGCGTCCGTCTTCCTCTTAAATATCCATTTATTCTGAATGGCCTTTCGCCCTTCAGGTAATACTTCCAAAGTCCACACTTTGTTTTCATACATGGATCCTATCTCGGATTTCATGGCCTCTAACCATTTGTCGGAATCCGGGCCCACCATCGCTTCTCCATAGCTCGTAGGTTCATCGTTGTCCAACAACATGACCTCTAAGACAGGGTTACCGTACCATTCAGGAGCAGTACGTGTCCTTGTCGACCTACGAGGTTCGACAGTAACTTGATCCGAAGCTTCATGATCACTATCGTTAGCTTCCTCTTCAACTGATGTAGGCTCCACAGAAACATCTTTCTGCATTGCGCTACTCTCTGGTTGAAGTGAAGGTTCAACAACCTCATCAAGTTCTATCTTCCTCCCACTCAATTCTTTCGAGAGAAACTCTTTCTCGAGAAATGACCCATTCTTAGCGACAAACACTTTGCCTTCGGATCTGAGATAGAAGGTGTACCCAACCGACTCTTTTGGGTATCCTATGAAGACGCATTTCTCCGCTTTGGGTTCCAGCTTTTCAGGCTGAAGCTTTTTGACATAAGCATCGCATCCCCAAACTTTAAGAAATGACAACTTTGGTTTCTTGCCAAACCATAGTTCATACGGCGTCGTCTCAACGGACTTAGATGGTGCCCAATTTAAAGTGAATGCAGTTGTCTCTAACGCATAACCCCAAAACGATAGTGGCAAATCGGTAAGAGACATCATAGAACGCACCATATCCAATAAGGTTCGATTACGATGTTCGGACACACCATTACGCTGTGGTGTTCCAGGTGGCGTCAACTGTGAAACAATTCCACATTGTCTTAAGTGATTGCCAAACTCATAACTCAGATATTCTCCTCCTCGATCAGATCGTAGGAATTTAATCTTCTTGTTACGATGATTCTCAACTTCACTCTGAAATTGCTTGAACTTTTCAAACATTTCAGACTTATGTTTCATTAAGTAAATATACCCATTTCTACTTAAGTCATCGGTGAAGGTGAGAAAATAACGATATCCACAGAGCGCCTTGATGTGGCTTGAGACTGCGTCGGTATTTCCCCAAAGAGAAAGGGATGATGCAGCATAGCGACCGTAAGTATTTCCCTCAGTTATGAAACCAAGGTTATCGAACTAGTAGGAGGATCACCACCACCCAATAAGCAGCACCTTCACACAAACAACAAATACTTGCAACCCGACGCGAAAGAGAGGTTGTCAATCTCTCTACGGTAAAAAGATAGATTAGGTAGTGATAGATAGGAGAGATAGATCTCTCAAGAACACAAAATAAAAAGGGAAAATAAAATATGCAGCAATATGTTTTTGGGTTTTTGGTTTTGTAGATCTGAAAACAAAGATGCAAAAAGATAGATCTGAAAGCAATATGTTGGAAAAGTAGACACGGGGGCCGTAGGGTTCACTAGCGGCTTCTCTCATGATTATGGCATGGTGGGTGAATAAATTACTGTTGGGAAATTGATAGAAAATCGAATAGTCATGACGATATCCAAGGCGATGATCATTATATAGGCATCACGTCCAAGATAAGTAGACCGACTCCTGCCTGCATCTACCACTATTACTCCACACATCGACCGCTATCCAGCATGCATCTAGTGTATTAAGTTCATGGAAAAACGGAGTAATGGAATAAGAACGATGACATGATGTAGACAAGATCTATTCATGTAGGAATAGACCCCATCTTGTTAACCTTACTAGCAACGATACATGCGTGTCTTGTTGCCCCTTCTGTCACTGGGAAAGAACACCGCAAGATCGAACCCATCACAAAGCACCTCTTCCCATGGCAAGAAAAATCGATCTAGTTGGCCTAACTAAACCAAAGATTCGAAGAAGAAATACGAAGCTATAAGTAATCATGCATATAAGAGATCAAAGAAGACTCAAATAATATTCATGGATAGAAACTGATCATGAACTCAAAATTCATCGGATCCCAACAAACACACCGCAAAAGTTTACATCAAATAGATCTCCAAGAGACCATTGTATTGAGAATCATAAGAGAGAGAGAGAGGAATCCATCTAGCTACTGCCTACGGACCCGTAGGTCTATGGTGGACTACTCATGCATCATCGGAGAAGCACCTATGAGGAAGATGAACCCCTCCGTGATGGTGTTGAGATTGGATCTCGAGGTTCTGGAACTTGCAGCGGCTAGAATTGTGTTTCGTCGACTCCCCTAGGGTTTTTGGAATATTTGGGAATTTATAGGCATCAGAGGCGGTGGAGAGGGGCCCCGAGGAGGGCACAACCCATCAGGGCGCGCCGGGGGGCCCCTGGCGCGCCCTGGTGGGTTGTGGTCTCCTCGGCCCACTCCCCCGGCACTTCTTTGGCCCACTGGGTGTCTTCTGGTCCAGAAAAAATCTTCAAAAAGTTTTGTCGTGATTGGACTTCGTTTGGTATTGATTTTCTGCGAAGTAAAAAACAAGCAAAAATAGCAACTGGCACTTTGGCACTATGTCAATAGGTTAGTCCCAAAAAATGATATAAAGTTGCTATAAAATGATTGTAAAACATCCAAGAATGATAATATAACAGCATGGAACGAGCAAAAATTATAGATACGTTGGAGACGTATCAGCATCCCCAAGCTTAATTCCTACTCGTCCTCGAGTAGGTAAATGATAAAAACGGAATTTTTGATGTGGAATGCTGCCTAACATGTTCATCTCATATTCTTTTCTTTTGTATAGCATGGACATTTGGACTTGTAAATGATTCAAAGCAATAGTCTAGTTTTAACGTAATGACTTCAATACTCAAGCATGTCAATAAGCAACCATGTCTTTCAAAATAGCAACACTAAAGAAAGTTATCCCTAGCCCATCATGCTCAATCATTGATCCATTCATGACACACACTCAAATATTAACTACGCCCAATGCTCAAGTACGATCATAGTGCCCCCTAGTTGGTGCTTTATAAGAGAAGATGGAGACTCAAAGTAAAATTAAAATTGCATAAAGTAAAAGATAGGCCCTTCGCAGAGGGAAGTGGGGATTTGTAGAGGTGCCAGAGCTCAAGGTTTAAATTGAGAGAGAAAAATATTTTGGGTGGCATGCCTTTCCTGTCAACGAAAATGACAAAGTAGCTCACAATACTTTCCATGCTAGATATATCATAGGCGGTTCCCAAACAAAAAATAAAGTTTATTCCTTTTTCCACCAAACTTTCACTTTCCATGGCGGGCCGTATCCACGGTTGCCTTCCATACCAACACTTTCCAAGGAATTTATTATTTGACCCCATAAAGTAAATATTTTTTCTTTTTCATTTCGGGAATGGGCATCCCTATTACCGCCGCACTCTTGTGCAATGACAAGTGAATAAACACTCATCTTGAGAATAACACATCTAGCATGGAAAAATATTGGACACTCCCCACCGTTTCATGAGTGGTACGGGCACACAAAAGAGAAAATTTATATTGAAAATTTAGAGGTGGCACATACAAATTTGCTTGGAACGGCATGGAAATACCGCATATAGGTAGGTATGGTGGACTCATAAGGAAAAACTTGGTTTAAGGATTCTGGATGCACAAGTAGTATTTCTACTTAGTACAAATGGAGGCTAGCAAATAGATTGGGAAGCAACCAAACCAAAAAACGAAAATTCACATAAGTGAGCATTGAGCATAACTAACACCGAATAATACACCACAAGTAGGATGTAATTTCATTGCATAACTATTGACTTCCGTACTTGCATAGGGAATCACAAACCTTAACACCAATATTCCTACTAAAGCACAATTACTCACTAGCATGACTCACATATTACTATCATCATGTTTCAAAACTATTACAAAGAATCAAGTTTAATTTGCCCAATGATCTTCATGAAAGTTTTTATTATATCCCCCTTGGATATCTATCACTTTGGGACTAGTTTCATATATTGCCATTGCTTTTTGGCAAGCTCAAACAAATTTAAGTGAAGCACATGAGCATAGAGATTTCATCTCTCAAAAAGGTATAAGTGAAGCATGAGAGGATTTCTTCAAAATTTACTAACTCTCAAATTAATCTAAGTGAAGCATGAGAGTATTTCTACAAAATTTTCCAAGCACACCGTGCTCAAAAAGATATAAGTGAAGCACTAGAGCAATTCTATAGCTCAAAAAGTTTAAGTGAAGCACATAGAGCAATTCTAACAAATCATAGCATGATTTTGGCTCTCTCAAATAGGTGTGTCCAGCAAGGATACAAGTTACAAACTAACAAACAAAACAAGCAAAAATACAAGACGCTCCAAGCAAAACTCATGACATGTGACGAATAAAAATATAGCTTCAAGGAAAATACCGATGGTCGTTAGAAGAAAGAGGGGATGCCACTCGGGGGCATCCCCAAGCTTAGTTGCTTGTCACTCTTTGGATAGATCTTGGGGGTGCGGTAGCATCCCCAAGCTTAGGCTTTTATCACTCCTTATTCCTTCATCCATCGTGATCTCACCCAAAACTTGAAAACTTCAATCACACAAAACTCAACAAAATCTTCGTGAGATCCGTTAGTATAATAAAGCAAATCACTACTTTAGGTGCTATTGCAAACCCATTCATATTTTATTATTGCATTATACCTACTGTATTTTAACTTTTCCATGGCTCATACCCTTCAATATAACCCATAGATTCATCAAAACAAGCACACAATGCAACGAACAGAATCTGTCTTAAACAGAACAGTCTGTAGTAATCTGTATTATAACCATACTTCTGTAACTATAAAAATTCTGAAAAGTTAGGACAACATAAGTAATTTGTATAGCAACACTGTGTTAAAATTTCATCTCAAGATCACATTCCAGCAAAAATTGAAAATTCATATACTGGACACAAAGTTTCTGTTTCAGATTCAGCATCACTTGTACTCATCCTATGAATCATCTTAAAGGATTTACTTGGAACAAACACTAAATAAACCATAAAAACACAATCATAATAGAGGAATAATTGTGTTACCACACAAAAACATAAAGGAAAAAGCAAAAAATTATTTATTCATTGGGTTGCCTCCCAACAAGCGCTATCGTTTTACGCCCCTAGCTAGGCATAACTCATAGATTCAAGTATTGTCATCTTTGGTTTTGGATCCATAGGATGCCCTCATGATTTATTCATATGGTGGCTTAATTCTTGTTCTAGGGAAGTGTTCCATACCCTTTCTCAAGGGAAATTGAAAACAAATATTGTCTTCTTTCATATCAATCACGGCACCTATAGTGCGTAAAAACGGTCTACCAAGTATAATGGGACAAGACGGATTGCAATCAATATCAAGCACAATAAAATCAATAGGAACATAGTTCCTATTTGCAATAATAAGAACATCATTAATTCTTCCCAAAGGCTTTTTAATAGTAGAATCCGCCAAGTGCAAATTGAGAGAACATTCTTCAATATTGGTAAGACCAAGCACATCACATAGAGATTTCAGAATCGTGGAAACACTAGCACCCAAATCACACAAAGCAAAGCACTCATAATTTTTAATCTTGACCTTAATGGTCGGTTCCCACTCATCATGCAATTTTCTAGGAATAGAAATCTCCAACTCCAACTTTTCTTCAAAAGATTTCATCATGGCATCAACAATATGTTTAGTAAAAGCTTTATTTTGCTCATAGGCATGGGGTGAATTCAACATGGATTGCAGCAAAGAAATACATTCAATAAAAGAGAAACTATCATAATTAAAGTCTTTGCAATCCAAGATAGTGGGCACATCACTAGTTAAAGTTTTGACCTCTTCAAACCCACTTTTATCAAAATTTTCATCAAGATTTTCACCCTCCAAATTATTGGGACGCCTTCTAGCTAAAGTTGACTCTACTCCAGTCCCTTCATTATCAATCTTAATATTACTAAACAAAGAATCAATAGAAGAAACACCAATCACTTTAAGATCCTCATCTTTCTT
Source organism: Elymus sibiricus (assembly GCA_039707655.1). Classification (NCBI taxonomy): domain Eukaryota; kingdom Viridiplantae; phylum Streptophyta; class Magnoliopsida; order Poales; family Poaceae; genus Elymus; species Elymus sibiricus. The sequence continues at coordinate 88,869,771 of CM077663.1, forward strand.
ATGAAGGCAATCACTAGAAAATGATTTTTCCAAGATTTCTCTTTTAGCTCTAAGCATAGCGGTTCTTTTCTTACTTTCATCCATAGAGACATATAAGGCTTTAATAGATTCATCAATCTTAGGCACAAAAGCTTTCAACTTGAGATTTTCAACATCATGAGAAATTCTATCAATGCTTCTAGACATATCATCAATCTTATTCAACTTTTCTTCTATCGTAGTATTAAAAGCTTTTTGCGCATTGATAAATTCTTTAATATTACTCTCAAGATCAGAGGTGTTCCTATTATTATTGTAAGAAGAATTGCCATAGGAATTACCATAATTATTAGAGGAATTTCCAGGAAATGCCTAGGATTAAAATTACCTCTATAAGCATTGTTATTGAAATTGTTTCGCGAGACAAAATTCACATCTACGGAATCACTAGTTTGCTCAATCAAGGTAGACAAAGGCACATCATTAAGATCAATAGGAGCATTTTTACTAGCAACCAATTTCATCAAAGCATCAACCTTTCACTCAAAGTACTAATTTCCTCAACCGAATTAACTTTCTTACTAGTAGGTGCTCTTTCGGTATGCCATTGAGAGTAATTAGCCATAATATTATCTAGCAATTTAGTAGCTTCACCCAAAGTAATCTCCATAAAAGTACCACCCACGGCGGAATCTAAAAGATTTCTAGAGACAAAATTCAATCCCGCATAAAATTTTTGTTTGATCATCCAAAGATTTAAACCATGAGTAGGACAATTTCTTAGCATAAACTTCATTCTTTCCCAAGATTGTGCAACATGTTCATGCTCAAGTTGCTTAAAATTCATGATTTGCGTCCTAAGGGAAATAATTTTCGCGGGCGGAATATACTTGGTGATAAAAGCATCTTTGCACTTATTCCAAGAATCGATACTATTGCGAGGCAAAGAGGAAAACCAAATTTTTGCACGATCCCGCAAGGAAAAAGGAAATAGTTTCAACTTAACAATATCATTGTCCACATCTTTTTTCTTTTGCATATCACACAATTCTACGAACGTGTTTAGATGGGACGCGACATCCTCATTAGGAGTACCGACAAATTGATCTTTCATGACAAGATTCAACAAAGCGGCATTAATATCACAAGATTCCGCACTAGTGGCGGGAGGAGCAATCAGAGTACTAATAAAATCATTGTTATTAGTATTGGAAAAATCACACAACTTGGTGTTCTCTTGAGTCATCGTGACTACGCAAACAAGATTGCAAGCAAGGAAGAGATCCGGCAAGAAAAGGGCAAACTAAAAAGAGGGCGAATAAAACGACAAATTGGTGAAGTGGGGGAGAGGAAAACGAGAGGCAAATGGCAAATAATGTAATTGCAAGGAGATGAGATTTGCGATTAGGAACCTGGTAGATGATGATGGAGCCCCCTCGGCGCCTACGATAGGCACGTAGAAGAGACCGCTTCCTCCCCGGCAACGGCGCCAGAAATTTCTTTGACATGGCTTGAGACAGCGTCGGTATTTCCCCAAAGAGGAAGGGATGACGCAGCACAGCGACGGTACGTATTTCCCTCAGTTATGAAACCAAGGTTATCGAACTAGTCGGAGGATCACCACCACCCAATACGCAGCACCTGCACACAAACAACAAATACTTGCAACCCGACGCGAAAGAGAGGTTGTCAATCTCTCTACGGTAAAAAGATAGATTAGGTAGTGATAGATAGGAAAGATAGATCTCTCAAGAACACAAAATAAAAAGGGCAAATAAAATATGCAGCAATATGTTTTTGGGTTTTTGGTTTTGTAGTGTTGGAAATATGCCCTAGAGGCAATAATAAAGTGATTATTATTATATTTCCTTGTTCATGATAATCGTTTATTATCCATGCTATAATTGTATTGATTGGAAACACAAATACATGTGTGGATACATAGACAACACTGTGTCCCTAGTATGCCTCTAGTAGACTAGCTCGTTGATCAAAGATGGTCAAGGTTTCCTAGCCATAGACATGAGATGTCATTTGATAACGGGATCACATCATTAGGAGAATGATGTGATGGACAAGACCCAAAATATAAACGTAGCATATGATCGTGTCAGTTTATTGTTATTGTTTTCTGTATGTCAAGTATCTGTTCCTATGACCATGAGATCATGCAACTCACTGACACCGGAGGAATACCTTGTGTGTATCAAACGTCGCAATGTAAATGGGTGACTATAAAGATGCTCTACAGGTATCTCCGAGGGTGTCTGTTGAGCTGGCATGGATCGAGACTGGGATTTGTTACTCCGTGTGACGGAGAGGTATCTCAGGGCCCACTCGGTAATACAACATCACTATAAGCCTTGCAAGCAAAGTGACTAAAGAGTTAGCCACGGGATCTTGTATTACGGAACGAGTAAAGAGACTTGCCGGTAACGAGATTGAACTAGGTATAGAGATACCGACGATCAAATCTCGGGCAAGTAACATACCGAAGAACAAAGGGAACAACATACGGGATTAACTGAATCCTTGACATAGAGGTTCAACCGATAAAGATCTTCGTAGAATATGTAGGAACCAATATGGGCGTCCAGGTCCCGCTATTGGTTATTGACCATAGAGGTGTCTCGGTCATGTCTACATAGTTCTCGAACCCGCAGGGTCTGCACACTTAACGTTCGGTGACGTTTCAGTAGTGTTGAGTTATGTATGGTGGTGACCGAAGGTTGTTCGGAGTCCCGGATGAGATCTTGGACGTCACGAGGAGCTCCGGAATGGTCCGGAGGTAAAGATTGATATATAGGAAGTCCCGTTTTGGTCACCGGAAAAAGTTCGGGTGTCACCGGTAGTGTACCGGGGGTGCCGGGAGGGTTCCGGGGCTCCATCGGGAGGGGGCCACCCACTCCGGGGGCCACATGGGCCTTAGGGGTGGCGCACCAGCCCTTAGTGGGCTGGGCAAGCCAGCCCCTAAAGGCCCATGCGAAGAGGAGAGAGGAGGGCCAAGTGGGGAGTCCTCCCAGGACTCCACCTCCCTTGTGGGAGGAGGAATCCTAGTTAGGGGAGGACTCCTCCCCCTTGGTTCGGCCGAACCCTCCTTGGTGGAGGGTTTGGGGCTGCCTCCTCCCCTCCCTTCCTCCTATATATACTAGAGGATTTTGAGGGCAGCCCTAACCCAAAAAAAGCCACGGCTGCCTCTCTCTCCCTCTAGATCTGTTCTCCACTAGATCGTCTCGGTTGTGCTTGGCGAAGCCCTGCCGGGACAGCACCACCACCACCGTCACCACGCCGTCGTGCTGCCAGGGAACTCATCTACATCTTTGCTCCCTCTTCCTGGATCAAGAAGGTGGAGATCTTCATCGAGCTGTACGTGTGCTGAACGCGGAGGTGCCGTCCGTTCGGCGCTAGATCGGGACGGATCGTGATTGGATCGCGGGACGGCTTGCGATTTGGATCGCGAAGACGTTCGACTACATCAACCGCGTTTCTTAACTCTTCCCGCTTAGCGATCTACAAGGGTACGTAGATCCACTCTCCCTCTCGTAGATGCTCATCACAATGGATAGATCTTCCGTGTGCGTAGGAAACTTTTTGTTTCCCATGCAACGTTCCCCAACAGTGGCATCATGAGCTAGGTCTATGCGTAGATGAGATCACGAGTAGAACACAAAGGAGTTTGTGGGCGTTGATATTCAGATTGCTTCCCTCCTTAGTCTTTTCTTGATTCGGTGGTATTGTGGGATGAAGCGGCTCGGACCAACCTTACTCGTCCACGTACGAGAGACCGGTTCCATCGACTGACATGTAACTTTGTTGCATAAGATGGCTGGCGGGTGTCTGTCTCTCCCACTTTAATTGAATCGGATTCGACAGAGGCGGTCCTTGTAGAAGGTGAAATAGAAACTTGTATATCACCGTTGTGGTTTTGCGTAGGTAAGAATCGTTCTTGCTAGATACCCATAGCAGCCACGTAAAACATGCAACAACAAATTAGAGGACGTCTAACTTGTTTTTGCAGGGTATGATGTGATATGATATGGCCAGAAACATGATGAGATATATGTGATGTATAAGATGATCATGTTTTGTATAGATTATCACGACTTGCATGTCGATGAGTACGACAACCAGCAGGAGCCATAGGGTTGTCTTTAATTTATTTTCACCGTTTTTTTGCTTTACTTTATCGCTATGTAGCAATAGTTGTAGAAGCAATAGTTGGTGTGACAACCTCATGGCTACACGTTGATGGAGATCAAGATGATGGAGATCATGGTGTCATGCCGGTGACGATGGAGATCATGTCGGTGCTTTGGAGATGGAGATCAAAAGCACAAGATCATGGCCATATCATCTCACTTATGATTTGCATGTGATGTTAATCCTTTTATGCATCTTATTATGCTTAGGACGACGGTAGCATTATAAGGTGATCCCTCACTAAAATTTCAAGATGAAATTGTGTTCTCCCCGAGTGTGCACCGTTGCGAAAGTTCGTCGTTTCGAGACACCATGTGATGATCGGGTGTGATAGACTATACGTTCACATACAACGGGTGCAAGCCAGTGTTGCACATGCGGAACACTCGGGTTAAACTTGACGAGCCTAGCATGTATAGACATGGCCTCGGAACACAAGAGACCGAAAGGTCGAGCATGAGTCATATAGTAGATATGATCAACATGGAGATGTTCACCATTGAAACCACCTCATCTCACGTGATGATCGGACTTGGGTTGGTGAATTTGGATCATGTGACACTCGAATGACCTAAGGGATGTCAATTTGAGTGGGATTTTTTAAGTAATATGATTAACTAAACTCATTATCTTGAACAATAGTCTAAGTTGTCTTTGCAAAATTTATGTTGTAGATCAATGGCTCGCGCAGTAGCACCCCTGAATTTCAATGCGTTCCTAGAGAAAGCTAAGTTGAAAGATGATGGAAGTAACTTTGTAGAGTGGGCCCGTAATCTGAGGATTATCCTCACGGCTTCCCAAAAGGCTTATGTCCTTGATGCACCGCTCGGTGAACCACCCGCTCAAGTAGAGTCTGCAGACGTTGCGAACGCCTGGCAGGCACGTTCTGATGATTACTCAATAGTTCAATGTGCAATGTTGTATGGCTTAGAACCGGGACTTCAAAGACGTTTTGAACGTCATGGAGCATATGAGATGTTCCAGGAGTTGAAGTTTATCTTTGAGAAGAATGCCCGGGTCGAGAGGTATGAGACCTCCTATAAGTTCTATGCTTGCAAGATGGAGGAGAACGGGTCTGTCAGTGAACATGTGCTCAGAATGTCAGGGTATTCCAACCGTCTGGCGGAGTTGGGAATTGTTCTCCTGCCAGAGGCGATCACTGACAGAGTTCTTCAATCACTGCCACCTAGCTACAAAAGCTTCGTGTTGAACTATAGCATGCAAGGGATGAACAAGTCAGTCGCCGAGCTGTTTGCGATGTCGAAAGTCGCTGAGTCTGAGATTCAGAAGGAGCATCAAGTGTTGATGGTCAATAAAACCACTAGTTTCAAGAAGAATGGCAAGGGCAAGAAGGGTAACTCCAAGAAGAGTGGCAAAGCAGTTGCCCCTCCCGTGAAGAAACCCAAGGTTGAACCCAAACCCGAGACTAAGTGCTTCTATTATGAGGAGAGCGGTCGCTGAAGCGGAACAACCCTAAATACTTGGTAGATAAGAAGGCTGGCAACGTCAACGGAAGTATATTTGATATACGTATTATTGATGTGTACCTTACTAGTACTCCTGGTAGCACCTGAGTATTAGATACCGGTTCAGTTGCTAATGTTAGTAACTCGAAATAAAAGCTACGGAATAAACGGAGACTAGCTAAGGGCGAGGTGACGATGTGTGTTGGAAGTGTTTCCAAGGTTGATGTGATCACCATCGCATGCTCCCTCTACCTTCGGGATTAGTGTTAAACCTGAATAAATGTTATTTGGTGTTTGCATAGAGCATGAGCATGATTAGATCGTGTTTATTGCAATACGATTATTCATTTAAGTCAGAGAATAATAGTTATTCTGTTTACATGAATAAAACCTTCAATGGTCATGCACCCAATGTGAATGGTTTATTGAATCTCAATCGTAGTGATACACATGTTCATAATATTGATGCCAAAAGATGCAAAGTTAATAATGATAGTACCACATACTTGTGGCACTACCGCTAAATGTCATATTGGTGTAAAGCGCATGAAGAAAACTCCATGCTGATGGATCTTTGGACTCACTCGATTTCGAATTGGTTGAGACATGCGGACCATACCTCATGGGCAAGATAACTGAGACCCCGTTTTCCGGTATGATGGAGCGGGCAAGTGACTTATTGGAAATGATACATGTTGATGTATGCGGTCCAATGAGTGTTATAGCGTGCGGTGGATATCGTTATTTTCTTAACTTCACTGATGATTCGAGTAGATATGGGTATATTTACTTAATGAAACATAAGTCTGAAACGTTTGAAAAGTTCAAGCAATTTCAGAGTGAAGTTGAGAATCATCGTAACAAAAAGATTAAATTTCTGCGATCTGATCGAGGAGGAGAATGTCTGAGTTATGAGTTTGGCAGTCACTTAAGACAATATGGAATTGTTTCACAATTGACACCGCCTGGAACACCACATCGTAATGGTGTGTCCGAACATCGTAATCGAACCTTATTAGATATGTTGCGGTCTATGATGTCTCTTGCCGATTTGCCACTATCGTTTTGGGGTTATGCGTTAGAGACAGCTGCATTCACTTTAAATAGGGCACCATCGAAATCCGTTGAGACGACGCCATATGAACTATGGTTTGGCAAGAAACCAAAGTTGTCATTTCTTAAAGTTTGGGGATGTGATGCTTATTTCAAAAAGCTTCAGCCTGAAAAGCTGGAACCCAAAGCGGAGAAATGCATCTTCATAGGATACCCAAAAGAGACGGTTGGGTATACCTTCTATCTCAGATCCGAAGGCAAAGTGTTTGTCGCAAAGAACGGGTCATTTCTTGAGAAAGAGTTTCTCTCGAAAGAATTGAGTGGGAGGAAAATAGAACTTGATGAGGTTGTTGAACCTTTACTTCAACCAGAGAGTAGCGCAACGCAGAAAGATGTTTCTGCAGAGCCTACATCAGTTGAAGAGGAAGCTGATGATGGTGATCATGAGGCTTCGGATCAAGTTGCTATCGAACCTCGTAGGTCGACAAGGGCACGTACTGCTCCTGAGTGGTACGGTAACCCTGTCTTAGAGGTCATGTTGTTAGACAACGATGAACCTACGAGCTATGGAGAAGCGATGATGGGCCCGGATTCCGAGAAATGGTTAGAGGCCATGAAATCCGAGATGAGATCCATGTATGAAAACAAAGTATGGACTTTGGAAGTATTACCTGAAGGGCGAAAGGCCATTCAGAATAAATGGATCTTTAAGAAGAAGACGGACGCGGACGGTAATGTCACCGTCTATAAAGCTCGACTTGTGGCAAAGGGTTTTTCACAAGTTCAAGGAGTTGACTACGATGAGACTTTCTCACCCCTAGCGATGCTTAAGTCCGTCAGAATCATGTTAGCAATAGCTGCATTTTTTGATTATGAAATTTGGCAGATGGATGTCAAAACAGCGTTCCTTAATGGTTTCCTTAAGGAAGAGTTGTATATGATGCAACCAGAAGGTTTTGTCGATCCAGAGAATGCTGACAAAGTTTGCAAACTCTAGCGATCCATTTATGGACTGGTGCAAGCATCTCGGAGTTGGAATCTTCGCTTTGATGAGGTGATCAAAGCGTTCGGGTTTATACAAGTTTACGGAGAAGCTTGTATTTACAAGAAAGTGAGTGGGAGCTCTATAGCGTTTCTAATATTATATGTGGATGACATATTGCTAATTGGAAACAATATAGAAATGTTGGAAAGCGTGAAGGAATATTTGAACAAGAGTTTTTCAATGAAGGACCTAGGAGAAGCTGCTTTCATATTAGGCATCAAGATCTATAGAGATAGATCGAGACGCTTAATAGGACTTTCACAAAGCACATACCTTGACAAAGTTTTGAAGAAGTTCAAAATGGATCGGTCCAAGAAGGGGTTCTTGCCTGTATTGCAAGGTGTGAAGTTGAGTAAGACTCAATGCCCAGTGACTGCAGAAGATAGAGAAAAGATGAGTGTCATCCCCTATGCGTCAGCCATAGGCTCTATCATGTATGCAATGTTGTGCACAAGACCCGATGTCAGCCTTGCCATAAGTATGGCCGAAAGGTTTCAAAGTGATCCAGGAATGGAACACTGGACGGCGGTCAAGAATATCCTGAAGTACCTGAAAAGGACTAAGGACATGTTTCTCGTTTATGGAGGTGATCAAGAGCTCGTCGTAAAGGGTTACGTCGATGCAAGCTTTGACACTGATCCGGATGACTCTAAGTCTCAAACCGGATACGTATTTATTCTCAATGGGGGAGTGGTAAGCTGGTGCAGTTCCAAGCAAAGCGTGGTAGCTGATTCTACATGCGAAGCGGAGTACATCGCTGCCTCGGAGGCGGCGAAGGAAGGTGTCTGGATGAAGGAGTTCATGACAGATCTTGGTGTAGTGCCCAGTGCACTAAACCCAATGACTCTGTTCTGTGACAACACTGGTGCCATTGCTCTGGTCAAGGAACCAAGGTTTCACAAGAGGACCAGACACATAAAGCGACGCTTCAATTCCATCCTCGATTACATCAAGGAGGAGGACATAAATATTTGCAAAGTACACACGGATCTGAATGTCGCAGACCCGTTGACTAAACCTCTTCCAAGGGCTAAACATGATCAACACCAGAACTATATGGGTGTTAGATTCATTACAATGTAAATCATATAGTGATGTGAGCTAGATTATTGACTCTAGTGCAAGTGGGAGACTGATGGAAATATGCCCTAGAGGCAATAATAAAGTGATTATTATTATATTTCCTTGTTCATGATAATCGTTTATTATCCATGCTATAATTGTATTGATTGGAAACACAAATACATGTGTGGATACATAGACAACACTGTGTCCCTAGTATGCCTCTAGTAGACTAGCTCGTTGATCAAAGATGGTCTAGGTTTCCTAGCCATAGACATGAGATGTCATTTGATAACGGGATCACATCATTAGGAGAATGATGTGATGGACAAGACCCAAACTATGAACATAGCATATGATCGTGTCAGTTTATTGCTATTGTTTTCTGTATGTCAAGTATCTGTTCCTATGACCATGAGATCATGCAACTCACTAACACCGGAGGAATACCTTGTGTGTATCATACGTCGCAACGTAACTGGGTGACTATAAAGATGCTCTACAGGTATCTCCGAGGGTGTCTGTTGAGCTGGCATGGATCGAGACTGGGATTTATTACTCCGTGTGACGGAGAGGTATCTCATGGCCCACTCGGTAATACAACATCACTATAAGCCTTGCAAGCAAAGTGACTAAAGAGTTAGCCATGGGATCTTGTATTACGGAACGAGTAAAGAGACTTGCCAGTAACGAGATTGAACTAGGTGTAGAGATACCGACTATCGAATCTCGGGCAAGTAAGATACTGAAGAACAAAGGGAACAGCATACGGGATTAACTGAATCCTTGACATAGAGGTTCAACCGATAAAGATCTTCGTAGAATATGTAGGAACCAATATGGGCATCCAGGTCCCGCTATTGGTTATTGACCATAGAGGTGTCTCGGTCATGTCTACATAGTTCTCGAACCCGCAGGGTCTGCACACTTAACGTTCGGTGACGTTTCGGTAGTATTGAGTTATGTATGGTGGTGACCGAAGGTTGTTCGGAGTCCCGGATGAGATCCCGGACGTCACGAGGATCTCCGGAATGGTCCGGAGGTAAAGATTGATATATAGGAAGTCCCGTTTTGGTCACCGGAAAAAGTTCGGGTGTCACCGGTAGTGTACCGGGGGTCCATCGGGAGGGGGCCACCCACTACGGGGGACACATGGGCCTTAGGGGTGGCGCACCAGCCCTTAGTGGGCTGGGCAAGCCAGCCCCTAAGGGCCCATGCAAAGAGGAGAGAGGAGGGCCAAGTGGGGAGTCCTCCCAGGACTCCACCTCCCTTGTGGGAGGAGGAATCCTAGTTGGGGGAGGACTCCTCCCCCTTGGTTCGGCCGAACCCTCCTTGGTGGAGGGTTTGGGGCTGCCTCCTCCCCTCCCTTCCTCCTATATATACTAGAGGATTTTGAGGGCAGCCCTAACCCCAAAAAAGCCACGGTTGCCTCTCTCTCCCTCTAGATCTGTTCTCCACTAGATCGTCTCGGTTGTGCTTGGCGAAGCCCTGCCGGGAAAGCACCACCACCACCATCACCACGCTGTCGTGCTGCCGGGGAACTCTCTACCTCTTCGCTCCCTCTTGCTGGATCAAGAAGGTGGAGATCGTCATCGAGCTGTACGTGTGCTGAACGCGGAGGTGCCGTCCGTTCGGCGCTAGATCGGGACGGATCATAATTGGATCGCGGGACGGCTTGCGATTTGGATCGCGAAGACGTTCGACTACATCAACCGTGTTTCTTAACACTTCCCGCTTAGTGATCTACAAGGGTACGTAGATCCACTCTCCCTCTCGTAGATGCTCATCACCATGGATAGATCTTGCGTGTGCGTAGGAAAATTTTTGTTTCCCATGCAACGTTCCCCAACATGTAGATCTGAAAACAAGGATGCAAAAAGATAGATCTGAAAGCAATATGTTGGAAAAGTAGACCCGGGAGCCGTAGGGTTCACTAGTGGCTTCTCTCATGAGTATAGCGCACGGTGGGTGAACAAATTATTGTTGGGTAATTGATAGAAAATCAAATAGTCATGACGATATCCAAGGCGATGATCATTATATAGGCATCACGTCCAAGATAAGTAGACTGACTCCTGCCTGCATCTACCACTATTACTCCACACATCGACTGCTATCCAGCATGCATCTAGTGTATTAAGTTCATGGAAAAATGGAGTAATGCAATAAGAACGATGATGATGTAGACAAGATCTATTCATGTAGGAATAGACCCCATCTTGTCATCCTTAATAGCAACGATACATGCGTGTCTTGATGCCCCTTCTGTCACTGGGAAAGAACACCGCAAGATCGAACCCATCACAAAGCACCTCTTCCCATGGCAAGAAAAATCGATCTAGTTGGCCTAACTAAACCAAAGATTCGAAGAAGAAATACGAGGCTATAAGTAATCATGCATATAAGAGATCAAAGAAGACTCAAATAATATTCATGGATAGAAACTGATCATGAACTCAAAATTCATCGGATCCCAACAAACACACCGCAAAAGTTTACATCAAATAGATCTCCAAGAGACCATTGTATTGAGAATCATAAGAGAGAGAGAGAGGAAGCCATCTAGCTACTGCCTACGGACCCGTAGGTCTATGGTGGACTACACACGCATCATCGGAGAGGCACCTATGAGAAAGATGAACCCCTCCGTGATGGTGTTTAGATTGGATCTCGAGGTTCTGGAACTTGCGGCGGCTGGAATTGTGTTTTGTCGACTCCCCTAGGGTTTTTGGAATATTTGGGAATTTATAGGCATCAGAGGCGGTGGAGAGGGGCCCCGAGGAGGGCACAACCCATCAGGGCGCGTCGGGGCCCCCCTGGCGTGCCCTGGTGGGTTGTGGTCTCCTTGGCCCACTCCCCCGGGACTTCTTTGGCCCACTGGGTGTCTTCTGGTCCAGAAAAAATCTCCAAAAAGTGTCGTCGCGATTGTCGTTTGGTATTGATTTTCTGCGAAGTAAAAAACAAGCAAAAACAACAACTGACACTTTAGCACTATGTCAATAGGTTAGTCCCAAAAAATGATATAAAGTTGCTATAAAATGATTGTAAAACATCCAAGAATGATAATATAACAGCATGGAACAAGCAAAAATTATAGATACGTTGGAGACGTATCACACCTCAATGCTCATCGGACCGCACACATTAGTATGTATGATTTCCAACAAGTCACTTGCCCGTTCCATTGTACCAGAGAACGGGGTCTTAGTCATCTTGCCCATGAGGCATGGTTCACATGTGTCAAGTGATTCAAAATCAAGTGACTCCAAAAGTCCATCAGCGTGGAGTTTCTTCATGCGTTTTACACCAATATGACCTAAGCGGCAGTGCCACAAGAAAGTGGTGCTATCATTATCAACTCTACATCTTTTGGCATCAATGTTATGAACATGTGTATCATCACTATCAAGATTCAATAAGAGTAAACCCCTCACAATGGGTGCATGACCATAAAAGATATTACTCATATAAATAGAACAACCATTATTCTCTGATTTAAATGAGTAACCGTCTCGCAATAAACAAGATCCAGATATAATGTTCATGCTTAACGCAGGCACTAAATAACAATTATTCAGGTTCATCACTAATCCCGATGGTAATCGAAGAGCGAGCGTGCCGACGGCGATCACATCAACCTTGGAACCATTTCCCACGTGCATCGTCACTTCGTCCTTTGCCAGCCTCCGTCTATTCCGGAGTTCCTGTTTTGAGTTGCAAATGTGAGCAACCGAACCGGTATCAAATACCCAGGCACTACAACGAGAGTTGGTAAGGTACACATCAATAACATGTATATCATATATACCTTGTTTGGTATTGGCCGCCTTCTTGTCGGCCAGATACTTGGGGCAATTCCGCTTCCAATGGCCAGTACCCTTGCAATGAAAGCACTCAGTTTCTGGCTTGGGTCCAGCCTTGGGTTTAATTTCTTCACGGAGGGGCAACTGATTTGCCACTCTTCTTGGAGTTACCCTTCTTGCCCTTGCCATTCTTCTTGAAACTAGTGGTTTTATTGACCATCAACACTTGATGCTCCTTCTGAATTTCTGACTCAGCGACTTTCAGCATCGCAAATAGCTCGGCGACTGACTTGTTCATCCCTTGCATGTTATAGTTCAACACAAAGCTCTTATAGCTAGGTGGCACTGATTGAAGAACTCTGTCAGTGATCGCCTCCAGCGGGAGAGCAATTCCCAACTCAGCCAGAAGGTTGGAATACCCAGACATTCTGAGTATGTGTTCACTGACAGACCCGTTCTCCTCCATCTTGCAAGCATAGAACTTATCGGAGGTCCCATACCTCTCGATCCGGGCATTCTTTTCAAAGATAAACTTTAACTCCCGAAACATCTCATATGCTCCATGACGTTCAAAACACCTTTGAAGTCCCGGCTCTAAGCCATACAACATAGCACACTGAACTATTGAGTAATCATCCGAACGCGACTGCCAGGCATTCACAACGTCTGCAGACGACACTGGAGTGGGTGGCTCACCGAGCGGTGCATCAAGGACATAAGCCTTTTGGGAAGCCGTGAGGATAATCCTCAGATTACGGGCCCAGTCTACAAAGTTACTTCCATCATCTTTCAACTTGGCTTTCTCTAGGAACGCATTGAAATTCAGCGGAACTAGTGCGCGAGCCATTGATCTACAACATAAATTTGCAAAGACAACTTAGACTATTGTTCAGGATAATGAGTTTAGTTAATCATATTACTTAAAAAAACTCCCACTCAAATTGATATCCCTCCGGTCATCTGAGTGATACATGATCCAAATTCACCAACCCAAGTCCGATCATCACGTGAAATGAGGTGGTTTCAATGGTGAACATCTCCATGTTGATCATATCTACTATATGACTCATGTTCGACCTTTCGGTCTCTTGTGTTCCGAGGCCATGTCTGCACATGCTAGGCTCGTCAAGTTTAACCCGAGTGTTCCGCATGTGCAGCACTGGCTTGCACCCGTTGTATGCGAACGTAGAGTCTATCACACCCGATCATCATGTGGTGTCTCGAAACGACAAACTTTCGCAACGGTGCACACTCGGGGAGAACACAATTTTATCTTGAAATTTTAGTGAGGGATCACCTTATAATGCTACCGTCGTCCTAAGCATAATAAGATGCATAAAAGGATTAACATCACATGCAAATCAAAAGTGACATGATATGGCCATGAACTTGTGCTTTTGATCTCCATCTCCAAAGCACCGACATGATCTCCATCGTCACCGGCATGACACCATGATCTCCATCATCTTGATATCCATCAACGTGTCGCCATGATGTTGTCGCGCCAACTATTGCTTCTACAACTATTGCTAACTCATAGCTATAAAGTAAAGCAAATGACACAAATTAATTAAAGACAACCCTATGGCTCCTGCCGGTTGCCGCATGCATCGACATGCAAGTCAATATTAACTATTACAAAACATGATCATCTCATACATCAAATATATCACATCATGTCTTTGGCCATATTATATCACAACATACCCTGTAAAAATAAGTTAGACGTCCTCTAATTTGTTGTTGCATGTTTTACGTGGCTGCTATGGGTATCTAGCAAGAACGATTCTTACCTACGCAAAACCACAGCGGTGATATACAAGTTGCTATTTCACCTTCTACAAGGACCGCCTTTGTCAAATCCGATTTAACTAAAGTGGGAGAGACAGACACCCGCCAGCCATCTTATGCAACAAAGTTACATGTCAGTCGATGGAACCGGTCTCTCGTACGTGGACGACTAAGGTTGGTCCGGGCCGCTTCATCCTACAATACCGCTGAATCAAGAAAAGGCTAAGGAGGGAAGCAATCTAAATATCAACGCCCACAAACTCCTTTGTGTTCTACTCGTGATGCCATCTACGCAAAGACCTAGCTCATGATGCCACTGTTGGGGAACGTTGCAAGGGAAACAAAAAAATTCCTACGCTTCACCAAGATCAATCTAGGAGATGAGCATCTACGAAAGGAGAGATCGGATCCACATACCCTTGTAGATCGCTAAGCGGGAAGCGTTAAGAAACGCGGTTGATGTAGTCGAACGTCATCGCGATCCAAATCGCAAGCCGTCCCGCGATCCAATCACGATCTAGCGCCGAACGGACGACACCTCCGCGTTCAGCACACGTACAGCTCGATGACGATCTCCGCCTCCTTGATCCAGCAAGCGAGGGCGGAGAGGTAGATGAGTTCTTTGGCAGCACAACAGCGTGGTGGCGGTGGTGGTGAACTGATCCGGCAGGGCTTCACCAAGCTCTACCGAACCGATCTAGTGGAGAAAACGATCTAGAGGGAGAGAGGGCAGCACGTGGCTTTTTCAGGTGGTGACTGCCCTCAAATCCTCCACTATATATAGGAGGGAGGGAGGAGGGATGGCAGCCCTAGGGGAAACCCTAGGGCTGGCCGATCGGCCAAGGGAGGGAGAGTCCACCTCCCACAAGGGAGGTGGAGGCCCTAGGGAGGAGTCCCTCTCCCTTAGCCCACCTCCCACCTACCCTTCATGCGCATGGGCCTCTAGGGGCTAGCTGCCCAGCCCACCAGGGGCTGGCGCGCCACCTCTTCAGCCCGTGTGGCCCCTCGGGGTGGGTGGGCCCCTTTCGGTGGACCCTCGGAACCCTTCCGGCACCCCCGGTACGTTACCGGTGACGCCCGAACTTTTTTCGGTGACCAACACGGAACTTCCTATATATCAATCTTTACCTCTGGACCATTCCGGAGCTCCTCGTGACGTCCGGGATCTCATCTGGGACTCCGAACAACCTTCGGTCACCAACATACATAACTCAATAATACCAAATCATCACCGAACGTTAAGTGTGCAAACCCTGCGGGTTCGAGAACTATGTAGACATGATCGAGACACCTCTACGGTCAATAACCAATAGCGGGACCTGGATGCCCATATTGGCTCCTACATATTCTACGAAGATCTTTATCGGTTGAACCTCTATGTCAAGGATTCAGTTAATCCCGTACGCAGTTCCCTTTGTTTATCGGTATGTTACTTGCCCGAGATTCGATCGTCGGTATCTCCATACCTAGTTCAATCTCGTTACCGGCAAGTCTCTTTACTCATTCCGTAATACAATATCTCGTGGCTAATTCTTTAGTCACTTTGCTTGCAAGCTCATTGTGATGTTGTATTACCGAGTGGGCCCTGAGATACCTCTCCGTCACACGGAGTAACAAATCCCAGTCTTGATCCATGCCAACTCAACAGACACCCTCGGAGATACCTGTAGAGCATCTTTATAGTCACCCAGTTATGTTGCGACATTTGATACACACAAGGTACTCCTCCAGTGTCAGTGAGTTACATGATCTCATGGTCATAGGAACATATACTTGACATGCAGAAAACAATAGCAATAAACTGACACGATCATATGCTACGTTCATAGTTTGGGTCTTGTCCATCACATCATTCTCATTCTCCTAATGATGTGATCCCGTTATCAAATGACAACTCATGTCTATGACTAGGAAACCATAGCCATCTTTGATCAACGAGCTAGTCCATCAGAGGCTTACTAGGGACACATTGTTGTCTATGTACCCACACATGTATTTGAGTTTCCAGTCAATACAATTATAGCATGGATAATAAACAATTATCATGAACAAGGAAATATAATAATAACCATTTTATTATTGCCTCTAGGGCATATTTCCAACACCCTCCCCTAGCCTGCCATGGATCTATGCACCAAATGGTACCTCCACTGCCCTTCTGAGCTACCATCTTGAGGGTAGTCTTTGTCATTTTTAAGGACTCTGGATTGAAGCTTTAGCACCACCCCCTTGATTATATTCAAGTTGGCCTTAGCTCTTTTCCGACACCCTGCCAACACTTTTACCCCTAGAGCCATGGCCGACTCACTGACACCACTATTTATTTCTCTTTGGTTCGTCAGGGCTTTATGGGAATATATCAACTGCAATAACAAAAGTACATAAAAGAAAGTGAGACAATGATTGTATCGTGCATTAACAGGCTAATTTGCATTTTTCTTTGTATAGTGACCAAAGTGAGTAAGATGAGAAGTCTAATAACCATGAACACATTTTCCTTCTTCAATTACTATCTACGTAAGTTTTTCATCATACTTTGACACACTTCTTCACTACAAAAAAGCCAACATACATGATGCTTGGACTTAGCAAACTGGGCAAATGACGTGCCCTCAACAAAACACCAAGAAGTAGTGTCACGATCAGTCATAGAAGAATCACATGTATAAAAATATAAGAATATAACAATTATCACAACATAAAAAATAAAAATAGCCCAAAAGTTAATCAGATGAAAGCATGAGGACCTAAACAATGCATGCTAATTTCATGTGGTTTTATTATACGAATATTTTCTTCTCTCACCGAGTTTCTTTTAGCATCCGCCCCCCTCCCCCCCCCCACAATATAGTTTGTTTTACCTTTTTATTGACCCCTGCTTAGAACTCTCTCCGACTCACCGGCACATGTATTTCTTTTCTCTTTGGTTTGAAAACCTTACTTAGAACTCTTACTTCAGAACCATGTCCGACTCACCGACACATTTGTTTTTTCTATTTGGTTTGACAATGGATTTATGAAAACGTATCAACCACAACAATAACAGAACACAAACGGAAAAGAGTCAATTATTGTAAGTTTGACCTTGTGGATGCAAGTGGATCAGGATGCATCTCAATATAGGGACGTTCGATTCTATCTCATGGACATGGGAAGCAAATGGAGAGTTCTTTGCGAGGACGGCATATGAAGCGATGTTTTTTGGGCAAAGATGTTGCGCCCACGGCGGAATTTACGTGAAAATCAAAGACCCCGTTATGATGCAGATTCTTTGCATGGCTCGCCTTTCGAAACTGGTGCTGGACCTTGGACAAGCTCGCATATCGCAGACTTGACCACCAGGAGACTTGTCCTTTTTGTGCTCAGGACGAGGAGACCATCGATCACATCCTCTTGGGTTGTGCCTTTGCGGGGGAGATTTGGTCTACCGTGTGCTTAGCAATGAACAAGCCGGATTGGGTGCCACAAGTTGGATTAAGCTTGGTGAAGTGGTGCACTAGTAGGGCTGGCGCCGACCTGCGTATGAAGGACGTGCATGCGATTTTTGTTCTAGTCATGCGGGAGCTATGGAAACACCGAAAGACGATTATGTTTGACGGCGCTTCTCCATCTCTTGGAGTGCTTGCGCGACGCATCGGTGAAGAGGGACACACATGGAAGAAAAGCGGGAATCCTTAAGGAAGAAGTGGAGGCCCTGTTTTGGGCATCTAGCGACGTGGACAAGCGGGAGGAGTTAGCATAGTTTTTATCACATACCGGTGAAGTTGGTTCTCATGTAACTTGTAACATGTAGAGCTAACGTGGAGGGGTTTCTTTCCCCATACTCTTCTTTAATATATAATACGCATACTCGTGCCTATTCAAGAAACAAAACAAAAATCATAGACATACAAATAAAAATATATAACTGTTACCACAAAATAAAAATAGAAAATAACCCAAAAGTTAATCCGATAAAAGCATAAGGACCTAAACAACACATACTAATTCCCCAATGGTTTTACTATACGAATGTTTTCTTCGCTCACCAAGTTGGTTTTAGCATTTCCATCCAATAAAGTCCGTTTCATGTTTCCCCCGACCCCTGCTTTGAACTCTTAGTTCAGAACCACGTCCAAGACTCACCGGCACCTGTATTTGTTTTCCCTTTGGTTTGACAACGGCTTTATGAAAATGCATTATCAATCAACCACAGCAATAACAGAACACAAAACGGAAAACGGATCAATCATTGTATCCTGCCTTAATAGAAGCATATCTATGCTCCACTTTACTTAATACGGTGACCAAAGCGAGCAAGACAAGAAGGTCAATCACACACAACCCCATCTCACATCCCCAATTGCCATCATCCACACAACCCTCCTACTCCTAATCACACCTCCTCACCAGAAAGCCAAAGACACATCATCCTCCAAACCTAACAAAAGCACCAAGCCGCCGTGCAAACGAGCGAGCTGCCCTCAATCAACACTCCCAAAAACCCGGGGGCTTCACCTCCATCCCCGCCAGCCAAACAGCACGCGAAACGGGAAAGGGAACCCGTCCTGACGGCCGGCTCCACGCCGCCCCCTCTCCGGTCCCTATCCGAGTGGGCGCGCCTCCAAACCAAATGAGGCCAAGCGATTTCATTTTCTCCTTCTTTTAATCTATACTACTATTAAACAATCAAACAAGAACTTCTTTAAGCGCACCCCACAAAACGTACACGAACCGATTACCACCGTATGATTAGACCCGCTGAACTTAATCTAACGGCTAGACTTAATCTAACTCATTTTCTGTGTGCGCTTAGCAATTTACATTGACTGACCGTACTCCACCGCGGATGAAACTGCATGCCCGGTCAATTAGGAAAATATAATCACCGGCGCATTCTATTAGGAAACAAATCACGGGCGCGCGTCCTATTATATAGGAAACTAATCAGAGGTGCATCCATCCTATTAGGAAACTAAACCACAGGCATATTGTATGTGGTTGTCGCCGCCATCGTCTTCTGTCTGGAGGCCAGGGCGCTCTTGCCATCCACGTCCAGAGCATGCTCTCCGGCAGCCATAGGCATCCGTGTCGGCTTCAGCTCCGTCCGCAGCACCCACGCCGACAACCACCCACCACCGACGCCCTCCAAGTACAAGCCGCCAACCGCCGTCGTCCTCAGGGCGGCGCCAGTCTCGGACGTGGCGCATGAGGTGCCGTCGTCGCCGTTCCTGCTGTCGTCCGGCTGGGCCGTCGAGGACCTCCTGCGGTTCTCCCTATGTACACCGTCGAGGGCATCAAAGGTCTATCACAAATCAATCAGGTGAACCTTTAATTTGATTTGGGGGTATTCTGGGCTTTGCACGACTAATACTGTACTTTTGGCACTTGGTGGTGGGTCAGATTTTTTTGATCTGCAATTTCATCTACCAACCAATCCTCCTCTCTTTCCTACTAGAAACATTTTTTGGGAGAGGAAGAAATTGCTATTCCGGCGTTTAATAAATCATTTGATAATTCCAAATACATGTGATCTGGAGCATGAAAATCATTCCCATATATAGATTAAGGAGGAAATGAGACTAATTGTAAGAGTGTGTTTGTTTAGACCTACATAGATACAATGAGGTTCATATTTAGACCAAGATGGATTTAGAATTTGACTACATGCATAAGTTTGGCTGCCCTCATAAAGTGTATGTTCAGTAGAATTCTAGGTTTGGGATTATCTTAGGTTGTCAATGGTTGTACTGCAAATGTATAATTTGATATGACACGAACACAAGACCGTGCAGCAGTCTCGGCTTACAACTTAGGATCAGAGGGATACTGAAGAAGTGAAGATGCAGGTCTCTCTTTCCTAGGATTACTTCTACCACCAGATGCATTAAACTGGACCGTATCAACAGGTAACGCCATTACCTTGATTAGAATTGCCTTAATTTGGTCTGATTGTGTTTACGGATGATGTCGCTTAGCCTGGAAATAAGGTGGGTGGAGCCTAGCTCGAGGGGTTGGAAATCAGAATATATAATTCATTCTTAGAGAAAACTTTACACGCAAACTTCATGTGCTCATGTGTCATTTTAAAATAATTGCATAGCAATCCAGTAAATTATGTAAGTTTCAGTACGAGGCAAGATATTGTAGATGTACTACTATTTCAGTTACATGATTCTATACATCCAAAAAAGCTCACATGATTCTGTAACTGTTGTTGGAGAATATCTCTCGCTGATCTATAAAGGTGTGTAAATCTCTACTTCGTTCCAACAAAGAGAATTTTACCATGCAGAAGGATCCAATGAAGAAACTAATCCTGCTGGGTTCCAATAAATAGATCATTTGAAGGATATGTTCTATTACAGCTGCCGTATATTGTTACAGAAAAATCATATAAACTGGATTCGGTTGGATTTTTTTTCCATGACAATGTAAGTTCTTTTATTTATTCATGTGCATTTCATTAAGAACTTACTTGGTGTGTGATTTATGCTCCTGCTTTACATAGCTATCCCAGTATCAAGGAATATGTTGCAGCATTTCATTAAGATCCTTTTAACTGAAGACGGTTTTAGCCTGGTTTTCCGTTAATTAACCAGTCAACTCTCTTCTACTTAATTAATAGATGAGGCAAAAACTTTTGCCTCCGTTTCGAAAAAACACAAGATGCGCCGAAAGATAATGGCAAAGAACACCTAAATTGTTAGGTTTGACTCTAGGTATGTTGCATTATTACGCTGCGGTGTGCTATATATGCTTTCAAGAATTTATAGGAGGTAGCAAAAGGAACTCAATGAGGGATTTACTGATTAAAATAAGTAGCTGAAAAACATTGGGCTTAGTAAACATTGTGACCCTTCTCCTAAATATTTGACGAGCAAAGTTATTTGGTTTAACTCTTCCAAAGTTTGTTGGAAGAAGTTTCACATACTTGGGGAAAGTAACAATGCTCAGAGATCAAATCGTTTCCTATGTTGTGTAAACATTTGGAGGTATAATTAGTTTTTCTTTTGTTTTTTGTAAGATAATAGCGATGCATGCAGGGGAGGTTGAATAGTCTATAGTACTTTCTTATTTGAGGTTTCATCGTGTTTTTGTAATTTAGAAGCCGACATGCCTGAAAGCTTGATAAGTTCAAGGTTAAGCTTGACAAACACACTAGAATACTTTTCCTTCCGTCTTTATTTTTCTTCATATCCCATTTCAATTTATGTACGTACAGACTGTCTTATAGTGTTGTAAGTTAGTCTGGTTGCCGACACATAAACATATACGAAACTGGATAAATACTTTGTATCATGATGATTATTGGATTTTCTTTTAGCCCTTTTACATTTCAGTTAGTTCTTGTAAAGCATCTTCTATTTCTGCACATATAGAAGTCATTGTAGTCACATATCATCTTCTATTTCCTATTATCCATAATATAGGTAGCTATATAATTTTGGCAGTACACATAACCAAAAAGTATATATATAATTTACATCTGAATTTTGCTATGTAGATAATAGGAATATATTAGGTAATTTTGACAGTACACATAACTGAAAAGTATATATATATATTATCTTCCATTTGATTTATATATTTTTTGCAATATTTATTTTTATTTTATACAATGTGAATCTCATCTAGTTTACGTTTGAGACGTGCGTTGCACGTGCACGCTTACTAGTAATAATAAAACAGATAAACAGAAGCAGGCCCGGAAATCTAGCTAGGAAATTAAGCCCCCGGGTATAAATCCCGAAAGCGGAGGCCACCGGTGGCCGTCTCTCTCCCGACTTCCCAGCTACCACCGCCCCCCCATCCCCTCTGTCCCCGAGCTTCGCCTTGGATCGCAGCGCAGCGCAGCGCAGCTGGACTCCTCCCCTCGGCCGCGCGAGTGAGCTCCCTCCCCCCATCCCCATGCCCATGCCCCTGCTCCCCTCCTCCGCCTCCTCCTCCCCCTCCCCCTCCTCTCTTGCTGGATCGGGGCTGCTCAAAGATATCGCCTTTCCAGCGCAAAGATCCCCTCTGCTCTCGTCGGAGATCTGCCGGGAGGGTTCAGCAGGGGCGGAGGAAGGACGCCGTGCCCCTCTCTCCGTTCCTGCCGCCGGCTCCCACGCTCTAGCGCCGTGCCGGGAGTCAGTAGCAGCGTTCTTTCTTTTCTTGGGGTGGATTGGCAGCGTTCTTGACTCGGGATCTTGGGTGAGCCTTAGGCTTCTGCTCGCCGAACCGCGAGGCCGCGCCGTCCTGGTGGCAGGCTTGTTCGCCGCTGTAGAGCCTGGCGTGTAGACGGATCTGCTCGATTAGGAGCCGGGCTTGCTTTACAGATTTGGAGTGCTTTTTGGCGGAAAGAATCGGCGCCGGCTGTTTGGTTTTGTATATAGGTTTCGTCAGTTCCTCCTGTAAACTGATGCCCGGCAGTAATGGCGCTTACTGTTCATTTATTCACAACCCTCTCAGTTCGAGCCATGGACCCGACTTTGTTGACGCCTTGACTTGAGTAGTCATGCTGCCGTGTTCGTATTTTCACCCACCTCTCTGTGCGGCAGTATGCATGCTTCATGCCATCCTAACAATTCCATCGGTTGGGCAAAAAGTTTCATCTAGTCATCGTTGCACCATGTGGTTCTAGTGCTGTTCTTTTTTTGCTTCCAAGCAATTTTTCAGATAAAACTTATTGCTTGATGTTTCGATGGTGCTATAGTTTGCGATGTATGAATTCTCCATGGAAAAACTTAATTTCCGTGTGGTCATTTTCACATGTTATTTGCCTAGTGTCTTTTTGTACATAGTCCTCGTCGCTTGCCAAATTACGACTCTAATATCTAGTTTGAGTGTCACCATCTCACCATGTCATACTAAAGAACGCAAATCATCAGTGCTCAAGCTGACTCATATTCTGTTTTGTGTGACACAGACATCTCAGATGGACTTTTTTACCGAGTATGGTGAGGGGAACAGATACAAGATAGAGGAGGTTATAGGAAAAGGGAGTTATGGCGTGGTCTGCTCTGCTTTGGATACTCACACGGGTGAGAAAGTTGCTATCAAGAAGATAAATGACATCTTTGAGCATGTGTCTGATGCCACACGGATACTCCGCGAGATCAAGTTGCTTAGGCTCCTAAGACATCCCGACATCGTGGAAATTAAACATATTCTACTTCCTCCGTCGAGGAGAGAGTTCAAGGATATATACGTTGTTTTCGAACTCATGGAATCTGATTTGCACCAAGTTATAAAGGCCAATGATGACTTGACTCCAGAACATTATCAATTTTTCTTGTATCAGTTGCTCCGAGGATTGAAATACATACATACAGGTAACTGATTTATTTTCACATCAAAGATGGTTCTTTTGCATGTTTCAACAGCTGGATGTCAGGCTCTTAATTTCTACTAATAATTGTAGCAGCCATGAATTGTCAATGTGTTTAGAAGTGATACACATGTCAGTAGATAACAATGCCGTGTCAAATTCGAAGCTATATTTCTAGTAGCTGGCGACGATGTATTGGTCATGTTGGCATTTGTGAAAAGCTTTAAAACCTTATAGTATGTTCCACAAACTTTATAGTCAAGAGAACAACATGGACCTGTGTAGTACTTTTGATACAGGTCACACAGTTTGCTATAGTGCTCAGAGAATTCTTTGGAAATCCAGTTTGCTATAGTTACTGTTAATCATTTACGGTAGCTACAATCTGGACATGCTCCCAAGCATCTTGTGATGCTACAACAGAACTGTGGTCCTAGTGAGGATGCTATCGGTGCTGCTTTTTATGCAAAGAGCCACCAGATAGGCATTCCAGTCTTGTGAAGCACTATTTGAGGCTACAGAACTTGTGTTTAAACTTTTTATAATTATAAATAACCTATTTGTGATCAAGTAGGTATATTTCAGTTCTCCTTTTTTGGGCATGCTAAGAAATAACATTTTGCTGCTATAATAACAATGAAAAACACATGCGTCATCTCTCCATTTAAAGAGCAATACTACCGAAATCCCTATTGTTCAGATTATTTGAACAAATGAGTATTAATACTTTTGCTATAGATACAAATGCGGCGTTACGAGTTGATTAGCAATAAGATAGAATCGCACGTACTTATAGAAAATCATTTTGGCTGATGCATCTTCCAATAGCTTCTTGCAGCAAATGTATTTCATCGAGATCTCAAACCAAAGAATATCTTGGCTAATGCTGATTGTAAGCTCAAAATATGTGACTTTGGTCTTGCAAGGGTGGCTATAAGTGATACTCCAACCGCCATATTTTGGACGGTATTGCAATTTCCCCCTACCATGCTGCCCATTTCTTTTAGCTAGTCAATACCGATAGCAGCAGCTAATTTCTTACCCTGTTTTTTAGGATTATATCGCAACAAGGTGGTACCGAGCACCTGAACTATGTGGATCTTTTTTCTCCAAGGTCTGTATATGTTAAATTTTATATGAATCGTGGTATCCATAGTGTTTTTCATTATTTTTCCCTCATTATTATTCCAATAATCTGATTTACTTCGTTTACTGTTTAAGGCTTTATGGGTGCTGCAACTTTGTGACAGCAAAGCAAAGTAACCTCCCCCTGGCATTTCCTTAGTAGTTCTTTTCCAGTTTCCTAACAGGTTGTGTTCAAATATATATTAGCTATGGGAAACAATGCTAATCAGGCAGCATGGTTAAATTAATAACATTCCAACACCCGCACAGTTCATGTTCTTTTTGTCTTCCACCCTCTAACAGATCAATTTTTTTTAATGTGCATATTGGTTCTTATGTTCATGGTAATCATGGTGCTTCAATGTCATTCAGGAACTACCTTGTTTTCTGCATTTCTTTTTGCAAACCGAATGATTAAGCTCTCAGAGAAAGAAGGGTATCTTTAGTTGTAACTCAAGTACTTTATTTCTAGGTTTGATTGACCCAGTTAAACATATTCTGGAATATCTTGAGCGCGGTATAACATTATGTTCTTTAATATATTGCAGTACACACCAGCAATAGATATATGGAGTATTGGATGTATATTTGCGGAACTTCTAACTGGCAAACCTCTTTTTCCTGGGAAAAATGTGGTGCATCAACTTGACATAATCACAGATCTCCTGGGAACGCCTGCTCCAGAAACAATTGCTAGGGTCAGTATGGTTGGCATAAAACAGCGTGTTCTTTCCGATATAATCCTCTGATGTTTGTAGCTATCCTACAGATTCGAAATGAGAAGGCCAGGCGCTACTTGAGCAGCATGAGGCGGAAAAAGACTGTACCGTTTACGCAGAAGTTTCCGAATGCAGATCCACTTGCATTAAATTTGTTGGAGAGAATGCTAGCATTTGATCCAAAAGACCGGCCAAGTGCTGAAGAGGTAGTTTGTTTTAGTACCATGCCTGCCAACAATTTTCCCTGTGTTTCTTCTTTCCTTATAACCTTGAATACCATTAGCTAATGTATTGGGCATGTTGACAGGCTCTTGCTGATCTTTATTTCAAGAACATAGCTAGTGTGGATAGGGAGCCTTCTGCACAGCCCATTACTAAGCTCGAATTCGAGTTTGAGAGACGAAGAATTACGAAGGACGACATAAGGGAACTCATATACAGAGAAATTCTGGAATATCATCCAAACATGCTGAGGGAATTCCTTGAGGGGGCTGAGCCAACTGGTTTCATGTACCCAAGGTGTGAACTTCTCTTTCATCAGTACTTTAGCATTCTTCACTATTTTAATTCCAGAGACAATGTCGTGACATTATTTTTGCCAGCCAGTCTAGTTCTGTCTGAATTTCTAAAAATAAATAAATTGTACCATTAATGTCTGTGCAGGTTCATGAATAAATATTAAGTGTTTATACACACACTATTATGGTTATTTTTCTACTCTTTTGGTGATGGTGATATTGCTAAATAAAGCATGCAAAAATTGTTTTTGTTTATTGTTGATTAGGTAGTGCATAGCTATTCTATGTGTTGCTTGGAGTCAGTCAGGCACTGCATAAGGTACTGACCAATTCATCGAACTAACATCGTTTGCTCTATTCGGATTTCAGTGCAGTAGATCATTTCAAAAAACAATTCACATTCCTTGAAGAGCATTATGCAAAGGGATCAACAGCAGCACCGCCTGAGAGGCAACATAATTCATTACCAAGGTAAGATATTGATTTGCTTTGACATGTCATGGATATACTGATGTCACTTCTAGCCCAAATTGGACGTCTGGTTCCTGACTATCTATTTTTCTGTTAACAGGCCTAGCGTTATCTTTTCGGATAACCGACCACAGGGTTCAGATAGCCGACCACAGGGTGCAGCCAACATTACCGATGATCTTTCCAGGTGTATAATCAGAGATAATGCACAAAAGCCACGCAGAGATCCTGCCTCAGTTGGTGCACACAGAGTTCCTCAAGGTAAGCACCTGGGTCGTCCAATACTTACTTTTGAATCTGCAGACAAGCTTGCATGACTGTATCCTTAACTGTATCTATTGGGCCTTGTAACTCAAGACTAACTTGATACATAACTTTCATCATACAGGTGCTGCTGTCGCAAGGCCTGGTAAAGTGGTTGGTTCGGCACTTCGTTATGGTAACTGTTCAACATCTGGTACTGAGCAATATGAACAGCGAAGGGTTATCACAAGCCAAGGAATTGTTCCAAACGGTGTTCCTTCGGGCAGCTCATACCCTAGAAGAAATAACACTTGCAAGAGCGAAACAGGTGAAGCTGAAAGGATCGACGTGAGCCAAGCTGGGCCACCAAAGCCATATACAGGAAATAAACTACCTGCAACCGTAGATGGCCGCAACGGACACTGGTAGACTGCTGTAGCGATGCCAGAAAATCCTTGCCACTGGATCAGGAAGGGTTACTCATTCCAAGGACACACCTTCAAACATGCCATTCTGTACAGAGTTATATTATTTGTCATGCTTACATCTCCCCTGGAGACGATAGAACTGTACGCGAAGTCGTTGCGGCAGGCTAGTCTCCTGTTAAGCTCAACTCTGGTCTGGTTACCTGCAATTGGGTAGATCCAGTTCAACTGTTCAACAACTATAACCAAAAACTGGAAACTTCAAGCGGCATTCGCGACAAAGGACTGTTACTGACCTGACTGATGGTGTTCCTCAATTTGTTTCTCCAAGCTTGTGGCCCTGAGGGAGGTTCAGAGAGCCCACTGTACACTATCTAATGTTGTAACACGGAGTTAATTAATTTGACTTTAAAGTATGTTCTTGTTGCTTGTAGTCTGTCATCCAGCTGTAGTATTGAACTATTGAACACTGCTATTTCTGATAACACATTATTTGGACCCTGCTTGCTATTGAAACCCCAGGTTTTTTGTGCGGAATTTGTAATAATGTATGCAGTAGTTTAGTAGCCCGAGTGAAAACGGAGTTGCGACGTATTTTTCTTGAATTGCACGTGTTTACTGTCCTGTTTATCAAGAAATTAACTAATGCCTGGTTTCTGGCATGTCCAGTAGATGCTTTGGCACATCTCTCCAATTCCATTAAACTGTAGCGTGTTTGAATGCATTTCCTTTGTAGAATCCATTTGAAATTCACGTGTTTCAAATATGAACTGCATATTACCGGAAAAAAACTGTTTGGCGAAACATGAGCAATTACTAAGGTGTCACTCGGTTGAAACTGCAACAAAATGTTATGTATATGCAACAAATGGCCATTGGTTGCAGCAAATTGTCGTGTGTATGTAGGATGGGAGCAAACTTTTACAGCATCGGAAAAACACTTGCATAACAAAACCACAATGTTTGAAATAGACACCATGAAGTCATTGTAACACGTCTCACACCTGAGTTTGCGGAGTGTCGAGTAAACATTTAAAACTTTGAAAAGTTGCAAATCACTAACCTTATTTTTAGCATCAACTTCGCCGGACCGAGCTCGTCGGCAATAAATCCAACTCGCCAAAGCCTCGTTGAATCTAACACCCTCGGTCCACCGTCTCCCTGGGTCTTGGCACGGTGAAAATCTCGAATCTAAGCTACATCATGGTTGTGTCCTTTGCGATACAGTGAGCTCCAAGGATCACCATCCGCGACGATGGAGGACAACAACGAGGGAGCGGAGCGAGCATATTAGGATGGATGTGCAACAATAGTGGAGCCGCAAGAGGAAACACAAAATCAACATTGCCGATTTGCTGGTGTATGGGAGGGGTGACACATGGAAGGAGAGAGAAGGCCGGTTTTGCGAACGAGCGACGTGACCAACCGATCCATTCCACTCAGTCAGTCGGCGGGCGCATACCTTCTGAATAGGGAACACCGCAGCTGTATCTAACCGTTTTCCAACATCTAGTTCCAAGTATTTTCAAAATAAAATGCATGGCGTGTTTTTTTCCTTCTAAGGCCACCTTTGGTTCACATGATTCTAAAAAAATGCAAGAAAGGAAAAAACGCGAGAATTGAATAGGAATGCATGCGTAAAACAAAAGATCAGAAAACATAGGATCTTGCACACTTGGATGTTTAGTTCACATGAATAGGGGAAAACACACATGAATCCTAGTAAAATGTAGTCAAATCAAACTCAAACCACATGGAAAGGCAAAATTAGCATGCCATTATGCCATTATATAACACTAAGGAACCTAGTCTTGTTCTTCACGCGTAGAAATTTGAAAAAAAAAGGTCCAAGTGAATTATAGAATTCCTGCATTTTCCCCTCGTAAACCGAGACCGGAGGAAAATTTCTTGCACATTTTTTGCTATATATTCCTTTAAACCAAAGGCTTAAATAGTGCCACCATGAGAAGATTTCCTGTTGCCACGTGTCTCCTTCATATTCATGTGAACCAAAAGGAGGCCTCATGGAGCCGGGCCCACAACCCAGGGACCCCACCTGGCAGAACACCAGCCCTCTCCAAATAGCCCGACCCGACGAAGGCCAGAAACCCTAATAACTTCCCCCGCCTCACTCCAAGACCCTTCCCGCTTCCCCAAGGCGGCGGCGCGCGCGAGCGAGCGAGCGACCGGCGGCGATGGGCAAGGCGGCGAAGAGCTCGCGGAAAGGGAAGAAGGCGTGGCGCTCCAACATCAGCACCGACGACATCGACGAGTTCTACGAGAAGCAGACGCGCGACGCCCACGCCGGCGCCGCCGCCATCCCCTCCCTCCCCTCCGACTCCCTCTTCTTCGTCGACAAACCCGCCTCCGCCTCCACCTCCTCCGCCAACGCCAACGCCTCCGACCCGGCCC
Source organism: Elymus sibiricus (assembly GCA_039707655.1). NCBI lineage: Eukaryota > Viridiplantae > Streptophyta > Magnoliopsida > Poales > Poaceae > Elymus > Elymus sibiricus. The sequence goes on from CM077663.1 coordinate 88,899,372, forward strand.
CCAAAGGTCAGCCAGTCAGTCAACCCCTCTCTGCTCTTCCGCGTCTCCCGGCGTTAGTCCGAGGTTTGGTTATCTAGCTCCGGACTAGGATTGAGGCATCGTTCCCGAATTCGAGGCTAACGCTCGTGATACTAGAATGCTACTGTTGTGGCTGCTCCTTTCAATGTTAAGCACCTGGTATTTGGTATCCATGATGGAATCGTTGCATTAGTTTCCCATTGGGGCCCAAAGCCTGCATCACTGCATGATATGTAGGATGGACTGAATCGTAAAAGTTGCCATGTTCAACAAGCCGCAAAAGGCCGTCCAAATCGCTATTTCTGTTGCCACTCATGCACGTTGTAGCGGTGCTGAACATTTGTTGCTGTTTGTAGATGTTCCTGTCAAAAGGAAGATTGAGAGAAACAGGGAGAAGGTCCTCCACCATGAGAGCGTGTTGAAGCGGAACCCTTATGTACAGCCAATTCCATCTTCTTTGATGTCAAAGAAGGACAAGAAGAAGTTCAAGAAGCACGCAAAGAAAAAGGAATTGCAGGAGTCACGGGAAGAAAAAATTGTTCCCATGGTATTAACTGTTGGAGTGCTGTGCAACTTCCTTTCTCTTCGAGGCCCAGCTTGCTAATTGCTGGATTTATTTCGTTTACAGGAAGAGGATTCAGCTGAAACGAACCTTGACATCTGGGGTGGAGATGCTAAAGGGGCTGCTTTGCCCAAAAAGGGAATGAAAAGGCTTAATAAAAATGTAAGTCTGAATGTGTCAAGCTTGCAGTCATATTTGTGCAAATTTTCAAACACAGTTTCCTGCCAAATGCTGCATCTGGTAGTTTCTGCATTTTTGTCGGTATTAAAATGTCTACCTTTAATGGATTACTTCTTGCAGAGATCTACCACATCTGTGATTCCTGTGGTTGAAGTTGAGCCTCAAGGATGTTCATTTAATCCTCCACATGAAGCCCATCAAGTATGTGCTTGAAGATATGTTTTAAGTTTAGGATATTTGTAATATTATCCACTTCTTAATTGCTAAAACCTTTGGCTGTTGGATGTCTGGGCGCCTTTAATAATAAGTTCTTTTACTCATGTTGTTTGTGTTGGTGTTTGTAGGATGCTCTTGCTCTAGCCGTTGCTGTTGAAATGCGCAAGATCTACACGAAAGAGTTAGGCCCCACACCAGTGCCACTTACTGTTCTTGGTCAAGCAGTAGCTGAAGAAGACGTAAGTTCTACGACTGTCTTACACATATACCCTCCAGCAGATAACTGGAATTTGGACAATGTCCCGACCTTCTATTTGAAGCCTTATCTGCTTTTGAATACTTTCTCACTCGTTATATTGGTATATTACTTCTGATGAACATAGATATGCAGTATGATTTTTTTTAGAGAGTTAGGTTCCAAGGAAGAGGCCTTCATATTCTCCCAAGTCTACCTTGCACCAAGTAGTAGAAAAAAAAATCCTTGTAATGCTATTGATGAAGGTTGTCATCCAGGCACGATTAACATTAGTATAAAGACTTAGATTATTCATCTAGTATTTTTAAGGTGCTATCTCATTGTCTAGTTCCTTCTGAGATTTTTCATTCTAGTCTATAGAGGTGTTTGGTAAGCATATCATCAAATGACAAGTTGTCTGATCCACATATATTCATACCCAGGCTCATGCCATCTAGGCTGTAACGAGCTATGTAAGCAATGTAACATGAATTCTGTTAATGGATGTATATTTTTTGAATTAAATTTGTGTAACTATACTAGAAATGCTCAAATCATATTTATAAGAATATTCAAAACAAGACATCAATGGAAGATGCACTCGTTAATTTTTGCAAGTTATGTTATGCAAATCATATGACCTGTGTATATGTTGGAATTTTATCCTTATTTTATCAAAACCATTTCGGAGTACTTGTCAGCTGCTGACTTTAGTCTCGGAACAGTATAGTATCGTTCCATGCTGTATTATTGAATTTTGTTCTTGTGATTTGACATGCTTATCCTTTTTCTTTCACCTGGCCTGCAGAAATTTTTTCTTGATGCTGCTGATGATGGAGATGCTGCTGCTGATGGAGATGTAGATGCTGCAGAAGGTAATGGAGACCAGGATGCTGATGCTCTAACTGGAGAGAGGTTACACTCGACTATGTTACGAAAAATTTATAGTTATTATGAAGTAAAGCTGTACCATTTTGGCTTCAGTACATCATACTTCTATTCTCACGGCTTGTGTGAGTAGTACATGCTAATGATGGTTGAAGCTTAGTGTTACACTGCCATTCACTATTTTTAACATGTTCATATATTCTGCTAAATGAGTTAGTTTTTCAGAAAGTTGGGTGCTGCTAAGTGTTGTCTTATTCTTCCATTGGTAGCATTAGAAAGCTAGCAGAGTCCAGCAGGATTGCAGCTCACATTTTAGAAGCCGACTGGAAGATTTTGTGCTTTTTCGAACATACCGTTTTGACATTTCAATTTGATTGCTTTAGTGTCAATTTGCAAAATATTATTGGAATGGCTGTTGTGGCCAGTTTATCTTTATAGATGATATTTTTTAATGGTTGATTTATTATTTTTCAGGAAGAAAACAAAAAGAGTTACGAGAGTGGAACTGAACAAAAGGGCTCGTCGTAAAGAGAGGTTAAGGACAGAAGCAGATGCAAAGAAACTGGAAGTTCTTTCAAAGCAAATAGATAGGCAGGTTTCACATTCCTGTGTCCAACTCCCAAGAATGGTCCCCCTTTAGTTGTCTGGTTACAATACTTTTGCTATTGTTTTTTGCAGCTTGCCAAATATATTAGAGGAGATAGCGAAAGAGGACAAGGAGAAGGAGTTAAAACACACAAGGCGAACTGTGGCTAAGCAGGAAAGACTCCAGTCAGCCCCACATCGTCTGGGTAGACACAAGTACATTTCTAACACAGATTTGATTCTTGTGCCTTGAATAGACCTGATAACTGTGGCTATGCTTTTCTTGAGTTTTTTCTGGGGAAAAATGACTTTGAGCTAAGGTTGGTACAATCCCTCTATAAGTATTTGTTAGTGGCTTCGCCCTTTGTAAGATAAGTGGGGCAATTGGGCCAAAGCGGAAGAGAAACCAGTATCTATTGATGGCGAGCACGGATAATTGAAACAAGCAAGATACCATCTCTTCTTTAACTGCTTTTGGGATGAAAACTGCCAAGATTTTGGAAATCCTAGTTTGTATCATCAAACAGTAGGTTATTGGTTCACATTCAAGTTAGTAGTCAAATGTTTCCAGAAGACTCGAGTAGTTCATTTTTTTCATTTTTTTAGTGAAGGTGATACTGTTTCATTCAAGAAAGCTCCCTTTCTGGTATTGTGCATCTAAATAATTGCTCGTCTTGCATCTTATGCCAGAAAAAATATATTTTTCAAAAAGTTACAAGTCTGGACTACATATCTTAGCGCTGCTATGTTGATGAAACTTATGATTCACAGCGTAATCTGTTTTACTTTAGTAGAGGTTTAAATTATAGTTAATCTGCTCATTGAGTCTTTGTATTTACCACACGTTCCATGCTGTAAAATTTGATGAAGCTACTATTTTTTTGGGGGGTATATCTTTTGAAGTATTTTTTTCTGCACATGGTGTCATATTTCACGAGGAATATTTAATTTTCCAACAATAATTAAAATATGAATTCAACAGGTTTGAACCTGCTCCCGTTCAAGTTCTGTTGACAGAGGAGATTAGTGGTTCCCTCAGAAAGCTGAAGGTAAGATTTTCTTGTTTTGTTGGTGTCTAGAACTCTGCAGGGGCTAACTGCTATATCTTTGTGCAGGGGTGCTGCAATCTAGCAAGGGACCGCTATAAGAGCATTGAAAAACGTGGCATGCTTGCACCAAACAAGAAATTAAGGTCCGTCTTTCTTTTCTTGTCTTACATGTAATTTATTTGAAGTTGCAGTAGCTTTGCTGATTACAAAGGATTAGCGAGCACTGTTATCTCCTTTGGTTTGCCTGAAGGCCAAAACCACCGATTAGAAAGCTTGAGCGACGAGGTCTAAAATGCCTCGCACTCCATTTTTTTAGAGCATAACCATATGTTCCCCTTCTCTTTATGATGCAACAAGCTACTACTTTGCGAAAGATGCCTCCGTGCTGACACAGTTATTTGTCCGTGAGCAGCAAGCGCCCTCGCCGCTAAATGCACTGTGTATGTTCCAACACGGCGAGGAACATGGCAATCTCACTGGGAGTCCAAAACAAGTTGAATTGATGGGGGAGACCAGTGCTGACAAGGCGATGGAAAATGTAGTTCTACAAATAGACTAGGGGCGAACACAATTTTGCCTTGTGTTAGTATTGATGAGGGAGGTAAAAGAGTTGCATCGCTGCTTGAATGTTCCCGCATGTCTGACCCGAAAATGGCCTTGGTGCCATTCGGGCAGGTTTCGTATACCAGACTTCTTAATATCTTTGTATCGACTGTAATAGATAATCATGTTCTCAGCGAAAGTATATCGACTCATAATTGTTGCCAACTGCTCTTTGACGTTGGTGACACGAACATGTCAAAATCCATATGCCTTCGCCTTGTGTCTAACTTCAATATGAGTTGTGTTGATAAACTGGTATACCTCGTGAACGTCTTTCGAATGCATATTCAATTATGATTTTTAGGGTATATGACTCGTCAGCTAAGTCAGTGGTTTCACCATTACTCCCTCCGTAGTAGTGATCTAAATGCTTTTATATTTCTTTACAGAGGAAGTACATGTCTTGAAGCGAAGCTCACAAATAAACATTGAACAATAGGGTAACTGCACATAGATGAAATCTACTTGCAAGATGGTCACAGTTTGTGAATTTATTTCATGAGCGAGGAGCACGCGTGGGACCAACATGTAGGGCTACAGCTACGACCATAGCTCCCTGGCTAGCCAACCTGGGGGGCGAGGACGACGGTCACCACGCAGGCGACGGTGCCGACGAAGGCGCGGACGCGGTTTAGCCTGAGGTCCTGCTGCACGCCCGTCCCGGAAGGCACGAGGATCACGTCGGCGTCAGGCTTGTCATTGAGGATGACGGCCTTGGACTCGTCGGCCGGCAGCCCGACCACCTCCGGCCACGACGCCTTCTTGCCGCCGCCGGCGGCGACAGCGTCCCCCGTGGAGCTCATCAGTCGATAACTGGAGTACCAGATTGTTGGAATGGTCGAAGGATTGCAGTTGACCTTGAGCTTAGCTACTGACCAGTTTGATCTGTTCAACTGATGAACGGCCGGCGACAGAGCACAGGCGATTATCAGTTGATCGACTTGGACAACGTTGGTTGTTATATCACTCTATTTTTGCTCCGCGCGTTGCCACCGATTCGCTTCCGACACGGGAACCAAAAAAAGCCTAGAAAGCTTGAGCTTGTTGATTTGTGCCCCGTATGTGAAACTGAGAAAGAAGACACATTTCATGCCTTGTGTCGGTGTCAAAATGCACGGAATCCGTGGCGTGCTATGTCTGAAGTTTGGCCTCTGCCGAACCTGAAAAACATGATGAGTACAGGACCTGGGTGGCTCCTTCAAACACTTTGGAATTTACCTGATGAGCAACGCCTACTCCTAATCATGCATGCTAGTATTATGGAGAATATGGTACGTTCGGAATGAGATAGTTCATGGTAATCCTGCAGAGGTTTCTGTACGTTTCCTCCAAAGTTATGTTCAGTCCATTTTGGCAGTTACCAACGAGCCGGAGAAGGACCCTATTAAGGCGAAATCTCTTGTATTTGGTTTTGGATTTACTACTGTACCTAGTAGTAGGATAAAAGGAACCATCAGAGAGCCACCTGCTGTTTGGTTGAGACCTGACGAAGGATGGGTCAAACTCAATACTGATGGATCTTTCTTGTTGACGGATGGTACCGGTGGTAGCGGCATGATCTTACGCGATCACACCGGAAACGTACATGATATTCAGTGCTTGTCGTCATCTTTATATCGTTGCGAAAATGCTTTAGAATCTGAACTTGCGGCCATCAGGGAAGGACTGTTACTTGCTTTGCAATGGAGTGAGCTGCCTATAGTGATTGAGAGTCAGATTGCTTAGAGGCTACTCGCTCTGTAAAGAAATACAAATGTTTAGATCACTAAAGTAACGATCTAAACGCTCTTATATTTGTTTACGGAGGGAGTACAAATCTTGTGAAAAAGGGAGAAACGGATAGATCAGCGCATAGCTTCATGGTTCAGGAGATCAAGGTGCTCACGGATCAACGAAATACTCGTATCACTCATATCTATATATAGGAGTCAAAATAATGTAAGCCACTTGTTGGCATCTTATGGTAGAACTTCAGGCAGCACCGTGGTGTGGCTCGGATCTGGGCCCGAGGAGGTCGTGAAACTTTGTAATTCTGGTGGTAGCCATTCTACATGAGTAATACAAGTAATTTCCCGCAAAAATAATAAAATTGGCAGCTATCACAAGCCTATATTGTCCGCCTCTCTTCACCGGTTCGAATATTTAGATGGATTGTCTAGAGCATGAATTTAATAAACTGCCCCTATTGCAAGTGAAGGGTGGTGAAGGCCTACATCATTTGCTTAGCCATGATTGATCCTACTCCCATTCCACCGACAATTCACTATGGCATCAATGGGAGCTCCAACAATGGTGGCCATGGTGGTAGCAGTGTGCAAATGCAGTTGGCAGGCAGTGGGAGCTCTAGGAATTAATGGTCATGGTGGGGTGGTAGCTAGTAATCTTCGCTACGGTTCATCAACAGGACAAAAAGAGGAGTTAAGAGGTGAGGGATGCAACCGTGGTTGCTGCTAGTGGCCATGATGTGCTACCACCTTGGTTGGATGCCATTGTGAGGGTCCTTGTTTGTATTAAGATGGTTTGCATTTGTATGCTGTTGGGGGATTGATTAGGTTAGTGAAGTGGAAGTGAAATGATGCTGTGACTAGGTAATTGCATCTCTTTTGGTGACTAGGTAACTTTCATCTCAGTAAGAGTACTATGTTTTCTAACCAGTGGTTGGATGGTTAGGATGACAGTAGTATCCCTAGCCCACCAGAGTTCAAGTCCTAGACTTAAACATTGGTGCTCGCATTTTCCTAGATTTATTCCATGCCTACCGATGATGTGCGTTTAGTGGGAGCAGACGCCTTCGTCAATCTCAAGATGATGGTGCCGGCTTAGTCTCTTGAAGGTGCTCATAGGGGTAGTGTGTGCGTGTATGTTCATAGGGGTGAATATGTCTGTGTATGTGAGCGACTTTGATTGTACTGTGTTAAAAAAAGAGAGCTTTACCAAATTGGCAGCTGCACATGAATGCACAACTAGCTCTAAATTTTGCAACACGTGACACAAAAGAACCACCTAATGGCTGGCCTAAACATCGCTATGGTTGCATATAACCACCAAATTGACCAAAAACCAAACAACCATGGACTTAATCAGAAGGCGCAAAAACCCTAACTAATATTTGTGGGAGGGTGGAGCTCTCACCAAAGTTGAGAGCAGAGCGATGCTCCAAGGCTCCCAACAATATAGTTCGCTCTCCATCTGCTACCACCTCCAACTCACGGACCTCGAACAGGTCAATGTAACTGGAAGGGCAGGGACGAGATTTCGAGGATGAAACCGCACCCAGAGGTCAAGTTGTTTGAACCACCAGCGTTATGTACTCATCACCAAAATGTATATTCATGTATGGCAACAGAATGCACATGCATTATTAACTTGCAACCCTTACATATGACCACTGAACAAACTGCACATGCATTATTAACTTACATACTTACAATTCCCTCAACAACAAAAAAGTTTGCATAGTTGCATATGACTTTGTCACTGACACCACTTGATCAACTGCAAACAAATTTACAAGCGCAACGGCTACATCTTGTTTACATCACTACATCTTCTATCGGTGACAAGAAGAGGAGCCCAAGTTGCCCCAGACATACAATACATGGCTGCTTGTGCTTATACTGCCAGTGCCAGATAAGCGCATCAATCATAAACCGCCACAACCTAACATCTGGTTCATCACGAGCTTGCCTCGGCTCTGCTTACCTCGCCAGGCCCCCTGCAACTTGCAACAGCCCGTATGTCTCGTGGTAAGGGTTAGTCCTCTGCTCGTCGCACGTGAGCACCGAGGGGTCCTCGTTGTCGCCTGATGCCTCCCACCGGGCCAGATAGCCGTCCCAGGAAGAGCTGACAAGCGTTGGACGGTAAGGATGCCAGGTGCAGTCTCTGATGATCGAACCGTGCCACGAGAGCTTCTTGACGGTCGCCCCGGTTACCTGCACGAGCAGCAGGTTGCAGTGGATAACAAAAATCTACAAACACTGAAGTAGGCATGCTATAATTTGGAAAATGTGGGAAGATTGGATTTACATACCACATCGTAAATATGCACTGAATCGTCACTTGATCCAGTGTATATGTACCTCTGGCCCGTGCTGCAAAAAACAACACAAGAATGAAAAAGAAAACAATGAGGTGACTTGCGTAGTTACACATGATCCATGTTGATCTAAATGTCTGTTGAAAATGCTAATTTAAATGCATTGTGGCCAATAATGTGGCATCATCACAAGTTTGATTTCAAGTGGGTACAAACCATAGCAACCAATGTTGTTGGGAACCTAGAAACAACTGAATTAGGTTACTTTGTCCACCAGCTTTTTCACATGGTGATCTCTTGTTGTGCAGCTTACGGGTTAATACTTAATACTTGCAAGATCCAAATACCGGAAGTCCTGACTACCAAACATGCTTCGTTGGCCTCATACCATCAGTCATAGCCGGAGTGCAATGCAATGCCAACTTAATTGATGAAGAGGAGCAACCAACAACAGCAACTTAAGACATTTGCGTAAGGGGCGGGAAGTGCCAAACAAATCAAACACCCCGAACTCAACTTATCGTGTATATTCGTTTTTCAAGCAATCAGACATGATTTGCATGTAAAGATGCATTCTGATAAGACCCCAACTGAATCTTAATTTTAGTGGCCCTGCCTCCCAGATCCGGATCGTAAGCCCAATCTTTTTTCCCCTTTTGTGCCACAGACAAACAGAGGCATGCGAGTGCGCCACCTTAACACACGCAGACATCTGATGGAGACCAAGAACAAATCCACAAATTTCACAAAGTTTCTACTGAAGCGCACCCACGTGTGTGGAAATGTGAGCACCATTTGAACCATGGTGGCTGGAGTGGTGCCCCCTCCACTCCATCACAATGCCAAAAGTCCCTTTCTGGATCACAGGCCCAATCTGATTTGATCACACCAAATACTCCATACCCAACACTCCAGATTAAAGTGCTAATAACCTTTCCAGCTATAGCAAAAGCCTTGCTAAATTAGTTACAAAGCAAATCCAAATTTGAATGTGACAAAGCATAATCCCTAATTCACTCCTAACCTGTGCATTGGAGAGAAGTAGCAGCGGATAAGTGTCCGCAGAACTGAATGACCCCTGTATGTTGCCAGAGACAGATCATCTGGATGCTTATAATATTTAGCGTGTGATGGGAACGACATCGATCTGTAGTCCCAGTCATATAATCTTGGTTGTCGTCTGTGAAAAAGGTAGAAAATTGAGAAATATACAAAACTGGGAATTGTCATGGTCGAATTGGACTAGAACATTGTTAACATTATGACTATGTACTTCTGTAAACAAAAACATTACCCTTTTACGGTGGCAGACATCTTTCTGACGTCCCAAAGTTTGATAGTCTGATCCTTGCAGTTCGAGATTAGATAACGCCCGTCACCACGGCTATCAATAAATGTAATCCCATCTAAGTGACCTGTCAAAACACCTGCTGGTTTCTCTCTTACAAGGCAACGCCTATCCCAGACCTAAGGGGTATGAAGTATCATTAGGCTAATGCAAGATTGGATAAAAGGATGGTGCATATATAAAAGGTTGTTTCACCTTCCACACAGGCCCTAAATTGTTTACTCTTGTAGCATAAACGATAACGATAACAGCTCCATTCTTCCCTTTTAAAGCCATCAGAAGCATAAAACTTATGCTTTATTAACTACTTTTCAAGTCCAGCTAGGCAGCTACGTTTATTATACAGTGTATGTTAGTTCTGTTCTCTATATAGAATAACTAGAATATAATTACTAGATAGTCGTACTGAAGCAAAATAAAAAGAAGGAAGAGAAGTAAAGCAGCAATCTAGAGAAATTAATAAGAATACTGACCTTACAGAGATTATCATCACTTCCAGAGTACAACAAATTGCCACTTTCATCAGCAAAGGTAACCGTGTTGACATCACCCTGGCAGAACAAATGGAGAAGAAAATGAGATCGTGAAAAACAAAGTATTACTAATTTGCTCCAGGGCATCCAACAATCATATGAATCTTATACTCCCTCCGTCCCAAAATAAGTGTCTCAATTTTGGGACGGAGTACTGCTCAACTGAGGATGGTTCTAGGCTTCTAGCTTTGACACCATCAGTACATCATCTACATCCATGTGATTCTGATTTTACACAAGTCCACTTATGGAAAATGTAATAACTGATTATGCATTAATGCAATGAACTGATGATCCAGTGGTTAGTCACGATACTCCCATAAACCTAGACTACCTCAAACCTGGAATACATACCCATCATGTTGATATTCTGTGATGGAAGAATGAAAACTATATTGCAAACAGTACTATTTTATTTTGTTTCTTATGTTTCCTCCAAAGCATTTCATCAGTATTCAAGATGATAGACTCGCATTCAATGAAACCGTGTGACTACTTCCAACTTCCCAAAAGAAAGTACGGAAAACCTCAAGGTACCAGATACACTTATATGATGAAAGGACTGAGATATACGGAAATCCGCTTTGGCTCCCGAGCACACTTGCACATGAAATCTGGACCATGCAGTCCTCTTGGGATTTGCAACGCACCGTGTATTTCTGCATGTATAGCCAGCTTTTATAGACATTTCCAATCGTTCGTGGCCCACGCCTGGCATCCTAATTAAATGTGACAACGACTGTTCATGGAAACGGCGCAGATGGAATTTTACGTCCTGGTCTGACATGCCAGACTTTCTGGACGGAGTTCTAGCAGGAGCAAAGCTAGCAGTTTGGCAATCCTGAAAACTGAAATTGCTTGAGTTAAATGTTCCCCTCCAACCGATCCAGATTTTGGAAGCTCACAAATTGAATTGCTGTCATGGTATGAGACTACACAAATGGAAAATTTCAGTGAAAAATTGAGCGTACGCCTAGGCGCGCTTAAGCGCTGAGGGGAGGACTACCGCTTCGATTTTGGGGTAAGCACTGAAAACAGCACTCGGACGCCTAGGGTTAGACAAAGGAGAGCAGGGTGCGAGAGACATAGGAGAGCAAGGCGACCTTGCGCCGCCAGATCTGGGGCTTTCTTCCCCGACCTCACCATCCATCTTTTTCCCCGACCTAGCGCCGCTGTACCTCGAGCTCATATTCCCGACCTTGCTGCTAGTCCCCCTTGCAGACCTTCTCTACAGACGCACGAGCACATATAATAGTTGAACGCATGCTGAAAGTGATTGTTCACACCCACTAATAGCCTAATTGGCATGCCGTAATGGTTTGTATGGTAAGTCATGACATCTCTACAGAATTTGTCCTCACACATCGACTTAGTCATCTCCACGCTCAACCTGCTCTTGCCATACCAAATTCCAAACCCAATCTCCTAGGAGTAGAGGCTGTAGAGGTCATATGCCTCACCCAACTAATCGAGCGTCGTCTCTAATGTCCGGCTCATGGTATTCAATTCTCTTAACCAAACCCCTGATCAACCTTTCGAGTACTCCGACTCTGTTGGCACATTTCGCACAATCACATGGAGCAGACCTAATACGTCAACTTGTATCCAACTAACATGAGCTACGGTTTAATCTGAAATCACGTACAAAAAATAATGAGTGCACACTTGTAAAAACAGGCTGCCATTGACTGAAGATACAGAGCAGTACTTGACTGAATGCCCGGCGAGCTACGAATCGAGTAGTTACAACTTCCAAGTACTCCATTATCATGTTTCCGGCCGATTGCCCAGATTCACTATGAATTCCAGTGCTCAGATTCGCAGCTTCTTCTTCCTCCTACTATGTGCTATTCGTTTGCTCCATCAATCTAATCCAGCTAAGCTTCTGGGCCATTGGTTATATTTATGTGATTCTGTACCATGGACAGTCCAGGTGCGAGGGGCAGCCGGCCTAACGTTGCTACAGGCTCTCGCAAAGAGTTATTGGTCCACAGGACGCCTCCGCATACATACATCTTATATGTATTCATCATTATTGCTGGGTCGTATAGCCAGGTAAAATGCTTTCAACACAGATCCCAATAAACAAGCGTACAACATAGATATCTGGAGCAGGTATGCTTGGGAGCCATATCACCATGCCCTGAGATGTAGCCGTTTTGCTTAGATTTTTTTTTCTCGAACCATGCAGGAGAGCTGCATGTAATTCACCAAGAATAAAGAGATACAAAGCCAAAGGCGGCACAACCCTTACATCGCCAAGGATGGCACGACCCAAACAACATGTCAACACCACAACCCTTTTATGATGAAAGGACTGAGAACGAGATATAGATGTTTTGTTTAGGAATTTTAAGTGATGGTGATTTGCTTTGACCTTTGAGGCAATAATTGTTCTTGTGTGGATAACAAGCATTTTTTTTTGAGGAATCTAAAACATGGTATGGAATGAGATAGCCGAGACAACATGGTATGGAATGAAAGAAAGAATAAAGCAGCCAGAGAAATGGTTGAACCAAAATGCATATGGCTAATCGAGTTATTTCATACCATATGAGCACGGATACGGTCTGACACTTTATTTGCTCCAAGATCATAGACATATATTGAACAATCATTGTTCCCAACAACAACTTCTCTACCATCTTTCGAAAATTTCACAGAGAATATCCCGAAAGAATATTCATCGTCATCACAGAATTCCAAACCCTCGTGAATTTCCTGCAGAAAAAGAAAAAATGTCAAAACATGGATTACATGAAAATCACTTACATTTTATGAGTACGGCTTGACCACATGAGCATGCAGTCATAGTTTCGAGAGTATAGAACATACAGTAACATTAGCATACGATTCCCTTCCAGCATTCTGCACATTCACAATGTGAACAATAGGCGACAAACTGGAATAGGCCTGTGAAGGATCGAATGATTTGAGTGAAAAATGAATAAGAAAGCATATAAACGAGCATGAAATAACCAGAATACAACTTGATTAGTCAGCAAACAACTGCGTAAAAAAAACCAGAAAGTACACCTCAAGGAATAATTTTCCAGAGAAAAAGTGAGTGTTGTGTGTAAATTTGATTTAACTTTCAACTTAAAATGGTAATGTAATGTAGCAAACCTTGAAATGACTGATTGAGTAAATGCTATTAAAAAGCAATTGGCATTGTGGTGGCTTTTCAAAAGCCTTGTTTTAGGGGGTTAATTTTTATTTGGATACAATATGTACTTCAAAGCATTATTTCAAAGTATATAACGACATATTGAATACATATAGCAATCGGCCAAATTTATGCCTAACTTAATGCAACCATCTCCATGCAATTAACATCGGTACAGTATCAGTGTGCTGCTGACCGGAGAGTGAAACATCTGTTTCCGAATCCGAATGCACTACATAAATATCTTAAGGGAAAAACTATTCACCTGACAAAAAACTATTGAACATGTACTGTTGCGTACAAACTAAACTTTAACAATGCATCGAAACGCACGCTTTGCGTTTTCTCGAAAAAAAGTGCAGACAAATGTCAGTACTGTAGTGATCTGTTTCCATAACCAAGTAATGCGATCAGTGCTTAATTCTTTAATTATTCATTTCACCCATGTCCAACAATTATCAAGAAAAATAATGTTTGATCCAACCCAATGGAGAACATGGAAGCAAAACAGACTTACAAGGTATCGCTGGTCAGGGGAGAGAGCAATGTCTGAAACCGTCCACCGCATACTTCTGCAGCTTATGTTCTTATGAACCTTCCACCCTTTATCGACATCGTAAACTCTGATGCGGCTTCCCTTATCATCAAATTTACGATTGCAGAGAAACATTAGCCACACTAGCTGTACAACCTATCTATTCGCAGGCTCCATATGAGTCTTCTAAACAGGAAGCAAAATCACCTACCCGAAACCCGGCAACGAGCAAGGAGCCGTCGCTGGAGAACTGCGAGACATAGGCCTCGCTGTCCATGTCTTCGACGCACCACGGCCCAACCGCCGGGAGGTGCTTCCCGGCGGCGTAGGCGCGGTCGGCCGAGCAGAACCCGCCGCCCCCGGACCGGCCGGACTCCCTCGACGACAGCATCTCGAAGGCCGAGACGCCCCTCTTCCGCCTGGCGCCACGGACGGCGGCGCGGGTGCCCGGGCACGGCTCCGACCGAGCCCGGGTGAGGTGGGCCACCTCCTCCTCGATGGTGAACGGCTCGAGCTCGCGCTCCACCTCCTTCTGCGCCCGCCGCCGTCCCCGCAGCCTCCCTGCCGCCGCCATTGCCACCCGCCAAAGGGCGCGGGAACTGCCTCTGAAAAATCAACAGGATCCTGCACAGAATTCGTCTATCAGCTCTGATTACGCAGGGTTTTGCTCAACCCCGGAGCTTTCTCGCCGCTCGAATCGGCGACGGAACGATGGGTGAAAAAAGAAAGTAAAAACACGCGGCGGCTTCCGCTCGCCCGGTTGCGCCGGCGGGGCGCGGGGTCGGAGCGGGAGGCCGGAGAGGCGGTACCTGGATTGGGTTCGGCGGAGTGGCCGGCGGAGGAAGCAGAGGGGTGGGGGAGTGGGGAGGGGAGGAGACTGGGAAATGGGATGGGGATCGGGTTTGGGATTTCGGAGAAGGGGAGGGGCGTTTCTGCAAAGTACGGGACCCGCAATCTCGTCCTGCTCTCCCTGACGCGTGGGCCCGGCTCATGGAGGGGAGTGCGCTGACGTGTACGTGCGCGCTCCGCGGGACGAGGCGAGGACGAGGAGGTGGACGCGTGGCCGCCGTGGGGTCGCGTCACTGACGTGGCCTGAGGTCACGGAAAGCTCATAAGGCCCGCGGGTTGACCCAAGATGGGACTGGTTACGCACGAGGCCTAGGGGCACCCTGGGCCTGTTTGGTTCTTGCCAGAGTTGGCCCTGCCAACGCATGGGCGTGTCAAAAAATTGGCGAGGCCTTTGCGCGCCCACGTCTCGCCAATCGTTGGCGGAAAATTACACGTCAATTGAACTGGAAGGGTTGGTCTACCTTGGGCGTGCCAAATATACTATAACACTAATCTCTACTCCTAAAGGGGGACTTGGTAGCTTCTTGTCTTGGTTTTTTTTCGTCATCCCTCCCACCTTCGTCCGGTTTTTTTTCGTCCGGTTTTCTTTTAGCCCACGATCTTTTTAAACCGATTTTATCTGCCAATAAGACCATTTTTCAGTATATTTAGTAACTTTTGTATGGAAAGGAATAAATGTAGATCAATCTTTAATTAATTTCGGTATATTTGGTAACTTTCATATTCAATCTTTAATCAATTTTTGGTATAGTTGGTAACTTTTGTATGGAAAGGAATAAATCATGATCAATCTTTAATTAATTTTCAGTATATTTGGTAACTTTCATATTCCATCTTTAATCAATTTTCGGTATATTTGGTATCTTTTGTATGGAAAGGAATAAATCATGATCAATCTTTAATTAATTTTCGGTATATTTGGTAACTTTCATATTCAATCTTTAATCAATTTTTGGTATATTTGGTATCTTTTATATGAAAAGGAATGAATCACAATCAATTTTTAATATAATTGTCGATCATATATGTGTATATATCAATTCTTGATTAGTTGGTTAATATATAAATTGATTCTTAGTTGGTCAATCAATTCATGTGATGTTGCGAATGCATTGAATTAGTATTGTGGCCGTGGTCTTGCAATCAAAACAAATATTTTCTTTTAGCAAGTATTGGATCGTCCTCTCCATGAACAAATGTGAACAACTGGTAGTTTTGTGCATCACTATTTTCTTTTTTTGGCAATAGTGGACATGATGTCTTCTGTTTGAACAACGCCAACATTGGTTAGTTGTATGTTTGTAGGGCTGTCTCAAATTGATACGTTCTGGAGTTGATATGATCTGGAGTTGTCCGATGTCTCTAAATATGTTGACTGCATGAGGTAATAAAGTTTTGAGAATTATACCTAGCATATGTGCAGCTTAATTAAGTGATATACAATTTGATTCCCTGCTCGTGAGTTGTTATATACTAATCAAACCATGGCTCAACGCATCTGTTCTTATTTTGTTTATTTCTCTAACTATGAGGTAATTAGTAGCATAGCTGTACCATAATTGGCATGTAATCTTTCAATTTTCTGCACAAGTGACAATAAGGCTTCTCTTGAAAAGCTAGGATAATTTGGGTGATGTACTAATTTGGGTTTTTATTCCTTCTTGGAAACCAATTTTGCTTTATATTACTCTGTTCGATATTATTGAAGTGTTGTGCATGGTAGATTTATTGATGAGTATGATTCCTATAATGATTCCAATATATTATGAGGAATTTCCAAGGGTGAGAACAATGTGCAATCATTAGTAATAAGGCGTCATCATCATGTGTTAAGGGTAGAAAGAGTGTGATGCATGCGCCAGCAAAGGTTCTTGATTATTCATGATGCTCCAATTAGTTGAGGAGTTATTGTGGAAACAAATAAAACACTTGAAAATTATTCATCTTATATACGCCCCCGACATTTTAGAGGTTGATGTTCACACAATAACATTGTAACTTTAAGTGATCTTCTGAAGGGCGACCTCATGCCAAATATGCATCACAAAAATTAGATTGTAAGGGTTGTAGGTGATGTTATTTTTTCCCAGTTTTTTGTAGGGCTTGATGTAAGCAGAAAAAATGTTACGAGGATTAGCTAATGCAATATATTTGTGGAATTTAGCTCTCTTAGTACCTGATTCAAACAACATCATGGTCTTTGGTACTGAGAGAGTTTGTGTTTGCAATTATACACATATGTTTTTATTTTCATCAGTTATTAATTGATATTAGACTTTGTAAGACCAGCCATACTGTACAGAAGGCTGTTTTCATGTACTTCCAGATCAGGAGTTTTATGTCAGTGTATTACATCAGAGTAGACATCTTGATCATATCTTGAGTAGTCATAATCAACACTTGGATGACAAAGCTAATTGACAAGCATACAAAGAAGTGAATAATTCATTATTTTCAAGAGCACCTTGCTGAATTAATCTTTGTATTTTCTGGTGAGTTGTAACTTGTAACTGCATGCCAGAGGTTGCGCTACAGGTAAACCCTGTCATGCTACACGTGTGTATACCTTCTGCATGTTCGACAAAATGCTTCCAGTCAATTGCATGACTGAAAATTACACAATTATGTTGATGTTTCAACAATACTTCTAATACATAATATGCATGCATCTTTATGTGTTTTTAATTGCATGAGAATGGATCTGGAACTCAGTTAAAAAAAAGAATGCAGTTGGAACTTTGCGCTATCAGCTAGCCAACTGGCTATTCGGTTGTTAACCGTCTGTAGTTATATTTTTTAACCCAATTTTATGCTTGAGATATATTGTTGAATTTTATTATTTCCTAAATTTAAGTCTGGTAACTTGCAGGGCCTCTGACACATGAGTATCGAGTTAGAACCATCCAATTTTGATGCTACTAGCTAATACTCCCTAGAAGAAATTCAATATGTAGTACTGAAGTAGAACCATCCAATTTTGAGTACAAGATGTAGTGGAGTGCTGCATTCAGTACTGAAGTAGAAGAAATTCAATAATAAGTTGCTGATATTCATGTTTATTGTTTCTAATTTTGGCCTTTTCATCCGTTATGGCTTCTATGAATCTGACAAGAAAGGGTGGTTGGCAACGCCAAGATAATGCCACTATATGCTTTGTAGAACTTTTGGAAATGGCAATATAACATGATCAAGATCAAAGAGACAAGCACTGACTAAATCAACGGATCACATTTCACCGGACCAAGAGCTAATGGTGCGCGTAAAAATCTCTTGGCTCTAATGTCAGCTACGTCGGCCATGACTACCACACCAAGACAATCATAGAGTTGCGGGACTCATATTTCATATGGTACTGCCTACATCGTCGAAACATCCTGTGGAACACAAGTCAAATATAGGCACTATCAATCGCACTACTGGATAAACTCTCATCACTCAACCTTGCATCGCCTTGCTCAGGCGACATGGGGGAACCCTAGCATTGCCGCCGCAATGGCCTCCTCTCCTCGCTCCTCCGCGTTGCCGCCGACAAAGTGATAGCCGGGTCGCATCATGTCCTTCTGATGTCAAAGATCCGGTGCGCACATGGGTGTGCCTTTGTTGGTTTTTGGCTGTGCGGAGAAATCAGAGTTGCGGTCGGCGGGCCTACGGTGGCAACGATGACTCCATGAGGGCGGTTTTCATTGGGTGGTGCTCTCTGGATGTTGTGTTGAACTAGGCCGGTGCGAGGTTTGTAACTTTCTCATGTGAAGCTTGTCTGCAAAATCGAAGCTGCCATGTCCTTGATGCTCCAATCGACTGCTCGGCATTGCTTTGTTGCTCAGTACTTCCTATCTAGAGTTGTGTCGTGATCGTGTTTGTGGTCAGGTCCATCCACGTGTGCCCTATGTAAAGTTTGTAGTCTAGGTTTTCGCTCACCTTTCGTCTAATTAACCGGACAACTATCTTCTTAATCAATAAAAACGGCAAATCTTTATATAATTCTTTATATTCATCGTTATATATATATAATTCTTTATTTTTTAAAAGGTTACAATTCTTTGGTGGCGAGCGATTTGGCTGTTTAAGGAGACACGAAGATCGCCGAGAAGGAAAAAAGTGGAAGAAAGTTTATATTCATCGTTATATGATGGAAACTAGATTCCACCATGCTTAATATGTATTTCTGAACTAAAAATAATAATTTGATCAATTTGTACGGAGGGAGTATATATTTTTATTCCTTGGCAATGCATGGGTATTCGACTTCTGGCCGTAGCAACGCACGGGCATACTACTAGTCCTTTTAGAATTGGAGAGCCTACAATCAATTGAGGTCTCCAATTGACATTGAGACATTCGATTTTGACTGGGTCAACAATTTATCAAAGGTCTCTCTTTTAATTCTTTTATACTCCTCTATAACACTGTGCTCCTTAGATTTAAAAAGTCCACATTCAATTGAGGTTTTCAACTCCAATCAAAATTTGGTCACCCGATTTTGACCGGGTCAACATTTTATCAAAGCTCTCTCATTCAATTCTTTAAACAATACACTGCTCTTTCTAATGGGTTTGGTTTACGGTTTTGATCGGACCAACAGTTTTCCAAATCAATCAACAGCAACCGGCCTATAAGAACTATATCAATCACACGCATGCATGCAGCCATCGACGTATAAATTTTCCCACATATATAAAGTTGGCTAGCATATAATACAGAATCACACCACGAAATGCCCATCAAATCACCGAATTATAAATAAAAATAAAACACACTATTATCTCCCCCATCCGTCAAACTAAATATTCCGTTAGTTCCAAAATATAAGGGGTATTAGTTTTTTGGAAAGTCAAAATTTTCAACTTTGATCAAGAACATCCACAATATTAAACAAAAAATATTAAAAATAATTTAATGATGAATCTAATCATAGCAATTTAATATTATAGATTTTGATATATTTATCTATAAATTTGATCAAACTTAAAAAGTTTGACTTTTTAAAAAAGTAATACACATCATATTTTGAAAATAGCGATTAAGTTTTCTTTAACCTAACGGCGCAGCAAAGCGCGCCCAACCCTTCTAGTAATTGGCTGCCTTCCAAGCAGCTGCCATGAACTCGGTCAACGTCAAAAAATTGGCTTGGCACGTATCGGCAACATTCCAAACAGCCTTCCTATGTCTGGCTTGGGGATACCTCACGTCGGGGGAGCCCAGATGTATCTGGGCCAGCCCAGCCGCGCGGGAGGCTACCTTTTGTTTGCTTTCTGTTCTTTTTTCCTTTCTATTCTTTTTTTGCTTTATTTTTGTATTTTTTCTTTATACTTTAAATATTCTACATATAAATACAAAAAACACTCTTCAAAAACACATTTGAAAATGTTAAACAAGTATTTAAAAAATGTTAAATAAGTATTAAAAAATGTTGAACAAGTATTTGAAAAATGTTGAACAAATATTTTTTAATAAGTATAAAAATGTTGAAAAAGTATTTAAAAAATGTTGAACAAGTATTAAAAATTGTTGAACAAGTATTTGAAAATGTTGAATAAGTATTTTAAATGTTGAACAAGTATTTGAAAATGTTTAATATGTATTTGAAATGTTGAAAAAGTATTTGAAAATGTTGAATAAGTATTAAAAAATGTGAACGCGTATATGAAAAAATAAATAATGAAGAAGAAACAAAATGCAAGAATGAATGAAAATAAAATGAATCATTAATTAAAAAAATATTGAACAAGTATTTGAAAAATGTTGAACAACTATGTGAAAACAATGTTGATCATGTATATAAAAATGTTCAACAATTATTTGAAAAAATGTTGATCATGTATCTAAAATGTTGATCATATATATATAAATGTTGAACAAGTATTTGAAAAAAATGTTGATCATGTATATAAAAATGTTGAATAAGTATTTGAAAAAGGTTGAACATGTATTTCAAAAAAAATATTGATCATTTATATAAGAATGTAGAATGGAAAACAAATCGAGAAGAAAAAGTCGGATAAGAAAAAAGAATGTCGAAAAACTATTTAAAAAATGTTGAATGAAAAAAAAAGCAAAGGACGACGAAAAGAAATAATGTATAGAAGGAAAAAGAAAAAATAATGAAAAAGGGGGTTGCGGCTGCGGAGTTTGATTCGGCTGACGCTGGAGAAGAAGGGGTTTGCGGTTGCAGCATCTTTGCTTCCGGCCAATGATAAGATTTAGTGCTTTTCTACCGATTTTCAATTCAAACGATGGGCAATTTTTGACAAAGTAGCAAATTTATTTTCATACATCGATGATTCGAGTTCATCCTCGTCGTCGAGGTCGGATGATTCCAACATTGAGGAAATGATTTTGTTGACGACACCGGTCACCTCCTGTTGTTGCATCTCGTCGACAAATTGAAGCTGGCAAGAAGAAGAGGCGCCGCAGATCAACGGTCGGCCGCCTTTGTATTCCACGCACCCCGAGCTCTCGGCCACAGCATGCTCATGAAAAACTATTTTGTCAATATACCAACCTATCCGGCTCATCTCTTTTGTAGGCGTTATCGAACGCTTAGGTCTCTTTTTGTTCGCATTGTGAAAACTTGCTAGCAAAATTGTCGTTTATTCACTCGATGGAGGAATGGCGCCGGTTTGCTTGGATTTAGTGCATACCCAAAATATCAGCTATAATGAGAATGATAGCATATGACATTCCGTCCGATTACGCCAATGAGTATCTTCACATTGGAGAACATTTGTTGTAATTGAGAAGATTATTGTTTGTATGATGTTCAAACATTAATAAGTTTGATTTATATTGCCATTTTATTTAAATTATATTGTTTAGATTGATGTTTTTTATTATCTATCTCAATTTTTTTTTACGATATCACGCGAGATCGATCGGAAGAGATACCGCAAACCCGTACCGCAACTATTTTACCTGACGCCACGCGGTATCATAGATCTGCTTTAGGGCCGTAAACTGTTTTTGCGGGCGAAAGTACAGGGGGATCTGCTAGAGTTGCTCTCACTTGGTCGTAGGAAAAGGTTGGCCGTGATTACGTATTGCTGTCCTGAAAGCGTGGATGGTGAATACGCTTTTGTGGCTTCAGCGATGGCGACTTGAGAGGTGGTTTTGTTCGGAAGTTTAGATCCAACGGCGAGGCACAACCCTGCATCTCCCCCGCCGGTGACCATCAGGGCCGGCCAACAGCGACGGCGCGGCCCCATTCCGGCCCTCGATCCTCGCCGCCCCGGCCTCCACCCGTGCGCCCCGCGCCCTTGACCCTCCCCGGTTCGCCGGTTCCTCCCGGTGCAAGCAACATGGGCAGCGTCCCGTGGAGGCGGCTGGAGCTCGCCGCGCTGTGCGCCTACGCGGTGGTGTTCTACAGCGTCATGGCCCAGAGGTCGCTTCGCCTCGCCCGCGGTACCAACCATACCCCCCCCCCCCCCCCCCCCCCCTCCGCCTACTAGTCCGTTCACATCATCTCAGTGCTGCTCTGCATCACATCACATCTTCTCTCTTGACGCGCAGACTACTCCGGGAAACTCTACGGCCTGAGAGCTGGATCAATCGCCGGCCGTCTGAACGTGTGTAGTTTTGCGCCTTCTTTCTTTCAGTTCGCCTCAAGGATTAATAGGAGCCACCCGGTTTGATTTCCTCGTGTGGGTGTCGCAGGACTCGTCCGATGCGCAGTGGAGAAACTTCCGTGGGAATCTGCCTGTTCTCACCGTTGTGATGGCTGCATTTCTGATTGTGGCGAATGGCCTGCGATACGGCTGTGGCTTGAAGGGCAGAGGGGCCTCCTTGGTCTGGCTTATACTGTCCCTGATCTATCTATGCTACCTACATGGTGCTTGGTAGGCGACCGACTGATCCTAGTTTTATGCCCCTTTTCTCCTCTTTTTTTAATAAATAAACGTGCTAACTTGTTTACTTATGTGACAGTGTTGGTTTCATTCTTGTAATAGCAGGGATTAATTATGCCGTAGTCAAGGTCAGTGCTGAAATTTTATTATCAAAGCTATTGTTCTCATGCTGTCAAAATCTTTTCTGGTCTGTTGTCTGTGTGAATAAAAAGTGGTCGGACCCTTCCCCGGACCCTGCGCAAGCGGGAGCTACATGCACCGGGCTGCCCTTTTTTTGTCTGTGTGAATAAACATATAAAGATACTTTTAGAAAATGGATAATGGAAGGACATGGTAGGCTGGTTGGTTCACTAGCTGCACTCTTGTTCTGAATCATCGTCAGTTAAAAGCAACCATTTGTTTCTAGTGGATCAAGTTCTTCTAGAAACTTTGTGTAGGCACAGTACTTGTTTGGATGATCCGCTGATGTGTGCATTTAAGAGCAAGCCTGCTGTCTTGATTATCCTTGTTCCATTCACCAACGTAAACCTGTTAAACATAACAATGACCCCATTTAAGAATCGAGTAGTTGACATAGTGAACATGGTGAAAAGAAAGTCAAGCTTACACCTGATCTGCTATGTGGGTCTATATCATCTACCAGTAAGTGGCACCATCAGTTGGACTCGATCATGTAGGCTGCAGTGACCAAATTGATTTCTTCTTTCTACTGTTATATGTTTGATTAATGGTTACTTGATGAATCTACTAGGTACTAAGCTAAGAGAATGCTCAGAACAAACAAAGAAACACCATTTATCATTTACTTTGTGAAGCATCAATTCATTTGGTCTCCTGATATTGATCAAATTAGCATTTGTTGTTGATCACAACCTTTTGTTTGTAGTTATTTGCTCGATATAAGTATTGCACTGGCATCATATGGAGCTTCAACTTAGCTATGCTTACACTTAACCGGGTCTATGAAGGCTACTCATTCTCATTGTTCGGGTGAGATTTTCAATGTCGCTGTACTGCTTCTTGCACTTTCCCTTAGTAAGATTCCTTTTCATTTAGGTTCTGATGGTATTTATGTTCATATAAATAGGCAACAACTGGCTTTTCTTGATAACTATCGGGGTACATTTCGATGGCACATATGCTTCAATTTTGGTACGATTTCCATGTCGTGTTTGTTACTTGGTTTGACTATGATTGAAAAGATGTTGACACATTTTTCTGTTGATGCTTACTTCATGGAAATGTAGGGTTACTCTCACTTGAAATAGTAGTTGGGAGGTTTTGAAAGGCTTAAATTCTGGAGCATTGTTTGTGTTGAATACTTGAATTGCAAAACTAGACTTATAAGTAGTTCATGTAGATCTCATCTAGAGACCATGAGTTATTATCACATGAACTGTGTTAATTTTTTTTTTCAGTCGGTAGGAACAGATTCCCCAAATCTCATAGAGTTTCGAACCGATGAGGCTGCAAACTTAAGCTATTGAATTATATGGCTACTTTCCTCTCCTGTATCAAGTCAATGAACACTGTTTCCTTATGGTTGCTTTTGTGGGATCAAGTGTCATAGAACTGGACTACCTCATATAGACAACTGTCCAGCTGTGTAGGTTTTATCTGGTTATCACAACAGTTACTTCATATATATAGTTCATCATAGTGTTTATGCATCATATTTTGTGCCTTTTGTGTTTCTTCTAATTTGTCTGGATTATTGATATATGCCATTATCATCAAATTTATTGTTTTGATGCCCTTCTCCATTTCATGTGACAGTTGTATTACGGATGATTAGCTTTGGATGTGATTACTGCTGGGCACTTAGTTCGTCTCACTTTGATCACAAGGTACCATGTACCCTGATAACTTAGCTTTCTGTCCTATGTTATGCATATTAAGTTTTGCATCCATGAGATGCTTTAAAATACACAGATAGCTAGAAACAGGTTTTTTCTGATTTCCACACATTCATTAAGTAGTTTGGATTTGAAATCAAGCTAATCTCGTGAACACGTGGATGTGCATCCAAATTCAGATGTGAATTCTAGTCCAAGAAGTATCTTGTCAAATACTGGACTGTGTTGACGTGAGCACTACAAACAGGTTTTCAACTACTCAAATTCGAACTTAAATTGCCCACATTAACTCTCTGAAAAAAATTTGACGCAGTTTACTTCTATTAAAATGACAATAAAGATCCTTTATTTTGTTTTTGACCATACATTGAACATATTTATATCCCTTGCATACCATCATCTTCCATTTGCACAGCACAGTATCTTGTCAAATACTGGACTGTGCTGACATGAGCACTCTTGGTACAGAAACACATGCAGAAATGTGAAGTTTGTTATTCTGGCAAGACATGCTACTATGCTTTGCAGGTACTTCACTATTCCAGCTTACTCGTACCAGTTAAGTTAGAATGTGTACTATCCAGGTGATGTGTAGTATGGCAGTGATAGAAGAGAGACCCACTGTTAGTTTTGGACATGTAAGATTGTACTGCTTGAGTTTGTCTACACATTAGGTGTTGACACAAGGAAGAATGGAACTAGGAATTTTAGTTAGAGATGCCGGTAATTTCCAAGCATAAATGAATGGTCGATGTTCTGTTGACGTGAGATTTACCTGTTGTTTTCTATAGGCAGATGCATATAAAGCAGGTCTCAACACTACTATTTCTTTTTCTCCTTTTTGCAAATCATGACATTGCGGAGTTTCAAGCCCCGGTCAATATCTTTATCTTATAAGCCACACCTTTACAGATTGAGCTAATATTCGTTCTTTGTATCTGGTGATAAGATATTGCATTGTTCTTGGCAGGAGAAAGGACTCAGCGTTGACAAATACACATTCCTAACATATTTATGCTACTTAATATATGCTCCACTCTATATTGCTGGACCTGTTGTAAGCTACAACGCATTTGCAGCTCAGGTTAGTCTTTTATCTAGGTAGTTTTATGTTGTAGCTGATTTGTCTTATTTAAATTTCGAAAGCTGAAAACAGCAAAGAAGTGCTTTCTTGAATACTTTTGGTTATGAATTATGATTTACAAAAGGATTTTTTTTCTTCACATTACTTGATTCTCAAGCCACATAATCAAAACAATACATAAATAATTTGCAACATCCCGAATGAAACATCTATGAGTCTTATTACAGTCTGTCAGTCTTACCTATTATACATTCAAACACACATGCTGCCTTAGTAGCTTGAAAAAGGAATAGTAGGTCTTCGGTTCATTTATGGCATCGACCATACATAACACTAAGTGATTTCAATCTCAAATTGTACTTGGTGACTTTAAAAACTGTGTTGCAGTAGTCCATAGAAGATTTCATCTGTGTGTTCAAGCAGTGACTTTACTCTTTGGTGCTATAGAGATCCCCCAGTTACATATTACTAACCGGTTGTTTATGTAGCGACCTTGCAGTTAGATGTACCTCAGAAAAACTATTCAGTTGGGCAGATATGTTGTTATGGAGTAAGGTGGATCCTAAATTTCCTCCTAATCGAAGTCATGACACACTTCTTCCACTACAACTCGTTTGTAGTCAGGTACTTCTGTTTATACATTACGATAATCCTTTATTATGATTATCATGATACCCATTCTAAATTTTGAATTAAATACTCTGATGGCAGCCGATTATGGCGGCAGTTGACACCGTTTGAGATCTTCATCATTAGTTATGGGGTAAGATTATATACACATTGCAGCTTATATTCATCAGTAGTCACTTAGGGTGCGCATGTGGCAGTTGATATTCTCACTTGTGCTTATTATTTCTGTTTCAAGCGAAGTTCTTATTAATTAAGTGACCTGCATGTAAGTTCTCCATTTCCACTAAAAACTAAAGAAGTTTCCATTTGCCACTAACCTCTGAATGTTCATGGGCAGTGAGGCAAGTGTGATTTTTCTGGGCTCAGCCCCAGTTTTTCAACCTGCAGGCTCAGCTAGATGCCTGAAAAAGCCCAGCAAAGTATAACAATAATTTAGATAATGTTTGTTAACTTTATTCAGAAAAAAAAGATTTTTGGCTCGGGCCTGCCTTTTTAGGCTTGTCTTCCTTGACACGGCCTTGCTTTTCTCGGCCTGGTCTCTCTAGGCCCTTGCTGGAACCTGCATCAGAGCTTGAATGCATGTAAACTGAATAGGTTTAACTGTAACAACATTGCATTTTCATAGGTTTTTGCATGGGTTGTGATGCACTAGACTACCACATTAGTCACTTCTACTATTTCTGATGTCTCTTTTATTAGCTAACACACTGGAGCTCCTATGCAGGTGTTGATCTTTATGTGGTTAAAATTCTTCCTTATTTGGCGCTACTTCAGGTTCTGGTCACTGGTAATATAACATCGAAATTCTGTACTCAATATGCACCTTCAGTTCATTTAGCAGCACTGCATACTTCCTCTTGAAGTGATAACTCTCAGTTTGTTGTATTTTTTGCTAAAATGACTTCACTATGTCCTTTTTGCTGGACAAATGTTCTTGTTTGTGCTGAAATTCAAGTGGACCTAAACAGAAGGATTTAACCTTAGTATTTTATTACAGGTAGGAGGAGTTGAGACACCTGAAAACATGCCTAGGTGCATAAATAATTGTCCTGACCTGGAGAGTTTCTGGAAAAGCTGGCATGCTTCCTTTAACAGATGGCTGGTCAGGTCTGTGTAGAAGTAGCCGGCTTAAGTATTATGGTACCATGCTAGCAATTTTTCCTGTCTAATTTACTGTTATTCATAGCATCACTGCACTTTGATGTATACATAAGGTAATGGGATGGGATGTATATAATGAATAACAATTCTTTCCTACTACTTAAATAAAAAGTGCACGAAGTTCAGATACAGTTAATCCCATGGCCCATGCATGGAGCACTAGAGTTGGTATATGTCTATGCAGAGGTGCATTTGCAGTCAATACACAGGCATTGATTAATCCCAGAGTGTAAGTTTCATCATCCATCTCTTGTTGCAGGTACGTTTACATACCTCTTGGTGGGTCTAAAAGAAAACTACTTAGTATCTGGGTTGTATTCACATTCGTAGCAGTCTGGCATGACCTGGAATGGTACCTTTCAAACAATCTCCTCAAGTCTTGTAAGCATCCAAGTTGTGAACAAACTTGTGTAACTTACATTGACCATTTGGTTGCTTTCTCTTGAACAGGAAACTTCTTTCATGGGCATGGATAACATGCTTATTTTTTGTCCCTGAAATAGTGATCAAGTCTTTTTCTAACAACTTCCAGGTAATCTCCGAAGGTCGTTTGGCCGCACTTGCAGTTTATCTGCTTGTTATCAAGTTTCAGTTTTTCTGAACCGCTTGCCTGGTGACTAAATTTAGCTTACTATATCAACTTCCTTTTTTTGTTTGGAGAAAGTCGGACACTCTTTATATCTGAAGTTAAGAAAGACATACAAATTGAATGTCCAAACAACAAAGCTAACATGATGTCTAGGTATCTGCAGTACCACAACAATGTGTGGTCTTGTTCCTTTTATGCTAGATGTTTGAAGTCTATATGTTTGTTCTCTCCTGCACACATATATCTTTCAGCATTCTTGCTAGACGCTTCAATTTTACATTGTTAGCAGGTAATAATACTTCCAAAATAATATTTTCTGCAGGCAAAAAGTACCCTTGGGCGGTTCATTCATCGTGAATTAAGTGTAATTGGTGGTGCTGTGACAGTCAGCTCCCTTATGGTACTTTCCTCTTTATATTTGAGTGTCAATTAGTCACGATTTTCTACACGCTAGATTGGTCAGCTAGGAGTACTAATTACCTTCTTTGTTGTAAGCAAACTGCTCCTCCTGACATGTCCAATACGTGTAGGTGGCAAACCTTGTTGGATACGTTGTAGGGCCGTCAGGCATTAAGGCTCTGATGTCGCAGATGCTCCAGAAGGATGGTGAGTTATATGTTCTCATCCATTACTTGTAATACAGTTTCGTTGGTGAAATGTACACAAACTTGTAGCTAATACATGTATCCGTTTTTGCAGCCCTTCCTGCCCTTGGCATCATATTCAGTACTTTCTATGTGGCCGTCAAGGTGATTATCTGCTAATAATTTCTTTTGAACTCACAGAAATCGATCTTCTCCTCATTGTTCGTTAATCTTATTTGCAGCTTATGTTTCACATACGGGACGCTCGCAAGACTTAACGGGTGACAAGAACAACTAGGCGGGTTTGACTGTGAACTCAGTGACATTGCAGGCATCGCGATAACATAACAGGCTTTCACCATTGCTTTGTTGGCCTTGTTTGACACAAGCAAAAAAGCTCATGTAGGCATTGGCCTGGGATTCCTTCGCTGTAGGTTAGGGCCTATTAGGCCTGCTGGTGTTCTTTCTCTACGTATGATCTTTTGAATTTGGTTGCCCGGGGGCGATATTGCGGAACATATGCTTGTAAGGACGATTTCCATTTTGTTGCTTCAATGCCTAGTTGCCTACGACCGGCGACTCGTCGTTTTTCGCTACTGGTTATCGTCGTGCAAATTCAGCGGAGTCACTTGGCTGTAACTCAACACAGTGGGGGTTTGCACTGGAATCCGGAGTTGGACTGTTGGACTGAAGAAGATAATGGGAAAAGGTTTGCACCCGAATCCTGAGTTATGTAAAACTTGACAGGTGAAATCATTTGCGGAACGTTTATTTGGCACCCTGAACTTGACAAAGTTGGCAGCCCAGTCGAGCCCATAATTTTCTACCTCTCCTATGAATTCTGCTCTATTTCATTCTTGACGCCTTCTCTCCCACCGGCGTAGCGTCATCGGTATTCTGTATGACTATCGTGCTTCGGTGTGCTGTTATTTTCCCATGTTGTCGGCGGTGAAAGTAAGTGTGTGCCCACATGCGTGACAAGGATGAAACAGGGGAGAGATAGCAAGGGAGAGGGAATGTGATAAAATGAGGAATAGAAAACCCGTTTTGGAAATAGTAATCCCTGCAGTGAAAATTTTACAACTGAGACAACAGAGTGGAAATAAAAGGAGAATTTGGTTGAGGGTGGGGGGTTTACTGTTTGAACTTTCTAAGATCGCAGCCGACGGTTTCTATTTCGAAAATAATAATGGGCGAACAAAGCCGTTGGATCGTGATCAGACGCATGTTATTTAAAAAAAGCAATACCCTGCATCGCTGGCAATTATTTCTTAAACATGACAATTTCCCCTCGGTACATGGCAACTCTCTCACAAATGCATGGCAATTTTAGTTTTCTTTTGGCATGGCAACTGGGGCGTTTGCTGTTAATTCTCCCCCAGCGCACGTTCGCCAGGTAAATGGGTCCTTCCATTTATGGGTCCACACATACAATTTTTGGGCTCTGTTCTTACATCCTTCGGCAGGGAAAATATCTAGTGCATCGGAGCTTGTGGTGCTACCCGTGCACCGAACTCAACATTATGCTTTTAAAATGTTCAAAAAATTATGAAAAAACATTAGCACACTCACACAACATCAATGTAGGTTGTCACAAAATCTCAAGTCAAAATTCGAAACATAACTCGATTTTTTTGACAAATTTAACACTGAATAGTACACAACATAACTTGGGCTTTAGATTTGGCCATTATCACACTGATGTCAAATTTGTCATTTTTATATCTCAAAAAATATTTCAAATTTTAATAAGAAATTTTGTGACATCATACATTGATGTTACATTAACGTACTAATTTTTTTTCAGATTTTTTAAAACATTTTGTGGCATCCGGTGCATTGGTAGCACCACAAGTGCGGGTGCACCGGATATATTCCCCTCCTCCGGCATTAGGTTTGTTAGTTCAAAAGGCTGCCTTGTATAGGACTATAGATGATGTCAGCCATTTAGAAGCTGGTTTTGAAACTTAAAAATACCGCTACCCTCAAATGGGGTATGCAAATCGGAATCTATTTCCACCTCTTTGTTTCAATGAGATTTTCAAAATTAAATCTCAATCATACATTTTGACTCTACTTCTTTCTCTTCTGCACTTATTGTAGTTTCTACTGCATCTTATACTAGTTTCTACTTCATTTTGTCTACTATATTTTTTACTTAAAACTAGTAAACAATTTAGAAAATAAAGATAAAAATCCAAGAATGAAATCTGGTAAAAAAATAATGAAAGAAAGAAATACTAGGTGTAAGCGTTCATGTACTGACTCCAATAGGGTGTGTTTTCTTATTTCCTATCTAGTAAATGTTTATTCGCGAGTCTCTTTTTTTCTGTGGGGGAATATGGTGTTTTATTCATCAATTAAATGCCAAATCCGCCTTACATAATTCTGGTAAAATAATACACTTTATATTGCACTTGGTAAAATAGCACTCAGCAAAATTGCCACTTAGTTACAAATCCATATTTAATAGTTTTGACCTGATGGCCGCCAAATCACAAGGAAACTGACCATATTACCTTGTGGCATTTCACTTGATTGAGTCATTTAGGAAAAAAAAAACTGAGTGCACCTCACTCTCTCACTTTGCACCGTGACACCAGCTGCCGCCTTAACCTCCCCGCACTACATCAGTGGTGGATGACTATGGAGATATGGGGGGTAAAAAGGACTTTTGGAGCATTTGTGTGTGTTTTGGGGGGGGGGGGGGGGGGGGGGGGGGGGGGGAGCACGTTCTTTAAACACCTAAATTTGGTCCAAAAAAACAAGCCATTTTTTTGCACGTATAGTGATGAAACTTTGCACAATTATACTACACTTCTATATATGTGTGTACACAATTTTATGGATTTTTTTCAAATCATAAAAATCATTTTTAACTTAAAAAAGAGAGCGCAATGTGCACGTGCTCCAAAGTGACTATTCAGGTGATACAAAAAGAATGCGGGTGAATCGTTGGAGCCTGAGATGACACAACACAGCGTTTCACGAGATGGAGTTTGAAATTTCCCCGCGCCTGGCGCCGCTGCGGGCGACCCGGGCGCCGCCTCCCTCCGCCGCCCTAGCCGAGATCACCGCCGGCGCCCCGTCCGCGGCTCCGGCCCCCCTCTCCCCTCCCCTGGCCCCCGCCTCGCAGCTGCCCTCCTCGTGGGCTGATTTGGCGGAAGAGGTCGATGAGGTGGAGGGCTCCCCGGTGGCGTCGCCCCGGCCTCCAGCGGCTATTCCTCGGGCGACTCGCGTGGCCGCCGCCGCCGCTGGCCCTGGCGGTGCTTCCAGGGGTGAGAGTGCCTCCCGGCCGGCGCGACCGATCCCACGTGCTCGCCGTGGTGGCTCACCGGATGCCAAGGTCCGGCCTTTGCTGCGCTCGGGCTGCCGTCACCAGCTCCAGGGCTGGGGTGTCCTGGGGCGGGCTGAGCGCGGCTCGACCGGCCGCCCGTGGGTGCACATGCCGGTGCCGGCGACCCCGTGTGCTGCCTCGCCGGGTACCCACCACCTTGCACCCGCCGCCCGCCGTCGCCTGGCCTCCCCCCTCCCGGCCCCGATGACTCATCGCACCAGCTTCCGCCCCTTCAAGGTCGCGCCCCTGGCCTCGCGTCGGCCCTTGCTGCCTGCATCCGGCTGCTCTGCTGCGCGTGTCCCCGCCGGCGAAATTGCGCCTCCTCCGCTGCGCTCGTCCGGGACGGGGTGTCCTGGGCAGCTGCCGTGGCCAGCGCGGGCCCTAGGGTTTCCACGGCCCAGCCTGGGGCAGCCCGACCCGTTGCGGCCCAGGTCCCCCCCTCCGCCCCAATCCCTCCAGCAGGCCGTGGGCCATGCCACCCAGGTTGCGGCCCAAAGGGGCTGTGTCTGGCTGCCTGTAGGGTTCCCCCTACAGCCGACAACCACCCAGCTGCTCGACTCGCTCCGCCCGCCCCCATCGACCCGACGCCGCCACCTCCCCCCGTCGCGACCCGCCCGGCGCCGGCGTCGACCGGAGCCCCTCCCCCACCTCCCTCGCCCCCCTCCTCCCGCGGCAGCGCCGGCTGGCCCCATGACGCGTGAGCGCGACGACGACAGGCAGCGCCCGAAGCGCCGACTGGACGACCGGGACGGCCGCTCTTCCTCCCGGCCTTCCCCGGACGGGGCCCTACGCGAGGCGGAGCTTCGGCGCCAGCTGCAGCAGCCGTCGTCCTCCTCTCGTGCTGACCGCAGGTCGCCCCCGCGCAACGACGACCGGCGCTCTCCCCCACGAGACGGCTGGTGCTCGCCCGGTCCCGGCCGCTCCCCGGTGCGGGCTGGATATCGCTCCCCGGCTCGGGAGTCCCGTCGGTCTCCCGTCCGTGATGACCGGACTGCTCGCCGTCCCCCGCCCGACGCCGCGGCTGGTCCGTTTCGCCCTCCAAGCACCGCCCCGCGGCCGAATCCTCCCCCACGCGTCGCTACGTTCCCCCGCGCTCCCTGCCGCAGCTCCCACCGCCGAAGGGCCCCAACAACGGGCAGGGTCGGCAAGGGGGCAAAAAGAAGAAGCGCAAGGGCCCCCTCCGCAACACTGCCACTACCGCCTCGGTGGCTGAGGGGAGGGGATGACCATGGCCTCGGGGGATGGCCCTCCGTGCTTCAATTGCGGCATCCCCGGGCACTTCCAGGTGGCATGCCCCAACCCGCCGAGGTTCTACCTATGCAAAGACTCCGGTCACCCCGCCGTCCTATGCCCTGACCGGCTGATATCCGAGGAGCTAATGGTGTATGGCCATGGCATCGAGGGGTTGGCGTTCTTCCACTTGGAGATCCCCGACGTGCCACCCCCGGTGCCCTCCCTCTTGGCCATCGTCATGGTGCTGGGCGATGGAGTGGCTTCTCCCGAGATGATTGAGCCGGAGCTCAACCATCTCTGCCGTTGCCAGTGGGATTGGCAGGTCACCGCGACTGCCGGCCACCAGTTCTCCGTGATCTTCCCTGATATCGCCAGTCACGACCTCTGCACCCGGAGTGATGAGATCACTCTGGCCCTCAACAAGCTCGTGGTCGACATCTCTGAGCCGAAGCTAGACCCGAAGGTGGTCGCGGTCCTCGACACGGCCTGGATCTTGATCGCGGGCCTTCCCGACATCGCCCGATCCAGGTCATCCGCAACATGTCGCGGATCCTGGGCAAGGTGGTGGTGGTCGATGAGCTCTCCCTCCGCAAGGAGGAGGAGGAGGTCCGTGTCAAGACGAAGTGCCTCGACTCCAGCAAGCTCCGGGCCACTGTTCGTGTCTTCTTCAATGACCAAGGTTACGCCCTCAAGATTCGGCCGGAGCCACCCAACCACATCGGGCGCCCTCGGTTCCTGGACGATGGGAACGACGGTGGGGGCGGCGGTGGTAGTGGGGGACGGAAGGACCACTACGGTCATCGTCGACATCACCGCTCCGACGATGAGGGGGACTACACCGACCATAGCCGATCGCCTTCTCAGGACCCTCCCGCCTCCCGCCAGCTTCGGGGATCCTCTGGAGGGGGCATCACCCACATGGTGGATCCCCTCCTGCTGTCGGCCGGCCCTTCTTCTCCGGGCGGCAGTGATGTCTCGGGCGCTAGCATGCTCGTGGCTCCTGCGGCGTCACCTCGCTCCCCGGCCTCGCCCTCGCTCTTCGGTGCTCCTACAGTCGTCCCCTCCGGTTCTCCCTCCCCTGCCCCAGCTTCGTGTGCTGGGCCAGAGCCGACCATGTCCACCCCGGGGATGATTGGTGGGCAGGATGTACACGTGGGGACTGGACCGGTCGGACAGGCTCAGCCCATGCCGAGCGCCCTCGCCCCCACCGACCCGTCCTCGTGCCTCCTGAAGACCGCCGCGCCGCTCCCGCTCCTGGACCCGGACGTGCCTTCCCGGTCCAGGGGTGTCTTCTGGCCCCGCTATAGGACCCTGCGCTGCACAGTCCTCTACTGACCTCGCCGCCCGACCTGGCCCCTCCTCCACCGATGGCCGGGTCCGTGGTGGGGGCTGCGGAGGTGACCACACAAGTGGACGCCCACCCCGACCCCCCTCAGACTGCTGCGTACTCCTGGCGGGGGCAGTCGGCATCGACTCCGGTGGCCTCCTCCAGGCGCAGCGGCAGGATCGACGTTGCTCGCCCAGTGGGCCGCCCGGCCCCGTCCATCTCCGAGCGGGCGGAGCTCCGGGCTGCGGCCAGGAACCTTGAGCCAGGTACACCAGTGCTTCCTATTGGGGAACGTTGCATGGGAAACAAAAAATTTCCTACGCACACGCAAGATCTATCCATGGTGATGAGCATCTACGAGAGGGAGAGTGGATCTACGTACCCTTGTAGATCGCTAAGCGGGAAGCGTTAAGAAACGCGGTTGATGTAGTCGAACGTCTTTGCGATCCAAATCGCAAGCCGTCCCGCGATCCAATCACGATCTAGCGTCGAACGGACGTCACCTTCGCGTTCAGCACACGTACAGCTCGATGACGATCTCCGCCTTCTTGATCCAGCAAGAGGGAGCGGAGAGGTAGATGAGTTCCCCGGCAGCACGACGGTGTGGTGACGGTGGTGGTGGTGCTATCCCGGTAGGGCTTCGCCAAGCGCAACCGAGACGGTCTAGTGGAGAACAGATCTAGAGAGAGAGAGAGGCAGCCGTGGCTTTTCAGGTTGGGGGCTGCCCTAAAAAACCCTCTAGTATATATAGGAGGGAGGGAGGAGGAGGCAGCCCCTAGGGTTTCCCCTAGGGGTTCGGCCAAACCACCAAGGAGGAGGAGTCCACCTCCCACAAGGGAGGTGGAATCCTAGTAGGACTCCTCCCCACTTGGCCTCCTCCCCACCCCTTGCGCAAGGGCCTCCTAGGGGCTGGCCGGTCAGCCCACCAGGCGCTGGTGCGCCACCTCCTAGGCCCATGTGACCCTTGGGGTGGATGGGCCCCACTTGGTGGACCCCCCCGGAACCCATTCGTCACTCCCGGTACACTACCGGAAGTGCCCGAAACTTTTCTGGAGACCAAAACGGGACTTCCTATATATCAATCTTTACCTCCGAACCATTCCGAAGCTCCTCGTGACTTCCGGGATCTCATCCGGGACTCCGAACAATCTTCGGTCACCACCATACAAAACTCAATACTACCGAAACGTCGCCGAACGTTAAGTGTGCAGACCCTACGGGTTCGAGAACTATGTAGACATGACCGAGACACCTCTACGGTCAATAACCAATAGCGGGACCTGGATGCCCATATTGGTTCCTACATATTCTACGAAGATCTTTATCGGTTGAACCTCTATGTCAAGGATTCAGTTAATCCCGTATGCTGTTCACTTTGTTCTTCGGTATGTTACTTGCCCGAGATTCGATCGTCGGTATCTCTATACCTAGTTCAATCTCGTTACCGACAAGTCTCTTTACTCGTTCCGTAATACAAGATCCCGTGGCTAACTCTTTAGTCACTTTGCTTGCAAGGCTTATTGTGATGTTGTATTACCGAGTGGGCCCTGAGATACCTCTCCGTCACACGGAGTAACAAATCCCAGTCTCGATCCATGCCAGCTCAACAGACACCCTCGGAGATACCTGTAGAGCATCTTTATAGTCACCCAGTTACGTTGCGACGTTTGATACACACAAGGTATTCCTCCGGTGTCAGTGAGTTGCATGATCTCATGGTCATAGGAACAGATACTTGACATGCAGAAAACTATAGCAATAAACTGACACGATCATATGCTATGTTCATAGTTTGGGTCTTGTCCATCACATCATTCTCCTAATGATGTGATCCCGTTATCAAATGTCATC
The DNA here is from genome assembly GCA_039707655.1 of Elymus sibiricus. Classification (NCBI taxonomy): domain Eukaryota; kingdom Viridiplantae; phylum Streptophyta; class Magnoliopsida; order Poales; family Poaceae; genus Elymus; species Elymus sibiricus. The sequence continues at coordinate 88,935,668 of CM077663.1, forward strand.
TCATGTCTATGGCCAGGAAACCTTGACCATCTTTGATCAACGAGCTAGTCTACTAGAGGCATACTAGGGACACAATGTTGTCTATGTATCCACACATGTATTTGTGTTTCCAATCAATACAATTATAGCATGGATAATAAACGATTATCATGAACAAGGAAATATAATAATAATCACTTTATTATTGCCTCTAGGGCATATTTCCAACAGTCTCCCACTTGCACTAGAGTCAATAATCTAGATCACATCACTATGTGATTTACATTGTAATGAATCTAACACCCATACAGTTCTGGTGTTGATCATGTTTAGCCCTTGGAAGAGGTTTAGTCAACGGGTCTGCGACATTCAGATCCGTGTGCACTTTGCAAATATTTATGTCCTCCTCCTTGATGTAATCGCGGATGGAATTGAAGCGTCGCTTTATGTGTCTGGTCCTCTTGTGAAACCTTGGTTCCTTGGCCAAAGCAATGGCACCAGTGTTGTCACAGAATAGAGTCATTGGGTTCAGTGCACTGGGCACTACTCCAAGATCTATCATGAACTCCTTCATCCAGACACCTTCCTTCGCCGCCTCCGAGGCAGCGATGTACTCCGCTTCGCATGTAGAATCAGCTACCACGCTCTGCTTGGAACTGCACCAGCTTACCGCATCCACATTGAGAATAAATACATATCCGGTTTGAGACTTAGAGTCATCCGGATTAGTGTCAAAGCTTGCATCGACGTAACCCTTTACGACGAGCTCTTGATCACCTCCATAAACGAGAAACATGTCCTTAGTCCTTTTCAGGTATTTCAGGATATTCTAGACCGCCGTCCAGTGTTCCACTCCTGGATCACTTTGAAACCTTCCGGCCATACTTATGGCAAGGCTGACATCAGGTCTTGTGCACAGCATTGCATACATGATAGAGCCTATGGTTGAAGCATAGGGGATGACACTCATCTTTTCTCTATCTTCTGCAGTCACTGGGCACTGAGTCTTACTCAACTTCATACCTTGCAATACAGGCAAGAACCCCTTCTTGGACTGATCCATTTTGAACTTCTTCAAAACTTTGTCAAGGTATGTGCTTTGTGAAAGTCCTATTAAGCGTCTCGATCTATCTCTATAGATCTTGATGCCTAATATGAAAGCAGCTTCTCCTAGGTCCTTCATTGAAAAACTCTTGTTCAAATATTCCTTCACGCTTTCCAACATTTCTATATTGTTTCCAATCAGCAATATGTCATCCACATATAATATTAGAAACGCTATAGAGCTCCCACTCACTTTCTTGTAAATACAAGCTTCTCCGTAAACTTGTATAAACCCGAACGCTTTGATCACCTCATCAAAGCGAAGATTCCAACTCCGAGATGCTTGCACCGGTCCATAAATGGATCGCTGGAGTTTGCAAACTTTGTCAGCATTCTCTGGATCGACAAAACCTTTCAGTTGCATCATATACAACTCTTCCTTAAGGAAACCGTTAAGGAACGCTGTTTTGACATCCACCTGCCAAATTTCATAATCGAAAAATGCAGCTATTGCTAACATTATTCTGACGGACTTAAGCATCGCTACGGGTGAGAAGGTCTCATCGTAGTCAACTCCTTGAACTTGTGAAAAACCCTTTGCCACAAGTCGAGCTTTATAGACGGTGACATTACCGTCCGTGTGCGTCTTCTTCTTAAAGATCCATTTATTCTGAATGGCCTTTCGCCCTTTAGGTAATACTTCCAAAGTCCATACTTTGTTTTCATACATGGATCCCATCTCGGATTTCATGGCCTCTAACCATTTCTCAGAATCCTGGCCCATCATCGCTTCTCCATAGCTCGTAGGTTCATCGTTGTCTAACAACATGACCTCTAAGACAGGGTTACCGTACCACTCAGGAGCAGTACATGCCCTTGTCGACCTACGAGGTTCGATAGCAACTTGATCCGAAGCCTCATGATCACCATCATCAGCTTCCTCTTCAACCGATGCAGGCTCTACAGAAACATCTTTCTGCGTTGCGCTACTCTCTGGTTGAAGTAAAGGTTCAACAACCTCATCAAGTTCTATTTTCCTCCCACTCAATTCTTTCGAGAGAAACTCTTTCTCGAGAAATGACCCGTTCTTAGCGACAAACACTTTGTCCTCGGATCTGAGATAGAAGGTGTACCCAACCATCTCTTTTGGGTATCCTATGAAGACACATTTCTTCGCTTTGGGTTCCAGCTTTTTAGGCTGAAGCTTTTTGACATAAGCATCACATCCCCAAACTTTAAGAAACTACAACTTTGGTTTCTTGCCAAACCACAGTTCATATGGCATTGTCTCAACGGATTTAGATGGTGCCCTATTTAAAGTGAATGCAGTTGTCTCTAACGCATAACCTCAAAACAATAGTGGCAAATCGGCAAGAGACATCATAGACCGCACCATATCTAATAAGGTTCGATTACGACGTTCGGACACACCATTACGCTGTGGTGTTCCAGGCGGTGTCAATTGTGGAACAATTCCACATTGTCTTAAGTGATTGCCAAACTCATAACTCAGATATTCTCCTCCTCGATCAGATCGCAGGAATTTAATCTTCTTGTGACGATGATTCTCAACTTCACTCTGAAATTGCTTGAACTTTTCAAACATTTCAGACTTATGTTTCATTAAGTAAATATACCCATATCTACTTAAGTCATCGGTGAAGGTGAGAAAATAACGATATCCACCGCGCGCCTCAATGCTCATCGGACCGCACATATCAGTATGTATGATTTCCAACAAGTCACTTGCCCGTTCCATTGTACCATAGAACGGGGTCTTAGTCATCTTGCCCATGAGGCATGGTTCACATGTGTCAAGTGATTCAAAATCAAGTGACTCCAAAAGTCCATCAGCATGGAGTTTCTTCATGCGTTTTACACCAATATGACCTAAGCGGCAGTGCCACAAGAAAGTGGTGCTATCATTATCAATTCTACATCTTTTGGCATCAATGTTATGAACGTGTGTATCATCACTATCGAGATTCAATAAGAATAAACCCCTCACAATGGGTGCATGACCATAACAGATATACTCATATAAATAGAACAACCATTATTCTCTGATTTAAATGAGTAACCGTCTCGCAATAAACAAGATCCAGATATAATGTTCATGCTTAACGCAGGCACTAAATAACAATTATTCAGGTTCATCACTAATCCCGATGGTAATCGAAGAGCGAGCGTGCCGACGGCGATCACATCAACCTTGGAACCATTTCCCACGCGCATCGTCACTTCGTCCTTTGCCAGCCTCCGTCTATTCCGTAGTTCCTGCTTTGAGTTGCAAATGTGAGCAACCGAACCGGTATCAAATACCCAGACACTACAACGAGAGTTGGTAAGGTACACATCAATAACATGTATATCATATATACCTTGTTTGGTGTTGGCCGCCTTCTTGTCGGCCAGATACTTGGGGCAGTTCCGCTTCCAGTGACCAGTTCCCTTGCAATGAAAGCACTCAGTTTCTGGCTTGGATCCAGCCTTGGGTTTCTTCACGGGAGGGGCAACTGCTTTGCCACTCTTCTTGGAGTTACCCTTCTTGCCCTTGCCATTCTTCTTGAAACTAGTGGTTTTATTGACCATCAACACTTGATGCTCCTTCTGAATCTCAGACTCAGCGACTTTCAACATCGCAAGCAGCTCGGCGACTGACTTATTCATCCCTTGCATATTATAGTTCAACATGAAGCTTTTATAGCTAGGTGGGAGTGATTGAAGAACTCTGTCAGTGATCGCCTCTGGCGGGAGAACAATTCCCAACTCCGCCAGACGGTTAGAATACCCAGACATTCTGAGCACATGTTCACTGACAGACCCGTTGTCCTCCATCTTGCAAGCATAGAACTTATCGGAGGTCTCATACCTCTCGATCCGGGCATTCTTCTCAAAGATAAACTTCAACTCCTCGAACATCTCATATGCTCCATGACATTCAAAACGTCTTTGAAGTCCCGGTTCTAAGCCATACAACATTGCACATTGAACTATTGAGTAATCATCAGAACGTGCCTGCCAGGCGTTCGCAACGTCTGCAGACTCTACTGGAGCGGGTGGTTCACCGAGCGGTGCATCAAGGACATAAGCCTTTTGGGAAGCCGTGAGGATAATCCTCAGATTACGGGCCCAGTCTACAAAGTTACTTCCATCATCTTTCAACTTAGTTTTCTCTAGGAACGCATTGAAATTCAGGGGTGCTACTGTGCGAACCATTGATCTACAACATAAATTTTGCAAAGACAACTTAGACTATTGTTCAAGATAATGAGTTTAGTTAATCATATTACTTTAAAAACTCCCACTCAAATTGACATCCCTCAGGTCATTCGAGCGTCACATGATCCAAATTCACCAACCCAAGTCCGATCATCACGTGAGATGAGGTGGTTTCAATGGTGAACATCTCCATGTTGATCATATCTACTATATGACTCATGTTCGACCTTTCGGTCTCTTGTGTTCTGAGGCCATGTCTGTACATGCTAGGCTCGTCAAGTTTAACCCGAGTGTTCCGCATGTGCAACACTGGCTTGCACCCGTTGTATGCGAACGTAGAGTCTATCACACCCGATCATCACGTGGTGTCTCGAAACGACGAACTTTCGCAACGGTGCACACTCGGGGAGAACACAATTTTATCTTGAAATTTTAGTGAGGAATCACCTTATAATGCTACCGTCGTCCTAAGCATAATAAGATGCATAAAAGGATTAACATCACATGCAAATCATAAGTGACATGATATGGCCATGATCTTGTGCTTTTGTTCTCCATCTTCAAAGCACCGGCATGATCTCCATCGTCACCGGCATGACACCATGATCTCCATCATCTTGATCTCCATCAATGTGTCGCCATGAGGTTGTCGCGCCAACTATTGCTTCTACAACTATTGCTAACTCATAGCGATAAAGTAAAGAAAAAATGGCGAAAATAAATTAAAGACAACTCTATGGCTCCTGCTGGTTGCCGTACTCATCGACATGCAAGTCGTGATAATCTATACAAAACATGATCATCTCATACATCACATATATCTCATCATGTTTCTGGCCATATCATATCACATCATACCCTGCAAAAACAAGTTAGACGTCCTCTAATTTGTTGTTGCATGTTTTACGTGGCTGCTATGGGTATCTAGCAAGAACGATTCTTACCTACGCAAAACCACAACGGTGATATACAAGTTGCTATTTCACCTTCTACAAGGACCGCCTCTGTCAAATCCGATTCAACTAAAGTGGGAGAGACAGACACCCGCCAGCCTTCTTATGCAACAAAGTTACATGTCAGTCGATGGAACCGGTCTCTCGTACGTGTTCGAGTAAGGTTGGTCCGAGCCGCTTCATCCCACAATACCGCTGAATCAAGAAAAGACTAAGGAGGGAAGCAATCTGAATATCAACGCCCACAAACTCCTTTGTGTTCTACTCGTGATCTCATCTACGCATAGACCTAGCTCATGATGGCACTATTGGGGAACGTTCCATGGGAAACAAAAATTTTCCTACGCACACGCAAGATCTATCCATGGTGATGAGCATCTACGAGAGGGAGAGTGGATCTACGTACCCTTGTAGATCGCTAAGCGGGAAGCGTTAAGAAACGCGGTTGATGTAGTCGAACGTCTTCGCGATCCAAATCCCAAGCCGTCCCGCGATCCAATCACGATCTAGCGCCGAACGGACGGCACCTCCGCGTTCAGCACACGTACAACTCGATGACGATCTCCACCTTCTTGATCCAGCAAGAGGGAGCGGAGAGGTAGATGAGTTCCCTGGCAGCACGATGGTGTGGTGACGGTGGTGGTGGTGCTGTCCCGACAGGGCTTCGCCAAGCGCAACCGAGATGGTCTAGTGGAGAACAGATCTAGAGAGAGAGAGAGAGGCAGCCGTGGCTTTTCAGGTTGGGGGCTGCCCTAAAAAACCCTCTAGTATATATAGGAGGGAGGGAGGAGGAGGCAGCCCCTAGGGTTTCCCCTAGGGGTTCGGCCGAACCACCAAGGAGGAGGAGTCCACCTCCCACAAGGGAGGTGGAATCCTAGTAGGACTCCTCCCCACTTGGCCTCCTCCCCACCCCTTGCGCAAGGGCCTCCTAGGGGCTGGCCGGCCAGCCCACCAGGGGCTGGTGCGCCACCTCCTAGGCCCATGTGACCCTTGGGGTGGGTGGGCCCCACTTGGTGGACCCCCCGGAACCCATTCGTCACTCCCGGTACACTACCGGAAGTGCCCGAAACTTTTCCGGAGACCAAAACGGGACTTCCTATATATCAATCTTTACCTCCGGACCATTCCGAAGCTCCTCGTGACGTCCGGGATCTCATCCGGGACTCCGAACAATCTTCGGTCACCACCATACAAAACTCAATACTACCGAAACATTGATACGTCTCCATCGTATCTACTTTTCCAAACTCTTTTGCCCTTGTTTTGGACTCTAATTTGCATGATTTGAATAGAACTAACCCGGACTGACGCTGTTTTCAGCAGAATTGCCTTGGTGTTATTTTTGTGCAGAAATAAAAGTTCTTGGATTGACCTAAAAATTTCCGGAGAATAGTTTTGGAATTAATAAAAAATACTGGCAAAAGAATCAACCGGAGGGGGTCCACCACCTGGCCACAAGCCAGGGGGGCGCGCCCCCCCTAGGGCGCGCCCCCTGTCTTGTGGGCCCCCTGGAGCTCCTCCGACCTCGATTCCAACTCTATATATTCCTATTCGGGGAGGAAAAAATCAGAGAGAAGAGTTCATCGCGTTTCACGATACGGAGCCGCCGCCACCTCCTTTTCTTCCTTGGGAGGGCATATCTGGGGTCCGCTTTGGGCTCCAGAGAGGGGAAATCGACGCCGTCATCATCACCAACCATCCTTAATCACCAATTTCATGATGCTCTCCGCCGTTCGTGAGTAATCCCATCGTAGGCTTGCTGGACGGTGATGGGTTGGATGAGATTTACCATGTAATCGAGTTAGTTTTGTTAGGGTTTGATCCCTAGTATCCACTATGTTCTGAGATTGATGTTGCTATGACTTTGCTATTCTTAATGCTTGTCACTAGGGCCCGAGTGCCATGATTTCAGATCTGAACCTATTATGTTTTCATGAATATATATGTGTTCTTGATCCTATCTTGCAAGTTGTAGACACCTATTACGAGTTATGATCCGCATCCCCCAGGGTGACAATAACTGGGATTCTTTCCGGTGATTACCGTAGTTTGAGGAGTTCATGTATTCACTAAGTGCTAATGCTTTGGTCCAGTTCTCTATTAAAAGAAGGCCTTAATATCCCTTATTTCCATTAGGACCCCGCTGCCACGGGAGGGTAGGACAAAAGATGTCATGCAAGTTCTTTTCCATAAGCACGTATGACTATATATGGAATACATGCCTACATTACATTGATGAATTGGAGCTAGTTATGTGTCACCCTATGTTAGTACCGTTGCATGATGAATGCCATCCGACATAATTATCCATCACTGATCCGTTGCCTATGAGCTTTTCACATATTGATCTTTGCTAAGTTACTTTTCCGTTGCTACTGTTACAATCACTACAAAGCTGGTACTGTTACGTTTGCCATCGTTACCGTTACTTCCATACTACTTTGCTACTAAATACTTTGCTGTAGATATTAAGTCTTTCAGGTGTGGTTGAATTCACAACTCAGCTGCTAATACTCGAGAATATTCTTTGGCTCCCCTTGTGTCGAATCAATAAATTTGGGTTGAATACTCTACCCTCGAAAACTGTTGCGATCCCCTATACTTGTGGGTTATCAAGACCTTTTTCTGGCGCCGTTGCTAGGGAGCATAGCTCTATTCTCTGAGTCACTTGGGATTTATATCTGTTGATCACTATGAAGAATTTGAAAGATGCTAAAACCAAGATCTATCCCTCAACTACGAGGACAGGTAAGGAACTGCCATCTAGCTCTGCACTTGATTCACCTTCTGTTATGAGTAAATTTGCGACACCACCACCTGCTATTGATTCTGATATGTCGAAAGTAATTGATGATGCCACTTCTGCTATGCATGATGCTTATGATAATACTTTGCTTGATAATACTGTGCCACTGGGTGAATTTCTTGATGAACAAATTGCTAGAGTCAATGCTGAAACTGATGATATTTCTGAAACTGATGAAATTATTGAAACAGAACACTATGAGACACCTGCTAGACCCAGCTCTCCTAGATATGAATTGCCTAATATACCTAAGGGTTATGTTATGGATGGAGAGGTAGCTAGGGACTTTTTTGCTTGTAAGGATAGAGATGATCTTAAGAAATTGCTATGCAAGTGGAAGGAAAAATCTTTGAATGCTAGAATGCAATATGATCCTAAGTTTGCCACTTCACCTATCTTTGTTAATGATAAGGATTATGAATTCTCTGTCGATCCTGAGTTAATTACTTTGGTTGAATCTGATCCTTTCCATGGTTATGAATCTGAAACTGTTGTGGCACATCTTACTAAATTGAATGATATAGCCACCCTGTTTACTCATGAGGAAAAAATTCGTTATTACTATATTCTTAAGTTGTTTCCTTTCTCATTAAAGGGTGATGCTAAGATATGGTTTAATTCTCTTGCTCCTGGTTGTGTGCGTAGTCCCCATGATATGATATATTACTTCTCTGAAAAATATTTTCCTGCCCATAAGAAACAAGCTGCCTTGCAGGAAATATTTAACTTTGTGCAAATTGAACAAGAGAGTCTCCCACAAGCTTGGGGGAGGCTTCTCCAATTACTTAATGCTTTGCCTGACCATCCTCTCAAGAAAAATGAAATACTTGATATCTTTTATAATGGACTAACTGATGCTTCTAGGGACCACCTAGATAGTTGTGCTGGTTGTGTATTCAGGGAACAAACTGTTGAACAAGCTGAACTACTATTGAATAATATATTCAGCAATGATAATGATTGGACTATTCCCGAATTACCTCCAAAGCCCACTCCGAAGAAAAGAGGTATTCTATTTCTCAGTCCTGAAGATATGCAAGAGGCAAAGAAATCTATGAAAGAAAAAGGTATTAAAGCTGAAGATGTTAAGAATCTACCACCTATTGAAGAGATACATGGTCTTGATACCCCGACACAGGTAGTAGAGGTAAAATCTCTCCATAGATTTGATGAAGGTGATATTCCCTATAATAAGTCTGCTAGCCAATGCTTGGATGAGTTTGATAACTTTATTGTCAAGCAAGAGAATTTCAGTGCTTATGTTAGTAGACAATTGAAACATAATGCTTACATGCTAGATCGCTTAGGTGATTATATGAGTAGAACTATCAATGATCTTAAGCTTATTAGTAAACATGCTTCCATGGTAACTACTCAAGTAGAACAAGTACTTAAGGCACATAATGATTTGCTTAATGAGATGAATGGTAAGAACAATGATCTTTCTGTTTGAGTTGTGACTAGAGGTGGTAAAATGACTCAGGAACCTTTGTATCCTGAGGGCCATCCTAAGAGAATCGAGCAAGATTCTTAGAGAATTAATACTGATGCACCTAGTCATCCCGGTAATAAGAGGAAAAAGAATGACGATAGGACTTTGCATGCTGCTAGTGAACCTGTTATAGATACTCATGAAAACCCAAATGATATTTCTGTTTCTGATGCTGAGACACAATCTGGTAATGAACACGAGCCTAGTGATAATATTAAGGATGATGTTCATGTTGATGCTCAACCTAGTGATGATAATGATGTGGAGATTGAACCTGCTGTTGATCTTGATAACCCACAACCTAAGAATAAAAGATATGATAAAAGAGACTTTGTTGCTAGGAAGCATGGTAGAGAAAGAGAACCTTGGGTTCAGAAATCCATGCCCTTTCCTCCCAAGCCATCCAAGAAAAAAGATGATGAGGATTTTGAGCGCTTTGTTGAAATGCTTAGACCTGTCTTTTTGCGTATGCGCTTGACTGATATTCTGAAAATGTCTCCTTATGCTAAGTATATGAAAGATATTGTGACAAATAAAAGAAAGATATCGGAAGCTGAGATTTCCACCATGCTTGCTAATTATACCTTTAAGGGTGGAATACCAAAGAAACTAGGAGATCCCGGAGTACCTACTATACCGTGCTCTATTAAAGGAAATTATGTTAAAACTGCTTTATGTGACCTTGCAGCTGGTGTTAGTGTTATGCCTTTCTCTTTGTATCGTAGACTTGATTTGAATAAGTTGACACCTACTGAAATCTCTTTGCAAATGGCTGATAAATCAACTGCTTTACCCATCGGTATTTGTGAGAATGTGCCTGTTGTAGTTGCAAATGTTACTATCCTAACGGACTTTGTTATTCTTGATATTCCCGAGGACGACAGTATGTCGATCATCCTTGGTAGACCTTTTTTGAATACTGCAGGGGCTGTTATTGATTGCAACAAGGGCAATGTCACTTTTCATGTTAATGGTAATGAGCATACGGTACACTTTCCGAAGAAACAACCTCAAGTTCATAGTATCAACTCCATTGAAAAAATTTCAACGATTATTATTGGAGATTTTGAATTCCCTCTCCCTACTGCCAAAAAGAAATATGATATACTTATTGTTGGGGACATGCATATCCCCATTGAGGTAACCTAGTGTTATTCAAAAATTCTCCGGTTTCGTGTCATTCGAAAAAAGTTTGTCAATAAGACTTGATCAACCTTATTGATAGATTCTTTTTGATGAGCATGAGATGGATGAATTTAGAAGTCACAACCTTCTATACCCAACTTTTACTTTCTGTTGTTTAGATTAAATAAAGTAAAAATGCTATTATTTTTCTGTTTTCTGATTTATCCGTGCAATAGAAAATGACCTGAAAATAAAAGTTCTCCAAATGCCATGAAAATGTAGTATGATTTTTTCTGGAATATTTAAGAATTTTTGGCACTGAGAACATATCAGGGGGCTGCACCAGTGGGCCACAAGCCTGCAGGGCGCGCCCCCTAGCTTGTGGGTCCCACGTAGGCCCCCCTCACTTATTCCAGCACCCATCCACTTCGTCTTCCTCCAGAAAAAATCCCACCATTGCTCAAACCCGTGTTCTAGCTCATTTTGCTGCCATTTTCGATCTCCTTGTGCAAAGCTCCATTTGCAAAACTGGTTTGAGGGATTGTTCTTCGGTATGTGACTCCTCCAATGGTCCAATTAGTTTTTGCCTTAGTGCTTTATATATTGCAAATTTTTGCTGCTTTGATGACCTTGTTCTTGAGCTTGCATGTCAAATTTGTATGGTCCCAAGTAGTTTTGATGCATGATATAGCCTCTAGGCACTTGTGGGAGTAGTTTCTATGAGTTTTGTTGAGTTTTGTTCACCTTTATTTTGAGTCACTAAAAATTTCAGAAATTTTTCAGAGAAAGAGAGATGTTGAGGAGAATATACGAAGGTGGTTCCTCAAGCAATAAGACCCCGAGACTCGCGATACGTGAGCCCGACTTTGAACCACCGAGGGAAGCTCAAGTGCGGCCTTGTGAATGGCCATCGGATCAATTCACGGTTCATGCCGGTTTCAAGGGAGAATTCTACGCGTACATACGAAATGCTGGCCTTGAAGATTTCATTTCAGATCAATGCAAGCAATATTATCAACTCACTGATTCCTTCGTGCGGAGGTTTGAATTTTCATCCAGGCGTAATATGCATTCTGTTCTATTAAATCTTTATGATGAATCCTATACTATGGACCTAGAAGATTTTAACCGTGCGTGCAAAATTCCACAATGGGGCAGCCATAGTGATCCTCACAAAACTGAATATAATGATTTTCTTGCTAGCATCACTGTGGGAGAAACTAGAAACATTACACAGGCTACCTTGGGGAGCATTCACTTTCCTGCTATACATTATTTTGCTCTCTTCATAGGTAGATGTATTAACGTTAAACATGATCATAGCCACCTTTGTGTACCTGATCTTAGTATTCTTAAGAGTGCGGTAATGGGTGATAGACGATATAACTTGGGGGCTATTATTGCTAGGAGGCTACATAAAAATGCTAAGGAAGGAGATTTCTTTGGCGGGATTTATGCCACTCGTGTAGCTAATTACCTTGGGGTACCCATAAGGGAGAATGATATTGAGTTACCACCTGCTTTTCTTGATTATGAGGCTATGGTGCGTTACCAGTTTCTTGAGAGGAACGAACAGTCCCTCCGGTACCGACTAATTTTTGATAGACAGCGTGCTGTCCATATTACCCTTCCTGCTCCTGCCTTCTTTAACTTTCAGGAAAAACGGAGACACTTTATAACCAGAGAGGAGGCAAACGAGTACGAGAGGGAGGCGGAAGCCGCTCGCCTCCACGCTGTAGCCGTTCAGGCAGTAACTGCCGCAGCCCAGTACAACCCCAACTATGACTTTGGATATTATCCAGGCCAGCCATGGCCCTAGACCAACTTAGGCCAAAAGCCTAAGCTTGGGGGAGTACGTATTTCTCACCGACATTACATTCATGTTCACACACTCATTTCAGTTGTCGGTGTTCATACTTTTTCATTGTATCATCCATGGCATTGTATTTCTTCTTTCCGCTTTCTTCTTGTGTGTTTAATTAACCTTGAGAAAAAATTCAAAAACAAAAAATAAAAAAAAATAGTTCTAGCTTCACCTTCTAGGTTGTTTAGTTGTATCATTAAAAGAAAACCCAAAAAGATTTCTCGTTCTTCTTTTGCTTGTTGGGAGCTTTCCCGTGTAAATAGTTTTTCTCGTTCTTGTTTTGAAATTTCTTTTCTTTGGGTTGTAAGGAGAAGACCACAATGAAAATGTTGAGTGGCTCTCATATGCATTATTGTTTATCTTACAGAGAGCCCATATTACCTTGTCTTCTCCTTCGAGTTATTGTTTGCAGATTCCAGCTTAGTCCAATGCACGTACACTCTTATTATTATTCACACCGTTCGGTCGTGCAAGTGAAAGGCAATAATGACGATATATGATGAAGCGATTGAGGTGGAGAAAAGCTGGTATGAACTCGACCAATTTTGTTTTTGTAAATATGATTAGCTCATCGTTCTGGATTCAGCTCATTATGGATGAAACATGTTTGCAATGACAATTAGAGATTATAGTTACTCATGCCATGCTTAATTAGCTAAGAGTGTATAATGGTTTGTCTTGAGTGCCAACATGCATTTTAAAATGGTTGTGATGTAGTATGATAGGATGGTATCCTTCTCTGAATGATTCAAGTGGCTTGACTTGGCACATGTTCACGCATGTAGTTGAAACAAAATCAACATAGCCTCCACGGTATTTATGTTCATGGTGATTTATATCCTACTCATGCTTGCAATCAATGTTGGTTAATCTCAATGCATGTTTATGACTGTTGTCGCTCTCTAGTTGGTCGCTTCCCTGTCTTTTGCTAGCCTTCACCTATACTAAGCGGGAATACTGCTTGTGCATCCATTTCCATAAACCCAAAGTTATTCCATATGAGTCCACCATACCTACATATATGCGGTATTTACCTGTCGTTCCAAGTAAATTTGCATGTGCCAAACTCTAAACCTTCAAATAATATTCTGTTTTGTATGCCCGAATCGCTCATCTAGCGACTGGTGGCTGTCAGTATCTTCCATGCTAGGTGGGTTATCCTCACGATATGTGTTGATTCACTATCATTCACGAGAAAGTGGCTGGTATTCGGGATGCCCAGTTCCATGCTAAAAAATCAAATCAAAATTTAATGAAACAAAACTCCCCCAGGATTGTTGTTTGTATGGACGGTACCCGTGGATTCGGCTCGCCGTGGAGTGTGATTGATTGGTGGAGGGGGAGTAAAAACTTTACTATTCTGTTTGGGAACCGCCTATAATGTATCTAGCATGAAAGATACCGAGATCTCTTGGTTGTTATGTTGACAATGAAAGCATATCGCTCAAAATTATTATTCATCCCTGTTCTAAAAACTCGAGCTCTGGCACCTTTGCAAATCAATGCTTCCCTCTGCGAAGGGCTTATCTATTTTACTTTACTGTTGAGTCATCCTCCTCTTATAAAAATCACCAGTTAGAGAGCACCACCGTCATTTGTATGCTTTGTTACTAATTGATATTGAGCATGATTGTGACTGGATCTCTTTTACCATGAATTACAATGTCTAGTCAGTCCTTGTTCTTCGGAGGTGCTCTGCATTTATGTTTTGCGGTCTCAGAAAGGGCTAGCGAGATACCATTATATCATATTGTATCATGATTGTTTTGATAAAATTGTTGTCATCCGAGACTTATTATTATTGCTCGCTAGTTGGTTATGCCATTGATATGAGTAAATGTGAGACCTAAATGTTATTGTGAATGTGGTTAGTCTATAATCTTTGCTGAAAATTTGAACATCAGTTAGACATATTTGCAACAACAAGATCAAATAGAGTTTGTAAAAGTTTTTCTTTGTCACTTTCAGTTTGTCAACTGAATTGCTTGAGGACAAGCAATGGGTTAAGCTTGGGGGAGTTGATACGTCTCCATCGTATCTACTTTTCCAAACTCTTTTGCCCTTGTTTTGGACTCTAATTTGCATGATTTGAATAGAACTAACCCGGACTGACGCTGTTTTCAGCAGAATTGCCTTGGTGTTATTTTTGTGCAGAAATAAAAGTTCTCGGATTGACCTGAAAATTTACGGAGAATATTTTTGGAATTAATAAAAAATACTGGCGAAAGAATCAACTGGAGGGGGTCCACCACCTGGCCACAAGCCAGGGGGGCGTGCCCCCCTGTCTTGTGGGCCCCCTGGAGCTCCTCCGACCTCGATTCCAACTCTATATATTCCTATTCGGGGAGAAAAAAATCAGAGAGAAGAGTTCATCGCGTTTCACGATACGAAGCCGCCGCCACCTCCTGTTCTTCCTCGGGAGGGCAGATCTGGGGTCTGCTTTGGGCTCCGGAGAGGGGAAATTGACGCCGTCGTCATCACCAACCATCCTTCATCACCAATTTCATGATGCTCTCCGCCGTTCGTGAGTAATCCCATCGTAGGCTTGCTGGACGGTGATGGGTTGGATGAGATTTACCATGTAATCGAGTTAGTTTTGTTGGGGTTTGATCCCTAGTATCCACTATGTTCTAAGATTGATGTTGCTATGACTTTGCTATGCTTAATGCTTGTCACTAGGGCCGGAGTGCCATGATTTCAGATCTGAACCTATTATGTTTTCATGAATATATATGTGTTCTTGATCCTATCTTGCAAGTTGTAGACACCTATTACGAGTTATGATCCGCATCCCCCAGGATGACAATAACTGGGATTCTTTTCGGTGATTACCGTAGTTTGAGGAGTTCATGTATTCACTAAGTGCTAATGCTTTGGTCCGGTTCTCTATTAAAAGGAGGCCTTAATATCCCTTAGTTTCCATTAGGACCCCGCTGCCACGGGAGGGTAGGACAAAAGATGTCATGCAAGTTCTTTTCCATAAGCACGTATGACTATATATGGAATACATGCCTACATTACATTGATGAATTGGAACTAGTTATGTGTCGCCCTATGTTATAACCGTTGCATGATGAATGCCATCCGACATAATTATCCATCACTGATCCATTGCCTACGAGCTTTTCACATATTGATCTTTGCTAATATACTTTTCCGTTGCTACTGTTACAATCACTACAAAGCTGGTACTGTTATGTTTGCCATCGTTACCGTTACTTCCATACTACTTTGCTACTAAATACTTTGCTGCAGATATTAAGTCTTTCAGGTGTGGTTGAATTGACAACTCAGCTGCTAATACTCGAGAATATTCTTTGGCTCCCCTTGTGTCGAATCAATAAATTTGGGTTGAATACTCTACCCTCAAAAACTGTTGCGATCCCCTATACTTGTGGGTTATCAAGACCTTTTTTTGGCGCCGTTGCCGGGGAGCATAGCTCTATTCTTTGAGTCACTTGGAATTTATATCTGTTGATCACTATGAAGAATTTGAAAGATGCTAAAACTAAGATCTACCCCTCAACTACGAGGACAGGTAAGAAACTGCCATCTAGCTCTGCACTTGATTCACCTTCTGTTATGAGTAAATTTGCGACACCACCACCTGCTATTGATTCTGATATGTCGCGAGTAATTGATGATGCCACTTATGCTATGCATGATGCTTATGATGATACTTTGCTTGATACTACTGTGCCACTGGGTGAATTTCTTGATGAACAAATTGCTAGGGTCAATGCTGAAACTGATGATATTTCTGAATCTGATGAAATTATTGAAACTGAACACTACGAGACACCTGGTAGACCTAGCTCTCCTAGATTTGAATTGCCTAATATACCTAAGGGTTATGTTATGGAAGGAGAAGTAGCTAGGGACTTTCTTGCTTGTAAGGATAGAGATGATCTTAAGAAATTACTATGCAAGTGGAAAGAAAAATCTTTGAATCCTAGAATGCAATATGATCCCAAGTTTGCTACTTCACCTATCTTTGTTACTGGTAAGGATTATGAATTCTCGGTCGATCCTGAGTTAATTACTTTGGTAGAATCTGATCCTTTCCATGGTTATGAATCTGAAACTGTTGTGGCACATCTTACTAAATTGAATGATATAGCCACCCTATTTACTCATGAGGAAAAAATTCGTTATTACTATATTCTTAAGTTGTTTCCTTTCTCATTAAAGGGTGATGCTAAGATATGGTTTAATTCTCTTGCTCCTGGTTGTGTGCGTAGTCCCCAGGATATGATATATTACTTCTCTGAAAAATATTTTCCTGCCCATAAGAAACAAGCTGCCTTGCAGGAACTATTTAACTTTGTGCAAATTGAAGAAGAGAGTCTCCCACAAGCTTGGGGGAGGCTTCTCCAGTTACTTAATGCTTTGCCTGATCATCCTCTCAAGAAAAATGAAATACTTGATATCTTTTATAATGGACTAACTGATGCTTCTAGGGACCACCTAGATAGTTGTGCTAGTTGTGTTTGCAGGGAACGAACTGTTGAACAAGCTGAACTACTATTGAATAATATATTGAGCAATGATAATGATTGGACTATTCCCGAACCACCTCCAAAGCCAACTCTGAAGAAAAGATATATTCTATTTCTCAGTCCTGAAGATATGCAAGAGGCAAAGAAATCTATGAAAGAAAAAGGTATTAAAGCTGAAGATGTTAAGAATCTACCACCAATTGAAGAAATACATGGTCTTGATAACCCTATACAGGTAGTAGAGGTAAAATCCCTCCGTAGATTTGATGAAGGTGATATTCCTTATAATAAGTCTGCTAGCCAATGCTTGGATGAGTTTGATAACTTTATTGTTAAGCAAGAAAATTTCAATGCTTATGTTAGTAGACAACTGAAACATAATGCTTACATGCTTGATCGCTTAGGTGATTATATGAGTAGAACTGTTAATGATCTTAAGCTTATTAGTAAACATGCTTCCATGGTAACTACTCAAGTAGAACAAGTACTTAAGGCACATAATGATTTGCTTAATGAGATGATTAGTAAGAACAATGATCATTCTGTTAGAGTTGTGACTAGAGGTGGTAGAATGACTCAGGAACCTTTGTATCCTGAGGGTCATCCTAAGAGAATTGAGCAAGATTCTCAGAGAGTTAATACTGATGCACCTGGTCATTCTAATAAGAGGAAAAAGAATGACGATAGGACTTTGCATGCTGCTAGTGAACCTGATATTGATACTCATGAAAACCCAAATGATATTTCTATTTCTGATGCTGAGACACAATCTGGTAATAAACATGCGCCTAGTGATAATATTAATGATGATGTTCATGATGATGCTCAACCTAGTAATGATAATGATGTGGAGATTGAACCCGCTGTTGATCTTGATAACCCACAACCTAAGAACAAAAGATATGATAAAAGAGACTTTGTTGCTAGGAAGCATAGTAGAGAAAGAGAACCTTGGGTTCAGAAACCCATGCCCTTTCCTCCTAAACCATCCAAGAAGAAGGATGATGAGGACTTTGAGCGCTTTGTTGAAATGCTTAGACCTGTCTTTTTGCGTATGCGCTTGACTGATATTCTGAAAGTGTCTCCTTATGCTAAGTATATGAAAGATATTGTGACAAGTAAAAGAAAGATACCGGAAGCTGAGATTTCCACCATGCTTGCTAATTATACTTTTAAAGGTGGAATACCAAAGAAACTAGGGGATCCCGGAGTACCTACTTGTTGGGAGACGTAGTAGTAAATCAAAATTTTTCCTACGTGTTCACCAAGATCTATCTATGGAGAAACCAGCAACGAGTAAGGGGAGAGTGCATCTTCATACCTTTGAAGATCACAAAGTGGAAGCGTTACAAGAACACGGTTGATGGAGTCGTACTCGCAGCGATTCAGATCGCGGTCGATTCCGATCTAAGCGCCGAACAACGGCGCCTCCGCGTTCAACACACGTACAACCCGGTGATGTCTCCTACGCCTTGATCCAGCAAGGAGGAAGGAGAGGTTGAGGGAGAGCTCCGGCAGCACGACGGCGTGGTGGTGGTGGAGCTGCGTGGTATTCCGGCAGGGCTTCGCCAAGCACTACGGAGGAGGAGGAAGGTGTAGGAGGGGGATGGCTGCGCCAGGGGCTGAGGTGTGGCCTCCCTCCCACCCCTCCACTATTTATAGGCTGAGGGGGAGAGGGGGCCGGCCCCCTAGATCCCATCTAGGGTTGGGGCGGCGGCCAAAGGGGGGAGGAGTGCCTCCCAAGTCAAGTGGAGGCCCTCCCCCTTAGGGTTTCCCCTCTCCCATGCGCATGGGCCTTAGGGG
Organism: Elymus sibiricus; assembly: GCA_039707655.1. Lineage (NCBI taxonomy): Eukaryota > Viridiplantae > Streptophyta > Magnoliopsida > Poales > Poaceae > Elymus > Elymus sibiricus. The sequence goes on from CM077663.1 coordinate 88,954,455, forward strand.
GGCTGGTGCCCCAGGCCCATTAAGGCTAGGGCGCCCCCTTACAGCCCATGCTGCTGTATTGGACGTGGTGGAACCTTTCCCGGACCTCCGGACCCCTCCGGAATCCTCCGGAACCTTCTGGAAGCTTCCCGGTACAATACCGGAAAAACCCGAACTTTTTTCGGAACCCCAATAACAACTTCCTATATATAAATCTTTACCTACGGACCATTCCGGAGCTCCTCGTGACGTCCGGGATCTCATCCGGGACTCCGAACAACCTTAGGTAACCACGTACACTATTTCCCTATAACCCTAGCGTCATCGAACCTTAAGTGTGTAGACCCTACGGGTTCGGGAGACACGTAGACATGACCGAGACACCTCTCCGGTCAATAACCAACAGCAGGATCTGGATACCCATGTTGGCTCCCACATGCTCCACGATGATCTCATCGGATGAACCACGATGTCGGGGATTCAATCAATCCCGTATACAATTCCCTTTGTCTACCGGTATGATACTTGCCCGAGATTCGATCGTCGGTATCCCCATACCCTGTTCAATCTCGTTACCGGCAAGTCTCTTTACTCGTTCTGTAACACATCATCCCGTGGCTAACTCCTTAGTCACATTGAGCTCATTATGACGATGTCTTACCGAGTGGGCCCAGAGATACCTCTCCGTCATACGGAGTGACAAATCCCAGTCTCGATTCGTGCCAACCCAACAGATACTTTCGGAGATACCCGTAGTTTACCTTTATAGCCACCCAGTTACGTTGTGACGTTTGGCACACCCAAAGTATTCCTACGGTATCCGGGAGTTGCACAATCTCATGGTCTAAGGAAACGATACTTGACATTGGAAAAGCTTTAGCAGACGAACTACACGATCTTGTGCTATGCTTAGGATTGGGTCTTGTCCATCACATCATTCTCCTAATGATGTGATCCCGTTATCAACGACATCCAATGTCCATGGTCATGAAACCGTGACCATCTATTGATCAACGAGCTAGCCAACTAGAGGCTCACTAGGGACATGTTATGGTCTATGTATTCACACATGTATTACGGTTTCCGGTTAACACAATTATAGCATGAACAATAGACAATTATCATGAACAAGGAAATACAATAATAACCATTTTATTATTGCCTCTAGGGCATATTTCCAACAGTCTCCCACTTGCACTAGAGTCAATAATCTAGTTACATTGTGATGAATCGAACACCCATAGCATTCTGGTGTTGATCATGTTTTGCTCGTGAGAGAGGTTTAGTCAACGGATCTGCGACATTCAGATCCGTATGCACTTTACAAATTTCTATATCTCCCTCCTGAATGTAATCACGGATGGAGTTGAAGCGGCGCTTGATGTGTCTTGTCTTCTTGTGAAACCTGGGCTCCTTCGCAAGGGCAATAGCTCCAGTGTTGTCACAGAATAGAGTCATCGGGCCCGACGCATTGGGAATTACTCCTAGGTCGGTGATGAACTCCTTCATCCAGACTCCTTCCTTTGCTGCTTCCGAAGCAGCTATGTACTCCGCTTCACATGTAGATGCCGCCACGACGCTTTGCTTGCTGCTGCACCAGCTGACTGCCCCTCCGTTCAAAATATACACGTATCCGGTTTGTGACTTGGAGTCATCCGGATCTGTGTCGAAGCTAGCATCGACGTAACCCTTTACGACGAGCTCTTCGGCACCTCCATATACGAGAAACATGTCCTTTGTCCTTTTCAGGTACTTCGGGATATTCTTGACCGCTGTCCAGTGTTCCGCTCCGGGATCACTTTGGTACCTCCCTACCAAACTTATGGCAAGGTTCACATGAGGTATGGTACACAACATGGCATACATAATAGAGCCTATGGCTGAAGCATAGGGGATGACACTCATCTCTTCTCTATCCTTTGCCATGGTCGGGCATTGAGTCGTACTCAATCTCACACCCTGTAACACAGGCAAGAACCCCTTCTTGGACTGATCCATATTGAACTTCTTCAATATCTTTTCAAGGTATGTGCTTTGTGAAAGACCTATGAGGCGTCTCGATCTATCTCTATAGATCTTAATACCTAATATGTAAGCAGCTTCTCCAAGGTCCTTCATTGAAAAACATTTATTCAAGTAGGCCTTTACACTTTCCAAAAGTTCTATATCATTTCCCATCAGCAATATGTCATCCACATATAATATGAGAAATGCTACAGAGCTCCCACTCACTTTCTTGTAAATACAGGGTTCTCCATAAACCTGCATAAACCCAAACGCTTTAATCACCTCATTAAAGTGAATGTTCCAACTCCGAGATGCTTGCACCAGCCCATAGATGGAGCGCTGGAGCTTGCATACTTTGTTAGCACCTTTAGGATCGACAAAACCTTCCGGCTGCATCATATACAGTTCTTCCTTAAGGAAGCCATTAAGGAATGCCGTTTTGACGTCCATTTGCCAGATCTCATAATCATAAAATGCGGCAATTGCTAACATGATTCGGACAGACTTCAGCATCGCTACGGGTGAGAAAGTCTCATCGTAGTCAACTCCTTGAACTTGTCGATAACCCTTAGCGACAAGCCGAGCCTTATAGACGGTCACATTACCATCCGCGTCAGTCTTCTTCTTAAAGATCCATTTATTTTCAATGGCTCGCTTATCATCAGGCAAGTCCACCAAAGTCCACACTTTGTTCTCATACATGGATCCTATCTCGGATTTCATGGCTTCAAGCCATTTGTTGGAATCCGGGCCCGCCATTGCTTCTTCATAGTTCGAAGGTTCACTGTTGTCCAACAACATGATCTCCAGGACAGGGTTGCCGTACCACTCTGGTGCGGAACGTGTCCTAGTGGACCTTCGACGTTCAATAGTGACTTGATCTGAAGTTTCATGATCATCATCATTAACTTCCTCTCCAGCCGGTGTAGGCTCCACAGAAACAACTTCCTGTGCTGCGCTACCCTCCGGTTCGAGTGGAGGTACAATTACCTCATCAAGTTCTATTTTCCTCCCACTTACTTCTTTCGAGAGAAACTCTTTCTCGAGAAAGGATCCATTCTTGGCAACAAAGACTTTGCCTTCGGATCTGAGGTAGAAGGTATACCCAATAGTCTCTTTGGGATATCCTATGAAGACGCACTTTTCCGCTTTGGGTTCGAGCTTCTCAGGTTGAAGTTTCTTCACATAAGCATCGCATCCCCAAACTTTTAGAAACGACAGCTTAGGTTTCTTCCCAAACCATAATTCATACGGTGTCGTCTCAACGGACTTTGACGGTGCCCTATTTAAAGTGAATGCGGCAGTCTCTAATGCATATCCCCAAAATGATAGCGGTAAGTCGGTAAGAGACATCATAGATCGCACCATATCCAATAGAGTGCGATTACGACGTTCAGACACACCATTTCGCTGAGGTGTGCCAGGCGGCGTGAGTTGTGAAACAATTCCACATTTCCTTAGGTGCGTGCCAAACTCGTGACTTAAATATTCTCCGCCACGATCAGATCGTAGGCACTTTATTTTCCTGTCACGTTGATTCTCTACCTCACTCTGAAATTCCTTGAACTTTTCAAAGGTTTCAGACTTGTGTTTCATTAAGTAGACATACCCATATCTGCTCAAGTCATCAGTGAGGGTGAGAACATAACGGTATCCACCGCGAGCCTCGACGCTCATTGGACCGCATACATCGGTATGTATTATCTCCAACAAGTCAGTTGCTCGCTCCATTGTTCCAGAGAACGGAGTCTTGGTCATCTTGCCCATGAGGCATGGTTCGCACGTGTCAAATGATTCAAAATCAAGAGACTCCAAGAGTCCATCAGCATGGAGCTTCTTCATACGTTTGACACCAATATGACCAAGGCGGCAGTGCCACATGTAAGTGGGACTATCGTTATCAACCTTACACTTTTTGGTACTCACACTATGGATATGTGTAACATCACGTTCGAGATTCATCAAAAATAAACCATTGACCAGCGGGGCATGACCATAAAACATTTCTCTCATATAAATAGAACAACCATTATTCTCTGATTTAAATGAGTAGCCATCTCGCATCAAACGAGATCCAGATACAATGTTCATGCTCAAAGCTGGTACTAAATAACAATTATTGAGGTTTAAAACTAATCCCGAAGGTAGATGTAGAGGTAGCGTGCCGACGGCGATCACATCGACCTTGGAACCATTCCTGACGCGCATCGTCACCTCGTCCTTTGCCAGTCTCCGCTTATTCCGCAGCTCCTGCTTGGAGTTACAAATGTGAGCAACTGCACCGGTATCAAATACCCAGGAGCTACTACGAGCGCTGGTTAGGTACACATCAATAATAAGTATATCACATATACCTTTAACGTTGCCGGCCTTCTTATCCGCTAAGTACTTGGGGCAGTTCCGCTTCCAGTGACCGGTACCCTTGCAATAAAAGCACTCAGTCTCAGGCTTGGGTCCATTCTTGTTCTTCTTCCCGGCAACTTGCTTACCGGGCGCGGCAACAGCTTTGCCGTCCTTCTTGAAGTTCTTCTTACCCTTGCCTTTCTTGAAACTAGTGGTCTTATTCACCATCAACACTTGATGCTCCTTTTTGATCTCGACCTCCGCTGATTTCAGCATCGAGTACAACTCAGGAATGGACTTCTCCATACCCTGCATGTTGTAGTTTATCACAAAGCTCTTGTAGCTAGGTGGAAGCGACTAGAGGATTCTGTCAATGACCGAGTCATCCGGGAGATTAACTCCCAGTTGAGTCAAGCGGTTGTGTAACCCAGACATTTTGAGTATGTGCTCACTGACAGAACTATTCTCCTCCATCTTACAGCTGAAGAACTTGTCGGAGACGTCATATCTCTCGACCCGGGCATGAGCTTGGAAAACCAGTTTTAGCTCTTGGAACATCTCATATGCTCCGTGTTGCTCAAAACGCTTTTGGAGCCCCGGTTCTAAACTGTAAAGCATGCCGCACTGAACAAGGGAGTAATCATCGCAGCGTGACTGCCAAGCGTTCGTAACGTCTTGGTCCGCTGGGAAAATGGGTGGGTCACCTAGCGGTGCATCAAGGACATACAATCTTTTGGAAGCTATGAGGATGATCCTCAAGCTACGGACCCAGTCCGCATAGTTGCTTCAATCATCTTTCAGCTTGGTTTTCTCTAGGAACGCGTTGAAGTTGAGGGTGACATTAGCGTTGGCCATTGGATCTACAATATAGATTGTAAAGACATTTTTAGACTAAGTTCATGATAATTAAGTTCACATAATCAAATTATTTAATGAACTCCCACTTAGACAGACATCTCTCTAGTCATCCAAGTGATACATGATCCATGTCAACTAGCCCGTGTCCGATCATCACGTGAGACGGACTAGTTATCCATGGTGAACATCTCCATATTGATCGCATCTGCTATACGACTCATGTTCGACCTTTCGGTCTTCCGTGTTCCGAGGCCATGTCTGTACATGCTAGGCTCGTCAAGTCAACCTAAGTGTTTCGCGTGTGTAAATCTGGCTTACACCCGTTGTATGCGAACGATAGAACCTATCACACCCGATCATCACGTGGTGCTTCGGAACAACGATCCTTAGCAACGGTGCACAGTTAGGGTGAACACTTCTCTTGAAATTTTATTGAGAGATCATCTTATTTACTACCGTCGTTCTAAGCAAATAAGATGTAAACATGATAAACATCACATGCAATCAATATAGTGACATGATATGGCCAATATCATCTTGCTCCTTTGATCTCCATCTTCGGGGCACCATGATCATCACTGTCACCGGCACGACACCATGATCTCCATCATCATGATCTCCATCATTGTGTCTTCATGAAGTTGTCTCGCCAACTATTACTTCTACTACTATGGCTAACGTTTAGCAATAAAGTAAAGTAATTACATGGCGTTTATGATTGACACGCAGGTCATACAATAAAATAAGACAACTCCTATGGCTCCTGCCGGTTGTCATACTCATCGACATGCAAGTCGTGAATCCTATTACAAGAACATGATCAATCTCATACATCACAATGCATCACATCACATCCTTTTGGCCATATCACATCACAAGGCATATGCTGCAAAAACAAGTTAGACGTCCTCTAATTTGTAGTTGCAAGTTTTTACGTGGCTGCTATAGGTTTCTAGCAAGAACGTTTCTTACCTACGCCAAAACCACAACGTGATATGCCAATTGCTATTTACCCTTCATAAGGACCCTTTTCATCGAATCCAATCCGACTAAGGTGGGAGAGACAGACACCCGCTAGCCACCTTATGCAACAAGTGCATGTCAGGCGGTGGAACCGGTCTCACGTAAGAGTACGTGTAAAGTTGGTCCGGGCCGCTTCATCCCACAATACCGCCGAATCAAGATAAGACTAGTAACGGCAAGCAAATTAACAAGATCGACGCCCACAACAACTTGTGTTCTACTCGTGCATAGATTCTACGCATAGACCTATCTCTGATACCACTGTTGGGAGACGTAGTAGTAAATCAAAAATTTTCCTACGTGTTCACCAAGATCTATCTATGGAGAAACCAGCAACGAGTAAGGGGAGAGTGCATCTTCATACCTTTTAAGATCGCAAAGCGGAAGCGTTACAAGAACACGGTTGATGGAGTCGTACTCGCAGCGATTCAGATCGCGGTCGATTCCGATCTAAGCGCCGAACAACGGCGCCTCCGCGTTCAACACACGTACAGCCCGGTGATGTCTCCTACGCCTTGATCCAGCAAGGAGGAAGGAGAGATTGAGGGAGAGCTCCGACAGCACGACGGCGTGGTGGTGGTGGAGCTGCGTGGTATTCCGGCAGGGCTTCGCCAAGCACTACGGAGGAGGAGGAAGGTGTAGGAGGGGGATGGCTGCGCCAGGGGCTGAGGTGTGGCCTCCCTCCCACCCCTCCACTATTTATAGGCTGAGGGGGAGAGGGGGCCGGCCCCCTAGATCCCATCTAGGGTTGGGGCGGCGGCCAAAGGGGGGAGGAGTGCCTCCCAAGTCAAGTGGAGGCCCTCCCCCTTAGGGTTTCCCCTCTCCCATGCGCATGGGCCTTAGGGGGGCTGGTGCCCCAGGCCCATTAAGGCTAGGGCGCCCCCTTACAGCCCATGCTGCTGTATTGGACGTGGTGGAACCTTTCCCGGACCTCCGGACCCCTCCGGAATCCTCTGGAACCTTCTGGAAGCTTCCCGGTACAATACCGGAAAAACCCGAACTTTTTCCGGAACCCCAATAACAACTTCCTATATATAAATCTTTACCTCCGGACCATTCCGGAGCTCCTCGTGAGGTCCGGGATCTCATCCGGGACTCCGAACAACCTTCGGTAACCACGTACACTATTTCCCGATAACCCTAGCGTCATCGAACCTTAAGTGTGTAGACCCTACGGGTTCGGGAGACACGTAGACATGACCGAGACACCTCTCCGGTCAATAACCAACAGCGGGATCTGGATACCCATGTTGGCTCCCACATGCTCCACGATGATCTCATCGGATGAACCACGATGTCGGGGATTCAATCAATCCCGTATACAATTCCCTTTGTCTACCGGTATGATACTTGCCCGAGATTCGATCGTCGGTATCCCCATACCCTGTTCAATCTCGTTACCGGGAAGTCTCTTTACTCGTTCCGTAACACATCATCCCGTGGCTAACTCCTTAGTCACATTGAGCTCATTATGACGATGTCTTACCGAGTGGGCCCAGAGATACCTCTCCGTCATACGGAGTGACAAATCCCAGTCTCGATTCGTGCCAACCCAACAGATACTTTCGGAGATACCCGTAGTTTACCTTTATAGCCACCCAGTTACGTTGTGACGTTTGGCACACCCAAAGTATTCCTACGGTATCTGGGAATTGCACAATCTCATGGTCTAAGGAAACGATACTTGACATTGGAAAAGCTTTAGCAGACGAACTACACGATCTTGTGCTATGCTTAGGATTGGGTCTTGTCCATCACATCATTCTCCTAATGATGTGATCCCGTTATCAACGACATCCAATGTCCATGGTCATGAAACCGTGACCATCTATTGATCAACGAGCTAGCCAACTAGAGGCTCACTAGGGACATGTTATGGTCTATGTATTCACACATGTATTACGGTTTCCGGTTAACACAATTATAGCATGAACAATAGACAATTATCATGAACAAGGAAATACAATAATAACCATTTTATTATTGCCTCTAGGGCATATTTCCAACACTACTATACCTTGCTCTATTAAAGGAAATTATGTTAAAAGTGCTTTATGTGACCTTGGAGCTGGTGTTAGTGTTATGCCTTTCTCTTTATATCGTAGACTTGATTTGAATAAGTTGACACCTACTAAAATCTCTTTGCAAATGGCCGATAAATCAACTGCTTTACCCATCGGTATTTGTCAGGATGTGCCTGTCGTAGTTGCAAATGTTACTATCCTAACGGACTTTGTTATTCTTGATATTCCCGAGGACGACAGTATGTCGATCATCCTTGGTAGACCCTTTTTGAATACTGCAGGGGCTGTTATTGATTGCAACAAGGGCAATGTCACTTTTCATGTCAATGGTAATGAGCACACGGTACACTTTCCGAAGAAACAACCTCAAGTTCATAGTATCAACTCCATTGAAAAAATTTCAACTATTATTTTTGGAGGCTTTGAATTCCCTCTCCCTACTGTCAAAAAGAAATATGATATACTTATTGTTGGGGAAATGCATATCCCCATTGAGGTAACCTAGTGTTATTCGAAAATTCTCCGGTTCCGTGTCATTCGAAAAAAGTTTGTCAATAAGACTTGATCAACTTTATTGATGGATTCTTTTTGATGAGCATGAGATGGATGAATTTAGAAAGCACAACCTTCTGTATCCAACTTTTATTTTCTGTTCTTTAGTTTCAATTTAGTAAAAATCCTATTATTTCTCTGTTTTCTGATTTATCCGTGCAATAGAAAAATAACCTGAAAATAAAAGTTCTCAGAATTCCCTGAAAATTTAGTATGATTTTTTCTGGAATATTTTAGAATTTTTGGCACTGAGAACACATCAGGGGGCTGCACCAGTGGGCCACAAGCCTGCAGGGCGCGCCCACCCCCCTGGGCGCGCCCCTGGCTTGTGGGTCCCACGTGGGGCCCCTTCACTTATTCCAGCACCCATCCACTTCGTCTTCCTCCAGAAAAAATCCCACCATTGCTCAAACCCGTGTTCGAGCTCATCTTGCTGCCATTTTCGATCTCCTTGCTCAAAGCTCCATTTGCAAAACTGTTTTAGGGGATTGTTCATCGGTATGTGACTCCTCCAAATGGTCCAATTAGTTTTTGTTCTAGTGCTGTATATATTGCAAATTTTTGCTGCTGTGGTGACCCTGTTCTTGAGCTTTCATGTTAAATTTGTATGGTCCCAAGTAGTTTTGATGCATGATATAGCCTCTAGGCACTTGTGGGAGTAGTTGCTATAAGTTTTGTTGAGCTTTGTTCACTTTTATTTGGAGTCACTAAAAATTTCAGAAATTTTCAGAGAAAGAAAATGATGAGGAGATTGTTAAGAGGCTCTTCAAGCCGGGGTTCTAAAGAAAATGAAAGTGAGAAGAAAGAGAAGCCCAAATACAATCTTCCCCGCACCGCGGAGGTTCGGCCATGTGAATGGCCAAGTAATACATTTTTTAAGGCGGCCGGAATTTATGCAGATTTCTATTATCTGGCAGAAAATGCAGGCATCACCGACTTCCTCAACGATAAGTGTGACCAGTACCTCCTACTTACTAATATTTTCGTGCAAAATTTTCACTTTTATCCTAGGAAGAATCCTCCCATGGTATAATTTTACTTATATGATGTGCCTAAGGAAATGTCACTTTACGATTTTTGCAAAGTTTGCAAAATACCTTATGAGGGTAGCATCAGTGAACCACGTCCTAGAGACATGGAGGATTTTATTGCCGAAATCACTGTAGGGGAAGAGAGAGGGGTGTCAAAGGCAAGAGCGGCTAGTGTACATTTTCCTATTCTACGCTATTATTCATTATTTGCGGGGAGATGTTTAGTTGGTCGCAGCGAGAGTGGAAGCCTTAGTGCTCCCGACCTCGCCATTCTGCGCCACGCTTTACTTGCTGATAGAACTTTTAGTCTGGGCGCTATAGTGGCCCAACGGTTGAACTTAAACCGTTCGAAGGGCCCCATATTCGGAGGTATCTATGCATCTCGTTTAGCTAAACACTTTGAGATACCTATTAGGCTTGACGAGGAAGAAGAAATGCTGCTACCTACGAGATATTTAGACTATGACAGCATGGTAGCACATGATTTTATTAGGAAAGATAATGATAAGAGGCTGCTTTACAATTTAGTATTTAGTCAGGGTACTTGCGAGATTATTTCTTTGGCTGCTTCTTCTTTGTTCGATATTCATTCCGGCAGGTACACTATTATGCCCGAGGACATTTACAGATATTGGGGCCTGTCGCAACCCCCAGCACCTGAGCCGGCACCAGCCCTTGATCCGTATCAGGCTCCAGTTTTTCAGTGGGAGCCACAGGAGCTCGCCAACCAGTGGAACCCTCAGTATCCTCCGGAGTATCCGGGAGAGGGTTATTTTCAACCGTGGCCCTAGACCAACTTAGGCCAAAAGGCTAAGCTTGGGGGAGTACGTATTTCTCACCGACATTACATTCATGTTCACACACTCATTCCAGTTGTCGGTGTTCATACTTTTTCATTGTACCCTCCATGGTAGTTTATTTTTTCTTTTTGCTTTCTTCGCGTATGTTTAATTAATCTTGAGAAAATCCAAAAACCCAAAAAATTAGTTCTAGCTTTACCTTTTAGTTTGTTTAGTTGTAGCACTAAAAGAAAACCCAAAAAGATTTCTCGTTCTTCTTTTGCTTGTTGGGAGCTTTCCCGTGTAAATAGTTTTCCTTTCTTCTTTGGGTCGTAAGGAGAAGACCACGATGACATGTTGAGTGGCTCTCATATGCATTATTGTTTATCTTACAGAGAGCCCATATTACCTTGCCTTCTCCTTTGAGTTATTGTTCACAGATTCCAGCTTAGTCCAATGCACGTGCACTCTTATTATTTATCACATCGTTCGGTCGTGCAAGTGAAAGGCAATAATGACGATATATGATGAAGTGACTGAGATGGAGAAAATCTGGTATGAACTCGACCTATTTTGTTTTTATAAATATGATTAGCTCATCGTTCTGGATTCAGCTCATTATGGATGAAACATGTTTGCAATGACAATTAGAGATTATAGTTATTCATGCCATGCTTAATTAGCTAAGAGTGTATAATGGTTTGTCTTGAGTGCCAACATGCATTTTAAAATGGTTGTGATGTAGGATGATAGGATGGTATCCTCCTCTGAATGATTCAAGTGGCTTGACTTGGCACATGTTCACGCATGTAGTTGAAACAAAACCAACATAGCCTCCACGATGTTTATGTTCATGGTGATTTATATCCTACTCATGCTTGCATTCAATGTTGGTTAATCTCAAAGCATGTTTATGACTGATGTCGCTCTCTAGTTGGTCGCTTCCCAGTCTTTTGCTAGCCTTCACTTGTACTAAGCGGGAATACTACTTGTGCATCCATTTCCATAAACCCAAAGTTGTTCCATATGAGTCCACCATACCTACCTATATACGGTATTTACCTGCCGTTCCAAGTAAATTTGCATGTGCCAAACTCTAAACCTTCAAATAATATTCTGTTTTGTATGCCCGAATCACTCATGTAGTGACTAGGGGCTGTCAGTATCTTCCATGCTAAGTGGGTTATTCTCACGATATGTGTTGATTCACTATCATTCACGAGAAAGTGGCTGGTATTCGGGATGCTCAGTTCCATGCTCAAAGTTTAAATCAAAAATATAATAAAACAAAACTCCCCCAGGATTGTGTTTGTATGGACGGTACCCGTGGATTCGGCCCGCCGTGGAGTGTGATCGATTGGTGGAGGGGGAGTAAAAACTTTACTATTCTGTTTGGGAACCGCCTATAATGTATCTAGCATGGAAGATATTGAGATCCCTTAGTTGTTATGTTGACAATGAAAGCATACCTCCCAAAATTATGATTCATCCCTGTTTTAAAAGCTTGAGCTCTGGCACCTCTGTAAATCAATGCTTCCCTCTGTGAAGGGCCTATCTATTTTATTACTGTTGAGTCATCCTCCTCTTATAAAGAGCACCAGTTAGAGAGCACCTCCGTCATTTGTAAGCTTTGTTATTAATTGATATTGAGTATGAGTGTGATTGGATCTCTTTTACCATGAATTACAATGTCTAGTCAGTCCTTGTTCTTCAGAGGTGCTCTGCATTTATGTTTTGCGGTCTCAGAAAGGGCTAGCGAGATACCATTATATCATATTGTATCATGATTGTTTTGATAAAATTGCTGTCATCCGAGACTTATTATTATTGCTCGCTAGTTGATTATGCCATTGATATGAATAAATGTGAGACCTAAATGTTATTGTGAATGTGGTTAGTCTATAATCTTTGCTGAAAACCTGAACATCAGTTAGACATATTTACAACAGCAAGATCAAACAGAGTTTGTAAAAGTTTTTCTTTATCACTTTCAGTTTATCAACTGAATTGCTTGAGGACAAGCAATGGGTTAAGCTTGGGGGAGTTGATACTTCTCCATCGTATCTACTTTTCCAAACTCTTTTGCCCTTGTTTTGGACTCTAATTTGCATGATTTGAATGGAACTAACCCGGACTGACGCTGTTTTCAGCAGAATTGCCTTGGTGTTATTTTTGTGCAGAAATAAAAGTTCTCAGATTGACCTGAAAATTTACGGAGAATATTTTTGGAATTAATAAAAAATACTGGCGAAAGAATCAACCGGAGGGGGTTCACCACCTGGCCACAAGCCAGGGGGCGCCCCCCCAGGGCGCGCCTTGCAGGCTTGTGGGCCCCCTGAAGCTCCTCCGACCTCAATTCCAACTCTATATATTCCTATTCGTGGAGAAAAAAATCGGAGAGAAGAGTTCATCGCGTTTTACGATACGGAGCCGCCGCCACCTCCTGTTCTTCCTCGGGAGGGCAGATCTGGAGTCTGATTTGGGCTCCGGAGACGGGAAATCGACGCCGTCGTCATCACCAACCATCCCTCATCACCAATTTCATGATGCTCTCCGCCGTTCGTGAGTAATCCCATCGTAGGCTTGCTGGATGGTGATGGGTTGGATGAGATTTACCATGTAATCGAGTTGGTTTTGTTAGGGTTTGATCCCTAGTATCCACTATGTTCTGAGATTGATGTTGCTATGACTTTGCTATGCTTAATGCTTGTCACTAGGGCCCGAGTGCCATGATTTCAGATCTGAACCTATTATGTTTTCATGAATACATGTTTGTTCTTGATCCTATCTTGCAAGTTGTAGACACCTATTACGAGTTATGATCCGCATCCCCCAGGGTGACAATAACTGGGATTCTTTCCGGTGATTACCGTAGTTTGAGGAGTTCATGTATTCACTAAGTGCTAATGCTTTGGTCCGGTTCTCTATTAAAAGGAGGCCTTAATATCCCTTAGTTTCCATTAGGACCCCGCTGCCACGGGAGGGTAGGACAAAAGATGTCATGCAAGTTCTTTTCCATAAGCACGTATGACTATATATGGAATACATGCCTACATTATATTGATGAATTGGAGCTAGTTCTGTGTCACCCTATGTTATAACCATTGCATGATGAATGCCATCCGACATAATTATCCATCACTGATCCATTGCCTACGAGCTTTTCATATATTGATCTTTGCTAAGTTACTTTCCGCTGCTACTATTACAATCACTACAACACTGCTACTGTTACTTTGCCATTGTCATCGTTACTTCCATATTGCTCTGCTACTGAATACTTTGCTGCAGATACTAAGTCTTTCAGTTGTGGTTGAATTGACAACTCAGCTGCTAATACTCGAGAATATTCTTTGGCTCCCCTTGTGTCGAATCAATAAATTTGGGTTGAATACTCTACCCTCGAAAACTGTTGCGATCCCCTATACTTGTGGGTTATCAGGCTCTCTTCCGGAACATGCGCGGTTTCGGCCAAGATGGCCGGCGCCGCCAACTCATCGAGTACATGCGCGATGAACAAATTGACATTGTTGCCGTCCAGGAGACTATGCAGACGAACTTCTCCCTACAAGAGTTGGAACACTTGAGTGCCCACCTCTTTGCTTGGCACTGGCTCCCTTCTAGTGGGACTACAGGCCATTCCGGTGGCATCCTTCTAGGTGTGAAGGATGCCACCTTTGAAATAGGTAGCATGGACCGGGGTGAGTTCTATGTTAGTATGGAGATCTATGAGCGGGCCATCAACTTCAAGTGGGAGATTGTTGTGGTCTATGGCCCGGCTGATCACCGCCGCTCCGCGGCCTTCCTTGATGAGCTCCGTAGGAAGATCTCCTCTGTCCCTCTTCCGGTGCTGGTGGGCGGTGATTTCAACCTCATCCGCTGTGTAGAAGACAAGAGTAATAATCGGGTGAACTTCCCCCGCATGCAGCTCTTCAATGACTGCATCGCGGATGTCGGCCTGCGAGAGCTTGATAGGGTTGGCGCCAGATTCACCTGGACCAACCGCCAGGCCGACCCGACGATGTCCGTTCTGGACCGGATCTTTGTGGATCCGGAATGGGAGCTCAAATGCCCCCTTGCCTCCCTCCGGGCCATTACCCGCGTTGGCTCGGATCACGTTCCGCTTTTGCTCTCTTCGCAGAACGATAGACCGCCTCCTCCGCCAAGATTTCGTTTCGAGACCTTTTGGCTTAATCAGGCCGGCTTTGCTGAAGCGGTGCGCGCTCGCTGGGTGGCCGCGCGTGATTCCCCTCACTGCTCAGTCTCCGCCGTCGACTCCTGGCAGTTCCGTGCTAAGCTTGGCCGCCAGTTTATGAAGGGTTGGGGTGCCAACTTAGGTCGCAATCTCCGTGAGCGGAAGAGGGGGCTCCTCGCATCCATCCAGGCCCTAGACTTTAGGGCAGACTCTTCAGGCATGTCCCCTGATGAGTGGCTCCTCCGATATGATCTAGAGGATCAGCTGACGGTGATCTACACTGATGAGGAGGCTTTCTGGCGCCAGCGAGGCACCCAGCGCTGGGTTTTGCGGGGTGATGCCAACACAGCATACTTCCAGGCCATTGCGAACGGCCGTCGTCGCCCCAACTCCATCCCCCTCCTATGGGATGGGGAGACCCTCCTCCAGCGCCCTGCTGAGATTCGCGCCCATGTGGACAGCTTTTTCAAAGCCCTATTCTCGCCCTCCCCTCGGGGAGGGCTGTCCTTGGCCACGTCCTTCTAGGATACCCACCAGCGCGTCTCCGACACGGAGAACGCGACACTCACTGCCCCTTTCTCTAAGGACGAGGTTTGAGCGGCCATCAAGGGGTGAACCCTGCTTCCGCTCCCGGCCCTGATGGCCTCCCCGTGAAGTTCTTCCAGACCTTCTGGGATGTGATCAAGCCAGAGGTGATGGCCCTGTTCAAAGAATTCTATGTGGGAACCATTGACCTCTCCCGCCTCAACTATGGCAACATTACCCTTATTCCCAAGGTGGCGGGGGCCTCCGACATCCGCCAGTTCCGGCCGATCACGGTGATCAACGTGATCTTCCGTATCCTGGCTAAGGGGTACGCCAATAGGGTGACCCTGTTAGCTGACCGCATCACTCATCCTAACCAATCGGACTTCATTCAAGGACGATTTATATTGGATGGGGTCTTGGTCTTCCATGAGGTCCTGCACGAGGTGCGCACTAGGCGACAGCGTGCGGTCTTCTTGAAGATCGACTTCCACAAGGCCTATGATACCATCTCTTGGGCCTTCCTCCGGGAAGTGCTCCTCCAGAAGGGCTTTGATGACCGATGGGTGACCCAAGTTATGCAGATGGTCTCGTCTGGCCGGACCGCAGTTAACATCAATGGGGAGGCTAGACCGTACTTCCCCACCCTATGTGGGGTTAGACAAGGGGACCCCTTTTCCCCCTTCTTGTTCAACATGGTGGTCGACGCCCTTGCTACCAGCCTCGATAAGGCCAAGGCGGCCGGCCATATTCGTGGAGTGGTTCCCCATATGGTAGGAGGGGGAGGGGTTTCCCTCCTGCAATATGCTGATGATACTATTATCATGGTGGAAGGCTCCGACGATGACATTATCAACCTCAAATTCCTCCTCCTGTGCTTTCAGCAGATGTCTGGGCTCAAGATCAACCTCGACAAGAGCGAAGTGATGATCCTTGGCTACTCTCCTGACGAGGCCCAACTCATTGCCGACCGCCTTAACTGCTAGCTTGGGTCCTTCCCCTCCTCTTACCTGGGGGTACCCATTAGTGACTCGCGCCTCTCCGTCGCGGACTTGTGGCCTACGGTGACCAAGCTCCAACACCAGATCAAGCCGTGGCAAGGCAGGTGGCTATCCAAGGCGGCCAGGACCATGCTCATCAACTCCTCCCTGTCCAGCCTCCTCATGTTCTTGATGAGCTTCTATAGTCTCCATGAAACCCTGCACCACGAGATTGCCAAGTACCAGTCTAGATTTTACTGGGCTGGCGAGGGCGATAAGCAGAAATACCACATGGTCAGCTGGCCCGACATCTGCAAGCCTCGAGACCAGGGAGGTCTGGGGATCATGTCGTCGAAGCGTATGAACATCGCTTTGCTGACTAAGTGGCTGTGGAGGATCGCCAATGGTGACGGTGGTCTCTGGCTGGACATCATTAGGAACAAGTACCTTCGGGGCCAGCCGCTGGCCTTCTGCCAACGCTCCGGAGGTTCTCAGTTCTGGCAATCAGTCATCCAGTTGCTTCCTGTCCTCCGCATTGGATCTTCCATCTCGATTGGGTCCGGGTCCGATACGCTGTTTTGGTATGATAGATGGGCTGGAGACTTGCCGTTTGCGGTCCGCTTCCCGGACTTATTCTCCATCGCGGTGGAGCCTAGGACTTCAGTCGAGGTCGCCCTTTTGGATTTAGGGCGCCTCGCGTTCCGCCGACCCTTTGGTCCCCCAGAGCTCGCTGCCTGGGATGAGATGCTGGAATGCACCGCCCTCCACTCGCCCGATGTCGACAATGACACGAACCGCATGTCTTGGCGCCTGGAACCCTCTGAGCGCTTCTCCACTAGATCTATGTACCAGGCCATCGCCCCGTCGACAACCCCGAAGGCACTCACTGCCGTGTGGGCCATTAGGTTGCCACTCAAGATTAGAATCTTCCTGTGGCAATGGATTAGGGGTCGGGTACCTTCAGGGGTGGAGGTGCTCAAACGCAATGGCCCTGGAGACGGGATTTGCCCCCTGTGCGGCACGATGGAGGACTCGAATCACATCTTCTTCGCATGTCTCACTGCTCAATTCCTCTGGAGTTGCTTTCGCGAAGCCGTCGGTGGTCACTGGTGCCATAGCAACGTCCCTGACCTCTTCGCGGAGATTCAGTCCGTCCCTTCGTCGGCCCGCCACATTAGGTGGCTGACCATCGGGGTGCTCGCGTGGACTCTCTGGACTCTCCGCAATAAGCTTGTGATTCAGCGTGTGCCTCTCCGACGTGCCACTGACGCAGTTTTTAAAATGTGTGGTTTCCTGCAGCTCTGGCGGCCGCTTAGCCGCTCCTCCGACCGAGACGCCATCAATACCATCATCGCCGACCTTCGCTCGATGGCTCTTCGCACGGCGTCCCCGCTTCCGCCTCCACCTCCCGAGCCGGATTAGCCTGATGTGGCTGTATCACCCGCTGTTGGGTTTGGGTGTGTTTGTTTCTTAGGACTTGTTAAGCTGTGCCCTCAGCTGAACCCTTTGGTGTTGTCTTGTGCTACTCCTGTGTGTGTGCTGAACTTATGTCGAATATTGTGCTCTGGCGGTTTGCTTTATATATAAAGCGAGGCGAAAGCCTTTTTCGGTAGTTGCATATGTTGGACCCGAGGGGGGTGGGGAGGGGGGGGGGCAATATGGTGTGATTACTCTCATTAACTGCCATTGGCTCGCTGCGTCGTGCTTGCCTCGCCAAATTTAGGTGCTAGTTTATGCTTGCTTACTTGGTAAATTATGAGGCACAAAGGGCCTCATGAAGATGGCGAGGGAAGTGTAGCGGAGAATGGAGGCATGACTGAGGTTGAGGAAGACCGCCAAGGAGAGTGGAGAGGCGACAACCAAGAGTGGAGACATGGCTGAGGTCGAGGGTAACCGCCAAGGACAGCGGATCATTATTAGTTGGAATAGTATTGTGTGCAATGTATTGTGAGTTGTTTTGGCCATGTCAATATGACACAAAAATACGTGGATATGAAAACCTATTTGACACAAAAACTCGACGGATTTTCCGTCAGAAGTGTTTCCGATCTAGGATCTTGATCTGGTTCTCGCCTGATTGCGATGGCCTCTCCTTGATTCTCTGGGCGCACTTCATTTATGTGGGCACGGGGCTGCTAAATCGGATTGAGTACTAACTACCGAGAGTCTGAGACTGCCTTCTCGGAATCGGTCTGCTCTGCGGTGCGAGGCTATAATGAGATTGGCAAACGCACAAAGAGGAGAATTTCGAAGGAACGAATTGGCAATCCGATACGAATTCGTACCCTGCAAAGCTCTGCGGCGTCCTGCTCGGATGAGGTTTGGGCGGCAAATCCAGGGCGAGCACGGCGCCGGCGGGCAGACTGGCTCTGGCACTTTTGTCGACCACGGAAACTGGGCGGCGGACTGGGACACCGGGGATGGATGGGGCGGGGCCGCGGGGGTGTGCTTGGGGTCAAGACACTACTTTTTTTTTAAACTGGTCACACACTAAGAGCATCTTCAACATACGCGTAATAGCGTGGAACGTTCAATTTTTGCAGCATTGAAATAACGTTTTAGCATGTTAAGCTGGTGTTTTGCTTTACAAGCGCTATAATATTGCGCGCTGCAGATAGCGCTCCAGTAGGCGCGCTAAATTCCAGCGCGCGGCCAGCACAAACAACATTTCCCACCCAAACATAGAACCGAAAAGATGAAACACACACAAAGTAAATTAACAATAAATAGTTCAATTATTATAACTTAAACAAATAGTTTAATACAACAAATAGGTCATGAATAATACAACAAATAGTTCATGAATAATACAACAAATAGTCAACAATACAACAAAACCAATCATGCCTTTTGGAAGGTGCTATGCCCGAGTTCTCCGGCGGTATTCCTTCTTTGCTGGAAAGACCGATCATGCCTCGCCAGTTTCTCCGCAATGTATTTGATCAACTCAATGCGACCTTCTCCTCTTGAAAATCAAATTCTTCATCGGAAGAATCATAGGACGAACTCATCTACAAACTTGAATTTAAACTAATTTAAAACTACAAACAACATGCACCAAATTCATCTACAAATATAAAGTTTGAAGCAATAGATACCTTGCAAGTGTTTTGTCAAACACCTTGTGGGCGCCGAGTTGCAAACGGCCGCCGGGCGCTGTTCGTCGGAGGAACGGTGCGCTCGAGGGGTGGCGGAGAGGAGAGAAGGCAGAGGAAGTAGCGGCGGCCACCGGGAGAAGCAGGGGAAGCGGCGACGCGCTGGGGAGAGGCGGGGGAAGCGCCGACGGAAGGTACGGGCGGAGGTGCTAGCACCAGGAGGTTTCAGATCCGGCGGTTGGTGATATTCGTGCGCACGATTTTCTTGTCCAGCGCGCTGGAGCGGACGCACCAAATAAGCCGCGCGCAATGCAACTTTTCCCAACACGCTGATGCCTGTTTACCGCACGCGGGATTATAACGCGACTGTTGGAGCGCTACTTTCGGCAACGTGCGCTATATAGCCGTTTTTTCAGCGCGCGGCTTATTTAGCACATCTGTTGGAGATGCTCTAACACACATCCATGGAAAACCGAAGTCTAGGCTACTCGCACCCTTCATTTTTTTAACTTCTGATCTATTTCTCAACCATGCCTACTACCAACACAAAAATAATAATAAATACATCTAGATTCGTAGACCATCTAACGAGGACTAAACGTATTGAGGCAAGTCGATGGCGTGCCGCCATTATTGCCCCTCCCACGTTGGAGCCGACCAAACTTGTTGTAGTAGACAATCGAAAAGTCATCGTGCTAAGGCCCCATAAGACCAACGCACCAGAACAACAGCCGCCACCGACGAAGCGACACGTAGATCGGAACGATACAATCTGAAGACACACAGACATTAAGGAACAAATACTGGATCCGAGTAGATCCATAAAAAAATAGCCACCAAACGAATCTTGCAAGATCCGTCGGAGACACACCTCCACACACTCTTCGATATTCTAGAAACACCACCAGAATGGGGGCTAGGCGGGAGAACCTTATTCCATCTTCTTTGAGCCGCCACTGCCTCATCTTCCTGAGCAGGACACAACCCCCTCACCCCAAAAAACATCTAAAATCGGGGCCCTCCCACCGGCAAGGGCCAGGATCCATCGTGAGCTGCAGGCCGTGACGAAGGGCGATGTTTCATTGAGACGACTCCGCATCTCCTCTGGGCCACACCACGACCATCTTCACAAATAGAGATAGCCATGACACTATGCGAGGCAACCAAACCTTAGACATCATTGAAGGGCACCAAACTCCGAGACCTCACTACCGCCACGAGCCCCTAACACAGAGGTCAACCAACAACACCAGAATGACCAAGGCAAAGACCACTGCCATAGATCGGATCCACCGCCACCACCAGACACCCCAACACACCCACCACGCCACTGTGCTCCAACCGAGACATTAAAACGACCACTACCGGACCAATGACTCCAAGACAACGCTCCCAAGGAGGAAAACAAGCACACCACCGTCGTCATCCAATCCAGAGATAGATCTTAGGCTTTCGCCAGGAGCACACCAAGAATGATCAACGAAACCTTCACAATGATGCCTGCAAGAAGGTAAGTGATGCCCGAAGGCATCACCATCACCGCCGCCGACCAAGTTGGTATTAGGATTTCGCGTGAAGCGTCGCGACTGTACCTCACTGTGACACATTGTCCTTCGAGTCCGGTAAGCACATGAGCGCGAGACTTCACCCCCCTCCCGCCAGACCATGGCGAGAGTCCTCACCATGTCCAAAAGGAGACCTTCCGCAAACACAATCACTCACCTCAAGCACATGAGTCGATGGAAGGTAGGATCGGTCCTGACCGTCACACCGGTACCTATATCACCCGCCACCTGTGCAAGCCCTTGCCCCCTCCCCCCCCCCCCCCCACCTGCAACGTTGGAATAGAGGAGTAGCACCCCATTGTCATCGACCTAGACACCCAATCCCCCGCCACTGGCTAAAACTCCATGCACCTCCACGAACCCAACCACGTCGGCCGCAACCACCATCACCAGCAAGTCCAGTTGCGGCCACAGACAGCCGTCGGCTCAGCCTAGCCCGGGGTGTCGAGATCCTTTGAGAAATGGCTCCGACAACCAGATGTGCGGTCCCCAAGAGTGGGCGATGGTACATCGCGCGTCAGGCCGGAGCCCAGCTACCAGCCCTCTTCCGCCTCACCTCCATCGCCGTCGGGTGACCGCAGTGAGTCTTGTCGTGGTAGCCAACGCCAGCAACGCTCCTGAGGGACGCCCACCTTTCCACCATGCGACCGCTGATGCAGCGCCCTGCCGCCGCTGTTCTTGAATCCAGCCGAGCGGCGGCGGCGAGACGAGGAAGGGTTGTGGCGACGCTAGGGTTTCGCCCCCGGGTCACGAGGGAGGGGGTCGCGGGGGTCCAATATATAGCGATTCTTTATCTGATTCCCCCCGTTCTCTAGAATCGGCGTTGGTGAATCTCAAGTATGATCTTTCATTAGACTTGCACACAGTCCGCTATTTTTCCAACGAATGCACGTTTAGGGACGTGTCATTGTAATTTTAGCAGTGGTCTTTCTTAAGACTTCCACGTAACACTCTTTTCCTCTATATATAGATGTATCAAGACGTTTTTTTCTCGATAAATGCATCAAGACGGAAAACTTTGGTATTTACTTTTTAAATATAAAAAAATGACAAAGCTGTGAAAAAAAATGCCATGTGCTAATGTCTAGCACACTCGTCTTTCTGTACATGTTACACACTGTACAACATTTTCTTTTGTACATATGTACAGTTTATAATTTATAATATACAACATTATTTTTTGCATTTGCACCCTTGCCGGGTGCGAAGCGATATGACCTGCCATCTATTTTAAACTGGCTCTATGTTGTCCTGCTAAGCAGTACGGTATAATTGTTTCAGGCCGATCCACCGATGAAAATTAGTACGGAGGAAAACCGACGCTGGCCCTACGATCCTCCGCCAAAGATCGGGCCGCCTCCGGCGCTTCGCTCCATGCCGTGCTTCCGCCGACCGCTGGTAAGGTACCTCCGACGGCGTGTGATTGCCATGCGCGCCACCACCGCCGTGCAAATTGGTCGGATGCACGGCCGCACGGCCTGCCGTGGGACACCAGGCGCGGCACACTCCTACCTTGTTTTCTGTCACGACCCTCACCGGATCGGGACCAGGGGAACAGAGGGAGATCGGAGAGGAAGAAGGGGACCGGGGAAGACGACGAGGAGAGGGGGTGAACTTGTTGAACAAGAGAAAAGAGAGTTCGAATTGATTCGGTTACAATCGCTAAGAGCATCTAGGGCATCTCAAATCCGTCTCATACGCTTCGGGTGGGCCGCCCGGTCACGAAATTTCAATCCACATGCGCTTTTTAAACGGGCCTCAAATGCACGGACTGATCAACACCTCTCATATTCAGCTTAAATATGACGGTGGCCGAACGTTCCCGTCGTGTCGGACCCGAACCCGACCCCATCGCAAATTGTACCAAACCCACCAATCCCTTCCTCCTCCCGTCGCCCTCCAAGCTTAGGCGTCGCCGTCCGCCACCCTTGCTCCCCATCCTCATCACCGGTCTCGATCCGCTGCCAGAGATGTCGTCCAGCTCGTCCCCGACCGCCGCGATGGAGACACAGTCCGCCTCGTCCGTCGGCATCCCTTCCTCGGCTGCGTCTTGCAGCGGCAGCGGATCATTGCGCCCAGGATGCAAGCAGAGCAGGACGAGTAGGCGGCATGGATGGCCGTGTCCGGTCAGTGATCGGACAAGTGAGCCATCCGGCACGCTCGGACATTGATTTCATTTTGGCATGTCCGTTTGTTAAACTATGATTTGATTTGATTTGTTTCGAACTGTTGAATTCGGACAATTTGTATCGGATGATTAAAGTGCATGGATTTGACGATTGGCATTTGAGGTATGTGAATGTGCGACACAACATATGAATGGCCGGCATGCGTTATCCACGAGTGCGTCTGCGGGCGTATAGAGGGCCGGATTTGCCAAGTCCAGTTATAGATGCTCTAACCTGGCCAAGCCACGGACGTATAGTGGACCGGATTTGTCAAGTCCGATGTATAAGGGCCGCATTAGAGCTAGATTGCTTTTTTAATCGCCAAACCACGGGCGAGAGAGACTTTTATTCTCTTGCATCTCTTTTCCAACGAATGCACGTTTAGGGACGTGTTATTGTAATTTTAGCCATGGTCTTTCTTAAGACTTCCACGTAACACTCTTTTCTCGATAAATGCATCAAGACAGAAAACTTTGGTATTCACTTATAAACATTAAAAAAATGACAAAGGTGCGAAAAAAAAATGCCATGTGCTAATGTCTAGCACACTCATATTTCTGTACATGTTACACACTGTACAACTTTTCTTTTGTACATATGTACAGTTTATAAGTTATTATATACAACATTTTTTTTTGCATTTGCACCCGGCACCTTGCCGGTTGCGAAGTGATATGACCTGCCGTCTATTTTAAATTGGGTCTGCGTTCTCCTGCTAAGCAGTACGGTATAATTGTTTCAGGCCGAGCCACCGATGAAAATTACGGAGGAAAACCGACGCTGGCCCTACGGCCCTCCGCCAACGATCACCCCGCCTCCGGCGCTTCGCTCCATGCACCATGCCGTGCTCCCGCCGACTGCTGGTAAAGGTACCTCCCACGGCGTGCGATTGCCATGCGTGCCACCATTGCCGTGCAATCAATCGGATGCAGGGCTGCACGGACACCAGGCGCGGCACACTCTTACCCTGTTTTACTCCTCTAACCGGTACCTAGCCGATTCCTTATCCGTGTAAGGAAGTATATTTTTTACTCCGGCCCCGAACATCTCCATCTCCTTGAACATACTCCACCGCTCGGCGCTAGAGTAAAATCCGCGCCTCTCCCTCATGACGCCCCCCCCCCCCCCCCCCCCTCCCCCCGCCTCCACAAATTCGCCAGCACAACTCTCGGCGATCGCTTGTCGTCCTCGTCGCTATCTCGTTGCCCCCCGTCGCCCTTCTGCCCGACGTCGAGCCCCTTCAGCCACCATCACCGTCGCAGGAATCAAGGTGAAAAGCCATCGGCAAGGCCATTGTGGTTTCATCGAATTGCTTGTTGCTTCTTATTTTTATTTTTTCATGAATATGCATTGTTGTGGGAAAAGAGTTACATGTGCAGCCCTACGTGGCGTACGCAAGACGGCGTCACCTAGGGTGCGGGGTGAGCAGAGAGGAGGTTGCTCGGCCTCGTTACATTAGATTTATATAGGTTGCGGGGATAACTACTTCTAATCCTCTCGCTCCTGCCCGTGCCCACGAGTGAGCCTCCTCTCGAATGGTGCGCACCAGGTCAATGTTCGAAGGCCGGAGGTTGTTGAAGACCGCGGCGTTGCGGTGCTTTCATGGGGACCATGCGATAAGGGCGATGATGGAGTTAGTCCCTTTGCGCAAACTGGGGGGTGCTTCTTTTTTTGTCGGCCGCCGCATCTCATCTTGATTGCACACAGTTGCAGGTCACTCTCTCTCTCTCTCTCTCTCTCTCTCTCTCGTCACCGCCGGCCTATTTGGTATCAACGACACCGGACGGCCGGTGCACCTCCACTGCACCGCAAGTGTTCGACGAATTGCCTAGGTGAGTTTTTTGTTCGTTTCTTTGTGAACCGAGCCGTTTGGATTGAAGATGAAGAAGTTGAGGGAGATGGCTTTGGAGGACTCGTCGTCATCCGAAAAGGAAGAAGAAGAAGAAGAACACTCGTTTTAGGCAGGATTTTCAACGATGATGTTTGGCGGCCAAGGAGAGGATCACGGTTTGGCCGCATACACAATCAACCGTGATAGAGCGGAGGGTCATGCCAAGATCATGAGAGACTACTTTGATCCAATTCCAAACTATCCGAAGAAGTACTTTCGTCGGCGCTTTCGGATGCACACAAGTCTTTTTCTGACCATTGCAAAAGTAGTTGAGAAATATGATGACTGGTTCAAGCTCCGAGGAAATGCATGTGGAGAGATAAGTGCAAGCCCTCTGATGAAGTGCATTTGTGGCTGTTCGAGTCTTGGCATATGGATGTTCGGCCGATTCAATTGATGACTACATCTGCATTGGTGAAGACACAATCTTGGAGGTTGTTCGCAGGTTCACTAAAGCAGTGATCGTTGTCATTGGCTCGGAGTACTTGAGAGCACCAACTGATGAAGACACACAGAGGCTGATGACTGAGAGTGGAGCAAGAGAATGGCCAGAGATGCTTGGATCACTTGATTGTATACACTAGAGATGGAAGAATTGTCCTGCAGGGTGGAAGGGTGAGTACAAAGGCCACACCAACCATCCAACAATCATTCTTGAGGCAGTTGCATCGAAGGATCTTTGGATATGACATTCATTCTTTGGTTTGCCTCGCTCACACAATGACTTGAATGTGTTGTCAAGATCACCACTGTTTTCCGGGCTTATTACAGGTGAAGCTCCTCCTTGTAACTACTCGGTCAACAGGCACAACTACTCGATGGGTTACTACCTTGCGGATGGCATCTATCCACAATGGACCACCTTGGTCAAAACAACCAAAAGGTAACAAAAACATTCACTTTGCTCAATGTCAAGAAGCTGCTAGGAAAGATGTTGAGAGAGCATTCGGTGTGCTTCAGAAGCGCTTTGCAATTGTTCAAAGCCCTGCTGAGTACTGGAACTCCAAGGGATCATGACTTGTTGCATCATATTGCATAACATGATCATTGAAGACGAGATGGTCGGTACATCACCAACGGGACCCCGGTTGAGCCAGAGTATGATACGAGCAGAGCATCGCAAGGTCGAGCACTGTAAAGTTCATGCTCAGCTCCAACAGGATCTTGTTGAGCATCATTGGCAACGTATTAGTGAGTCCTAATTGCTCTATCACATGCTAGTTGCTACATTTGGACCATTCGGCGTGTTTAAATTTGAATGATCCGGTTTGTAAACTTTGAATTTGGTTTGTAAACTATATTCGTGATTCGGTTGAACACTCAAATTTATGTTTAGTTTCTATATGTCTGCTAATATGTAGTTGCAATTTATACTAGAATTGCAAGATTTAGAAAAAAACAAAAATATACTCCGTTAAATATAGGGGGGTTGGCTAGGTCCGGCCAAAACTCAGTGAAGTAAATATAGTCCACTAAGCTTTTACTCCACCGGATACTCCACTATTTTTAGGGCATCAGTTAGAAATGGCCTAAGTGGACCTCTGGCGCAACCTCTCAGCGCGCCCAGGTGCACCCCCCTGCCAATGCCAGCACCAAGAAAAAGATAGAGCATAGCATATGTCTTCAAAAGAAGAGAGGTGAGTGCAAGAGCTGAATCTGAAGTGATAATGGTGGAGCTAGGATGATCATGAGCTAGAGGAAGCGATGCGTATGCAGTGGAAGCATCTAGTGTATGCATGTGTGATGTTCAATGAAGAATCACAATGTAATGTTTGTGTGTCGTGCTTGTGCAATGTGGAGATCAGCAATCTTGCCGCATTTTGCCAAACTATTCAAGTTCCAAGAATTTCAATGTTCTCTATGCTCATGAAAACAAGCCGAGAGCTCACAACATCCAGTTTGTAAGGGAGCTGAGTAAGTGAAGGGATTTTCAATGGTAAACCATTTTTACCAAGGGTCTGTAGTCCAATCAATGCAAGGGACAGTGAGCCTGAATAAAATCGTCATAATCTTCCGTCGTTCTCTTCGGCTCTGATGTACATCTGAGCTCGCTAAGTTCATAAACTTAGTATCATCACACCGTAAAATTGCCTATATGATGTTCAAAACTTCAAATAGTGCCTGTACTGTGAATAAAACTTCAAGAGAGATCCTCTAAGAAAACACTGCAGATGTCCAGAAACATCACAGATTGTCGACTTACTATTCTTGCTATCAACAAACTTATTTGACTTGGCAAGAACCTTGACCTCGGCTACTACACGGATGTTAAAATGAATCTCCCTAAGAATAATAAAAAAAAATCTATGAGACCAGGTCCTTTTTTCATCAGGTTAGACCCATCTAAACAAATGACACGTGTACCGTACAAATCTTGGAGCAAACTCTGCATCTACTTCTAACGCCCATCCAATTCAATGTCAGTCGCCTTGAGTTTCAGACGACGGAAAGTCCTGACGCTGCTACTCCCTACCACAACTTCAGGTTGAAGGACATGATCGTCTTGCAAAGCTAAGAGGCCAGTAAAACAGCTAGCTCCTCCCGTGAGGAATTGAGCAAGTTACAGGAAGAAAGGTTGCTCGAAGGATGCAAGGCACAGAATAATGGTGAGAGATTAGTGGGATTGGATTTGGTTAATTTCTGGCTCAAGGGAGAGTTAGCGTTTTGGCCAAGACTGACAGCTCCGTTTGTATCCAGAGAAAGCAGCTAGGCCTGAGTGTCAGCTCATGTCAGCCATCGCCGGCAGTTTGGTGACCGTGGCCAGGACCAACAGCGACGGGGTGCACCTTGGCATGGAACTATGTGGGGACAGAGATTTATTTGACCACATCGTCATGGTTCGCTCACCGACTAGCACACCGGCACTATTGATGAGATTGGATTTGATTAAGCGTAGCAGGGAAGAAGACCCAGAGTTTGCTGCAAGATTCGTATTGTACACATGTCATTTGCTTAGATGGGTCTAACCTGATAAGAAAAAATACCCGGTCTCATAGAATTTTTTCTCTCTAAGAATCCTATGTAGAGAAAGGACAGAAATACACAAGGTATGATTGGTCCGTGTGCAGATCTATACTCAATCATAAGCATCAGATTTGTATAGCAGAAAATCCGCATGACTCTACTATTGTGAAACAAGATTACATGGAAATATTTTGGTGTATTTTGCCGTATAATTGTGTGGGGAATTCGGATTATTTTCAAACATGCAAGAACTATTTAGCTACGCAACGGAATTATGGACTCTGACAGCAGTAATGAAGTACCGACCAGATGGGAGAAATTTGTACCAGCTATGCCTGAAATGAAAGTGCAATCAAATTCCCTCTTCAGATGGAGTCCACATAACCTGCAAAAAGGGATCAAGGAACCCAATGAAATCCTTCCAGATCAAATCACAAAACTGAACCAGGAAGAAGATATGTGGCCCATCATGCCATACTAAGTGCAAAAACCATAAAAATCAGAAAGAATGTATAGATCGTTGCCCAATTGCTGTACCAAGAATCCCTCAATTCATGTCTGCGGATCACCACTCAGCATTTACCAGTTAACCGAGCATAGGGAATCAGAAAATAAACAAAACCATATAGAAGGAAAAAAGAGGGCAAATAGCTCGATGGGCAGATCGGTGCAGAAGGAAATCATCAGGGGGGAAGAAGCAACAAATTGGAGAGGAGTAGAGAGGAGGGCGTGTATTGCTGCCTTTTCACCTGTTGTGCTTCTGATAACAGCGGAAGACATGCGAGGAACAAAGCAGGCAAAGTGTAGGTTTCATCAGAAGCAGCCTCCGGAGTGAAGAAAGGCTGGAGCCGGCCAGCCTGAAGCCCCATAGAGCCACCCAACCATGATGGCACGACGCGTATACTGCCGACAAACGCCACTCACGCCACCGCTCCACCGAAGCACCATCGAGACACACCGAGCAGCTCAGGAGACGGAAGCAGCGGTACCCACCCCAATTTTCTCCTTTTCACCTAGTGGTAAACGGCGCAGGAGACGGAGGCAGCGGCGCCCACCCCAATTTCCTCCTCTTCACCTAGCGATCAAAGACACATGAGACCGATATAAAACCACTGCGCTGCTATGACTAATGAGCACCTCTGTTGTCAGGCATGTGGGCCGATGCAGTGAAAACAGTTTAGTCACTGGTAATTGAGCCCCCACACATTACCCTTCCTCTCCCCACACCGTCCAGCGGCTCCAGCCTCTGACCAAATGGGCCCAGCAGTCGCCTACGATCCGGTCAAAATCATGCACATGAACGAAAATCCCTAGACTCAATCGATCCTGGGAGCTCCAATCCCAGGGAGCTTAGTGAATTAAAGGATGATGTATATATTCGTGGTTCAGGTGAGATCGCTCTGGAGAAGTGTGGAAACAGATGATGTTCTTGCTTCAGGCTTAACCTTAGTTTAATACAGTACTTCAAACAGAGCCATCATTGTTGTTTCAGATCATATCCTCAATAAAGAATTTAGTTCAGCTGCCTGTCAAGAAGTACTCTTGGAGCGAGGAAAGCGCCGAATAATCTCAAGGTCAACACATGAGCCAAGATGGGGGAAATCTGAAGCTGTGCAGTCAGTGCGTGGAATTAGTGTAGTGTGATGCTATGCTATATACTTTGCTCTGTTTCTTTGCCTCTGTAAGAACTGACAGTTAAACTGGCAGTTTGCGAAATTACAAAACCTAAGGTGGTTATGGTTAACCAAGTGGCACTGCAAAACTTCCGGATACTCCTGTTGTGCAGATTTTGTTTGGCTAGTGTGGCGCAAACGCCAGTTCAAACTTTCTAATCGTGTTCGAAAGTAATACTACCATCACGTCAAAAGCACAATGTTGACAAATGCTAGTACCATATCCCAAGAAGCCCAAATTGCAAATAACACCGACTGGATTATCACATGTTTCTTCCAAAAGAGAACTGTCATGTATGAGGAGGCATGGAGTATGGAAAGCCTGCACCTGAATATTGTATTGAGATGGAAATGCAGAAAAAAGCAGCAAACTCATGCATTCGATTAGACTATTGTCCAAGGTGCACCCTGCGTCGCAGCCATCTGATCTCATCTTGGCCAAAGCTACCCCCCTGCTGCTTGAACTTCCACCAAACTTCACGACCCATGGGAACCTTATATACATGAGCCTTGATGAATTCTGTTTCTGAGGAAGCTAGGACCATAATTAGAGTAAGTTGGGGTGCAGCCAGCCCCCTTTGTAGCAGCCAACTGTACATCATCATCTTAAGTTTGCTTATGTGCACAGTGAACTCTAGGTATCGTGGGAAAGCAGCCAGAGCACTCAGGGGATAACCCGCCACATGCATAAGGAAGGATATCTTATAACCAATGGCATCCGTCTTCTGATTCAGAATCCGAGGAGCAATCTTCACCATGTGGGCTACATCTTTTGGGTCCAATCCTTTCTCCACTAATTTGTTGTATTTATCTTGCAGCTTGGCGCCTTTTCCACGGATAGCTTTGAGTGCCTTGTCCATATCTTCCGAGCCTTCAACAAATCCTACGCGTCTTAAAAATTCCCTCTTCTCCTTGACACAGGGTTCAGGTTTACATCTTGGTAATCTGCTGACCTTTGAGCCAATCTTATAATTCATCAACTGACGTGGTTCCTCCATTATGATCCTCTGCAGCCGTGCCTTTCCAACATTGAGTTGCCCAAGAATGGTGCTCGCGGCCTTCATGGAGGCAGCGGCGAATATCCATCCATGAGAATCCAGAAACTTCTTCACATCACCATGGCTCATGCCAATGTCACGTAAGAAACTTGCTCCCCTCCATATGTTCCAACCGATTTTCTCGCATTTAAGATTGGGGTAGTTCAGAAAAAGATCAAGTAACTCCCTTTTTCCAGATCCCATCCTTTGCATGCTTCCAACCACTTCACGTAGCCTCCCACCAGACCATTCCAACAACAAATCTGGATGTTTCCTCACCACTTTACCAATCTCATCCTTGGTGAACCCCAAATCACTCCAGAACTGAAGAGCTTCGACAATCTTTTGCCATTTATAGGACTGATATTCAGTGAAGAACTGGCCGATCCAGTCCGGCTGAACCCCAATGTCGTCCAGCCACTGCAAGATCGTCTTCAGTTCCTCTGCCGGGTCATGAACCAATATGGTAGGAGTAGAGATCACTAGTTTGATCACGCTGGCCTTACCGAAGCCTAGACCCTCGAGGGCCTTGAGCTTAGATGCAAGAACGCCCTGGCCAAGACTAAACACCTCGGTAGCCTTCTGGTATATTTCTCCAATCTTGTCATGTGCAATGCCATAACTGTATAGTGCACGGTAGTTCTCGAGCAGCATCTCGGCATCGGCGAGGAATGTGAGATCCTGCGGCAAGAGGGAATCACACTCGTTCGGCTTGATGCCGATGCTCTCAAAGAAGGGCCTGAACTCGTTGACAGGGTGGCGGTGAAACAATCGGACCAGCGCCCTGCTGACCCTCTTCTTCACCTTCGACCTGAACCTCGGCCCCTCTCCATCCTGATCAGCGGCCTTCGTCACAGCCTTGTTCACCTCCTCCAGCAGCTCGCCGAGGAAGACAGGCGAGCGCTCGCTGATATGCTTGGCGTCGGCGAGGCACAGGCCGCGCTTGACGTGGAGGTAGTCCCTGAAAGTCGTCTGTGCGGCGCGGTGTACCCATCTGTTCAGCATCTCTTGCCTGGCCTCATCCCCGTCTTCCTGCCCGTCGTGGCTGGGACTGGGAGCGGCGGAATAAGGCTGCGACCGAATGATGAGGCCGATTGAGCCGACCCAGCTGGACGGGGACGATGAATTTTGGGCGCGCCACCTTGGTATTCCCGACCGGAGGGCTGCCCATGCCCATCCCATCGTCCGCAACAAGCGCGATTGGAGGAGCGCGCGGCGACCAGTGGCGGCAGACGGAGCTGAACCCAAGCGGCGGGAAGCGGATCGAGGGCCGCGCGGTGGTGGAAGGCGGCGGATCGGCCAGGAGCGAGGTCCAGGCGTAAACAGATGCGCGCAGGCGGGTGCACGACGGCGGTGGAGGCTGGAGAGGAGTTTTTTTTTTTTTTTTCAAGAAACTAACGAAATATGCCCGTGCGTGGGAAAAAAGATGGATCGAGTGAGACGGGATTCTATACGTCTCGTGCTTAGAGCATCTCCACCCACGCCCCCAACAGGCCTCCCCGGACGTCTTTTTTACCGCCGGTGTCGAAAAATCGGCCCAGTCACGTCACCAGGACCCCGTTTTTCGCCGGTTAGAGCCCTTTTTTGGGCCGGCGAACCCAGGCCGAACCCAGCGCGCTGGGGGCCTCTTGGGGGGCTCCGCGGTAACAAACCGGCGTGTGGGACACCACTGTCACGCGAATCTCGTCCTTTTCCTCGCCCGAGCCACTCCCGTTGCGTTCTCCCCAATGCTGATCCCGGCGCCCCTCGTCTGTTCACGGCCACTGCGCCGCCGCTAGAAGGCCTCCTTTGACTGTCCCTTCACCCCCCTCGCCGGATTTCGCTTCCCCGACCCTCGCCCATCGACGTCCTCTGGCCCAAACCACGCCGGCAGGGCGCCGGCGGCTGCTCGCCCGTCACGCCGACAAGGTGTTCGGCGTTTTGCCTGCTCGGTCATGGACTCGGACGACGAGGAGGCGTTCGCGACCTTGTTGGAGGAAGAAGCCGATGCCGACACCGCCGACGAGGAGCACCTCATGATACTCGCCTCGCTGGCCGGCCTGTTCGTCAACAATGACAAGCCCCGGCGAGGTGGCTCGGCGCCGGGCCGGCGCAAGAGCAAGCAGAGGCATCGGATGGAGGGGTATTGCATGCTCTACGCCGACTCTCCATTGCACGGTGAGAAAGTATTTCGGCGTCGCTACCGGATGAATCGGAAGCTCTTCCTCAGGATTGTTAATTCCGTCCGGGAGTTCGACAGCTATTTCGTTTGCAAGAAGGATTGCACCGGCACAGTTGGATTCTCCTCACTCCAGAAATGCACCCAAGCTATGAGGATGCTTGCATACGAAGCTCCCGCGAACATACAAGAAGACTATGGGCGAATGGCCGAGTCCACCACCATTGAGTGTCTATACATGTTCTGCAGGGCAGTGGTGGCAGTGTTTGGACCACAATATTTGCGATCACCCAATGCTGAAGACACTGTTCGAATCCTAGCACAGAATGTAGCAAGAGGATTTCCAGGGATGCTTGAAAGCATCGACTGCATGCATTGGTCATGGAAAAACTGCCCATTTGCTTGGCAGGGGATGTATAAAGGCGCCAAAGGTGGTTGCAGTGTGGTACTTGAGGCAGTAGCCACACATGACCTATGGATTTGGCACTCCTTCTTTGGTATGCTAGGAACTCACAATGATATCAACGTCTTGCAGTGCTCGAATGTCTTCGCCAAGCTTGTTGAAGGTCATGCTCCTCCGGTGAACTTTGAGGTCAATGGGCGCCACTACAACAAGGGATACTATCTAGCAGATGGTATCTATCCGAGATGGTCCACATTTGTGAAGACTATCTCAAAACCTGTGGCGCCAAAGAAGGCACACTTTGCTAAGTGTCAGGAGGCTTGCAGGAAAGATGTCGAGCGAGCATTTGGTGTGCTCCAATCGCGATTTCCTGTTGTTCGGTACCCCGCTATGACCTGATCGAAAACGCAGATGTGGGAGATCATGAATTGCCGTGTCTGCTTGCACAACATGATCATTGAAAGCGAGCAGGAAGAGCCAGTGTTTGACACTGAACCATATCACAGGATGGGACCTCTTGCAGTTGTTGATCACCAGGTACCAGCAACATGGACTACCTACCTCAATATGCGCCAGGAGATCCGAGACCTACAAGTGCATCAACAACTACAGGACGATCTGGTGGAGCACCTATGGAGGCTCAAGGGCAACGCCTAGCTCGATTTGTTTTAATTTATGTTGAAACTTGCTTCATTGAACTATTTGATTTTGTATTAATTTCTATGATGAACTTTGGTACGAAACATTCAGTTTTTTGTTGAATTTATGTCGAAAGAGCGCCGATTTTGTTGATTTAGCCGAAAGAGCGCCGATTTTGTCAAAGTTAGCGCCGAATTTGGGCCGAATCTGCGCCCATACTGGGCCGAAATCGCCGGTTGGGGGGCGCCCGTGGGGCGGCGGCTGGGAAAACAAGCCCCCAGGCCGATTTTAGCGCCGGCTTGGCCCCAGGCGGCGCTATTTCGGCCCCCTGGGGGGGCCAACGGCTGGAGATGCTGTTAGGAACGCATCGGTGACAGGCGCCGACCGATGGTTGTGCTTAGAACAACATAACTAGACTGACCTGGAACACTATATGATATTATATAGCAAAACAAAAGCGAAAATGCCTTTTGGAGCTCGGCCTCCATGGAGGCCGGTTTTTGGAAAACACAAAATTCATGAAAATTCATATTTTTACAATTCAAAAAAATATGAAAAAAATACAGATATACATGGAGGCATAACACACATGTGTGTAAATTTTTAGGATGAAATACATTGAAATGAAGGCTGTGCAAAAAAGACAAATCTGAGGCTTTTTAACACATGATACTATTCATCCTCAAAGTCAAAAAATTTGTCTTTTTTGTACAAGTCGCATTTCAAAGTATTTCATCTTCAATTTTTACAGACACATACATTTCATCCTTGTATAGTTGCATATTTTTTTCAGAATTTTTTAAAGTCGAAAAGTTTGAATTTTGAATTTTTCAAAAATAAAGGGCTCCATGGAACTCGGTCACCAAAACGTCCTACTCAAAACAAAGTACAAACTCAATGGCTCACAGATTTGCTCGTCAGTTATCAACGCACCGGAGCGTGGTCATAGGGCTTAAAATCAATCTTAAGCTCCTGAAAAAAAGGACATAGACATGTTTTTTTCCCCACAAATAATTGAAATGAACCCGTGCGTGGACACGGGGCGTATCAAGGGCGTCAACGCAATCATATATAAATAATATTTATTAAAATGTACCTTCTATTTTTCAACACATATTGTATATTATTTTTGAGTTGAAGATATGTGGAATAAAAATGTTCTATTGCGATCATGGATCACACAAATAAATGAAACACTACATCTAACTATTGGTACTCCGCTGGCCTAAAGCAATTGCTTCTAAAGTTTAGTTCCATATCTGAACTATTGTTATTTTTATCATTATCATATCGTTGTTGTGATGCTAACAACCACAGAAACAAAATCTCTTGATATTTACGAGGGTTGGGAATGTTGAGTAGACAATCCTTGTTTTCCTGATCAAATAAAAATCTAGGGGAATATAAATTATGACAACTAAACCATGGGGAGCACTGGAACTTAAAAGGAGAAATCTCGCAAAATAAAAAACTTAAACGAAAAAGGCAGGTAGGGGAACCCAATCACTTTTAATGAAGTCATCCTCTTTCTTTCCTCTTTTGTGAAGTTAATTTCTTTCTTCCTTCCTCTAGGGTAAATTCTCCCCTTCCTCTTTTATTAAGATCTGCACTCCACCCCACAATTTGTGGAGTTAATTTCTTCCTTCCTCTTTTATTCAGATCCGCACTCCATACTCTTTTAGTGATTACCGCTTGCTGATTTACAGGCAACTCGCAGAAGTATATAAATTGGTGGAGCTGGATGTAAAAAAGCAAGGTGGGACTATTTAATTGAATACCAAAACTCCTGTATTGTTGCACAATCAAAACCTGTTTCCGTTGGCTGCATCACCCGCGATAGAAGGGGAGTTCGCGTGTTCGAATCTCGTCACTTGCAATTTTGCGGTCCATGTAGCGAATTTTTTAGCCGCATGCGCAGGTTGAAACGTGTGTGCTGGTGGGCCAGAATATTTTCTGCCTGGCAATGAGCTCAACGTGTGGGCTGATTTGTTCCTCAGCGCGTGGGATAAACCGTACGATACCAAAACGATCCGAACCGAAAACCAAAATAACTTGCGTAAAAAAAAAACTTACCGAAAAAAACCTAAACAGGACGAAACCAAGAATATTACCTTGCTTTATTAGTAGTTGGTATAGAAAAGGCTAATGAGGAGATGTGAGAAGATCCAAGTGTTCCGTTTTCTTGGGGAAGACTAGTATAGGATCAGCCCTTTAGGTGAGATCGTAGGATCAACTCAAATATTTCATATTTAGACAATTCAAAAAAATCTAAAAAAAATGTACAACATACATGCAAGGTATGTCTACAACTTCAAAAAAAAGGCGACTGCTACGGATCAGCAGGATGATTTCTTAGAGAAATCATCCGGCTAGGCAGCCGTCCGATTAGCCCGTTGTGGCCGCTGGATCATAGCAACGCCAATCGATAGCAGTAAGCGCGCGACTGCTTCGATGCCGTGCTGCTACACCCCAACAAAAACTCCACTGCATCTCTCATGGCACACCGTCGGCGTCCAGCGAAGCTCCGACGCAGCACTGGCGGCGTCCGGCAAAGCTCCAATGCAACTCCGGCAGAGTTCCAACGTAGCACTGACGGCTCCGGTGAAGCTCCAATGCAACTCCGGCAGAGCTCCAACGCAGCACTGGGAGCTCCGGTGAAAGCTTCAATGCAGCTCCCGCAGAGCTCCAAACGCAGCACCGACGTCGTCCGATGAAGCTCCATTGCAATTCCGGTGAAGCTCAATTGCAGCGCTGGCTTTGCTTCCGGCGGTCCAAGGTTGCCCCATTGAAACACCGACTGTGCTCCCCAACAGCTTCAAGACAACTTCGCCGGAGTTGCAGCGTCACCTCGTCGGCCACTCGCCGCGGGAACCGTCGCAGTGTCGCTCCATTGCCACTCAGGAAGCCCATGCGCGATGCTCAAATCACAGTTCCGACGCCATACGCAGATGCTCCCCGTCATAGTAGTAGCAGCAGCTCCGACGGCCATGGCAGGCGGTGGTCGGCGTTGAAGCTACTGCCGATTCGCTGCAGCGCAGCGGTGCCCCTTGCAGCAGCAACAACTCGGCTGTGGAAGAGAAGGGCGAGCGCGGCTATGGCAGTGGGCAACAGGAGAGCGCGCGGCCATGTCAGTAGGCAGCGGGAGAGCGCGCTTCATGTGCTTATCAGGAGAGAGAGGAGATCTGCAGGAGGGGATTGTGAGTCACGAGGGAGACGACGATGCAGCAGAAAAATGCGTGGCTATGAGCTTTTGTGGTGGGATAAGGCTGATGGAGTAATGGTAAAGCGGTGCGTGGGGCCGAGCAAAGGGACGCGTGTCGATCGCACGAGGAGGCTGATGTTTGGTTGTTTTCATCCGGTTTATTTTAATCTTTTTCCCAAAAAAAATCAGCTCAAAACTCGATCTACAGTTAGAGTTTCGGAAAAGACAAATTCGACTATGAATAGTGTCAGCTTTGAGGTGAATAGTATTTGACACTATTCACATCTGATTTTGTCTTTTTTGTTCCTCTAAGTGTATTTCGAATTAGGAGCTGAAACGTTTTGAGCTTGTACATCACACCTGAATGTGTGTCTCTAATTTTTTTTCAGAAATTTTGAACATGTTTTGTATCTTCAAAAAATTTGATCTCATTGATCTCACATAAGGACAGATCCTATACAAGTCTTCCCCTAGTTTTCTTGGGCTGAACCGATGCCAAATGGAAGGCAACTTTTCCTGGCCAATGACAAAGGTGATACAATCATTTTTATATGGAACTAGCGTGTATGCCCGTGCGTTGTAACGGGAGAGACAAACATTTAACATGCACTACCGCAGGATGCTGCTAACGCGACACTGCAATCAGAGACCCTTCGACGAAACTGTGTGCGATGCATGAATCACAAACGGTATAGTTCAAGTTCCGTCGCAAATGACATGAACTGTGTGCGATGTAGGATCCATCAAATACGATTCAGAAAATATTTGCATGTGCGATCTACGGCAGACAGTTGACTTTTAAGAACTGTTTGTGATGAGGCGAAATGGCACAAACGGTTAATCAAATATAGATGTGTGTGATGTACGGCATACAGGTCCCTCATATGAACTGTTTGCGATGATACGTAAGAACACAAACGGTGCGGCGTAACAAGGTGTGTGTGATAGACTGCAAACAGTTCGATAATCAGAACTGTGTGCTATAATTCTGAACAACACATACGATTTGCTGTTCTGAATTGTGTGCTCGACATGACACACAATTCAAGAAACCAAATGTATGCGATATTGTGAATGATCACTGACGAATCTGTATTCTTAACCGTTTGCGATGGGATCGAGAAGGTAGACAGAGTTAAGGAATAAATATGAGCAAACGACAACAGATTTAAGGATTACAGTCTGTTTTACTTGTTCTTGTTGTTGTTAGATGGCCCCGCACCATCGTCTTGACGTGGACGCTTCTTGCCGTTGACCGCTGGATTTTCATCGCCATCGTCGTTGATGTCCTCGTCGTCGTCCTCCTTGTTCGACCATTCCTCCTCATCATCATCGTCGTCTTCTTCTTCGTCCTTTGGAGGCTCCTCGTCCTCCTCCTCCTTGTCCGACCATTCCTCCTCCTCCTCATCGTTGTCGTCTTCTTCGTCCTTCGGCGGCTCCTCGCCCGTCTGGTCGTCGTCCAATGACTCCAGCGGCGGCGTCCCTTTCATGAGCCGGATAAAATGGAGGCCAGGGCTTGATGCCGGACTCATGGAAGAGGAGCGCAATGATTCTGTGGTTGACCCCAGACTGGTGGAACTGTCGTCCTCGCTGTCGGTCGACATTGCTGCGCTACGTAATTAAACAACCGGCGAGAAAGCGAGATTGCAGAGTGCGTGGAAGTGTAGAGTGGCTGGCCGGGACGATGAAGATGGTGGCAACTGAAGCGTGGTGTGAAGACAAGAGGAATGGCAATTGAAGCGGGTGTGGCAGTCGGTTAGAATTCCGATATAATCAACCGCAATTGTGTGCACCCGGCCCGTCGCTCTAAATTCCCGCTATTGTGGAGTTCTCAATATGTCAAATGTTTCACATGTGTACATTTTAGTTGTTCACACGGTTCGCTAGATGCATTGTTTAACTACACACACGCTTATATGAAACACAACGGGTGTGAAATAGTAAGCATTTAACATAGGACAGTTGGTAAGCAATAGATGAGCTCTGCTTATTGATGTAGCCATTAATAATCAAATGAAACACCTAATGATCATTGCAAACAACGCATAGAAGATAGCTAATGCGGCAACTACAACTACAGATGCTAGTTCCTTCTTGTCTCTTTCTTTCATCTGTTGCATGTGATTGATTCTTTCTTGCTTCATCGTAGTGATTGTACACTCCAGATTAGTCAGTTTCTTTTTCAGCTTTACGCTATCTTCTGCAAGCTTGGTAATAACACTCCGAGCCCTACCATGCCATTCATCATCTAGCCAGTTAACAAAGGCACAAGCCTCATATCCCTACAAATGTTAAATAATCAGGATGAGTGGGGGCATTAACTGAACTTAAGGGATGAACTTATCACTAACCTCTAAGGGGCAACCGACCGTCTGCCAATGTCGAATCCCTCTGTGCATACACGTTGAGCGGGTGTGTGTCCGTGCACACAACTCAGCTTTTGGTACTTCTCGGTGGCGCAAAACTCGGAATCGAACTCATGTTGCGGGAGTTTGCTGGAGTCAAACTCTGGATTCGGCATTTGATCGATTTCCTGTGTGTGTGTGTCATGCTAAAAAGATGATGAATGATTGGGACCTGACAAGACGATTTGGATCCATAGTACACCGGCCTCTTGGTGACCTTAGGCAAGTGCTCGGCGGTGACCGCCGTCGTGGTTGCGCCGCCAATGGCGCTGCCAAGAGCGACTGTACGAACCGATGCAGCCGCACTGAAACCATCAGCACCACTCGTCCGCATTTCCCTAATGTTAACGCCATGCTAGGGAATTTGGGCGCTAGGGATTTGGAAGCTATTTTGGGATTTGGGGAAGACGGGGAAACTATGGGGATCTAATGATAACGGTCGGGTGAACTATTTATCGCATTCTGTTGTATACGGCACACAATTTCCCAAATCAAATCGTGTGAGATGGAACGTGCGTGATACACGGTTTCCATAACATGACCGTTTGTGATGTGCTTCCCGGTACATATGGGTGCGGTAAACAGCCGCTCTCTGGAAACCCAAAAAAACGTTATGCTGATAGAGATGTCGGCAGCGACCGAGGCAGCGGCTGACGGATAGGAGGTCAATCCGGTGTCGGCGTTATAGGGAGTCCATCCTCGGTCGGTCGGCGGTGGCGGCGTTACAGGAGGTCAATGCCCGGTCGGCGGTGGCGGCGTGACAGGAGGTCAATCCTCGGTCGGCGGTGGGAAATATAGGAGGAGCTCAATCCTCGTGGTCGGCGCCGGCGTGACTGGAGCATGTCCCTCACGGTCGTAGGCGGGATAGTGGAGCCCGGACTACAGGCAGGTGCCCCGCTAAGCTCTGCTCCTCGACCCTGTTGTCTCGTCGTGCTGCTGCTAATTAATTAAGGTAGTATTTTCCTTGAGTGGACTAATTAATGTATTAAATTCATATAATGGCACTACTGACGATGCGTGTAAATTGACTGGTTGATTAGTGTCATTGCACGGCTGGGTAACATTATGCAGCGCCCTCCATAAATTTTGAAAATAAAATCTTGTGATTTATGCACCCATCTTTGTGCATCCATTAAGGATGCAACGTGTGCAGATG
Organism: Elymus sibiricus; assembly: GCA_039707655.1. NCBI lineage: Eukaryota > Viridiplantae > Streptophyta > Magnoliopsida > Poales > Poaceae > Elymus > Elymus sibiricus. The sequence goes on from CM077663.1 coordinate 88,995,107, forward strand.
GAACGATCTGAATGGATGGGGGATCGGACAAGCTCAAGGTATATGGATGGCGTGAAGGAGTTCATGACTTTGGCTGAACGGACAAAGAAGAGAATTTGCAAAGAATATTACGTCCTCTGTCCATGCAAGGATTGTAGAAATACAGTGTCAATTCCAATTGATGAGGTCGAGTTACACTTATACAAAAGGGGATTCATGGGTGGATACACAAGATGGACTAAACATGGTGAAGAGCCGGTTATGGATGAAGGTAATAACCTGCCTGTCGGCGAGGTGCCAAACCCCGATCAGAGTCGCATGGTGATGAATTTAACCTCGGGGCTCAGACGTCAAGCTATAGACAGAAGACTGGCATGCCAAAAAACCCAAAGAAAAACCAAGAGTGCGAAGCAGACAACACCGACCTTGATGATATGCTAGATTTTCCTGCTATGATTGCAGATTTCCAGGGCCCAGATAAAGATATAGCCGGGTACAAGGAGCTGCCAAGCATTGATGCGGCCTCCAAGAAAGATTTGTATCCAGGTTGCAAAAAGAAATATTCCAAGTTGAGTGTCACACTGACGCTTCTCAGATTTAAAGCAGAAAGCGGTCTATCAAACAAGGCCTTCACACAGTTGTTGAGTCTTTTCAAAGACATTCTTCCAGAAGATAATGTGCTCCCCAATAGCACGAACGAAGCGAAGAAAATTGTTTGTCCATTGGAACTTGAAGTCCAGAAGATACACGCTTGTGTGAATGATTGTATGTTGTACCGTGGTGATTACAAAGATTTGCGTTCATGTCCCATATGCAAGCATGCACGATACAAGCGCAGGACAGCACATGACAAGTACAGAATGGACGAAGAGATCAAGACAGGAATCCCGTTCAAGGTTGTTTGGTACTTGCCTATAATTCCAAGGTTGAAGTGTTTGTTTGCAAACCCTAGAGAGGCAAAGAGGTTGCGGTGGCATCATGATGAGCGAACTGCGGATAAGTATATGAGGCACCCGAAAGATGGGGCTCAGTGGGAACAAATCGCTGACAGGTTTAAAGATTTTGCAAAGGATCCAAGAAATAATTGGCTAGGGGAGTGTACTGATGGATTTAATCCATTTGGCGATATGAACATCAAACACAACACTTGGCCGGTGCTTCTATGCATATATAACCTTCCTCCTTGGTTGTGTATGAAGAAAAAATACATCATGATGTCGATGATTATCCAAGGCCGAAGCAACCTGGAAATGACATCGACATTTACTTTCAGCTACTGGTAGAAGAACTCCAGACATTGTGGAGATCTGGTGTGAGCTGTTATGATGCCAACACAATGGAGTTTTTCCGGCTACATGCGTTGTTGTTGCACACCATTCAAGATATGCCGGCATTAGGTAACAGTTCGGGGCAGAAAACAAAGGGACCAGTAGGATGTGTCACATGCATGGATAGGACAGAGAGTAGATTTCTTTCCAACTCGCGCAAAACCGTGTATTTGCGTCATCATAGGTTCTTAAGGAGAAATCACCCTTACCGAAAAATGAATGCTGAATTTGATGGTACGGTAGAGAAAGGAATGGGCCCAAGACCCTATGATGGGAAAGAAGTCCACAACATGGTTAAAAAAATTAATGTTGTGCTTGGCAAGGGATCCGGTTCGACGTAAAAAATAACACCCAAGGACCAAGTGTTTAAGAAGAAATCAGTGTTCTGGGAATTACCTTACTGGGAGTTCCTAAGTGTACGTCATTGCATTGATGTCATGCACGTAGAGAAGAATGTCTGTGAAAGCATCCTCGGTACTCTTCTCAAGATTAAAGGCAAAAGAAAGGATGGTGACGGTGCACGACTCGATATGCTTGGTGATCAATCCCAACGCATGAATGAAGCAGAAGATGATGACAAATTGCTCCACCAACACCAGAGTTACAATTTCACTGCAGCAGAAGTAAAAGAGTTCTTCACATTTTTGTTGTCAATTAAGACACCCTCTTCCTACTCCGCAAACATCAGAAGTCTCATGGATGACAGCTTGGGTAAAAAGAAGTTGTCTCACATGAAGTCACATGATTGCCACGTAATGTTGATACAAATCCTCCCGGTGGCCATAAGGAATATGATGGACACAGACATAAGAAACACATTGATTGATCTCTGTGATTTCTTCAACAAACTATGACAGAAGGTGGTAGATGTTGAAGAGCTGGATAATATGCAAGCTGATATTGCAAGGATATTGTCAAACTTAGAGATGTTCTTCCCACCGTCATTCTTTGATGTCATGGTCCATCTCACCGTGCACCTTGTGGACGAGATAAAGTATTGTGGTCGTGTATTTCTTCGCAACATGTATCCCTTCGAGCGGTACATGGGAATATTGAAGCGCTATTGTCAGAACCGGTGTCATCCAGAGGCAAGCATCCTACAAGGTTATACCGCGGAGGAGGTGGTTGAGTTTTGCACCGAATACATGAAACTTAGACCTATAGGTGTGCCCCTCTCTCGCCATGAGGGAAGGCTAGCTGGTAAGCCGGTCCTTGCTGGCTCGCAGTTTCGTGCACCTAGAGATATGGCCGATCAAGCCCATTTGACGGTACTTCTTAACAGCCCGATACTCGACGCTCATGTTGCAGAACACATGGAGGAGTTACGACGAAGCAACTTACCCAATGTGCTGTTACCAGCTGTCGAGACAAATGCACACAATAGGGACTACATAAGATGGCTAAAGGATCGTTTGACAAACGGACCCCAAGATTACCTTGCAACGTGGTTGGCACAAAAGCCATCAATGACGATTATGAAGTACCAAGCGTGCGACATAAATGGCAACACATTCTACACTAAGGAACGTGATGCTAAGACCTCTTATCAGAACAGCTCTGTTCGAATAGAATGCCTAACTGTAGAGGAAGATGATAAACAGGTGTACTATGGAACCATTGAAGAGATTTGGGAGCTTGACTATGTGCAAATGAAGTTGGCATTATTCAAGTGCAGATGGGTCCCTCTTAGTAGCGTAAAGGTTGATGCTTATGGCAGGAAGACATATGTTGACCTGAGAGTTATGGCATATCACAAGGACCCATTTATTCTTGCCAGCGATGCTACCCAGATTTTCTTTGGGCCAGACCACTTGCATACGCACTGCCATGTAGTGATGTATGGGAAGAGGAGGGTACTAGGCGTCGAGAATGTTGGTGATGAGGAGGAGTACAATCAATATGATGAGTTGCCACCTGAGGGGCCACGCGACTTAAAAGAGGAGAAGTGTAAAATCATCAGAAATCCTAAGTTCATTAGGGGTCAACCTAATGATCGCGATCACCCCATGTACATGGGAATTGATTCAAAAAACTAGTCATTATGTCTACTGTACTGAATTGTTGCATGTACTGAATTGTGAGGGATGTGTACTGAGTTCGTTCTGTTATAAGTTTCGCATGTACTGTATTGCGAGGTATGCACGACCTTATGTTGATCTAGTTTCGCATGTACTGTATATAGCTAGAACACTCAGTTCATCTCACTCTGGTATGTATGAACTGAACATGTGCAGTTTGGTTTACAAATCGCACACTGTTCGTTCACTAGAACCGTGTGCTTTCTAAACCGCGGCCTATGAAACCTAATGCACGCAACGTGAGTCCTGCTTTCTGATTGGACAAAACCCAAACCACACGGATCGTGCGTCGGCACCGTAGGATTCACCCAGATCGAACAACGGTCCTTATAGCTCTCATCAACACATGCTGTTGAAGTTGGGATTTGATTTAATGCAACTAGATCATGAATGGCGCGCGTTGCTGCGCCCGTCCACTGTTAGAATTATTCATCAATATATAGTGGAAGTTAAAAATGCATTAAAAACAAAAAAATAGTGCTCCCATTGTAGTGAGAAAATGAGGTGAAAACGTAGAGGAATCATTTGATCATTTCTAGTCTTCAAATGACACCCACTCATAGAGAAAAAAATAAAATGAAAAAATGGGATTTAAGAATGAAAGACAAAACTTGAACAACTCAAATTACAATGCCTCTATATAAATGACAGTGAATTTGTTCTACAAATTTGAACATTCTGAAAAAGTGCCGAAATAAAAAATATATTAAATAGAGCAATTACAACATAATAAGTCATATTATAAATGACGTTAATACTACCAGCCCATATGGGAGTCATGGGTCAAATACAACTTTCAATACCAACAACTTTCAACTTTTGATCCTTCAGAATAGTGCATTATGCAGCGGCGCATCACAAAAAAGAACTGTTAATACCTTTCATTATTGTAAAAAGTACATGGTTTCAACAAATATGCTAGTAAATTGCACTGGTTAAGTCTATCTACCTAATTTGTTTCCGAAGCCTTCTTATAATAAATAATGTATGTCTTAATTGCAATTTTAGAATATTAATATCACTTCAAGATATTTTGGTTTCATATAAGGTTGCGGAAAAAGACATGATTCTAGATAAAACAACAATCATCACTGTCGTTCGTATAATAATTGTTGTCAGCCAAAGAAATATTGTAAAATATAAGCAAACATTGGAAATGAAAAAAATTGTTTTTTAAAGGTCGGCACATTATGAGATGTCATATGAATAGTAGACCAACATGCCAAAGGAGAAATATTTTGTTACCACTCTAGCTAAGCTAAGTATCTAAGCGGAATCACATTGTCCCAAAACCTGAAAACAAGTACAAAACATCGTTTATTCTGAAAGAAAATAATAATTGTGCTGTGCATGGAGGATTACATAAATTCAATAGATAATCATGATGCTGAATCTTAGCAGCAAGAAAAAATTGTGCTTTGCATGGTTTATTACATAAATCCAATAAATACTAAAAATGATGAGCACTAAACTGTCAAGTAGCTATGAACGAACTTTGGGTAGGGATGATGATATTGAAGTGAATTATTATAACTACTATACATATTACCTTCAGTGAATAAAAATGATTTTAAGTGAACTACTATTGAGATCACATTTGCCAAAGAAGACCACTACTCCAAGTACTGATTCTCTAAAATTAAAGTGCATAACCAAAGTGTGAGTGATTAAAACTGTATAATACCTTCAATCTGAATAAAGAAGATGGTACGTGAGAAACAAAAGACACAATCCTAACCTGATAAGTATTCCCACCCACCCCACACACACTCGTCCATGTCATCTATTACAACACATAATACCTTTAGAAATCTCATGGACACCAAGCATTGGCTAATATTGTTTATTCACCTTGCAACTACTATTCATATCAACAAAAAAAGTATAATGGCAACTCTTTTGACAATAGAGCGTGGTCCTGATCGACTCATCTCTTATTTATCAAACCAAAACGCTGCTTTTGGGGATGTTTGCTTATTACCCTTCGTTGCATGGGTTATTCTTTGGTTCCATGCATGACTCAGGAGGCAAGAGCAAGCAAATTATAACCTTTTTTTGCATGGTCTTGGAATAGGAAAACAGACTATGATTACCTCATTTACACCATACAGGTTTGCTTCTCCATTAGAAGGCAAAAAAAACAGTTATCATCTTGCCGGATTTATTAAACTCTGCACATTCACTTTATCATCTAATACTGATTGATGAGTCATGTTAAAAATATCAATGTTGGCACATTAAGCACTGTACCATAAAATGCAGAGTATCATCAACCGTGAAGTTTCAAGCTAGATGGTAATGTACCCATTTATGAAATAAATTTTTGACCAAATGGGAGAAGTATAAATGGTAGTGCTATGTTGGATTCACTTACCTTCATCGCTGTTCGGCTTGGATGATACGTTGCACTGACCATCATCGGCGGCGACACCAACGCAGTTGCAATTTCAGCTTCTCCACTAATGAGGTCATTATGCTCATAGTTGCTAGTTAACTCCCAGGAAGGCCTTGTTCAGAACATTATTAGTTGCTCTGCTGATTTCTTGCATCATATATTAATTCTTTAAAGAATGAAACAAAGACGCCTGGTGCTCTTGCCCTCCGATGCTTGAAGTTCAACCCACAAAGAAGCCCGCCAGTGTCTACCCCTGCGGCTGCCAGCGTCTATCCAAATTTGGTTATAGTAGTTAAGATATGCACAACATGGTAACATCCTCTGCATACATGAAAGGACAGCGTGCAACTGGTTGTCGACCATGCAACCATCAAAGCTAAGACCTGACCATGACCTATGTGAATCTGCATCATGAGTCATTAGATCACATTTGTTAAAGTAACCAGATCCACCATCATTCCATCTCTATGTTCCAATGCTTCATATATTCCTAAACTGAACTATCCAAATACTTAAGCAGCGTATAGTTATGCTGATACTTTAGCTAACACATTTGAAGCTACAGAACATAAATTCTGGTAAGATTCACATGAAGCTCAACTGAAACGCTCGGATATGAAGATTGGTGGTCTTTACATGTTTTACTCCTCACACAATAAATAAAGGCCACCGACTGTATGGTTATTTGCCAAACCTTTTCCTGCGAACCAGAAGCCAATAATAATCAACAATCTGTTCAATTGTTTGAAGAAGTACCACAATATAAAGGGGGAGATTGAAGTTTGAACCTTAAAATTGAATCCATGGCACAGAACCTCACCTTCCAGCCGACTGTCAGTATCTCGAGACAAGATTGAGCATGACACCACAATCCTTCTCTTCCTCTCCAAGCCATCAATGTGAGCCACTGATGACCCACAAGTATAGGGGATCTATCATAGTCCTTTCGATAAGTAAGAGTGTTGAACCCAACGAGGAGCAGAAGGAAATGACAAGCGGTTTTCAGTAAGGTATTCTCTGCAAGCACTAAAATTATCGGTAACAGATAGTTTTGTGATAAGATAATTTGTAACGGGTAACAAGTAACAAGTGTAACAAAGGCGCAGCAAGGTGGCCCAATCCTTTTTATAGCAAAGGACAAGCCTGGACAAACTCTTATATAGAGCAAAGCGCTCCTGAGGACACATGGGAATTTCTGTCAAGCTAGTTTTCATCATGCTCATATGATTCACGTTCGTTACTTTGATAATTTGATATGTGGGTGGAGCTGTGCTTGGGTGCTGTCCTTACTTGGAAAAGCCTCCCACTTATGATTAACCCCTCTCGCAAGCATCCGCAACTACGAAAGAAGAATTAAGATAAATCTAACCATAGCATGAAACATGTGGATCCAAATCAGCCCCTTACGAAGCAACGCATAAACTAGGGTTTAAGCTTCTGTCACTCTAGCAACCCATCATCTACTTATTACTTCCCAATGCCTTCCTCTAGGCCCAAATAATGGTGAAGTGTTATGTAGTCGACGTTCACATAACACCACTAGAGGAGAGACAACATACATCTCATCAAAATATCGAACGAATACCAAATTCACATGATTACTCATAAGAAGACTTATCCCATGTCCTCAGGAACAAACGTAACTACTCACAAAGCATATTCATGTTCATAATCAGAGGAGTATTAATTATCATTAAGGATCTGAACATATGATCTTCCACCAAGTAAACCAACTAGCATCAACTACAAGGAGTAATCAACACTACTAGCAACCCACACGTACCAATCTGAGGTTTGAGACAAAGATCGGATACAAGAGATGAACTAGGGTTTGGAGAGGAGATGGTGCTGGTGAAGATGTTGATGGAGATTGGCCCCCTCTCGATGAGAGGATCGCTGGTGATGACGATGGCTTCGATTTCCCCCTCCGGGAGGGAAGTTTCCCCGGCAGAACAGCTCCGTCGGAGCCCTAGATTGGTTCTGTCCTAGTTCCGCCTCGAGACGGCGGCGCTTCGTCCCGAAAGCTCCCTTATGATTTTTTTTCCAGGTCAAAACCCTCCATATAGCAGAAGATGGGCATCGGAGGCCTGCCAGGGGGCCCACAAGCCACAGGGGCGCGCCCAGGGGGTAGGGCGCGCCCCCCTGGCTTGTGACTCCCTGGTGGGTCCCCTCTGGTATTTCTTTCGCCCAATATTTTTTATATATTCCAAAATAATTCTCCGTAGATTTTCAGGACTTTTGGAGTTGTGCAGAATAGGTATCTCAGATTTGCTCCTTTTCCAGTCCAGAGTTTCAGCTGCCGGCATTCTCCCTCTTCATGTAAACCTTGTAAAATAAGAGAGAAAAGGCATAAGTATTGTACCATAATGTGTATTAACAGCCCATAATGCAATAAATATTGATATAAAAGCATGATGCAAAATGGATGTATCAACTCCCCCAAGCTTAGACCTCGCTTGTTCTCAAGCGAAAGCTGAAATCGATAAATATGCCCACATGTTTAGAGATAGAGGTGTCGATAAAATAAAATACGGACATGAAGGCATCATGGTTATCTTTAGAACAGCAACATATATTCACATATAATTTCTTATGCTAGAGTAACAATTCATTCACAAGGTAAAGTATGAATCAAGAACTCTATTGAGAACCAACAAACTATGATCTCAGTCATTGAAGCAATTCCAATTTATCATAACGTAGGAAAGAGTCAATATAAGAGCTTGTAAAGCAAATCCACATACTCAATCATCTTTTAGTCTGTCATAATTGCTAACACTCACGCGGTACCTATGAGGTCAAAGCTTCAATCGGACACAGAGAAAGATAGGGGCTTATGGTATTGCCTCCCAACTATTTACCTCAAGGGTAATGTCAACAGAAATAACTCATGCTCACCCACATCCGAGTGGATATATGTGTCTAGATCATTCCCCAACACATGACACTTGCCAAGAGATAAAGGCGAAATAAAGGAAGTGGTGAAGATCACCACGACTCTTGCATAAAGGTAAGTACTAGAAAGTAAAGGTAACAGACAGGCCCTTCGCAGAGGGAAGCAAAGGTTGTCATGCGCTTTTATAGTTGGATGCACAATCCCTTAATGCAAAAGAACGTCACTTTATATTGCCCCTTGTGATAAAGAACTTTATTATGCAGTCTGTCGCTTTTATTTCTTCCATATCACAAGTTCGTATAAAGTTTATTTTCCTCACACTAATAGATCACACATATTTAGAGAGCAATTTTTATTGCTTGCACCGATGACAACTTACTTGAAGGATCTTACTCAATCCATAGGTAGGTATGGTGGACTCTCATGGCAAAACTGGGTTAAAGGTGTTTGGATGCACAAGTAGTATCTCTACTTGGTGCGGAAGTTTTGGCTGATATCGGGTGGAAGCAAGCGTCACATGTTAAAGGATCTATAACCGTATAACTTCTATTCGGAAATAAGCAAACATAAGCTATTACGTTGTCTTCCTTGTCCAACATCAACCTCTTAGCATATAATATTTTAATGAGTGCTCACAATCATAAAAGATGTCCAAGATAATATATTTATATGTGAACCTCTCTTTCTTTATTACTTCCTTTTAATTGCAACAATGAGCAATAGCTTTGTTTGTCAACTCACAACAAATTTCAATCGACATACCTCTTATATGTGAAGTCATCACCCCCATAAGATCATCATATATACTCTTTGCTTTTATTCTATACTTCTTTCTATTTCTTTTTCTCAAGATCATAGCAAACAAGCAAAGCCCTCAACTCAAAACTACTCTTTATTATATAACTCTCGGACTTGCTTACATAGGGGGAACATAAAGCAAAACTCAAAACTAGATCACCCTAAAGACTTTATTGTACTAGATCAAGATATAACCAAAAGGAACGAACTAAGAAAAACGATAAAAGTAAAAGATGTGATGGCGATACGATACCGGGGCACCTCCCCCAAGCTTGGCACAAGCCAAGGGGAGTGCCCATACCCATGTGTTTAGTTATCGTTCTTCAGGGGTGGTGATGTTGGAGTTGTTGATGAGGTTGGAAGCTTGTCCTCCGTCTTCCAAGGCATAGGCTCACCATCGTAAAAAGATGAACGAGTCTCCGGGATCCTCAAACCTGTAGCCAAACTCATTCTCTTAAATCTGTATTCATACTCACAGTTTTGGTTTTGCAGGTCATAGATCTGGGCTTGGAGATGCTCGATTTTCTCGTAAAGCTTGAAGATGTGCTCCCCGATGTCCTTGGCGTCCAGCTTGTGGTTATGGGTAAACTCCGCGATCATCATGTGATTGGCATTGAGTCCTCGTTCCACCATCCCTTGGCAGTTGAAGACTTGTTGCTCCATTGCTTCGAGCCTTGTCTCCACGCTTCCGGTCTTCTTTGGCCCCTCAACATCACGGATGTGCAGCACCCCCTCACGCATCTCAATGGTTTGAGGGTGTCGCAGCACCTCCGCAAGGTAGGGGTTGATAACCTTCTCGAAGAACTTGTCCTTCGAAGCACTTGGGGACGTCATGTTGATCTAAGTCTGCTGCAGAAACAGCTCAAAACGAAAACAGGAGATATTGTCGTGATACGAAGGTCAAAACCTTCGGGAGATTATATAATGAATTTTTACCGACCCGAAGTAGTATACTACAAGAAAACGGAGTCCGGAGGGTACACGGGGTGGCCACAAGCCACAGGGGCGCGCCCAGGGGGGTAGGGCGCGCCCCCCTGGCTTGTCGCCTCCTCGTGCACTCTTCGGACTACATTAAATTTTCCTAATTTATTAAATATTCCAAAACGGATAAAAATTGCCATTGGAAAAGTTTTGGAGTCGGTTTACTTACCGTACCACATACCTATTCCTTTTCGGAGTCTGAAACGTTCTGGTAGGTCTCCCTAATGTACTCCTCCGGAGTTATGGTATTAATAATATTGGTTTCAACATTTTTGGGAGTACCTGAGATATAATGTTTGATTCTTTGACCGTTTACCACCTTCGGATTTGTGCCTTCAGGGTTGTTGATCTTGATGGCACCGGAACGATACACTGCTTCCTCGATAATGTAAGGCCCTTCCCATTTAGAGAGAAGTTTTCCTGCAAAAAATCTTAAACGAGAATTGTATAGCAAGACATGGTCACCTACATTGAATTCACGCTTTTGTATCCTTCTATCATGCCATCTCTTAACCTTTTCTTTAAACAACTTGGCATTCTCATAGGCCTGGGTTCTCCATTCATCAAGTGAGCTAATGTCAAATAACCTCTTCTCACCAGCAAGTTTAAAATCATAGTTGAGCTCTTTTATTGCCCAATAAGCTTTATGTTCTAGCTCTAGAGGTAAGTGACATGCTTTACCATAAACCATCTTATACGGAGACATACCCATAGGGTTTTTATAAGCAGTTCTATAAGCCCATAATGCATCATCAAGTTTCTTAGACCAATTCTTTCTGGATCTATTAACAGTCTTCTGCAGGATCAATTTAATTTCTCTATTGCTCAATTCTACTTGACCACTAGACTGAGGGTGATAAGGGGATGCAATTCTATGATTAACATCATACTTAGCAAGCAATTTACGGAAAGCACCATGAATAATGTGTGAACCACCATCAGTCATTAAATATCTAGGGACTCCAAATCTAGGGAAAATAACTTCTTTAAACATTTTAATAGAAGTGTTATGATCAGCGCTACTAGTTGGAATAGCTTCTACCCACTTAGTAACATAATCAACAGCAACTAGAATATGAGTATACCCGTTAGATTGTGGAAAAGGTCCCATATAATCAAAACCCCAAACTTCAAATGGTTCAATAACAAGAGAGTAATTCATAGGCATTTCCTGACGTCTACTAATATTACCAATTCTTTGACATTCATCACAAGACAAGACAAACTTACGAGCATCCTTGAAGAGAGTAGGCCAATAAAAACCAGATTGTAGTACCTTATGTGCAGTTCTATCTCCAGCGTGGTGTCCTCCGCAGGCCTCGGAATGACACTTGTGAAGGATCTGTTCCTATTCATGCTCAGGCACACAACGTCTAATAACACCATCTACTCCTTCTTTATAAAGGTGTGGATCATCCCAAAAGTAATGTCTTAAATCATAGAAGAACTTTTGCTTTTGTTGGTATGTGAAACTAGGCGGTATAAATTTAGCAACAATGTAATTAGCATAATCAGCATACCAAGGAGCATTGCGCGAAGCATTTATGACAGCTAATTGTTCATCAGGAAAGCTATCATCAATAGGTAGTGGGTCATCAAGAACATTCTCTAATCTAGACAAGTTATCTGCTACGGGGTTATCAGCACCCTTTCTATCAATAATATGCAAATCAAATTCTTGTAGCAGAAGAACCCATCTAATAAGTCTAGGTTTAGCATCTTTCTTTTCCATAAGATATTTGATAGCAGCATGATCAGTGTGAACAGTTACTTTGGGATCAACAATATAAGGTCTGAACTTATCACAAGCAAACACAACTGCTAAAAATTCTTTTTCAGTGGTAGCATAGTTTCTTTGAGCACTGTCTAGAGTTTTACTAGCATAATGGATAACATTTAATTTCTTATCTACTCTTTGTCCTAGAACAGCACCAACAGCATAATCACTAGCATCACACATAATTTCAAAGGGTAGGTTCCAATCAGGTGGTTGAACAATAGGTGCGGAAATCAAGGCATTCTTAAGAATTTCAAATGCTTCTACACAATCATCATCAAAAACGAACGGAACATCTTTTTGCAAAAGATTAGTGAGAGGCCTAGAAATCTTAGAGAAGTCTTTAATAAACCTCCTATAGAAACCAGCATGACCAAGGAAACTTCTTATACCTCTGATATCCGTGGGACATGGCATTTTTTCAATAGCATCAACTTTAGCTTTATCATCCTCAATACCTCTTTCGGAGATTTTGTGCCCCAAGACAATACCTTCATTAACCATAAAGTGGCATTTTTCCCAATTCAAGACAAGATTGGTTTCTTCGCATCTCTGCAAAACTTGATCAAGGTTGCTCAAGCAATCATCAAAAGAAGTTCCGTAAACGGAGAAATCATCCATGAAAACCTCAACGATCTTTTCACAAAAGTCAGAGAATATAGCCATCATACATCTTTGAAAGGTAGCAGGTGCATTGCATAAACCAAAAGGCATACGTCTATAAGCAAAGGTACCGAAAGGACAAGTAAAAGTGGTCTTTTCTTGATCCTCTTTTGACACAGGTATTTGAGAGAAACCATAATAACCATCTAGAAAGCAAAAATGTGTGTGTTTGGATAGTCTTTCTAGCATTTGATCAATAAAAGGTAGAGGGTAATGATATTTCCTGGTAGCTTTATTTAATTTCCTAAAATCAATTACCATTCTATATCCTGTAACAATTCTTTGCGGGATCAATTCATTTTTATCATTAGGAACAACGGTAATACCTCCCTTTTTAGGGACACAATGAATGGGACTAACCCATCTACTATCAGCGATAGGATAAATTATACCTGCCTCCAGAAGCTTTAGTATTTCATTTCTTACCATTTCTTTCATTTTAGGATTTAACCGTCGTTGGTGATCAACAACTGGTTTAGCATCAGGCTCCATATTGATTTTTTGCTGACATAGAGTGGGACTAATGCCCTTTAGATCATCAAGAGTTTATCCAATAGCCGCACGGTGCTTCCTCAGAGTTTTCAATAATCTCTTGTCTTCATGCTCTGAAAGGTTAGCACTAATAATAACATGATATATCTCCTTTTCATCAAGATAAGCATATTTCAGAGTATCAGGTAATTGTTTAAGCTCAAACACGGGATCACCCTTGGGTGGAGGAGGATCCCCAAGTATTTCAACAGGCAGGTTGTGTTTCAAAATAGGCTGCTGATCAAAGAAAATCTTATCTATTTCATTCCTTTCATTCATATGCATATCATTTTCATGGTCTAGCAAATATTGTTCTAAGGGATCAGTAGGAGGCACAACAATAGAAGCAAGACCAATAATTTCATCTTTACTAGGCAATTCTTTGTCATGGGGTTGTCTACGAAATTTAGAGAAATTGAACTCATGAGACACATCCCTAAAACTTACAGTAACAGTTTCTTTCTCACAATCAATCTTAGCATTAACAGTATTCAAGAAGGGTCTACCAAATATAATGGGACAAAAATCATCTTGTGGGGAACCAAGAACAAGAAAATCAGTAGGATACCTTATTTTCCCACACAAGACTTCAACATCTCTAAAAATCCCAATTGGCGCAATATTATCTCTATTAGCAATCTTAATAGTAACATCAATTTCCTCTAATTCATCTGGTGCAATATCATTCATAATTTCTTGTTATAAGGTAAAGGGAATTGCACTCACACTGGCACCCACATCACATAAGCCGTGATAACAATGATCTCCTATTTTAACAAAAACAACAGGCACGCCAACAATAGGTCTATGTTTACCTTTAGTATCAGGTCTAGCAATTCTAGCAGTTTCATCACAGAAATGAATAACATGCCCATCAATATTATCAACCAAGAGATCTTTAACCATAGCAATACTAGGTTCAACTTTAATTTGTTCAGGGGGCGTAGGTGTTCTAGTACAACTCTTACGAACCACAGTTGAAGCTTTAGCATGTTCCTTTATTCTAACAGGGAAGGGTGGTTTCTCAATATAAGTAGCAGGAATAACAGGATCAGCATTATAAATAATAGTCTCTTCTTCAACTTTAATAGGTTCAACTACTTTCACTTCAATGGGAGGATGATATTTAAACCACTTCTCCTTAGGGAGATCAACATGAGTAGCAAAAGATTCACAGAACGAAGCTAATATCTCAGAGTCAAGTCCATATTTAGTGCTAAAATCACAAAAAGCATCGGTGTCTATAAAGGATTTAACACAATCAAACTTAAGGTTTATACCTGACTCATTACCTTCATCGAGTTCCCAATCTTCAGAGTTGCATTTAATTCTTTTCAATAAGTCCCATTTGAATTCAATATCTTTCTTCATAAAGGAACCAACACAAGAAGTATCGAGCATGGACCGATCATTATTAGAAAGCCGAGCATAAAAATTCTGAATAATAATTTCTCTCGGGAGCTCATGATTGGGGCATGAATATAACATTGACTGAAGCCTCCCCCAAGCTTGAGCGATACTTTATCCTTCACGAGGCAAAAAATTATAAATATAATTCCGATCACGATGAACCAGATGCATAGGATAAAACTTCTGATGAAATTCCAATTTCAATCGGCTGTAGTTCCATGATCCAATATCATCACATAGCCTATACCATGTCAATGCCTTCTCCTTCAAAGATAAAGGACAGACCTTCTTCTTGACATCATCCTCGGGCAAACCTGCAAGCTTAAATAATCCACAAACTTCATCCACATAGATTAGATGCAAATCAGGATGTAGTGTTCCATCTCCTGCATAAGGATTAGCTAGCAGTTTCTCTATCATACCCGAAGGAATTTCATAATAAATATTTTCAGTAGGTGCAATAGGTTGAGGAGCATCTCTTTGTGCTTCCGGTCGAGGTGAAGATACCCCGAGTAAACCCCTCAAAGGATTATTTTCCATAGTAACAAGTGATAGTAAATTTCAACACAGTTTATAATTTTTTCCTTACCAAGTTCCACTCACCAAAGGCGCTTCACTCCCCGGCAACGGCGCCAGAAAAGAGTCTTGATGACCCCCAAGTATAGGGGATCTATCGTAGTCCTTTCGATAAGTAAGAGTGTCGAACCCAACGAGGAGCAGAA
Source organism: Elymus sibiricus (assembly GCA_039707655.1). Taxonomy (NCBI): domain Eukaryota; kingdom Viridiplantae; phylum Streptophyta; class Magnoliopsida; order Poales; family Poaceae; genus Elymus; species Elymus sibiricus. The sequence goes on from CM077663.1 coordinate 89,010,665, forward strand.
GGAAATGACAAGCGGTTTTCAGTAAGGTATTCTTTGCAAGCACTGAAATTATCGGTAACAGATAGTTTTGTGATAAGATAATTTGTAACGGGTAACAAGTAAAACGTGTAAAAAAGGTGCAGCAAGGTGTCCCAATCCTTTTTATAGCAAAGGACAAGCCTAGACAAACTCTTATATAGAGCAAAGCGCTCCCGAGGACACATGGGAATTTCTGTCAAGCTAGTTTTCATCATGCTCATATGATTCGCGTTCGTTACTTTGATAATCTGATATGTGGGTGGACCTGTGCTTGGGTGCTGTCCTTACTTGGACAAGCCTCCCACTTATGATTAACCCCTCTCGCAAGCATCCGCAACTACGAAAGAAGAATTAAGATAAATCTAACCATAGCATGAAACATGTGGATCCAAATCAGCCCCTTACGAAGCAACGCATAAACTAGGGTTTAAGCTTCTGTCACTCTAGCAACCCATAATCTACTTATTACTTCCCAATGCCTTCCTCTAGGCCCAAATAATGGTGAAGTGTTATGTAGTCGACGTTCACATAACACCACTAGAGGAGAGACAACATACATCTCATCAAAATATCGAACGAATACCAAATTCACATGATTACTTATAACAAGACTTATCCCATGTCCTCAGGAACAAACGTTTCTACTCACAAAGCATATTCATGTTCATAATCAGAGGAGTATTAATTATCATTAAGGATCTGAACATATGATCTTCCACCAAGTAAACCAACTAGCATCAACTACAAGGAGTAATCAACACTACTAGCAACCCACAAGTACCAATCTGAGGTTTGAGACAAAGATCGGATACAAGAGATGAACTAGGGTTTGGAGAGGAGATGGTGCTGGTGAAGATGTTGATGGAGATTGACCCCCCTCTCGATGAGAGGATCGCTGGTGATGACGATGGCTTCGATTTCCCTCTCCGGGAGGGAAGTTTCCCCCGCAGAACAGCTCCGCCGGAGCCCTAGATTGGTTCTGTCCAAGTTCCGCCTCGAGATGGCGGCGCTTCGTCCCGAAAGCTCCCTTATGATTTTTTCCAGGTCAAAAACCTCCATATAGCAGAAGATGGGCACCGGAGGCCTGCCAGGGGTCCCACAAGCCACAGTGGCGCGCCTTGGGGGGTAGGGCGCGCCCCCCTGGCTTGTGACTCCCTGGTGGGTCCCCTCCGGTATTTCTTTCGCCCAATATTTTTTATATATTCCAAAATAATTCTCCGTAGATTTTTAGGACTTTTGGAGTTGTGCAGAATAGGTATCTCAGATTTGCTCCTTTTCCAGTCCAGAATTCCAGCTGCCGGCATTCTCCCTCTTCATGTAAACCTTGTAAAATAAGAGAGAAAAGGCATAAGTATTGTACCATAATGTGTATTAACAGCCCATAATGCAATAAATATCGATATAAAAGCATGATGCAAAATGGACGTATCAGCCACCATGAAAAGTTTCTTGCAACGTGGATCCACACTAACAAGTGGCGAGGTGATGAGGAAGATGGGGAAATTAGTCCAGAAAAAAAAACAAGATGGAGAAGGAGGCAAGAGGGTTGAGGTTTCCCTACACCACGAGGCCTTCTTGCCTACCTTACGGCTGATGACTATCATGCCAAACCTCACGTTGCAGACCTAGAACCCTGGGGCGGGTTCCATCGCAGCAGCCATGGCATGGGCGTCATCCTCGGCATGGCATGCACGCTAATGAGGATGAACGAAAGATCCTGGTACGATCGTGGTCGCAAGGGTTACACGGGATCTAGCACCACCACGGCTGCTTGGGCTTCCTCAATATGTTCCACGAGAGGAAAGAGACATAGGGAGGGGTGGGGGTGCAAGAATGGTGTGGTGGAGGGAGGAATCAGCCGGTGTCGCCGGCTTGCCGCCGCCGCTGGCCCGGTTAGGTCTTCCAAGACCCGCGAGAGAGGGGAAGGAATTGAGGAAACGACCTGTCGTGGGGGTGGAGTTCGTGGAGGGGTGCCAACTACATGATAGCGGGTCTGTTACGGGCCCATAACCCGAATCAACCAGGATCGCTCGATTTTTCTACCGGAGTAGCTGCCCCTTAGGACAGTACGCCAAAGTTGATCCGACGGCCAAAAACGACCCAAACTCAAAATCGGACGGCCCAAATCTATGGAGGCGTGAGAGAGCTGGGATTAGGTGCGGTTATGCTGTCCTAAATAAATGCCCCGTAAATGATAAAAAATGCTGAAAAATATCGTACGAGCCCATAAATGCGCCAGAAAATCAAACCTGACGTATAATTATGATTGACTACCGAGGGATAAAATTTGGAGGAGAGGCGATGAAGACACCGTCGATTGGAGTTCGATTTGCCACTTCTCCCCTTGGAACTATGATCCTTCTACTCAGATGCTATGGTTTCCAATTAGCGATCATTGTAGCTTGTGCCAAATTTTATCAATTTTTTTTCCATGGTGTCTCGAGATGACGCCACGATGACACACCAATTTTTGTGATTTTCTGAGTCCATTTGCATTTCCTGTAATTAAATTACTGACATTTATTTAGGTGGAGACATCTCCTGTCCGAAATGCTTGACCATTCTTCTCATTGTGACAATTCTTCTCATTCGTTGCACAATGAAAAAAATCATGCAAAGCGACACACAAATGATTTGTAAGAGATTCTTTGCCACCATCCACACGTAATTCATGTTGGGATATTTTGTTTATAAGAACTAATTAACATGGTAACTGCAAAATATGACTTAGATATAGCAAACGAGACATGTAATCCACCAGAAGATCAATATTAGGAGTACAATGATGTTTGCATACCATGGAAAAAACCAAGGCGAAAGGATGAGGTTGACACCGATTGGAGTCCGAAATGCCAACTCTACTTTTCGTAAACCATGATCCTTTGTGTGAGATGCATTCGTTTTCAAAGGGCAGGCTATCACAACTTCCGCCAAACATTACCAATTTTTTCCACGGGGTCTTCACACCATGCCACGGTGACACACCCATTTTTGTAATTTTCGTAATACATCTGCATTTCCTCCAATTAAATTACTAACAAGCCCCATGTTGGTGAAAAAATGTCTTCAAATTAGCAAACAAGTCATGAAAATGCGGCCGGAAATCAATACAGGGGCTAATAGTTGATTGTCTGCGGATGAAAATAATTCGAGGCGAAATGATGAAGTCCCAAATTCATTTGAAATGAAAATATGACTGTTCTGCATGGACAAATAGCACACGGTTCGTTCACTAGAACCGTGTGCTTTCTAAACCGCGGCCTATGAAACCTAATGCGCGCAACGTGAGTCCTGCTTTCTGATTGGACAAAACCCAAACCACGCGGATTGTGCGTCGGCACCGTTGGATTCACCTAGATCGAACGGCGGTCCTTATACCTCTCGTCAACACACGCTGTTGAAGTTGGGATTTAATTTATATGCAATAAATGCCCCGTAAATGATAAAAAATGCTGAAAAATATAGCAGGCGAACCCAGAAATGCGTCAGAAAATCAATATTAGGGTACAACGATAGCTGCGTACCGTGGGAAAAATTTCGAGACAAAACGATGAGGTCACGTCTATATTTCAAAGTTTTCAGGTTTTCATTTCGAACAGGTTTGTGCTGCTTGTGCACACGGGTTACTATATGAAACCGTTTGCAATGTTTTTTCCTCGGGGCGCACGGCGATCTTTTTTCACCCTTTTCACCGAAGCCGCCAACATGCCCCTCCTCCCCTCCCCCCCAAACCCGCGCCCTCCCCTGTTTCGCTCATCTGTCCATGTATTCTACCCAAAGTCCATCGACAGCTAGCTCCCTCCCCCTCCCGTCCCCCAGATCCACACCAGAACCCTTTCTGGCACCGTCGTGCTCAACCCGGCCGTGTACCCGCTTCCCGGCGTCAACCCTACCCTTCACTGCCGCTCCGAACACGCGGCTGCCCACGCCTCGCCGTCTTCATTTTCTCGCCAGCTGCCGTCGAGCATATCGATCCTGTACCCTTGCCTCTCCTGCCGGATTTGCAAACAAAAAAAAGGCCAGTTGCTGCCCTTCATCGCGGTGAGGTCCATTATCTTGCGATCCCTTTTCCTATTTGGTTCGGTTTGTCCCCAAAATGATTATAAAATAATGGAGAGCGTATTTATGTTCACCATCTACCTTCTAACATATAAGTTGTATTTGTTCCAATTAGTTATTGTCGAATTACACATCATGTGTGCACGAGTCACACTAAATGAACAAATTAGCCGTACATTTTCAAATGATCACATGCCATGTTTAGACAACTAGCTTCCAAGCTGTTACATTTTTTATGTTTATGCCCCTTTTCTGAATTTCGCATGTGTACTCTGTAGATGTCTATTAGCAGCGACGACAGTCATACGTCTGGCGATGTATCTTCATCTGAGTCTGAAGCCAACATGTCTGCAACAGATGATCGTGTACCAAGAAATGATGAACGGGATAGAGCTGCCACAATCACCCATCCGGTCAAGAGCCGGAAGAGCGCTCCAAGAAAGCCCACACACCAGCCTAAAGGTGTATACGAAGTAACTGACATCGATTTGAAGTCTTGGGCTCCACTAAACCTGATAAAGCACGCACGAGGTTTAGGAGTGTGTGTGGATTTGTTGGCAGGGCAAGGCTCAACATTAATCTGCCGGGGTTTCGAAAGGCTAGTACAGAAACACGATAGAGGATAGTCCGTGAGATCATGGCGCACTTCAACGTTCCCGAGGTGTGGAGAGAGCAGGTGGAACACGCTGCACTGAAGAAGGCCAGGGATGCTTGGAGAAACTTGAAGCATGTTTTGTACAAGAAGTTGTTGAGTCAAGGCAAGGACCCAATCCCCTCGTACCCCCAAATTACAAAGGAAGATTGGACAGAATTCAAAAGGGTTAGGGCCAGTGAAGAGTTTATTAAGAAGAGTGCCATGCAATCGGAACTTCAGAAGAAGAACACACACCCCGACCGTATGGGTGTGGCAGGATACTACGGCATGAAACCGATATGGGAGCAGGAGGACAAAGAAGCAGTAGCTGCGGGTGGCAAACTGGCCTTTAGTGAAATTAGGGGCACTCGCGCTAGGGACTACTTACAGGCACGTGCAAAGAGGCATGGAGATGGTTCTTATTACTTTGAAAACTTAGCAGACCAAGAACTGTATGATGTGATGGCAAAGGCTTCCAAAAACACTGGAAGGTTGTACAGGAACTCAGGGCCATGTGACATTCTGTCCGAGGCTCTGACTACCAAAGAGCCCCCTGGCCGTGCTAGGGGTATTGGGGTCAATGTCCCACACAAGAGGGCTTTCTCACTAAGCAAAGAAGAGAGGCTCAGCATGAAAAAACTAGGAGTGATTATAAGCAGGGAGACTTGCGCAAAAAGATTAAGAGGGACATGTATCCTGTAGTTCGAAAGGAAGTTGAGGAGTCATATATGCAGGAGAAGACACAAATGCTGAGAGATAGCCAGGAGACGCAAGGGGATGTCGGCATGGATAATGCCACTTATTGTATGGCAACACCGCACAAGAGTAGCTGTGCATCAGCTGACCCCATCGACAATGATGCTGCAGCTGGACATGATGGTGCTATATCTGATCTATATGGACAGGGGGAGAGAGTGAGGGCCGTGCTTACACATTATGAAGGTACTTTAAAATGTGCAACAGCGTGGGTTTACAACCCTAACTTTGACGGGGGTCTCTTGTTGGACAATGTGCCATTGAAGCCGGGTTGTGTGAAGTGCTACGTGACTGAAATAAAGCCTGGATTCGGTGATTTTGCCCTGAAGAATGTCCTTGGGGACCCTGATGAGCAGAGGACCTTGGAAGAAACACGGTTAAATCATATCCAATGGCCACGGAAAGAAATATACTTCCTGGATGAGACCCCTCCAGCCCCCCAAAAGCAACCAATGTCGCCCTCGAACCGGTGACTCTCATCTCAGCACAGCAGATCTTCTCTGATTCCCCCGATGAACATACTCTTGGGAATCAGATGCCCGAGGCATCAACCTGTGATCAGCCCTACCGACTTCCTGCCATAGAGGCCAGGTCATCGTCCCGTCCTGAGCAGCCTGTGGCAAGGCCTACAACTGCTGAAGACGTATCATCGGCTCAGATGCCGGCCATTGAAGCAGAAAGTGCAGACACATTGGCACTGCATGCTCACCAGATAAACCCGACCGAACCGCGTGCTAAGGAGTCTGAATGTATGGAACCACCTGGTAAGAAGGCCGAAAGTCCGGGACCGCCTGCTAAGCACTCCGAAAGTCAGGAACCACCTGCTCATGAGTCCAGCGGTTCGCAGCCGCCTGATAAGCATACCGATGTGTCGGCACTGCCTGCTCAGCAAACCAACACATTGTCACAGCCGCATGAACACACCGACACGTTGGCACCAGCTGCTCAGAAGCCCAGAATAGCTTCAACGGCTTGTCAGCTGTCCGTCGACTCTGGCACTATAGCTCAGCAGTCCGTCAAAACGGCATCATCTGTTCAGCAGTCCATCGTACCTTCACACGCTTCTCAGCAGCATGTCGTTGATGAAACCAGACGTCAAACAAGAAGTGCTTTAGCTAAGAAGACAGAAGCGGGCACGGTTGCACACAGGAAGTTGGGCCTCCAAAGAGCGAGGAGGGATGGGACCAAGAGCCTCCTTCTACAAACAATCATCGACCGCACCCAAATTAACAATAAGGTTATTCAAAGGGCTGGGTAATCCCGGTTCTGACCACATGTCTGAAGCAGACCTTCAAAAGCAACTTTCTAGTATGGAAGTAGGCACATTTGAGAAACGCAAGTACAAACATGGCCATCCATTCCTTGTTGGCAATTTCTGGGACGAGTGCAGTTCTACTGCTCGCAAGTTACATAAATATTGCATGGAAAGAATGTTGGAAGGAGGATACTAACATTGTGGAATTGCACTACGACCAATGGAATTTCTCTCACGTTCCAGGTACCATCAGTGTGGAATTCGAGGACTTTCATCTCTTCTTCAACTTTGATGAGCTTGCTGCCACTCTTGTCAAATGCTTGATGTTGTAAGTACTTCACAAACTCTGATCATCTTCTCCATACAAGGCTGTAAATGACAAAAAAGCTAACTGTACTGTATTCCTCTCAGGGGATTGATGACGCAAAGAACAACAAGGGTGCATGCGTATTTCATAGATCCCGATTTAGCAAACGGCGTTTTGTTACAAGATAATGACTGACGCACGGCTTCCATTGATTTTATCGCCAAGATCTTGTTCGACTTACAGATAGGAGAATTCTTCATGTGTCCATACCATGAACAATAAGTGTAAATATACAACCACGCATACATTGATCATCTTTCAGTTTTAGACGTAGTTCGTACGTTCATGGTTTTCTTAAACTGTAGAGGTCACTGGATCTTGGTGGTCATTGTTCCAAAACGCAACACATTTTACTACATGGATTCTCTCAGAGAGTCAAATGCGCCTCAGGATCTGAGTCATCTTCAGGATTTCATGGATAGGTATTGAATTCTTTGATGTTAATGCGTTGTGTTCATATCTGGTTCCAGAATTGAGTGTGTGAAAATTCATCTTCATTTCCAGTGTATTGTCAAAGAACATAACTTTAGGAGGGAATCGGTTCGACCGCCAACTACCTCTGCAGCACGTGATCGTTTCTCCGGTAAGACAACGAAATCCGTTATTTTCAGAAAATGCTAGTCAGATGTTCAAGTTTCTAAGTAAACCTCTTTCTATTTCTCTCCATAGAAAAAAGAAGAAACAACTTACACCGGTTAGGTTGTTCCTAACAGGTCAAATACATGACTAATACTGTACAAAAAATTTCAGTGTCCTCAGCAACAACAAGGTACCAGCCTATGTGGATACTACGTTTGTGCAGACATGATGAACCTATGCAGACATGCTGAATGTGGTGTCGATGCTGACAGGATAAAACCAGTAAGTCTGCTTCTTAATTACTATCTTCTACTCCACACGTATGTCACATTCTGATCTAAAAGTCATGCAGCTGATCTTGGCACCGATGACTTCTGAACCGCTCGCCGCCGATGAATTGTTGTCTGTTAGGAAATTTATCAGCACCTTCTTTGTGAAACACTATATCAAGCCCTCTAAAGACGTCGAAGATTTCCGGATTCAAATCTCCTAAAAATAAGTACGCATTCATATAATGTTATCAGCTAAACATATACACATGGATGCATTATTTTCCATGTGATCATGTCTTCGTATTTCGTACACTATGATTATGTACTGCATATGTCGGTTTAATAGCTGTGGAATTATCTAGCATTTTCTCAATTGCATATTGTCGTGAATTAGGATGAATCCTCTGCTTGTGGATACTATTCATTCAATTGCATATTGTGGCGAATTATGATGAATGTTCTTCATGTGGACACTATTTGTCGATTACATATTGTGGCGAATTTGCTATTTGCAGGGTGAATTAAATGCAACATTTTACAATAACCTGACAATTTCAGCGCACACGATTCAAGCAACTAAAGTGTGTGCGGTCTAGAACGAAAAGCACACGCAACTCATAGCGCAACCGCCTGTGATCCACAGGAAAAGCACACGAGATATAATCTATAACGTCGGCGATACATAAGAAATCGCAAACGGTTTGCAACACTTGTACGTGTGCGTAGGAGCTACTCAATCGTTTGCGATAGCACCATCTCACACGTGAGCCAACAGGAAACCGTGCCCGATGCAAAGACGATCCCACGCGTACATTTTTCGGGAAACGCGTCCGATGATGTTATACATGGTACACGGTTCCCAGAGAAATCTCGTGTGCGGTGATGAATATATCACACACAGTGTCTACAATGGCCCGTGTGGATTAGGTAACGTTTTGCAAACGGCCAAAGGTCAAACTCCGTTTGTTTTCCATGAGCAATTAGACACGTTTCACTCGTCTTGGACGTGTGTGATTGATCCCAAATCTCACACGTAGGCCGAAAAGATTATGTGTGCGATCTGTTCCTGCACCGCACACGATTATATTTGCATATCGTTTGTGTTCGTTGGCCACCATCACCGACGGTGGCCAACGAACATGATTATATTTGCACGGTTCCCAAAGAAATCTCGTGTGCGATGATGAAGATATCACACATAGTGTCTACAATGGCCCGTGTGGATTAGGTAACGTTTCGCAAACGGCCAAAGGTCAAACTCCGTTTGTTATCCATGAGCAATTAGACGCGTTTCACTCATCTTGGACGTGTGTGATTGATCCCAAATCTCACACGTAGGCCGAAAAGATTATGTGTGCGATCTGTTCCTGCACCGGACACGATTATATTTGCAGATCGTTTGTGTTCGTTGGCCACCATCGCTGACGGGTTTGCGGTGTCATGTGGGATGGCCCCCCCTATCGCCCACACATGCAAGGCGACGGTTTGGAACTACGTCACGGAAAGGGGTTAAAAATCGTTTGTATAGCACGTCGCTGCACTAGTGATGTACTCAGAGAATTGTATGTGCAAGCACAACCACCATGTTTCGTTACGAAGAAAGTGCTAGGTGCCCTGTCCACCAAAACACCCGACTACATGGCACGACAACATCGGAACGGTGCCACCCAATGCCAGGAAGGAGTTGCAACGAGAGAAAGAATATCCTTGAACCCACGCATCTAAACAGATATATATCAAGCCCAAAAATTATTGCAATGAACCAGGCAAATTCTGGCATACAAACAGAAGATAATGACAATCTCCATTTATCAGAGAACAAAAAAATGGTATGCAACTAAAAAAATAAATTTGGTCTCATACTATGGATAATTCATAATACAAGAACAATAACCTATCAGGTCAAGGGCACAAGTTATTTCTAGTGAAGTGCAGGCCCCATGGGTGATCAACCTTACAAATATGATAATTCTGGTAAGAAAATTGCTTGTCATTTCCATATGCGACAAAATGATCCTTGATAGAACACGCGGACATAGTTCGAAAACGAACCGAGGATCAGATAAGCTTGTGGATGACCCTTTTAAAATTTGGTATGAATATGAGTAATAAATTATAATCATTTATAACTGGACTGGAAATGTGATCTCTTCTGTGGATCACACCTGCAAAATAATGATACAATGTACTTGGATAAAAAACTTCTATGTAAATTTTTAGAGAAGACTAATACCAAGTTGGGCTTGTCTAGCCATCCTGCTGAGCTCCATCTCAGCTGCAATTTCTGGACCAACTCACTTCTTTGCGATCAACAATGAGTGCAGGCAAGTCACTCTGACAACACATAATGAGCATATGCACCGAACAAATTGGTCAAACAGATGGAGCATAGCTCCATGAATAAGCATGCATGTTCATTAGATATATTATCTAATTCAAAGCTTCAACTCTCTGCACATACATGTCTGACAACTGATGCATCCAAATAATTCAAACCAGCAGTTGAGCATCGCTATGTACATTGCCGATGAAGACCCTGATACAGTGTTACTGATTTGGAAAATAACCATGCAAAGACGATGCTACTATTTTCAAGTATATACACAATATCAAATAGAGGTAGATTCATCAGTGAACATGTGAGTCCTTGATTGCACTGTCATCAAAATAAGATGCTCATTGCCCATGTTTGTCCCCCAATTAGCTACGAACTGAATGTAAGAGCAACTAACAATGCACATTTTTGTTGAGTTGCATAGCCTGCAAAATGAATCAGATGCCAAGATTTCACTATTCTTTAGCGCACTGAAGAGCAATGGAAAATGCCAAAAATTTACACCCACAAGTTCAGAGAAAAACATCACTCTTTCCAATAACAACATTATACACATGATAATCTTGTAGTGCATCATGTATTTTTTTTTCAATCGGCGATTACCCCAGTTGCATCTCTCTGGTAGCTGAACCTCTTCGAATGCAAACCAGCAACAGCCTGCAGTCGTGGTTTCATTCAAGTCTGTAGCATTGTGATCGGGTATGCAGTCATGGTATTCCATTCAGGTCTGTAGCATTGAGATCATTGTCGTGTCTTGGTAACCATCATCCATTGGAAATCTGGAACTATGTATCTGTTGGGGAACGTTGCATGGGAAACAAAAAATTTCCTACGCACACGCAAGATCTATCCATGAAGATGCATAGCTACGAGAGGGGGAGTGTATCTACATACCCTTGTAGATCGCTAAGCGGAAGCGTTTAGAAACGCGGTTGATGTAGTCATATGTCTTCACGATCCATCGCGATCCGTCCCGATCAAGCGCCGAACGGACGGCACCTCCGCGCCCTGCACAAGTGCAACTTGATGACGTCTCTGCCTCCTTGACCCAGCGAGCGAGGGCGGAGTAGTAGATGAGATCTCGACCAACACGGTGACGTGGTGAAGATGGTGGTGACGCAGTGCTGGCGGGGCTTCGCCAAGCACCTCCGGAACGACATACGAGGAAGAAACGGGAGAGACGGGAGGAGGGCCGCAGCCGTGGGAGGGTGTGCTGCCCCCTTGCACCTTCCCACCTTTATATAGGCGTGGGAGGGGCTGGTGGCTTTCCCTCCAAGCCCCTAGGGTCGTTGTTCAAAGGGGGAGGAAGACCGAACACTATCCCCCTTTTTAGGGATCTTGATCTTATCCTTTCAGGATATGATCCTATTCCTTTTAAGGGGGGCTCTTGCTGCGCCTAGACAAGGGGTGTGCGGACTTTCCACACTACCCACATCCATGTGGGTCCCCATGCAGGTGGGCCCCACTACGGAACCTTCTACAACCTTACCGGTACAATACCGAAAAATCTCGAACATTTTCCGGAACCCTGAATATGACTTCCCATATATAAATCTTTACCTCCAGACCATTACGGAGCTCCTCGTTACGTCCGAGATCTCATCCGGGACTTCGAACAGCGTTCGGTCACCACATACATATCCCAATACTACTCTATCGTCATTGAACCTTAAGCGTGCGGACCCTACGGGTTCGAGAATAATGCAGACATGACCGAGACACTATCCGGTCAATAACCAATAGCAGGACCTAGACGTCCATATTGGTTCCCACATATTCTATGAAGATATTTATCGGTCGAACCACGATGTCAAGGATTCAGTCAATCCCGTATGCACTTCTCTTTTCCATCGGTATGTTACTTGTCCGAGATTCGATCATCAGTATCTCATACCTAGTTCAATCTCGTTACCGGCAAGTCTCTTCACTCGTTCCGTAATACAAGATCCCGTGACTAACTCCTTAGTCACATTGCTTGCAAGGTTCTTGTGATGTTGTATTACCGAGAGGTCCCAGAGATACCTTTCCGTCAAACGGAGTGACAAATCCCAGTCTCAATCCATGCCAACCCAACAAACACCTTCGGAGATACCTCTAGAGCACCTTTATGATCACCCAGTTACGAAGCGACGTTTGGTACACACATGGTATTCCTCCGGTGTCAAGGATTTGCATGATCTCATGGTCTTAGGAACAAATACTTGACATGAAGAAAGCAGTAGCAAGAAACTAAGTGATACGATCAAATACTATGGTTATGGTTGTGTCTTGTCCATCACATCATTCTCCTAATGATGTGATCCCGTTATCAAATGACCACTCATGTCTATGGTTAGGAAACTTTAACTATCTTTGATCAACGAGCTAGTTTAGTAGAGGCTCACTAGGGACACAATGTTGTCTATGTATTCACACATGTATTTAAGTTTCCAGTCAATACAATTCTAGCATGGATAATAAACGGTTATCATGAACAAGGAAATATGATAATAAACAATTTATTATTGCCTCTAGGGAAAATTTCCAAGAGTCTCCCACTTGCACTAGAGTCAATAATCTAGCTTTACATTGTAATGAATCTAACACCCATAGAGTTCTGGTGCTGATCTTGTTTTGCTCTTGAGAGGGGTTTAGTCAACGGGTCTGCCACATTCAAATCTGTATGTACTTTGCAAATGTTTATGTCTTCCTCCTTGATGTAATCGCGGATGGAATTGAAGCGGCGCTTTATATGTCCGGTCCTCTTGTGAAACCTGGGCTCTTTGGCTAGAGCAATTGCACCAGTGTTATCACACAAGAGAGTCATCGGATCTAGTGCACTAGGCACAACTCCGAGATTTGTCATGAACTGCTTCATCCAGACTCCTTCTTTCACTGCTTTCGAGGCAGCTATGTACTGCTCTTCACATGTAGAATCAGCTACCACGCTTTGCTTGGAAATGCACCATCTTACCGCTCCACGATTCAGAATATATACGTATCCGGTTTGAGACTTAGAGTCATCTGAATCTGTGTCAAAGCTAGCATCGACGTAACCCTTTACGACGAGCTCTTGATAACCTCCATATACGAGAAACATTTCCTTAGTCCTCTTCAGGTACTTAAGGATGTTCTTGACCGATGTCCAGTGTTCCACTCCGGGATCACTTTGAAACCTTCGGCCATTCTTATGGCAAGGCTCAGATCTGGTCTTGTGCACAACATTGCATACATGATAGAGCCTATGGCCGAAGCATAGGGGATGACTCTTATCTTTTCTCTATCTTCTGCCATTGCTGGGCATTGAGTCTTACTCAACTTCACACCTTGTAGGACAGGCAATAACCGTTTCTTAGACTGATCCATTTTGAACTTCTTCAAAACCTTATCAAGGTATGTGCTTTGTGAAAGTCCTATTAAGCGTCTAGATCTATCTCTATATATTTTGATGCCTGATATGTAAGCAGCTTCTCCGAGGTCTTTCATTGAAACTCTTGTTCAAATATATCTTCACGGTTTCCAAAAATTCTATATTGTTTTCAATCAGCAATATGTCATCGACATATAATATTAGAAACACTATAGAGCTCACACTCACCTTTTTGTAAATACAAGATTCTCCATAAACTTGTATGAACCCAAACGCTTTGATCACATCATCAAAGCGACGATTCTATCTCCGAGATGCTTGCACCAGTCCATAAATGGATCGCTGGAGCTTGCATACTTTATTAGCATTTTTAGGATCGACAAAACCTTCCGGTTGCCTCATATACAACTCTTCCTTAAGGAAACCATTAAGGAACGCAGTTTTGATGTCCATCTGCCAGATCTCGTAATCGAAAATGCAGCTATTGCCAACATAACCCTGACGGACTTAAGCATCGCTACGGGTGAGAAAGTCTCATTGTGGTCAACTCCTTGAACTTGCGAAAACCCTTTTGGGACAAGTCGAGCTTTATAGACGGTGACATTACCGTCGGCGTCCGTCTTTCTCTTAAAGATCCATTTGTTCTGAATGGCCTTGCGACCATCAGGTAAGTCTTCCAAAGTCCATACTTCGTTTTCATACATGGATCCTATCTCAGATTTCATGGCCGCTAACCATTTGTCAGAATCCGGGCCCATCATCGCTTCCTCATAGTTCGTAGGTTCACCGTTGTCTAACAACATGACCTCCAAGATAGGATTACCGTACCACTCAGGAGTGGTACGTGTCCTTGTCTACCTACGAAGTTTGGTAATAACTTGATCCGGAGTTTCATGATCACTATCATTAGCTTCCTCTTCAACCGGTGTAGGCATCACAGAAACATCTTTCTGTGATGTGGTACTCTCCGATTGAAGTGAAGGTTCAATAACCTCGTCAAGTTCTACCTTCCTCGCACTCAATTCTTTCGAGAGAAACTCTTTCTCCAGAAAGGATCCATTCTTGGCAACAAAGACTTTTCCTTCGGATCTAAGATAGAAGGTATACCCTATTGTTTCCGTAGGGTATCCTATGAAGATGCACTTCTTCGCTTTGGGTTCATGCTTATCAGGCTGAAGCCTTTTCACATAAGCGTCACAACCCCAAACTTTAAGAAATGACATCTTATGTTTTTGCCAAACCATAATTCATACGGTGTCGTCTCAATGGACTTAGATGGTGCCCTATTTAAAGTGAATGCGGTTGTCTCTAATGCATAACCCCAAAATGATAGTGGCAGCTCAGTAAGAGACATCATAGATCGCACCATATCCAATAAAGTACGATTACGACACTCGGACATACCATTACGTTGTGGTGTTCCAGGTGGTGTAAGCTGTGAAACAATTCCACACTGTCTTAAATGCATGCCAAACTCATAACTCAGATATTCTCCACCACTATCAGATCGTAGAAACTTTATCTTCTTGTTATGATGATTCAATACTTCACTCTGATACTGCTTGAAGTTTTCAAATGTTTCGGTCTTGTGTTTCATTAAGTAAATATACCCATATCTACTTAAGTCATCAGTGAAAGTGAGAAAATAATGATATCCACCGCGCGCTTCAACACTCATTGGACCGCCCACATCAGTATATATGATTTTCAATAGGTCACTTGTCCGCTCCATTGTTCTGGAAAACGGGGTTTTCGTCATGTTGCCCATGAGGCACGGTTCGCATGTATCAAGCGATTCAAAATCGAGTGATTCCAAAAGTCCACCAGCATGGAGTTTCTTCATGCGCTTTACACCGATATGACCTAAGCGACAGTGCCACAAGAAAGTGGTACTAGCATTATTAACTCTGCATCTTTTGCCATCAATGTTATGAACATGTGTATCACTACGATCAAGATTCAACAAGAATAAACCATTCACATTGGGTGCATGACCATAAAAGATATTACTCACATAAATAGAACAACCATTGTTCTCTGATTTAAACAAGTAACCGTCTCACAGTAAACACGATCCAGATATAATGTTCATGCTCAACGCAAGCACCAAATAACAATTATTTAGGTTTAAAACTAATCCCGATGATAATCGAAGAGCGAGCGTGCCGACGGCGATCACGTCAACCTTGGAACCATTTTCGACGTGCATCAACTAGTAGAGAAATGGCTAGCCACAACTCTTGTTGGTGGCGCGCCATTTTCTTCCAACGCCAGCACTAATATTTTCAAATAGTGCTGGCGTTGGCTAAATTTGTACGTTATTGCTACACACATAGTGGTGGCGTTCAAATTCTGCCGGACGCCACTTGTATGAGCACCCCAGCGCTCTCCCGTTTCACGTATTATTGTTGGTGCGGCTAAAGTTCCTACGCCAGGACTGCGCATTGTACATGTGGCGTGCAACTTGTACAGCACGCCATAGGTATATCTTGTGGATCCCACATATATTGTGGCGGCGTTGCTAAATGTAGAGGTATTTGAATCTCTATATATAGCTGACCTGACCGGCCTGATTAATCATAGGAAATCTCTTAACGGTACTCTCACATACATGTGTGTATAGAGATACACGACCGGCGGACTCTGCCATCGATCCATTGAGAGAACTAGGCGACTCTTGTTTATGTGTATATCATTTAGGTATGTAATGCCTTCATATGTGTGTGTATATAGTACATAATATGCTGAAATGGTTTTTGACCTTTTTTTAGGCACTGTGGAAGTGAATGATTTATGCTGGAATATATATGGATCGAACTATAAATGGGTTCTTGAAGGCCGCGTTGGAAGATATGAATCGGAAATGGGAAACAAAAATATTATGTCCATGTAAGAAGTGCGAAAACATAGTTTTGATTGACCCTTCTACTGGTCGTGTGAAGATGCACTTGTTGAAATATGATTTCATGCCTGGTTACACATTGTGGACAAGTCATGGTGAGGAAGAGGAGGATGTCATAGTCAAAGGGGAGGTACATGATGATGAGCTAGAAGGAGGTGTGAAGAATGTTGAAGAACATGAAAATCACCTCGACGGGCAGAAAGAACGCAACGGTAAAGAATTGTCAAAGAAGGAACATCTAGATGACTATGACCAATCTCGCATCTATCAAGATGAAGATGACGTAATTTGGAAAGAGAAGTGTAAGAAAAGACGCAGAAGCACATCGGGTGTTGAAACTTCCGTTGAGAGCCCCTGCACAAATAAGAGAAAAGCTTCCGTTGAGAGCCTCCGCACAAACAAGAGAAAAACATCGGTTCTGAGCCCCCGCACAAACAAGAGAAACCGAGAAACAACGTCGTAGTTGTTTTTTATCTATCTATTATTTATTATTAATTCGGCAGCATTCGATCGTGTTTTAATATTGATGTAATAATCTTCTTCCGGATGTGACGTTATCCATCCCCTTTTAACTATTTTGTCTTGACCGTATTTTATTATTCTACATTTGTATTTACCAACCTAAGTTGAATTAAGTTGATGTAATTTTGGAAGGAAAATAGCTATGGCGTTGGTGACGTCACCAATGCCATAGCTAATATATCTATGGCATTGGAGACATCACCAATGCCATAGCTATTTTCCCCATTGTCTTTGTCCGTTTGGGGGGGGGGGGAATGTTCATCGCAAACTTTCGTTTCACGCGCTCACACCCTCCGCTCCGTGCGCCGCCACCTTCCCCATCAGTCGCCGCTCCTCGAGTCGCCGTCGACCCCAATCGCCTCGACCTCGTCATCTGCCCCCAACCGCGTCGACCTCGAGCCGCCTTTATCCCCTCCCCGCTGCCGTCATGTCGCCGGCCCGAACGACCTCAACCTCACTGCGGCGCCTTTACTCCCTCCCCCGCCGTCGTCCACCTGCCCCGTCAATCGTTGCCAACACCTCGATTCCTCCGGTCATTGATCAAAATGTGGTTCGAGGAAATGTGGTTGAAATTTTGTTTCGATGGAAATGTGGTTGCTTGTGTATTGTTTGCACGGAATGCATAGGGTTGCCAATGTTTTGGCGAAACGTTGATTAATTTCCGTTTCCTTAAATTTCTGGCAACCAATATGTCCTATTTTTAGCGAAGGTCATGCCGAAATTTTGTATTTTGTATATGAATGAATAAGTATATATGCTATTTGTTTTTGTTGATGTCCAATCAAACGAACGACGCGCATGACCCTTCTTCGACACATTCGGCACACGGCGGTGATGTATTTACGGATGCGCAGGGACAGGAAGATTATGATGATGAGCTTAATCCATATGACTACTCTATGAGAGGCAGCGGCTACAGTCTTCCTCCTGGTGTGGACAGTAATCCTGATATGGGCACTGATGGAGAGGACACAGAGGAGTATTCTCCCGTGGAAGGGGTGGATGTGGAGGTCGACGAGCATGTTTCAAAATCCAAGAAGCAGCGGAAACATAGGAGCCAAAATGCTATAGGCACCGACAGGCTCGTCGTCACACGGGTTAACGAGACTGGTGAGCCTGTTAGTCCATGCAAAGCCACTGCTCACTATGGCAATGCCCTAGGTGTTATCCTTCGAGAAGTTTGCTCCATCAACAAGACAAATTTAAGGGATATGGACAAAGCTAATCTGCGAGAACTCCTCATAAGAAGGGTGCACACAAGATTCAAGTTTCCCGACGAGTATGACAACTTATTGTACCCAAAGAATCAGGTAAACAACCATGCAATCCATAAGTTCTCGAAGAATTTGAGTTCTTGGAAATCTGCAGCAAGAAAAGATATTGCAACGAAACCCGACATAGATATCTCTGAGATCGAGCAGAACTGGCCTACTATTAGTGTAGATGATTGGAACATTTTCAAGATGCAAAATCAGGAGAACTTAGTGATGACCCAGTCGTCATGGGGGAAGGAAATGCGATCGAAGACATTAAGTAACAACACCCTCGGCAGCCGTGGTTTTGTTGGGAAGAAGCCCGTATGGGACAAGCAGGACGCTGCGGTAACACCCCCAGTGGTTAGCTACAGTAATCTCACATGATAATGCCAAGTCATCATGGTTAACTATGCTTGATCATCATTTGCATCATATCGCATTTCACTTCCAATTCAATTGAAATTCAAATTAAAGTGAAAATAAAAGTTGTTCAAATTTGAAAACTAAAATGTTCATTAAATAGAAAATAATTCATAACTAATTGTGTTAAGGAAAACAACATCACTAAAAATCACTAGATGGCTCTATCATCCAAAAACAGTAGACAAACCAATTATTTGTTGACTTTAGTAATTATTTAAAATGTCAAACTGTTTTAACTAAGAGTAAAACTTTTAGTGACAGTGCTGGATATTGCCACTTAATTATTGGACTAGGTCTCAAATTTTTCAGAGGTGAATGGGTGATGTAAATAAAAGGAAACAGAAAAGAATAAAACAAACAGAAAGAAAAAGAAATGGAAAAAGGAAAAAGAGCTACTAGGCACTGTGGCCCAAGTGCTACAGGCTGGCCCGGCCCAATCCGGCCAGCCTTTCTCCTTCCTCTCGCCCGCAACAGAAGAAGGTCGGCGCGCCATGGCGACCGACTCGCGCACACGGCCACCGAACCTCCCCTGCTGTCGTGGAGGATAAGAACGGACCCAGCGCTCTCCCCCGCACCCCCCGCAAACCCTAGGACCCCTAGTTCCCCCTCTCTGATCCTCTCCTTGCTCATGCTCGAGCTCACCCGAGCGGATCCATGGCTGCGCTTCGTTGAGCCCGCGGCCATCGTCTTCCTCTTCCCTCTCCGACAAGTCCAGGAGCACCGCAGGACCTGCCTCGACCTCCCTGGAGCTCTGGATCGAACCGGAGCGCGACGCAGCTTTGGCCCGTTCCTCTTCTTCAACCTCGGACCCGCAAGCTCGCCGCCGTCGATTCTTCCCCCTCCAAGCTCCTCCGGCCTCCCCGAGCTTTCCCGTCAACGCTATGAGCTACCCCGCGTCCTCCTCTTCCTCTCGTAGCTCCCGGACGCCACCGTAGCTAGCTCTCGCCGTAGCCGAGCTTCGGCCGCCGCCATGGCCGACGTGGAGCTCACTCCAGTGCCGCTCGAGCTGCGCCAACACGTTCCACGAGCTCGTGCTGCTCCTCTAGTTCGATTCCGCGCAAAAGCCCCTTCATTTGCCCTCTGTTTTGATCGCGCCCGTGATGGCCGAAAGCCGCCGCCGCCATTGTTGAAGCCGTGCTCAACTCCGGCCACCTCCAGTTCAACTGCTGCCCCCATTCGCTTCGGCTCGTCGCCAGGAACCCGTAGGAACAAAAGGCGCTCGATTTGGCCAATTCTACGCAAAACCCGAGCCCCTCCTGTGCCTCCGTCGCGGTTTCTGGTAATTAGTTTAAACAAAATAATTAACTAAACCTAATCTGTCACTGACAATGGACCCCACTTGTTAATTAATCTCTGGTTAGTTGAATTAAAACCTGAATTAAAGCTGAGTCTATGACATGTGGGACCCACTGGTCAGGTTTGACCTGGCCAACGTCCTGTTGACTGCTGATGTCACCTTTACGTCATGCTGACGTCACCCTGCACTGTTCTGGATAATGTTGATTTAATTAAATAGAATAATTCTAGAAATTGTTTAAAACTTTGAAAAATCATAGAAAATAATCTATAGCTCAAATGAAAAAACTTTATACATGAAAGTTGATCAGAAAAATCCCACGAATCCAAATATGCCATCCATTCATCTGTCACATGCTCCTAGCATGATGAACATGGAACTTTCCCCTTCGCATCGTCTGTCCGATAAATCCAAAGACCCGAGAAATATCGTCAGATATTCTCCCGCTCCGTCTGATACGTGTAGTACGGCGTTAGACTACCCCTAGCACTGCGTATTGTCATGTCATGCATCGTGTTGCATTTGTTTGCTTGTATTTATTGTTTCTTCCCCCTCTTCTCTCCGGTAGCCTCCGAGACCGACGCTGCTTCCGGGTACGACTACATCGTTGACGATCAGCCTTTTGCCGCAGAGCAGTAAGGCAAGCATCCCCCCTTGAGCATTCCGATATCGCCTATTCCTTTCCCTCATATTCTTGCATTAGATTTTGCTACTGTATTAGCTAGCTCCTATTTCTGATGCATAGCCTGTTTTTGTTAAACTGTTACTATACCAACAATCATATCAACTGCTTAGTATAGGTTGATCAATGGATCCCCAGTGACCCCTTAGTCCCAGTTGCCCCTGCTTCTTCATCGACGACTCGACGACCCGAAGACTCGGTCAACCGACCGACGAGCCAGACCCCTCACATCACCGCACACCCCTTAAGTATGGCACTGTAGAGCTACTATCGAGTGCCGAGGGTGATACCTCACTTAGCACTCCCGATGTTAATTCTGTAGCGTAGCTAATCGGCCGTGGGTATCGAGGGTGATTCCTCCTTCCCATTTATCGATAGCGACTATTGTCATACACATACCTCGAGTGGGATCCATCGAGGGTGATTCCTCAGATATCCATTTGGTGTATAAACACACAGTTACTTGAACTTGGCTTCGTTACATGTGAAAGACGGGACTGGAGGGACAGGCGGTACCACCCTGGTTGAGGTGGACCTGAGTTCCCGACAGTCTTGTGACGGGTTGGCCCCAAGGGTACCCGTGTGTGAGATGTGGTGGGATGCGCCGGTAAGGCATCCGGGTTATGTTGAGGCGTGGACGGGCAGGAGAGGCCCTTGCCACACATCCTCGAGTCGGGGTGACGGGACCGCACTTCATGGGTCGCACTTTCCCCGCATTAATAAAATGCTAATGGGTTGGGTACTTGATCTGAGTTAGGTCGTTGGCCTTAATACGCACTAACCTTCACGTGGGGAAGATATGGACACTCAGCGTCGTTGTATCAGCCGAAGCTCTTCGGACGTCAGCAATGGAGCGGCGCGCGCCCGAGCGGTCCGCAACGGCATCGCGCTTGTTACTAAGGGGTGCTAGGACTGACCTCGGCCACGTTCGCATCGTGCAGGAGTGCAAGGGAAAGTGGGCCCACGAACCTGCGCGCTTAGGATTTAGACCGGCGGGCTGGCCTCTTCGTTGAGTTTAGGTGGGGCGACGACGTGCTGATATCCCGAGGCCGGACATGACCCAGGAAAGTGTGTCCGGCCGGAGGTGACTAAGGCGTGTTGGGGAATATGTGGTGCACCCCTGCAGGGATGAATAATCTATTCGAATAGCCGTGTCCACGGTAACAGGACGACTTGGAGTTGTACCTTGACCTTATACAACTATAATTGTGAACTTAATTTGAAATGAATTGTGGCTCCGGGATTGCTTCCTCGCAGGGAGTCGAGGAAGAATCTCTGGGCATGGTTACTTAATAAAATTGCTACAATAATATGACTATATATGAGTTACCAGTCTACTCTCTTCTAATGCTGCAAGATGCTGAAGATGCTAGTCTTCGATAGGACTAGGCCTTCTCCCTATTCTTGCTTTCTGCAGTCAGTCCAGATATAACCCCACTTCCTTGATAATGATGCACACTTAGCATAGTTCTGATGTCAGTCTTGCCACTACTTAGGATGAGTACTCACCGCTGCTTTGCATTCTCTTTCCCCCTCGATACGATGCCGCGTTCAGACGATGGAGCCCAGGAGATGGAGTACGCCGGAGACGACTACTACACCACCGCTGGAGCCTAGTACTACGTGGAGAGTGCCGACGCTCAGGAGTAGTTAGGAAGTTCCCAGGCAGGAGGCCTCACCTCTTTTGATCCGCTACTTATGTTTGTGCTAGCCTTTTTAAGGCAAAACTTGTCTAACTTATGTCTGTACTCAGATATTTTTTTTGTTCCCACTGACTCGTGCTTTGTCGAGCTTTGTATTCGAGCCCTCGAGGCCCCTGGCTTGTAATATGAAGCTGTATGACTTTAATTTGTGTCTAGTGTTGTGTTGTGATATCAATCAGTGAGTCCCTAATCTTGGTCGTATGCATTGTGTGTATGATTAGCGTATGGTTGAAATTGGGGGCGTCACAGCTGCACTTGCATCAAAGGGCATCCCAAACCAATTCGCGCAATTCAAGGACCCCTCGAATATAACTATGCCAGGGGATGTACCATTGTGATCATAAGACAGGGAAATTTACCACGGATCACCAAACAAGGAAACTAGAAGAAGAACTGGCAAGGCAGCATGCAGAACCACATAGATCGCAAGGGTCGTTAGCCAGGTGGAACACTCCTCTTAATCGGTCGATCAACATTACCCTTGGCAAGAAGTCGTTAGCACCACCGGCGGGTGACCGCATGAACGGTGCTGGATGCGGTGCCAAATGGGACTATTATTATCCCGAAGACCAGGAGCTGCAACGGCAGAGAAGGAGAGCCAACAAGCGGAGCATTGAACAACAAATAATGGAAGCGACAACCGCATCCACAACCAATATCGAAGAACACATCAACATTCAAAGCCAAGCCCATGCCCAAGCCATGCTGCCTTCAATAATCGAGAGCGTGAAGAATTGGATCAAGAACGGCGAACTAGGAAGCATTGTCATCCAAACTAATTCGCCCAAGGATAGCAGCCAGCATTCTGTCTGATTCATTGGTAACCCGTCGCCAATGGATGCTCTCAATGCTCTTACTAAAGACACTCCATGCAGTCTCTTAGCTTATGTGCGCGATGAACTGGTTAAAGTTGCAATTGGGCCGATCATTCGCCCCAAAGATACCATGATGCATGGAGTGCCCATGCCTGAGGGGGTCTTCAAAGTTGAGGTGTCTGTTGTCGTAAGGGGTTTCAAAGATATTTCTCCTCCGATACAACCTCCGGGTGCGGATAGCCAGTTGACCCTCTCAGGATGTTTGGGTTGGCCAATGCAGTGGCCGAAGAATCAAATTCATCTAGGAAATGTCCAAACCTCCCCAACCTCGCAGCAGGTGAACAATGACAACACATGTGGGCGAGGACCATCTCCTTTGTGTCAGATTCAACCTGAAGTTCATAACAACGACAATGTGCATGTCGGTGAGGAACACGACAATGTGGTTGTCGGCAGTGAGGGCCATGTCAATGATGGGGATTTGGGCAGTGAGGGCTATGTCAATGGTGGGGATGTCGGCGGTGAGGGCCATGTTAATGGTGGGGATTACGGCGGTGAGGACAATCTACTTGTCAATCGATACTTCCTTATTGACGAGTATCAGAAATCAGCTTCCAGCATTGACATGTGCAATCTTGATGGACCTATGTCTGCTGGTCCTGCTGTTGGATTCTCATCTATGCCTATGCTTGCTCAATAGGAACGTGTTGTTCCTTGCGAGAAGAGTCTTTTCAATGAGGACTTCATGCCACCAGATACCCTGGTGCCACCACACAGGGGAGCATTGCTGAGTCCAAACATACTCAATGCGACGGTCACAAATGCATTGCCAGACAATATAGCCAGCTAGCATAACCTGACATGTAGGAAGAGAAAGAGACCAGTTGGTAATAAGACGAAGGCAGATTCTGCCAGCCAACCGGTTCAGAAGAGTAAACAAGTTCTGCATCTCGTTCAATGGCGGAATTACCATTCCCCATGTGATCCCATTCTTCCGAAGGAGCTCAGCGATCTTCTGCAGACAGAATTGAGGATTCTGCATGACACATTTCTATGTAGGGAGAAGTATGCATTCTCTGCCAGAGGTGGGTTTCGCCCCATTTTTCAGTGATGGTGCCACCAAATTTTGGTTTGTGCGACGTTTTCCCCGCGGAAATATTCTATGTGCCATTCGAACACATCTTCAACATGTTCCGTCTAATGAAGCTTAGTTCTTCCTTAGTACGCCTATGGGCAATCAATGCTGCCTACACTGCCAAATGTGATCTCAACAAGGATTTCGCGGTAGTGGACCCTTACCTCATGCACGAGACCAACACCAATCACCCTGAGCGCCGACAAGCTATCCGGAAGTATTTGACAGACTTCATGATGGCCAACATGGACAAAGACTACCTTCTCGTGCCCTACTATCCGAAGTAATTCATTTGTGTAGCTAGATTACTATTTTGTACAATCTTGTTATGCATGCTTCCACGTAACAACATTAATTAATTCAACTTTTTATGCAGAGAACATTGTGTCCTCATCGTTATTACCCCGAAGTTCGTCGAAACTTATTTCTTGGATTCGATAAGGAAAGTGAAAAAAGACTACAGAGGCATCAAGAAGGTCTTGGATGAAGCACTTTTCGATTATACCAGACGGGAAGGAGTGATCAGAGATGGATATTAGAAGTTTGTCAAATTTAAAGCGGTACACTTCGGTCACAAAACTGACTTTTGTTGCATGCAGCATCCAGAAAACAATGATATAGACGGCTACTACATTGTCCAGCACATGGAGGAGTACATACGGGAGGTAGAACGCCTTAAAAAGAACTCAGACGTCATCGCATGGGGGAAAAAAATGGAGGAAATTAGCCCGGGAAATAATAGAGATGAATTCAGACACATCCAGTTGGAGTTTGCTACCATCCTCAACAAGGATGTCATCGACCATGCCGGGGTTTTCAACGGCGGCGCACCTTCCGGCCCGGAGGAGATAAAAGCTCGCCTTCGGAAGCAAGGGCTTGATGCTAACAGTCCTGTGTCTATTGTGGATCCGGCGAAGAAATACGTTAATGATCCTTATGCCGATATGTAACAGGATAGTGTCAGCTACCTATGCTGTTGGTTCTACAATACTCTGCTAGCTAGCTCGATCCGCAACATGTTCGTGTGATTTTGTGTTATAGTACTTTAAAACATGACTAGCTATCTTACCTAATTATTTAAGCACTACAAGTATAAAATGTCTTTCAATTGCTTTTATTTGTTACCTTATTCTGCCATGCAAACGGTGCCCTTTCCCGCTGCCATGGCAGCGATTTTCCGATGCTTACAAATTAAGTAATTGCGTTCTGAGAAGGTACAACGCCTGCAATGTTTTCCAGTTATTTGTGACGTTGGAATTGTTGGGGAACGTTGCATGGGAAACAAAAATTTTCCTACGCACACATAAGATCTATCCATGGTGATGAGCATCTACGAGAGGGAGAGTGAATCTACATACCCTTGTAGATCGCTAAGCGGAAGCGTTAATAAACGCGGTTGATGTAGTCGAACGTCTTCGCGATCCAAATCGCCGAGCGTCCCGCGATCCAATCACGATCCTTCCGATCTAGTGCCGAACGGACGGCACCTCCGCGTTCAACACACGTACGGCTTGATGACGCCTTCACCTCCTCGATCCAGCGAGCGATGATGAAGTAGTGGTTGAGTTCCAGCAGCACGACGGCGTGGTGATGGTGGTGAGGAACAATCTCTGCAGGGCTTCGCCAAGCACTACGGAGATTATGACGGAGGAACTAGAGGGCTAGGGTTGCCGGCACACGGCTTGGGAAATCCTGATGTGTCCCGTGTGCTAGCCCTGCCCCTCTATTTATATGTTGAGCCTTGGGGTCTAAACTTGGAGTAAAAGCCTCCTCCAGGTCGGTTTTGCCCGCACAAGGTCGGTTTGGCCCGCAGGAAAAGAGTCCAATTCGGACCCTGCCGAATCGTGCACAGCCGCGCACAAGCGGTAGTACCGCTTCACACAAGCGGTAGTACCGCTTGGGCGGTAGTACCGCTTCACACAAGCGGTAGTACCGCTCCGGCGGTAGTACCGCTTCACCAAGCGGTAGTACCGCTTACGCGGCAGCAAAACTACTTTTGCACTTTCCAATACCTTGTGGGCTTTATCCCTTTGGCTCATATAAAGTGTTGCTGCACCCGAACACTTCGGTAAACATCCGAAACCCCTTCCGGTGAACTCCGGAACCCTTCCGGAGATCAAAACACTATTATCACATATATCAATCTTTACCTCCGGACTATTCCGGAGATCCTCGTCATGTCCGGGATCTTATCCGGGACTCCGAACAACTTTCGGTCACCAACATAATAACTCAATTATACTAATCGTCACCAAACGTTAAGTGTGTAGACCCTGCGGGTTCGAGAACTATGTAGACATGACCGAGACACTTCTACGGCCAATAACCAATAGCGGGACCTGGATGCCCATATTGGCTCCTACATATTCTACGAAGATCTTTTATCGGTCGAACCTCTATGTCAAGGATTCAGTTAATCCCGTATGCTGTTCCCTTTGTTCTTCGGTATGTTACTTGCCCGAGATTCGATCGTCGGTATCACTATACCTAGTTCAATCTCGTTACCGGCAAGTCTCTTTACTCGTTCCGTAATACAAGATCTCGTGGCTAACACTTTAGTCACATTGCTTGCAAGGCTCATTGTGATGTTGTATTACCGAGTGGGCCCTAAGATACCTCTCCGTCACACGGAGTAACAAATCCCAGTCTTGATCCATGCCAACCCAACAGACACCCTCGGAGATACCTGTAGAGCACCTTTATAGTCACCCAGTTACGTTGCGACGTTTGATACACACAAGGTATTCCTCCGGTGTCAGTGAGTTGCATGATCTCATGGTCAAAGGAACAGATACTTGACATGCAGAAAACAATAGCAATAAACTGACACGATCAAATGCTACGTTTACAGTTTGGGTCTTGTCCATCACATCATTCTCCTAATGATGTGATCCCGTTATCAAATGACATCTCATGTCTATGGCTAGGAAACCTTAACCATCTTTGATCAACGAGCTAGTCAACTAGAGGCTTACTAGGGACACAGTGTTGTCTATGTACCCACACATGTATTTGAGTTTCCAATCAATACAATTATAGCATGGATAATAAACGATTATCATGAACAAGGAAATATAATAATAACCAATTTATTATTGCCTCTAGGGCATATTTCCAACAGTCTCCCACTTGCACTAGAGTCAATAATCTAGTTCACATCACTATGTGATTTACATTGTAATGAATCGAACACCCATGCAGTTCTGGTGTTGTTCATGTTTAGCCCTTGGAAGAGGTTTAGTCAACGGATCTGCAACATTTAGATCCGTGTGTACTTTGCAAATATTTATGTCGTCCTCCTTGATGTAATCGCGGATGGAATTGAAACGTTGTTTTATGTGTCTGGTCCTCTTGTGAAATCTTGGTTCCTTGGCTAGAGCAATGGCACCAGTATTATCACAAAACAGAGTCATTGGGTTAAGTGCACTAGGCACTACTCCAAGATCTGTCATGAACTCCTTCATCCAGACACCTTCCTTCGCCGCCTCCGAGGCTGCGATGTACTCCGCTTCGCATGTAGAATCAGCTACCACGCTTTGCTTGGAACTGCACCAGCTAACCGCACCCCCATTAAGAATAAATACGTATCCGGTTTGCGACTTAGAGTCATCCGGATCAGTGTCAAAGCTTGCATCGACGTAACCCTTTACGACGAGCTCTTGATCACCTCCATAAACGAGAAACATGTCCTTAGTCCTTTTCAGGTACTTCAGGATATTCTTGACCGCCGTCCAGTGTTCCATTCCTGGATCACTTTGAAACCTTCCGACCATACTTATGGCAAGGCTGACATCGGGTCTTGTGCACAGCATTGCATACATGATAGAGCCTATGGCTGAAGCATAGGGGATGACACTCATCTTTTCTCTATCTTCTGCAGTCACTGGGCATTGAGTCTTACTCAACTTCACACCTTGCAAAACAGGCAAGAACCCCTTCTTGGACTGATCCATTTTGAACTTCTTCAAAATCTTATCAAGGTATGTGCTTTGTGAAAGTCCTATTAAGCGTCTCGATCTATCTCTATAGATCTTGATGCCTAATATGAAAGCAGCTTCTCCTAGGTCCTTCATTGAAAAACTCTTGTTCAAATATTCCTTTACGCTTTCCAGCATTTCTATATTGTTTCCAATCAGTAATATGTCATCCACATATAATATTAGAAACGCTATAGAGCTCCCACTCACTTTCTTGTAAATACAAGCTTCTCCGTAAACTTGTATAAACTCGAACGCTTTGATCACCTCATCAAAACGAAGATTCCAACTCCGAGATGCTTGCACCAGTCCATAAATGGATCGCTGGAGTTTGCAAACTTTGTCAGCATTCTCTGGATCGACAAAACCTTCTGGTTGCATCATATACAACTCTTCCTTAAGGAAACCGTTAAGGAACGCTGTTTTGACATCCATCTGCCAAATTTCATAATCGAAAAAGGCAGCTATTGCTAACATGATTCTGACGGACTTAAGCATCGCTACGGGTGAGAAGGTCTCATCGTAGTCAACTCCTTGAACTTGTGAAAAACCCTTTGCCACAAGTCGAGCTTTATAGACGGTGACATTACCGTCCGCGTCCGTCTTCCTCTTAAAGATCCATTTGTTCTGAATGGCCTTACGCCCTTCAGGTAATACTTCCAAAGTCCATACTTTGTTTTCATACATGGATCCCATCTCGGATTTCATGGCCTCTAACCACTTCTCGGAATCCGGGCTCATCATCGCTTCTCCATAGCTCGTAGGTTCATCGTTGTCTAACAACATGACCTCTAAGACAGGGTTGCCGTACCACTCAGGAGCAGTACGCGTCCTTGTCGACCTACGAGGTTCGATAGCAACTTGATCCAAAGCTTCATGATCATCATCATTAACTTCCTCTTCAGCTAATGTAGGCTCCACAGAAACAACTTTCTGCGCTGCGCTACTCTCAGGTTGAAGTAAAGGTTCAACAACCTCATCAAGTTCTATCTTCCTCCCACTCAATTCTTTCGAGAGAAACTCTTTCTCAAGAAATGTTCCGTTTTTAGCGACAAACACTTTGCCTTCGGATCTGAGGTAGAAGGTATACCCAACTGTCTCTTTTGGGTATCCTATGAAGACGCATTTCTCCGCTTTGGGTTCCAGCTTTTCAGGCTGAAGCTTTTTGACATAAGCATCACATCCCCAAACTTTAAGAAACGACAGCTTTGGCTTCTTGTCAAACCAAAGTTCATATGGCGTCGTCTCAACGGATTTCGATGGTGCCCTATTTAAAGTGAATGCAGCTGTCTCTAATGCATAACCCCAAAACGATAGTGGCAAATCGGCAAGAGACATCATAGATCGCACCATATCCAATAAGGTTCGATTACGACGTTCGGACACACCATTACGCTGTGGTGTTCCAGGCGGTGTCAATTGTGAAACAATTCCACACTGTCTTAAGTGACTGCCAAACTCATAACTCAGATATTCTCCTCCTCGATCAGATCGTAGGAATTTAATCTTCTTATTACGATGATTCTCAACTTCACTCTGAAATTGTTTGAACTTTTCAAATGTTTCAGACTTGTGTTTCATTAAGTAAATATACCCATATCTACTTAAGTCATCAGTGAAGGTGAGAAAGTAACGATAACCACCGCGCGCCTCAATACTCATCGGACCGCACACATCAGTATGTATGATTTCCAATAAGTCACTTGCCCGTTCCATTGTTCCAGAGAACGGCGTTTTAGTCATCTTGCCCATGAGGCATGGTTCACATGTGTCAAGTGATTCAAAATCAAGTGACTCCAAAAGTCCATCAGCATGGAGCTTCCTCATGCGTTTTACGCCAATATGACCTAAACGGCAGTGCCACAAGAAAGTGGTATTATCATTATCAATTCTACATCTTTTGGCATCAATGTTATGAACATGTGTATCATTACTATCGAGATTCAATAAGAATAAACCCTTCACATCGGGTGCATGACCATAAAAGATATTACTCATATAAATAGAACAACCATTATTCTCTGATTTAAATGAGTAACCGTCTCGCAATAAACAAGATCCAGATATAATGTTCATGCTTAACGCAGGCACCAAATAACACTTATTTAGGTTCATCACTAATCCCGACGGTAATCGAAGAGCGAGCGTGCCGACGGCGATCACATCAACCTTGGAACCATTTCCCACGCGCATCGTCACTTCGTCCTTTGCCAGCCTCCGTCTATTCCGCAGTTCCTGTTTTGAGTTGCAAATATGAGCAACCGCA
The DNA here is from genome assembly GCA_039707655.1 of Elymus sibiricus. Classification (NCBI taxonomy): domain Eukaryota; kingdom Viridiplantae; phylum Streptophyta; class Magnoliopsida; order Poales; family Poaceae; genus Elymus; species Elymus sibiricus. Next base: position 89,041,267 of record CM077663.1, read on the forward strand.
CCGGTATCAAATACCCAGGCACTACAACGAGAGTTGGTAAGGTACACATCAATAACATGTATATCATATATACCTTGTTTGTTGTTGGCCGCCTTCTTGTCAGCCAAATACTTGGGGCAATTCCGCTTCCAGTGTCCAGTTCCCTTGCAATGAAAACACACAGTTCCTGGTTTGGGTCCAGCCTTGGGTTTCTTCACGAGAGGAGCAACTGCTTTGCCACTCTGCTTGGAGTTACCCTTCTTACCCTTGCCATTTTTCTTGAAACTAGTGGTTTTATTGACCATCAACACTTGATGCTCCTTCTGAATTTCAGACTCAGCGGCTTTCAGCATCGCAAACAGCTCGGCGACTGACTTGTTCATCCCGTGCATGTTATAGTTCAACACGAAGCTCTTGTAGCTAGGTGGCAATGATTGAAGAACTCTGTCAGTGATAGCCTCTGGCGGAAGGGGCATCCCTAACTCAGCCAGACGGGTGGAGTACCCAGACATTCTGAGCACGTGATCACTGATAGACCCGTTCTCCTCCATCTTGCAAGCATAGAACTTATCGGAGATCTCATATCTCTCGATCCGGGCATTCTTCTGAAAGATAAACTTCAACTCCTGGAACATCTCATATGCTCCATGACGTTCAAAACGTCTTTGAAGTCCCGGTTCTAAGCCATACAACATTGCACATTGAACTATTGAGTAATCATCAGAACGAGCCTGCCAGGCGTTCACAACGTCTAGAGACTCAACTGGAGCGGGTGGATCACCAAGCGGTGCATCAAGGACATAAGCCTTCTGGGAAGCCGTAAGGATAATCCTTAGATTACGGGCCCAGTCCACAAAGTTACTTCCATCATCTTTCAACTTAGTTTTCTCTAGGAACGCATTAAAATTCAGGGGTGCTACTGCGCGAGCCATGATCTACAACATAAATATAGCAAAGACAACTTAGACTATTGTTCTTAGATAATGAGTTTAGTTAATCATATTTTAAAAAACTCCCACTCAAATTGACATCCCTCCGATCATTCGAGTGTAACATGATCCAAATCCACCAACTCAAGTCCGATCATCACGTGAGTTGAGGTGGTTTCAATGGTGAACATCTTCATGTTGATCATATCTACTATATGACTCATGTTCGACCTTTCGGTCTCTTGTGTTCCGAGGCCATGTCTGTACATGCTAGGCTCGTCAAGTTTAACCCGAGTGTTCCGCACGTGTAACATGGCTTACACCCGTTGTATGCGAACGTAGAGTCTATCACACCCGATCATCACGGCGTGTCTCGAAACGACGAACTTTCGCAACGGTGCACACTTGGGGAGAACACAATTTATCTTGAAATTTAAGTGAGGGATCACCTTATAATGCTACCGTCGTCCTAAGCAAAATAAGATGCATAAAAGGATTAACATCACATGCAAATCATAAGTGACATGATATGGCCATGAACTTGTGCTTTTGATCTCCATCTCCAAAGCACCGGCATGATCTCCATCGTCACCGGCATGACACCATGATCTCCATCATCTTGATCTCCATCAACGTGTCGCCATAAGGTTGTCGCGCCGACTGTTGCTTCCACGACTATAGCTAACGTTTAGCGATAAAGTAAAGCATTACATAGCGCTTAATGATTGACACGCAGGTCATACAATAATTAAAGACAACTCTATGGCTCCTGCCAGTTGCCGTACTCATCGACATGCAAGTCGTGATATTCTATACAATACATGATCATCTCATACATCACATATATCTCATCATGTAATTGGCCATATCACATCACAACATACCCTGCAAAAACAAGTTAGACGTCCTCTAATTGTTGTTGCAAATTTTACGTGGCTGCTACGGGTATCTAGCAAGAACGATTCTTACCTACGCAAAACCACAACGTGGTGTAGTGATTGCTTTTTGATCTTCTAAAAGAACCCTCTTCATTGAACCGATTCAACTAAAGTGAGAGAGACAGACACCCGCCAGTCACCTTTATGCAACAAGTGCACGCAGCGGTGAAACCAGTCTCGCGTAAGCGTACGCGTAATGTCGGTCCGGGCCGCTTCATCTCACAATACCGCGGAATCAAGTATCAACTAGTAACGGCAAGCAATATGTATACACCCACGCCCACAACTCGTTTGTGTTCTACTCGAGATCTCATCTACGCATAGACCTAGCTCAGATGCCACTGTTGGGGAACGTTGCATGGGAAACAAAAATTTTCCTATGCACACATAAGATCTATCCATGGTGATGAGCATCTACGAGAGGGAGAGTGAATCTACATACCCTTGTAGATCGCTAAGCGGAAGCGTTAATAAACGCGGTTGATGTAGTCGAACGTCTTCGCGATCCAAATCGCCGAGCGTCCCGCGATCCAATCACGATCCTTCCGATCTAGTGCCGAACGGACGGCACCTCCGCGTTCAACACACGTACGGCTTGATGACGCCTTCACCTCCTCGATCCAGCGAGCGATGATGAAGTAGTGGTTGAGTTCCAGCAGCACGACGGCGTGGTGATGGTGGTGAGGAACAATCTCTGCAGGGCTTCGCCAAGCACTACGGAGATTATGACGGAGGAACTAGAGGGCTAGGGTTGCCGGCACACGGCTTGGGAAATCCTGATGTGTCCCGTGTGCTAGCCCTGCCCCTCTATTTATATGTTGAGCCTTGGGGTCTAAACTTGGAGTAAAAGCCTCCTCCAGGTCGGTTTTGCCCGCACAAGGTCGGTTTGGCCCGCAGGAAAAGAGTCCAATTCGGACCCTGCCGAATCGTGCACAGCCGCGCACAAGCGGTAGTACCGCTTCACACAAGCGGTAGTACCGCTTGGGCGGTAGTACCGCTTCACACAAGCGGTAGTACCGCTCCGGCGGTAGTACCGCTTCACCAAGCGGTAGTACCGCTTACGCGGCAGCAAAACTACTTTTGCACTTTCCAATACCTTGTGGGCTTTATCCCTTTGGCTCATATAAAGTGTTGCTGCACCCGAACACTTCGGTAAACATCCGAAACCCCTTCCGGTGAACTCCGGAACCCTTCCGGAGATCAAAACACTATTATCACATATATCAATCTTTACCTCCGGACTATTCCGGAGATCCTCGTCATGTCCGGGATCTTATCCGGGACTCCGAACAACTTTCGGTCACCAACATAATAACTCAATTATACTAATCGTCACCAAACGTTAAGTGTGTAGACCCTGCGGGTTCGAGAACTATGTAGACATGACCGAGACACTTCTACGGCCAATAACCAATAGCGGGACCTGGATGCCCATATTGGCTCCTACATATTCTACGAAGATCTTTTATCGGTCGAACCTCTATGTCAAGGATTCAGTTAATCCCGTATGCTGTTCCCTTTGTTCTTCGGTATGTTACTTGCCCGAGATTCGATCGTCGGTATCACTATACCTAGTTCAATCTCGTTACCGGCAAGTCTCTTTACTCGTTCCGTAATACAAGATCTCGTGGCTAACACTTTAGTCACATTGCTTGCAAGGCTCATTGTGATGTTGTATTACCGAGTGGGCCCTGAGATACCTCTCCGTCACACGGAGTAACAAATCCCAGTCTTGATCCATGCCAACCCAACAGACACCCTCGGAGATACCTGTAGAGCACCTTTATAGTCACCCAGTTACGTTGCGACGTTTGATACACACAAGGTATTCCTCCGGTGTCAGTGAGTTGCATGATCTCATGGTCAAAGGAACAGATACTTGACATGCAGAAAACAATAGCAATAAACTGACACGATCAAATGCTACGTTTACAGTTTGGGTCTTGTCCATCACATCATTCTCCTAATGATGTGATCCCGTTATCAAATGACATCTCATGTCTATGGCTAGGAAACCTTAACCATCTTTGATCAACGAGCTAGTCAACTAGAGGCTTACTAGGGACACAGTGTTGTCTATGTACCCACACATGTATTTGAGTTTCCAATCAATACAATTATAGCATGGATAATAAACGATTATCATGAACAAGGAAATATAATAATAACCAATTTATTATTGCCTCTAGGGCATATTTCCAACAGGAATAATGTGTACGCCATAGATATAGATCATAATGCCGGCGTACAACATAATCCGACGCCATAGGTATTCCAAATACTGCTGGCATAGGCTCCAACACCACCACTGTTTTTTAACTGTGGCGCCATATTGCTGGTGTCGGGTGTCTACGCCAGCAAGGCCCTTTTTTCCACGCCATAGCTAGGCTTTTCTACACTAGTGATTGTCACTTCGTCCTTTGCCAGCCTCCATTTATTCCGTAGGTCCTGTTTCGAGTTACAAATATGAGCAACCGAACCGGTATGAAATACCCAGGCACTACTACGAGAGCTAGTAAGGTACACATCAATAACATGTATATCAAATATACCTTTGTTGACGTTGCCAGCCTTCTTATCAGCCAGGTACTTGGGGTAATTCCGCTTCCAGTGGCCAGTCCCATTGCAGTAGAAGCACTAAGTCTCAGGTTTGGGTCCAGCCTTGGCTTTCTTCATGGGAGTGGCAACTTGCTTGCCATTCTTCTTGAAGTTACCCTTCTTCCCCTTGCCTTTCTTGAAACTAGTGGTTTTCTTAACCATCAACACTTGATGCTACTTCTTGATTTCTATTTCTGCGACTTTCAGCATCGCGAATAGCTTGGAGACTGACTTGTTCATCCTTTGCATATTATAGTTCATCACTAAGCCCTTGTAGCTAGGTGGCAGTGACTAGAGAATCCTGTCAGTAACCCTCTCAGGCGGAAGCTCAAGTCCCAACTGGTTCAAGCGGTTGTAGTACCCAGACATTCTGAGTATGTGCTCACTGACAGAACTATTCTTTATCTTACAGGCGAAGAACTTATCGAAGGTCTCATACCTCTCCATACGGGCATTTGCTTGAAATATCAATTTCAACTCCTAGAACATCTCATATGCTCCATGGCATTCAAAACGCTTTTGCAATCCCGATTCTAAGTTGTATAGCATGACACACTGAACTATCGAGTAGTTATCAGAATGTGTCTGCCAGACGTCCACAACATCTGTAGACGACGCTGGAGGGGGTGGCGCACCGAGCGGTGCATCAAGGACATAAGCCTTGTGTGAAGCCATGAGGATAATCCTCGGATTATGGACCCAGTCCGCATAGTTGCTTCCATCATCTTTCAACTTAGCTTTCTCTAGGAACGCATTAAAATTCAGGTGAACTACTGCGCGAGCCATTGATCTACAACATAATTAGCAAAGAAAAATTTAGATTATGTTCATGATAATAAGTTCAACTAATCAAATTACTTATGAACTCTCACTCAAATCAACATCCCTCAGGTTGTCTGAGTGTAACATGATCCAAATCCATCAACCCAAGTCCGATCATCACGTGAGATGAGGTGGTATCAATGGTGAAAATCTCCATGTTGATCATATCTACTATATGACTTATGGTCGACCTTTCAGTCTCCGTGTTTCGAGGCCAAGTCTGTACATGCTAGGCTTGTCAAATTTAACCCAAGTATTCTGCATGTGCAAAACTGGCTTACACCCGTTGTATGCGAACAAAGAGTCTATCACACCCGATCATCTCGAGGTTCCTCGAAACGACGAACTTTCGCAACGGTGCATACTTGGGGAGAACACAATTCATTGAAATTAAGTAAGGGATCATCTTATAATGCTACCGTTATCCTAAGAAAAATAAGATGCATAACAAGATTAACATCACATGCAAATCATAATAAGTGACATGATATGGCCATCATCATCGTGTGCTTTTGGTCTCCATCTTCAAAGAACCGACATGATCTCCATCGTCACTGGCATGACACCATGATCTCTATCATCGTGCCGTCACGAGATTGTCTCGCCAACTATTGCTTCTACAACTATTGCTAACACATAGTGATAAAGTAAAGCAATTACATGGCGTTTAATGATTGACACGCAGGTCATACAAATAATGAAAGACAACCCTATGGCTCCTACCGTTTGCTGTACTCATCGACATGCAAGTCGTGATAACTAATACAAAACATGATCATCTCATACATAAACATATATCAAATCACGTCTTGGCCATATGACATCACAACATGCCCCACAAAAACAAGTTAGACGTCCTCTATTTCGTTGTTTGCAAGTTTTACGTGGCTGCTATGGGCAACTAGTAAGAACCGTTCTTACCTACGCAAAGCCACAACGGTGATATTCAAGTTACCTATTAACCTTCTACAAGAACCACCTCTGTTGAATTCGATTCAACTAAAGTGGGAGAGACAGACACCCGCCAGCCATCTTTATGCAAACAAGTCGCATGTCAGTCGATGGAACTGGTCTCTTGTGCGAGGACAAGTAAGGTTGGTCCGAGCCGCTTCATCCCATAATACCGCTGAATCAAAATAATACTAACGAGGTAAGAAATATGAACATCAACGCCCACAAACACTTTGTGTTCTACTCATGCATATCATCTACACATAGACCTAGCTCATGATGCCACTGTTGGGGAATGTTGCATGGGAAACAAATTTTTTTCCTACGCACACGCAAGATCTATCCTTGGAGATGCATAGCTATGAGAGGGGGAGTGTATCTACATACCCTTGTAGATCGCTAAGCAGAAGCGTTTAGAAACACGGTTGATGTAGTCATATGTCTTCAAGATCCAATCGCGATCCGTCCCGACCAAGCGCCGAACGGACGACACCTCCGCGTTCTGCACACGTGCAACTCGATGACGTCTCCACCTCCTCGATCCAGCGAGTGAGGGCAGAGTAGTAGATGATATCTCGACCAACACAATGTTGGGGTGGAAATGGTAGTGTCACAGTGCCGGCAGGGCTTCGCCAAGCGGCTTTGGAATGACGTACGATGAAGAAATAGGAGAGACGGGAGGAGGTCCGCGGCCGTGGTAGGGTGTGCTGCCCCTTGCGCCTCCCCACCTTTATATAGGCGTGGGAGGGGCTGGTGGATTGCCCTCCAATCCCCTAGGGTCGTTGGTCAAAGGGGGAGGAAGGAAATCCCTCCTTCCTTCCCCACCGATCACTATCCCCCCTTTTTAGGGATCTTGATCTTATCCTTTCGGGATATGATCCTATTCCTTTTAAGGGGGGATCTTGCTGCGCCTAGACCAGGGGTGTGGGGGACTTTCCCCACTACCCACATCCATGTGGGTCCCAATGTAGGTGGGCCCCACTCCGGAACCTTCTAGAACCTTCCCGGTACAATACAGAAAAATCCCGAACATTTTCCGAAATCCTGAATATAACTTCTCATATATAAATCTTTACCTCCGGACCATTCCGGAGCTCCTCATGACATCCGGGATCTCATCTGGGACTTTGAAAAACATTCGGTCACCAACATACATATCCCAATACTACTCTATCGTCATCGAACCTTAAGCGTGCGGACCCTACGGGTTCGAGAATGTTGCAGACATGACCGATACACTCTCAAGTCAATAACCAATAGTGGGACCTGGACGTACATATTGGTTCCCACATATTCTACGAAGATCTTTATCGGTCGAACCACGATGTCAAGGATTCAGTCAATCCCGTATGTAGTTCCCTTTGTCCATCGGTATGTTACTTTCCCAAGATTCGATCGTCGGTATCTCATACCTAGTTCAATCTCGTTACTGGCAAGTCTCTTCACTCATTTTGTAATACAAGATCCTGTGACTAAATCCTTAGTCACATTGCTTGCAAGGTTCTTGTGATGTTGTATTACCGAGAGGGCCCAGAGATACCTCTCCGTCAAACTGAGTGACAAATCCCAGTCTCAATCCATGCCAACCCAACAAACACCTTCTGAGATACCTGTAGAGCATCTTTAAGATCACCCAATTATGAAGCGATGTTTGGTACACACAAGGTATTCCTCCGGTGTCAGGGAGTTGCATGATCTCATGGTCTTAGGAACAGATACTAGACATGAAGAAAGCAGTAGCAAGAAACTAAGTGATCAGATCAAATGCTATGCTTATGGTTGGGTCTTATCCATCACATCATTCTCCCAATGATGTGATTCCGTTATCAAATGACAACTCATGTCTATGGTTAGGAAACCTTAACCATCTTTGATCATCGTGCTAGTTTAGTAGAGGCTCACTAGGGACACAATGTTGTCTATGTATCCACACATGTATTTAAGTTTCTGGTCAATACAATTCTAGCATGAATAATAAACGATTATCATGAACAAGGAAATATGATAATATTTTTTTTATTATTGCCTCTTTGGCATATTTCCAACAGTATCAACAGCTTGTGCACGTGCATACTTGTAAGACAAATAACTCATGGGCTTCTTACCTTTTGTTCCTCGTTCTTCTTTCCCTAGACTTCGGTTTGGAATATCAAGGGCCTAAAAAATCAGAAGCATTTTAATTCATCTCATCAGTCAGCTTATGTGCTAGCTGATTGGTAGCGGTGTTGTGAGAGCACACACAGGCCATGTCAGACCCTGGCCTGCAAGACTATGCCCCTCGCCAACCTCCATATCCCCTCCTACCCCGTTAGCGATGACGACTACTATAGTCCAACGTTGGGAGCTGATGGCAACCATGAGCGCGGGGAGGGCGGCGGGCACCCGGGGACGCGGCGAACACTGCCCCACCACCCCTACCTGCTCTTCCCAAAGCAGGTACCAGCGCGAGGAGCACCCAGACTGCTGGTGCGAGGTTCGCGGTGCGACACTCCACTCCCCTGTCAAGCACCACGTCGCCGCGGCCATCCCACCACCTGCCCCCGTCAACGACGAATGCCTCTGCCTCCTCGCCACCACCACCGTCGTGTACACCTTGCTAGGTCAGGCAGTGTTGCTCCCCCGTGATCCATGGGCGTCGTGGTCAAATGGCTGGATCTGACGGTGCTCGCGACTTTGGGATGCCTCCTCCCCACAAATTGGATTCTGCAATGGCATGGGGGAGGGCCCCAGGTGGCGCAGGGGTTGGGTCTAATATAGGAGAAGCGCCGCCGGAGGTTGGGTGGGATGTTAGGCCGCCTTGCCTCGGCAGCCTCTGCTTCCCCACGACCTCTTCCCAGAGGAGGCACGCATCGTCAATCGCGACCCCACCGAACAAAGGAGGATTGAAGGCGGGAGGAGGGTTGGAGGTGGCGACGCGTGGTAAGTAAGGGCGAGGCATGGCAGGAGGTGGCGGCGCGCTAGATGGGGAGATTGGATTGGGAGCACGGTCCTGCGGGTATTTTTCTTTCTTTTCTGTCACGCATACCAGTTCGGTTGACTTATCATGAGGACCACGGGTTGAATACGTAAAACCACAATGACTTTTTCGCAAAACTGCTGCGACGATGAGCCAAAAAAAGCAATGGCCGCTTTATTATTAGGTAAAGATAAAGATGGGGGCATGATCACGGGGTTGATGATGCTCAGCTCACGAGCTCTCGCTCTAAAAAAAGCAAAAAAAGAAAGAAACCTATGGTTACTATTTCGAGACCTGTCACCAGAAATCAAAAGAAAAAAAATCGATATGTTTGTAAAAAATGGTAACCTTGTTCTGCTTCCTAACAGGGCTACCGGAAAAAAATGCGGTGTTAAATGGATGGAATATTCTGGAATTGTCGAGGGGTAGGTAAAAAGGGGATGTCCACCTGCCTCTCTGACCTTATTAAGGACAATTCCCTGGATTTCTTAGGTTTGCAAGAGACCATGAAAAATAAATTCCTCCCTAGATGCCTTAGGAAATTTGATCCCCATGACCTATTTGCTTGGCAATGGGTGCCTTCACGGGGGAAGGCATGGGGCATCCTTTGTGGTATCAAAAAAGACAAGTTTCATATAGTTTCCTGGGATGTTGGCAAGATCATCTTGCAAGCCACCCTAGTTGTTTATGGAGTGGCTCATGATGATCACAAAGAAGAATTACTAACTGAATTGGCTTCCTTCTGCTCTCATCTCAACATGCCCTATGTAGTTGGGGGAGATTTTAATACCATGAAAGGTACCGAAGATAAGAATAAAAATATGGTCCCTAATCAGTATGTGGAAAAAATCAATTCTATCATTAACATGCTTAACCTGCATGAACTCCATTTAAATGGAGACGAATATACCTGGTCCAATCAGCAAAGCCACCCCACTCTAGAAAAGCTTGACAGAATTCTGGTGAGCTTTGACTGGGAAGACTTGTTCCCTTTGGCCATTGTCCGCAAGTTGGTGCTAGACAAATCTGACCATAACCCTCTACTCCTTTCCTCGGAGATGCCCAGAGTTAATAACCCCTCCCCCCAAGAGAGTTTCGCTTTGAACTCAGCTTGCTTTCCAATGAGGATTTCTTTCCCTCGGCAAAAAAAATCAGGGATTGGCCTATTAATGCCAAAGACCCTATTGATGTCCTTAACATCAAACTTAAGAGATTTTAAAAATATTAAAGGGTGGGGTTCTGACAAATTCGGCCATATGAGAAAAAGAAAACCTGAGATCAAGATGAAGCTGGAGGACATTGTATAGCAAGAGGAAAGAGGCCCCATCTCGGCAAACATTTGTTGCCAGAGGGCTGATCTTCTTGCAGAGCTGAATGAGATTCTTACCTCCGAGGAGTTGTACTGGCTTCAACAATCTAATGAAAGGTGGTTGTTGAAAGGGGATCAAAATACGTTGATTACCACCATATTGCTAATGGTAGGAAATGCGAGAACACAATTCATTCCTTGTCGGATGGTGAGACCTCAATTGAGGGGACGAAGAACATTTTAAAACACGCAACATCTTACTACAAAGAGGTGTTTAGCCCAACTCCTGGAAACCTTTTCCATCTCTCTCCTGAAACCTGGGGCCCTCATGAGAAATTGAGTGAAGAACATAATGCACTTTTAACTCGCCTGTTCTTGGAAGAGGAGGTGAAGAAAGCCTTATTTGGTATGAAGAGCAATAGAGTGCTTGGCCCTGACAATGTTCTTGTTGAATTCTATATAAGTTGTTGGGACTTTGTTAAAACGGACATTAAGAGCCTTTTTGAGGCCTTCCATGCGGGCACTCTTGACATGGCTCACTTGAATTATGGCATCATTACCCTAATCCCTAAAATGCCGGGGGCCAAAAATTTCAGCAATTTCTCTTCATTTGTCTCCTTCGCTGCCCGTACAAACTTTTTACCAAAGCTCTAGACAACCAAGTGGTCCTGTTCGCTGACAAACTGATCTGCCGCCACCAGAATGCTTTTATAAAAAACAGAAATATTATGGATGGGATTTTGACTTTTCATGAAGTCCTTCATCACACTTATGTGAAGAAAAAATGTGGGGTGGTGCTTAAACTAGACTTCAAAAAAGCCTATGATAAAATCAACTGGGATTTCCTGCTAGACGCCATAAACAGAGGGGTTTTGGCGTGACTGGATCAAAAATATCCTTTATAATGGAATTGTCAGTGTCAAGTTAAACAATGAGATGGGGCCTTATTTTCAAAGCTTTAAAGCGATACGTCAGGGGGACCTTTTCTCGCCCTTTCTGTTCAATACTGCTATGGAGAGCTTGTCTAAAATGATCTGTAAAACACAAAAAGAGAAGTTGATCACATGATTAGCCCCTGACCTGATTGAAGGTGGGGTGGATGTACTGCAATATGCAGATGACACAATTGTGTGTTTTGAGCATGATGAACAGACAACGGTTAATCTTAAACTGCTTCTCTATATGCTTGAGCTTATGTCTGGGCTTAAAATTAACTATGTGAAGAGTGAAATCCTGTGTGTGTGTGGGGGATGACTATAATTTTATGCAAATCTGTTTAATTGTCAAATTAGACATTTCCCCATGAGGTACCTTGTAGTACCAGTCAGTTTCCCTACTTTAAGATGCCTCGAATGGATCTTTGTAGATGAAAAATTCATGAAAATAAGTGAGTCCTAGATTGGGCATATGGCAATGTTTCTCTTACCTAAAACCTTCATTGAGAGGCTGAATAAACGCAGACGCCGTTTCTTCTGGCATAGTTCTGATGGGCGTAAAAGATACCACATGATCCGTTGGGACAGGGTGTGTCTCTCGAAAATTAAAGGGGGGCCTGGGAGTGAAAGATCTACGTAAACACAACATCATCTTGTTGGTCAAGTGATGTGACACCGTCTTCAAAAAATAAAGGGACGAGCTTGCCTATTTATAATAGGGACAACCCCCGCTTGAAAAGGAGTCGTCCTCGACTCTAAGGATTGAATGGGTTTCATGTCCTCATCATCCTCCCCCTCTTGAAAAAGGATTCGTCCTCGACTCTAGGTGGTCATCACACAAAATAAAATATGCCAGTACGAAGAAGCAATGCAAATGGTTTACCAAATGCATAAGTTTAGCTTTCACCTTTGCGAACTTCAAATGTTTAGTTCGACTCAACAATTCCTTCCAACTAACATTTCCATGGAGTACAAACTTGTAATCAGGAACATCCATGTTCATATAATCCTCCCTCTCTTGAAGAAAAGTCACCCTCGGCTTACTTCGGTCTGCAAAATAATAGCACAAGGACAATGCAAAATAACTAGACAAAGGAAAAGTTGAATAAATATGTGCAAATTTTATTTTTGTTGGCTCTTTTATATTCCCTTCAATATTGTCGGGGCACGGATGTTCACAATCACCTATGGGGCCAGAGGCCCCTTGTGGTTCGGCAAGGGGGTCACGTTGCATGAAGAGCAGAGAGCGTGAGACGGTGCAACGATCACGACACAAGCATTTTACCCAGGTTTGGGCCGCTGCTAAGCATAAAACCCTACTCCTGCTTTTGGTGGATTTAATCGGGGGAACACAAGTGGTGCCTCGCGCTCTATCCCGGCAAGGGTTACCTTCGGGGGAAGAGATGCTAGGTGAGTACAAATGTTCGGGGGTGCGAATCCTGAGCTAGCTAGGTTGCCTTGGGCCTCCTTTTATAGTGCAAGGGGTTACCACAATGGCAAAACAGTCATTATCTATTGATTATATAGCTTAGCAGAGCTATCATACCTAACTCTGGCATTTAGGACAAAATACCATGATTACCAGCTTAGGTGGCGCTCGGGGTTGCATCCCCGGCAAGCTCTTGCCACTGTTTGGCCGGTCGTTGCTTATGGTCTTGACACGCTGCAGGGCGGGTGTCAATTGGGTGTAACTTGTCTTCTGGCGTGCCGCCACGTGCTTAGCGAGAGCTGATTAGCCGCTTGAGAGCTCGACACCGCATCGATAAGTGACTGACGTTGCGATGCGGTGGAGCGGTGGCTGGTTAGCTCGCGCCTGCTGGGGAATGGCTTGCCGGGGCTTCAGAAAGGCACGCGTGTCTTGGTCCCCGGTAAGCACCTGGGACGTGCTTGGCGCGCCGCAGTCCAGGCTTGGGCTGCCGCGTCAGGCTTGTTGGAGTCTGGTCTTGATCATTCGCTGGGTTTGAATGAACGTTGAAGGGCTCAGCTACTGCCGTCTGTGCATAAGTCAGGGGCACTGGGTACCCCTGTACTAGTGCACCGACAAGAGCCCCTGGGTCTGGCCCACACGAGCTCGCCAAGTGTCGTTGGGTCAGGCCCAAAATCTATGCACATGCGCGCAATGGGAGGGAGTAACTGCCAATTTATTGGTCCGCACTGACCCACCACCTCAGGCCGTTTCCGCCACGCGCGCGGCATGCATAGTGGGGAGTTAACGATGGGCGCGCGTGACTTAAAGTCCTGATCGTGGCAGAAAATGCAGCGCCATGGATTGGAGCAGTGGGGCGGTTACCTGTTCGCCCGTGATCGTGGGCGATGGAATTTGTGGAGATGGGCAGCGACCCTTGGAGTGGAGGAGAGCCAACCCCCGCGCCCTCCCCTATAAATTGGGGGTCGCGAGGGGCGATGCTCATCCATCCTTTCTTCTTCCTTGAGTCCGAATCCACAGAGCTCGCCCTTCTGCTTCCTTGTCTTGAGCTGCGTTCGCCGCTAGCATGCCCAGGGGACGAGGACGTCCTCCGGCCTCTTCCTCGACGGCGAGGGGTTCCCGTCGGGATCATGCCACCGCTCCAGCCGTGGAGGTGGAGGGTGGCTCGAGTGCGCGTGGTGGAGGACCTGGAAGGGGCCGAAGTCGATGCGGGGCCCGTGGCCGGGGAAGACGGAGTGCTGCTTCTCTTCCTCCCCTGCCATCAGACCCTCCCCTTGAGTAGGCCCATGCCGAAGGAACGGCGCTGGAGTTCGTCATCAAGCTGCGTGGTCCTCCCTGAAGCCGCCTGCGCCTTCCCCACCCTGTCGCCAGGGTGATGGAGGTTGATAAGCCGCACGTCCTGTGGTTGCGGGCGCATGGTTGCTGTAATGGTTTTGTGCGGGTGGATGTCGAGTACCTGGAGCGTCGTGTTATGCTTCTCAGGCGCGGGTGGAAATCCTTCGCATGTGCCCACAACCTCATGGGTGGGCACGTCCTCCGCTTCAAGCTGATGGAGGCCGACCTGCTCTCCGTCAAGATTTATGGGCGCTCGGGCGCCCGTCTTGGATGCTGCGAGGAGAGCTCGAGTGATCTCGAAAGCTCCTCCTCGAGCGATAGCGATGAGGAGGACAGTGTCGGTGAAGACGACGACGACAAGTCCCAGGCCGTCAAGTCGGAGTACGACGACCTAGGCTCCAGCTGATTGTCGGCCGCACCATCACCGTCATCGCGCTCCTCCTCCTCCTCCTCCCGGTAGAGCGATTTGCCGGGGGTTCTCGACTCGGGCGCCGCCTCTTCTTCTCAGCTGGACCCCGGCAGGCTCGTGGACTTTAGCTTTGTCCTTCTTGCCGATAGTCTTGCCGAGTCGTCCCCCGACAGTCTTGACGGGATCAGGCTAGGCTTCTGCTTGAGTCTTCCCTCTGCTCTTTTTCTTTTTGTAATCTGCCCCTAGGGGAGAAAGCCAAATAAAGTGTTATTTAAAAAGGGCGCCCTCTTATGTAATCTTTATCCCATTTGTATTGGAAATGAATGAGAAATAGTGTTGTCTTTCTTTCGCAAGTACTATCCCTTTCCCTTCCTTATTTATACTGCATTAGTATGTTTTGTCTTTGCTACACGGAGCTACTTGCCGGGTCGTCATTCAAACTACAAGTGCCAAGGAGGGGAAACGAGTCCCCGGCAACAGGTTGGTGTTGTTCCCCGGCAGAGCTCCTTGTCGGTATCGGTGCTGCCACCCCCCTAAACAAAGACGCGGGGGGGGGGGGGGGGGACAGCTCGTCCCGACAAGGGTTTTCACCCCGTGGATGACTCCACAACCCGCAGTAAGGAAGATACTCAGGGTTTCCTTGAGAAATCGAAAGGTACCGAACTTGGGATATGCGATACACTTATCTTTTCCAAGCAGTATCTCCCTTTTTTGAGTGTGATGGGCCACCATCCTTGTTCCTTTGTTTCCCTTCCCTATTTTCTCGATGGTCAAGCATGTAGGGTGAGAACAGTAATAAGGATTACGGGTTCATCAAGTATTCTAGCAAATCTTTATATAACTTAAAAGTGATAACATTGCAGTCATAAAATGCGTAATGAGCATGTAAGGATGATGATATGATGCAATGCCTAGCTTTATTTTTGTTGCACAGGGTTTTCGCCTGGCTTTGTACAAAGGGTTACATGCAACAACGGCAAGGCTTGTACAAAAGGTGGCTGCCGGGGACTGAGCCCGGCAGCCGCGCCTTCCGGGTAGAACTTACGAAGATGCTCAATGTTCCATGAGTTAAGCACCTTGGTGCCATCTTCGGTCTCCAGACGGACTGCGCCAGGTCTGGTGACTCATACTACCCAGTAAGGGCTTTCCCACTTCGGCGTCAACTTGTTTGCACCCTTGGCGGACTGAACACGCCTAAGAACAAGGTCGCCTTCCTCAAGGCTCCAGGCATGGACCCTGCGGCTATGGTAGCGGCGCAGGGCTTGCTGGTAGCGTGCAGCACGCACCGCAGCCCGGAGACGGTCTTCCTCGAGGAGCATGGCATCATCATGCCATAGCTGCTGTTGCTCTACTTTGTCGTAGGCAAGCACTCGAGGTGACCCGTATATGAGTTCCGTGGGGAGTACTGCTTCCTCCCCGTACACTAGGGAGAAGGGCGTCTGGCCGGTAGCTCGATTTGGTGTCGTCCTGAGGGACCAAAGAACCACCGGCAGCTCATCTATCCAGCGCGTGCCGCTCTTCCACAGCTTATCAAAAGTCCTTGTCTTAAGTCCTTGCAGCACTTCAGCATTCATCCTCTCGACTTGCCCGTTGCTTCTTGGGTGAGCAACAGAGGCGAAGGAGACCTTGCTTCCAAGGCTTTGGATATATTGCATGAAGGCGCGGCTCGTGAACTGGGTGCCGTTGTTAGTGATTACTCTGTTAGGCACTCCAAAGCGGCACACCAGTCCTTTCATGAACTTGATAGCTGACTACGCGGTCACCTTTCTCACTGGTTCCACCTCAGGCCACTTTGTGAACTTGTCAGTTGCCCTGAACAAGAACTCAAAGCCCCCGACAACGCGGGGGAAGGGGCCCAGGATATCGAGCCCCCAGACCGAGAATGGCCAGGATAGAGGGATTGTTTGTAGGGCTTGTGCTGGTTGATGAATGTTCTTGGAATGGAACTGGCAGGCTTGACACTTGGTGACTAGTTCAGTAGCGTCTTGGAGAGCAGTGGGCCAATAGAAACCCTGTCGGAAAGCTTTTCCGGCAAGGGCCCTTGATCCAATGTGGGAACCACATACTCCTCCATGAATCTCTGCCAACAGCTTCATTCCATCCTCCCGGCAGATACACCTTAATTTCACACCATTCGGTCGTCTTCTGTACATGGTGTCATCGACAAACTGGTACATACTTGACCGACATGTTACTCTTTTGGCTTCCTCTTGCTCTTCGGGGAGTTCTCCTGTTTGAAGGAAATGGACTATGTGCTGTGCCCAGGTTGGAGCCTGCGGCTCGACAACAAGGACTAAAGGCATCTCCTCATCTCCGGGAGCGCTTGCCTCAACCGCGAGAACCTGAGGTCCTGCGGGAGGGAGCTGCTCGTCAACCGGAATGGGGTTTTCCCCGGTAGCCTCTGTACCAACAGCTTCGAGAAGCTCTGCCGGGAAATGCTTGCCAGAGTTTAGCTTCCTTCTCTTCTTGGACATCGCTGATGGGGATACTGAAGGTTGAGTGAGGCGGAGAACGAAAGTCCCTGGTTCCACAGGAAACTTCTGCGCGGCGCACTTTGATAGATGGTCGGCAATGCCGTTTTCTGCTCGTGGAACGTGCTCTGTTTGCAGCCCATCAAAATGCTCCTCCAATTTCCTCACTTCTTCCACGTATGCTTCCATCAGCGGGCTCTGGTAATCTTTGTTGACTTGCTTCACCACAAGCTGAGAATCTCCTCGGATGATCAACCTTTTTATTCCCAACTCTACCGCGATTCTGAGTCGGGCAAGGAGCCCCTCATACTCGGCGGTATTGTTGGTGGCTTCCTCCCGGGGAAACTGCATTTGGACGACGTACTTGAGGTGCTCTCCGGTGGGGGCGATGAGGAGCACGCCTGCTCCAGCGCCCTGGAGTGAGAAAGCACCGTCAAAGTACATGATCCAATCCTAAGGTGCTTCTTTGCTGGGGAGGATTGTCTCCGGAGCTTCATCATCTGGTGTGGGTGTCCATTCTACAATAAACTCTGCCAATGCCCTGCTCTGGATGGTGGAAGTTCTCTCATACTTCAATCCGAAATTTGACAGTTCTAATGCCCACTCAACTATCCTGCCAGTGGCTTCGGGGTTCCTCGGTACGCGTTGCAACGGGAAACGGGTGACAACCGTTATCTCATGGGCTTGGAAGTAGTGGTGCAGCTTCCTCGAGGCCATGACGAGGCCGAAGATCAGCTTTTGTACTCCAGAGTACCTTGATCTAGCCCCTTGCAGCAGGGAACTGGCAAAGTACACGGGCCGCTGCACCATTTTCTTCTTTGCCACCTCCTTGGATCCGCTGTCGATCGTCTGTTGAGGTCCCCCTTGCTCTGCATCGAGTCCTGCCGCGGATGCTTCTTTCTCGTTCCCGGTAGCATTAGCATCGGCTGCTGAATCTCCATCCATTTCCCGCTACGCCACCAGCGCTGCACTAACCACTTGATTCGTCGCTGCCAAATATAGCAGCAACGGCTCTTGCAGTTTAGGACCGACCAAGGTGGGAGCAGAGGACAGGTAATTCTTCAAGTCTTGCAGCACTACCTCTGCCTCCGGGGTCCACTTCATCGGGCCGGCCTTCTTCAAGATCTTGAAGAACGGTAAGGCGCGCTCAGCGGACTTGGAGATGAACCTACTCAACGCGGTAACACATCATGTCAAGCGTCTGATATCCTTGATAGTCTTGGGGAGCTTGACATTCATCTTGGCTCGCATCCTCCTGTTGCGCACGTTCGAATGGAACGCGGCAATCACCACTGCGGGATGGATTTCTGGGATGTTGCGGTGCACTCGGCTGAATCTCTGGATGTACTTCCTTAGGGTTTCTCCCTCCTTTTGCGAGAGGACTTGAAGATCGCTGGGCTGGCCTGGTTCTTGATGACCACCGGTGAAGGCGCCAATGAACTTGTTGCATAGATCAGCCCAAGACGAAATTGAATTTTCCGGCAGATGCATCAGCCATGATCTGACGTTTGACTTAAGTGCCAAAGGGAAATAGATGGCGAGCACCTTTTCATCTCTTCCTCCTGCAACTTGAACAACTATCATGTATATGCCCAAGAATTCTGCCGGGTTCAGCTTCCCGTCGTATTTCTCAGGCAGCTCAGGTTTGAAGGCTCGGGTCGACGGCCAGCGGACCCGTTGCAGCTCGCTAGTGAAGGCAGGGCAATCAACCTCGTAGGGAAGGTATCCGCCAACACTGGGCGCGGGGTCGCCGACGTCGGGACCATTGCGCCTGTCGGATTGACGGTGGGCTTCCCGGCGTCGCTCGATGGTGATGCGCGCATCTTCTTTCCGCCGGTCTTCAAGGACACGCCATTGATCCTGGTGGTCGCGTGGGCCAGACGAGACTATGGAAGCCTTGTTGTGCTCGTCAGCATGCGAAACTTGCTGCAGCTACCTCTGGGCCTATTGTCGTAGAGGGGACTGCACGATTGGGGTGGCCCCTTCGACGCGCTCGTCGCCCCGGGTTGCTGCTGCTGTTCGCGTACGTCGCGATGGCTCTGCATGCTGGGGCTTGTTGGCTTCAACGAAGGAAACTAGACTCTGAATGGTGGCTCTCCATTCATCCATCTTATCAGCCACTGGCATGAAGTTGAGCAGCATCTGGACTCGCGCCATGGCTTCCTCTGCGGTGCCCGGCATGGCGAAAGAAGCGGACCGTGACGTCACTCGACTCCTGGTAGGACCAAGAGAAGCGCCGCCGTGTTCTTGATGCCATGTGCCACTCGCCGGGACTGTCTGGCGTGCAGGGGGCCGATCCTGCGGGGCTGCGGCTCTGCTCGCGCTCCGTCTCATTCCGCACGAGGTGCATGCCCAGTAGTCTTGCCAGCGGCAGGTGCGGCCGGAGGGTCACGGATCGCTCAGGACCGGCCGCCGCCGAGGTGGTCGCGGCCATCGGCGAGGCGGGGAGGTGACGAACGGTTGTTTCTCTCGCCCGTGGTGTCAGGGCCGAGCTCGCCAAGTTGTTGTTGTAGTTGCTCCTCTCCGGCGCCTCCTGCTCCACCTCCGGCCGTGAAGGATTGGACGGGGGTGCCACCTGCACCGGCCGCGTCGCCGACGGTGCCCGCCTCACCTGCAGCCGTTGCGACATCGACGGCGCCGGCGGCCGCATGTGAGGGAGCTTTCGAAGTGGAAGGATGCGTGGCCGCACCGGATTTCTTCTTGGGAGCCCATTATTGAGGAACATGACAATGAAGATCGGTTCTCCGTTCACGAACTCAGGTTCGCGCAAATGATGCACGGCCCCTACCTGGCGCGCCAAAGATGTCAGGGTACGGATGCTCACGATCACCTATGGGGCCAGAGGCCCCTTGTGGTTTGGCAAGGGGGGTCACGTTGCACGAAGAGCGGAGAGCGTGAGACGGCACAACGATCACGACACAAGCATTTTACCCAGGTTCGGGCCGCTGCTAAGCGTAAAACCCTACTCCTGCTTTTGGTGGATTTGATCGGGGGAACACAAGTGGTGCCTCGCGCTCTATCCCGGCAAGGGTTGCCTTCGGGGGAAGAGCTTCTAGGTGAGTACACATGTTCGGGGGTGCGAATCCTGAGCTAAGTTGCCTTGGGCCTCCTTTTATAGTGCAAGGGGTTACCACAATGGGAAAATAGTCATTATCTATTGATTAGATAGCTTAGCAGAGCTATCATACCTAACGCTAGCATTTAGGACAAAATACCATGATTACCAGCTTAGGTGGCGCTCGGGGTTGCATCCCCGACAAGCTCTTGCCACCGCTTGGCCGGTCGTTGCTTATGGTCTTAACACGCTGCAAGGCGGGTGTCAACTGGGCATAACTTGTCTTCTGGTGCGCCGCCACGTGCTTAGCGAGAGATGATTAGCCGCTTGAGGGCTCGACACCGCATCGATAAGGAACTGACATTGCGATGCGGTGGAGCGGTGGCTGGTTAGCTCGCGCCTGTCGGGGAATGGCTTGCCGGGGCTTCAGAAAGGCACGCTTGTCTTGGTCCCCGGCAAGCGCCTGGGACCTGCTTGCCGTGCCATAGTCCAGGCTTGGGCTGCCGCGTCGGGCTTGTTGGAGTCTGGTCTTGATCATTTGCTAGGTTTGAATGAACGTTGAAGGGCTCAGCAACTACTGCCTTTGCATAAGTCAGGGGCACTGGGTACCCCTGTACTAGTGCACCGACAAATATGCACAGAATGGTGTTGTTGGATGAATGATACACCAAAAATCTTTTCTCTGATTTCATCAGGCCAATGCTTCAAGAGTTCATAAGTGCATACCTCTGGGTGCTTCGAGATGAATGAACTTTTTCTGTTTACCTCATTGAGTGCTTCCATGCCTTCTTGAAAACCGGTCACTACACATGTTGTTTGTTTGGTGGTACTCCATGTGTGCCATAATTGCTCGTGGATGTAATCCTCCCATATTTGTAGGAGGGCAACTAAGTATGATTTGTGCATCTGCACATACTTCAAAGAAAGAGAGATTTGTGAATGGTTAGTAATTGAATAATCCTCTCCCCTTTTATTGGCTGGTGGAAACACCTCAAGCTCACATTTGGTGGACTCACACAACTCACTAATCCTCTCACTTTGATGGTGTGGTGTAATATGTTGTGGTTCACTCATCTCTCTAATCTCATGTTGGACGACCTCAACCTCACTTTTAGTGGACACACACAATTCACTAATCGACTCTTGCCAATTGCGTTGTATATTTGGGTGGAGATCTTTTATCTTTCTAATCTCAAATGTCTTACCAAAATCAGGAAGCGAAAGCAACGAGGCTGATGATAACCTCATCTTCAGTTCTTGGAGAGACTTGTCTTGAGCATCACCCCATTAGAATGGAGTGATATTCCTTCATTAACTCATTCATTGGTGCAGTAAGGGTGCTGAGATCCTTCACGAACCGGCAATAGAAACCCGCAAATCCTAGGAAGCTATGTACTTGGCTCGCATTTTGTGGAGGCATCCATTCATGAATAGCCTTGATATTTTCCTCATCGACCTCCAAACTTTAACCTGAAACAAAAAAGCGAAGAAACACAACCTTCTTTGTGAAAAATGTTCAATTTTCCACGTTATCATACAACCTTTCCTCTCGTAGGACAGCAAGCACACATTTTATATGTCCAACATGATCCTCCAAAGTTTTGCTGTAAATCAATATGTCATCAAAGTAAACCACTACAAAGTTGCCAATGAAGGACCTAAGCACATGATTCATCAATCTCATGAAATTACTAGGTGCATTCGTTAAGCCAAAAGGCATAACCAACCATTCATCCAAGCCAAATTTTGTCTTGAATGCAGTTTTCCATTTGTCACCCTCTTTCATTCTTATTTGGTGGTATCCACTTCGCAAATCAATTTTAGAAAATATGGTGAAGACACAAAGTTCATCAAGCATGTCATCAAGCCTAGGAATAGGGTGCCGATATGTCACAGTTATGTTGTTAATAGATCTACAGTCAACTCACATTCTCATAGCACCGTCTTTCTTCCAAACTACAAGAATGGGAACAACACAAGGCGAAAGACTTTCCCGTACATACCCTTTGTTAAGAAGGTCTTCTACTTGCCTATGAATTTCCTTAGTCTCCTCTGGGTACGCTCGGTACGATTGGCGATTTGGGAGTGGGGCACCTGGAACCAAGTCGATTTGGTGTTCAATACCTCGCTTTGGTGGCAATCCGGGTGGCACCTCCTTGGGAAACACATTCTCACACACCTGCAAAAGATCAAATACAACACTAGGAAGAGTTGAGGGTAAGTCGTTAGCAGCCAATTAAATTTCCTTGTACATGAGTACAAAGAATGGAGTATTAGGTTCTCTCAATTCCAACATATCCCTTTTCCTAGCCATCATAACCAATCCCGGTTTTTCCCGGGGCCGGGTCATATTTGGCTGTGCAGCTTTTGGCTGTGGAAACACTCCCTCACTATGTTGGTGGCTCACTCTTGGTGTATGATCACTCTCTCCCTTTTTTCTTTCCTTTTATTTCCATCTCATAAACAATAATATGATCCATGCATTTGGTGGACTCACTCACCTCACCTTTGTTATCACACTCAATATGTGGATTTTTGTTGAAAAGTTGACACTCCTCCTCACATTTGGTGGAATCACTCAAGTCACCTCTCATATCCCTCTCAATATGTGGAATTTTTGTTAGTGGGCATTCTTCCTCACATTTGGTGGAATCACTCGAATCACTTATCTCATAACTCTCAATTTGTGAAATTTTTGGAAGTGGGCACTCTTCCTGACATTCGGATTCACTCAACTCTATTTTCTTATCACTCTCAGATTGTGGGATTTTGGGTTGGGCACACCCTCTCACATATTTTGTGGTGTCTCTCAACTCACCTTTCCTATAACTCTCAAGTTATGATATTTTGGCTTGTCTGCACACTCTCTCATATTTGGTGGAGTCACTCAACTATCTTTTCTTGTCACTCTCACGTGGTGGGATTTTGTGATGTGTACATTCTCGCTCATATTTTGTGGAGCTACTCAACTCTCCTTTCTTATCACTCTCAAGTTGTGGTATTTTGTGTCGTGCGCGCTTTGGCTTACATGGGTGTGGTAAAATTCTGTCTTCCATTGACGGAAAAGGACCCATGGTAACATGAGTGGAATTGGAACCCTCAAACGTGTCACCATGTTAAGAGAACTCCTTGTGGGCAGCAGCATACCCATGGGAACTATGCTTGGTGAAGTCTCCACGGTCTCGTACAACTCCCATGGTTGGGGCACCATTGGTAGGGCCATCAATATCCCATCCACGACTATCATGGGGGTCATTGTAGACGGGGCTTCGTCGGTTCTAGGTTCTCAGTGAGGTGGCGGGGCTCTGTTGGTGTTGATCCCCATTACCCGCGATAGGAAGACGACCTCCAAAGATCCTTTGCAAAGTTGCAGCGATACTTTCGTCAATCACATCACCAAGCGCCGCACGAGTCTTTGGGAAGTCATATTCCACATTTTGATGTGCATGTACACTCGAGTTGGAACCTGGCATGTTAACTCGCGGAAACAAGTGGACAAAAGAAAATATATACGTGGGAAACACTCAGCTCACCTTCTTGATTACCCAAATTCTAGTGATTCCTTGGCAGCTGTGTGGTGGTAGAAAATCAGGAGTGGACGGGCGAATGAAAGGAAAGAAGCTGGCAATTTTTGGGTGGAGTTTAGTGGGGTAAAAATGAGGAGGCTAGTGCTGAGATCCAATCGATGCAAACCAAATGAAACAATAAAAAAATGTAGATCCTTGCACCATGTTTGAGCTGCAACACTTGCCAATACACCTTCTGAAATTTTTCACCAAACTGAATATGATTGCACACTTGCTCAACACTTTCTCTTCTCTCTTTCTTTTGCTCTTTTTTTACATCACAATAGATCCAACAACAAGATTGAAAGAAAACAGCAACAACTTCGGATAGAACTTGGTGCAAACACAAATAGGAAAGCAAACAACCATATCTCAGCAAACAAAGGCTTGTTTTTTTATTTTTGGCTTTGACTCTAGGATGGGGAAAAACCAAAGTAAAAAGGATATATCTGCTGGAAATATGCCCTAGAGGCAATCATGTATGATGATATTTCCTATGTGTTTATAAATAATGATAGTCCTTGGATATTATCAATGATGTATATTAAGAAGTAAGTGACTTGTTTGTGAGACTATGCATTGTATGATAACTGTCCTAAATGGTCCCTAGTCGAAAGGGCTGTGTGGACGCTAAGCCAGTTAGACTATCATATGACACGGTGGATGGTCCAGTCTCACTGACCATGTAGCATTGGATGCTAGCCAGATAATATGGACTCATAAAGATCTAGTTGGATTCGACATAGTTGGATCCGAGTCGAGATAAGGTCTGAGTTGGACAGACCCGACTGTGAGACGCAGCAATAGGTCATCCGTGAGTCTCTAGTACAACATACATCTATGTCCTAAGACCTGAGCTGACACATGTACTCAGGATGGTGACAGACCTGCTTTGGGCCGACCAAACGCTACTTTGTAACTGGGTAGTTATAAAGGTAGGTTTTAGGCTTGTTCGGACCAATGCTGCGAGACATGGTTAAGCAAGATGTGATTTTCCCCTCTGATCAAGAGAGATATACTCTGGGGCCCTCGGGTGATCCAACCTAGATAAGCAGGTCCATGCGATGAGGATTATGAGATAATCCGAAGTGTTGGTCAGATTCACCGGAACAAGAAAGAGGTCGTGCTGCAACAAGGATGACTGATACGTCTCCATTGTATCTACTTTTCCAAACTCTTTTGCCCTTGTTTTGGACTCTAATTTGCATGATTTGAATGGAACTAACCCGGACTGACGCTGTTTTCAGCAGAATTGCCTTGGTGTTATTTTTGTGCAGAAATAAAAGTTCTCGGATTGACCTGAATATTTACGGAGAATATTTTTGGAATTAATAAAAAATACTGGCGAAGGAATCAACCGGAGAGGGTCTACCATCTGGCCACAAGCCAGGGGGCGCGCCCCCCTGTCTTGTGGGCCCCCTGGAGCTCCTCCGACCTCAATTCCAACTCTATATATTCCTATTCGGGGAGAAAAAATCAAGGAGAAGAGTTCATCGCGTTTTACGATACGGAGCTGCCGCCACCTCCCGTTCTTCCTCGGGAGGGCAGATCTGGGGTCCGTTTTGGGCTCCGGAGAGGGGAAATCGACGCCGTCGTCATCACCAACCATCCTTCATCACCAATTCCATGATGCTCTCCGCCGTTCGTGAGTAATCCCATCGTAGGCTTGCTGGACGGTGATGGGTTGGATGAGATTTACCATGTAATCGAGTTAGTTTTGTTAGGGTTTGATCCCTAGTATCCACTATGTTCTGAGATTGATGTTGCATGACTTTGCTATGCTTAATGCTTGTCACTAGGGCCCGAGCGCCATGATTTCAGATCTGAACCTATTATGTTTTCATGAATATATATGTGTTCTTGATCCTATCTTGCAAGTTGTAGACACCTATTACGAGTTATGATCCGCATCCCCCAGGGTGACAATAACTGGGATTCTTTCCGGTGATTACCGTAGTTTGAGGAGTTCATGTATTCACTAAGTGCTAATGCTTTGGTCCGGTTCTCTATTAAAACGAGGCCTTAATATCCATTAGTTTCCATTAGGACCCCGCTGCCACGTGAGGGTAGGACAAAAGATGTCATGCAAGTTCTTTTCCATAAGCACGTATGACTATAAATGGAATACATGCCTACATTATATTGATGAATTGGAGCTAGTTCTGTGTCACCCTATGTTATAACCGTTGCATGATGAATGCCATCCGATATAATTATCCATCACTGATCCGTTGCCTACGAGCTTTTCACATATTGATCTTTGCTAAGTTACTTTTCCGTTGCTACTGTTACAATCACTACAAAACTGCTACTGTCACATTTGCCATCGTAACCGTTACTTCCATACTACTTTGCTACTAAATACTTTGTTGCAGATATTAAGTCTTTCAGGTGTGGTTGAATTGACAACTCAGCTGCTAATACTCGAGAATATTCTTTGGCTCCCCTTGTGTCGAATCAATAAATTTGGGTTGAATACTCTACCCTCGAAAACTGTTGCGATCCCCTATACTTGTGGGTTATCAAGACCTTTTTCTGGCGCCGTTGCCGGGGAGCATAGCTCTATTCTCTGAGTCACTTGGGATTTATATCTGTTGATCACTATGAAGAATCTGAAAGACCCAAAAACCAAGATCTATCCCTCTACTACAAGGGGAGGTAAGGAACTGCCATCTAGCTCTGCACTTGATTCACCTTCTGTTATGAGTAAATTTGCGACACCACCACCTGCTATTGATTCTGATATGTCGCAAGTAATTGATGATGCGACTTCTGCTATGCATGATGCTTATGATGATACTTTGCTTGATAAAACTGTGCCACTGGGTGAATTTCTTGATGAACAAATTGCTAGAGTCAATGCTGAAACTGATGATATTTCTGAAACTGATGAAATTATTGAAACTGAACACTATGAGACACCTGCTAGACCCAGCTCTCCTAGATATGAATTGCCTAATATACCTAAGGGTTATGTTATGGAGGGAGAGGTAGCTAGGGACTTTCTTGCTTGTAAGGATAGAGATGATCTTAAGAAATTGCTATGCAAGTGGAAGGAAAAATCTTTGAATGCTAGAATGCAATATGATCCTAAGTTTGCTACTTCACCTATCCTTGTCACTGATAAGGATTATGAATTCTTTGTCGATCCTGAGTTAATTACTTTGGTTGAATCTGATCCTTTCCATGGTTATGAATCTGAAACTGTTGTGGCACATCTTACTAAATTGAATGATATAGCCACCCTATTTACTCATGAGGAAAAAATTCGTTATTACTATATTCTTAAGTTGTTTCCTTTCTCATTAAAGGGTGATGCTAAGATATGGTTTAATTCTCTTGCTCCTGGTTGTGTGCGTAGTCCCCAGGATATGATATATTACTTCTCTGAAAAATATTTTCCTGCCCATAAGAAACAAGCTGCCTTGCAGGAAATATTTAACTTTGTGCAAATTGAAGAAGAGAGTCTCCTACAAGCTTGGGGGAGGCTTCTCCAATTACTTAATTCTTTGCCTGATCATCCTCTCAAGAAAAACGAAATACTTGATATCTTTTATAATGGACTAACCGATGCTTCTAGGGACCACCTAGATAGTTGTGCTGGTTGTGTTTTCAGGGAACGAACTATTGAACAAGCTGAACTACTATTGTATAATATATTGAGCAATGATAATGATTGGACTATTCCCGAACCACCTCTAAAGCCCACTCCGAAGAAAAGAGGTATTCTATTTCTCAGTCCTGAAGATATGCAAGAGGCAAAGAAATCTATGAAAGAAAAAGGTATTAAAGCTGAAGATGTTAAGAATCTACCATCTATTGAAGAAATACATGGTCTTGATAACCCGACACAGGTAGTAGAGGTAAATTCCCTCCGTAGATTTGATGAAGGTGATATTCCTTATAATAAGTCTGCTAGCCAATGCTTGGATGAGTTTGATAACTTTATTGTCAAGCAAGAGAATTTCAATGCTTATGTTAGTAGACAATTGAAACATAATGCTTACATGCTTGATCGCTTAGGTGATTATATGCGTAGAACTATCTATGATCTTAAGCTTATTAGTAAACATGTTTCCATGGTAACTACTCAAGTAGAACAAGTACTTAAGGCACAAAATGATTTGCTTAATGAGATGAATTGCAAGAACAATGATCATTCTGTTAGAGTTGTGACTAGAGGTGGTAAAATGACCCAGGAACCTTTGTATCCCGAGGGCCATCCTAGGAGAATCGAGCAAGATTCTCAGAGAATTAATACTGATGCACCTAGTCGTCCCAGTAATAAAAGGAAAAAGAATGACGATAGGACTTTGCATGCTGCTAGTGAACCTGTTATAGATACACATGAAAACCCAAATGATATTTCTATTTCTGATGCTGAGACAGAATCTGGTAATGAACATGAGCCTAGTGATAATATCAATGATGATGTTCCTGTTGATGCTCAACCTAGTAATGATAATGATGTGGAGATTGAACCTGCTGTTGATCTTGATAACCCACAACCTAAGAATAAAAGATATGATAAAAGAGACTTCGTTGCTAGAAGCATGGTAGAGAAAGAGAACCTTGGGTTCAGAAACCCATGCCCTTTCCTCCTAAGCCATCCAAGAAAAAGGATGATGAGGATTTTGAGCGCTTTGTTGAAATGCTTAGACCTGTCTTTTTGCGTATGCGCTTGACTGATATTCTGAGATTTCCACCATGCTTGCTAATTATACCTTTAAGGGTGGAATACCAAAGAAACTAGGAGATCCCGGAGTACCTACTATACCATGCTCTATTAAAAGAAACTATGTTAAAACTGCTTTATGTGACCTTGGAGCTGGTGTTAGTGTTATGCATTTCTCTTTGTATCGTAGACTTGATTTGAATAAGTTGACACCTACTGAAATCTCTTTGCAAATGGCTGATAAATCAACTGCTTTACCCATCGGTATCTGTGAGGATGTGCCTGTCGTAGTTGCAAATGTTACTATCCTAACGAACTTTGTTATTCTTGATATTCCCGAGGACGACAATATGTCGATTATCATTGGTAGACCCTTTTTGAATACTGCAGGGGTTGTTATCGATTGCAACAAGGGCAATGTCACTTTTCATGTTAATGGTAATGAGCATACGGTACACTTTCCGAAGAAACAACCTCAAGTTCATAGTATCAACTCCATTGGAAAAATTTCAACGATTATTATTGGAGATTTTGAATTCCCTCTCCCTACTGCCAAAAAGAAATATGATATACTTATTGTTGGGGACATGCATATCCCCATTGAGGTAACCTAGTGTTATTCGAAAATTCTCCGGTTCCGTGTCATTCGAAAAAAGTTTGTCAATAAGACTTGATCAACCTTATTGATGGATTCTTTTTGATGAGCATTAGATGGATGAATTTAGGAGGCACAACCTTCTGTACCCAACTTTTATTTTCTGTTATTTAGATTTAATAAAGTAAAAATGCTATTATTTTTCTGTTTTCTGATTTACCCGTGCCATAGAAAAATGACCTGAAAATAAAAGTTCTCCAAATGCCCTGAAAATGTAGTATGATTTTTTCTGGAATATTTAAGAATTTTTGGCACTGAGAACACATCAGGGGGCTGCACCAGTGGGCCAGAAGCCTGTAGGGCGCGCCCACCCCCCTGGGCACTCCCCCCTGGCTTGTGGGTCCCACGTAGTCCCCCCTCACTTATTTCAGCACCCATCCACTTCGTCTTCCTGCAGAAAAAACCCCACCATTGCTCAAACCCGTGTTCTAGCTCATTTTGCTGCCATTTTCGATCTCCTTGTGCAAAGCTCCAATTGCAAAACTGTTCTGGGGGACTAATCTTCGGTATGTGACTCCTCCAATGGTCCAATTAGTTTTTGCCCTAGTGCTTTATATATTGCAAATTTTTGCTGCTGTGGCGACCTTGTTCTTGAGCTTGCATGTCAATTTTGTACGGTCCCAAGTAGTTTTGATGCGTGATATAGCCTCTAGGCACTTGTGGGAGTAGTTTCTATAAGTTTTGTTGATTTTTGTTCACCTTTATTTTGAGTCACTAAAAATTTCAGAAATTTTTCAAAGAAAGAAAGATGTTGAGGAGAATATACCAAGGTGGTTCCTCGAGCAAGAAGACCCCGAGACTCGCGATACGTGAGCCCGACTTTGAACCACCGAGGGAAGCTCAAGTGCGGCCTTGTGAATGGCCGTCGGATCAATTCATGGTTCATGCCGGTTTCAAGGAAGAATTTTACACGTACAAACGAAATGCTGGTGTCGGTGTCAAAACCGGCGTATCTCCTAGTAGGGGTCCTAAGCTAGGCGTCTTGGAGCGATGGTAACAAAGGGATGAAGGAGGCGATGTTTACCCAGGTTCGGGCCCTCCTATGGAGGTAAAACCCTACGTCCTGCTTGATTATATTCATATGGGATAGTACAGAGTACATGTGTCTACCACGAGATTATGATATGTAATGTAATATATTCATCTATTGACTAGCCTGGCCTCGGTTTATATATGCACCGTAGGCCTAGGGTTGAGAGGAGTCCTTGTCTTGTGCGCCAAGTCTTGTGGAATCCTCCTTGTATTCGGCATCATGGGCTGTCCGGACCGGCCCATTAGTAAACCACCATGGGGGTCCTCGGCCCGACCCATAGGTCGGGAGACGACGTGGTGAGTACCCCCTAGTCCAGGACACCGTCAGTAGCCCCCTGAACCGGTCTTCAAGTTGGGGACGCTCCTCGGTTCTTCCGAACAGTTCTTTGTCTTCGGTCGTCGGTCTTGAAAACTGGTTCAACAAATCTTCCCATGTCCGATCTTGAGGATCGCCGAGCTGAATCCGAAGAGTTCACACGTCGGGCATCCGAGGAGCCCCTTTAAGTTATCGGCCTTTATCAATGCCTTATTATTTTTTACGCCACACCTCGGGTTTGAAGTGCTTCCTGTGCGGCGGTGTCCTCTTGCGTCCGAGCTCCAACGCCGAACTGCATCCGAGGTGTCTTTTTACAGCCGAGCTCCAACGCCGAACTATGTTCGAGCTCCAAAGCCGGACTGTGTTCGAGATGTATTTTTAGCCGAGCTCCAACGCCGGACTATGTCCGAGCTCCAACGCTGGACTGTATCCGAGGTGTCATAGACTACCTCGGTCATGAAAAGTTTGGAGGAGTTTCAACCGAACATAATGCCGGAAAAGCCCTCTAGGGAGACAACCACTCGCGTCCGAACTTGATGCCGGACTGCGTCTGAGGTGTCTTTTTGTAGCCGAAGTCTAATGTTGTTCAGCATCCGAAGTGTCATAGATTACCTTGGTCTTGGAAAGATTGGAGGAGTTCAACCGAACATAATGCCGGAAACGTCCTCTGTGGAGCCATCCATTCACATCCGAGCTTTTATGCCGGACTGCTTCTGAGGCGTCTCCGATCTTGAGCTTTACGCCGGACTGCTTCCGAGCTCCAACGCCGGACTGCATCCGAGCTCCAATGATGATCAGCGTCCGAGGTATCATAAAGTACCTTGGACCTTAAAAATTAAAGAATTTCATCCGAGCTTAATGTCGGAAAGGCTCTCTATGGAGCCAGCCACTTGCGCCCGAGCTTTATGCCGGACTGCTTCTGAGGTGGTGCACCACCCCGACCGTGGGTTGATTATTTGTGAATATTTTCGATTTGTGCAATTTATTCTCTGCCGAGATATATAGCCAGTAGCCCTCAAGGTGTGTGTCGGTCTAAAACCCGAGATGCACCTGAAGGATGACATAAAACCGCTGATCCCAGTAGCCCCTGAGACTCAGGTCGATTCGCAAAATCGGCCTAAGGATCAAATCCTAGCTCGGCAGCATACTTCGGAACACAAAAGCGGTGTGCACAGACCTCGAGACTTAGGTTGGGTGCGGCCGACCAACCCAAGGATCATAATCTCCTCGGAAACTGTATTGCACTGAAATTTTCTGCATTGAATTGTCAATGCAGTAGCCCCCGAGACTTGGGTTGGTCTATATGGCCGACCCTAGGATCGTATTTCCTCGGGAACTAGTTCAACCGTTATGTACATTTTGACAACGCCGAGGTGGAGTTCGGCAGGAAAGATGCCGAACCATAGTTCGGAAAAGAGTTTCTGGGCAAGACCATCACGCCGAACACCTCAACCAAGAGGATGTCCCGCTTCCTGAAAGGAAAACATAAAACCGCTGATCCCAGTAGCCCCTGAGACTCAGGTCGATTCACAAAATCGGCCTGAGGATCAACTCCTAGCTCTGCAGCATACTTAGAAACGCGGTGTAATATATTAGAGGAAATAGTTATCGGCAAGCAGGCCCTTGAGAGAGGGTCTTGAGAAGTTGCCATAATATATTAGCTTGATGCCGGATAGGTCCAGATGGTACCTATTATTGTCCGAAGACACGTTTGCCCATAGCTCGGTCAAGCCGAACACTGAGCATTTTGAATTTTCTGCATTGAATAGGCAATGCAGTAGCCCCCGAGCCACTGGTCGGGTGGCAACACTAGATCAGGGGATCGATGTGCCCCTTTAATATTTGTAAATGATAAGCGTGAATAGTGTTCGGCATCAACCGAGGTCAAACCAGTAACACTTCGGCCAATCTTATGAAAGGACCATCATTTAACACGGGGTGACCTCTATCGATCTGTAGTTTGACACAGTCATCGGATCGATGACCAGTTTACGCCCATTGTGACAGTCAGTTTTCGGCTTTCTCCACTGAGGCGCTTTAACCATTCGAGCTGGAAGCACAATCGTAGTGGTTCTCCCTTTGCACACCTAGCCGAACAAAGCGGAACATAGGAGGCAAGCACAGGAGCAGGGCAACCCAACTATTGACCAAAGGCACAATTCGAAACGGATGCATATAAAGCAATATCCGAGAATGTTTTGCCGAGGACTATTCGGAGTACCTTGGCTTTTGGTGGGTTCAGCTCTAGTCGGAGCCCCCCGTTGATATTGCCGATGCTTTAAAAGTGTACTGCGAGAGTTATGCTCGGAAAAAATAAAAAACTTATGCAAAAAAGGTTTATGTTTAGATAAAATAAAATTGTGCCAATACGAAAGAGGTATAAAATTTAATATGTGCTTCGGTCGTGCTTTAACATGATACATCCAATCTCTAGACTTCAAGTGGGTCAGCCTTCGGCTTCAACCTCCCTATCCCGAAGGCGGAGTGTTTCTCAGGCCAGTTTAGCGAACTAAACGCGAGCGGCTTTAGAGAGAAACCAGGCTACCCGGCTATTGATCATACAGTTGAGTCGAGAAAGGAGTGGTAGAAAAAGACTTTGCAACGACTGAGAAGAAAACATCTATTATAAAACGGCTCATATTAATTTAAAAGCCCCCAAGTGACTTGGGTAAAAGAATTTGATGTATGATGATTATATGTACCGAAGTACTTATATAATATCTATGTTCGCCCGAACTTTGAACGCGTCTTAACCGACCGTTGGCTTCTCCCTCTTTGGCCAAGGGCCGAAAAGTGTTATCTACTCCGCCTACCGAGAATATCGGCGGTGTTTCGGATAACCAGGCAATCAGGCCATGAGGCTGTAACAGACAAAGCGCGCCCAGGGAACTTATGCTATATTACTTATGTAACGTAAGAAGCATCTTCAAAGAAAATAGTACCCCCAACGGTACCTTTCTTTGGTCGCTCATGATTACTATGAGACTTGTGCAATAGATTTGTGTACGCGTGAGTTCCGTCGTGTGCCGATCATAGTTGAAAACAATAAGAGCGCTAGCTTTCGGCTTCACCCGTCTGAGGTACGAGTTCGGATGACCCGATCATAACAATCGCAGAGGTGCTCCCTTTACTCCCTAGCCGAACAATCGGGAACGTAGGGGTAAGCACAGGAGCTAGGCAACCCAGCTTTGCGGAACACTTAAGTCAACATGATGCATATTTTGGCATAATACACGAGCAAGGAAAGAAGTTGTACAATAATAATCGCATGCAAAGAGAAAATGTTTCATAAAGGAAGCCCCCAAGTAAACGGGGTATTTAAATTTATTTGTAAAAACAAAGTTTTGACAAAGAAAGTTTTTCGCAACCAACTTTTTGTCAAAAAGGTATAGTGCTTGGTCGCACCGAACAAAAAGTAAAATTCTAAAGAGAGCTGAGCACGAAAACGACTTAGCTGGTTAGTGTGATCGGTGCGGTCCGGGGTTGTGGCGGGACAAAGACGTAGTCCTCGGCCTGGCCGAGGTCCCAGCCCCCAAGTCCGAGGTAACCGAGCGAAGAGCTCGGGTCGAGAAGTGGCAACGCAGCACGGTTGCTGCGGCGAGGCAAAGCCCCCGGTCCAGCCGAGGAGACAGAGTAGTTCGGCAGCATGACGACGAAGCCCCCAGTTATCATGGGAAAAGGAAGTGTTGGTAACAAACAAACTTTTTCATTTAACATAAATATAATGCTCGGTAGAACCGAATAAAAATTTAGAAATTTGAGCATTAAAGCGACTTAGCTGGTTAATGTGCTCGGCGTTGACGACGCAGGCCGAGCTTATAGCGGGTCAAGGTCCCAGCCCCCCAGCCGGTCCCGAGGTGACCGAACGATGGGTTCGGCATTCCGAAGTAGTGTCATGGCTCGGCCGATGTGGCGAGGCGAAGCCCCCGGTCCAGCCGAGGTGGCGGAGTAGATCGGCAAAGTGACGCCGAACTGACCGCGCGACGCAGCCGAAGCCGATTACCTGCACACATAAAATAGTGCGGGCAAGAGATAATAATACCAAATAAAGGTAATAATATATATAAAAAAATTATTCTACTTAGTTAATTTAAGTGAAGCAAATAAGTGAAGGAGTATGGCCTGGGCGCCGAGGTGCCTGAACGAAGAGTTTGGCTTGTCGAAGTGGCGACGCTGCACGGTTGATGTGGCGAGATGAAGTCCTCGGTCCAGTTAACATGGCGAAGCTGTGATCGGCGGACGCCGAGGTCTCATGCAGGTCGGCTGGTGACGCCGAAGTCTCATGCCAGCCAAGGTGTTGGAGCAGGTCGGCTGGTGACGCCGAAGTATTAGGCCAGCCGAGGTGTTGAAGCAGGTCGGCTGGTGACGCCGAAGTATTAGGCCAGCCGAGGTGTTGAAGCAGGTCGGCTGGTGACGCCGAAGTATTAGGCCAGCCGAGGTGTTGAAGCAGGTCGGCTGGTGACGCCGAAGTATTAGGCCAGCCGAGGTGTTGAAGTAGGTCGGCTGGTGACGCCGAAGTATTAGGCCAGCCGAGGTGTTGAAGCAGGTCGGCTGGTGGCGCCGAATTCTCCGGAGCGGGTTGATGAGGAGATAACGAAGCCCTCGGTCCAGCCGAGGTGACGGGGCAGATCGGTAAGGTGACGCTAGGGCCCCATACCAGCCGACGTGTCAAAGCAGGTCGGCGTGGTGGATGTCAGCTTGAAAAACTAACGGCGCGGCGATGCCGACGCAGGTCGGAATTTGTGACGAGGTCAATGCTGGCTTGATGAAGCAACGGAGCGCCCGACCCGTACAACCCGCAAATGACGAGTTTCGCGTGATGATTATTCGGCCCTCGCGATGCCGAACTCTTTGTTCGGCTAGCCGAACTATTAGTCGGCTCACTGAGGTGATGATCCGATGAGGTTGAGCTCAGCTCGGCGAAGTGACGAGCTGTCTAACGCAGGTCGGCAACCGTAGAGTAATGTTGTCGGTCTGGTTTGACACCATCGCGACGGCGAAGATTACCTTGAAAAAGGCTTTAAGATCTGTGGGCGCGTGTTCGAGAACAACACATAGTACCCTGGGAGAAAAAGTCCTTAAAAAAGATGTCCAATATCCCGTTCGTGAAAAAAGGTGAATTCGGGTCAGATTCGTTCTCGCGCAGAAAACAGATCCGAAAATTGGTGCACTCATCGGACGTTTCCCGGAGTTTGAACGGTCGGATCGAGCTGAAATTTTGAGGGATGATCGGTATGAGAATTCCGAAGCCGATGAATGGTGGGATCCTCCAAACAATGTCCGAGCTGGAAGCTGGACACCTTGCCCTAAACTCGTCCCGATTCACGTCCAGATTTGACAGGGCTCCGGTATTTCGTAGATCGCCGAAGATTCCTCCACCGGAACGCGATGAAATTTTGCAGGGTTATGCTAGACTCAATTCCGCATAATTCCACCGAAGCAATCGTCAAAGCGACACTCGAGGAGGCGGGGACGACAAACACGAATTCGCTGTCCGGAAAAACTGCATGATCGCGCGAGGGCAATGTTGACGTTGAGCCCCCGAGCACCATGGAGGATTCTTCCATGATCTTGGTTGAGATTGGAGTTGATGTTGATGAAGACACCCGTCCGATCTAGATGATCCGACGTGGTGCGCAGTCCTCGGCCTAGCCGAGGTGACCAGTCAAGCCGGCGACGAAGATGCCGACGTTGACGATGTAGCTCGGTTCCGACGCGTAGATCGCGATGGAGCCGATCTGAATTCCCATCGCACCATGACGACTACCCAGCAGTCTCTCAATCAAAGCACCAATGTCGGTGTCAAAACCGGCGTATCTCGTAGTAGGGGTCCTAAGCTAGGCGTCTTGGAGCGATGGTAACAAAGGGACGAAGGAGATGATGTTTACCCAGGTTCGGGCCCTCCTATGGAGGTAAAACCCTACGTCCTGCTTGATTATATTCATATGGGGATAGTACAGAGTACATGTGTCTACCACGAGATTATGATATGTAATGTAATATATTCATCTATTGACTAGCCTGGCCTCGGTTTATATATGCACCGTAGGCCTAGGGTTGAGAGGAGTCCTTGTCTTGTGCGCTAAGTCTTGTGGAATCCTCCTTGTATTCGGCATCATGGGCTGTTCGGACTGGCCCATTAGTAAACCGCCATGGGGGTCCTCGGCCCGACCCATAGGTCGGGAGACGACGTGGTGAGTACCCCCTAGTCCAGGACACCGTCAGCTGGCCTTGAAGATTTCATTTCAGACCAATGCAAGCAATATTATTGACTCACTGATTCCTTCGTGCGGAGGTTTGAATTTTCATCCAGGCGTAATACGCATTCTGTTCTATTAAATCTTTATGATGAATCCTATACTATGGACCTAGAAGATTTTAACCGTGCATGCAAAATTCCACAATGGGGCAGCTATAGTGATCCTCACAAAACTGAATATAGTGATTTTCTTGCTAGCATCACTGTGGGAGAAACTAGAAACACTACGCAGGCTACCTTGGGGAGCATTCACTTTCCTGCTATACATTATTTTGCTGTCTTCATAGGTAGATGTATTAACGGTAAACATGATCATAGCCACCTTTGCGTACCTGATCTCAGTATTCTTAAGAGTGCGGTCATGGGTGATAGACGATATAACTTGGGGGCTATTATTGCTAGGAGGCTACATAAAAATGCTAAGGATGGAGATTTCTTTTGCGGGATTTATGCCACCCGTGTAGCCAATTATCTTGGGGTACCCATAAGGGGGGATGATATTGAGTTACCACCTTCTTTTCTTGATTATGAGGCTATGGTGCGCTACCAGTTTCTTGAGAGGAACGAACAGTCCTTCCTGTACCGACTAATTTTTGATAGACAGCGTGCTGTCCATATTACCCTTCCTGCTCCTGCCTTCTTTAACTATCAGGAAAAACGGAGGCACTTTATAACCAGAGAGGAGGCAAACGAGTACGAGAGAGAGGCGGAAGCCGCTCGCCTCCGCGCTGCAGCCGTTCAGGCAGTAGCTGCCGCAGCCCAGTACAACCCCAACTATGACTTTGGATATTATCCGGGCCAGCCATGGCCCTAGACCAACTTAGGTCAAAAGCCTAAGCTTGGGGGAGTACGTATTTCTCACCGACATTACATTCATGTTCACACACTCATCTCAGTTGTCAGTGTTCATACTTTTTCATTGTATCATCCATGGCATTTTATTTCTTCTTTCCGCTTTCTTCTTGTGTGTTTAATTAACCTTGAGAAAAAAATTAGTTCTAGCTTTACCTTTTAGTTTGTCTAGTTGTAGTATTAAAAGAAAACCCAAAAATATTTCTCGTTCTTCTTTTGCTTGTTGGGAGCTTTCCCGTGTAAATAGTTTTTCTCGTTCTTGTTTTGAAATTTCTTTCTTTGGGTCGTAAGGAGAAGACCACAATGAAAATGTTGAGTGGCTCTCATTTGCTTTATTGTTTATCTTATAGAGAGCCCATATTACCTTGCTTTCTCCTTTGAGTTATTGTTTGCAGATTCCAGCTTAGTCCAATGCACGTGCATTCTTATTATTATTCACATCGTTCGGTCGTGCAAGTAAAAGGCAATAATGATGATACATGATTGAGATGGAGAAAAGCTGGTATGAACTCGACCTATTTTGTTTCTGTAAATATGATTAGCTCATCGTTCTGGATTCAGCTCATTATGGATGAAACATGTTTGCAATGACAATTAGAGATTATAGTTACTCATGCCATGCTTAATTAGCTAAGAGTGTATAATGGTTTGTCTTGAGTGTCAACATGCATTTTAAAATGGTTGTGATGTAGTATGATAGGATGGTATCCTCCTCTAAATGATTCAAGTGGCTTGACTTGGCACATGTTCACGCATGTAGTTGAAACAAAATCAACATAGCCTCCACGATATTTATGTTCATGGTGATTTATATCCTACTCATGCTTGCATTCAATTTTGGTTAATCTCAATGCGTGTTTATGACTGTTGTCGCTCACTAGTTGGTTGCTTCCCAGTCTCTTGCTAGCCTTCACCTGTACTAAGCGGGTATACTGCTTGTGCATCCATTTCCATAAACCCAAAGTTGTTCCATATGAGTCCACCATACCTACCTATATGCGGTATTTACCTGCCGTTCCAAGTAAATTTGCATGTGCCAAACTCTAAACCTTCAAATAATATTCTGTTTTGTATGCCCGAATTGCTAATGTAGTGACTAGGGGCTGTCAGTATATTCCATGCTAGGTGGGTTATTCTCAAGATATGTGTTGATTCACTATCATTCACGAGAAAGTGGCTGGTATTCAGGATGCCCAGTTCCATGCTCAAAAATCAAATCAAAATATAATGAAACAAAACTCCCCTAGGATTGTTGTTTGTATGGACGGTACCCGTGGATTCGGCTCGCCGTGGAGTGTGATTGATTGGTGGAGGGGGAGTAAAAACTTTACTATTCTGTTTGGGAACCGCCTATAATGTATCTAGCATGGAAGATACCGAGATCTCTTGGTTGTTATGTTGACAATGAAAGCATACCGCTCAAAATTATTATTCATCCCTGTTTTAAAAGCCCGAGCTCTGGCACCTCTGCAAGTCAATGCTTCCCTCTGCGAAGGGCTTATCTATTTTATTTTACTGTTGAGCCATCGTCCTCTTATAAAAAGCACCAGTTAGAGAGCACCACCGTCATTTGTATGCTTTGTTATTAATTGATATTGAGTATGACTATGACTGGATCTCTTTTACCATGAATTACAATGTCTAGTCAGTCCTTGTTCTTCAGAGCTGCTCTACATTTATGTTTTGCAGACTCAGAAAGGGCTAGCGAGATACCATTATATCATATTGTATCATGATAGTTTTGATAAAATTGTTGCCATCCGAGATTTATTATTACTGCTCGCTAGTTGATTATGCCATTAATATGAGTAAATGTGAGACCTAAATGTTATTGTGAATGTGGTTACTCTATAATCTTTGCTAAAAATCTGAACATCAGTTAGACATATTTGCAACAACAAGATCAAACAGAGTTTGTAAAAGTTTTTCTTTGTCATTTTCAGTTTGTCAACTGAATTGCTTGCGGACAAGCAATGGGTTAAGCTTGGGGGAGTTGATACGTCTCCATCGTATCTACTCTTCCAAACTCTTTTGCCCTTGTTTTGGACTCTAATTTGCATGATTTGAATGGAACTAACCCGGACTGACGCTGTTTTCAGCAGAATTGCCTTGGTGCTATTTTTGTGCAAAAATAAAAGTTCTCGGATTGACCTGAAAATTTACGGAGAATATTTTTGGAATTAATAAAAAATACTGGCGAAAGAATCAACCGGAGAGGGTCCACCACCTGGCCACAAGCCAGGGGGGGCGCCCCCCCCTACGGTGCGCCCCCTGTCTTGTGGGCCCCCTGGAGCTCCTCCGACCTCAATTCCAACTCTATATATTCCTGTTTGGGGAGAAAAAAAATCAAGGAGAAGAGTTCATCGAGTTTTACGATACGGAGCCGCCGCCACCTCCTGTTCTTCCTCGGGCGGGCAGATCTAGGGTCCGTTTTGGGCCCCGGAGAGGGGAAATCGACGCCGTCGTCATCGCCAACCATCCTTCATCACCAATTCCATGATGCTCTCCGCCGTTCGTGAGTAATCCCATTGTAGGCTTGCTAGACGGTGATGGGTTGGATGAGATTTACCATGTAATCGAGTTAGTTTTGTTAGGGTTTGATCCCTAGTATCCACTATGTTCTGAGATTGATGTTGCATGACTTTGCTATGCTTAATGCTTGTCACTAGGGCCCGAGTGGCATGATTTCAGATCTGAACCTATTATGTTTTCATGAATATATATGTGTTCTTGATCCTATCTTGCAAGTTGTAGACACCTATTACGAGTTATGATCCGCATCCCCCAGGGTGACAATAACTGGGATTCTTTCAGGTGATTACCGTAGTTTGAGGAGTTCATGTATTCACTAAGTGCTAATGCTTTGATCCGGTTCACTATTAAAAGGAGGCCTTAATATCCCTTAGTTTCCATTAGGACCCCGCTACCACGGGAGGGTAGGACAAAAGATGTCATGCAAGTTCTTTTCCATAAGCACATATGACTATATATGGAATACATGCCTACATTATATTGATGAATTGGAGCTAGTTCTGTGTCACCCGATGTTATAACCGTTGCATGATGAATGCCATCCGACATAATTATCCATCACTGATCCGTTGCCTACGAGCTTTTCACATATTGATCTTTGCTAAGTTACTTTTCCGTTGCTACTGTTACAATCACTACAAAACTGCTACTGTCACATTTGCCATCGTTACCGTTACTTCCATACTACTTTGCTACTAAATACTTTGCTGCAAATATTAAGTCTTTCAGGGGTGGTTGAATTGACAACTCAGCTGCTAATACTCGAGAATATTCTTTGGCTCCCCTTGTGTCGAATCAATAAATTTGGGTTGAATACTCTACCCTCGAAAACTGTTGCGATCCCCTATACTTGTGGGTTATCAATGACCATGTTGCCTTGAGCACGAAAACATATATCGTGTGGCAAAGGGAACAGAAGTGTGATGTATAGGTTCGCGTAACCAGCTTCATCAGACACTTGGAGTCTGCACGCTTTGCTAGAGGCCGCTACCGACTAGTCGAGCCGGATGTGATCTGACTCGCGACCAAGTGAACGAGAACCTAAGAGGTCGCATGCTTAAGGGAAGGAACACGTGGGCTTTAGGATCCATGCAAGGCCAAAGAGTTGAGCCCGCGACGGATGCCTATATATAGTGGAGGTGCGGCACACCCATTCGATTGATCGCTTCGTCGCCGTCATTAGGGCTTTGCATGTGTTGCTACTAGCCACCTCCACTCGCCGCCGAACTATGTAATAGGACCTAGCAGTCCGCCACACGGTGTTCCTCCTGCACGCGCTGATACCATTAGAGGCGTTGCACTTGCGCCGCTCCGGCGAACCCGCAGGTGGGATTCATCGACCGGTTGTTCGAGGGAGATCACGCGAGGAGGAGACGCACCTCGCGGACGCGCTGCCCCTACTCTACTTCTGCCGCATGGCATTGCACGTCGAGTGGTAACGTTCTATGATCCATCTGTGTAGAATGTTCGCGGATGTTCCGCGCATAGGAAACTTTTAATTTGCATGTGATGCACCTCTGGTAGAACCCAACACTGGTATCAGAGCCTCTTCTATAGGTTTGCATTATGATCGGATGCATATTTGATATGTGTAGGCGGCAGATGAGATCTGCCATCGTTTAAGAGATCGGCTATCTACACGGTTGATGAGATCAACTGCACATGGGGATCGTTGAGCCTATGTTTTCTGTCAATCGGAATCGACGAGGTCGTGGCACAACCTACCCCTACCGGTCGGTATCCGCTGTGACAACCTGGTTTTTGACAACTTTTTCTTTTCAAAATTATTTGGATTTTATTTGCAAATTTGGATGAATTTCAAAGTTTTCCAGTTGATGGGATCTATGAGTCTTTGAATCTTTTCCCAAGTAACCCAAAACCCTCCTCATCTTGCCAAAACATTTATGCATCTCTCCTGGGTTAATTTCCAATATTTAATATTCTCCAATAAATCCTTTTCTTTATTTGGGAAATTATGTCACCACTATGGGTTGTGAAGCAACCTATAGTTTGGATGATCAATAAATTCCCAAACTTCTGCCATACCTTCTCATCATCATATGATTCCATAATCTCCAAAAATATTCCATTGCCCAATGTAAGATTTTGGCCAGAATAATTATTTTATTTCTGACCAGAATTTGTCCATTGTGAAGCAACCCCATTTTTCCTACCTCAGAAAATTCCCAATAAATTCCTCAAGCTCTTAGGGATCCTATCTAGCCACAATATCCAAAAACATCATCTGGTCCAGTACAATTTTTGAGCAGCAAAACTCTGACAAGATTCTGCTTACTTAAGAACCTTGTGAAGGAAGTACAAGCTAGGAGTGCACAATTGATCTAAATTTTTTATGGCAGGTGTGCATTGCCAAATAACTTCCCTCCACCAGGTTTCACCAATAGCAGAGCATCTATGTGAGTGCCACAAGCTCATTTAGATTCTGGACCAGAATGGTGGTTTCCAAAGGAACTATGTTCAAATCTTTTTCAAATCTCTCCAAACCCTGCCAGTCTGTAGTCCCTCCAACCTAGGTGACACTAGACATCTCCTCTGGCTCCATATCTATCTGATTTCTCCTCCAGAACCTCCTCAAGATTGCTGGCAGGAGCTGTAGCTGAAGCTACACATCACAGAGGGGTGAATCTAGTCGAGCCAGTGGCCCAGAGTGGCTAAGTGGACGAGGGTCGACGCTATGG
This sequence comes from Elymus sibiricus, assembly GCA_039707655.1. Lineage (NCBI taxonomy): Eukaryota > Viridiplantae > Streptophyta > Magnoliopsida > Poales > Poaceae > Elymus > Elymus sibiricus. The sequence continues at coordinate 89,083,966 of CM077663.1, forward strand.
ACAAGGTGCGCCCGACATGCATGTCCTCCTGGTGGCCGCACCCGTGGTGAGCACGGCACTGGCATGCCAGTGCGCGCGCTCTGCACGGCGCCAGAGTTGGATGAGCTCGCCCGAGCCGTCCATCACTGCCCCCCCTTGTCCCTTGGTGCCGACATCGCTTCAGCCAGCCGCATGGCTCCTCTCGAACCCTCCTGGTCGCCGGAGATGGCCGCCGCCGCTCCCGGCCAAGCTTCGCCATGGGCACAACAGTGAGCTTCGGCCACTGTGGTCGTCTGCAAGCCATTAATGGCGCCGGACCCGTCCCGTCGCTCCCTCCTGCTCTCTCCCATCCCGTCGACGCTTCCGGCCAGCCTGCGCATCGTACGGGCACCGGCGACATGGCCGAGCCTCGCCGCTTCGGGAGAGATCGCCGCCCTCGCCTCCCGCCTATATAAGATCTCGCCCAGTCCCTCCGAGCTCCTCAATCCTCTCCACCACCTCTCAATCGTTCCCCCGAGCAACGAGCCAAGGCCGAGAGGCCCTCTGGCCTCGAACCTCACCGGAGCTCCGCCTTCTGTAGCCACCTCGTTGCCAGCACTTCCACTCCACCCCAGCCCTAATTGACCTCACCATCGAGCTCAGGGCATCCCCCTGGTGCTCCCCGACCTCCTGCCCAAGCCAACCATCGCCGGAACCGCCGTCTCCGATTTTACCCGAGCGCCGCCGCCGCCGGAGACGAAGGGGACGACGTCGTCCAGCCATCTCTAGTCAATCTATGGGTACATGCAGGCTCGCCGTCGAGCGCCCGTTCCATTCCTGTAGTCGCCCGACCCCACCGCCGCCCCTATCGCTGGAGTGCCGCGTGCTCTGCTCCCTCCTCCCTCTCTCTGTTTAAATCGAGTCGGTCCCACCTGCCAGCGGCTCAGGCCCGCGCCCGAAGCGGTATAAGTGGAGGCGCCCCTCCACTTTATGCCTTCGATGTGGCCGGCTGGGTATTTTTCTGTTTTCTGTTTAAATTCATTTTTAAACCAGAATTTTGACCAGACTTTGACCCTAAATAACTTTTTATCCATAGCTCCAATTCAATTGATTCTTTTTGCACTGAGTTGGTATTGAGCCCCTTTATTTACTGACAATTTTTGGTATTTTTCCTATATCCACAGAATATCTGGTTAATAAAAATGCTTTATGTGACACTTTCAATTGTATTTTGAAAATACTTTCAGAGGGAGATTGTGGTACATTTGAAGATCAAGAGTGTTTGAACAACCCAACAGAGCAAGGCAAGCCATGATACACATTTCATGACTGCATTTCAATAGCATTGCATTCTCATATGCATTATGTTTATTTAATTACCATAGATAATTCGTAGCAATATTTAAATGCTTAAGTATTGTGATGAAGCACTATGTTGCCAAGTGAACTTAGTGGGTTGATCTTGAGTCACCTGTCTGGGCATACCCGTGCAACCACATTTGCCGGTATGGGACGGCCTTGACCTGGCCTGACTGCGTGCTCTTTCACCGGTACCTCCAAAGAGGGAGGGTTATGTGCGCGTGCTACCCTAATCAGGTAGGCGGCGATAACCCTGTGAGCCCAGTTGTTGTTTGATTGTGCCAGCGTCCTCGTTTGGGACAGTTTAGTTTGGCCACGACGGTGGCAGGTGTCATGAGGACACAGGGGCCACCCAGGGTAGACCTCCGGGGGAGGATGAGTGCCGGTGGTACGATGAAAGAGTCACGGGTCAGGCAGGTTTCGTTGGAGCAACGCTGGTCCACCCGAGTGGGATCACGAGGCCAGGTGCTTCATGGCGTGGGTAAAGTGCGCAACCTGTGCAGAGTGAAAAATCTATTCGAATAGCCACGTCCACGGTATTGGACAGCCCGTCCAGACCTCAGTAGATGGTCAACTGTAGCAGTGTTAGTAATGATGGAAGAACTCGTCTTGTGTTCGAAATTACTCGATGGTTATGAGTATTCCGAGGGTTGTGGGATAACCTGGACGAGAGTAAGTTGATGATCGGTGATAGTAAGTGAATTACCTCAATGACATCATGTTGATTGCCATGCTATTGTTTGCTGCATTACTTGGTTGTCGTGAGCTTGCGAGTACATTCAAAGTACTCACCTGGCGTATCATGCCAGATCCAGGAGAAGCCGAGGACGGAGGTCCCGATGGTTCGTGCTACACTAGCTAGGATGTGTCCACAGCAGTGTCCCTGTGGATGGAGTTGCCGCTATATTCCGCTACGCCGTAGAAGTACTTAGTAGTCCCGAGGCCCTGCTATGTTTCATAAATAATGTAGATACTGTCATAGCACCGAGGGTGCCTTTGGCCTCGTTATCATTGTAAAATATGAGCTTGTACCCGACTTCTATCAATAAAGTTCAGTTCTGTTCTGTACCAAGTTGTTGTGTGTTTTCCAGAAGACATGATCTCTGGGTTGGAAACACTGGTAATCCGGTTCTCTGAGCCGGGGTGGCACAACGCTTGGTATCAGAGCCGTGCTGACTATAGGACACCCTAGTTAGCCCGCGCTAGAACTGCGATTAGTGTAGGGTCTTGAGTGTGCATCTTGCTTGTTGCATTTGATTGTTGCATAGCATGCATCATGATTCATTGTTTCACTAACCGTTGGCATTGTGAGTGTAGATGGCACCAGTTCCATACCACTATCATTTTGAGCCTGCACCATCCACCTTTCCAGTACTGCTCCGGAACGTCTGGCTTCGACTGTACCCCCACGGTGAAGATCCAGGGTACCAGGTGTTTCGAGAGCAGCTTGCTGAGTTAGTGTACGAGTACCATGCAGAGGCTTTCCTAATCACGAGCTCGGACCTTGGTAGCTACTCCCGCTCTTCCAAGGGCGGAACGGCTTCCACCCCGGAGTTGGCGATCCAGTTTGCCGCGATGGAGGCTCTCACTGACTTGTGCTTCCATGAGGTTGAGATGCAGACTCATCCAGGTTTCTTCCACTATCCCACCCTGTCGCCTACGACAGGGCGAGTCATTTTCGCACCCGTTGACCTGGCGTGTGATCGTGCGACTGCTGTGTTGTCTCGTTATCTGAACGACAGTTATCGTACGATCATATCCTTGGCTGAGGAGCTGTCTCGTGTCCTAGGGGCACTTGCAGCCGTGACTCCTGCTCCACCTCCACCTCAGCCTATCTTTCCACCTATATATCCACCACCAGTTCCACCCCCACCAGGTTTGAGGCTCCTTCTAGCTCTACTGTGCCACCAGGCTTTTCGTCTGGTAGCCGTCGTGAGACCCCGGCTGAGTGGGCCTCACTCCTTGCCACTCCAGCTGCTCCGATGCTGAGGCGTCGTGCTCCTACTACCCCGGAAGGAGAACCGTCCCAGCAGCATCGTCGTGTTTCCTTTGATCCGGAGGATGAGATTCATATCATCAGTTCCGACTCCGACTCAGGATCAGATGACGAGGAGTCTATGGTCTGGCAGTGTTCGTGCCATCAGCGCCACTAGAGTGGAGGCTTGAGTTGTAGTGCATGCATCTTGCATATGTCAACTACCGTATGAGCAGTCTAGCCATGATATCCCCCTACTAGCTTGCCATGTATGATGTTGGGTTATCTTGTATAATTATGTGGTTTTCTTTATTCGCCTTTTTCGCATATTTTCCTTATGGATGTTGCTCATCGATTCGGTATTTTGAAATGGGAACAAATTTAGGATGAAGAGAAGTTGTAGCCAAGGCGGCGATGGAACCCCCGTCCGTCGATCCGTCAGACAAGCAGGACAATCACCAGAGGATTTACCACCTCCACCACCTCAAGCACAGACCACTGATCAGATCATGAGAATGTTTGAAGAGAAGAGAAACCAGGATCGTATGGAATTCCTAAAAAGTATGCAAGTTATGGTGGGTCAGAATCACAATCATAATGGATCACACTCCAAGTTGTCTGATTTCCAGCGCACAAAGCCACCCAATTTTGGTCAAGCTGTGGACCCAATAGAAGCAGATGATTGGCTAAGGACCATAGAAAAGAAGCTGGACATAGCTCGCTGTGAGGAATCAGATAAAGTCCCTTTTGCCACTCACTACTTAGAAGGGCCAGCATCTATATGGTGGGACAACACGAAGGCAACATGGTCCTCTGAAGAAGAAATTTCTTGGGAGAAGTTTAAGGAGCTTTTCCGCAAATATCATATCCCTACAGGCATAATGAAGGTGAAGCAAAGGGAGTTCCTTGCTCTGACAGAAGGAAATATGTCGGTGGCAGAGTACCTAAACAAGTTCAACAATCTGTCACGATACTCTACCTATGATGTGGCCACTGAAGAAAGAAAGATAGATCGGTTCCTAGGAGGACTGAATCACGCCCTCCGATGTCAGCTTTGCATGCTGGATTTTCCGGACTTTCAGACGTTGGTAAACAAGGCCTTCATAGCCGAAAGGGAGCACAAGTCCGGACACGATAACCACAAGCGGAAGTTTGAACCCAGGAAGGACAACCGTGAGCCGTTTGCGCACAAGCCACGTACCTGGCAGCCAGGCTCATCTGAATACAAGTCTACCTGGAGCAATGGCAACAACAATAACAAGACAGTGAGCCAGACCAAGACCTTCGGCAAACAACCCGTGATAGAGGATTGCCGCCGCAACAATACCTGCTTCACCTGCGGCCAAAGTGGACACTACTCCAAACAGTGTCCCTCCAACAATGGGAAGTCATCCGCCGACGTCAAGCCGCAGGTCAACACTATTGGATGCCGCCCCAATCATAACTTCTGCCACGGACGCGTCCATCACATCTCCGCTGAGGAAGCCTTCGAAGCTCCAGAAGTAGTCCTTGGTATGTTTTATGTTAACGACACACCTGCAGTAATTTTATTTGATTCTGGGGCTTCCCACTCGTTTATTTCGCGGAGTTTTGCCACCGTGCACAAATTTTTTCCTTCGCTTTTGGATAAAATCATGGTGGTACAATCCCCTGGCTCCTTGCTCAGAACAAATCTGATCTATAGAGATCTGGAAATTTCAATACATGGAATTAAGTTTCCAGCTGCCCTCATTGCCATTGAATCCTCGGGATTGGACGTAATACTGGGAATGGACTGGTTGACACAACATAAGGCGTGCATCAATTGTGCCAGCAGGACAATAACATTGGTTAACCCAATAGGACAAACAGTCCAATTCCTTGCCAGCAAGATGATATCAAAGAAGGGAATGGCATACCAAACTACCGTCACGGATATGAACTTGATTCCGGTAGTTTGCAAATTTCCGGACGTATTTCCCGAAGAATTACCCGGAATGCCACCTGACCGAGAATTGGAGTTTGCAATCGAAGTGGTTCCCGGCACTGCTCCAATTTACAAGAAATACTACCGTATGCCAGGCCCCGAGTTGGCGGAGTTAAAGAAGCAGTTGGATGAATTGTTGCAAAAAGGGTACATTCGCCCAAGCATCTCGCCATGGGGATCACCAGTGCTCTTTGTCAAGAAGAAGGATGGAACTCTACGAATGTGTGTAGACTGTCGCCAGCTGAATGAGGTCACTATCAAGAATAAGTACCCGCTCCCTCGCATTGATGATTTGTTCGACCAGCTGAACGGAGCACGGGTATTCTCCAAGATTGACCTCCGAACTGGGTATCATCAGCTAAAAATCAGAAAGGAGGATATACCCAAGACAACGTTCACCACCCGATATGGTCTGTATGAATTTACAGTCATGTCATTTGGATTGACGAATGCTCTAGCCTACTTCATGAGCATGATGAACAAAGTCTTCATGGACTTCCTGGATAAATTCGTGGTGGTATTCATCGATGATATCCTGATATACTCCAAGGACGAAGAAGAGCACAAACAACACCTCCGTGCTATCCTGGAAAGATTAAGAGGCCACCGCCTGTATGCCAAGTTCAGTAAGTGTGAATTTTGGCTAAAAGAGGTGGGATTTCTGGGGCACATTCTGTAAGAACAAGGGGTAGCCGTCGACCCCAGCAAGGTAACTGCGGTATTGAATTGGAAGACACCAGCCATGGTGACCGAAGTCCGTAGCTTCCTGGGATTGGCTGGCTACTATCGATGTTTCATAGAAGGCTTCTCTAAAATAGCCAAGCCCCTGACGGAATTGCTCAAGAAGAACCAAAGGTTTGTCTGGACGACGGAGTGTGACAGCAGTTTCCTAGAGCTAAAGACCAGGCTCACTACAGCACCTGTCCTAGTCCTTCCAGACATACACAAGAGCTTCGACATCTACTGCAATGCTTCCAGACGCGGAATCGGCTGCGTATTGATGCAAGAAGGGAAGGTTGTAGCATATGCATCCAGACAACTACGACCCCATGAGGAGAACTACCCCACACATGATTTGGAATTAGCAGCCGTGGTTCATGCCTTGAAGATTTGGAGGCATTACCTTATTGGACAACGTTGTGAGATATACATGGACCATAAGAGTCTCAAGTATATTTTCACTCAACCTGACCTGAATCTCAGGCAACGAAGATGGCTTGAACTTGTCAAGGACTATGACATTGGGATAAACTATCATCCGGGAAAAGCTAATGTGGTCGCGGACGCTCTCAGCAGAAAGCAAGGCACCGTGAATGCACTAATGGGAAGTATGCATCCAAGATTACAAGAAGAATTCGCCGAGCTCAATATGGTGATATGCGGCCCAACTACCTCGGATACGTTGGAAATCACTCCCACCCTGATGGAAGAAATTAAGAAGGCCCAAGAGCCGGATGAAGGAATAAAAAAGATCAAGGAGCTGATTCCTAAAGGGAAAGCCAAGCCCTTCCACGTGGATGACCAAGGCACTCTATGGTTTGAGAAACGGATATGCGTGCCTGATCAGAATAATCTGAGGCAGCAAATACTCAGAGAAGCTCATGAGTCCTCATATTCTATCCACCCGGGAGGCACAAAAATGTATCAGGGTCTGAGAGAGACATTTTGGTGGCCAGGAATGCGAAGGAATATAGCCTATTATGTCGCCTGCTGTGACATCTGCAACAAGGTCAAGGCGGAACACCAGAAACCCGCTGGGCTACTGCAACCATTACCGGTTCCCCAGTGGAAGTGGGACGACATATGTATGGACTTTATTGTTGGACTGCCCAAGTCAACAAGGGGCAATGATGCTATCTGGGTTATTGTGGATATACTCACGAAAGTGGCTCACTTTATCCCGGTAAAGACCACTTTCAATGCAAATCAGCTGGCACATCTCTACATGTCCCGGATAGTCAGCCTCCATGGAGTACCCAAGTCCATCACCTCAGACAGGGGTTCCCTATTCACCTCAGCATTCTGGCTGCGACTACATCAAGCTTTGGGAAGCATGCTGAAGCATAGCACGGCATACCATCCGCAGACAGACGGGCAGACAGAAAGAGTGAACCAGATACTGGATGATATGCTTCGTTCATGTGCTCTTACCCATGGACCCAAATGGGAAGACAGTCTACCTTATGCGGAATTCTCCTACAACAACAGCTATCAGGCAAGTTTGAAGATGTCACCGTTTGAGGGATTATATGGGCGGAAGTGCCGCACCCCATTGAATTGGTCTCAGACAGGAGATAGCAGAATCTTTGGCACGGACTTGATGCTCGAGGCCGAGAAGCAGGTCAAAGATATCCAGGAACGTCTTCGAGCAGCTAAGTCCCGTCAGAAGAGCTATTATGACCCAAAGCACCGGGAAGTGACCTTTCAACCCGGAGAATATGCGTACCTCAGAGTAACCCCCATGAAGGGAGTAAAAATATTTCATACACGGGGAAAGCTTGCACCGAGATATATCGGTCCATTTCCAGTGGTTGCTAGAAGAGGCAGAGTAGCATACCAGTTGGAACTACCACCAGAATTGTCTGAAGTGCACGATGTTTTCCATATATCACAATTAAGGAAGTGCATTGCACCACCAATCAAGCAAGCGGATATGAGCGAGTTAGAGCTGGCTAAAGACCTGACCTATGAAGAGAAGCCTGTCAGGATCCTGGATACAATGGAAAGAGCTACCAGGAGTAAGGTAATCAGGTTTTACAAGGTACTATGGGAGCACCACACCGAGGAAGAGGCTACATGGGAAAGAGAAGATTTCTTGAGATCCGCATATCCATATTTGTTCCCTGAGCAACCGAATCTCGAGGACGAGATTCATCCTAAGGGGGGTAGGTTTGTGACACCCTGGTTTCTGACAACTTTTTCTTTTCAAAATTATTTGGATTTTATTTGCAAATTTGGATGAATTTCAAAGTTTTCCAGTTGATGGGATCTATGAGTCTTTGAATCTTTTCCCAAGTAACCCAAAATCTCTTGCCAAAACATTTCTGCATCTCTCCTGGGTTAATTTCCAATATTTAATATTCTCCAATAAATCCTTTTCTTTATTTGGGAAATTATGTCACCACTATGGGTTGTGAAGCAACCTATAGTTTGGATGATCAATAAATTCCCAAACTTCTTCCATACCTTCTCATCATCATATGATTCCATAATCTCCAAAAATATTCCATTGCCCAATGTAAGATTTTGGCCAGAATAATTATTTTATTTCTGACCAGAATTTGTCCATTGTGAAGCAACCCCATTTTTCCTACCTCAGACAATTCCCAATAAATTCCTCAAGCTCTTAGGGATCCTATCTAGCCACAATATCCAAAAACATCATCTGGTCCAGTACAATTTTTGAGCAGCAAAACTCTGACAAGATTCTGCTTACTTAAGAACCTTGTGAAGGAAGTACAAGCTAGGAGTGCACAATTGATCTAAATTTTTTATGGCAGGTGTGCATTGCCAAATAACTTCCCTCCACCAGGTTTCACCAATAGCAGAGCATCTATGTGAGTGCCACAAGCTCATTTAGATTCTGGACCAGAATGGTGGTTTCCAAAGGAACTATGTTCAAATCTTTTTCAAATCTCTCCAAACCCTGCCAGTCTGTAGTCCCTCCAACCTAGGTGACACTAGACATCTCCTCTGGCTCCATATCTATCTCATTTCTCCTCCAAAACCTCCTCAAGATTGCTGGCAGGAGCTGTAGCTGAAGCTACACATCACAGAGGGGTGAATCTAGTCGAGCCAGTGGCCCAGAGTGGCTAAGTGGACAAGGGTCGACGCTATGGACAGGGTGCGCCCGGCGTGCGTGTCCTCCTGGTGGCCGCACCCATGGTGAGCACGGCACTGGCATGCCAGTGCGCGCGCTCTGCACGGCGCCAGAGTTGGATGAGCTCGCCCGAGACGTCCATCACTGCCCCCCCCCTTGTCCCTTGGTGCCGACATCGCTTCAGCCAGCCGCGTGGCTCCTCTCGAACCCTCCTGGTCGCCGGAGATGGCCGCCGCCGCTCCCGGCCAAGCTTCGCCACGGGCACAACAGTGAGCTTCAGCCACTGTGGTCGTCCGCAAGCCATTAATGGCGCCGGACCCGTCCCGTCGCTCCCTCCTTCTCTCTCCCATCCCGTCGATGCTTCCGGCCAGCCAGTGCATCGTACGGGCGCCGGCGACATGGCCGAGCCTCGCCGCTTCAGGAGAGATCGCCGCCCTTGCCTCCTGCCTATATAAGACCTCGCCCAGTCCCTCCGAGCTCCTCAATCCTCTCCACCACCTCTCAATCGTTCCGCCGAGCAACGAGCCAAGGCCGAGAGGCCCTCTGGCCTTGAACCTCGCCGGAGCTCCGCCTTCTGTAGCCACCTCGTCGCCAGCACTTCCACTCCACCCCAGCCCCAATTGACCTCACCATCGAGCTCAGGGCATCCCCCTGGTGCTCCCCGACCTCCTGCCCAAGCCAACCATCGCCGGAACCGCCGTCTCCGATTTCACCCGAGCGCCGCTGCCGCCGGAGACGAAGGGGACGACGTCGTCCGGCCATCTCTAGTCAATCTGCGGGTACGTGCAGGCTCGCCGTCGAGCGCCCGTTCCATTCCTGTAGTCGCCCGACCCCACCGCCGCCCCTATCACCGGCGACCATCGCCGGAGCGCCGCGGTGCTCTGCTCTCTCCTCCCTCTCTCTGTTTAAATCGAGCCGGTCCCACCTGCGAGCGGCTCAGGCCCGCGCCTGAAGCGGTATAAGTGGAGGCGCCCCTCCACTTTACGCCTTCGACATGGCCGGCTGGGTATTTTTCTGTTTTCTGTTTAAATTCATTTTAAACCAGAATTTTGACCAGACTTTTACCCTAAATAACTTTTTATCCATAGCTCCAATTCCATTGATTCTTTTTGCACTGAGTTGGTATTGAGCCCCTTTATTTACTGACAATTTTTGGTATTTTTCCTATATCCACAGAATATCTGGTTAATAAAAATGCTTTATGTGACACTTTCAATTGTATTTTGAAAATACTTTCAGAGGGAGATTGTGGTACATTTGAAGATCAAGAGTGTTTGAATAACCCAACAGAGCAAGGCAAGCCATGATACCCATTTCATGACTGCATTTCAATAGCATTGCATTCTCATATGCATTATGTTTATTTAATTACCATAGATAATTCGTAGCAATATTTAAATGCTTAAGTATTGTGATGAAACACTATGTTGCCAAGTGAACTTAGTGGGTTGATCTTGAGTCACCTGTCCGGGCATACCCGTGCAACCACATTTGCTGGTGTGCGACGGCCTTGACCTGGCCTAACCGCGTGCTCTTTCACCGGTACCTCCAAAGAGGGAGGGTTATGCGCGCGTGCTACCCTGATCAGGTAGGCGGCGATAACCCTGTGAGCCCAGTTGTTGTTTGATTGTGCCGGCGTCCCCGTTTGGGACAGTTTAGTTTGGCCACGACGGTGGCAGGTGTCACGAGGACACAGGGGCCACCCAGGGCAGACCTCCGGGGGAGGATGAGTGCTGGTGGTACGATGAAAGAGTCACGGGTCAGGCAGGTTTCGTTGGAGCAACGCTGGTCCACCCGAGTGGGATCACGAGGCCAGGTGCTTCATGGTGTGGGTAAAGTGCGCAACCTCTGCAGAGTGAAAAATCTATTCGAATAGCCGCGTCCACGGTATTGGACAGCCTGTCCAGACCTCAGTAGATGGTCAACTGTAGCAGTGTTAGTAATTATGGAAGAACTCGTCTTGTGTTCGGAAGTACTCGATGGTTATAAGTATTCCGAGGGTTGTGGGACAACCTGGACGCAAGTAAGTTGATGATCGGTGATAGTAAGTGAATTACCTCAATGACATCATGTTCATTGCCTTGCTATTGTTTGCTACATTACTTGGTTGTCGTGAGCTTGCGAGTACATTCAAAGTACTCACCTGGCGTATCATGCCAGATGCAGGAGAAGCCGAGGACGGAGGTCCCGATGGTTCGTGCGACACTAGCTAGGATGTGTCCACAACAGTGTCCCTGTGGATGGAGTTGCCGCTATATTCCGCTACGCCGTAGAAGTACTTAGTAGTCCCGAGGCCCTGCTATGTATCATAAATAATGTAGATACTGTCATAGCACCAAGGGTGCCTTTGGCCTCGTTATCATTGTAAAATATGAGCTTGTACCCGACTTCTATCAATAAAGTTCAGTTCTGTTCTGTACCAAGTTGTTGTGTGTTTCCAGAAGACATGATCTCTGGGTTGGAAACACTGGTAATCCGGTTCTCTGAGCCGGGGTGCCACATCCGCCATCTGGGTTAACAGTGAAACGTAAATCCGAATCGGGTTCACGATGATCGATGAGATCGGTCAGATCCAAGAATTCGGCGTGATCGGAGTACAGATTCGATCTGTGATTTCCGAAAACGTTGTATATTTCGTACACGATCAGTCAAACGGGCGATTCTATGCATAACTTTGTTTTGCAGGTTTGATGTGAATAGTATGGCTCATATGTATGTGATGCATGTGTGTAATTTAACATGACCTGCGTGTCATGATTTGTCAGCCGGCAGGAGCCAAAGGACTGTCATTATATTGTATAACGACCTGCGTGTCGACTTTTGATTCTTTGTAAATTCATTACTAATTGTAGTACTTGGAGGATAGAGATCAAGTTTGAGGCTTTGGCGTCCCGGTGTGACGAACAAGATGGAGTTCCGCCCTGGTCATCGAAGTTGGAGCCATCCTGGAAAGGACGACCATGAAGGAGACATACTATTTCACATATTTTTGTTTATATGTGAGTGATATTGCTTCTTGTTTCTATGCATGTTAAAATATTAGAAAGATCCCTCGTTAATATCAAGCACATAGCCATTCCGGATGTTGCACCTTCGCACGTCAAGTATGTCTAGTGATGGGATCATAAAATTGAGGTGCTACTAGGTGTCCTTGAACTGGAGGGTTCGTGTCGGACACGGACATGCACTGCATCAGGTTAACTTGACAAGGCTATCAAAATGGTTTTGGGCCTTGTGGCAAAGAAGGTCGGGAGCCGGGGTATAAGATACCTACCCAACGGACAGGAGTCGTGTAGAGATACGATTAGCAAGGAGTTGCTTACTGAATAGGCAAGTTGGCTAGCAGTGATGCTAAAGCTCACTAGTCGCTTGTTCTAGTTGGATCTTGAATCACTGAGAGTTTGCGGAGGGATGCCGACTTCAGTGGGAGTAGTTCTGTTTAAGGCTTGAATTACTTTACATAATAGCATTGCTCAGTGATTGCATATTTTCTGTTGTAGATCAATGGCACCACCTGCTCAACCCAACTTTGCATTGAAATCAATTCTGGAAAAGGATAAACTGAATGGAACAAACTTTACCACCTGGTATAGAAATTTGAGAATTGTTCTCAAGCACGCTAAAAAGGAATATGTTCTAGAGGATCCACTTCGAGAGGAACCTGTCGAGAATGCTAGTGCCATAACCAAGAATGCCCACCAGAAACTCGTTGATGAATCAAATGAAATCAACTGTCTAATGCTGGCTTGTATGGAGCCCGGTTTGCAACAACATTTTGAAAATGTTGAGGCTTATGATATGATCGAGAGTCTCAAGAGCATGTTTCAGACACAGGGTAGGACCAAAAGGTTCAACGTCTGGCTATCCTTAACAGATTGTAAGCTAAAAGAGGGTGATCCACTGAGCCCGCATGCGATCAAGATGATCGGGTACGTTCAAGCTTTGGATCGTTTAGGTGTCCCACTTGGGGATGAGTTGTCCACGAACGCAATTCTGGGTTCTCTTCCGGCTATCTGTGGGACGTTCATCTCAAACAATCATATGCACGACATGGATAAGACTCTCACTGAGTTGCATGGGATGCTCAAGGTGGCAGAGCAGGGTATTAAGAAAGGCATGCATCAAGTGTTGATGGTGCTGAAATCGGCTAAGTTCAAGAAGAGTTGGTCAACCAAAAAGGCTAAGGGAACGAAGAAGGTTGTCTCTGCCGCAGCGCCAAAGTCGGGACCGAACTCAAAGACCAGATGCTTTCATTGCAAGGAACCTGGTCATTGGAAGGGGAACGGTAGCAAGTGGCTTGCCGAGCATGGCAAGAAGGCTGGAAGTACGACTTCGAGCAAAGGTACACTTGTTACATATGTTATAGACATTTACCTTGCTGACATACCTAGTAGCTCTTGGGTATTTGATATCGGATCTGTTGTTCATATTTACAACTTGATGCAGGGGCTGGTAAGAACTAGGCGTGTGGCGCAAGGGGAGATTGACATCAGGGTCAGCAACAACGCAAGAGTTGCTACGTTGGAGGTCGGCACAATGCAGCTCCAGCTTCCTTCTGGATTCATTTTGGAATTAAATAATTGTTATTAGATTCCTGCACTTAGTCGGAACATTATTTCTGCCACATGCTTGATGAGTCAAGGTAATGAATTCAATTTAAAGGACAATGGCTGTTCATTTTATTTGAATGGAATGTTCCACGCCTATGCACCCATTGTATATGGGCTATTTATTTTGAATCTGGAAACGGAACCACTCTATAACGTGAATGTCCAGAGGCATAAGCCTAATGAAATTAATCCGACATACTTCTGGTATTGCCGACTTGGACACATTAGTTTGAAACACGTGAAGAAGCTCCATGATGATGGACTCCTAACTTCGTCCGACTTCGGGTCGTTCGAGACATGCGAATCGTGCTTGCTTGACAAGATGACTAAGTCTACTTTTGCAAAGAGTTGTGAAAGGGCGTCCGAGCTGTTGGAGCTTATACACAGGGATGTGTGTGGTCCAATGAGCACAACGGCCAGAGGTGGCTATCAGTACTTTGTGACTTTTACCGAAGACTTGAGTAGATATGGATATATCTATTTGATGAGGCACAAGCCGGAAAGTTTTGAAAAGTTCAAAGAATTTCAGAACGAGGTTGAAAATCAGCTCGACAAGACGATAAAGCTTCTGCGATCAGATCGTGGACGTGAGTACATGATCCAGGAGTTTGATGATCATCTCAAAAGCTGAGGTATAGTACCTCAGCTCACGCGTCCGTGTACGCCGTAGAGAAACGGCGTGTCAGAACGGAGAAATCAAACCTTGTTGGACATGGTTCGATAGATGATGACAAATTGGATTTACCCTTGTCATTTTGGGGATACGCTCTAGAAACTGCAGCTTTCACACGGTACCATCAAAATCTGTAGACAAGACACCACATGAGATGTGGACTGGGAAGAGTTCTAGTTTGTCGTTTCTAAAGATTTGGGGTTATGAAGCATTTGTCAAGCGACTCATGTCAGACAAGCTTACACCCAAATCGGATAAATGCATATTCATGGAATATCCAAGGGAAACCTTGGGATACAGCTTCTACAACCGGGAAGACAACAAAGTGTTTGTTTCTCGGAACGCGGTTTTCCTAGAGAAAGAGTTTCTCAGTCAGGAAGCCAGTGGGAGAATGGTGTGACTAGAAGAAGTTCGAGAGCCACTCCGGGATGACTCGGCTGGTGATGAGATCATACCGGAGTCGTTCAGGGAACCCTGTAGGGGAATCGACACCGAAGCCACAAAGGTCAGAATGATTGCATAGAGTCCGTGATGTGTTGTTGCTAGAAAGGGACGAGCCGGCCACATATGCGGAAGCGATGGTGAGCCCAGATTCCGAGGCATGCCTAGAGGCCATGAGATCTGAGTGAAAGTCCATGGATGATAATCAAGTCTGGGACTTGGTTGATCCGCCACCTGGCATAATTGTCATTGGTTGCAAATGGGTCTTTAAGAAGAAAACCGATGTGGATGGAAATGTCCAGATCCACAAAGCTCAGCTTGTCGCTAAAGGTTACAGACAAGTTCAAGGAATTGGCTATGATGAGACCTACTCGCTGGTAGCGATGCTAAAGTCGGCGAGGATCATACTAGCTATAGCTGCATATTTCGATTATATGAGATATGGCTGATGGATGTCAAAACCACTTTCCTTCATGAAAATTTAAAGGAGGATGTATACATGACACAGCCTGAAGGTTTTGTCGATCCAAATAACGCTGGTAAAATATGCAAGCTCAAGAGATCCATTTATGGATTGAGGCAAGCAGCTCGGAGTTGGACCATTCGTTTTGATGAAGTCATCGTTGACCTTGGATTTATCAAGAACGAAGAAGACTATTGTTTATACAAGAAGTCTAGTGGGGGCTCGGTAGTATTTTTGATCCTATATGTGGATGACACACTGCTGATCGGAAATGATGTTTTGATGCTGAACTCCGTCAAGGAATCATTGAATGGGAAGTTTTTGATGAAAGACCTTGGAGAAGCAGTATACATTTTAGGCATCAAGATCTATAGAGATAGATCGAAGAGGCTACTTGGCTTAGGGCCAGTTCTTTTGTAGCTTATTTGGAGCTGTGGAAATAAGCTGCCCCCTACCCAGCTTATTCTAGAAGCCCAAACTAAAATTTTATTTTAGAAGCCTACTAATTAAAGGTCAACTAGTAGGCTTCTAAAATAAAATTTAAGTTTGGGCTTCTAGAATAAGCTGGGTGGGGGGCAGCTTATTCTAGAAGCCCAAAATAAGCTACAAAAGAACTGGCCCTTAAGCCAGAGCATGTACATAGACAAAGTGTTGAAATGGTTCAACATGAGTGAGGCCAAGAAAGAGGCCAAGAAAGACTTAGAGTCCTACGACTTCTGATGAGCGAAACCGGATGAGTACGATTCCATATGCTTCGGCAATAGGATCCATCATGTATGCCATGCTATGTACTCGACCTGATGTTGTCTATGCAATAAGCTTAACAAGCAGATACCTGACTGACCCAGGTGAGAGTCACTGGGCAGCGGTGAAAACTATTCTGAAGTACCTGAAAAGGACTAAAGAGATGTTCATAGTTTATGGAGGTGAGGAGGAGCTCTGCGTAAAGGGTTACACTGATGCTAGTTTCCAAACCGTCGGGAATGATTGTCGATCGCAAACTGGATGCGTGTATGTCATGAATGGAGGAGCAGTGTGCTGGACGAGTTCCAAGCAGATACGGTGGCCGACTCCACAACAAAGACCGAATTCATTGCGGCTTGAGAAGCCGTAAAGGAAGGTGTCTGGATTCGGAAGTTCCTGGAAGATCTTGGTGTGTTCCCGGGCTAGGCAAAACCGTTGGACCTGTATTGCGATAATGCAGGTGCCATCACATAGGCCAAGGAGCCGAGACAACACCACAAGACCAGGCACATAGACCGAAAATATCACTTGATACGAAATCTTGTAAAGAATGGTGATACTAATTTATGCAAGATTCATACGGATGAAAATGTTGCAGATCCATTGACTAAGACGCTTCCACAACCCAAGCATGAGGGGATCGTTAGAGCTATGGTCATTCGATGTCTATTTGATTGACTCTAGTGCAAGTGGGAGACTGTTGGAGATATGCCCTAGAGACCATCATGTATGATGATATTTCCTATCTGTTTATGAATAATGATAGTCCTTGGATATTATCAATGATGTGTATTAACAAGTACGTGATTATTTGTGAGACTATGCATTGCATGATATACGTCCTAAATGGTCCCTAGTCGAAAGGGCTATATGGACGCTTAGCTAGTTAGACTAGCATATGACACGGTGGATGGTCCGGTCTTACTGACCATGTAGCATTGGATGCTAGCCGGATAATATGGACTCAGAAAGATCTAGTTGGATTCGACATAGTCGAATCTGAGTCGAAATAAGGTCTGAGTTGGACAGACCCGACTGTGAGACACAGCAATAGGTCATCTGTGAGTCTCTAGTACAACATACATCTATGTCCTAAGACCTGAGCTGACACATGTACTCGGGATGGTGATATACCTGCTTTGGGCTGACCAAATGCTACTCCGTAACTAGGTAGTTATAAAGGTAGGTTTCGGGCTTGTCAGGACCCATGCTGCGAGACATGGTTGAGCAAGATGGGATTTGCCCCTCCGATCAGGAGAGATATACTCTGGGTCCCTTGGGTGATCCGACATGGATATGCATGGCCATGCGATGAGGATTATGAGATAATCCGAAGTGTTGGTCGGATTCACTGGAACAAGAAAGCGTGCTGGAACAAGGATGACCATGTCGCGTTGAGCACGACAACAAATATCGTGTGGCAAAAGGAACATAAGTGTGATGTACAGGTTCGCCTAACCAGCTTCATCAGACACTTGGAGTCGGAAGGAAAGCATGGGCTTTAGGATCCGTGCGAGGCCCAAGAGTTGAGCCCGCGATGGATGCATATATACAGTGGAGGTGCGACACACCCATTCGATTGATCACTTCGGCGCCGTCATTAGGGCTTTGCATGTGTTGTAACTAGCGACCTCCACTCACCGCCGAACTATGTATTTGGACCTAGCAGTCCGCCGCACGGTGTTCCTCCTGCACGCACGGATACCATTAGAGGTGATGCACTTGCGCCGCTCCGGCGAACCTGTACGTGGGATCCAGCGACCGGCTGTTCGAGGGAGATCACGTGAGGAGGAGACGGACCTTGCGGACGCGCTGCCCCAACTCTACTTCCGCTGCACGACATTGCACGTCTAGTGGTAACGATCTGTCATCCATCTTTGTAGCATGTTCGTGGATGTTCTGCACGTAGGAAATTTTTAATTTGCATGCGATGCACCTATGGTAGAACCCAACAAGATCTGGCAACAAAGTATATAGATCCTACCATGTAAACCTTGCTCTGAATACCACGTGATGTGACACTGTCTTCAGAGAAGAGGCTGTTCGATGGGAGGTCCGATCTTCACGGCGTAGGATCAAAGAAAAGGAGGGGATAACCAGCTACAAGCAGCCAAAAACGGAAAATAAGATTATGACCCGACAAGGAGGATGCTCAACGAAGCCTGCAATCTGAACGTTTGCCGATCCACAACCCGCAATACTACCCCATGCAACCACTCTCAAGTCATGGAGCACGGGATAGGTGCAATCCGCAAGGAAACCACGAAATCTAACCCACACAACACAATCTAGTCGTGGAGCACAGATTACGAGCGATTTGACAAGGAATCATGAGAATATGGATAACAAGACCTCTCCAATCTTAGGAGGAGTCTATGTGTTTTGTCTTTGGTAGAAATGGCAAACATTCACCAACTAAGGGAAGAGCTAACCTATTTAGAATAGGAACAACCCCCTCTCTTGAAAAGGAGTCGTCCTCGACTCTAAGGATTCAATGGTTTTCAATTCCTCGTCATCAAGTGGTGGTGGAAACTTGACACACAACAAGGGCTGTGGTAGGAAGTGGTCAAAGCAAAGTATCTGAAAAAATACGATAACCTCAGTCAGATACAAATTTAATGATTTCCCCATCTAGAAATCTATTATGAAAGTGAAGGAGTACTATATGAAGGGTAGGGTTATCCATATCAATTCGGGGGATGTTGCTCGGGTGTGGCAAGACTCCTTAAATGGGTTGGTCCTCTTAATGCTCAATTCCCTGACTTGTATACCATCTGTAACTATATTGATATCACTGTAGCTCAATGGAGGGCGGGCTACCAGACTGATCTGTTCTGAAGGAGTCTACACCCCCTTTAGATTCTATGAGAAACGAGATGCAAGGCATTATTGATAGAATTCCTTTGTTGGAGGGTTCAGATAAAATTGGTTGGGTTCCAGGAGCCAAACTTAAATTCACTACTAAGTCTATGCATGCTCAGCTCGAAAAAAGTAGGGCTTTCTTTTCTTGTGCCCCTGGTTGTACTCATTCATCCCCACGCTCTTAACGTTTGCTCACTTTTCCCCACTCCCTGTCCGAAACCCTAAAAAATGATCACAATGTAGGATGCCCTCGGGTCAATGGTTTTACCGTTAACTGCTGACGAGTGGGGCCACGCTGGACTGTGTCGCCCGTTGGACCTGCCAAGTGGGGCCGCGTTGGACGGTGGCGCTGGTTGGACTGTTGCGCCATGGTTTCGTTGGACTGTTGGGTCGTTTCATGAAACGCCTGCATGCATGCGCTGATGCACGCTGCCGGGGATATAGCCCCGCGATGTAACCCGCCTTATTGGGTCGGGTTGATGCCTTGACAGCTCCTATGGAAGGCATTGAGATGCGCCAAGACATGTAGACAAGACGGATAAGGTGACGGCCTCTTAAGTCGCCTGGCGGCCCGACTCCAGAAGGTGGCTGTTCAAGGCCCACGGGGGAGAAGCTGCCGACTCATTGTCTTGCGCAAGGAGTAGAATAAGGTAGAAACATAGTAGAACACGAGTCATCATATGACCTGGACTCTATTGTAAACCCTAGGTCTTGACCTATATATAAAGGCAAGCCCCTAGGGCCGAAAGACTTAACTTCCAACCTCTCGAAAGCTAGGTTAGCGATTCCACACCCTTGTAATTGAGATCTACTCATCAATATACACAAAGCAGGACGTAAGCTATTACATCCATTGGAGGGGCCGAACCTGGGTAAACCCGGCTCTATTTCCCGTTCAACCGCTTCGAGTCGCCACCTAGCGGCGATGGCCTCACACCTAAGTCCTTGCACGAGGACATCTACCGTGCAAAACCATGACAGTTGGCGCCCACCGTGGGGCTCTCGCCTCATGGAGTTGAGTTATCGAAGGGAACCCTTCCAGGGTTCGGGAAGGTTGCGGTGGACCGGATGATCAGAAGCCATCATGACAAGCTTCTCGTGGACAAGCCGGATTGCGGTTCTGAGGCTGACTTGGTCAATTACGAACCTCGGGTCTCTGGCAAGATCGATCTGGTGAGCCCCGAGTCGGACATGTACGCCAACCTCGACGAGCCGGCTCGACGCCTTCCATCTGGCCAAGGTCAAGGCGGTCGTCGTCACGTCTTCGTTGGATTTTTGCAGGAAGAGTCGTCCATGGGAGACACCGGGTCTATCTGTCCTCTCTATGATGGCAGGCTTGGGGGCTCGTTGGACTCTGAGAATCCCAAAGAGTACGATAAGTCGCCCCGTCAAGCCGCCGTCTACATGGCGGGAACTACGACGATCCCCGATCCTACGGTACCTGGAGGTTCTGGCGGGTCAACTAAAACGTCGGCTCAAGCCATGGTCGATCTCATGGCCGAGATGGCAAAGTTGGTAGACACGCCAGTTACTTCAGAGAATCAAGAAGAGCGCAATGTGGAGTTAAACAAATTGCGTAGTCAGATAGTCGAAGTACAGAAGGAAATAGACGCCGAGAGCGTGCGGATGGCGGAGTTACAAGCTCGTATATACCAGGAAACAGAGCGCCTCAAAGCCGAAGCCTGGCGCTTAGGGGTGCAGAGGGAGGCTTCTGAGGTGGTTTACAAAAGGAGACGCCACCACGGGATGCCGCCCAACCTAGAGCCGCAGCAACTTTTTACTACTCCACTATAGTCACCAGAGACTGCTCAGTTACCCATGAATCGACAAGGCGAACCAGCTCGACCACAACCGGCTCAATCCCCGCTTCAGCAATTCCAAATGCCACAGGGTCACTTCTCCAACCCCGTGGATAACATGCTAGCGGCAACCCGGAATTTGGAAGCATTACCTATCACTGGGAACACCCCAGTTGAGGTTGAAGATAGGAACGCTATTGAGATGTGCTACTTCTTTAGCTTGCGTTGGTTTTCCTTTGAAGAGGAAACGGTGATGTAGCAAAGTAGATAAGTATTTCCCTCAGTTGTTGAGAACCAAGGTATCAATCCAGTAGGAGATACAAGAAAGTCCCCAATCTTCGAACCTACACAAACAATCAAACACTTGCACCCAACGCTATAAAGGGGTTGTCAATCCCTTCACGGTTACTTGCAAGGATGAGATCTGATAGAGATAGATATAGACGATTACTAAAACGAAAAGTAAAACAAAAGTAAAAAAGATTGCAGCAAAGTATTTTTGGTATTTTTGGTTTATAGATCTGAAAATATAATATGGAAAATAGACCCGGGGGCCATAGGTTTCACTAGAGGCTTCTCTCTTGAAGGAAAATAATACGGTGGGTGAACAAATTACTGTCGAGCAATTGATAGAAATGTGCATAGTTATGACGATATCCAAGGCAATGATTATGCATATAGGCATCACGTCCGTGTCAAGTAGACCGAAACGATTCTGCATCTACTACTATTACTCCACACATCGACCGACTCCTGCCTGCATCTAGAATATTAAGTTCATGAAGAACAGAGTAACGCATTAGGTAAGATGACATGATGTAGAGGGATAAACACAAGCAATATGATGAAAACCCCATCTTTTTATCCTTGATGGCAACAATACAAATACGTGCCTCGCTACCCCTACTTTGTCACTGGGTGAGGACACCACAAGATTGAACCCAAAACCAAGCACTTCTCCCATTGCAAGAATTACCAATCTAGTTGGCCAAACCAAACCAATAACTCGAAGAGACTTGCAAAGATATGAAATCATGCATATAAGAATTCAGAGAAGATTCAAATAATATTCATAGATAATCTGATCATAAACCCACAATTCATCGGATCTCGACAAACACACCGCAAAAGAGTATTACACCGGATAGATCTCCATGAAGATCATGAAGAACATGGTATTGAAGAACATAGAGAGAGAAGAAGCCATCTAGCTACTAGCTATGGACCCGAAGGTCTGAGGTGAACTACTCACGCATCATCGAAAGGGCAATGGAGTTGATGTAGATGCCCTCCGTGATCGAATCCCCCTCCGGCAGATTACCGGAAAAGGCTCCAAGATGGGATCTCACGGGAACAGAGGGTTCCGGCGCGGAAAAGTATTTTCATGGCTCTTTTTGGTATTGGGGGAATATTTGGGAATTTATAGGCCGAAGAATAGGGTTAGGAGGCCTGCAGGGGGGCCACAAGCCAGGACCCCCCCCTAGGGCGCGCCCAGTTGGCTTGTCGCCTCCCGGCAGGTCTCTTGCCTTCATCTCCAAGTCTGGCAGGTTTCTTCTGGTCCAAGAAAAATCACCCCGAAGATTTTATTCCGTTTGGACTCCGTTTAATATTCCTTATCTGCAATACTCAAAAACAAGGAAAAAACAGAAACTGGCACTAGGCACTAGGTTAATAGGTTAGTCCCAAAAATAATATAAAATAGCATATTAATGCATATAAAACATCCAAAACAGATAATATAATAGCATGGAACAATAAAAAATTATAGATACGTTGGAGACGTATCAAGCATCCCCAAGCTTAATTCCTGCTCGTCCTCGAGTAGGTAAATGATAAAAACAGAATTTTTGATGTGGAATGCTACCTAACATATTTATCCATGTAATATTCTTTATTGTGGCATGAATGTTCAGATCCATAATATTAAAAAAAAAACCTCAATATTGACATAAAAACAGTAATACTTCAAGCATACTAGCAAGCAATTGTGTCCTTTCAAAATAACATGGCCTTAGAAAGTTATCCCTACAAAATCATATGGTCTGGCTATGCTCCATCTTCCCCACACAAAGTATCTAAATCATGCACACCCCCGATGACAAGTCAAGCAATTGTTTCACACCTTTTATGTTCTCAAACCTTTTCAACTTTCACGCAATACATGAGCGTGAGCCATGGATATAGCACTATAGGTGGAATAGAATATGGTGGAGGTTGTATGGAAAAAGGAGACGAAAGTCTCACATCAACTAGGTGTATCAATGGGCTATGGAGATGCCCATCAATAGATATCAATGTGAGTGAGTAGGGATTGCCATGCAATGGATGCACTAGAGCTATAAGTGTATGAAGGCTCAAAAAGAAACTAACTGGGTGTGCATCCAACTTGCTTGCTCACGAAGCCCTAGGGCAATTTGAGGAAGCCCATCATTGGAATATACAAGCCAAGTTATATAATGAAAAAATCCCACTAGTATATGAAAGTGACAAAAAATAGGAGACTCTCTATCATGAAGATCAAGGTGCTACTTTGAAGCACAAGTGTGAAAAAAAAGATAGTAACATTGTCCCTTCTCTCTTTTCTCTCATTTTTTTTGGTGGGCATCTTTGGCCTCTTTTTTTTATTTGGGATTCATTGGCCTCTTTTATTATTTGTAAAGTCCAGAGACTCATACCTACTTGTGATGGAATCATAGCTTCCATCATCCTTTCCTCTCATGGGACAATGCTCTAATAATGATGATCATCACACTTTTATTTACTTACAACTCGATACCTACAACAAGATATGACTCTATATGAATGCTTCCGGTGGTGTACCGGTATGTGCAATGATCTAGCATAGCAAATGACATCAAAAAATGGACAAGCCATGAAAACATCATGCTAGCTGTCTTACGATCATGCAAAGCAATATGACAATGATGGTGTGTGTCATAAAAAAACGGAACGGTGGAAGTTGCATGGCAATATATCTCGGAATGGCTATGGAAATGCCATAATAGGTAGGTATGGTGGCTGTTTTGAGGAAGGGTATATGGTGGCTGTTTTGAGGAAGGTGGGTTTAATGCACCGGCGAAAGTTGCACGGTACTAGAGAGGCTAGCAAAGGTGGAAGGGTGAGAGTGCGTATAATCCATGGACTCACATTAGTCATAAAGAACTCACATACTTATTGCAAAAATCTATTAGTTATCGAAGCAAAGTATTAGACGCATGCTCCTAGGGGAGAGGTTGGTAGGAGTTAACCATCGCGCGCTCCCGACCCTCACACAAAGGAAGACAATCATTAAACAAATCATGCTCCGACTTCGTTACATAACGGTTCACCATCGTGCATGCTACGGGAGTTACAAACTTTAACACAAGTATTTTTACCATTCCACAATTACTCACTAGCATGACTCTAACATCACCATCTTTATATCTCAAAACTATATGCAAGGAATCCAACTTCTCATAGTATTCAATGCACTTTATATGAAAGTTTTTATTATATCCCTCTTGGATGCCCATTATATTAGGACTAAATTCATAACCTAAACCAATTAACATGCTGTTTAAAGCCTCTCAAAATAATATAAGTGAGGTACGAGAGTTCAATTATTTCTATAAAATAAAGACACCACCGTGCTCTAAAAAGATATAAGTGAAGCACTAGAGCAAAATTGCCTAGCTCAAAAGATATAAGTGAAGCACATAGAGTATTCTAATAAATTCACGATTAATGCATGTCCCTCTCAAAAGATGTGTGCAGCAAGGATGATTGTGGCAAACTAAAAAGCAAAGACTCATATCATACAAGACGCTCCAAGCAAAACACATATCATGTGGTGAATAAAAATATAACCTCAAGTAAATTTACCGATGGATTGAAGACGAAAGAGGGGATGCCTTCCGGGTCAACCCCAAGCTTAGGCTCTTTGGTATCCTTTAATATGGCTTGGGGTGCCTTGGGCATCCCCAAGCTTAGGCTCTTGCCACTCCTTATTCCATAGTCCATCAAATCTTTACCCAAAACTTGAAAACTTCACAACAGAAAACTCAACAGAAAACTAATGAGATCCGTTAGTATAAGAAAAATAAATCACCACTTTAGGTACTGTTGTGAACTCATTATTTATTTATATTGGTGTAATATCTACTGTATTATAACTTCTCCATGGTTCATACCCCCCGATACAACCCATAGGTACATCAAAATAAGCAAACAACACAAAGAACATAGAATCTGTCAAAAACAGAACAGTCTCTAGCAATCCGTAAACTTCGAATACTTATGTAACTCCAAAAATTCTGAAAAAATAGTACAATCAGGGAAATTTGTATATCAATCTTTTTTAAAACATTCAGATCCAATTGACGCTCTGGTGAATATATAAAATTCCTGGACTGAGCGCAAAAGTTTCTGGTTTTCAGCAAAACCAAATCAACAATCACCGTAAACGATCCCAAAGGTCTTACTTGGCACAAACACTAATTAAAACAATAAAACACAATTACTACAGAGGTAATAATGTGCAAAACACTCAAGAACAGAAGCAAAAACAGAAACATAAAATAAAATTGGGTTGCCTCCCAACAAGCGGTATTGTTTAACGCCCTTAGCTAGGCATAACGCAATAGATCTAGGTATTGTCATCTTTGGTACGCAACTCCTCAATTGCACACTTATAAACCCTAGGAGGTTCTTTGCTCTTATCAATAATAATGCTCCTAGGCAAGAAGTAAAGAGATTCACTAGTGGTAATAGGTTCCCTAACAATATTGATAAAGCTGGGGTGAACTCTTATCATCTTAAGATCTTTATTCTCTTTACTGGAGGATTCACCCTTATTTTTAGGAACATAAACAAACTTGGCAGTCTTATCAGGAGGAAATTTTGGAGTGGTTTGAACAGAGGCAAAAGCGGAACCCAAGTTGGTAATAATGTCCTCTAGCTTTCCAATTCTAGAGGAATCTTGATCCAATTTTTCATTAACTATGGGTTCTTTTTCCCTTAGGTTTTTTAAAGTAACTCCTACCTTAGATCCATATTGAGTAATATGATTATGAATCTTTTTATCCAAGTTTTCAATGAGCTCTATAGTATCAACTTTATTTCAATAACATCAAGCCTTCGCATCACATGTTCCAAAGTTAAGATTGTTTCATTAACCACGAGTGGGGGTGAACCTACCAAATTTGTCATAGCATTATAAGAATCAAAGGTATGGCTTCCCAAGAACTTTCCTCCCATAATGGTATCCAGAACATATCTATTCCAAGGAGAAACACCCACATAAAAATTGCGAAGGAGAACGGTAGTAGATTGCTTACGAGTAGATCAATTTTGAGCATTGCAAATTCTATACCAAGAATCTTTTAAGTTTTCTCCCTCCCTCTGTTTAAAACTAAGAACTTCACTTTCGGGAGTACTAGCGATAGTAGTAAGGCTAGCCATGAGTTTAAGCGTTCTAACACATGAGCAAACAAAAGGCAAACGAAAAGACGAACGGAAGAAGGGCGAATAAAGGCAAATCTTTTTGATATTTTTCTGAAAATCGTTCTAGAAGTGGGGGAGAGGAAAACGAGAGGCAAATGGCAAATAATGTAAATGCAAGAGATGAGTTTGTGATGGGTACTTGGTAGGCTTGATGTAGATCTCCCCGGCAACGGCGCCAGAAATCCTTCTTGCTACTTCTTGAGCTTGCGTTGGTTTTCCCTTGAAGAGGAAAGGGTGATGCAGCAAAGTAGATAAGTATTTGCCTCAGTTGTTGAGAACCAAGGTATCAATCCAGTAGGAGGTACAAGCAAGTCCCCAATCTTCGAACCTACACAAACAATCAAACACTTGCACCCAACGGTATAAAGGGGTTGTCAATCCCTTCACAGTTACTTGCAAGGATGAGATCTGATAGAGATAGATATAGAAGATTACTAAAACGAAAAGTAAAACAAAAGTAAAAAGATTGCAGCAAAGTATTTTTGGTATTTTTGGTTTATAGATCTGAAAATATAATATGGAAAATAGACCCGGGGGCCATAGGTTTCACTAGAGGCTTCTCTCTTGAAGGAAAATAATACGGTGGGTGAACAAATTACTGTCGAGCAATTGATAGAAAAGTGCATAGTTATGACGATATCCAAGGCAATGATTATGCATATAGGCATCACGTCCGTGTCAAGTAGACCGAAACGATTCTGCATCTACTACTATTACTCCACACATCGACCGACTCCTGCCTGCATCTAGAGTATTAAGTTCATGAAGAACAGAGTAACGCATTAGGTAAGATGACATGATGTAGAGGGATAAACTCAAGCAATATGATGAAAACCCCATCTTTTTATCCTTGATGGCAACAATACAAATACGTGCCTCGCTACCCCTACTTTGTCACTGGGTGAGGTCACCGCAAGATTGAACCCAAAACCAAGCACTTCTCCCATTGCAAGAATTACCAATCTAGTTGGCCAAACCAAACCAATAACTCGAAGAGACTTGCAAAGATATGAAATCATGCATATAAGAATTCAGAGAAGATTCAAATAATATTCATAGATAATCTGATCGTAAACCCACAATTCATCGGATCTCGACAAACACACCGCAAAAGAGTATTACATCGGATAGATCTCCATGAAGATCATGAAGAACATGGTATTGAAGAACATAGAGAGAGAAGAAGCCATCTAGCTACTAGCTATGGACCCGAAGGTCTGAGGTGAACTACTCATGCATCATCGGAAGGGAAATGGAGTTGATGTAGATGCCCTGCATGATCGAATCCCCCTCCGGCAGATTACCGGAAAAGGCTCCAAGATGGGATTTCACGGGAACAGAGGGTTCCAGCGGCGGAAAAGTATTTTCGTGGCTCTTTTTGGTATTGGGGGAATATTTGGGAATTTATAGGCCGAAAAATAGGGTTAGGAGGCCTGCTGGGGGGCACAAGCCAGGGGGGCGCCCCCCCCTAGGGCGTGCCCAGGTGGCTTGGCGCCTCCCGTCAGGTCTCCTTCCTTCATCTCCAAGTCTGGCAGGTTTCAACTGGTCCAAGAAAAATCACCCCGAAGATTTTATTCCGTTTGGACTCCGTTTAATATTCCTTATCTGCAATACTCAAAAACAAGGAAAAAACACAAACTGGCACTAGGCACTAGGTTAATAGGTTAGTCCCAAAAATAATATAAAATAGCATATTAATGCATATAAAACATCCAAAATAGATAATATAATAGCATGGAACAATCAAAAATTATAGATACGTTGGAGACGTATCAAGATGTTAAAAACGGTCGTGGTACAGGAGGCTCAGTATTCATATAGCCGGGACCGGATGCATTCCTCCCCTTATGCTAGCAAGGGCCGCAATGCGGAGTCGCCGGCTATTTCCAGCAGTGGGCACAGACAGTTGCCTCCAGTTTCCCCAACCCGGGCTACACCGTCAGACGCCCAGGCGGTCGTTGACGCGGCTAGAGGCGCACGACAGGCAGAGGCGGAGGCTACGGCACGGGCAATTCAAAAGTTTTACCCTCAACCGACGGGTTTGGGGGCTGGGACCAGTAGCAGAACGATTGGAATACCATGCTTATCTCTGGCTCTCCGCGCTGAGCGTATGCCAAAAGATTTCAAGGGGCCCCGCAAGGTGCCAAACTACACGGCGGATCTTGAGCCGGCGGCTTGGATGGAAAGCTATGAGTTGGCAATGGATATGTTGGACGTATGTGATGCTGTTTGCGCCAAGTATTTAACCATGATGTTGGAAGGGCCGGCTCGGACGTGGCTGAAAAATTTGCCGCCCAACTCCATCAACACTTGGGCTGAGTTGAAGGAACGTTTCATCAAGAATTTTCAGGGGACTTGCAAGAAACCCATGACAATAGTGGATCTGCAGCATTGTGTCCAGCGGGCGGACGAGTCAGCCCATCATTGGACTTGCCGGGTCGCGGAGATCATCCACTCGTCGGATAGCATCACGGCGGCTCAGGCAGTCCTGATCTTGGAAAAGAATTGTCACTTCCAGCCTTTGGTTCAGAAGCTCGGGCGGCTCAAGCGAAAGGTACATGACATGGGCGACTTAATGGATGTCTTAACTAGATATTCCGAGTCAGATAGAACCAAGGACCCTGGCTCCAATGAGGACAAAACCACCAAGGGCAAGAAGACCGAAGGAGGAAAAGGTCAGCATGGTCACGGTGGGAACCAGGGGGCTCAAACCAACAAGCGAAAGCAGCCCGACGACGGGTCAGATTTCGTTGCCAACACAAATACTGGCTTTAAAAACCAGCGTCGCAACGGTCACCCTGGAGGAACCTACAATGGAAACAAGCCCCGTAATTATAAAGAAGCGCTCAAGTCGCCGTGCCCCAAACACAGTACCCCGGATAAGCCGGCTGCTCATTCATGGGAGAACTGTTATATTATGCAGGAGTTCCGTAACCAAGCTTTCCCAAATAACCCTGGAGGCAACGGTGGAGGACATCCCGGTCAACATGGCCCTGGCGGGTCACTAGGTGGCCCAGGGACTGGATTTCAGCATCAGGGAAATCATGGCGGTGGACAGCATCCTGGCCAGGATAATCAACATAATAACCAAGGAGGGTTTCAAAGTAACCCTAAGCAATTGAATAACGGTCAGTACCACTAGTGCCCGAATCCCTGATCAAAATTCATACATTGGAAAGGCCTTACAAGAAGAATCTTGAGCCTCCAAGAAAGCAAGTCGCCTCTGGTAAACCCGCGGCCTTATCATACTTAGAAATTATCAGCACTCCTATTTTGTAACTTTCTTTCCCTTGCAGAATTTGTGTATCTTTCTTTATGTTTCGAATATAATAAAGCCGTCTCAGCCTACAATTGAGTTTGAGTCTTTACTTGTCGAAACAATGGGCACTTGGGGGCTTCCAACTCATCAAGTTTAGCTTTCTCACCCCTGTGACCCGGCAAAATAATGCCACAAAATTCTCGGCATTTGGGGGCTTCCAACTCATCGAGTTTAGCTTTCTCACCCTTTTGACCCGGCAAACTAAACGCCACGTATGGTTAAACCTGCCTGTATGCTTGATGCAACTCCGATCAGATGACCCCGTGTACTCTTGAGCAAGTCAATCCTTCTTGGACCCTGAACTTACCAAGGTTAAAACACTGGCTTGAGTCATGAGAGAGCCGGCTTACAGAAACCTAGGATAAACCATGGGTTATCATACCCGCTTCGTTGAAGCAAGACTTGAGCCTCGAAAGCCAACAGAATATTGCTTTGTGATGCTTGCAAAAAAGCCGCTTCATATTTTTAAAAAGCCTTGGAAGCCAATTTCTAATGGTGTTATTCGTTATGGACATCATGATGTCACCTATTACTGGCTCGTAAACAAAAAGGGGCCGGGTTATCAACTGCACGACTAGCACCAAATTATGCTATCAAGGAAAACCCGAAAGGGACTTGGGATCTTAACGCTTAATCTTTTCGCCAAGTCCCTTTAGGCCGGTTTACTTTAAGTAAGTTTTAGGTTCAATGATTTTGCCGGCTTACGTTTCAGAAGCTGGGTCAGGAGAAGTTATGAACTGTGATACTTCTATATTATTGAAGATATTTCTACGGACTTATTTTGTCTAGCGTTGACTTGCCAAAGGCAGATATTGACAAAAGGAAGTGTGAGTAGCAGGACAACAGACGACGTTAAAATAAGGACTCAAGTATTTCTTGCGCCAATAAAGGTGCCAAAACATGCGCGATGGCATGGCCCTGCAATTTTCCAAAGGCAAAAAGTGTTATTCCTATTACAGGCCCAAGAAGCCACATTGTTTTTTCCACCCATGCTTGGGGTCTTGAGTTGGTCAAAGCAGCAAGGAAATGACTCAAGTCAAAACATTTTAAAAAGAAAAAGAGAGAGAGAAGCCCGCATGGCGGCTCAGTCTTGTGCACGAGATGACTCTGGGTTGTCCTCCGCCGGGTCTTTGGGTTCTTGAATCTGGAGGTCATTTGTGTCCCAGTTACAGTGTGATAAGGCTTCAAACACGGCCTCGTCATCAAGAATAACGGATGGGTCAACTTCAGGAGCGAAGAAATGCTTACGTCGTTGAGTAACCAGATTGACTGCCGTAAAATTTGGTGGTGGGATTTTTGAATGGTCAGCATTGTAAGCCGCCTGATAATTCTTCAGCTTCATCCCAGAAACCAACTGAGTGGACAACACTTGAGCGCTTTTCAGACAAGCAGTGTAGTCTTCTTGAGAGAAGGCTGATCCGTCATCTTTAAACTCATGATAACCCTTTGCTATTTCAGCCGGGTCAAGCTCTGGCCCGTAGGCTAAATCCTGGCTCAACGCGTATGCCGCACCGGCTCGGGCAGAGGATCTCTTCAGCTCCTGAATCTGCTCGGGAATAGTTGACAAACGCTCCAACACGTTCTTGATAAAGTTCAAAGGCTGTTTTACTCCCATTACCGCCCTGAGCGCAAGATGACTTCCGGCATAAAGTTGTTCTGTCAACGAGTATGTAGCCTTGAGCATCAGGAGACTGTTATCTTTAAGATTGCTCGTCCGAGAGCCTGTAGAAAAACATCATTACATGAGTCACCAGATGACTACAAGTCGTGTATCACGAAGGAAGAAAACATGAGTACTCACCAAAGATAGCCTTGGTCATCTGGGCAATCTACCGCTTCAATCCAGACAGTTCCTCGGTTACAGGTTTAAGACGACCCTCGGCGTCTTCTCCGCGCTTAATTAGAGCCACCTTTTCGGCGTGAATTTTTTTCCTTCTCCTTCAAAAAGCATGTTTTGGCTTTTTCTAGCTCGGCCAATGAGAGCCGGAGCTTTTCTTCAGCATCAGCTTGGGCATTTTGCTTCTTCAATAGGTCTTTCTTTAAGCCAGCTATACTTGACTAGGCTGTCTTCAAAGTTTCCTATGAAATTAACAAAATTTCAGACAAATCCCAAGAAAATTGCAAGCAATATATTTGGCACTTGGGGGCTAATGTATATATTTTTATATTAAGACATGAACAAAACCCGACTCATCTCAAGAAGATGAGCCGGCCTTTGGGGGCTACAGGCCGAAGTTCAAAACAATTATGAAGACCCGACACATCTCAAGAAGATGAGCCGGCACTTAGGGGCTATAGGTCAAAGTTCAAAACAATTATGAAAACCCGACTCATCTCAAGAAGATGAGCCGGCCCTTGGGGGCTACAGGCCGAAGTTCAAAACAATTATGAAGACCCGACTCATCTCAAGAAGATGAGCCGGCCATTGGGGGCTACAGGGGTATATGGTAAAGAAAGGAGGAATATACCTCGTATTTACTCTTCATCATGCTCACAAGACCGATCTCCATATCTCGGCTCGTCGCTAGGCGATTCAGATAGCCGGCATGGAGTTCTTCAGCACTGAAGTTTTCATAATTGGGAAAGTCCAGTTTGTCTTTCCCTTTCTCCGGCGGCACCATTTCATCCTTGGCAATAGTTTTCGCTAACAACTTGAAGACCTCGGGGGCATTATAACCCGCCCCGGTGATGGTAACCTCAGGGGCATCTTTAGTCGCCAGCGGAGGAGTAGGCGGGTCACGGTTGGACGTTTGAGCCGCCTCAACATCCACGGTGGCGGTTTCGACTGGTTCAGATGAAGGAGGCAAGTCGTCCTGGACCTCCTGGTGATCCTCAGATTGATCAACATGAGCGTCGGGAGCCGCCAGATCAGGAATCTCTGGCTCAGCAGCTTTAGGGTCATCAGAAGACCCGTCAATTTTCCTCTTCTTAGCTTTGGCCCTACATGAAGCAAATCAATCAGTATGAGGCATAATAAGCTACTCAAACAAACAAAGTAAATGCAGAGGAACTCACCCGGGGTTGACAACAAAGGGTGCCAATTTTGATGCAGTTGAGTCGCCAGATGAAGGTGGAGACTCCTAATCAACCAAAACATTGGAGTAAGGATTTGTCATGTTTGGATAACAGCCTTTTTGAAGAATTGAAGTACCTTGGCTGGCCGTTTGCGGGCGGTTAATTTGTCAGGCAAGCCGTCAACAAGGTCTCCTCTTCCGCTCCGGGTTTGACGCCTTGACTGGTGCTGAGTTTTCTTCAAAATAAAGTGTGGGTCCAAATGAGCGTCGGGGTGAGAGAAGCTTACCCTCCGGACAACCCATCTCATTAATGGGGACAGAGTTTCTGATTCGGAAGAAATAGAAATTACCTCAACATCTTCTGCACGGTTTGTCTCAACATCACCCTGGAAAACTAATGGCATTAGCTGGATTCAATCAAATGCAAACAAAGGGAGATTTTACTTCTGATCGAGTATCAGTGGCGGCTGGCTCGTCCATTTGAGACGATCCTTCAGCGGCCGGTTTGTTATTTTTTCTGCTTGGGGCGGCTTTAGGCTTATTAGCCGCGGTCTTGGCTCGTCTTTTGCCCCAAAAGGTCGAATTAACCTGTGAAGTTAATGATTGAAGTGACCAAGCAAAGAGATAACGATGTTTTGAAAGCCTGGATCGAAGCATTAAGGTTATCTTACCGGAGGAACCGGGTTACGAGTGTAGAAGGGCTTTAACCCGTCTTTGTTGCAGGTTTCTAGATTTTCGCCCAATAACCTCTTCACCATCCGATTTATTTCATCAGCATCTAAGGAATATTGGCTGAATCGTTGGGAATCTTCCAAGTCCTCGGAGTAAGCATACATCAGTTTATCACGGAGACTTAGTGGCAAGATTCTCCCAGATACCCAGCACCGGGTCAAGTCGACCCCCGTTAGACCATGAGCGAGTAAAGCCCTCAGCTTTGGATAAACGTGGGCGTGTTGAGAACGCTCTTCAGCAGATGCTCAACCCGGAGGATCAAAGTCCATGGGAAGGCGATTGGGTGAATAACCCAGTAGAGGACTCTCATCAGCAGGGACAGTATTCTTGCAGTAGAACCAGGTCTTGTTCCACCCTTTAGGGTGACTTGGTAGGGCGGCAACGGGGAAAAGTATGTCTCTTCGCCTTTGAATTGAAATTCCACCCAGTTCTAGGCTAGGGCCTTCTGCGCATTCAGTCTGTCGGTTCATGTAAAAGAATTCCATGAATAGGGAGACCGTAGGCTCCATTTGCAAATACACTTCGCAAAACACTTGGAATTGACAAAGGTTTGATATGGAATTGGGACCCAAGTCTTGTGGACGAAGATCGAAAAAATGCAAGACATCCCGGAAAAACTTTGACCCGGGAGGTGAGAAGACCCTCTGAAGGTGATCTAAGAATATCACCACTTCTCCCTCTTCCGGCTTGGGAGATTCTTCTCCAAGGATAACTCGCCAGCCCACTACATCCTGAGGCGACAGGAACCCATTCTCTTCGAATCTTTCAAGATAGCCTCAGAAATTTGAGTCGGCACCCAATTGCAAGTAGTGGTGGTGGTGGATTTTGACATCTTAAGTCGCCTGAACAAACAAAGAGGCGGCTTAGACATGCGACTAGGAAGCAGGCGGCTCAATTATCTACGATTAGTAAATTGTTCAAACTGGCAGCTGAACTTATCGTTCTCTCATACGGCAGGTTATAGTTGTGATGATAAGGATGGAGTTTAAAAGGAAATATTGATGTATGGCAGGTGGCAATCATAAGTTTAAATTGGCAAGCATAAAGGCGACTTACTCCGATTCAGGGATTCAAAGTTTTCTCCTAATTACGGCACAAACAGTTTTCTAGCAGACTGGATATAATTATGGATCTGCCGCGGCTCCAAAAAAGGAAATATTTGCTAGACCTAATGGTGGGATAGGAAAGCGGTGATGGCCTAATGCGGGGATTCTTAAAAATAGTTTGAGAATATTATGTTTAAAATGGATCAACTATTGAGACCGCTCCCGTTTCCATAGCAGAAGTCGCAAGAACTATGTGTGAGCTGATTATGGTCGTAGATGAACAAAAGGCAACCGGGAAGCTCAAGAACTACGTCGAGTTGCTATAGATCTGAAGGAAAAAGGAGACTTACTTGAGAGGAGATGGAGGCGGCGGAGATGCTCAGCTGAATCCCAATGAAGATGTAGCACCGGTATGAGCTCGGAGATGGCCGCCGGTGACGCGCGAACTAGGATGCGGAGTGATGTGACCTTCGGGATCGAGGAAGAAGAAGCAAGGAGACAGGGTGGAAAGTGAAAAGAGGGTCCCCTGGTGAATATTTAAAGAGATGGAGCCCAAAGAGGCAACTGACGGGTGCGGTAATCGAGGAGGCGCTGTTGGATTTCGGGCTCCGCAAAACCCTAAGGAATTCGAAGCCAGGGGCGTGTGCGAAGATTCCCCAACAGCTTCGCACCCTCCAAGCACACAACACAATACCCCACTCAATGGCGAGGAAGACGATGGCACACGAGAGTTTACCCAGGTTCGGGCCGCTGTGAAGCGTAAAATGCTACTCCTGCCTTTTTGTGGATTGCCTCGCGAGGAGGTTTGTGGATGAACTAGTACAGCGATGTGTTTGCGGGGTGGTCACTCTGTCTCTTCTACCGGGCTACCTCGTCTCTATTTATAGCGGCCCGGGTCCTCTTCCCTTATCGCAATGGCGGGAAGGGATCCCACAATGGCCAAATTTGGAAGGGGACAGGAGGTACATCTTATCCTGACGAAAGGCGGTCTTCGCCTGCAAAGTTGGTGGTGGTGCCGCGGTGGTGGACTCGCCAGGGACATCCGTCCTGCCGCGCTCGCTGACCCGGTCTTGTTGCATCGAAATGGAAACCTTTGGCGGGGCTCCTTGGGAACCCGCATTCGTCCTTGTCGCCTTTGCACAAAAGAGGAAACTGCTCCTTCTGGCGCGCTGGCGCCCGCCTGGCCTGGCTGTCGTTACCCCTAACCTCCTGAGGCCCGACGTTGCATAGGGATCTCCACCGCTCGGGAGGGGGCCTGGGGAGGCCTTCCTCTTCTGCCTTGGCGCTGTCCTCCTCACGAGGATGGGCTCTTCGCGAGGGTCTTGTCTAGAGTGAGGTCGCGCAGGGCCGTACGGACAGCCAGGTGGGCCACGCTCTGGGCCGCAAGCAGGCAAGTCTGGGTACCCTGGTATCCAGAACGCCGACAGTAGCCCCCGGGCCCAAGGCGCGCTCGAGCTGGCTTCGAGGGGAAAGTCAAAGGGGGTGGCCCGGAGCGCCGTGGGCCCTTATTGCTTGCGGGCCTGGTTTGGCGTGCGGTGCTTGGTGGGGTGCGGGCGTCCCGCCCCGTGTCTCCTTGGCAACTGCCCGAACCGACAAAAGCCTGACGTCCAGCGCTGAGCCATTATTGATTTCCCCTTTCTCGCCCTTGCTCTTCTTTCCAGATCTCCATCTTTTGCGAGAACATCCCCAGATCTCGGCACCGCCCCATCCTCTTCTTGCTCGTTCAGCCCTGGAAGCTTCTCAATGGCTCCCGCCGGCAAATCGAAACCTGAGGCCCAGGGCTCGGCTTCTGCTCCTATCTCGCCGGCGCTCTCAGAGTCCACCATAGCCAAGGACGGAGACCTCTCCCCGGTGCTTCCATCGACGGCAGATGACTCCAATGAGTGGGGGCAGACCTTGATATGGTGTGGCTCCGCGGAGGGACGTCGCATGGCCAAGTCGGCCTACCCTTTCTTCCTCCACAGCGTCTTCTCCGGGCTCGTCCCGCCCTTCTCCGCGTTTTTCACCGCCATCCTTGAGCACTACGGGATCCAGGCCCTCCGTCTTCAACCCAACTCCATCCTGCTTCTGTCCGTGTTTGCCTTCTACTGCGAGGCTTTCGTGGGCGTGAAGCCGTCAGTGGCCCTGTTCCGCCATTTCTTTAGCTTGCGGCTTCATGACGGATCTCAGCGGTCGGCATGCGTCTCCTTCGTCGCGGTCCAGAGCGGGAACATGCTCTTCAAGGCCGGGAAGAAGGTGGAGAACTTCAGGAACCGTTGGGTCTTCTTGGATCTCTAGGGTAACGACCCTCGCCTGGAGCTCCCCAAGGGGTTGCCGGAGAAAAACCCGGCATGGAGTTCCGCGAAGCTCTCCGACCCTCGGGCCAAGCCCGTCTTGGAGCGGGTCCTACGAGACATCAGCGCTCGGAAGGTGACCGGGGGGAATGATAGTGACGGAGTTCCTGGTGCAACGCATGGCACCCCTCCAGTCCCACTCGAGGCCCATGTGGGACTACCAGGGTGGCAGCGACGACCTGAGGCTCCGTTCTGCGCCCCTGACCTGCGCGGAGTTGAATAGGGTTCTGACGACCCTGCTCAACGGCGATCCCGGGGACCTTCCTGAGGCCTACACCCCGCTGTACTGCCGCGATGACAAGGCCTGCCTGGTCGCCGTGATGCCCAGCTTTGACGAGCTGGGGCTCTCTCCGGTCGAGTGCTCCGGCGTTCCTCTGGCGGTGTCCTCCGACGACACCGTTGATGGAGAGGACTCGGAGGAGACGGCGGATGACGACCTGGAGGAGGTGTCTCCTCCGTCGTGGATTGCCCTTCTCCGTGGCTTCGATGACGACGATGCCGGCGAGCCCCCTGCCTCAAGTGTTCCGTGATTTGCTAGGGTCCTTAGGGGACCAGGCCCCACACCTCGGGCCGCTCGATCCGCCTGCCGGGTGACCCCGAGGAAGCGCGAGGCTGGGCCTCCTCCAGAGCCCCCAGCTCGCGTCGGCAAGGTGGCAGGAGCGCCTGCCTCACCCCTGCCCGAGCCGCAGCTCGCGGGCGAGGCGACCGCGTCCGGGGCTGACATGACCTTGCCGGCCGTGGCCGCTTTGAGCGGTTCCACCGCTCCTCCACGCAGCGGCAGCTCCTCGGAGAAGGACGGAGGCCTCCCCGCCTTTGCCGATGTGGAGAGGAAGAGGAAGTGGGTTAGTGTCGAGGAGTAAGTAGTCCCGCTTGGTTTCATGCCGCCTTCTAGTGGTTTATGTACTGACGGGCCTCTCTTTGTTTGTCAATCAGGGGCGCCGCCGTGCCGAAGTCGAGAAAGAAGAAGGCTGCCGTTAAGCCAAGGGCGCCCTCCGACGCGACACCCGCTCATGGTGCCTCGCCGCCGCCTGACGAGGCGCCGTACGTCGCGGGCGAGGAGGCCCGTGGGGCGACTCTCCTTGTCGCGGCCGCGGAGCCCCGATGCCTACCGAAGAGGCCGTCCCTGCCCTAGGGGGCATGCCCGTGCTGCAGCCCGAGGGGCCAGCCCCCGAGGGCCAGCTGAGTGTAGGGTCGCCCGCTTCTTCCTTGTCTATGGTGGTGGTGCAGCCATCGGTGTCGTCTGTCCTTCATGCTTCCGTCCCTCCGGAGGCGGCCCCTGATGCCGCACAGACGCCGCCCCCGGGCCGTGTCCTGGTGCCACCGACCCGTGGCCCTCTGGTCGAGTCAGGCGCCCTGGACGGGGCCTACGCCATCTTGGATCAGGTCTGAGGCGCTCTGGGTGGCGTCGACGATCGCCTCGCAAGGGGGCACCTGGGTCTTCTTGCTGGGTGGCTCCAATCTGACGCCTCGGCCGTGGTGTTTTGGGGCCAAGCCGAATCCGCCGCGGCTGTGAGCAGGGAGGAGGCCGTGTTGGCCAGGGTAGCCCGGGACGCTGCACTAGCTGACACAGCGTCTGCCACGAAGCGCTGTGACGAGGTGGAGGCCCGCCTGAAGGCCCTTCAAGAGGACAGGTCCGCGCTTGCGGAGAGGTTCTGCCAGCGGGAGGAGGACCTCAAGGCCTGCGAGGTCAAGCTCGTCGATCGTGACTCTGCGCTGTCCAAGGCGGCGGCCGACCTAGCCGCCGAGCGTGAGCAGCAGGACAAGTTGAAGGAGGAAGTGGCTGCGGAGAAGGCCTGGCTTTCCTCCCGGGAGGAGTCCCTTGCCACGGCTGAGGAGAAGAAGGCTACGGAGCTCGAGGCCTTCCCCTCCATCGAGCTTAGGCTCCGCCAGGCGCTGCAGTCCATCTGCCGAGGGGGATTCACAGAGCCCCTGGCGGCTCCTGAGGGTGGCTTCGTCGGACTTTCTTCAAAGCTCGCCGAAGCGCCTGAGGGTGCCGTCGCCAGGGTGGAGAACGTCTTGGAGAGTGAGTGCCGCGACATCTTCTCCGAGCCCGCGATGCGCGTCTTCAGCCACCTCTACCTTCATGAGCCGAGCTTCGACTTCGGCTCCGTGATTCGCCCGGTCGATCCTGGGGTTCACGCCGGTACGGCGACGGCCGTAGAGGGCGCCGTGGGCGCGCTGATGAAGAAGTTTGCCTGCGTCGCCGTTCCCTCGGCTCCTCCTGTGACTATGAGGGTTGTCGATGACGATGACAGCGGCAGCGTCGTCGACGACGAGCTCCCCACGACCGGGGCGAGCGGTGGTGCCAGCTCCTCTTAGCTTCTTTTCCTGGGTCTTCCCCTGTAATGTTTATCGTGCCTCGTGGAGGCGTTAGACTTGTTTGCAGTTTCAAAGACATTTTAATGCTTGTAATGACTGTTAAGCTGTGTGATTTTGTTTCCTCGCTTCGTTTCCTTCATGCTTGCTATAGCGCTCTGCGTTGGCAGGGCCATGTCCCGCGCATACCTTGACCGCCGTTTGGGCGTCCGGATCGCCAGGACGATGCCAAGGGGTGAGCGGCTACGAGACCAGTGAGGCCCCTAAGTCGCGATGCTCAGGGGTCCCCCTTGACGTACGAGCAGCCCTCATGAAGGGAACGCGGCGGAGACGGGGTTGGCTTGGGGATTTGGAGCGCATTGAGCTCTGCGTCGGCAGGGCCCGGTCTCGCGCATACCTCAACCGTCGTTGGGGCGTCCGGATCACCAGGACGGTCCCAAGAGGCGAGGGGCTACGAGGCCAGTGAGGCTCCTGAGTCACGATTCTCAGGAGTCCCCCTAGACGTACGAGCGGCTCCCATACCTTTGTTTTTGTCCGGGGGGGACGTGTGAAGACCAGGTGCCAGGGACCTGGTGAGGTGGCATAGCCCCCTTGCAGCCCCCTCACGCGTGCATCCCGGGGGAATGTTGCGAGATGGAGCCGCGAGGGGCCATCCTGAGGTTGAATGCACCCGCTAAGGCGCCCTCAGTTGTTTATCCCCAGCGCAGAGCATAGGGGTTCCACGTTGCGTGGGCATAGCCATTGGTGGGTCGTGTCGTCCGCCAGCGCAGAGCATGGGGCTTCCACTTGGGCGTGGGAATGGAACCCCTCCGCGTCCTCGGGGGGCTCCGGGCGTGTACAGCCCATTAAGTTCGTACGCGTGGCCTGCACGGTAGAACTGGGAGGTGTATATGGGCGACGTGAGACAGCTCAGGTCTCACGTGGCCCTACCTCAAAGGCGGGTTGCGCCTGAATCTTCCGGTGTGAATCGCCGCTTCAAGTCCTGTACATTTTGGAGAAACATGCACCGAATGGATTTCCAAGGGCCATCACTTGAGAAGGCCAAACACTAATGACCCCAGGAGGTGACGTGAACGGGGCCGGCCCGCCAGACATAGCTCAGCCATTGGATTTATCGACGCTGCAGGGACGGACCCGAGCACAGACGCCGTGCCCAGTCTTCTCATGCGACAACTCCGAGGAGAAAACACCCAGCCCGCGGCCCCTAGGGTGGCGAAAGGACGACCGGAACCGTGCCTCGCGCCCTGCCTCACCCACTCCCGATTAGCTCATGCGAGGGCGAAGCACCGAGGGCCATGCGAGGTGACGTACACGGGGCCAGCCCGCGAGACAGAGCTCGACCACTTGGATTTTTTGACGCTGCAGGGACGGACCCGAGCACATACGCCGTGCCAGTCCTTAATCATGAGGCGGTCGAGGGCAGGCTCATTAGGGCGCAACGACATTCATGGCGGCAAAGCACCGAGCATGCAGGTTGGAATACTTAGGGAAATAGATTGAAAGCACTTAAGGGTCCAAATCATGCAGAAAACGCGGGCGGGAGGAGTTCCAGCCATCTGAGGATAATGCGGCCCGATGGGCGCCCTCAAGCTGAGCAAACCAAAAAGTTACCTGGTACAGACCAAAGGATCGCCTGGCGGCGACGCCGCCGAAGCATGGAGGTAGTCGTAGGAGCTTGGCCATGTGCCTCCACAAGCTCGGCCTTCACGAACCCGTCGCCTCAGGAGGCTCGGGGCTCACGCTCGGGCCCGGCGCCTCCTCCAACTCCTCGTGGTGCCTGGCCCGGTATGGCGCGAACATGGCCCGGGCAAGACCCTGGAACGTGTCAGCCGCGTTCGCCAGCCCGAAGGGCATGCTGACGTAGTTACGCGGGTAGGCCCTGCCGTGACTGGCGCGCGTCGGCCAGAAGACGTCCGATGATGCAGCCCTGTTGATTCTGGGTACGTTGACGCAGATATGCGGCGCGCCGCCCAGGTCGATGACGGCGACAGCGTTGGGTGGTGCGGGGCCGCGCCCACCTCGCACAGCCTGTGCTTCCTGAAGCTCCTCGATTGCTCTGGAGATGAACTCCCGCGAACTTGGCGCCTCGCGCCGTGCTCCTTGCTCGGATGGGTGCGTGCCGGCGCACGCCCCCAAGTTGTGCCCGAGCACCTCCCTTGTTTCACTGGTCAGGTCGGTAGTCCTCCACGTGGAAGCCCCCAAGCCCAACCCAAGGGAGGCGCTGGGCGTGCCTTCCTATGCGAGGGACGAAGGGGCCTGAGCCCCTGGCGCAGATCCTGGGGCGTCGTCCTTAGGGTTTTCAGCCCTTTGCCATCCCTTGGACAGGAGCTGCTTCTTCTTCTTGGGGACGTCCTCACGGGGCAGGACACCTCCTTCGTCATCAGAGTGCTCGGCCGCCGCGGCACGGTAGGCACGCTCGAGGGAGCAGACGGCGTCCTTCTCATCTCAGGCGATAGTGATGACGCCGCCACTTCCCGGCATCTTTAGCACGTTGTAGCCGTGGTGGGTCACCGCCATGAACTTGGCAAGGGCTGGGCACCCAAGGATCGCGTTGTACGGGAGGTGGATGTGGGCGACGTCAAAGGTGATGATCTCGATGTGGTAATTGCTGCGCCCGCCAAATGTGATAGGCAGGCGCACATGCCCGATGGGACTGTGGAGCCGTCAGTGACCCCTGAGAAGGGCTTGGTTGGCATGAGCTGGTCGTAAGGCACTTGGAGCATCTCGAACGTCTCGATGGAGAGGACATTGAGTCTGGCACCACCGTCGATGAGGGTCTTGGTGACGAGGACGTTGCTGATGGTGGGCATGCACAGCATGGGGAGTGCGCCCGCCATGGCTGAGCATCTGAGTTCATCCTTGGAGTCGAAGGTGATGGCGCACTGGGACCACTTGAGGGGGCGCGTGGCCTCAAGCTTTGGAAGGGCCGCGTTCACCTCTCGTGAAAACTGCTTGAAGACGCGGTTCGAGGCTGGGGCTTGGGCGCCGCCCAGGATGCAAGCTATTGCCCTGGCCTCCTAGAAGACCCCAGCCCCGTCGTTCTGCCTGTCCTCTTCCTTCCTTCTGGGTGGAGGCAGCGGGGGAAGACCGGCCTTGCGAGGGCAGACCTCACGAGGCTGGCCTTGACGTGACCGCTCCGGAGGCTCGTCGCGCCAGCGGTCCTCGCGAGTTTATCGCGCCAGCGGTCCTCCCGAGGCTGGTCTCGCCACTCCTGACGCGGGTCTTGATTGTCCCAGTGGCCTCCGCCACGTCCGTAGCCTCGGTCAGTGCGCCCAGGTGCGTCGGCCAAAGTGCTCGTCACGGACCACCCTGAGCTCCTGACAGTCGATGGTGTTGTGGCTGTTGGTGCCATGGAAAATGCAGAATGGTCGCCCGACCGCGAAGGGTTCTTCGTCTCGGCCGCGCTTCACCTCGGGCTCAGCCGCCAGCACCGCGGGTGCTTTGCGCTTTGGCGCCTTGGCCTTGGTCTTCTTGTCTTCGGTTTCCGCCTCCGGAAGCTCGCGGAGGGAGAGGCGACCCTCCTCGGCCTTCGCGCACTTGTTCGCCAAGTTGAACATCTCCAAGGCCGAGCTCAGGTCGTCGTGGATAGCCAGCACCTCCCTCATCCTCGGGTCCCTGACGCCGTCGGTGAACGCCGAGATGATGGCTTCATCTGAGGCCCTCGGGATCTTGAGGCGGGTAGTCGTGAAGCGCTGTATGAACTTGTGCAGGGTCTCTTCAGGCTGTTGCTTCACGCGACGGAGGTATCCCACTCCAAGCGCGCGGTCGCGGGTACCCTGGAAGTTGGCGACGAAGCGCTCACGCAGGCCTTCCCAGGAGGTGATTGACCCTTCCGGGAGGTTGAGGAGCCAGGAAAGCGCGCCTCCTTTGAGCGCCATGGGGAACCAGGTTGCCATGACCTTGTCGTTTCCGCCGGCCGCCTGGATGCGCAGCGAGTAGAGCTATAAGAACTCAGCGGGGTCCGCGATGCCGTCGTAGCGAGGAGGCAGGTCAGGCTTGAACTTGCAGGGCCACACGGCCGGATGGAGCTCCGGGGCGATGGCGCGGCAGCCCACCGGGGCCCCGGGCAGTGCGCGCTAGGGAGGAACCTGGTCTTGATGCTCTTGCATGGCTGCCTCCAGGGGTGCCCGGTCACGCCGCTGGCGCACCGGCGCTGGGAGCACAGGCGTGTCAACGCGCGGCCATGGCACCACCTGGTAGCTTATTTCTTCTCTCACCCTCGCCGTGGGCCCACGCGGCTAGTCGCGCGGTCGTGCTTCACGCCTGGGCTCGGGGTCGACGTCGCGCTGGGGAGGAGGAGGCGGCACATCATGAGCTTCGTCGCCTGCCAGGGAGGGTTGGGGCCGGAACGAGTAGGTGAACGTCGAAGCGTCGCCGGCTGCGCTGATGAGCTCTGCGACGCACCCGAGCCAGTCATCGAGGCGGTTGGGGGCGGGGCGGTAGCGCAGCAGCTCGCGC
This sequence comes from Elymus sibiricus, assembly GCA_039707655.1. NCBI lineage: Eukaryota > Viridiplantae > Streptophyta > Magnoliopsida > Poales > Poaceae > Elymus > Elymus sibiricus. Next base: position 89,127,338 of record CM077663.1, read on the forward strand.
GCCATGTTCAGTGCGCCCGATCCAAGCGCCGGCCCTGGGCGGGCGTGGGAGAACGACCCAGTAGCTGGAACGATTGACGGAGTGGCGGTGCGGCCGTCACGCCGCGCGGTGACCGGCTGCGACGAATCCTACTGCTCGTGAGCCTCCGGGCCCGTGGAGGCGTTGGCCACGGGGGAGGGAGAGCGGCGCACAGCGGTGCAACCCATGGGCGCTGTCTGGGCGACACGGGCAGTGTGGCGCTCAGCGCGGGCTCGGCGGGGATCGTCCATCGGAGCGGTGAGGCGGAGGAAGAGCGAGGCTTGAGGAAGACTCCGACACGCCCCCTACCTGGCGCGCCAAATGTCGGATTTCGGGCTCCGCAAAACCCTAAGGAATTCAAACCCAAGGGTGTGTGCGAAGATTCCCCAACAGCTTCACCCCCTCCAAGCTCACAACACAATACCCCGCTCGATGGCGAGGAAGACGATGGCACACGAGAGTTTACCCAGGTTCGGGCCGCTGCGAAGCGTAAAACCCTACTCCTGCCTTTTTGTGGATTGCCTAGCGAGGAGGTTTGTGGATGAACTAGTACAACGATGTGTTTGCGAGGTGGTCGCTCTGTCTCTTCTACCGGGCTACCTCGTCTCTATTTATAGCGGCCCGGGTCCTGTTCCCTTATCACAATGGCGGGAAGGGATCCCACAACGGCCAAATTTGAAAGGGGACAGGAGGTACATCTTATCCTGACGAAAGGCGGTCTTCGCCTGCAAAGTTGGTGGTGGTGACGCGATGGTGGGCTCGCCGGTGACATCCGTCCTACCGCGCTCGCTGACCCGGTCTTGTTGCACCGGAATGGAAACCTTTGGCGGTGCTCCTTGGGAACCCGCATTCGTCCTTGTCGCCTTTGCACAAAAGAGGAAACTGCTCCTTCTGGCGTGTTGGCTGCTACTTCTTGAGCTTGCGTTGGTTTTCCCTTGAAGAGGAAAGGGTGATGCAGCAAAGTAGATAAGTATTTCCCTCAGTTGTTGAGAACCAAGGTATCAATCCAGTAGAAGGTACAAGCAAGGCCCCAATCTTTGCACCTACACAAACAATCAAACACTTGCACCCAACGCTATAAAGGGGTTGTCAAATCCCTTCACGGTTACTTGCAAGGATGAGATCTGATAGAGATAGATATAAAAGATTACTAAAACGAAAAGTAAAATAAAAGTAAAAAGATTGCAGCAAAGTATTGTTGGTATTTTTGGTTTATAGATCTGAAAATATAATATGGAAAATAGACCCGGGGGGCATAGGTTTCACTAGAGGCTTCTCTCTTGAAGGAAAATACTACGGTGGGTGAACAAATTACTGTCAAGCAATTGATAGAAAAGCGCATAGTTATGACGATATCCAAGGCAATTATTATGCATATAGGCATCACGTCCATGTCAAGTAGACCGAAACGATTCTGCACCTACTACTATTACTCCACACATCGACCGACTCCTGCCTGCATCTAGAGTATTAAGTTCCTGAAGAACAGAGTAACGCATTAGGTAAGATGACATGATGTAGAGGGATAAACTCAAGCAATATGATGAAAACCCCATCTTTTTACCCTTGATGGCAACAATACAAATACGTTCCTCGCTACCCCTACTTTGTCACTAGGTGAGGACACCGCAAGATTGAACCCAAAACAAAGCACTTCTCCCATTGCAAGAATTACCAATCTAGTTGGCCAAACCAAACCAATAACTCGAAGAGACTTGCAAAGATATGAAATCATGCATATAAGAATTCAGAGAAGATTCAAATAATATTCATAGATAATCTGATCATAAATCCACAATTCATCGGATCTCGACAAACACACCGCAAAAGAGTATTACATCGGATAGATCTCCATGAAGATCATGGAGAACATGGTATTGAAGAACATAGAGAGAGAACAAGCCATCTAGCTACTAGCTATGGACCCGAAGGTCTGAGGTGAACTACTCACGCATCATCGGAGGGGCAATGGAGTTGATGTAGATGCCCTCCGTGATCGAATACCCCTCCGGCAGATTACCGGAAAAGGCCCTAAGATGGGATCTCACGGGAACAAAGGCTTCCGGTGGCGGAAAAGTATTATCGTGGCTCTCTTTTGGTATTGGGGGAATATGTCTGAATTTATAGGCGTAGAATTAGGGTTGGAGGAGCCACTAGGGGCCCAGAAGCCAGGGGGCGCCCCCCCAGGGGCGCGCCCAGGTGGCTTGTGGCCCACCCATGGGTCTTCTGGCCTCTTCTCCAAGTCTCCTGGGTTCCTTCTGGTCCAAGAAAAATCATCGTAGAATTTTATTCCGTTTGGACTCTGTTTGATATTCCTTATCTGCAATACTCAAAAACAAGGAAAAACAGAAACTGGCACTGGGCACTAGGTTAATAGGTTACTCCCAAAAATAATATAAAATAGCATATTAATGCATATAAAACATCCAAAACAGATAATATAATAGCATGGAACAATAAAAAATTATAGATACGTTGGAGACGTATCACTGGCGCCCGCCTGGCCTGGCTGTCGTTACCCCTAACCTCCTGAGGCCTGGCGTTGCACAGGGATCTCCGCCGCTCGAGAGGGGGCCTGGGGAGGCCTTCCTCTTCTGCCTTGGCACTGTCCTCCTCACGAGGATGGGCTCTTCGTGAGGGTCTTGTCTAGAGTGAGGCCGCGCAGGGCCGTACGGACCGCCAGGTGGGCCACGCCCTGGGCCGCAAGCAGGCAAGTCTGGGTACCCTGGTATCCAGAATGCCGACAGGTGCAGTAAATTTCGGGAGATGAAGGCGCCTCTATTTTCGCGATAAATCGATGCGGCTAGATTTGCCACGATGTCACTAATGGCTCTTAACTTTATGATGGATGACATCACGGCAGGAGAAGGTTTTTGAGAAAAACGACAAGTGTGAAAACATTATGAGCCGGCACTATATTGAGTCGCCATCACAAAAAAGGAATTGACATGGATAAATTCAAATCAATTTGGGGCCTAATGTCAGGGATATAGCCTCGCGATGTAACCCGCCTTATTGGGCCAGGTTGATGCCTTGACAGCTCCTATGGAAGGCATTGAGATGGGCCAAGACATCTAGACAAGACGGATAAGGTGACGGCCTCTTAAGTCGCCTGGCGGCCCGACTCCAGAAGGTGGTGGTTCAAGGCCCACGGGGGAGAAGCTGCCGACTCATTGTCTTGCGCAAGGAGTAGAGTAAGGTAGAAACATAGTAGAACACGAGTCATGATATGACCCGGACTCTATTGTAAACCCTAGGTCTTGACCTGTATATAAAGGCAAGCCCGTGGGGCCGAAAGACTTAACTTCCAACCTCTCGAAAGCTAGGTTAGCGATTCCACACCCTTGTAATCGAGATCTACTCATCAATATACACAAAGCATGACGTAGGCTATTACCTCCATTGGAGGGGCCGAACCTGGGTAAACCCGGCTCGCTTTCCCGTTCAACCCCTTCGAGTCGCCACCTAGCGGCGATGGCCTCACACCTAAGTCCTTACATGAGGACATCTGCCGTATCAAAACCACGACACACGCCGCCACGATAAGCGTGCTATGCATGCGCGACATGATCCAACTAGCCTGCATGCATGCGCCGATGCATGCCGCCACGATGCCCCACTGACGCAGCCTTCCCCTGAGCCGCCACGGACGCAGCAACGGTCGCTGCCGCTGGTTTGTCTCTTCTCGCACGCGTCTCCTCGATCGATTCATTGTTCACATTGTTTCATCCTTTGACCTTCGCAGCATCAATTCAGCATGGCAATTAAAGTCTAGGGCATATCGATCGACGCGTGACGTTTCAACGTAGCAACATGCGGCCAATGCCCTTATTTAAACCACCCACCCCTCCACCTATTCTCCACACATCCATTTGTGCCACTCGCCTTCTCTTCTTCACCCAAATCCAGAGCATGGAGTACTATGGCCCCACCTTCCAGATGCCACCGGTTAGGCCGGAGAGGCGGTAACCCGTCGACGTCGTCATGGAGAAAATGCTCCATGTGTGGACGATCTCCCGTTGGAGGACTGGCTGGGATTTGGCCGAGTGGTTCCTCCGTGCGGGCTTCGCCCACCTCCCGGCGGGCTCGCCGGTGAACTTCCGACTGGAGGAACCGTGTCCAAACTCCAGCTCTTCATCGTCAGGGCTCATCGCCAACTTCAGCAACAGGTTTGATGCGTTCCACCTGCTCGGCAAGGTGTTTTGATGTGGGTGCGAGCTCATCGCATTCATAACCTACAACATCTTCACGGATGTCGATAGAATCTTCTCCAACCGCAACATCATCCACAACCTCCCCTACCACCTCGGCGAGACAGCAGGGAGGAGGAGCAGTGAAGAGGAGGCGCGGAGAAGCTTGTCTTGCCCTAGGTGTTAGACCCTAGGACTTTTTGTATATTTCTATGTTATGTCGTTGGCTGTAACGCGAACTATTTATCTATGTCGTGTTATATACTGTTTTATGTAAGAACTATGTTATGCTTGCTACCCTATTTATATATCTATGTTATGCTTGCTACTTTTATTTGTTATTTTGTAGCCCATTCGGTGATATTTGTATTTTGGCCCTATATTTTATGGGTTCCAAAGTTCTGGCACGCGCGGTTAATGGGCTAGTTGAAGTTTCAAAAAGGAAAGGGTACCCAAAAGGAAACTAAAGCTAGAAAAATGAGCCATGTTGATGTTGAAAAGAAGAAGAAAAAGAAGCTAATTTTTTTTGAATTGTCGCCGGCGGGCTATGGTTTGTCGCCAGTGGTCTAGGGTTTGTATATCCTGTCGGGGGTGGAGGGGGCAGGCTTGGCTTTGGAAGGGTGGAAGCTACTGTCCACGGGTTTCCACTTAAAGAAGGACGATGACCTGAACATGGGTGGCTGACGACCGAGGCCCGCCACGCGTGCGCATTTACTTTGGGCTGTGGGGGTAGTTGGAAGGCCTCACGCGTCCCCGAGGCGGACGAGCAGAAAGCGCGTGCACGTCCATTCGGTTGGTGGCCATATATATTATGAACAAAAAGAAGCTAATTTTGAATAGTTTGTGTCCATTTTGCATGATGAAATTAATTTTTGAAGGGTAGCCCAGTTTTTACTTGTTGGTGGCCATATTTCAAACGATATAACCTATTTTTCTAATCAACGTGCACTCAATCTCTATAGGTGCAATCAAATCAATCAGGAAAAAAGAAAACAGAATCAACGTGCACTCATTCTGTGTAGGTGCAATCAAATCAATAAGCAAAAAGAAGCATAACCAGCGCGTGCACTATTTTGTAGGCCTCTTTTATCTTTGGGCCTTCGACAGTCAACGCCCTGCGACGGCCCAACAAGAGCTGGAGACAGGGACATAGTTTAAGCAACCTAGAGAGCACATGAGCCACAGATTAAGCTTACACCACACTAATAACATCTCCAATGAGTGATGACCAGCAAGTAAGCAAATCCTAGGGAAACTATACAAAAATAAAATCCTAAAGCTATCAAATTCGCCTGCTTGTTCAATTGAATCATCCGCCTCAAGTTCTTGTTCATCTTGTTTAATTATCCCTTCAGATCCGCATCCCCAACTGTCGGAGCAGCACTTTCAGAGACCAATTTCCACACGGCTAACGGCAGATTGAGCTCCCAGGTTGCGCCCCCATTGAATTGAATCAAGACTTCCCCTTGAAGCCTTAGAACGTAGTCATCCAGCCATTCAAAATGTGTGCACTTCTTCACGTTCTGAAATGAAATCATGAGCCCTAAATCCCAGATCCAACAAAAAAGAATTAAAAGCAAAGAGAAAAAGAAATGAGAGAAAAATCATGAGATCTAACCTGTCCCTCTTGCTTGCTCTCTCATTTCATGAACTCGTGCCCAAAGTTGCCGTTCTTGTCCTCCTTCGAAGTCAACCATTTCAGTGGCGTGGTGCATGGGCAGTCAGGACATGGCTGCATGGGCAATGGATCATACTGGGTCCACGCGGGGCGGGAGGCTGACGTGGAGCTCGACATATCTCTTCACCGGGGAAGACGAAGCAGACTTGGGGCTCCTCTCGTCGCCGCAGAAGAAGAAGCAAAGGAAAGGGGAGGCAATGCCGCAATGGTGGGCAAGCAGAACCAACCTCTTGCCGTCTCGCGGATCGCCCAGCGATCCAATGATGAGGAGCCGTCCAAGTGATCCAACAGTGCGCAGCCTGCCCTCGGAATTCCTTCTAGAAGACCATATTTGAGGGATGTCGCTTGGTGCTAGGGTATGATCGGATGACTGCAGTTCAACGCTAGGGTTTGGAGAGATGCTGCGAGGTTTTGAGTCGGTCAACGGGGTTATATTAGGTTTTACCAACTTTGAAATGACCTAAACTAATTCAAAAAAATCAATAAAATAGGAAACCTTCGCGGTTCGTTGTTTTATAAGACATAGTTACCATGAAAAATATAAGCTTGGTTAAGGGACATTTTTATGAAAAAGCATTTTTTGAGGTGAGCTACCATTTCCAAGTTCAAATGAGCAGAACTAATTCAAAAAAATTCAAAAAAATGGAAGACCTGTGCACAATGCCGTTGTATATGACATGGTTATGACAAAAAATAATAATCTTGGTCTGTGGATATTTTCATGAAAACTCCTTCACACAAATGAGCTATCACGTACGAGGTTGTATAGAGTTCGAGAAGAGAGTGATAGTGGGTTTAGGTTTACGAAAAATTTAAAAAAATCACCAAAGCTTCGTTTTAGTGTGAATAAGAAGGATCTGAACTTATTTTTTCATTTTTCAAATTTTGTCACGTGTAATAATTCAAATTTTTCCAACAACAACAACAAAGCCTTTAGTCCCAAACAATAATTCAAATTTTGCCATTTGTAATAATTCAAAACATTGCTTATAGATCGATTGATCATCTAACATGTGTAATAATTCAAAATCATTGCAAACATCACATCACAGAGCAATGGACTTAAAATGTTGCCTCCAATTTTGAATTATTACAAATCCTTAAAATTCAAAGGTTAGTTCAAATTCAAATTTCGCCTCCAATTTTGAATTATTACAAATCCTTAAAGTTCAAAGTTTACAACTTGCATTCAACGTTCAAAGTTCACATCTTTGCCTTGCCTCTTGCGTTCCTAGACGGCTTAATAGACTTGCTCCTGGTTTCCCTAGCTGGGATATCCACCTTTTCTTCTTCTTTTTGATCTTCACTTCGGTTGGTGGTTGTCGAGGTGCTGACGGAGAACTTCCACTGGCCAGTTGACGAGGTTCAATAGCTTCAAAACCTTCATAAGCCATGGCTTCAAATTCTGCATCGGATGATGACTGAACCGAAGTTTCTTTCTCTCTTGGCCTTTTCTCTCCTTTTCCTTTAATTTCCCTAGAGCTAGGTCAAACAGAAAAATGATTATAAGCCATCGATAAAAAACAGAAGAAATACACAAAAAGGGAAGGTTGTTGCACACATACCAAGCTGCCGGCTGTGCTAATTCAGTTGCTTCATTCCCCTCTGCATTAGCTACAATTTGCACTAATGCTGGATTGTCCTCTACATTAGGTGCAATCTGCTCTAATGCCGGATTCTCCTCTGCATTAGCTGCAATCTGCTCTAATGCTGCATTCTACTCTGCATTTGTTGCTGCCCATTGTTCCTCTTCTCCAAATGAAGCATCCACTGGATTGGTACATAACCTAGCAATGTGACCTAGGGTTCCACATTTTTCGCTCTTACGTCGTCTTTTTACACGACCCTCTTCACCTCTTCTGTACCTGTTCTTCCTTGGTCTTCCTGGTGGTCTAGTCAGTACATGAGAATGTAGTTTGAACCCTGGATCTACTATGTTCCATTGGTCTTTTCCCAAGAGTGCAGGCACATTGGAAGCATAAGCAGCATTGGATTTGGCAACAGAAAAATATTCAGAGATGTATTGATCAACTTCACCATCTTCACCACTGATAACAGTCATCTGATGTAGGGCATGTATGCATGGCTTCCCACGGAGCTGCCATTGCCTACAACTGCATTCCCTAGTTGCTAGGTTAACTGGATATCTCCATTCCCTATTTTTACTGTCAGTATATGTTACCTCAGCCTCGTGTGTCGCCGCTTGAATGCATTTTATTTTGTTCAGTCATCTTCCCTTGGCATGCAATGCCTTAATAAGAGATGGGAGCATAAGATGGCCAACATATTCTATTTCTGCAATTCTTTTGTGAAGAGCCATCTTTATCATGATCATCTGCCGAATCTTATCAAATATTTGCCATATCAGAAGCCCTTTCAATGACTTGATGTTTGCATTGAAACACTGTGCCAGGTTACTGGTCACATAGTCTACTTTGCATATTTCATTGAATTTGCTTCTTGACCACAACTTTCCATGATGTGCATCTAGGTACTCCTTCACCAGAGGATTGTGAGCATACAACACTCTCAAATGATGCTCATGCTTCCTCTCACTGCATGTGTATGATGTTGGCCATATGTTCTCATCATAAACTTTACCTTTGAATTTTTTTCTGAAATTCTGCGCTAGGTATCGCATACATTCCCTATGCTCCACTCCAGGGAATACAATTTCCACTGTACTCTCCAAACCCTTGCAAGCATCTATGTGTATAGCAAACCTGGGGGTGTACCTATATGGTTGCGCAACTGCTGCAGAAACCAGACCCAACTTTCCTCAGACTCTGCCTCCACCACACCAAATGCAACTGGGAATAGCCAGTTGTGTCCGTCAACTGCAGAAGCTGCCACCAGTTGTCCTCTCCACCTTCCATTCAAAGCAGTTGCATCAATGGCCAAATAGGGCATGCAACCATCCAGAAACCCCTGCCAACAAGCCTTGAAACAAACAAAAGCCCTCCTGAAGCACTCCTTCTCAAATGACTTCCCTTTTATTTTGTACGGAACTGTATGCTTCTCAATCTATACAACACTCCGTGGACTAGCAGCTTCCACTTCAGCTTTAAATGTGTAGAGCAACTGAAAGCTCTCATTCCAAGGACCATTAATCCTGTCAAGAGCTATTTCCTTAGCACAAAAAATCCTCATGTAAGGTATATCAATCTTGTACTTATCAAATAGCTTCCCATGTAGTGTTGTTGGAACAAGTGTTGGTTTTTCTCTCAACCAATCCAAAATTGGATCTGCCACCCACCTAGTCTTTGCTAGCTTTGTTTTAGCCATTCCCCCTCCCCCTCCAGGTGGACAAGTGTGCTGGTGTGGGTTCTTTTTTATCTGAAAAAAATATGATATGAAAACATTACACAATGATCTAAAAATAGAATGAATCAGTATAAACTGAAATACACAAACCTAAATGAACTTGCTCCTCAACATACATGATGCATGCAACCTCCATCTACACCTATCATATGGGCAATGAACAGTGAACCTTGATGGCTCACTCCTATCAATCAGATATGTATTTTCTGTGAGAATGCAGTATGTAGTCACTACATTACGACAATCCACCATCGACTGGAATATGGTGCCGACAGCAAGCTGAGGATCTTCCCTGTTCCACTAAATTGTTGGCATGTCCTCACCATCATATTCATCTAAAACTAAGTTGTCGATGTTCTCCTCCCTCTCTTCATCGTCAGTGTCATCAAATGTAGCACGACTGATAGGTTGCTCCTGATATTCAGCTTCCATTGCTTGTTTACTGGCAATATCTACAAGGTGAGGGAACATATTCTCATCCTCGTCATCATGTAGAGGCACCTCTTCGTCTGGCTCTGCATCCTGCTCTACATCGGGTGCAACAGCGACAGGAGACGCAGCACAAGAAGCGGCAGCAGACATATTGTGACTTTCAAAACCACTAGCTCTGCTTGGTTTCGACCTACAAGGAGTGTCGGGGCGCTCTTCGTTAGCAAAGGCAAAAGATTCCTAAAGACCCTTCCCCTTCTCACGTTCATTGCGTGGCTGAAGCACCTCGATATGGATTTACCGAAGCGGCTTTCAGCATTCAAAGTAAAGAGCAATCCCAGATGCTCATCACAAGTTAGTTGTATAAATTTTTGCTTGGTACTGCTGAAAAATTTCAGTTCAACAACATCGACAGGGCTCCATCCATATGGAGAATTTCGGAGCGCCGCGAGCAAATCTTTGAACGACATACTGGTTTCTACCACCTTCGGATACAAAAATCCAGTAATCATATGCCGTTTTCTACCGCGTAGCACACTAACTTCCATCCTAACCGACAACCGGAAAGCAAGCGCATGATCAATCCTATTCGATTCAAATAAGGGGTGCTGTTAGGCCGGGAACAATTCAGCAAAATTTGAACGATTCAAGCGACAAGCGGTCAAATAGGGCCGAATTTACGAATCAACAAATCGGTTAGAGGGGAATACGACGCTTACCCAGTTGTAATCCATGAATTATCTGCCGCAGATTCCACCCAATCCTCTCCATGGTCGACGGACTTGAGAGCCTGCTCCCCCGACATCGCTGCTTAATCCAGATGGGGATGTGGGGTATATCTGGCGGAGGGCACGACGGCAGCGGAGGCGGAATGGTATTAGAGGTTGGAGGGCACGACGGCGGCGGAGGGGGCGGAGCATGGCGACGGAGCGGGTGGAGCGGCGCGGTGCTGTAGGGCTCGAGCTCGAGGTTCAGACAAGCCCATCTGACTTGTCTCAATGCGGCCCCACACATCAGAACGGTGAAAGGAGGACCCGTTCTGACACGGCCCCACTCGCCGGAGTTAACAGTCAAACCATTGACACGACGACATCCTCCGTTGTGACCATTTCTGAGGGTTTCGGACAAGGGAGTGGGGACAAGTGAGCTAAAGTTAAGAGCATGGGGATAAATGAGTACAGCTAAGGAACCAGGAAAACAGATGTAAAAAACCCAAAAATGTATTGCTCGTTGTGACTGCCGGTGGATTTGGTAAACTAACATTCCTCTTAAGATTAAGATTTTTTTTGTGGCAATTGTTCTAGGATGTTGTGCTAACTAGAGATGTTATGGTGAGGCGAAATTGGCCCGGTAATCCTTGGTGCTCTTTCTGTTATGAGAGGGAAACATCCTAGCATTTGTTTTTCCTCTGCCCCTGGCTAGGGTAGTGTGGAGAATTGTTGGGTCTGTCCCGTGGACTGATTCCTATCCCAATATCATGTAACAATACTTTTCCTATTGCTTTGTTTTCCTGCCTGATGGAGCTAAGTTTTATACGTTTGGTTTGGTGGCGATCTGCTGGGCTATATGGAATAGTTGCAATCGAGATACTTTTGAATTCAAGTCTCCCAAAACTCCTTTTGAGGTCGTCTACTCGGCTTGTGTTTTCTTGAAATATTGGGCAGGGCTGATGAAGGGAGATGATTGTGAAGCCATGATGAGGAGTGCGAAGCTTCTAGGCGAGAACAATGTAAACATGATGAGGATCTGTGCGGCGGCGACGGATGAGGCGGTCGCAAGCTGAGTTCCTGCCGATGATGAAGCTGTTCCAAGGAGCTTCTTCTCTGTGGAGATGAACGCTATATTCTGACTCTATTTTGTGCATCTTTTGGGTCCCCTTTTGCTCCTGTCGTGAGATGATGCTTTGTTGTTGATACTTGTAGCCCACTCTACTAAACTGTTGCAGCAAGGCTAGACTTGATTGTGGTGTCGTTGGGTTTTCGCCCCACAACAAGTGTCTCGCGGGCGAGCTCTTTGCAGTGGGTTTCCCGGCGATGCCTAGACTTGCTTTCCCCTTGCCCGCCTCCTTTAACTCTGAACTTGTGTGTTTCCTTTATTCAGTTAATGAAAAGGGGTTATGCCTGGTTAAAAAAATAACAAATGGAAAGGCCCGAAAAGTGCATTTCTCCTTTTTTGTTTCTGGAAATGAAGAAGTGCAGTTCGCTATTTCCAATTTCCGCGATGAGTGTTGTGCACCAACTGGGGACTCATAGCTATGGTTCCTTGGAAGCTAATAAAAAAAAACTATGATTCCTTGCGAAACACGTTTGGTATTCTAGTGAACACGAAATGCACCCAACTTTGATATCAAGGGGTACTGTCACGCGAACAGTGGCGGAGCTTGAAAGAAATCTCTGAAGGGGCGAAGTTGTAAAAGAAACTCAAATACAAAACCATACGTATAAATCAAGTTAGATATTGCAAATGTCGAAAAATTTATACATTATATTGATCTTTTCTGCAGTAGCTTACAAAATACATTTCTAATTTGAATCTCTACTCTAAAGGAGGAGTTGGCCGTCTCGCCTCACCTCCTACCAATCCATCTGTAAACCCTATATTACGCCCGCGAGCGTCTTATATGCGACCTTTCGCTCGACCGCAATCAATTTTCGCCGGCCCATTTGATGATTGCATTAACTCAATCAAATCAACACTTTCTTAAAACAACGTCATGCATTAACTCGTTCAAATCAAATCACTACTTACCAAAAGTTGGCCGATCTATTTTCCTTTTTTTCTATGTTTTGTTTTTTGGTTATATTTTTTTATGTTCCATTTTTATGCTTGACATGGTGAGTTACCAATAATGAAATCATAGTTTCCAAATAATGAAATCACAGTTTTATGACAATCAATTTCAAATACTAACTTCTCTAACACATCGATCAATGTCTTTCCTAACAACCAAATCCCTTACTATCGCACACCTCTTCTTCCCTCAAACGATAGCAGACCAACATCCACATCAGTGTTCGAAGTACCAACCACGCATCCGTCAGCTTCTCGTCATCATGCCGCCAACCATCATCGCCTCACCGCACAATCGAGGGTTTCGAGCAGAAACTACAGATTATGTTCAATTGTTCTGTTGCTATACCTCGATCCTCTGTGTCTGTCCATGAGGTGACTCTTGTGGCGGCGCCAATAACCCGACCGGAGGCGACCGGGACGACACGTTCTTCTCTAATCCCGTCGACGCGAGCAGTTCCGCTCCATCGGCAGACCAGATAAACCCCTTCTTGCAATCCTCCCAATGACATCAGCAACGTCACAACCACCCAGTGTGCTCTTCCACCTCTCCCTCTCTTTAATTTTCTACTATGATTCTTGTTATTTTGTGCGTCTACATCTGCGTGCCATTTATGATTCTTGTGTATCTAGATCTTGGTATATAACTGCAGGAACTCATAGGTACGGGAGGCCAAGAAAGAAAACATAGGCACAGAAGAAGAAGAGGCTTTATAGTGCAATCAGGAATAGGTGGTGGTTCTTCACACTTTGCCTGGTGCAATGTATGTTGTACAGAACGTAAGAGACACTCTGCATTCTGACATCGATTATGTGTGTTGGTTGTGCAACATGTTCGGTGTGTCAGCCGTTTGCAACGTGAACATATAACTGGACGTGCAGAATTTGGACTTTTTAGTTGGTGGTGGAGCAACCCGATGTCTAGCTTCCATGCCACAGATGGCTTGCCGATTATAGATAAGGATGTGAAAGGTAGTGCAGTTCTGGAACCTTGTCATTAGAATACCAATGCCAACAGTCAAAGGTAAGGATCTGTGTTGTCAACAGAAGTGTCCAGTCGCTCCCTACACATTGAGCAATTAGAAATTTTATTTATGTTCTGACAAACAAAAAATACATGTGATGTTCATTTGAACGGAAGGAAACAAACACGGAGTACTAAGGTGACTACTGAGGTACTAATAGAACTATAAACTCACTTATGCATGTCAATTAAGAATCTCTTGGTCAATAAAAGATAAATCATTTCTGTATAGACCCAAATAAGAAAAATAAAACAAAGATGAAGAAATTCAGAGAGGAGTATATTCAGTTGAGATGGACTAAATGTTCTGCTTCAAACAATTCATTAGAGAATACATAATCGTGCAAAAAACCAAGCTGAAAACAACTCTAAGATTGGGCACCATTTTTTCATTCTACTCATCGATCTATGATGGCTGACATCCCTTAATTAGTACACAAACTCGGAGCATCCAAAGAAAACTTGGTAAGCTTTATTGAACAGATCAATATTGTACTGACCTACAGTTAATAACTCGTAAGCTACAGTGATTGTTATCATCTTCTCCAAAGTTAGAAGCAACATGAGAAAACAAACCAAATAAGGAACATCCAACCTACAGCATGAATTTTCTTGATAGTATAAAGATCACAATAGCATCATACAACAGAAGTAGACTGCCTCTGGTTAACTTAGAAACAAACCTCAATAACTAGATCCAATTTTGACATTTATAGTTATAGTAGAGTAATAGTCACAACCAAACACCAAAAAGAATAGTTCTGAAAGGGCTTTCTAAGAACCAGGGTAGTTTTGTAAACACACGTAAACTTTTTCATTTGTCTAACAAAAGCTCAAATCTTAATAGATGTACAATCCGTTCCTTTTTTTAAAGCTCACGTTCATAATACAGTAGTCGTGCTCTTCAAGCTGGATATTAAGAAGGCTTTTGACTCGGTTAGGTGGGATTATTTGGTGGAGTTGTTGGCTCACCATGGCTTCCCGAGTCGCTTTCGTGGGTGGGTTTCGGCGCTCCTCTCCACGGCCTCCTCCAGAGTTTTGCTGAATGGTATTGCTGGCGATCCGATCAAGCATGGTTGTGGCCTACGGCAGGAGGACCCCCTCTCCCCGCTGCTCTTTGTGCTTGCCATCGACCCGCTACACCACATCCTAGCAAGGCCACCTCTCAGGGCCTTCTGCACCCGCTTGGCAGCCGCTTCACGGGCATCAGAGCTTCGCTATATGCTGACGACGCTGCCGTTTTTTGCGCCCCTATCAAGGAGGATGTCAATTTCATTGCCACCACACTCTCCTCCTTCGGTAAATCCACGGGGCTTGTTACAAACTGTGCGAAGAGCTTGGTTGCCCCTATACTGTGCGCAAATTTGGACCTTGATGATATCCTGCAGCAGTTTCCGGCATGCCGACCCCCCTTCCCAATTCGCTACTTAGGACTACCATTGGCAATCAGGCGGCTCAAAAGGATCCACTTGCAACACCTCGAGGACAAAGCAGCCGGGAAGCTTGCACCTTGGAGAGGAAGGCATGTGGCTATTGCGGGCCGCATGGCCTTGATCAAGGCGGTTCTCACAGCGATGGCCATCTACCATATCACCCCTTTGGACCTCCCAGCGGAGGTGCTTCAAAAACTTGACAGAATACGACGTGCTTACCTTTGGGCTGGCACTGACAGCGTGTCCGGTGGCAAATGCAAAATTAACTGGGGGCAAGTCTGCATGCCGAAACAGTTTGGAGGGTCGTGGATTCTCAATCTGGACAAGTTCGCCACCGCGCTTTGCTTAGATGGCTGTGGTTAGAGTGGGAAGACCCCCCAAGGGCTTGGTGTGGTAATGAGATCCCCTGTAGCATGGTGGATCGGGATATCTTCGCGGCGGCCACTACGGTCACTTTGGACGATGGGTCCAAGGCCAAATTCTGGGAATCATCTTGGTTATATGGCATCCGTCCCAAAGACATAGCCCCGCATATCTTTGAGCTATCAAGAAGGAAAAATGGCACTGTGGCTTCCGCACTCAGAGATGGTCACTGGATTAGTCTGGTTGACATGTCAGCAGGTCTGTCCCCAGTGCATCTCCAACAATTTGTTTCCTTATGGAGCAAGCTCTCACTCGTCACTCTCCAACCGAGTGTCCCAGACACCATCATCTGGAACCTGTCCAATGATGGGATCTACTCTGCCAAGACGGCCTACTCGGCGCAATTTGCTGGCCTAACTCAATCCAACTTGCAAACTATTGTCTGGAAGGCCTGCCCCCCCCCCCTAAATGTAAATTCTTTGCATGGCTGGTCACGCAAAACCGGATTTGGATGGCAGACAGGCTCCAGCGCCGTGGGTGGCCAAACTGTGATCGCTGCCCCCTATGCAATCAGGTGCAAGAATCCGCAGCACACCTTCTGTTCAAGTGCCACCTCTCCATCCGTGTATGGAATGACGTCCTTTCTTGGCGGGATCTTGACGTCAACACTGCACTTTGGCTGAATTACGGCACGGTGAGATCATGGTGGGAAGGGGTCCTCGAAATCAAAGCGCAACCAAGGAAAGCTATGGCATCCTTACTTCATCTTGTTGCCTGGAAGATTTGGAAGGAACGAAATGCATGCGTATTCAGGAACAAGGCGGCGCCGGTGGCGGTGATTGTGCAAACCATCAAAGAGGAGGCGTCCCTATGGGCTCTGGCGGGCGCAAAACATTTGTATAATTTGATGCCACGAGAGTAGGCTTTTGTAAGTTTCCGCCTTCGCGGACGTCCGTTGTCGAAAACACACTCTTCTCCTTATTCAATGAAAATGGCAAATCTTTTGCCTCGTTTCCAAAAATAATAATACAATAGTCGTTCACAGCCAAACACCAAAAGAGCTAATCATCAGGAGAAGATTCAGTCTTGAGCTGAATATCATAGTGAGAGGAGGTAAATCGTTGCATACAGAATAGATATATCACTACTTAATGCCCAACATCAGCAGCAGGACAAACAATCAATAATGAAAAATGTATGCTGTGGCGGGCAAAACATGATGCTATGGAGATTAATTAGGGAGAAGGGATACATATATCTATACCTTCTAATCTACTATATCTAAATAGGAGTCTCCCACTACATGATTTCTCTCAACATGCAAACTATCCACATCAGCCACTAACATGCAGCCATCCACACCTTAGCAGAACCGTCACATCAGAAAATCACATACGTTCGCCTTAAGCCACGTCATCTCCTTTCCTTCTATCAGGTTGTGTGGCATGCACCAGTGTGCAGGAAGACGAAACTGTTATATTCGTTGGATCGGGTAGGCTAGGGTATTCCGGTAGTCTGTGGTAGAGGAGATGGGATTTACCTTCTCCCTGGCTTGAGGTGCCCCGGTGCCGGCCATGGTGCAGGTGGCTGGTGATGGCAGAGAGTAGTGGTGGCGGTGCTTCCCGTCAGCACTGCACTAACCCTAGATCGGTAGGGATGTAGATGGGGTGTACGGCGTCGCGACGAACCTCGTGTTGCGAGCCGCCGGCTCCCACCTCTTTATATATATAGTGCAGGTGACAGGGGCCCGTCAACCATAGTGGGTTGAGCGCCCCCGATCAGGGCGCGGATCTAAGGGCCCGGTGGGCCGTTGGGCCCACACGGTGGAGATCATCCTAACATTCTCCCCCTTGATCTCAACTTTTACTTTTGACCTTATACTTTTACTTTACTTGTTTCATAACAGATCAATACATAGAACATGTTTTATCGTCACAGCTCAATTGCCGATAGAATCAGACAGCCACAACGTACCTCTCTGTTTTGAAACAAATTCTTTAACCTTGGGCCCTTTATTGTCCGGAAATCTTAGACTATACCATAAACCCATGTCGACTGTGTGTTCTCCGAACACACTGGGCGGTAAGTCTTTAATAAGCAGATCTGCAAACACTTGTATGTTGCTTTTATGCTTCAAGCATTTCTACACAATTCCGGACTTTCTCCTTTACAACGCATAACTCTGTGTCAGTGTGTTTGGCATCAACACTTGACTCGTTGTCATAGGAGCGAAAAAATTAAAATGGTTATCGCTATTGTCAACCATTATCAACTCCGGGTACAGGTCTCCTTAACCATTTTGCCTGTCCCTCAGCCTCATATCAAGCTATAACATATCTTTGCATCACATTGATGATAATTGTTTCATTCTTTGGAGCTTTTCCACACAAAAAACTCCAAGTGTGAAAATTAGCGACAATTGTGGATTTCGCTATACATTTCACAAGTCTTGTCTTTGTACTCACAATCTTTTTAGAGCACTTATTTCTTTCAGCATGAGGCCGATATCTTTGACTCCATTCCAGTGATCTATATATGGACTGGACATTGCCAAAACAACCCGGATACGTGAACTGTGTCAGGGTAATATATTGAACTTAATTCTAACAGCTGAAGCATACGGTACCATATCCGTTTTCAATCTTTTCTCATCAACTTTTGGAACACCATAGTTTCCAGTTCCATTACCCTTGACTATAAGAACAGGCGTAGGAACACCATAGAGACCTTTCTTAGCATGTCCATGCGACATTCACAATACCCCCTTTTATTCTTTTCTTGGTGAATCTCGATACTTATAACGAGAGACACTCTACCGAGAACATTCTTTTGAACTTTGAGGACAAGAACTTCTTTTCTCCTCCTGCAATAGATTGACATCACCACTAGCAAGTAGGACGTCATCCACATGCACAGGATTAGGAAATGAATTTCCCATTCTATAACTTTGCATGAATACAATTGTCCTCTCATTTTCTTTAACCCAAAATAACATCTGATTCTTTTAACTTTAAATGCCACTGTCTAGAGACTTGCTCTAGTCCATAAAAGACTTCTTGAAGCAGTATCCCTTGTGTTCTTTACTTCCATCTGATGTAACTCAGATCATGATGTCGATCATGATGTGCCACTAACACTCATTGTAATATATTCATTCTCTTTGCACAAAATCTTTCGATTTAAGTCGCGCTTTACACCTTTACATATTTCCTTTGGAGTCACATTGACCTTGTAGACCCTTTACAGCCTACTGTTTTGGCTCCATTGGAAATTTACTTATGAGTCCCAAACATCGTCGGGATTCACCAATTTTATTTCATCTCACATAGTCTCTTATCATTTAGACAAACATACACTTCTCAAAGCTCGATTGAGCGCTTTAAATGAGGTGGGATCAACCTCCATTTGAATTTCACTAACATAGACTTTATAGTAATCAGAAGTATCTGATTTTCTCATTCCTTGAGACCATCAGTGTCTCAGGTACTGGCACTTCTTTCATATGGGGCTGTTGTTGCTCTATCATTGCCAAGAGGCAAATTAATTCTATAGTCTTTCATTTCCAAGAGGCAATAGGTTTTACAGGGACCTTTGTCACAAGATCCATGTTTACTCATTCCTCCCTTATAGAGCTAACAACAGGTGTTGTATAGGTCATACAACATGCTCCCCCAGATACAATCTATTCGAGTCTTAGGTATTTTCATACCATGCTCCCCTAGATTACTCCATCTTCACTAAAAATGGGGTATCTTTAAACTTTATTATTTGGGTTTATTCTGTTAAAACTTTCTTCTTTATGGCACTTTTAAGCACCGTCTTAGTATTCCTTAGTCTGCTTTCGAAACTGTAAGAGATCCAGGAATACAACTATTTCTTTTCTTTAGGGGTATTATTATGACCGTCGTACTCCCCCAGACGATCGCATTCTTCATTGATGGATCACTTTAGATGCATAATGTGCATCACATTATCTAAAGTATAGGGGAGTTTTATCATTCTTAATTTATCTCATATTTCATTCTCCCCCTCGAAATGTGGCAAGGACTTTTCTGCCACAATTTCGAAAAACCATTCATAACTCTTGTGAATTGAGGAAACTTCGATTATCTACTTCATTTATCTGATTGCTTCATACGAAATGAAGTTGTCTGTTAACTGGTATGGGAGTACTTTTTCCTCATTCCATTTCAAAAACTCAACAGAGTTCTTTATCATTAGTACTTTTGCAAGTCACACTTGCATATCATTCTTATCTTTAGGTTCGTCTGTAACTTTTATTCTCTTTGGATTTATTGAGTGCTTAATGACCGTTACACATAAGGTGTACGGTCGATACTAGGAAAGCATAATAGCTACTCCATACTTTTCTCCCAGAGTGGGACACATTAAACGCACATGAGTCATCATATCTTTCTCCTGTCATACAGGATAAGTCCTTTGCCAAAATTTCTCCCGCCATACAGGATTTTTGACATAATACTATGTCAACTTTACCCAGTTACGCAGGTATTTTCCCAGACTTTTCCCGCCATGCGGGTTTTATCATAATCATCTTTTCCCGCTATGCGGGAAATTCCCTGTAAGGGACATAAATGCCAGAATTGGCTCTTTTGACTGCATATTCAATCATCAAATTCAGAAATAAATCCGAATGCTCTTTGACACACATGCTTGATCCGACGTTGGTCAAATTAAACACGCATGTTGCTTGTTTCATCTCAAATCATGTTGACTGAAAAATCTTCTTCATAGAGAGTACATGAAAGACATTCGTCAACCAAGACTCTCAATGATCTATCTCTTTTCTTTTCTTGGATTAATATCCAAGAATTCTTTTCTTTTGAAGCCATTCTTTAGAGAGAACATACTCCCTCACGTTATGACCTTTCTTGGTCATCTTTCGGGTCACAAGTACCCAGCCATTCGCTTTCACGAATGAAAGCATGGAAAACTTTTAGTCTGAGAAAACTTAGCCAATAATCAACAATAATGAGCATACAAAATAACCCTACGTTGGTCTGGTTAAAAAATATGCACATTAAACTTTTTAAAACTTTCTTTTTATATTCCAAATCACCGTTGTGGCAGAATTAAAACATCATCCTTCTACATTAATTCCATATCACCGTTGGGCGGAAATGGAAATAATGCATATAACTCATAAACAATGTGATGATAGTATTTCTATTAAACAACTTTGCTAAGAAATAATTATCATCATCAACTTTATTGCAGCGGGAACAAGAAATATACATTTCTCTAGCTCAAGAGCATTTCTTGATCTTTATCTGTTCTCTAAAAATTGATCACTTTGATACAAAATTTATCAGAGATTTAAGCTTTGAACATAAGACTCATAAAATTATAGTACTGTTATCATCAACGTTGGTCAGAAAATAACAATACCATATTTTAACTTTAAAACAAATATCTTTCTTTTGTCATAGCGGAAACTATCTGAATCTGATTTCACCCACAGGGGAAAAACATTGCTAAGAACAGTTCTTCCAATTAAATTTTCCCGTTGGTTCCAATTTAATTTGAGGATAAAACTTTTACTTTGCAGCGGAAACTTTACAATATTCTATTCAGAAACAATTCTGTACTCTTTTACTCTCTCAGCAATTTTAACCGGTTGGTTCAAAATTGCATTAGACAAGCAACAATTTAATCTTTTATTTTAGTTCTATTCACTTTTAAAAGAGCACTTTTATTTTTATTTGCAGCGGAAAAAAAACATGAATAAAAAAATTCATGAACTTTTTACTTTTCAGAAGTATTTCTTTCACTTTTCTATTTTCTAAAACAAACTTTTCGTTGGATTAATTTGAATAGAAAAAGCTATGTGAATTTTGTCCAAAATCTGGGCAAAAAACAAATAAAGGAAAAACTTGGCAGCTGACCCGGCTCGGCCCAGTGCGGACAAGGGCTGGAACACGGCCCAGCTCGCGCGGTTGGCGCCCGCCCGGCTACCGGCCTTTCCACTCTTTCGGCCCAAAGGCCCGTTTCCAGCTCTAGGGTTATAGTGGTGGCCGTCGGATCGAATCCGACGGTCCAGCGCACTAATCGCCCGAGCAAAACCGGGGTGCGAGAGGGGGCCGAGTGAAACCCTCGCCATTTCCCCCTCCTCCCCCTGCGCCGCTCGCTGCCCTCACCGATCGCGCTCGGGAGCGGCAGCGGCCACCGGCGAGCTCGGCCGGCCGCCGGTAACCGGCGACGAACGGCCTCTCCTTCCCCACCCCCCCATTTCCTTTCCTCTGCGAGCCCGCAGCTCTCTCGACCTCTGTGGCCCGCGCCTCTCTTTCGCGCGGCGCGGAGCTCTCTGGCCACCGGCCAACCGCCGACGGCGAGTCTCCCCGGCGCGGCGAGCTCTCTTTCCCTTCCCTCTTTCGTTTCCTCCCTCCATTTCTCTCCTCTTTTTCTTCCTCCACCACCACCTACTGTCCAGTGGCAGAGAGAGGCGAGGGAGGCGCGACGGAGCCGTTCCCTGCTCCCCTGTGCGCTCGCGCCCGGCGACGAACCACCGCGGCTGCGGAGCACCAGGCGGCGGCGGCCGTTGCCATCCCCTTCGCCGGTGGCGCGTTCGCCTTTCGGTGAGCGCGCCGCCGTCGAACGGTGTGGCGAGCGGCGCCCTTTGCCCCGTTGGGGTGGAGTTCTTCTTCCCGAATCCTCGGCATGCCGATGCGATTCGGGATCGAGAGGAACGGCGTGGCCATAACGGCGGCGCAACTTTTCCGGTGAGACCCGAGGCCCTTCTCCGGTGAATCACTTTGCCCTGTCTAGGGTTCTTGGGGGGGAGGGAGGGATCTTTCTTTCTCTGTATATTCTTTGTACCGAAAGTCTTAGCCTAGCATGGCCTGATACCATTGTTATATTCGTTGGATCGGGTAGGCTAGGGTATTCCGGTAGTCTGTGGTAGAGGAGATGGGATTTACCTTCTCCCTGGCTTGAGGTGCCCCGGTGCCGGCCATGGTGCAGGTGGCTGGTGATGGCAGAGAGTAGTGGTGGCGGTGCTTCCCGTCAGCACTGCACTAACCCTAGATCGGTAGGGATGTAGATGGGGTGTACGGCGTCGCGACGAACCTCGTGTTGCGAGCCGCCGGCTCCCACCTCTTTATATATATATAGTGCAGGTGACAGGGGCCCGTCAACCATAGTGGGTTGAGCGCCCCCGATCAGGGCGCGGATCTAAGGGCCCGGTGGGCCGTTGGGCCCACACGATGGAGATCATCCTAACAGAAACAAGGCCTCTCCATATTCCATCCACTCTCCTATGAAGCCGCGGCACCCACCCACCACCACCATACGGGAAGAGGAAACAAGGGTCGCTCCACGTTCCATTCATTATCACGTTATTCATCACTAGCAAAAATGCCCGTGCGTTGCAACGGGAAAACAAAAAATCACACGTACCTAATTCAATAAGCGTATATATAATGCATTATAGATGATTATGTGGAAAATAGTTCATCCTGCAATGTTTTCTCGACAAGCTGGAACTTCCAGTTATACTGGTTGTATATTTATGGGTTATAGACTTACAGTTGAAATTTTCAAATGAATAGATATTTTTGTAGTTGTAGTCTGATATACAAGTACCTAAAACCGAAGTCTGCACATCTTCAATAGAAGGTATGCTCACTAGCTTGATTTCTCGTAGGAGATGTAGAATGTTTATTTCCGCAACGTTATTGCAGTTTTCTTTTTTTTCTGTAGCTGCTCATATATCAAATAATACCTTTCATGATTCAAGATCCTGTTCTTTTTTACTCTCTGCAGTCCTGAAGGTATGGGCGTCTCCATTGTAGTACACACTTTGATACCTCCCAATAATGGAATGTATTTTCGAGAAAGATATTTGTACCTACAAAGTACATATCTGCAAATTACTCCCTCCGTTCCTCGATATAAGGTGTATTTGATTTTCAATAAAATTCCAGAATGTAAGGTGTATTTCTTTTAATTCCCCATAATTCCCTTGCTAGCCCTCCTAAAAAAAAGGAAAGTATCTCTTTTCTGATTGTGTGTATCTCTCTTTATAGCCAAAGAAGGAAACTATCTCTTTGTCGATTGCATGTAGTATCTCATACTTTCCTGGATAATTGATTCACTTTCCACTAACCAACAAATTTGCCAAGGGTAATTTAGTCTTAACATGTCTATAGTTATGTGCCTTGGTCACCGTGCCAAAAATAATACACCTTACATAAAGGAACGGAGGGAGTATTCACTAATTTTAAATGATACTTCAATCTACATATTTTTTGCAAAGTTCTACTTTTAATTTATCAAGCTTTACTATGCTTTAAATTATACCAGTACTATATTCGATGCGTGTTCAAGTTACCAGCCATGGAATTCATCTTATTTCTCCTTTTTTTGGTGGATTTTATTTTGATGTGCAGAAACAGCCAGCCTACTGTGTAGGAACATGCTTGGTTCTTCTATCTACATTGTTTCTGTAGCTTATATACTTCAGATTTTCACTATCGTAGTGTTGTCTCCCTCTCGAGAAAGCCATGGAAACCATGTTGTGCTTCGTTCACTACTACCTTAGTAGTTGGTCTTCAAAGAGGGACCAGGATCTATATTCATCGAAATTAAGCTAATATTTTCTGATGCTCTTTTGTTCTATTTTCAATCCATAAACTTCCTTTCCAATGGGAGAGGGAAGTATAAGTGCGAACATTATTTTCCGGCAAATGGGTAGCAAGGCATGTATGTTTCAAACATTTCCTATAAAAAAATTAGAGTATGTTAATGCTTATTTTGTTATTGTTTAGGTAGATCCCAACACCGGTGTTTACCTATTTTCTTTGTTAGATAAATATATGATTCGTCATACATAGTTGATTCTTTAATTTTTGGGGCAAACTATAATTTGTAGCCAATCAATTATTTAATTGTTTTCATAAGCTTTTCAACTTCTGCATGTCATAAGAATACTGTGGATAATGAGTTCTTAGTTGTCACTTTTTACCTCTTAATGTTTTGTCATGAGTGAGAAGCAGTGACACCTGGTTTTAGTGTCGTGTTGTTATAGAACACAATGACCTGTGAAAGGGGGTTGAGTCACGCTTATTGAATTAGGTACGTGTGATTTTTGTTTTCCCGTTGCAACGCACGGGCATTTTTGCTAGTGATGAATAACGTGATAATGAATGGAACGTGGAGCGACCCTTGTTTCCTCTTCCCGTATGGTGGTGGTGGGTGGGTGCCGCGGCTTCATAGGAGAGTGGATGGAATATGGAGAGGCCTTGTTTCGTCTTCATGCACACTGGTGCATGCCACACAACCTGATAGAAGGAAAGGAGATGACGTGGCTTAAGGCGAACGTATGTGATTTTCTGATGTGACGGTTCTGCTAAGGTGTGGATGGCTGCATGTTAGTGGCTGATGTGGATAGTTTGCATGTTGAGAGAAATCATGTAGTGGGAGACTCCTATTTAGATATAGTAGATTAGAAGGTATAGATATATGTATCCCTTCTCCCTAATTAATCTCCATAGCATCATGTTTTGCCCGCCACAGCATACATTTTTCATTATTGGTTGTTTGTCCTGCTGCTGATGTTGGGCATTAAGTAGTGATATATCTATTCTGTATGCAACGATTTACCTCCTCTCACTATGATATTCAGCTCAAGACTGAATCTTCTCCTGATGATTAGCTCTTTTGGTGTTTGGCTGTGAACGACTATTGTATTATTATTTTTGGAAACGAGGCAAAAGATTTGCCATTTTCATTGAATAAGGAGAAGAGTGTGTTTTCGACAACGGACGTCCGCGAAGGCGGAAACTTACAAAAGCCTACTCTCGTGGCATCAAATTATACAAATGTTTTGCGCCCGCCAGAGCCCATAGGGACGCCTCCTCTTTGATGGTTTGCACAATCACCGCCACCGGCGCCGCCTTGTTCCTGAATACGCATGCATTTCGTTCCTTCCAAATCTCCCAGGCAACAAGATGAAGTAAGGATGCCATAGCTTTCCTTGGTTGCGCTTTGATTTCGAGGACCCCTTCCCACCATGATCTCACCGTGCCGTAATTCAGCCAAAGTGCAGTGTTGACGTCAAGATCCCGCCAAGAAAGGACGTCATTCCATACACGGATGGAGAGGCGGCACTTGAACAGAAGGTGTGCTGCGGATTCTTGCACCTGATTGCATAGGGGGCAACGATCACAGTTTGGCCACCCACGGCGCTGGAGCCTGTCTGCCATCCAAATCCGGTTTTGCGTGACCAGCCATGCAAAGAATTTACATTTAGGGGGGGGGGGGGGGGGGGGCAGGCCTTCCAGACAATAGTTTGCAAGTTGGATTGAGTTAGGCCAGCAAATTGCGCCGAGTAGGCCGTCTTGGCAGAGTAGATCCCATCATTGGACAGGTTCCAGATGATGGTGTCTGGGACACTCGGTTGGAGAGTGACGAGTGAGAGCTTGCTCCATAAGGAAACAAATTGTTGGAGATGCACTGGGACAGACCTGCTGACATGTCAATCAGACTAATCCAGTGACCATCTCTGAGTGCGGAAGCCACAGTGCCATTTTTCCTTCTTGATAGCTCAAAGATATGCGGGGCTATGTCTTTGGGACGGATGCCATATAACCAAGATGATTCCCAGAATTTGGCCTTGGACCCATCGTCCAAAGTGACCGTAGTGGCCGCCGCGAAGATATCCCGATCCACCATGCTACAGGGGATCTCATTACCACACCAAGCCCTTGGGGGGTCTTCCCACTCTAACCACAGCCATCTAAGCAAAGCGCGGTGGCGAACTTGTCCAGATTGAGAATCCACGGCCCTCCAAACTGTTTAGGCATGCAGACTTGCCCCCAGTTAATTTTGCATTTGCCACCGGACACGCTGTCAGTGCCAGCCCAAAGGTAAGCACGTCGTATTCTGTCAAGTTTTTGAAGCACCTCCGCTGGGAGGTCCAAAGGGGTGATATGGTAGATGGCCATCGCTGTGAGAACCGCCTTGATCAAGGCCATGCGGCCCGCAATAGCCACATGCCTTCCTCTCCAAGGTGCAAGCTTCCCGGCCGCTTTGTCCTCGAGGTGTTGCAAGTGGATCCTTTTGAGCCGCCTGATTGCCAATGGTAGTCCTAAGTAGCGAATTGGGAAGGGGGGTCGGCATGCCGGAAACTGCTGCAGGATATCATCAAGGTCCAAATTTGCGCACAGTATAGGGGCAACCAAGCTCTTCGCACAGTTTGTAACAAGCCCCGTGGATTTACCGAAGGAGGAGAGTGTGGTGGCAATGAAATTGACATCCTCCTTGATAGGGGCGCAAAAAACGGCAGCGTCGTCAGCATATAGCGAAGCTCTGATGCCCGTGAAGCGGCTGCCAAGCGGGTGCAGAAGGCCCTGAGAGGTGGCCTTGCTAGGATGTGGTGTAGCGGGTCGATGGCAAGCACAAAGAGCAGCGGGGAGAGGGGGTCCTCCTGCCGTAGGCCACAACCATGCTTGATCGGATCGCCAGCAATACCATTCAGCAAAACTCTGGAGGAGGCCGTGGAGAGGAGCGCCGAAACCCACCCACGAAAGCGACTCGGGAAGCCATGGTGAGCGAACAACTCCATCAAATAATCCCACCTAACCGAGTCAAAAGCCTTCTTAATATCCAGCTTGAAGAGCACGACTACTGTATTATGACCGTGAGCTTTAAAAAAAGGAATGGATTGTACATCTATTAAGATTTGAGCTTTTGTTAGACAAATGAAAAAGTTTACGTGTGTTTACAAAACTACCCTGGTTCTTAGAAAGCCCTTTCAGAACTATTCTTTTTGGTGTTTGGTTGTGACTATTACTCTACTATAACTATAAATGTCAAAATTGGATCTAGTTATTGAGGTTTGTTTCTAAGTTAACCAGAGGCAGTCTACTTCTGTTGTATGATGCTATTGTGATCTTTATACTATCAAGAAAATTCATGCTGTAGGTTGGATGTTCCTTATTTGTTTTGTTTTCTCATGTTGCTTCTAACTTTGGAGAAGATGATAACAATCACTGTAGCTTACGAGTTATTAACTGTAGGTCTGTACAATATTGATCTGTTCAATAAAGCTTACCAAGTTTTCTTTGGATGCTCCGAGTTTGTGTACCAATTAAGGGATGTCAGCCATCATAGATCGATGAGTAGAATGAAAAAATGGTGCCCAATCTTAGAGTTGTTTTCAGCTTGGTTTTTTGCACGATTATGTATTCTCTAATGAATTGTTTGAAGCAGAACATTTAGTCCATCTCAACTGAATATACTCCTCTCTGATTTTTTTTCAAATATATAATGCATTTTGAACAAAATTAGAACCTTCTTTACCATTCAGTCCTAAATGTATTCATTTTTTAATGCAGGTCTCGGTCTTGTAGTAGCCCACATTGTCCTCGACCTACTGCAGTCGAAAGCAGTTTTCTCTGTATTTGAATGCGGATGAAATTCGCAATAAATATTCACTATTGTTGTAACATCTCTCATAGATTTTTCCGGTGATATGCCCAAAAGGCTGACATAATGGATATTTTAGATAGAGAAAGGAGAGCACGGACATAATATGTTTTGAAACACTAACAAAGAACATGGCATAGGGCTGAGCTGAAACTTCACAAAACCTAATGCATGAGACGATACAGGAATAGTAGGGCCAAGCAACATAGCTGCAAGTTTCACTGAAGACACGGTTTGAATGGTAACTCCGACACCAAGAGCATCTACTAATAGGAAGAGGCTACAAAACTTACCTCCAGCAGACATGCCGACGGCAACCGCAAGAGCCTCTAGTAGCCTGATCGCAGCCAGCCGACTCTTTGGCCTTGCCAGCATATCCCGGGTCACCGCCCCACATGGTACCTCACGTACAGTACTGAGAAGCACACAACGACATATCTTCCATGTTAAAATCGATCACACAAACTTACTGAAACTATTGTCGCACATCTCGCCGCACATCTCCATAGTAGGAGGCTAACCGGAATGTCATGTGCTGGGTGAGGAAGAAAGGATGTGGCGTCTGCGTACAGTGGGTCATCGGCTGCAAAATCTTTACTATGAAATTTAATTAAAAATAATAGTATTGCAGTTGTGCTATTTCCAGTCCAATGCATAAACAAATTTGAGTTTAATCTCTGAAACTAAACAGATGATTAATTGGATGAAAGAACATTCAGATAGAAAACATTGGGGTTTAATCTATCAACACAACCAATGTTTAATCACGGATGACATGTTGCTTAGTCCTCCAGAACTATATGTGGTAAGAGAATACCTATTGGATAACAGAAAAGAACAGAAGGAGAAATAATCAACAACAATGGTGTGACCAGTAAGATAAGGAGCATATGGATGTCCATGTGAAGAGTGGTTCAAACATGGCGAGAACTGCATGGCAGTCATTGCCAACCAAAAGCAGCTGGTGCAACCCAGATTAAGAACCTGCAGCCATAAAAAACAAAACTAAGTCATGCATCAAAACAGCTGTTAACCAAACAAATAGAACACATCTTCATGATGATGAAATTATAAGAAATCAGCAATATGATTCTATCTACATGAATCTGCGAGAGGGCACTGAACCTCGTACCATGGGTGGAGAATAGGCAGAAGGAATTCCGGTGAAGTCACAAAACGGCAGGATTCTGGCAAAGTATGATTCTATCTACATGAATCTGCGAGAGGGCACTGAACCTCGTACCATGGGTGGAGAATAGGCAGAAGGAATTCCGGTGAAGTCACAAAACGGCAGGATTCTGGCAAAGTATGATTCTATCTACATGAATCTGCCAGAGGGCACTGAACCTCGTACCATGGGTGGAGAATAGGCAGAAGGAATTCCGGTGAAGTCACAAAACGGCAGGATTCTGGCAAAGTATGATTCTATCTACATGAATCTGCCAGAGGGCACTGAACCTCGTACCATGGGTGGAGAATAGGCAGAAGGAATTCCGGTGAAGTCACAAAACGGCAGGATTCTGGCAAAGTCAGCAAAACAGCGATGCAACAATCTGGCCTGGCTGCAATGTCGACCATGGGAAGCAATTGAGCAGGGGTTTCCGTTGAGGGGTCGAGGAGTTCTTATACGTGCCTACATCGGCTTGCAGAATGGGCAAAGGAATCCCTGTCGGACATGCCCTGGGTGTGTGCTCGAGTAGAGTTCATCTTGTAGTAGGGTTGGGGCCGCCCAACCTCGAGCGGGGCGGCGGGCGGCGAGGTCCCATGCGATGGATTTCGATGCACTCAGCCGCGGTGGATCCAGGCGGATGGTCCCGATGGCGGGCGGAGTGCGCCGGGAAGGAGTGGCCGGTGACGAATCCGGCGGGGTTGGGGGAACCATTGTCGAGGTCGAAGCAGCAGGGAGGAGTCCCGGTGGCACCATGGTAGCAGGGGCGGGGGGAGCCAACGTCCGCGGCGTTGGTGGTAACGGGCGGCGCCTGGTCACGACGCCGGGGGGGGGGGGAGAGGGGGCGGTCAGCGCCGGGGGGGAGAGGGGGTCGGTCGGCAGGAGGTGGCGGCGCGCTGGAGCCTGGAGGTCGAGATCTATTCGAGACGCAGCGATTTTTTTTCTTCGGTTGACTTGTTATATGGACTGCGGGTTGAATACCCTAAACTATAAGCACTTTTTTGCAAAAAACGCGACGACGTACGACCAGGAGGTATCCCTTCTTTATTATTAGGTAGAGACTAGTAAAAAAGCCCGTGCGTTGCAACGGGTATTAAATAAATCCCAAGAGTTTGCGTGGTATTCGAGAATTTACCTATCATGATGAAATTTTCCAATTAAATTGATTGTATAAGAATCATAAGGATCCACTTTATGAAGATCCTACTGTATTCCAAAAGCTCATAATCTTCTTATCTGCTAATAAAACTTACTCCTTCAATTCATTCAAAAGAAATTTGGTTATTTGCAATAAGCTGTTGATATTCAACAACCCTACGTAAAAATAATTACAAAAATCTCAACATTTATCGATCTGATAGAGCAGCAACTACTTCTTTGATGCGAAAGTAATTGTGCATCATTCACATACATGTAGCAGCTTCAAAGAGACCACATATTAATACTTATATCTCACAATCCCTATTAAAATTAATATATATTTATGCTTTCCCACTTCAAAAATATTATGTCCAAAAAGTAAAGATTTTATAATGTTTGGCGCTCTTTTATTGACACGTTGCCACCAGTATTATGAGCACACCCTCCACGCCAACATGACCACTTCCCTGGACATTATCATCGGGCCTCGATGGGAATCAGGATTAGGGTACGCAGAGTTGACGGATAGATGGTACAACAGAGGGGAGTGCTCCCCCCTTCTAGCTGTCGTGCATGGCAAAACAGGACGCGAGCAAGATGCACCGCTGTCGCACTCTATCTGCTCTTTATTCCTTCCGCTTTCCTCCCTATCTCACCAAGACATCGATCACATCCAGAGTTGAGGAATATTACGATGGTCATAAAATACCGGTGAGCCCCAAGTATCTTCTCCCTCAGGATTTTTTTCCAGTATTTCACTCATTTTTAATTGTTAGAGCATCTACATCCGGACTTAGCAAATATGAACGCTAAATGCCCGCGGACGCGCCCAGTCAGTGACCGGGCATGTCCGTTTTGAGCCCCTATTTTTTCGTCCTCGCAGCCGCACTTTTCATTTTTTCTCATATGTCCGGTCACTTGCACGTGATTGATGGAGTAGAAGAAAGAGAAAGAAAAGAGAAAAGGCGGTCCGGGGTGGGATCGCGTCCTACGTGACGGTCGGGCGCGTCCGCGAGCCCTCATATCGTCCCCAGATTTGAGATGGATATGAGGGGTGCGGATCAGACATTTCGAGCGTTTGAGGAGGATATAGAGGCTCCAGTTATAGATGCTTTTATAGGTAGATTATCATAAATGTATTCATAAGATGTGGTAGGCATAAATATTAAATTACGACATCCAGCAGCAAGTGATTATAGTGAGGCTCATTCATGATTTTTTTAATCGGTGCATGCATAGCATCCAACAGCTTCCGGTCCAGCACAACCATCACTAGTAGAAAACAGGACTTTGGTTGAGGCCAGGATAAGGGCATTAATCCCGGTTCACTTACGAACCGGGACTAATGGGAGCATCAGTCCCGGTTCGTGAGGCCAGGGCGCCGGCCGCGCCTCGGGGGCCATCAGTCCCGGTTCGAACGGGACTAAAGGGGCGGTGGCAACCGTTCGCCTCGCGCGACCCCTTTTAGTCCCGGTTCGTGGCTCAAACCGGGACTAAAGGTCCCAACCGTTCAAATTCCGCGCCTTGGAAGTTGTTCCTCGCGAGATCATATACATCGGAAACGCTACAGTAACGCGACCGGCCTCCATTTCTGTTCGTCTCCCTCTCCTCTCTGGTTCTTCCCCATCCTCCACCATGAATCCACGAACTCGCTACGGGAACGTGCTCGCACATGGCACGACCAATCTCCATGTCATCTACATGAATGACAGCGCCAAAGTCGAGGGTTTTCTTTCCATGTTCGAGGAATGGCTTCAAGAGGAGAAACACAAGTTCATGGGCCTCGATCTCGAGTACACGATCGATGGTCGCAATGTTGCCGTCGTCCAACTTTGTTTGAAGCAACATGTCATGGTCTTCCAGTGGGCAAGGTAATACGAAACTTGTCATAGTTTTAATTGGGGCTTTTCTTTGATTCATAGGATAGGAAAATTGCATAGGAATAGGAGGATTACGAATGTCGAGAACATGTCATAGTTTCCTTGATTCATAGGAAAAATGCATAGCAAAATTGGGGCTTTTCTTTGATTCATAGCAAAATTGGGGCTTTTCTTTGATTCATAGGAAAATTGGGGCTTTTCTTTGATTCGATCATAGGAAAATTGCATAGGAATAGAAAATTGAATAGGAATAGGAGGATTAGGAAAATTGCATAGGAATAGGAATAGGAGGATAGGAAAATTGCATAAGAATTTTCCTTGTAGTTGCATATTGGCCATCGTGGGAGAACATGTCATAGTTTAGGGGCTTCTTTTGATTCATAGGATAGGAAATGCATAGGAATAGGAAACTTGCTATGATTCTTATTATACTTGTTATGATTCTTATTATACTTGTTCCGAATTATACTTGTTATGATTCTTATTATACTTGTTAATTATATGATTCTTATTATACTTGTTATGATTCCAATATTATACTTGTGCCGAAATATACTTGTTATGATTCTTATTATACTTGTTATGATTCTTATTATACTTGTTCTAAAATATACTTGTTGCAGCAGTATTTAACACATTTGTTCCATTTTGTTGTTGCAGTAGTGACAAGCACTGTCCAAAACTCATGGAGTTCCTTCGCAGCGGCATATATTTTGCTAGCGTTGATATAATGAATGAAAAGATCAAGATGAGGCGCGCCTGGGGTATTGAGATACCAGCTGAATGCCACATTGATCTTCAGGGCAGGTTCAGGCTTGAGCATGACAAGACTTCAATGGCTGATATGGCAGCCACCCTGATCGACGAGGACTACGCTGATATGAAGACAAAATTCCCCAATTCAGGGCACCAACATTGGGATAAGACCCCACTTGACCCTATCAACATTGAGTATGCAGCAATAGATGGGTACATTGCATACGAGTTGTACCGCAGGATTGGAATCTTCAATTATGGGCAGCGTCACCTCGTACCACTAGTATCTTCTGCTTGGGGGTATTCTGATTCGGACGACGAGTAGTGTTTGCAATGGCGAACACTTTTATCTCTATTATGTAGTGCTTGGGGGTCTCCTGATTCGGACGAGTAGGTTTGCAATCCGGAAGAGTAGGATTGGTATCTTCAATTATGCAGTACTTTCTGTAATGGATATCTGAACTATTATTTCTATTATGTCCCTGTTTAAGTACGGTTTGTGTGTAAGAATATTTCGTATGATGTGAGCAAGCTTTCTAAAGCATTGTGATGTATGTGATGAAGATTGTCCATGGTTACGGCGCAATAAGCAAGGGACACACGCGAAGAAAAAGTGAAGACTTTCTCTCCACAACTATTCTGATGATGGCTTTGATCTACAATATCACTGCAGTTAAATATAATATTAACTAAAATTATCAAAGTATTTATTTGTAAAAAAGAATGAACTAAAAAATTGAAATCCTTTTGTAACAGATGAGTTTTCGTCCGAAACCCTGACACTTCGAAAGAGATTGTCCAGTTTGTACACGAAGTGCATCCAGTTTTTGCCGTAACCCTCTCAACTTTTTAGCACATGCTATGTGGGTGAAATGATGATACCATGCCAACCTTGCAACCATTTCAGAGTTCATTTGCAGTGCTTTTCAATTCAGGGTCATTTTAGCTCAAAATAAATCATGAAATGCATGAAAAATAGAAAATGAAGTCAGAAAAGGTTTGAAAAGTGATGAAGTGGCTTTGAATGGTGCATATTGAATGCAGAAAAAGTCTTGAGTTCAAATATGTTTAAAAAATTGAAATCCTTTTGTAACAGAAGAGTTTTTGTTCAAAACCCTGACACTTTGAAAGAGATTGTCCAGTTCGTACATGAAGTGCATCCACTTTTTGCCGTAACCCTCTCAACTTTTTAGGACATGCTACGTGGGTGAAATTATGATACCATGCCAATTTTCAACCATTTCAGAGTTCATTTGCAGTGCTTTTCAATCTCAGGGTCATCTTAGCTCAAAATAAATCATGAAATGCATGAAAAATAGAAAATGAAGTCAGAAAAGGTTTGAAAAGTGATGATGTGGCTTTGAATGGTGCATATTGAATGCAGAAAAAGTCTTGAGTTCAAAATGTTTAAAAAATTGAAATCCTTTTGTAACAGAAAAGTTTTCGTCCAAAACCCTTACCCTTCGAAAGAGATTGTCCAGTTCGTACACGAAGTGCATCCAGTTTTTGCCGTAACCCTCTCAACTTTTTAGCACATGCTACGTGGGTGAAATTATGATACCATGCCAATTTTCAACCATTTCAGAGTTTATTTGCAGTGCTTTTCAATCTCAGGGTCATCTTAGCTCAAAATAAATCATGAAATGCATGAAAAAAGGCAAATGAAGTCAGAAAAGGTTTGAAAAGTGATGATGTGGCTTTGAATGGTGCATATTGAATGCAGAAAAAGTCTTGAGTTCAAGTATGTTTAAGAAATTGAAATCCTTTTGTAACAGAAGAGTTTTCGTCCAAAACCCTGACACTTCGAAAGAGATTGTCCAGTTCGTACACGAAGTGCATCCAGTTTTTGCCGTAACCCTCTCAACTTTTTAGCACATGCTACGTGGGTGAAATTATGACACCATGCCAATTTTCAACCATTTCAGAGTTCATTTGCAGTGCTTTCAATCTCAGGGTCATCTTAGCTCAAAATAAATCATGAAATGCATGAAAAATAGCAAATGAAGTCCGAAAAGGGTTGAAAAGTGATGATGTGGCTTTGAATGGTGCATATTGAATGCAGAAAAAATCTTTAGTTAAAAACTTTAATAGTAAAATGAATTTTCATAAAGTATATTTTGTTACAAGCTTTAATTGAAACTAAAAAGCTTTTATAAAACTCTAATAGCAAAAGGAATCAACTGAAAAGAACTAATAAAAAATAAAACTTATGCAACTAAAATTATATAAAATTCATGCAACTAAAATTATATAACTAAAAATAACATATGCAAAAAATAACAATAAAATCATAATATATGCAAAAAAAGGCCCGCCTACTAGGCACAACGGCCTGCATACGACTAGAAACCCTACAAATGGTTCAGGATGCAGGCCCGCGGTGATAACAGGCCCAACAGGGCGTCAAATAGGCATGTACTGCCCGCATTAGAGAGGAGCTCGAGATAGCACCGGCCGCAGCACTTATAAACCACTCCGAGCCCCTCTCGACTAGCGAGGTAGGACTAAACTTTTGGTACGGGAAGCATAGCCCTTTAGTCCCGGTTGGTGCCACCAACTGGGACTAATGCCCCCCCTTTAGTCCCGGTTGGTGGCACCAACCGGGACTAAAGGGCCCTGCTTCCCGCCCTTTGGGCTGCTAAAAATTGACCTTTAGTCCCGGTTGGTGGCACCAACCGGGACTAAAGGGTGGCATTAGTCCCGGTTGGTGGCTCCAACCGGGACTAAAGGGGGGGCTATATAAGTGGGACTTAGCAGTTTTTCCAATCCATTACAGTTTCTTCTCTCCTCGGCGCCGACGACAACATCGACGCCACCAGGCTACCGGATTTTGCCGTCGCCCTGCCGTCCCCGAGCCCGCTGACCGTCGCCGGCGTCGGACCTTCTCGCGTGCCCTCCTCCCCGTCGCCGTCGCCGCACCGTGCCCCGCCGTCGCCGTCGTCTCGCCCTGCCCTGCCGTCGTCATCGCCGTCGCCACGCCCTGCCCCTACGTCGTCGTCGCCGTCGCCTCGCCCTGCCCCACTGTCGCCGTCGCCTCGCCCTGCCCCGCCGTCGTCACGCCCCTGCCCCTACATCGTCGTCGCCGTCACCGCGCCCTGCCACTACGTCGCCGTCGCCTCGCCCTGCCCCGCTGTCGCTGTCGACGTCGCCTTGCCCTTCCCTGCCGTCGCCTCCCCCTGCCCCGCGTCGTCGCCGCGCCCCTGCCGGCCTCGACGTCGCCGCGCCGGCCCCTGCCCCCATAGTGAGCCTTATTGCTGTTTTTAGAAATTGCCGTATCTCGTATCGCCGTACCCGTATCGATCAATGTCGCTGTATCGGTGCTTCGTAGGTTGCCAGTCCCACCATATAAACATAATGCACTTGAGAATTTGCATATGTTCGTAGAATGATAACTTTGACATGAGGGGGGTGGGGGTCTGCAAGTATCCTCGAGGACCATGAGAGAGGCGGTCTCGGGTTCAAACCCGTTTCAGTAATACCCGAACCCGAAACCCACCATCCCCGTCAAAATACTATGCTAAGCATATTGGGCCATTCAGCCTTCACTACAAACGACCATGAGAGAGGCGGTCCTGGTCGTGCTCCGTTGTGGCACTTGCATGCACCGTGTTGTCACCCTTCGCGTGTGCCGTCCTGGTCGTGCTCCGCTGTGGCACTTGAAGCTGCCCTGATGCCCGACGGCGGATGGTCGATGCGCCCACCTGGCGAACGAGTAGCTTGGTCGGCAACTAGAAATGGTCGATTTTGATATAAAAATCATCTAAATCCGAGGTCATATGCAATTTGTGTGGTCAAAACAAGATTAAGGACAAAAGGGGGAGGAGTCCTCGACGATCGTCTGAAACTGACTGTTATAAAACTTGTGAACTTTGCATGATGTTTCCCACTAATCCATCTCTCATGGTTGTATATTGCCACGTCGTAATATTTGCAGAAACTATGGTGGACAGAGACTTAGAAAAAGAACAGTTGTTGGGGGATATAATACGAGAGGGTGATATCGATCTCACCTGCTTGTCGTTTCTCAACGAGACCGATGGTGAGGAAAGAGAGGATGGCGGCTCCGGTGAGGAGGAAGGAGATCATGACTGATCCGGTGATCGAACTGGGGATGAAGGAGATCATGACGGCTCCGGTGATCGAATGGAGAAGGGAGCCATAACTGCTTCAAAGTCCGGCGAGGTATATATTAATTAATCGTCTGCTGACTAGATGCATTGATTTTTTTGTATGTACATATATTAACGCTTCTTTCTTCTTTTAATTAGCCATCCGGATCGAGCTCCACTTCGGTAAGGAGACGAGGCCCGATGAGAAGGTTGGACGCGCAAGAAAGGTTCACGATCGAAGAAGTCTCACCAGAAGGCCAACCGATTGCTCCCTACCGGACCAAGAACAAATTTATACATCAGTGCGGAGTGGTTGTTAGGGACCTCGTCCCGATCAACTACCAAGAATGGAATAAGAAGAACGACCCTCAAGTTCCTTATGTCAACGATAGACTGAAAGATGATCTTTGGACCAATCTGATTAGAAATTTCAGTCTACCGCCAGAGGAGGATCCGAATAACCCAGTTATACAGCGAAAGGTCAGGGCGTTTGCTCTTAAGAAGATGGCAGAACTATTCAAGAAATGGAAGAAAGTATTGAACAGGAAGTTTGTCGAGAAAGACAAGAATCCAGAATTCAGAGGTCAATATGAGAAGATAAGAGATCACTGGCCAGCATTTGTGGCCTACAAGAAATCGGAGAAGGCTAAGAACATGTCACACTACTGGAATCTGGCATTTTGCCGTCTGCCAGCTCTTTGCCGTCTGCCAGCTCATGGCAAAGAGGCTCTTTGTCGTCTGCTTGGGGAAAGCAGACGGCAAAGAACCAGCTCATGGCAAAGAGCTTCTTTGCCATCAGCTGGTTCTTTGCCGTCTGCCAGCTGACGGCAAAATGGTCAAAGGCAGACGGCAAAGAGCCAGGTGGGCCCCACGGGGCACGGCGTGGCTAGGTCAACTTCTTTGCCGTCTGCTGGCAGACGGCAAAGAGGGGACAGGTGGGAATGTCCCTCCTTTGCCGTCTGCTAGCAGACGGCAAAGAAGTGACGTGGGCGAGCCCTAACGGTCACCCTCTTTGCCGTCTGCTAGCAGACGGCAAAGAGGGGCCACTTAACGGGCGGCCGTCTCTCCCCCCTCTCTCTCTCTCCCCCCCGCGCCCTCTCCTCCTTTTGTCGCCGCCGCCAGTCGCCGCCGCCGGCCAGCCCCGCCCCCGGAGCCAGCCCCGCCGCCGGCCAGCCCGCCCGTCCCGCCCCCGGAGCCAGCCCCGTCGCCGGCCAGCCCGCCCGTCCCGCCCACCGGACCCAGGCCGCGGCGGCCACCCCGCCGCGCCCCATCGCCGGAGGTCACTACGCCGCCCCGCCCCGCCGCCGGAACCCTCCCCGCGGCCCCTGCGCTGCCCCGCCCCGCCGCCGGAGCCCTCGGCCTTCCTCCAGCGACCCCCTCCCCGCGGCCAGCCTCCACCGGCCGACCTTGTCGGAGCAAGGTGAGCTCCATTTCTTTCTGTTTTTTTTCTGTTATTTCCTGTTTAGTGCTAGGTTTAGGTTTAGTTTTAGGTTTAATGCTAGGTTTAGGTTTAGGTTTAGATAAATAGAAGAGGAAGAAGAAACATAAAAAAACAGAAAAGGTAGAAGAAGAGGGAGAAAGGAAAAGAAGAAGAAGAAGAAGAAGGAGAAGGAGAAGAAGAAGAGGAAAAAGGAAAAGAAGGAAGAAGAAGAAGAAGAAGAGGAGAAGAAAAGAAGAAGAAGAAGAAAAAGGAAAAGAAGAGGAGGAGAAGAAAAAAGAAGAAGAAGAAGAAGAAGAAAGAGGAGAGGAGGAGGAGGAGAAGAAGAAGAAGAAGAAGAAGAAGAAGAAGAAGAAGAAGAAGAAGAAGAAGAAGAAGAAGAGGAAGAAAAGGAAGAAGAGGAAGAAGAGGAAGAAGAAGAAAAGGAAAAAAGAGGAAAAAAAGAAGAAGAGGAGGAAGAAGAAAATGACACCTCGACCCGACACCCCAACCCCGACCCGACACCCCGACCCCGACCCGACACCCCAACACGCCGACAGCTCGACACCACACCCCGACACCACGACACCCAGACACGACACCCCTGACACCCCGACACCCCGACCCCGACACGACACCCCGACCCCGACCCGACACCCCGACACCACGACACCCCGACAGCCCGACACCACACCGGACACGATGACACCACGACACCCAGACACGACACCCCTGACACCCCGACACCCCGACCCCGACACGACACCCCGACCCCGACACGACACCCCGACACCACGACACCCCGACACCACACCCCTACACCACGACACCCAGACACGACACCCCTAACACCCCGTCACCCCGACCCCGACACGACACCCCGACCCCGACACGACACCACAACACCCCGACGCCCCGACACCACGACACCCTGACACCACGACACCCAGACACGACACCCCCGACACCTCTTCGGCCTCCTGTTGACCGAAAAGGTGCTCTTCGGCCTTCCAGAGGCCGACGGGGTCATATATTTGTGAATTATGAGTTAGGTCATATATTTTCCGATTTTGTTATGAAAAACATCATATATATTTGTGTTGATCGGGTGGATTTAAATGTGCAGTTGTTTCGTCGCTGCGAGGGTCTGGTGTTCGACGACCTCCCCGTGCGTTCGACGAGCTCCGCCCCTGCGTTCGTGGGTGAGCACAAATGACATCTCCTCCTCCCCCCTTCATTTGCTCTGTTCCGGTCTTCGTGCCGATGAAACTTGCTAGCTATAGGTGTCAATCATCAGTATGCGTGACCACTATGCGTCTCCCGTTCGAAACGGTTACATCTATAAATATGCATGCATTTGCATATTTATAACCGTGATTCTTTCGAATTGTCCAACATTATCCATGGACAGCCCGAGTATGTGTAGATTGGGTTCGTTTTCCCATGGCCCGAATTTTGCGTCGGATCCGGAGCAGAGCATGGGAAAACGAACCCAATCTACACATACTCGGGTGGGATTAGGACCTATCTTTACCTACTAGCGTCTAGGTTGCATGGACATAATAAAACTGACAAACTCTATTAACTGATGAATATGGTTTGCTGAGTTATGTATATATTTCTTGTGTGTCCAGTAGCTAGGCAAGATGAGTGATCGTGCGTGGATGTACACCGGTCACACTAGTCAGAAAGACATGACCCAGGAATGGATAACAAAAACCAAGGGTTTTTTGAGAGCCGCATTTGCAAATGGACAGAAAACAACTTGGTGCCCCTGTGTCGATTGCGACAACTATCATAAGAGGTCAGAGTTTGAAATGATCAAACACCTGCAGTAGTGGGGTTTTACGCCTAATTATATGGTCTGGACATTTCATGGTGAGTCTGCCCAACGTGCCAGAGCTGAGGTGGTTCGTCATCGCACCGACGAGCATGGTACCGGGATCGAAGACATGGTGCAAGACTTTGATGATGCTCGGGATTCGGTCGATGAGATGGAGGAATCTGCAAAGGCCTTCTATGAAATGTTGGAGTCTTCAAAACGTCCTCTCCACGAGCACACTGAGCTTTGTCCGCTGGATGCCATCACACAAGTAATGGCTCTGAAGGCTCAATTCAACCTGGGCAGAGAATGCTACGACGCGATGATGACGATATTTGGACGCTTTCTACCCAAAGGCCATGTATTGCCAGCAAACCTGTACCAGTTGGACAAAATCCGACGTGCGCTTAAGATGCCCTATGAGAAGATAGATGCCTGTGAGAATGGATGTGCCTTATTTAGGCTTGAGTATGCGGGATTGAACTATTGTCCCATTTGCAAGTCTTCCAGGTATGTTGTGGTAGACAACGGTATGGGTGAGAAGAGTCAGACCAAAATCACAGTTAATGTTCTTCGGTATATGCCAATCATACCAAGACTTCAACGTCTTTTCATGGTCGAAGAGACGGCCAGACAGATGACGTGGCATAAATTGGGCAAAAGAGCCGAACTAGATGCAGATGGGAATCCGATGTTGGGACACACTTCAGACGCTTTTGCGTGGAAGCACTTCGATGCATTACATAAGGACAAAGCGGCAGATCCAAGGCATCCTCGAGTCGCCATCAGCACAGATGGTTTCCAAGTGTTTGGTATGACGGCAACCCAATACAGTTGCTGGCCTGTATTTGTCATTCCACTCAATCTCCCCCCGGAGAGATTATGAAAAGAAAGAACATTTTCTTGACGTTGATAATTCCAGGGCCCAACTATCCGGGGAAGAAAATGAATGTGTACATGCAGCCGCTTAAGGATGAATTGCAAGAAGCTTGGGATAATGGGATCAAGACATATGATGCCGCTACAAAACAAAACTTCAAAATGCATGTGTGGTACATGTACTCGACGCATGACTTGCCGGCGTATGCGCTATTCGTTGGCTGGTGTGTGCATGGAAGGTTCCCGTGCCCCACATGCAAGGCAGCTCTTCAGTTCCGTTGGCTGCAGGCGGGTCGCAAGTATTCTTGCTTCGACTTGCATAGACAGTTCCTGGATCCTGGCCATAAGTTTAGAAAAGACAAGAAAAATTTCATGAAAGGTAGAGTTGTCAAAAACTCTGCACCACCTGCATTGACAGGCCAACAGACCCTGGATCAGATAAACGCTCTCGAGCCTGATCCACAGCGTCCAGGATATTTCAAAGGGTATAATTCGGAACATGCCTGGACTCACAAGATATGCTTGTGGGATCTGCCTTACTTTAAAGACCTCCTTTGCCCACACAACATCGATGTGATGCACACTGAAAAGAATATCGCCGAGGCCCTTTTTGGTACATTGTTCGGCATAGAGGGGAAGTCGAAGGATAATCCTAAGGCTAGAGTCGATCAGGAGGCTCTATGTGATAGACCGTTACAAAACATGCGACAACCGAAAGGAAAGAAGAACTGGAGGAAGCCAAAGGCATGGTTCAATCTTGGAAGGCCAGCTATGAGGGAAATGATCTTGTGGGTGAAAATGCAGTTGATGTTCCCCGATGGGTATGCAGCGAATCTAAAGAGGGGAGCGAGTATTGACAAATTGAAAATATTTGGTCTCAAGAGTCATGATTGGCACATATGGCTTGAGCGGGTAATGCCGGTGATGTTGCGTGGCTTTATCCCTGAGGATGAATGGCTAGTACTGGCAGAGCTGAGCTATTTCTTCCGTGCTCTTTGTGCGAAAGAACTATCGCCTGACGTGCTAGACGAAATGGAAGAGTTGGCGCCGGAGTTGATCTGCAAGTTAGAAAAGATCTTTCCACCGGGATTCTTTAATCCAATGCAACATTTGATTTTGCATCTCCCGACCGAGGCAAGATTGGGGGGGCGTGCAAAATCGTTGGTGCTTCACAACTGAGAGGATGCAGCAGATGCTTCGAGCAAAATGTAAAAATAAACGTAGAATTGAAGCATCGATGGCCGACGCATTCATTACTGAGGAGGCGGCAAACTTTGTGACAGCACACTACAAAGCCAAGAATCGTCATTTGCATAATCCGAAGCCTCGGTACAATGATGGCGACCATGAAAAAGGTCGATCCAACCTCAGCCTATTCAAAGGGAAGCTCGCACCAGCCGGTGCTTCGAAAGCAATAGCGTTGGATGTCAAAGAATGGCGGACCATTTCGTTGTATATCTTCAACAACCTAACAGAAGTGCGGCCGTACATCGAGTAAGTTCTCGGTACATTGTTTCGCAACTTCTAATTACTTTGAAATGCTCTTATTCCCGGATATGTGATACAGTCGATACGTCGCCAAATTCTCGGATGGAGCGGTGATCCAAAAGGATTCCATCGAAGAGTATGAGCTTCTGGCAAAGCATGGAGGCGGCTATCCCGGTTTCATCTCTTGGTTCAAACAAATGGTAATTTCCATTAGACCATTTCATTTCTTCGTCTAGTTTGCGGCTAACGCAACAATCCTTTCGTATTAAACTTGTAGGCTAATGCAGAGTTTATGGACTCCGAATTGAGACAAGTCGCTAATGGTTTTGACTATAAGGTCCGTTCATTTGACAAATACGACATCAACGGGTATCGCTTTCGTACTTTTGGCAAAGAGCTATCTATGGCCGACCGAAAGTCTACAAATTGTTGTGTCTCCGCTGTCGGCGAAGGAGGGGTCGAGTATTATGGAAGAGTTGAAGCAATTTATGAACTTACATTCTTTGGTGAAAACCCACCAAACGTCGTAGTCTTCAAATGTTATTGGTTCCAGCCGAAGGAGACTAGAAGGACTCATGAACATATAGGGCTAGTTGAAATCAAACAAAGCACCCGTTTAGATGTTCCTGATGTCTATATTACGGCTCAACAGGCGACCCAAGTTTTCTATCTACCGTGGGCCTGCCAAACTGATCCAAATCTGAATGGTTGGGATGTCGTTTATGATGTGCCGCCACATTTTAGACCACCTCCCCTCAATGAAGATGATTATGAACCTCACATTAACCCAGACACATATGAAGGAGAATTCTTCCAAGAAACACGTGTTTCCAAAAATCGTTTCAAGAACCGCTCTACTTCACCCCAGAACATTGAGGTAGACAGCGACAGTGAATCCGACTTCACCCCTGAGCCGGAACAAGAAGAGACGGAAGAAGAAGAGGTTACTGCTGCGGATGACCTGTCAATGCTTGACCGATTACATAAAGGAGGCCTTCCACATGTTGATGCATTTATTGATGATGCTGATGAGCACGTCATTAATGATAGTGATGATGATTATGCATTTATTGATCCCGGAGCATATATAGACGATGAAGATTGATATTAGTAATGTCAGGTATTCAATTATTATTATGTACATATATATTATTAATTAGTTCATGTTATTAGGTATTCAATTTTTTTATGTTGTACTAATTTCGTTTACTCTTTGTCATTGCAGGTGTTGACAGATGGTGGGCGCGGGTCGAGAGCGCTCCGAGCCTCCTTCCTCGGCGCGTGCTGGGAGGGGTGCTATTATTCCACCCGAGCACCTCCGGATAGCGCTGGTACACAGTATGCAGACACCGGCGGGCGCTTCTTCTTCGGCCGGGAGAGGTCGGGGGAAGACGAAGAGGGGTGCTAGAGGTGGACGTGGCGGTGGGAGAGGTAGGAAGGCTGCCGCGCCTTCCTCGCCGCCACCCCCAGC
The DNA here is from genome assembly GCA_039707655.1 of Elymus sibiricus. Lineage (NCBI taxonomy): Eukaryota > Viridiplantae > Streptophyta > Magnoliopsida > Poales > Poaceae > Elymus > Elymus sibiricus. Next base: position 89,171,164 of record CM077663.1, read on the forward strand.
TGATTCTCCCGACCACAGGAGTGCTCCATCTCAGGTGGACCCATCTGACTTGGACCCGTCTCGGACTCCGGTCCACGAGCCTGGGGCCGACGAGCCTCGGGTCGCCGAGCCTTCGTCCCAGGAGACTCCGGTCCCAGAGTCTTCGTCCCAGGAGACTCCGGTCCCAGAGTCTTCGTCCCACGTGACTCCGGAGGCTAGTGGTCATGCTGATGGTGGCGAGGACAGCTTTTCTGAGGATAGCTATAGCGAGGGCGAGCTGGTTGAGGAGGGCAAGAAGGTCTACCAGCGTGGTGGTACAAAGCTCCCGCCCGTGCCGGCGACCCGCGATCAGAGGTGGTTGATTGTGCCTAATGGGGAGAAGTAAGTGCATTTACTCTTTTTTAACCTTTTGCCTTCATGTTTCTTCAAATTAATATCTAATGTGTTGGCCTTGTCATACTGCAGGGGTTGGAAACACGCCCCTGGTGTCCGTAGGCCCAACCAGGTCCTTGGTGTGCTTCTCCGGCACCACTTCCCGGGGTGGGTCAAGTTGCCCAGTGAGGGTGAGGTTCCACAGCTAGCACTGAGCTGGGAGCTGTACGTGGCTGCCCCAGCCTCGCCGGAGGAGAGGGTCGACGGTGTCTTGTGCGAGACGGTGGCCGACATTGTGATCCGGCGGTTTTGGGTAATTTCTCCTTTACAGAATTAAAAATCAACAACACCTTGTGATTGTACTAATCAGTGTTGTCTTGTTTGATTGCAGACCTTCTACAGGTGTCTTGAGGAACACGAGGCGGACGCGGCTATTGTTCTCGTAGCCGAGTGCAAGCGCCTATTTCAGAACTTACGGCACGAGACTCGGGTGCAGGCTGTTCGAGACTACTACGCCTCGACTAACATTAAGAGGGCCAAGAAGAAGTGTCGCGCCAAGTTTCTGAGTAAGGAGAAGTACATGAAGGTAATTACCTATTCTTAAGGCCTTGTACTTAGTTTCCTTGATTTGATTCGTAGGCGTAGCGCTGAAATTTCTCTTGTCTAACTTAGGTGCCCCCGAGATGGTGTGCGGATAGGATGGACTGTTGGGAGGCGTTGGTGGATGAGTGGTGCTCTCCCCAATGGCTAGCCGTCCACAACAAGGCCAAGGATAAGCGTGCCCAAATGAAAGGTGTGCCACACCATCAAGGGAGCTCCAACCTGTTTGAGTTCGGGGATCACTGGGTATGTGGTTTGCTTCATGATTCATGCAATTTCATTCTTCATGCTAGCTTGAGCCCTTAACTAATATTTTGTTCCTCTCTTTTAGGCGCGACACAACAAGAAGGAGGTGCCACCGCTGTTCGACCTCTATGCCATGGCCCATACTGCCCCGTACAAGAAGGCCAAGGCATTCTCTGAGGATGACCTCGATGATCCAGAGAGCTTCAGCAACATCTCCTCCCACAACAAGCTCATGAGGTACAGAGATGAGGGGAAGACGAGGAAAGGGGAGGACTTCAACCCGAGCCAGAGTCCTTTTGATCCAGAGTTCGTGATGATATCTGGTGGCGGGAGGCCCCATGGCTCGATAGTCATTGGGGATGGACTGATACGTTGTCCTAGAACTCTCCCGGAGATCAAGAAGCGCCAGACGAGCTCCGATCCTGAGATAAGGCCTCGTCCACGGCCAATGGAGCTCGCCATCGAGGCTAGGGCCCAGGAGCTTCTGGCGGAGGCAAACAGGCAGGCGGCGGAGAGGGAGAGGGACATGGAGGAGAGGACGGCTAGGCTGGTGGAGGAGGAGAGGAACCGGAACGACGCGTCTCACCGGGCCCTATACGAGCTCCTCGTGGTAAGTTTCTCCTGCATATTAGCCAAATCATGCACGTAATGTTCATTTCATCACTAACTAATATGACTGACTCGTGAAAACAAAATGTGCAGACCGTGTGCCAGAACAACGGTCAGACCCCTCCGTCGATGCCCCAGATTGGTATAGCGCCCACGGTGAGTTTCATTTGAATGGTCATTAGTTACTAGTATTCACATTTGAGTTGCATCATGCTAACGAGACATTGCAAATGATCTTTGGTGCAACATGCCTCCCGACAAGCATCGACCGATCCTTCTGCATCTGCTGCAACACCGACCGGTCCTTCTCCGTGTCACACTGGCGCAAGCCCGACCGGTCCTTCACCTCCGTGATGATGGTAAGTTTTCCCAAGTGTTTTGCTTAACAAATGCATACTTAGCTTAAGAAATGACCTACTTAGCTCCAAAATGACCTATACTTAGCTTATTTTCCTCGAAAATGACATAATAACCTTACTTAGCTCCAAAATGACATATTTTACCTAGGATAGCTATAAAATGACCTATACTTAGCATTTTTTTTCCTCCAAAATGACTTGATATGCTTAGTTAGCTAAAAATGGCATAACTACCTAGGATAGCTCAATAATGATCTATACTTAGCTTAGCTAGTTCATTTATGACATAATTAGCTCACTTAGGTAAAAAATGGCATAATAACCTTGGTTTAGCTCCAAAATGACCTATACTTAGCTTATTTTGCTCGAAAATGACATAATAACCTTACTTAGCTCCAAACTGACATACTTTACCTAGGATAGCTATAAATATGCTTAGTTAGCTCAAAAATGGCATAACTACCTAGGTTAGCTTAAAAATGGCATAACTACCTAGCTTAGCTCTAAAATGACCTACACTTAGCATTTTTACCTAGCTTAGCTAAAAAATGGCATTTTTACCTACCTTAGTTAGAAGAAGAAGAAGATAAAGAAGAGGAGAGGAGAAAAAGAAAGAGAAGAAAAATTCTTCTTCTTCTTCTTCTTCTTTTTCTTTTTCTTCTTCTTTTTCTTCTTTTTCTTCTTCTTCTTCTTCTAGCTAGTCTTCTTCTTCTTCTTCTTCTTCTTCTAACTTTCTTCTTTCCCAATTTACAGATTTGCTTTAGATGAGGAAGCTTGCGTTGATGGAGTCTACTCTTCTCCTTGTGCTTCCTTTTTGTTTTGATTTTGTACGATGAACTTTGTTGTTGGATATGTTGGAAACTTGTTGTTGGAAACTTGTTGTTGGATATGTTGTTGGAAACTTGTTGTTGGATATGTGTTGGTATGCTTGTTGAAAGTATTTTCAAATGTGTATATATATATATATATGAAATTCTGTGAAAATGAATGAATTTAAGAAAAAACAGAAAAAACAGGGGCTATACAGGCTCTTTGCCGTCTGCTGGCAGACGGCAAAGAGCTTTGCCATCAGCCAGCAGACGGCAAAGCTGCCACGTGGCAGCTACTTGTGCAACCTGGGGGGGCACTAGTCTGACCTATATGGTTGCTTTGCCGTCTGCTGGCAGACGGCAAAGACCTTTGCATCTTTGCCGTCTGCCGAAACACGGCAAAGACCTTTGCATCTTTGTCGTCTGCCAGCAGACGGCAAAGCACGCCGTTAACTCCTTAATGGACCTAAGCTGCCACGTGTGCCGTCCAGGCCCTTTGCCGTCTGCTGGCAGACGACAAAGACCTTTGCATCTTTGCCGTCTGCCAGCAGACGGCAAAGTGCCCTTTGCCGTAGTTTGTTCAGCCGGATGTGTTGCCGTCTGCTGGCTGACGGCAAAGGTCTTTGCCGTCCGCCAGGCATGCCTTTGCCATCAGCCATGGCAGACGGCAAAGTTCCTGATTCCAGTAGTGTCACTTACAAATAAGAAAAATGCCGCAAGGAAGGAGTATCACCATGTTACGGGGTCAGGTGGCTACAGAAAAGCCCGGCCTACGTGGGACAAAGCTGAGCAAGACCTGCTTGCTAAAGATGTCCAACCAGAGACATTGCACTGGCCAGATCGGGCAAGGACTTGGTTCTTCGGGGTTGGGGGAACATTGGACCCAGAAACAGGGAACTGTGTCTGGACAAAAGCTCAACTTGCAATACCATTCAAAAAGCTTGAGGAAACAATCAAGAAATCGCTGGAAGGGACGTTCGTTTCCGACAGAGAGAAGGACGAGCTGTCATTTGCCCTCGGGAATCCTGAACACCCTGGACGAACACGAGGCACATCAGGCTCCGTTCCATGGAAGGTTGGGTTTCCCGACAACGCTGGTTATAGAAGCCGACAGAGAAAGAAGAAAGAGGAAGCAAGCGAAATGCAGAAGTTGAATGAAAGATTAGCGAAACTAGAGGCACTTGAGAGCCAGCGAGCTACCGGCCAACCATCTCAGCGGCACAAAGATCCTTCATTGGAGACTACCCACGATGCTACCCCACCATCTCAGCGGAGAAGCAGCGTGGCTTCCACTGAGCTCGTTCATCCTGATAGCACGGCTCCTCGCTACCCCGTGGATAGTATCACGCATAATGAACATTGTGTGCTAATGGCAAAATGCCATAACCTGACCTTTAAGGCGGCGGTCGGCTCTGTCTTACCTCCTTGACCTGATGCAACTTTCCATTGCACTCCGGTTCCAGCTGGCTTTGCTATTGTCGGGGTGGATGAAATAATGGACGGATTTGATGGGCTGGAGCTTGAGTACCCTACAGGTGAAGGGGAGCTTCTTCTTCGACATGCCTTAAGGACTACCTGTCTATGGAGAAAGGAACACATCGTGCTTCCATACTGGACGCCGCCTCAGCAGACTCAGGCGGAGGAGGCCCCGGTGCCTGAGTGGTCTTCGGTGCGTCAACCGTCTCCGGTGCGTCAACCGTCTCCGCTGCCTGAGCCGTCTCCGGCACGTCAGCCGTCTCGGCCGCCTTAGCGGACTCCGACGGAGGAGGCCCCTTAGCAGAATCCTACTCCGCCTCAGCTGTCTCCGCCGCGTCATCGAACTCCGCCTCCTCCGCCGCCTAAGCAACAGCGGAAGAGAGGCGTCGCCGCTCCGGCAGCTAGCAGCTGTACAAAACAGAGGAGATTCAGATACGGCCCAAGCCTCAAGCCTCCTCCCAAGTTACCCTACGAGAGGTCTGAGTAGGAACTCGACGAGATCGTGGATGCCGAAGTGAAACGTCAGCTTGCACCGAAACGCCCACCTGAAGAGGAGAAAATAGATCCGGTGAAAGCGAAGCGAACTCTGGATGCCCTTAGGCGACCACCACCGCCTCCGCCGCCATCAAACTATGACCGATGTATTCAAAAGAAACATGATGAAGCGAGGCGGTCGGGAAGCTTAAGTAGAAGTGGCTCAAGAAGTGGGAAAACAATTCCCCAGCTCGGCGAACAAGAACTGCAATCGTGTCCTCCGCTTAAGGTGGTTACCGATATCGCTAATGATCCAGAGAAAGCGGGCACTGGTCTTGCGATCACTGCTGATGATTACTTATCCGACTCGGTACAGTTTGAAACGGCTGAGGTAGTACAAACCTTAAAATACGCGAACGGGAAGCCTCTCGTCACACGTGAGGAGCTCGACGGTCTACCAACGATGATGCGACGATTGCATGAATGGTACTTGAAAGCCTGCAAGGACGGGGCCGACAATATCTTTGTGGGAATTAAAGATGAGCACTTCTTCAATGGAGAGCAGGTGTTGTTCGTTGAATTTGAAGAAATATTTCAGTTATACAATCAAAAGGAACTCGACAAAACTATCGTCAGTTCCTATTGTCTGTAAGAATTTTTTTTTGTAATTAAGTCTCTAGCTCAGCTCGTTCATTGCATGTATTAATTATCCTCACACTATATTATGCAGATTGAAGATCCTTGAATGCAAACAACTACAAATCTATGACATTGGGTTCATTGACCCAAATTTCATAAATGAACCTACGTTACGAGATTTTCCCGCCGAAACAGTGAACAACTTGCTAAAGGCGTTACTTGGACAACAAACCAGAAAGGAAATACTATTTCCTTACAACTTCAAGTGAGTGTTACTATCTTGTGCACATTCTGTTTCGCTTACTCGAGGTTAAGTGCAATTAACGAGTTATGCGTGCGCAGTTTCCACTTTATTCTGCTAGACATTCAACTTGAAGGGGGAAAAGTAACTGTCTTGGACTCGAGACGTAAAGACCCTAAGGAGTGGACAAACATGAGGCAAATGCTTCAGAAGTAAGTTCAATCATTATCGCACCATATCGGCAACTTTCGTTCATTTTCTAATATCAAGTAATCATTTTCTTTGCCGGGCAGGGTTTGGAAAAAGTTCACCAAAAAGGTTAAGGGTGTCAGCTGGAAACCGGAGCTGCAATTTGTACAGCTCAAAGTAAGTACTACTCTAGTACCGCACATCTCTCATTGATGCTAGTTTCAATACCATTATCATGCTTGGTTATCATTTTGATTGAACTCTATTCTCGTAAAGTGCTTGTTGCAGGCAACCGGGACTAATTTATGTGCCTACTACGTTTGCTAGTTCATTCGCCACTCGACCTCTGAGCGGGGCCGGGGCATATCTTTACAACAATTTGAAGTACGTAAACAATATTCACATTTTTATTTTATTACCATCAATTGTGTTGAGTTTCATTCATATATTGACCCCTCTATTTTAAATTAGATCTGGCGGAAGCGGGACGAACTCCTACCAACTGATCGCATCTGAGCAATTCAAGAGGAATTGGCGGGATTCTTTGTTGAGCATGTCATACCTAAAGACGGAGAATACCATAAGGACGTCGAATGCGATGTTGGTAATAGACAACGTTAGGATCGTAAGAGATGTTATATTGTATATATGCATGAACATGTACTATATGTAATAGCGTCAAATAGATTTACGAAAACTTGTTGCATATTGTTCGACCAAGCACGGAGAAAGAGAGGTCACTGCTCTCTATATATTGATCATGACGATGTTGTGTAATGGTTCCTTCATTGCTATATGTAGTAGCTAGCGTCGAGTCGAATGAAAAGCGTAAAATAAAAATGGTAAACACAAAAATAAAAGGGGGAAACACAATAGGAAAACCCCTAACCCCCCCCCCCCTTCAAAAAAAAACAAAAAACAAAAACCCTAGCTCCTGGCAGGTGCTGACGCGTGGCTGCCTTTTAGTCCCGATTGGTGTTACCAACCGGGACTAACGGTCCTCCTGCCTGGGTGCCCCGCAGAGGCCACGTGGAGCCCCTTTGGTCCCGGTTCGTAAGCAAACCGGGACTAAAGATTTTGGGCATTAGTCCCGATCGGTTTGTCCCGGTTCCAGAACCGGGACTAAAGGCCCTCTGGAACCGGGACTAGTGCCCTGTTTTCTACTAGTGCATCTAGCGATGACACGTCCTACTGCCCACCGCCCATTTCCCACTACCCGCCCCTTATCCACAAGACCACAACACATAGCCATTCTTCTTTCTCTTCTCCATCCACCTAACGCTCTCCCTTCTTCTCAATCCAGCACGCCCCCAACACCAGGTTGGACAGAGCCAGGGCAGCTCCAACAGACGTCCACAACCTCCGCCAGGCATGCCCCCCAGGTTCGGCCGATCCCGCACCGCTTCCTCTGCTCGTGGCTCGCGTTGACCGCTAGGAGGGTGAGTGCCTCGTCCAGCCGCGGCCCACCTGCCTCGGCCCGACGGCGGCGGAGGGCCCGAAGCGTGGTGGTGGAGCCCCTCTCTTCGGTTGGCGAGGCAACGAATGTAGTCTGACCCCATAGCACCTCTCCTTCTCCCTTCATGCAGGCAACACGCAGGGAGCCTCGTCCCGGCGCTGCGCACGCCGCCCCATAGCACCTCTCCTTCTCCCTTCATGCGCTAGTTCGCTGGCTGTTGGCATGACAACGCCTACATGGAGAGTTATTTGTTCCTTGAATCCCTCTTCCCACTTAGGCCTTGTTCGGTGGACAGGGAAGCAAAGGGGATTTGGCAGGGATTGAGGGGGATTAAATCCCTAACAAGTCAAAATCCCCTCCAATCCTCTGCAATCCCCTTGGGAGGAGGATTAACCGAACGAGGCCTTATGGGATTGATTTCTTTTTCTGTTCCCGTCCTTTGCGTGTTGACTTGATGCAGGAAGGCCTTCGATGTATAAAAATAGGTGGGATTTCGTGGAAAGGAGCGAGGTGGTACTATTTTTATGGTAACAATCTGTTTTACAACACAAGCGTACCAGTCTGGTCGTTGGTTTGATCCTCAAACAGGAATTTTCGCTGCTTCCTAAATATTTTTTCTAAACAAAAAGTGCGGACCTGGCCCAATTGGGCCCGTGCGGCCGTGCGGGTGAGAGGAGACGGACCAGAAAAGGTAGACGACGTATCTATCTATCTATATGGCCCACCCAGGCGATGTATATGAGAATCAAAAAGACGAACGATGTGGACGGCAATATTTAGTACCACCTCGTATATAATACATTTATTAACGTAGGGTCAGATGCGGGACGAAACCAACAATATCACCTTACTTTATTATATTATTATTAGTAGGTATAGATAGAGAGGTAGAGAGTAGAGATTCATATACTCATCTACTCAGATAAACCCATGTTCGGCTTCCTCATGGCCCCTGCTCCTGTACACATCTTCAGACAAAATCACAATCGGATCATCTACCTACCAGTTACTCGATGTGCTCTTGCTCGCGTCAAAAGCAGTAGCGGCGGGCAAGCAATAGGTAGCAGCGCACCGATGCCCATCGACTTGATGAAGATGTTTGGGAGGCAATCAGACGCACAGACGTAGCAGGGGGCGGGGCGCCACGCGCCGGCGATGTTGACTGTGGACTGAACTCTCTGGCTAGACCAGTGAAGGTATGCCAAGAAAATCAATCAAGTTCTTTGCCTCTCTTATTTTAGAATCCAATTAAGCCAGAAAATTATAATTTAGATTAATTGAGGACTGTTTGGTTTGATGGTTTGATGGATTGATTTATCGAACTGATCGGATCATAAAGATGATGAGGCGTAATTTTAATTTCTTGAACAATTTGTGAACCATTAAATTTTTGGTTGGTTCTTTTTACACGTCTCTAGCTAGATGCTACACCAAGGTTAAACAAGAAGATTGGGAGGCGCTACATCAATAAAGAAGAAGGCCATACCGAGAGGACGACCATCAAAGCGGAGCCGTGGGCTGCCATTACAACGATCACTTCCAACGTGGACATGTGCATTGCGCTAGATGCATTCATCCGCTCAAACCTTCCAGTGTTCTGGGCGATCTTTTAATCACAAGTTGATTCCATTGCATACACAGATGTAGTTCACCAGTTTTGTTTCCTTTCTTAGAAATCAGGAGCTAATCAGGCTTTCCTAGGATGGAACTCAGCTTCCTCTAATGCGAATCATGCATGGTTCCACACCAAATTGACAAACAAAAACAATCTGATCTACACAACCATACTGTTGTGAATGGCAGCAGTAAGCTGCACATGATTGATCGGGGAGAAGCATGATTTACTCAATGGTGAGCATTATGATTTATAAGCGACCTTCATTTTTCTAAGAAATCAGATTATGTGTGATCCTATGTTTTATTTTTTCTATGCAAGGTATGTTTTCCATAAATGCACAACTATAGTTATTATCGTTGTTTTAGGTTTAGCCAAGCATTCAGATGTTGTCTCTATTTAACGGAGTTTTTGTCTCATCACCTAGGTGATATATTGTCAAGGAAAGAAATTAATTTAAAAAAATCATGTACACATATTTTTGGGGTTTTCATTAAGTTTTCTCTAGATGCTTACTCTAAAGAATATTTCTTACAAACAAAATTCTTTCTCATCAACTTATATTACGTTTTCATAAAAACTCTTATACTTTTAAACATCAACTTATTTTCTTAGTGATTCCCGCAGCAACGCGCGGGGTATCACCTAGTAAAAGAAATAGGTATTCTTAGTCCGTCATGCTATTTTGCAGAAAACTCCTCGCGCTTCTGTTAATCAACCCGCAATTCAATTTTAAGTCACTTTTTTATTTATTTTAGAAAACCCCTTGATATTTCTGGAAATCAACCCGCAGGCCAAGTCTAAGTCAAATTTTTGCTTTTGCAGGAAACCCCCTGGTATTTGGGTTAATCAACCGACAATATTCAAAAAGGGTCTAGCAAGGATTATCTACATGTCATCCTCCTCGGGCATATCAAGAATAACAAAATCCATTAAGATAGTAACATTTGCAACCACAACAGGTACATCCTCACAAATTCCAATAGGTATAGCTGTTGACTTATGATAACCCACAAGTACAGGGGATTAATCATAGTCCTTTCGATAAGTAAGAGTGTCGAACCCAACGAGGAGCAGAAGGAAATGACAAGTGGTTTGTAGCAAGGTATTTTCTGCAAGAACTGAAAGTAGTGGTGACAGATAGTTTTATAGCAAGGTAATTCGTAACAAGTAACATAGTAACAAAGGTGCAACAAGGTGGCACAATCCTTTTTATAGAAAAGGACAAGCCATAAGGTTCTCTTATATGAAGTAAAGCGCTCTCGAGGACACATGGGAATTTTTTCTAGTCATGTTTCATCATGTTTAGTTGGTTCGCGTTCGGTTCTTTGATAATTTGATATGTGGGTGGACCGGTGCTAGGGTGTTGTTCTTACTTGAACAAACAAACCTCTTATGATTACACCCGCTCACAAGCATCCGCAACTATGAAAGAAGAATTAAGATAAATCTAACCATAGCATGAAACATATGGATCAAAATCACCCCCTTACGGAATAACGCATAAACTAGGGTTTAAGCTTTTATCACTCTCGCAATCCAACATCTACTTATTACTCCCCAATGCTTTCCCTTAGGCCCAAATATGGTGAAGTGTCATGTAGTCGACATTCACATGACACCACTAAAGGAAGAGCAACATACACATCATCAAAATATCGAACGAATGCCAACTTCACAGGATTACTTATAACAAGACTTCTCACATGTCCTCAGGAACGAAAGTAACTACTCACAAATCATCATCATGTTCAAGATCAGAGGCGTAATGAATATGCTTAAGGATCTGAACACGTAAGCTTCTGTCAGGACCAGTTTCCGAATAAAACATTTATCAGAAATAACCCTTATTGTTATACCAGTACAAAGATAACTTCACACTGGTAGACAATCCTTGATACAGAAATCCAGTAGTACATAATATTATACATGTTTGAGCTGAGGTTGCTCAACAATTTTATAACAAGCGCGCCAATATGTAAATATAGAGGCGGATATATAACAGTGGAAATTGTGGTAGTACTACTGACACGCAATATATGGTGGTGGTGGACATGTCACAATGAAGCGGGTGACATGACTCTAATATTTTACAACCAGTCGAGTGTTAAAGTGAGACTCGACGATTCTATTTGCGTGGCGGAAGCATGTGTGGATAATACAAGTGGCGGACTCGAGGATCACAAATGACTAACTGGGACTCCTTTAGGCTCAGACTCGCTAGCGTACTCTTCATCCATAAGATCGCCTTCGTCAATATCTGGCCAAATCAACAAGCCAAGTGAGTACTTTGAATGTACTCGCAAGACAGTTCTGACATAAGATATACAGAATGCAGACATGATGCATATGTTCAGGTTAGATTAAATTCAAAGCAGAAGCAAGTATGTAAATATCATGATAGGTGAACATATAAATGAAAGAGTCGGGCGGTAATCCTCTCAATAGTTCCAAGAAAATAAAATGTGCCAATCGAGTGTCTGAAGCGACGCCTCGAAAGGAAAATAAATAAATAAACCGATCGGGTGTCTGAAGCGACGCCTCGAAAGGAAAAATAAAAGAAACCGATCGGGTGTCTGAAGCGACGCCTCGAAAGGTAAAATAAAATAAACCGACCGAGTATCTGAAGCGACGCCTCGAAAGGTAAAATAAAATAAACCGATCGGGTGTCTGAAGCGATGCCTCGAAAGGTGAAGCATATTAATTGCTACAGTCGGGCGTCTGGGCGACACCACATAAAGTGCTCATATTCAAAAATAAAATGCGAGTATCCAGGTTTGTAAAACCATCCCAAGTGATACTCGCTGCATCAGTCCAAGAAACAGGTTAGTCCGTAAGTAACAATATTCATCATAAGAGTCATTGGTATATTCCTGTCATTTAGCAATATTTGTTCTCCATAGACCGACACTTGACCTGTCAACCAACCTCCTTGACCATGGACACGGCTACTCGAATAGTTTTGACTCTGCAGAGGTTGTACTTTTTACCCACAACCAACGGATTTTAGTAGTCAAAAATGACTAATTCCGTTTACGGTATTTGGAAGTAAACACACCTAACCAGTACACACCCATTTCACCTCACGATGCTCGGAATCACCCAAAGCAACGTTTTAAGAAAAACTATAAGACGGAGAAGCCAACGCCTCGAATAGTATGGGATCAAATTTATACCGCGCGCTACTAAGGGGTGCCCCCCTCTCAGCCTCAGCCGGAAACACCCATGCCCCCTGACCGGATGACTGGCATTATTCCAGGGCCATGGAACCTTCATCACGGCCCCTCTAGTTGGTGTGTACATGGAAAGAGGCTTGCAACTTACTAAACCGTATTCCCTTGCGAAAAACATGTGGCAGTACGAAAATAAGGTAAACTGAGACAAGACTCGATCTATGCCAATACTGGAGTTAAGTAGTTTGTTATCATACTGGCATGCTCCAACATAACCAGTCTACAACCTCTCATATCACCACATGACTAGGTTGTCATTTTTATTTCTGAACTTCCACGGTTCTTAGTTCATATGCAAAACATCCATGCATGCAATATAACATTCATATCATGCTACCGAGTCTACATGCAACAACATTTTTATTGGGCATACGTGACGACAATCAACATATCAAAGGTCCAAACATGTTTGCCTGGATCAACATAGTCCGAAGACGACTCGGTAAAATGGACTGTAGTGTTTCCTTCTTCGGTATCTATATCCCAAAATATGTGATAACTACGTAAATACCATGACCTCATAAAAAGTTGTCCCAAAATAATTCCAATTAAATATTATAAAAAATAGACTAAAAAAGGGAATTGTCAGAAAAAGAATCAATGCCAAATCATTTTCTATTTAAAAGTTGTAATGGAAATGAGTCCAGGGACCTCTCTGTAATAACCAGAGAAGTTTCCAGGGGTTAGTCTGAGAAATAGGAAAACGTTTCGGCAGAAATACGTTAACCAGAGGGAAAAACGGATTTTTGACGAATATGTTTTCAGAAAACGATTCGAAAAAGAAAAGGACCTGAAGAGTGGGTCCCTCATGTCAGGTTTGAACTTCTCACCGGTGGTCAGAGAGCTACAATGATCACCGGCGATGATCGGCGGCGAACCAAGGGAGGGGAAGGATGCAGGCTTGCTCAGGAGGCTACCCCGCGTCGATGGTTCATGCAGTTGGTCGCTGGCGAGCACCACGACGACGGCGGCTTCAACTCCGGCGGACGTCGGCCACAGGGAAGATGGAGCTCACCGCAAAGACCTGCAAACGTCAAATTGACGCGTGGATCAGGGAGGATGAGCTATCAGGTGACTACGGGTGAGGTTTGAGCAGAAGGCGTCGATCACCTTGGGCGAATTTAGCCCGGACCCGAGGCAGATCGGGTGGCCAGAGCTGGAGAAGAAGACCTCCCCGAGGCCCTCTACGGTGCTTGACGTGGAGGTTGGGGCCTTTGTGGAGTGGTGCAAGGTCAAAGAGAAGCTCGGGAGGTCTATTTATAGGCGGCCGAGGCGGTTGCCATAGCGGATTTCTCCGGTGTTGATCACGGCGAGTCAGGGAGCTTGGACAGAATATTACGGCGGCGGGGAGAGGTTAGATATGACCCAAGGCCCCCATTTCCTACCTAATCAAGCTCGATTTCGAGCTAAGTCTGTGGCCCAACCGAACGGGGCTTCACGGGCATGGCGGTTGCAGTCGGCGCGCTCTCTACTGTCGGGGCCATGGCGACAGACAGGCAGTGCGGGCAGGCTAAAGACGGCCACGCGGCGCTCCCAGGGACGGTGGACGGTGTTGGGCAGCGCCATTCTTCTAGAAGACCTACTATGGCCGCCGTGTGCGCTTCTGTTGCCGTGCATGAGGACGGCACCAGCGTGCCAGCTCACCGGCAACAACCAGAGATGGCCAAACGACCGTGCGGCGCGTTGGGCTGTCCATGGGCGAACAGGAAGAAGAAAACAAGCAGGCACTGTTGAGATTGTTCCTGAATTTGACCCAACACCGAATCCTTGCACACCAGGTGCTCGACAAAATGCCAAAGGTATTTAGACAGTTTTGCATGGGCTGATTTTTGGTGTGGTGATCTACTGATATATATAGAGGCTCCATGAATTTTCTCAGAATTTTTGAAGAAGGGAAAGAAGGGTCTTCAGCAAGAAATGCAAATCTGGTCCAAACTTCCTTCAAACACAGTTTGAAAATTTTGAACTAGTGACCAGAGGGTTTTTGGGTAACTAGGGTGTAGATGCTAAGCACAAGCTGGGTTAATTTATTTGGAGTAAAAAACTCAAGCTAGCTAGGAGTTCCTTTGCAAATCCTATGGGTCTAAAATAAATGGCAGAATTTTGCTTAGAGCAAAATTGGATGAAATAAAAATATAAGGCAGGCTACAATCTTTGTGAAGCTAATGTGGTTGCTGCCTTGGGTCAGGGAAGGAATTATTAAAGAGAAAGATTTTGAAATATGCAATGGTATAAGAAGTGACAAAGGTTTTCAAGAGGTATATATTGGAGTTAATTTCCATAAGTGGTCCATTGATAAAAGAATTTATAAGACCATGTAAAATCTTTGTTTTGCAGAAACAAAACTCCGAAATCTTGAGAGTCAAGAATCAAAAATAATAAAAAGGTTTATAAGGGTTTTTCACCAATAGGATTAAAAGGAAAACCTTGCCAAAATTTCAAGTAGTCCCTCCTCAAGAGAATAAATTTTTTGTTAAACCAAATTTAAAATTTTGGGGTGTTACAACACCTACCCCCTTAGGAAAAATCTCGTCCCCGAGATTTCAGCTGTCCCTCAAATAGGTGTGGATACTCAGTCCGTTAGAAATCTTCTCTTTCCCATGTTGCCTCGTCCTCGGTGTGATTTGTCCACTGAGCTTTGTAAAACTTGATTACATTCTCACGCGTCCTCCTTTCAGACTCCTCCAATATTTTTATCGGATGCTCCCGGTAGATGAGGTCTGGTTGTATGTCTAGGTTGTCGTGTGACACTTGTCTTTTCGGGTTACTCACACATCTTCTCAATTGTGATACGTGAAATACATCATGGATGTCTGGAAACCCTGTGGGTAGGTCCAGTTGGTATGCGACTTTGCCCCTCCGTGCGATTACTCGAAAAGGTCCAATAAAGCGTGGTGCCAACTTTCCTTTTACCTTGAATCTTTGTAGACCCCTCATCGGGGATACTCGGAGATAAACGTACTCGTTGGGCTCAAAACTGATGTCGCGATGTTTTTGATCATAGTAACTCTTTTGACGACTCTGAGCGGCCTTGAGTCTGTCCCTGATGATTTTAACCTTTTCCTCGGCATCTTGCATTTCTAGGCCGAAGATGCGGGTATCTCCTGTCTCAGACCAATTAAGTGGGGTGCGGCATCTGCGCCCATACAGTGCTTCAAAAGGTGACATTTATAGACTGGCCTAATAACTGATGCTATATGAGAATTTTGCGTATGGCAGGCTATCTTCCCAGCTGTCTCCATAAGTGACGACACATCCCCTTAGCATGTCCTCCAATATCTGATTTACGCGTTCTGTCTGGCCTCCAGTCTGAGGATGATACGATGTACTGAACACCAACTGAGTTCCCAAGGCCTGTTGTAGGTGATCCCAAAATCTGGAGACGAACTGTGTGCCTCTGTCTGACACTATGGTCTTTGGAATTCCAGGCAAACAGACGATGCGAGCGAGGTAAAGCTTGGCAAGCTTCTGTGTGGAGTAAGTTGTCTTTACTGAAACAAAATGTGCCACTTTGGTTAATAAGTCTGTGACGACCCATATGGCCTCATTCCCGGGTCATGATCGTGCTAGTCCGACAATAAAATCCATGCCTATCTTATCCCACTTCCATTCAGGTATATTGAGAGGTTGTAGCAGTCATGTGGGTTTCTGGTGCTCAGCTTTAATGTGTTGGCATGAATCACAACGTGCGATGAATGAAGCTATATCCCTCTTCATTCCGTGCCACCAAAACTTTTCTTGAATATCCTTGTACATTTTGGTTCCTCCTGGATGGATGGAGTATGGTGTGCTATGAGCTTCTGTAAAATTTGTGGTTTGAGATCCTCTTGACTAGGTACGCACAGTCTGTCTCCGTACCATAATATTCCCTTATCGTCAATGATAAATTCTGAGGCCTTTCCTATGCTTACTTTCCTTTTTATTCCTTCGATGCTTGGGTGTCCTTGTTGAGCCTTCTTGATCTGTTCTTCCAATGTGGATTATATTTCCAAATGTGTAATGGCGCCTTTCGTGACTAAAACCATGTTGAGTTTGGCAAACTCCCACTGGAATTCAGGTCATAGAAATTGGAGGCGGCTGTTGTCGGAACCTGGTTTCCGGCTGAGAGCGTCTGCCGCAACATTCGCCTTACCCGTGTTGTAATGAATTCCCACATCATAATCCTTAATTAATTCCAACCATTAACGTTGTCGTAAGTTGAGTCCTGGCTGTGTGAAAATATATTTGAGACTTCTATGGTCCGTGTATATTTTACAACGACTGCCGGGAAGAAAATGTCACCACTCCTTGAGTGTGTGTATTACTGTTGCTAATTCCAAGTCATGTGTAGGATAATTTTCTTTGTGCCGTCGAAGTTGTCTCGAAGCATAAGCTGTGACTTTGCCATCTTGCATTAGCACACATCCAAGACCTTTCCTGGACGCGTTGCAGTATACCTCAAAATTCTTGTGTATGTCGGGTACAATTAATACAGGTGTCGTGGTCAGTCTCTTCTTTAATTCGTGGAAGCTTTTCTCGCAAGATTCCGTCCATTCAAATTTCTTTTCCTTCTTAAGCAGTTGGGTCATAGGCTTGGCTATGGTGGAGAAGCCTTCAATAAATCTTTTGTAATATCCGGCCATTCCCAGAAAACTTCTAACATCAGTCACGTTGGTTGGCTGCTTCCATCCAAGTATGTCCGTCACTTTATTGGGATCCGTGACAATTCCATCTTGGGTCATTACGTGTCCTAGAAAACCGACTTATTTTAGCTAAAATTCGCATTTGCTGAATTTAGCATATAATTGATGTTTTCTTAACTCTCTCAACACGATTCTGAGGTGTTGAGCGTGTTCTTCGGGTGTCTTGGAATAAACCAATATGCCGTCAATAAACACCACAACGAACTTGTCCATATATTTCATAAAGACTTTGTTCATGAGATGCACAAAGTATTGGGGCGTTGGTCAGTCCGAAGGGCATCACGGTAAACTCATACAGTCCATACCTTGAGGTGAATGCTGCTTTGGGGACATCTGCCAGCCGAATTTTTAATTGGTGATATCCTGACCTCATGTCTATTTTGGAGAACACCTTGGCTTGTGCGAGTTGATCGAATAAATCATTTATCCGTGGAAGCAGATATTTATTTTTGATGGTAGCCATGTTGAGAGCTCGATAATCTACACATAGCCTCAGAGTTCCATCTCTCTTCTTAGCGAACAATATTGGTGATCCCCACAGCGAAGAGCTTGGTCTAATATATCCTTTGTCCAACAATTATTTTATTTGCTTCTTTAATTCTACCAACTCAGTTGGTGCCATCAGATATGGTTTCTTATAAATTGGAGTAGTGTCGGGTGCTGGTTCGATGACGAACTCTATTTCCCGATTAGGTGGCATACCTGGTAGCTCTTCTGGAAATTCACGGACTACCGGAACTTTACTCAATTCGGAACTGTCCACTTTATTTAGCCTTGCTTGCGGCGGTGCTGGTCTTTCTATGGCTGCAACTTTTATTGTCTTCCCATGATGATGGGTGAGAGTTACAATCTGATTGAAATAGTCAATAAAACCCTTGTTGATTGTTAACCAGTCCATCCCCAGAATAATATCCAATCCTTTGTTTTCCAACACGATGAGGTTTGCCCAAAACTTCAATCCTTGAATCTCAATGATCACACCTTGACAATAACTTTGAGTGATTTGCTTAACTCCCAGGGATTTGATAGTCATCAAATTTTCCAAAGGGAGAATCGAAAAATGATTTTTCAAGGCAAATCTTTTCGAAATGAACAAGTGAGAAGCTCCAGAATCGAACAAAACCGTGGCGGGAATTGTGTTGACAGTGAACGTACCGAGTACGATGTCTGGTGCATTATGAGCTTCTTCTTTGACCACATGGTTTATGTGGCCCTTCCTGTGGTTGTTGTTGGATTTGAAATTGTTGCGCTTAGGAGTTGAGTTATTACCATTGTTGTTTGACTTAGGAGCAACGTTTCCCTGCTTTGGGCACTGCCTGTCATAGTGTCCTTCTTCACAAGCGAAACAGGTAACGCCGAGACGGTATGTTCCTTGATTCTGGCATGATAATTATTGTTCGGGTGGGGTGCTGTAGTCGGTGGTCTATGTGCCACATTTTTCAGGAAATCATTCCTAGGTTTGTTGCTACGTGACTGCGTGGAGCTGTCTCGTTGGCGTTTGTGAATATCATCCAAATTGCGGCGCTCATTTTCTAGCACAATAGCCTTGCCCACCAGTGTCTTGAAGTCTGGAAAGGTGTGTACAACCAGCTGGCATTTGAGTGCTGGTGCGAGCCCAAATTTTTCCATCTTCTTATTTTTAGTCATATATTCTTCGTTGGCATAGCGGGCTAATTGGTTGAACTGGCTGAGATATTCTGTCATAGTCGTGCTTCGCTGCTTGAGATCTTCAAATACCATTTTCTTTATTTTCATTATACTTCTGGGAATGTGCGCCCCGCAAAAACTTTCTTTAAATTCATCCGAGGTAATATTGTTCTCATTGGGATGCATGCGTAGGAAATTTTCCCACCATGATGCGCCCGCTCTAGTCAAATAATGGGGCGCGTACAATACCTTTTCATGATCTGAACATTGAGCAATAATCAGCTTTCTTTCAATATCGCGCAACCAATCGTCTGCTTCCAGTGGCTTGTCAGTGTGAGAGAAAACTGTAGGGCGAGTCTTATGTAGCTCAGATAATTTGGAACATTGGTGGTATGGTTCGCGGTGATTTCCCGTATTGATCAGGTGATTCATCATCTCTTGGTGTTGCTCCTGGCTTTGTTCATAAAGGCGGTAGACTTGTGAAAATGTTGTGTCGCTGTCCTGCTGGCTTGACTGTCCCTGTGTGTAGTTGTTGCTTGTCTGAGTAAAGTGGTTGTCCTCTGTCAGACTGGGCATGGAGCGAGTCTAGGGACGATGCATTTTTCACTCTGGGGGTGTTATTGTAAAACAAATAAGTAAAACTCAGCACAATAATTATTTTGAGAAATAAAAATATTCAGATGATTTTTCCCATAAAACACAAATGCGTACGGAGAAGGACCGCATGGTTCATATATTACAAGCAAGCCTTAATTATACAATACATCACTCAGGATGCGCGTACACATTCCAGACATGTTATTTAAGCTAGTGCACTTGTCCATTCTCCTACATGATGCGACCACGAGCTACTGCCCTCCAAGCCTAAATGCACACAAACACACATAACATATTTTACAAGATGATATATCGTACAACTGGTCTGCGTACTCAGTCTGAAGCGGTGGGAATATCGCTCAACCTGCCGAGGGTAAGCCCCAGACGAGGTGCTGAGGACTCGACCTCCTCAAGAATAGTTTTCCAAGCGAGGAGCACGAGGCTGCGCGGTTGGGGTAGCGATAGCGGGGAGTGCAGCTCTAATTGGGGTAGGGGCGATTACTTGGTTAAATTCCTCAGTACTAGGCAGACGGCGAGCAGTGGACAGGAAGGATGGTGAATATGAAGCAGTGGACGTGTGGTATGACAGTGCTGGCGCATGGTGGAGACGCTCATCCCTGATAGGCATACAGGCCTAAGCTGAGTCCATGTGTGCGGCTACGTAGTCATCCACTAAACCGTCAAAAGCTGCCTCTAATGCCATGAGGTACCGAACGAGTAACTCAATTGCTTCGTCTCTCAATCTCCCATGGTGTAAGCAAAAGCTTAGTGGCTAGTGTACGGAACGTGGCATGGAAGATAGCGATAAGGACGAGTCTTCATCACTGGAAGGGTGTCCCGGAGGCGGGCTATGGCCTCCCGGGCAGCCATATGTACAACATGCCTCTCCGTAGGCATGTCTCTCCCAACGTAACGAAGATGGCGTGTTTCGGCACGCCCACCCCTAAACTGTACCGAGGCCTAGTACATGGTCAGAGTGTCGTTGAACTTGTGACGGTAATGCGTGTACTCGGGGCGGGTCGACGATCCAATCGCGACCCTGACGATGTCGGTGAGGAGCCGGGAAAACCCTACCGCCTCGTTGGCGAACACCTAAGACGGAGAGTCGCTGCCAGCCATCTACAATGGTAGACAAAAATTCCAGATGGTCATATCATAAATATATGATGACTAACAAAAAAATTGCTACAATATGCAGGATGTTCTTACAAATTAATTAGACTAATTTAGTAGTTAGCGCTCGCACCTAATGGCTTCCTACAGTCAGCCTGGCTCTGATATCAAGGTTGTCAGGACCGGTTTTCGAATAAAACATTTATCGGAAATAGCCCATATTTTCATACCAGTACAAAGTTAACTTCACACTGGTAGACAATACTTGATACAGAAATCCAATAGTACGTAATATTATACATGGTTGAGCTGAGGTTGCTCAACAATTTTATTACAAGCGCGCCAATATTATATATATATATATATATATATATATATATATATATATATATATATATATATATATATAGAGAGAGAGAGAGAGAGAGAGAGAGAGAGAGAGAGAGAGACGGATATATAACAGTAAAAATGGTGGTAGTACTACTGACTCGCAATATACGATGATGGTGGATATGTCACAATGAAGCGGGTGACATGACTCTAATATTTTACAACCAGTCGAGTGTCAAAGTGAGACTCGACGATTCTATTTGCGTGGCGGAAGCATGTGTGGATAATACAAGTGGTGGACTCCAGGATCAAAAATGACTAACTGGGACTCCTCTAGGCGTCAGACTCGCTAGCGTACTCTTCATCCATAAGATTGCCTTCGTCAATATCTGGCCAAATCAACAAGCCAAGTGAGTACTTTGAATGTACTCGCAAGACAGTTCGCACATAAGATATACAGAATGCAGACATGATGCATATGTTCAGGTTAGATTAAATTCAAAGCACAAACAAGTATGTAAATATCATGATAGGTGAACATATGAATGGAAGAGTCAGGTGGTAATCCTCCCAACAGTTCCAAGAAAATAAAATGTGCCAATCGGGTGTCTGAAGCGACGCCTCAAAAGGAAAAATAAATAAATAAACCGATCGGGTGTCTGAAGCGACGGCTCAAACGGAAAAATAAAAGAAACCGATCGGGTGTCTGAACCGACGCCTCGAAAGGTAAAATAAAATAAACCGACCGGGTGTCTGAAGCGACGCCTCGAAAGGTAAAATAAAATAAACCGATCGGGTGTCTGAAGCGACGCCTCGAAAGGTGAAGCATATTAATTGCCACAGTCGGGTGTCTGGGCGACACCACATAAAGGGCTTATATTCAAATATAAAATGCGAGTATCCAGATGGTAAAACCATTCCAAGTGGTACTCCTACATCAGTCAAAGAAATAGGTTAGTCCATAAGTAACAATATCCATCATAAGAGTCTTAGATTTATTCCTGTCATTTCGCAATATTTGTTCTCCAGAGACCGACACTGAGACCGACACTTGACCTGCCAACCAACGTCCTTGACCGTGGACACGGCTACTCGAATAGTTTTGACTCTGGAGAGGTTGCACTTTTTACCCACAGCCAACGGATTTCAGTAGTAAAAAATGACTAATTCCGTTTACGGTATTTTGGAAGTAAACACACCTAACCAGTACACACCCATTTCACCTCACGATGCTCGAAATCACCCAAAGCAACGTTTTAAGAAAAACTATAAGACGAGGAGGCCGACGCCTCGAATAGCATGGGATCAAATTTATACCGCACGCTACTAAGGGGTGCGCCCCTCTCGGTCTTAGCCGGAAACACCCATGCCCCCTGACCGGATGACTGCTATTATTCCAGGGCCATGGAACCTTCATCACGACCCCTCTATTTGGTGTGTACATGGAAAGAGGTATGCAACTTACTAAACCGTACTCCCTTGCGGAAAACACGTGGCTGTATGAAAATAAGGTAAACTGGGACAAGACTCGATCTATGCCAATACTGGAGTTAAGTAGTTTGTTATCATACTAGCATGCTCCAACATAACCAGTCTACAACCTCTCATGTCACCACATGACTAGGTTGTCATTTTTATTTCTAAACTTTCCACGGTAATTAGTTCATATGCAAAACATCCATGCATGCAACATATCATGCTACCGTGTCTACATGCGGCAACATTTTTATTAGGCATACACACTATTCAAAAAATCATCCGACTCATCGATTTATCGTCTGATTTATCGCTACTCATGGGGTGACCGATAAGATTATGCCTTATCTTCACCGTTTATTGCTCTAACAAGTGATTTATCGGGAATCAACCGATAAATCAAGCCTATTCCTAGCACTATGTTTGCAAAAAACTATATTTATTTATGTTTTTGTGGACCTTGATATGCAATATGTACCATTGCCCTATTTTGTTTGTAATTATACGAGGATTTGAAGGCTAGAAATCAAGGTAACAGTTCCGTCCAATATTTTTTTGGTGTGGAATATAGCATATTTTAGTGTTGGGAACCTGGGATTTGCAAAAAATGGCCAGTTAATAGTCAACCAATAAAATTGATTAACCGGCCGATTTCCGATTAATCTCTAATCCCCAGCTGACCGAGACGCTAAAGATAAGCGATATCCTCAATACGTGACGACAATCAACATATCAAAGGTTCAAACATGCTTGCGTGGATCAACGTAGTCGAAAGACGACTCGGTAAAATGGACGGCAGCGTTTCCTTCTTCGGTATCTATATCACAAAATATGTTATAACAACCTAAATACCGTGACCGCATAGAAAGTTGTCCCAAAATAATTCCAATTAAATCTTATAAAAATCTAGACTGAAAAAGGGAATTGTCAGAAAAAAAATTAATGCCAAATCATTTTCTATTTAAAAGTTATAATGGAAATGAGTCCAGGGACCTCTCTATAATAACCAGAGAAGTTTCCAGGTGTTTGTCTGAGAAACAGGAAAACGTTTCGACAGAAATACGTTAACAAGAGGAAAAAACGGATTTTGGGCGAATACGTTTTCAGAAAATGATTCGAAAAATAAAACCTGACGAGTGGGTCCCTCATGTCAGGTTTGAACTTCTCACCGACGGTCAGAGAGCTACGATGATCACTGGCGATGATCGGCGGTGAACCAAGGGAGGGGAAGGATGCAGGCTTGCTCAGGAGGCTACCCCGCATCGATGGTTCATGGAGTTGGTCTCTGGCGAGCACCACAACAACGGCGGCTTCAACTCCGGCGAACGTCAGCCACAGGGAAGATGGAGCACACCGCAAAGACCCGCAGACGTCAAATTGACGCACGGATCAGGGGGGATGAGCTATCAGGTGACTACGGGTGGGGTTTGAGCAGAAGGCATCGATCACCTTGGGCGAATTTAGCCCAGACCGGAGGTGGATCGGGTGGCTGGAGCTAGAGAATAACACCTCCCCGAGGCCCTCTACGGTGCTTGGCTGGAGGTTTGGGCCTCTGTGGAGTGGTGTGAGGTCGAAGAGCATCTAGGGGGGTCTATTTGTAGGCAGCCAAGGTGGTTGCCATAGCGGATTTCTCCGGTGTGGATCTCGGTGAGGCAGGGAGCTTGGACAGAAGATTACGGCGGCGCAGAGAGGTTAGAGATGATCGAAGGCCCCCATTTCCTGCCTAATCAAGCTCGATTTCGAGCTAAGTCTACGGCCCAATGGAACGGGGCTTCACGGGCATGGCGGCTGAAGTCGGCGCGCTCTCTGCTATCGGGGCCATGGCGACAGACAGGCGGTGGGGGTAGGCTAAAGACGTCCACGCGGCGCTCCCATGGATGGTGGACGGTTTTGGACGGTGTCGTTCTTCTAGAAGACCTACTATGGCCGACGTGTGCGCTTCTGTTGTTGCGGATGAGGAAGGCGCTGGCGTGCCAGCTCACCGGTGACAACCAAAGATGGCCAAACGACCGTGCGGCGCGCTGGGCTGTCCACGGGCGAACAGGGAGAAGAAAACAAGCGGGCACTGCTGAGATTGTTCCTGAATTTGACCCAACATTGAATCCTTGCACATCAGGTGCTCGACGAAATGCCAAAGGCATTTAGACAGTTTTTCCTGGGCTGATTTTCGGTGTGGTGATGTACTGATGTATCTAGAGGCTCCATGAATTTTCTCAGAATTTTTGAAGAAGGGAAAGAAGGGTCTTCAGCAAGAAATGCAAATCTAATCCAAACTTCCTTCAAACACAGTTTGAAAATTTTGAACTAGTGACCAGAGGTTTTTCTGGTAACTAGGGTGTAGATGCTAAGGACAAGCTGGGTTAATTTATTTGGAGTCAAAAACTCAA
This sequence comes from Elymus sibiricus, assembly GCA_039707655.1. Lineage (NCBI taxonomy): Eukaryota > Viridiplantae > Streptophyta > Magnoliopsida > Poales > Poaceae > Elymus > Elymus sibiricus. The sequence continues at coordinate 89,195,693 of CM077663.1, forward strand.
GCTAGCTAGGAGTTCCATTGCAAATCCTATGGGTCTAAAATAAATGGCAGAATTTTGCTTAGAGCAAAATTGGATGAAATAAAAATATAAGGCGGGCTAGAATCTTTGTGAAGCTGATGTGGTTGCTGCCTTGGGTCAGGGAAGGAATTATTAGAGAGAAATATTTTAAAATATGCAATGGCATAAGAAGTGACAAAGGTTTTCAAGAGGAATATATTGGAGTTAATTTCCACAAGTGGTCCATTGATAAAAGAATTTATAATACCAAGTAAAAACTTTGTTTTGAAGAAACAAAACTCTGAAATCTTGAGAGTCAAGAATAAAAAATAATAAAAAGGTTTATAAGGGATTTTCACCAATAGGATTAAAAGGAAAACCTTGCCAAAAATTCAAATAGTCCATCCTCAAGAGAATAATTATTTTGTTAAACCAAATTTAAAACTTTAGGGTGTTACAGCTTCCAACAATTAAACCAACAAGCATCAACTACGAGATGTAATCAACACTACTAGCAACCCAAATGTACAAATATGAGGTTTTGCGACGAAGATGGAATACAAGAGATGAACTAGGGTTTGGGATGAGATGGTGCCGATGAAGATGTTGATGAAGATTGGTCCTCCCACGATCGAGGAAGTGTTGGTGATGACGATGGCTTCGATTTCCCCTTCCCAGAGGGAAGTTTCCTCGGCAGAATCATTGCGCTCGATAGCAAAAGTACTCCTGCCCATGTTCCGCCTCGAGACGGCGGCTCTTCATACTGAAAGTATTCTTATGATTTTTTTTCTAGGGTAAATGGCTTCATATAGGAGAATATGTGCACTAGAGGCCTGCCAGGGGGCTCACGAGCTCAGGGGCGCTCCCTAGGCTCATGGCCCCTGGTGGGTCCCCTTCTAGTAATTCTTTCGCCATTAATTTTTATATATTCCAAAACAATTATCTGTAAATATTCATGTCATTTGGAGTTCGAGAGAATATCCAGCTCTTCCGTAGCCTTTTTCGGTCCAGAATTTTAGCTGCCGACAATCTCCCTCTTTGTGTGAAACTTGCAAAATAAGAGAGAAAAGGCATTAGGATTGCATTATAAGGTGAAATAATAATTCAAAACATACTAAATATCAACGAAAAACATGATGCAAAATGGACGTATCAACTCACCCAAGCTTAGACCTCTCTTGTCCTCAAGCAAAAGCCGAACTCGATAATCATGGCCACATGCTTAGAGAGAGAGGTGTCGATAAAATAAAATACGTACATGAAATCGTCATGATCATTATCATAGCCTCAATATATCATCATAAAACTTCTCATGAACAAGTGGTAGTTCATTCACCAGCTAAAGTATGAACCATAAACCTTATTGAGAACTAACAAACTATGCTCTTAGTCATTGAAACAGTTGCAATCCATCATATTTTCAGAAAGAGTCTATGTTAGAGCTTTGTTTAGCAAGTTCACATACTCAACTATCATTTAGTCTTCTATGATTGCTGACACTAACGACATATTTGAGAAGCAAAAAAATTCAATCAGACATATAGGAAGATAGGGGTTTATGGTATTCACCACCCAACTACTTTCCCGAGGATAATGTAAACAATAATAAATCATGATCACCTACATCCAACTGGATATATATGCCTGGATCTTTCCCCACCACATGATGCTTGCCAAGTAGAGAATAAATAAGGATGAAATATGGATGAACATTAATGACTCTTGCATGAAAATAAATACAGAAAAGTCAGAGATAGGCCCGTTGGAGAGGGAACCAGAGGTTTTCATGCACTTTTTTGTTTTTGGATGCCCGAACTGTTAATGCAAAGGAACATCACTTTACATTGCCCCTTGTGATAGCGACCTTTATTATGCAGTCCATCGCTTTTATTTCTTCACCATCACCAGATTGTGCAAGGTTTATTTCCCTTACAATAATAGATCGTTCATTATTTAGGAGCAAATTTTATTGCTTTTGCACCGATGACAACTTACGTGAAGGATCTTTTTCAATCCATAGGTAGATATGGTGGACTATCATGACAAGAAACTTGGTTTGAGGGGTTTTGGATGCACAAGTAGTATTTCTACTTGGTGCTAAGTTTTGGCTAGAAAAAGGTTATGAGAAAGGATCACATGTTAGAGGATCCATGACAATATAACTTGTATGTGAATATAAGCAAACATAACCCGTTACATTGTCTTCCTTGTCCAATGTCAACTAGTTGATCATGCATAGAATATTTACTGGGGCACACAAGCATAAAAGATGTCCAATATAGTATATTTATATGTGAGACCTCTCTTTCATTATTACTCTTTCATGAATTGCATCAATGACCAATGCTATGCTTTTCAACTTCCAACAAATTTATCATTTACACTCTTTTTATGTGAAGACATCACTCCCCATGGGATTAGCATATGATCTTTTTTATTATTTTCATTGCTATGATTGATGCAACAAGGGAAAGGAAACAATCTCAAACTACTCTGTATTATACAACTCTTCACACTCGATTACATAGATAGATAGATCACGGAGCAAAACACTCAAAACTAAATCATACTAAAACTTTATTCTTCTAAATTGTAAATAGCTAAGGATCGAACTAAGATACGCAATGATGATAAAAGTGATGGTGAGACGATACTGGGGCACCTCCCCCAATCTTGGAACAAGCCAAGGGTGGTGCCCATACCCGTGTACTCAAGTTTCTGTCTTGGGTGATGGTGTTGATGAAGTGGTGGGCTTGTCCTCCATACTCCCAGGCATAGGCTCCCCATCGAAGAACAAAGAACACGTCTCCGGAATCTTGAAATCTGTAGCTATGCTCATCCTTTTAAACCTGGGTTCATACTCACAATTTTGGTTTTGCAGGTCATAGATCTGAGCTTGAAGATGCTTGATCCAGTCATGAAGCTTGAAGATGGTTTCTCCAATGTCCTTGCTGTCCAACTTATGCTCCCAGATAAATTTCGTGATCATGGAGTGATTAGCACTCAGACCACTTTCAACCATCCCCTGGCACTTGAAGATTTCCTCCTCCACCGCTTGAAGCCTGGCCTTCTCGCTTTCCTCCTTCGGTCCTTGAACATCCCAGATGTGGAGCACCCCCTCACGCATCTCAATGGCTTGAGGGTGCTTCATTATCTCCGGGAGATAGGGGTTGATGACCTTCTCATATAACTTATCTTTGGATGGGCTTGACGACGTCATGGTGATCTAGATCTATCAGGAAAATAGCCCGAAACAAAAACAGAGGGAAAACTTGCGATAAGGTGGTAAAAACATCAAGGAGTATATATAATGATTTTTTTCGTGCAGGACAAGTCTACGAAAGGAAATTGGAGTCGGGAAAATCCACGAGGGGGCCACGAGCTCATTAGGCACGTCCCCTAGGCTCATGACCTTCTCATGCACTTTCGTGGCTGGTTATTAATTTTCTAATTTTTTAAATATTCTGAAATGAACAAAAAAAATGCTTATGCAAATTTTGGAGTCACTTTGCTTACTGTACCACATACCTACTCCTTTTCAGGATTCTGGAGCGTTCTGGAAGGTCTCTTTTATGTGCTCCACCGATGTCATCGTTTGGATAATATTGGTTTCCGTGTTAATGAGTGTACCTGATATATAATGTTTACTTCTTTGCACATTAACTACCTTAGGATTCGTGCCTTTGGCATTGTTGATCTTGATGGCTCTGGAGCGATAAACCTCCTTGATAATATAGGGTCCTTCCCATTTGGAGAGAAGTTTTCCTGCAATGAATCTGAAGCGAGAATGGTATAATAGAACTTGATCACCGACATTAAATTCTCGTTTTTTATTCTTTTGGCATGCCATGTTTTAAACTTTTCTTTAAACAGTTTGGCATTTTCATAAGCTTGTGTCCTCCATTCATCTAGAGAGCTCGTGTCAAATAACCTCTTTTCACTGGCAAGTTTAAAATCATAGTTTATTCTTTAATAGCCCAATATGAGGTAAGTGACAAGCTTTTCCATAAACCATTTTATAGGGGACATACCCATAGGATTTTTATAAGCAGTTCTATATGCCCACAATGCATCATCTAGTTTCTTAGACCAACTCTTTATTCATCTATTAACCATCTATTGCAAAATTAACTTTATTTCTCTATTGCTCAATTCAATTTGACCACTAGACTGAGGGTGATATGGAGAGGCAATTCTATGATTAAAATCCTATTTAGCTAAGATTTTACGAAATGCACCATGAATAAAATGTGAACCACCATCAGTCATTAAATATTTAGGGACTCCAGACCTCACAAAGATAACTTCGTTAAGCTTTTAATAGAGGTGTTGTGATCAGAACTACTAGTCGGAATAGCTTCTACCCACTTAGTAACATAATAAACGACAACGAAAATATGAGTATACCCATTAGTGGAAGGAAAATGTCCCATATAATCAAAGCCCCAAGCATCAAATGGTTCAATAACAAGTGAATGATTCATAGGCATTTCATGATGTCTCCCAATATTACCAATTCTTTGACATTCATCAGAAGAAAGGACAAACTTACGTGCATCATTGAAGAGAGTAGGCCAATAAAAACCATATTGTAATACCTTATGTGTAGTTCTGTCTCCCGCATGATGTCCTCTGTATGCTTCGGAATGACACTTTCGTAGGATCTGTCCATGTTCATGCTCAGGTACACAACGTCTAATAATACCATCTACTCCTTCTTTATATCAATGTGGTCCATCCCATAAGTAATGTCTCAAGTGAAAGAAGAACTTTTTCTTTTGTTGACGTGTGAAATTAGGTGGTACATATTTAGCAACATTGTAATTAGCATAATCTGCACACCAAGGACTATTGCGGGAAGTAGAAGGATTTATAACAGGTAATTGCTCATCAGGAAAACTATCATCAATAGGCAATGGGTCATCAAGAACATTTTTCATCCTAGATAAGTTATTTGCTACAGTGTTTTCAACTCCCTTCCTATCAACAATATGCAAATGAAACTCTTGAAGTAAAAGAACCCACCTAATAAGTCTAGGTTTAGCATGTTTCTTTTCCATAAGATATTTAATATCAGCATGATCAGTGTGAATTATTACTTTAGAATCAACAATGTAAGATCTGAATTTGTCACATGCAAACACAACTGCTAAAAATTCCTTTTGAGTAGTAGCATAGTTCTTTTGAGCATTGTCTAGGGTTTTACTAGCATAATGAATAACCTTCACTTTCTTATCAACTCTTTGTCCTAGAACAACACCAAGAACATAATTACTAGCATATCACTTATTATTTCAAAGGATTGGTTCCAGTCGGGTGGTTGAATAATGGGTGCAAAAATTAAGGCTTCCTTAAGTATTTCTAAGGCTTCTACACAATCATCATCAAAAACAAATGGAACATTTTTCCGCAAAATATTGGTAAGAGGTCTAGATATTTTAGAGAATTCTTTTATGAACCTTCTATAGAAACCCGCATGACCAAGGAAACTTCAAATACCTTTGATATCTTTAGGACTTGGCATTTTCTCAATTGCATCAACTTTAGCTTTATCTACCTCAATACCTCTTTTGCAGATATTATGCCCAAGGACTACACCTTCATTCACCATAAAGTGGCACTTCTCCCAATTCAACACAAGATTAGTTTCTTCACATCTCTGCATAACTCAATCAAGGTTGTTTAAGAAAACATCAAAAGAGGTTTCGTAAACGGAAAAATTATCCATGAATACCAAAAATCAGAGAATATAGCAGTCATACATCTTTGAAAAGTAGCACGTGCATTGCATAAACCAAAAGGCATACGCCTATAAGCATAAGATCCATAAGGACAAGTAAATATGGTTTTCTCTTGATCTTCTTTTGATACAAGTATTTGAGAAAAACCAGAATAACCATCTAAGAAACAGAAGTGCGTATGCTTAGATAAGTTTCTAACATTTGATCAATAAAAAAGGCGAGGGATAATGATCTTTTCTAGTAGCTTTATTTAATTTCTTGAAATCAATTACCATCCTATAACCCGTTATAATTCTTTGAGGGATAAGTTCATTTTTATCATTAGGACCAATGGTTATGCCTCCTTTCTTAGGAACACAATGAACATGACTTACCCATCTACTATTAGCTATAGGATAATTTATACCTGCCTCTAGTAGCTTTAGTGTTTCAGTTCTTACCACATCCTTCATTTAGGATTCAGACGACGTTATTGATGAACGCCAGGTTTAGCATCTGCTTCCATATTAATATTGTGTTGAGTGTGACTAAGACTCTTAAGATCATCAACGATATATCCAATTGCAACACGGTGCTTCTTTAGAATTTTAAGTAATCTCTTTTCTTCATGCTCTGAAAGGTTAGCACTGATAATAACATGATATATCTTCTTGTCATCAAGATAAGCATATTTCAGTGTATCACGTAATTTCTTTAATTCAATCACATGATCACTCTTAGGAGGGAGACAGTCTCCCAAAATTTCAACAGGCAAATTATGTTTGAGGATAGGTGTTTGATGGAAGAATGTATCATCTATTTCATTCCTTTCATTCATATGCAAGTCATTTTCATGGTCTAGTAGATAATGTTCTAATGGATCAGTAGGAGGCACAACAATAGAAGAAAGACCAATAATTTCATCCTTACTAGGAAATTATTTATCATGGGGTTGTCTACTAAACTTGAAGAAATTAAACTCACGAGATACATCACCAAACTTAACATTGATTGTTTCCTTATTGCAGTCAATTTAGCATTAACATTATTCAGGAAAGGTCAACCAAATATAATGGGACAAAAATCATCTTGTAAAGATCCAAGAACTGGAAAATCAGTAGGGTATTTGATCTTACCTCACAAGACTTCAACATCTCTAACAATCCCAAGTGGTGATATACTCTCTTTTTTTGCAAGCTTAATAGTAGCATCAATATCTTCTAACTCAACATGTGCAATATCATGCATAATTTCTTGATAAAGAGTAAATGGAATAGCACTAACACTAGAACCCATATCACATAAGCCATGATAACAATGATCTCCAATCTTACCAAAAACATCATGCATGGTAAAAACAGGTTTGTGTTTATCTTTAGAATAATGTTTAGCAATCCGAGATGCTTGATACGTCTCCAACGTATCTATAATTTTTTATTGTTCCATGCTGATATATTATCATTCTAGGATACTTTTTGGGTCATTATTTACCAATTTATAATATTTTTTAGCACTAACCTATTGACCTAGTGCCCACTGCCAGTTGCTGTTTTCTGCTTGTTTTTTACTTTGCAGGTTTCCTTTAGCAAACAAAATCCAATTGCCACAAAACTTTTTGACGATTTTTTCTGGACCTGTACAAGACCATGAAGCTTCGGGAGATGGACGGGAGCCGCACAGGGGCCCCACAAGCCATCAGGGCGCGCCCCTAGGGGGCGCCCTGATAGCTTGTGTCCCCCTGGTGGCCCTCCCGACCTTGTTCTCTGGCCTATAAATTCTCTTCTATCGTGGAAACCTTAATAAAGTCCTGAAATCCTTTTTCCGCCGCCGCAAGTCTCTGTTCCATCGGGAGGCCATCTGGAGCTCCGTTCCGGCACCCTGCCGAAGGGGGGATCCATCACGGAGGGCCTCTACATCAACCTTCCTGCCCTCATGATGATGTGTGAGTAGTTCACCACAGACCTACGGGTCCATAGCTAGTACCTAGATGGAAATCTCTCTCTCTTATGATCTTCAATACAATGATCATCGCATCTTCACTTTGATCTATCCGATGTAATCCTTTTGGGCGGTGTGTTTGTTGGGATCCGATGAATTGTGGGTTTATGTTTAGATTATTCATGAAAAGTATTTGAGATATCTCTGATATATATTGTTTCATAATTGCATGATCATTATATATTCATAATTCTCTCTGATCTATTGAAATAGTTTGGCCAACTAGATTGATATTTCTTCGGTGAGAGAGGTGTGTTGTGGTAAGTTCAACCGGATGAGTTTCTATATCCCAGTGACAGAAAGGGAGAAGATACGTCTTGTGTTGCTACTACTAAGGATAAAACGATGGGGTTTATCATATTGATTGAGTATTCTTTGTCTGCATCATGTCATTGTTCTCCAAGCATTACTCTGTTTTACTTAATACTCTAGATGCATGCTGGATAGCGGTCGATGAGTGGAGTAATAGTAATAGGTGCAGGCAGGAGTCGGCCTATTTTCTTATGGGCGTGATGCCTATATACACATGATCATTGCCGTGAACATCGCATAACTACTCGCCTTTCTATCAATTGCCCAACAGTAATTTGTTACCCACCGTACGTTGACTGCATGAGAGATGCCACAAGAGAACACTATGGCCCCCGGGTCTATTCACTTATATATTTACAAAAGCTATTGTTACCTTGCTGCCATTATTTAATTTTTATTTTATTTTGCAATTTACAATTATCTACGCAACTCACTTGCTTGCAAATAACGAGATCAAGGGGATTGACAACCCTCTTGTCCGCTGATACGTCTCCAACGTATCTATAATTTTTGCTTGTTCCATGCTGTTATATTATCATTCTTGGATGTTTTACAATCATTTTATAACAACTTTATATCATTTTTTGGGACTAACCTATTGACATAGTGCCAAAGTGCCAGTTGCTGTTTTTGCTTGTTTTTTACTTCGCAGAAAATCAATACCAAACGGAGTCCAATCGCGACGAAATTTTTTGGAGATTTTTTCTGGACCAGAAGACACCCAGTGGGCCACACAACTATCGGAGAGGTGGGCTGTGGAGAGCACAACCCACCAGGGCGTGCCAGGGGGGCCCCGGCACGCCCTGATGGGTTGTGCCCTCCTCGGCCCCTTTCGCACCGCCGCTGATGCCTATAAATTCCCAAATATTCCAAAAACCCTAGGGGAGTCGACAAAACACAATTCTAGTCGCCGCAAGTTCCAGAACCGCAAGATCCAATCTAAACACCATCACGGAGGGGTTCATCTTCCTCATAGGTGCCTCTCCGATGATTCGTGAGTAGTCCACCATAGACCTACGGGTCCGTAGGAAGTAGATAGATGGCTTCCTCTCTCTCTCTTATGATTCTCAATACAATGGTCTCCTGGAGATCTATTTGATGTAAACTTTTGCGGTGTGTTTGTTGGGATCTGATGAATTTTGAGTTCATGATCAGTTTCTATCCAGGAATATTATTTGAGTCTTCTTTGATCTCTTGTATGCATGATTACTTATAGCCTCGTATTTCTTCTTCGAATCTTTGGTTTAGTTAGGGCAACTAGATCGATTTTTCTTTCCATGAGAAGAGGTGCTTTGTGATGGGTTCGATCTTGCGGTATGAGTTCACCATACCTACCTATAAGTACCGCATATAGGTAGGTATGGTGGACTCATACCACAAGATCGAACCCATCACAAAGCACCTCTTCCCATGGCAAGAAAAATCGATCTAGTTGGCCTAACTAAACCAAAGATTCGAAGAAGAAATACGAGGCTATAAGTAACCATGCATATAAGAGATCAAAGAAGACTCAAATAATATTCATGGATAGAAACTGATCATGAACTCAAAATTCATCGGATCCCAACAAACACACCGCAAAAGTTTACATCAAATAGATCTCCAAGAGACCATTGCATTGAGAATCATAAGAGAGAGAGAGAGAGAGGAAGCCATCTAGCTACTGCCTACGGACCCGTAGGTCTATGGTGGACTACTCATCATCGGAGAGGCGCCTATGAAGAAGATGGACCCCTCCGTGATGGTCTTTAGATTGGATCTCGAGGTTCTGGAACTTGCGGCAGCTGGAATTGTGTTTCGTCGACTCTCCTAGGGTTTTTGGAATATTTGAGAATTTATAGGCATCGAAGGCGGTGGAGAGGGACCCCGAGGAGGGCACAACCCATCAGGGTGCGCCGGGGCCCCCCTGGCGCGCCCTGGTGGGTTGTGGTCTCCTCGGCCCACTCCCCGACACTTCTTTGGCCCACTGGGTGTCTTCTGGTCTAGAAAAAATCTCCAAAAAGTTTCGTCGCGATTGGACTCCGTTTGATATTGATATTCTGCGAAGTAAAAAATAAGCAAAAACAGCAACTGGCACTTTGGCACTATGTCAATAGGTTAGTCCCAAAGAATGATATAAAGTTGCTATAAAACGATTGTAAAACATCCAAGAATGATAATATAACAGCATGGAACAAGCAAAATTATAGATACGTTGGAGACGTATCATACAGTAAGCAAATCATTTTGTGACTTAGTAACTTGTTCTAGCTCAGTATGAACCATGGACGAATGCTTACCCAAACTTTAACATTATTAGCAACTCTAAACATCAAGTCACTCAAACGACCAATCATCATCGCATTTCATTTTAATTGATCTTTGACATACATATTAAAATGTTCTTGCTTAACAATTTAATTATCAAATTCATCCATGCATTGACTAGCAGTTTTATTATAAGGTATATCACCCTCATCAAATCCACGAAGAGACTTTACCTCTACTACATGTGTAGGGATATCGAGTCCATGTATTTCTTCAATAGGTGGTAAATTTTTGACACCTTCAGATTTAATACCCTTTTCTTTCATAGATTTCTTAGCTTCTTGCATATCTTATGTACTGAGGAATATAATACCTTACTTCTTTTGAATTGGTTCTGGTGGTGGTTCTGAAGTGTCCAATCATCGGCATTCTTTAAAATATTTTTCAGTAGTTCAATAGCCTATCCAACAGTTCGTTCCATGAAAAGATAACCAGCACAACTACCTAGGTAGTCCCTAGAGGCATCGGTTAGTCCATTATAAAAGATATCAAGTATTTCATTTTTCTTAAGAGGATGATCATGCAAAGCTTTAAGTAATTGGAGAAGCCTCCCCCAAGCTTGAGGGAGATTCTCTTCTTCGGATTGCACAAAGTTAAATATTTCCTATAAAGCTACTTGTTTCTTATGAGCAGGAAATTATTTTTCAGAGAAGTGATATATGATACCTGGGGTCTATGCACACAACTAGAGAAAGAGTATTAAACCATTTCTTAGCATCACCCTTTAATGAGAAAGGAAAAAAGCTTAAGGATATAGTAGTAGCGATTTTTTTCCTCATGAGCAAATAGGGTGGCAATATCATGTAATTTAGTAAGGTCTACGAAACTGTTTTAGTTTCATAACCATCAAAAGGAACAGATTCTGCCAAAGTAATTAACTTAGGATCAACAGAGAATTCACAATCCTTATCAGTAACACATATAGGAGAAGTAGCAAACTTAGGATCATATTTGATTTTCTCCCTCATAGTTTTTTCTTTCAACTTAAAGAGTAGTTTCTTAAGATCATCTCTATCATTACAGGCAAGAAAGTCTCTAGATATCTCCCCAGCCATAACATAACCATCAGGTATTTCAGGCATTTCAATTCTAGTAGGAGAGCTAGGCATAATATGTGAGTCATAGTTTTCATCAGTTTCAGCATTCTCAGTTTCTTTAGCTTTAGCAATTTGTTCATCAAGAAATTCACCTAGTGGCACAGATTCATCAAGCAAAGTATTAGCATCATCACAAGTTCATTTATAACAGAAGTAGTATCATCATTAATTGCGACATATCAAAGTGAATATCAGGTGGACGTGTCGCAAGCCTACTTAAAACATAACACTACTAAGGAAAACCCTACCAGTAGTGCTTGGTTTTTAGCTACCAGTAGCGCCCGTAGGTGCTCTACAGCTACGGTGCTACAACTATTTTTTAGCAGTAGCGTGCTTTTTGGCCAATGCTACTGGTAAAATCATATATCGGTAGCGCTCCTCTGCCAAGCGCTACTGCTAACTATCTGCAGTGTGTGTAGTAGAGGAGCGCTACTATTATACACGTGGTGCTGGTAATTCTGGGATCAGCGCTACTACTATTAATTTTATGCTTTTTTGTTTTTTTGCTCTATTTATACAGATACAACTTCTATACGATAACAACATGCATATTCATTGAAATAGATACGATACCAAAATGTCTAATCATCGACATCGATGAATAAAAGAAGGTCTTTCATCTCATATCATCGTCATCACTAATTGTCGAACATGTTCATGTCTCGAAGTGCGTAGTGCGGCATACAGTTCACTCGGGCAAACTGTTTGCGCTGATCCAGCAGGACACAATAGAGTTAGCCTAAGAAGGTGTGTGTGATACCCGGCAAACAGTTCATTCATCAGAATTGTTTGGGAAGACCAATAATAACCCAAACAATTCATCCTGACTACCGTGTGTGTTGTGGGTACCCGACAAATAGTTCATTCATCAGAATCGTGTCGGAAGACCAAAAATAACCCAAACGATTCATCCTGACAACCTGTTTGTTGTGGGCAGACAGTTGCTGGTAATAATTGTATGAGATGTGATTTGCTCTGTTTGCACAACATCTATATGCTTTGTGTATAGAACACCTACATTAATGTTGCATAACCAACTTGAACATCCAGTTACATAAGTGGCTACACAACACATGTACATTCCTCAATATAAATTTACAAGAAGTAGACGATCAGCAAATCATAATGTTCTTCTGACAACGGTTGCCAACACTGCTTTGCTTGTGGCTATCCCTCGCTGTCTGCAGGAAAGAGGCACTTCCTCATATCAATGATCCTCTTGTACATCTTGTAGCTTGTATATGCGTACTTGATGTGTTCTTCATCCAGTTCGTTCACCCAGGCCTGGTGCCAGGCAGACTTGTCCTTGTGGCACTCAGCCGTCATGTCTTTGTTATAGGGGTCGATGATGTCCGCGGCGAGGTCAACCAGGGAGTCCTTCTGCTTCTTCTTCTCACCACCCCAGACCCTGTACTGACCTTGGATGTTGACAAGCTTCTGGCAGGACAAGCCCGAAGTCTTGAGCACCTTTAGATCGTTGGTGGTGTCCACCGTTGCGAACCTGTAGTTGGGGCTGTTGACAAACCTGGCGAAACGCTCGCAAGGACTTGTGGCCAAGCAGTAGTGGTAGACGAGCACGTGATGGCGCACGCACAACTGGGCGACGGCAACCTTCTAATCATGCCCGGCACGACCGCCGGTATACTCGAGGTCGAAGCCGACCACTTTGTACTTGTCATCCTCAGCAAGCAGCTGCTCTAACGTGTTGATGGAGTTCACCACCATGACCAGGTCGTTCGTGTACACCACCGAGAGGTCCGTATTCTTGATGTGGGTGTCCACTTTGACAATTTTGGCGAACTGTCGCTCGGCGCCGGCAGCCGCCATTGGATCCGCACGGGAAGGTTGAAGCGATGAAGAGATCGTGGGTGTGCTTCTTGTGTTGTGTGGCGCGATCGGAAGGTGGAAGAGATGAAGGAAAATGGCCGCGGGAATAAATTGAGCCGGACGGCCTGGAATTTCGGCACGTCCGCATGGTAGTTTTTGCAACGCTTAACTGCATGGTGGGGCCGGGAGCGACGCAACCGCATGCATATGGCGCCCTGAACATACGTGACCGTTCGCGCGTGGACACCGACAGAGCGAGCGCGCACGGACGCGAGCACAGCGCGCCGTGGCCGCATCAACCGCCTCATGCGTAGCTTAATTCACGACGGTGCGTACAGAACGACTGTGAACGCAAACGGTTTTTTTATTATTAACCGTTTGTGTACTTGTCATTTCTCTCACCTCAGTCCCGTCTTGTCACCGCGTTGCCGCCCGAGGATTCCAGTGCACGCTTCGGGAGCGCGCAGGTTCCCGCTCAAGCTTCCCGCCCGGCTCGCCGAAATCCCCCAAACACCCAATGCTTCGGGAGCGCGCAGCGTTTCTTTTGGGCTTCCCGTTCCCGCGCAACCGCGCAGGAACGCGTGCAAGCTTCCCGCCTGGCTCGCCTTGGCCGCCTGTTTTATAAACCCTCACAGCCGGTGCCTCTACATCGCATTCATCCCCTCCCTGCCCGTAGCTTCCCATGTTTGCTTCTCCCCCAATCCCCAATGGCACCTGTCTGTCGTCGTCGCTCCGCTACTACGCCATACGGCAGCTCCAGCTGGGAGGCTGCACCACGTCAGCGACGCAGTACCCGGAAGCGTGTAGTGCGTGTGGCGTCCTTGTTGGCTGTGCACACGGCACCCAGCACAGGCTCCTCCACCTTTGCCCGAAGGCAGCTGCTGCCAGCGACCGTCGTGGCCCCCACCCCATCGCCGGCCGCCGTTTTGGTAACCCCACCAGCGGCCTCCTTGGCCGCCACCACACCAGCATCCGCCTTGGCAGCCACCGCACGGTCAGCCGCCAAGGCCATCACCCGCTCCGCCACCGCGGCCCGAAGGCGGGGGGAGGAGGCTACCGCCGAAGCCCAGTCGCTCGGCTTTTGCGTCAGTGGCCTAGCGCGCTACATCAACTTCCTACATGAGGAGGAGGAGCGCCAGGTCGAGCATCCAGAGAGGCTCACCGCCGTCGTGGCCGCAGCTGTGGCGCGGAATGAGGAGATCTACGCCGAGTCCCGCCGCTTCGAGCAGGCGCGTCAGGAGCGGCGGTGGGCAGCAGTGGCAGCCGACGAATTCGACTCCTCCAGCTCGTCGGTAGGCAACTCCTCCTCTGCCTCTTACTGAACGCGCTCGGCAGAGAAGAAGGCTAGTGGCAGTAGCACAAAGCCCCTCCGGAGTACTATTTAGGGGTTATTTGTTCAGTTCATCTAACTATAGATATGGTTGAACTGTCCCACCTACTTTAAATTAGCTAGTATATATAGTTGAACTAGCTATTTCAGTATGTGGTTGGCAACAAATGGGGAAAAGTTTGTTCGATTCAGCTGTCGAGTTGAACTATTTTGTACAAAGACCAATGCTTAATCCATGAATGAAATATAGGTTTGCTGAATTTCAGTGGCAAAAGTGCACCGTAATAGTGATTTTGTTCCTGCAAAATTTGACAAATGACAGTGTTTCCAGTTTAACAAATGAAGATTTACCCAAGTCCACAATGCATTGTTGCTAAGGTCCCTTAATTTAATGATTTAGAAACTAAACTCTTGCATGCATTGGTGAGTTTCCTTCATTTAAGTGTTTTGCCAAGGTTCACACGCTTGGCATTGTTTCTTCTTGTGGTCAGCAAACTCATATCTCTCCTCTTAATTACCTTCCCACATCGGATTTTTTTGCATACATGGCAACCTTAGTAGTTAGCACCAGTACAAGGTGTAGCATTGGGAAGGGCACACGGGTCATCATTCACAACCGTTTGCGATGACGCACTGGAAAATTCCTTCGCGCCAGATTTTCGCTTGGCTTAGTAGGGAAGGAACCATTGCCCTCGGTCTGCATACGGGTATTCAGTCTGAAACGTCTTTGATGACTGGCAAAGGACACGCCTCCCCGATGAGCGTGCGGAGGACACTGCTCGCACGCCACCCATCTACTCAAACACATGTCCGCACGCTACCTCCTTGCCAATACAGAGAGCAACACATGGCAGCACGTAAATGGTATATAGAATGTCCACGAATTATAAATAATACACCCGTTCACGATGCTAACGTGATAGATTTTTGTTCCAAAATGCCTTTGTTGGCTATTAATAATGCTTGCTCTTTCTCTCAAAGTGGACACTAAAAAATAACAAAGCACATTTGTGCTTTATATGACGAGGCACTGCCCAACATATACCTTGTGACTGTAGCTCATATTTGAATTATGTACATTAAATGCACATAAAACTTAATTAGTTTATAAAAAGCCATACTAACCCTTAATAATTTCATATTTTTGCAGCACACACCTATTGCTTTATGTTGTTTCTAGAAAAATAGCAAGGAGAGAAGAGGCATTGGATGTCGTTTCACCTGCAAATGTGGCATGCATATTTTCCCTATCGGAACCACGTAGTTTATTGTGTGAGAAGATCCGGTTTGTAAGAGGCTTGTGAAAAAACATGTCCTAGTTGATATTATTTTTTACCACGTCATATGTGTGCCTTGTCATGATACCATTCCTAGTTTCATGAATTGCTGACGGAGTTTTGGATTTAGGAAAATTTAAAAACCAAGTTTCTCGATGTTTGTGGTCGAGCCAACATGCTGAGATGTTTGAAATTCATTCTCATTTTCTTGCATGTGCCTAACACATGCATCCAGGGGCACATATATGATTTTTCAACCCATTTTGCTTCCCCGGACCTTGTGATTGGAGATCAAAGTTGAATTATGCACATTATATAATGCACCGAAAACTCAATTAATGTATTTAAAAGTCAGGTGATCCCATAATTTATTCATGTTGTTGCACTTCGCACGTACATGCATGTGTTGTTTCTATAAAAAAATCAAGGAGCGAAGAGGCATCATGTCTTTTCGCCCGCATATGTGACATGCATATACAATATATATGTTCCCTATCGAAACCACAAAGCTTCTTGTGAGGAGCTCCGATTTGAAAGGGGATTGTGCAAGAACATGTCTATTTTGGTCAAGTTGTTTACCACAGCATATGTGTGCCCTTGTCACGACACCATGACAAGTTTCATGAATTTCTGACGAGTTCTGGATTTACGGGAATTTGAAAAAACCAAGTATATCGATGTTTGCGGCCGAGCCAACAAACAATGAGATGTTTGAAATCCATTCCCATTTCTTGTGTGGGACCTAAACATGCATGCATGCATCCAGGGGACGCATATGATTTTTTCAACCTATTTTTCATGCGCTAGACCTTGTGATTGTAGTTCAAATTTGAATTATGCACATTAACGGCTAGAAAACTCAATTAATGTAGTAAATAGGTCTCACGTACCCTGGAAAAAATCCATAGTTTAGCATGACTGTCATGTTGCTCTGTGGTGACTCTAGAAATAAATCCAACGGATGTTGTTTCGCACATAAAAGGTGAACTTTCCCCATCGAAACACACGACTTTCTTGTGAGAATCGCCGGTTTGTAAGAGGCTTTGTGCCAAAACCTTTCCAAAATAGGGCAATTTTTTTACCACAACACACACAAGAGGGCAATTGATGACAGCATGCCCAAATTTCATGAATTTCTGTCGAGGTTTGCATTTACATGAATTTAAAAACTAAGTTTCCCAATGTTGCGTGGTCGAGCCAGGACGATGATATGTTTGAAATTTATTCCCATTTCTTGCGTGGGACCTAAAGATGTAGCCAGGGAAGTATGATTTTTCGACCAATATTCATGCGCTGGAACGAGTGATTGTAGTTCAAATTTGAATTATGCACATTACATGCCTAGAAAACTCAATCAATTGATAAAAAGACCAAACAAACTCTGTAATATTCCATTGGTTAGCATGACACATTCATGTTGCTCTATGGAGACTCTAGAAAAAAATTCAAGGCGAGAAGAGACATCGGATGTTGTTTCCCACATAAAATGTGAAATTTCCCTATCGGAACCACATGACATCTTGTGAGAATCTTCGATTTGTAAGAGGTTTGTACCAAAACTTGTCCCGAAATGGGCATTTTTTTACCACGACACACATGAGCCATGACATGACACCATGCAAAGTTTCATGAATTTCTGAAGATATTTGGTTTTACTGGAATTTGAAAAAACGCCTTCTCAAAGTCTACGACCGAGCCAAAATAACGAGAGGTTTGGAATTCGTTTAACTTCCATTTCTTGCATTGGACCAAAGCATGTATCCAGTGACACATAGATGATTTTCAACCCATTCAGGTGCACTCTAATATGTGCTTAACTGCAGTTCAAATTTGAAGTATGCACATGAAATGTCTAAAAAACTCTTTAAATGTTTAAAAGGGCCTAAATAACCCTGAATAATTCCATATTTAACAGACACTCCAATTGCCGATGTAACTTCATTTTTCGTTTCAAAGCAATATGAAAATCAAATACATCGCAAACAGTTCTTGATCATGAAACGGGTGCGATGTAGTATAAAAATATTTTGGGCCAATTCTCATATATGGCTTAGGCCGGAAACTTCAGTACATCGCCGGCGCGTCAACCACACAGTCATACTTGCTCCCCAAGACCACTCTACTATTGAAGCGCCGCCGGTGAAAGATGGGGACTTGGATTCGCGTCGTGAGGGCAACTTCGGCGACCCACTCTGGCCCGAGCACGGCTGCATCAGCCATGAACGCGCTCACAACATCCTTGAGCGCGGCCGCAATCTCCGACAGGGCGGCTGCAGCCGCCGAAAGGGCAGCTGCTGCATCTGAGATGGCGGCAGCAACATCCGCGACCGGGATAGCAAATGGCGAGAACTGCACAACAGCTATTCGTTCCTCGACGGCCGTCGTAGCCCTGATGGCGGCTGCCCACGCCTATGCCAAGGCCGCCCACACCCAGCTCGTGTCGGTCACCGCACAAATAGCAGCGGCCTTCTCCAACAATGGTCAGCAACCTACGCCCGAAGAGTTGGCAATCGCCAAGAGCGCTCGGGCAGCCATCCATTCGTCGGCAGCCTCCCTTGCTGAGATGGAGGTCGTCAATGCCCGGACCGCGGCCGCCCACACCATACTCGTGGCAGCCTTTTCCAAAGAGATGGCGGACGCGGACTGCGAGATGCTTGCAGAGTATGTGGCGATGGATGCCATGGATCCCCTTCCCCTGGAGGTCGTCGAGCCCGAGCTTGTCACGAAGGATGCGACAGAGATCGGCGAGCATCAGGCGGAACATTAGTCTTTGTTTAGAGCATTGGTCTTTTGTTAGAGTAATGTTTAGGTCAACCAGCTGTGTTTAATTACTCGATTAAGTAAGTGCGGGTTGTGGTGTAGGCTCTTTTGTGTAGTACCCAAATTATGCGACGACGTGGATGACCACTGTAACCAGGGAAATTCGGACCAAAAATTTGCCGCCATATCCCCATTCCATCTTCCAACTAAAAATGAAATTGAAGTTCATCACACACAATTTTTGGCACGAACCGTGTGATATGTAGTACCCAATCTTACGTCGGAAGCTTGAAGACAAACATATGCACGTCCAAGTTCATCACACACGGGATATAGCACAGGCTTCGTTGGTGATGTGTTGATATCGAGAACTATTCTGAAAAATTTGCATGTTCAATTTCATCACACAAGGAGTCTAACACAGGCACCGTTTGTGATATTTTGAAATCGCACACGATTCTGAATAAGGGGTTGTGTCCAATGGTGCTTTCCTTGCCAGATTTTCGCTGCACCGAATGAAAAGTTTGGGCTGTCGCGGAAATATCTACATCCCTCGCCCCCCCCCCCCCCCCCCCGTACCAATCAAAAGCCACATTCCCCCCTTTTCCTCTACCTTTCCTAGATCAAACCTTCATTGCTTGCTTGCAGCGCCGCTTCCTCGCCGGCGACGCTCCTTCCTGCTGCTCGGCCTCGTCCATCTAGTCAGGTAATCGACACCTCCCCAATACCGCCTCATCCCCTCCTCCTCCATCCCACATGTCCCGACTGCCGGCGCGACACCTTCCACCCAAATCACCGCTCCATCCTCCAAATAATCGCCGCCAAAAGCCATGGTGCACGCAGTATAGCCAAGATCTCAAAGAGCATTTGGCAGCGGAGAAGCAAATCGCGGCTGCACGCGCAGATGAGGCAGCGATGGATTCAATGCGTGTCGACCCCCAGATCTTGGAGGAGCACCTCGCGGTCAAGGCCACTGTCGACGCCTCGCGCGCTGACGCAGCCATGCGGTTGGCTGCTATA
Source organism: Elymus sibiricus (assembly GCA_039707655.1). Taxonomy (NCBI): domain Eukaryota; kingdom Viridiplantae; phylum Streptophyta; class Magnoliopsida; order Poales; family Poaceae; genus Elymus; species Elymus sibiricus. The sequence continues at coordinate 89,215,338 of CM077663.1, forward strand.
AACGACAGCTTGTGGTCTTTTCACGAGGGCACCGCCGGTGCGTTCGATGAAGACATTGATGTGTTTTCTTAGCGTGCCCGTGCTTACCTCAACTCCAGAGCCGGCATGTTCATGCCGGGGCAGGATCAGGCCACTCACACTACGAGGGGTGCACCCACGGTGCGGAGGCCTGGCCCTCTTCCAAGTTGAAGGAGCCCATCATTATCGATATCTCCGACGATGAGGAATAGCTTGTTTTTCTAGCTTTATCACTAAGGACCTATGTTCACCTAGCTACGCCGATTAAGCATGTTTCGTTTACCTGTTGCGTGTGCCGCTACTGCCTTTCATTTAGAAATTCTAGCGAAATGTCCAATGTAATGCTACTGCAACCTGCCCTTTAAATATGTTCTATTGTGCAATGCGGTGCTTAATTAGTTAGCTGTTTCGTTCATTTGTTGTGGTGATCATTTAACTATTTAGTTCAATTCTGCAATGTGATGTTCGATTGTTGTTGGTACATTTTGTATTGTTATGCATCTGATGAATAAATCGAATTTAGATGTACTAAATATATGTGAAATATTTCCTATTGTACAATTCTGCAATATTTCCTAGTTCTTAGCACGCTTGGTTTAGATAACTGGCTTTTCCATGTGGCTAAAATTAATCTGTTGGATGCGCAATGTGTTTATTTTCCATTAACATATTTCACCGATAGTATGCCAAATATCACTTATAACCTGATCAATATTTGTCTTAAATATGTTGCAGGGGGAAACAATGGGGGGCATTGAAGTTTACCATCGAGGTTTGCACATCCATGGTCGTTTGGCTAATAGCACATTATTGTGCAATTGCAGGAACCATTGTAATATTACTGTTTTTAATAATTTGTTCTTGCACATGTAGGTCCTGCTGTAAGAGGTTTAGACCCACTCTTTTACCCTTTTTGCATGTGGGGAAATGAGGTGTCCTTGAATATCAGTCAAATCAAGAAACTCAGAAAGATTGTTAAGATAAAGAAACTAGCTACGAAAAACAACAAGATGTTTGTCTGCACAATGAAGAAGACATCGGTCAACTATAGGATGGTACCATCTCTTTCACCTTGTCCTTTTCCCTTTGCGCCATTTCAAATTTTAGAAAAAATATTTATGCATATGTTTGTTTTCAGTCCTTCTCAAGGCAGTTCATCGATGATTACGTCTCAAACCACCTGTATGATCAAGAGGCGAGGAAGGTATTCATACAGCACCCACGGTATAATCTTGAAGTCTTCATCAAGAGGACGAAGGATGGGCGGGCAATCATCCACATGCACTGGCCTAAAGTTGTGAGGACCTTCAACATCATTGAAGGCTCAATATTTGCCTTCCGCTTTAACAGTTTTCTAGATGAGACTCATCTGTCTATTTACCGTCTATGATGATACTTAATTTCCAAAGGTTGTAGATGTTGCATTTGAAACTTTGTCCTGTTGTGCAATTGGGTAGCTAGGCAGTATATGCCTATATGATGTTGTACCCTATTGTAATTCAATTATGAAATCCTGGTTGTCGTACTACGAATAAGAAATATATTTTGTGCTTGATATGTAATGTTAACTTGATTACTAAATGGATTATAAATAATAGAGCAATCAGGCTTATTATTGGGGTTCCATTCCAGACGGTTTCTAGGACTACACCATGGGCGATGACCTCAACAAACCCACACAGTTTTTACAAAGTTGGCGTGTTGGATCGGTGAGGAATCACACACGAATTCTGCTCGACAACTGTGTGCATTAGGACACCCAATCACAAACGTTTTCTTATAGCATGTGTGTGTGATGGGCAGCCCTATGCCAAACAGTTTCTTCTAGACACCGTGAGTGATGTTTTGAATAATGCAAACGACGGAATTATAACTATCGTGTGTGGTGACCAGCCCTATCACAAACGATGTTATGCAGAAAATTGTGTGTGATCTGCAATACGAACAAAGACGTAACCTTGGGATTCCCTGTGTGGGATGATAAGCTAATCTCACACGTCTTCCCCAATATGTCTGTTTGTGATGGCCCTTCGAATCGCAAACGATATATTTTTGCCCATCGTGTGTGACCGGGTACACGCATCGCCGACGGGTTTTTCCTGTCGTGTGGGATAGCCCCCCCCCCCCCCCATCGCCCACACATGCAAGGCGACGGTTTAAGACCACGTCACGGAAAGGGGTTAAAAACCATTTGTATAGCGCGCGGCTGCACTAGTGACGTCTTTCATGATGATCGACGCAATTTCCTGCTGGATGTGGTAGAAGTCATTTCTTAGTCGATGATCCAGTACGGTTTCTAAGGCTTCGGCCCATCTCTGGATATGGGCATTAGATGAAGATGTCATGCGAAGTAACTGTTGATCCCTTCTGTACTCCAGCATTAAATAGATGATGTAGAATCCATCCTTATTACTTGTTGTCGGTCCCTGGATGCAACAGAAGTCAGTCTTATGGATGAAACACACCGTGCCCCTAAATGTCTTCTTGAATTGGATGTTGCCACCCCGGATGTTGAAGCCGAGGAGAGCTCTGTCCAGAACATACTTGATGTGTGTGTAATCTTTCTTCTGTATGGTCATGGATGGGTCCAAATACAGAGGGCGGAAGCAACGGGGTAAAGAACGATGACAATGGTGCTCTCATGGCTGCGCAAAATAAATACACGATCAAGTTAGCGTTCATGCGTGCAAAGTAATGATTGAAATGCATGAAAGGATGTATGTGCTAAAGTGGCTATCCGTGAATGACTTACCTGGGATGATAAGGTACGTGAATCGCTTCCTTGTCCTTATTGTTGACCATGAACTCTTTGACGTACTGTGTCGCATATTTACGGTTGGCTTCGCCGACTGACAAGAAGCCCCCACGCATGTAGTATGGGTCCGCGATCGCAAGACCACTGATTTGCTCTCTCATGACGATGTAGTTCATATGAAGCGCATAAAGACGGATGAACGTCAAATCGAGCCGCCTCATTAGTAACATCTCGAAGATGTAGTCAAATCGCAGGAAGAACAGGTTTGCAGGGTAGTCGTGGACGTACTCCTTGCCATGACACGGCACATGGACCGTATAAAGCGCGCATCCTGGATCATTCGAGGAGAGAAGGCTTGTCTCCGTCAACAGCACATGGTCATGCAGTCTCCTGAGATCCCTTGTTATGGCGGCTAGCGCATCCTCCGGTAACATTGACTCTCCTGCTATATGGATAGATGGCGCACCTTTGATCGGTACACAGTCTGCAACCCGGGTCTATGGAGGCGGCTGGCTGCTAGAAGCCACTTTGGCAGCTTTGGCGGCAGTCGTGACTTTCTTCCCCGATCTCTTCCTCTGCTTCTTCTTGGTGTGCCCGGGTGCTGGTGGGTCCGTTCGACCCTGTCTGACCACCGCCCCCAGTGTCGTTGGGCTCAGCATTGTACGACCTTGGCTTAGTTGAGCTTGGGATGAGGCGACATCTGGATGGGTGTCCTGTGAGGCTTGCATGAACAAAGACTTCTTGCACTCCCGAGGATGTTCCGGCTCCGGCTGTTGCTCATATGGCTGACTCATCACTACATCCTCATAGGCTCCGGTATTGAGCCACTGGAGGGGGTCCTCGTCCTCCATGTCATGATCCATATCCTCATCCATGTGGGCAACGTCATCAGCTGCCGCCGGAACGGTTGGACCCCCTTCCTTGTGTCACTCTCCCTCACCCAGCAGCACATACGGTGGTCGTAATTGCGTAGGTGGGGTTGTGTTCATACCTTGCTCAGGCCCCGTTGGTGTGCTCCCGACCGCCTCCAAACGAAGAAGATTCTTCAGCCACAGGTTCGGCCAATTTTTGGATTCGCCAAGCTACGTCGGTGTCTCGTCATCCTCTGCGCCGATTTGCACGGGAAGAAATAAACCCTCGTAGCCCTGTTCCACACTTGCCAAGGAGAGCCTTAAGGCATTATCGGGCATCTGTCGGCCGTGGAACAAGCGATCTTGGGCTTCATTATAGTAGCATTCCCCACAACCACCAACTCATCGTTCATGTGGTAGAGGAGGGTGCACGGAATGAAGTCGGCCTGCAAATACATGTGTTCGGCGTCAGAGATCCGAAAGGCAACGGGAACTGAAGATTGGTTAGTTATGTTGATGAGTGTGCGACGCGTATTTACCATGAGGGCGTCGAGCTCGGCCAATGTCGACGGCCCGACATTTAAGCCAGAGATGGAGCACGGGCTGCTATCAGTGGGTGCACGTGCGGGAGCACATGCTGCTGGAATAGGAGCGGGTGCGGTTGCCATAGCAGTTAAGGGTGCGGGTGCGAAGTTCAACGAGTTGCTCCCGGTGAAGCTAGGCATGGGAAATTCAGTTGGAGGCGGTGTGGATTTTGTTGCACCCAACTGACCATACTTGGAATCAAGCTTGTCAATGCAGCTGCCACATCATTTCTCCAGGCATCTACTGCTGCCCTTCTTGCCTTAGCTACGGTTTCAGCTTTGTTTTTCTCTAGCGCCAATGCCACCTTCTCGTCGATAGTCACTTGACTTAACATATTTCTTTGCTTTTTGGCCTTGGGGTCCTCCCAATAGTAGTACTTCCACGTGGAGCCGTCTCAGGTGGTGTGCACACGTCCATACCGTGGCCGCCTATCCAGCGGTTTTCCGTACATTACATTGGTGGCCCGGTTGAAAGGGGTGTCCCGCTTGTACTTCGCCGACGACTGAGTCGGCTGAGTCGACAAGTCACTTTCGGCTGCAAGCTTGTGTTGATATCTCTACAAAATGAGCGTGAATCAATTACGAATGTGACTATAACGTAGTCGACTTAATCAGAAGCTAATATAAGGTGGTAAAATGAAAATTACCAATACTCTCATGAATTCCCTCGTAGTCCCGTCCGTGTAAAATTCCTTTTTATAGGGTCCCACTTGAACCGGGCCCTGATAAAGTCATGCTCTTGCTGGTCGGTGAACTCAGACAAGGGGTCTGGGAGCCCCAGACGTTCACGTTCTGCGTCCTTCTTAGCCCACACGGGCCTCTTGCCCGTGTAACCACGACTTCCGAGGTGGTGGTTCCCCATGTTCCTTTCCTGAAGCTCCTTGCCTTTCTCTGACCTGGCCTTGGCAGCTTCTTCAGCGCAAGTCTCCTTGAACTTTTCAAAGTCCTCTTCCGAAATTTTCGGATTGTCTTCTTTAATCTGGGCATAGGTTTGATGGTCTACTTCAATCGCCTTTTTCACCCTTGTTTTCTAGGTGCTCAATGCGTTGTTGAACTTTGTTAGGGCTTTGTTGTTTATTTTCTTCATGGCAGGATCATCCCACGGGTCATTGATCCTTTCATCCCGACCGGGGAACAAGAATCTTGCATGCAACCTAGTTAGGAGCAGGTGTTGCAAAGGTTCATTCTGCCGTATTTTTGTGTCATTGATGTTAGAGGTATCCCTAGGATGCATGCTACTTGGTTTCCATATGTCCCTGCCACGTCCCGCGGCTTTGTTGGCTTGAAATGCCTTCATGCACCTACGTGATCACTAGTCTTCTGGTGCCGAGCTGATTTGGGCGTCGTGCCCTCTTTGCCTTCTTTCCTTCACTGGCTAGGGAGGTACCATCAGTAGCCATCTCTGTCTTAGTGCCGGTGTTGGTGGCATAAGTGTCGTCGGCGTCGGCGCCATCGGCGTTGGCATCAGTGGCCGTCTCCATCTCCTGTCTAGTCAGATAGTCAAGGTAAGTGTGTGCTTCTCCTTCTTGGGTGTGAGAACCTCCGGCTTCATCGTTGTTGGTCATGTTTCCTAGGGTTCAATCTAGTCATTCAATTCTCGAGCTTTATATAATAAAATGAATAATGAATCTTGCAAAAATGGCCTATGTATTGCCTGGCTGTCATTTCATTCCCGTCCCGGCAAATCTTGGGCACTCGATATGTCTACTTTGAAGCACACGTAATGTTAAAATTCAAGGAAAATTTTGGCATGCCCTATGCTAAAAATGGCACATATCGAGAGCCTGAAATTTGCTCGAACAGAAATGAATCAACATTCCGGCAAAACATAGGCCACTCAAAATCAGTTTCCCTGCAAACAAGAACGGCCTCAGGCCCACGACACATTGTATCTTGTCCAATTTGAGTGTTTGTACAACAACTCATCTTCAAATGGACAACAACTCATCAAAACTTCAAATGGACAACAACTCATCAAAACTTCAAATGGACAACAACTCATCAAAACTTCAAATGGACACCAAAGTTTAAACTGTCAATACAAGATAGTACTTTCACTCAAGAATTACATCCTTCGGGCACAAGGCTTCTATCGCCCGAGAATCATTCATAACGGTGGGAAAATACAGCTCGGGCGCCTATGCTCCTTCCCGAGAGGCGGAGGACCGGTAGCCATCTTGATCGGCTTTAACTTCGGCCAGTGCACCACGGTCTTCACGAAGGCCATCCGAGGTCCCTCAGTGCATGCAGAGCAAACCAGGGTGTCAATCCGGGGTGCAGCAGCAATCATCCTCTGCACCAAGCCAAAGTAGCTGCTAGGCAATGGCTCTGTAGGCCATGTCCTGATGCAGAGGTCATTCATGGCTGGCTCTGGCATCCGATGCAACTCCATCAGCTGTTTCAGCTGATCAGAGACGAGGAGTGGTTGCTCAGGGGCTTGAAATTATGCCCAAAACAGCTTCAGCTCGGCATCCCCTTCCTGGGATGCATAGTGCCACGCCGCATCCGCCGCACTCTTCGGGAGGTCCGCAAATGCGCCTGGATAATGCCACACCCGGGTGAGCAACACGAACCTTTTTCCACCAAGGGGACATTGCAGTAAGTATCGCTTACCAGCTACAATTTGTTTGATCTAGTGGAGTTCCTTCTGGTGGCCTTGTGCTTCCATCCGTGCCTCCTGGATCATGGTGGTAAACGAGGACAGCTCGGTAGCCTGATATTTATTCTTCTGCTCAAGGACCTCACATTCAGTGCTGGCATCCTTGACCTCTTAATGCACTTCCGCGACCCTGGGCTCGTGCTTGTCACTTACAAACTTTGCCGACAACAGATCGGGAGCTGCTCGTTCGGCCGCCGCTTTATGTTCGGCACCTTCTTGCCTCACCTTGTTCAGCTCGGTCTTGAGGTTCTCGACCTCCGCGGCGACAACTGCAGTGGTCATAGAAACATTCCGCACTTCAGGATAAAAACAACAATACCTCACCTAAATGAGGAAAATAATGATAGTAGTCCAGTTCGGACTTACCTTGTGCGTCATCAAACCGCTTGTTGAGGCGGTCGAGCTCATCCTCGGAGCTCTTAAGCTTCTAATTCATCTCCGCCAACTCCATGGCGCTGGGGGCTGTTGTTAAAGACGCGGCCTACATAAACAATTCATATGCGTCAGACTCCTAAGTTATCGGATTTTAAACCCTCTGTCCGGATGTTTCTTCCATCCTGCCAAAGTCTTGGGGGCTACAGCTCATTTTATTTTATTTTTTACAAAAGCGTGCTCTTTTCGCACTATTTGACCCCCGCATGAGTTTTCCAAACTCACACAGGGCTCGGGGGCTACAAAATATGGGGATTGCATATAAAACCATAAATTAAAATTACTTTGTAAAAAAGAAGAATTGCATAATTTACCTTAAAACCTGCCAACAAGCCGCCGAAAGCCTCCTTCCATCCGTTGTCAACGGATTGAATGCCTTGCAAAACCGCACCCAAAAGAATGTGGTGCTCTTCGGTGATGGAGGAGTCATTTAAACCCTCCTCCATCAGGTCCGACTACCCGGTGGGAGTCTTCTCTGTTATAGACGGCTCCGGGTGTGGCATCGTGGTTTCTCCCCTTGGAGAAACCAGAGTTGACGACTCCGGAGGCTTGGAGGCCTCCGGAAATGACTTTGGAGAAAGCTCGGGTTGACCGGGCTCTCCCTCTTTGCTTGCCAGGAGAGATTCACCCTCCTGCTCTTAAATGACCGAGGTGTTAACCTCGGCCATGATATCATCACCCCCGCCCCTCGTGTCTGGCTCAGGGAGGGTCTTTTGGGACACCACCTCCTCGACGGCTGGGGGAAGGGAGTTATGGGACACGGTCCCAGTCTTCGCTAGTTCGGCTGGCAGAGATTCCCCTTCCGAGGTTTGGTCGGTGGGGAGATAGCGCGGTGGACTGCAATGGGAAAAGCATATATATAGCTCATAACAAAACCTCCAAAGTGAAAAAACGATATAATCTTTGGATTCATACCTTTACGGCCGGGGTTTGACTCTGATGGGCCTGTAGAGGAACCCTTTCAAAGTTCTCGGACTCCTTGTGAGAGTCCACAATGTCATCAAACAGGCCCACCCTAGCCCTGCATTGTCTTTTTGGGGAGGTGGGAGCTAGATCTCCCTCGGGGTCTTCAGATGTCGCCCACTTCTTTGTGTGGGCGGAGTCACTCTCCTCCCCGCCCTCTTCCAGCTCTCCCTCAAGAGTAGAGGGAGCGTGTGTCTCCTCGGAGACCGTGTCCGGAGATCCTTTTGAACAAAGACCTCCCCGGGACTCTTTCTTCTCCTCTTTCTTCTCTTGCCTCTTCTTCGGCCCCGCGTACGGATTTTCAACCAGCATGGCCGTTAGCAAGGCCATCCTGGGGCCCTCGGGTAGCGGTGCCGGGCAGTTGATCCGCTAGGATTTCTCTAGCCATATCTATAAATACGAAGAAAAGAGGGATAAGAACCTTACCGAAGGGAAAATCTGAATACAAATAATGAAATTTTACCTCTCCGGGAGGGTTCGTGGCGTCGATGTCGATGTCCTCCTCTTCGGCTGACCAAGCCTTTTGTGGCTTGAACAGCAGCCTCCACAGCTTTTCGTGAGTGATGCGGAAGAAGTGTTGCACAGTGACTGGGTCATCCGGACTATAAGCCCAGATAGGGGCAACCCGATGTTGACAGGGGAGAAGGCGGCGGTGTAGCATGACCTAAACCACGTTGGTCAGCTTGATCTTCTTGTACACCAGGATGGAGACGCACCTTTGCAGCGCCTTCACCTCCGCAGCTTCCCCCCAATCGAGCCCCTTCTTCATCCATGACACCAGTCTGGTGGGAGGTCCGGATCTAAATCCGGGAGATGCTGCCCACCCTGCGTCGTGTGGCTCGGTGATATAGAACAACTCCCGCTGCCAGACCTTGACGGTATCTATGAAAGAACCGTCCGCCATTGAACCAGGGGAAGCTTGCTGAACATTACTCCATGCAGTCTACCTGCTCGCCGCTAACTACCTTCAGCTTGACGTTGAATAATTTCAACCACAAGCCGAAGTGGGGTTGGACCCGTAGAAAGGCCTCGCAGACAGTGATGAAAGCACAAATATGCATAAAAGAGTTCGGGGAGGTCATGGAAATCCAACCCGTAGTAAAACATCAAACCCCTCACGAAGGGGTGGAGGGGGAAATCGAGGCCCCGGAGGAAGTGGGGAATGAAAACCACCCTCTCGCCTTCTTTAGGCATGGGGATGACCTGGCCCTTCTCTGGAGCGCGATGAACAGCGTCCGCCGACAAATAGCCGGCACGCTTCAACTCTAAAATGTCATCGTTAGTGACACAGGAGACCTCACACTTGCCCTTAGATCCTGTGTCAGCCATGGCCGGATTGGAGAAGGGTTCGAGGAGATTGGGGGGGATGGAGCTTGGGAGCTTGGAGCTCAGAAGGTTAGGGAGGGTGATGGCGACGAGATCTGAGAAGCGTCTGGAAGCTACGGTGGCCGTTGTAGTACTAAGAGTCCCTCTGTTGCGCCGCAGACCTCACCACTATAAATCGTGCAGTTATGCGCGCATGGAATAACCCAAATCATAAACCATATCCCTTGAAAGGCGGGGCACGATCTCCGTATTGATGGAACGCGTCAATAAAAAATAAAGGCTTCATCGAACCACGGATTGAGTTTTTGTAACTGGTCAGTAATCATGACCAGCCGTGACCTTTCGTTAAAAAGTTGTCAGGAAGAAGCATTGTCCGTACCCGAATGGTTGGCCTTCAAGGCTAAGTCACATATATTGCTTGGAAACAGGGAAGTCTTCGGTGGCCGGACTATTATCGGCTGAATATGAATAAGGAGTGCAACTCGCCCCACAAGCCAAAGACCATGGACACGTGGAGATGTTAAATCGAGACTACAGCGTTGGAGGCCAGTTCGGGGGCAACTGAGGGAGTCCGGGATTTAGGGGTCCTTAGGCTACCGGCCTGTCTCTATGGGTCGGACGGTGGGCCGCTCTGTGACTATCGTTGAAGGACCAAAGATTATGATGACGCCGTTTCTAGGATGGAAACCTCCTAAGCCGTGGCGTGACTCCAAGAACGCTATTAGGGATTCGGCATGTTCCTCCTCCGATGTAACCGACTTTGTGTAACCCTAGATACCCTTGGTGTCTATATAAACCAGAGGGTTTTAGTGCGTAGGGCAGATTAAGATCATTACTCCTAGGGTTCTAGACCACATCATACGATCTCAAGGTAGATCAACTCTGTACTCGATACTTCATCATCAATACAAACAAAGCAGGACGTAGGGTTTTACCTCCATCAAGAGGGCCCGGACTTGGGTAAACATCGTCTCCCTTGTCTCCTGTTAACCATCGATCCCAGATCCACAGTTCGGGACCCCCTACTCTAGATCCGCCGGTTTTGACACCGACAACCTTCCCTAAACATAGGGCATGTCGAGTTTGCCCGAAATTCGCCGAAACGGAAATGAATCGACATTTCGGCAAAACATAGGCAACTCATGTCACGCACATTTCAACAAATACACAATATAGGCAACTTACACATGCCACACACACAAGCTCAAACACATACACATATTTCCATTCTTGCACGTTATCTCTTATTTTTCCTCACCTATGTCGAGAGAGATCAAGCCCGGTACGAAGATATATATTCAATTCTACTTCTTAATTAGCTAGTAGATCTAGATAGTGAGGTAACTAGATAGCTCTAACTAGGGAGAGAGAGAGAGGGAACAAGCTAGTGGAGGGCTAAAATATTAAAGAGAGGGGGAGGTAGGTCATTAATTAATGGAGGTGATGGTGGAGGGCAAAGAAAGAGAGAGGGGGAGGGAGGGCATTAATGGAGGTGATGGAGGGTCGAAGAAGAGAGAGGGAGGAGGGGAGCATTGAAGGAAGAAGAAGAGGAGGTGGGGAAGAAGGAAGGGAGAAGAAGAGGAGGTGGGGAAGAAGGAAGGGAGAAGAAGAGGAGGTGGGGAAAAGGTGACAGATATTTTGTGGCTGGTGACCATAGCAGTAGCGCTGGTTGGGAAACCGCTACTGCTAGATAAACTAGCAGTAGCGATGTTTGTAAGCAATCGCTGCTGTTATCTGGGGCCCACCAGCTTACCCGTAGGACATTAGCAGTAGCACCCTTCTCAGGCAACGCACTACTGCTAGTGTGACTAGCAGTAACGCTTTTCGTAGCCAAGCGATGCTGCTACTTGGGTTTCACCAGCTTACACGTAAAAAAATATATGTAACGCCCTTCCTTGGAAACGCGCTACAGATACACTAGTAGCTATAGCGCTTGTTTTTATGGGAGCGCTGCTAATTTATGCTGACCCTAGGGTACCCTTTGGCCCACTTAGCAGTAGCATGTTTATACGTACCAAGCGCTACTGCTAGATAGTACCAGTAGCGCCTGTTTTGCTAAGCACTACTGGTACTTAGCAGTAGCGCTTGGTCCATAACAGGCGCTATTAGTAACATTCTACCTATAAGCTTTTCCCTAGTAGTGGAAGGTGAATGAAGTGCGGAGCTAGATGGCAGTTCCTTACGTGCCCTCGTCCTAGAGGGGACGATCTTAGTCTTAGCATCATTCAGATTCTTCATAGTGATCAATAAAAATCCCAAGTGAACTCAATAAATAGAGCTATGCTCCCCGACAACTGCACCAGCGAAAGGTCTTGATAACCCACAAGTATAGGAGATTGCGACAGTCTCGAGGGTAGTATTTCACCCAAATTTGTTGATTCTACACAAGGGGAGCCAAAGAATATTTATGAGCCTTAGCAGTTGAGTTGTCAGTTCAACACACCTGGAATTTCTTTCTGCAACAAAGTGTTTAGTAACAAAGTAGAAATATTAACATGAACAGTAACATCAACAGTTTGTAGTGATTGTAAAGGCATCAACAGTTGTAGTAACTTAACAAAGATCAATATGCGAAAAGCGTAGGCATTGGATCCGCGATGGATAATTATGTCGGATGGCCTTCATCATGTAACATTCATAACCTAGAGCGACATAGAACTAGCTCCAATTCATCAATGTAATGTAGGCATGTATTCCGTATATAGTCATGTGTGCTAATAATAAGAACTTGCATGACATCTTTTATCCTACCCTCCCGTGGCAGCGAGGTCCATAGGGAAACTAAGGGATATTAAGGCCTCCTTTTAATAGAGAACCGAAACAAAGCATTAACACATAGTGAATACATGAACTCCTCATACTACGGTCATCACCGGAGATTATCCCAACTATTGTCACTTTGGGGTCTACGGATCATAAGACATAATAGGTGCATAAAACTTTCAAGATAGGATCTAAAACAATCTCATATTCATAGAAACATAATATGCTCAGATCTGAAATCATGGCATTTGGGCCCTAGTGACAAGCATTAAGACTAGCAAAGTCATATCAACATCAATCTCAGTACATAGTGGATACTAGGGATCAAGCCCTAACAAATTGACTTGATTACATGACAAATCTCATCAACTCCATAACTTTCCAGCAAGCCTACAAAGGAATTACTCACTCCAGGTGGTGAGCATCATGGAATTGTTGATGGACAAGGGTTGGTGATGACGACGGTCCAAACGGACTCCAGATTAGCTCTCCGAGGAAGAACAGAGAGGTAGCGGCGGCTCCGTCTCGCAAAACGCGATGAAAGTGTCTCTCGGATTTTTTTCTCTCCACGAGATGGTACTTATGGAGTTGGGATTAGATCAACCAGAGGCTCGAGGGGACCACGAGCTCTCAAGGCGCGCCCCGGGGGGGTGGGCGCGCCCTCTGAGCTTGTGGCTCCTGGGTGGCCCCCTCCGGTAGATCTTTTCACCAGTATTTTTTATATATTCTGAAAATATTCTCCGTAAATTTTCATCTCAATCCGAGAACTTTTATTTCTACACATAAACAACACCATGGTAGTTCTACTGAAAACAACGTCAGTCCGGGTTAGTTTCAACCAAATCATGCAAATTAGAGTCCAAAACAAGAGCAAAAGTGTTTGGAAAAGTAGATACGTTTGGGACGTGTTAGTAACGAGATTGAACTAGGTATGGAGATACCAACGATCGAATCTCGGGCAAGTGACATATCGCTAGACAAAGGCAATTGCATACGGGATTAACTGAATCCTTGACATCATGGTTCAACCGATAAAGATCTTCGTGAAATACGTAAGAACCAATATGGGCATCCAGGCCCTGCTATTGATTATTGAGCGGAGATGTGTCTCGGTCATGTCTACATGATTCTCGAACCCGTAGGGTCCGTACGCTTAACGTTCGATGACGCTAGAGTAGTACTGGGATATGTACGTTGGTGACCGAATGTTGTTCGAAGTCTCGGATGAGATCCCGGACGTCACGAGGAGTTACGGAATGGTTCTGAGGTAAAGATTTATATATGGGAAGGCCTATTTTGGTCGCCGGAAAGGTTTCGTGTATTTCCGACAGTGTACCGGGAGTGCCGAAAGGGTTCCGGGGGTCCACCTGCCCGGGGGGCACGTGGGCTGAAGAGGGGGCGCACTAGCCCATGATGGGCTGAGTGCCACTCCCCCCCCAAGGTCCCATGCGGCTAGAGGGGAGGAAACGTTGGTGGGGAGGGGCGCCCCACTTGCCTTGGGGGGCCAAGTTTCCCCCCTAGGCCGCCGCCCCTACCTTAGAGGAGGGGCTAGGGACGGCTCCCCCTCCCCGTTGCCCCTATATAAAGTGGGGGTAAGGGAGGGCAGTCGCAACCCTTCCCACAACACAGCCCCTCCCTCTCTCATCTCTCCCGTTCTTCCTCGTTTATCATTCCTCTGGCGCTTAGCGAAGCCCTGCCGACACTGCACCACTGATACGTCTCCAACGTATCTATAATTTTTGATTGTTCCATGCTATTATATTATCTGTTTTGGATGTTTTATATGCATTAATATGCTATTTTATATTATTTTTGGGACTAACCTATTAATCTAGAGCCTAGTGCCAGTTTCTGTTTTTTCCTTGTTTTTGAGTATTGCAGATAAGGAATATCAAACGGAGTCCAAACGGAATAAAATCTTCGGAATAATTTTTCTTGGACCAGAAGACACCTACCAAGCTTGGAGACCAAGGCAGGAGAGCCGCCGTGTGGCCACAAGCCACAGGGGCGCGCCCAGGGGGGTAGGGCGTGCCCCCCTGGCTTGTGGGCCCATGGCAACTCTCCCAACCCTATTCTTCAGCCTATAAATTCCAAAATATTCCCTGTATACCAGAGAGAGACACGAAAACACTTTTCCCCCGCCAGGAGCCTCGATTCCCGTGAGATCCAATCTTGGAGCCTTTTCCGGTAATCTGCCGGAGGGGGATTCGATCACGGAGGGCATCTACATCAACTCCATTGCCCCTCCGATGATGCGTGAGTAGTTCACCACAGACCTTCGGGTCCATAGCTAGTAGCTAGATGGCTTCTTCTCTCTCTTTGCTCTTCAATAAAATGTTCTTCATGATCTTCATGGAGATCTATCCGATGTAATACTCTTTTGCGGTGTGTTTGTCGAGATCCGATGAATTGTGGGTTTATGTTCAGATTATCTATGAATATTATTTGAATCTTTTCTGAATTCTTATATGCATGATTTCATATCTTTGCAAGTCTCTTCGAGTTATTGGTTTGGTTTGGCCAACTAGATTGGTAATTCTTGCAATGGGAGAAGTGCTTAGTTTTGGGTTCAATCTTGCGGTGTCCTCACCCAGTGACATAGTAGGGGTAGCGAGGCACGTATTGTATTGTTGACATCGAGGATAAAAAGATGGGGTTTTCATCATATTGCTTGAGTTTATCCCTCTACAGCATGTCATCTTACTTAATGCGTTACTCTGTTCTTCATGAACTTAATACTCTAGATGCAGGCAGGAGTCGGTCGATGTGTGGAGTAATAGTAGTAGATGCAGAATCGTTTCAGTCTACTTGACACGGACGTGATGCCTATATGCATAATCATTGCCTTGGATGTCTTCATAATTATTCGCTTTTCTATCAATTGCTCGACAGTAATTTGTTCACCCACCGTAATACTTGCCATCATGAGAGAAGCCTCTAGTGAAACCTATGGCCCCCGGGTCTATTTTCCATCTTATACTTTCAGATCTAAAACCAAAAACACCAAAAATACCTTGCTGCAATATTTTTATTTTTGTTTTACTTTCCGTTCAAGCAATCTATTCTATCTATCTCTATCAGATCTCATCCTTGCAAGTAACCGTGAAGGGATTGACAACCCCTTTATAGCGTTGGGTGCAAGTGTTTGATTATTTGTGTAGGTACATCCATTGGTGACTTGCTTGTATCTCCTACTGGATTGATACCTTGGTTCTCAACAACTGAGGGAAATACTTATCTACTTTGCTGCATCACCCGTTCCTCTTCACGGAAACCAACGCATGCTCGAGAAGTAGCAAGAAGGATTTCTGGCGCCGTTGCCGGGGAGATCTACATCAAGCCATCCAAGTACCCATCACAAACTCATCTCTTGCATTTACTTTATTTGCCATTTGCCTCTCGTTTTCCTCTCCCCCACTTCTAAAACGATTTTCCAAAAAAGATTTGCCTTTTTATTCGCCCTTCTTCGTTCGCCTTTTCGTTTGCTTTTCGTTTGCTTGTGTGTTAGATTGCTTGCTTTGTCACGATGACTCAAGAGAATACTAAGTTGTGTGACTTTTCCAATACTAATAATAATGATTTTATTAGTACTCCGATTGCTCCCGCCACTAGTGCGGAATCTTATGAAATTAATGCCGCTTTGCTAAATCTTGTTATGAAAGAACAATTTTCTGGCCTTGCTAATGAAGATGCCGCATCCCATCTAAATACTTTCGTTGAGTTGTGTGATATGCAAAAGAAGAAAGATGTGGATAATGATATTGTTAAATTGAAGCTATTTCCGTTCTCATTACGAGATCGTGCTAAAACTTGGTTTTCATCTTTGCCTAAAAATAGTATTGACTCATGGAATAAGTGTAAAGATGTTTTTTTTTCCAAGTACTTTCCGCCCACTAAGATCATCTCCCTTAGGAACGATATGATGAATTTTAAGCAACTTGATCATGAGCATGTTGCACAATCTTGGGAGAGGATGAAATTAATGATTAGGAATTGCCCCGCGCATGGTTTGAGTTTATGGATGATTATACAAATTTTCTATGCTGGATTGAATTTTGCTTCTAGGAATCTCTTAGATTCCGCCGCGGGTGGTACTTTTATGTAAATCACATTAGGAGAAGCTACTAAACTCCTAGATAATATTATGGCAAATTACTCTCAATGGCATACCGAAAGATCTCCTACTAGTAAAAAAGTGCATGCTATTGAAGAGATTAATACTTTGAGTGAAAAGATGGATGAACTGATGAAATTGTTTGCTAGTAAGAGTGCTCCTATTGATCCTAATGATATGCCTTTGTCTTCTTTGATTGGAAATAATAATGAATCTATGGATGTGAACTTTGTTGGTAGGAACAATTTTGATAATAACGCTTATAGAGGTAATTTTCCTAGTAATTCCTCTAATAATTATGGTAATTCCTACAGCAATTCTTATGGAAATTATAATAAGATGCCCTCTGATCTTGAGAATAATATTAAAAAAATTATTAGTTCACAAAAGGGTTTCAATGCTATGATTGAAGAAAAATTGCTCAAGATTGATGATTTGGCTAGGAACGTTGATAGAATTTCTCTTGAGATTGATTCTTTGAAAATTAGATCTATTCCACCCAAGCATGATATTAATGAGTCTTTAAAAGCTATGAGAATTTCTATTGATGAGTGTAAGGAAAGAACCGCTAGAATACGTGCTAAGCGTGAATGGCTTGAAAAAGTGTGTTCTCGTGATAATATTGATGAAGATCTTAAAGTGATTGGTGTGACTCCTATTGAATCTTTGTTTTCTAATGTAAATCTTGATAAAGATGGGACTGGAGATGAGTCAACTTTAGTTAAAAGGCGTCCCAATGATTTGGAGTTTATAGATCTTAATGCTAAGACTAATAAAAGTGGGATTGAAGAGGTCAAAACTTTAAATAGCAATGAACCCACTCTTTTGGATTTCAAGGACTTTAATTATAATAGCTGCTCTTTGATTGATTGTATTTCCTTGTTGCAATCCATGTTGAATTCTCCTCATGCTTATAATCAAAACAAAGCTTTTACTAAACATATTGTTGATGCTATGATGAAATCTTTTGAGGAAAGACTTGAGTTGGAAGTTTCTATACCTAGAAAACTTTATGATGAGTGGGAACCTACTATTAAGATTAAAATTAAAGATTATGAGTGCCATGCTTTGTGTGATTTGGGTGCTAGCGTTTCCACGATTCCAAAAACTTTATGTGATGTGCTAGGTTTCCGTGAATTTGATGATTGTTCCTTAAATTTGCATCTTGCGGATTCCACTATAAAGAAACCTATGGGAAGGATTAATGATGTTCTTATTGTTGCAAATAGGAATTATGTGCCCGTAGATTTCATTGTTCTTGATATAGATTGCAATCCTACATGTCCTATTATTCTTGGTAGACCTTTCCTTAGAACGATTGGTGCAATTATTGATATGAAGGAAGGGAATATTAGATTCCAATTCCCATTAAGGAAAGGCATGGAACACTTTCCTAGAAAGAAAATAAAATTACCTTATGAATCTATCATGAGAGCTACTTATGGATTGCATACCAAAGATGACAATACCTAGATCTATTGCGTTTTGCCTAGCTAGGGGCGTTAAACAATAGCGCTTGTTGGGAGGCAACCCAATCTTATTTTGGTTTTCTTTTTTTTGTTTCTGTTTTAGTGTGTTTTGCACATTATTACTTCTGTAATAATTGTGTTTTATTGTTTAAATTAGTGTTTGAGCCAAGTAAGACCTTTGGGATGGTCTACGGTATTTGTGGTTTGATTCTGTTAAAAAACTGAAACTTTTGCGCTCAGTACAGAATTTTTATAAATTTACTGGAACGTGCTTTTGATCTGAATGTTTTACACAAGATTTATATACAAATTTCCCTGATTGTCCTAATTTTTCAGAATTTTTAGAGTTACAGAAGTATTCGAAGTCTACAGATTGCTACAGACTGTTCTGTTTTTGACAGATTTTGTTTTCTTTGTGTTGTTTGTTTATTTTGATGAATCTATGGGTTGTATCAGGGGGTATGAACCATGGAGAAGTTAGAATACAGAAGCTAGAACCTGCCAGCAGTAATGAAGTACCAACGAAAAGGAAGAAATTTGTACCAGCCATGCCTAAAATGAAATTGCAATCGAATTCCCTCTTCAGATGGAGTCCACATAATCTGCAAAAAGGGATCAAGGAACCCAATGAAATCCATCCAGATCAAATCATAAAACTGAACCAGGAAGAACATATATGACCCATCATGCCATACTAAGTGCAGAAAACATAAAAATCATAAAGAATATATAGTACATTGTTGCCCAATTCCTGTACCAAGGATGGCCTCAGTTCATGTCTGCGGATCGCCACTCCACAATTTACCAGTTAACCGAGAATAGGAATCAGAATATAATCGAAATCATATAGTAGAACAGAAGGAAAAGGAGGGCAAATAGCTCGATGGGCCGATCGGTGCAGCAGGAAATCATCAGGGGGATAAGCAACAAATTGGAGAGGAGTAGAGAGGAGCAACGAATTGGAGAGGAGTAGAGAGGCTTGTTCACTTGTTGTGCTTCTGATAACAGCAGAAGACATGCCAGGAACACAAAGCGGACAAAGCGTAGGTTGCATCAGAAGCAGCCCCCAGAGCAAAGAAAGGGTGCAGCCGGCCAGCCTGAAGCACCATAGAGCCACCCAACCCTGATGGCACGATGCGTAGACCGCCGACAAACGCCGCTCAGGCCACCGCTCCATCGAAGCACCATCGAGACACACAAGCGATGCAGGAGACGGAAGCAGCGGCGCCCACCCCAATTTTCTCCTTCTCACCTAGCCGTCAACGGCGCAGGAGATGGAAGCAGCGCCACCCACCCCAAATTTCTCCTCTTCACCTAGCGGTCAAAGGCACACGAGACCGACATAAAACCACCCCGCTGCTAATGAGCGCCATGGGTGTCAGCCATGTGGACCGATGCGGTGAAAACAGTTTCCGCAGCCACTGGTGGTCGAGTCCCCACACAATACCCTTCCCCTCCCCACACCAACAGCCCCAGCCCACACCGTCCAGCCTATGACCAAATGGGCCCAGCAGTCGCCCACAATCTGGTCAAAATCATGCACATGCACAAAAATCCCTAGACTCAATTGATCCTTGGAGATCCGATCACAGGGAGCTTATAGTGAATTAAAGGGTGACGTATATATTCATGGTTCAGGTGAGACCGCTCTGGAGTAGTGTGGAAACAGATGACATTCTTGCTTCAGATTTTATCTTAGTTT
This sequence comes from Elymus sibiricus, assembly GCA_039707655.1. Taxonomy (NCBI): domain Eukaryota; kingdom Viridiplantae; phylum Streptophyta; class Magnoliopsida; order Poales; family Poaceae; genus Elymus; species Elymus sibiricus. The sequence goes on from CM077663.1 coordinate 89,234,974, forward strand.
ATTTCAAACAGAGCCATCGTTTTTGTTTCAGATTAAAGAAGTTAGTTCAGTTGCCTGTTGAGAAGACTGCATCCTACTCTTGGAGCGAGGAAAGTCTTGTATACGCTCAAGCTCAACACATGAGCCAAGATGGGGGAAATCTGAAGCTGTGCAGTCAGTGACGTGGGATTAGTGTAGTGTGATGCTATGCTATATGCTTTGTTCTGTTTCTTTGTCTCTGTAAGAACTGACAGTTAAACTGGCAGTTCGCGAAATTACAAAAACTAAGGTAGGTATATTTAACCAGGTGGCATTGCAAAACCTCCAGATGCCCATGTTGTGCACATTTTGTTTGGCTAGTGTGGCGCAAACGCCAGTTCAAACTTTGTAATCGTTTTCGAAAATAGTACTACCATCACGTCAAAAGCACAATGTTGACAAATGCTAGTACCATGACCCAAGAAGCCCAAATTGCAAATGACACCGACTGGATTATCACATGTTTCTTCCAAAAGAGAACTGTCATGTATGAGGAGGCATGGATTATGAAAAGCCTGAACCTGAATATTGTATTGAGATGGAAATTCAGAAAAAAGCAGCAAACTCATGCATTCGATTAGACTATTGTCCAAGGTGCACCCTGTGTTGCAGCCATCTGATCTCCTCTTGGCCGAAGCTACCCCCCTCCTGCTTGAACTTCCACCAAACTTCACGACCCATGGGAACCTTATATACATGAGCCTTGATGAATTCTGTTTCTGAAGAAGCTAGGACTTTACTTAGAGTAAGTTGGGGTGCAGCCAGCCCCCTTTGTAGCAGCCAACTGTACATCAACATCTTAAGTTTGCTTATGTGCACAGTGAACTCTAGGTATCGTGGGAAAGCAGCCAGAGCACTCGGGGGATAACCCGCCACATGCACAAGGAAGGATATCTTATAAGCAATGGCCTCCGTCTTCTGATTCAGAATCCGAGGAGCAATCTTCACCATGTGGGCTACATCTTTTGGGTCCAATCCTTTCTCCACTAATTTGTTGTATTTATCTTGCAGCTTGGCGCCTTTTCCACGGATAGCTTTGAGTGCCTTGTCCATATCTTCCGAGCCTTCAACAAATCCTATGCGTCTTAAGAATTCCCTCTTCTCCTTGACACATGGTTCAGGTTTACATCTTGGTAATCTGCTGACCTTTGAGCCAATCTTATAATTCATCAACTGACGTGGTTCCTCCATTATGATCCTCTGCAGCCGTGCCTTTCCAACATTGAGTTGCCCAAGAATGGTGCTCGCGGCCTTCATGGGGGCAGCGGCGAATATCCATCCATGAGAATCCAGAAACTTCTTCACATCATCATGGCTCATGCCAATGTCATGTAAGAAACTTGCTCCCGTCGATATGTTCCAACCGACATCCTCGCATTTAAGATTGGGGTGGTTCAGAAAAAGATCAAGCAACTCCCTTTTTCCAGATCCCATGCTTTGCATGTTGGAAACCACTTCACGTAGCCTACCACCAGACCATTCCAACAACAAATCTGGATGTTTCCTCACTGCTTTACCAATCTCATCCTTGGTGAACCCCAAATCACTCCAGAACTGAAGAGCTTCGACTATCTTTTGCCAATTATAGGACTGATATTCAGTGAGGAACTGGCCGATCCAGTCCCGCTGAATCCCAATGTCGTCCAGCCACTGCAAGATCGTCTTCAGCTCCACAGCCGGGTCATGAATCAACACGGTAGGAGTAGAGATCACGAGTTTGATCACGCTCGCCTTACTGAAGCCTAGACCCTCGAGGGCCTCGAGCTTAGATTCAAGAATGCCCTGGCCAAGACTAAACACCTCAGTAGCCTTCAGGTATATCTTTCCAATCTTGTCATGCTCAATGCCATAATTGTATAGTGCACGGTAGCTCTCCAGCAGCATCCCGGCATCGGCGAGGAATGTGAGATCCTGCGGCAAGAGGGAATCGCACTCGTTCGGCCTGATGCCGATGCTCTCAAAGAAGGGCCTGAACTCGTTGACAGGGCAGCGGTGGAGCAACCGCGCCACCGCCCTGCTGACCCTCTTCTTCACCTTCGACCTGAATCTCGCCCCCTCTCCGCCCTGATCAGCGGCCTTCGTCACCGCCTTGTTCACCTCCTCCAGCAGCTCGCCGAGGAAGACCGGCGAGCGCTCGCTGATATGCTTGGCGTCGGTGAGGCACAGGCCGCGCTTGACATGGAGGTAGTCCCTGAAAGTCGTCTGCGCGGCGCGGTGTACCCATCTGTTCAGCATCTCTTGCCTGGCCTCGTCCCCATCCTCCTCCCCGCCGTGGCTGGGGCTGGGAGCGGCGGAATAAGGCTGCGACCGAATGATGAGGCCAATCGAGCCGATCCAGCCGGATGAGGACGATGAAATTTGGGGACGCCACCTTGGTACTCCCGACCGGAGGGCTGCCCATGCCCATCCCATCGTCCGCGACAACCGCGATTGGAGGAGCGCGCCTGAAGCGAGCGGCCGTCTAAGCAGAACTCGGGAGGTGTCGGGGAGGGCGGGGGGGGGGGGGGGGGGGGGGGGGGTGCTTTGGGACCAACTGGGGATGGCAGCAGCCGCTTTGGGGCTAACTGGGATGGCGGCGGTCACCGGTGGCGGCAGACGGAGCTGATCTCAGGCGGCGGGAAGCGGATCGAGGTCGCACGGTGGTAGAAGGCGGCGGATCGGCCACGGAGCGAGGTCCAGGCCTAAACAGGATGCCCGCACGCGGGTGCGCGGCGGGAGGACTCGAGGAGAGGCAGAGGCCGGCACGACGGCGATGATGGCTGGAGAGGAGATTTTTTTTTTTGTTTTTTTTTAGAAAAGACTGGAGAGGAGATGTGAGAAGATCCAAGCGCTCCCTTCTCTTGGGCTGGACCGATAGCAAATGGAAAGGCCCATAAAGGGCACTTCTCCTCTCTTTTTCTGGAAAAGAAAACGCACTTCACTATTTCCAAGTTCCGTTACGAGTGTTGTGCGCCAACTCGGGACTCAGAGCTGATTCTCGAAAGAAAAAAAGCTATGGTTCCTTGGAAGTTCTTAAAAAGAACATATGGTCCTTCCCAAGAACAAGTTCGATGATCCAGTAAACACTAACTGCACACAACTTTGATATCAAGGGATACTGTCACGCGAATTAATCTGTTGTTGGATGGTTATAGAAGGACAATGGTATTCCTAATTTATCAGGGTTCTAATCTTAAATTTTATACTGATGCTTGCATTTTTCTGGATTTATTTATTTCAGGTCTCTCGGTGATGTGTGTTCTGTGCGAGAAGACGCTTCCGTCGACTACAAAGACGTACTCCCTTCGTTCCTAAATATAAGACATTTTAGAGATTCAAAATACATACGGATGTATGTAGTCATGTTTTAAAATGTTGATTCATTCATTTTGCTCCGTATGTAGTCTACAGTAAAATCTTTAAAAAATCTTATATTTAGAAACAGAGGAAGTATGTATGAGTGTCTCCTTCTTTAACAAAACTCCAAAACGATCAATATGTCTTTGACAAATTATACACCATGCATCTAACAATCTTGTTGCATGTCCCACCTCCAAGACTCAAAGCACTCACATCAGCAAATGTGCTTTTCATGAATGCATAAAACCACTATGTAGAATGAGCATATAGCTAAACATTGGGGTTCCAATAAACTCTCTCTCTCCCTCTCTCTCCCTCTCCCTCTCTCTCTCCCTCTCTCTCTCTCTCTGTCTCTCTCTCTCGGTTCTTCTCATTCACTCGCCCACTCTCATTTCTCTTGTGTTAAGCTCGACGCCGCCGACCACCCATTGCTCGTCGTCCGTGGCCACGTCGTCGCGGAAGCACGAGGAGGAGACCATGGTCGACATCTGGTATGCGCGTGAGCGCTCGTACCAACGATAGTCGCCGCCACCTCCCCCTGGTTGACTATATTACCTCCATGTCTTTGGATTGGCGAGGGGAGATACAGAGAGGCCAAAAAGTCCATCAGATCAAAGAACCTTGGCCTCTGGAAGGGATCTAGGGGGGTCATCAAGAATGGTTCTATCACGCCATCGCCTCATTCAAGGAGACTTCAGCATCAACCATCGTCATCACCATCACCATCCCCATCATCATCTCTTTATAATACTGAACCTTAGTGGATCCTCGTGTGTATTACTTGTTCATGGTTATCACCATTATCCATATGATGTTGTGAGTTTCCATATCTAAATACTTCCCTAGTTCTAGGGGAAATGGAGGAACCCTAATATGTTTAGGTGTTAAACACCAATTGGATATGAAATCTCCATTTGCATGTTTGAGTTAATAGCCTTAATGAATGTTGTGTAAGGGGGGCCCCATTCAGCATTTTCGCCTCATGGTCATGGTGTGTATTAATGTCGATGTAAAGGTAGGGATGCAGAGGTAAAGAGGTGACTACTCATCTTTCCCTTTGCAGTTGAGAGGGGAGATACGGAGAACCAATCAATGGCTGCGTCCACGGGGTGACTCTTAATTATCGTTGTCGTAACATGGATGTGGGGAAGAAGGATAGTGTTGTGTGTGATACTGAGACTATGCATGTAGCTCGTGTGTTGTACCAGGCTCTGCCCACTAGAAACATGAAAGAGATGCTTGATTATCCAAACCTAGAACTATGTGATAGCATATGTTACGTTAGATACATACTTGTGGGGTAATCCAGACTCTGTGATAAAGCCTTAGCCCAAGTGTTGATTTTATCGTCTCCATGTTCTTTGCCACTTAATTACTTTTCATGTGTACTTTTATTTCTAGTCATCTTTCATCCTTACAATTACAAAACTTTCGCAACCGCTTTGCCTTAGGCCTTAACTAACTTTCAGACACGCTTTATAAATCTCTAAAAGAGACAAAGTCCATTTTATGTGCTTCATATGGGATCGATACCCTTTTTTATGGGGTTGTGGGATCGATACTCTGTGACGCCCCCATTCTTGTCCGTACGCTAATCATGCACACAATGCGTATGACCAAGATTAGGGACTCACTAATTGATATCACAACACAACAAAAGACTCAAATATAAAGTCATACAGCTCCATATTACAAGCCAGGGACCTCGAGGGCTCAAATACAAAGCTCGACATCACACGAGTCAGCGGAAGCAAATATATCTGAGTACAGACATAAGTTAGACAAGTTTTGCCTTAAGAAGCCTAGCACAAACATAGGCACGGATCGAAAGAGACGAGGCCTCCTGCCTGGGAACCTCCTAACTACTCCTGAGCGTCGGGGGCAGCCTCCACGTAGTAGTAGGCTCCGTCGGTGGTGTAGTAGTCGTCTCCGGCGTACTCCATCTCCTGGGCTCCATCGTCTGAACGCCGAATCGTATCGAGGGGGGAAAGAGGAAGCAAAGCAGCGGTGAGTACTCATCCAAAGTACTCGCAAGACTGACATCAGAACTACGCTAAATATGCATCATTATCAAGGGAAGGGGTTATATCTGGACTGACTGTAGAAAGCAAGAATAGGGAGAAGGCCTAGTCCTATCGAAGACTAGCATCTTCAACATCTTGCAGCATTATAAGAGTGCAGATTGGTATCTCAACTATATAGTCATATTGTTGTAGCAATTTTATTAAGTAACCACGCCCAGAGATCCTTCCTCGACTCCCTGCGAGGAAGCAATCCCGGAGCCACAATTCATTTCAAATTAAATTACAATTATAGTTGTATAAGGTCAAGGTACAACTCCAAGTCGTCCTGTTACCGTGGACACGGCTATTCGAATAGATTAATCATCCCTGCAGGGGTGCACCACATATTCCCCAACACGCCTGAGTCACCTTCGGCCGGACACACTTTCCTGGGTCATGCCCGGCCTCGGGATATCAGCACGTCGTCGCCCCACCTAGGCTCAACGAAGAGGCCAGCCCGCCGGGCTAAATCCTAAGCGCGCAGGTTCGTGGGCCCACTTGCCCTTGCGCTCCTGCACGATGCGTACGCGGCCGGAAGCAGTCCTAGCACCCCTTAGTAACAAGCGCGATGCGTTCCAGACCAATCCGGCGCGCGCCACTCCATTGCTGACGTTCGATGAGCTTCGGCTGATACAACGACGCTGAGTGCCCATAACTTTCCCACGTGATGGTTAGTGCGTATTAAGGCCAACGACCTAACTCAGATCAAGTACCCAACCCATTAGCATTTTATTAACGCGGGGCAATCGCGACCCATAAAGTGCGGCCCGTCGCCCCGCCAATAACACTCGGGTGCCTTACCGGCGCACCCCACCACATATCACTCTCGCGTGTACCCTTGGGGCCGACCCGTCATTCAACATGTTTCTGTAACCAGGTCATAGTAACTGTGTGTCTATACACCAAGTGGATATCCGAGGAATCACCCTCGATGGATCCCACTCGAGGTATGAGTAAGGCAAGAGTCGCTACCGGTAGATGGGAAGGAGGAATCACCCTCGATACCCATGACCGATAGCTACGCTACAGAATTAACACCGGGAGTGCTAAGTGAGGTATCACCCTCGGCACTCGGTAGTAGCTCTGTAGTGCCATACTTAAGGGGTGTGTGGTGATGTGTCGGTAACGGCTTGTCAGTCATGACGACTGAGTCCTCTGTCTTCAAGTCCTCGGTGTCGTCGATGAAAGCAGGGGCAACTGGGACTAAGGGGGGTCTCAGGGGTTCACTGATCAACCTATGCTAAACAGTTGATATGATAACAGGAGTAGTAGCAGTTCATCAAAAACAGGCTATGCATCAGAATATGAGCTAACTAATACAGTAGCAAAAATCTAATGCAAGCATAAGAGGGAGAGAGATGGGTGATATCTGAATGCTCAAGGGTTTTTTGCTTGCCTTGCTGCTCTGCGGCAAAAAGGCTGATCGTCGACGGGGTAGTCGTATCCGGCAGCACCGTCAGTCTCGGGGTCTACCGGAGAGAAGAGGGGGAAGAAACAATAAATATAAAGCACAGATGCAATCACGATGCATGACATGGCAATATGCAGAGCTAGGCATGCACTAACGCAGTACTACGCGTTGCAGACGAAGCGGGAGAATATCTGACGATATTTCCCGGGTCTTTGGATTTATCGGACAGACGATCCGGAGGGGAAAGTTCCATGTTCATCATGCTAGGAGCATGTGACAGATGAATGGATGGCATATTTGGATTCGTGGGATTTTTCTGATCAATTTTCATGTATAAAGTTTTTCCATCTGAGCTACAGATTATTTTATATGATTTTTCAAAGTTTTAATCAATTTCTGGAATTAATTTAATTAGTTAAATCCAACATTATCCAGAATAGTGAATGATGACGTCAGCCTGAGGTCAGCATTGCATCAGCAGTCAACAGTGGGCTGGCCAGGTCAAACCTGACCAGTGGGTCCCACCTGTCATTGACTCAGTTTAAATCAGTGTTTTATTAATTCAAAATCTGATTAATTTGCAAGTGGGGCCCATCTGTCAGTGGGACATTAGTCTAAACTAATTATTTTCACTAATCTAAATATCCAAATTAGTCGCCTGACAGGGCTGGCCCACTGTCATAGGCATAGGGGTGTTGGGCCCCAACTGTCAGTGACTGGGCTGTGCCCAGTCAGCCAGTTGACCAAGTCAACTGGTCAGCTAGGTCGCCCTGGCCCACTGGCAGGGTCACTGGGGGGTTGGCCCCGACCCAGCCACGTCGGCGGCGGCCGGCGGCTCGACGCCGGCGACGCCAGAACGTGGCGGAGGGCACAGGCCAGCGTCGGAAATCGCCTACGGGGCACCAAATCGAGTGTTCTTTGGCGCGTTCGAAAGCTGGGACTGCCGCCGATCCATTCCGGCCATCGGGGCGAGCTGCGGTGGCCTGTGGTGAGGAGCACGTCGACGGCGGCGGAAGCAAGCTTCGGCCGGCGATGGCAAACGACGAAGCAGCGCAGCAACGAGCGAACTAACGGTGCGGTGTGAACCTACGCGACGCGGCGAGTACGACGGTGGCACGCCCGTGACCAAATGGTCACCGGAGGCTCGTCGGCGACGAGCTCCGCGGCGGATGCGTTCGGGCGCGCGTCGCATGCGGCGTTAGGAGACACCAACAAGTGCGTGCGCGGGTGCGTCGTGCTCCTGGAAGCACCAGGAGCTCGACGGTGGGCTCAGGCGGGCGTGACAGCGACGATAGCGATGGCCACGAGCTCAACGGCGGCGACCGGAGCTCGGGTGCGGTGGGGAACTATCTACGACGGCCTAGGGGCGTATCCAGAGGAAGGGGAGGACGTGCGGGAGCTCACAGTGGGGCGTAGCCGTTCAAAGCGGGCTCGAGGGGGGCTCGGTGAGGCGAATCGACGACGGCGAGCGGCGGCGATCCGAGGAAGAAGACGACGGCGAGGGGGCGATGTGTAGGAGATATGCCCTAGAGGCAGTAATTTCAGTTACTTTTGTATCTCCGAGTTTGTAATGAATGTTTATGATCCATGCTATAACTGCAATGATTCTCAAGTCTACAATAACCACGAGGCTTGGAGGGAAACTCATGTGCACGTGTGGTATAATAAACGGTAAATTGTATTCCTAGTCTTGCCTCTAAGACTGGCTCAAGTATTGCATGATGATCCTGTTTTCCTGATCATGGGCATGGCTATGCCGGCAATTTTGAGGGCACGATGTTGGTAGAACACTTGTGTTGAATCGACCCAAATTGATGTTATGCTATGAGATATATTCGTCACAAGTTAATGGTAAATAACACGGAGATGGTTAACGTTTGCATAATTCCTTAGACTATGAGAGTATCGAGTTTCTACATACTTGCTTCATGAACTTTGGGGTTTGTTAAACGTCATCCGTAAATGGGTGGCTATTACGGCGGCTTACGGGTTCATGGAAAAGTATGTCAATTAACTTGATAGCTCAAGATTGGGATTTGCTCCTCCGACGATGGAGAGATATCTCTGGGCCCTCTCGGTGTTACGGTATCCATCATCGTCTGGCTAGACACTTTGTGATTTGATCACAGGGATGCCGGAACACGGGAACGAGAAAAGAGAACAATACCGGCAACGAGGTAACTGGCATAGTGGACAAGTTGTTGATCCACGGGGATGCCAACATGTCTCACCTCGGGTAATTGTAACATATCGTGAAGCAACAGGAATAGCACATGGCAACTAGAGGTTCACTCGAATATTCATTCGTGTGGGTATAGGGGTCAATATGGGTGTCCACGGCTCCGATGTTGATCATTGATCGGAAGGGGTTCCGGGTCATGTCTATGCTTCACCGAACCTATAGGGTCACACGCTTAAGGATCATCTATCTGCTGAATACTAGACAGGGAGTCTGAGAAAAAATCACCGAAAAAGTTTCGGACACCGGAAAAGTTCCGCACAGAGAACACCGGAACAGTTTCGGTAAAACTGAAAAGTTGTTTCAGGGGATACCATTAAGTCAAATTGGTTTCGGCACATGCCTGGTAATTCTTGGAGGGTGCTAGAATCATTCTGGAAACTTTTGGGAATTTTCCGGAAGAAAAACCGGAAATGTTCCGAAGCTGCCGGAACCGCTTCAGATGCTTTTCGCAGATGAAAATCACTAATCCGGAATTGTTCCGGATGGCATTGAAAATTATTTTGGTGGGTACTGGAAATGTTCTAAGCCCACATAAATATTTTCAGTTCGACCGGACGCTGAAAAATGTCGTCGTGAATAGTGAAAGTGCTTTTTGGGATATTTATGGAAAGCACCTTTTTGGATATTTCCAAAAAGGCTTCTAGAAGAGCTTAGGGGCTAAGCAAACCCCTCATGGGGGCCCCCCAAGGGGTGGCCGGCCAAGCAAGGTGGAGCTCCTTGGAGCTCCACATGGCACCCTATTTTGCTTTATTCTTTATGTAAATGACATAAAGTGGGGGTACTTTTGGTATTTGTGAATGCCAACTTTACCCCTTGGCTTTCCTATAAATAGAGATGGAGAGGGCTACCATCTCTTCATCCCTTTGCTCTCATACACATGCTATGCTTTGCTAGCTCTCTCTCTCCCTCCCACGAAAAGAGTTTTTCGTAGAGCCGAAAGGCTGTCTGGGTTCCGGCAGGAACTAGTTCTGGACGGCGAAGCCCTGCCGGTTAGATGACACCATATGTGTGCAACCCCGTAGAGAGGTCGTAGTTTCGATCTTTTGCCCGAGGGGTTGTTCGTGTGTCCTCCCGTAGGGCTGTCCGAGTCTCCGTTCGAGTTTCGAGGGTCCTCTCGAAGGGCTGTCCGCGACATCGTCCGGGGGACTGTCCGACCACCTCCCGAAGGGCTGTCCGACGAGGGAGTACATCCTCGCGGTTGGGAGGTTGTAAAATCCTAGCTGCGGGGATCTGCACCAACGATCTCCACCGACTCTTCTTCCGCTGCGCTTCGAGTCGATACGGATCAGATCAAACCTTGTATGCAGTCTCCATAGTGGTCCTGGGCGTGCTCGCTATACCAGAAATTTTTATTTTCTGTCGCGTTCCCCTACAGTGGCATCAAGAGCCAGGCTATGAGTAGATGCATGTTATGATCTAGAATACATGAGATGTATGGGTATTACATAGTATAATTTTGTAGTAGATGAGATCTATTACTGAAAATTATTTGTGCGGGTAGCAGATGAAATCTGTTACCCGATGTTCCTGTTGCTTCCCTTAAATTTGCGTAGTCCTGATCTTGACGGCATGGTGGAATCTCACAAAGTTCTGGCAATCCGCGATCCTTTCATGCTGCTCCTGAGTATGCTGATTGACAGATCAACGAAGTGCTAACAGTTCTTTGGGTTCCACCATAGTTAAAGAAAGATGGATGTTTCGCAGACGAAAGGGCAATGCAGATATGATCTGCACGGGGATCACGCGTATGACGAAGTTTAGTATGGGGCTCGAGATTTTACTGTCTCGTGTTTCATACACCCTGGAAAGTTAATCTAGCAACTTGAATTATCATACTTGATGATGAACGTTGGTAGCTGCGGTTTGAGTCAAAACCTTAGAAGCCACGTAAAATAAAATTTTGCATAAACCGATTAGAGGCGTCTAACTTGGTTTTGCAGGATGGTTTGCATGTGATGTGGTATAGCAGGTCTCATATTAATTTGATTATGTATGAGATGACTATATGATGTAATTAACATGACCTGCGTGTCATGATTTGGCAAGATGGCTGGAGCCATATGATTGCACTTTAATGACCTGCGTGTCAACCTTATGTAATGCACTTATTTTATTAGCTATAGAGATAGCAATATTATCCGGTGCATCGACAAGGTGGTGGCAATCTTCGCAAAGGTGAACACCGACGCGAATGCCGAAGACGAAGAAATACTTGACTTCTCCGTCAGAAGGGGCTATACCATATCATGCTATTATGAATTGCCTGAGATGTTTATCCCTCTTGATGCACCCTTCTTGATTGCGCGGTAGTCGCTTTTTATTAGGGTGATCTCTCACTAAAAATATCAAGTAGTTAGTGTTCTCCCAAGTGTAGCACCGTCACGGCACCTATCTCTTCGGGGTGTCACATGCTAACATGGGCACGAACGATTAGAGAAGTGTGAGGCGGGTGAGTTGAGACCTCGCAGCAAGATCACTTGGTTGTCTTGACGTTCAGGCATGAAAGTCATGAGCTCGGAACACACGCATCGAAAGATGAACAAGAATCACATAAAGATGTGATTGGCAAGTTGGCCTATCGGTTGAGATTTTTCGTCATCTGTGATGCTACCATCGTGGCGAACAATCAAAACTCGGGTCTTGTATCACTCATAATCAATTTTGAGAGATATTGATTTGAGTGGGAGCGCACTTTAGAATAAAACTGTTTATTCACTAGTGCAAAAATCATTATGAACAAAGTCTAAATGAACTTGTGTTTTCCGTTGTAGATCAAATGGCTCGCAACAGCGCGTTCAACTTAGGCCCTATGTTAGAGAAAGAGAAGTTAGCTGCGAATGGAAACAACTATGCGGACTGGGTCCGTACCCTGAGGATTGTCCTCAGGAGCGCTAAGAAAGTGTACGTGCTTGACGGACCTCTTCCACCTAAGCCGGCGGAAACAGCCGCGGCAGACATACAAAATGTCTGGGCCACTAAGGATGATGATTTCAACTTAGTGCAGTGCCTCATGCTGTCTTGCATGAGTTCAGAGCTTCAAAAACGTTTTGAATTCCATAACTCCTTTGATATGATCAAGGATCTGGATGCTCTGTACAAGTTTAATGCACGGTCTGAACGTTTTGATATCATGAAAATGATGGCGGAGACCAAGATGGCTGAGGGCAGTTCAGTTGGCGAGCACGTAGTCAATATGATTGGCTACGCTGAAAGGCTTAAAACCCTGGAATTCCCACTTCCGAAAGAGCATGTTATGGACTTGTTGCTAGGTTCACTCCCCCGGTCTTATGGCGGTTTTATCATGAACTACAACATGAATGGGTTGGACAAAACAACAAATGAGGTGCTTGCCATGCTGAAAACTGCTGAAGGAGGACTGCAGAAAAATCGCAAGCAAGTGTTGCTTGTGAATAAAACTGCCAGTTTCAAAAAGAATGGCAAGCCAAAGAAGGGCAAGGGCGCCGGTAAGACCGGCTTCCAACGCAAATCTAAGGGCGGAGCCAAGAATGAAACCGAGTGCTTCTACTACAAGGGCACAGGTCACTGGAAGAGAAACTGCAAGAAGTATCTAGAAGATAAGAAGTCCGGGAAAACCAGAAAAGGTATAATTGTTATATAAGTTAATGTCATTGACGTTTTGCTTGCTAGCGAAAATTCTAAGTCTTGGGTATTTGATACCGGATCGGTTGCTCACATTTGCAACTCGATACAGGGGCTTCAGAAGGTGCGCAAGCTGGCAAAGAATGAAGTCATGATGCGTGTCGGGAACGGCGCTGGGATCGCCGCTCAAGCCGTCGGCATTATGCCTCTACGTCTCCCTTCAGGATTTATTTTGGAACTTAGTAACTGTTATTTTGTTCCGTTGTTGTGTAGAAACATTATCTCTGGATCATGTTTAGTGCACGATGGGTACTCCTACAAGTCTGAGAACAATGGTTGTTCACTTTATTGTAAGGATATGTTTTATGGATTTGCACCCATTGTTGGGGGCCTTTTCATTCTAAATCTTGAATGTGAAAATGATGTCTTTAACGTGAATGCTAAACGCCTTAGGAAGGCTGATACCACCACCACTTTCATGTGGCACTGTCACCTTGGCCACATCGGAAAGAAACGCATGCAAAGACTCCATAAAGATGGAGTTTTACCGTCCCTTGATTTTGAATCATTTGACACATGTGAAGCTTGCTTGATGGGAAAAATGACCAAGACGCCGTTCACAGGTCATCCTGAACGGGCGAGTGAATTGTTGGAAATAATACATAGTGATGTATGTGGTCCAATGAGCACAATCGCACGGGGTGGGTATTTCTACTTCGTAACCTTTACTGATGATTTAAGTAGGTATGGACATATCTACTTGATGAAGCATAAGTTTGAAACCTTTGAAAAGTTCAAAGAATTTCAGAATGAGGTAGAAAATCATCGTAACAAAAAGATTAAGTTTCTGCGGTCTGATCGCGGAGGCGAATATCTTAGTCACGAGTTTGGCCAACATCTGAGTGACCGTGGAATCGTTTCACAGCTTACGCCTCCCGGAACTCCGCAGAGAAACGGAGTGTCGGAAAGACGTAACCGAACCCTGTTAGACATGGTAAGGTCGATGATGTCTCTTACAGATCTACCGATATCTTTTTGGGGTCACGCACTACTCACTGCCGCTTATACACTAAACAAAGCACCGTCAAAGTCTGTTGAGACGACGCCATATGAGTTATGGTATGGGAAGAAACCCAGTGTGTCGCATCTCAAGATTTGGGGTTGTGATGCATATGTAAAACGTTTACAGCCTCAAAAACTTGATCCCAGATCAGACAAATGTTACTTTGTAGGTTATCCCAAGGAAACTTTTGGGTATTCCTTCTACCACCCATCCGAGGGCAAAGTGTTTGTCGCCAAAACCGGAATCTTTCTCGAGAAACAGTTTCTCGCTAAAGAAGTGAGTAGGAGGACAGTACAACTTAATGAGATTAGTGAATCTTCGGCAACCGTTGATATGGCTAAGGAACCGGAAGAAATTCCGCTAATTATCCCTACAACCGAGCCGGAAGTTGTCGCATGTGATGCGGAAACTTCAAACACTGTTGTAACTGAACCGCGCAGATCAGGTAGAGCTATCCAGCCACCTGAGTGGTTTCATAACGAAATCTTCATTCTTGAAGACGATGAACCTGCGCACTACAAGGAAGCGATGGCGGGGCCTAGCTCAAGGGAATGGCACAAAGCCATGAGATCCGAAATGGAATCCATGTACGAAAACCAAGTTTGGAACTTGGAAGAACTTCCAGATGGCGTAAAACCCATTGGTTGTAAATGGATTTTCAAAAGAAAGACGGACGCGGATGGTAACATTACTATCCACAAAGCTAGACTTGTCGCGAAAGGGTTCACGCAAGTTCCAGGAGTGGACTACGACGAGACTTTCTCGCCCGTAGCTATGCTTAGGTCTGTTCGGATATTACTAGCAATTGCTGCTTATTTCGATTATGAAATATGGCAGATGGATGTCAAAACGGCTTTCCTAAATGGAAACCTTGAAAGGGATGTATACATGATACATCCAGAAGGTTTTGTCGATCCTAAGAATGCTGGAAAAGTATGTAAGCTTCAGAAAGCCATTTATGGTCTGAAGCAAGCATCAAGGAGCTGGAACATTCGTTTTGATGAAGTGGTCAAAGAGTTTGGCTTCATCAGGAACGATGAAGAATCTTGTGTTTACAAGAAGTTTAGTGGGAGCGCAAAAGCATTTCTAATCTTATATGTGGATGACATATTGTTGATTGGAAATGACGTGAATTTTCTTAGCGAAATAAAAGACTCATTGAAGAAGAGTTTTTCAATGAAAGACTTAGGCGAAGCGGCATATGTATTAGGCATTAGGATCTATAGAGATAGATCAAGACGCCTAATAGCGCTTAGCCAAAGCACGTACATTGACAAGGTGTTGAAAAGGTTCAACATGGAGAACTCCAAGAAAGGCCTACTCCCCATGTCACCTGGCACAGTGCTTTGCAAGAATCAGAGTCCTCGGACCCTCGATGAGCGAGTACAAATGAATGATATTCCATATGCTTCGGCAGTTGGTTCTATTATGTATGCCATGCTATGTACAAGACCGGATGTTTCCTATGCGCTAAGTGTTAGCAGCCAGTACCAAGGTGATCCAGGATTGGAACACTGGGCCGCAGTCAAGGGTATTCTTAAGTACCTTAGAAGGACCAAGGATTTACTCCTTGTGTACGGAGGTGATGAAGAGCTCATTGTAAGTTGTTACACTGATGCGGGCTTCATGACTGACCCAGATGACTTCAAATCTCAATCTGGCTATGTTTTCATATTGAACGGCGGCGCAGTTGATTGGAAAAGTTCCAAACAAAAGACTGTGGCGGATTCTACGACAGAGGCGGAATATGTTGCTGCTTCAGAAGCCTCCAAGAAAGTTGTCGGTATCAAACAATTTCTTGAAGACCTTGGTGTGGTTCCAAGTGCTCTGGACCCGGTGGAGATCTATTGTGATAATAGTGGCGCCGTGGCTCAGGCAAGGGAGCCATGTTCACACCATAAGACAATGCATATTCAACGCAAATTTAAACTCATTCGACATCATGTCGAAGAAGGTTTAGTAAAAGTACGCAAGGTTCACACGGATCTGAATGTGTCAGACCCGATGACAAAACCTCTTCCACGAGCAAAGCATGAGCAACACCGGATAGCCATTGGTGTTAGGGAAGCCATGTAACTGGATTATGACTCTAGTGCAAGTGGGAGTCTGTAGGAGATATGCCCTAGAGGCAGTAATTTCAGTTACTTTTGTATCTCCGAGTTTGTAATGAATGTTTATGATCCATGCTATAACTGCAATGATTCTCGAGTCTACAATAACCACGAGGCTTGGAGGGAAACTCATGTGCACGTGTGGTATAATAAACGGTAAATTGTATTCCTAGTCTTGCCTCTAAGACTGGCTCAAGTATTGCATGATGATCCTGTTTTCCTGATCATGGGCATGGCTATGCCGACAATTTTGAGGGCACGATGTTGGTAGAACACTTGTGTTGAATCGACCCAAATTGATGTTATGCTATGAGATATATTCGTCACAAGTTAATGGTAAATAACACAGAGATGGTTAACGTTTGCATAATTCCTTAGACCATGAGAGTATCGAGTTTCTTCATACTTGCTTCATGAACTTTGGGGTTTGTTAAACGTCATCCGTAAATGGGTGGCTATTACGGCAGCTTACGGGTTCATGGAAAAGTATGTCAAGTAACTTGATAGCTCAAGATTGGGATTTGCTCCTCCGACGATGGAGAGATATCTCTGGGCCCTCTCGGTGTTACGGTATCCATCATCGTCTGGCCAGACACTTTGTGATTTGATCACAAGGATGCCGGAACACGGGAACGAGAAAAGAGAACAATACCGACAACGAGGTAACTGGCATAGTGGACAAGTTGTTGATCCACGGGGATGCCAACATGTCTCACCTCGGGTAATTGTAACATATCGTGAAGCAACAGGAATAGCACACGGCAACTGGAGGTTCACTCGAATATTCATTCGTGTGGGTATAGGGGTCAATATGGGTGTCCACGGCTCCGATGTTGATCATTGATCGGAAGGGGTTCCGGGTCATGTCTATGCTTCACCGAACCTGTAGGGTCACACGCTTAAGGGTCATCTATCTGCTGAATACTATACAGGGAGTGTGAGAGAAAATCACTGAAAAAGTTTCGGACACCGGAAAAGTTCCGCAGAGAGAACACCGGAACAGTTTCGGTAAAACTGAAAAGTTGTTTCAGGGGATACCATTAAGTCAAATTGGTTTCGGCACATGCCTGATAATTCTTGGAGGGTGCGAGAATCATTCTGGAAACTTTTGGGAATTTTCCGGAAGAAAAACCGGAAATGTTCCGGAGCTGCCGGAACCGCTTCAGATGCTTTTCGCAGATGAAAATCACTAATCCGAAATTGTTCCGGATGGCATTGAAAATTATTTTGGTGGGTACTGGAAATGTTCTAAGCCCACATAAATATTTTCAGTTCGACCGGACGCTGAAAAATGTCGTCGTGAATAGTGAAAGTGCTTTTTGGGATATTTATGGAAAGCACCTTTTTGGATATTTCCAAAAAGACTTCTAGAAGAGCTTACGGGCTAAGCAAACCCCTTATGGGGGGCCCCCAAGGGGTGGCCGGCCAAGCAAGGTGGAGCTCCACATGGCACCCTATTTTGCTTTATTCTTTATGTAAATGACATAAGGTGGGGGTACTTTTGGTATTTGTGAATGCCAACTTTACCCCTTGGCTTTCCTATAAATAGAGATGGAGAGGGCTGCCATCTCTTCATCCCTTTGCTCTCATACACATGCTATGCTTTGCTAGCTCTCTCTCTCCCTCCCACGAAAAGAGTTTTTCGTAGAGCCGAAAGGCTGTCTGGGTTCCGGCAGGAACTAGTTCTGGACGGCGAAGCCCTGCCGGTTAGATGACACCATATGTGTGCAACCCCGTAGAGAGGTCGTAGTTTCGATCTTTTGCCCGAGGGGCTGTTCGTGTGTCCTCCCGTAGGGCTGTCCGAGTCTCCGTTCGAGTTTCGAGGGTCCTCTCGAAGGGCTGTCCGCGACGTCGTCCGGGGGACTGTCCGACCGCCTCCCGAAGGGATGTCCGACGAGGGAGTACATCCTCGCGGTTGGGAGGTTGTAAAATCCTAGCTGCGGGGATCTGCACCAACGATCTCCACCGACTCTTCTTCCGCTGCGCTTCGAGTCGATACGGATCAGATCAAACCTTGTATGCAGTCTCCATAGTGGTCCTGGGCGTGCTCGCTATACCGGAAATTTTTATTTTCTGTCGCGTTCCCCTACACGATGCAGAGGCGCAGGAGCTCGGATTCGTGGTCGAGGAGGACGAGGAGGTCTCGGCGGAGGAGATGGACGCGACGGCGAGGCGCGGGCGTGGCTGTGGCCGCGGCTACCCGTCGGCCATGGCGGCGGCGGCACGGGCGCGGCGGATCTGGAGGAGGGGGAGAGCGAGCGGGGCGAGGGGGGGAATGGATAGGGGCGTCCAGGGGGAGTGGGAGGCCTCGGCCTTATCCTCCCCGAGGCCCTGTGGCGGCAGGTGGCGAGCAGCGGCGGCGAGGCCGCGCTCCGGCCACGGCGCGGGCGACAGCGGGGCGGGAGCAGGTAGGGGACGGCCTAGGTGGGCTTGGCCGCACTGTGCCTACGACCCAGAGGCCAGGTAAGTGGGCTTTTGCCCCTTTTCTTTTGTTTCTTTTTCTGTTTTCTTTTCTTTGCTTCTGTTTAATTTATTTTAGGCCAATATTCCTTTAAGCAAAAATGTGTAATATGGTCCAACAATTAACTTGCAATATTTTGGAGGGCCACATCCACTTTGAGCATTTTCAGAAACTGTTTTCATTTTCCAATGCAATTTAGAGCACTTTTAAAATGCTTTTAGCTACTGTTATTGATGGTGGGGTCCACACCAGAATCTTGGTGATGTTGTTTTCCTTAACAACATTTATTTTGGATTATTCCACAAGTGTGCAACATTTTACTTTTGTTGTTTGCAGAATTATTTTTATCACAATAATTCCTAGGGCATTTTGAAATGGAATTTGAATTTCAACTTGATCAAGCCCCACTTAGCAAAATGACTAGGCACTGTTCATGGTCATTACTATGCTTAATTACAATGATCACTGTAGCTTAAACCCAGGGTGTCACATACTCTTACTTCAAAAAATCTATAACTAAATCATGTACACTTGTTGGATATCAACAACAAGGGAAGTCACGCGTGTGGCGACTGTTGGGCATCCATGGCGTGCGTCGTGGCGACAGAGGTCGCTTCCAACGTCGGTGGTCAGAGGCGGTGGTTTCAGCGGTCCTGCGTGGCAGGACGGCGATGATTGTAATTTTTTACACTTATTCCACCATTGTTTAAATCAGATAATCCCGGTCCGAGAAAATCACTCTGATATTATCATTAATGACTAATAAATGCAAACTATTGCAAATTCCTATGTTTAATTTATTCTCGTGGGAAGTGGACTGTTTGAGGGAAGGAAGTGAAACTATATATTTAAATATGAACTGAGGAGATCAAGCCAAATCAAATGGAGGCACCACAGAAGAAAAATAGCAGAAGACGACATCTAGGCGCTCATGCCAGTGCTTGTACCCTCCCCCCCCCCCCCCCCCGCCCCCCGCCCGCGCGGCGCCGTGACGTCAAACCAATCACACATTATAAAAATGTCTGCGGGCTCTTTCACAACAGAGCGAACGAGAACAACATAGAGAGTCGCCAAGAGCTATTCCCAAGAGAAAACCTAGCCGTCAAGCCAGTCTTCCCATAATTTTTCATACTTGTAATCGATACATCGCATACGCGGACATTGTAGGAATCATATCAATCATTCATCTATCAATGCCATCTACAATGTTTTCCATCCGGTCCGATTGTGATGTGTGAGTAATCTCCTCAGGCCATGGGCTAAGGCATAGCCTTGCGACCCTATGTACTTTGTGCACAAGATCATTGCTATTGACTTTGCTTAACTGAACGTTATTTGTATGTGTTATCACAACGGATCTGTCTCTTCTCTCTTTCTCGTTCTAAGGCACTGCATCCGGATCCCGTATATCGATCCAAGAGAAGGTAAACTGCAGGTACACGTGGAAGGCTATACTGAAAGCCAGCGATAGTAAGGACTAGTACGGTAGCCGAAAGCAACTTCTTTGGGACCATGAGTTGTAGCCCTTAAACACCCAATGGTTTGCCCAAAGAAATGATCAATAATTAAGGTAACCCTACGCAATAGTGAGGTCCTTGGTTGGACAATAGACTCATGATGCAGGTTGTCATGATGTTATTTTGACGCATACCTCATATCTACATGTTGCGAACATATAATAACAGTATCTACCAGAACCACGTTGAAAATCAAAACAAGATCCTAGTGCAAGTATAAAATCATAAGTAAAGTCCGCATGCCCTAGCCTATTTCCATACCACTGATCTCTCTCTAAATAAACGGTGATTTTCGATCCGCGGAACAGGAACTTCTAACTACAACAATAACTTGTTTGAATCACGGTCTATTAGAATTACTTCTCGTGGGTTTGATGTCACCCTTGGGAAAAAAGGTGGGGACTAACTACATCTGAAATCAGATCAAAGGTAATCAAACAGTCGACGACGGCGTTGTTGCACCGACGTGAGATTTAGAAGAGGTTTGAACTACAGGTGTATTATTTGCATTTCCTAAACTGTTGAAAATTTTCTTGCAGCTTCCTAATAATAGTGCAAGGCTAGGCTTAGGTTTTCAAGAGATTTCACCATTTAAAGCCCCTCAATATGAATAGATTAAAATCTATGCAATTTATTAATGATTGCATTTTTTATTAGGATTTAGGGTTTATTCCAATATCCTAATAAATACTTTTAAAACCTTAAATATTTGGGAGGGCCAACATTATTGAAATGAGGCTCTAAGAAAAATATCTAGGGTTTGAGAAGGGTATTTTGGACATTTGGCAAAAAAAAGGTTTTAGCCTTTAAGGAAAATTAAGGGTTGATTAAATCCTCATTTTAGATTAAAATTAAATTTAAATGATGCTTATGAGATGCATATAAGATAATCATGATGCACAAATCAATTCATAAGGAACATGCTAATCCTGGGTTGTTCCATGATGAGAGACTAGGGGAAGAGTGCAATGGCTCCCGACTCGAGCTCCTGGACGGAGTTGGTGACGACCTCCTTGGCGAGGTTGGTGGCCAGTTTTTGGTAGTCTGGGCGCCTTATCGAGTGTGCGCGCTGGTTAATGCAGCGGCGAGAGCAGGGGTGGGCGGTGTGCGGGTGACCATGACCATGGCCGATGTTGGCGGGGAACCTCAACGGCGGACGTCAAGTACTCTCCCCAGAGCCCCCTGCACACAAGTTGTTTTACAAAATGCCACAAAGAGAAATATGGTGGCAAACTCTAACGGGTGGGTCCCATGTCCAACTTAATGATCAATACCATTTTTGTTGACTTTTAGTGCCATGTGGACCTGCCCAGCAAACCTGCAAGCCAAAAATCGGTTAAAATCGATCCAAACCGGTTACTAGTCTTCATCGTAAAATATTACTGGCAAATAAGTAGAATTTTTGTAGCGGTAAAGTGGTGCCAAAATCAGATATATGTTGCGAATGTGATATATATTTGCAATTCACTTGGGTAATGCGAGTGGACTGTAGCACATCTTCATGCGAGTGGTTTTCATCAACCTTCTATTTAGTTGGATGACCCTCCTTACTACTATCTCCGCCCGAAATTAGTTGAGATATATTCGTTGGAGCATCAACTAATTCTGGACCGAGGGAGTATATTGTAATGGCGAATCGGAACTAATAAAGGTTACATTTTTCTTATGTAAAGGAAAAAATTCACTCCACAAGACATGTTCCGTGTACCCTGATGGTTCCAAAAAAAAAACCTTTCATAGATCGGCCTGCAGAAGTGGAGGACTAATATTAACTTGCATCATTCATCCAATCAAACCCTTGGCAACTAATATTCCCACATATTTCTCAAAAAAAATAACTAATATTCCCACATTTGTCTCAATAAAAACTAATGTTCCCACATATATATTCTTTTCCATCAAATCAACGTGCACAACTAATACTTTTTTTAAACACTGCACAACTAATACTGAGGACAAAAAAAAAACAATGTGTGTGTTTTATGCGTGGTGAAGCAACTGAAGTACTGAACTTTGTGCGCTCAATTTGTACATCCGAGGTGAGCCCCTGCATCAGACGTCGGCAGAATCGGCGACAGCATCAAACAAACGGCAGCGCCTTCAAGATATGCCGACCGTCTTCCCGAGCAGCCACATGACGAGCGAGAACTCGATCATGAAGAGCGCGTGCAGCCACGTCCGGTCGACGACGAAGCCGTACACCGTGATGCCCGCCCGGTTGTTCTCCAGGTAGTTCACTGAAAAAGAAAACACCGGCCGCCATTAGCAACCAACAAGAAGCTAAGCTGGTGATTCGATCCCTGCGCTTACCCAGTGCCTGCCTCTTCTGGAAGCACACGTTGTTGACCTGGAAGGGCACGAGCTTGGAGTCGTCGGTGGAGCCCTCGCTCCTGGCGTCGTCGTCGTCGTCATCGTCGTCCTCCCCGTAGCCGTCGGACTCCTCGCCGGGGGCCACCCGGTAGGCGTTGGCCGGCGCCAGGTAGCCGGTGGCGGCGGGCAGGGCGGGGTCGGGGTCCTCCAGGTCGTTGTCGAAGGCGTGGATGGTGGCGTCCGCGTGCCACGCCGCCGCCACGCTCGTGATGGCCTGCGTCTTGTGCGTGATCTTGGCCGCGCTGTGGAGGCAGACCAGCAGCCCCGCCACGAGGCTCACCGAGCAGAGCTGCATTCAGACAACAATGGAGATCTTGGTCAGTGCACTGCCGGCATCGTGGCCAATGCAGGGATTTGCTAGCTGTTAGGTTAAGTGATGAGTGATAACGCTCCACAAATATATCCAACAAATGAGACTCTAATTAGACAGCTGGTAATAAAATGGGACTGTAATTAGACAAATTATAATTATGTCCACTCTCTAATTAGAGACTATATGTTAAATAATAATTTTAAAAAGATGGTTGTGTGCATTGCTCGATGCAGAAGCCGGGGATTTGCCTCTTTTTGAAAGAAAAAAAACATCCCTATGTACCAGCCAGCATATTTATGTTTCACGGATACTCGGTGCATATGTACTGGTGTCCAGTTTGATGGCAGAAGCTTGTGTGTGACATGAAGATGATATGCTAGCTGCAACCACGGGTTTCTTCAGTTCGAACACCACAGAATTGTTATCCGATTAGCCGGAGACATGATAACTCGATTTTTATTTTGTTTGACTCGACGGAAATTTGTCTACTGAAGTTGCAGAATTAGGTGGTGAAATTCCATCATGGATCTTGAGAAATACTGGATCAGTGTCTACAATGCAATATAGATATAGCAAGTAGTACCAAGTACTCACCGCGAGCTCGCCGGCGGTGGCGATATTGATCCGCGCATGTGGCCTGGTGGTGGCGAGCAGGGCGGAGAACTGGCTGGCGGTGACGAGCACGAGGCAGAAGATTATGAAGCGGCGGTACCGGTGGCTGATCCGGCGGAGCTGGTCCCTGATCCGGCGGTGGTGCTCGAGCACGACGGCGACGTCGGCGAACCTGCCGAACTCCCTCGCGAAGCCGACCATGCGCAGCACCTGCAGGTAGCAGATGACCCGGAAGAGCACGCAGATCATGAAGAAGACGGCGGTGCGGTAGACCCAGGAGGCGGCCTCGAGCGCGCACGCCGCGGCGTTCCACCAGGGCGAGCGGAAGGGCGCGGCGGCCCAGTACCAGTAGACCTTGTAGGCGGCGTCGGCGAGGGAGCAGGGCGCGAGGAAGCAGGCGAGGACGCGGAAGGAGCGGTTGAGCTGCGCGGTGTACCCGGCGCGCACCTCGTCCGAGTCGTGGCGGAGGCGGTCGATGCAGAGCAGGCGGCGGAGGCCGACCCGGAGCAGCGAGCAGAGGGAGAGGAAGGCGAGCGCGGCGGCCAGAGTGAGGGACACCTGCACCTGCCCGTTCAGCGGCCGCGGCGGCGCCGAGGCCGGCAGCGCCAGCGCGACCGCGGAGGGGGCCGCGACGGCGAGCAGGAAGAAGACCGCCCAGGAGCCCGCGGAGCGCGGCCCGTCCGTGTGGTCGATGCACATCCAGCGGAGGCAGGCCCGGAAGCTACGCAGCTCGTCCCCCGCGTGCGACGCGCTCCGGGCGTACTGCCCCGCCGCCGCCGACTTCTTCCGCGGCGGCAGCAGCGGCGCCCCCGCCCCCGCCGCCGTCCTGCCGTCCGCCATGGCGCGCGCCGTTCTCGGATCGCGGGCGGTTTGCCTGGCGGGAAGAGTCGACTGGGCCCAGTCGCGGGCAGAGAGACAAGTGCGGGAGCGGGAGTGCTCCACCCAGTGCTAACTACTAACTGTTTACGGCTCCCGAGTTCGCTAATCTAATCTAATCTCTGGGATTTCTCTGAGCAGATGCTTATAGAAGAAGGGAATAAAAATAATGGTGGCGCCGCGCCGATGGGTTGCGTGCTGCGGCGGACGGGCTCATGTGCCGCTCCTTTGATTTGGAATACACAAATGGGACAGAGGACAGGTGTCACGCCGGGATGGTGAGATGAGCTTGATCCAAAATTCATGTGATGTGGCGAGTCTGAGTTGGTTTGGTTGTGTGGAAGGGAAAAGCATGTGCGTGCCCACCTGCTGACAGGCAGCCGCAGGCCACAGGTGGAGTGGTCAGTCCGTATTTAGTGTTTAGGCCTCAATCAATCATCGGGCAGCTCGGGCAGGCGTGCAAGTGTCATTTTGTTTGCGTCGCTGGCGGAGGCCGACCGGGCGGGCAAATACGAGGTGTCCATCGTTTGAGGAGTCCTGGATATGTATGCTCACGAAAAAGAACAAGAGATGGAGAGGGAGGCGGGACCGTGGCCGCGGCGGAGGAGTGGTTGGCGGTGTTGGCATCCCGGACCGCGGGTCACCTGTCGTCGTCGTCGTCGGGCTTGTGGTTGTGAGGGGAAGGAGAGAGCGAGATTGATCAAGATCATGACAGAATGAATGCAAGAATGGCTTCGTGTGTTATGGGCTTTGTTTTTTGCGGGCTTCGTTTGTTGTGGTTGCCAAAAGAGGACATGGCAGGACACATGAGGCGTTTCTTGGAAAGAACTCGGAAAAAGGATGAGTTTGTTACAATAGATGTCGAATATTATGTGTTTGAACTACGTAGGATTTATTGGGCTTGTAACTAGCGAAGGGTTAGTTGTTTGAGTCGCACACATGTACCCGGATCTAAAGGCAAAGTGGGGTAGTCAAATAGACTGGACATAAGCTAGTAGGCTAGATAGAGATCATGATAGGAACAATCCAAGTGCCCGTGGCAGGGATGGTAGACCAGTCGTGACGCGGTGGTCGGAGCGTTGTGTGATAGCCTCTGCGGGCTTATCGCCGGTTATAGTATGTTGATTTAGCACGTGAGGAGGAGCGCATGTAGTCATGCCTCATGGATGTAGCCATGTTAGTGAACCTCTTAACGAATATCGGTGTCGTGCTCCTATATGTGTGGTTGCTTATTTCGACATATGCACCCTGAATTATTCTAACAAACGGTATCATGAGCTATGGTAGTGCGTTAATCTAGAGGAGTTCTTAAAGAGATTGTGGTCGTGGAAGTTGGTCAACGACCTCGTCCCAAACGGTAGCCTGGTCGACAGTAGGGAGCGGCAGGTTGATCTGGTCCACGGGGGAAGTGACCGGTTCACAAGAAGCAATCCAGATTGGGGGAAAGAGTTCATGCCAAGTTTCAGTGCTAAATCTGGCATATCTCGAGGTAGGGGTCCTAAGCTAGGCGTCTTGGAGCGATGATAACATGGACACATGATTTATCCAAGTTCGGCCTCTCTTGAAGAGATAATACCCTACGTCCTGCTTTTGATTGTATTGTTACGGGGGATAGTACAGAGTACAAGTATCTACCACAAGATTGTTCTAATGAATATGACCTTGTATATTGACTAGCATGACCTCGACTATATAATGTACCAGAGGCCTAGGATTCAAAGGAGTCCTTGTCTTGTGCGCCAAGTCTTGTGGAATCTCCCATGTATGCATTATGGGCTGCCCGAAGTGGCCCATTAATGAACCGCCATGAGGGTCCTCGACCCGACCCATTGACCGGGAGACAATTTGGTGAGAATCCCCAGTCTAGGACACCGTCAGTAACCCTCTGAACCGGTCCTCAAGTTGGGGACGCTCCTCGGTTCTTCCGAGCAGTTCTTCGTTTTCGGTCGTCAGTCTTGAAAGTTGGTTCGATAAATCTTCCCATCTCTGATCTTGAGGATCATCAAGCTGTATCCGAAGAGTTCACACACCGGGTATCCGAGGAGTTCACACGTCGAGCGTCTGAGGAGCCCTTTTAAGTTCTCGGCCTTTATCAATGCCTTGTTATTTTTACGCCACACTTGGGTCCAAAGTTTTTCCCGTGCGGTGGTGTACTCGTGTTGCCTAGCTCCAACGCCGGACTATATCCGAGCTGTATTTTTGCAACCGAGCTCCAACGCCGATCTGCATCCGAGGTGTCATAGATTACCTCAGTATTGAAAAAGTTTGAAGGAGTTCAACCGAGCATAATGCCGAAAACATCCTGTGTGGAGCCACCCACTCGCATCCGAGCTTTATGACGTACTGCTTCCGAGGTGGTGATTTTTTTGTGATATTTATTTCCGATCGGTGCCAGTAGCCCTCAAGGTGTGTGTCGGCCTAAAACCCAAATTTTCCGTGTCGGGTCGTCGGGTCGGGCTGTCCATGAACAGGTTTAGATCATCATCAACAGATTTTGGTAATTCATCTCCTCAACTATGTTCTCCCCAACTACAAGTATTTAGGTACATAGGAAGTGTTTAATTGGAATCTTGGCTAGAGATGCATCAATCCTCCAGCGTCACTCCGTCGATGCCACTCCTCAGCTGACATCTATGGATCACCTAGCGGCTGAAGGAAGCACGCTAACATAAGTAGAAAGCACATCTAGATTAAACCTGTTCATGGACTATCCGGCCCGAAGGTCCGAGCCCAAAGCACGGCATCCGGGCCGGGTTCGGGCTCCAATTTCTCGCCCAAAGCCCGGCCCGAAAGCCCGAAATAAGCCTGAAGTGACATTAAATATATACTTTATTCAAAATATAGGTATATTATATTATTTTAATAGCCCGAGTATAATTATTTTAATTAAAAAGTCGCTGTTCATGTGCTTCGGGCTGGGCCGGGCCAGGCTCGGGCTTGGAATTTTGACACCGGGCTTTGGCAAGCCTGACCCGAACCCGACCTGGCCCGGAGGATGATCGTGTTTAATCTAGATGTATAGAAGCAGATATGTTTGTAGGATGCGTACGATATGACCTTAGGGCATCTCCAACACAAACCCGCAAATTTGTTCCGGCATCTGTTCGTGGGGACCAGTCCGTGGACATTGATGCTGGAGGCCACCATCTAACGTTGTCCCCATACATTTCAACAATTAATTGAACTAACCAGACGAATTTCGTGTACACACGATAAATTTCATACAAACCAGGGGACATTCATACAAACATGAAGGATTTTCATTACATTTCAAACATTTAGAATAAAAGAACCTTCCGACCCTAAACCTATCCAACGACGACATCCGTCTCCAAGACCTTGTCGTCCTCCATCCGCTGTCTCCATGAGCATCAGCCATAAGACCGATGAAGTAAAGATGCGATCTCCGACGAGGAAGAGTAGAACATAGGAGACAGACTGGTCCACATGGGACACAAGGCCCTGCCGCCTCCCATGCGCTACTCATCCTCGGAGGAGTCTGCACCTTGTCTGTCCCTGGTGGACGTGAGGTCCACTATGGAAATGGTGGCGTCGGCACTGTCGTCGTCCCATCGGGCCGCCAAAAAGTTCGACAATGACGCGTAGGAGGAGCAGCTACGTTGTTCTCGTCCGTGATCGTCTGCTGCTGCGGCTCCGCGGTGGCCGCTTCCTGGTGAGCGACGGCTTGAGCGCAGATGGCCTCGTAGATTGCGCGCTACTCCGTGACAAAGTTGGGGTTCGTCATGTCCATGGCCGCCACGGCCTCCTCGCTAGCGCGCTCACCGTCGATTTGGCCCTCCGCCAACCGATGTTACTCTAGGAGGAATAGGTTGTACCGTTGCTCCTCATGCGACTGATGGAACGCCGACATAGGCGTCGGCGCACGCTGCTCCTCCGTCATGGTGGCGTTAAAGTGTGCCTGCTCCTGTTTCATGGTGAAGCCATCATGCACATGCTCGGGCTCCATTGTGCGGTCTTGTCGGATCCCGTCTCCATCATGGGGTCATCCTCGTCGTCAGAGACGTCGGGCGAGCTGGCTGGCATGTCGGCCTCGATCCGCCTGACACGACGGCTCTGCAAGGCGTCCGCAAGGGCGGCAACCTCATGCTTCATCTCCATCAAAAGGCTCTACCACATAGCGTTGATGCATGCAGTCATGACGGATATGGTGCAAGGAAGGAAGATGTAGATCGAGTTGTGTTGGGGCGTGGAGTTAACCGGGGGTGGCTGCCTTTAAATAGCGGACTCCGGTGAAGCCAGACGTCCGGGTGCGTCAATACACGACGCCGGAGTGGGTTTATAGGCCGGCGAGTCTGCTTAATTTTTTTTGAGGTTGAAACCATTGAACAATAGTTCTACGGTAAATTGTATCAGTCGAGTTTAATATTTATAAAACAAAGATAAAACTAAAGAGATATACAGCTCAAACTCCTAACCAATGCCAACTCTAGCTATTATCATAACAGATTCAAAATAGACTTGGCTTACTCTAAAGGTTGGACTCAATGCAATATTTTAATCTTTCCAAGTTCTTCTTAATGACATCTTTTAATAAATTGGACGACGAGCCTGCTTAATGATAGCATACGGATGGACGAGATATTGAATGTGCGTAGTAGATATATGTCCCGTCCCGTCCAGTAACGCGTCTCCGGCATTGAACAGGCGCGAACATTGGGGACGCGTCGTGGGCGGCGCCATTGACCGGCGCGCCACTTCAATGCCGGAGCCAGTGAGAGGTCGCGCCCGCTCGTAGCCGGCTTCAATGCGGAGCGGCCGCTCTACAATGGCATGAATGCGGACAATTGGCATCGGATGGGAACGCGACACGGGTGATGGAGGAGGGTTTTGGGTGGGTCAGGATGATCATAGGCGGGTGTGGCTGTTGTCCGGACGCTCGCAAAGCCCCCTAATTTATCTTCGGTTTACACGAGAAAGTGCGTCCAAACCACCTTGCGGACCATGTTAGATGGCACAACACGTCCGGACCGCGCGGTCCGGACTGTTGCAGGTCGGCGTTGGAGATGCCTTTAGAAATCATTGTACTAGTGGTAACTTGTAGGAAGCAAAAATTGTATAGTACCGTGTATCCGAAAGATGTTATATGAACAGATGAAGCACGTAACCAGACTTATTTATCTTCTTATATATGTTTTCGAAGCACTTTAGGTTTGCAAAATAGTATTATGTTTGTAATGCAAACACTTTTGTAGTGGATGGAAGCAAAGTATTTTTGTATTGGAAATAAAATAAAATAAGCTTTATACGACTCAAATTTTCCTACGTGGAAACAAATTCTTGGATGCAATTGTTTACATGGAAGCAAACTTTTTCGACACAATTTTTTTGTTAGGTCAAAATAAATTTTGATTGTAAATTTGCAACGGAAGCACATCATCTCATAAGTGGAAGCAATTTTTTGTTCCATCGTGTATAAAATAAAAGTTGCAGTGAATTTTATGTTCATTTGAAGCAGTTTATGCCAGCTTCCAAATAAATGGTTGAACAAAATACCCCGGAAAGCAAATTAGTATATTCTCGCGTGATTTCCTGAAGCAGTTATTATTCCATTGAAGCAAACAAAAATCAGGTTTGGCCACACCTTAACTAAGCATCTAATCTGACGTTACAAGTGCAATTGATCAAACGGCCATCCGCTGGTCTCACGGCCACACCTTAACTGGGGATCAGACGTCAGGTAATGGATCACACACAATGAAGGAAATAATTCATTGGACATTTGCATACCTCAGTAGGTTCCCATCAAAATATTGTCAGCCTTGAACAATCAAATATTTCTGCACCTGTCACTTGATGTGAAACAAATGTGTGACTCAAAAGATCTATCCTATCATTCCATGTTGATGCCATACAACTCCCTCACTGACTTCAATTCTACACGGCCAAACTTTGGCCAGTTTAGCTCCTCAGTTCTAAATGCAAGAAAGGGAACGTTTTCCTCCACTCCAAAACCAACAACGCAGACAGAGTGAAATACAGGGGTTTCATCATGTTTGTCTTCCATGTGAAGTTCTTCAATGAATTTGTAGATTGACCCATGTCGCATGGAGGAACAATAGTTAGTGCTTATAGCAAACACTGCAATCATCGGTCCTCGCCTCAAATGGTTCGTCAAAGCCCTTATAATATCCCCACGACGTGAGAGATGATACTCGACATGGCCTGCTATCTTGTGTTGAAATCTGAGATGGGCTTTGGGTCCATGAGACAATTTCAGAAAAATCTCTAAGGGCCCATGTAGGTGGCATGACAAGGGGGTTGGGAAGTTTAATACCACCTTGCTAGTGGAGAGGGAGTTGGACCTCTTTATAAGGGTCTCTCTTCTACATGCTATTGGAGTATAAGAAGAGAAGAGGCCCACGCGCACTCCTCCTCCGCCGCCCGCCTCGCCACGACGCGGGTTGCGGGATTGAGCCGAGCTCATACCTACGCGCTTATTTTTGCCGGTCGGGAACGGAGAATACGTAACGCCACGATCTGAAACGTTGGATCGTGGGCTACCGACTCGGACATGGGTCCACCCGACGTCTCTCCACCCGGACGCCGCCTACATAAGCAGGGCCCCGGCCAACCCTAGCCACCACGGAAAACAGATCACATCTGCCTCCACGCGCGCACCGCCCCGTCGTTCCTTTTGCTGCTGCTGCCGCCGGCGACTCCGTCCGGTTCACCGCGTACACGGTCGACGGGAGAGCAGGCCTCCGAAACCACGCCTCTCCGGGTCCTGTGCGGGGAGAGGGGTGATTAGGTTTTTGGGGAGCGACTACGCGACTGCTCGCTTCCGTTCGTCTGCTTCATCTACGTCCGCATCTCCTTCGTCGTCATCACCATGTCGTCCCCAACCGACGCCGACCGCGCTGCTGCTGAGAAGCGTGAAGCCAACAGGAGCTACGGCCAACTGGCCTATTGGAGGGTATAACCCGTTTATCCCGCTCCTGCTTATGTTAGTTTTACCAGTACTAGCTATATGCGTAGATGTCTCTACTATTTATGTAGTGCATGCTAGTCTGGTTCGTCATCAGTATGTCATTAGTCTAGTCAATGCCATGATAGTCATTATTTCGTGGATTAATCTGATCGGAAAATTGCCTATATTCTCAACAATCCAAAAACCTAAGATGTGTAGGAATTTTTTGAGTAATGGTTTTGCTGCTGCATTGAAACCGGACAAGTTTACCGGTACTTATTTTAAGCGTTGGCAGACCAAGACCACCTTATGGCTCACGGCTATGAACGTGTTCTGGGTAGCCGGTGTCACTCCCACAGGAACGATTACTCCTGAAAAGGAGAAGGCGTTCAAGGAGGCCACCGTCTACTTTATCGGAGCAGTTCTAAGCATGATCAGAGATAAGCTGGTTGACGCATATTTACATGTGGGGGTCGCCAAGGACTTATGGGAGGCGCTCGAATCTAAATTCGGGGCCACCAACGCTGGGAGCGAGATGTATGTTATGGAGCAGTTCCATGACTACAAGATGGTTGAGAACCGTCCTGTGTTGGAACAAGCTCATGAGATGATATGCATTGCTAAAGAACTTGAGGTTCTTAAGTGCGATTTACCGGGCAAGTTTGTCGCGGGGTGTATAATCGCTAAGCTCACTACTTCCTGGAGGAACTTTGCTACCACTCTGAAACATCAGAGGCGTGAATTCTCAATAGAGGATGTCATCGGCCATCTGAGTGTTGAGCAGAACTCAAGAGCAAAGAACTCGCATGGAAAAGGTGGCGAAAGTCCGTCTGTTGCCAATATGGTACATCAGAGGAACTTCAACTCCCACAAGTCCAAGGGAAAGAATTATGTCCAACAGAATACCGACTTCAAGAAGAAGGGAAAGAAGACCTTCAAGAAGAATAAGAAGGGAGATGGCTTCTTTACTTGTGGTTAGGAGGAACATTGGGCCAACAAGTGCCCAAACAAGTACAAGAAGCCGGCGCAGGACAATAAGTCTGCCAATATGATTGTGGGCAACAATGAAAGTGGTGCATCTGGGTACGGTAATTTATTTACTGT
The DNA here is from genome assembly GCA_039707655.1 of Elymus sibiricus. NCBI lineage: Eukaryota > Viridiplantae > Streptophyta > Magnoliopsida > Poales > Poaceae > Elymus > Elymus sibiricus. The sequence goes on from CM077663.1 coordinate 89,267,002, forward strand.
ATTTTTCTGTTTGTCAATCCACCGATTGGTGGGTGGACACGGGTGCAAATATTCATGTGTGTGCTGACATCTCATTGTTCTCTTCTTATCAGGTCACAGGGCATGGGTCCGTATTGATGGGGAATGGCGCGAGTGCTTCTGTTCTTGGTGTTGGCACGGTCGATCTGAAGTTTACTTCGGGAAGGATCGTGCAGCTGAAGAACGTGCAGCATGTCCCCGCCATCAAGAAGAACCTCGTTAGTGGCTCCCTTCTGTGTAGAGAAGGGTTTAAGTTGGTCTTCGAGTCTAATAAAGTAGTTGTTACGAAATATGGACTTTTCGTTGGAAAAGGTTATGAATGCGGAGGTCTGTTCCGCCTTTCCCTTGCAGATTTTTGTAATAAAGTCATGAACAATATTCATTCGAGCGTTAATGAATCTAAAGTTTGGCATTCACGTCTTTGTCACATTAGTTTCGGTGTTATGTCGCGGCTAGCAAAACTGAACTTAATCCCGAGTTTCACTTTAGCCAAAGGTTCTAAGTGTCATTCGTGTGTGCAAGCAAAGCAACCTCGCAAACCTCACAAGGCTGCAGAGGAGAGACACTTGGCGCCATTAGAACTCATACATTCAGATCTTTGTGAGATGAATGGTGTGTTGACTAAAGGTGGAAAGAAATACTTCATGACATTGATAGATGATTCCACTAGATATTGCTATGTGTATCTATTAAATACTAAAGATGAGGCTCTACACTACTTTAAAATCTATAAGGCAGAAGTTGAGAATCAACTTGAAAAGAAAATTAAACGAGTCCAGTCTGATCGTGGTGGAGAGTACTTCTCAAATGAGTTTGATTCCTTCTGTGCGAACACGGCATTATTCATGAGAGGACGCCTCCCTATTCGCCCCAGTCAAATGGGGTTGCCGAGCGGAAAAACCGTATTCTAACCGATTTGGTTAACGCCATGTTAGATACATCGGGTTTATCCAAGGCATGGTGGGGGAGGCTATATTGACTTCGTGTCATGTCCTGAATAAGGTTCCGACAAAAGATAATGAGGTCACTCCATATGAGCAGTGGTCGAAGAGAAGGACGACGCTCTCCTACTTACGTACTTGGGGCTGTTTGGCGAAAGTCAATGTGCCGATCCCCAAAAAGCGTAAGCTTGGACCAAAGATCGTGGACTGCGTTAATTTGGGCTACGCTAAGAATAGTGTTGGCTATAGATTTCTAGTAGTGAAATCTGAGATACCTGACGTGAAGGTCGGTACAATTATGGAGTCTAAGGATGCTACATTCTTTGAGGACATTTTCCCCATGAGAGATATGCATAACACTTCTAGACAGGAATCTGAGGAGACTCATGAGCCTGCCATTCCTATGGAATATTATGAACAAACACATGATGAAAATCCTGATGAGGATGACGAAGAAACCCTTGGTAGGGGCAAGAGACAAAGGACTGCAAAAACCTTTGGTGATGACTTCCTTGTGTACCTCGTGGATGATAATCCCACTTCTATTTCAGAAGCCTATGCATCTCCTGATGCTGACTACTGGAAAGATGCGGTCCGTAGCGAGATGGATTCCATCATTGCTAACAGAACATGGGAAATTACTGAGTGTCTCTATGGTTACAAACCATTGGGATGTAAGTGGGTGTTCAAAAAGAAGCTTAGGCCCGATGGTACAATTGAAAAGTACAAGGCTAGGCTTGTAGCCAAGGGCTATGCCCAGAAAGAAGAAGAAGATTTCTTCGACACTTATTCACCTATGGCCAGACTGACCACCATTCGAGTACTACTCTCGTTGGCAGCCTCGCATGGTCTTCTCGTCCATCAAATGGATGTCAAGACGGATTTCCTAAATGGAGAGCTAGAGGAGGAAATCTATATGCAACAGCCAGATGGCTTTGTGATAGATGGTCAGGAAGGAAAGGTGTGTAAGTTGTTGAAATCTTTATATGGCCTGAGACAAGCACCTAAGCAATGGCATGAGAAGTTTAATACAACTCTGACATCTGTTGGCTTCGTTGTCAATGAAGCTGACAAATGTGTATACTATCGCCATGGTGGGGGCGAAGGAGTTATACCGTGCTTGTACGTTGATGACATACTGATATTTGGAACCAACCTCAAAGTGATTGAGGAGGTTAAGTCCTTTCTGTCTCAGAACTTTGAGATGAAGGACCTTGGAGTGGCTGATGTTATCTTGAACATCAAGCTTTTGAGAGATGATGAGGGTGGGATTACACTTCTGCAATCCCACTATGTTGAGAAGATTTTGAGTCGTTTTGGATATTCGGACTGCAAAATTTCTCAAACACCATATGATCCTAGTGTGCTGGTGAGCAAGTTCACAGGCACAGCTAAAGATCAATTGAGATACTCTCAAATCATTGGTTCACTTATGTATCTAGCTAGCGCAACGAGGCCTGACATCGCGTTTGCTGTGAGCAAACTGAGCCGGTTTGTTGCCAATCCGGGTGATGTTCATTGGCATGCTGTTGAAAGAGTTATGCGTTATCTGAAAGGTACTATGAACCACGGACTTCACTATACCGGATACCCGTCAGTACTTGAAGGGTATAGTGATGCGAATTGGATCTCTGATGCTGATGAAATGAAGGCCACTACTGGGTATATGTTTACCCTTGGAGGTGGTGCTGTTTCCTGGAAGTCTTGCAAGCAAACGATCTTAACGAGATCGACAATGGAAGCAGAATTAACAGTATTAGACACATCTGGTGTCGAAGCAGAATTTCTTCGAGATCTTTTGATGGACTTGCCTGTGGTTGAGAAGCCGGTTCCGGCTATCCTTATGAACTGCGATAGTCCATTGTTCAGTTGTGAAGGAGTGTAGCTACTTGTTCTAGGTGAAGCTCAACCTTAACAGGTCTTCACTGAAATGTTGGTATATCAAAACAGTAATTGGAACAGAGGACGAAATGGGCCCTTGAGATCTGGTGGGGGGTTGTTGAAATCTGAGATGGGCTTTGGGCCCACGAGACAATTTCAGAAAAATCTCTAAGGGCCCATGTAGGTGGCATGACAAGGGGGTTGGGAAGTTTAGTACCACCTTGCTAGTGGAGAGGGAGTTGGACCTCTTTATAAGGGTCTCTCTTCTACACATTATTGGAGCATGAGAAGAGAAGAGACCCTCGCGCACTCCTCCGCCGCCCGCCTCGCCACGCCTCATCACGACGCGCCGCGGGTTGCGGGATTGAGCCGAGCCGAGCTCATACCTACGCGCTTATTTTTGCCGGTCGGGAACGGAGAATATGTAACGCCACGATCTGAGACGTTGGATCATGGGCTACCGACTCGGACATGGGTCCACCCCACGTCTCTCCACCCGGACGCCGCCTACATAAGCAGGGCCTCGGCCAACCCTAGCCACCACGGAAAACAGATCACAACTGCCTCCACGCGCGCACCGCCCCGTCGTTCCTTTTGCTGCTGCTGCCGCCGGCGACTCCGTCCCGTTCACCGCGTACACGGTCGACGGGAGAGCAGGCCTCCGAAACCACGCCTCTCCGGGTCCTGTACGGGCAGAGGGGCGATTAGGTTTTTGGGGAGCGACTACGCGACTGCTCGCTTCCGTTCGTCTGCTTCATCTACGTCCGCATCTCCTTCGTCGTCATCACCATGTCGTCCCCAACCGACGCCGACCGCGCTGCTGTTGAGAAGCGTGAAGCCGACAGGAAGGCGGCCGAGGACGCTGCCGCCGCCAACGCCGCGGCAACGGCCAACTGGCCTATTGGAGGGTATAACCCGTTTATCCCGCTCCTGCTTATGTTAGTTTTACCAGTCTAGCTATATGCGTAGATGTCTCTACTATTTATGTAGTGCATGCAAGTCTGGTTCGTCATCAGTATGTCATTAGTCTAGTCAATGTCATGATAGTCATTATTTCGTGGATTAATCTGATCGGAAAATTGCCTATATTCTCAACATCTTGTACATGTGGCACTTCATTATTCTCCCCTGCAATTGTTATTAGACAGCAACAATTGAAGATGGAAATGATATTCTTTTTAATCTACAAGTGAACATCTACTGTTACTAAAAACACAGTGCATGCTGGAAAGGAAAAAATTGATAATTAATCTAATAGTACCCCAAAACACTAAGAGAGAAAACCTCATACCTGACAGTATGCACGATAATCCAACCTTTTTGGGATACCGACCTCTTTAAGAATTTTCAACAATCTCTGGTTGTTACCCATTCTCTTGTAACCATTAAGTTGATTCATTTTCTTATCTTTCTTCTTAATATAAGATATGGAAAGTTCCTCAGGAAATGCACAAAGTAATCTCAACTGTGATTCCATGGCAGCGACAGTAGAAAAATAGCTGCAATCACCTGCAAATGAGCATTAATTCCGTGGTACACAGTGAGACGAAATTAGCAGATAAAATAAAATTACAGTTAGAAGGCATCAGAAATAGAAAGTTAATCCACCTCTTGGTTCTTGCCTCCTGCCTGACAGAACTGGAATCCTATGTGCGGTTCTATTCTGCCATGTGTACCTTCGGTATGACCGCTTGTACCTCCGCACAGGTCTTGCCTCATCCACTACAATACCCAAAGAGAACCATATGAAGTCTATATTAAATTGCATTTCCGATATTAAATGTTTCTATACAAAGGGAAAGAAGAAATGGACATTACAACGTTTTTCTGATTAAGATGATTATACCTACCATTTCCGTAATTCCTTCTTGTCGTATCCTGAAAATCAAGAGTATGATTGTTTATCAAGGATGTCAATCGGCCATTTTAGTAAAAGACAACGGTATTGCAGCTTTCTTATGTTTTAACTAGTACAAATGCCCGTGCGTTGCAACGGGCCAAATAAATGGCAAAATCTGCTTTGTGTGTGCCATTACGCAACGTTTCTTATATTCAATTCTGATTATCTCTTTTCGAAGTATGAAGTGTGGATTTGAAGAAGCCACCTTAACATTCTTCATCTGATGAAAGAGTAATTGTGCAAGGAATAGTTTGTCATACATTTTTTTATATTTTGAGAAACATGGATATTTGATTTTTAAAAGTAATATTTTTTATCATTTTTTACAAACTGGATTTTTTTAAGATTCACAATTTTTCTCACGCGTGAATTCTAAAAAAACACAAACAAAAGGATTATATCCTTCAAATTGTAGCTAATAACTTTCACACTGGAGGAATGTAACGGAATAAATTTGAACAGAAAATAATAACTTTCACACTGGAGGAATGTATAACCATCAGTCTTGAAGCAAAAGGATTATATCCTTCAAGCTGTAGCTAATATGGTAAACATCTTGCTAGCAGGAGCAAGATCAAATTTCGAGCTAACATAGAACTGTGCTGTAAAACTAAAGATGCAGCACAAAAAACAAGTGTCAGCGTGGTATCTTTATGCATCTTGCTAGCAAGTTCAGGATCAAACTGTAACTGTTGGCAGAGATTTTGGAGGAATGATGCTTTGTTAGGAGCAACATCCAAATCAGTACAAAAGGATTTTGTAAGCCTATTTCAGTATGCTTGAGATTCGATATCTGAGATGATTGCTTGTGCTTCATGCTTCCCTAATCCAAATATATTTTCTGTTTTCTGGGGTTGTTTGTGCAAAGGTGCTGGAACAGCTGTGCTGTAAGGATCCAGTGGTGTGCGTGCGTGTCTGTATGAGCTAGCTTTGATCTGGAATGTACGTGCACTTTCTCAAAAAAAAAAAAAGATCATTCAAAGGAATAACCTGGAATTTTTAGTCACACAAATATTTATGTTCAGATCTCTCCCTCTCCCTCAGGAGATCGCTTTTCTATGCAGAACTGATTGCTCTGCAAAATATTATAAACAATGTATTCATGCATAAAAAATTATTAGGAAATCTTGGACGGAGATGGCACCTAAGTCGACGGCGTCCAGGAACGTTCAGAATCACAAAGGACGCTGTCAAGCCAGCAAGGTCAACAATCGGCGAGGTCGAGCATGAACGACCTGACCAGCATGGCAGTGGCAAGTGCGCCGCGAGTGTCTTCACTCGAGTAAATGTTCCGAGTGTCTTCAAGGTTGATCCATTGCAAACGACATGGTTCTCCCATGTGTTGATAAATAGGTGTTAGTCACAAACATTATACTCAGGGGTGAATAATCGGTGGTTTCCGCAGTAAAGAAAACACAAGAAACAACTATCAATTACCGGAGAAATAACTAAATTGTTCTCTCGCTTCAGGCAATAATGAATAGCAAGCAATCAGTAATACTCTGCAAGCTTCAGGCAATGAATTAGTGTTGAAAGTGGAAATATAAGAAAGAAATAACTAAAGTGAGAACCGTCAAAGCGTAGAGCTCCCAGTTTGGAGATGATGACAACCCGCCTTTCCTCCTAGCCTTGGCTGCGCCTCCTCGACTTGTATGTGGATTCGCCCAGAAGTGATCATGGGGCAAATAAAACATGTAGGCGTTAGGATTGATTCATTTGTATTTTGTGTTGTATAACAAACCGGCAATGTAAATAAAAAGTGCCAAGGTTAATTAACTAAAATTAGGCCTTAGTAATCATCCAGATTACATGGCAACATAAACAAATGGATGTTGAACAAAATGCCATGACAGAGTTTCCAAATAAAAGACAAAGTGCCAAATTAAAGTGCTTCAGGTACAAAACTTGTATACAAATTAGAAAGTGCTTATCAGACAGTGCTAAACAGTAGTATAGTCCAACAATTTGTAGAAACAAAATCCACTAATTGTAGTATATTCCTAAAACTTGTATAAAAGTTAATAAATCTTAATAATAAATATAAGTTCCATGGTCTAAAGTTCTAACAATGACCAGGAGGGGGCATAGGACATTTGAGTATGGCCATGGCTAACGAGGAGGCGGACGGGGAGCAACTCCAGAGACGAGGTGGACGAGGACCCACGCCGTGAAAGAGGAGGCCGACAGGGAGCACCGCTAGGGATCAAGAGATCCAGCCATGGAGGAACCGTTGAGCACGGCGACAGAAGGTCGGGGAGGGAGAGAAACGACTACGATGGAGGGCCCCCTTTGTCGATCTGGCAACGTGGACGCATCCAGACATGAGGACTCGGTGAAGCCGATGCACGACTTTCAGCAGCTTATTGATGGTGTTGATTGTTGCCACCGCAAAGGAGTATACCATCGAGATCTAAAGGTGATCATTGAAAGTGAAAAATAAGGTGTTCTGTAGTTCAGAATTTCTGGGCCTTTTGGACTTATTCTGCATGTTGTATGCAGCCTGAAAACCTTCTCCTTGATTCCCAAGGAAATCTTAAAATTTCAAACTTTGGACTCAGTGCATGGCCTGCACAGGTGCATACCTTTCTGAAGTTTTGTGGATGCATTACTGATTTCAGTTCGATTGTTGACTTGCTTAGTTGGTCATATGCAGGCTGCCCTTCTACGTACTACCTGTGGAACCCCAAACTATGTTGCCCCAGAGGTATTTCATCTGACTAAAATGGTTAGTGTTCCTCCCTGTAGAGCTCCACACACATGAACACACACGCACATGCAGCCGCACACACCCACGCCACAGACGCACAATCAGCCGCAGGGAGCACAACAGAGATGCCAAACATTCAGAGACGTCCTTCCTCGATCACTCGCAAGCTACTCTGACATTTAACTGGACATGGCAGCACTGAACCAAACATTCAGAGATGGACTTGATCGACCACTCGCTGGCTGCTCCGGCAGTTAACTAACCATGGCAGTACTGAAGCAAAAAAAAAAAGACCTACTCGACTCGGTCAATCAGATTAGCATCAGATTAGCGGATTCAGACAGAGTGCTAGGGGACAGAAAAATTATACTATCAAACATGGGTCAGGGGGACACATACCTCTGGTGTAGCCGCACGCGACATTGGAGTAGTCGACGGATGTTCCTCTACCTCCGACGAACTCGGCGCTTCTTCCTCCGGCGAACTCGGCGGCAATATTGGATGTTTCGTCGACAATTGACCTGATGGAGATTTAGGCCGAGGTGGTGTCCTTCTTATAGCAGCCAACAACAATCCAGGACGGGCACTCCAGTCTCCATCGATTTGAGTTTGACAAGGACACGACGTGTAATTTCAATTCGAGTCGGACACCACCGCCCCGGCGCCACCGGTAACGGCCCGACGCCGTGTTGCCGCGCCCGAGCCCCGGCGAGGCGGCCTCCATCCTCCATCCCCCGAGCGCCTCCGCGGCCGCCCGCGGCCGCGTTCCAGCGCGCCCCGCTCCAGCCGCCCCCCGCACGCCACTCCGCCTGCGGACGCGTGCCAGCGCGCCCCGCTCCGGCCGCCCCCGCACGCCACTCCGCCTGCGCCCGCATGCCAGCGCGCCCCGCTCCGGCCGCCCCCGCACGCCACTCCGCCTGCGCCCGCATGCTCGGGCCCGGCCGGCCGCGTCGCCCCGCCGCCCCTGCCGCTGGCCTCCCGCGTCGGCCCGGCCGTCCGCGTCGCCACGCCCGGCCACGCCCGGCCCTTTCCGCCTCCGCGCGACCACGCCTGGCCCTCTCCGCCTTCGCGCACCCGCCCGCTCCGCCCCCTCGGCCTCCGCGTCGCCGCGCCGCCCCTGCCGCTGGCCTCCCGCGTCGGCCCGGCCGTCCACGTCGCCACGCCCGGCCCTCTCCGCCTACGCGCGCCCGCGTCTGCGCGCTCTGCCCCCTTGGCCTCGCTTCGCCTCGAGCTCCATCGCCTCCTCGCCCTTCAGCCCGGCGGTGGAGGGCTGGAATGGATAAGCCCATCTGCCCATGGTGCCCCGTAGTGATTGCAAGGGGGTTTTCGTAAAAACGAAACGTTTTTTAACTTAAAAAGGGACCGCGGGTTGAATACTCAAAAACAGAGGGATATTTCTGCAAATTTGATCGGGATAGCCGCTTTATTATATAAATAATATATATATATATAAATATAAAAATAAAATACTAGAAAAATGGCCCGTGCGTTGCAACGGGATCAAAATTCATCACACTCAAACAATTCTTATCCAATCACTATGTTCTTTTCCAAAACAATTAGTATTGTCAAATATCTCTAACATGAAGTTCTTCCAAGTATACCATCTTTAAAATGTATGCATTGTTATTTTTTCCAGAGAAATATTGTTTGACTTGCGAGCCGTGCAACACCAGAATGAGGGATAAACCAGCTACAATCCAAATTCCCAAAATGTGCACAGCCCATCGTAGTCCCATTCTAAATTTAATTATTGCTAACCACACCAATGCATTCCTTTGATTATGCGCTCTCAGGATCCCTTTAATTAGAGGTCCTTATTTGGACTGCTTTCCCTCCTTATTTCATTTTCCTTCCTAATTTTTTGGAAATCCCTTTTAATTAGAAGCTTTTGCTTTCCCTCCTTATTTTCCTGCCGCATGGACTGAATTTCTTTCCTTATATTCCTGTCACAAGGATTTAATTGTTTTCACTTTATTTCTCCTCTCTTATTTCCTTCCTTCTTTTTCCAACACAGACTCAATATATTCTATCCTTATTTCTTTGCATGTCGACCCACAAGCAGCCAGCCATGCACCACCGTCCCACAAGTCAACCAGCAATTCCGTCCGATTAGAGCCGTTTCACTATCGCTTCTTTTCCTCTTTTATTGAGGGAGTTAATTCCTTTATTCCGAAATCCGCACATCACCCTCTATCAAAGCTGCCTGTTGGTGCCCTAGACAACTCCCGAAGGTATATAAATTGCTGATTTTCTTTAGAAAAAGGCGAGGTGGGACTTTTAAATAGTTGGCGAACCATCTATTGAAACAAAAGCGTCGTCGGCGCACTTGGTTAGACCCCTCCTTCATCAGAAGGGAGGTGCTGAGTTCGATCCTCACGTTGAGCAATTATGTTTTTTCCTCGACGGCCCAACACGCACACTGGCCCAGGCGGCCCACGAGATCGGGACAAACGCGATCGATCGGTGGTGGCGATACGTACGATATGTATGTATATTTATGGATTGCGGGTTCAATAAAGAAAAAACACAAGGACTTTTTCGCAAAAAGTGCGCGACGGTGAACCCGACAGGAAATATGCCCGTGCGTTACAACGGGGAAAATAATAATGGGAAACGTTTCCCTACGACAGGCCGACGGAACGCTCGGCCGTTCCAGCGCGCATCGTTCGATCGTCTACATCGTACATCTCACGCCGTGCGTCCCTCGCTTAGAAACCACTTGTTTTGATGGCCCCCACGTCCCCTGCAGCCTACCTTATCTGCTTTGAGTCGTCCTTCTTCACACATCTACTTCTTCAAAATACATCTCTCTTTCTTTCTAAAATCAGCAACAGTTCATAGCGACGCATGGTTCGCGAATGACTGTAACCGGTGTCGGGGGAGGCTGCGACCAACCACGAGACGGCGAGCATGGTGACCGCAAGACGGCGAGGATGGGGCAACGCTCCTCTGAGGAAAAATTGACGTCGCAGTTTTTGCTATATGCTTCAACCAACAAAATTTGCTACAAACGGCACCGCATACAGCTTCCACCGGCGTCATGTTTCCTGCAATGCACAATCAACGTCATGTTTTTGCTACAACCGATGTCACTTTTTGCTACAACCGTTTTAATTTTTCTACATACGTTCAAGACTGAGGTGCGGCCCGCGACGATGACGATGCCGTTTTTGCTGCAACCGTAGTAGAATTTTGATACGTCCAGCAACAATTTTTGCTACATCCATTCATTTAGACGCAAAATGCGGCGACCTGCAACGATGAACTACAACCGCCGGCGACGATGACAACGTTTTTCGTTGCAATCGTTGTCTCTGTTTGCTACGACCGACAACGAAATTTGCTACCACGGAAGGCGAGCAAGATTTGCGACCAGCAAGCGTGCCGACGAGCGGCTCCGACGAGCTGCTAGCGGGAGGTGGTGAGAGGTCATGAAGGTGTATGCGAGCGAGGAGGGATTTTTCTTTTTTTTTCACTGAATCTGACAGTTACATGTGTTTTATCCTACGCTAGGGCGCTGACTGGCCGAAATTTTTGGCCGGCGCGCTACGGTCGCCACAAATAATTCATTTCATACTTTTACTCAGACACGTGGGTAATTCTTTTTTAGTACCACAATTACAGAAAGATGCATGCCAGCTTAACTCTTCTCCCGGTTGCCGATAGCGCCGTTTGATTTTAAGCATATTAGACATCTCCATCGAAAACAATCAATTTGTAAGAACATGCATACCAAATGTTCTACGTTGTGACGCATGGGCATGTTTGTTAGTTCTTAAAAAAATCATTATGATTTTTTTAAAAACAATATGAAAATCAAACTTAAGCCATTGGTTTATGTAAAGCTTGTATCAGGAACATTGTGCATTTTTTATACATTTAGAAATATTTTCCATAGACACGCTTAATATTTTCCAATTTCATGATCAACATTTTTCAAAATATATTTAGTTTCGATGTCTACTTTTTTTGTACACATTCTATATTTTTTGTATACATCAGGACCATTTTTGATATACACGTTTGGCATTCTCCAAATACATAATTAACATTTTTTAAAACTTATAATTTTATGTTTACTTTGTTCCATACAAATTGTATACTTTTCTATTCATTTTTATATACATCGGAAACATTTTCTATGCACATTAAAATAAAATAAATGCATGATCAACATTTTTTCAAAAAGAAAGAAAAATATATTAATTATCCATATGTACTGTACATTTTATGTATATAATGAAAACTTTTCCTATTCAAGTTTGGTATTTCTTTAATACATGATTAATATATATTTTTCAAAGTTTTCATATAGAAGATTTCTATAATTGAAATATTCAGAGTATATCTAAATAAAACCAAAATAAAAAAACAAAGAAAATATAGAAAATTAAACAAATAAGTGCTGAAGGCCGGCCCAGTTGGGCAGCTGCTGAGCCTGCAAGCCGGTAGTAATAGAGAGAAGGGGGAGAAAAAAGGGGAGAGTGAGGGTTCGAACTTAGGTCTCCAGAGTAGAAGCGCAAGTATCAAACCAGTAGGGTGGCCATCGACTTGTGTTTTGATGAGGCATCGCTTCCTGTTGACACAAAAGGAACGACCGATTTATAAAAAACGAATCGTTTTCTCCACTTACTGGTGGCATGGTGGGTAATTATTCGCAACTTCGGGGGTAAATATTATGACGGACGACCAGAAGTTATCCCTGCTTTATATTATATAGTAAACATGCCCGTGCGTTGCAACGGGTAAAAGAAAGTTTAACTTGCTTCACCGCGAAACAAACGCCAATTATTATTAATGTGGTTGGACTTGTAAAGAATAAGCTTGATAATAACGAAAATGATGAATCAATTAACAATAGGATTCTTTGGGGTGCTAATTCGAAACTTGCAACGTCAATCCTAGTCAACTAATCGGGTGAACAACTTTATCTTTAAATTAACATACTGATAATAAAAATATCATACACGTAGTGTTTATTTTGAGTTACCGACATCAGACGATAAAAATGTGGTATACTTCAGGCATGCATGCATCTGTCGTGTGCGCTAACAGTGCCTTGTGGTATAAATGTTCTTACTTTCTGTTAATGTCTCTAAATCATAACCTGTGTATATAATATCCATCTATGTATGATGTTTGTTTCCTTTATATTTTTTGTCAGTAGGAGTCCACAAGGGCACAAACAGAGTAAAATAAATGGAGTTAAAACACGTCGTGGACGGAGATTTTTATCGGTCCGTGAAGGAAAACAACAGATGAACACGTCAGCTGGTCTAGATTGTAGAAGAGACCAGCCGCCTCGCTGCTCTCCTCGGCCCGCGAGATCTACATCCGGTCGCTGCGCAGCCTCCTCATTTTCTCTTCCGCGAGATCCACATCCCGACCTCACCCTGCCCTGGGACATGCCACCGTTGTCGCCTGCGCCCAACAAGCCGCCGGGATCCCCCCTCCCGGGCTCAACCACCGCTGGGCTCCCCGGCTCTCCGGCCATGGCGCGGGCTACAACCCGCGTGCGACAGTGACGGGACCCCGCCTCCACCATGGCGCGGCTACACTCGCGCGCTACCGAGAATCCCATGACGGCCATGATTGAGCTGGCTCCAGCACCGACGGCCACTCTCATACCCTCGTTTGTCTCTCCTCCTTTAGGATTAATTAGCTGCCCCCTTCCTATTAGGCTAGCGTGACTTTGCTTCAGATCTCTGCTCCCGAGCTCAGTCTTATATGCATGTGTGACTTTGCTTCAGATCTGTGCTCCCGAGCTGCCTCTCCTTCGTCTTATATGCATGTGTGAGCCTTCCTCCTCACATATGTTTTTCTACCGATGATGCATATATGCGGCAGGTCTCTCCCTTTCTTTGCCTTGGCTTGTTTGATTTTTGCAAGTCAAGAACGTATATAAGTTACTGGTATTTGGTGTAAAAGAGCAGGGTGGGACTATTAACTACAGAAGGAGGCCAAAATTTTAGCACATGTGGCTACTTTTTTAGCGGCCCATTATAGAAATTAAATTCTGGCCCATGTGATAAACGGAGGAGCAGACCACGTGTGAAACCGGACGCCGGACGTTGACGTACGAAACTTAGACGGTCGATGTGGACGGACCAAAAGCGGACGAAATTACGGTGGTAAGAAGCGATAGCCCCTTTATTAATAGGTATATATATAGATAATAGTTTCTATTTATCAACATTTCTCTATATATAGTAGTTTTAAAATGCTAAGTAAATAAAAAAATTCGCTGTAATATTAGGACGCCACCAGAATACAAGTATGACAAACTTTTTTGAAGTTCTAACACCGGCGTTTGCAGGGTTATGCTGTTTTATTTAAGAATGCAATTGGAGTATGTGATTCTTACTTCCAAGGATTGTTGCGTCAGCGGTTTTTCTCCTGTTGCATTAGGATCACTGCTCAGAAAAGAAACAACTAGATGAGTATCACGTCTTAAAATAAGTTCAACTGTGATATTCTGTTCTTTAGCAGCAGATGCAATAGATGCAGGTACTGCATGCAGTTTGGAAAATAGAGACCATAGCCCTCTTACAAAGGAACCTCGACACAAGGCCAGGATGTTTGAGCCCTAAATATTTGTGCAAGATATCAGAAGCATGGAAAAGAATTCTGTACATCCCTTTGACTGAACAGCCACATTTCTGCCCATACCTACCATGTGCCTCATAAGAATTCATACTTAAATGTGGCCAACTATTTAATAGAGTAATTCACATATGGTATTTTATACGTTCAAAGTAGTAATACCCTATTTATCCTTGGCATAGCCACAAATAATGATACATTCAGGCTTATAAATCAGTTCTGGCAACAGTATTAAACGCACTGGTCATACTTCTGTCTCTGCTGGGACTCGGAGAAGAGCCAGCAGCCCACCACAGCCCTCCAATTCCCCTCTCTATATTGCTTCAAAAGAAGAAGAAGGGTTCCAAAAGTTAGCTGGTACTCGGGTTTGACTGGGGGAAAACTGCATCGCGTCCGCGTTCATGGCCTCGTGAGCATGCGGCCGCCGCCGCCGGCCAGATCTCTGCACTCCGACCAGCCCCGCTCCTGCCGCGTCCAGATCCGGCCTCCACGCCAGCTGCTCTTCCTCTCTCTCCCGCATGGACGAGCAGGTCGACAAGATGAGGCCCCGCAACCTCGCGCCGTCCCTTTCGTCCTCAAGACCAGCAGCTCCGTCGGCCTCCTCGTCACAGCCTCCCGTCCCGGTCGGCAAGCTTCCGCCGCCTCCCACCGAGCTGCCTGCTAGCTGCACGGCGTGCGTCGCCTTGCCGGCGCCTCCGTCCGCTGCTCGATCCGATCCGGATCAGGAGCTCCTGTCCGCGCTGCCGCAGCCGATGCTGGGCCGCCCCGTCCAGGTTGGTGGGGAATCCGTGAAGGTGGCTGAGGTGCCCCTGCGAAAGTTGCCAGCTTCCGCGTCTGCGAGGCTTCCTGTGTCGACTGCTGCTTCGACCTCGCCCGTCGTCTCCGCCTCCACGCTGGCCGCGGCTGCGCTGGCCGCCCGCAAGGCCGACTCGTCCATAGGTGGGCGGAGGGCCGGCACCGGCGCCACCCCTGCTTACATTGTCGGCGTCTTCCCCGGCCAGTCGTCGTCATCCCCGACATCGACGCCTTCATCCCTGCCGGGGCCAGCTCATGCACCTCTGGAGCTCCTGCGGCCTGGGTTCCTACAGCATACGGCGAGCCCCTGCTCGCTCGTCACGACACTTGATGTCCAGGAGCATGGGCGGATTTGGGCCCCCGGTAGCCCAGGCCATTGCCTCGGGCGTGGGAAAAAAACCTGGGCCTATATATATATATATATATATAATTGGCCTGGGGCGCAGCCCAGTCCAGGCCCAGGCCAAACTGGCCCAGCGCCCCGCAGCACTGCCCGCAGCCGCACTCGCACTCCCGCAGCCGCACCCCGCAGCGCTCGAACCCTAGTCGTGCCTCGCCGCCCGCCGTCGCCGCCTCGCCGGTCGCCGCCCTCCGTTGCTGCCTCGCCGGTCGCGTCCCACCCCATCCCCACGGACCCCCCCCCTCCAGCGCCCGGCCGGTCGGCCCCATCCAGCGCCAGGCAGCCCAGGCGCCGGTGACCCCGCCCCCCTCTGGCCTGCTGCTGCGGCTGCTGCCCGCCCCCCGGCTTCCTCCTGCTCCTGCTGCCCGCTGGGCTGCGGCTGCTGGCTGCTGCCCGGAGCCGGCGACCTCGCGGCCTCGCCCCCCTCTCTGGCCTCCCGGCTAGCCCCCCTCTGGCCTGCGGGCGGCGGCTGCTGGCTGTTGCTAGGAGCCAGCGACCTCGCGGCCTCACCCCCCCCCCCCTCTGGCCTCTCCACAGCTCCACTTCTCCAGCTCGAGATAAAATCAAGGTTGCTGCCCACTGACTCTAGTCTCCGTTTTGAAATTTTGATGCTTAATGCTAGAGCAGATTTTGATAAGTTTACTTTCAGTTTTGCTAGCAGGAACCGATTTTGACATTGATTTATTTTTGTTTGTCTAAAATTTTACAGGAAAGCAAGATGAGTAAAAGAAACAAGACATTGAATTCTTTTTTTCAAGTTCCGAAACCGCGGAAACAGGTCCTTCAGCTCAAACAACTGAAAATCCCCCTAATGTTAGAGCAGAACTCAAACCCGGTGATGTTGAATCGGACCCCGGTAAAAGAATACCCATTGAGGATTTAGATGTAGACATTAGAGATCTTGCTAGAAGGGAGTACATTAGTATGGGTCCTTGCCAACCAACTAATCATACATATGAACAAATCAATGGTAGAAGCTTTCATAACTATTGGTTCGATAATCATCGCGGCTGGTTGGAATATAGCATTGAAAAGAAATCAGCCTTCTGCTTTTATTGTTTCCTGTTTAAGCAACCAAGAGCTGAAAACTATGGTATTGAAGCATTCACGAAACATGGATTCAAAACTTGGAAGGATGGGCCTAAAGTTTTTAATCAACATGTTGGCAAGCCCAAATAGAGGCTGGGGAACTTCATGAGGGCAGAGGGAAAAACCAATTAACAAACCTTGCAAGACCTGGTGATGCACGATGGGGATCACATCATAAAACATTGTGTCGTCTTGCTGAGATGCATTGCTTGTCTTGATCCCAAGAATTCATTTGCCAATTATAGTGAAGACACGTTAGTAGATCTTGCTAATATGTATGCTGCTGACTTCTCTACATATGAAGTTACTTTTGTCCTAAGAAACCAACTAGACTCATTCATTCGGGAAGCAAGAGCTGATCCACATTTGATGAACTGCAATGATCTTGGTCATCTTGCCATTAATATGGTGAAAACTGATATGCACACAACTTATCCCTTGGTTTACCGTCTTGTTGAGTTAGCATTGATTTTACCTGTTGCAACCGCAACAGTGGAAAGAGCATTCTCAGCAATGAGCATTATCAAGACTGGATTGAGGAACAAAATGGGTGATGATTGGATGAATCATAGAATGGTATGTTACATTGAGCGAGATGTATTTGTTACTATTGAAGAATGAAAGATAATCGAGCGATTTCAAGGTTATCGCACACGTAAAGGCCTTTGCCTCGTCCTATCGGTAAGTTTTCACATTTTACATCTATTATTAACTAGTTTTACCTGCTATATTATGCACTGATTTACATTTCATAATTGATGATTGAAGGATTGGCTTCTTCTGCTATTGAAGATGTAGTCATGGGAGGCTCAGATCAACCAATCCTTTGATTTGGTATTAATCATTTGTATCATCTATCTATGCTACATATTGTCTTTTGATTTGTCTTGCTTTATTAGTTGACCCATTATCGAACAAATGCTATCATTGAATATTATGTTTGATTTCTTATTAGTTATGCAATATGCAACATAGCTTGACTTTTATATGCCTTGAAACTAGAGTTTTCTCTCGATAGTTTTTAGCCATTAGTTTCTCGCCTGGGGCGTCAGCAAATCCTGGGTCCGCCACTGTCCAGGAGGAGACGGCCTTGCCCATGTTGCTCCAGAACGCACCACATTCCTTGGTTCTCATGCCTACTAGTGTGGGCACGTGTGGCTCTGCAGCCAATGACGAAGACGACGACGACGAAGAAGAATTGGTGCCACAGACGCCACAGGCTGCCTCCATGGACTCCATCCTGGTCCGTACGACACAGCTTGCTGCCAAGCAGGGATGGGGCGAGGAGCCACTACCGGGGCTGGCAAGAGGTGTTGCCCCGGCGTGGTCCGCGTCGTCCAATATTGCCAGCCCCGGTAGTGGCTCCTCGCCCCATCCCTGCTTGGATGCATGGTCGATGCTGCAGATGCCTCGCTCGCGGGCACCGTGCGGCTGAGTGCAGAGATCCATTTCGGTGCTCCCGTTGCTTGGAGAACGGTCACCGTGCTCGTGGATGTCGCAATCCATAGCATCCTCTAAGCTCATTGTCTTGCTTTGTTGTGCAACCATTACTCGGTACCGTGCATCGTCCTGCTGCAGCTTCATGTGAGGGTCCGATGAAATCCACGCTCCCACCCAAGATGCTTCCACGCGGGTCTTGGGCGTCTGTCGTCTCTCCTACCGTTGCCTTGACAACCCAGCCCGATGTGATGTTGCAATCTGCAATGGCTGATCAGACTGCACTCCTACAAGGTTGGATGGCGCGGGCCGAGAGCTTTTTGGAGAGAGCAGAGGCTGCTCTCGGAAGGCTTACCCTTGTGTCGACTATGTTGCCGGCCACTCGGACGTCTTGCCCTCCTGGTGTGGCATGTGTTGCCTCCACGGAGGAAGGGAGCCAAGAACTATATGGATGTTTCTCTCCTCGTGTTGGGGACAACTCATCGTCATTGTTGACCTTGTCTCCTGTGTTGCGTACTAGTGAGGACGAGCCCATCGCCGTGCCCGAGGCTCCAGTTCTGCAGATCATGCCCGACCTACGGGAGCTATGTATGTGCCCTGTTTCGCCTTTGTCTGTGGAGCGCGTGGAGGTGGACTCTTCGGTGACCTCGTGTGAGGACCAGCCGCTCGCCTTTGTGGACAGCGGAGGTTCAGACGTTGCGGTCACCCACTCGCACATGACCGTTGGGAAGGTGATGTCTGTGCGTGACAAGGTCGATGAGATTCTCTTCGAGTTAGAGGTTCATAGCTTGCTCAAGCGTTTGGAGGCGGCTTGTCCTGGATCTGGCAAGGCGATTGTGGAGGAGGCTCTCATCAAGAGCAAAAGTAAGAAGAGTGGCGACGCGGGAAAGGCGTCCGCGGCTGCTTGATGGATGATAATCAGTCTCTTCGGTTGATCTTATGGTCTAACTTGTCGCTGTGGTCTTGGTGGTGCTCATGGTCTTCGGTCGGGGTACTCTCGTTGGGTATATGCTTGCGATGTAGTTGTGTGGAGGTTGGTGATCGTTATGTGTTGGGTATAATTGTCGAGCTGATTGTGTGTTTATGGGGTTGCATGTTATGTGAGTAGTCCCCATGTGGTAGATTTGTATCGGTTTTCGCCCGGTTTTCCATTAATTAACCGGGCAACTCTCTTCTCCTTAATTAATCGATGAGGCAAATCTTTTGCCTCCGTTTCGAAAAAAAAAAACCCTCCCCCGAGTCCTCCAAAACCTAGACCGGCGAGTCGCCACCATGGCGTCCGTCGCCAATTCCCTACCCCACCATGACTACACGCCCATCCGCGCAGCGTCGCTCGACCGCCGCGCATCCTCCCCCGGCCGCCACCGAGCGCCCTTCTCCTGGCCGCCACTTGATGCACACGCACGAGACACACCTGATCGCCGTGGAGGCTTTGGCACGGACGGTTTGCGCGGTAACTTCCCTCCGCCCTTTCACGACATCCACAACCCTGACCGAGTCCCGGCGCCCTTGCCGTCCGAATTCCACCTGAGTCCCGGCACATCCAGCCGGCGGCGGCGGGACGCTCCGCCTCTCCTAGCCCTTCGCCGCAGCGCTCCACTGACATCTCGCATGCACAGTACCATCGGCCGTCATCACCGCACAGAGATCGGTACCACCGGCGTGCCCGAGGCGACAGCAGCCGCAGCACTCGCATCCAGTCGGCACACCAAGCTAGTTCGCCATCTTCTGACTTTGCCAAGCGGTCTCGGTTGGAAGCCAGCCGTGAGGGCTCTGCTTCCAGCGGCAGGTACCTATATGAGGATCTCTGAGCAGCTGTATGTATTTTTATCTGCGTGTTCATAGTGTTTCTGAGGTTTATTTGCTGTTCAGCCTGCGCAGGGGCAGGTATGAAGACGCTGATTGTTGCAGTGCAGGTAAGCTCATTTAACGTGTTATTGGGATGTACATGGCTTGCCCATCTTACACTAATTTCCCTTGTTATGTGATATCTAGAGAGATTTTTTGTCCAAAAGGACCACCTGCCCAACAAAAATGACAAAAAAGACCACCTCAGAGATGAATTGGCAGAAAGGACCGGCTGCTCCGTGACGGCAGGCGCGCCAGCCGACACGTGGCGCATGCCGCCACGCGCGGAGGCGGCAGCCCCTGCCGCCACCAGCCCAGGCAGCAGGTTCCACGAAACAGAAATCAACGCCCAGCCATGAGCCGCGACGGAACGGAGTGGGCCGTGGTGCCCGGCTCTCAGCCCACGTGGAGGCTGCCACCACTCCACCAGGCGGCATGCACTGTATTTCAATATGTTTGAATTCTATGAGGCGGGTGTCATGCTGGAGCGCTACGGCGCGACGGCCAGGCGCACATGACACCGCGGACGCGCGCATGCATAGTGGGAGCTGAGTTGTTCAGGCTAGCATGCAAGTGAGATTTGTTGCTGAAAAAAAGGCTTGCAGGTATGTGGAGAGCATGGCATGACAAGAAGATGAAATTTTGTATAGGGATCTGGCGGGACAAGCTATTTTAGGGGAAGCAGTGCATGTCGCCTGGTGGAGTGGCGGCAGCCTCCACGTGGGCCCACTCCGTTCCGTCGCAACTCGCTACTATGTGCCGATTTCTGTTTCGTGGAACCTGCCGGCTGGGCTGGTGGCGACAGGGGCTGCCGCCTCCGCGCGTGGCGGCATGCGTCACGTGTTGGCTGGCGCGGCTGCCGTCATGGAGCAGCTGGTCCTTTCTGCCAATTTATTTCAGAGGTGGTCTTTTTTGTCACTTTCGTTGGACAGGTAGTCCTTTTGGACAAAAATTCATCTAGAGAGGGTTCACTCATCTCGAGTGCGTGACCATCATGACCATGGCACGAGAAGCCTTAGCCCTCTCCTCCACTCGCCATCAAGGATCTCTCCAGTGCTAGTTCCACCGCTGATGGATGATGGCAGCAAGACTCCTGACCGCCCTAACAGTCCAATGTGATTATCTACTTCCATTCTTGGGAGAAAATCTCTTGTTACTTGTTTGGCTTTGTGTTTGAAGTTTCTTGTGTTTGGGATGCAGATATTGTTACGAGGATGATCAAAGGATAAGATTTGGGCATTATGGTGCCTATGATGGTTCATGGATGTATAATTTACCAAACTTTGTATCAGATTTGTATACAGGCCTCGTTAATATGTTTTGCACTAGATAATAGGAAACAGACCTTCTGTTATATCAACTGTATGACCTATTTGGCATGACATCACTAATTAAATAGGGTTGGATATCCATTGCACATGAACGTTTCTAGTGAAAAACATGATGGTTTTTGTTGATACGCATTGGAATTAGTTTAGTTTGCCAAAAATAATTAGTAGCTGGCTTTTGTTGTCTGAAAGTGAGTAATCTGCCGATGTTTCTTGTCCGTCATAGTATTTATGTACTGAACCAGTTATCCAAATAGGGAATCCGGCGTCGAGTACGAAGATCATTCATATAACGTGCTGGTAGATGACTTCATGGATGCTGTGGTGGAGAACTGGCATGTGCCAGCCAACTTCGATCAAGCAGCACGTGAAGAGCGTTACCAAAAGCAGACGAAGCGTTTTTCTGAGTTGGCTCTGAAACGTTACAACAAAAACAAAAATAATAAGGTACATCTTTTTAATGTTCTTTCCTACATGAGTGTCAGTTGTTCAATTAAGGCTGTTGGGGAACTTGTTAATGGATAATAACTCTTATAAAACCTCATCTGCCACTTAAGTAACTTTTCTAGAACCATGTTACTATGTGTTGCAGAGGTCATATGAAGATAAAAGTTCCATTTAGGATATCAGAATGAAATACGACAGCAAAATTGTATTACTGAGGCAACACCATGTAATGTTGCAAATAAAATCAGTATTCAGAGAAACCATTTCCCCGATGTCTAAGCTGACAAATTTAATACTGAAGCTAAAAAAATAAATGAACATAAACTCACTAAGCAAAAAAACAAAGATTAGCACATAAGCTGACTAAGTGGACAATCGTAGCTTGGTGGATTCAATGTTCCCTGCAGAGTAATGGGAGAACCAAACTTAAAGGCTTAGAAATTTGAACCTTGTTAATGATAATAGGTTATACCAAGGACTGTCCTCTTCAACTGTGTTTCCTTTCAGAGAGGGAGTGAACGTTATGATAAGATAAATGCACTGGTCATTTGTTTTATATATAAAATTCTTTGCCTTCTTTGTCAATTGTAGATGTTCAAATTTGTTAGTAGTGGTGTTGGGGATATAACCCCGTGGTGAGACCCGCCCAGGAGGGGCCGAGTCATACCTGACGGCTCGTAGCCAAGACCTATAAGGTGGGCCGGAAGATGAAGGCCAGGCCGCATGGCGGCTTACCTGACGGGCCAAGACGAAGGCCCAGAGACAGAAGATGGTGTGAAGACCCGGGCGGTTAAGCCGCCCGGAGACGGCTTGCCCAAGACGGCAAGGCGGCTTAGAGATAGGATCAACTACGATGTATGAGTCGGTTTAGGACTCGTGTAACCCAGAGCCTCGACCTCCTATATAAAGGTGAGACTCTGGGGCGGTTTAGACAAGAAACCAATCAATCGAGAACTAGGTCAAGCGAATCCGCTCCCTTGTAATCGATACTCCAATCAATACAGCACAGGCAGGACGTAGGCTTTTACCTCTTCTCGAGGGGCCGAACCTGGGTAAACTCGTATCTTTCGTCTCGACCAACCCCTTTGAGTCCACCGTCTTAGCGATGGCCTCAAACCTAAGTCTTCGGACATCTGCCGTGACAAAACCACGACAGTTGGCGCCCACCGTGGGGCCAGCGCTCGGTGGTGTTGAGTTCTCAAAGGGCTCTCTCCCAGGGATCGAGGGGTACGCTGTTGGCAGGATGACCAAGAGTCGCCGCGGCCGGCTCTACATCGACGACGCCGGTTGGGGCCCTGAGGCCGACTCCATCGAGTATGGGTTCCGGGTCCCCTTCGGCGGAATCCACGTCTTCATCGGCAAGATCGGCGGATCTGAACCCGGGCCGGACATCTGCACCGACATTGTCGAGCCGGCCCGGCGCGAGCCACCCGCCCGACGCGTGCAACCCGCCCGTGCTGACCCGGGCAGGAAGCATGTCTTCGTCGGCTTCACCCAGGGCATGGAGCTTGAAGGTTCTATGTCGCGGGAAGATACCCTCATCTGCTCAGAGGATGGATCCTCGAGCGGAGAGACGGAGTCAATCTATCAGCTTCACAATGGTGGGCTTGGGGGCTGCATCGAGCATTACCCCGAGTCAGAATATCATGAGCCGGAGGAATATGAGCCGCCGAACCGCGCTGTCGTCTTCATGGCGGGTTCAGCGCTGGCCCCCAGTAGCACAGCCGCCGGCGCGACCGGGTCAGGAGCTGGCAGGCCGCCGGCTCAGGTTCTCTTGGATCTGATGAATGAGCTTACAACCCTGATGGAAACCGAGGTCACTGCTGAAAACCAAGCGGCCCGCAACGCGGAGATCACGAGGTTGAAGAACCAGATGGCCAGAGTCCAACAGGAAATCAACGCGCTGAAGGCCCAGATGGATGCTAAGGCGGAGCGCCTTAGGGCGGATGCTTTCTGCCTTGAGCTAGAGCAGCAGTCTGCAGCGGCGGTTCATCGGATGATGCATCAATCCCGCCTGCCGGATCAATATGAAGCCAGAAATCTTTTTAACATGCCAGGGACGGGACGGAATGTGCCTTTTACCGTAACCCGGACGGCGGAAGTACCTGGAAGCCGGGCGGCGGTTAAGCATCAGCAGCCAGACCCGCCCCGACGGAACCAAAATCCGCCACAGTTTTTTCCGACGCCACCGGGTCATTATTCTAACCCGGCGGAGAACATGGTGGCGGCGGCCACCAGGCTTGATACAATTCCCATCCCCGACGAGGCGCCTTTTGCAGAGGAGGTGCAGAACGCTATTGGATACCTGCGGACGGCGGTGGCCCAGCAGGAGAAGTATACTTACAGCCGGAGCCACATGCATTCAACTCCCATCCCCAGCCGCAGCTACAGCCGGCGTTATGAGTCGCCGGCGGTTTCTAGCAGTGAACGACATCGGAACCCGCCGCGAGTCGATCGGGCGGCTCTGGATGCTCAGGCGCTGGTGGATCGGGCAAGAGCACAACGAGAAGCGGCGGCTCTGGCGGCGGCGGCGGCTCATCAGGAACCCACAGTTGCACCTTCTGTCTCAGTAGGGGCAGGATTAACCTCCAGGGCCGTGGGAGTGCCGTGTCTAGCACCGGCTCTACGGAACGAGCGTCTGCCGAAGGATTTCAAAGGTCCTCGCAAGGTGCCCAATTATACTGCTGACCTACCTCCAGAGGCTTGGATCGAAAGCTATGAGCTGGCCATGGAGATGTTAGACGTCAGTGATGCAGTATGTGCCAAATATTTCATCATGATGCTTGAAGGGCCGGCTCGCACGTGGTTGAAAGGCTTGCCACCCAACACCATTAATTCCTGGTCTGAATTAAAGGCGAA
This sequence comes from Elymus sibiricus, assembly GCA_039707655.1. Classification (NCBI taxonomy): domain Eukaryota; kingdom Viridiplantae; phylum Streptophyta; class Magnoliopsida; order Poales; family Poaceae; genus Elymus; species Elymus sibiricus. The sequence goes on from CM077663.1 coordinate 89,291,258, forward strand.
ATTCATCAAAAAATTCCAAGGAACGTGCAAGCAGCCCATGACGATTGTGGATCTGGACCATTGCATGCAGCGTGATGACAAGTCGGCTCATCACTGGGTCCGGCGGGTCTCAACTATCATCCACTCTTCTGAACAGATTACGGCGGCTCAAGAAGTTTTGATTCTGGAGAAGAATTGCCATTTTACACCACTGAAGCAGAAGCTTGGCCGGCTCAAGCGCACGTGCCAGGATATGGGGGAGCTCATGGCGGCTCTCACCAAGTATGCAGACTCCGATAACATGAAGGATCCTGGCTCCGATGATGAGAAATCGGGTCAGGGTAAGAAAAACAACAATGGCAAGGGTCAACAGCAAAACGCGGCCGGAAATAGCAACCCGGGCAAGCGGAAGAACCCGGACGGCGGGTCAGAATTGGTGGCAAACACCAGCACTGGGAACAATCGTGCTAAGGGCAATGGGAATTTCAGGCCACCCTTTAACAAGGGCAAAGCTCCTTTCAACCTGGAAGAGATGCTCAACAAACCTTGTCCGGAGCACAGCCGGCCTGATAAGCCGGCAGGCCATACATGGAGGGATTGCAGTATTATGCGGCAGTTTCGGGATTACAGCCTTCAACAACATCGGAATAACGGTAATGGGCCATCAGGCGGCTTAGGGCCGGGCGGATCAGGAGCCGGCTTTGGTGCTGGCGGCTCAGGATCCGGGTACCAGGGTCAAGGCAATCAAGGAGGTCATCATCAGCAGTCTGGCGGTGGAGGCCAGCAGCAGAATAACCAATCGGGGTACCAGACTAACCCGAAACAGCTCAGTGGGGGTCAGTATCATGTTTTTACAACCAGCCTCGACAAGCGAGACCGGAAGGTGCGCAAGCGGGCGGTTAATGCAGTCATGCCGGCTCTCCCGCAGTATTTGAAGTGGTCCGAGTATGACATAACTTGGAGCAGGGAGGATCACCCGCTGCGTGTCGATAACCCGGGGCAACTGGCTTTAGTAGTTGCCCCCCAGGTTGGAGGGTATGTGTTCACTAAAGTGCTTATGGATGGTGGCAGCAACATCAACATCCTGTATTATGACACTTTTAGCCGGATGGGTTTGCTTGATAAGGATCTTAAGCCCTCTTCAACAGTTTTTCACGGAGGTAGCTTTTGGTGACGAATTCAACTACAGGGTGGAGTCTTTGTGGTTTGAAGTGGTTAAAATCAAGAGCCCATATCACGCTCTGTTTGGACGGCCGGCTTACGCCAAGTTCATGGCTAGGCCTTGCTATGTTTACTTACAGCTCAAGATGTCCGGGTTGAACGGGACGATTACCGTGCATGGTGATCGGAAGACGGCTCTTGAGTGTGAGGAAGGTGACGCAGCTTATGCAGAGTTAAGTTGTGCTGAGGCAGAGCTCAAGTTTTATAAGGAAAATGTTGACCCGGAAGATATGACTCCACTGAAGAAGCCTAACACGGAATCTGAGCCGCCACTCAAGTTCGTGGCGGAAGATACCAAGTTGGTGGACTTCACGCCGGGCGACTCATCACAGCAGTTCACCATCGGGGCTAACATGGACCCCGCATAGGAAAGTGCGCTCATCGAATTCATCTGTGAGAATCGGGACATTTTTGCATGGAAGCCTTCTGACATGCCGGGTGTACCGAGAGAGTTCGCTGAGCACCACCTTAATGTGGATCCTAAGTTTAAGCCGGTCAAACAGTTCCTCCAGCGGTTCAATGAGGAGAGGCGTAAGGCTATTGGAGAAGAGGTGGCCCGGCTCTTGGCAGCAGGGTTCATCGTGGAGGTTTTTCACCCGGAGTGGTTAGCTAACCCGGTGCTAGTGCTTAAGAAGAACGACATGTGGCGTATGTGTGTGGATTACACGGACCTTAACAAGGCCTGTCCAGTTGACCCGTTTGCTCTCCCCCGTATCGACCAGATTATTGATGCAACGGCGGGTTGTGAGAGTTTATGCTTCCTGGACGCTTATTCAGGATATCATCAGATCAAGATGGCAGTAAAAGACCAAGAGAAGACGGCTTTCATTACGCCTTTTGGTGCTTTTTGCTATGTGTCTATGCCTTTCTGGCTCAAGAGTGCCCAGGTGACTTACCAGCGTTGTGTGCAGAACTGTCTTCATGGTCAAATTGGGCGCAATGTTCATGCTTATGTGGATGATATTGTGGTTAAGTCAAGGAAGAAGGAGACTCTACTTGACGACCCGAAGGAAACGTTCGATAATTTGCGGGTTTACAAGATGATGCTTAACTCGGCAAAGTGTGTTTTTGGTGTACCCGCACGCAAACTTTTGGGATTTCTAGTCTCTGAGCGTGGCATTGAAGCTAATCCAGACAAGATAAAGGCTATCACTTCCCTGTCTGAGCCGGCGTCCATCAACGACGTTCAGCGCCTGGCGGGTCGAATCGCTGCGTTAAGTCGGTTCATAAGCCGCCTGGGTGAGAAGGCTATTCCTCTGTATCAAATGATGAAGAAAACAGACAATTTTGTCTGGAGTAAGGCGGCGGGTGAAGCGTTTGAGGCGCTCAAGAAGCAGCTGGTTGAGCCGCCGGTCTTGGCCGCTCCGGCTGAGAAGGAACCTTTACTCCTCTATGTGGCAGCTAACAACAGGGCAGTCAGCGCCGCGATTGTTGTGGAGCGTAAGGTGGCAGGAAAGGAATACCCGGTTCAGAGGCCGGTTTACTACGTCAGTGAAGTCCTGATCGAGTCCAAGCAAAGGTACCCGCATTGGTAGAAACTAATATACGGGGTGTTCATGCCAAATCGTAAGTTGAAGCATTACTTCCTGGGACACTAGATCACTGTGGTTAGTTCTGCCCCGTTGGGTGACATAATTCAAAATAGAGAAGCCACTGGCAGGATTGCTAAGTGGGCATTGGAGCTCGGGCCTCTTAATCTAAAATGTGTGTCTCGCACGGCTGTCAAGTCTCAAGCCGTGGTGGACTTTATAAATGATTGGATAGAGTGTCAGTCGCCCGAGGAGAAGCCGGATAACACATACTGGACAATTCACTTTGATGGATCCAGGCAATTGGAAGGGAGTTGTCTTAACTTCCCCTAGAGGTGATAAGTTTTGTTATGTGTTAAGGTTGATGTTTCCCTGTACTAACAATGCAGCTGAGTATGAGGCTTTACTTCATGGCCTCTGTGTGGCTAAGGAGATGAACCTGAGCCGGGTTAGATGTCTTGGCGGCTCAGACCTCGTGACTCAGCAAGTTTCGGGTACGTGGGATTCCAAAGACCCACGGATGGCGGCTTATCGTCAGGTGGTGGACATCATTGCTGGACACTTCAAGGGTTATCAGGTGGATCATATTGACCGTCGCAAGAACGAGGCGGCTGATGCCTTGTCAAGGTTGGGCTCTCAGCGTAAGCCGGTGCCGCCTAACGTTTTCTTGGATGTGTTGTATCATCCGTCCGTTAAGCTACCTTCAGAGGAGGATCTGGCCGTACCTGATCCGGAGGGGCAGCTGGTGGCGGCTCTGCATGCTATCCCTGACTGGACGCTCCCTTACTTAGCGTACTTGACTCGCGGCAAGTTACCCGAGGACGAGACCTTGGCAAGACAAATCATCAGGCGATCTAAATCCATGACTATCATCAATGGCGAGTTACACAAGCGCAGTGTCACTGGTGTTTTCCAGCGTTGCGTTTCTCCTGAAGAGGGTAAGGAGATCTTAAATGAAATTCACGTCGGCGATTGTGGTCATCATGCCGGCTCAAAATCTTTGGTGGCTAAGGCTTTCCGGCATGGTTTCTTCTGGCTGACGGCTCATAAGGACGCAGAAAACTTGGTCATCAAGTGTGATGGATGTCAGAAGTTTGGGCGACGTGCTCACGTTCCGGCTCAGGAATTGCGGATGATACCAATTACCTGGCCGTTTGCAGTTTGGGGGCTTGATATGGTCGGGCCCTTCAAGAAGACAAGAAGACCCACCTTTTGGTGGCGGTGGATAAGTTTACTAAGTGGGTTGAGGCTGAGCCGGTCGGCAAGTGTGACGCGGCTACGGCGGTTCAATTTGTTAAAAAATTGATCTACCGTTTTGGTTACCCTCACAGTATCATCACGGACAATGGCACAAACCTATCCAAGGGGGCTATGCAGGCGTTCTGTGAAAGCGAGCACATCCGGCTTGACGTCTCTGATGTTGCTCATCCACAATCCAATGGTCAGGCAGAGCGTGCTAACCAGGAGATCTTGAGAGGCATCAAGCCCCGGCTTATGGTTCCTCTACAGCGAACACCGGGTTGTTGGGTAGAAGAGTTACCATCAGTTTTATGGAGCATCAGAACTACTCCCAACAGGTCAACAGGCTATACGCTTTTCTTCATGGTTTATGGTGCAGAAGCCGTGTTACCAAGTGATATACGTCATGACTCGCCGAGGGTGGCAGCTTACGTTGAGGCAGATAATGAGACAGCGCGTCAGGACGCGTTAGATGCTTTGGATGAAGAGCGTGATCTGGCGGTGGCTCGATCGGCGATTTATCAGCAAGACCTGCGTCGTTATCATAGCCACAGAGTTAAGACCCGGACGTTTCAGGAAGGCGACTTGATGTTGCGTCTGATTCAAGATCAGACGGATGCGCACAAGCTATCTCCCCCATGGGAAGGACCCTTTGTGATCAGCAGAAATCTCAACAATGGGTCATACTATCTCATTGACGTACGAGACGAGTCACGCATTTCTGGGCAGGAGACCCACCGGCCGTGGAATATTGCTCATCTGCGGCCTTACTATACCTGAGTCATCGACTCCCACCATTGTACATCATCATTGTATATATCACTTATACATATATATATAATAAAGTTGGCATCCCTGCAAGCCGGGGCCTCTGCCGTTTTCTATATCTCAGATTGAGCAAAAGTGGATACAACCATAAGGTCACTTGGGGGCTTCTAACCCGCCGGGTTCAGCTTAACACACCCTCTTGATCGGCTCTTCAGCCACTGTAAGGCCGGGTTATATACCCAAAAAGTTGACTCCGTCAACAAGGTCATTTGGGGGCTTCTAACCCGCCGGGTTTAGCTTACACACCCTCTTGATCGGCTCTTCAGCCACCGCAAGTTTGAGTTAAACCTGCCTGTATGCTGCTGCTCCGCTAGGTGACCCGCTGAACTCTTACCAGTCACTCTCGCTAGAGACCCTGTACTGGTCGAGGTTAAACCGGCGGCTCTTGTCACGTGAGGGCCGGCTTACGGAAAGCGAGGATAAACTCACCCATCTGCTGCCGACTCTCCGCTATGTGGCCTGTTCGTACTCTTAAACAATTACTCTTTTAAAAGACCCTGCACTGTTTAAGGTTCAAACGACGGATTTATGTCACGTGAGAGGTAGCTTATGGGCCCTGGGGGTACTCATGCCCTGCTGCGTCTCTCTCTGGTTCGTTACGCTCTTATCAGTTAATCTCGCCTAGAGACCCTGAGCCGCTCAAAGCAATTGACGGTCACTCTCACTAGAGACCCTGTACTGTTGAGAGTTCAAGTAGCGAATCCACCCAGAAGAACCGGCATATGAGTTTTCACAAAAAGAAAGCAAGATTATACGAGATTTAACATCTCCGGGTTGTGCTTTTTCAAGCTGCCCTTACAGCAATACAGAGCATATTCTGTCTTGTTTTTTTTTGCAGGGTTTATCTCTTAAGATGAGCCGCCGTGCAATCTGACATGAGCAAAACACAAGACAGATAAGCATGCATCAAGTTGTGCAAAGATTCATACGTGCACGAGGGCACGGCTCAGGCAAACAAGTTTTTTCTATGCCTATTACAAATTCCACAGGGAGCCCATAATACCACAGACTTAAAGTTTTTGTACACTGCTAGCCTTGGCGGGTCAAGAAGCCGGGTTATCAATTTCAGAAGCAAGATTTCAGTTTGATGGCGGGTCATCCTGCGCCGGGTCTTCGACCTCTTCGATCTGAAGATTGTCCACATCCCAGTTGCAGTTTGTTAAAGCTTCAAACTGAGCCTCGTCAAAGAGGGGGGACGGGTCAATTTCGGGAGCAAAGAGTTGCTTACGGTGTGCAGGTGTCAAGTCCCTGGCTTCGAAGGTTGGGCAGCGCACTCGTTTGCTGTCCACACCGTAAGCCGCCTGGTATGTAGTCAGATCAACTTCGTCCGCCAGTGTTGATGCGAGTACTCTGGAGGCCTTCATACACTTGGCATAGTCAGCTTCTATGAAATCTGAGACGTCGTCTTTCTTGGACGGAAAGCCATCCATCATCTCTTCTGCAGTCAATTCAGGGGCAAAGGCCAAAGACCGGCTTAGCGCGGCCATTGCTCCCTTCCTGGCGGCTGATCGTTTGAGCTCTTCGATTTGCTTAGGCAGAGTTGATAAGAGTTCTATCACTCCCTTCATGAATTTGGGGATGCTTTCTTCGTTCAGCATTGCTTTGATGGTACAAAGGGTCCCATAGTATAGCTGTTCTGCCAAGGAATATACTGCTTTTAACTTCAACAAGCTGTCTGAAGATAGTTGGCGGCTTCTTTGACCTGCAAGGAAAGATTTTGGTGTTATAAGCCGCCCGCACAAGTTTTTAAACAAGGCAAGGAAATTTGCTAAGTATTCAGTACTTACCAAAGATAAAAGACGTCATCCTAGAGATATGGCGCTTGAGGGTTTGCAGCTCATCTGACACACGCTTGAGTTGCTGGTCAGCATCGTCTGCGCGCTTAGTCAGGGCGACTTGGGTAGACTCAACGCTCTTTTTGAAAGCCGCAAAATCATCTTGTACCTTCTCAAGCTCCTTAACGGCAACCCGCCATTTTTCTTCCGCCTCAGACCGGGTGGTTTGTTGCGAAGCAAGGTTTTCCTTTAAGCCGGTCAGATCAGACTCGGCTGCCTCCAAGGCTTCCTATATTGCACAAAAAACAAAACAGTTCAGGAGGTTTAAGTCGCCAGGATAAGATATTCATAGATGATTGATGAAGCTGGTATGCTACAAGTCTCAAGCAGATTGCAAGCAATATACTTGACACTTGGGGGCTAATGTCTGTGTTTTCTCTCCAAGTCTACAATGAAGTTCCGGCTCATCTTCGTAAAGTTAAGCCGCCACTTGGGGGCTACACATGGTGCTTTCCAAGTTTACAGGGAAGTTCCGGCTCGTCATTTTTATACTGACCCGGACTTGGGGGCTACCCTTGATCTACTCTTCAACTAAGTACCGGCTTAATATATATATTTACCTGATACTCGGGGGCTACAAGCTAGGCAATTTGAGTTATGACAAGGATTGGAAGATCCGGTCTACTATTTGCAATATTAAACCAGTTCTTGGGGCTACATAAGGGTACAAAGAAAAAGCAAAAGCAGGAGGAGTACCTCATATTTTTTCTTCATCAGACCAACAAGTTTGAGCTCCATGTTCCGGCTTGTGGAGAGGCGGTTCAGATAACTCGCATGTAACTCATCTGCAGTTAGCTTCTCCAACACGGGGAATTCAAAATCAAGCTTCTCAGGCGAGGAAGCTTCAGCCTTGCTGGTGTGTTTTGTCAGTACATGAGGCTCGGGAGATTGATAACCCGTCCCAGTGATGATAACGTCTGGAAGAACTGTGTCTTCGACGACTGTTGAAGGACTGGGCGGCTTAGGATCGGCCCTTGGAGGACTTTCAGTTGCCATGTCATGATCAGCCGGCTCAGAGGGCTGATGTGTATCTTCAGGCGCATCTTTCATAACATCAGTGGGCTCAGCATGAGTTGAAGGGGAGTCCGTGTTGGAAATATGCCCTAGAGGCAATAATAAAGTGGTTATTATTATATTTCCTTGTTCATGATAATCGTTTATTGTCCATGCTATAATTGTATTGATTGGAAACTCAAATACATGTGTGGATACATAGACAAATAAAGTGTCCCTAGTGAGCCTCTGCTAGACTAGCTCATTGATCAAAGATGGTTAAGGTTTCCTAGCCATAGACATGAGATGTCATTTGATAACGGGATCACATCATTAGGAGAATGATGTGATGGACAAGACCCAAACTATAAACATAGCATATGATCGTGTCAGTTTATTGCTATAGTTTTCTGCATGTCAAGTATCTGTTCCTATGACCATGAGATCATGCAACTCACTGACACCGGAGGAATACCTTGTGTGTATCAAACGTCACAACGTAACTGGGTGACTATAAAGATGCTCTACAGGTATCTCCGAGGGTGTCTGTTGAGTGGGCATGGATCAAGACTGGGATTTGTTACTCCGTGTGACGGAGAGGTATCTCAGGGCCCACTCGGTAATACAACATCACTTTAAGCCTTGCAAGCAATGTGACTAAAGTGTTAGCCACGGGATCTTGTATTACGGAACGAGTAAAGAGACTTGCTGGTAACGAGATTGAACTAGGTATAGAGATACCGACGATCGAATCTCGGGCAAGTAACATACCGAAGAACAAAGGGAACATCATACGGGATTAATTGAATCCTTGACATAGAGGTTCGACCGATATAGATCTTCGTAGAATATGTAGGAACCAATATGGGCATCCAGGTCCCGCTATTGGTTATTGACCGTAGAGATGTCTCGGTCATGTCTACATAGTTCTCGAACCCGCAGGGTCTACACACTTAACGTTTGGTGACGATTAGTATAGTTGAGTTATTGTGTTGGTGACCGAAGGTTGTTCAGAGTCTCGGATAAGATCCCGGACATGACGAGGATCTCCGGAAGAGTCCGGAGGTAAAGATTGATATATGTGATAATAGTGTTTTGATCTCCGGAAGGGTTCCGGAATTCACCGGAAGGGGTTCCGGATGTTTACCGAAGTGTTCGGGTGCAGCAACACTTTATATGGGCCAAAGGGGTAAAACCCACGAGGTATTGGAAAGTGCAAAAGGAAGTTTTGCTGCTGCCTTAAGCGGTACTACCGCTGGTAAGGCAGTACTACCGCGTAAGCGGTACTACCGCTTGTGTGAAGCGGTACTACCGCTCACGAGCGGTACTACCGCTTGTGCGCGGTGCTGCAGGGATCCGAGTTGGACACTTTCCTTGCGGGCCAAACCGACCTTGTAGAGGTTTTCTCTCCAAGTTTAGACCCTGGGACTCAACATATAAATAGAGGGGCAGGGCTAACACACGGGACACATCAGGATTTCCCAAGCCGTGTGCCGGCAACCCTAGCCCTCTAGTTCCTCCGTCATAATCTCCGTAGCGCTTGGCGAAGCCCTGCAAAGATTGTTCCTCACCACCATCACCACGCCGTCGTGCTGCTGGAACTCATCTACTACTTCACCATCGCTCGCTGGATCGAGGAGGTGAAGGTGTCATCAAGCCGTACGTGTGTTGAACGCGGAGGTGCCGTCCGTTCGGCACTAGTTCGTGATCGGATCGAGGGACGACTAGCGATTTGGATCGCGAAGACGTTCGACTACATCAACCGCGTTTCTTAACGCTTCCGCTTAGCGATCTACAAGGGTATGTAGATACAATCTCCCTCTCGTAGATGCTCATCACCACGGATAGGTCTTGCGTGTGCGTAGGAAATTTTTTGTTTCCCATGCAACGTTCCCCAACAGTGGCATCTGAGCTAGGTCTATGCATAGATGAGATCTCGAGGTAGAACACAAAGGAGTTGTGGGCGTGGGTGTATACATATTGCTTGCCATTACTGGTTGATACTTGATTCGGCGGTATTGTGAGATGAAGCGGCCTGGACCGACATTACGCGTACGCTTACGCGAGACTGGTTTCACCGTTGCGTGCACTTGTTGCATAAAGGTGACTGGCGGGTGTCTGTCTCTCTCACTTTAGTTGAATCGGTTCAATGAAGAGGGTTCTTTTAGAAAGATCAAAAAGCAATCACTACACCACGTTGTGGTTTTGCGTAGGTAAGAATCGTTCTTGCTAGATACCCGTAGCAGCCACGTAAAACTTGCAACAACAATTAGAGGACGTCTAACTTGTTTTTGCAGGGTATGCTGTGATGTGATATGGCCAATTACATGATGAGATATATGTGATGTATGAGATGATCATGTGTTGTATAGAATATCACGACTTGCATGTCGATGAGTACGGCAACTGGCAGGAGCCATAGAGTTGTCTTTAATTATTTTCGCCGTTTTGCTTTACTTTATCGCTATGAGTTAGCAATAGTCGTGGAAGCAACAGTCGGCGTGACAACCTCATGGCGACACGTTGATGGAGATCAAGATGATGGAGATCATGGTGTCATGCCGGTGACGATGGAGATCATGCCGGTGCTTTGAAGATGGAGATCAAAAGCACAAGTTCATGGCCATATCATGTCACTTATGATTTGCATGTGATGTTAATCCTTTTATGCATCTTATTTTGCTTAGGACGACGGTAGCATTATAAGGTGATCCCTCACTTAAATTTCAAGATAAAATTGTGTTCTCCCCGAGTGTGCACCGTTGCGAAAGTTCGTCGTTTCGAGACACCACGTGATGATCGGGTGTGATAGACTCTACGTTCGCATACAACGGGTGCAAGCCAGTGTTGCACGTGCGGAACACTCGGGTTAAACTTGACGAGCCTAGCATGTACAGACATGGCCTCGGAACACAAAAGACCGAAAGGTCGAACATGAGTCATATAGTAGATATGATCAACATGGAGATGTTCACCATTGAAACCACCTCAACTCACATGATGATCAGACTTGAGTTGGTTGATTTGGATCATGTGACACTCGAATGACCGGAGGGATGTCAATTTGAGTGGGAGTTTTTAAGTAATATGATTAACTAAACTCATTATCTTGAACAATAGTCTAAGTTGTCTTTGCACTATTTATGTTGTAGATCATGGCTCGCGCAGTAGCACCCCTGAATTTTAATGCGTTCCTAGAGAAAGCTAAGTTGAAAGATGATGGAAGTAACTTTGTGGACGGGGCCCGTAATCTAAGGATTATCCTTACGGCTTCCCAGAAGGCTTATGTCCTTGATGCACCGCTTGGTGATCCACCCGCTCCAGTTGAGTCTCCAGACGTTGTGAACGCCTGGCAGGCTCGTTCTGATGATTACTCAATAGTTCAATGTGCAATGTTGTATGGCTTAGAACCGGGACTTCAAAGACGTTTTGAACGTCATGGAGCATATTATATGTTCCAGGAGTTGAAGTTTATCTTTCAGAAGAATGCCCGGATCGAGAGGTATGAGACCTCCGATAAGTTCTATGCTTGCAAAATGGAGGAGAACGGGTCTGTCAGTGATCACATACTCAGAATGTCTGGGTACTCCACCCGTCTGGCTGAATTGGGGATGCCCCTTCCACCAGAGGCTATCACTGACAGAGTTCTTCAATCATTGCCACCTAGCTACAAGAGCTTCGTGTTGAACTATAACATGCACGGGATGAACAAGTCAGTCGCCGAGCTGTTTGCGATGTTGAAAGTCGCTGAGTCTAAGATTCAGAAGGAGCATCAAGTGTTGATGGTCAATAAAACCACTAGTTTCAAGAAGAATGGCAAGGGTAAAAAGGGTAACTCCAAGAAGAGTGGCAAAGCAGTTGCCCCTCCTGTGAAGAAACCCAAGGCTGGACCCAAGCCAGAAACTGAGTGCTTTCATTGCAAGGGAACTGGTCACTGGAAGCGGAATTGCCCCAAGTATTTGGCTGACAAGAAGGCGGCCAACAACAAACAAGGTATATATGATATACATGTTATTGATGTGTACCTTACCAACTCTCGTTGTAGTGCCTGAGTATTTGATACCGGTGCGGTTGCTCACATTTGCAACTCAAAACAGGAACTGCGGAATAGACGGAGGCTGGCAAAGGACGAAGTGACGATGCGCGTGGGAAATGGTTCCAAGGTTGATGTGATCGCCGTCGGCACGCTCGCTCTTCGATTACCATCGGGATTAGTGATGAACCTGAATAATTGTTATTTAGTGCCTGCGTTAAGCATGAACATTATATCTGGATCTTGTTTATTGCGAGACGGTTACTCATTTAAATCAGAGAATAATGGTTGTTCTATTTATATGAGTAATATCTTTTATGGTCATGCACCCAATGTGAGGGGTTTATTCTTATTGAATCTCGATAGTGATGATACACATGTTCATAACATTGATGCCAAAAGATGTAGAATTGATAATGATAATACCACTTTCTTGTGGCACTGCCGTTTAGGTCATATTGGCGTAAAACGCATGAAGAAGCTCCATGCTGATGGACTTTTGGAGTCACTTGATTTTGAATCACTTGACACATGTGAGCCATGCCTCTTGGGCAAGATGACTAAGACGCCGTTCTCTGGTACAATGGAACGGGCAAGTGACTTATTGGAAATCATACATACTGATGTATGCGGTCCGATGAGCATTTAGGCGCGCGGTGGTTATCCTTACTTTCTCACCTTCACTGATGACTTAAGTAGATACGGGTATATTTACTTAATGAAACACAAGTCTGAAACGTTTGAAAAGTTCAAGCAATTTCAGAGTGAAGTTGAGAATCATCGTAAAAAGAAGATTAAATTCCTACGATCTGATCGAGGAGGAGAATATCTGAGTTATGAGTTTGGCAGTCACTTAAGATAGCGTGGAATTGTTTCACAATTGACACCGCCTGGAACACCACAGCGTAATGGTGTGTCCGAACGTCGTAATCGAACCTTATTGGATATGGTGCGATCTATGATGTCTCTTGCCGATTTGCCACTATCGTTTTGGGGTTTTGCATTAGAGACAGCTGCATTCACTTTAAATAGGGCACCATCGAAATCCGTTGAGACGACGCCATATGAATTGTGGTTTGGTAAGAAGCCAAAATTGTCGTTTCTTAAAGTTTGGGGATGTGATGCTTATGTCAAAAAGCTTCAGCCTGAAAAGCTGGAACCCAAAGCGGAGAAATGCGTCTTCATAGGATACCCAAAAGAGACAGTTGGGTATACCTTCTATCTCAGATCCGAAGGCAAAGTGTTTGTCGCTAAAAACGGAACATTTCTTGAGAAAGAGTTTCTCTCGAAAGAATTGAGTGGGAGGAAGATAGAACTTGATGAGGTTATTGAACCTTTACTTCAACCAGAGAGTAGCGCATCACAGAAAGATGTTTCTGTAGAGCCTACATCAGTTGAAGAGGAAGTTAATGATGATGATCATGAAGCTTTGGATCAAGTTGCTATCGAACCTCGTAGGTCGACAAGGACGCGTACTGCTCCTGAGTGGTACGGCAACCCTGTCTTGGAGGTCATGTTGTTGGACAACGATGAACCTACGAGCTATGAGAAGCGATGGTAGGCCCGGATTCCGAGAAGTGGTTAGAGGCCATGAAATCCGAGATGGGATCCATGTATGAAAACAAAGTGTGGACTTTGGAAGTATTACCTGAAGGGCGTAAGGCCATTCAGAACAAATGGATCTTTAAGAGGAAGGCGGACGCAGACGGTAATGTCACCGTCTATAAAGCTCGACTTGTGGCAAAGGGTTTTTCACAAGTTCAAGGAGTTGACTACGATCAGACCTTCTCACCCGTAGCGATGCTTAAGTCTGTCAGAATCATGTTAGCAATAGCTGCCTTTTTCGATTATGAAATTTGGCAGATGGATGTCAAAACAGCGTTCCTTAACGGTTTCCTTAAGGAAGAGTTGTATATGATGCAACCAGAAGGTTTTGTCGATCCAGAGAATGTTGACAAAGTTTGCAAACTCCAGCGATCCATTTATGGACTGGTGCAAGCATCTCGGAGTTGGAATCTTCGCTTTGATGAGGTGATCAAAGCGTTCGGGTTTATACAAGTTTACGGAGAAGCTTGTATTTACAAGAAAGTGAGTGGGAGCTCTATAGCGTTTCTAATATTATATGTGGATGACATATTGCTGATTGGAAACAATATAGAAATGTTGGAAAGCGTGAAGGAATATTTGAACAAGAGTTTTTCAATGAAGGACCTAGGAGAAGCTGCTTTCATATTAGGCATCAAGATCTATAGAGATAGATCAAGACGTTTAATAGGACTTTCAAAAAGCACATACCTTGATAAGATTTTGAAGAAGTTCAAAATGGAACAGTCCAAGAAGGGGTTGTTGCCTATTTTGCAAGGTGTGAAGTTGAGTAAGACTCAATGCCCAGTGACTGCAGAAGATAGAGAAAAGATGAGTGTCGTCCCCTATGCTTCAGCCATAGGCTCTATCATGTATGCAATGTTGTGCACGAGACCCGATGTCAGCCTTGCCATAAGTATGGCCGGAAGGTTTCAAAGTGATCCAGGAATGGAACACTGGACGACGGTCTAGAATATCCTGAAGTACCTGAAAAGGACTAAGGACATGTTTCTCGTTTATGGAGGTGATCAAGAGCTCGTCGTAAAGGGTTACGTCGATGCAAGCTTTGACACTGATCCGGATGACTCTAAGTCGCAAACCGGATACGTATTTATTCTCAATGGGGGTGCGGTTAGCTGGTGCAGTTCCAAGCAAAGCGTGGTAGCTGATTCTACATGCGAAGCGGAGTACATCGCTGCCTCGGAGGCGGCGAAGGAAAGTGTCTGGATGAAGGAGTTCATGACAGATCTTGGAGTAGTGCCTAGTGCACTAAACCCAATGACTCTGTTCTGTGACAACACCGGTGCCATTGCTCTAGCCAAGGAACCCAGGTTTCACAAGAGGACCAGACACATAAAGCGACGTTTCAATTCCATCCGCGATTACATCAAGGAGGACGACATAAATATTTGCAAAGTGCACACGGATCTGAATGTTGCTGATCCGATGACTAAACCTCTTCCAAGGGCTAAACATGATCAACACCAGAACTGTATGGGTGTTAGATTCATTACAATGTAAATCACATAGTGATGTGAACTAGATTATTGACTCTAGTGCAAGTGGGAGACTGTTGGAAATATGCCCTAGAGGCAATAATAAAGTGGTTATTATTATATTTCCTTGTTCATGATAATCGTTTATTGTCCATGCTATAATTGTATTGATTGGAAACTCAAATACATGTGTGGATACATAGACAAATAAAGTGTCCCTAGTGAGCCTCTACTAGACTAGCTCGTTGATCAAAGATGGTTAAGGTTTCCTAGCCATAGACATGAGATGTCATTTGATAACGGGATCACATCATTAGGAGAATGATGTGATGGACAAGACCCAAACTATAAACATAGCATATGATCGTGTCAGTTTATTGCTATAGTTTTCTGCATGTCAAGTATCTGTTCCTATGACCATGAGATCATGCAACTCACTGACACCGGAGGAATACCTTGTGTGTATCAAACGTCACAACGTAACTGGGTGACTATAAAGATGCTCTACAGGTATCTCCGAGGGTGTCTGTTGAGTGGGCATCGATCAAGACTGGGATTTGTTACTCCGTGTGACGGAGAGGTATCTCAGGGCCCACTCGGTAATACAACATCACTTTAAGCCTTGCAAGCAATGTGACTAAAGTGTTAGCCACGGGATCTTGTATTACGAAACGAGTAAAGAGACTTGCTGGTAACGAGATTGAACTAGGTATAGAGATACCGACGATCGAATCTCGGGCAAGTAACATACCGAAGAACAAAGGGAACATCATACGGGATTAATTGAATCCTTGACATAGAGGTTCGACCGATATAGATCTTCGTAGAATATGTAGGAACCAATATGGGCATCCAGGTCCCGCTATTGGTTATTGACCGTAGAGATGTCTCGGTCATGTCTACATAGTTCTCGAACCCGCAGGGTCTACACACTTAACGTTTGGTGACGATTAGTATAGTTGAGTTATTGTGTTGGTGACCGAAGGTTGTTCAGAGTCTCGGATAAGATCCCGGACATGACGAGGATCTCCGGAAGAGTCCGGAGGTAAAGATTGATATATGTGATAATAGTGTTTTGATCTCCGGAAGGGTTCCGGAATTCACCGGAAGGGGTTCCGGATGTTTACTGAAGTGTTCGGGTGCAGCAACACTTTATATGGGCCAAAGGGGTAAAACCCACGAGGTATTGGAAAGTGCAAAAGGAAGTTTTGCTGCTGCCTTAAGCGGTACTACCGCTGGTAAGGCTGTACTACCGCGTAAGCGGTACTACCGCTTGTGTGAAGCGGTACTACCGCTCACGAGCGGTACTACCGCTTGTGCGCGATGCTGCAGGGATCCGAGTTGGACTCTTTCCTTGCGGGCCAAACCGACCTTGTGCGGGCAAAACCGACCTTGTAGAGGTTTTCTCTCCAAGTTTAGACCCCGGGACTCAACATATAAATAGAGGGGCAGGGCTAACACACGGGACACATCAGGATTTCCCAAGCCGTGTGCCGGCAACCCTAGCCCTCTAGTTCCTCCGTCATAATCTCCGTAGCGCTTGGCGAAGCCCTGCAGAGATTGTTCCTCACCACCATCACCACGCCGTCGTGCTGCTGGAACTCATCCACTACTTCACCATCGCTCGCTGGATCGAGGAGGTGAAGGCGTCATCAAGCCGTACGTGTGTTGAACGCGGAGGTGCCGTCCGTTCGGCACTAGTTCGTGATCGGATCGAGGGACGACTTGCGATTTGGATCGCGGAGACGTTCGACTACATCAACCGCGTTTCTTAACGCTTCCGCTTAGCGATCTACAAGGGTATGTAGATACAATCTCCCTCTCGTAGATGCTCATCACCATGGATAGGTCTTGCGTGTGCGTAGGAAATTTTTTGTTTCCCATGCAACGTTCCCCAACAGTCCGGCTTAGCAATCTCCGGCTCTTGGGCAGTAGGAGCAGCGGTAGACCCGCCGGTCTTCCTTCGTTTTGCTTGAGCCCTGGAAAACAAAAAGAGTGTCACATAGAGGACAAGGATGGTAAAAAGGTATGGTGCAAATACAAAGGTACGCACTCTGGGTTGATCTTCAGAGGAGGCAGCTTGGTTGCAGTAGAGTCGCCAGATGAAGGAGGCGTCTCCTAAAAGAAGGTTAAGACGATGAAAGGTAAGTAAGGTTATAATGAACGAACTAAGAAACTTGACTTAGTTAAAAGAGTACCTCAGCCGGCCGTTTCCGCGGAGCCGGAGAATTTGATAAGCCGGCCAAAAGCTCTTCAGAGCCGGCGCTCCGGGTCTGACGTCGGGAGTTGTGCTGTTGCTTTTTCAAAAGAAAATTGGGGTCTAAATAAGCAAGAGGATGAGAAAATGGGACTTTCCGGATGACCCGCCGTATTTTCTCTGGTGGAAAGTTTTCTGAGTCAGAGGAAATGTAGGTTACCTCAGGGGCGTCTGCATGGCTTGTTTCCGTTTCTTCCTATGAATAATTGTTGTCAATAAGTTGCATAAAGAGACGGCCAAGGGAGTCAAGTTTTACCTCTGAGTCGTCAAGCTCAGGCGGTTCCTGAGCGGCAGTTTTCTTCTTCTGGACGCGGGTTTTACCCACCTTAGGTTTCCTCACAGGAGGGTTATACTTCTTCTTCCAGAAAGAAGAGCCGGCCTGTGCATAAGCCGCTGAAAAGGTTAAAGGGAGCAAGGTAAAAGGTTAAGACAATAATGGCCAATTTTGTGGAAAAGGATTTCTTACAGCTGGAGCTGGGTTCTTGACATAGAAAGATTTCAGCCCAACCTTGTTGCAAACTGCTTGCTTTTCGCCAAGAAGTGTTTTGACGGAGGACTTGATGTCTTGTTCTGTCAGAGGGGTGGTATTGAAGCAAAGAGTATCATTGGGCTCACCCGTGAATTGGTGCATGAGTCGGTCACGCCGGCTCAGTGGCAAGATCTTCCAGCTAACCCAGCAGCGGGTTAAGTCGACGCCAGTTAAGCCGTTGGCCATTAAGGCCCTGATCTTCGCGAAAGCTGGAGCATATTTCGCTCGCTCTGCGGCGGACATCCGGTCTGGGAGATCTCCAGTGTTGCAAAGCCGGGTAGGACGATAACCCGGCAGCGGATTTTCTTCTTTGGGAGAAGTGTCCTTGCAGTAAAACCAAGTCTTGTTCCAATCCTTGGGGTGACTTGGCAAGATAGCTGCTGGGTAAGGAAAATCTCTCCGTCTCTGGATAGAGACGCTGCCAAGCTCCAAACTTGGTCTAGCCGCCACTTCAGTTTGGCGGTTGACGTAGTAATAATCACGGAAGAAGTCAACAGATGGCTCTTCTTGCAGGTAAACTGCACATAAGACTTGAAACTGACACATATTGGTGACAGAGTTTGGGCCTATGTCTTGAGGGTGAAGTTTGAAAAAGTGAAGAACGTCCCGGAAGAATTTTGACCCGGGCGGGCTAAACCCACGAAGGAGGTGATCAGTGAATACGACAACTTCTCCTTCCTTGGGAGTAGGTCTTATCTCTGGCCCGGGAACCCGCCAATGTATAACTTCCTGAGCCGGCAGGATACCAGATTCTACAAAGTCGAGTAGAAGTTGCTCGGTGACTCCGGAGCCGACACAATCGCAGGATGAGGGAGCTCTCGACATAATGGCGGATCAAACTGCGAGAAGGCGCAGAATATGGCGGGTTAGAAAAATATTAACTAGTCAGGGCAGTTGTGGTCAACATAGTGGTGAGGTGTTAAGCCGCCGAAGTGTTTTTATCAGAGATCCGCCAATGCAATGGCGGGTTAGATGGACAAGGCGATGTTGGAAAATACAGTTAAGTGCAGATAAACAGGTTTCTCATATTGCTTCTATAGCTGCAAGATCTACGGGCGAAGGTAAAATGAAATATATTCAAAAACCTAAAAAGACAGAGGAAGAACAGGCGGACAACGCGCAGTGGAGATTGGTATGTAGATCTGGAGATTGGTATGTAGATCTAAAGTAAGCGGGCATTGACAATAAAAGGATGGCCGCGACGGATAAGCAGCAGTACAAGATTCAAGCAGATGCTTGGGGGGTTTGCACTACGAAGAACACCTTGATGAACAGCAGGGAAAAACGATGAGCTCGGGGGACCCTAATGGAGATGACTCCAGATTTAATGAGAGCTGAGAAGGGTACCTCGTGGATGCGGACGGGCTGGCGGAGTTCTGGTCCGAATCAGGTCGATGCAGCGGCCGGTGTTAGGGACGACGGCGAATTCCGGTTAGGTGCGGCGGAGCCCCGGAGGTGCGGCTGTTGGAAGGAGGAAGAAGAAGACGTAGCGGCGGAGAAGGAAAAAGGGGCCCCTTCGTATCCCTATTTAAGAGGTGGGATGGCAAACAGTGCGCGCGAAAATTGAGGAAGCACAGTGATGATTGACCGAAGAGGGCGCCTCGATTTTCGGGCTGACCCTTCAATGAGAGGATCCGTTGCAGACGTCACAGAATCTTTTTAGCATATTCGACGTGACGTCACGGCGGGTTATGAGTTTTCTTTTTCAGGTGATAAAATGTAAGACGCGCCGCCGAATAAGTTTGAAGATTGACATGAGCAGGCTCAAATCAACCTGGGGCCTAATGTTGGGGATATAACCCCGTGGTGAGACCCGCCCAGGAGGGGCCGGGTCATACCTGACGGATCGTAGCCAAGACCTATAAGGTGGGCCGGAAGATGAAGGCCAGGCCGCATGGCGGCTTACCTGACGGGCCAAGACGAAGGCCCGGAGGCAGAAGATGGTGTGAAGACCCGGGCGGTTAAGCCGCCCGGAGACGGCTTGCCCAAGACGGCAAGGCGGCTTAGAGACAGGATCAACTACGATGTATGAGTCGGTTTAGGACTCGTGTAACCCAGAGCCTCGACCTCCTATAGAAAGGTGAGACTCTGGGGCGCTTTAGACAAGAAACCAATCAATCGAGAACTAGGTCAAGCGAATCCGCTCCCTTGTGATCGATACTCCAATCAATACAGCACAAGCAGGACGTAGGCTTTTACCTCTTCTCGAGGGGCCGAACCTGGGTAAACTCGTATCTTTCGTCTCGACCAACCCCTTTGAGTCCACCGTCTTAGCGATGGCCTCGAACCTAAGTCTTCGGACATCTGCCGTGACAAAACCATGACAAGTGGCATACTTCTTAAACTTGTTTTTATTTGTTATAATGGCCAGGTTAAGTATTCGCTTGTTGAGTCAATAGATGGAGCTATATTTCATGAGCGATCCTACAGTTACGTCCATGTGAACTTCTATGCTAATGCTAAGAATGGCCCACTGAAGAGCAAACCTAGAGTGCTTGTTTTTGCTGAGCTGCAACATGTTGGAGACCGACAGAATGCAATGGCTCTCACATCTTTTCATTTTCTTGATGAAAAGAAACAAATTGGTAAGATTTTTTAGATTTTCTAGTTTGCTTTGTTGAAATTGCTTCTCATAAAGAAAATCGACTAACTTCTGATCAATTATTTTACAGCTGGACGTCGCAATCTTGTTGGGAGCTCTCACACAACTCGGGATATATATCATTGCTATGCTTGTACCGATGATATCAAGCACCCTGAGGGATCAAGATATAAGGCAGGCCATTATGCTGCCGTGTCATATTACTTTCAGGATTAGGTAATAATTTGAAAACAAATATATTACTTAAACCCTGAGTTTTAAAAAAGACAATGTTTCTATGTATGGTGGGACTTGCTCTTTCATTTTGGGCGGTGCTGTGCCATATGAGGTTGTATTAATGTGGAGAAACCATAATTATAAATAATCTGATAGTCCTTTTATCACCTAATTGTTACGACACATCATAATTGAAACTAAATACAAAGTAGTACAAACAATGTATTGAACAAAGGTTGGCATGTGGTTATGACTTATGTTGAGAGAAAAATCCTACTCATATATATATATATATATATATATATATATATATATATATATATATATATATATATATATATATATATATATATAGGGTCGCGCTATTCGTCACCCTGGGTGAGGAATAGTTATTCTTCACCCCTCTCAATTTTCACATCAAAGCATCGTAATTTTACGTTCCGTAAATTTTAATCTTATTTCATGCGTTAAAAGAGACCGTAAAAAAATATGTAGTCACCGTAAAAAATATTTTATGTTATGTTAAATTAGAAACATAAAAACATAGTGTAAAATATACATAAAATGTGATTTTTCTGGTCTTATGACCTATATTTTTGTTTTCTTATGCCAAATTTTACGTAGCCAATCAGTATAAATGTAACTTTTTGCATTCCAAATGTAATTTATTTATGAAACGATCGTAAAATTACCTGGGGTGAAGAATAATTTATTCTAGACCCTGGGTGATGAATAGACTTTCTATATATATATATATATATATATATTATATATATATATATATATATATATGGTGCGTCACTCGAGGATCAACATTAAGCAAGGTACCAAAGCTGGAGGGAGGAAAAACACGAATGGCCATTTTCTGCTGCATTTGTGTTTCTGTTAGCAGCCCATGCCTGCCTCTACTGCTACCGGGTCAGAAGCCAGGAATGCATTTGTGTATGGTCATTTGTTTAGGTCATAGAACTGGTGTTGACGTTGTAACAACTACTGGCCTCCTTTTCCTTCCCCCTTCCCCTTTCTGCTACCAAATTGTAGCGGATATGAGATCATCTTGAGCAATAGTGGAAGCTGATTGAATCTTGCGCGAGTCCCTCACAAGTTTCCGAGGCTTCCGTTGTATTGTCTTCTTTTTGAAACGTTAATGATGTAGGGTAACTCCTTGAATATGGTGTTTTGGAATCCACAGGTGGTGAGTATAGCCGCTTGTGAGTTGTGACCGTACGAATTGTACAACCTCTTTTGACTTATCTATATGGTTGTTTTAATAATAATAGTTCTAATTGTGTATTTTGTTGATCCTCCAGAAGCTTTTTACCTGGTGGAATTTGTGTCATTTGATGCAATCTTGATATAGGCGATAACTTGGAATATGAAGCTTTGGCTGCTAATATGGAACATGATTTTCATACAAGTTGATTTTTAATACTGTACCGTGTGTTGCTAGGAAACTATAAAAACAAGGACTCAGACCACCGGTTTAGGAGATCGTCAAAGGAAGTTCGTGTCTTACCGTTGTTGCACAAGGTTCAATTAAAAAGACAGTGATAATATGATGAAAGATCTTTCTGCAGTTGCTGTATAATTGGATTGGGGAGAGAAACTAAAACGAGAGAATCTTGAGTTGGAGCCACATTTCTGCATTTGTTGTATTTTTCAGGTATAACATGTGAGTAAAGGCCACCTTAGGCCTTCCACTATGTAGGTCAAAAGAGGTGCCAAATCCACTTTAACATTAGGGTTTTTTTACATATGTGCCCCTGGTTCCTTAGCAGTGCTCATTCATCCCCATGTCCTTAAATTTTGCTCACTTTTCCCCACTCCCTAGCCCGAAACCCTCACCAAAGGTCACAACGGAGGATGCCGTCGGGTCAATGGTTTGACCGTTAACTCTGACGAGTGGGGCCGCGCTGGACTGCGTCGCCCGTTGGACCTGACGAGTGAGTCCGTCCCGCCCCATTTCCGGCCACACGGACGCCGAACGAACGTGCACGCGCTTTCTCCTCGTCCGCCTCGGGGACGCGTGGCGTCCTTCCAACTACCCCCACAGCCAAAAGTAAATGCGCACGCGCGGCGGGCCCCGGTCGTCAGCCACCCATGTTCGGGTCGTCGTCCTTCTTTAAATGGAAATCGGCCAGTCCACAGTACCTTCCATCCTTCCAGAGCCGCGCCTGCCCCCTCCACCCCCGGCAGGATACAAATCCTAGTCCGCCGGCGACAAAACCAAACCCTAGCCAGTAGCCACCATGGGCATCTTCTCAGGGGCCGACTCGAGCTCCGGCAAGAAGAAGGGCAAGGCCCCCGCCGTCCCTTGGCGCGCGCTACCCCCGCCGCCCTCTTCCCGTCCGCCTCGGCAGCGGATTAGCGTCCCAGTGCACCAGGCGAGGTGACACTGGGAGCACACCATCCCTCTTCCCTACCCCGACGTGATCCTGCCACACTACTAGCACTTGGATCCGGAGAGGATCCCAGTGCCGACGGTTCCACGGTCGGCGCAGGTGCATGCGGAGGAGGTGAGGCGCCGGCGGTAGCAGCTCACGCCCGAGCAGCAGCTCGATCCGGCCTATGCTGCAGACTTTCCCAATTGGGAGGTCTGGTTTGCGTTTGAGCACGAGGAGCAGCGCCGGCGTGGCGTCCGCGACGTGCGGGCTGGCACCCCGCCGTCCCTCATCGTGCGCGATGAGGACCAAGAGGCGGAGGCCGCATACCAGGAGGCGCTGGCGCTGGCAGCTGTCCTCCGTAAAAGCGAGGAGGAAGAGCGGCGCAAGGAGGAGGAGGTGGAGGCGGCTTACCAGGCGCGGATGGCGGAGGCCATTGCGCTCTCCGCTGCTGGCGACTGCGTCGTGCCGCCGCAGGCCCCGCCGTCCCTGCCAGGCTTGAGCAGGCGCCGACCGCCCTCACGCCCCACGAGTACGTCTGGGAGGGGGTGGTGCGGGAGTGGGTGAGCGCGCCACCCATATGGATGCTGGTGACGTCGAAGTAGGAATGGGACTACCTGGAGTTCTGGCGACAGCAACACCTGCGGGCGGAGCGTCGCGAGGGTCAGCGGCTCGAGGAGTTGGAGAAGGACGCCGAGGCAGAGGAGGAGGAGCGCCGTGCCGAAGCGTAGGCAGCAACGGTGCAACCACCGGCGAACGACGTCGCCACTGCCCGGGAGACGTCGTTCCCCTGGGCTGGCCCGGCGTCGACCCTCGTCAACCTCACCGGCCCCGACGAGGACGCCTAGGGGGCAGCGCACCTCCTCATTTTTATTTTTAGTTTTAATGTTTTTAGTTAATGCCTGGCAGACCTGTGAACTCTCGCCGGCCTTTGTGGCCGGCATTAATGTATAATTAAAGTTAATGCAGGTTGATGTGATTTGATATGATGTTTTGACTGTGATGTGATGTTTGAATTTGAATTTTGACTGACATTTGAATTATAAGCGACATTTGAAATCCATTGCACTGTGATGTTGCAATGATCATGTTAGCCTAGGTTGCAATGATCTAACAACAAATAAAACAAAAATACAAACAAATGATCATGTTAGCCTATGTTGGTGAGCTCCGAAAAGTTAGGGTAAACAGGCCATTTCCAATATAAATCATTATAAAAACAGTTTAATATTTCAATAATAAAAATATAAGTTCAGATCCTTCTTATTCACACAAAAATGAATCTATGGTGATTTTTTTATTTTTTTTTATTTTTTCATAAATCCAAACCCACTGTCACTCTCTTCTTGGACTCTATACAATCTCGTACGTGATAACTCATTTGTGTGAATGAGTTTGCATGGAAATGTCCATAAACCAAGATTTTTTTTTCATAACCATGTCACATACAACGACATTGTGCGTAGGTCATCCATTTTTTTGATTATTTTTGAATTTGTTCTTCTCATTTGAACTTGGAGATGGTAGCTTACCTCAAAAGAATATTTTCCATAAAAATATCCCTAAACCAAGTTTATATTTTTTTATGGTGACTATGTCTTATGAAACGACGAACCACGAAGGTTTGCTATTTTTTGATTTTTTTTGAATTAGTTAACATCATTTGAAAGTTGGTCAAACCTAAGATAACTCCGCTGACTGGCTCAAAACCCCGCAGCATCTCTCCAAACCCTAGCGTCGAACTGCAGCCGTCCGATCATACCCTAGCGCCAAGCGACAGCCCTCAGATCTGGTCTTCTAGAAGGAATTCACAGGGCGGGCCGCGTGCAGGCTGCGCGGCGTTGGATAACATGGACGGCTCTGCACCGTTGGATCGTTGGGCGATCCGCGAGAGGTTGGTTCTGCTCGCCCACTCGTCTGTCTCAAAATGCAAACAAGTCCTTGTTGGGCCTTCGGAAGGCGTTGACCTGTTGAAGTCCCACAAGGATAAAAGATGCCTATAAAATGATACACGTGCTGGTTCTGTTTTTTTATTGATTTGATTGCACCGTCATCCTTTTCTTTATGGGCCCTTTCTTTATTGATTTGATTGCACCGTTTTTTTATTTGATTGCACCAAATTAGTTTTATCCTGCAAAAAATAGTTTATTTTCCTTCTTCTTTTTCAACATCACCATGGTTCATATTAGATTGAAAACATCATTACACAACCGGATATCTCATATTTAGAAAGGAAAAAAATTCATACAAAAGCATGCAGGATGTAAAACCTACATACTTCTACATAATAAAACCTAACTACTCTTTGTCGGAGATGTCGATGATCTCCGTGCCCTTCGGTGGATAAATGGATGCCTATTGCGGCTCCGCCCCCTCCGGCGCCTGCGGCTGCTCCGCTGCCGCCTCCTCTGCCTCTATCTCCGACTCCAGCTCGTCGAATAGAGCGTCGGCCTCCGCCTGCCTCTGCCGGATGAGCCGACGGTTGGCCTCCACCTCGGCCTCATCCCGGATGGAATCCAGGATGGCATGTGTCAGGACCGGATTTCCGGGATATCAATTTCCCAGCAAATGGCCCTTGTGCTCACCAGCCCCAGGATTACTGTTAGCTGATGAGACACAATCTTGATACAGAAATTCCAAGCAAAATTACAAAATATGAAGTACAAGACCATTCTGGTCTATGAGTACAACAAAAGGTTTCTAGTGGTTGGCGGCGGAAGCGGTTCGGGGTCATCAGCGTCTATGGGACTCCATTTCCCACAGGAACAGCTGACCTGGATAACTCCTATCTTCGCGCATCTGCTATCTTCGATGCCTAGGTTTCGAGGCTGTCGTTATTGTGCTCCTCTTCAAGCAAGAAAATCTAGCCAAGACAATAGCCAGGGACAAGCCAGTGAGTACGTTTGAATGTACTCGCAAACATTATGGACAAATGATATACCGAATGCAGCACATAACATATGATCATGGTGAACTAAACTATTTGCTTATGCTCATGCTGGATTATATTAAATGCATGCTGACAGGGATTAAATCATGGCATGATAAAAGTACTAGCAGGTGCAGAAGTAACGTGTTTAGTGACAAACAAAGAAGGTTGGTGGAAAATCGGACGAGACAGAACCATCCGAGAATCCAAAGAAAATATAAAAGAAATGCCGGTTGGGTGTTAAGTGACACCACGGTAGGACTTGAAGAGAAATGCCAAACGGGTGTCTAAAAGAGTAATCGGACGAGACAAAACCATCCGAGAACTCAAGCGACGCCACGTGAGGTCTTGAAAAGAAATGCCAGACGGGTATCTAGAAGAGAGTCGGGCGAGACAGAACCGCCCGAGAACTCGAGAGACGCCTCGTAAGGTCTTGAAAATAAAATTGAATGCCCGGGGTAGTCTAGCCAGCCCCTGAGACACTCAGAAAATAAAATTAAGAGAAACGGGTTAGTCCACAATAATAATCATAACATCAATATTATTCATGATAACATCAGTAGTAGTAGTAATTATTCTGCAAAATAAACCATGCACAATTTTAAATATTTCCTCCGGAGACCGACTCTAAGACCGACACTTGACCAACCCAGACTGTAGTCCTTAACCGCGGACACGGCTATTCGAATAGATATAACTCTGCAGAGGGTGTACTCTTTACCCACAAGTAAAGGATTTCTTTAGCCAGCACCGAGACGTTGGCTAATTCCCATTACGGTCTTTAGGTTGAAACACACCTGACCAGCACACACCAGATTAACCGTCCGGATGCCAGGAATCACCCACCTTTCCAGAAAAGCTCTAAGACGGGGAAAACCAACGTTTCTGCATGGGATCACTATTCATACGCGCGGATTACAAGGGGTGCCCCCCTCTCGGCTACACTGCCGGAAACACCCATGCCCCCTGACCCGATGACCGGATTTAGTCCAAGCGCCCTAGAAACCCTCATCGTGGCCCTCTGTACGGTGTGTGCATGGTAAGGGGTTAACAACTTACTGAACCATACCCCACCTGAGGCAGGGACAAGTGGTAGCACGAATCAAGTATGGGGGTTACCGAAACAAGACTCGATCTACGGTCGACTCAGGAGGCTTAATATTTCCTGCTGTGGTTAGCACAACAAAGTATTCCTTCAACAGTAACACCAGGACAGGGCCACAACCCTTGCATGCTCAAACATGCATAACCAACAAGGCATGATCATGCTCCCACGTGATCATCCTTCTGCTAGTAATGGTATTTTACTTATACCTGCTCCTGCAAGTTAGTCATGACAAGCATACGATGCACGGTACAAGGAAACATGCCAACACTATATGTATGCAAAGTTTTATTTAAATTCAACGAACTATTCCTGCAACCAAACAACTGAGCATTCACCATATCAAGTGTTCAAGATGCTTGCCTTCAGTGTGCAGAAATATTGGGTGCATTCCCAAAGTTTGAAATACTTATCTCCCCTCCATTTCCTATTTTCAAAAATATTTAAATTACCACATAATGCAAAAACAGTACTAAAAAGTTGTCTGGAAAATTCTGAAATAAAAACTAAAATAAACTAGATGAAATATGAGGATTAACAGAAAAAGAATCAATTAATTTGGAATTCATATTAATTACTTAGAGAGTTTATAAACTGAAATAAATGACTTAATGGGCTGTTTAGTGGATCCAGTAGAGATAAAACTTAGGAAAAATGTTCACCCTAGCTAGATTAAAAGAGCATGATTTTAGGAATAGATAGAAATTTGAATCATCGAATTTGGGTGTAAAATGACTGCTGAGGTATTATTTGAATCTCACTGGTAAAAGAAAAAGGAAAGGACAGAGGAGCGCCCTGAGCGCTGCTTAGACGTGCGGTGCCACTGGGCCGAGCCCAGCCACTCGGCTGCGCAGGAGGCTGACGTCGAAGACGAATTCAGAAAAGGCGTCTTCACTTATGGACGGCTCTGGGTCACTGACGGTGGGCCTCGGGGACCCACCTGTCATGATTGACCGGTCTCCCCCGCCTTTTTCCCCGCGGCCGAACAGAGGAGCGCCGGCGTTGCCCACCGCCGTTGATGGAGGGTTCGGAGGCCTCGGGCGACGGTCGGGACGGATCCGCCACTCCATCCCGCGCCCGTAGGTGGTCTGACCAGCGTCGTGGATGGCCGGAGTGGAGTGTGGCGAGGTTCCCGGCGGACGGCGGCATCAGACGAAATGGGAACTTCGCCCACGGCGGCTCCCGAGCCAAATTAAGAGAGAGGGAAGGCTCGTGGGGTCAAGGATTAGCTATTGGTGGAGTTGATGGGGGAAGAGGAGCTGTGACCTCGCCAGAAATGACCCGACAGTGGCGGCGGCCGAGGCTATCGGAGGCGGGGAAGACGACCGTTTCCGGTCATTTTGCTGCTCGGGGAAGCTCACAGAGAAGGAGGGGGCGGTGTGGTTAGCCGGAAGAGCTCAGGGTGGCTTTTATAGCCCGGTGAGGTTGGTTCCCGTGAGATCCGAGGATGGACACGACGACGGCGACCATTATGGCGGCAGGTGAGGCCATTGAGGTCGGCAGGGTGGTCGGTGAGGACGGTGGCGGCCTGAGTTAATTGTGGAGCGTGATGGCGGGCTCGGGGAAGCTCCAGGTGGCCCGAACGGTACCGTCCCCGAGCTGACTACGACGGCGGCCGCTGATGGCAGATGGGACGGTGGCGAGGTCAGCGGGTCCGGTAGGGGTCGGTGTAGAGCTGGCTAGCTGCGGATAGACTTGGCCGTTGGCCATTAAGGCGAGACGGCGCCGACAGAGACGTGGCGAAGCTGTGCTCGTCGGGCGGCGGTCTTGGTCGCCGTGGACGGCGGTGGCCGGCACTAGGAGCCAAGAGAGGGTGTCGGCGGGGTCGGTGGTTGATCAGAAGGTCAAGGGAAGTGATAAGGTGATCGAGGGGAGGAGCAAATGAACAGCAGCAGTCGATGCCAGAGCTTGCAGTCCCGGTGCTCTGGACGCGCTCTGGACGTGCACCAGAGGTGTTCGATGATATGCCAAGGGGTCCTAGGGTGGTCCAGATGAGTTTAATTTTGGTACGGTGATGTTTACAAGGGTGGCAGAGCTATTGGACATGCTGGTTTGGCCAGGAGAGCAGGTGTGCAATGAAGTTGAGGAAGAGGTAGAATTTCTGTCAGGCACACAAGGTGCTCGACAGAATGCTAGGGCAATCTAGGAACTTTTGCTGACTATGAAAATTGGTAGGATGATGCCTCTTTGAGTGTTAGAGATAGTGGTGGGGTTGGTTTGGCAAAGAGAAAAACTTGTTAGTACAAGTTTGAATGAAGTTTAGTTCTGGATTGAAAATACAGAGGATTATTTGGTGGACTAAATAGATGCAAATGGAGCTAATCTCCTGGACTTAAGAGTTTGGTTGGAAGGACTATAGGTGGGAAAATTTTGGAAATTGTTTGGGCAAGGAAAATTGGGGTTGTAGTTATAACCTAGAAAATGGACAGAATTGAAAAGAAGATGTTGTGCTCAAAATTTCCAAAATACCAAGTTAGGTTTTTGCATAAAAGTGATCTGTAGGCCTCACATGACCTCCCATAATTTTTGTGGAATTTTTAAAGAATTATTTAAAATGGTTGTAGTGCAACAGAAGCATTTCAAACATTGAAAATGCTATTAAAAGAATTGTTTTGGGGAAATTTTTATTATGAAAATAATTCCTACTGTTATTAAAATATAAATGAAATGGTTTAGGAAAACTACCAAAGCCACAATATTATTTCCAAATAATTTTCTATATGGAGGGAAGAATTTTGAAAGTCATAACAGAAAAGGCTCTTAAAATTATTAAGGAACTTATTATAAATCAAAATTTTATTTCTGGCCAAATTTTACTTAATAAAAATGTGGTTAAATTTTTGGGGTGTTACAGCATGGTGCTCCGCCATCTCCTCCGGCTGGTCGACAACGACCTCCGCCTTCGGATCGTCCACCTCCATGGGCGCCGACTGATGCTCCTCCTCCCGCTCCTCCTCCTCCTCCTCCGTCTCCAGCGAATCCAGAGGGAGACCCGCAGCAATGCGGGCGGCGCGACGAGCCTGCATTTCCGCCTCGATTTGCAGGCGCCGCTCCGGAGTGAGCTGCGCGTACGTGGTGATGAGGCGCCGGACAATCCTGAAGGCGACGGAAGTGCGAGAGGAGGCGTATGGGCTCGGGCGGCGGCGGGGTGGAGGGAGGAGGAGGATCTGCAGGGGTTGGGGGACGACGACCGGCTTAAATAGCCGGCTAATGGCCTCGGGCGGCGATTCGAAGCGGCGCCATGTGGCGTTCACACCGCGCCGACGGTCGAGGCGCCCGTCGGACCGTCGGGTTTCCCGACGAGTCCGCGTGGAGCCATGCCGTCATCCCGACGTGGCGGGCGCCTGTGAAAAGACGCCTGGAAAACGGGATGGAGGGAGTGGCGCGCTTCGGCCCAACAGTCCACCGAAACCAGGGTCCCACTCGTCAGTAGTTAACGGTCAAACCATTGACCCGACGACATCCCCCGTGTGACCATTTATGAGGGTTTCGGACTAAGGAGTGGGGAAAAGTGAGCAAATGTTAAGAGCGTGGGGATGAATGAGTAGAGCTAAGGAACGAGGGGCACAAGAATAGAAAGCCCTTAACATTACTAGCAATAGGGCCCGTGCGTTGCAACGGAAGAAAAAAACCATAGTCTCCAAAGGTGATGACCACATTATATTCATATCTCATCGCATGATTTTGAAAATTTGTGCATAAATGCAAGAAAATGTTTCTTCTTTTAAATTTATTCACAAGTTGAAGCAATGTTCACATATTCGAAAAAATATCATGGTTCTCAAAAAACTTGGTAATTTGAAGAATTATTCCGAATTTCAAGAATTTTTTTTTACAAAACATACTATAATATTCCGATCCATCCGAGCAGTTAATTCTTCAAAATCCACATGGGTATATTGTCACAAAGACTCAGAAGCATTACTGTTTAACTACATACTTTCGATCATTCGTGAACATTTTTACAAATTTGGGACCATTTTTTAAATTGAAAACATTTTTTACAATTTACAAATATTTTTAAAAAATTGTGAACATTTTTTTATATTGCGGACGGTTTTTAAGTATTTTCTTTTGAATTGGCGAAAATTCTAGAATAGACGAACACATTTTTCAAAGTTGGTGGATTTGTTTTGAAATTCACGAACATTGTTTGAAATGCATGAGCATTTGCTGAATCAACAAACATTTCTTGAATCAATAAACTCTTTTGTAATTCACGAACTGTTTTAAAAAATTTAGGACATTACTTAAAATGCATGAATATTTTTGAATTAGCAAACATTTTGTTCAATTGCATTAAATAAAATACACTGAATTTTTTTAAAATCATTGAATTTTTTTCACCAACATTGTTTTCAAAATTGCGAACATTTTTTGAATATGCGAACATTTCTTTAAAATTCCCGAGCATTTTTTAATTCACAAATTTTTTATGATTTCTTCAACATTTTATATCAAATTTCTCTTTTTAAATTGCCAAAGTTTTTTGAAGTTATAAATTATTTAAAGTAAAAAAAACGAATCAGAAAAATGAAAATAAAAAATGAAACTAAAAAAACAGGCACGAACTGTTTTTAAAATTTTAAGACATTATTTAAAATGCACGAACATATTTTGAATTAGCAAACATTTTGTTAAATTTCATTAATACTTTTTAATACACGGACTTTTGTTTAAAATCATGAACTTTGTTTTTATTTTATGAAGGTTTTTACAAAATTGCGAATATTTTTGCGTATATGCGAACATCTTTACAAAAATCCCGAGCAGTTTTTAAGTTCGCAAACATTTTATTTCAAAATTGTCAGTTTCTGAAAATTTGAAAAGTTTTTGAAAGTTCTAAATTATTTAAAGTAGAAAAACAAAACGGAACTGAAAATAAAAATAAAAAAGCAAAAATAAATACACAGGCGCCCGCGTATGGGCCGGCCCAAACAGGTGTGCTGCATCTTCTCCCAACGCGGAGAGCGTAATATAGGAGGTTCCTACATGGGCCGGCCCAGTCAGGTGATTTTTCTGTGTGAAACGTTTTTTATGACTTATAGGTGGCATTGGTGGGTAATTTTAGCCAACTTCGGGGGATAATTTGAATGACAAACGACCAGAAACAGTCTGTGATTTATTATTAGGTAGATATTTGGCACCTGTGCCCTCCATAGTCCATGCGGTGTCATAATTTTTTTTCTAGGAACCGGAGCAGGTTGCTGCTCCAATGCCAACTTCCAGCATTACAATATAATATATTAAACTGTAACTGCCATCTATACTGGAGCATTCCTATCTCAACTACCATTGAACAACATCTTTCAATTCACAACAAACAACATTTAATTCACAACATATGACCGTTGCATTGCACCAGCAAAATTTGCCCGTTTGGAGAAGATGAAGATCTCTATATAATGTACATCACAAGTTCATATAACACAACAGATCCTGGAAAAGCTCTCCCCCAAACCATGGATCATTCATCTTCTCAAAGCTTCACAAGCATGATGAACTCCTCACCTTCAAATGCACAGAGCCCAAACAGCCTACAAAATCCACAAAATCCCATTAGCCTGCAACACAATCCTAGTTTTCAGCCACATCATCCACATATGAACTATCCACCCACACAATATATTCCTAGTTTCCAGCATCAACACCCACACCGTGCAAATTTATATGCCCAAGGAGGTTACCAACAAGTTCCATTCAAACCTTCACGCTACCATGGCCTTCCAAGGTAACATGGGGCAGTACCCTCCAGGGGCATTTGGAGCAGGCTCAAGTAGCAGTCCAGCTTCTCCTGTTGGATTCATGCCTTTTCTTGGATCTGCAAGATGCACTAGTTCAAGAGTAGATGAGAATAGTCCAGTTGGATTAAGTTCTCCCATGTCACCAGCATATCAAGTGGATGAAAATCCGGCTGTCAACAATCAAGATGGCAGTGATAGTAGTCCTGATGAGATTCAAAAAAAGGAAAAGGCAAGAACTGGAGTAAGCACGAGGATAAACTACTCATAGCAGCTTGGGTGCACAATTCGTGTGATCCGATTGATGGAAACTCAAAAGGGCAGAGACCTATTGGAAGGAAGTCACAGCAGAGTACAACAAATATGCAACGAAAGAGCAAAAGAAAATAGTTATGCAATGCAAGCAAGACCAATAATTTCATATTTAGTAGATATTTCTTTCTCATGTGGTTGTCTACCAAACTTATAGAAATTAAATTCACGAGACACATCACAAAAGTTTACTTTAACCTTCTTTGTAACACAATTAATTTCAACATTGATAGTATTCAAGAAAGGTCTACCGAATATAATAGGACAAAAATTATCTTGTAGTGAACCAAGTACTAAGAAATCAGTGGGGTACTTAACTTTTCCACACAATACTTCAACATCTCTAACAATCCCAAGTGGTGAAATAGTGTGTCTATTTGCAAGTTTAATAGTAACATCAATGTCTTCCATCTCAGCGGGTGTTGTGTCATTCATAATTTCTTGATATAAGGTAAAAGGAATAGCACTCACACTAGCACCCATATCACACAAGCCATGATAGCAATGATCTCCAATCTTAACAGAAATAATAGGCATGCCAACAACGGGTTTGTTCTTATCTAGCACATCATGATCGTTTCTAGCAGGTTTAGCAATTCTAGCAACCTCATCACATAAGTAAATAAATTGTCCATCAATATTATCAACTAGGATATCTTTAACCATAGCAATATTAGGTTACATTTATTTGTTCAGAAGGTTTGGGTGTTCTAATATGGCTTTTATTAACCACAATTGCAGCTTTAGCATGTTCTTTAATCCTAACAGGAAAATGTGGTTTTTCAATATAAGTAGTGGGCACAATTGGATCAATATTATAAATAATGGTTTCTTCTTTAGCAACGATAGGTTCTTCTAACAATTCTTGACGGGGTTATTACCCCTGGGTATGCCAAGGAGAGGGAGTTCCAGCTCCTTTCCGAAAGAAAATATACGGCTGGCTGGCCCACGGCCGGCTGGTCAGTGTTGGAAATATGCCCTAGAGGCAATAATAAATTGGTTATTATTATATTTCCTTGTTCATGATAATCGTTTATTATCCATGCTATAATTGTATTGATTGGAAACTCAAATACATGTGTGGGTACATAGACAACACTGTGTCCCTAGTAAGCCTCTAGTTGACTAGCTCGTTGATCAAAGATGGTTAAGGTTTCCTAGCCATTGACATGAGATGTCATTTGATAACGGGATCACATCATTAGGAGAATGATGTGATGGACAAGACCCAAACTGTAAACGTAGCATTTGATCGTGTCAGTTTATTGCTATTGTTTTCTGCATGTCAAGTATCTGTTCCTATGACCATGAGATCATGCAACTCCCTGACATCGGAGGAGTACCTTGTGTGTATCAAACGTCGCAACGTAACTGGGTGACTATAAAGGTGCTCTACAGGTATCTCCGAGGGTGTCTGTTGGGTTGGCATGGATCAAGACTGGGATTTGTTACTCCGTATGACGGAGAGGTATCTCAGGGCCCACTCGGTAATACAACATCACAATGAGCCTTGCAAGCAATGTGACTAAAGTGTTAGCCACGAGATCTTGTATTACGGAACGAGTAAAGAGACTTGCCGGTAACGAGATTGAACTAGGTATAGAGATACCGACGATCGAATCTCGGGCAAGTAACATACCGAAGAACAAAGGGAACAGCATACGGGATTAACTGAATCCTTGACATAGAGGTTCGACCGATAAAGATCTTCGTAGAATATGTAGGAGCCAATATGGGCATCCAGGTCCCGCTATTGGTTATTGATCGTAGAGGTGTCTCGGTCATGTCTACATAGTTCTCGAACCCGCAGGGTCTACACACTTAACGTTTGGTGACGATTAGTATAGTTGAGTTATTATGTTGGTGACCGAAGGTTGTTCGGAGTCCCGGATAAGATCCCGGACATGACGAGGATCTCTGGAATAGTCCGGAGGTAAAGATTGATATATGTGATAATAGTGTTTTGATCTTCGGAAGGGTTCCGGAATTCACCGGAAGGGGTTCCGGATGTTTACCGAAGTGTTCGGGTGCAGCAACACTTTATATGGGCCAAAGGGATAAAGCCCACGAGGTATTGGAAAGTGCAAAAGTAGTTTTGCTGCCGCGTAAGCGGTACTACCGCTTGGTGAAGCGGTACTACCGCCCGAGCGGTACTACCGCTTGTGTGAAGCGGTACTACCGCCCAAGCGGTACTACCGCTTGTGTGAAGCGGTACTACCGCTTGTGTGCGGCTGTGCACGGTTCGGCCGGGATCCGAGTTGGACTCTTTTCCTGCGGGCCAAACCGACCTTGTGCGGGCAAAACCGACCTGGAGGAGGCTTTTACTCCAAGTTTAGACCCCAAGGCTCAACATATAAATAGAGGGGCAGGGCTAGCACACGGGCAACATCAAGATTTCCCCAAGCCGTGTGCGGCAACCCTAACCCTCTAGTTCCTCCGTCATAATCTCTGTAGCGCTTGGCGAAGCCCTGTAGAGATTGTTCCTCACCACCATCACCACGCCGTCGTGCTGCTGGAACTCAACCACTACTTCATCATCGCTCGCTGGATCGAGGAGGTGAAGGCGTCATCAAGCCGTACGTGTGTTGAACGCGGAGGTGCCGTCTGTTCGGCGCTAGTTCGTGATCGGATCGAGGGACGACTTGCGATTTGGATCGCGGAGACGTTCGACTACATCAACCGCGTTTCTTAAACGCTTCCGCTTAGCGATCTACAAGGGTATGTAGATTCACTCTTCCTCTCGTAGATGCTCATCACCATGGATAGATCTTGTGTGTGCGTAGGAAAATTTTTGTTTCCCATGCAACGTTCCCCAACAGTGGCATCTGAGCTAGGTCTATGCGTAGATGAGATCTCGAGTAGAACACAAACGAGTTGTGGGCGTGGGTGTATACATATTGCTTGCCGTTACTAGTTGATATTTGATTCGGCGGTACTGTGAGATGAAGCGGCCCGGACCGACATTACGCGTACACTTACGCGAGACAGGTTCCTTCAACTAACATGTAACTTCGTTGCATAAAGATGGCTAGCGGGTGTCTGTCTCTCTCACTTTAGTTGAATCGATTTCAATGAAGAGGGTTCTTTTAGAAGATCAAAAAGCAATCACTACACCACGTTGTGGTTTTGCGTAGGTAAGAACGGTTCTTGCAAACCCGTAGCAGCCACGTAAAATTTGCAACAACAATTAGAGGACGTCTAACTTGTTTTTGCAGGGTATGTTGTGATGTGATATGGCCAATTACATGATGAGATATATGTGATGTATGAGATGATCATGTGTTGTATAGAATATCACGACTTGCATGTCGATGAATACGGCAACTGGCAGGAGCCATAGAGTTGTCTTTAATTATTGTATGACCTGCGTGTCAATCATTAAGCGCTATGTAATGCTTTACTTTATCGCTAAACGTTAGCAATAGTCGTGGAAGCAACAGTCGGCGCGACAACCTTATGGCGACACGTTGATGGAGATCAAGATGATGGAGATCATGGTGTCATGCCGGTGACGATGGAGATCATGCCGGTGCTTTGGAGATGGAGATCAAAAGCACAAGTTCATGGCCATATCATGTCACTTATGATTTGCATGTGATGTTAATCCTTTTATGCATCTTATTTTGCTTAGGACGACGGTAGCATTATAAGGTGATCCCTCACTTAAATTTCAAGATAAATTGTGTTCTCCCCGAGTGTGCACCGTTGCGAAAGTTCGTCGTTTCGAGACACGCCGTGATGATCGGGTGTGATAGACTCCACGTTCACATACAACGGGTGCAAGCCATGTTGCACACGCGGAACACTCGGGTTAAACTTGACGAGCCTAGCATGTACAGACATGGCCTCGGAACACAAGAGACCGAAAGGTCGAACATGAGTCATATAGTAGATATGATCAACATGAAGATGTTCACCATTGAAACCACCTCAACTCACGTGATGATCGGACTTGAGTTGGTGGATTTGGATCATGTTACACTCGAATGACCGGAGGGATGTCAATTTGAGTGGAAGTTTTTAAAGTAATATGATTAACTAAACTCATTATCTAGAACAATAGTCTAAGTTGTCTTTGCTATATTTATGTTGTAGATCATGGCTCGCGCAGTAGCACCCCTGAATTTTAATGCGTTCCTAGAGAAAGCTAAGTTGAAAGATGATGGAAGTAACTTTGTGGACTGGGCCCGTAATCTAAGGATTATCCTTACGGCTTCCCAGAAGGCTTATGTCCTTGATGCACCGCTTGGTGATCCACCCGCTCCAGTTGAGTCTCTAGACGTTGTGAACGCCTGGCAGGCTCGTTCTGATAATTACTCAATAGTTCAATGTGCAATGTTGTATGGCTTAGAACCGGGACTTCAAAGACGTTTTGAACATCATGGAGCATATGAGATGTTCCAGGAGTTGAAGTTTATCTTTCAGAAGAATGCCCGGATCGAGAGATATGAGATCTCCTATAAGTTCTATGCTTGCAAGATGGAGGAGAACGGGTCTATCAGTGATCACGTGCTCAGAATGTCTGGGTACTCCACCCGTCTGGCTGAGTTAGGGATGCCCCTTCCGCCAGAGGCTATCACTGACAGAGTTCTTCAATCATTGCCACCTAGCTACAAGAGCTTCGTGTTGAATTATAACATGCACGGGATGAACAAGTCAGTCGTCGAGCTGTTTGCGATGCTGAAAGCCGCTGAGTCTGAAATTCAGAAGGAGCATCAAGTGTTGATGGTCAATAAAACCACTAGTTTCAAGAAAAATGGCAAGGGTAAGAAGGGTAACTCCAAGAAGAGTGGCAAAGCAGTTGCTCCTCTCGTGAAGAAACCCAAGGCTGGACCCAAACCAGAAACTGTGTGTTTTCATTGCAAGGGAACTGGACACTGGAAGCGGAATTGCCCCAAGTATTTGGATGACAAGAAGGCGGCCAACAACAAACAAGGTATATATGATATACATGTTATTGATGTGTACCTTACCAACTCTCGTTGTAGTGCCTGGGTATTTGATACCGGTGCGGTTGCTCATATTTGCAACTCAAAACAGGAACTGCGGAATAGACGGAGGCTGGCAAAGGACGAAGTGACGATGCGCGTGGGAAATGGTTCCAAGGTTGATGTGATCGCCGTCGGCACGCTCGCTCTTCGATTACCATCGGGATTAGTGATGAACCTAAATAAGTGTTATTTGGTGCCTGCGTTAAGCATGAACATTATATCTGGATCTTGTTTATTGCGAGACGGTTACTCATTTAAATCAGAGAATAATGGTTGTTCTATTTATATGAGTAATATCTTTTATGATCATGCACCCGATGTGAGGGGTTTATTCTTATTGAATCTCGATAGTAATGATACACATGTTCATAACATTGATGCCAAAAGATGTAGAATTGATAATGATAATACCACTTTCTTGTGGCACTGCCGTTTAGGTCATATTGGCGTAAAACGCATGAGGAAGCTCCATGCTGATGGACTTTTGGAGTCACTTGATTTGAATCACTTGACACATGTGAGCCATGCCTCATGGGCAAGATGACTAAAACGCCGTTCTCTGGAACAATGGAACGGGCAAGTGACTTATTGGAAATCATACATACTGATGTGTGTGGTCCGATGAGTATTGAGGCGCGCGGTGGTTATCGTTACTTTCTCACCTTCACTGATGACTTAAGTAGATATGAGTATATTTACTTAATGAAACATAAGTCTGAAACATTTGAAAAGTTCAAACAATTTCAGAGTGAAGTTGAGAATCATCGTAACAAGAAGATTAAATTCCTACGATCTGATCGAGGAGGAGAATATCTGAGTTATGAGTTTGGCAGTCACTTAAGACAATGTGGAATTGTTTCACAACTGACACCGCCTGGAACACCACAGCGTAATGGTGTGTCCGAACGTCGTAATCGAACTTTATTGGATATGGTGCGATCTATGATGTCTCTTGCCGATTTGCCACTATCATTTTGGGGTTATGCATTAGAGACAGCTGCATTCACTTTAAATAGGGCACCATCGAAATCCGTTGAGACGACGCCATATGAACTTTGGTTTGGCAAGAAGCCAAAGCTGTCGTTTCTTAAAGTTTGGGGATGTGATGCTTATGTCAAAAAGCTTCAGCCTGAAAAGCTGGAACCCAAAGCGGAGAAATGCGTCTTCATAGGATACCCAAAAGAGACAGTTGGGTATACCTTCTACCTCAGATCCGAAGGCAAAGTGTTTGTCGCTAAAAACGGAACATTTCTTGAGAAAGAGTTTCTCTCGAAAGAATTGAGTGGGAGGAAGATAGAACTTGATGAGGTTGTTGAACCTTTACTTCAACCTGAGAGTAGCCCAGCGCAGAAAGTTGTTTCTGTGGAGCCTACATTAGCTGAAGAGGAAGTTAATGATGATGATCATGAAACTTTGGATCAAGTTGATATCGAACCTCGTAGGTCGACAAGGACGCGTACTGCTCCCGAGTGGTACGGCAACCCTGTCTTAGAAGTCATGTTGTTAGACAACGATGAACCTACGAGCTATGGAGAAGCAATGATGGGCCCGGATTCCGAGAAGTGGTTAGAGGCCATGAAATCCGAGATGGGATCCATGTATGAAAACAAAGTATGGACTTTGGAAGTATTACCTGAAGGGCGTAAGGCCATTCAGAACAAATGGATCTTTAAGAGGAAGACGGACGCGGACGGTAATGTCACCGTCTATAAAGCTCGACTTGTGGCAAAGGGTTTTTCACAAGTTCAAGGAGTTGACTACGATGAGACCTTCTCACTCGTAGCGATGATTAAGTCCGTCAGAATCATGTTAGCAATAGCTGCCTTTTTCGATTATGAAATTTGGCAGATGGATGTCAAAACAGCGTTCCTTAACGGTTACCTTAAGGAAGAGTTGTATATGATGCAACCAGAAGGTTTTGTCGATCCAGAGAATGCTGACAAAGTTTGCAAACTCCAGCGATCCATTTATGGACTGGTGCAAGCATCTCGGAGTTGGAATCTTCGTTTTGATGAGGTGATCAAAGCGTTCGAGTTTATACAAGTTTACGGAGAAGCTTGTATTTACAAGAAAGTGAGTGGGAGCTCTATAGCGTTTCTAATATTATATGTGGATGACATATTACTGATTGGAAACAATATAGAAATGCTGGAAAGCGTAAAGGAATATTTGAACAAGAGTTTTTCAATGAAGGACCTAGGAGAAGCTGCTTTCATATTAGGCATCAAGATCTATAGAGATAGATCGAGACGCTTAATAGGACTTTCACAAAGCACATACCTTGACAAAGTTTTGAAGAAGTTCAAAATGGATCAGTCCAAGAAGGGGTTCTTGCCTGTATTGCAAGGTGTGAAGTTGAGTAAGACTCAATGCGCAGTGACTGCAGAAGATAGTGAAAAGATGAGTGTCATCCCCTATGCTTCGGCCATAGGCTCTATCATGTATGCAATGCTGTGCACAAGACCCGATGTCAGCCTTGCCATAAGTATGGTCGGAAGGTTTCAAAGTGATCCAGGAATGGAACACTGGACGGCGGTCAAGAATATCCTGAAGTACCTGAAAAGGACTAAGGATATGTTTCTCGTTTATGGAGGTGATCAAGAGCTCGTCGTAAAGGGTTACGTCGATGAAAGCTTTGACACTGATCCGGATGACTCTAAGTCTCAAACCG
Source organism: Elymus sibiricus (assembly GCA_039707655.1). Taxonomy (NCBI): domain Eukaryota; kingdom Viridiplantae; phylum Streptophyta; class Magnoliopsida; order Poales; family Poaceae; genus Elymus; species Elymus sibiricus. The sequence goes on from CM077663.1 coordinate 89,331,729, forward strand.
GATACGTGTTTATTCTTAATGGGGGTGCGGTTAGCTGGTGCAGTTCCAAGCAAAGCGTGGTAGCTGATTCTACATGCGAAGCGGAGTACATCGCAGCCTCGGAGGCGGCGAAGGAAGGTGTCTGGATGAAGGAGTTCATGACAGATCTTGGAGTAGTGCCTAGTGCGCTTAACCCAATGACTCTGTTTTGTGATAACACTGGTGCCATTGCTCTAGCAAAAGAACCAAGATTTCACAAGAGGACCAGACACATAAAGCGACGCTTCAATTCCATCCGCGATTACATCAAGGAGGACGACATAAATATTTGCAAAGTACACACGGATCTGAATGTTGCAGATCCGATGACTAAACCTCTTCCAAGGGCTAAACATGAACAACACCAGAACTGCATGGGTGTTCGATTCATTACAATGTAAATCACATAGTGATGTGAACTAGATTATTGACTCTAGTGCAAGTGGGAGACTGTTGGAAATATGCCCTAGAGGCAATAATAAATTGGTTATTATTATATTTCCTTGTTCATGATAATCGTTTATTATCCATGCTATAATTGTATTGATTGGAAACTCAAATACATGTGTGGGTACATAGACAACACTGTGTCCCTAGTAAGCCTCTAGTTGACTAGCTCGTTGATCAAAGATGGTTAAGGTTTCCTAGCCATTGACATGAGATGTCATTTGATAACGGGATCACATCATTAGGAGAATGATGTGATGGACAAGACCCAAACTGTAAACGTAGCATTTGATCGTGTCAGTTTATTGCTATTGTTTTCTGCATGTCAAGTATCTGTTCCTATGACCATGAGATCATGCAACTCCCTGACATCGGAGGAGTACCTTGTGTGTATCAAACGTCGCAACGTAACTAGGTGACTATAAAGGTGCTCTACAGGTATCTCCGAGGGTGTCTGTTGGGTTGGCATGGATCAAGACTGGGATTTGTTACTCCGTATGACGGAGAGGTATCTCAGGGCCCACTCGGTAATACAACATCACAATGAGCCTTGCAAGCAATGTGACTAAAGTGTTAGCCACGAGATATTGTATTACGGAACGAGTAAAGAGACTTGCCGGTAACGAGATTGAACTAGGTATAGAGATACCGACGATCGAATCTCGGGCAAGTAACATACCGAAGAACAAAGGGAACAGCATACGGGATTAACTGAATCCTTGACATAGAGGTTCGACCGATAAAGATCTTCGTAGAATATGTAGGAGCCAATATGGGCATCCAGGTCCCGCTATTGGTTATTGATCGTAGAGGTGTCTCGGTCATGTCTACATAGTTCTCGAACCCGCAGGGTCTACACACTTAACGTTTGGTGACGATTAGTATAGTTGAGTTATTATGTTGGTGACCGAAGGTTGTTCGGAGTCCCGGATAAGATCCCGGACATGACGAGGATCTCCGGAATAGTCCGGAGGTAAAGATTGATATATGTGATAATAGTGTTTTGATCTCCGGAAGGGTTCCAGAATTCACCGGAAGGGGTTCCGGATGTTTACCGAAGTGTTCGGGTGCAGCAACACTTTATATGGGCCAAAGGGATAAAGCCCACGAGGTATTGGAAAGTGCAAAAGTAGTTTTGCTGCCGCGTAAGCGGTACTACCGCTTGGTGAAGCGGTACTACCGCCCGAGCGGTACTACCGCTTGTGTGAAGCGGTACTACCGCCCGAGCGGTACTACCGCTTGTGTGAAGCGGTACTACCGCTTGTGTGCGGCTGTGCACGGTTCGGCCGGGATCCGAGTTGGACTCTTTTCCTGCGGGCCAAACCGACCTTGTGCGGGCAAAACCGACCTGGAGGAGGCTTTTACTCCAAGTTTAGACCCCAAGGCTCAACATATAAATAGAGGGGCAGGGCTAGCACACGGGCAACATCAAGATTTCCCCAAGCCGTGTGCGGCAACCCTAACCCTCTAGTTCCTCCGTCATAATCTCTGTAGCGCTTGGCGAAGCCCTGTAGAGATTGTTCCTCACCACCATCACCACGCCGTCGTGCTGCTGGAACTCAACCACTACTTCATCATCGCTCGCTGGATCGAGGAGGTGAAGGCGTCATCAAGCCGTACGTGTGTTGAACGCGGAGGTGCCGTCTGTTCGGCGCTAGTTCGTGATCGGATCGAGGGACGACTTGCGATTTGGATCGCGGAGACGTTCGACTACATCAACCGCGTTTCTTAAACGCTTCCGCTTAGCGATCTACAAGGGTATGTAGATTCACTCTCCCTCTCGTAGATGCTCATCACCATGGATAGATCTTGTGTGTGCGTAGGAAATTTTTTGTTTCCCATGCAACGTTCCCCAACAGTCAGTGGCCGGCTGCCTCCCTGGCCGGCTGGTCCGCGACCGGCTGGGAGGGGCCGGCTGACCCCCTGGCCGGCTGGCCCGCGGCCGGCTAAACAGGAGCCGGCCGTCTGGCCCCCGGCTAGACGCGCCTGGCCGCTACGCGACTAGCTCGCCCGCTGACGTCTGGACGGGCGGGTATCCGTCCCTTCCTACTGCGGCCGGGTACGCTGACGGGACGCGACCCCCATGACGGACTCCGATGTAGCTACAACGCCCGCTGACGCACGAACGCGCATGGCTACAGTCCGGCAGACCGTACCGCTGACAGAGGACTGATTTGGACCCGGCGGAGCCACAGTACCTCTGCGCCGCCGTCCACTCCGTTACCTGCCCCGGCGTGGCTACAGCGCTACCGGCCGTACCGCTGACTTCGGCCGGCTGGCGCAAGACGACGCCGGACGGGGCAGCCCGTGCCGCGGCAGGTGAGCGCGGGCCAATAGAAGAGCCGGCTGGCGGGCCCCAGCTGGCGATGGGACCGCGCATCCGGCGGGCCCTACGGGCGACAAGACGACCCAGCCGGCGGGCCCCCTGGCCGGCTGGAGAGGCTGTCAGCCGGGTCCCCCCTTGTAATATCTTAAGAATACTGTACGCCGGGGGGTCGGCCTATAAAACCCGCCGAAGCCCCCATGCATCGGGCAAGCAACACGCGCACGGAGGCGTTCATCCCTCTCTCTTACCCACACATAGCAGGGGAAGGGGAGCCGGCTGCTCCTTCTTCCACCTCCAGACGAACAGCTCAAGGAGCACCATTGTAACATCTCTCCCCATCCAACTAGACCTGCAGGACTAGGGGTATTACCTCTCACGGAGGGCCCTGAACCTAGGTACATCGTGTGTCTATCACCGCTCATGCCTAATCCCGCTCCCGGAGCCTGTCGGCGTCCTTCGGCCCCAACCACACTCGATAAGCCACCCTATGGCATCTGTCGTGAGAAAACGATGACAGTTTGGCGCCCACCGTGGGGCCGTCCGCGGCGCCGGCCGGAGTCACACTCCGGGCGGGACCCTTCACCACCTCCCCCGGCCGCCCCACGCCCGGGCGGAACTGCACACTCGTGGGGCTTGCTCCTGCGGGGCGGAACCCCGTCCCCGCTGGCCCTGCGGGCGACGCTGCCGGCCTCTCCGTTGAGTGGCTCGGCGGCGACCCTCGGATCGACATCACCATCCTCACCGAGCGCGTCGGTAAGCTGAGCCTCTCCGACGAGCCAGTTGCCGACGAGTACCCTAGCCAGGTGCTCGACTGCCTCGACCCGCCCTCGTCCGTGAGCGCACTCGCCTCGGGCGAGGCCGGCGGCTCCCGCGTCCTCGCGGTGGTAATGGCCACCGGCTCCTCGACGACCTCCGGTCGCGCCAGGGCGGAGGCGGACGCGGCCGCTCGCGCTGGCACCTCCGACCCCCTCGGCGCCGTGCTTCGGGGCCTCAGCACCCCCGTCGCGCCGACGGCAAATCCAGCCACGGCTACTGTCGAGCTGGAAGCTGCTCGCCGGCAGCTGTTCGACGAGGCAACCATGCTTGCCACCACCAAGCGCCGGATGGAGTCTGCGCAGTGCGTGTATAACTCCGCCTACGGCCTCACCCCCGCCGGCAATGCGCCCAGCCGGCGCGGTGACGTCCGCGACCACGGCCGCGTGGTCGCGGAAATCCTCGGTGACAGGCTCCCCACCTACGACACTCCGGCCGCCAACCTAAGGGCGGCCCACGTGGCCTACGCCGACCTCGTCGGCCTGGAGGGCGAAGAGCGAGAGCTGCAGGAACGACACATCCAGGACCTCATCGCCACCGCCAATGCCTAGCAGGCCCGGCTCGATGGCATCAACGCCGGCTCCGAAATCCCCATCCCCGAGGGGGACGCTCCGCCTACTGCTGGCCAGCGCCGGCCGGCGCAGCAGGCCTCCTCCCCTCATGGCTCCGGCCGACGGGGCGCCAGGTCTCACAACGGGCGCGCCCGGCTGCGAGACGAGCAGCCGGCCGTCACCAGCCGGCACAACGACGCTCCGGCTGGCGGCAGCCGGCGCAGCCGGGACCACACCCCGCCTCCGCGGCGGGAACGTGCCCACTCGCCTGCCCCAACTGTCTGCCCCGAGCTCGCCGCTCGGCTCGGCCCACGCGTCCCGTGGAGCGAGAACGACGCTCGGACCCGCATCGAACGGCTGGCGCAGTCGGCCCTCCTTAAGGAGGAGGGCTCGATCGGCCCGGCGTGCTTCGGCCCCCGGATCCGTAACGAGCCGTTCCCGGTCGGCTTCACTCTCCCTCGCGACACCCCGAAGTACAACGGCTCCGCCAAGCCGGAGGACTGGCTGGTCGACTATACCACCGTGGTCGGCATCGCCAGGGGGAACAAACGCGTAGCCATGCGCTACGCCCCCCTGATGTTGACCGGCTCGGCCCGGACCTGGCTTAACAGCCTATCGGCCGGCAGCATCAACACCCGGACGGACTTCGAGGAAGCGTTCGTCTGCAACTTCACCGGCACCTACAAGCGGCCCGGCCGGCCCCGCGAGCTGGCCATGTGCGTCCAGGGGCCGGAAGAGCCCCTCCGCGACTACCTCACACGCTGGACCGAACTTCGCAACTCCTGCGAGGGAGTGCACGAGGTGCAGGCCATCTAGTATTTCATCGAGGGTTGCCGCGACGGCACCCACCTCAAGCACAAGCTCTTGTGCTCCGAGCCGGCTACCCTGGCGGACCTGATGGCCAAGGTAGACAAATACGCCACGGCCGACTCCGCAATGCGGATGAAGGTCGCCACGCCAGCCAAACTGGCTCCGCCACCCGCCGCGCCGCGGCCGGCCGCCGACAACCGGCAGCAGCAGAACAACAAACGCAAGCCCGACCAACCGGACCCCCGCTACGGGAGCCGGCAGGTCGCCACCATCGAAGAGGAGCAACCGGCTGCCTAGGCCCCCAGCCAGCGTCAGTGCACCGGCAAGGCCGCCTGGCAGCCCAAGCTTACCTTCGAGCAGATGCTCGACCTGCCCTGCAAACACCACTCCGGGGCCAAGCCGGCCACCCATACGCTTCGGCAGTGCAGCTTCTTCCAGCGGCTCGCCCGAGGCGAGGGCCTCCCGGCTCCCCGCGAGCCGGCTCCGGCCCAGGCCACGCCGCCTGCTCCAGCTCCGGCGGCCAACGACGGCCGTCTCCATGACCAGTTCCCTCGCCATGACGGATCCTACATCGTCTTCACCACTGAAGCGACCGACAAACACAGCGTGCGCCAGCGCCGGCATGAGGTGAACGCCATCGCCCCCTCGGTCCCCCAGTTTATGCATTGGTCCGAGAAGCCGGTCACCTGGAGCCGGGCGGACCACCCGGCCGTGATGCCAAACCCGGGCAGTCATGCCCTCGTCCTCGATCCCACCATCGTCTCCGAGAGGCGCACCTGCCGTTTCTCGCGGGTGCTGGTCGACGGAGGCAGCAGCATCAACATCCTCTATCGCGACACAATGCTCAAGATGGGGCTCAAGGAGAAAGACCTGCGCGCAAGCCGGACGGTTTTCCACGGCATCGTGCCGGGAAAGTCCTACACCCCCATCGGCAAGATCGAGCTCGACGTCCTCTTCGGCGACCAGAGCCACTTCCGCCGTGAGCCGGTCTGGTTCGAGGTGGTGGACCTTGACAGCCCCTACCACGCGCTGCTGGGCCGGCCGGCCCTCGTCAAGTTCATGGCGATCCCCCACTATGCCTACCTCAAGCTCAAGATGCCGGGCCCCAAGGGCATCATCACCATCGCCGGCAACCACAAGATGTCGATCGAATGCGCTCGCGACAGCAACCGGCTGGCCGAGGCCCTGGAGATAGCGGAGGAGAAGCGGCAGCTCGACCGGCTCGTGGCTCACGCCTCTAACGTGCCTGCCATGCCGGCTCCCCCATCCCAAACGACCGGCGAGGCATCGTTCCAGCCGTCCAAAGACACCAGGCAGGTGCCGCTCGACCCGGCCAACCCCAAGCAGTGCGTCACCATCGGCGCCAAGCTCAGCAGCAAATAGGAAGGCGAGCTCGTCGACTTCCTCCATGAGAATCGGGACATCTTTGCATGGTCTCCAAAAGACATGCCAGGTGTTCCGAGGAAGTTTGCCGAGCACAAACTTCACGTACGGCCGGATGCAAATCCGGTCAAGCAACCCCTGCGCCGTTTCTCCGAGGAGAAGCGGCGTACCATAGGAGAGGAGATCGCCCGACTGCTCACAGCTGGCTTCATCATGAAAGTGTTCCACCCGGACTGGCTGGCCAACCCAGTCTTGGTGCTAAAGAAAAACAAGACATGGCGCATGTGTATCGACTACACGAGCCTGAACAAGGCATGTCCCAAGGACCCGTTCGCCCTGCCGCGGATGGATCAAGTTATCGACTCCATGGCCGGCTGCGACCTGCTGTCTTTTCTGGACGCCTACTCAGGCTACCACCAGATCAAACTGGACTCGGCCGACTGGCTGAAGACCTCCTTTATCACCCCTTTCGGGGCCTACTGCTACATCACCATGTCCTTCGGCCTGAAGAATGCGGGCGCCACTTTCCAGCGTTGCATGCAGAAGTGCCTCCTGCCGCAGATCGGCAGGAACGTCCACGTCTACGTGGACGACATCGTCGTCAAGACCAAGAAGCATTTCAGCCTCCTCGACGACCTCCGGGAGACCTTCGCTAACTTGCGCGAATACAAGATCAAGCTAAACCCGGAGAACTGCGTGTTCGGCGTGCCAGCCGGCCAGCTCCTGGGTTTCTTCGTGTCCGCCCGCGGCATCGAAGCTAACCCAGAGAAGATCAGGTCCATCGAGCACATGCACAAGCCGGCCAAGCTCGTCGACATCCAGAAGTTCGCCGGCTGTCTTGCCTCTCTCAGCCGGTTCATCAGCCGGCTGGGCGAGAAGGCGCTGCCTCTTTACCAGCTCATGAGGAAGTCACCCAAGTTTGAGTGGACCGACCAGGCGGACGCGGCGTTCCGCGACCTCAAGCGCGCGCTCTCCAGCGCCCCCATCCTAGCGGCGCCGGCTGAGAAGGAGCCGATGCTCGCGTACATCACGGCCACCACCCGCGTGGTCAGCGTCGTGCTGGTGGTGGAGCGGACGGAAGAAGGCAAAGCGCTGACGGTCCAGCGCCCCGTCTACTACCTCAGCGAGGTCCTGTCCGCCTCCAAGCAGAACTACCCCCACTACCAGAAGATGTGCTACGGCATATACTTCGCCGCCAAGAAGGTCAAGCAGTACTTCCAGGAGCACACCATCACCGTGGTGAGCACGGCCGCGCTCGGCGAGATCATGAGCGGCCGGGATGCGACCGGCCGGATCGCCAAATGGGCCATCGCCCTCGCCGACCACGAGATCTGGTACGAGCCGCGCACCGCCATCAAATCACAGACCATGGCGGACTTCCTCATCGACTGGGCCGAAACCCAGTTCGTGCCGCCTCCCCCGGACTCCACGCATTGGCGCATGCACTTCGACGGCTCGAAGATGCGAACCGGCCTCAGAGCCGGCATCGTCATGTCGTCTCCAAAGGAGGACCAGCTCAGGTATGCGCTCCAGATCCTCTTCGCCGCCTCCAACAACGTGGCCGAGTACGAGACGCTCGTCCATGGCCTCCGGCTCGCCAAGGAAATCGGGATCCAGCGCATCATCTGCTTTGGCGACTCCGACCTCGTGGTACAGCAGGTCTTTGGCGAATGGGATGCCAGGGACGCCAACATGGCCAGCTATCGCTTCCTCGTCCAGCAGCTCACCGGCTCCTTCGAGGGCTGTGAGTTCCACCATGTCCCCCGAGCGGACAACGAGGCGGCCGATACGTTGGCAAAGATCGGCTCCACTCGGCAGGCCATCCCAACCGGCGTCTCCCTCGAGCGGCTGCTCAAGCCTTCTATCAAGCCATCCCCCGAATCAGAGTCTATCTTCGTACCGGCCGCTCCGACAGCTCTACCGGCACCGCCGGCTCCGGCTGCCCTGCCGGCGCCATCAGCTCTGGCGACAACCCCCACGCCACCAGCTCCGGCATCCGGCACCCCCGCGGCAGCTCGCTCCGACTCTACGGCCGTCCTGACGGCGATCATCGCACCCCCCGCGGTCCCAATCCCGGGGACTGGCGAGCCGGTCCCGGGGGCAGGCGAGCCGGTCCCGGGGACTGGCGAGCCGGTCCCGGGGACTGGCGGGCCGGTCCCGGGGACTGACGGGCCGGCTCCGGCTGACCCCGACGCCCCCCTCGAGCCCGAGCCGGCTCCCGTCTCGGCCCCCTCGTGGGCCCAGCCCATTCTGGCTTTTCTCTTGCGCGGAGAGCTACCCCCCGACGAAGACAAGGCCCGGCAGATCCAACGCCGCGCCCCGGCCTACAGCATCATCAACCACGAGCTCATCCATCGCAGCACCACCGGCGTGTTCCAGCGCTGCGTCGAGCCGGAGAAGGGGCAAGAAATCCTCCTCGACATCCACTAGGGCGAGTGCGGGCATCACGCCGCCTCTAGAACCCTGGTGGCCAAGGCCTTCCGCCACGGTTTCTACTGGCCGACGGCCTTGGAAGAGGCCAAGCGACTGGTCGACAAGTGCGAGGGGTGTCAACGCTTCAGCACGCAGAGCCACCTACCGGCCACAGCCCTCCAGACCATCCCACTTTCGTGGCCCTTTGCCGTCTGGGGGCTGGACATTGTGGGACCCTTCAAGACCGCCCGAGGCGGCATGACACATCTGCTGGTGGCTGTCGACAAGTTCACCAAGTGGATCGAAGCCAGACCCATCAAGAAACTGGACGGCCCCACAGCCGTCCGGTTCATCAAGGATGTCACGGTCCGCTACGGCGTTCCCCACAACATCATCACCGACAACGGCACAAATTTCGCCAAAGGCGCGATGGCGCGTTTCTGCTCCCAGGAGGGCATCCGGCTCGACCTCGCGTCGGTGGCCCACCCACAGTCCAACGCCCAGGCAGAGAGGGCGAACGGCTTGCTCCTGGCCGGCCTCAAGCCTCGACTGGTGGCGCCCTCGTACGGTCGGCCGGCTGCTAGGTCGATGAGCTGTCGGCCGTCCTCTAGAGCCTCAGGACCACGCCCAACCGGTCGACCGGCTACACCCCTTTCTTTCTGGTATACGGGTCCGAGGCGATCATCCCCACTGACATCGAGTTCGATTCACCTTGGGTTACCCTGTACACGGAGAAAGATGCGAAGGAAGCAAGAGAAGACGGCGTCGACCTACTCGAAGAAGCGCGCGAGCTGGCCCTGAGCCGGACGGCCATCTACCAGCAGAAGCTCCGGCACTACCACATCAAGCGGATCCGACCCCTCTCTTTCCGCGAGGGGGGCCTGGTGCTCAGACGGATCCAGCGAACTGCCGGCCAGCACAAGCTGTCCTCCCCATGGGAGGGCCCATTCATCATCAGCAAGGCGTTGCAAAACAATGCCTACTACCTGATAGATGCCCAGAAGTCGCAGAAGCGCAAAAGAGATGCCCCCGGCGAGGAAACGGAGCGCCCATGGAACGCGGCACTCCTCCGACCGTTCTACTGTTAAGAAAAAACCCATGTATGTATGTATCTTCCCTTTCGTCGGAACTTAATCAATGCAATGGGGGCCCCAAGCCGACACTTGGGGCACGCCCCTTTTCAATCCCTTCGAAGGCGTGTCATTTTTCTTTGGCAAGGCACCCGGGTCCGGCTCCCTGGCCCGGGGGCTCGCCGGCTCTCCTCCGGAGCTGGCAAGTAGCGTGGGCAAGCAACCCTTTCCTGCCCTCTCTGCCCAGCCACAGACCGACCCCCGGCTGTCCGGCTGGCGGAGCCACGGGGTAGAAAGGAACTTACCACGCGAACACCACCTAAGGAGTAGCAGCCGGATAGGTCCAACCGGACCATGTTACCTCTGGAAACCAGCCTCTGCCGGTTCGACCTAACCCTAGCCGAACGACTCTAAAGCCCGCGCATTTTCCCTAAGGATGATGCCCCGTCCCGGTCCCAGACCGGCTCCTGGATGGCTGACAGGCGGGGCAGAAGCCGGAAGGAACCCGTGCGTGAAATATGAGTCGAAAGGTAAAAGGGCGGGGGAGGAGCCGGCACGCAAATACTTTAAACTTCAAACAGATCCATAAGCAATAGGCCATAGGCCAAGGATTCCTTACAATACACCCCCAGTGGGTGGAAATGCATCTTAAAAACAAGTCTTGCAGCTAAGGAACGGATACAACAAAGAGAAAAAGAGGGGCGCCTAGACCTCCGGCGCATCGCCGGCCGGCTCTTCCTCCATGGCCTCGGTGTTGCTGCCGCTGCTGGAGTCAGTGCTCTCGTCGGCAACCTCGTCGTCTTCAGGGCCCTGAGGGTTGCCGAAAGAGTCCCCGGCGACCGGCTCGCCGTCTTCGCCAAGCGCCGGCAGGAACTCGTCCGGGTCGACATACGAGGCCAGCTCGTTGGCCCGACAGACGAGGGCATCTTCGCGGGCGATCCGTTCCGCCTCAGGGACCTCGCGCATCGTGGCCAGCCGGTCTAGGTTGACGCCGGTGTACCACGACGTGACAAACCGGAGGGCCATCTGCGCCCCGGCCAGAGCCGCTGATGCCTTCCAAACACCGAGCCGGGCCACCGCATTCTCCAGCCATAGCGCCACGCGGCCCACCGGCGCCCCACGACCCGGCCAGAGGGCCGCGATCACCTCTTTGACGGCCGTCTGGAGCCGGTCCATGCAGCGCTGGACGTGGATCAGCCGGTTCTCAATGGCCAGCGCAAGCTCCGCCACGTCCCAACCGGCGTCCTCCTCAACCTCCTGCCCGCGCTGCCGCAGGCACTCCCGGTGATCCGCCACAGCCCGCTCGGCGCAACGCTGGGTCTCCGGATACCGGTCTGGGGGAGAGAAAGGAATCAACGAACAAGACAAAAGCAAGTCGAAAGCAGCCGGCGAAGGAAGAAAAAACTCAAACAAAGCTTACTCTGGAAGGCTTCGTCCATCTCGAGGCCGAACTGAAGGCCTGCGCTCTTCTCCCTCTCCAGCGCCTCCTCCGCATGAGCAAGGGCGACCCCGCGCGTCTCGAGCTCCCCCTTGAGGCGATCTACCTCAGCCTGAAGAGTGGTGGCCCGCTGGGTGGCATCGGCCGCCCGCTTGGCGGCGTCCTCCCGAGCCGCCACCTCCCGCTGCAGCTCCGCGGTCAGACGCTCCCGCTCCGACGTGGCCGCCTGGAGCTCGTGCCCCAGCCGGCCCCACTCCGACGCGGCCGCCCGGAGCTCCTGCCCCAGCCGGTCCCGCTCGAAGGCCACTTCATCCCTCTTCTGCCGGATCGGGACCAGCTCCTCTGCATAAAAAACCAAGCATAAGCCACTCCAACGCGGAAGACCCGGACCGGCTGCCGAGCAGCCGGCCTGACTCTCGGGGGCTACACCCAGTGGGTGCGCTCGCGCGCCCCCACTGGAACCAACATACCTTGCGCCTTCTTCAGCTCCTCCTGGACCCGGTAGTAGCCGAGCATGCCGCGGTTGTGGATAAGGACCGCCTCAACGAAGAGCGCCTGCCGCCTGGCGTTCTCAGCCTGCCCCGCACTAAGAAACAACAAGTCAGACAAGCAAAAAGGGTTAGATCCGGCCCGGCTGCCACGCAGCCGCGCAGCTGGCCCGAATCTCGGGGGCTACACCCAGTGGGTGCGCTCGCGCGCCCCCACTGGAAATTCAACACAAGGCAGAAGAGTCTCACCTCCACCGCCGCCTCCACGCGCCGAAAGTTGCTTTCGGCGGCCTCTGCGAACCTGGCCAGCCCCTCACGGCAGTGCGCCATGATGCAGCCTGGCTCCCCAGGCGCAAGGGCCGGGACGCCGGCTGGAGGAGCCGGATCAGCTGGGACGAGTGCCGGCGTCTCCAGTCCCCGATCACGCCCAGCATGGTCCGCCTCGACCGGCTCAACCCGCTGCTCGACCCGGCGTCCACCACCGCAGCAGCCGGTGGAGGATTGGCGGTGACCACCAAGGCTCGGGAGCTGGCCTCGGGCCCCTCCACGACTGGCGCCGCCGGCTCCACCTCCTGCCAGGCCGGCTCGAGGGCCGGCTGGGCCGGTTCACTCCTCCCTCTGGCCGGTGCCTCCGGTGCCGCCTCCGGCACAGCCGGGGCGACGGGCACGCCCGCTGCTGCCGGCTCGATGACGGAAGAAGTCACCACCGCCTCCCCCCGCTGGGTCGTCTCCGGAGCCGGCTCGGGGACCGTTCCCACCGGCCGGGTCACTTCCGCCGCGGGCGGGGCCACGGCCGTTTCCACGGCTCGCTCGACGGAGGCCTCGACCTCCGCGTCGATTCTGCCGCAGAGTCGGTCGCGCGCTCCGGGTCAGTGGACCGCCTCCGCCTCCCGCCGCTCGAGGCCCCCGAACGCGAGGGCGCGCCCTTCGCCCCCGCTTTCGCGGCTCGCATCTCCGCGAGCCGCCTCTTCTTCTCTCGCGCCGTAGCCGTGTGCTCCTGCGCCTGCAGGGTGGCGACATCCACCGGGCCGGCAGCCGACTCCGTGTCGTGGAGCTCGATGGCCTCCCTGGAGCAGACAAAAGACGGGGCCTCGGGCGCTTGCCAGCTCGCAAACCCAAAAAACCAGTAAGAATTCAGAGAAGGATGCTCACCCAGCAACGACGGGAAGGACCCGCCTGGCCCGGGTCGGCGGCTTCATGGCAGGCGCTCGCGCTCTCTTGCGAGCCGGCGGTTGTGTAGACGGTTGCCCCACGGCCGGCCTCTTCTCCCGGCGAGTGGCCTCGGCCGTCTGGCCGCGGGTCGGCTGCTCCTCGCTCCGCCCGCGTTTCTCCCGCCGAGCTGTGGGGGGTGGCGCGTCCAGGATCCGAACATCATCATCGTCATCATCGTCGTCAGTCCAATCTTTGATGGAGGGTCCGGAGGGGAACTCACCAGCCACTCTGGACCCGCCGGCTCCCGGGTCGCCCATCACGTCGTCCGCCTCGACCTCTCCCGAGGAGTCGGCCCCCTCTTCGACGCCGCCCCCCAGCTAGAAGTCCTCCGGGTCGGACTCGGCACTCTTCGCCAGGAATACCCGGGGGTGCGGGCCGTCCGGCGTGTTCTGTCGCACGGAGTGCTGCGGTCAGCATGGTGTGTGAGCTGGGAAGGGCCGGCTGGAGAATCAAAGGGGGGAGAAAATTACCGCAGCAGGGCGTACCAGGGGCGCCGGGTCGTGCCGGCTGTATGGCAGCTTGCCAAACCTCCAAGTCACCGACGCCAGCTTGAAATTAGTGATGGCATTCACCCGCCTCGCCACCTGGGACGACGACAGGTCGAAGGTGGACAGCCGGCAGGGGTCCCGCCGGCCCGACATGTCGCAAATCCGGTGTGGCCTCTACTGCAGAGGCAACACCCGGCGGTCGATGAAGGCGGCCACCAAATCGGGCGCGACCAGCCCCTCTCCGGCTCTCATGGTCTTGAGCCGGCCCAGCTCCGCGAGGACGTCCACGAACGGCCCGTCGCCCGTCCAGTTGATCCCGGAGGACGGGGTGTTGACGAAGGCCGACAGCCGGATGTAGTCCCGCGCCGGGTCGGCGTTCTTCACGTAGAAGAACGTCCGGTTCCACCTCTTGACAGATTCGATGAGGGTGATGCGGGGGAACAATGGGCCTCGGACGCATATCACCGCGCCCCCGCAGGCGTACGGCTCGTCCTCGTTCCTCAGGGCCTTGAGGTAGAAGAGTTTCCTCCATAACTCCACGAAGGGGAGCAGCCCGAGGTAGCCCTCGCAAAGCGTCACGAAGCTCGAGAGCTGGAGAATGGAGTTGGGCCCAAGGTGGTGCGGCTGGAGGTCGAACGTATCCATGAAGAAGCGAAAGAATTGGCTCACCGGCAGACCGAAGCCGCCCGAGAAGTGCCACGCGAACACCACGAACTCCCCCTCCTAGGGTTCGGGTGCCACCTCGCTGCCCGGCGGACGGGCGGCCACGCGGTCCTCCGACGGCAACATCCGGGCGCGGCGGAGGTGCGCGATATCCTCCTCGGTGATGATGGATCCGCCCTAGCTGCCGGAGGGCCCGTCGGCCATCTCCGCGGCGAGCGAGCACGAGGAAGAAGATGGGTGGCACAGCGATGCGAGCCGAAACGAGGAGCCACGCGCGAGAAGAAAGGCGAAGGGGAGAAGGGTGCGTGAGCTGCCTCCGCCCCTCCCTGTCCCCTTATAAACACGGGGCGGCGCCTGGGGGGGCGTGGGGATTAACTGCGCCCACTCCCCCGGGGAATCCGCGGGACGTGAGCATTGCGCGCCGCGTCTGCTGGGGTCCAAGCGCAGAGGATCCCGGCGTGCGGCCCAAGGCCTATCGGGCTAGGCCCGCGGCCTATCAGACTAGGCCCGCGAAGGCGTCCCGTCGAGCCACAGGCGCGGGACCCACGACTTCATCATGCCCCGCGTGGCGCGCCGCGGTCCGGCACGAGGCCCGAAGCGGCGCGACAGGGCCCAAGGCGTCGGAGGCGAGGGCTGGCGCGGACGCCCGGCCGGTCCCGCACGACAGACGGGCGTGGCCGAATGAAACCGCCGGTTGCCCCTCGTCAGGCGGACACGGGCCCCCGCCGGCTTCGGGGACTACTGACAGGGTTATTACCCCTGGGTATGCCAAGGAGAGGGAGTTCCAGCTCCTTTCCGAAAAAAACTATACGGCTGGCTGGCCCACGGCCGGCTGGTCAGTGGCCGGCTGCCTCCCTGGCCGGCTGGCCACTGCCGGCTGGTCTGCGACCGGCAGGGAGGGGCCGGCTGACCCCCTGGCCGGCTGGCCCGCGGCCGGCTAAACAGGAGCCGGCCGTCTGGCCCCCGGCTAGGCGCGCCTGGCCGCTACGCGACTAGCTCGCCCCCTGACCTCTGGACGGGCGGGTATCCGTCCCTTCCTACTGCGGCCGAGTATGCTGACAGGACGCGACCCCCACGACGGACTCCGATGTAGCTACAACGCCCGCTCACGCATGAACGCGCATGGCTACAGTCCGGCAGACCATACCGCTGACCGAGGACTGATTTGGACCCGGCGGAGCCACAGTACCTCTGCGCCGCCGTCCACTCTGTTACCTGCCCCGGCGTGGCTACAGCGCTACCGGCCGTACCGCTGTCTTCGGCCAGCTGGCGCAAGATGACGCCGGACGGGGCAGCCCGTGCCGCGGCAGGTGAGCGCGGGCCAATAGAAGAGCCGGCTGGCGCGCCCCAACTGGCGATGGGACCACGCATCCGGCAGGCCCTACGGGCGACAAGACGACCCAGCCAGCGGGCCCCCTGGCCGGCTGGAGAGGCTGCCAGCCGGGTCCCCCCTTGTAATATCTTAAGAATACTGTACGCCGGGGGTCGGCCTATAAACCCCCCCGAAGCCCCCATGCATCGGGCAAGCAACACGCGCACGGAGGCGTTCATCCCTCTCTCTTACCCACACATAGAAGGGGAAGGGGAGCCGGCTGCTCCTTCTTCCACCTCCAGACGAACAGCTCAAGGAGCACCATTGTAACATCTCTCCCCATCCAACTAGACCCGCATGACTAGGGGTATTACCTCCCACGGAGGGCCTTGAACCTGGGTACGTCGTGTGTCTATCACCGCTCTTGCTTAATCCCGCTCCCGGAGCCCGTCGGCGTCCTTCGGCCCCAACCACACTCGATAAGCCACCCTATGGCATCTGTCGTGAGAAAACGACGACAATTCTTCAATGGGTGGATGATATTTAAACCATTTCTCTTTAGGGAGATCAACATCAATAGTAAAGGTTTCACAAAAGGAAGCTACTATCTCAGAGTCAAGTCCATATTTAGTGCTAAACTTATGAAAAGTATAGGTTTCCATAAAAGATAAAACACAATCAAACTCAACCTTTATACCTGACGCTTTACCTTTGCCTAGTTTCTAATCTTCAGATTTGCGCTTAACTCTTTCGAGAAGATCCCATAGGAACCGGTGGAAGAAGAATCGAGTATTAATTGATCATCATAAGAAAGCTGAGCATAAAAGTTTTGTATAATCATTTTTCTTGAGAGCTCATGATTGGGGCACGTGTGTGCATCATAGATTTAACCCCCCCAAGCTTGAGCGATGCTTTCTCCTTCACGAGGCCAAAAATTATATATATGATTCCGATCATGATGAACTAGATGCATAGGATCAAACTTATGATGAAATTCAGTTTCAAGCGATTCCAGTCCCATGATCCAATGTCATCCAATAGCATGTACCAAATCAATGTTTTCCCTCCAAAGATAAAGGGAAAACTTTCTTCTTAACTTTGTCCTTGGATAAACCTCCAAGCTTAAATAATCCACAAATCTCGTCTACATATATCAAGTGCAAATCAGAATGAGTTGTACCGTCTCCTGCATAAGGATTAGCTAGCAGTTTCTCTAACATACTCGAAGGAATGTCATAATAAATATTTTCAGAAAGTTCAATAGGTTGGGGAGCGGCTTTTGCCACTTCCGTTCGAAGCGAAGATACAACGAACAAACCTCTCAAAGGATTACTATCCATAGTGACAAGCAACAATAAATTTCAACACGTACCGAAAATGTTTCCTTACCAGATTTCACTCACCAATGGCGCTTCACTCCCCGCAACGACGCCAAGGAAGAGTCATGATGACCCACAAGTATAGGGGATCAATCTTAGTCCTTTCGATAAGTAAGAGTGTCGAACCCAACGAGGAGCAGAAGGAAATGATAAGCAGTATTCATCAAGGTATTCTCTGCAAGTGATGTGAGTAACAGTGATAGATAGTTTTGCAGCAAGACAATTCGTAACAAGTGACAAGTAGCAAAAGTAACAAGTGCGCAGCAAGATAGCCCAATCCTTTTTATAACAAAGGACAGGCCTGAAAGTACTCTTATATGAAGCAAGCGCTCCCGAGGACACATGGGAATTTCCATCTAGTCATGTTCATCATGTTGAGTTGATTCACGTTCGTTACTTTGACGATTTGATATGTGGGTGGACCGGTGCTAAGGTACTGTTCTTACTAGAACAAGCAACCCACTTATGATTACGCCCTCTCACAAGCATCCGCAATTACGAAAGAAGAATTAAGATAAATATAACCATAGCATGAAACATGTGGATCCAAATCAGCCCCTTATGAAATAACACATAAACAAGGGTTTAAGCTTCTGTCACTCTAGCAACCCATCATGTACTTATTACTCCACAATGCCTTCCCTTAGGCCCAAATATGGTGAAGTCTCGTGTAGTCGACGTTCACACGACACCACTAAAGGAAGCAACAACATACATATCATCAAAATATCGAACGAATACCAACTTCACATGATTACTTATAACAAGACTTCTCCCATGTCCTCGGGAACAAAAGTAACTACTCACAAATCATCACCACGTTCAATATCATAGGTATAATAAATATGATCTTTCACCAAGTAAACCAACAAGCATCAACTACAAGATGTAATCAACACTACTAGCAGCCCCCAGGTACCAATCTGAAGTTTTGAGACAAAGATTGAATACAAGATATGAACTAGGGTTTGAGATGAGATGGTGCTGGTGAAGATGTTGATGAAGATTGGTCCTCCCACGAAGGAGGAAGTGTTGGTGATGATGATGACTTCGATTTCCCCCTTCCGGAGGGAAGTTTCCCCAGCATAATCTCTCTTCCGGAGAGCAAAAGGGCCTCTGCACAGGTTTCCTCCTGGAGACGGCCGTGCTCTATCCTGAAAGTATCCTCCTGATTTTTTTCTAGGTCAAAACACATCATACAGTAGAAGAGGGGAGCCGAAGGTCGCCTGTGGGCCTGCCAAGCTATCAGGGCGCGCACACGGGGGTGGGCGCGCCCTGTGGGCTTGGCACCAACAGGTGCCCCCCTCTGGTATATTTTTGCTACTTAAATTCACGTATATTTTAGAAAAATTCCTCGTGAAGTTTCAGGACATTTGGAGTCGACAGGGTTTTCAGCATTTTTCTTGGTTTTCAAGTCCAGAATTCCAGTTTCCGGCAATTTCCCTCTTTGTGATTTACCTTGTAAATTAAGAGAGAAAAGGCATAAGAATTGTATCCTAAAGTGAAATAATGACCAAGAATAATATAATTATCAATAAGAAATCGTGATGTAAAATGGACGTATTAAGCGTGCCATTGGTGTTCTTCAATCTCGATGGTACATCGTTCGGTATCCTGCTAGAACGTGGAAAACCAAGAAGTTGTGGGAGGCGATGACAAATTGCGTGATCATGCACAACATGATTGTTGACGATGAGCGCCCGGATCGTATCTACGACCAATGGTTTCAGTTTCAGGGTGCCAATGTTGTGCATGAGAATGGAGGAGCGGCAACATAAATTTCATCATCAAATGCGTGATTGAGAAACTCACGTTCAGCTGCAAGATGATTTGGTTGAGCATATGTGGGCTCATGTTGGCAACCGATAATATATGTATTGACCTATTTTATTTGAGACAATTTAATTTCTATTTGGCTTGTAAACTATGAGATATTTTTATACGGTTGTGAAACTATGAGATATTTGTTTTTTTTTTCTTGAACTATGTGAACTACGAATAATTTTTCCCTATATTTGCGCGCAAAAGATTAAAATGCGAATGCCGGACGGCCGCGAGGACAAAAATGTGTCCGCGCGTTGGGCGCACAGCCGACCCAAACGCAAAAGGGGGTGGAAATGCCAATCCAAACGGACAAAAAAGGACAAAGCGGACGTCCGTTTGGATAGGCCCGTTGGAGTTGCTATGAGTTTATACATTTTTTGTCCAGACTTGAATTTTTACACTAATTTTCGGGCTGGGTCAGATCCACATATCCTCTATAACACTAAGCTCCATAGTTTTAAAGAGTCCACATTCAATTGAGGCCTCCAATTAGAATTGTGTCACTCGATTTTGACCGGATCAACGACTTCTCAAAGCTCTCTCATTCAATTCTTCTATACTATACACTATGCTTCCAAATTTTAAGGCCTCACAACTAATTGAGGTATCCAATTTAAAATTGTGTCATCCGGTTTTGACCGGGTCAACAGTTTCTCAAGCTCTCACATTTAATTCTGTTAATTCACTATGTTTCATAATTTTGAAGCTCCTTGATTCAATTGAGGTATTCAATTTTGATCGGGCTTACGATTTTTTAAATCAATCAGTAGCAACCGACCTATAAAAACATTAATTTTGTACACCCTCCCATCACCTAGAAAAAAGAAGCGCCACCATATGGTATTGTAGTATCAATATACTACATGCAACTATCGACATAAAAATTACCCCACATAAATACATGTTGGTTAGTGAATAACACAGAATCACACGAGCAAAGGCCCATCAAATCATCACATTATAAATAAAAACTAAACACACTCTATCATCTCCCACATCCGTCAAATTAAATATTCCATAGGTTTCAAAATATAGAGGGTATTAGTTTTTCAAAAAGTAAAATTTCTTTAACTTTGACCAAGTTCACCGCAAAAATATCGACATCTGCAATGTTAAACAAAATAAGTATGGAAATTCATTTCATGATGAATCTAAAAATACCGATTTGATATTATGAATTTTGATAGATTTCTCTACAGATTTAATCAAATTTAAAAGATTTGATTTTTTTTAAATAATACAACTTATATTTTGAAATAAAGTGATAATTTTACTAAGAAATTCAACAATACCAACGACGCAGCAAAGCGCGTCGTACCCTTCTACTCACCGATGATTCGTACCAAAAACAGAGCCTAGCTTTGTAGCAGGTATGAAATTCACGATGATTACACTTGCAGTGAGAATCACTTTAGTTTACAGATGCAATTCATCATTTAGACATTTTTTGAGTTGACCAACACAAGTTCAGCAAGTCCAATGTTGTAAGAGTAGATGTTTTGTACCTTTTGACTGGTAGTTGACTGCGCCAATGTTGCATCGTCAACCTCGCCGCGCTCTTGAATCACAGCTAGACGGTCAAAACCAACAACAGATGCGGCGCACCCATTGTCAGCTTCGCTCTCACTCGCCACGACACCGCCGCCGAACTGCACCGCCACACTTGCCGCCCCTCCTATATGCGAACCAGACGCCGCCGCACTGGTGCTTTCTCCACCTGATTCAACCATAGCAGCCTGCGGGAGCGGACTTCCAGCCGCATGTCCTCATTCTCCACCAGGCTCCCCCACATCACTTTCGGCCAAGGAGTCCCTGACCTCCCTGGCTCCCCCACCTCAAATGCCTCGTCCTCGAAGATTGGCAACCTGTAAAAAAAGAACGCACGGACACATCAACGTATTGCCTAATCTGACTGAAAACCAACAGATTCATGATTTATACTCACCTTGCCACTAGATCGACTGGGAAATCCATCCCTTTCTTGTGGACTTCTAGCGATGCTTGCTCCTGCGACTGCCCCCACCTATCGCGCCGTCCGCCACCGCCCACCGCCAAACCCCCCGCCACGCCCATCGCCGCCCCCGCTGCCGCCGCTGCTTCGTTCGCCTGCCGGCGCCATGCCGCATGCGACCAGATCCATCTGCTCTCCTCCCCCTCCGGGATTGACAATCCCACGAATGCCTCTCCCGTTCGTGTACCAGTCCTTCCCGGAGCTGCTCTCCCCCCATCAGTTCCGCGCCACCGGAGACGTTGCGGGCGACGAAGGAGAGGAGTTGGAGAGAGCGGACAATGAGGATATGCGATGATGCCTACTCGTGGACCATGTGCATCAAGGAATGGAGGGAGGTGATGAAGCAAGTGGAGATGGAGTTAGATCCAGATTCCCGATCCAGCTGGGCAAGACGGGCGGAAACCTTCAAAATCCAAGCGGATCGGGAGTTGCTGAATCTTGCGCGCCACATCTACTTCGAGGGTAGCAGGGAAGAGAAAAGGAGGATGCCGCACCCGACAGCACCGCCGGTGGCCTTCGTCAGTTGGGCGAAGCAAGAGGCGAGCGGTGGGATTTCTCCACGCAGACTGAGATGGGAGTGCCTCTCCGGTAAGATGCCCACCCAAACCCCACCAGAGCCAGAGGAGGTGGATCCATGGCCGTATTTGTCCCTAACACCGGCAACGGACTGAGGCGCAGCTGTAGTGCTGCTCATCGAGTTCAATTCAGGTCTGATGGAGTCAATTGCGCCAACGAAACTCAAATTCAGAGGTATGGCCACCCCACCATTGTTCAGAACTAATGTGTCAGTGGGCTCGCGCAACAGAATTGTCTGGATACGACCGGCTGAGTGGATATCTTCTCAATTGAGTATTGCTGGGGAGAAATTAGACAGTCGGGGGGTGCCCATGCCTCCTCAGTACTCTAGCTATCACCACCACCACGAGTGCAACCATGGATCCCCGAAATCCGGTAAATCCGGTCCAATTCAGGGAGGAGGAACTCGCCAGAGAGCACATGCGGAGGATGAAGTCTGAGATTGCCAAGGAGGGGATCGGATATGATCCAGAAACTGGTGACACGAATTCTGACAGAAGCCTCGAAGATAGAGATGAGCCTGATTCTGACCGGTGTGTCAACGCCACCAGTAGAGGTGATTGCTTGGGTGATGTCTGCAAAAGATTCGCCATGGCAAGACATGAGAGTGAAGTGGGAGGTATTCTGGAGAACGCAATTGGCCGAAAGCAGAGCCATGGTGTTGGAATTCATCGCCCGCTGAGTGTGTCTGAGAGAACCACCAGCAAGGAATGTGAGGCTTTGGTGGTCATGGAGATTTCTGGTGGTTTTTGAATCCTGCAACGAGAGAAGCCCGCCAAAAATCAAATGCCGCGAAGAGCTGATGAAGGTGCCAGATGGTCTACTTTATAGTCGGACCATGGTGACAAGGCGGAGGACTGGTACAATCAGCTGTGGGACTGTATAAAAGGGAGAGGAGAGGAGGCCCGGCCTAGGGTTTCTGTCGGTGTCAAAACCGGCGGATCTCGGGTAGGGGGTCCCGAGTTGTGAGACTAGAATCGATGGTAACACGAGACGAAGGGGACAGTGTTTTACCCAGGTTCGGGCCCTCCTATGGAGGTAATACCCTACGTCCTGCTTGATTATATTGATGATATAGGTGTTATAGAGTTGATCTACCTCGAGATCGTATGACTAAAACCCTAGATGAGTTCTCTTGTCCTACAACCTAAAACCCTTCGGCTTATATAGACGCCGAGGGTACTTAGGGTTTACACATGGTCGGTTACACGTCGAAGGGATAAACATGCCTATTCACTACTCCAAACGTGGAGAATACGCCACGATCCTCGAAGCTTCCTTCCTGGAGACAGGGTCTTCGATCATTCCAGTGTCCGGCCAACGGCCCATACAGTCCGGCACATAAGAAATAGCTCGGCCTCCCGAGGACCCCTTAATCCAGGACTCCCTCGGTAGCCCCCGAACTAGCCTCCAACGCCAAGGGTCCAAGCTCCAGCTGCTTCAAACGACCAGAGTCTTCGGCTTGCGAGGCGAGTTCCTTTTTCCGAATAGTGACCGGCCGAGTTTAGCTCGGCCTTCGACGACGTGTAGTTTTCCCGATCATAGATCGTCCAAACACCATGTATAACCCGGCCCCGAAGGCCAAACGTCAAGGAGTAAACAGTGCTCCCTGACGACCTTTCAGATGAAAAGGTCACGGCCCACCGCGACCGCTAAACCAGTCACAAAGGCTCGATTTGCGGTTCGAGTCCGTTTTCATCAGCACGACCCATCAATGCATAGATCGTGCTCCGTTTCACACGGGATATGTTTAATCACGCGCGTATAACGGCATGCATGTCTCGGGAAGCGGAGGGATTCACGGCACACTGAAGGGAGGCCAATCGGCGACAAGCCCAATAAAAGGGGAAGAAAACCCCATGTCTTATCCGCACTTCCCATTCGCACCCCTGCTTCCCCAATCTCCTGAGCTTCCAGAGCCCAGATCTAGGTTTTCCACCCCTCCTCCTCCGAGCTCTGCCATGGCCAGCTCCGGCTCCAATGGCAAGTGGGAGGCTTCCACGGTCACAGACCAGGACATCCGGGACCTCAAGGAGGCCGGCTACCTCCCCGCCAACATCTTCCATCGCGCCGCAGAGGAGGGCCAGGTGATCCCCACCCCCAAACCAGGCGAGAGGGTGGTTTTCATTCCTCATTTCATCCGAGGACTGAGTTTCCCGCTCCACCCCTTCGTGAGGGGCCTCATGTTCTTCTACGGACTCGACTTCCATGACCTCCCGCCGAACTCCTTCATGCATATATCGGCCTTCATCATCGTCTGCGAGGCCTTCTTGCGGGTCGAACCACACTTCGGCCTATGGCTCAAGATTTTCAACATCAAGCCGAAGTGTGTCGCAGGCGCACACGCAGACTGCGGCGGGGCGGTCATCAGCAAGCTTCCACGCGCGGTATGGCCATCCGACACCTTCATCGACACCATCAAGACTTGGCAAAAAGAGTGGTTTTATATCACCGAGCCAAGGGAGGAGGGCGGAACTGTTCCTGCCGAATTCAGGTCCGGCCCCCTGACCAGATTGACCTCATGGGTCCGAAAGGGCCTCGACTGGGGGTCGGATACAGAGGTGGATGACCTGCAGAGGGGCATCGCCTCCATGATCAAGGACGGAATCGAGCTGACCAACGTGGTCCAGGTCATGCTTCGGCGGCGCATCCTCCCCTGCCAGCGCCGGGGCTCTCCTATGTGGACTTATCGGACTGACGATGTGCCTACGATTCGTCAACTCTTCCGCACCACACGGGAGAGGCTATGGAAAGCGCTGTTCAAAGCGCAGGAGAACTGGCCGGCCAAGAAGGAGGACCAGGGCTTGCGCACCGATAAGCCCCCTTCCGAGCTATGTCATAGCTTCATTAGATCGGCTTCGTTTTTCTGAAGGAAGTCTAAGTACTTTCCGACCACTTCCGTAGGAATGGTTGAACAAGGCCACGGGCATCAAGTGCCCGGCTCCACAGCCTGAAGACCCTAGGTCCCAGCTGCTGTCGGAGATGCTCGTCGTGGCGCCTTACAAGGCACCAGAGAAGAAAGAGAAGAAGAAGAAACCAGGCCGAGAAGGCCTGCGCATCAGGGACCAGCCGGGGGCTGTGTCCGAAGAAACCCACGCCTCCTCGAATCAAGGGTGAAGGCGAGGGCGAGGGCGGAGGTGATCCCCCCTCGCAAGAAAGAGGGCGGCGTCATCGGACGCCACAGAGGACATACCTCCTCCGCCCCGAGGAAAGCGCGCCGGACACAGGTGGTCCTGTCCGACGACAGTTCAGACTCGGATACTGAGTCCGAGGAGTTCGAGAGGGTTCCGTGAAGGAACCTCAGGGTCAAGCCCCCAGCTCGAAGGTAAAGATCCGAAGACTTCCTGAGCTATTAATGCTAAGTTTTGAATGTTACTAACATGTGAACGCCTACTGACTTGCAGCCCACCGCGTGTTCTCCCCACCGATCAAGTTTCGGACGGGGAGACCCCGCCCGCCGAGCTGGCGGAGAGCGAGACCGTGTCGCACCCTTCTCCTCCGGGCGCCGCGAAGGATACCACGGAGGTGTCATCCCAGCAGGCTCCTTTGGAGCCGGACACGGGAGGTGGGGACGACGACGTCATGGTCGAGGCTAACACCTCGGCCGCCGAAGACCGGGGGGAGAAGCCCCTCCCGGATACTGAGGAGACCGGACGAGGAGATGTCCAGTCACCTCCAAGGTCTTCTCCGGAGCGCACCATGCCTCCGGAGGCACCGGTTCAATCCCCGGTTGGAGATTGGGTTAACCGTTCTCCGCCAGCGCCACCGACCAATGGGTGGCCGGCTATGGGGGAGGCTCTATCCAGCGCCCCCCTCTCCGAGGAGCACCGCACCCTTATGGGTGCGGTATTGCAGAGCATTCAGTCCGTGGACAGCGGACTGAAGGAGGCCTTCAACGGTCTCCTCACGGGCTTTCAGGTGAGCCACGTAATGCTTTGTTCTTTGAAATATTAATTTCTTTGAGTTATGATTATGTACACGGCAGCCCCCGAGCCCTAGGTAAGTTTGGAGAAAACTTACCTGGGGGTCATTCATAGGTCATTATCTGAACTATGTGTAGGACAATATTTGGTCGGAGCGGGCTAACAGCCCTTAAGAGGACCGGACATAGGATCATATTTATGACACTTCGGAAGTTGTGAACCCGTGTAATTTGATATGGTTTTGTTTTGTACAGGCTTCGTCATCGGCGGCGGCCGTTAATGCTGCCGAGCTGGACGAGCTGAATCGAAAGCTCAAGAGCTCCGAAGATGAGCTCGAAGCTCTGAATAAGAGATTCGACGAGGCGCAAGGTAAGCCGGACTAGAATATCCAAATTTGTCATCACCGTACCGTCGAAGCAGTATTTTTGATGAATTTTAATGCTTACGCAGCCTCGGCGAAAGAAATTGAGAAGCTCAAGGCCGAGCTTGAGAAGGCAAAGCAGGAGGCTGCGGTTGAGAGGGCGGCAGCCAAAGAAGCGGCTACCGCGCTCTCCGCCCTGAGAGCCACCAGCGACAAGCACGAGGCTCGAGTGGAGGAAATCCAACAGGAGCTCACGGACGTCGACCAGAAGTGCGAGGACCTTGAGCGGAAAGGCAATGAGCAGGCCACCGAACTATCCACCATGAAAACCAATCTCCAAAACGAGCGGGTGGATAGGCGGTCTTTTGAAGAGCAAGTCAGCCAGGCCAAGGCTATAATGGATGGTAAGCCGTATTTATTGCAGTGTGTCTACGGGGATAGCAAGTTCGAGTTGCTTACCCAAGTATGGCGTTCCTCAGGCGCCTGCTCGGACCTCCAGAAGAGCACATCAGACGCGAACCAGTTCTATGGTTCGCGGGAAGAAGGAGATGAAGCTCGGCTGTTCTGTGCGCAGTTTGAAGCCCCCGAGCGCTCTCCTCTTCTTGTCGAGCAGCTGAAGCAGCTGATGGAGCTACACCGGATGGCGAAGCCGGCCATGAAGGATCTCTGCGTCCGGCTATGGCCTAACGAGCCACTGCCGGGCAGGTACTTCGGCTTGGTGCAGAAGCTGAGCGACGCCTCGCCCCGGATTGACGCGCTAAGGCGATCTTCCTGTATCGAGGGAGCTCGGATGACCTTTGCGAAGGCCAAGGTGCACTGGCCGGGGCTGGATCCGATGAAGATAGCCACCGCCCCTCCGCCTCCTGGAAAGGAGCATAGACGCCCCGAGTTGTACTTCTCCGGAGTAATGGAGGGTGCTCGGGCAATAGAGGCACAGTGTTCGAGACAAAACGTGTATGAGTAAAGGGTTGTAATATGTCCGAAGACCTTTTAACGCGTTTATATTTAAGATGCATGGTTTATCATGTCTTTCGTGTTTTGCATCCTTTATAACTCCTGTGTGGCCGTTAAACCTGAAAGCGGCGAGTCGTCGGCTTCAGCCCCCTCGTAGATACTACGTGGGGTGTCTCTGCCGACGCACTGTGACCCTTAGCCGAGCTATCGGTACCCGAAGGTGGTAGTGTGGGGCGGACGAGGCAATCGGACCATAATGCTTTATTGCTTTCACTTAGCCATAGGGGCGCGAGAAATGAGTGCAGGGGGCTGATGACTAGCCCCCAGGGGTTTGTGATGTTCGGATGAACCGTGGCTAAAGCCTATATCACATGGTTTGTACTAATACCAAACCCATCATATGACATGGAATAACCTCTGACGAGATTTAGTTAAGCTCAGATTCGCAGACCAGTTCTCGCATACCATGACAGTCAGTTTTCGGCTTTCTCCGCTGGGGTGCTTGACCAGGCTAGCCAGAAGCACAATCGCAGCGGTTCTCCCTTTGCCCTTTTAGCCGAACGAGCGGAACATAAAGGGGCAAGCACAGGAGCCGGGCAACCCAACTATTGACCCAAGACATAGTTCGGAACCAATGCATATAAAGCAGAACTCCAAGACGCCGAACACGAAAACAGTTGTGCTTAGGGCGATTTTTTAAGGTCGAGCCCCCTGTCTATTAGCCGGTTGCATCGTAAAGTATACCGAACAGGTTCGCAAGAAGAGAGGGGAAATAGAGAGTACACTAAAAACAGCGGGGTGGTCATGCATGATACATCTGAATTGTACTCAACAACTCTTATTATTCAAATTGCCGATACAGCTATTTACAGGTATTAAAAATGAAATATAGGCCTTACAGGAGGGGTTGTACCAAGGGTCTTCGATAGGTGACCTGACGTCCTCGATGTGCCCTGTCGCTTGTCCGATCCTGCCTCTCCAGAGGAGTTGTATACCGCTATGGGTGTACTGTTCGGCGAGTGGACTTTGGAGAAAAATCTTGAGAAGTCGCCGAAGTGTGGATGAGCTTTACGCCTTAGCACGTACTTTATGGTACCTGTAGTGTGCCCGAAGACGTTTTGATGGTGATAGTTCGGTCTAGCCGAATACTTACCCTTTGATAATTTTTCCCCACCGCTGCCCATGGAATTTTGAGCGCGAAGTTGTGCCTCCTTGGCACGTACTTTGCCAGTTCCAGGGCCGTGTGATGGGGGGCGAGTCCCTATTTATGGGGAGAAGAAGGTTCTGGTACTTCGGGTTGAGACCGAGCTCGCTTCCTAGCCTTGGGTGCGTTTACGGCAGATGTCGGCGCTTGCCAATCTTTGGTGTAATGGAATTCGGCCGCCAGGACCAATGCATGTTCCTCAGTTCGGAGGGAGCGCTCTGTGTTGCCATTGACAGTAATGACCCCCCTGGGGCCGGGCATTTTGAGCTTGAGGTATGCGTAGTGCGGGACGGCATTAAAGCGAGCGAACGCTGTACGGCCGAGCAGGGCGTGATAGCCGCTGCAGAAAGGTACGATGTCGAAGATCAAGTCTTCGCTTCGAAAGTTATCGGGCGAGCCGAACACTACTTCTAGGCTTACAGAGCCTGTGCACCGGGCTTCAACGCCTGGGATCACTCATTTAAAGGTAGTGTTGCTGGGCTTGATCCTTGACGGATCTTTACCCATCTTTTTCACCGTATCTGAGTAAATCAGATTGAGGCTACTTCCTCCGTCCATTAGGACTTTAGTGAGGTGGTACCCGTCTATGATCGGGTCTAGGACTAGGGCGGCCGAACCCCCGTGACGGAAACTGGTCGGGTGGTTGCGTCGATCGAAGGTGATCGGGTATGTCGACCATGGGTTATACTTCGGGGCTACATGCTCTATGGCGTAGACATCTCGAAGGGCGCGCTTCCTCTCCTTTTTGGGTATATGGGTGGCGTATATCATGTTTACTGTTTTCACCTCTCGAGGGAATTTCTTTTGTTCGCCACCGATCGGACCGCGGGGTTCATCCTCGTCCTCGCTGCGTGGGCTCTTGCCTTGGTCCTCGGATGCGAGCTTGCCGGCCTGTTTGAAGACCCAACAGTTACGGTTGGTGTGGTTGGCGGGCTTCTCTTGAGTGCCGTGGATCTGGCAAGGCCTCTCCAGGATCTTGTCCAGCGGGGTGGGTCCATCGCGATTGCCTTTAGGAGGCTTCTTCCGCTGCCCAGGCCGAGAGTTGCGGAAGCCGGCGTTAACACCCGTGTCATCGGCATCACTATTATTGTGCCGGCGCTTGTTCTTGTTGCGCTTTGGTTTCCCGTTTCCATCGCGAACTTCAGAGGTTCCAGGGTCTTCGGGGTTGTGGCTACGTCTTCTAGCCAGTTATCCTCGCCCGCGCAAAAGCGAGTCATGAGTGATGTGAGGGCGGACATTGTCCTTGGTTTGTCCTGGCCGAGCTGACGAGCCAGCCATTCATCCCGAATATTATGCCTGAAAGAGGCTATTGCTTCGGCGTTCGGGCAGTCTACGATCTGTATTTTCTTGGTTAGGAAACGATTCCAGAATAGCTGCGCGGACTCTCCCGGCTTCTGGACGACGTTGCTTAGGTCGGAGGAGTCCGGCGGCCGAACATAAGTGCCCTGGAAGTTAGATCCGAATGCCTCTTCTAGGTCCTCCCAGCACCCAATGGAATTTTCGGGGAGGCTATTCAACCAGTGCCGAGATGGCCCCTTAAGCTTCAGGGGTAGGTATTTGATGGTGTGGAGGTCATCTCCTCACACCATGTGGATGTGGAGGAGGAAATCCTCGATCCATACGGTTGGGTCAGTTGTCCCATCGTATTGTTCTATGTTTACGGGTTTAAACCCTTTCGGGAACTGATGCCGCATCACCTCGTCCGTGAAGCACAGTGGGTGGGCAGCACCTCTGACCCGAGCTATGTCGCGCCGGTGGTCGGCGTCTGTCCTAGTTCGGTTTCGTTCCCGACCTTCATTGTTGCAGTCGAACCAAGGCCGGTACCCTTCCCGTCTATCGGGTGAGTATCATCTGGATCCGTATATGGATCGTGTACGACCCGCTCTGTCGTCCAGATCGTGTCATAGGTCGAACCTGTCATCGGGCTCTAGTGGCTCCTTTCCCCGTCTACGGGGTATCGTCAGCCTTTCTGTCCCGTCCTCGAGGAAGGCGATCTGGCTTGTCGTATGGGGTATGTTTGGGAGACGGCGTATCAGTGAGCTCGTCATCGAATTGTGGCAGCAGCCTTCTGCGCGGATAACTCTTAGGTTGGTCTGATAGACCGGTACCGTATCCTTCCTCAGCTGAGAGGACTCTCGTCCATCGATCGTTGAGGTCGTCTTGTTCGGCTTTAAGCTGCCGTTCTCTTGCTTTCAGGCTGCGGGCCGAGGCTATAAGCTGTTGCCTAAAGAGTTCCTGATCTGCAGGATTATCGGGGATGGCGAAGTCATCGGCTTCCGCATTGTCCTCTCCCTCGACAGAGCGGAGGTAATCGTCGTCCTCGGGATCATCTAGATCGTCGGGGTTGCGCCGGTCTTCCGGCCTCTCCTGACCTTCTATCGGGTGTTCGGGGATTTCGGGATCGCCGAGGTCTTCCGGGGTGTCTCCGTCCCCGGTGCCATCGATAGCTTTTCTTCCCTTTTTTCCTTTTGACCATTTATGCGGCTTTCGGCGTCTTGACGGCGCTTCATCCGATTTGTCACCATCGTTTTTCGGAGTGTCCACCATGTAGACGTCGTATGTGGAGGTGGCAGTCCATCGTCCGGTGTTAACGGGGGTGAGGGCGCAATTCTCCTCATCCATGTAGTCTGCTTCCTCAGAAGCATAGTCCAGCATGTCGGTTAAATCCTCGATAGTGGCTACGAAGTGGGTGGTGGGTGGGGCGAAAAATTCGTCCTGACCCGCCTGAAGCCCGATCTGAGCACAGATCGGGGTTGGATCGTCGGCAATTTTCATCGACGAGATCCGATCTAGAGCCTCGTTGAGTATCGAGAGCTCGATCGGGTCGGCCTGCCCAGAGCTTCCGGAGTTAACCTCCGATGCGTCCGCGCGGGGAGAGTGTTCGGCAAGAACAGATGTCCGGACTGTTGGGGAACGTTGCATGGGAAACAAAAATTTTCCTACGCACACACAAGATCTATCCATGGTGATGAGCATCTACGAGAGGGAGAGTGAATCTACATACCCTTGTAGATCGCTAAGCGGAAGCGTTAAGAAACGCGGTTGATGTAGTCGAACGTCTTCGCGATCCAAATCGCAAGTCGTCCCTCGATCCGATCACGTACTAGCGCCGAACGGACGGCACCTCCGCGTTCAACACACGTACGGCTTGATGACGCCTTCACCTCCTCGATCCAGCGAGCGAAGGTAAAGTAGTGGTTGAGTTCCAGCAGCACGACGGCGTGGTGATGGTGGTGAGGAACAATCTCTGCAGGGCTTCGCCAAGCACTAAGGAGATTATGACGGAGGAACTAGAGGGTTAGGGTTGCCGCACACGGCTTGGGGAAATCTTAATGTATATCGTGTGCTAGCCCTGCCCCTCTATTTATATGTTGAGCCTTGGGGTCTAAACTTGGAGTAAAAGCCTCCTCCAGGTCGGTTTTGCCCGCACAAGGTCGGTTTGGCCCGCAGGGAAAGAGTCCAACTCGGATCCCTGCCGAACAGTGCACAGCCGCACACAAGCGGTAGTACCGCTTCACACAAGCGGTAGTACCGCTTGGGCGGTAGTACCGCTTCATACAAGCGGTAGTACCGCTCGGGCGGTAGTACCGCTTACGCGGCAGCAAAACTACTTTTGCACTTTCCAATACCTCGTGGGCTTTATCCCTTTGGCCCATATAAAGTGTTGCTGCACCCGAACACTTCGGTAAACATCCGGAACCCATTCCGGTGAACTCCGGAACTCTTCCGGAGATCAAAACACTATTATCACATATATCAATTTTTACCTCCGGACTCTTCCGGAGATCCTCGTCATGTCCGGGATCTTATCCGAGACTCCGAACAACTTTCGGTCACCAACATAATAACTCAATTATACTAATCGTCACCAAACGTTAAGTGTGTAGACCCTGCGGGTTCGAGAACTATGTAGACATGACCGAGACACTTCTACGATCAATAACCAATAGCGGGACCTGGATGCCCATATTGGCTCCTACATATTCTACGAAGATCTTTATCGGTCGAACCTCTATGTCAAGGATTCAATTAACCCCGTATGCTGTTCCCTTTGTTCTTCGGTATGTTACTTGCCCGAGATTCGATCGTCGGTATCTCTATACCTAGTTCAATCTCGTTACCGGCAAGTCTCTTTACTCGTTCCGTAATACAAGATCCTGTGGCTAACTCTTTAGTCACTTTGCTTGCAAGGCTCAATGTGATGTTGTATTACCGAGTGGGCCCTGAGATACCTCTCCGTCACACGGAGTAACAAATCCCAGTCTTGATCCATGCCAACCCAACAGACACCCTCGGAGATACCTGTAGAGCACCTTTATAGTCACCCAGTTACGTTGCGACGTTTGATACACACAAGGTATTCCTCCGGTGTCAGTGAGTTGCATGATCTCATGGTCAAAGGAACAGATACTTGACATGCAGAAAACAATAGCAATAAACTGACACGATCAAATGCTACGTTTACAGTTTGGGTCTTGTCCATCACATCATTCTCCCAATGATGTGATCCCGTTATCAAATGACATCTCATGTCAATGGCTAGGAAACCTTAACCATCTTTGATCAACGAGCTAGTCAACTAGAGGCTTACTAGGGACACAGTGTTGTCTATGTACCCACACATGTATTTGAGTTTCCAATCAATACAATTATAGCATGGACAATAAACGATTATCATGAACAAGGAAATATAATAATAACCAATTTATTATTGCCTCTAGGGCATATTTCCAACACGGACGTCTGGCATTATGACAGGGCCCGGACTGAGAGTCGGGTCCTCGCTGGGGTAGATCCCGTGGGAGGGGCCGAAAGATGGATCTGAGGTTAAAGCCTCAGAGTCTTCGGGAGTGACAGGCGAGACTGCGAGCCCGGTTAGTAATAGATCGCCCCGAGGGTCTACGGAGAACTCTAAGTTCCCGAATCTGACCTCTTGATCAGGGGCGAAACTTCCTACACGGCCTAGATGGCCGGTCGGGTTGGCGTGCAGCACAATGCTGTCGAAAGCAAAGATCTACCCGGGGACGAAAGTGCCCGTGTTGCGGACCTCTTCGTTGATGACAAGACGAGCCATCGATTCCTTCTGGCGATCACAGCGGAATTCTCAATGAAAGCGCCAATGTCGGTGTCAAAATCGACGGATCTCGGGTAGGGGGTCCCGAGCTGTGAGACTAGAATCGATGGTAACAGGAGACGAAGGGGAAAGTGTTTTACCCAGGTTCGGGCCCTCCCATGGAGGTAATACCCTACGTCCTGCTTGATTATATTGATGATATAGGTGTTACAGAGTTGATCTACCTCGAGATCGTATGACTAAAACCCTAGATGAGTTCTCTTGTCCTACAACCTAAAACCCTTCGGCTTATATAGACGCCGAGGGTACTTAGGGTTTACACATGGTCGGTTACACGTCGAAGGGATAAACATGCCTATTCACTACTCCAAACGTGGAGAATACGCCACGATCCTTGAAGCTTCCTTCCTGGAGACAGGGTCTTCGATCATTCCAGTGTCCGGCCAACGGCCCATACAGTCCGGCCCATAAGAAATAGGTCGGCTTCCCGAGGACCCCTTAATCCAGGACTCCCTCAGTTTCCCCTTCCCCCACTTTCCCCACCTCGCAGTCGCCGGCGTTGACGATCCAATGAAGATGGCAGATGGTAACCATGGTCGTGGCCGTGGAAGAAAGAAAGGGGAGAGGGGGAGACCTATGAAGCTTGGCAACAAGATCAGCAACAGAGCCAAGGTATGGGGCCGCAACATCGATTCTTTGGCTACGGCTCCCAAGGTTCACCATCTCCTTGGGCGTTCCCCGGCCAATTCCCCGACCCTTTCCCTCAACAACAATGGGGTGGAGGGCAACAACAATGGTACGACCCACCCCCTCAAGTGCAAAATCAGCAGGGAGATTCAGGAGGAGAATCGGGTGGGGGGACCTGCAGCAAAGCAAAATCCAGAGCAAGAACCAACAGAAAAAGAAGCAAGATTATGTTCAAAAAGGATAGATGGGGAATCCAGGGCTAATGGCTTACTCCAATGTCACCTGCTATAATTGTGATGACCCAGGGCATCACAAGGACAAGTGTGGGAAGCCCAAATGCTGCTTCATCTACAAAATGGTCAACCACAAGGTAGATGACTGTCCAGCGGGAAAGAAACCCCATAGCTCAGCTAAGTTTGTTGGAAATGCTGCTCCTGGGATGGGGTTCTACCATCTGGATGCCTTTGATGTCAATGACTAGCACCAGGGGATGCTGAAGAATGTAGGTATAATGTTTGTTGAGTCAGGAGATGTCACCAAGCAAGGGCTCTCCCAGGAATTTGCTAACATCTACAAGATCAACTGGCCATGGCCTATCAATGCACTGGATGACTGGACCTTCCTGGTCAAATTTCATCCAGAGATCAATGTCGAGCAAGTGGATGGTTACCCCTGTTTTGGTCTAACTAAGGAGAACACCATTGTCAAGGTTGAAGTTTGGTTTGGTAATGTCACTGCGAAGGAAGATCTCCAAGTGGTGTGGCTAAAACTCAGAAAGCTCAACCCTAAGTGGTGTGAGTGGTCCCTCCTTGACCAGATCTCCTCCACTTTTGGGGTGCTATTGGATGTTGACTCGCAACACAACTTCCAATGCTTCTATGAGACTGTCAGAGTCAAAATCTCATGTAAAGACCATAGCAAGATCCCAAGGGAAAGAGTGTTTGGTGTGAATGGACAACTGTACATTATCCTAATTGAAGTAGAACCCCCAAAAGATGATGAAGAGGTGGTCATACAAAAAAAAACATCTGCCAACACATAGATCTCTATGGACACTGACAAAGGTGACACTTCATCCTTTGCCGCTAAGGGCTCTCACAAAAACACTAAAACTTTATCAGATAAAGGGTCAGCCAATGGCTCTGGAGGTGGTACTTCCAAGACCCATGCTCAAAACCAATGCATTGACTCACTGGACCCTCCTACACCAACTTCACTGCTCAGAAATCAAATGCCTGATGATCTACATAACCTCAGATCAGGGCCTCTGGACAAGCTGTTTTGTGACAATGGGAATCTCCAAGATGGCGCTTAGAGAAATGGAGGACTGGGATGATGATGAATTTGGCTCTGAGAAAGACTGGGCTAAATTGGAAGAATAGCAAGAGGATCTAATAGATGATAACAATAGCAGGCTAGAAGAGGGTCAAATACAAGAGCAGTATGACAATGACTTTCCAATGCTGCCAGACAAAGTGGCAGTTGCTAAGGAAAAGTGGGGGCCAATGCAGGCACCCGGGATGAGCGCCACGCAGGCTGGAGACACAAGAACCATCCTGCAGAAAGCCCAACAGCTCAAGGAGGTGCTGAATATGGAGGTCCCAAAACTACACGGTACAAAAACAAAACCTGTGTCTAATTTCTCAAATTTTAATAATCCTTCTTTTATTTCTATAGCCCCTAGAATAGGTGTAGACATTAGCTTTGATGCAACTGAGGATGCTGATAGGAAAGGCTATAAAACTCCTGATCAAAAGAGTTTTGACAAGACTGTGGGTCTTGCTTCAGAATTCTTGACCCCTCATAGAAATAGTGAAGCTCTACAGGATAATGTTTTAGAAGATACTAGTTCAGATGTTAATTCTGAGAACCTATGGTACTTAGTCTGTAAAAACAAACGGGGCAAGCACCATAGGATAAAACCTCTACCATGAATGTTGTATTCTGGAATGTTAGAGGCATAACTGCTCCTCGTAGGAAAACCTTTGATCTCAAAGGGCGCAACCAACAGGCTTATGATTGCGGAAGAAAACAACGTGCCAAACTAATTAGTCCCACCTCGCCCCTTTCAATTAAATTCCAGTAATTTATATAGGCCTATGAGTTGTACTACATCACCAAGCAGCCTTGGATCGACCGAGGAAGGATGAGATGAGGCTAATTACATGAGAAATAAAAGAAGGAAAGAGAAGCAAGGTCACAGAAGGAAGGAAAGGGATGGAAAGAGGAGAGCCTCTATATAGGCGTCGCATGTAATAAAATGAAGGACATAAATAAGGAAGGAAAGGAAGGTCTATTGACGTTGCATGGAGGCATAAGTGAAAGACAAGTAAATTACGAACGACCTAAGACTACCCACAATGGGAGTAACATAGGTAGTAACATAGATGCCACATAAGCAAAAAATATGATGTGGCAGCTAATTAATGAGAAGAGAGAGAGAGAGAAATTGAGTAACATACTATGTTACTACTACTATGAGTAACATAACACATACCAAGACAAGATGAGCTTATAAGCTAATAAATGAAAGGCTCAATGTTACTATCCCTATGTTACTACCCACTGTGGAGGTAGTAACTTAGACTAGTAACATATGCATGTTACTACTCTATGTTACTTCCCATTGTGGGTAGTCTAACAACCGTAGCGTTGCATCGGAGGCGGGACACACTTCATTCATTCAATCTGTGCTCAAATTAAAACGGGCTACACGTTGGTCACTGAATGGAAAAAGGAATCGGTGTAAATAAAGGTCACAATGACCAGCCTGGTTCATTTGTGTTGACCGTGTGGTAATTCCTGTGGCCTATTGACGTTTTTTGCCGCTTTGTTTAAGAAATGAAGGAGAGAAAAAGCACTCTTGTCTACTCATGTCTATGCGCTTTTTATTTTTTCACTTCCTTGACGTCCTTTTCAAATCATCATTGTTGCTATCGGTTCCATTGTCGGTTGTGTCGACCAGTTGCTTGCCTGCACCAATTGCCAACAAACATATTTATTCGCGGGATAAAAGTAATAGTGTTATAGTACGCTAATACAAACTTAGATACATTGGTTGAAACCGATGCAACCAACTAGTGGTGCTACATAGCAATCAATATTAGCTAGATTATGAGCAACTTTATTTTTATTACGCTCAATTTTCAATGAAACAAACCCATACAGATCGAGGAGCTTCTTCATCCCCACAATAAGATGTCCACAACGGAACAAACATATGTTGCCTCGCCGATTGTGCTTTTGCTTGTGAGCTTAGGGAGGCTCCCTGCTGTATGGATGTAGATGATCAAGAAGAGTTCAGAAAAGCCATCTCAGTTTTTTTAGAAAATTAAAAGTATTTCTTGCCACTTGAAACGTGGTTAGGGCACGTACAATGCGGGCACTAGGAATAAAATCTTGGCAGTTTTTGCATCGTCCCGGCTACTTTCCTGGCATCGATACATAATCTAGAGTCGGACACCAAAAAAAAAAACACAATTTAGTTGCTAGGGCCATATACTTGTGCATGTTAATTTGCTTAGGATTATAAACGCTCTTGCCTTGGAGCCTGCCTTAGAGTGATATTTTTAACCTTTTCATCTGTTGGTCATTAGCTATTAATGATATCCATGTATGATAACTGATTCCACATGAGTTTGTCAGTTAATGCTAGCCTACATAGATAGTGTGTTATGTAGTGGATCAGCGCATCATCTTGGGATTGGTCACATTTTGGGTGCATTGTGATCACGTAGACATCACAACTATCGTGGATAAGGGCGGGAAGAGGATACGCTACGAAACGGCAAGGGAGTATGATATTGATTTTCACCCGTTGCAGCGCACAGACCTTTTCGCTAGTCGTGATTAAGGGGGAAAACAGATCGTTGGGGGATTCTTCCGTGTGTACATGCTCCTAGTATTTGAGCAAGATTTTATCTCACGGGGAATTCCTCCGTGTGCGTCTCTCTTCTTTCTACTCTTCTTCTTTATGAGATTAACTTTCCACTCTTTCCTAGAAGGGGATAATATCAGGTGCTCCAACGGCTTAGGCGCTACCGTGCTACAATGTCACAAAACTAAAATTTTGAAGTATGAAACTGAAAAATATGAATCTTCACGAGATAAGTGTGCGCAACTCCAAAAAATTTAAACTCCAAACTCAAAAGACACATAGAGATACGAAAGAGACAAATTTTGATGTGAATAGTATCTTTTTTTTCTTTTGTCTTTTTGCAACACTATTCCATGTTGCATTTGCCTTTTTTGCATCTGTTAGCGCCCCTGACGCTACAGGCCCACAAGGTGGCGGCAGTAGGCCACGTGATGCACGGCCCAAGCATGCACCGCGGCCCAACCAGAGAGTCACTGGACCGGACTGGGTTAACTAGCTGCACACCACACCGCACTACTTAAGCCAGCGAGAAGAGAAGCGAAGACATCCAGTGGATCACGGACAAACCCGGCGGCGGCTACCAACCCTATTCCTTTCCTATCTTCCTCCTCAAGAACTACCTTCGATTTGGTTGTATTTCCTGTAAACACTACTGATTGAGAGAATAGATCGAGAGAACTATCACCACTCTATCATCTGGTATCAGAGACCAGCCCAATTCCCTTCCGCACCCTCGATCTGGCACAGTTCGTCGAAACTCGCAGCCTCCGGCAAGCGCGAGCTCAACTGGCGGCCATGGATCCAGCCATCAAGGCATTCCTCGACAAGCTAGAGACCTCCCTCGACGTGAGCATCGCGGCCCAGCGCACCACAACCGCGAAGATCGATGAGCTCGTGGCGTGGCGGCCTGATCTGGAGTGGCGTGTGGCCAATCTGAGCGACGCGGTGGTAGCGCTCCAGATCGCACATCCGCCACCTAGCACGGAGGTCAAAGACGGCGCGGCGGCTACACCACCACACAAGCCGCTTGCGACGCACACTGCGTCCACCGCACCGGGCGCTACAGACCACGGCGACGCACATCCATCACGGGGGTTGTCGGCGGCGTCCTTCCTGACGACGCCGCCGCTCCCGACCAACAATCAGCTCGACCTCCTGTCCCCTCCCGCTCCTCCCTCCCCATTCGCGCATGCTAGTCACCTGCTGGCCGGTCTGGGCCAA
Organism: Elymus sibiricus; assembly: GCA_039707655.1. Lineage (NCBI taxonomy): Eukaryota > Viridiplantae > Streptophyta > Magnoliopsida > Poales > Poaceae > Elymus > Elymus sibiricus. The sequence goes on from CM077663.1 coordinate 89,370,251, forward strand.
GCCCATCCATCCATCGTGTTTCCTCTGTTTTCGGGCGACAATCCTCGTCTCTGGAAAACTCTTTGTGAACAATTTTTTCAAATGTTTGGTATCCACTCTTCCTTCTGGGTACCCATGGCGGCTCTGAATTTTTCGGGCCCTGCTTCTATTTGGCTACAGTCCGTTCAGAAAAAACTGGCTGAGTTCAATTGGGAATCATTTTGCTCACTTCTCTGCACCCGATTCGGTAGAGACAAGCATCAACTCTTGATTAGGCAGTTTTACACAGTTAAACAGACGGGTTATGTGACTGAATACATTGAGAAATTTGAATTAATTATCAATCATTTGACTTCATATTCAGATACAATTCATCCCTACTATTTCCTTACTCGTTTTGTGGAAGGATTGCGACCGGACATCCGGGCGGTGGTGCTTGTTCAGCGACCGCAGGATTTGGACACCGCGTGTTCCTTGGCGCTGCTGCAAGAGGAGGTGGCCAATGGCGTGTTTCGGGACGCACCACCACCACATGCGTCGCGACCACCAGACACGCGCAAGCTCTCCGGCGTGCCACTACCGCTACCTCCACCACCAGCGCACGTCCCCTCGCTGGCGGGCGTGACGGATCGCCGTGGCACGGAAGGCACCCGTGCGGATAGCGCCAAGGTCAAAGCCCTCCGCGGCTATCGTCGTGCACGGGGATTGTGTTTCAAGTGCGGCGGACATTGGGGCCAAGACCACGTCTATCACACGTCAGTCCAGCTGCACGTTGTCGAGGAGCTTTTGGAGCTGTTCGGCATTGACACCATCTTCGACAATGCGGCCGACGCGGCGCCCGCCACACCGGAGACGGTTATGGCGATCTCATGCCAGGCTCTCTCTGGCGGGGTCTCCTCCAAGGCCTTCCAACTACGGGCTTGGATACAAGGGTACGAGGTTTTGATGTTGGTCGACTCAACCAAGACCTCGCCCAACAGTTGACAAGCGTACGAGCGCTACCAAGCGAGTGCAAAGTGCGTGTTGCCGATGGGGGCGAACTGCAGTGCTCGTCTGAAATTCCAGCTTGCCAATGGTGTACTCAAGGGAGCGAATTCACAACCGATCTGAAGGTTTTGGCATTGGGCACATATGATGCCATCTTAGGCATGGATTGGTTGGAGCAGTATAGTCCGATGACAGTTGATTGGCGTCACAAGCGCATTGACATCCCCACCCCAACTGGCACTGCTTGTCTCCGTGGACACGAAGCTACTTCCTCAACATGTTTTTTCATCAACTCACTTCAATTGTAGAGTATGCGCAAGGCAGGAGCTATTTCACATGTAGTCTTCCTCACAGCAGCTCACATTGCCGAGGGTGCCACAAGTAATGTTCCAGTCTGTGTTCAGGAAGTGGTGGACGAGTTCTCTGAAGTCTTTGGTGAGCCCGTGGACCTTCCACCACGCCGTGACTGCGATCACCGGATTCCACTGATTCCGGGAGCCCAACCTGTCAACATCAGGCCGTACCGCCACAAGCCAGAGCATAAAACAGAAATTGAAAGGCAAGTGGCAGAGCTGCTTCGGTCAGGCATTATTCGGCGTAGCACCAGCCCCTTCTTGTCCCCAGCCATTCTAGTCAAGAAGAAGGATGGCACTTGGAGGTTATGTATCGACTACCGTCACCTCAACGCCCTCACTATCGTCAGCAAATACCATGTGCCAGTGATTGAGGAGTTGCTAGATGAATTGCATGGAGCAGTGTGGTTCTCCAAGCTCGATCTTCGAGCTGGATATCACCAGATCCGGTTGGCCGAAGGGGAGGAATACAAGACAGCATTTCAGACACACGTTGGCCATTTTGAGTACAAGGTTGTCTCCTTTGGGTTGGCTGGAGGCCCAGCCACCTTTAACGGTGCCATGAGCACTACCCTACATCCGCTGCTCCATCACTGTGTTTTGGTCTTCTTCAACGATATACTTGTCTTCAGCAAAACTCTGCAGGAACACGTGCAGCATCTAAGGGAGCTGTTTGAATTACTCAAACGGGATCAGTGGAAGGTGAAGTACAGCAAATGTGACTTTGTCCAACAGCAGCTAGCTTATCTTGACTATGTCATCAGTGCCAATGGTGTGTCAACTGATCCAGCTAAAGTGCAAGCCGTAGCTAGGTTACACCCACTGGTGTGAAAGGAGTGTGTAGCTTCCTCGGGTTGGCCGGTTACTACAGGCGCTTTGTACGCAACTTTGGCGTGATCGCGAGGCCCCTTTTCAACCTGCTCAAGAAATGAGTGCCATTAGTGTGGTCCAGCACAACTGAAACAACGTTCCAAGTCCTGAAACAGCAACTGGTGGCGGCGTCGGTGCTTGCGCTGCCAAACTTCCAGCAACAATTTGTTGTCGAGACAGATGCTAGTGACAAGGGTATTGGTGCAGTGTTGCAACAGAACGGTTACCCCATAGCGTTCATGAGCAAAGCACTCAGTCCTCGTTACCAAGGCTTGTCCACGTACGAGAAGGAATACCTTGCAGTCATTGTAGCAGTTGATCAATGGCACCCTTACTTGCAGCACTCAGAGTTTGTGATCTACACTGATCAGAAGAGTCTCATCCACCTCGAGCAACAACGGTTAACCACTCAGTGGCAGCAAAAAGCTTTCACAAAGTTGTTGGGCCTAGTACCGCATCAAGTACAAGAAGGGCGTTGAGAACTCTGCTGCGGATGCCCTGTCTCGTGCTAGCCCAACTGAAGTTCTCACGGCTGTGTCTACATGCCAGCCAACATGGCTTGAGGATATTGTGAGCAGTTATAATAGTAACCGTTAGGCGCAGAAACTATTGGAACAGCTTGCCATCCGAGAGGACCCTAAAGGACGATTTACTCTGCAGCAAGGACTGCTCCGTTTTCGTGGACGCATTTGGCTGGGAGGCTCAACGGCACTGCAACAACAGATTATCAAGGCTTTTCATGACAGTCCAATGGGAGGGCACTCGGGCTTTCCAGTGAATTACCGACGCATTCGTCACCTTTTCGCTTGGCCCAAGATGAAGGCTCATGTACACCAGTATGTACGCTGTTGCCAAGTGTGCCAACAAGCAAAGCCTGACAGAACAGCCTCACCAGGTCTGCTCACTCCTTTGCCTATTCCTAAGGAACCTTGGGATCTAATCACAATGGATTTTGTTGATGGACTCCCACAATCTGGCAAATTCAACTGTATATGGGTGATTGTGGATAAGCGGACATGGTATGCCCACTTCTTGTCTCAGGCACATCCTTACACAGCTGCCAAAGTTGCTCAACTTTACATGAACAGTATCCACAAGCTTCATGGATTTCCCAAAGATATAGTATCAGATCATGACCCCGTCTTCACAAGCCATTTCTGGCAGGAACTATTCAAGTATGCTGGTACAGAACTGAGATTGAGCACTACTAACCACCCTCAGACGGACGGTCAAACTGAAAGAGTAAATCAATGTGTGGAAACATATTTACGGTGCTTTACACATGCTTGTTGATACGTCTCCAACGTATCTACTTTTCCTCACTCTTTTGCCCTTGTTTTGGACTCTAATTTGCATCATTTGAATGGAACTAACCCGGACTGATGCTGTTTTTAGCAGAATTACCATGGTGTTGTTTTTGTGCAGAAATAAAAATTCTCGGAATGGAACGAAACTTTCTGGAGATTTATTTTGTAAAATATAAAAAATACTGGAGCCAGAAACCACCAGAGAGGGGGGCCAGGGTCCACAGCACCCACCAGGGCGTGCCAGCCCCGTCCCGGCGCGCCCTGGTGGGTGGTGGGCACCTCGGGGCCCCACTTGACCTATCTCCGCCACTATCAATTCCTAAATTTGGAGGAAAAAATAAGAGAGAAAGAATTATCGCATTTCATGAGACGGAGCCGCCGCCACCTCCTGTTCTTCATCGGGAGGCCAGATCTAGAGCCCGTTTGGGCTCCGGAGAGGGGAATCTTCGGTCTTCCTCATCATCAACCTTTCTCCATCGCCAATTCCATGATGCTCCCCACCGGGAGTGAGTAATTCTTTCGTAGGCTTGCTGGTTGCTGAGGAGTTGGATGAGATTCATCATGTAATCGAGTTAGTTTTGTTAGGGCTTGATCACTAGTATCCATTATGTTCTGAGATTGATGTTGCTATGACTTTGCGATGCCTAATGCTTGTCACTAGGGCCCGAGTGCCATGATTTCAGATCTGGACCGTTTATGTTATCATCTCTATATCTATGTTCTTGATCCAATCTTGCCTAGTAATATGCACCTATTATGTGTTATGACCCGTCAATCCCATAGTGACAATATTTGGGATACTTCGCGGTGATGACCGTAGTTTGAGGAGTTCATCTATTCACCATGTGTTAATGCTTTGTTCCGGTTCTCTATTAAAAGGAGGCCGTAATATCCCTTAGTTTCCTTATGGACCCCGCTGCCACGGGAGGGTAGGACAAAAGATGTCATACAAGTTCTTTTCCATAAGCACGTATGACTATTTACGGAATACATGCCTACATTACATTGATGAACTGAGCTAGTTCTGTATCGCCCTAGGTTATGACTGTTACATGACGAATATCATCCAACGAGTTACCGATCCAGTGACTACGACCTTTCCACTTATTGTTCTTGCTAAGTTACTACTGATGTTGCTGCTGTTCCTACTGCTACAAAACTATTGCTACTACTGTTACCGCTACTGTTGCCATTGCTACTGCTATCAAACCTATCATATTACTGTGCTACTGATCACTTTGCTGCAGATATTTATCTCCAGGTGTGGTTGAATTGACAACTCAACTGCTAATACTCCCAAGTATTCTTTGGCTCCCCTTGTGTCGAATCTATAAATTTGGGTTGAATACTCTACCCTCGAAAACTATTGCGATCCCCTATACTTGTGGGTTATCAAGACCTTTTTCTGGCGCCGTTGCCGGGGAGCATAGCAATATTTGTTGAGTCACTTGGGATTTATATCAATTTATCACTATGAAGAATCTGAAGGATCAAAAGACTAAGATTTTTCCCTCTACTACGAGGGGAGGTAAGGAACTGCCATCTAGCTCTGCACTTGATTCACCTTCTGTTATGAGTAAGTTTGCAACACCACCACATGCTAGTAATCCTGATATGTCGCAAGTTATTGATGATGCTACTTCTGCTATGAATGATGCTTATGATGATGCTAGAACCATGCTTGATGATAGTGTGCCGCTAGGAGAATTTCTTGATGAACAAATTGCTAGAGCTAAGGAAAATGAAATTGCTGAAACTGATGAAGCTTATGAAACTAATTATGATTATGAAACTCCTTCTAGTCCTAGTTCTCCTAAGTTTGAAATGCCTAAGATACCTGAAGGTTATGTTATGGATGAGGAGATAACTAGAGAAATTCTTTCTTGCAAGGATAGAGACGATCTTAAAAACTGTTATGCAAGTATAAGGAAAAAACTTTGAATGCTAGAATGAAATGTGATCCTAAGTTTGCTACTTCACCTATCTGTGTTACCGATAAGGATTATGAGTTCTCTGTCGACCCAGAGTTAATTACTTTGGTTGAATCTGATCCTTTCCATGGCTATGAAACTGAAACTGTAGTGGCACACATTACTAAGTTGAATGATATAGCCACCCTCTTTGCTCATGATGAGAAGATTCGCTACTATTATATCCTTAAGTTATTTCCGTTCTCATTAAAGGGTGATGCTAAGACATGGTACAATACTCTTGTTCCTGGTTGTGTGCGTAGTCCCCAGGATATGATTTACTACTTCTCTGAAAAATATTTTCCTGCTCATAAGAAACAAGCTGCCTTACAGGAAATATTTAACTTTGTGCAAATTGAAGAAGCGAGTCTCCCACAAGCTTGGGGGAGGCTTCTCCAATTGCTTAATGCTTTGCCTGATCATCCTCTCAAGAAAAATGAAATACTTGATATCTTTTATAATGGACTTACCTATGCTTCTAGGGACTTCCTAGATAGTTGTGCTGGTTGTGTTTTCAGGAAACGAACTGTTGAACAAGCTGAAGAATTATTGAATAATATATTGAAGAATTATGATGATTGGACTCTTCCCGAACCAACGCTTAAACCCACTCCGAAGAAGAGGGGTATCTTATTTCTCAGTCCTGAAGATATGCAAGAGGCAAAGAAATCTATGAAGGAAAAAGGTATTAAAGCTGAGGATGTTAAGAATTTGCCACCTATTGAACAAATACATGGCCTTGACACACCACCACCTCCACAGGTGGTAGAGGTAAATTATTTATTAAAGTTCATTGAAAGTGACATTCCTCACAATAAACCTCCTAGTCAATGCTTATATGAGTTTGATAACTATATTATGAAGCAAGATCATTTCAATGCTCATGTTCTGAAACAACTGAAATACAATTGTGATATGATTGCTCGCTTGAGTGACTTGCTATTTAGAATCAGTAATGATGTTAGAGGTGTAGGAAAGCATGCCTCTATGGTTCAAACCTAATTAGAACAAGTAGCTAAGTCTCAATAAAAGCAAAGTCACTTTTCATATTAAGAGTAATGAACATGTCGATTATCCTTGGTAGACCCTTTTTGAATACTGTAGGGGCTGTTATTGACTGCAATAAAAGCAAAGTCACTTTTCATATTAAGGGTAATGAGCACACAGTGCACTTTCCGAAGAAACAATTTCAAGTGAATGGTATAAATGTTATTGAAGAATCTCCGACCATCACTATTGGAAGTTTTCAACTACCTCTACCTACTGCCAAAAAGAAATATGATATCCTTATTGTAGGGGATATGCACATCCCCATTGAGGTAACTTAGTGTTTTACGAAAGTTCTTCGGTTTCATGCTAATCGGAAATGGTTGTTAATAAGACTTGATCAACCTTATTAATGAATCATTTTTTAGAGGTATGACTTCGATGAATCTAGTAACCACAACTTTCTAGTCCCACCTTTTATTTTCTGTTTTAGTTAGTTGAATAAAATAAAATGCCATGTTTATCCTCTTTACTATTTTCTCCGTGCAATAAAAAAATGACCCAAAAATAAAAATACTCAGAGTGCCCTGAAAATTTAACACGAATTTTTCCTGAATAATTATGAATTTTTGGTGCAAATAACACCTGAGGGGAGTGCACAGGGTGCTCAACACCCAGTAGGGCACGCCAGCACCCCCCGGGCATGCCCTGGTGGGTGGTGGCCCCCATGTAGGCCCCCTCACTCATCCCTTTAGCCCACATTGTCACCTACCTCCAGCAAAAAATCACCACAGCCACCATTTTCGTGTTCTTGCTCTCAAACCCGCGGATTTTGATCTCTTTGTTCGAAGCTCCGTTTCCGAAACTGTTTGGAGGGATTGCTGCTTGGTATGTGACTCCTCCATTGCTCCAATTTGTTTTTGTTTTAGTGGGTTATTTTTAGAGTAATTAGCTACTCTTGGTGCTGCTGTAGATGAGCTTGCATGTTGAATTCTTAGAGTTCTAAGTAGTTTGAATGCTCAATATGGCCTCTATGCATGCTTAGGAGTAGTTGCTAACAATCTTACAAGGTTTTGTTGACAAATTTTTGTGGACTAATTTTTTTTCAGAATTTTTATAGGAATAAAAATGCAATTCTTTAGCAGTTCTTCGAGGAGGAGATCATTGGGAGCCTCATCAAGTGGAAGCTCAGTTCGACAGTCTTATGTTGAACCAAGCGAAAGCTCGATGCGAGATGCCGCCACCAAATCATGCTTGTGGCCTTGCGACGAGTTCATGGAAGGTGCATGTATTAAGGAGGAATCTTATCAATTTATCCACAACAAAGGGCTTGCTTCCTTCATCGCAGATAAGTGCCCCCAACACCTCTAACTCACGAAAACCTTCACAAAGAAATTCAAATATTTTCCTCGTGAGTCTAGAGTTTCGTTTAACCTGTACGATCATTCCTTTACCATGCCATTAGAAATGTTTAGCGAGGCATGCAAACTTCCATTTGAGGGTTCCTTCGATGAACCCACAAAATCTGAGTACGCATCATTTTTAGTTAATCTTTGCTTTAGCGAAGATAGAGGGGTTGCACAAGGGAGAATTAACAACATCCATTTTCCATCACTCCAATATTTTGCACTCTTTAACGGCAAATGTATTGTAGGCAAACAAGAGTGTAGCACCTTATGTGCTCATGATTTGAGTCTCTTGCAAACTGCCATAACGGGGAATAAGGATTATAATCTTGGTGCAATTGTTAAACGGAGGTTGCATCTTAATGCTCTAATGGTATTTTTTATGGAGGAATTTACGCCTCCCGTGTAGCTAAGAGATTAAATGTTTCACCTTGGCCTAATGACCCCATCCTATCCACTCAGTATTTAGGCTTTGATGCTATGAAACGTCATAAGTTTCTTACAGGTACGGCCACCAACTATCCTATAACTTGAGATTTAATAAAAAACTTGTTGTGCCTGTTGTTTTGCCTGCTCCTGCTCTCTTTGATTTTCACACTAGGGGAAGATATTATGTTCTTGAGAGCGAAGCTTATGAGTACAACGCGGAGGTTGAAGCTGCCAGGAGGGCCGCGGAGTCTGCTCCGAGGTTCTCGATGAGCCATCGCCCAGATTATTATTCATATGGATGGTGATTACCAAGCTAGGCCAAAAACCTAAGCTTGGGGGAGTACGTATTTCCACCGACATTACATTCATGTTCGCACATTTCATTCCAGTTGTCGGTGTTCATACTTTTTCATTGTAATATCCATGTTAGATTTGTTTTCTCGCTTTCTTCTTGTGTGTTTGAAAAACTTTGAGAAAACCCAAAAATATTTCCTACTTCTTTTTAGCTTTTCTTTCTAGTTTAGTTTAATTGTTGCTTTCAAAAGAAAACCCAAAAATATTTCTCGCTTCTTCTTTTACTTGTTGGGAGCTATCCCGTGTTAATAGTTTTTATCGTTTTAGTTTTTCTTCTTTGTTTTGCTTCCTTCAAGAAAAACCAAAAACTCCAAATATATTTCAGTGTGTTTCTCTGAAATTCTTTTCTTTTTACTTGAGTCGTACCGAGGAGAAGACCACGATGAAATTGTTGAGTGGTTCTCATCTGCATTATCATTTACCTAACAAAGAACCCATATTGCCTTGTCTTCCCCTCCTGAATAAAATGTTTGCAGATTCCCGCTTAGTCCACGGCATTCTTGCACTATTATTATCTTCTTATCGTTCGGTCGTGCAAGTGAAAGGAAATAATGACGACATTTGATGAATTGACTGTTGGAAATATGCCCTAGAGGCAATAATAAAGTAGTTATTATTATATTTCCTTGTTCATAATAATCGTTTATTATCCATGCTATAATTGTATTGATTGGAAACTCAATTGCATGTGTGGATACATAGACAACACTGTGTCCCTAGTATGCCTCTAGTAGACTAGCTCGTTGATCAAAGATGGTCAAGGTTTCCTAGCCATAGACATGAGATGTCATTTGATGACGGGATCACATCATTAGGTGAATGATGTGATGGACAAGACCCAAACTATGAACGTAGCATATGATCGTGTCAGTTTATTGCTATTGTTTTCTGCATGTCAAGTATCTGTTCCTATGACCATGAGATCATGCAACTCACTGACACCGGAGGAATACCTTGTGTGTATCAAACGTCGCAACGTAACTGGGTGACTATAAAGATGCTCTACAGGTATCTCCGAGGGTGTCTGTTGAGTTGGCATGGATCAAGACTAGGATTTGTTACTCCGTATGACGGAGAGGTATCTCAGGGCCCACTCGGTAATACAACATCACAATAAGCCTTGCAAGCAAAGTGACTAAAGAGTTAGCCACGGGATCTTGTATTACGGAAAGAGTAAAGAGACTTGCCGGTAATGAGATTGAACTAGGTATAGAGATACCGACGATCGAATCTCAGGCAAGTAACATACCGAAGAACAAAGGGAACAACATACGGGATTAACTGAATCCTTGACATAGAGCTTCAACCGAAAAAGATCTTCGTAGAATATGTAGGAACCAATATGGACATCCAGGTCCCGCTATTGGTTATTGACCGTAGAGGTGCCTCGGTCATGTCTGCATAGTTCTCGAACCCGCAGGGTCTGCACACTTAAGGTTCGGTGACGTTTCGGTATAGTTGAGTTATGTATGTTGGTGACCGAAGGTTGTTCGGAGTCCCGGATGAGATCCCGGACGTCACAAGGAACTCCAGAATGGTCCGGAGGTAAATATTGATATATAGGAAGTCTCGTTTTGGTCACCGGAAAAGTTTCGGGTAATTCCGGCAATGTACCAGAGGTGCCGGGAGGGTTCCAGAGGGCCATCGGGAGGGGCCACTCACGCCGGGAGGCCACATGGGCCTTAGGGGTGGTGCACCAGCCCTTAGTGGGCTGGGAAAGCCAGCCCCTAAGGGCCCATGCGGCTAGAGTGAGAGGAAAGGAAAAAACCCCAAGTGGGGAAGGGAAACTCCAAGTAGGAAAGGAATCCTACTTGGAGTAGGATTGGATGTGGACTCCTCCACCTCCTCCTGGTTCGGCCGACTCCTAGGGGGAACCCTATGGGCGCCGACCCTCCTCCCTCCCTCCTATATATACTAGAGGGGAGAGAGGGCCAACACACCTAAGCCACGGTGCAGCCCTCTCTCCCTAATAGATCATCTCCCCTAGTTTTTGGCAGTGCGTAGGCGAAGCCCTATCGGAATAGTTCCACCGCCATCGCCTCCACGCCGTCACACTGCCGGAGAACTTGTCTACCTCTTCGCCTCTCTTGCTGGATCAAGAAGGCGGAGATCGTCATTAAGCTGTACGTGTGCTGAACGCGGAGGTGCCGTCCGTTCGGCGCTAGATCTGGACGGATCGCGGGATGACTGCGATTTGGATCGCGAAGACGTTCGACTACACCAACTGCGTTTCTTAACGCTTCCCGCTTAGCGATCTACAAGGGTATGTAGATCCACTCCCCCTCTCGTAGATGCTCATCACCATGGATAGATCTTGCGTGTGCGTAGGAAATTTTTTGTTTCCTATGCAACGTTTCCCTACAGTGGCATCATGAGCCAGGTCTATGCGTAGATGAGATCACGAGTAGAACACAAAGGAGTTTGTGGGCGTTGATGCTCAGATTGCTTCCTACCTTGGTCTTTTCTTGATTCAGCGGTATTGTGGGATGAAGCGGCCCGGACCAACCTTACTCGTACTCTTACGAGAGACCGGTTCCATCAACTGACATGTGACTTTGTTGCATAAAGATGGCTGGCGGGTGTCTGTCTCTCCCACTTTAGTTGGATCAGATTCGACAAAGGCGGTCCTTGAGAAGGTTGAATAGAAATTTGTGTATCACCGTTGTGGTTTTTGCGTAGGTAAGAATCGTTCTTGCTAGATACCCGTAGCAGCCACGTAAAACATGCAACAACAATTAGAGAACGTCTAACTTGTTTTTGCAGGGTATGTTGTGATGTGATATGGCTAATTACATGATGAGATATATGTGATGTATGAGATGATCATGTTTTGTATAGAATATCACGACTTGCATGTCGATGAGTACGGCAACCGGCAGGAGCCATAGGGTTGTCTTTAATTTATTTTCGCCGTTTTTGCTTTACTTTATCGCTATGAGTTAGCAATAGTCATGGAAGCAACAGTTGGCGCGACAACCTCATGGCGACACGCTGATGGAGATCATGGTGTCATGCCGGTGACGATGGAGATCATGCCGGTGCTTTGGAGATGGAGATCAAAAGCACAAGTTCATGGCCATATCATGTCACTTATGATTTGCATGTGATGTTAATCCTTTATGCATCTTATTATGCTTAGGACGACGGTAGCATTATAAGGTGATCCCTCACTAAAATTTCAAGATAAAATTGTGTTCTCCCCGAGTGTGCACCGTTGCGAAAGTTCGTCGTTTCGAGACACCACGTGATGATCGGGTGTGATAGACTCTACGTTCGCATACAACGGGTGCAAGCCAGTGTTGCGCGTGCAGAACACTCGGGTTAATCTTGACGAGCCTAGCATGTACAGACATGGCCTCGAAACACAAGAGACCGAAAGGTCGAACATGAGTCATATAGTAGATATGATCAACATGAAGATGTTCACCATTGAAACCACCTCATATCACATGATGATCGGACTTGAGTTGGTGAATTTGGATCATGTGACACTCGAATGACCAGAGGGATGTCAATTTGAGTGGGAATTTTTTTAAGTAATTAACTAAACTCATTATCTTGAACAATAGTCTAAGTTGTCTTTGCAAAATTTTATGTTGTAGATCAATGGCTCGCGCAGTAGCACCCCTGAATTTCAATGCGTTCCTAGAAAAAGCTAAGTTGAAAGATGATGGAAGTAACTTTGTAGATTGGGCCCGTAATCTAAGGATTATCCTTACGGCTTCCCAAAAGGCTTATGTCCTTGATGCACCGCTTGGTGAACCACCCGCTCCAGTAGAGTCTGCAGACGTTGCGAACGCCTGGCAGCCACGTTCTGATGATTACTCAATAGTTCAATGTGCAATGTTGTATGGCTTAGAACCGGGACTTCAAAGACGTTTTGAACGTCATGGAGCATATGATATGTTCCAGGAGTTGAAGTTTATCTTTCAGAAGAATGCCCGGATCGAGAGGTATGAGACCTTCGATAAGTTCTATGCTTGCAAGATGGAGGAGAACGGGTCTGTTAGTGAACACATACTCAGAATGTCTGGGTATTCCACCCGTCTGGCTGAATTGGGGATGCCCCTTCCGTCAGAGGCGATCACTGACAGAGTTCTTCAATCACTGCCACCTAGCTACAAGAGCTTCGTGTTGAACTATAACATGCACGGGATGAACAAGTTAGTCGCCGAGCTGTTTGCGATGTTGAAAGTCGCTGAGTCTGAGATTCAGAAGGAGCATCAAGTGTTGATGGTCAATAAGACCACTAGTTTCAAGAAGAATGGCAAGGGTAAGAAGGGTAACTCCAAGAAGAGTGGCAAAGCAGTTGCCCCTCCCGTGAAGAAACCCAAGGCTGGACCCAAGCCAGAAACTGAGTGCTTTCATTGCAAGGGAACTGGTCACTGGAAGCGGAACTGCCCCAATTATCTGGCTGACAAGAAGGTGGCCAACAGCAAACAAGGTATGTATGATATACATGTTATTGATGTGTACCTTACCAACTCTCGTAGTAGTGCCTGGGTATTTGATACCGGTTCGGTTGCTCATATTTGTAACTCAAAACAGGAACTGCGGAATAGACGGAGGCTGGCAAAGGACGAAGTGACGATGCACGTGGGAAATGGTTCCAAGGTTGATGTGATCGCCGTCGGCACGCTCGCTCTTCAATTACCATTGGGATTAGTGATGAACCTGAATAATTGTTATTTAGTGCCTGCGTTAAGCATGAACATTACATCTGAATCTTGTGTATTGCGAGACGGTTACTCATTTAAATCAGAAAATAATGGTTGTTCTATTTATATGAGTAATATCTTTTATGGTCATGCACCCAGTGCGAGGGGTTTATTCTTGTTGAATCTCGATGGTGATGATACACATGTTCATAACATTGATGCCAAAAGATGTAGAGTTGATAATGATAGTACCACTTTCTTGTGGCACTGCCGCTTATGTCATATTGGTGTAAAACGCATGAAGAAGCTCCATGCTAATGGACTTTTGGAGTCACTTGATTTTGAATCACTTGACACATGTGAACCATGACTCATGGGCAAGATGACTAAGACTCCGTTCTCTGGTACAATGGAACGGGCAAGTGACTTATTGGAAATCATACATACTGATGTGTGCGGTCCAATGAGCATTGAGGCACGCGGTGGATATCGTTATTTTCTCACCTTTACTGATGACTTAAGTAGATATGGGTATATTTACTTAATGAAACACAAGTCTGAAACGTTTGAAAAGTTCAAGCAATTTCAGAGTGAAGTTGGGAATCATCATAACAAGAAGATTAAATTCCTACGATCTGATCGAGGAGGAGAATATCTGAGTTATGAGTTTAGCAGTGTGACGCCCCCAATTTCGACCGTACGCTAATCATACACGCAGTGCGTACGACCAAGATTAGGGACTCACTGATCGATATCACAACACAACACTAGACACAAATTAAAGGTCATACAGCTTCATATTACAAGCCAGGGGCCTCGAGGGCTCGAATACAAAGCACGACAAGCACGAGTCAGCGGAAGCAAATAATATCTGAGTACAGACATAAGTTAAACAAGTTTTGCCTTAAGAAGGCTAGCACAAACATAACAACGGATCGAACGAGGTGAGGCCTCCTGCCTAGGAACCTCCTATCCTACTGCTGGTCGGGGGCAGCCTCCACGTAGTAGTAAGCTCCAGCGGTGGTGTAGTAGTCGTCTCCGGCGTACTCCATCTCCTGGGCTCCATCGTCTGAACGCAGAATCGTATCGAGGGGGAAAGAGAAAGCAAAGCAGCGATGAGTACTCATCCAAAGTACTCGCAAGGCTGACATCAGAACTATGCTAAGTATGCATCAGTATCAAGGAATGGGGTTATATCTGGGCTGACTGCAGAAAGCAAGAATAGGGGGGAGGCTTAGTCCTATCGAAGACTAGCATCTTCACCATCTTGCAGCATTAGAAGAGAGTAGACTGGTATCTCATATATAGCAATATTATTGTAGCAAAATTTTATTAAGTAACCACGCCCCGAGATTCTCCCTCGACTCCCTGCGAGGAAGCAATCCCGGAGCCAACATTCATTCCAATTTAAAGTCACAATTTTAGTTGTAGTAGATCAAGGTACATCTCCAAGTCGTCATGTTACCATGGACACGGCTATTCGAATAGATGAATTCATCCCTGCAGGGGTGCACCGCATTTCCAACACGCTTGATCACCTCCGGCCAGACACACTTTCCTAGGTCATGCCCGGCCTCGGGATATCAACACGTCGTCGCCCCACCTAGACTCAACAGAGAGGCCAGCCCGCCGGTCTAAATCCTAAGCGCACAGGGGTCATGGGCCCACTCACCCTTTGCGCTCCTGCATGATGCGTGGGCGGCCGAGGTCAGCCCTAGCACACTCTAATCCAAGACCCGTGCCGTCCAGACCACTCGGGCGCGCGCCGCTCCATTGCTGACGTCCAAAGAGATTCGGCTGATACAACGACGCTGAGCACCCATAACTTGTCCCACGTGAAGGTTTGGTGCGTAAAAGGTCCAAATCGACCAACTCAGATCAAATACCCAACCCATTAGCATTTTATTAATGTGGGGCAAGCGCGACCCATGAAGTGCGGTCCCGTCGCCCCGTCTCGAGGATGTGTGACAAGGGCCTCTCCTGCCCGGCCACTCCTCGTCACCATCAAACCGTGGGTACCCCTCAGGGCCGACCCATCACCAACATGTTTCTGTAACCAGGTCATAGTAACTGTGTGTATAAAACATCAAGACGGAACCTGAGGAATCACCCTCAAAGGGTCCCGCTCGATGAAACCGTCAAGGTGGACTTAGAGGAATCACCCTCGAGGGTCCCACACTTGAGGGGTTGCACGACAGAGTCATCGTCGGGAGTGGTGAAGGAGGAATCACCCTCGATAACCATGACCGACTAGCTGCACTACAGAGGTAGCATCATGAGTACTTCACGAGGTGTCACCCTCGGTACTCGATAGTAGCTCTGCAGAGTCATACAACTAAGGGGTGTGCGGTGAATGTGACGGGCATGGCTTGTCGGTCGGTTGACCGAGTCTTTGAGTCGTCGATGAAGAAGCAGGGGCAACTGGGACTAAGGGGGTCACAGGGGATTCATTGATCAACCTAACTAAGATACTAAGCAGTTGATATAACAGCAGGTATAGTAGCAGTTTATCAAAAACAGGCTATGCATCAGAAATAGGAGCTAGCTAATACAGTAGCAAAATCTAATGCAAGAATGAGAGGGAAAGAATTGGGCGATATCGGAATGCTCAAGGGGGGTTTGCTTGCCTTGTTGCTCTGCGGCAAAGGCCTGATCGTCAGCGGTGTAGTCGTACCCGGCAGCAGCGTTAGTCTCGGGGTCTACCGGTAAGAAGAGGGGGGAGAAAAAATAAATATAAAGCACAGATGCAATCACGATGCATGTCATGGCAATATGCAGAGCTAGGCATGCACTAACACAATTTTACACGTCGCAGACGGGTCGGAAGAATATCTGACGATATTTTCCGGGTCTCGGGCTACTACCGGACAGACGAAAATGATGGAAAAGTTCCATGTTCGTTATGATAGGAGCACGTGACAAACGAACGGATTGCGTATTCGGATTCGTGGGATTTTTCTGAAGAACTTTCATGTATAAAATATTTTCATCCGAGTTACGGATTATTTAATATTGTTTTTTAAGTTTTATTAATATTCAGAAATTAAAATGATTAAATTTAGTTCAATAAACAGAATTATGACATCATCACGATGTCATGCTGACATCAGCAGTCAACTGTCCTATTAACTGGTCAAACTGACCAGTGGGTCCTACATGTCATTGACACACGATTAATTAAGTTTAATTAACTTTTAATCAGGTTAATTAGGGGGGTGGGACCCACCTATCATTCCCTGTTTCACTAACAGATTTAATTAACAGTTTTAATTAATTATCAGAGTGGTTAATTAATATAATTAACCTTAGTTAAGTTAATTAATTAATTAATTAAACTAATTATCTATTTATATAAATATTTTAAATTATTTATTTATTTATTATTATTTTCGTCCAAAAATAAAAGGGGGCAGGCCCCATCTGTCAATGAGAGTGGGGGGGGGGGGGGGGGGCGGCCCCACATGGCAGTGGCCAAGCCACATGCGCACGCGGGCACGACCGCACGCACGCACACGGCCGACCAGGGGCAATGGGCGCGCCTGGGAGGGGGCTCGCCGGCGGTGGCGATGGCCGACGACGGCGAGGGGCGACGCGGGCGGGGCGCGGGGAGCGGGGGCCGGAGCCAGGCGCGGCGATGGGGAGCGCGGCCGGCGGCGGGGCGGCGAGCGCGTGCGACGGCGGGGCTGAGGACAGCGGCGGCGCGGGCGAGCGTGGGGAAGGCCGGATCGGGGCCGTGGCGGCAGGGCTGCCGGAGGCCGCAGCGGGCGCGGGGTGCAGCAGGGGGGAGGCGCGGCGGAGGGCGCGGCGGCCATGGCAACGCGGGGCGCAGGCGGGTGCGCGCGCGGAAGCGAGGGGGGAAGGCGAGTCGGGGCCTCACCGGCGTTGCGGGGTGGCTGGGGCGGCGAGGCGCGATGGCGACCGGTGAGGAGGAGACGGGGAGGTGGTCGGGGAGGCGCCGACGGTGCGGGGTGCCGCCGGGGAGGGGCGAGGTGGCTGCCGGTGGAGCGGGGCGGCGGGGCGGCGTTGGCAGCGTGGGCGCCCGATCCAGATCAGATCGGGAGGGGGTGGGGGAGCGAGTGGGGGTGGGTGGGGAGTGTCGGTGGGGGGAGTGGGGGCATAGCCCGAGGGGCTGGGGTGGGCCGGCCTGCTGGGCCGGTGGCCCAGTTGGGCCGGGGGGGCTTTTTTTTTTGTTATTATAATTTCTGTTTTAGTTTTATTTTAATTTAGTGTATTTAATTACTTTCAAGAATGTTGATTTCTACAACACAATTACCTATGCATTATTTGCCGCATTTTGAACATTTTTGTTTTGGCACTTGAAAACTTTAATTTTCAACTTTAACTTAAAAATTGAATTCCATCACGCTTTGAAACAAAGTAAGATTAGCAACAGTGAAAGCGATGACAAGGCATCATTAGCGTGGGATTACTGTAGCTTAATTATCCGGGCGTTACAGGCAGTCACTTAAGACAATGTGGAATTGTTTCACAATTGACACCGCCTGGAACACCACAGCGTAATGGTGTGTCCGAACGTCGTAATCGAACCTTATTAGATATGGTGCGTTCTATGATGTCTCTTGCCGATTTGCCACTATCTTTTTGGGGTTATGCATTAGAGACAGTTGCATTCACTTTAAATAGGGCACCATCGAAATCCGTTGAGACGACGACATATGAACTGTGGTTTGGCAAGAAGCCAAAGTTGTCGTTTCTTAAAGTTTGGGGATGTGATGCTTATGTCAAAAAGCTTTAGCCTGAAAAGCTGGAACCCAAAGCGGAGAAATGCGTCTTCATAGGATACCCAAAAGAGACAGTTGGGTATACCTTCTATCTCAGTTCCGAAGGCAAAGTGTTTGTCGCTAAAAACGGAACATTTCTTGAGAAAGAGTTTCTCTTGAAAGAATTGAGTGGGAGGAAAATAGAACTTGATGAGGTTGTTGAACCTTTACTTCAACCTGAGAGTAGCGCAGCGCAGAAAGATGTTTCTGTAGAGCCTACATCGGTTGAAGAGGAAGTTAATGATGATGATCATGAAGCTTCGGATCAAGTTGCTATCGAACCTCGTAGGTCGACAAGGACGCGTACTGCCCCTGAGTGGTACGGCAACCCTGTCTTAGAGGTCATGTTGTTGGACAACGATGAACCTACGAGCTATGGAGAAGCGATGATAGGCCCGGATTCCGAGAAATGGTTAGATGCCATGAAATCCGAGATGGGATCCATGTATGAAAACAAAGTATGGGCTTTGGAAGTATTACCTGAAGGGCGAAAGGCCATTCAGAACAAATGGATCTTAAAGAAGAAGACGGACGCGGACGGTAATGTCACCGTTTATAAAGCTCGACTTGTGGCAAAGGGTTTTTCACAAGTTCAAGGAGTTGACTACGATGAGACCTTCTCACCCGTAGCGATGCTTAAGTCCGTCAGAATCATGTTAGCAATAGCTGCATTTTTCAATTATGAAATTTGGCAGATGGATGTCAAAACAGCGTTCCTTAACGGTTTCCTTAAGGAAGAGTTGTATATGATGCAACCAGAAGGTTTTGTCGATCCAGAGAATGCTGACAAAGTTTGCAAACTCCAGCGATCCATTTATGGACTGGTGCAAGCATCTCGGAGTTGGAATCTTCGCTTTGATGAGGTGATCAAAGCGTTCGGTTTTATACAAGTTTACGGAGAAGCTTGTATTTACAAGAAAGTGAGTGGGAGCTCTATAGCGTTTCTAATATTATATGTGGATGACATATTGCTGATTGGAAACAATATAGAAATGTTGGAAAGCGTGAAGGAATATTTGAACAAGAGTTTTTCAATGAAGGACCTAGGAGAAGCTCCTTTCATATTAGGCATCAAGATCTATAGAGATAGATCGAGATGCTTAATAGGACTTTCACAGAGCACATACCTTGACAAAGTTTTGAAGAAGTTCAAAATGGATCAGTCCAAGAAGGGGTTCTTGCCTGTATTGCAAGGTGTGAAGTTGAGTAAGACTCAATGCCCAGTGACTGCAAAAGATAGAGAAAAGATGAGTGTCGTCCCCTGTGCTTCAGCCATAGGCTCTATCATGTATGCAATGCTGTGCACAAGACCCGATGTCAGCCTTGCCATAAGTATGTCCGGAAGGTTTCAAAGTGATCCAGGAATGGAACACTGGACGGAGGTCAAGAATATCCTTAAATACTTGAAAAGGACTAAGGACATGTTTCTCGTTTATGGAGGTGATCAAGAGCTCGTCGTAAAGGTTTACGTCGATGCAAGCTTTGACACTGATCCGGATGACTCTAAGTCTCAAACCGGATACGTATTTATTCTCAATGGGGGTGCGGTAAGGTGGTGCAGTTCCAAGCAGAGCGTGGTAGCTGATTCTACATGTGAAGCGGAGTACATCGCTGCCTCGGAGGCGGCGAAGGAAGGTGTATGGATGAAGGAGTTCATGACAAATCTTGGAGTAGTGCCCAGTGCACTAAACCCAATGACTCTGTTCTGTGCCAACACTGGTGCCATTGCTCTGGCCAAGGAACCAAGGTTTCACAAGAGGACCAGACACATAAAGCGACGTTTCAATTCCATCCGCGATTAAATCAAGGAGGATGACATAAATATTTGCAAAGTGTACACGGATCTGAATGTCGCAGACCCGATGACTAAACCTCTTCCAAGGGCTAAACATGATCAACACCAGAACTGTATGGGTGTTAGATTCATTACAATGTAAATCACATAGTGATGTGAGCTAGATTATTGATTCTAATGCAAGTGGGAGACTGTTGGAAATATGCCCTAGAGGCAATAATAAAGTAGTTATTATTATATTTCCTTGTTCATAATAATCGTTTATTATCCATGCTATAATTGTATTGATTGGAAACTCAATTGCATGTGTGGATACATAGACAACACCGTGTCCCTAGTATGCCTCTAGTAGACTAGCTTGTTGATCAAAGATAGTCAAGGTTTCCTGGCCATAGACATGAGATGTCATTTGATAACGGGATCACATCATTAGGAGAATGATGTGATGGACAAGACCCAAACTATGAATGTAGCATATGATCGTGTCAGTTTATTGCTATTGTTTTCTGCATGTCAAGTATCTGTTCCTATGACCATGAGATCATGCAACTCACTGACACCGGAGGAATACCTTATGTGTATCAAACGCCGCAACGTAACTGGGTGACTATAAAGATGCTCTACAGGTATCTCCGAGGGTGTCTGTTGAGTTGGCATGGATCAAGACTGGGATTTGTTACTCCGTATGACGGAGAGGTATCTCAGGGCCCACTCGGTAATACAACATCACAATAAGCCTTGCAAGCAAAGTGACTAAAGAGTTAGCCACGGGATCTTGTATTAAGGAACGAGTAAAGAGACTTGCCAGTAACGAGATTGAACTAGGTATAGAGATACCGACGATCGAATCTAGGGCAAGTAACATACCGAAGAACAAAGGGAACAACATACGGGATTAACTGAATCCTTGACATGGAGGTTCAACCGATAAAGATCTTCATAGAATATGTAGGAACCAATATGGACATCCAGGTCCCGCTGTTGGTTATTGATTGTAGAGGTGTCTCGGTCATGTCTGCATAGTTCTCGAACCCGCAAGGTCTGCACACTTAAGGTTCAGTGACGTTTCGGTATAGTTGAGTTATGTATGTTGGTGACCGAAGGTTGTTCGGAGTCCCGGATGAGATCTTGGACATCACGAGGAGCTCCGGAATGGTCCGGAGGTAAAGATTGGTATATAGGAAGTCCCGTTTTGGTCACCGAAAAAGTTTTGAGTAATTCCGGTAATGTACCGGAGGTGCCGGGAGGGTTCCGGAGGGCCATCGGGAGGGGCCACTCACGCCGGGAGGCCACATGGGCCTTAGGGGTGGCGCACCAGCCCTTAGTGGGCTGGGCAAGCCAGCCCCTAAGGGCCCATGCGGCTAGGGTGAGAGGAAAGGAAAAAACCCCAAGTGGGGAAGGGAAACTCCAAGTAGGAAAGGAATCCTACTTGGAGTAGGATTGGAGGTGGACTCCTCCACCTCCTCCTGGTTCGGCCGACTCCTAGGGGGAACCCTAGGGGCGCCGGCCCTCCTCCCTCCCTCCTATATATACTAGAGGGGAGAGAGGGCCAACACACCTAAGCCACGGTGCATCCCTCTCTCCCCAATAGATCGTCTCCCCTAGTTTTCGGCAGTGCTTAGGCGAAGCTCTGTCGGAATAGTTCCATCACCATCGCCGCCACGCCATCGCGCTGCTGGAGAACTCGTCTACCTCTTAGCCTCTCTTGCTGGATCAAGAAGGCGGAGATCGTCATTAAGCTGTACGTGTGCTGAACGCGGAGGTGTCGTCCGTTCGGTGCTAGATCGGGACGGATCGCGGGACGGCTGCGATTTGGGTCGCGAAGACGTTCGACTACACCAACCGCGTTTCTTAACGCTTCCCGCTTAGCGATCTACAAGGGTATGTAGATCCACTCTCCCTCTCGTAGATGCTCATCACCATGGATAGATCTTGTGTGTGCGTAGGAAATTTTTTGTTTCCCATGCAACGTTTCCCTACATTGACTGTGGCAGAGAAAGGCGGGTATGAACTCAACTTGTTTTTGTTTTTGTAAATATGTTTAACCTAGTATCCCTTGATTCAGCTCATTATGATCAAACATGTTTGCAATGACCATTAGAGATTATAGTTGTTGATGCCATGCTTAAGTAGCTAGAAGTGGATAATAATTTATCTTGGGTGTCAACATGCATTAAAATTGTTGTGATGCGGTATGATGATATGGTATCCTCCTCTGGATGTTTCAAGTGGCTTGACTTGGCACATGTTCACGCATGTAGTTGAATCAAAACCAACATAGCCTTCATGATATTTATGTTCATGGTGTCCATATCCTACTCATGCTAGTATTCAATGGTGATTATATGTAATGCATGTTCATGACAGTTTTCGCTCTTTAGCTGTCCGCTTCTCAATCTAATTGCTAGTCTTCGCCTGTACTAAGCAGGAATACTGCTTGTGCATCAAAACCCTTAAACCAAGTTATGCCAGATGAGTCCACTATATCTACCTATATGCGGTATTACCCTGCCGTTCCAAAGTAAATTTGCATGTGCCATCTCTAAAATTTCAAATAAACATCTGTTTTGTGTGCCTGGACCGCTCATGGAGCGACAAGGGGCGGTCAGTATCTTCCATGCTAAGCGGGTTATTCTCATGACGAGTGTTTATTCACTTGTCCTTACACGAGAGGGGCGGTAATAGGGATTCCCAGTCCCGAATTCAAAAATCAAAAACAATTAAACAAAACTCCCCTAGGAATGTTGTTGGTTTGGACGGTACCCGTGGATGCGGCTCGCCGTGGAGTGTGATTGTTGGTGGAGGGGGAGTAA
This sequence comes from Elymus sibiricus, assembly GCA_039707655.1. NCBI lineage: Eukaryota > Viridiplantae > Streptophyta > Magnoliopsida > Poales > Poaceae > Elymus > Elymus sibiricus. The sequence continues at coordinate 89,392,940 of CM077663.1, forward strand.
ACCTTTACTTTTACCGCTTGGGAACCACTGCTAATTTGTTTAGCATGGAAGATATTGATAACTCTTGGTCGTGACGTTGACAGGAAGGGTGTACCTCCCAAAATTATCTCTCTCTCTCTCTCTCTCTCTCTGTTTTAAACTTTGAGCTCTGGCACCGCTGCAAATCCATGCTTCCCTCTGCGAAGGGACTATCTATTTATTTTTATGTTGAGTCATCACCTTCTCAAATAAGCGCCAGACCTGAGAGCACTATTGTCCTCCTCATGCATTGTGTATAATTGATGTTGGGTGCAACATGACTGGATCTTTTCTACCATGAATTACAATGTTTAGTCGCTGCTTGAACTTTGGAGGTGCTCTGCATTTATGTTTTGCGGTCTCAGAAAGGGCTAGCGAGATACCACTATTGTCATATTGTATCATGATTGTTTGGACAAAATGTTGGCGCTTGAGATATCTTATTATTGCTCGCTAGTTGCTTATGTTATTGATATGAGTAAATATAATTCCTAAGAGTTATTATTGACATGGTTAGTCATAATCTTTGCTGAAAACCTGGGTGCTACTTAAGCATATATATGTAAACAAGGACAAAAGAGTTCATAAAAGTTTTTCTTTATCACTTTCAGTTTATCAACTGAATTGCTTGAGGACAAGCAAAGGTTTAAGCTTGGGGGAGTTGATACGTCTACAACGTATCTACTTTTCCTCACTCTTTTGCCCTTGTTTTGGACTCTAATTTGCATGATTTGAATGGAACTAACCCGGACTGATCTTGTTTTCAGCAGAATTACCATGGTGTTGTTTTTGTGTAGAAATAAAAGTTCTTGGAATGGAACGAAACTTTCTAGAGATTTATTTTGGAAAATATAAAAAATACTGGAGCCAGAAACCACCAGAGAGGGGGCCCAGGGTTCGCAGCACCCACCAGGGCGTGCCAGCCCCCTCCCGGCGTGCCCTGGTGGGTGGTGGGCACCTCGGGGCCCCACTTGACCTATCTCCACCACTATAAAATCCTAAATTTGGAGAAAAAAAATAAGAGATAAAGAATTATCGCGTTTCACGAGACGGAGCCGCCGCCACCTCCTGTTCTTCATCGGGAGGCCAAATCTGGAGCCCGTTTGGGGCTCCGGAGAGGGGAATCTTCGGTCTTCGTCATCATCAACCTTTCTCCATCGCCAATTCCATGATGCTCCCCACCGGGAGTGAGTAATTCCTTCATAGGCTTGCTGGTCGGTGAGGAGTTGGATGAGATTCATCATGTAATCGAGTTAGTTTTGTTAGGGCTTGATCACTAGTATCCATTATGTTCTGAGATTGATGTTGCTATGACTTTGCTATGCCTAATGCTTGTCACTAGGGCCCGAGTGCCATGATTTCAGATCTGAACCGTTTATGTTATCATCTCTATATCTATGTTCTTGATCCGATCTTGCCTAGTAATATGCACCTATTACGTGTTATGATCCGTCAACCCCATAGTGACAATATTTGTTATACTTCGCGGTGATGACCGTAGTTTGAGGAGTTCATGTATTCACCATGTGTTAATGCTTTGTTCCGGTTCTCTATTAAAAGGAGGCCTTAATATCCCTTAGTTTCCTTATGGACCCCGCTGCCACGGGAGGGCAGGACAAAAGATGTCATGCAAGTTCTTTTCCATAAGCACGTATGACTATTTACGGAATACATGCCTACATTACATTGATGAACTGAGCTAGTTCTGTATCGCCCTAGGTTATGACTGTTACATGACGAATATCATCCAACGAGTTACCGATCCAGTGCCTACGACCTTTTCACTTATTGTTCTTGCTAAGTTACTACTGCTGTTGCCGCTGTTCCTACTGCTACAAAACTATTGCTACTACTGTTATCGCTACTTTTGCTATTGCTACTGCTATCAAACCTATCATATTACTGTGCTACTGATCACTTTGCTGCAGACATTTATCTCCAGGTGTGGTTGAATTGACAACTCAACTGCTAATACTCTCAAGTATTCTTTGGCTCTCCTTGTGTTGAATCTATAAATTTGGGTTGAATACTCTACCCTCGAAAACTGTTGCGATCCCCTATACTTGTGGGTTATCACTTGTCCGCGTCGCTGGAGCTTCTTGTTACCTTTAGCGCAGTTTTGGTACAACTCCGCTCATCATTCAGCAATTGGTATGACTCCTTTCAAGGCTCTATTCGGGCATGAGCCTAAGCACTGGGGAGTCACAGCAACATCCACTTGCACAGTGCCCTCACTACAGACTTGGCTGGATGAACGTGCTGTAATGCAAGACTTGCTGCAACAGCATTTGCATAGGGCCAAGAATTACATGAAGACACACGCAGACAAGAAGCGCACCTTCAGAGAATTTGCCGTTGGTGATCAAGTATTCCTGAAGCTCCAGCCCTACTTACAATCTTCGGTGGCCCGACGCGCCAATCACAAACTCTCATTCAAGTTCTATGGACCCTTTCCAGTGACAGAGAAGATTAACGCAGTGGCTTATAAACTGCAGTTACCTCCACAGGCATCGGTCCACCCGGTGTTTCACGTGTCGCAGCTGCGTCGCGCTCGTCTTCCGGGTACGCAAGTCAATCCTGAGTTACCTATCTATACTGACGATCTGGCTGTTCCAGTGGAGGTACTTCAGTCCAAGTGGCGAAGGAAGAACGGTACCATGGTCGAACAGGTGCAAGTCAGATGGTCCGGCTCGCAACAAATGGGCAGGACCTGGGAAGATCGTCAGGCTCTACAAGCACGTTTTCATCATGCACCGGCTTGGGGTCAAGCCGCTTCTCATGGAGAAGGGGATGTTAGCGCCCCTGACGCTACAAGCCCACAAGGTGGCGGCAGTAGGCCACGCGATGCACGGCCCAAGCATGCACCGCGGCCCAACCAGAAAGTCGCTGGACCGGACTGGGTTAACTAACTGCACACCACACCGCACTACTTAAGCCAGCGAGAAGAGAAGCGAAGACATCCAGTGGATCACGGACAAACCCGACGGCGGCTAGCAACCCTGTTCCTTTCCTATCTTCCTCCTCAAGAACTACCTTCGATTTGGTTGTAATTCCTGTAAACACTACTGATTGAGAGAATAAATCGAGAGAACTATCACCACTCTATCAGCATCTCTACGTGTATTTCGAGTTTGGAGCTAAAATTTTTAGGGGTTGCACACACGTATCTTGTGAACATTTAATATTTTTTTTCAGAATTTTTGATACTTCAAAATTTCAGTACTGTAGCACGATATTCTCCCACCCGCCACGCTAGAAGCATCAAAACGAAGTGGTAGCGCCCGTGTCTCTTCGGACTTGACGCGCTGCTCAACGTGGCAGTCAGCCAACTCGCCGTGCGCCGAGGCCCCGCTGTTGCCAGCTGTGAGAAACAGAGTGAATGGAAGTGAAAAGCAACTCGGTTCGGAGAGGCCGGAGGCTGGGACTGGGACTCGACCCTACGGTGCGTGGGCCCGGTGTTGATGCACCGAAGAGCACAGGGCGCTGGTCACGTGCTCTCCTAGGCTCGGTCCACACGTCCACACACCGGGGACCTTGCCTCCCTCGCTCCTCAAAAAGCTGCCACCCTTCTCACAGAGAGGGAAGGGAAGGGCGCCCACCGAGCGACGAGAGAGAGGGCCAGGCAAAAAGGCGCGGGGCCGAAACTTGCATTGCGAGGAGAGAAGGCCCTCGCCGCCCACCTCCCCATGGCGGAGGGGGGAGAGGAGGCGGCGGCGCGGCCGCGGCCGCGGCCGACGCGCGTCGTGGAGGCTCAGCGCGACAGGATCGTCCAGGCGGTGAAGGCGAACCGCGTCACGATGATCGTCGGGGGCACCGGATGCGGTAATCAGCATCTCCTCCCTCCCTCCCTCCTCTCTGCTTCGGCAGCTTGCTCGCGCGCGCTCTGGGCGATTCGATGGTGGCGTGGTGGTTTTGTGCCGTTTGGGACGAAGGCACGGCTCGCTTCCCGCTGCTGTCCGTTGGGCTTCTTCTGCCTGTTTGTTCGTTGGGGTTTTTGGGGGCGGCGTACTGGGTGGCGTGGCGGCATCGAGGGTTTCGGAGCAGAGTTTCCGAGGGACAGGGAGCATTTCCGGAGCGGGGTTGCAGCTTCGATTGAGACCTTGGTCTCGGAGAACACCTTGGTCTCGGAGACCTTGTTCTCTTCACGGGTTTTAGGGGGACCCGGATGGTGGAGGATGAACACAGCTGGGGTTTGGGGTCAGGATGGTGCTGCATTTTTCTCGGTCTAGAGCGACCCCTTCTTCTAGAAATTTTCTCGGATTTTGAATTTTGATGTTCTCTGCCGCTAGTGCGTGAGGAGGTTGGAGCAGAGTTTCGGCCGGATTGGGAACAACTCTGGATGTTGGAGCAGAGTTTCCTCGGGTCCGTTGTCCCCTTCACAGGTTCTAGGGGAAGTGGATGACGAAGACGGCAGTGATTTTGGGGCGGGATGGTGCTATATTTGTCTCGGATTTGCCTCGGATCCCCCCTTTTCTTCGTATTTTGATTTCTCTGGTGCTATTACGTGTGGGTTTCAGTTCAGATTTGTCCGTTGCTTGTTGCCTCCGCTTGTTGGGGAGTTCGTGCTACACTCAGCTACATGCGTCGCTTCCATATTTATGGTGCCGATTCCATCCATGTGGCTTCGTTCACTTGATGTCAAGTTTCCGATTGCTCTGTTTTCAGCAACACGTTCAGTCCAAATTTTGACATATTCTGTCCTGCGATCAGATGTAAATTTAGGCATAATTTTGTCATATATATACTGATAATGTATATGGTACCTTGTTTATCTCGTTGTAGGAAAGAGCTCCATGATTCCCCAATTCCTCCTAGAAGAAAATCTGGAGCCCATTATGTGCACACTGCCTAGGAGGTTTGCGGTGGTAGCCCTTGCGCAGATGGTGGCTCAATCTCGCAAATCCGAGCTAGGAGAAGAGGTTGGATATCATATAGGCCACTCGAATATGACCAATCACATCTCGACAAGGTAACCTCCCTCCTTGTGAATCAGTGGTCCCATCTCGACAAGGCCACTCTAGGTAGTCATTCATTAGAATGTTCCTTCTACTTCTGTGTTGATCTCGACAGACATTGTTGTGCATACTACTATAGCTTAGGCAGCCACATCAAGTATACTTGAAGGATCGGAACTAGTTCACATACGACCTTTGATGCTACGATTTTTGTGAAAATGGACATAGAATGCTTATAGGAGCCTTAAAGAAATCAGTATGACTATATCTTCCAAACTGAACTGCAGGCACTACAGATTACTCGGGTTAGGTTGACCCATGCATGGCAGCTGAAAATGGAAAATCATCGTGTTTGATTTATTTTTTTGGAAAATCATGCTATACACCTGTATTCCTTGAATCCTTGTTGTTCATTAATTTTTGTTATCCCACTTAAATATATGACTTGTGGCATGCACTTTTGATACTAGTCATGCAGACATGTTTTAATATCTATATCCGGTTATCTGCATGCATTAATGATTTTGTTCGATTTTGCGTTTACATTATATTGGCAATTCAATATTGATTATTTCAAAATTAATAATGCATATGCATATACAAATTTCTATTGCTTCTTATCATTTAGGCTTTTAGCACCTGTCAGTTTGGAGTGTCATCCTTGCCTAGAATGAAATATAATGTTAGTTTCCTCATCTCCATTATACTGCTGAGGTAGGAGATGATCTGGATAGTTAGCATGCAGTTCAGTGATGTAGGGAACATCATCATAATGGCAGCTTAATCTCTACTTTTAGCTTCTTTGACTCCGAATTTCCAATATATAGCCTTCTACGTTATTTCAAGTGTCTTATATCCACTCTTACCCACTTGACAATTTTCTTGTAAATCGTTTGGGCTGCACTGCTATGGCATTGACTTTCAGGCTTGTTTAATGTATGAATCAGGTCAAAAATTGTCTTCAAAACAGCTGGTGTTGTGTTGGAGCAAATGCGTCATAAGGGCTTTGCTGCATTGCAATATAAGGTTATTATTCTTGATGAAATTCATGAAAGGTCTGTGGAATCTGATCTTGTCCTTGCTTATGTCAAGCAGTTTATGATGACGATGAATGACTCAAGGTATGACTCTGGTAACAAGCATCATTGTATTCTATTCAAGTTTTTTTTTAATATTGATGGTTTCTGTCTACCATAGAAATGTTCTCAAATCCTTCCTGCTGATTGCTAATACATGTCATGCCACTCTTCACATAGGCTAGTTTTGATGTCTGCTACCATTAAGAGCACACAATATGTTGAGTACTTTAAAGATATTGGAAAGGTTGAACTGATTACCATCCCGAGCAGCTCATGCTCTAACTTCCAGAGAAAAGTCCAATATCTTGAGCAGGTATGTATTGATTCTGCTCCAAAATGAAGTGAATTATCCTTGTTCACTGTCTCTAATATATTCCAAGTTGCATGATGTACCTTCTAATTTTAACAATATCTGATTACCAAACATGCTGTAGTTTATATTGTATTTGCTTGTTCATATATTTTACAACGGATTTAACATTCTGATATGTCATTTTCACATTATTGTATTTTTGCACCATAACACGCCAACTCCATGACTGTTTTGTTTATAATAATTATTAATGCTATCAGTAATAGAAAAAAAACTAGCAGCACTAGCAGCAGTGGTAGTAGCAGTACTAAACTACTAATATATATTTGATCAAAAAATTATAATTAGATATTAGTACTCCCTCCGTCCCAAAATAAGCGTCTCAACTTTAGTTGAGACACTCAAAGTTGTCCTAAATTTGAGACACTTATTTTGGGACGGAGGGAGTACCTTTCCTGGTCCATGTTTGTTTGTCAATTTTTTACACAATCAATATGTTAGGTTAACACCTTCTACTTTGCTCCCTTGCTATTGCTTATCACCTGATAACAATGGAATGCTGTTCAGATTGTTGATATTCTGAAGATGGATTCTGAAACTGAATCACTCCGGACGAAGTATTGCCCTGGACTAGATTGCAAGGCAGAAGCTTATCTTAATCCTGAAGTGTATCAACTTATCAACAAGTTATTGTTGCACATACATGAAAGTGAACGAGACACTGAAAAGGGTATTTTGGTTTTTCTTCCTACATACTCTGCATTGGAGCAGCAATGGGATCTGTTGTCTGGTTGTTCAATTTTCAAGGTACATATTCTTCATCGCAGCATTGACACTGATGAAGCTCTTGAAACTATGAAGGCCTCAAAATCTTGCCGAAAGGTACAAGTTGTTATATTCCAATCTAACTCAGTATTTCAACTGCATGTTTTATACCTGGAATACTTGCTCCTACTTTTAAGCTATGTGGTGTTAGTAGTGAGGCATAAAGCTAAAATTTTAGCGCTATGCACATGGAGTATTTATGGAACATATGGAGTTGGGTACGTATTCTATGGAGTATTTATGGAACTGAACATGAAGATCGAAACCTTGATACTATGTGGAATAGTAACTTGTGTATTCCCATGCTCTCTAGGCCAAGTACATGTATAGGTGGTATACCACAAACATGAATCCTAGTCCCTCGCTAGCATATATTGCGATCATTATTTCCCTATTTGAGTGTGGTTTTTGTGCACCCATCGTAAGGACCTGGGAACATGCCCCAATTTTTTTAGGGGAATAATGCTATACAAAAAAAAGTGAATTATGATATTGGGAGGTGTTAGAATTGAGTATGTGGAGGAGCGGTGTGCTGGATGGTATGGCACATGCAAGCTGAACGATAGAGGTTGGTCATTTCCCTTTGTCTACTAGGACATGGTAGTATCCAGTCTCTTTCACCCCCTCCTCTCATTTGGAGTTTCTAACCTTCATCATCGTTTGTTAAGTTTGGAACAAAATTGGATCAACATAATTCATTAGTGATCAGTAACGTTTACACTATAACTAGTTTGAGGATCTGTTGGGATGCAGGAATGATGCAGAAAATTGTAGAGATTATGCATGGATCAGTAAAATTGCTGAAGATTCCTATGAGAAACTCTCCACTTCAAACTGAACTCTTTACTTTTCCGTATACCCAGACAGACATTCAAAATCTTTGCATATATTCCATTAGAAAACTAACCATATGTAGCATATCTTCACATGTGGCAAACTGTATAGGATATATCCATTCATAGGATCTAAGCAAAGCTTGCATCCACTATCAAGATCCAATGTGACAAAACAAGGAAGGGGGAGATGCCATCTCATGATATGTTTTATATTTTTTTTTGACGCTGCTACGGCGGGCAAAAGCCGGCCTGAACAATTTTCATTTTCAAAACCAAGATCGAGATACAAACGCAACGGCTACATCAAGTAGCACCCAGACCACAAGAAAGGAACAAGGAACAACAGAAGATGAAGAACCAGAAGCAAGCTACGGCAAGCAGCCGACACCAAGAACTTAGCATCCATCATCAGTAGGTAGACCGAGAAGAGCGGGAACTAGCATTGTTGGATCAGACGAAGGGAGATCCGACACCGAGAAGACGTTGAGAAGAAGTCGTCTGCTGCCCTGCGATCACTCAGCACCTTGAAGAACTAGGAGAGTCGCAGCCACCGTCGAAGGGTTTTCCATTGCCTAGCCACGACGCGACAGAGAGGGTCGCTGACCGTGCCGAAGGGCAATGTTCCGCCGAGACAGCCCTGCACCTCCTTTGAGCCACACCACGGCCTCCATCACAAATAGAGAGAACCAGAACACTATGCAAGGCAACAAAACCTCACGCATCTTCGAAGGGCACCAAAAATCCGAGTCATCACCGCCGCCACGAGCCCCAAAGAGAGAGATCAACCAACAGCCCCAAGATGACCAAGGCAAAGGCCGCCGCCACATATCACTTCCACCGCCACCACCAAGTAGACCAACAAACCAACAACGCTCCAACCGAGACTCGAAGCAACCCACGATGGATCCGTGGCTCCAAGACTATGCCCCCAAGGGGGAAACGACATCAAAGATGCCTTCATCGTCCAATCCTGGGAAGGATTTTAGGCTTTCGCCCGGAGCACACCAAGAACGGGCGACGAAGCTTCACAATGACGCCTTCAAGAAGGGAAGCGACGTCCGAGGGCGTCGCCATCATCGCTGCCGACAAGGTCAACAGTAGGCTTTCGCCCGAAGCTTCACATCCCGGACCTCACCGCCGCACACAGGCCACCGAGTCCGGCAAACACATGAGCGCGAGACCTCACCGCCCCCTATCAGACCACGGAAGCGTCCCACCGGGTCCAAAAAGGGGCCCCCCTGCAGATGCCCTTGCTCACCATGAACACTGACGCTGACGGAGGGGGGATCAATCTAGGCCGCAGCACCGGCACCACCACGGATAGCGCCAGATCCGTGCCCCCCTCAGCTGGCAGCCGGAGCGGAGACGACCCTGCCGCCGACCACACCAGCTGCTTGCCAAACCTCTGCCGGCCTGCAGTCTCCACCAGCAACCTCCGCCGACCACCCCACGCCAGGGCGCCGGATCTGGACGTCGTCGACAGCAGCCGCCGGAGGCTCCACCACCCAAGCAAGGGCGCAACACCTCCAAGCAAGCCCTGCCCCGCAGCCCGAGTCCGCCGCCGTCCACCTCGCCCGCCTGCGGCCCTCGCCGCCGAGCACCACCGCACCGCCGCCGCCCACCTCGCCCGCCCGCGGCACTCGCCGCCGCGCACCACCTCACCGCCCCCGCCCACCTCGCCCGCCTGCTGCCCTCGCCGCCGCCGCCCACCTCGCCCGCCTGCGGCCCTCGCCGCCGCACACCACCTCACCGCCGTGGCGGCGGCGGCGCAGACCTGGGGCGCTGCATCTGGCCACCTCATGCCAGATGGGGAGTTGCCCCGCCGCCGCTGTCCCTGGATCCAGGCGAGCTTTGCCGGCCGGAGCCTCTGGCGGCGGCGAGACTGGGGGGGTGGGGGGGTGGGGGTGTGAAGGTGTGGCGGCGCTAGGGTTTCGCCCCCCGAGTCGCCAGGGAGAGCGACGCGGGGGGGGGGGGGGGGGATCTCGCTTCTTGAATCTATATGTTTTATATTTGACCACTAAAGTTTGCATTGTAGTACTTGTCACCCTCTCACTTCACATTTTCTGAAAGTTGATTCTGTACTGGAACTGTACTAGTAGGTTCACATTGTATTATATGAAGTACAGTCCACAGACCCGTGTTTTGATCCTTGGCGACAAGGGCACCAGCGCGGCTGCCCCCTCCTAGTATTTGTCTATAAATCGTCTATGGTAACCCCAGAAGTTTTCTGAGGGAAGGTAACCACAAAAATTGCAATTAAATGAATATAACAGGATGCATGAGAGGTGAAATTTAGCATGGATGCATAAAATGTTTACATAATTGGAGCAATGTCCTCTTATCTTGCAATGAATCATCCTTTCACTGATTCAGTCGAATCTTTTAATTGCAGGTCATACTGGCGACGAACATGGCCGAATCGTCTGTCACTATTCCAGGAGTTGCTTATGTTATTGATTCCTGTAGATCATTGCAAGTCTACTGGCATCCAATCAGGAGAATTGACTTATCTAAGCTTGTATGGATTTCCAAGTCCCAGGTTAATATCACAAAAATATAAATGCTATTTATGTTAAACTTATTTATTTTGACCTCAAGTTTGAAACTAGTTATAACTTTTCTAGGCTGAGCAGCGGAAAGGCAGGACAGGCCGGACCTGTGATGGTCAAATTTTTCGCTTGGTAACAGAGCCATTTTATAACACTTTTCCTGATCATGAAAGCCCTGCCATTTTAAGATTATCCATAAGAAAGCAAGCACTCATGATATGTTGTGCAGAGTCCATAGCTATGAATGACCCCGCCGGTAATTCTTCCTCTGCAATTCAACTAATCTTGATTGATGTTTCTGTGCTGGGATTATGACTGTAAAATGTAGAGCTAAAACAAGAACAGTGAACTAAAGGAGCAATTCTAGAATTCTGTGACCTTGATGCACCCTCCTCACTTGTACTTATGGACTTTGTGCACTTACTCTTAACTATGATTTTTCTTTCAACGAGAATGATCTGCATCTTCTGTACTATTCTTAATGTGTTCACATCTTTCTGCTGTACTGTAGAGTGTGAAATAGAATTAGTCCAATATCTACACAGAAGATTCCAGGAAGCTTTGGTTAGCTAGGTTCGTGGTGCATTGCTTTCATCTTCTCTTTTAAAATAATAGGCTTCTTCTTTGCGTTTATCCAGTAACCATATTATATCAGCTAGGGAATGCCGATGACAACGAGAGATATAGAGAGGATCTGAGCAAATTCTACTTGTAGTTAACTAAGATCAATGTCTGAACTACCAGTTCTTAATTGGATTTGGGAATTCCAGTAACTGCCAGTTTCTGCTGCACTGGAACTGGTTCCCTGCTGGGATGTTGAACCAAATACAGACTAATAAAATAGTCACTCCTGTTTAGTTTATAGTTCAGCAATTGAATAATTAGGTTTCATCCGGTCCTCTTGTCTTCCTCCAGTTTTCCACGGGCTGTTCCTGTCCTCCTAGAGAAAATCATGCACCATTCTGCATGCAGTAAGCCACCGTGCTTCCATTCGCAGGTGCAGCAAGAATTTACTAATATACAAATCAGCGAAAGAATTTACATAGGGAGCAAGATGATCTTAGACCTGGTTGATTAGGTCTATGTATAATGTATTAGTATTTTCTAAAGAACATGGATAAGTACAAATCTACGATCTGAGTAGGACAAAAATAATCATGCCCGTTGCTGTCAATACAGATTTCCTTGCCATCATTAGCCACTTTTGATTTAAGGTTTGTAATAATTGTTATAGTGCCGTACTGAGGCAAAAAAACCTTTACAGAATTATCACTGTGCCCATCTTATTAAGACTTCAGAATCATCATTTATTTTTTCAAAATTTCGAGATTGCCTACTTAGTCATTGTACTAAGAATTCCCGTTTTGATGCTCACTAGATTGTTCGTATTTAAATATTTTATCCATTGTCCCCAAGTGTGTATTTTTTTAACACTATATACAGCCATTGATATATATACGTGACTACTAAATTCTATAATAATTTGTTATGTATTTTTTTGAGGAAACTCAAAGCTTGTGTCTTGATGAATTGGATAGATATGAAGAGTAGTACTCCCTCTGTAAACTAATATAAGATCTTGTAGATCACTAAAGTAGTGATCTAAAAGGTACTCCCTCCGTCTCATAATATAAGAGCATTCTCTACACTAGCGTAGTGTCAAAAACGCTCTTATATTATGGGACGGAGGGAGTATTATATTAGCTTTAGTGATCTAAAAGATCTTATATTAGTTTACAGAGGGAGTACTATTTACAAGCTCAAGTGGGCTAAGGTTACAATTGCGCGCAAAGAAAATTAATGGAAATTCCAGGAACATGAGAGGGACATCTTTTAAGACCTAGTGCTCCCACGCACGCCCAGTTCATCTCCTCCTCTTGTGATATACTAAGCGTAGATAGCAAGGCTGATTGCAGTTGAATGTGTAGCCGTTCCTGTGCTTCCATATCATCCCAATAGCTGAGGAGTACATGGAAGCTAGGGCATTTCCTTAGCGGCTTTGGAGTGGCGCTGTGTGCTGTGAACCACCGTTCAATGATTCAAAAGGGTCCTTGCCGGGTCTTGGCGCGCACATAAGGTCGATCGCATCCAAGAGAGGAATTCTTTTCCAGTCCACAGCATGAATAGGTAGTCGACTAGCAGGTGCCTCATTGTCTTCAGCGTCTGGTCGCAGAATAAATAGGCCAGCACATGTTGCAGTCCATGGCCCGCCCGCTGCGCCAGATGAAGGACTTGACCTTATAATAAATTGTTATTGAAGTTAGAAAAAACACCAAATACTTCTGTGCATATTAGTCAGCAAGATCTTAAAAACAGAGTACATGCATTTGAAAACAAAACATATTTGGCTATGTGGGATCATTATACACTGTAACTCTTATATATTTATATTAAGGTAATATTCTTACTAACAGTCATTCTTTGTCGCCAGTCCTGCTGCAAAAAATTCTCAATCCACCGGAGTCTGCTGTTATTAAAAACGCACTAGCGACTCTTGTTCAAATTGATGCGGTTCAGCCAGCTTTCCGTGGACGCCGAGGGTATAAGCCTAGTTTTTATGGCTATTTGCTCAATAGTTTGCCATTATCGTTGCGTGCTTCTGTTCTTGCCCTGAAATTTGGTGAGATGGGTTATCTCCATGAAGGAATCCTGATAGGCATTATGTTGGACATCCAACCACTTCCTATACTGCAACCTTTTGGTGATCAAGCATTGGTATGTTCTAGTTACATCTAGTGACATGCTTGTATCCCCAGGTTCTGTTAGTAACAATAGAACATGCGTATATCCTAATTTATGTTTTACAGCGCAAGAAGATTAGAGACGATTACTTTGATGAGGGTAGCTCTCAACAAATTGGCAAGAAGGAAGCTACACTCATTGGAAATCTTCGGGCATTTCGATTTTGGGAGTGTATGTTTAAGGTACATCTTATCTTATCTGTAACAAAATACGCTGTAAATTTGTTGAGGGCCTTTTTGTTAGTTGGTTATTTTCAAATTTGTAATATTAACTTTCAAGTCCTTTTTGGTAACAATTACAAATATAAATGCTCATTATCTTTTTGTATCTTTTTTTGGTAGTATCTTTCCTAATGGATAGCTAATGCTAGGATGATTTATCATGGCCCTTAAGCGAAAATTATTACTATTGATTAACCAAAATGTACATTTTTATTTGGATTCTGTTAGCACTATTTTGTTTTCACTAAAGTTACATGTTCTATTTTTTTCAGGATAAGTTTCGTCTGGAGTACCTGACAAATATGGCCAAGAACGAAGAATCAAATGCATCCGGGCCCTTGATCTTGAAAAATGAACAAGACTGGTGTAGATTTCACAATCTCGTGCCAAAAGCACTTAACAACATCTCTGAAATCTGTATGTCCTTTAACTTGTCCTAAAAAGTTTGCGAAGTGGATTTTGTACTAGGGGTAGGTACTCCCACTAGTATGTGTGTTTTGATTGCACAATTTGCATCTATTGATGTGCGCCAGATACTCCTGCATTATCATAGTTTTTCCAACAAATTTTTAACAATGTACACAAGATGGTAGAAAGGGTTTCCAACAAATTTTTAACAATGTACATAACAGTCTACAAATTTTTAACAATCTACGTGTGAGGACCTACTCCTAGAAGTGCACGTATCAAAATGCTTTCCAAAAATACAATACATGGATATTTCTTGCTGTAACTCTTTCTTTTGAACAGATGATGATATTATGAGCACACTGCACCGCTTTAGGCCTCCTTTTCTTCAGAAAATCAATCCTCCAAAGTACCTTCAGACCTCTGAATTCCACCATGCATGTTGTGACCCTGAATTGCCGGAGCCAGAGCATATGACTTCATTCTTGTCGGAAGCTGATAATTCTCATTTAGATTCACAGTGGAGGTGTGCTTCACACCCTTATATTTCCGCAACTGATTTTGGAGCCACTGACATTGTTAATGACCTGAAGAAGATTATCAAAGAGGTGAGTTGTATTGTATAAATTTTATGCATTGTCAAGTTACCCGTATACAAGACATAATGTAGAATAAATATATTCCCCGTGCACACATAATGCTTCTTGATTGGTTCACAGATGAAGATACAACTTGCAGACGAACAAGTTGGTGGTAATCCTCAACCAGCCTTTGGAGTTGACAACACTTTTGAGGAATACAAAGGCCCTTTTAACAATTCGGCTGATGCCCCCAAACCAGCATGCAAGTTCTTCCTCACATTAAAGGTAGACTGTTGCAGCCTTTCATGCTATTTTCACCTGTCCTTTCTTCCGCACGTCATTTGCAGGAAATGTTATTTAGCTATTTTTCTATGTGTGTTGAGTAAGATCTTTTTATAGAAGGATTGCCCTATTTTGATATCTGAAATCGTAGTAACCACAATCCCTGCAACACAGTACATCATGTTATAACCAGCCGTAGGCAGACCAACTGAACTCCAAACCTTCTCTCTTTCTCAAAAAAAAAAAAACCCTGAACTCCAAACCTAGATCCTCAAGATTCTACTGCAACTACTTGATACACTTTTCCCTGCCTCGGCGAAGGACTTGACATAATGTAACGCATTGATGAAACTATGAATAAAGTGGTGGTGACAGGTCAAATGACATTGACAACCGTGATACTATGCCAACATGCATTTGGTTAAAATTGTATCTACCTAACTGCATGGATATGTTAACTTGGTATTTTGACAACTCGATGGATATGAATTAAACTTGTTTCTTCTGATACGTTGTTCCTTTGATCAGGGTTGTATAAAGGGCAGCTCTTGTTCATTTCCACATGATTGTGGCTCTTTGATCTCTTCATCAGTTACATCTACAATAAATCCAGAAGAACTACCCTGGCGTGCTGACATAGGTTGGACAAAGTTGCTGACTGGAGGTGAAAATGGTCACATTCTTGTCGTGAATGACAAAAATCTGAAGTTTTCTCGTGAACTTTGCAAGATAGTTGCGAGGACACCTGATCTGCATTCGGCTGAGCATAATTCAGTTGCAAACAACCTCAGCATAGTCCTGAATGTGGCTGATCCTTCTCATCTAACTATTGGAAGTGAACATGAACCACCAGTTCCTTGGACGAAATTACAGCGAATTATTTTGTTAGATGATTATGGTTCTGGTGAAGCAATCAACCACCAACTATTGCAGAAGTTCTTTGAGTATATTGCCATCAAGATCTTGTCGGAAACATTATCTGGTTTGCAGGTCATCCTGATCATGAATAACACAAAATTTGTTAAGATACAGGTACGCCATTTGTTAAATTGTATCACAAATCTGAAGTTCGATTCACACACATTACAGTAAAAAAATCTTGGTGTGCATGACTCATGGTAGTTTATTTATTTATTCACTTGCTATTTGCTGGTACCTATGGCCTGTTTAACATCTGAGAATGAGAATTACCTTCCGAATCTCAGCTTAGTCAACACGCAACATTATTTATCAGTCCACTGCTGAAAATGACAGACTTGGCTGCTGTTTTTATAGGTGGAAAAATTGGCAAGAGAGTGTTTCTTCTTTCTGGGTGAATCATTTTTATTAAATGGAGTGCCTCTTGGATGGTTTCCGTGCATCCGTCAACAAGATGGGCGAGTAGCAGGACCAGTTGCTTACGTTTTCAACATGCATCCTCCATCCCCACGGCGATTTTGCAACACAAGAGAACTGGGCGCCAAGTCCTCTGCAGAGACTAGTTAGGCCAGTCTAGGTCATACGCATGTTAATAGCTACTCCTAGGTCAAGTCGTTTTGCAAGCTTGTACAGAAATATTATGGCACACTACCTACGACGGATACGGTAAGCACTGTTGCGCTGCAACTGCAAACTTAGGTTTTACTGCAAACTTGGGTTTTAATGTCGTCGCTGCTCTAATTTTTGTTAGACGTCCAATTGTCATGGAAGTGCCTTGAAAGTTGTTATATGTTTTTTTTTTGAACAATCACCGGGGGGAAAAAGTTGTTATATGTTCATTTGGAAGTGTCTCCAAAGGCATGGAATCCCACTCTATGTGATAATAACCTTGATTGCGTACGTATATATGAATTGCTAACTCTGGGACTTCATTATATATGTACCTTACTAGGAAAATGGCCCGTGCGATGCAACGGGAGAATATGACACTCTAGCCATGATAATAATGTCTCAAGACCTTCACTCCTTGGCGATGCGAGCTTCTCTCTGGCTGTGCCCATGAAAGGAGCACGTCAGTGACAAGCGACAACTGCATCGCCAGTGACAAGCGACAACTGCATCGCCACTGAAGACGTGGTGGCATATCACGCATTATACTCATCTTATACATGTCCTCCGCAGAATGATGGTGTAACGCCCACCCATCGGTTGATCCCGCCGTAGACAACGCACACATCGTCCTCCTGCTAGCACGATCACCAAGCAGAGAGAAGGTGTGGGAAAAATTATTGTCATCTTGATGGTCCACCAAGCATATCTTCTTGTGTAAATGCATCAAAAAGTTAGAGTAGCACCATGGGACAATTTAGTTCTTTTCATGAACCCCTATAAATATAAGCCGATAAAAAGGACCGATAAAAAACCAAAAATTATGTGTCACAATTCGTAAGAAAATAGCAGGTAGTAGATCAGATATTCACTTATATCGATATTGCATTTGTATTTTGGACTGTATATTGTATATATATGGGGGGCATGAGTTGGCAATCAGTCCATCCTTTTTGTATGCATTTTATCCGCCCAATCCGCGTTCATAAAAGTAGAGATATTTCCTATCCATATTATTTGTCTTGAATTTGTCTAGATACAAACATCATATTATTTGTCTTATGTTTGTCAACATACAGATTGATGTATTGTTATCCGTATCTAAAAGCGTTTGGTTTTAGATACATCTTTAGCTAGACATATCTAAGACAAATAATATGGATAGGAGAGTATATTAATTTGAGACGTTTTTATTTAACTATACTATAAAATACTCCCTCCGTGATATAAATCTTTCTAAAGGTTTTTATATGAAGCATAGACGGAGCAAAATGAGTGAATATATACTTTTAAATATATGTATATACATTCGTATTTAGTTCATAATAAAATCTCTAAAAGTATTTATATTTAGAAAATGGAGGGATTAATGAAGTACACATATTTATTTTCATGGGCGAACTATCCTCTTTTTAGCTCTAGCTCAAGCACGTGGACCCATCCTGACCTTATCTTAGACAACTTTACCTCTTCACATGGATACACTTAGACGGCAGCCGACCAGCTAAAATAATTCACATGGATCCACTCGCCAAACTCATCTCTACCAGGCAGCCAGCGCTCTACTGGGGCTCGCTCTCATCCCTATCTGCACAGGGCCGAGCAGCTTCCTCCAAAATTTGCCGCGGTGACATGGGGCTTCTTCCGAGCGTGCCGGCACCCAGCCCATCTCCGGCTCCTCCCCGCGCTGCTGGCGGCGACCCAGCGGGCTTCCTTTCCTCTCCGCCATCAACATCCACGTTGCCGCCAAGCCGTTGTCCTTTTTTTTCGCTCGTCCCCCCGAGCCGGTTCTCTGCTTCGTTAATTCCTTCCCTTGATTCTTAGGCGCTTGTTAATTTCAGATCGCCCATGTGACACCCTGGGCTTATGCTACAGTGATCATTGTAATTAAGCTACAGTAATGATCATGAACAGTGCCTAAGTATTTTGCTAAATGAAGTTTGTCTAAGTTGGGTGAAGTTGGATGCAAAATTTCAATTCAAATTCCTATTCAAATGCCTTAGGAATTGTGGTGATAAAATAATTCCTCAAATAATAAAAGTAAAATGTTCCAAAATTGTGGAATATTCCAAAACAAAACATGTTGAGGAAAACAACATCACCAAGTCTCTGGTTTGGACACTCCAAGAAAACAGTGGGCAGAAACATTAAAAATGTCATTTAAATCATTTTTGATAATACAAACAGTGACTAAAAATACTCAAAGTTGCTGTGGAGCTTGGGTGTATTGCATATGAAAATATGGACCCCATCCCACATTTTTGCTAAAAGGAATATAGCCTAAAATAATTAAAACAGAATAAATAAAAAGGAAACAGAAAAGAAAAATAAAAGAAAAAGAAGAAAATGGGCAAAGCCCACTTACCTGGACAGCTGGGCCGAACCGGCCCAGCCCGTCGTTGTCCTCACCTGCTCCCCCTCCGTGTCGCTCCCGCCATGGACAGGAGCTCGTCGCTCTGGCCGTTGCTCGACACGG
Organism: Elymus sibiricus; assembly: GCA_039707655.1. Taxonomy (NCBI): domain Eukaryota; kingdom Viridiplantae; phylum Streptophyta; class Magnoliopsida; order Poales; family Poaceae; genus Elymus; species Elymus sibiricus. Next base: position 89,411,752 of record CM077663.1, read on the forward strand.
CGACGGGAGCTGGTGGGAGGGGATAAGGCCGCCCCCGCTCCCATTTCCCCTCTCCCCCTCGCCTGGCTCGCTCGCTCTCCCCCTCCCCTCCAGATCCGCCGCCGCCGACGCCATGGCCGGCGGGTAGCCGCCGCTGTAGTACCTCCCGAGCCCCGCTGCGACGCCCCAGAGCTCCGCCTCGACCTCCTCTTCCCCCTCGTGCACGAGCCCGACGCCCGGAGCCCCTGGAACACCGTCCCCGCGTCGTCTTCAACCTCGGGACAGGAAGCTCGCCGCCGTCGATTCGCCGTCGTCGAGCCTTCCCCGAGCTGGTTTTGAACGGCTACACCTCAATGTGAGCCCCTGCTACCTCCTCCGCCCCTCCTCGCGACGAGCCGTTGCTCGTAGCGCCCGTTTCCACCGGAGCCCGAACGCGCCGCCGCTCGAGCTCGTCGCCGGCGTGCCTCCGGTGACCAAATGGTCCCGGGCTGGCCACCATCTTGCTCGCCGCACCCCGTAGGTTCCATTTTGCGCCAGCCCCATTTCGTTTGCACCCTAGAACGTGCGCGCCCAGGTCGACCGAACGCCGCCGTCCGCCGGCGAGCTCCTGGCCGTCGCTACACGCCGTCTCCGGCATCCGCACCGCCACAGATCGACGCGGCATCGTCCCCGCGTTCGAACGCGCCCGGCCGCGCCCGATATGGTGCACCACACGCGAAACCCGACGCTCCTCGCCGTTTCGGGAGCTCGCCGGAGCTCCTCCGGCGACGGACGCCGGCCACCGCTGACTGGACTGCCTGGGGCCCAGCCCCAGGGTCACTGCCAGTGGGTCCCCCTGGCCCCGTTGACTGGGTTGACCAGTCAACGTGCTGGCTGGGCTGGGTCAACCCACTGACCTGTGGGGCCCAGCCCCCCTGTGTCTATGACAGGTGGGTCCCCCACGGGATTAATTAACTGATTAGGATTAAAATTAATTGGAATAAATAGATTAGGCTAATGGGTCACTGACATGTGGGGCCCCTCCACTAATTAACTCTGATTAAATAAAACTAATAAACCGAAATGCCACTGTCTCTATGACAGGTGGGGCCCACTCCCCTGCTGATGCATTGCTGATGCAATGCTGACGTCAGGCAACACTGTTTTGGATAATGTTGTGGATAATGTTGAATTTATTAAATAAAAATAATTCCAGAAAATTAATAAAACTTTAGAAAATCATAGAAAATAATCTGTAGCTCAGATCAAAATAATTTATATATGAAAATTGATCAGAAAAATCCAAAGAATGCAATGGTGCCATCCATTCATCTGTCACATGCCCCTAGCTATCTGAACATGCAACTTTTTGCCTGTTTCAGATAGATGAATAGTGCCTGCCTACCAATAATTAAATTCTAATTAAAGCCTGAAAATAAATAATATGACTTAGACCTGATTTTAGGCAACCCTGCACTGCATCCTAGCTGGCTCATGCCTCTAGCACCGCAGCATGGAACTTTTCCCCCTCCGACACGTCTGTCCGACAAATCAACAGACCCGGGAAATATCGTCAGATATTCTCCCGCGTCGTCTAAGACGTGTAGTACCGCGTTAGTGCATGCCTAGCTAAGCATATTGCCATGTCATGCATCATGTTGCATTTGTGTGCTTGTATTTATTGTTTCTTCCCCCTCTTCTCTCCGGTAGCTTCCGAGACTGACGCTGCTGCCGTGATCGCCTACACCACTGACGACCAGCCTTTTGCAGCAGAGCAGCAAGGCAAGCAAAACCCCCTTGAGCATTCCAATATCCCCCATCTCTCTCTCTCTTATGCTTGCATTAGAATTTTGCTACTGTATTAGATAGCTCCTATTCTGATGCATAGCCTGATTTTGATGAACTGCTACTATACTTGCAATCATACCACTGCTTAGTATAGGTGGATCAATAAACCCCTGTGACCCCTGAGTCCCAGTTGCCCCTGCTTGATCATCGACGACTCGACGACTTGAAGACAGAAGACTCAGTCGTCATGACTGACCAGCCAGGCCCCTCACAGCACTGCACACCCCCTTAGTTGTACGACTCTGCAGTGCTACTATCGAGTACCGAGGGTGACACCTCGTGAAGTACTCATGATGCTAGTTCTGTAGTGTAGCTAGTCGGTCGTGGTTATCGAGGGTGATTCCTCCTCCACCGCTTCCGACGATGACTCTGTCGTGCAACCCCTCAAGTGTGGGACCCTCGAGGGTGATTCCTCTAGTTCCACCTTGTCGGTTTCATCGAGCGGGACCCCATGAGGGTGATTCCTCAGGTTCCGTCTTGATGTTTTATACACACGGTTACTATGACCGGGTTACAGATATTTGTTAAAGACGGGCCGGCCCCATGGGCACCCGCGAGAGATATTGGTGGGATGCGCCGCAAGGCATCCGGAGATTTTGGTGGGATGCGCCGCAAGGCATCCGGATACTTGGTGGAGTGCGCCGGAAGGCACTCGAGTGTTCTTGGCGTGGCGACGGACTGTAATATGTTTGAGCTTGCCCCGCACAACTAATAAATTGCTAATGGGTTGTGTATTTAATCTGAGTTAGGTCGTTGGCCTAATACGCACTAACCACCACGCGGGGTAATCAGTATGGGCTGCTCGGCGGCGTACATTCTCCCGAAAGCTCTTCAGATGCCACGTTTTTCGACTCGCGCCCGGGTGGTCTGGAACGCAGGGACCCTGATGGAAGGCGTGCTAGGACTGGTCCCGGCCGACGGCGTAACGTGCAGGATGGCGAGGGCGATGGCCCAAGACCCCGAGCCATTAGGATGTAGACCGGCGTGTTGGCCTCTCTGTTGAGCCTAGGTAGGACTACGTCGTGTCGATATGTCGAGGCCGGGTATTGACCAGAAAATCGTATCCGGCCGTAGCTTATCGAGCGTGTTGGGGAATGTGGTGCACCCCTGCAGGGAAGTAATCTATTCGAATAGCCATGTCCACGGTAACATGACGACTTGGAGTTGTGCTCTGACCTACTATAACTATAACCATAAACTTAATTAAAATTGAACTGTGGCTCCGGGATTGCTTCCTCGCAGGGAAGTCGAGGAAGGATCTCAGGTCGTGTTACTTAATAAAATTTGCTACAACAATATGACTATATGCACGAGCTGCAGGTCTACTCTCTTCTCATGCTGCAAGCTGCTGAAGATGCTAGTCTTCGATAGGACTAGGCCTTCTTCTCTATTCTGGCAGTTCTGCAGTCTAGTCCAAAGATATAGCCGCATTCCTTTGATACTGGTGCATATCTAGCATAGTTCTGATGTAAGTCTTGCGAGTACTTTGGATGAGTACTCACAGCTGCTTTGCTCCCCTTTTTCCCCTTCGATACGTTGTTGCGTTCAGACGATGGAGCCCAGGAGTCCCAGGATCCAGCTTACCCGGTGGACGACTACAGCTACCCCGATGGAGGCCCCTACTACTACCAGGATGGAGCCTACTACGACGTGGACTTCTCCGACGTTCAGGAGTAGTTAGGAGGTTCCCAGGCAGGAGGCCTCGCCTCTTTCGATCCGTGCTTTTGTTTGTGTTGGCCTTCTTAAGGCAAACTTGTCTAACTATGTCTGTACTCAGATATGTTTGCTTCCGCTGACTCTTGTTTGTGTCGGAGCTTATATTCGAGCCCTCGAGGCCCCTGGCTTGTAATATTAAGCTGTATGACTTTATATTTGTGTCTTTTGTCGTGTTGTGGTACTAATCAGTGAGTCCCTAATCTTGGTCGTACGCATTGCGTGATTGATTAGCGTACGGACAAGAATGGGGGCGTCACAAGTTGGTATCAGAGCCAGGTTTCGATCCTGGGACCTGTGGGTTATGGGCCCACGTCGCCAATCGGGTGGTATTAGGATCTTTTATTCCTCGTCTATACTCTGGGATTCTGATCTCTCTCCTCTTCGGGTTAAAGATTTTACTAAACCTAACATTAGGTTCTCGTGATCACATCCAACGGAGAATTGTTTCGTCGACAGTTGTTTGCTCTTGAAGTATGATACACGCACTGTCGTTTGACATTCTTAATCTTCTTGTTACAGATGTGCCCCGCTAGGCAGATCATCCGTCTGACCTATGCGCACGATACGACTGGGTTCCCGGCCATTCTGAACGGCCTCTTGAAGACACTGGGTTATCGTTGGTACCCCGAGTACACTGTTTATGAGGACTACCACGAGTTCAACCAGGAACAGTATGAGGCTGAGATGGTTATCTGGGATAAGCATAATCGTACCAGAGATGGGCTGCACACCTTCCGTGGCATCGGAGTGACTATTGAGATGGCAGTACAGGATGCTGCCTATGCTGCTATTGTTCGTCTCCGTGCAGCGAACCCCAGCTTGGAGGATTCGGCATACCGGTACATCCCGTATGTCCCTGGTGGAGTTGATACGCCAGCCGACGCTGAGGTCTTGATCCCTTTTGCACGGCAGCGTACCGACCGATCCTACACTGCTATCTGCGCCCCCTGTGTGAGCCGCCGCTACGACCCACGGGTTCTGGTTCAGTACACCGAGGCTCTGGATCGCACTGTCAGGGCTCTTAACTTTGAGCTGTACGCCACCCGTGCTCGTCTTTACCGAGCTTTGGAGCAGTTGAGGCCAGCAGTCATTGCGGGGATGCATACAGAGTTTATTCTCCACCCGCGTCCGACTGTGTTTCCTCCAGGACTTGAGTGGCCTGCTGTTGGAGGTCGTGCTCCCGCACTTGGGCCTAAGCTCCCTGTTGATATGCAGATTCTACATCAGGGTGTGCATGGGATGCAGTACTCCTTCACCAGATTTCAGGGTCACCTGCAGCTCCCCGACCTTTCTCGTTGTCTCCGACGCTGATGCGTTGTTGTATCCCTCCACCGCGTGCCTGCGTGCCGCCTAGCTGTCTAGTTTAATTTCATGCCGGATCTATCGTCTATTTTGTAACGAACTTATGGTTTGTAATAGACTTATGTATGGATCTATATGATGAAATCTGAACTGCTATGTCTAAATTGTGGCACTTCCTTCCTTGTGCAATTTACTTCATGAATCATTCATTGATGTTGTGATTACCAAATACTAAACTACCACTGTTAAATTGACAGAATGGTTAGGCCTGCTGGACGTGGTCGTGGTACGCCTGAGCCACCACCACCACCACCACCCCCGAACTACATGGCTGCTATGATGCAACAGTTTGAAATGAACCGCCAGTTTATGCAAGGGCTGATGGACCATTTCCCAAGGCCGAACATGAATCAGCCGCCAGCCCCAGTGACGCTGCAAGACTTCATGCGTCTCAACCCTACGAATTTCCGCAGCTCAACTCAGCCGCTTGACGCAGATGACTGGCTCCGTGACATCACTTATGAGCTGGAAGCTTTAGGCGCCCCAGAGGCTAGCTATGTCACTTTTGCCTCGTACTTTCTGAAGGGTCCCGCTGCTCAATGGTGGGACAGCCACAGGCGCTCTCAGCCTGTTGGAACAATCATCACCTGGCCGGAGTTCCAAGCTGCTTTCCGTGCTCGCCACATCCCTCAAGGGATAATGGACCGGAAGAAGCAAGAGTTCCGCAACCTTATCCAAGGCAACAAGACTGTGGACGCTTATCAGCGGGACTTTCTGGACTTGTCCCGTTATGCTGAAGAGGACCTGCCAACTGATGCTCGCAGACAGGAAAAGTTTCGTGAAGGGCTTCACCCAGACATTCACCTGGCCCTTCTGGCCCATGAATTCCCTAACTTCGCCACCTTGGTGAATAAGGCTATCCAGGTGGAAACAGGTCTGCAGAGGTACAAGGATCACACCAAGCGCAAGACTGACGTGGGTTCATCTTCGGGCCCACGTCCTCAGAAGCAAAGAATCTGGATCCCCAACAACTACCGTCCACCTGCTTATGCACCGAGGCCATCCTATGTGGAGCCTCGTCTGCCCCCTCCACCGCCAAGGCAACCAAGAGTTGTACCGCCAAGAGCACCTCAGCCTCCACCGTCCCGTCCTGAGGATGGACTATGCTTCAAGTGTGGACGTCTAGGACACCGTGCAAGAGAATGCAGGCAGGGTCAGAAACAACTTGCACTGCCAAACAACCAGCCTCACCACAACAACACCAGAGCTCCATATGCTCGTGCTCAAGTCAGTCATACTGATATGGCTGAAACTGCAGGTCAGCCTTCTACTGTGATGGGTACACTTCTTGTTAACTCAATACCCGCATCCGTATTATTTGATACTGGGTCATCGCATTCATTCATGTCGGAAGAATTTGCATGTAAGCATGGCCTTAAGAGCGAGAACATGGACATTCAAATAATGGTGTCCACACCCGCGGGTAATTGTCGGACCTCTTTGATATGTCCCAACGTCGCCGTTGAGATCGAAGGACTAGAATTCCTCGTCTCGCCCATTGTGTTGGCGTCTTCCAATATTGACTTGCTCCTGGGAATGGAGTGGATGAAAGCACATAGTGCTTCCATCGTTTGTGCCACTAATACCGTGCATCTTCTGCACCCTTCCAACGAGCTAGTGGTTCATACCGCTCGTCTCGTTCGTAATGCCGAGACTCAGATTCATTTCATGAACGCATTAAATGCTTCACCTCTCGAAGGAATTGAAAGCATTCCAGTGGTTCGAGACTTCCCAGATGTGTTTCCAGAAGAACTTCCAAGCATACCCCCTGCTAGAGCAGTCGAGTTCGTCATCGATTTGAAACCAGGCACCACCCCTATTGCTAAGCGGCCTTATAAAATGCCTCCTCATGAACTTCTTGAGCTCAAGGAAGAAATTGACAAATCACTTCGCAAGGGTTTTATTCGTCCTAGTTCCTCAGCTTGGGGAGCACCTTCTCTCTTTGTCAAGAAGAAGGATGGTACGAATCGGTTAGTTCAAGATTACCGGCCTATCAACCAAGCAACAATTCAGAACAAATATCCGCTTCCCCGGATCAATGACCTGTATGATCAGCTTGCTGGATCATCAATGTTTTCTAAGCTTGACTTGAGGTTGGGTTATCATCAAATCCGTGTTCGTGAAGAAGATATACCGAAGACAGCATTTGTTACTCGCTATGGATCATACGAGTACACCGTCATGTCTTTCGGTTTAATAAATGCCCCAGCAACCTTCTCTCGGTTGATGAATTATATTTTCATGAATTATCTCGACAAGTTTGTCGTGGTATATCTGGATGACATATTGATATATTCCAAGAATGAAGAAGAACATGCAGAACATCTTCGTCTTGTGCTCGAAAGGCTTCGAGAACATCAACTATATGCAAAGTTCTCTAAGTGTGAGTTCTGGTTAGATGAAGTAACTTACCTTGGTCATGTGATCTCCAAGGATGGTATTGCCGTCAACCCTGAACGAGTTCAAGCTATTCTTGATTGGACTCCCCCGAAGAATGTCAAGCAAGTCAGAAGTTTTCTCGGTCTCGCCAGCTATTGCCGTCGATTCATCGAGAACTTCTCCAAGATTGCAAAGCCCCTGACCCATTTGCTTCACAAGGGTGTTAAGTTTGAATGGACAGACAAATGTCAGGGAAGTTTCCAGACTCTCAAGGACAAGCTTACATCAGCACCGGTGCTTGCTCCTCCGGATACCCGTAAGGACTTTGCCATATATTGTGACGCTTCCCGTCAAGGATTAGGCTGTGTCCTAATGCAAGAGCGCAGAGTAGTTGCTTATGCCTCAAGACAGTTACGACCTCATGAAGAGAATTATCCAGTTCATGATCTCGAGTTAGCTGCAGTGGTCTATGCTCTATTGAATTGGCGACATTACCTTGTTGGTAATCGTTGCGAGATCTATACAGACCACCAAAGCCTGAAGTACTTGTTTACTCAACCGGACTTGAATCTCCGCCAGCGAAGATGGATGGAATCCCTCACAGACTATGATTTTGGTATTTCTTATACCCCTGGCAAGGCTAATGTAGTGGCTGACGCCTTGAGCCGTAAGTCATACTGCAACCACCTTCAGGTTCACAAGGTTCACCCTCTACTCCAAGAAGAGTTTCGCAAGCTGAACCTCCATATAGTTCCTCAGGGTTATCTTACTCCCCCTACTGAGGAGTTCTACAAGATGAACCTCCACATTGTTGCTCAGGGATCTCTTAATAGCCTGATTGCTAAACCAGATCTTGTGGACGTCATCAAGTGGATCCAGAAGTGTGACGATGAAGTCAGGAGGATTAAGCTCGAGCTCTCAGAAGGAAAGCCCTCACCCTTCACCACTACTGAAGATGGCACCTTGTACTTCAAGAACCGGCTAGTGGTACCAAAAGATGTGATTCCGGAGGTCATGAAGGAAGCACATGACACTCCGCTCTCTATTCATCCTGGTAGCACCAAGATGTATCAATACATCCGTCAAAGATTCTGGTGGTCAAAAATGAAACAAGACATTGCTCGATATGTTTCAGAGTGTGACATTTGCCGTCGGATCAAAGCAGAACATCAGAAGCCTGCGGGAACTCTACAACCTATTTCTATTCCTGAATGGAAATGGGATCATGTTGAAATGGACTTCATTACTGGATTTCCCCGGTCGCAGAAAGGTAATGATGCTATTCTTGTCGTCATTGACCGATTGTCCAAAGTTGCACATTTTCTGGCTGTCAAGGAAATTATTACTGCTAGTCAGCTGGCAGATTTATACATGTCCAGAATTGTTTCACTCCACGGTATCCCATCGGTGATTAGTTCAGACCGTGGTAGCTTATTCACTTCAAGATTCTGGACAAGTTTCCAGGAAGCCATGGGGACTCGTTTGAACTTCAGCACCGCTTTTCACCCTCAATCCCAGGGACAAGTGGAAAGAGTCAACCAGATCCTCGAAGACATGCTTCGAGCCTGTGTCATTTCTTTCGGCAAGAAATGGGAAGAATCTCTTCCGTTTGCTGAGTTCTCCTACAACAATAGCTATCAAGCTAGTCTGAAGATGGCCCCTTTTGAAGTGTTGTATGGACGTAAGTGTCGGACTCCTCTGAACTGGTCAGAAACTGGGGAACGTACACTTATTGGTCCGGATATAATCCAGCATGCCGAAGAACAAGTCCGCATCATTCAAGCAAATCTTAAGGCTGCTCAGTCTCGTCAGAAGAGTCAGTATGACCGTCATCACAAAGATATGGTCTATCAACCTGGCGACAAGGCTTATCTTCGAGTCACGCCTATGAGGGGAACACACCGATTTGGAATCAAGGGCAAGCTGGCTCCTCGTTATATTGGTCCTTTCACTGTTCTCGAAAGGCGTGGTAAAGTGGCATACCAATTGGAGCTACCGCCAAACCTGTCACAGGTTCACGACGTGTTCCACGTGTCACAGCTTCGTCGCTGCTTCAAGGATCCTATCCGAGCAGTGGACCATGAAATGCTGGAACTGCAACAAGACCTTTCTTATAAGGAGCAACCGGTCCGCATTCTCGATGAAGCAGAACGTCGGACTCGTCAGAAGGTTACCAAGTTCTTCAAAGTGCAGTGGGCAAATCACTCTGAAGATGAAGCCACTTGGGAACGCGAAGATCATCTTCGTGCAGAATACCCCGGGCTCTTCCCTTCTACTTCTTAATTCTCGGGACGAGAATTCTTGTTAGTAGGGGAGAATTGTGACACCCTGGGCTTATGCTACAGTGATCATTGTAATTAAGCTACAGTAATGATCATGAACAGTGCCTAAGTATTTTGCTAAATGAAGTTTGTCTAAGTTGGGTGAAGTTGGATGCAAAATTTCAATTCAAATTCCTATTCAAATGCCTTAGGAATTGTGGTGATAAAATAATTCCTCAAATAATAAAAGTAAAATGTTCCAAAATTGTGGAATATTCCAAAACAAAACATGTTGAGGAAAACAACATCACCAAGTCTCTGGTTTGGACACTCCAAGAAAACAGTGGGCAGAAACATTAAAAATGTCATTTAAATCATTTTTGATAATACAAACAGTGACTAAAAATACTCAAAGTTGCTGTGGAGCTTGGGTGTATTGCATATGAAAATATGGACCCCATCCCACATTTTTGCTAAAAGGAATATAGCCTAAAATAATTAAAACAGAATAAATAAAAAGGAAACAGAAAAGAAAAAGAAAAGAAAAAGAAGAAAATGGGCAAAGCCCACTTACCTGGACAGCTGGGCCGAACCGGCCCAGCCCGTCGTCGTCCTCACCTGCTCCCCCTCCGTGTCGCTCCCGCCATGGACAGGAGCTCGTCGCTCTGGCCGTTGCTCGACACGGCGACGGGAGCTGGTGGGAGGGGATAAGGCCGCCCCCGCTCCCATTTCCCCTCTCCCCCTCGCCTGGCTCGCTCGCTCTCCCCCTCCCCTCCAGATCCGCCGCCGCCGACGCCATGGCCGGCGGGTAGCCGCCGCTGTAGTACCTCCCGAGCCCCGCTGCGACGCCCCAGAGCTCCGCCTCGACCTCCTCTTCCCCCCTCGTGCACGAGCCCGACGCCCGGAGCCCCTGGAACACCGTCCCCGCGTCGTCTTCAACCTCGGGACAGGAAGCTCGCCGCCGTCGATTCGCCGTCGTCGAGCCTTCCCCGAGCTGGTTTTGAACGGCTACACCTCAATGTGAGCCCCTGCTACCTCCTCCGCCCCTCCTCGCGACGAGCCGTTGCTCGTAGCGCCCGTTTCCACCGGAGCCCGAACGCGCCGCCGCTCGAGCTCGTCGCCGGCGTGCCTCCGGTGACCAAATGGTCCCGGGCTGGCCACCATCGTGCTCGCCGCACCCTGTAGGTTCCATTTTGCGCCAGCCCCATTTCGTTTGCACCCTAGAACGCGCGCGCCCAGGTCGACCGAACGCCGCCGTCCGCCGGCGAGCTCCTGGCCGTCGCTACACGCCGTCTCCGGCATCCGCACCGCCACAGATCGACGCGGCATCGTCCCCGCGTTCGAACGCGCCCGGCCGCGCCCGATATGGTGCACCACACGCGAAACCCGACGCTCCTCGCCGTTTCGGGAGCTCGCCGGAGCTCCTCCGGCGACGGACGCCGGCCACCGCTGACTGGACTGCCTGGGGCCCAGCCCCAGGGTCACTGCCAGTGGGTCCCCCTGGCCCCGTTGACTGGGTTGACCAGTCAACGTGCTGGCTGGGCTGGGTCAACCCACTGACCTGTGGGGCCCAGCCCCCCTGTGTCTATGACAGGTGGGTCCCCCACGGGATTAATTAACTGATTAGGATTAAAATTAATTGGAATAAATAGATTAGGCTAATGGGTCACTGACATGTGGGGCCCCTCCACTAATTAACTCTGATTAAATAAAACTAATAAACCGAAATGCCACTGTCTCTATGACAGGTGGGGCCCACTCCCCTGCTGATGCATTGCTGATGCAATGCTGACGTCAGGCAACACTGTTTTGGATAATGTTGTGGATAATGTTGAATTTATTAAATAAAAATAATTCCAGAAAATTAATAAAACTTTAGAAAATCATAGAAAATAATCTGTAGCTCAGATCAAAATAATTTATATATGAAAATTGATCAGAAAAATCCAAAGAATGCAATGGTGCCATCCATTCATCTGTCACATGCCCCTAGCTATCTGAACATGCAACTTTTTGCCTGTTTCAGATAGATGAATAGTGCCTGCCTACCAATAATTAAATTCTAATTAAAGCCTGAAAATAAATAATATGACTTAGACCTGATTTTAGGCAACCCTGCACTGCATCCTAGCTGGCTCATGCCTCTAGCACCGCAGCATGGAACTTTTCCCCCTCCGACACGTCTGTCCGACAAATCAACAGACCCGGGAAATATCGTCAGATATTCTCCCGCGTCGTCTAAGACGTGTAGTACCGCGTTAGTGCATGCCTAGCTAAGCATATTGCCATGTCATGCATCATGTTGCATTTGTGTGCTTGTATTTATTGTTTCTTCCCCCTCTTCTCTCCGGTAGCTTCCGAGACTGACGCTGCTGCCGTGATCGCCTACACCACTGACGACCAGCCTTTTGCAGCAGAGCAGCAAGGCAAGCAAAACCCCCTTGAGCATTCCGATATCCCCCATCTCTCTCTCTCTTATGCTTGCATTAGAATTTTGCTACTGTATTAGATAGCTCCTATTCTGATGCATAGCCTGATTTTGATGAACTGCTACTATACTTGCAATCATACCACTGCTTAGTATAGGTGGATCAATAAACCCCTGTGACCCCTGAGTCCCAGTTGCCCCTGCTTGATCATCGACGACTCAACGACTTGAAGACAGAAGACTCAGTCGTCATGACTGACCAGCCAGGCCCCTCACAGCACTGCACACCCCCTTAGTTGTACGACTCTACAGTGCTACTATCGAGTACCGAGGGTGACACCTCGTGAAGTACTCATGATGCTAGTTCTGTAGTGTAGCTAGTTGGTCGTGGTTATCGAGGGTGATTCCTCCTCCACCGCTTCCGACGATGACTCTGTCGTGCAACCCCTCAAGTGTGGGACCCTCGAGGGTGATTCCTCTAGTTCCACCTTGTCGGTTTCATCGAGCGGGACCCCATGAGGGTGATTCCTCAGGTTCCGTCTTGATGTTTTATACACACGGTTACTATGACCGGGTTACAGATATTTGTTAAAGACGGGCCGGCCCCATGGGCACCCGCGAGAGATATTGGTGGGATGCGCCGCAAGGCATCCGGAGATTTTGGTGGGATGCGCCGCAAGGCATCCGGATACTTGGTGGAGTGCGCCGGAAGGCACTCGAGTGTTCTTGGCGTGGCGACGGACTGTAATATGTTCGAGCTTGCCCCGCACAACTAATAAATTGCTAATGGGTTGTGTATTTAATCTGAGTTAGGTCGTTGGCCTAATACGCACTAACCACCACGCGGGGTAATCAGTATGGGCTGCTCGGCGGCGTACATTCTCCCGAAAGCTCTTCAGATGCCACGTTTTTCGACTCGCGCCCGGGTGGTCTGGAACGCAGGGACCCTGATGGAGGGCGTGCTAGGACTGGTCCCGGCCGACGGCGTAACGTGCAGGATGGCGAGGGCGATGGCCCAAGACCCCGAGCCATTAGGATGTAGACCGGCGTGTTGGCCTCTCTGTTGAGCCTAGGTAGGACTACGTCGTGTCGATATGTCGAGGCCGGGTATTGACCAGAAAATCGTATCCGGCCGTAGCTTATCGAGCGTGTTGGGGAATGTGGTGCACCCTGCAGGGAAGTAATCTATTCAAATAGCCGTGTCCACGGTAACATGACGACTTGGAGTTGTGCTCTGACCTACTATAACTATAACCATAAACTTAATTAAAATTGAACTGTGGCTCCGGGATTGCTTCCTCGCAGGGAAGTCGAGGAAGGATCTCAGGTCGTGTTACTTAATAAAATTTGCTACAACAATATGACTATATGCACGAGCTGCAGGTCTACTCTCTTCTCATGCTGCAAGCTGCTGAAGATGCTAGTCTTCGATAGGACTAGGCCTTCTTCTCTATTCTGGCAGTTCTGCAGTCTAGTCCAAAGATATAGCCGCATTCCTTTGATACTGGTGCATATCTAGCATAGTTCTGATGTAAGTCTTGCGAGTACTTTGGATGAGTACTCAAAGCTGCTTTGCTCCCCTTTTTCCCCTTCGATACGTTGTTGCATTCAGACGATGGAGCCCAGGAGTCCCAGGATCCAGCTTACCCGGTGGACGACTACAGCTACCCGATGGAGGCCCCTACTACTACCAGGATGGAGCCTACTACGACGTGGACTTCTCCGACGTTCAGGAGTAGTTAGGAGGTTCCCAGGCAGGAGGCCTCGCCTCTTTCGATCCGTGCTTTTGTTTGTGTTGGCCTTCTTAAGGCAAACTTGTCTAACTATGTCTGTACTCAGATATGTTTGCTTCCGCTGACTCTTGTTTGTGTCGGAGCTTATATTCGAGCCCTCGAGGCCCCTGGCTTGTAATATTAAGCTGTATGGCTTTATATTTGTGTCTTTTGTCGTGTTGTGGTACTAATCAGTGAGTCCCTAATCTTGGTCGTACGCATTGCGTGATTGATTAGCGTACGGACAAGAATGGGGGCGTCACAACCCACATGTATATATTGGTGAAATAAGATCCAAAATAGCTAGGTGGTACTATCTAATATAAAGTCGAATCAGCTCTTGTCCAATTTGTCGCCAGCAATCAGAAGACATACGCCATCTGTTCTTCCAATGTATCCATGCCAAACACATGTGGGAGAAACTTGGCCTCAGCGATTTTGTACAGGATGCCATAAGAGTTGACCGATCAGGCTCAGTGGTGATGGAACACATCCTACTACTCCCTGATCATCCACTTCAGCTAATGCCTATGCTAGATGTTAAGCAGGTTATTGTCACGGCTTGCTGGTATCTTTGGTGGACCAGGCGGCGCATTACACATAATGAATCATGCCCACCTGTGGTGAGATGGCCCTTATCAGTTCTTGCAATTGCAAGCAATTACCAACGAGCCTGTGCAAAGAAGAGAGAGGAGCATAGTCCGAGGTGGACTAGACCTGAGCCGAACTTTGTAAAGTTAAATGTGGATGCAGCTTTTTTTGAGGACGAGGGAATGGGGGCTACAGCGGCGATTATTAGAGATGAGAAAGGTATTTTCTTGGCAGCTCAGTGCAACTTCATTACCCATGCTGCAGATGTGATGACTATGGAAGCCATGGCAATGAGAGATGGACTAAATCTGGCGAATAACCTGGGATTCCAGCGTGTGGAGGCGGAATCGGACTCACTTAACGTGATTGATTTTTGCAACGGGCAAAACAGATGGTGGGATGCAGCTGCAACTTTATTCGCGGAATGTGTTGATATTTCTGTCTTAATAGGGAAGGTCGATTTTAAGCATTGTTTTCGTTCAGCTAATCAAGCGGCGCATGTGCTAGCTAACTTTTCTTTTTGTAATAAGACTTCTAGTTCTTGGGTGGACGAGTCTCCAGATTGTCTGGTTGCTAAGCTCGTAGACGATGTATCTTTATTTCCCAATCAATAAAGCTAGCCATGATGACCTTCCCTCAAAAAAAAAGTCGAATCCTCTCGTTCGGAGGTGGAGAGTTTGATCCCGAATACTGATGAGGATTAATGATCGGATTATTTATAATACATAAAATAATAGACTGGTAGCTTGGTGGGCTGATTGTGTGTGTGCGCAAAAAGGCCCACCGGGACGCCAGAAAGGCCCAGCCAGGGGCGATAGCGAGCAGGGGACGTACCAGGAACAGATTGATAGGCTACGTGCGAACAGAACGACCGTAAAAAAAAGATGACGGTGAACCCGACGAAAGCAATAGCCACTTTTTTTTTGACCAGCAAACCAGAGGGCTTTTTATTCCTTATCAAATAACGTTACATCGTTTATAAGCGCCTGCATAAGAAAATAGGGGGTTCATCGATCCAGGTACAAAAATCTGAATAAAACAAAAATGATCTAGCTATCTCATGTGCTGCCACATTTGCTTCCCTGGGGCATAACTCATAGGAAACATCATCAAAGACACTTGCATGCAGCATGCAGTCATGGAAACTTGCTGAACTTGCAGTCGCAGAAAACCCTCCTGAGATAAGAGTCGATATTACCTGCTCATTGTCAGACTGAAGAATAACCCTGTAATGCCCCATTTGTTGAGCAAACCATACGCCATCTCGAGCGGCACTTTATTATTAGGGAAAGATACCTTTGTCGGTTTGTTGAAGATACTCAACTCCTGAAAATAGTTCCTTCTTCCCAAACTTGAGGAACGGGTGCACGTCATGATAAACAGCAAGGCTGAGCGTGGCTAGATGGCCGCCCCTTAGCCCAGAGAGCACCCAATCTGTTCACCTTCGTTCGCCCGGCGGGCAAGAGGCTGAGCGTGGCCGATGCTTTGCATGGGCACACATGGGTGGACGCGATCCGTGGCACTCCAACTGTGCCGGCCATCGCTGAGTTCCTCGGGATCTGGGAAGAGGTTCATGCGGTTACCCTTTCCGATTCGCCTTCGCTGAGTTCCTCGGGATGTGGGAAGAGGTTCATGCGGTTACCCTTTCCGATTCGCCTGACTCCTTTTCATAGAATAAAATAGCCCGCGAAATAGCCGCGATAGCTGTGCTATAGCTGCCCAGGAGCCTCACCGCTACGCTATGCCCGCCGCCGCGAAATCATTCATATATCCCTCTAAATGGTCCAAACATATATAAGAAAAACCCCTATAATTCATCTCTCACACCAAAACAAACTCCGCTATTTGCCGCAATTGCCCGCTATGGCGGCCGCTATAGCTGCTGGGAGAGGCCGCCGTGAAATCATTTCTCCCGCGATTTTAATCTAGTCCTTTTCCTGGCGACTGGGAATGGCCGGCAGGTACTCCTCTCGGGACACATATGCCGCGTTCTTCCTCGGTCGGGAGCTCGCCCCTTGCGCCGATGAGATCTGGCGGTCATGGGCTCCCCTTGAGGTGAAAATCTTCGTCTGGCTCGCGGTGCGCAAGATTATGGACGGCGGACAGACTTGCGCGTAGGAACTTACCACACACACGGATATGTCAGCTCTATTGCCAGCAAGATGCGGACACCACGCACATGCTCCTTGGATGCCCCTATGCTCGCGAGGTCTGGTACAGCGTACTGCTTCCCCTGAGGTTGCATCGCTTCACACCGGACGGAACAAAGTGCCTTTCAGACTGGTGGCCTCAGATGGCGGAGGCGGTGCCGGCAGGACAACGGAGGCAAACGAACACGACCGCCGCGGCCTCACTACGCTACATCTGGCTAGAGCATAACAGCCGTATCTTCGAATGCAAGGCGTCCTTGCAGGCCGACACTGTCGCACTAATTCGTGCTGAGCTCCGCCTGTGGACTCATGCTAGGGTATTGGGTGGGCACCCCTTTCCGATCCACCAGAGTGCGCCCTGGGCAATGGTCCTCGATGGCGGATATGACTCTGTAATCATCTTTGTATTCGGATCTTCCTCATCTCCTTAATAGAAAAGACATGCAATGCTCCTGCATGTTCTTGAAAAAGATAAACAGCAAGGCTAGTTTCGATAGTGAAGACACGTGGAGGGGGTCGATCCGAGGATGGCAGGAGCATGTTGTAGGGAAAGCCAGGATGTTGGCTCGGTTTGGAATGCGTTAATGTGTCTTCAGAAATATACTTTGTGCTTTAGATGACTACTAGCAAATATGCTCGTGCGTTGTAACGGAAGAGATAGTTGACGTGTCCATTTCCTGTCAGCACGACCCAACAACATCCGAATTATGCCCGGCCACGGTAGAGAGGAGCACACTGAGTTCTAGTAGAAATTCATATCAGTAGTACATTAAAAAACATGCATAAAATACTTTTGGTATGGTTTTTGTACGACTAATCTGATCTTAAAGAGCATAATTTTTAAAATTTTCGTACCAAAGCATTACTTGTAAATTGAAACAATTTTTAAAATTTGCATCAAGTCATGAGAAAAATCTCAATAAAAAGATTCTATTAAATGTGTTTTAGACCATCTCTCCATACGCTTGAAGATTAATAAAAAATTGGCTCACGCCCTTTATTCTCTCTATTTTTATTACTATATGTCCATTAAAACTTATCCTTATGCTCCCTCTGATCCATATATATAGACCCTCCTAACATACTCCATATATATAAATGATATATTGTGTGTTAGCATTTTCCAAAATATACCATAGCAATTAATTAGGTTAATTAAGATTATGCCAAAACCAGAATTTTAAAGTGGTTCGCAAGCGCAAGTAATAGCACGATTGGAAACTACATATTTTTCTAATCAAATTACATATACAAATTCTTTTAATCCGAGTTACAGTTGTAAAGTTATAGCGTGATCATGTTTAACATATTCTTTGTAAATAATAAAAGTCAGAGACCTAAACGGGCTGAAAAATCAAATTGGGCCTACTGCACTGCAGTTGAACGGAGTATACTAACCAGCGCCCTGGGCGCGCAAGATAATGGCTGCCGCAGTTGGGCCAAGGCCCAAAGACACTTAATATTAGACTGCGAGTTATTTAATGAAAAACTCAGGGGCTTTTTTATAAAACGTATGACGTACGGGCAGAAACATACTTTAATAGTAGGTATAGACTAGCTAATTGTCCGCGTGTTGCAACATGGCCAAACATATTTTAATGATTCAATAATAATGACTAGTGCCTCAATAGAGATGTCGTGAGTGCTTTTTCCCCCATGACCCGTCCACAGATGGTAGCGGTAGCCAGGGCTCGGGTGGGAATCATGGTGAGCATGGTGGGATGGACAAACCGGCCGGAAAGCCCACACAGCCAGCAGAGTCGCGGACAGATAAGGGGTCGGCCCCTTCCGTTACTCCAACGGCCCTCTCCGGTTCGGTACATTCCAGACAGTGTCTGCACCGAGTCGACTTTGGGGTGACCGTGTGGAGATGGAGGATTTCAGTGACATCCTTGTCGCGGAGTTGAGAGTGGAACAACAGAGTCAGGACGGGTTTGAGGTTCCCTCACAGTTGGCGTCGCAGAGTCGACGACATGTTTCGAATCAGAGGGAGATGGTCCACATCAGGCAGGAGGCCCGACGGGCCTCCACCGTCAACGCCGCTTGCTTCATCACTGATACGTCTCCAATGTATCTATAATTTTTGATTGTTCCATGCTGATATATTATCATTCTAGGATACTTTTTGGGTCTTTATTTATCAATTTATAATATTTTTGAGCACTAACCTATTGACCAAGTGCCCAGTGCTAGTTGCTGTTTTCTGCATGTTTTTCACTTCTCAGGTTTATAGTACCAAACGAAGTCCAATTGCCACGAAACTTTTTGATGATTTTTTCTGGATCAAAAGAAGACCTGGGAGATTCGGAAGAAGGCTGGGGGCCACACCAGCGCCCCACAAGCCAACAGGGCACGCCCTGGGGAGGGGGCGCCCTGATGGCTTGTGGGCCCCTAGTGGCTCTCCAGACCTCGTTCTCGGGCCTATAAATTCTCATATATCGTAAAAACCCTAGAGGCAGTCCCGAAACCCTTTTTACGCCGCCGCAAGTCTCTGTTCCGTCGCGAGGCCATTTGGAGCTCCGTTCCGGCACCCTGCCGGCAAGGTAGTCAGAATCTCGACTCGACTCCTAGAATCCTATGACTTCACAACTCTACGGAAGCATGTGGATCCAGATTTTTTTTCAGAAGTATGTCAAAATTTGTAGCAAATTTGGAAATTGTATGGCGAAATGAAAAAATACCGAATCTATCATCCCGTCGGCCTGCGGTGGGCCGAAAGCGGCCTGTCGGCCAGCAGTGGGCCGAGCGCGTGCTGTCGGCCAGCAGTAGGCCAACTGGGCGCTGTTGGCCACCAGAAGGCCGATAGCGGGCTGTCGGCCTACCAGAGGCCGATAGGCCCCTGCCCAAACGTTTTCATCATTTTTTTCAGAAATTGTACATATTTTTGGTATTTCCTTCGCCGAAGAGTGCATATTCCCGCCAGTTTCGTTCCTGTCCTTCTTTCCCGCCAGTTTCGTTCCCGCCCTTCTTTCCCGCCAGTTTTGTTCCCGCCCTTCTTTCCCGCCATTCTCTCCCGCCATCTTCTCTTCCGACCCTATAAAACCCCCTCCGCAGCAAGGTGGGTGAGCAGGCAAGTGTAGTGTTTTTTTGGTCACCGTTTCTTTGCAGGTAATGGCTTGCCCCTTTTGCCGAGCTCCAGGTGGCCTTTGTTCTTCCTTTGATTCTTGTGCGTCTGTCTTCACTGTGGTGCTGGATCATCGCTGTTCAAGGCGTGTTGTAAGATTATATATCTTGTTTATCTGATTGTGGCATATGGTTCATGTTGTTTAGGTTGGAATGTATTCTAATGCCTTTGTTTATATGATTATGATGTTTGCTTCCATTCTTTTTGTAGTATGTTCCGTGCAGTGTTAGATTACATCTTGCTCGGTACATTGAGGAGTGTAGAGCTTTAGCTATTCGGAGGGGTGACACAGATATTGATCTTGCTCTTCACAACAGTGAGGGTAACTTATACCATGTTCTGTTTACACATGGCCGGGTCAGCAGTAAAATCCATGGTCCTTCCTGGGAGGAACTTGTGAATGATTATGGTCTCCGTCATCGTGACATGATGACTGTTAGGCTTGAGCACTATGGAACATGGTGTAGTGTTGATTTTCATCGGGATGGCGTTATGTTGTTCCCTTTACCCTGTGTTGGTAAGTTTTTTATTTGAGTGATTTTAAGTTTTGTTTCAGCTTATACGATTTTCTGTTGTGCTAAATTTGTGAAATTATTTTTTTGTAGCTCTTGAGGATCTGAGTGAAACTCAGAGGGAACTTGTTGACAGTTGTTTTTATAGTCGTGGTATCTTCGGTCTGAATTATCACCAAATGTTTGTCATGTCCCGACAGCTCTTTGATGACAACTACATATTGTGTACTCCTTTTGTTCATAGGATTGATTCCATGAATGTTAATGGTCAACATATGGTGTGCTTTGTTTTTGCCTACTGTTTATTTATTTGTTCTTTGCTCTAGTATACTATTTTAAATTTGTAAGCTCAACATCATATAACTTGATGTTTATTGTCAGGTTATTCCGACCATGGTTGTGAGGAGTTTGACGGAATTTGTGTCAATTCCTAGGACCGGTTCTTTAACTCTTGAAATTACTTTGGATTCTGAAGATGATGATATATCAGTGAGCATTCCTTGTTCCTACTTTATTGGCTTGGGTGATAGAATGGTGTTCAAGAAGGAAGGCTTCGGTAATTATCTTCGGGCATCGTCTATTGAAGTCAACAATTTGGTGCTCATAACCTTCAAAGAGCGTGATCAGGAGCTAGTTGTTGTTTTCAGTCATCTGCCACAGTGATCGTACTATCTCGCCGTACTATCCCCCCATTTTATTTTCCCGCCCTAATATCCCGCCATTTTCTTTCCCGCCATACTCTCCCGCCATTTTTTCTCCCGACATTCTCTCCCGCCATTATCTCCCGCCATTTTCTTTCCCGCCTTTCTTTCCCGCCTTTCTCTCCCGCCATCTTCTCTTGTGAACCTATATAACCACATATATAACCACATCCGCAGTAAGGTGGGTGAGCACGCCCTTCTGTCCCCCCTTTCTCTCACGCCTTTCGCTCCCGCCATCCTTTCGTGGAGATGTCTCATCCTCATTATCCTTTTGATCGTAGTTTTCACTCCGGTATGTCCGATCGTCTTCTCAAACTAGCCGCCAATTTCAAGATGGATGATAGAGTAGTTCCATGGGAGGAACTCATCAGTAGTGACACCATAATGAATGAGTTGGCTCACTCATTAGCTAGGAGTGGGTGGCCTCCCAGGACATTTGAGGAGATACGAAAAGAACTTCTCAAGTTGCATGGCAGATGGCAGAAGGTCAAACTGCATAAGAGTGAATCTTACATCAGGCTTGGGAGGAAGAATTCAGATTTATGGTCAGCAGACAGTGAGGACGAAGACGACCTCTTCATGCCGAGCACCAAGGTCAAGACTCCCGCATCGTTGAAGGGCAAGAGATCTGCATCGACGTAGGAGGAAGAGGACGTATTCATGCCGAGCACCAAGGTCAAGACTACCTCATCGTCGAAGGCCAAGAGTTCTACTTCGACAAAGGGCAAGAGATCTGCATCGACGGAGGAGGAGGATGACGCATTCATGTAGTACTGTTTAATATCAGTTGTAGTGTTTAATTCAGCTGTACTGTGTAATTCAGTTGTAATGTTTAATTCAGTTGTACTGTTTAAGTCAGTGGTAATGTTTAATTTCAGTTGGATGCATTTAGTTCGCAGTACAAGTGTTATCTCTCTAAACCAATTGACCAACTTTGTACTGAAGTTTTTTTGCCACCGACGGCTTCTCCCTCGGCCAGCTTGCTTTTCCCTTGCTTTTTCCCATGCGCAGACGCTGATTCCGATGCCCACACTGCAGCAAAATGCGCTGGTTTCCACATTGGTAGACTGACGCTGATTCAGACTATAGTGATTGGCAGACTGTAGTGATTGATAGACTGTAGTGATTGGCAGACTATAGTGATTGGCAGACTATAGTGATTGGCAGACTGACGCTGATTCCTGCTGTCTGCTTTGTCTGATTCGTGCTGTCTGCGGTGATGTGATGTTGCTGCGGCGGACGCACGTGTTTTATTTTCCTCTACCGACAACACAGTGCTCCTCATCTTTATATACGAGATGCCCATGCCTGCTCTCTCACGCTCTTCTCTTTGCTTCTGCCCACACTGCTTGCTTTTTCTCACTCTCTTCTCCATCGTCCAGCCGCACTTCAAAACACCAACGCGCTAGTCATTATGAGTTTGCCTTGCTCGGATCAAAGCATTAGGCCTACGAAAATGAAGAGTGCGACTTTGCCTCGGGGGGTGGAAGTACTTCGTTGTTGGTGTGGCGATCTCTGCAAGGTGAAGGAGGTGACGAATTTTTCAGATTGGTTGGGCATGAAGTTTTTCATGTGTGCCAATTATGAGGAAGATCCACCCATTGCTACTTCACCGTACATCAGGCCTCCGGTATGTTTCAGTCATGAAGAATAAACACGTTGCTGATATTATTGTTGATTTGATATTTCTATTTCTATTTTTGTTGTAGTCTCCTCCGCCTCTGTGCATGTACTATCGTTGGATTGACACGAAAAAACCGGACTAGGCGGTGACCGAGATTCGTGAAAGAGGTCGTCGTGCATGGGCAAGTTTGGACGCGGAAGAGCGCCGCGCGAAGGCGACAGCAGAGGAGAAAGCAGAGAAGGAGAGAGAGAGAGTGGCAAGAGTACTGTGTGAAGCAGAGGGCTTTTCTTGATGAGATGAAGAAGAAAAACCGAGAAGAGGGACTACGACTGGCGGAGGTTTACCGACAGCGACAGGAGGCCCGTGAGGCTGAGAGGCAGATAAAGAAAGAAAGGGCTCGTGCAGCCAAGGCAGCAGAAGAAGCTGGTGATGGAAAAGGAAAATATCCCCGTTGGACTCAGTAGATCTGCATCGACAGAGGACGAAGAGGACGTCTTCATGCCGAGCACCAAGGTCAAGACTACCGCATCGTCGAAGGGCAAGAGTTCTACTTCGACAATGTAGTCCTGTTTTATGTAGTACTGTTTAATTCAGTTGTAGTGTTTAATTCAGTTGTACTGTTTATTTCAGTTGTAATGTTTAATTCAGTTGTAATGTTTAATTCAGTTGTAATGTTTAATTTAGTTGTAATGTTTAATTTCAGTTTAATTCAGTCGATGCATCTTAATTATCTGTTGTGGAAGAGGCTCACTGAAATAAAACATGAATACGTCTCATACATAATTTGTCCCATACATAAAATAGACATATGTCTCATACATAATTTGATAGTCATGTCTCATACATACATAATCATATCACTGCTGCGGACGGCGACGAATCTTCGGCTTCCTCGGATGAGGACCGGAAGGCGATAAGCGCTCACGCGG
The DNA here is from genome assembly GCA_039707655.1 of Elymus sibiricus. Taxonomy (NCBI): domain Eukaryota; kingdom Viridiplantae; phylum Streptophyta; class Magnoliopsida; order Poales; family Poaceae; genus Elymus; species Elymus sibiricus. The sequence continues at coordinate 89,435,107 of CM077663.1, forward strand.
TGGAAGAGGCTCACGATGACCACGACCATAGGCCGCCTCATCTGTCTGTGTCTGTGTGTCCTGCGTGTATGGTGGTGGTGGAGTGGCAAGAACTGACTCCGAGAAACCATAGGCAGCTCGGTCATCGTCGTCACCGTCGCCGGCAAAGAAGGAACCAGCACCAGTAAACATCGGTGACTGGACATTAGACTGCATGAACGGTTGCGACTGGCTGCCGACTGCGATAAAGTAAAACATGTAAAATTGATTTGCGAACCTAGAATATTTAAAAGAATGTACAAAGTAGTGTTACCTAGGTCCATCTGATTATGCCATGGTTGTGAAGGAGGTGGCTGCTCGTAGAAATAGCTCCCTGGTTGTGAAGGAGGTATCTGCTGCCATGAAGAGCTCATTGGTTGTGAAGGAGGTGTCTGTTGCCATGAAGAGCTCATTGGTTGTGAAGGAGGTGTCTGCTGCCAGGAAGAGCTCCCTGGATGTGAAGGAGGTGTCTGCTGCCAGGAAGAGCTCCCTGGTTGTGAAGGTCGTGGTTCCGAACGGTGCATAGAGGTTCGAGGTTCTGAACGCTGCAGAGAGGGGCGTGGCGGACGATGTGCTGGACGAGGAATAGCAACATCCGAAGATCGTCTACATGTAACAGCAGCGTAAATCCCGCGTACCTTCTCATGAAGACCCCTCAACCATGAGACGTTCTCTCGCGGTGGGATATTATCTCCTCTCTCAAAGCGTTGCATTAAAGAGGAAACCTCCTCTAGCACCTCGCATGCCAAGTCACCCTGTACACGGAGAGTTAACCAATTAGATCATCGTTGCATGGCAGACAACACGAATAGTTAACCAATTGTATATGTTCAGGTTAAGAAAAAACTTAACATGTGAGAAACATAGCACGTACCACGTGGTGTCTGGTCCCGACAATAGAGGCAGTTGGGAACAGATCGCTGGTGAGAGGGGCTTCGATCTGATCAGGAGCTGATGATGGAACCAAGTAGATCCTCGTGCTATGCCGGTAACGCTGCAGATACAACCCGAACTTGTCCCAGTCAAAGGGCCGAACTTCATCCCAGATATTTGTCGGCGCAGTAGTCCATTCGTCCACGTAAGGACTAATGTCACGAAGCCAAGAATCCTGGGACTTGCTTCCTCCTGAGCGAGTGTACCTGAGATTGAAATGCACGTTACATGATTAGTTATATTCTGAATGCAGACATGACAACTTAAGTAGTATTACTTACTTGTGCACGTGATCTAGTAAGTGTGGAATAACAGGAATGTCAGGCTCTTGGCATCGACCGAATTGTCTCAATACCCTATGAATAGCCATCTCCTTAACCGTCACGTCGAACACCAACCTGGCCTTGGTCATCCAATAATGCCGATCTCTAGTGCACATTCCAGAAATCCCATCTGCACATCTGGAGGAAATAGCACGATCGGAGTATGGCTCCCAGATAACTTGATCCTCGTGCAAACTGTCAAACTGCGCCGTGAAGGAGGGATATCAGCTCCTCACCTGGCTATGCGCAAACTGTCTCTGTAATTTGACAACAAACATTAGTAATACTATTGAATATTAGTAATTCATATTGTAACAAATTATGAAAATACCTCTCTCCGTGTCCAAACAGATCCCATAGTAGGCAAGTCACCGATAGAAGGCACGTAAGTCCCAGCCATGTCCTCATTACCAAAAGATTTCTCAACGCTGACATAGGGTCGACCAATAGGGAATCTCTCATATGACCAGAGCTGCAACAATAGTGGACATCCAACAATACCTGATTTTCTAGACTTCAACTGGCAAGCTTTGCACAGGCCTCTGTACGTAGCCGCTAACACAGCAGAACCAAAACTCCTCTGCACAATGTCCCCCGGGCAACGTGCATCAGCTATCTCTCATGCAATACCGATGAGTCGTGCATCGACAGTGGTCACGTGGTTTTCCGTGAACATCGTCTTGCCGAACAACCACATAATATATGCCTCTAGGGATCGGTCAATCTGTGCCTCTGAGAACTCAACATTGGGATATCCTAAGGAGACAATCTGAAACTGGCTCAACCACCTATAAAGAGGCCCGTGACGATCGTTGCCTAGCACAGTAGTAGTTGGCACCGCAGCCAGAAAACGGGCATGCATAGATGCTTGCCAACCAGGTTCTGGCTCTAAAGGACCTATGGCAGCACCGGCCAGAGGTAATCCCAACAAGTAAGACACATCCTGTAATGTAGGCGCCATCTCTCCCCAGGGAAAGTGAAACGTATGTGTCTCTGGTCTCCATCTATCTACTAAGCAGGTAAGGAGTGACCTGTCGTAAGAGAAGCGTGTAACTTGCTTCTTGTGTAACTGCATTGGTTCACCTGCCTCATCCAATTCCGGAAGATCAACCCACTCATCCAATGTACCCTCAACCAGCCGTGCCAAGGGTAGAAATCCAGCCCAATTTAACCTATAAAATAAATAGAATGTAGCTTACAGTTAGCGGCTATCAAAAGGATGTCAAACATAGTAAGTTATTATACCGACACATACCTATCAACCCATGAAGGGTGTATCATCCAGTTACGCTTTGGGGTGCGAGTGATCAACACCTCTAAGTTCTTGCCCGCTTCCATATCTGCGGCCCGGTGCCCTCTATCGATATTCCCATTAAGCAACGGATACGAAGCCATATCTGCAATTAAAACATAGCCTAGGCATATTACAAATTAAAACATAGCCCAGACATATTACAAATTATAACATCGTCCAGACATATTATAGAATAAAACATAGTCCGTCATATTACACATTAAAATATAGACCACACATATTACAGAATAAAACATAGTCCGTCGTATTACACATTAAAACATAGACCACACATATTACAGAATAAAACATAGTCCGTCATATTACACATTAAAACATAGTCCATACATGTTACCAAAAAAACATAGTGCGACACATTATATAGCTTCTGAGTTATTTCTTCCTTGTCCGCCCCTTCGGCCTCGACTTCCACGACCACCACGACTGCCATGACCACCTCTTGCTACTGTTGTCGCAGTCGTCGATGTGGAAGCACTCGTCGATGTGGAAGCACCATCTTTGTTCAGGTCGGGACAATATTTCATCCTATGCCCATAAGCCGCGCATAGCAAACATTGTCTGGTTGCTCCACCAGCTTCAGATTGGTCCATATCGTTTCGGATGCGCTTTACCTTGCGTCTGCCCCTGCTTGTTCGCCGAAGTCCTGGATCCGGGATGTATACTCTCTCACCATCGTTTACCTTGTTGAAATTGCCGATGACTCTAAACCCCGTCATCTCACCTGTCCAGACATTGAGTACTGCCGCTTTTGAATAGTACGGAGACACGAAGGAGATAGCGTCCAACTCAATCTGGCCACAGGCAGCCAACACATGTGAGCAAGGCAGGTGCAACAACTGCGGTTTGTTGCATGTACACTCACAAGTTGGATAAAATTCCGTTCCAATTTTAACCTCATGCGTCTTCACCTCATTTGCAGAACCAAAACCATCAGTAGGAAGCTGAACCTCATACCTCCTTTCCTGATTACCTATGAGTGTCACAGTGTGCTTTTTTGCTTTCTTTATCTTCTGAGCCATGTACTCCATGACACGGCTACAATAAGGTGTGTTCTGATTAACTGCAATATGCTTCTTTGCTAACTCGTGCCTTTCTCTGAAATATCTCAAAGTGCCATGGAATACACCCTCCACAATAGCTGTCAGTGGCAATGCTCTATTCCCTCTGAGTACAAAGTTATACACCTCTGCAAGATTGGTTGTCATGTGGCCATACCTAGCTCCATGGGTGTCATGCAGCAAAGACCAATTCACTGGAGGCTCTTTCTCTATCCACTCAGAAAAATTCTTTATTGCCCTGCCCTTCTTTCTCTTAGTATTAGGAGGGTCAATTGCTGGCAAGTCACAAAGACCTACTGGCTCCTCTAGCTCCGCCATGAGTGTTGCTAATTTAACCTGATCTGCTTCCATTTTCTTCCTCGCGCGGACCTGCTTCTTAGTGAACTCATCAAGTTTTGACCAAATAAAATGGTATTTACGCTGCTGGTTCTGCTTGCATAATTTTTTAAACAAGTTCATCAACCGCTTGTTCTTGAACTGTGAGAAAAAATTAGCCCCAAGATGGCGCATGCACCACCGGCTCTGCAAGTCCTTCCAAGGTGTTGGTTCGTCAGCAGTTGGATTCCTTAGTGTCTTCACGGCCTTCAATATACCAGGATGTCTGTCATGAATGACACACACGTTTGGTCGGTCCTTCACGATCGCAATTTTAACTTGCCGGAAGAACCATACCCAGCTCGGAAAGTCTCACCCTCCCCAAATGCCATGGCTAGTGGGATGATTTGATTGTTCCCGTCCACACCAATAGCAGTCAGGATTTGCCCTTTGTACTGACCAGTCAGGAATGTACCATCCACAAACATTACAGGAGGACAATGCCGGAAAGCTTCGATGCACATAGCGAAAGAGAAGAATACTCGTTTCAACACCTTGTGTTCTGGTATAATGTCCAACCTCGTGTGTTGTATGTTAACATAAGTGCCGGGATTTCTCTCCTTCAGTATGTCAAGGAGACGGACAACATTATCATATGAGTCGAAGAACGTCCCATACCTTTCCTCCATAGCCTTCTGCTTAGCCCTCCAAGCCTTCCCATATGGAATGTCATAATTCCATCTGACCTTCACTGCTCTCTGGATGTGTTTTGCTTCCATATCTTTCTTCTTCACAATCTCAGTATACATGAGTTGCGCAATGAGAGTTGAAGTCAGGTTTGGATGACTAACCAACAGGTTTTTCCTCACACAATTATGTGGGACCACATTGGTGACAAGCCAGTGGATGTCATACTTCGGCACGTGCCCGTGCACCTTCCCAGGACAACCTGCTTCAACACACTTCACGGTATAGTTTGTTGGACTCGATATGTGTGTCCGGAAAACCCTCTGCATAGACATAGCCCACTTTATCACCGCATACTTCAATTTTTTCTTTGTATCAAACATAGCCCCTATCTGGACTTGGTTCAGATTATATTGCCATGGAGTCTCATGGCCATCGTTGACAGTAAGGCCGGTGGATATGTCCTGATCCCATGCAGAAGGAATCGGTACCTCCACTTCATCCTCGGAATTTTCAGAATCCAGATCCTCCGCAAATCCATCCTCGTCATCTTCATCCATCACCTTCTGCATTTCATCGCCTTCCTCATCCCCATCAGCAACACCAGAACCAGCTAATATTTTTGACTGAATACTCTGCCTAGTATCATGACCAAAAACATTGTGTGACATGTAGTCTGACTCTTTCTCGGCTTGGCTAGCATCCACATCCGGTGGCTGTGACCCGTATAAATAATTCTCGTTAGCCACTTGACTACCCTGGCCCGGTTCATACCCCACGTGAAGTTGTACCCTATTCTCCTCCTTCGCCACTGGTTGCACTAGGGCACATGGGTGGATTCTTCGGTCTCGGCAACGACTTAACAGGGTCACCCAATGCTGGCTCCTATCTATCGACATCAACTCCCACTTGACATTTTTACAGGATTTTGTCCACAGTGCATGAATACTGACGGAACATACTTCAGGATCTAGTCCAAAACTAGTAGTCAACCAGTGCTTCAAATGTCTAATGTCCAGTATGTCCGGGTGTGAAAGTGTCATGACGCCATTTTTAAACTCGCTAAGATCAACCCCCAACTCATTATATCGAACATTACCAGGGCCGTAGTAAACAGTCAAATTTACTGATTCAGACATTTTCACCTGTCAGGCATTGCCACCTTTCATTAATCGCAACGAACAAAATTATTACCGGCTACACTAACTATCAGCGTAAAATTACTATGTACACTAAATAAACTCTACAGCACATACAAAATTATTACCGGCTACACTAACTTTCCCCTAAAATTACTATGTACACTAAAATGACTATGTACACTAAATAAAATGTACACTAAAACTACACGAACAAAAATATACCTTCGACGCGTGTGTCCCCTTCTTCTTCCTCTCCACACCACCACCTCCTCACCAGCCACACCTCCTCCACCCCACCACCTCCTCACCTCCTCCACCCCACCATGGCTCCTCCTCACATACGCACAAATAACTTTCCCATTGCAAAAAAAATGACCGTAGGACGCTGGAGAATGCTATGATCTATTGATTCTGCGGCTTGGAACGGAAAATCTGTGGACGAATGAGTAGATCGGTGAGGGGGGGGGGGAGAGTTTAGAGAGGAAACGAGAGAGAGAGAGAGCTGCTAGAGCGACCAGGAATGAGAAAGGGAGAGCGAGAGGAAGAAGAAAACGGTCGAGGGCGCCGACAGCCCGCTTTCGGCCTTCTGGTGGCCGACAGCGCCCCAGTCGGCCTACTGCTGGCCGACAGCACGCCCTCGGCCCACTGCTGGCCGACAGGGCCGCTTTCGGCCCACCGCAGGCCGACGGGATGATAGATTCGGTATTTTTTCATTTCGCCATACAATTTTCAAATTTGCTACAAATTTTGACATACTTCTGAAAAAAAATCGTGGATCCATGTCCCACTATGAATCCGGATCTGGTGGAATCCATGTTGAGTCACGATCCAAATCATAGAATCCTATACAAAACTATAGAATCCCGACTATGCTCTATGGACTATGTCCAAATCTACTAATTTATCTAACCCATTTGTTTAGTTGTAGCAGAATAGTATGTCATCATCCAATCCCCTTATCACATGCCTCATGGCCCTTTATTCCCTTCCCAAGCCCAAATGCTCAGCCAACGACACCTTTGATCTGGCTCTCAGAAACCCTAGATCAAAACTAAGGATTATGCTTGTCAACGAATGGAATTGGCATGAGAAGAAAGATGCATCAAGATTGATCGGAGAAGGTGAGCAAGACCCTTCAAGGTTTAGCACTACATGTCAGCTATACAAGTGATTGGCTGTTCACATACTCTAAAAAACCTTCTAAGTAGATTTTATGTGTTAAAGACTTAAATGTTCTATATATTTCCCTCTCATATATGTTCCATACATGCAAGCTATATAGTAGGTTAGCAACGAAAACATGTTGAATACAACTAGCACTGATGTGTACATTTTTTGCTCTATATTTAGTGTTAAAACTCTATAGAACCCATATAAATTTCTGACATGGATGCAAAATATCTGATTTGAGTAAATCTAGTAGAATCCTCGATTCCACGACTCGATACTATGATTTGATTCTATCTAAGGAAAATTGATCCGACTTCGAATCCCGACTCTGACCACCTTGCCTGCCGGAGGGGGATCGATCACGGAGGGTCTCTTCATCAACCTTGATGCCCTTATGATGATGTGTGAGTAGTTCACCACAGACCTATGGGTCCACAGCTAGTACCTAAGATGGCAATCTCTCTATCTATTGATCTTCAATACAATGATTATCGCATCTTAGCTTTGATCTATCCGATGTAATCCTATTGTGCGGTGTGTTTGTTGGGATCCGATGAATTGTGGGTTTATGTTCAGATTATTCATGAAATGTATTTGAGTCACCTCTGAATATTAAGATTCTTATTTGCATGATCATTATAGCTTCGTAATGATCTCCGATCTATCGATGTGCTTTGGCCAAGTAGAGTGATCTATCTTCAGTGAGAGAGGTGCTTTGTGGTAGGTTCAACCTGACGGTGCTCTATATCCCAGTGACAGAAAGGGACAAGACACATTTCTGTGTTATTGCTACTAAGGATAACACGATGGGGTTTATTCATATTGCTTGAGTTCACTTTGTCTACATCATGTCATTGTTCTCCATGCATTACTCTGTTTTACTTAATACTCTAGATGCATGCTGGATAGCGGTCGATGAGTGGAGTAATAGTAATAGCTGCAGGCAGGAGTCGGCCTATTTATTTATGAATGTGATGCCTATAAACACATGATTATTGCCGTGAAAATCACATAACTATCCGCTTTTCTATCAATTGCCCAACAGTAATTTGTTACCCGTATGTTGCCTACATGAGAGATGCCGCTAGGAAAAACTATGGCCCCCGGGTCTATTCACTTATAAATTTACAAACATTATTATTACCTCACTGCCTTTATTTATCTTTTATTTTATTTATAATTATCCACAATTATATACACAACTCACTTGCTTGCAAATAACGAGATCAAGGGGATTGACAACCCTCTTGCCTGCGTTGGGTGCAAGTTGTTTGCTCTTTTGTGTACAGCCGCTGAAGACGGTTGAGGATTGATAGTCCTATTGGTTCGATAAACCTTGGTTTCATAACTGAGGGAAATACTTACCCACTTTGTGCTGCAATTACCCATTCATCTTCACGGAAAACCCAACACAGATCACAAGTATCAGGAAGGATTTCTGGCGCCGTTGCTGGGGAATATCATCACCAACTATCAAGTAACGTCACACAAATTATCATTCACTTCTTTATCTTTTTATTTGCTGTTATATTTATTTTGTTTCATAAAAATAAAAAATACAAAAATATTTATCTTTGCTTGTCACTAGTTTACTTCTTCGCTTGCTAGTTTACTTGTCTTGCTTGTTACTTTGCTTGTTCGGTCACCATGTCTCAAGATACTACCAAGTTGTGTGCCTTATCAAATATTAATAACAATGATTTTATTAGTACTCCTATGCCACCCGCCACAAGTGCAGAGGCTTTTGATATTAATGCTGCATTGCTAAATCTTGTCATGAAAGATCAATTTTCGGGAAGTCCTAATGAGGATCCCGCGTCACATCTTAATACCTTTGTTGAATTATGTGATATGCAAAAGAAAAAGGATATGGATAATGATATTGTGAAATTAAAATTATTTCCTTTTTCACTAAGAGATAAAGCTAAGGCGTGGTTTTCATCTTTACCTCGTAATAGTATTGAAACATGGGATAAGTGTAAAGATGCTTTTATTGCCAAGTATTTTCCTCCTCCTAAAATCATCTCCCTTAGAAATCAAATAATCAAATTTAAAAAGCAAGATCAAGAGCATGTTACACAAGCTTCTAAGAGAATGAAATTGATGATAATAAATTGCCCTACTCATGGTTTAAATTTGTGGATGATTATCCAAAACTTCTATGCTGGACTAAACTTTGTGTCTAGAAATCTTCTAGATTCTGCTGCAGGTGGTACCTTTATGGATGTGACCTTAGGAGAGGCCACAAAACTTCTGAACAACATTATGGCAAATTATTCTCAATGGCACACCGAAAGAGCTCCAACCGGTAAGAAGGTAAATTCTGTTGAAGAAGTCGCTACTTTGAGTGAAAAAGTGGATGCTCTTATGAATATGGTTGCTAGTAAAAATGCTCATGTTGATCCCAATGATATGCCCTTGTCTACTTTGATTGATCATAATAATGATGCTATTGATGTGAACTTTATCTCGTGAAATAATTTCAACAACAATGCTTATAGAGGAAATTTCAATTCTAGACCTTATCCCGGTAATTCCTCTAACAACTATGGTAATTCTTATGGAAATTCTTCTACAAATTCTAATAGGATACCCTCTGAGCTTGAGAACACAATTACAGAATTCATTAATTCTCAAAAGGTTTTCAACACTATGGTAGAAGAAAAATTGCATGTAGTTGATGCTTTGGCTAAAAACATGGATATAATTGCTCTTGATGTAGAAACTCTTAAAAGTAAAGCTTTCCCACCTAATAATGATTTTAATGAGACTATTAAATCTATCCAAATATCTATTGATGAAAGTAAGGAGAGGACCGCTAAGTTGAAAGCTAAGCGGGAATTCTTAGAAAAAGCTCTTCCACCCATTTTTACCGGAATCATGATGAAGATCTTAAAATGATTGGTACTTCTCCTATTGAATCTTTGTTTACTTCTCTGAATATAAATGTTAAAGGGACCAGAGATGAATCAACTCTAGTTGAGAAGCGTCCCGTTTGCTTGGAGGGTGATGATTTTGATGCTAAAACTGAAAAACGTGGGTTTGGAGAGGTCAAAACTTGAACTAGTGATGTGCCCACTATTTTGGATTACAAGGACTTTAATTATGACAATTGATCTTTAGTAGAATGTATTTCCTTGTTACAAACCATTATTATCTCACCCAATGCTTATGAACAAAACAAAGCTTTTACCGAACATATAGTAGAAGCTATGATAAAAGCTTATGATGAGAAACTTGAGCTTGAAGTTTCTATTCCTAGAAAATTGCATGATGAGTGGGAACCTACTATAAAAATAAAGATAAATAAATATGAATGCAATGCCTTGTGTGACCTTGGTGCTAGTGTTTCAACTATTCCTAAATCTCTTTATGATGTGCTTGGTCTCACTAATATTGAAGATTGTTCCCTTAACTTGCATCTTGCGGATTCTACCATTAAGAAACCTCTAGGTAGGATTAATGATGTGATTATTATTGCAAATAAAAATTATGTGCCTGTAGATTTTATTGTGCTTGATATTGATTGGAATCCGACTTGTCCCATAATACTTGGAAGACCTTTCCTACGAACTATAGGTGCAATTATTGACATGAAGGAGGGAAACATAAGTTTCCAATTCCCATTAAATAAAGGGATGGAACACTTCCCTAGAAAGATAATTAAACCACCTTATGAATCAATCATGAGAGTTACTTATGGGTGGAGTGTCAAAGATGACAATACTTGAAACTATGCATCATGCCTAGCTAGGGGCATAAAACAATAGCGCTTGTTGGGAGGCAACCCAATAGTTATCTTTATTTTTTGCTTTTTTACTTCCTATTTGTTTTTTATAACATGATTATTTCCTCTTTAATGACTATGCTTTTATGTTTTAATTAGTGTTTGTGCCAAGGAAATCCTTTGGGACGACTCACAAGATGAGTAGAATCGATGCTGAAACAAAACAGAAACTTTTGACTCCAGTACAGGAATTTTAATTTTTTACTGGAGCGTTATAATGATCTGAATTTTTTACACAGTATTTCTATACAAATTTGAGAGGTTGTACTAATTTTCAGAATTTTTTTGAGTTACCGAGGTATAGGTTCTCTACAGATTTCTACAGACTGTTCTGTTTTAGACAGATTCTGTTTTTGCTTGCATAGTTTGCTTGTTTTGATTATGCTATGGATTGTATCGGGGGTATAAGCCTTGGATAAGATAGAATACAGTACCTATTATTCAATTATGAAATAAGAATCAATTTATAACAGTACCTAAAATATTCAATATGTTGCTTATACTAACGGATCTCACGAAGTTTTGTTGAGTTTTGTGTGATTGAAGTTTTCAAGTTTTGGGTGTTATCACGATGGACAAAGGAATAAGGAGAGGCAAGAGCCTAAGCTTGGGGATGCCCAAGGCACCCAAGGTAATATTCTAAGGAATACTTAAGCGTCTAAGCTTGGGGATGCCCCAAAATGTAGCCCCTCTTTCGTCTCAATCCATTGGTATGTCACTTGAAGCTACATTTTTATTTATCACATGATATGAGTTTTGCTTGAAGCGTCATTTGTTTTTATTTGCTTTTACTTTCAGTTTGCCACAATCATCGTTTGCTGGACACACCTGTTTAAGAGAGACACACCTTCATCATAATTTGTTATAATACTCTATGTGCTTCACTTATATCTTTTGAGCTTAGCAGTTGCTCTAGTACTTCACTTATATCTTTTTGAGCACGGTGGCGTGTAGATTTTATAGAAATAATTTCACTCTCGCTCTTCACTTATATTTATTTGAGAGTTAATAAATAGTGGCTGTAATTTGCATGGGTCATAAGACTAGTCCAAAAATATTAGGTATTCAGTGAGTGATAATCAAAACCATCATGTAGCACATATAGAGAAATTATGGGTTAATGATATTGATGTGGTAATATGAAAAAGTTGTGAGTTTATAATTGTTGATTTGTATAAGTGTCAATATTAAGAGAGGTTAACTTCTTGTTCGTCTAAAAATTAAAGAGGCATGGTGATGTGTGAGCATTTCTATTCCTCGTTGAAATCCTAGTGTTGTTTTGGGTCGGAGGCGCGCGATGGTTAACTCCTACCAACCTCTTCCCTCGGGGCATGCGAGTAGTACTTTGATTTGTGATAAAACTAATAAAAGTTTGCAAATAAGTATATTAGTTCTTTATGACTAATGTTAAACCATGGACATACAAAATCTCACCCCCTCATATTTGCTAGCCTCTTCGGTACCGTGCATAGCCCATTCTCACCTTGAGGATCGGTGCAACTTTCACCGGTGCATCCAAACCCCGTGACATGATACACTCTATTGCACAAAAGCCTCATTATATCTTCCTCAAAACAGCCACCGTACCTACCTATCATGGCATTTTCATAGCCATTCCGAGATATATTGCCATGCAAATTCCATCGTCACTTCACATGACTAGTTCGTTCATCATCATATTGCTTTGCATGATCATATAGAGCTGACATAGTATTTGTGGCAAAGCCACCGTTCATCATATTTTTGATACATGTCACGCTAGATCTTTGCACATCCTGGTACACTACCAGAGGCATTCATATAGAGTCATATCTTTCTATCAGTTCTTCATATCATGTTGTAAGTAAATAAAAGTGTGATGATCATCATTGTTAGAGCATTGTCCCAGTGAGGAAATAAAAATGGGGGAGGCCAATTGAGATCACCATAAAACAATGAATGAGAGAAAATGAGAGAGGGGACTTTGCTACTATCCTTTACCGCACTTGTGCCTCAAAGTGGCACCTTGTTCCTCATATAGAGAGTCTCATGTTATGTCATTTTCATATGCTACCGGGAATAACTTTTTCATTATTATAAACTTGGCTTGTATATTCCTATGACGGGCTTCCTCAAATGCCCGAGGTCTTCATGAGCAAGCAAGTTGGATGCACACCCCACTTAGCTTCATTTGAGCTTTCATACACTTATAGCTCTAGTGCATCATTTGCATGGCAATCCCTACTCCTTGCATTGACATCTATTGATGGGCATCTCCATAGCCCGTTGATACGCCTAGTTGATGTGAGACTATCTTCTCCATGTTTTGCCCCTTTGGTATCCACCACCATATTCTATTCCACCTAAATGCTATGTACAATGGCTCACGCTCATGTATTGCATGAAGAATAAAAAGTTGATGCATATTGAAAAGTAAGATCCAATTGCCTGACTTGGACACCGTGGTGCTTGACATTTGTATTTGTGGTGAAGATGGAGCCATGCCTTGCTAATATAATAAGATGAATGGGGGGTAAACATTCTTTGAGGATCGTATGCTTTGAAAGATTGATAATTTTGTTTCTTATAATTATAAGTATTGCTATGTTAATATTTGTTGATTCATCGTTTCTCAATGAGCATGAATGCAAAAGATTACATAATGGGTAGCATGTCACATCAAAAGTTCTGTTTTATCATTTACCTACTCGAGGACGAGCAAGAATTAATCTTGGGGATGCTTGATACGTCTCCAACGTATCTATAATTTTTGATTGTTCCATGCTGATATATTATCATTCTAGGATACTTTTTGGGTCTTTATTTACCAATTTATAATATTTTTGAGCACTAACCTATTGACCCAGTGCCCAGTGCCAGTTGCTGTTTTTTGCATGTTTTTCACTTCTCAGGTTTACAGTACCAAACGAAGTCCAATTGCCATGAATTTTTTTGATGATTTTTTCTGGACCAAAAGAATACCTGGGAGATTCGGAAGAAGGCTGGGGGCCACACCAGGGCCCCACAAGCCAACAGGGCGCGCCCTGATGGCTTGTGGGCCCCTGGCGGCTTTCCCGACCTCGTTATCTGGCCAATAAATTTTCATATATCATAAAAACCCTGGAGGCAGTCCTGATACCCTTTTTATGCCGCCGCAAGTCTCTGTTCTGTCGCGAGGCCATGTGGAGCTCCATTTCGGCACACTGCCGGAGGGGGGATCGATCACGGAGGGCCTCTTCATCAACCTTGCTGCCCTCATGATGATGTGTGAGTAGTTCACCATAGACCTACGGGTCCATAGCCAGTACCTATGATGGCAATCTCTCTATCTCTTGATCTTCAATACAATGATCATCGCATCTTTGCTTTGATCTATCCGATGTAATCCTATTGTGCGATGTGTTTGTTGGGATCCGATGAATTGTGGGTTTATGTTCAGATTATTCATGAAATGTATTCGAGTCACCTCTCAAAATTAATATTCTTATTTGCATGATCATTATAGCTTCGTAACGCTCTCCGATCTATCGATATGCTCTGGCCAAGTAGATTGATCTATCTTAAGTGAGAGAGGTGCGTTGTGGTAGGTTCAACCTGACGGTGCTCTATATCCCAGTGACAGAAAGGGACAAGACACGTTTTTGTGTTGTTGCTACTAAGGATAACACGATGGGGTTTATTCATATTGCTTGAGTTCACTTTGTCTACATCATGTCATCGTTCTCCATGCATTACTCTATTTTACTTAATACTCTAGATGCATGCTGGATAGCAGTTGATGATTGGAGTAATAGTAATAGCTGCAGGTAGGAGTCGGCCTATTTGTTTATGGATGTGATGCCTATATACACATGATCATTGCCCTGAAAATCGCATAACTATCTGCTTTTCTATCAATTGCCCAACAGTAATTTGTTACCCACCGTATGTTGCCTACATGAGAGATGCCGCTAGGAAAAACTATGGCCCCCAGGTCTATTCACTTATAAATTTACAAACGTTATTATTAACTCGCTGCCTTTATTTATCTTTTATTTTATTTACAATTATCCACAATTATCTACACAACTCACTTGCTTGCAAATAACGAGATCAAGGGGATTGACAACCCTCTTGCCCGCGTTGGGTGCAAGTTGTTTGCTCTTTTGTGTGCAGCCGCTGAAGACGGTTGAGGATTGATATTCCTATTGGTTCGATAAACCTTGGTTTCATAACTGAGGGAAATACTTACCCACTTTGTGCTGCAATTAGCCGTTCCTCTTCACGGAAAACCCAACGCAGATCACAAGTATCAATCACCTACTCAGGATTTTCCTACGCAGGAGGTTGCTCTGGTGTATAGGGAGGAGACGCGACCGGTGGAGATGACCTCACTACCCGCGATGGAGGTTGTGGGTCGACCATTATCTTCATCGCGCCCTACTTCACCACGTCAGATCAGTACGACACAGGAGATATCCCCGTTGGTTCGTGAGGAGGACCGACCGATGGAGATTACCGCAACGGCTGTCATGGTGCGCACCTACGGCGCATACCTGGGGGTCACCATCCCTCACTACTTCGGGTCCGATCGGGCATATGGCAGGCGGCCATAGCTCGGGCGGCATTCCCATCGACGACGTCATCACGTTTGGAGGGATTCCGGATCCTAGGTCCGGTGAAAGTCATTTTAGTCACCGGATTCAGTCCCAGCCGGATGCAGACGACATACAGGTGGGGTGTGCTATGAGGGCCGCCAAGCTTCGAGATATCGAGGCAAATACAGGTATGTCAGTTAATACAAGTCATTCCATTCTGCACTTTTCAGAACATGAAATTATTGATAAAGCCTCCAACTTAGGGATATCTCTTGGTAGTAATGACAAAGAAACTGCTAAATACATTAACGACCTGTTAGATTTAGAAGCGGATAGAGCTTTGGATTCAATAAGGAATTCAGCGGCAGTGAAACCTATGAATGATTCTGACAATAATAATCTTGGTGTTTAGGCGATAGAAAGTCTATGTGAGGACCTGGTTCCCACAGAGGGCCTGCAAAATGAGGAGGAGGATGAGGTTTCGGAGGGGTATATGGCTCCTCTGGAACCAAATGTCATTTCTACCACTGCCACTAGTCATGAGGACGAAGAGGCGATGACGGATAAACCAAAAAGAACCTGGAAGAGGAAGTTTTATCCTAGATCCGCAGTGCGTAGGAGTGCGAGAGTAAAACAAAAGAAAAAATTCCATGATGATATATGAAAGGATTCTTTTGGAATAGCAGAGGTCTTGCGGACTTGGCTAAAACTAGATTCCTTAGAGAAACATCGATAGAGTAAAAACTGGATTTTATGGCCTTGTTGGAGACGGGTAGAGACAGCTTGTGACGCCCCCATTTTGACCGTACGCTAATCATACATGCAAATGCATATGACCAAGATTAGGGACTCACTTCATATTACAAGCCATGGCCTCGAGGGCTCGAATACATAAGCTCAAATTCAACAAGTCAGCGGAAGCAAATAATATCTGAGTACAGACATGAGTTAAACAAGTTTTTGCCTTAAGAAGGCTAGCACAAACATAACAACGGATCGACAGAGGCGAGGCCTCCTGCCTGGGAACCTCCTATCCTACTGCTGGTCGGGGGCGGCCTCCACGTAGTAGTAGGCTCCGACGGTGGTGTAGTAGTCGTCAACGGCGTACTCCATCTCCTGGGCTCCATCGTTTGAACGTAGTAATCGTATCGAGGGGGGGGGGGGGGGGAAGAGAAAAGCAAAGCAGCGGTGAGTACTCATCCAAAGTACTCGCAAGACTGACATCAGAACTATGCTAAGTATGCATCAGTATCAAGGAAAGGGGTTATATCTGGACTGACTGCAGAAAGCAAGAATGAGGGGGAAGGCCTAGTCCTATCGAAGACTAGCATCTTCAACATCTTGCAGCATTAGAAGAGTGTAGATTGGTAACTCATATGTAACAATATTATTGTAGCAATTTTATTAAGTAACCACGCCCAGAGATCCTTCCTCAACTCCCTGCGAGAAAGCAATCTCGGAGCCAACATTCATTTCAAATTATCACTTTTAGTTATATTAGCTCGGGATACAACTCCAAGTCGTCCTGTTACCGTGGACACGGCTATTCGAATAATTAACTTCATCCCTGCAGGGGTGCACCACGTTTTCCATCACGCTTGATCACCTTTGGCCAGACACACTTTCCTGGGTCATTCCCGGCCTCGGAGATTAACACGTCGTCGCCCTACCTAGGCTCAACAGAGAGGCCAGTCCGCCGGTCTAAGTCCTAAGCGCGCAGGGGTCATGGGCCCACTCACCCTTTGCACTCTTGCACGATGCGAGGGCGGTCGAGGTCAATCCTAGCATCACTAATACAAGATCAATGTTGTCGCGGACCACTTGGGCGCGCGCCTCTCCATTGCTGACGTCCGAAGAGCTTCGGCTGATACAACGATGCCAAGTACCCATAACTTCTCCCATGTGAAGGTTAGTGCGAAAAGGTCAAATGACCAACTCAGATCAAATACCCAAACCATTAGTATTTTGTTAATTGTGGTGACGAGCGTGATACACGATATGTGGTCCCGTCACCCCGTCTCGAGGTATTGTGGCAAGGGCCAAAATGCCCGGCCATGCCCCGTCGTATTACACCAACACCCTCCGGTCCTCCAGACCTCAACAGGTATCAACAGTAAAGTAAAGGTACAATGTGTATATAACACCAAGGGGGGAACCTGAGGGATTAACCTCGAAGGATCTCACCTGATGAAACCGTCAAGGTGACCAAAGAGGATTTACCCTCGATGGTCTAGCTTGAGGGGTTGCACGACAGAGACATCGTCGGTAGTGGTGAAGGAGGAATCACCCTCGATAACCACAACCGACTAGCTACACTACAGAGTTAGCATCATGAGGTGTCACCCTCGGTACTCGATAGTGGCTCTGCAGAGTCGTTCAACTAAGGGAGTGTGCGGTGAAAGTGACAGGCATGGCTGGTCGGTCGGTTGACCGAGTCTTCGAGTCGTCGATGAAGAAGGAGGGGCAACTGGGACTAACGGGGTCACAGTGGATCACTAATCAACCTATGCTAAGCAGTTTATGAAAGCAGTAGGTACAGTAGCAGTTCATCAAAACAGGCTATGCATGAGAATAGGTATTATCTACAATAGTAGCAAAATCTAATGCAAGCATGAGAGAGTAGAGAACTGGGCGATATCGGGATGATCAAGGGGGGGGGGGTTGATACGTCTCCAACGTATCTATAATTTTTGCTTGTTCCATGCTGTTATATTATCATTCTTGGATGTTTTACAGTCATTTTACTACAACTTTATATTATTTTTGGGACTAACCTATTAACCTAGAGCCCAGTGCCAGTTCCTGTTTTTTTTTCGTGTTTTTGAGTTTTACAGAGAAGGAATATCAAACGGAGCCCAAACGGAATAAAAATCTACGGTGATTTTTTATGGACTAGAAGAAGCCCAGGCAACATTGGAGTTGGGCCAGAAGAGCCACGAGGCCACCACAAGCCTGGGGGGCGCCCCCCCTTAGGGCGCGCCCCCCTGGCTTGTCGTCACCTCGTGGCCCCTCTGGACTTGTTTCTGCCGCCAAAAATTCCTATAAATATAGAAACCCCCAGAAACAAACCTAGATCGGGAGTTCTACCGCTGCAAGCCTCCAGAGCCACGAAAAACCAATCGGGAGCCCGTTCCGGCACCCTGCCGGAGGGGGAAACAATCACCGGAGGCCATCTTCATCATCTCGGCGGTCTCCATGACGAGGAGGGAGTAGTTCACCCTCGGGGCTGAGGGTATGTACCAGTAGCTATGTGTTTGATCTCTCTCTCTTGTGTTCTTGAGATGACACGATCTTGATGTACCGCGAGCTTTATTAATATAGATGAATCATATGGAGTTTTCCCCTCTCTATCTTCTTGTGATGAATTGAGTTTTCCCTTTGAAGTTTTCTTATCGGATTGAGTCTTTAAGGATTTGAGAACACTTGATGTATGTCTTGCGATGGGATGTCCGTGGTGACAATGGGATGTTCTATTGATCCGCTTGATGTATGTTTTGGTGATCAACTTGCGGGTTCCGTGACCTTGGGAATCTATGCATAGGGGTTGGCACACGTTTTCGTCTTGACTCTTCGGTAGAAACTTTGGGGCACTCTTTGAAGTTCTTTGTGTTGGATTGAACATGATGAATCTGAAATTGTGTGATGCATATCGTATAATCAAGCCCATGGGTACTTGTGGTGACATTGGAGTATCTAGGTGACATTAGAGTTTTGGTTGATGTGTATCTTCAGGTGTTATTTTAGTACGAACTCTAGGGCTGTTCGTGACACTTATAGGGATAGCTCATAAGATTGATCGGAAAAGATAACTTTGAGGTGGTTTCGTACCCTACAATAATTTCTTCGTTTGTTCTCCGCTATTTGTGACTTTGGAGTGAACTCTTTGTCGCACGTGAGGGATTTACATATGATTCAATTATGTTAGTATTGTTGAGAGAACTTGCACTAGTGAAAGTATGAACCCTAGGCCTTGTTTTCAAGCATTGCAATACCGTTTTTGCTCACTTTTGTTACTTGCTACCTTGCTGTTTTTATATTTTCAGATTACAAAAACCTATATCTACCATCCATATTACACTTGTATCACCATCTCTTCGCCAAACTAGTGCACCTATACAATTTACCATTGTATTGGGTGTGTTGGGGACACAAGAGACTCTTTGTTATTTGGTTGCAGGGTTGTTTGAGAGAGACCATCTTCATCCTACGCCTCCCACGGATTGATAAACCTTTGGTCATCCACTTGAGGGAAATTTGCTACTGTCCTACAAAACTCTGCGCTTGGAGGCCCAACAAGAGTCTACAAGAAGAAGGTTGCGTAGTAGACATCAGGGGTTGCTTGCCTTGCTGCTCTGCTGAAAAGGCCTAATCGTCAACGACGTAGTCGTACCCGGCAGCTGTGTCAGTCTTGGGATCTACCGGTAAGAAGAGGGGGGAGAAACAATAAATATAAAGCACAGATGCAATCACGATGCATGACATGGCAATATGCAGAGCTAGGCATGCACTAACGTAGTACTACCCATCACAGACGGATCGAAAGAATAACTGACGATATTTTCCGGGTCTCACGCTACTACCGGACAGATGAAACCGATGGAAAAGTTCCATGTTCGTTATGATAGAAGCACGTGACAGACGAACGAACTGCGTATTCGGATTCGTGGGATTTTTCTGAACAACTTTCATATATAAATTATTTTCATCTGACTTAGAGATTAATTTATATTTTTTTTCAAAGTTTTATTAATATTCTGAAATTAAACAGATTTAATTTAATTCCAAAAATACTATTATGACATCAGCATGAGGTCAGGCTAACATCAGGAGTCAACCCAACTGTCTCAGGTCAAACCTGACAGCTGGGCCCACATGTCATAGACAGTGGGCTGAACATGATTTAAATTAAACTAAACAGGTTAATTAGAGGGGTGGGCCCCATCTGTTAATGTCTACTTAGCTTAAATTAATTAACTGGATTAATTAAACAAACTTAATTAACTCTAATGGGGCTGGGCCCACATGTCATAGGCCTAGGGTGGGGATGGCCCCACATGGCAGTGACTGGGCAGTGCCCAGTCAGCACAGTTGACCAGGTCAGCTGGTCAACTGGGCCACTGGCCCACCTGCCAGTGCCACTAGGTGGTGGCCCCGGCCGGCCAGGCCAGCTCCGGCGACCGGAGACGTCGCCGGCGACCAAGAACACGGCGGCGCGGCTCGGGAGGCGATCGGAAAACGCCCACATGGGCTCATTTTATGCGCGGAGACCCGCGTTCGAACGCGGAGGCACGTGCGCTTCCATCCCGACGAGTGGGCGGAGCTGGGAAGGCCTGAAGCGGCGCTGGCGGCGTGATTCGGGCTCCGACGGGGACGGTGCTACGGCGTGCTAGCGGGCGAACTAACGAGCCTACGGTGGCCTACACGACGCAGGGAAGCGAATGGCGGTGAGCGCGGGACCAAAAGATCACCGGGGGCTCGCCGGCGACGAGCTTAGGCGGAGCCGAGCGTCGGCTCTGGCCGAAACGGGGGCTACGCGCCATGTTTCAACAAGGGAAAGGAGGGAAAGAGACCGGAGGCTCACCGCGACCGTGCAGGTGAGCAAAATGGGCGCGGGGGATGCTTGGGGCGGCCGGATTCATCGCGGCGAACGGCGGCGGCCCGAGGAGGAAGACGATGGCGCGGGGACGATCCAGGGGGGCTCAGGCTCGATCCGTGGGCGAGGAGGAAGCGGCGAACAACGACGGTGCTATTGGCACGGCCCTAGTCGAAGGGGAGGCCAGGGAGCGCGCGGACAGGGGCGGTCATGGCAACGGCGGTGCTCGGATGCGGGCGAGGGAGGGCAGGCGGCGCGAGAGGGAGGGAAAGGAAGGGGGCTAGGGTTTGGGGCCGATGGGAGGGGCCTTGTAGGTGGCGAGGAGCCGCCCGATGCGCGCCAGGGCGACGGGGTGGCCGGTGGCGGCCATCTCCGTGTCCATGTCCCCCCTGGTGAGCAGGAGGTGGGAGACGATGGCACAGGTGGGCTGGGCCGCCCTGTAGCTCATTAGAGCCCAGGGGCACAGTGCCTCCTCTTTTTTTCTATTTAAAATACTTTCCGTTTTAAATATTTTTGCCATTAATTGACTTTAGCAAAAATGTGTGATTTGCTCCATTAATTAACATGCAATATTTAGCATTGCCACTATTTGTTTGGGAAAAATTTGAATAAGTTTGAATTACTCATGGGATTTAAAATACTTTCAAAAAGAAATTGGGCTCTGTTTTGGATGGTGGGGTCCACACCAGTGAGGTTGGTGATGTTGTTTTCCTGAGTAATATTTGTTTTGGAATATTTAACAATTGTGCAACAATTTTCCCACCATGTTTGAGGATTAATATTATCACATTAAATTTTGAATCCCGTTTAGAGGTGGAATTTGAAAAGAGATATGATTTTCAAAATGCTCAACCACTGTTTAGCAAAACGATTAAGCTTGATTAGGGTCATTACTGTAGCTTAATTACAATCATCACTATAGCACTGAAACCAGGGTGTTACACAACTACACTTCGCAAATTCTTAACACAATTTCAGGTGGGGTCGATCCGGAGGGATCTTACTTGGGGTGAAGTGTGAATCATTAGCAGTATTGAACATGGTTTACGGAGACTTTGCCGTCAAATTTTGTGTAAGGTCGAAAGTGGATGGTTTCAGATGGGCTTTGGTGGCCGCATATGGTGCATCTCAACCAGAGTTTAAATCGTACTTTCTCGTAGATTTGTTGAGAATATGTGGAGATGACAGGTTACCTATTCTAGTTGGGGTAAATTTTAACATCATTAGAAGGCATGAGAAAAATAATGACAACTTCGATGGAAGATGGTCATTTATGTTCAACATGATCATCGATAGTCTAGATTTGAGGGAGATTGACCTCATGGGTAGACAATTCATATGGGCTAATGCATTACCGGTGCCGACTTATGAGAAGTTGGACCGGGTTCTCACTAGTGTAGGGTGGGAGCAGAAATATCCGTTGGTCACAGTTCATGCATTACAAAGGGCCATTTCGGATCACTCATCACTATTGGTCGATTCCAGGGAAGCGATTCATGTGGGTAACAAAAATACTTTCTCTTTTGAATTAAGTTGGTTCGAGAGAGAAGGATTCATGGATCTAATTGCTATAGAATGGGCAAGGGAGTCCGGTGGGTCATCTAGTATGGATAGATGGCAAAACAGAATTAGACACTTTTGCTAGTTCTTGAGAGGCTGGGCTAAGAATCAAAGCGATCTATACAAAGTGGAAAAAGAGAGACTCATTCAGCTTATTAACGAGTTAGATGTTAAAGCTGAATCTACACTTCTTAATATGTCATACCGGAATATTAAGAATGAGGCTGAGAAGAAGTTACAAACTCTTCTGAGAGAGGAGGAGATGAATGGGCTCTTCATGCTAAGGTGACGAAGGTAGTCCATGGAGATGATAACACTCAATTCTTTCACATGATCGCGAATAGCAAACATAGGAAGAAGAAAATAATTCAACTCGAGCAGGATGAGGGTACAATTGTATGACATGAGAACCTAAAATTGTACATCTCGGAGTACTATAAGAAACTCTTTGGTGCACCCGAAGAGAATTTTGTCTCTCTGGATGAGACCTGAACAGGTGACGTACCTCAACTCAATTCAAACGAGAATGAGGTATTGTCAGCTCCGTTCACTGAGAAAGAGATGTTTGACGCAATAGCTCAAATGAAACAATATATGGCCCTGGGACCGGATGGGTTCTCGGCAGAATTTTATAAGAAGTGTTGGCATATTATAAAGGGAGATCTAACGCCTATGTTCCATGATTTGTTTAATGGTCATTTACAGCTGTTTCACCTTAACTTTGGTACAATAACGTTGTTGCCAAAGAAGGTGGAGGCTATCCGCATTGAGCAGTTCAGAACGATTTGTCTACTCAATGGCAGTTTTAAATTTTTTACCAAGGTTGGCACGAATAGGTTGACACAGATAGCCCATTCAGTGGTCGAACCGACCCAGGCAGCTTTCATGCCTGGAAGACACATCCTAGAAGGGGTCGTTGTCTTACATGGAACATTGCATGAAATCCATACTAAGAAACTTGATGGGGTTGTCCTTAAGGTGGATTCCCAGAAGGCGTACGATAAGGTCAAATGGCCCTTCCTTCAACATGCCTGACACATGAAGTGGTTCAACGAATCCTGGAGGGATCAGGTGGATGCTTTCATTCAGAAAGGCAGTGTTGGGATTAAAGTTAATGATGATATCGGTCATTATTTTCAGACCCATAAAGGACTGAGACAGGGAGATTCCATGTCTCTTGTGTTGTTCAACATAGTAACGGATATGTTGACAGTCCTTATTGGTCGGCTAAAGAGATTGGCCAAGTAGGAGGACTTGTCCCACATCTGGTATAGGGGGGAGTGTCCATACTAGAAGTACGCGGATGATACAATCATTTTCATGGAACATGATATCGCAAAAGCTAGGAATATGAAGCTTATTCTATGTCTTTTTGAGCAGTTGTCTGGATTAAAAATAAATTTTAACAAGAGCGAATTGTTCTGCTTTGGGAGAGCAAAGGACGAACACGAAGCTTACAAACAACTATTCGGCTGTGAGATGGGATCACTACCATTTAGTTACCTAGGGATTCCAATTCATCATAGACGATTGACGAATAAGGAATGGAAATGTATCGAAGATGGATTTGAGAAAAAACTAAGTTGCTGGAAGGGCAAGCTTATGTCTTATGGGGACAGGCTTGTATTAATAAATTCGGTTCTGACAAGCCTGTCGGTGTTCCTTTTATCCTTGTTTGAAGTACCGGTAGGTGTACGGAAAATATTAGAATTTTATCGATCTCGTTTCTTCTGGCAGTGTGAGAAAGCTAAGAAGAAATACATATTGGCAAGGTGGGATATTATTTGCGGACCCAAAGACCAAGGGGGTCTAGGGGTTGAAAATTTAGATGTGAAGAATAGATGCCTACTTAGCAAATGGTTATACATGCTATCTACTGAGACCGAAGGGATGTGGGTACAAATTTTGAGGAATAAGTACTTGCAGTCTAACAAATTAGACCAGGTCACTGTTAGACCTAATGACTCACCTTTTTGGAAGGGGTTAATGAAGATGAAGGTAGCCTTCTTCCAGCGGGTGAATTTTTTAGTTGGCAACGGTAACACAACCAGGTTCTGGGAGGATACATGGCTTGGGGATGCGCCCTTAGCGTTGCAGTATCCCTCTTTATACAATATTGTACAATGTAAGGAAGTGTACGTTGCCACCGTAATTAGATCCGTACCTCTTAATATCCAATTTAGACGGTCTCTGCTGGGAGAACGTTGGAATTCCTGGTTGCATTTGGTCAGAAGATTGATGAATGTTCAACTCTCTGACCAGTCAGATACGACTGGAAATTATCTATGAATGGTATCCTTTCAATGAAATGAATGTATATCGATTTAATTGACTCTTGGCCCCTCTCGAGATCTCTACATATTTGGAAGATCAAAATGCCGCTTAGAATTAAAATTTTCATGTGGTTTGTACACAAGGGAGTTGTACTAACCAAGGATAATTTGATTAAGAGAAGATGGGTAGGCAGTTCTAGATGTTGCTATTGTGATCAAAGTGAAACAATAAGACACCTCTTTCTCGATTGCCCTCTAGCAAAATTGTTATGGCGCACCGTTTACATAGCCTTCAATATCAATCCACCAACGAGCATTCATACACTATTTGGGATGTGGCTCAATGGAGTTGACAGAAGTATAGCAAATCATATTCGAATGGCATAAGTGCATTATTGTGGGCTATTTGCAACACTAGAAACGATATGATTTTTAATGGCAAGATCATTAATAACTTTTTACAGGTTGTCTATAGAGCCACGACATGGATCCGTACGTGGTCGTTACTCACTCATGCGGACTCTAGGGAGCTTATGGTTATTGGGTGCAACCGGTGGGAGATGTTCTCACGGGCTATCTTCAGTCGATTTGGATGTTGAGCTAATATCATGCTAGGTGTATAGGCGTCGTAGCCTCTTTTTGGTTTCACCAGATGTGGCAGTTTTTGTTTACAGACTTTTTTTATCGTGCTCAGTTTATGAGCTCTTGTGGATCTAGAACCTTGTTCTCGTACTTATTTAATAATATGGCTGCATGCATCAATTGATGCATTGGCTGAGGGCTGCGTTCCTCTTTTTCCAAAAAAGAGAGGATATCAATTTTATTATGGAGCGTCTAGCAAGCAGCCGTTGGCTTGCTAGCGCTTCCTGAAAGCCGACAATTTTTGAAAAATGTTGTTCGCTTATCCTAATTAGGAAATATATGGTCCCAATAGGTTAACCAAAAAGTAGCCCATTAACATATGTATTAAATGGTCCAAATTCATCCGGTTGTGCCTTTTTTTACTACATGGGCGTAGATGGCTTTCTATCATCTCTTTCACGATTTACAGATTTCAAGAAACCTCATCTTCCAAACCACACCTCAAAATTAAAATCCGCTTTAACCATTGAAACCATAGTGCTCTTCGAAACTAGATCCCACATGAGTATGTTTTAATGGATTTTTTGTGCAATTTAGTCCCTCGTTTTGTGCAACTGCCTAGCAGTCGATGTGCAACTACCTGAACGTGGATGTGCAAATTTCCACCTACCATGTGGACGTGTAATTTTCACTTATGGCACCTCCACCCCCAAACTACCTCCTTCCAGTGAGATATACAACTTCGTTTGTTGTCCATGTCAATAGCCAAGTAGTTGATGTACAACTTTCTCATGCCCATGGATGTGCTTTCACTATTTAGTGCATTGGCCAATTGCCTAGCAGTGGATGTGCAACTTCAGATGCTATCACGGTCAATTGTCTAACAGTATGTGCAACTTTCCTCGTACCCCCCGTAAATGTGTGGTTTTCTTGCTAGCATCTGGTCTAAACCACCCCTACTAGTGAGATGTGCAACGTCAGTGTGTTGCCTATATGAAACTTTTGACTACCCTCATGAATGTGGAATTTTCACCATCCAACTATCTTTATCTGTGAGATGTGCAACTTCGTATGTTACCCCGGCCAACTGCCTAGCACACTATGTGCAACTCTATTTGTTGCCCAGCCAACTGAAACTACATATCCACAAGTAGGAAGGGGAAGGAGTTGCACAATAATTAATAGGCAGTTGGTTTGAACAACAGACTAACTTGCACATACCGTTAGTAGTGGAGGTGGGGCAGGGTGTGCCAACGGTGAAAAACTAAACACATCCATGAGTAGGAAGGAGGGGTGCACCTAGGTAGTTGGCTGGGGTAGTAAACTAGTTGCACATCAGGTTGTCATGGTTGCTAGGTTGTTTACTCATAGGAAGTTGAATTATACAGCTCAAAAAATTGGTTTTGAAAAATAGTTGCACCATGGAGTATGAAAGTTACACAATACAGTACTAAAGTTGTACCATATAGAATCAAAGTTGGCATAAAAATCATCAAAACATGTCCATGCGGGATCTACTTTCAAAGATCGAGGAATACAATGGTGAAGATGGATCTGAATTTCGATGCGGGGTTAGAAAGATATGGATTTTTAAATATTTGAAAACTTAAAATAAATACAAAAGGATCGTTTTTTTTCTTTCTATGTGTCCAGCCTAACCACGCATAATGCCAACAACCACATACACTAGCAGACAAAATAAAGCACACATGCATGTGAGTGGCAAAGCGGCCACTCGTTCTCTCCAATGAGCGCGCACACACTTTTAAGATTTTAGGTTTTATTATTACGAGCATGGCATTTTAATACTCAATAACATGGCATGTTTATTTTTAGGATGATGTCATTTTTATTATTAAGAGGATGACATTTTTGTTATTTATGGCATGGTATTTTTTACTCTATTGACCATGGAAATTCATGTGCGTGATTTATTTATGTTTATGGAAACAAAAAATAGAATCTAATTTTTGGGGCTAATCCAGATAAAACATTTTTTTTCTAGAGGATGGTAGTTTTTATAGTTTACCATGGTAAAAAAATCTGGATCGCACGACCATTTGTTTTGGTCACACTCATTGTAAATTTATAAATTAGAGAAATGGTAATTTTATAAAGTAGCATGGCATTATATTTCAATTTAATGACAATCAAGTTGTTTTTTTGGTAGTTGGCAATTTTCTGTCTCGTTTTCTATGAATTATATGTTTGTGTCAATTCTTTTAATGTTTTTATTGATGGCAATTTTGTTCAAAATTTGAGCTAGTTGGGACTATCCCTTTTTTCCGTATGCTCCATGGGCCAACACTCCATGGAGCAATCGAGGGGTCGGGCTGGATGCTACAGTAGCGAACGATCGAGGACATGTTAGGGTGCGGAGTATCTAGTCCCGAGCTCATATGCTCCCTAATGAATAGTAAAATAAAAAATAGTAAAAACATTCAAAAAATCCTGAATTTTGTTGGGTGCAATCTTTGACAAATGTTCTCAGTGCTTCAAAATTTTCATCCCGAAATAATGTTTGTGGAAGTCGTGGTAAAACAAACAAACTCGGCACTCGAAAACTGCTGTTTTCGGAAGCATTTTGAAGTGATGTTTTTGTTTATTTTTCATGACTTCCATGAATGTTATTTTGGGATAAAACTTTATAAGCAGTGAGAAAATTTGTCAAAGTTTGCATCAATTATTTCTATAAAAAAATTGATTTGCTTTCATTTTTTTTTGGAATTTACTATTCAACCTAAGCTCAAATGAGCTCGGGAGTAGAAGGGGACTTTCAGACATGTTATCATTCCCTGGTTGTTTCCTTCTCCAGCGAGCGATTTAGTTCATTGGAGGATCGTTCACAGCGGATGGCAGCCAGCAATTGGGGTCCATAAAAATTATATTTAGATATGTAGACCACACAACAACGACTACAACCACTGAAGCAAGCCGAAGGTGTGTCGCCCCTCCCTTGCCGGAGTCGGGCAATAGTAGACTATCAGGAAGTCGTCGTGCTAAGGCCCCGTAGGACCTTCAATTCTGAACAACAACCCCCACCGATGAAGAGAAGCATAGATCGAAGGATCCAACCTGAAGATACATGAACATAGACAAACAAGGATCGGATTCGAGCAGATCCATTAGATAAATACTGGCCGAATTTTGATAGATCCAAAGAGACACGCCTACACACGCCCGCCATCAATACTACACGTACCACCAAGACGGGGCTAGGCGGGCAAAACCTTATTCCATCTTCCGGGAGTTCCAGCGTGTCGCCTTCCTGAGCAGGACACACAACCTAACAAAATTCAAAGAAACATTGAAAAACAAAGCCCTCCCACGAGCAAGGGTCGGGATCTACCACATCCCATGGTCCTAAGGCCACAGGAGACGAGGCAGATTGGTGACGTCACCGATGGGAGGAAGGAAATTGAACTACCTTTTTTGGGAGGAGAGACAAATGGGGGATGTATCCTTTTCTAAACTTAGCTTCTACTACTCCCTCGGTCTGGAATTGCTTATTTCCCAAACAGATGAATCAAACACTATTTATATTTGATATGGATCGAAGTACTTCAGTATCCATGCCAGCCTTACTAGAGTAATCCCTACTTTGCTAAAGTCCGTAGAAACACACCATGGCTTGTGCATAGCCAATAGATTAACGACAATGCTATATGATGATACGTCTCCAACGTATCTATAATTTTAGATTGTTCCATGCTATTATATTATCATTCTAGGATACTTTTTGAGTAATAATTTACCAATTTATATTATTTTTGTGCACTAACCTATTGACCAAGTGCGCAGTGCCAGTTGCTGTTTTCTGCATGTTTTTTACTTTTCAGGTTTACAGTACCAAACGAAGTCCAATTGCCCCGAAACTTTTTTATGATTTTTTCTGGACCAAAAGAAGACCTGGAAGCATCAGGAGAAGACCGGAGGCCGCACGAGGGAGGCACAAGCCAACAGGGTGAGCTCCGGGGGTGGGGGGTGGGGTGCCCACGCCCTGATGGCTTGTCCCTCCCTGGTGGCCCTCCTGACCCTGTTCTCTAGCCTATAAATTCACATATATTCCAAAAACCCTAGAGGGCATCCCGAAACACTTTTTCCGCTGCCGCAAGTCTCTGTTCCGCCGCGATCTCATCTAGAGCTCTATTCCGGCACCCTGTCGGAGGGGGGATCGATCACGGAGGGCCTCTTCATCAACCTTGCTGCCCTCATGATGATGTGTGAGTAGTTCACCACAGACCTACGGGTCCGTAGTTAGTACCTAGATGGCTATCTCTCTCTCTCTCTCTCTCTTTTGATCTTCAATACAATGATCATCGCATCTTCGCTTTGATCTATCCGATGTAATTCTGGTATACAGTGTGTTTGTTGGGATCCGATGAATTGTGTATTTATGTTTCATATTATTCATGAAAAGTATTTGAGTCAAACCTGAATATTAAGATTCTTATTTGCATGATCATTATAGCTTCGTAAATCTCTCCGATCTATTGAAATAGTTTGGCCAACTAGATTGATATTTCTTCAGTGAGAGGGGTACGTTGTAGTGGGCTCAACCTGACGGATTTCTATATCCCAGTGACAAAGTAGGGGACAAGATACGTCTTTGTGTTGTTGCCATTAAGGATAAAACGATGGGGTTAGTTCATATTAATTGAATTCTCTTTGTCTACATCATGTCATCGTTCTCCAAGCATTACTCTGTTTGTCGTGAACTTAATACGTAGAGAGGCAAACATAGAAGCGCTCTTGAAGTGGAGTAATAGTAATAGGTGCAGGAAGGAGTCGGCTTATTTTCTAATGGACGTGATGCCTATATATACATGATCATTGCCGTGAATATCACATAACTATGCGCTCTTCTATCAATTGCCCACAGTAATTTGTTTACCCACCGTATGTTGCCTACATGAAAGATGCCATTAGGGAAAACTATGCCCCCCGGGTCTATTCACTTATATCTTTACAAAACTATCTTTACCTTGCTGCCATTATTTACCTTTTATTTTATTTTGCAATTTCTAATTATCTACTATTATCTACACACTTCACTTGCTTGCAAATAACAAGATCAAGGGGATTGACAACCCTCTTGCCCGCGTTGGGTGCAAGTTGTTTGCTCTTTTGTGTGCAGCTACTGAAGACGGTTGTGGATTGATATTCCTATTGGTTTGATAAACCTTGGTTTCATAACTGAGGGAAATACTTACCCGTATTGTGCTGCAATTACCCGTTCCTCTTCACAGAAAACCCAATGCAGATCACAAGTATCAGGAAGGATTTCTGGCGCCGTTGCCGGGGAATATCATCACCAACTATCAAGTAAATTCACATAAATTATCATTCACTTGTTCTTCTTTTTATTTTCTGTTATATTTAGTTTGCTTCATAAAAATAAAAAATACAAAAATATTTATCTTTGCTTGTTACTAGTTTACTTCTTTGCTTGCTAGTTTACTTGTCCTGCTTTGTTGCTATCATGTCTGAGTTTGAGAAAGTTATTGTTGAGAGTGCAAGCAAAGATAGTGCTAGTGACTCGGAAGAGGAGAGACCAAAATTGATTGATGCTACTCATGATCCTCCTAAAAATCAAGTTCCTAACAGTAATACCCACACGGTTTTAAAATCTAAAATCTGTGATGTACGTAGTGGGAACATCATTGGAAAACATATTATACAAAAATTTTTTGAGTGTTCGGGAGCTATCCTTTTTACTAAAGGAACCATACTTGAGGAGACAAATTTTTATGTGGATGCCATTACTATGCTAATATTGAAGCTAGAAAGAAAGTTTGTGCATCTCCATCCTATGCTCCAAAAGATATTTTTGGGACTTCCGAGTATACGTAATCCTAAGATTAAGAAAATTGCCACCATCATCCTTACGCATGAATTTGATTATATAGTGCGGGAAGCAAGAGACATATTTTCTTTTTATAGAGTAAAACCTGAAGCTCCCCCTATAGAAGTGATCCTACATAATTAAGATGCATTACGTATGTTGGAATCTAGTAATTGCCAAGATTTTAGTAAGAATATGAGGAGGAATGTTCCTCCCGAAGAATTAACGCAAGCTTTATTCCTTCACATTTGTGATAAATTTGAAGGATTGCTAAAGGAATTAATGAAGGGTTTAGTGAGGATTGGCATGAAAACACTATTAGGGAACATATCAACGATGAAATTCATGTCTTGTATGAAGATCCCTATGATGATGGTGATGTCAGTGATGATATTATAACCGGGATCATGCAATTCCCAAGAGAAGTATAATTGGGATCTTCTCGCTCATGTTGTTCTTACAGATGAGTGCACTATTGAGACTCCCATGGAATTCAATGTTCACCTTTGTGCTTCTGATGGTGATGCCCTGTCTAATTTGACGCATTATCGTCATCTTGTCAGGAGACTTGTTAGCTGTCACTCGTCCGGATATCTCATATCATGTTCATATTTTCTGTGAGTTTGTTTTTGCTTCCACCTTAGTTCATTATAGTCATCTTCTTCATGTTCTCCGATATCTTTATGGCGTGATTTCTTCCTTTGCTCTAGTTCTTTATAACAACAGGCCTATTTGGACGTTGCATGGGCTACCGATCCCTCAAACTGTTGTTCACATCTGTGGTTCTCTTATTGCCTGGAAGACAAAGAAACAAACTAAAGTTCCGTGTTCAAGTGCAGAGGTTGAATTGCGAGCTATGACTCTTTTGACAAATGGACTAACTTGGTTCTTGCTTCGAGAGTTTAATATGTTTGCTACTACACCTACTATGTCAGATAGTATAAAGTGTTATTTGTGTTGCGTGCGACCCTGTGAAGTATGAGCTCACCAAGCATATTGGTGATCAGGTTATTACTCTTTAGTATGTGGCTTTCGAGTTACAGTTGGCGGATTTCTTTACGGAGGCTCATACTAGAGCACATCATGACTTCTATCTCTCGAAACTCAGTGTTGTAGATCTAGAATGAGTTTGAGGAGGGGGGAGGGTGTTAGAGTCATATATATTTAGCCATGTACCCTTTGTATTTCCCTTACTCTATATATAAGACTATAATGGGTTTTCTTCTTATTGTACCACACTAGTACCTATATATATCTCAATGTTTTAAACAACGGGCTATGCTATGTGACGGCGATTCGGCCAGAAGCTATGAAAATATATAGCTGAGCTATAGCAAAGGTAAGACGCATTTAGCTTTTCCTTAAATCATGCAAAATTGGAAATATAAGTATATAATGAAGCATCATATATGATACATTGCGTATACTTGACAAATACACATGTTCGCACATCAAAACCCTAGCACCAATCAGGTGTCCTAATTCAATAACCAAGCTTCAATGCATCATATATATATCATAAACAAGAACAAAAAATAATGTAGAAGGATGGTTTTGTATAGCTGCTTAGCAGGCCAAATGACCCAAATTTAGCACTATAGCCGGAAATAGTGGGCTATTAGCGTCATTTTCAATTTTGTGTTAAAAGTTTTCAAAGGCTATAGCAGGGCAATAGGGAAGCTATAGCCGGCTATTTAAAACATTGATATATAGCCACCTAACATTACAAGTTCTCACAAGACGTACTACATTTGTTTGCAAATATTAATCCTGAAAGTAATATGACGCGGCAGCAAAGTGGCCTGCCTTATAGCTTGATCCCTCGGGGTGCTTGATATCATTGGTACATGCATAGCAATGATATATATCTCGAATCACGCGTGAGCTCCGAGCAACAAAACGACATCCAGCTGTAAAATAATTCATGAGATATCTAAGCAAATTTCAACTAAGCAATCTAGAAGATCTAAAAACACTTACTAGTTTGTTTCTTCTCAAGAAAATGGAAAGACGTGAGAGCCATTGCATTAACTCGCCGTCCAACATGTTGGAGCTCAGCAAAAACAAGCACTTTAGGATCGTTCTTCTTTGGGCCATTCTTAGCTTTAGCATAGAAGTTCACATGGGCGTAATTGTAAGATCGCTCATGAAATATAGCTCCATCTATTGCCTCAACAAGTGAATACTTAACCTGACCATTGAAGCAAATAAAAGCAAGCTCAACAATTATTGACACTACAAAAAAGTTTCAACATCTACAATTTACATAGAAAGCAAATAAGAATTTTATACAACATTGACCAATACATTTATCTTATCATTAACATTCACTCCGTGTCTGAAATGAAACACAGTTGGAAGACAATCCTTCGTACAACTTATTATTGTTGTTAACAAGGTTTAAATTTCTAAATCTTTCATATTTGGTTCTCCCATTGCGGTGCAGGGGAACATTGACTCCACCAAGGTACAGGTAGGTCATCTTTGGTTTTTGTTTACTAAGTTTATGTTATATTATCGTGTTAGCTGCAGTATCAAATTGGTCAGCTTGGACATGGGGGAAATGTTTTTTTTTTTCTGAATATGGATTTTATTTTCAGCATTGCAGTTAATTTAGTAATACAATTCTTGTCGTATTTCACTGTGATATCCTGAAAGGAACTTTTATCTTCTTATGGCTTATGTTATATACAGTAACAAGTTCTTTAGCAACCTTAATTGATCAAATCAAACTCGTAGCAAAGAACATTAAATATATTTACCTTATTGTTTTTGTTTTTATTGTAACGTTTCAGAGCTAACTCAGCGAATCGCTTCGTCTGTTTTTGGTAACGCTCTTCACGCGCTGCTTGATCGAAGTTGGCTGTTTCAGGCCAGATCTCCACCACAGCACCCATAAAGTCATCTACCAGTGCATCATATGAATGATCTTCCTGTTTGCCGCCGGGTTCCCTATTTGGAGAACGTGTTCAGTACATAACTACTATGATGGACAAGAAGCATCGGCAGATTACTAACATTCAGGCAACAACTGCTAGCTACTAAAAATGGCAATAGGCAAGTAAAACTATTTCCAATGCATGTGTATATAAAAAAAAACCAGAACATCATGGTCTTCTGATTGCTCTGGTAAAACATATATCTGTATCTTTAAATGAGGCATGTACAAATCTGATACAAAGTTTTGTAAATTATACCTGTCAGTGATCCCTGAACCATCAGAGTCGCCATATTGCCCAAATCTTATCTTCTGATCATCCTCGTAACAGGATCTGCATGCGTCCACCAACACAGAAAACTTAGAAACACATGGCCAAACAAGTAAAAAGATACTCCCTCTAAAGAAACAGGGTTAGATAGTCACATGGGACTGTCAGGGCAGTCAGGGGTCGTGGAGCCATCATCCATCAGAGGCGGAGCCAGCACGCTCGAAGAGCTGGCTTCGAACCGAGACCGCTTGGAAGATGGCAAACCAGCTTTGTGCGCCGGCTCGAAGCGAGGGCTGCGGCTGCTCTCACGCCGGTGGTGCTCGCGATGCGGCTCTCGACGCGGTGACTGGCCCGGCCGCTGGTACGGTGCATGCGAGATCTCAGCGGAGCGTTGCTGCCAAGGGCGTGGAGAGGCGGAGCGGCGCCGTCGCCGGCTGGAACTCACACGGAATTCGGAGGGCGAGGGGAGATGGCTGTCGATGCCGTGAAAAGGCAGCCGGGAGTTATCGTGCAAACCGTCCATGCCAATGCCTCCACGGCGATCGGGTGCTTGTCGTGCGTGTGCTGTGTGGTTATGGACTTATGGTGGGCCGGGTGGCCTTGGCTGAGTTGGCTCCTTCTCCGATAGGGACACAGAAGAAGTAAGATTACTTTTCGGTTCCAAAAAGGCGAGTGATAGGCACCGGTGCGCCGGCCGAAATTTCGTCCGGTCGCACCAACAGCGTCCGATTAAATATCGCGTAGCCACACGATTCTTTCCTCTTCCTTTATCAGATGTCCCTTTTCTTTTCAGAAAAGAAAACCTTCCATCACGCCGCCATGGACTGTGCGACGCGCCCGGCCTCGAAGCACCGCCCGCGCGTCTCGCCAATCGCTGTCCTCGTCACGGGTCGCTGCCCTCACCAACGGGCGTCGTTGTCCCTGCAGGTCGCCGTCGTTGTCGCCGTCTCCTCTGTTTCTCGCAGGATACATGCATGCAGCAGGATATGCCCGTGGTTGCAGCTTCCCATGGTGACGGTCGTAGCTCCGGTGTGACGGCCACAGCTCCGACGGCGCTGGCCGCCGGTTGCAGCACGCCGACAACGAACTCGCAGAAAAAGTACTCACCCTCGGGTTGTCGGTAGCAGCAAAAAATAAATAAATACCGGTGGTAGCAAAAAGAGTGTGTGGTTCCAGTAGAAAAAGACTACGGTCATAGCAAAAATGCTCGTCGTCGAGGCTCGCCCGCTGATGCTTGCAACAAAATTACCGAGGTAGCGCTCGTCGCCGTCCGGTTGAAAGATGCTGGTTCTAGCAAAAAACAGACTGAAAGGTCGATTGTAGCAAACAAAAAGGCTAGTTTCAGCAAAACAAAACACTGCTTCCAGCAAAATCTTCTCAGCAGCAAAAACACCAGTAGTCGATTGTAGCAACAAAAAAAGCCAGTTACAACAAAAATTAATAGTGGTTCCAGCAAAAGAAATTTCACCACCAAAAACATGTGTGAACTGTAGCAATAAGAGAACCACTTCCAGCAAAAATCGCTGCCGGATGTAGCTCGTCATCGCCGCGGTTGCAGCTCCACCAACCTAGGGGTTGCAAGTCCGGTCGCCGCTGGTAGCATCAAGTCGTGGAAAAGCTCGGCCCCGAGTTGCATCCACTGCTTATCTCCGCATAGGCGGTTGCAGCACCCGAGGTACAGCTGGTCGCCCTGCAACTCACCGATTGCAGCATTGTAGCCTCACGCTCAAGCTCCCCCGGCTCCGGCCAGCTGCCGGCGGTGACCCCCGCACCCAACAAACACCAGATTCGCATCGGCCGAAAAAGGCAGCATCTCGCGGTGGTGGGCAGGCTGTGTCCGGTGGTGGCCATGGATGTACCTTGTTCTGTGGAGGAGATGAGGAGATAGAGGAAGGAGGGGGCGTGGTGGCCTAGTCAACGATGGATGGATAAGGAAGGAAGCCGTGACACGGGAGGTATATGTGGCAAGGACGAGGGGAGGGGCAGGGTGGACCCGTACGCACACCTGGAGCGATTAGAGGGAGCGTGACGCGGCGCGACCGGCCGAGCGTTCGGCCGGCGCGCCGTTCCTAAGCGTTTCCCTTCCAAGTGATAGGCGCCGGTGCGCCGGCCGAAATTTCGTCCGGTCGCACCAACAGCGTCCGATTAAATATCGCGTAGACACATGATTCTCTCCTCTTCCTTTATCAGACGTCCCTTTTCTTTTCAGAAAAGAAAACCTTCCATCACGCCGCCATGGACTGTGCGACGCGCCCGGCCTCGAAGCACCGCCCGCGCGTCTCGCCAGTCGCTGTCCTCGTCGCGGGTCGCTGCCCTCACCACCGGGCGTCGTTGTCCCTGCAGGTCGCCGTCGTTGTCGCCGTCTCCTCTGTTTCTCGCAGGATACATGCATGCAGCAGGATATGCCCGTGGTTGCAGCTTCCCATGGTGACGGTCGTAGCTCCGGTGTGACGGCCACAGCTACGACGGCGCTGGCCGCCGGTTGCAGCACGCCGACAACGAACTCGCAGAAAAAGTACTCGCCCTCGGGTTGTCGGTAGAAGCAAAAAATAAATAAATACCGGTGGTAGCAAAAAGAGTGTGTGGTTCCAGCAGAAAAAGACTACGGTGGTAGCAAAAATGCTCGTCGTCGAGGCTCGCCCGCTGATGCCTGCAACAAAATTACCGAGGTAGCGCTCGTCGCCGTCCGGTTGAAAGATGCTGGTTCTAGCAAAAACAGACTGAAAGGTCGATTGTAGCAAACAAAAAGGCTAGTTTCAGCAAAACAAAACACTGTTTCCAGCAAAATCTTCTCAGCAGCAAAAACACTAGTAGTCGATTGTAGCAACAAAAAAAGCCAGTTACAGCAAAAATTAATAGTGGTTCCAGCAGTAGAAATTTCACCACCAAAAACATGTGTGAACTGTAGCAAATAAGAGAACCGCTTCCAGCAAAACTCGCTGCCGGATGTAGCTCGTCATCGCCGCGGTTGCAGCTCCACCAACTCAGGGGTTGCAAGTCCGGTCGCAGCTGGTAGCATCAAGTCGTGGAAAAGCTCGGCCCCGAGTTGCATCCACTGCTCATCTCCGCATAGGCGGTTGCAGCACCCGAGGTACAGCTGGTCGCCCTGCAACTCACCGATTGCAGCATTGTAGCCTCACGCTCAAGCTCCCCCGGCTCCGGCCAGCTGCCGGCGGCGACCCCCACACCCAACAAACACCAGATTCGCATCGGCCGAAAAAGGCAGCATCTCGCGGTGGTGGGCAGGCTGTGTCCAGTGGTGGCCATGGATGTACCTTGTTCTGTGGAGGAGATGAGGAGATAGAGGAAGGAGGGGGCGTGGTGGCCTACTCAACGATGGATGGATAAGGAAGGAAGCCGTGACACGGGAGGTATATGTGGCAAGGACGAGGGGAGGGGCAGGGTGGACCTGTACGCACACGTGGAGTGATTAGAGGGAGCGTGACGCGGCACGACCGGCCGAGCGTTCGGCCGGCGCGCCATTCCTAAGCGTTTCCCTTCCAAGTGACAGGCGCCGGTGCGCCGGCCGAAATTTCGTCCGGTCGCACCAACAGCGTCCGATTATATATCGCGTAGCCACAGGATTCTCTCCTCTTCCTTTATCAGATGTCCCTTTTCTTTTCAGAAAAGAAAACCTTCCATCATGCCGCCATGGACTGTGCGACGCGCCCGGCTCGATGCACCGCCCGCGCGTCTCGCCAGTCGCTGTCCTCGTCGCGGGTCGCTGCCCTCACCACCGGGCGTCGTTGTCCCTGCAGGTCGCCGTCGTTGTCGCCGTCTCCTCTGTTTCTCGCAGGATACATGCATGCAGCAGGATATGCCCGTGGTTGCAGCTTCCCATGGTGACGGTCGTAGCTCCGGTGTGATGGCCACAACTCCGACGGCGCTGGCCACCGGTTGCAGCACGCCGACAACGAACTCGCAGAAAAAGTACTCGCCCTCGGGTTGTCGGTAGCAGCAAAAAATAAATAAATACCGGTGGTAGCAAAAAGAGTGTGTGGTTCCAGCAGAAAAAGACTACGGTGGTAGCAAAAATGCTCGTCGTCGAGGCTCGCCCGCTGATGCTTGCAACAAAATTACCGAGGTAGCGCTCGTCGCCGTCCGGTTGAAAGATGCTGGTTCTAGCAAAAACAGACTGAAAGGTCGATTGTAGCAAACAAAATGGCTAGTTTCAGCAAAACAAAACACTGCTTCCAGCAAAATCTTCTCAGCAGCAAAAACACTAGTAGTCGATTGTAGCAACAAAAAAAGCCAGTTACAGCAAAAATTAATAGTGGTTCCAGCAGTAGAAATTTCACC
Organism: Elymus sibiricus; assembly: GCA_039707655.1. NCBI lineage: Eukaryota > Viridiplantae > Streptophyta > Magnoliopsida > Poales > Poaceae > Elymus > Elymus sibiricus. The sequence continues at coordinate 89,473,772 of CM077663.1, forward strand.
ACCAAAAACATGTGTGAACTGTAGCAAATAAGAGAACCGCTTCCAGCAAAACTCGCTGCCGGATGTAGCTCGTCATCGCCGCGGTTGCAGCTCCACCAACTCAGGGGTTGCAAGTCCGGTCGCAGCTGGTAGCATCAAGTCGTGGAAAAGCTCGGCCCCGAGTTGCATCCACTGCTCATCTCCGCATAGGCGGTTGCAGCACCCGAGGTACAGCTGGTCGCCCTGCAACTCACCGATTGCAGCATTGTAGCCTCACGCTCAAGCTCCCCCGGCTCCGGCCAGCTGCCGGCGGCGACCCCCACACCCAACAAACACCAGATTCGCATCGGCCGAAAAAGGCAGCATCTCGCGGTGGTGGGCAGGCTGTGTCCAGTGGTGGCCATGGATGTACCTTGTTCTGTGGAGGAGATGAGGAGATAGAGGAAGGAGGGGGCGTGGTGGCCTACTCAACGATGGATGGATAAGGAAGGAAGCCGTGACACGGGAGGTATATGTGGCAAGGACGAGGGGAGGGGCAGGGTGGACCTGTACGCACACGTGGAGTGATTAGAGGGAGCGTGACGCGGCACGACCGGCCGAGCGTTCGGCCGGCGCGCCATTCCTAAGCGTTTCCCTTCCAAGTGACAGGCGCCGGTGCGCCGGCCGAAATTTCGTCCGGTCGCACCAACAGCGTCCGATTATATATCGCGTAGCCACAGGATTCTCTCCTCTTCCTTTATCAGATGTCCCTTTTCTTTTCAGAAAAGAAAACCTTCCATCATGCCGCCATGGACTGTGCGACGCGCCCGGCTCGATGCACCGCCCGCGCGTCTCGCCAGTCGCTGTCCTCGTCGCGGGTCGCTGCCCTCACCACCGGGCGTCGTTGTCCCTGCAGGTCGCCGTCGTTGTCGCCGTCTCCTCTGTTTCTCGCAGGATACATGCATGCAGCAGGATATGCCCGTGGTTGCAGCTTCCCATGGTGACGGTCGTAGCTCCGGTGTGATGGCCACAACTCCGACGGCGCTGGCCACCGGTTGCAGCACGCCGACAACGAACTCGCAGAAAAAGTACTCGCCCTCGGGTTGTCGGTAGCAGCAAAAAATAAATAAATACCGGTGGTAGCAAAAAGAGTGTGTGGTTCCAGCAGAAAAAGACTACGGTGGTAGCAAAAATGCTCGTCGTCGAGGCTCGCCCGCTGATGCTTGCAACAAAATTACCGAGGTAGCGCTCGTCGCCGTCCGGTTGAAAGATGCTGGTTCTAGCAAAAACAGACTGAAAGGTCGATTGTAGCAAACAAAATGGCTAGTTTCAGCAAAACAAAACACTGCTTCCAGCAAAATCTTCTCAGCAGCAAAAACACTAGTAGTCGATTGTAGCAACAAAAAAAGCCAGTTACAGCAAAAATTAATAGTGGTTCCAGCAAAAGAAATTTCACCACCAAAAACATGTGTGAACTGTAGCAAATAACAGAACCGCTTCCAGCAAAAATCGCTGCCGGATGTAGCTCGTCATCGCCGCGGTTGCAGCTCCACCAACCCAGGGGTTGCAAGTCCGGTCGCCGCTGGTAGCATCAAGTCGTGGAAAAGCTCGGCCCCGAGTTGCATCCACTGCTCATGTCCGCATAGGCGGTTGCAGCACCCGAGGTACAGCTGGTCGCCCTGCAACTCACCGATTGCAGCATTGTGGCCTCACGCTCAAGCTCCCCCGGCTCCGGCCAGCTGCCGGCGGCAACCCCCGCACCCAACAAACACCAGATTCACATCGGCCGAAAAAGGCAGCATCTCGCGATGGTGGGCAGGCTGTGTCCAGTGGTGGCCATGGATGTACCTTGTTCTGTGGAGGAGATAAGGAGATAGAGGAAGGAGGGGGCGTGGTGGCCTAGTCAATGATGGATGGATAAGGAAGGAAGCCGTGACACGGGAGGTATATGTGGCAAGGACGAGGGGAGGGGCAGGGTGGACCCGTACGCACACGTGGAGCGATTAGAGGGAGCGTGACGCGGCGTGACCGGCCGAGCGTTCGGTCGGCGCGCCGTTCCTAAGCGTTTCCCTTCCAAAAAAGAGAGAAGTAGGATTTTCTTTCGGAAGCCAATAATCCTACACCTACTTATAGTGGGGAGAAGCAGGATTTTCTTTCAGAAGCCAATAATCCTACACCTACTTATAGTGGGGAGAAGTAGGATTTTCTTTCGGAAGCCAATAATCCTACACCTACTTATAGTGGGGAGAAGTAGGGTTTTCTTTCGGAAGCCAATAACACAGCCTTAATCTCTTTACTGGAGTGCTACATCCCCCGTCGCCCCAAAATTTCACTGCGGTGGGGCCCATCCTCTCCTTATTTCCAATTACAGTACTTCACATCAGCATTTACTAAACTCCTTACCTTACCTTTCTTACGCTACTCGTAGCGGGGAACATATGTTACAACGAAAAATAACCTACAAACATGAAGAGTTTTTGTTGTTAGAAATATAATTATTTTTACATAGCCAAATCGACCATAATAAGGAAGATGTTCGCACCCTTATTATCGTTCTAAGCATATTTAGAATTCTATCAAACAAGTGACCGTAAATGTTGGCAACAATTACGGGTGGATACAAATTAGACGCTATTTCAATGACTGATCATAGAACGTGCAAAATTGCACCGAAGGAAGAGGTGCTTGTTTCATCATGAGTGCAAAAACTACACTTATTACTTTCTTGCCAGTTACGGCGAGCGAGATTGTCTTTGGTGAGAACAACTCCTTTACGAAGATAAGACATGAAATTTTTCACTTTAATGGAATCTTGGCCTTCCAAATTTGCTTGTTATTACCCACTAGAATTTCTAAGTGCGAAAGCACACGATACATAGAGTCAACTGGGCATGACCCAGATGTGGTGGGATTCCGGTGAAATACATCCTGCCTTTGTGTCAGGTTAACTGAATCCAATATGAAGAGAAGATTCTACCATGACAAAAGATAGGGGCCACACAAATCCCGTATGAAAGAAGTATTCAGAGGGGATGAGATGAGCACGTGCGCAACAGTATCATTCGTATAACGTACAACACAATACAAGGCTAGATATTGTTCTCACAGAGTGGCATTGCATATCCACTTATCTTTCCAGAAACGTATCTCCGAGTTGTCCCATATCACAAACGTGTTTCTTTATCGCCATTAGACCTGACCAAAAGTCTGAATCACCAGGTTTCCAAAATACTTAAGACACTGCCTTTTGGCCTAGGTACTTATTACGTAGAAAGGTTTCCCAAACGCCATCCTGAATAAGTACTTCGAATAACCATTTACTAAGTAAGCCATAATTCTTGACCTGAAGGTCCTGGATGCCTAGACCACATTTTTCTTTAGGTGTACAAACCATGCTCTGTTTGACAAGACGGTATTTTTCTTTTCAATGTCTCCTTGCCAAAAGAATCTGGATCTGAAATAATCCAGTCATTGGAGGACCCATTTTGAGAGTTGGAAAAAGGAAAGCATATAGAGAACCATATTTGTGAGAGCATGACAAACCAACCTCCAACTAAGAGCAACTTGCCTTTCCAATTACTCAATCATTTCTCTAATATTTCTTCTACATGTTTCCACTTCCCATTAGTGAGGCACCGATAGTCAAGCGGGATATCCAAATATGTGGTTGGAAATTGGCCATGTGCACAACCAAATAAGTCAGCGTATGCAGTAGCCACATCTCTGGCTTCTCCAAAGCTGAACAATTCACTTCTATGAAAAATAGTTTCAAAACGAGACATTTGCTTGAACACTGAAAGTAAGAGCTTCAGGTTTCAAGGCTTATCCTTGTCATGTGCCATAAAAATAAATTGACACATTGCAGAATGGAGAGTCCATCATCCACTAGGTGTGACACTACTCCTGTAATCTGACGGTCCTGCTTGGCACGATCAATCAGGATAGCCAACTTGTCAGTGACAATGTTAAATAAAATTGGAGACATGCGACACTACTAGGAAATAGCTTATAGGTAGCATCTTAGCAGTAGCATTGTATATGAGCCCCACGCTACTGTTAAGTACTAGTAGTGTTGGGACACTACAAGCGCTACTGGTAAGTTTTAGCAGTAGCGCTGGCACCTATACTAAGCGCTACTGATAAGTGGGCCCACGGCACAGCCTGGGGCTAGCCATAGTAATAATGTGGTATAAAAACCAGCGCTACTTCTAACGTCGTAGCAGTAGCACGTGTCTGGCAGACAAGCGTTGCTACTACAATTACACGGGGCCCCCTTTAGCAGTAGTGCATGTTCCAAGCCGACACTATAGAAGTAGTGTCGGCCCTGTGCCCCATGCTACTACTACTCTGAGATTATCCACCCCGCGTGCTCGTTTCCTCTCTCCCTCACTCTATCCCTCACACACTCCCTCTCTCACTCACTCTCTCTGTTACCGCCGTCGCCCCAAGGTATCTCCCTCCCTCCCCCTCCTCTCGCCGCCCTCCTCTCTCCTCCCTCCTCCCGTCGCCCGCCACCCTCCTCCCTCCTCCTCCTCTCTCCCTCCTGCCACTGCCCTCCTCTCTCCTCCCGCCTCCCTCCTCCCACCTCTCTCGATCTGTATAGAAATTTTTAGTAAAAAAATTAGGTATAAAAAATTGGATTTTTTACATCGGTGCCCCTGGTTCCTTAGTTGTACTCATTTATCCCCATGCTCTTAACTTTTGCTCACTTTTCCCCACTCCCTTGTCTGAAATCCCCAGAAATGGTCACAGTGGAGGATGCCGTCGGGTCAATGGTTTGACCGTAAACTCTGACGAGTGGGGACGTGTCGGAACGGCTCCTCCTTTGACCATTCTGACGTGTGGGGCCGCATTGAGACACGTCGGATGGGCTTGTCTGAACCTTGAGTTTGAGCCCTACAACACCGTGCCGCTCCGCCCCCTCCGCCGCCGTCGTGCCCTCCAACCTCTAACCCCATTCCGCCTCCGCCGCCGTCGTGTCCTTCGCCAGATATACCCCCACATCCTCATCTGGATAAAGCAGCGATGTCGGGGGAGCAGGCTCTCAAGCCCGTGGACCGTGGATAGGATTGGGTGGAATCGGCGGCGGATAATTCATGGATTACACCTGGGTAAGCTTCGTTTTCCCCTCTAACTGATTTGCTGATTTGTAAATTCGGCCCTTTTTGACCGCTAGTCGTTTGAATCGTTCAAATTTTGCTGAATTGTTGCCGGCCTAACAACACCCCTTATTTGAATCGAATAGGATTGATCCTGCGCTTGCTTTCCGGTTGTCAGTTAGGATGGAAGTTAGTGTGCTGTGCGGTAGAAAACCGCAATTGCTTACAGGATTTTTCTATCCGAAGGTGGTAGAAACCAGTATGTCATTCAAAGATCTGCTCGCGGCGCTCCGAAATTCTCCATATGGATGGAGCCCTGTCGATGCTGTTGAACTGAAATATTTCAGTACCGAGCAAAAATTTACACCACGAACTTGCGATGAGCATCTGGGATTGCTCTTTTCTTTGAATGCTGAAAGCCGCTTCGGTAAAATCCATATCAAGGTGCTTTAGCCACGCAATGAACGTGGGAAGGGGAAGAGTGTTCAGGAATCTTCTGCCTCTGCTAACGGAGAGCGCCCCGACACTCCTTGTAGGTCAAAACCAAGCCGAGCTAGTGGTTCTGAAAGTCACAATATATCTGCTGCCGTTTCTTGTGCCGCTTCTCCTGTCGCTGCCGCACCCGATGTAGTATAGGATGGAGAGATAGATGAAGAGGTGCCTCAACATGATGACGCGGATGAGAATATGTTCCCTAACCTTGTAGATATTGCTAGTAAACAAGCAATGGAAGATGAATTTCAGGAGCAACCTATCAGCCGTGCTAGATTTGATGACACTGACGATGAAGAGAGGGAGGAGAACATCGGTAGCTTAGTTGTTGATGAATATGATAGTGAGGACATGCCAACAGTTGAATGGAACAGGGAAGATCCTCAGCTTGGTGTCGGCACCATATTCTAGTCGATGGTGGACTGCCATAATGCAGTGACTACATACTGCATTCTCACACAAAATACATATGTGATTGAAAGGAGTGAGCCATAAAGGTTCACTGTTCGTTGCCCATATGATAGGCGTATATGGAGGTTGCATGCATCACGTATGTTGAGGAGCAAGTTCATTCAGGGTTGTGTATTTCAGTATATACAGATTCTATGTTCAGATCATTGTGTAATGTTTTCAGATCATATTTTTTTCAGATAAAAAGGAACCCACACCAGCACACTTGTCCACCTGGAGGGGGAGGGGGGAAGGCTAAAACAAAGCTAGAAAAGAGTAGATGGGTGGTAGATGCAATTTTGGATTGGTTGAGAGAAAAACCAACACTTGGTCCAACAGAACTCCAAGGAAAGCTATTTGATAAGTACAAGATTGTTGTACCTTACATGAAGATTTTTTATGGTAAGGAAATAGCTCTTAACATGATTAATGGTCCTTGGAATGAGAGCTTTCAGTTGCTCTACACATTTAAAGCTGAAGTGGAAGCTGCTAGTCCAGGGAGTGTTGTAGAGATCGAGAAGCATACAGTTCCATACAAAATAAAAGGGAAGTCATTTGAGAAGGAGTGCTTCAGGAGGGCTTTTGTTTGTTTCAAGGCTTATTGGCACGGGTTTCTGGATGGTTGTAGTGCCTATTTAGCTGTTTATGCAACTGCTTTGAATGTAAGGTGGAGAGGACAACTGGTGGCAGCTTTTACAGTTGATGGACACAACTGGCTATTCCCAGTTGCATTTGGTGTGGTGGAGGCAGAGCCCGAGGAAAGTTGGGTCTGGTTTCTACAGCATTTGCGCAACCTTATAGGTACACCCCGAGGTTTAGCTATACACACAGATGCTTGCAAGGGTTTGGAGAGTGCAGTGGAAATTGTATTCCCTGGAGTGGAGCATAGGGAATGTATGCGACACCTAACGCAGAATTTTAGAAGCAAATTCAAAGGTAAAGTTTATGATGAGAACTTATGGCCAGCATCATACACATGCAGTGAGAGGAAGCATGAGCATCATTTGAGAGTGGTGTATGCTCACAATCCTCTGGTGAAGGAGTACCTAGATGCACATCATGGAAAGTTGTGGTCAAGAAGCAAATTCAATACAATATGCAAAGTGGACTATGTGACCAGCAACCTGGCAGAGTGTTTCAATGCAAAGATTAAGTCATTGAAAGGGCTTCTGATATGGCAAATATTTGATAAGATTCGGCAGATGATCATGATAAAGATGGCTCTTCGCAAAAGAATCGCAGAAACAGAATATGTTGGCCATCTCATGCTCCCGTCTCTTATTAAGGCATTGCATGCCAAGGCAAGAGGACTGAGTAGAATGAAATGCATTCGAGTGGCGACACACGAGGCTGAGGTAACATATACTAACAGTAAAAACAGGGAATGGAGGAATCCAGTTAACCTAGCAACTAGGGAATGCAGTTGTAGGCAATGGCAGCTCCGTGGGAAGCCATGCATACATGCCCTACATCTGATGATTGTTATCGGTGGTGAAGATGGTGAAGTTGATCAATACATCTCTGAATATTTTTATGTTGCCAGATTCAGGGTTGCTTATGCTTCCAATGTGCCTGCACTCTTGGGAAAAGACCAATGGAACATAGTAGATCCAGGGTTCAAACTACATTCTCCTGTACTGACTAGGCCACCAGGAAGACCAAGGAAGAACAGGTACAGAAGAGGTGAAGAGGGTCGTGTAAAAAAGACATCGTAAGTGCAAAAAATGTGGAACCCTAGGGCACATTGCTAGGAAATGTACCAATCCAGTGGATGCTTCATTTGGAGAAGAGGAACAATGGGCAGCAACAAATGCAGATGATAATGCAACATTAGAGCAGATTGCAACTAATGCAGGGGAGGATGCAGCATTAGAGCAGATTGCAGCTAATGCAGGGGAGGATGAAGCATTAGAGCAGATTGCAGCTAATGCAGGGGAGGATGAAGCAATAGAGCAGATTGCAGCTAATCTAGAGGAGGATGAAGCAATATAGCAGATTGCAGCTAATCCAGAGGATAATGCAACATTAGAGGAGAATGAAGAAACTGAATTAGCACTGCCGGCAGCTTGGTATGTGTGCAACAACCTTCCCTTTTTGTGCATTTCTTCTATTTTTTATCGATGGCTTATACTATTTTTTCTGTTTGATCTAGCTCTAGGGAAATTAAAGGAAAAGGAGAGAAAAGGCCAAGAGAGAATGAAACTTTGGTTCAGCCATCATCCGATGCAGAATTTGAAGACATGGCTTATGAAGGTTTTGAAGATATTGAACCCTGTCAGCTGGCCAGTGGAAGTTCTCCACCAGCACCTCGACAACCACCAACCAAAGTGAAGACCAAAAGGAAGAAGAAAAGGGTGGATATCCCAGCTAGGGAAACCAGGAGCAAGTCTGTTAAACTGTCTAGGAACACAAGGAGCAAGGCAAAGATGTGAACTTTGAACGTTGAATGCAAGTTGTAAACTTTGAACTTTAAGGCTTTGTAATAATTCAAAATTAGAGGCGAAATTTGAATTTGAACTAACCTTTCAATTTTAATGATTTGTAATAATTCGAAATTGGAGACAACATTTGAAGTCCATTGCTCTCTGATGTGATGTTTGCAAAATTTGAATTATTTTTTGGGACTAAAGGCTTTGTTGTTGTTGTTGTTGTTGATGATGATGTCGGCAAAATTTGAATTATTACACGTGACAAAATTTGAATAATGAAAAAATAAGTTCAGATCCTTCTTATTGACACTAAGACGAAGCTTTGGTGATTTTCTTGATTTTTTTTAAAAATTCGTAGACCTAAACCCACTATCACTCTCTTCTCGAATTCTATACTACCTCGTACGTGATAGCTCATTTTAGTGAAGGAGTTTTCATGAAAATGTTCATCAACCAATGTTATTATTTTTTGTCATAACCATGTCACATACAACGGCATTGTGCACAGGTCTTCCATTTTGTTTTGATTTTTTGAATTAGTTATGCTCATTTGAACTCGGAAATGGTAGCTCAACTCAAAAAAATATTTTTCATAAAAATGACCCTAAACCAAGTTTATATTTTTAATGGTAACTATGTCTTATAAAACGACGATCCGTGAAGGTTTCATATTTTTTTGATTTTTTTTGATTTAGTTAAGGTCATTTGAAAAGTTGGTCAAACCTAAAATAACCCCGTTGACCGACTCAAAACCCCGTAGCATCTATCCAAACCCTAGCGTCGAACTGCAGCCGTCCGATCATACCCTAGCGCCAAGTGACAGCCCTCGGATATGGCCTTCTAGAAGGAATTCCGAGGGCAGGCTGCGTGCCATTGGATCATATGGACTGCTTCGCATCGTTGGATCGTTGGGTGATCCGCGAGACGGCGAGAGGTTGGTTCTGCTCGCCCACCAATGCGGCGTTGCTTCCCCTTTCCTCTGCTTCCTCTTCTGTGGTGACGACAGGAGCCCCTCGTCTGCTTCGTCTTCCCCGGCGACAAGATATGTCGAGCTCCACCTCATCCTCCAGCCCTGCGTGGACCCAGTATGGTCAACTGCCCATGTAGCCATGTCCTGAATGCCCACGCACTGCACCACTGAAACGGTTGACTTCGAAGGAGGACAGGAACGACAACTTTGGGCGCGAGTTCGTGAAATGCGAGAGCAAGCCAGAGGGGCAGGTTAGATCTCATGATTTTCCTCTTTGCTTTTAATTCTTTTTCGTTGGATCTGGGATATAGGGCTCATGATTTCGTTTCAGATCGTGAAGAAGTGCACACATTTTTTATGGCTGGATGACTACGTTCCAAGGCTTCAAGGGGAGGGCTTGATTCAATTCAATGGGGCCACAACCCGGGAGCTCAATCTGTCGTCAGTCGTGCGGAATTTGGTCTCTGAAAGTGCTGCTCCGACAGTTGGGGATACGGATCTGAAGGGAGAATTAAAGAAGATGAACAATAACGTGAGGCAGATGATTCAATTGAACAAGCATGCGAATCTGATAGCTTTAGGATTTTATTTTTGTATAGTTGCCCTAGGATTGCTTACTTGCTGGTCATCACTCGTTAGAGATGTTATTAGTGTGGTGTAAGCTTAATTTGTGGATCATGTGCTCTCTGGGTTGCTAAAACTATGTCACTGTCTCCAGCTCTGGTTGGGCCGTCGCATAGCATTGGATGTCGAAGGCCCAAAGAAAAAAGAGGCCTACAAAATAGTGCACGCGCTGGCCCTGTTTTTTTAGCTTATTGATTTGATTCGTGCGCGCACGCACTTTCTCCTCGTCTGCCTCGGGGACGCGTGGCGGCCTTCCAACTACACCCACAGCCCGAAGTAAATGCACACGCGTGGCGGGCCCCGGTCGTCAGCCACCCATGTTCGGGTCGTCGTTCTTCTTTGAGTGGAAACCCGTGGACAGTACTCTGTCCAGGTGCATAGCCTAGGCGTGTATGGTATGGATTGGACTGAAAATATTAATTAGCATGTGTTTTTACGCGCACTTAATGAACTATTTTGGGACAATGCACTATCGCTAGGCACCCAACCACCAAGCGTTGTTGTTTGCATACACATGCGTTAAGGGATTAAGCATTGCCGTTCGCATGCACAGGTTGCATGCAAACGACTGGACAGAGGTTGCATGCAAATTTAGCTTTTTTTTATTCTTGTTTTCAACATCGGCATGGATCATTTATCATTTTGACACTTCAACTAGCCCATTAGCCGCGCGTGCCAAAATGACCAAAACTCTCGAATCCATAAGATAAAGTGCTGCGGAAGAATTAAATGAAAAACTCTTCTTGAAGAAGAGGACTCCTCTGCTTGATGTTTTGATACGGTGAGGGAACAGGTTTTATGCGTTGTTTGAAGCCAAGGTCTAAATATCACCGAATGGGCTATAAAATAACAAAGAAAACTAGCAAGCATAATATAGATATATAATGGGTTCCCATATATATTTAGGGTAGCAAGCATAACATAGATAGATAGTTCTTACATAAAATATTATATAACACGACATACATAAAATAACATAGAAATAAAGCCCTAGGGTCTAACACCCTAGGGCAAGACAAGCTTCTCCGCACCTCCTCTTTGCTGCTCCGCGCCTCCTCTTCACTCCTCCGCCTCCCTGTCGTTCTCGACGAGGAGGTAGGGGAGGCTGTGGATGACGTTGCGGTTGGAGAAGATCATATCCACATCCGTGAAGATTTTGTAGGTTGTGAATGCAATGAGCTCGCACCCACACCAAAACACCTTCCCGAGCAGGTGGAACGCATCGAACCTGTTGTTGAAGGTGGCGATGAACCCTGATGGCGGAGAGCTGGAGTTTGGACGCAGTTCCTCCAGCCGGAACATGACCGGCGAGCCCGCCGGGAGGTGGGCGAAGACCGCACGGAGGAACCACTCGGCAAAATCCCATCCAATCCTCCAGCGTGAGATCGTCCACATGCGAAGCGTCTTCTCAACGACGACGCTGGTGGGGTACCGCCTCTCCGGCCTAACTGGTGGCATCTGGAAGGTGGGGCCGTAGTACTGCATCTTCACCTAGCTTGGAGAGTGCTCTGGATTGGGGTGAAGAAGAGAAGGGGAGTGGCGCAAATGGATGTGTGGAGAATAGGTGGAGGGGTGGGTGGTTTAAATAAGGGCATCGGCCGCATGTTTGCTACGTTCAAACGCCACACGTCGATCGGTATGCCCTAGACATTAGTTGCCACGCTAAATTGATGCTGCGGAGGTCAAAGGCTGAGACGGTGTGAACTGTGAACTGTGAATCGATCGAGGAGGCGCATGCGAGAAGGGACGAACCGACAGCAGCGTCAAATGCTGCGTCCGTGGCGGCTCACAGGAAGGCTGCGTCCATGGCGGCGCGCATCAGCGCATGCAGGTAGTCTGGCTAGATCATGTCGCGCATGCATAGCAGGCTTATCGTGGCGGCGTGCATCAGCGCATGCACGTGGGCGTTTAATGCAACGGCCCAAACGAAACCATGGCCCAATGGTCCAACCAGCACCACCGTCCAACGCGGCCCCACTTGGCAGGTCCAACGGGCGACACAGTCCAGCATGGCCCCACACGTCAGAATGGTCAAAGGAGGGCGACACTGTCCAACGCGGCCCCACTTGGTAGGTCCAACGGGCGACACAGTACAGCGCGGCCCTACACGCCAGAGTTAACGGTCAAACCATTGACCCGACGAGATCCCCCCGTGTGACCATTTCTGAGGGTTTCGGACTAAGGAGTGGGCAAAAGTGAGCAAAAGTTAAGAGCGTGGGGATGAATGAGTACAACTAAGGAACCAGGGGCACAAGAATAGAAATCCCTAAAAAAAATTAGTACAAAAAATTAATAATATAATTTTTTAGGCATAGAAATGTATTGGAATGGTATATGAGAAATTTTTAGTTATCAAATTTAGTAATAGAAATTTGAAATGTATCGGAATGCTATATGAGAAATTTTTAGCTATCAAATTTACTAATATAAATTTTTAGTAAAAAAGTTTAGGTATAGAAATTTTTAGTATGAGATTTGATGATCTAAATTTTTCACTCGGTGGAATATGCATGCTTTCTAGTGTCGCGTCTCTCCCTGGAGTGGTCGTCATCGGAGCTTCCTCTACTTCCTGTATAGCTGAATCGTGAGATAAAAGTCCACCTCCTCCTTCTCGTCCACTCATATCACTAAAAAGTTCTGTTGAGAGCTAAAAGTCGATGATATTTGGACATGTATTAGTTGTCTCTTTGGACATGTGTATGATTTTGCAGGGAACACCTCCGAATGGCCTATGTTTTGCTGGAATGTTTATTCATTTCCGTTCCGACAAATTTAGGCGCTCGATATGTCCTATTTTAGCAAAGGTTATGCCGACATTTTTCGTGGATTTCAGTAGAACTTTTGCTGTAAAATGGGAAATATCGAGTGCCCATGATTTGTCGGAACAAGAATTAAACGACATTCCGGCAAAACATAGGCCAATTTTTTTATGTCATTACTCCATATATGTAACGGGTTGATTTTCAGTCAGTTGATGCCCCTTGTGTGACTTTCAGATAGGAAGCATCCCGACTGTTGTCGTGGGGCTCGATTCCTCCTCTTCTCCTCATGATAGACCTTGGTAATGCACGAGGGAAGAGGGGGGGGGGGTGCGACCGTCACCGACGGTCAATATATTAGAGAGGAAGAATCCCGATTGTTATCGTGGGGGTCGCTTTCTCCACTTTTCCTCGTGATAGACCTTGGTAATGCACAAGGGAAGGGGGGAATGCGACAATCACCGACGATCGATATATGAGAGCGGAAGAATCTCGACTGTTGTCGTGGGGGTCGCTTCTCATTCGTTTTCGGGTGCTAGACATTTTGGTGTAATACACTTGGGAACAAAGGGAGGAGCAGCCATCACCAAGGGTCGCAATATCAGAAAGGAAGTGCATGCCATATACACCACTAGAGATGAGAGTCTTTCATGGGAGACTCGACAGACCGAACGTCAACCCATGTTGAATAGTGATCTGTGTGTTGAGTTCCTGGTATAATAGTCGTCAATTTTTAATCTTTGAATCATGAACACAGGAAATGTCTAATGATGATAGGATCTCTGAGTGCGATTACTACACCGACGACGGGGGTATGTGCGACCAACCTCACTTAGAAAACGATAGGTGCTCCACCGTCATGCTAAAGGAGGACTTCGAATATTTTACGATATGTATCGACGTCATGTATTTTTTTGTAATTATGCATGACTTGTAATTTTTTGCTTTAACGTGTCATTTTCGTTTTTACATTCGACTAGTGCATTCTCTGCTATGCAAGACGATATGTCTTGGAGAAGCTTGATTCCGAAGATAGGGAGAGTATGGAGATGAAGAAAGCTCACCTTAGGACGGAACATTTCGTTTTTGATGTTAAGTTGTACAATACAGTAAATCACTCTCATTTTGGTTGTTCAAATTGGAGAGGCCTATGCAAGGTCTATGGATTTCAGGAGGACATGACAATAAGTTTTCGATCTTGGTCTTGAAAATGATTGTGAAGATAATATCGACATTTGGGTGGATGTGGACATGATTCCAGTTCTACCTTGATGTGAGTTTGTCAACAATTTTTTTAAGTAATTTATATTTTTTATTGAAAAATAATTGGTACTTATCTGTAGTAAACTTGTTTATTTATAATTGACAGCTTATTTCTTTTGTCTAAGAAATACACAGAAGGTAGTAGACAAGACCTACTACAGATATGGCTCAGAGCTAACTTAGTTGGAGAAAAATTATCTTATCTTATTTATTAATGATGTTGAGACTTTTAAGACCAATTATTAAATTGGTGAAAGTTATATTGGATACGTGCCACTAGTGCACGAGTTGAACCATGTTAACATCCGTACAGATAACATGGCAAGATTTTTTACTATTGTGTCACTAGTCCATCTTTTACATACATTCTTCGTAAGCAAAACTAGATTGCAACCTATATTACTATTATTTTTTTCAACAGAAACTCCCGGCATAGGTTGTGCTTGACCTGATGTTTGTCGAAGGTCATGTGGATATTATCAGTTTACAGCCAAGTCTGTCGGTGGGTTTCCGCGGTGCATACTCCACTTCTCGAACGAATGAAAGCCTCAAAATAAAAGGATGGAGAAAAGCAATGAATGTGCGCAGGCAACCACTTGGAGGCAACAAGGATTTGCGCATGCCATGGGGTGGAGACATGTGGATTTCTATTCTCCATAATAGAGATTTAGGGGTTTACTTGTTTTATGATGGTTTACCAAAAAGAGAGAAGTAGATCCTAGCTAGTACTCATCATGTGCTAGAATGATGATGAGTACCTAGTGTTGGTTAACTTCTCATGTGCTATATTGATGGTGAGTTATTATATAACTACAGATGATGAGTTGTTATACTAAAAGTTGTTATATGACTACGATGATGATTGATTAGTTGTTATATCATTATGATGATGAGTTGTTATATTTGGGTGGAAGAAACACAGATCAGATTAAAGTGGATGAATCCAAATGATCATGTTGGATTAATAGGACGATATCGTACTACTAATCCGTATTTCTTCCACCAAATGGTATAAAAATTCAACATTATCATAATGATATAACAACCTCTTAATTGCCAATGTATCAAAATTTATATATCAGTGTATAAATACAATATAATATGAAAAAATAAATTACAGACAAATAGTACTGACGCGGGGTTGTAGCACACGCTGCTACTTCTTGAGCATGCGTTGGTTTTCCCTTGAAGAGGAAAGGGTGATGCAGCAAAGTAGATAAGTATTTCCCTCAGTTGTTGAGAACCAAGGTATCAATCTAGTAGGAGATACAAGCAAGTCCCCAATAGATGTACCTACATAAAGAATCAAACACTTGCACCCAACGCTATAAAGGGGTTGTCAATCCCTTCACGGTTACTTGCAAGGATGAGATCTGATAGAGATAGATATGATAGATTGCTTGAACGGAAAGTAAAACAAAAGTAAAAATAATGCAGCAAGGTATTTTTGGTATTTTTGGTTTTAGATCTGAAAGTATAAGATGGAAAATAGACCCGGGGGCCATAGGTTTCACTAGAGGCTTCTCTCATGATGGCAAATAATACGGTGGGTGAACAAATTACTGTCGAGCAATTGATAGAAAAGGGAATACTTATGAAGATATCCAAGGCAATGATTATGCATATAGGCATCACGTCCGTGTCAAGTAGACCGAAACGATTCTGCATCTACTACTATTACTCCACACATCGACCGACTCCTGCCTGCATCTAGAGTATTAAGTTCATGAAGAACAGAGTAACGCATTAGGTAAGATGACATGATGTAGAGGGATAAACTCAAGCAATATGATGAAAACCCCATCTTTTTATCCTCGATGGCATAAATACAATACGTGCCTCGTGACCCCTACTTTGTCACTGGGTGAGGACACCGCAAGATTGAACCCAAAACTAAGCACTTCTCTTATTGCAAGAATTACCAATCTAGTTGGCCAAACCAAACCAATAACTCGAAGAGACTTGCAAAGATATGAAATCATGCATATAAGAAATCAGAAAAGACTCAAATAATATTCATAGATAATCTGAACATAAACCCACAATTCATCGGATCTCGACAAACACACCGCAAAAGAGTATTACATCCGATAGATCTCCATGAAGATCATGAAGAACATGGTATTGAAGAGCAAAGAGAGAGAAGAAGCCATCTAGCTACTAGCTATGGACCCGAAGGTCTGTGGTAAACTACTCACGCATCATCGGAGCGGCAATGGAGTTGATGTAGATGCCCTCCATGATCGAATCCCCCTCCGGCAGATTACCGGAAAAGGCTCCAAGATTGGATCTCACGGGAACAGAGGCTTCCGGCGGCGGAAAAGTATTTTCGTGGCTCTTTTTGGTAACCAGGGAATATTTGTGAATTTATAGGCCAAAGAATAGGGTTAGGGGGCTGCCATGGGGCCACAAGCCAGGCCCCCCCTAGGGCGCGCCCCTGTGGCTTGTCGCCACACGGTGGCTCCCCTGCCTTCATCTCCAAGTCTTCTGGGTTGCTTCTGGTCCAAGAAAAATTATTCCGAATATTTTATTCCGTTTGGACTCCGTTTAATATTCCTTATTTGCAATACTCCAAAACAAGGAAAAAACAGAAACTGGCACTAGGCTCTAGATTAATAGGTTAGTCCCAAAAATAATATAAAATAGCATATTAATGCATATAAAACATCCAAAACAGATAATATAATAGCATGGAACAATCAAAACTTATAGATACGTTGGAGACGTATCACACGCTGCTTAGCAGTAGCGTGGGCCAGAAACACACTATTGATAAAAGAAGTTAGCAGTAGCACGGGGCTAGACACGTGCTACTGTTAAAAGTTAGTTGTAGCTTCGTAGCAGTAGCACAGCCACCCGCGCTACTGCTAGCTCCTAGCGTCGCGCTACTGCTAGCGTTTTTCCTAGTAGTGGGAGACTATAATGTTATCTAGAAAAGAACGTATTCTAACCCATATTTTATAGTAGTGGAAAATGATTTGATTTTTTTTACCTTGGCTTAAGGTTTTTCACGTAAATCTGATGTCTCTATGTTGGTGATACTACTCTAGTTTGGAGCGGCTCTCTTGACCTAAAACACCATGGACATGATGTTTTATGTGTGGCCAGAGTATTTCTTCGATGCATACGTTTTCTTTCTATGTTGAGAAATCAAAAATGATTTCTCAATTAGTACGTGAGTGATGTTGAAATTATTTTCTTATTCTAATGCAGTTTTCAGATTACATATGTGTGTGTGTGTTAATTTCCCGACACAGTGCCGTTTTCCATTTTTTGACTTCTGCCTATTTAATTGTCCCTAACTATGAGTCATGGGCCCATGATCACCTAAAAAAGCAAAAACAAAAAAGTACATAAATGATAACTTCCATACGTCAGATCTTTTGATTTTGCTCCCAAACGTGCTCATTACCATTGATCTAGCGCACAGATTTCCGCGCAGATCCTACTTTGACATGTCATCACCTGGAGGCATTCGGGCTAGAAGCAGATGCTCCCGGACGGGTCAACCCACTTCACCTCTTCCCTCTCCTATCAAGGCGGCAGTTTCTCCCTCACATTCTCTCTCCCGCATTCGTGCCAGATCCCCATTTTAGATCAATCTCTGGAGAGCTGCGAACATCAGGTCACGGATCCCAGCTCTGGGACGAGCAGGGGCGGCTCGAGGACGAACGCCGATGGCCAATGACTCGATTCATCGTTGTGTCAGGGATGAGGAGCCACCATCTTAGGTGCTTCTACTGGTGGAGGAGGCCTCGTACGCCGGTGGGCACCAACCCTTGCGACACCCAACCAAGTGACGCTCCTCCACGAGCTCAATGGAGCAAAGGTGGCATAACACGCGTGCCTACGGTGATGGGGAGCTAGCCTCGTGTGCGGCCGAGGGCTCTAGTGCATGGTTCGCGCGACGATGGCTCTGACCTCAAATCGGAGGCGAGGACTGCTATGGTAACCAAGTAGGCGGTGATAACCCACAAGTGTAGGGGATCACAACAGTCTTCATGGGTAGTACTTCACCCTAATTTATTGATTCGACACAAGGGGAGCCAAAGAATATTTATTGGCCTTGACAGTTGAGTTGTCAATTCAACCGCACCAAGGATATCTTTCTGCAGCAAAGATTTAGTAGCACGGTAAATAGTAGTAGCAAAAGTAATAGTAATAGTGACAGTAGCAGTTTTGTAGCAAGTGTGACAGTAATAATAGCAATAGTAACTTGGCAAGATTCAGTATATGTAACGCGTAGGCACGTGGATCGGTGATGGATAATGATTTAGATGACATTGATCATATAACAGCTACACACTAGGGCAACATAGAACTAGCTCCAATTCATAAATGTAATGTAGGCATGTATTCCGTATATAGTCATAGGTGCTTGCGATAAGAACTTGCATGACATCTTTTGTCCTACCCTCCCATGGAAGCGGGGTCCTATTGTAAACTAAGGGATATTAAGGCCTCCTTTTAATAGAGAACCGGAACAAAGCATTAACACATGGTGAATACATGAACTCCTCAAACTACGGCAATCACCGGAAAGAATCCCAATTATTGTCACCTTGGGATATGCGGATCATGACACGTAATAGGTACATATAACTTGCAAGATAGGATCCAAATCACTCTTATATTCATGAAAACATAATAGGTTCAGATCTGAAATCATGGCAATCGGGCCCTAGTGACAAGCATTAAGCATAGCAAAGTCATAGTAACATCAATCTCAGAACATAGTGAATACTAGGGATCAAGCCCTATCAAACTTAACTCAATTACATGATCAATTCCATCCAATCCCACCACCATCAAGCAAGCCTACAAAGGAATTACTCACTCCCGGTGGTGAGCATCATGGCGGTGTTGATGGAGAAGGGTTGGTGATGACGACGGCGACGATTTCCCCTCTCCGGAGCCCAAAACAGGCTCTAGATCAGCCCTTCGGAGGAAGAACAGGACGTGGCGGCGGCTCCATCTCGTGAAATGCGATGAAATCTTCTCTTTGATTTTTTTCTCCGTGGATGTGAATTCATGGAGTTGGAATTAGGGTCGGAGGGGCCACGAGGACCCCACAAGCCATCTGGCCGCGCCCCTACGGGGTGCGCAGCCGGTTGCGTGGTGGCCTTCTTTTCCACCCCCTCCGATAGTTCTTCGCTCCAAAATTCCTTATATATTCCAGAAAAAATCCACAAATAGTTTCGTCCAATTCTGAGAACTTTTATTTTTGCACAAAAAATAATACCAAGGTAGTTCTGCTGAAAACAGCGTCAGTCCGGGTTAGTTTCATTCAAATCATGCAAATTAGAGGACAAAACCAGAGAAAAAGTGTTTGGAAAAGTAGATACATTTGAGACGTATCAACTCCCCAAGCTTAACTCATTGCTTGTCCTCAAGCAATTTAGTTGATAAACGGAAAGTGATAATGAAAACTTTTACAAACTCTTTTGTTCTCGTTATTATACACATGCTTAGCTAGTGCTCAAGTTTTTAGCATAAATCAAAGATATATACATCCATGACAACAAATAGATATTATGTTAACTCGTGGCAAAACATAACCAACTAGAAAGAAATAATAAAACATCTCCTATGACAACAATTTGTCAAAACACTCATAATACAATATGGTGACATGGTATTTCGCTAGCCCTTTCTGAGACCACAAAACATAAATACAGAGCACCTCTGAGATCCAAGCAGCGACTAAACATTATAATTCAGGGTAGAAAAGATCCAATCATGCTCATATCCAACATTAACTAAACTAAATGCATAAGAATGACAATAGTGCTTGATACGTCTCCAACGTATCTATAATTTTTGCTTGTTCCATGCTATTATATTATCATTCTTGGATGTTTTATAATCATTTTATAACAACTTTATATCATTTTTTGGGACTAACCTATTGACATAGTGCCAAAGTGACAGTTGTTGTTTTTGCTTATTTTTTACTTCGCAAAATATCAGTACCAAATGGAGTCCAATCGCGATGAAACTTTTTGGAGATTTTTTCTGGACCAGAAGACATCCAGTGGGCTAAAGAAGTGCCAGGAAGCTGGGCTGTGGAGAGCACAACCCACCAGGACGCGCCAGGGGGGCCCCGGCGTGCCCTGATGGGTTGTGCCCTCCACGGGGCCCCCCTCCACCACCTCTGATGCCTATAAATACCCAAATATTCAGAAAACCCTAGGAGAGTTGACGAAACACAATTACAGCCGCCGCAAGTTCCAGAACCTCGAGATCCAATCTAAACACCATCACGGAGGGGTTCATCTTCTTCATAGGTGCCTCTCCGATGATGCGTGAGTACTCCACCATAGACCTACGGGACCGTATGCACTAGCTGGATGGCCTCCTCTCTCTCTCTCTCTCTCTTATGATTCTCAATACAATGGTCTCAAGGAGATCTATTTGATGTAAACTTTTGCGGTGTGTTTGTTGGGACCCGATGAATTTTGAGTTCATGATCAGTTTCTATTCATGAATATTATTTGAGTCTTCTTTGATCTCTTATATGCATGATTACTTATAGCCTCGTATTTCTTCTTCGAATCTTTGGTTTAGTTAGGCCGACTAGATTGATTTTTTTTGCCATGGGAAGAGGTGCTTTGTGATGGGTTCGATCTTGCGGTGTCCTTTCCCAATGACAGAAGGGGCAGCAAGGCACGCATGTATCATTGCCATTAAGGATAACAAGATGGGGTCTATTCCTACATGAATAGATCTTGTCTACATCATGTCATCATTCTTATTGCATTACTCCATTTTTCCATGAACTTAATACACTAGATGAATGCTGGATAGCGGTCGATGTGTGGAGTAACAGTGGTAGATGCAGGCAGGAGTCGGTCTACTTATCTTGGACGTGATGCCTATATAATGATCATCGCCTTGGATATCGTCATGATTATTTGATCTTCTATCAATTGCCCAACAGTAATTTGTTCACCCACCGTGCGCTATACTCATGAGAGAAGCCACTAGTGAATCCTATGGCCCCCGGGTCTACTTTTCCAACCTATTGCTTTCCGATCTATCTTTTTGCCTCTTTGTTTTCAGATCTACAAAACCAAAAACCCAAAAACATATTGCTGCACTTTTTATTTGCTCTTTGTATTTTGTGTTCTTGAGAGAGATATCTCTACTATCTATCACTACCTAATCTATCTTTTTTACCATAGAGAGATTGACAACCTCTCTTTCGCGTCGGGTTGCAAGTATTCGTTATTTGTGTGCAGGTGCTGCTTATTGGGTGGTGGTGATCTTCCTACTGGTTCGATAACCTTGGTTTCATAACTGAGGGAAATACTTACCGTCGCTGTGCTACATAATCCCTTCCTCTTTGGGGAAATACCGACGCAGTCTCAAGCCAAGTCAAAGGAATTTCTGGCGCCGTTGCCGGGGAAGAAGCGGTCTCTTCTTCGTGCCTATCTCAGGCGCCGAGGAGACTCCATCATAATCTACCAGGTTCCTAATGACAAATCTCATCTCCTTGCAATTACATTATCTGCCATTTGCCTCTCGTTTTCCTCTTCCCCACTTCACCAATTTGCCGTTTTATCCACCCTTTTTTCGTTAGCCTTTTTCTCGCCGGATCTCTTGCTTGCTTGCAATCTTGTTTGCTTGTCACCATGAGTGATTTTGGTATGGAAGAAACGGATGATGGCAGGACTCCTAAATTGGACGTTCTGGTAATCTGGATTCTAAATTTTTTGTTTTGGCGCAAGGGAACGTTATAGGAAAAGAAACTATCCAAGAGTTTTTCAATTGCGTTGGGAATTTGACTCTCGATGATACTCCTATACTGAAAAGAACTAAATCTTATGTGGAAGCTTTCTCTATGCTAGTTCTAAAACTTGAAAATAGATTTATTCATACCCATCCTACCTTGCAAAGATTGTTTTATGAGCTACCCGTCATAAAGAATCCCAAAGCTAAGAAGTTAGCTACCCTTGTTCTCAGGAATGAATTTGATCATATAGTACGGGAAGCTAGGGAGATCTTTGACTTTTATGGTATGAGCCATGAAAAACCGGTAATAGGAGAAATCCTTTACAATAGTGATTACATGATGAGATATTTTCTTGGAAATAATCAAATTTTTGATGAGAATCTCAAAAAGGAAGTCCCTGTTTTAGATATGATCCACCAAGTTTTCAATGACGTGAACCAACAATATTCTTGGATCATGGCCGGGAATCAAAGGGGGTACGTAGAGGGAGAACTTGATAGTGCTAAGGTTGCTATGGATGATGTGTTTCAAGTTCTCTTTGCAAAACCTCTTGACAAAAGCACCTCATCCAAAACCAAAGATGACAATACTTGAATCTATGCATTATACCTAGCTAGGGGCGTAAAACGATAGCGCTTGTTGGGAGGCAACCCAATGAATTAATAAATTTTTCCTTTTTCCTTTTTGTTTTTGAGTGTTGACACAATTATGCCTCTGTTATGATTGTGCTTTTATGGTTTATTTAGTGTTTGTGCCAAGTAGAGCCTTTAGGATGATTCATAAAATGAGTAGAAGCGATGCTGAATCTGAAACAGAAACTTTGCATCCAGTATTTGAGTTTTCGTTTTTTACTGGAATGTGATCTTGAGATGAAATTTTAACACAGCGTTTCTATACAAATTATTTACGTTGTCCTAATTTTTCGGAATTTTTAGAGTTACAGAAGTATGGTTAGAGTACAGATTACTACAGACTGTTCTGTTTAAGACAGATTCTGTTTTCGTTGCATTGTGTGCTTGTTTTGATCAATCTATGGGTTATATTGAAGGGTATGAGCCATGGTAAAGTTAAAATACAGTAGGTATAATGCAATAATAAAATATGAATGGGTTTGAAACAACACCTAAAGTAGTGATTTGCTTTATTATACTAACAGATCTCACGAAGATTTTGTTGAGTTTTGTGCGATTGAAGTTTTCAAGTTTTGGGTGAGATCACGATGGATGAAGGAATAAGGAGTGAAAAGAGCCTAAGCTTGGGGATGCTACAGCACCTCCAAGATATATCCAAAGAGAAACAAGCAACTAAACTTGGGGATGCCCCCGAGTGGCATCCCCTCTTTCTTCTAACAGCCATCGGTATTTTACTTGGAGCTATATTTTTATTCGTAACATATCATGAGTTTTGCTTGGAGCATCTTGTATCATTTGAGTCTTAGCTTGCTTTGCTTGTTAGTTTGTCACTTGTATCCTTGCTGGACACACCTATTTGGGAGAGCGAAAATTATGCTATGATTTGTTAGAATTGCTCTCTATGCTTTACTTAAACTTTTTGAGATATAGAATTGCTCTAGTGCTTCACTTATATCTTTTTGAGCATGTTGTGCTTGGAATTTTTTGTAGAAATACTCTTATGCTTCACTTAGATTAATTTGAGAGTTAGTAAATTTTTAAGAAACCCTCTCATGCTTCACTTATACCTTTTTGAGAGATGAAATCTTTGTGCTCATGTGCTTCACCTAGATTTGTTTGAGCTTGTCAAAAAGCAATGGCAATATATGAAACTAGTCCCAAAGTGATAGATATCCAAGGAGGATATAATAAAAACTTTCATGAAGATCATTGGACAAATTGAACTTGATTCCTTGTAATAGTTTTGAAACATGATGATAGTAATATGTGAGTCATGTTAGTGAGTAATTATGCTTTAGTAAGAATATTGGTGTTAAGATTTGTGACTCCCTATGCATGCACGAAAGTCAATAGTTATGCAATGAAGTTACATCCTACTTATGATGCATTATTCGGTGTTAGTTATGCTCAATGCTCGCTTATGTGAATTTTCGTTTTTTGGTTTGGTTGCTTCTCAATCTATTTGCTAGCCTCCATTTGTACTAAGTAGAAATACTACTTGTGCATCCAAAATCCTTAAACCAAGTTTTGCCTTATGAGTCCACCATACCTACCTATATGCGGTATTTCCATGCCGTTCCAAGCAAATTTGTATGTGCCATCTCTAAATTTTCAAAATAAATTTTCTCTTTTGTGTGCTCGTACCGCTCATGAAACGGTGGGGAGTGTCCAATATTTTTCGATGCTAGATGTGTTATTCTCAAGATGATTGTTTATTCATTTGTCATTGCACGAGAGTGCGGCGGTAATAGGGATGCCCATTCCCGAAATGAAAAGAAAAAAAATATTTACTTTATGTTGTCAAATAATAAATTCCTTGGAAAGTGTTGGTATGGAAGGCAACCGTGGATACGGCCCGCCATGGAAAGTGAAAGTTTGGTGGAAAAAGGAATAAACTTTATTTTCTGTTTGGGAACACCCTATGATATATCTAGCATGGAAAGTATTGTGAGCTACTTTGTCGTTTTCGTTGACAGGAAAGGCATGCCACCCAAAATATTTTTCTCTCTCAATTTAAACCTTGAGCTCTGGCACCTCTACAAATCCCTACTTCCCTCTACGAAGGGCCTATCTATTTACTTTATGCAATTTTTATTTTTACTTTGAGTCTCCATCTTCTCTTATAAAGCACCAACCAGGGGGCACTATGATCATACTTGAGCATTGGGCATAGCTAATATTTGAGCGTGTTTCATGAATGGATCAATGATTGAGCATGATGGGCTACGGAGAACTTTCTTTAGTGTTGATATTTTGAAAGACATGGTTGCTTGGTTGCATGCTTGAGTATTGAAGTCATTATGTTACCACTAGACTATTGCTTTGAATCATCTATAAGTCCAAATGTCCATGCTATAGAAAAGAAAAGAATATGAGATGAACATGTTAGGCAGCATTCAACATCAAAAATTCAGTTTTTATCATTTACCTACTCGAGGACGAGTAGGAATTAAGCTTGGGGATGCTGATACGTCTCCAATGTATCCACAATTTTTGCTTGTTCCATGCTGTTATATTATCATTCTTGGATGTTTTACAATCATTTTATAACAACTTTATATCATTTTTTGGGACTAACCTATTGACATAGTGCGAAAGTGCCAGTTGCTGTTTTTGCTTGTTTTTTTCTTCACAGAATATCAGTACCAAACGGAGTCCAATCGTGACGAAACTTTTTGGAGATTTTTCTGGACCAGAAGACACCCAGTGGGCCAAAGAAGTGCCAGGAAGGTGGGCTGTGGAGAGCACAACCCACCAGGGCGCGCCAGGGGGCCCCCGACGCGCCCTGATGGGTTGTGCCCTCCACGGGGCCCCCCTCCACTGCCTCTGATGCCTATAAATTCCCAAATATTCAGAAAACCCTAGGAGAGTAGACGAAACACAATTCCAGCCGCCACAAGTTCTAGAACCTCGAGATCCAATCTAAACACCATCACGGAGGGGTTCATCTTCTTCATAGGTGCCTCTTCGATGATGCGTGAGTAGTCCACCATAGACCTACGGGTCTGTAGGCAGTAGCTAGATGTCTTCCTGTCTCTCTCTCTCTTATGATTCTCAATACAATGGTCTCTTGGAGATCTATTTGATGTAAACTTTTGCGGTGTGTTTGTTGGGATCCGATGAATTTTGAGTTCATGATCAGTTTCTAACCATGAATATTATTTGAGTCTTCTTTGATCTCTTATATGCATGATTACTTATAGCCTCGTATTTCTTCTTCGAATCTTTAGTTTAGTTAGGCCGACTAGATCGATTTTTCTTGCCATGGGAAGAGGTGCTTTGTGATGGGTTCGATCTTGCGGTGTCCTTTCCCAGTGACAGAAGGGGCAGCAAGGCACGCATGTATCATTGCCATGAAGGATAACAAGATGGGGTCTATTCCTACATGAATAGATCTTGTCTACATAATGTTATCGTTCTTATTGCATTACTCCGTTTTTCCATGAACTTAATACACTAGATGCATGGTGGATAGCGGTCGATGTGTGGAGTAATAGTGGTAGATGCAGGCAGGAGTCGGTCTACTTATCTTGGACGTGATGCCTATATAATGATCATCGCCTTGGATATCGTCATGACTATTCGATTTTCTATCAATTGCCCAACAGTAATTTGTTCACCCACCGTGCGCTATACTCATGAGAGAAGCCACTAGTGAATCCTACGGCCCCCGGGTCTACTTTTCCAACATATTGCTTTCCGATCTATCTTTTTGCCTCTTTGTTTTCAGATCTACAAAACCAAAAACCCCAAAACATATTGCTGCACTTTTTATTTGCTCTTTTTATTTTGTGTTCTTGAGAGATCTATATCTCCTATCTATCACTACCTAATCTATCTTTTTACCGTAGAGAGATTGACAACCTCTCTTTCACGTCGGGTTGCAAGTATTTGTTATTTGTGTGTAGGTGGTGCTTATTGGGTGGTGGTGATCCTCCTACTGGTTCGATAACCTTGGTTTCATAATTGAGGGAAATACTTACCGTCGCTATGCTGCATCATCCCTTCCTCTTTGGGGGAAATACCGACGCAGTCTCAAGCCACGTCAGTGCTCTCCGGTCTGGTGCTTTTAGTAAGAGGATGATGACTGAACATAAAAGTAAATAGATAGGACCTTCACAGAGGGAAGCATTGATTTGCAAAGGTGTTAGAGCTCGAAGCTTAAAACAAGGGTGAAAGTATAATTTTTGAGCGGTGCACTTTTCTTGTTAACGTTACGACAAAGGTTTTCAACATTTTCCATGCTAAACTCATTATTGGCGGTTCCCAAACAGAATAGTAGAGTTTACTCTTATCCACCATCCAAACACATACCATGGCTAGCCGAATGCACGGTTGCCCTCCAAGCAATCAACTGTCCCAAGGAGTTGGTGTAATTTATTTTGATTATGTGGGACTGGGCATCCCTCTTACCAGCCTCTCTCGTGCAATGACGGCGAATAAACGACCGTCCTGAGAATAACTTGCTTAGCATGGAAAATATTGACTGTCCCGTCGCTCCATGAGCGAGACGAGTGCACAAAAATGGATGTTTATTTGAATATTTAGAGATGGCACATGCAAATTTACTTGGAACGCCAGGGTAATACCGCATATAGGTAGGTATGGTGGACTCATGTGGAATAACTTGGTTTAAGGATTTGGACGCACAAGCAGCATTTCAGCTTAGTACATGTGAAGGCTAGCAATAGGTTGAGAAGCGAGCAGCTAGAGAGCAACAAATGTCATGAACATGCATTTTGAATAATTAACATTGGATGTAGCATGAGTAGGATATGAACACTCTAAATTTACACATCATGAAGGCTATATTGGTTTTGGTTCAATTACATGTTTGTACATGGGCCAAGTCAAACCGCTTGAATTTCTCAGAGGGAGATACTATACTACCATACCATATTATAACCATTTTAATACATGTTGACACGCAAGATAAATCATTATTAACTCCTAGCTATTTAGGCATGGCATGAGAAGCTATAATCTCTAATTGTCATCACGAACATGTTTACTCGTGATTTACCGAATCAGGATCAAACTAGCTAAACATATTTACAAAAACAGAAAACAAGAAGAGTTCATACCAGCTTCCTCTGCCACAGTCACTTCATCAAATATCGTCATTATTGCCTTTCACTTGCACGATCGAACGATGTGATAATAATAATAGTGCAAGAATGCCGTGGACTAAGATGGAATATGCAGGGCGGTTTAAGACAAAGGAGAAGACAAGGTAAAACAGGCTCTTTGTTAGATCATCAATAAAGTATATGAGAGCCACTCAACATTTTCATCGTGATCTTCTCCTTTCGACAACTCAACAGAAGAAAAGAAATTCAGAGAAACACACTGAAATATTTTTGGAGTTTTTGTTTTTTCTTAAGCAAGCAAAGGAACTAAGTGAAAAACAAGAACGAGAAAAAATATTTACACAGGAAAGCTCCCAACAAGCAAAGGAAATCTTTTTGGGTTTTCTTTTTTGTACTATAGCTAAAGAAACGAAGAAAAGAAAAGAACCGAAAAGAAGCAAGAAATATTTTTGGATTTTAAAGTTTTTCAAACACCCAAAAAGAAAGCGGAAATTAAAGCTAACATGGATATACAAAGAAAGAGGATGAACACCTACAATTTGTATGAAGTGTGAGAACATGAATGTAATGTCGGTGAGAAATACGTACTCCCCAAGCTTAGGCTTTTGCTTAGCTTGGTAATCACCACTGGCGATCTGAGTAATAGTTGAAGTGGTAACTCGTGGAGGCTTTCCTAGCCTCCTCCTCTGCCAGACGAGCAGCCTCCACCGTAGCATTGTGCTCTCGCACCTCGTCCTCAAGAACGTAATATCTTTGTCGAGCCTGAAAGTCAAAAAGGGCAGGTGCAGGGAAAAAGACAGACATGGGCGTGTATTTTCTAAATATTAAGTTGTACTCATAGCCTCTAGGACGTTTCACAAGAAATTCCTAAGAATGCATAGCTTCATAATCTAAATATCGTTCAGGCAAAATGGGATCATTAGGTTGGGGTGATGCATAAATGCCTCCATATAGTTCTCCATTACTAGAGTTGGAGTGCAACCTTTGGGCAACAATTGCACCAAGGTTAAAATGCCGCTCACCCGTCATAGCAGTATGTATAAGGCTTAGCTGATGGGCACATAGTGCACTGCACTCCTGTTTTCCTACTACGCATTTCCCATTGAACAATGCAAAGTAACCGATAGAGGGAAATTGTATACTCTTAATTCTAGTCTGCGATACTTCCCTGTCTTCCCCCACACAAAGACTTTTGAGAAACGTATTATAAGCAATTGTTGATGGTTTCTCAATTGAAACCCAAAGTGGAAGTTTGCAAGCAATCGAGAACTCTTCTAGGTCCATGCTAAAAGATTTATCATATAATTTAAATAACACCCTAGAGTTACTCTCTTGAAAGCGGAATCCATCTATGAAAGTATGGGCAAGGTTATAATGTTGGACACACTTATCTGCAAGGAAGTCGGTGAGGCCGGTATTTTCAATGAAATGATCAAATTCCTCTTTGATTCCCGCATTTATCATGAACTCATCGCTTGGCCACAAACAGGATTTTGCATCGGCCATGACTATTTGATTAGCTCTGGGCTCTATGTAGCCATGTCGAACCGAGCTTCCGCTCGACGACTCTCCTGAAGAACGCCTCCTTGAAGCGCTCCTCCTAAAGAAACTTATCTTTCCCGAACAAAAATTTCTAAATTTTTGACTCACAAATTAATGTCAACAAAACTCTATAGGAATGGTAGCAACTACTCATAGTGATGCCTAGGGGCCATATCAAGCATTCATATTACTTGGAACCCAATGAATTCAACATGCAAGCTATTTTTTGTAGCACCAAGTGCAACAACTTATGCAAAATATAAACCACTAAAACAAAAACTAATTGGACTGGGTGAGTCACATACCAAGGAACAATTCCTCAAAACAGTTTCGGAAACGGAGTTCCGGGCAAAGAAATCGAAAAATTCACTTTCTGTGTGAAGAACACGGGAGAGATATGGCTAGAGAATTTTTTTCTAGAGGTAGGAGAAGGAGTGGGAGGAAGAGATAAGGCAGGGGGCCCTGTGGGCCCCACAAGCCAACCGGCCACGCCCCTAGGGGCGCGGCCTGTTGCGTGGTGGCCCATTGGCATGTACCCCTGCAGTAATTTTTACACCAAATTTTTTTATTTATTCCAGAAAAATTCATGTTAAAATTTCGTGGAAATCCGAGACTTTTTATTTTTGAGGTATTTTTCATGCACGGGAAAAACAGAAAACAGGAATTTCATGGAATTTTATTTTTATTTTTACTAAGAAAACAGAATATAAACGTGTGATAGAGAGAGTTGTTAATATTCAATTAATCAATCTCATGTCTTTCGAAAAGAATTCATTAATAAGGTTGATCAAGTCTTATTAATAAACGTTTCCGATTAACATGAAACCGAAGAATCTTCATTTGTCACTAGGTTACCTCAATTGGGATTTGTATCCACCCAACAATAAGATTATAATATTTCTTCTTCTTGGTAGTAGGGAGAGGAATTGTAATATCTCCAATGATAATCGTGGGAAAAGGATCAATGACATTAAAATTATTAACAAAGTTTGCTTCCTCAGAAAATGCACGGTATGTTGCTTGCCATTGATATGAAAGGTGACCTTGCTTTTATTGCAATCTATAACAGCCCCTGCAGTATTTGGAAAAAGGTCTAGCAAGGATGATCGACATATTGTCGTCCTCCGCCATATCAAGAATAACAAATTCTGTTAAGATAGTAACATTTGCAACCACGATGGGAACGTCCTCACAAATTCCAATAGGTAAAGCAGTGGATTTATCGGCCATTTGCAAAGATATCTTAGTAGGTGTGAGTTTACTCAATTCAAGTCTTTTATAAAGGGAGAAAGGCATAACACTAACACCGGCCCCTAAATCACATAAAGCAGTTTTGACATAATTCCTTTTAATAGAGCAAGGTATTGTGGGTATACCCGGATCCCCCAACTTCTTAGGTACTCCATCATCAAAAGAATAATTAGCAAGCATGGTGGCAATTGCAGTTTCAGGTATCTTTCTTTTATTAGTGATAATATCTTTCATATACTTAGCATATGGAGGCATTTTCAATATATCAGTCAAGCGAGTGCGTAAATGGACAGGTCTAATCATTTCAGCAAAGCGCTCAAAATCTTCCTTATCTTTACTTTTAGTGTCTTTACGAGGGAATGTTATAGGTTTTTGAACCCATGGCTCTCTTTCCCTTCCATGTTTCCTAGCAACAAAGTCACTCTTATCATAATGTTTATTTTTAGAAGGTGAGTTATCAAGATCCTCAGCAGGTTCGATTTCTACGTCATTATGATTTTCTTTGTTATTATCTGGTTGAGCATCTATATAAGCATCATCATCATTATTATCATTTTCATTATCACTAGGTGTATGCTCACTACCAGACCGAGCCTCAACATCAGAAACAGAAACTTCATTGTTTTTCTCAATAGGTTTTTCTATAACAGGTTCACTAGAGGTATGCGAGTTCCTATCATTTTTCTTTTTCTTCTTCTTCTTAGATGAACTAGGTGTATCTTCATTAATTTTCTGAGAATCTTGTTCAATTATTTTAGGGTGACCTTCAGGATAAAGAGGTCCTTGGGTCATTCTACCTGCTCTAGTCACTACTCTAATAGCATGATCATTTATATTATTCATTTTAGCAAGCAAATCATTTTATGATTTAGCGACTTGGTCTAGTTGAGTGCGAACCATAGAAGCATGTTTGCCTAAAACTTCACATCATTTGCAATTCTAAACATCAAGTCACTTAAGCGATCTATCATCATAGCATTACGTTGCAATTGATTCTTGACATATTTGTTCAAATGTTCTTGCTTAACAACGTAATTATCCAATTCATCCAAGCATTGTTCAGGAGTCCTAGTATAAGGCATATCACTTTTATTAAAGGAATGGAGAGAGTTTACCTTTACTACCTGTGTCAGGGTATCAAGTCCATGTATTTCTTCAATAGATGGTAATTTCTTGACATCCTCAGTTTTAATACCATTTTCTTTCATAGATCTTTTTGCTTATTGCATATCTTCGGGACTGAGAAATAGAATACCTCTCTTCTTTTGAATAGGTTCTCAAGGTGGTTCAGGGAGTGTCCAATCATCGGCATTTTGCATTATGTTGTTCAATAATTCTTCAGCTTGTCCAACAGTTCTTTCCCTGAAAACACAACCAGCACAACTATCTAGGAAATCCCTAGGATCATCAGTTAGTCCATTATAAAAAATATCAAGTATTTCATTCCTCTCAAGTGGACAATCAGGCAAAGCTCGTAGTAACCGGAGAAGCCTCCCCCAAGCTTGAGGGAGATTCTCTTCTTCAATTTGATCAAAGTTAAATATTTCTTGTAAGGCAGCTTGTTTCTTATGAGCAGGAAAATATTTTGTAGAAAAGTCTTGAAGCATATCCTGGGGACTATGTATGCAACTAGGAGTAAGTGATAAGAACCATTCCTTGGCCTCGCCTTTTAGCGAGAAAGGAAAAATCTTAAGGATATAATAGTAGCGAATCTTTTCTTCAGTGGTAAACAGAGCAACAATATCATTCAGATTCATAAGGTGTTCGACAACAGTTTCATTTTCATAACCATTGAAAGGATTAGACTCT
Source organism: Elymus sibiricus (assembly GCA_039707655.1). NCBI lineage: Eukaryota > Viridiplantae > Streptophyta > Magnoliopsida > Poales > Poaceae > Elymus > Elymus sibiricus. The sequence goes on from CM077663.1 coordinate 89,505,875, forward strand.
ACTATAGGAATTAACTCAGGGTCTATAGAGAACTCATAATCCCTATCGATAACAAATATAGGAGAAGTAGTAAATTTAGGATCACGTTTCATTTTCTCCATCATAGATTTTTCTTTTAGTTTGCATAATAGTTTCTTCACATGATCTCTATTTTCACAAGCAAGAATGTCCCTAGTTACCTCATCATCCATAACATAATCTTCAGGTACAAAAGGCAATTCATATCTATTAGGTGAGCGAGGGGTAATACGTGATTCAACGTCTTCCTCAATTTCAGCATTCTCAAGTTCTCTAGCTTTAGCAATATGAGCATGAAGTAATTCATTCAGTGGCACAGGTTCAGTTTCAACATGTGTAGCAATAGTTTCATCATTAATTTCAGAAGTAGCATCATCAAGTTCATGTGACATATCAGGACGATCAACAGGTGGTGGTGTATGATACGTCTCCAACGTATATATAATTTTTGCATGTTACATGCTGTTATATTATCATTCTTGGATGTTTTACAATCATTTTCTAACAACTTTATATCATTTTTTGGAACTAACCTATTGACATAGTGCCAAAGTGCCAGTTGCTGTTTTTGCTTGTTTTTTACTTCGCAGAATATCAGTACCAAACGGAGTCCAATCGCGACGAAACTTTTTGGAGATTTTTTCTGGACCAGAAGACACCCAGTGCGCCAAAGAAGAGCTAGGAAGGTGGGCTGTGGAGAGCACAACCCACCAGGGCGGCATGCCCTGATGGGTTGTGCCCTCCACGGGGCCCCTCCGCACCGCCTCTGATGCCTATAAATTCCCAAATATTCCAAAAACCCTAGGGGAGTCGACAAAACACAATTCCAGCCGCCGCAAGTTCCAGAACCTCGAGATCCAATCTAAACACCATCGCGGAGGGGTTCATCTTCTTCATAGGTGCCTCTCCGATGATGCGTGAGTACTCCACCATAGACCTACGGGTCTGTAGGCAGTAGCTAGATGTCTTTCTCTCTCTCTTATGATTCTCAATACAATGGTCTCTTGGAGATCTATTTGATGTAAACTTTTGCGGTGTGTTTGTTGGGATCCGATGAATTTTGAGTTCATGATCAGGTTCTATTCATGAATATTATTTGAGTCATCTTTGATCTCTTATATGCATGATTACTTATAGCCTCGTATTTCTTCTTCGAATCTTTGGTTTAGTTAGGCTGACTAGATCGATTTTTCTTGCCATGGGAAGAGGTGCTTTGTGATGGGTTCGATCATGCGGTGTCCTTTCCCAGTGACAGAAGGGGCAGCAAGGCACGCATGTATCATTGCCATTAAGGATAACAAGATGGGGTCTATTCCCACATGAATAGATCTTGTGTACATCATGTCATCGTTCTTATTGCATTACTCCGTTTTTCCATAAACTTAATACACTAGATGCATGGTGGATAGCGGTCGATGTGTGGAGTAATAGTGGTAGATGCAGGCAGGAGTCGGTCTACTTATCTTGGACGTGATGCCTATATAATGATCATTGGCTTGGATATCGTCATGACTATTCGATTTTCTATCAATTGCCCAACAGTAATTTGTTCACCCACCGTGCGCTATACTCATGAGAGAAGCCACTAGTGAATCCTACGCCCCCCCCGAGTCTACTTTTCCAACATATTGCTTTCCGATCTATCTTTTTGCCTCTTTGTTTTCAGATCTACAAAACCAAAAACCCAAAAAAATATTTCTGCACTTTTTATTTGCCTTTTCTATTTTGTATTCTTGAGAGATCTATCTCTCCTATCTATCACTACCTAATCTATCTTTTTACTGTAGAGAGATTCACAAACCTCTCTTTCCCGTCGGGTTGCAAGTATTTGTTATTTGTGTGCAGGTGCTGCTTATTGGGTGGTGGTGATCCTCCTACTGGTTCGATAACCTTGGTTTCATAACTGAGGGAACACTACTACAGGATGCTGCTAACGTGACACATCAATCAGAGACCCTTCGACAAAACTGTGTGCGATGACCAAATCGCAAATGGTATAGTTATAGCTCTGTCCCTAATGACGTAAACTGTGTGCGATGGCATATCCATCAAATACTTTCTAAAAAATAGTTGCGTGTGCGATGTTTGGCAAACAGTTGGCCTAGATAAACTGTTTGAGATTGGATAATATAACACAAACGCTTATAAAAATACAAGTGTGTGCGATGTACGGCATACAATTCACCCCGATAAACTGTTTGCGCTAATCAAGCAGAACACAAATGATTGTCCAGATGATCACGTGTGCGATAGACGGCATACAGGTCACTCGGATGAACTGTTTGTGATGAGGTTGTAAGGGCATAATTATACCCTAATGGTTTTGGTGATTGATGACAATGCGTTTGCGGACTAATCGTGTGCATTAAGCTTTCAGAGAATATCAGGTGGCACGAGACGATTATCATACCCCTCAGGAAGCTAAAAGGAAGACGGTGTCTTTTCGATGATTTAGTGTCGGTGGACTTAAGTCGTAGGAATTATCCGTACTATCAAGAGGGGGTCCGCGATGGGAAAGTTTGGGAGGAATCATCACGTACACACTCGCACCCCATTCGTTTCCCGGCAACATGGAGTTTCTGTCTTTGCCCAACTCTCCCCGTCTTTCTCTCAGCGGTAGTACCGCTCTGGGAAGCGGTAGTACCGTGCTTAGCCGGTACTACCGCTCCAGCCAGTGGTAGTACCGCTGAGGGAAAGAAGGGAGGGCTTGCCTCCTCGCGCATGGGGTCAGACATGCCTCTGGGCGTGTCTGATGCCGCGCGCCAGCCCCTTGCCGCAGCGGTAGTGGGGGGCGGTAGTACTAAGCGGTACTACCGCCACCCCTGCTGCTGGTCTCTGTTGGGAGGTAGTACCGCCCCATCTAGCGGTACTACCGCTGAAGCGCGACTGGCAGAGCTGGTAAGTGGGCAACGGGCAGATTCCTCTCCTCCCTATTTAAAGGGTCTTCTTCCCCAAGAAGCTCCACCTCTCATCCCTCCAAAAGCTCCATTGTTGCCCAAAGCTCATTCTTTCCCGATCTCTCTCCCTAGCCAACAAAGCTTGTTGATACTCTAGGGTTTGGTTGAGAGGGCCCCGATCTACACTTCCACCAAGAGAAATTTGATTTCCCCCACTAATCCCTTGCGGATCTTGTTACTCTTGGGTGTTTGAGCACCCTAGACAGAAGAGGTCACCTCGAAGCCATAGTCCATTGTGGTGAAGCTTCGTGGTGTCGTTGGGAGCCTCCAATTCAGTTGTGGAGATTGCCCCAACCTTGTTTGTAAAGGTTCGGCTGCCGCCTTCAAGTGCACCACTAGTGGAATCACGGCACCTCGCATTGTGTGAAGGCGTGAGGAGAATACGGTGGCCCTAGTGGCTTCTTGGGGAGCATTGTGCCTCCACACCGCTCCAACGGAGACGTACTTCCCTTTACCGGGAAGGAACTTCGGTAACACATCCTCGTCTCCATAGGTTCCCCTTGTGGTTATTGCTTACCTTTACTTCACGCAAGCTACTTACTTTGTTTATCTTGCTTGCTTGAGATTGCTTGGTATGTTTAGCATCATATAGGTTGCTCACCTAGTTGCATATCTAGCCAACCTATTTGTTGCTAAGTATAATTTGTTAAAGAAAAGTTAAAAACTGGTAGTTGCCTATTCACCCCCCCTCTAGTCAACCATATCGATCCTTTCAATTGGTATCAGAGCCTCGTCTCTTTATTAAGGGTTTCACCACCCGAAGAGTATGGTTGACGACAGGGACCGGGAGGTTGAACTCCCCGAGGCCGTGGGTGTGAACACGGTCTCTCGCGAGGATTTAAATGAGGCCATGTCCTCGCTTAAATCCTCCATGACGACCGAGGTCAAATCCATGTTTAAAGAATTCCTTGACACACTTAAACTTTCCACCGATGCGGTTCAAGTGGTTAATCCCACTAACTCGGCATCGGATGTCAACTCCGGTAAGGAGGGGGCTAGTACTGATAATCGTTCTCAAGGAATTAATGGGTCGGGGACTTTTGCCTCAGTTCCTCCTCCCTTGGTCTATGGAGGACCGGTGCACCCACCTCATATAGTTAACCACGGTCCTCCTCCTAAGCTTGTTAAAAATGATTTCGCTAATTGGCTTTTCTCTATCAAGTCTCATTTGGATCACAACTCAATTCAACTCATGCGAGTCATTGAAGAAGGATTCTACCCTCGTGATCCACGCAACCTCACTCCAAGGGAAGAAGCGGATAAACAGCTAAATTCCTCCGCCTTGTTCATACTCCAACCTGCTGTTCCTACTGAAGACCTTCCTCACCTGCGTCCTTTCACTGTTGCTAAAGAGTGTTGGGAACACATTATCTCCATGTACAAGGGCAGCTCAAGCATTCAACGGTCAAACTATGAAGTTGTCCTTGATCAGTCAGATGAGTTTGTAATGATAGAGGATGAGGAACCGCGTGAGCTCTATAGAAGGGTGACTGCCCTCGCCGTTGCCCTCAAAGATCATGGCAGCAAGGATGTGGATGATACGTGGGTCAAGCGTAAGTTTCTAAAGGCCATCATGCCCTACAACAAGGCCATGTCCGCTGTCATCCGTCAAAGACCAGACTTTCACACCTTGTCTTCTGGTGATGTGTTGGATGAATTTATTGCAATGAACATCTTGAACACAACAGCTGACAATGCTCTCGCTCGCATGCAACGGTCAAAGAGTTCATCCCCCAACCTTGCTTTGAAGGCCAAGGTCTGTCAAGAGGAAGAAGAAGAAGAAGAGGAAGAGGGTTGCCCCGAGGACACCAAATATCCCTATCATGAGCACATGGCTCTTGCATCCAGGCAATTTTGGGGCAACAAGAGGAACACAAGGCCCAACTTCTCCAAGAACAACTCAAACGGGCCAAAGGGCAAGCAACGTGTGAGGACCTGCTACAACTGTGGTAATGTGAGTCACTTTGTGGTGGATTGTCCATATGAGAAGAGGGAAGACAATGGTGGCAAGCTCATCCGCAAAGATAAGGCCAAGTCATTCCCCAACAAGACCAACTTCACCAAGAAGACTCCACACAAAGTTTTGGTGGCTCAAGAAGAGTATGCATCGGATGATGATTGTGATGACGGAGACACAAGTGGTGAAGGAATGGCAATGGCATCTGTAGCAATCGCATCCTCCACCCCAACAAAGGTGTCACTCTTCGACGCCCCCAATGAGAACCACATCGCTAGGTGCCTCATGGCAAGAGGTATCACCAAGGTAACCTCCAACGCCAAAACCTCAAACATTAAGACTTCTGTTTCTTCCACTCCGTCTTTGTTAGATTGTGTGGATGAACTTGAGGAGGCGATAGAGGGTGAGAATGAGTTTGACAAGTTCTTGGGTAAACTCAAGGGAAAGTCCAAGAAGCACTTCGTTGCTCTCTTGGAACAACTTGGTGAGGCCAATGACACGATTGATTCTCAAGAAGAATCTCTTGAGGAGATGAGAGGCCATAGTCGTGATTATGCCGACGAGATAGCAGATCTTTCTATTGCTCTAGAGGAAGAGCGAGGTCTTCATTTGACTTTTAAGGAGTCACACAATGTTGACTTTGCTAAATTACGTAAAGATTATGATCATGATATTGTTCTTAACCGTGTTCTTAAATCTGAAAAGGTTGCACTTGGGGTTGACCATGCTCGACTCAAGGATGAGTTTGTCTCTCTTGACAATGCTCATAAGGCTTTGAAGAGCGTTCATGCTTCTCTTAAAGAGTCACATGATCAACTCCAAGTGAAACTCACTAAATAAATTGCCACGTGTCCTCCCTTTGTCTTAATTGATAATGCCTCTGCTACTAACCCGTGTTGTGAGCATTCACATCTTGTGGAGGAAAATGCTAAGCTAAAAGAGCAGCTTGAGAAAGGCCTTGTGACATGTATACAAGGTGAGAAGAATCTCAATGACCTTTTGAGCAATCAAAAGGAAGTAATTGCAAAAGAAGAAGTTGGGTTTGCCCCCAAATCCAAAAAGAAGAAGAAGAAGAAGAAGAAGACCACGCAAGCTCCTCCGCTCAAGGAAATATTTGTCAAAGCGGGGAGTGTTACTCATGAGAAGAAGAAAGACAAGGTTGTGAGTGATAGTGCCAAGAAGGGCAAGATCACTCCCTCCAACAAGGCCGGCGATTTTAACCCCTCTTATGTTTTGTGCCGTGCTAGTGATGGGCATGTTTATGCCAAATTTGTTGGTTCTTCGTATGAGTATATTGAATGGTCTATTTGGGTTCCTAAGACCCTTGTCACTAATATGAAATGACCCATTCAAGAATGGGTACCTAAATCCAAGCATTAATCTATTGTAGGGCTTTGCTTCCGGGGGAGTCTCATGGTTGCTCGATAGCGGAGCAACAAATCATATGACTGGAAGCAAGGACTTGGTGGTGGATGTTCAACCCGATGAATCCGTGGCCACCCAAGTCTCATTTGGAGATAATGCAATCTCAAAGGTATTGGGTCTTGGCAAGGTGATTATCTCTCCGACCTTAACCATTGAGAGAGTCATGCTTGTTGAGACCCTTGCATACAATTTACTTTCCGTTCGTCAACTTGCAATCATGGGTTTTAGTACCTTCTTTGGCATTGATACCGTGACCCTTTTGTGGAGCAAGACTCTTAAAGTAGCCTTTGTTGGACATGTCGAAAACGGTCTCTATGTAATTAACTTCTCGGAGCGACCCACTAAGACCGCGACATGTCTAATGGCTAAAGTTGATGTGGGATGGCTTTGGCATCGCCGACTAGCCCATGTCAATATGAGATCTTTGCAAAGTCTCCTCAAAGGGGATCACATTCTTGGACTAACAAATGTGAGTTTTGCCAGAGATCGTGCTTGAAGTGCCTGTATTGAAGGAAAGCTACATGAAAAAGCTCATCGTCCAACTACAACAATCTACTCAAAGAGGACCCTAGAGCTCCTTCACAGGGATCTCTTCGGGCCTCCATCTTTTGACAGCCTTGGAGGAAGAAAATATTGCTTGGTGATTGTGGATGATTACTCAAGATACACATGGGTATACTTCTTCAAGAGGAAGAGTGAGACCCAACAGACCGTCATCGACTTTGCAAATGAAGTCCAACGTCAACATGATGCAAAGATTTTGATGATCAGAAGTGACAACGGCACTGAGTTCAAGAACTACACCCTAAATGAGTTTCTCAGTGATGAGGGGATTAAGCACCAATACTCCACACCTTACACCCCTCAACAAAATGGTGTTGCGGAGAGGAAGAACCGGACGTTGATGGATGCGGCAAGAACCATGATGGCGGAGTTTAAATCTCCGTACAACTTTTGGGCCGAAGCCATCAACACAGCGTGTCATGCATCAAATCGGCTCTATCTCCACAAAGGCTTGAACAAGACTCCTTATGAGATTCTTACCGGGAACAAGCCCAACCTCAAATACTTCCGGGTGTTCGGTTGTAAGTGTTTCATTCTCAAAAAGGGTGCTCGTTTGTTTAAATTTGAATCTAGAGCCCATGAGGGCATATTTGTCGGTTATGCTGCAAACTCTCATGCTTACCGTGTCCTCAACAAGTCCACGGGACTCATTGAGGAGACGAGTAACGTAGAGTTTGATGAAAATAATGGCTCCCAAGTGGAGCAAAGTGGTCTTTGTGATGTAGGTGATGAAATTCCTCCCCAAGCCATAAGAAGAATGGGTGTGGGATACTTCCTACCCATTGAGGAACCCCTTGTGGCTGAAGGAGAAGGACAATGTTCCACTCAAGTGGAACCATCACCGACGCACGACCCACACGCTTCCGAAGAACACAGTGAAAGCCCTCAACTCCGTGATCAAGATCAAGGACAAGATCAACTCGATAGTATTGTTTCCACTCCACATGATGCTCAAGATCTTGTTCACACCCCCGTGCAAGCTCAAGATCAAGATGAAGCTCAGGACCAAGATCTTCTTCAAGATCAAGGTCAAGCTAAATATCAAGATCATGCTCAAGATCATGAGCAAGCCGGTGCTAGTACCGAAGCTCGTCAAGTTACCAAGCCTCAACTTTCCATGGAGGAAATTCTTGAAAGACGAGCTGCCAAGAATGCTGCCAAGCTTCAGAAAAAGTAACACCTCCTAGAGAATGTCTACGGAAGCTTGAAAAGAGGGGTAACTACTCGTCGTCAATTAACAAACTTTTGTGCACATCATGCGTTTGTTGCTTGCTTTGAACCCCTCAAGGTACAAGATGCACTCGAAGACGAGGATTGGCTTGAAGCCATGCACGATGAGATCAACAACTTCGAGCGCAACAAAGTGTGGCGGTTGGTGCCAAGACCAAAAGAGAATCACAATGTCATTGGAACCAAATGGATCTTTAAGAACAAGCAAGATGCACATGGTATCATTATTCGCAACAAGGCAAGACTGGTGGCTCAAGGCTACTCCCAAGTCTAGGGTATCGACTACGGTGAAACCTTTGCCCCTGTTGCTCACCTTGAATCTATTCGCATGTTGCTTGCTTATGCTTCTTATCATGATTTCATATTATATCAAATGGATGTGAAGAGTGCTTTTCTTAATGGTCCACTTAAGGAGTTGGTATATGTCAAGCAACCCCCGGGGTTTGAGGACCCCAAGTTCCCCAATCATGTATACGTTCTCGATAAGGCCCTCTATGGCCTTAAACAAACCCCACGTGCGTGGTATGAGCACCTTACCGAGATGTTGCAAGATCGTGGGTTTGAAATTGGGAAAATCGAACCCACTCTTTTTACTAAGAGGGTTAACGGGAACTTGTTTGTATGCCAACTATATGTTGATGATATTATTTTTGGTTCCTCTAACAAAGCTTTCAATGATGAGTTCGCCGCACTAATGACCAAAGAGTTTGAGATGTCTATGATGGGAGAACTGAAGTTCTTCCTTGGATTCGAAGTCAAGCAACGAAGCCAAGGAACCTTCATCAACCAAGCCAAATACACTCAAGACATGCTCAAGAGGTTCAAGATGGATGAGCTAAATCCTCCGAAGGCCAACACCCCGATGCAACTCAAGTGCCAACTTGATAGTGATCCCAATGGTAAAGCTGTGGATCAGAAGGTATATCACTCCATGATTGGATCTCTGCTTTACCTTTGTGCATCTAGACCGGATATTATGTTGAGTGTGGGAATTTGTGCACGATTTCAATCCGCACCTAAGGAGAGTCACTATGTGGCTGTCAAGTGAATCTTTCGATATTTGGCTCATACCCCAAACTTTGGCTTATGGTACCCCAAAGGTGCTTCATTTGATCTCATTGGATATACTGACTCGGATTGGGCGGGAGACCGTGTGGAGAGGAAGTCCACTTCCGGAGGTTGCCAATTTCTTGGTCGCTCTCTGGTAAGTTGGTCTTCCAAGAAACAGAACTGTGTTTCTCTCTCGTCCACCGAGGCCGAGTATGTAGCCGCCGCAAGCTGTTGTGCTCAGATTCTTTGGATGAGGCAAACTTTAAAGGATTATGGTGTCAACTGTGACAAAGTGCCTATTTACTGCGACAATGAGAGCACCATCAAGATCTCCAACAACCCGGTTCAACACTGCAAGACGAAGCATATTGAGATTCGTCATCACTTCATCCGGGACCACATCAAGCGTGGAGAAATTGACCTTATTCATCTCTATACCAAGGAACAGCTTGCAGATATCTTCACAAAGCCATTAGATGAAGCAAGATTTCGCGAGTTAAGGCATGAGCTAAATATCATCGATTCGAGCAATGTGGCTTGACTTAGTGCACACCCCACCACACTCATCATTATGTCTTGTTTAGATGTAGGCATGGATTTAGGGGGAGTCTAGTTCTCTCAATGAACTATCCCTCCTCCTATTATGCATAAACTAATCAAAGTCTTTCACACCCGCCATTTTTGATGGTTTTTGTGCTTCAAAGACGAGTTTTGGTCATGGGCCCAAGGTTCAAATCTTCGCGGTGCCATACCATTTGACTCAAACATAGGTGGCCTCGGCCACCGCCCCTTCTAGCGAGGCATTTGCTTTTGAGAAGTTCGTTTTTGTGTCTTCAGGGTCACTCAAACCTTTTGGTTTGTTTTAAATCGACATCATCGAAGTGTTTCCTGATTTTTGGATGTTTTGTTGTCTCCAACCTTTTTACCAAAAACAAATCTTGCATGAGCCACTCTTCTCGTTTTCCATTTTTTTTGCCTTGGTGGTGTCCAGAGCGGTACTACCGCTGGCTTGGGCGGTAGTACTAAGCGGTACTACCGCTACTCCCAGCGGTACTACCGCCGGAGCGGTTCTACCGGGCCTTCTGCCGTTGTGTAGTTCCGGGGCGGTACTACCGCCCAAACGGGCGGTACTACCGCCTGTGAGTCCCCACGACGGGATTTGGGGCGGGGCAGGGGAAGTTTCTACTTCCCCGTACCCATTCACCCCCTTCTCTCGTGGCTCTCTCTCTCTCCAGGCAATCCAAGACCGCGGAGGTCTTCGCCGGATCTCCGTCTCCGGTCACCCTTTTGCAAAACCGACCGGGGGAGTTGATCTCCATCCCTCCCTCTCACCATGGACGCCGGTATTGCCCCGTTTTTCTCTCCCTAGGTTCTTCTCTCTTTGAATCTAGGTCTTGGGCAATGTGTGTTGTGTTCATCCTTTTTAGGTCAAATCTAGGCGAGTTCTTCTATTTTTGATTGCTAAGAAGTAGTTCTTCATCTTTAAGAGTCTAATATGTGCATTTGACATCCCCGGTAGTACCGGTTGTCGCCGGTGGCTGTAGGTCCGCTGTGATTTTCGCCCGCGCGGTACTACCGCCCCTTGGAGCGGCAGTACCAAGCGGTAGTACTAAGCGGTACTACCGCTGGTGGCAGCGGTACTACCGCTGGTGGTGCCAACTGCCCATATTTTTCTCTAAAAGCTTCAGAATTGCTTCATTTTTTTTCCCTTGGCTTATGCAATCTGGTTTTCACTCTGTTTGCTCTCGTTGGGTGTTCTCGTTTTGGTTTCCAGGTGGTAGTAGGAGGAACCCGAGCCAAGAGTCCGGCTCCAAGCGACCGCGCATCTCCGAAGAAGGCGACAGCTCCGCCAACCCTCCCAGGCAGCAGTCGAAGATGTGTGCCTCCAAGAGGTCGCAGCCATCTCTGGACAAGATCCCTCTCAAAGATTACTGGGCCATCCGCCATCATGATCCATATGTCTCACCTCAGGAGAATGCTGTTCGCAACCGTCCCTTCTGGACCAAGCAGCAGCTGCATGTTTACAATGACGTGCTTCTGGGTAAGGAAAACATCTATGTGCCTAATGTCAAGTCGATTGACATGGAGTGCTTGGAAAAGAATGCCCACTACTTTGGCCAGGCTATTGAGCTCTGTCAGAAGCTTCAGCTCACTCATCTCATGGAATTCAACATGGACTTCAATGCTGAGATGATTGCCGTGTTCTACGCTACCGTTCACTTTGGGACTGATGAGGCCAGGACTATGACTTCGATGACTAATGGGAGGAGATTGTCTGCTACATGGAAGGAGTTCATGGATCTTCTTCACGTTGAGGACAGGGGGCTCGATGACCCTGTCGGTTTTCGCCCTCACAAGGAACCTTCACCAACTCACAAGCGCCAACTTTGGCCCTACTCCACCGAGAAGGTATCCAACACCATTGGCAAGTCTTCTTATGTTCTGCAGCCATTCCTTGATATTATGCACCGCATCTTCCGGAACACCTTGTTTCCTCGTGTTGGAAACTTGGACCAGGTGCATTCCTACCTGGTGGATCTGTTGCTCTTCCGTCAGCACATGAAGGACTCTGCTGAGGTGCCTGCTCTGGATATTTCTCACATTATGTGGTCTGAACTGCACTCGGCTGTCTTTGATCGCAAGGTTCCTATTTATGGCCCATACTCGATGCTTCTTCTTGAGAGCACGTGGACTAAGGCTCATCCTGGCATCATCTTTGAGCATGGTGAGTTGGTTACTCATAAGGTTGTGCAGCTCCGTCAGAAGGACAAATGGGCCAACTATGTTGCTCCCGAGGCTGATCTTGCTGATGATGAGGTTGAGGATGAAGATGAGGATGACGAGGATGATGAGGAATTTGTGGTCCAGGGTGGTGCTGCTCCTCGTTCTGTTCCTTCTATGGCTGAACCATCTTGGGCTAAGAAGCTCAAGGAGAAGATGAAGAAGATGTTCTGTTTGCAGGCTAAGGGTCAGTACAGGGCTCACGTGGCTGAGAAGGAAGCTAGACAGCGTCACAAGGCTCTTGGCCGCCACGTTGGGTTGGAGGTTCCTAGTTGTTCTAAGGAGATTATTACTGATGAGGAGGTCTGGATCTCACGACACTGCAAGGACTCTGACGATGATCTGCCTGGCTCTTCTGCTCCTGCTCAGTCCGGCACCGTTTCCCACTCTCCAGAGTCCGGAGAGTACTGATGATGGGTCCTCATGTTCTGCCACCTGTGTGTCTTAGTCCTCCCTACCCTTTTGGTGTCTCGCTGCCAAAGGGGGAGAGAGTGTAGGGATTTGCGAGTCACGAGCATATGTTTGCTTTCCGAGTTGCTTTCTCTTATGTCTTTGCTCGTGAACTCTTTTTTTAGTTGCTTTGCTTTGCTTTGCTTTGCTTATGGTTGTGAGGCTTATGTTAATTTGAGACTTATGTCACTTCGTCTTATGGTGTAAGACATATGCTATCCTTAATTATCCTTAAATGTCTCGTTGTGCTCCTTGCTTAGTTATCTATGTCTTATTAAATGTTTGTTGCAAAGAGTATTCGTCTCTAAAATATAGGGGGAGTGTTGATCCTAGCATGTGTGTTTTGCATTCCAAAAGCATATCAAATATAGCACACATCTAGGGGGAGCTCGTCTATATTTTTGTAGACTTTTGGGTTTGCTTTCTTTCTCGTATTTATTCTCTATGCAAATCCAGTGTTGTCATCAATCCACCAAAAAGGGGGAGATTGTAAGGGCATAATTATACCCTAATGGTTTTGGTGATTGACGACAATGCGTTTGCGGACTAATCGTGTGCATTAAGCTTTCAGAGAATATCAGGTGGCACGAGACGATTATCATACCCCTCAGGAAGCTAAAAGGAAGACGGTGTCTTTTCGATGATTTAGTGTCGGTGGACTTAAGTCGTAGGAATTATCCGTACTATCAAGAGGGGGTCCGCGATGGGAAAGTTTGGGAGGAATCATCACGTACACACTCGCACCCCATTCATTTCCCGGCAACATGGAGTTTCTGTCTTTGCCCAACTCTCCCTGTCTTTCTCTCAGCGGTAGTACCGCTCTGGGAAGCGGTAGTACCGCGCTCAGCCGGTACTACCGCTCCAGCCAGCGGTAGTACCGCTGAGGGGAAGAAGGGAGGGCTTGCCTCCTCGCGCATGGGGTCAGACATGCCTCTGGGCGTGTCTGATGCCGCACGCCAGCCCCCTGCCGCAGCGGTAGTGGGGGGCGGTAGTACTAAGCGGTACTACCGCCACCCCTGCTGCTGGTTTCTGTTGGGCGGTAGTACCGCCCCATCTAGCGGTACTACCGCTGAAGCGCGGCTGGCAGAGCTGGTAAGTGGGCAACGGGCAGATTCCTCTCCTCCCTATTTAAAGGGTCTTCTTCCCCAAGAAGCTCCACCTCTCATCCCTCCAAAAGCTCCATTGTTGTCCAAAGCTCATTCTTGCCCGATCTCTCTCCCTAGCCAACAAAGCTTGTTGATACTCTAGGGTTTGGTTGAGAGGGCCCCGATCTACACTTCCACCAAGAGAAATTTGATTCCCCCCACTAATCCCTTGCGGATCTTGTTACTCTTGGGTGTTTGAGCACCCTAGACGGAAGAGGTCACCTCGAAGCCATAGTCCATTGTGGTGAAGCTTCGTGGTGTCGTTGGGAGCCTCCAATTCAGTTGTGGAGATTGCCCCAACCTTGTTTGTAAAGGTCCGGCTGCCGCCTTAAAGTGCACCACTAGTGGAATCACGGCACCTCGCATTGTGTGAGGGCATGAGGAGAATACGGTGGCCCTAGTGGCTTCTTGGGGAGCATTGTGCCTCCACACTGCTCAACGGAGACGTACTTCCCTTTACCGGGAAGGAACTTCGGTAACACATCCTCGTCTCCATCGGTTCCCCTTGTGGTTATTGCTTACCTTTACTTCACGCAAGCTACTTACTTTGTTTATCTTGCTTGCTTGAGATTGCTTGGTATGTTTAGCATCATATAGGTTGCTCACCTAGTTGCATATCTAGCCAACCTATTTGTTGCTAAGTATAATTTGTTAAAGAAAAGTTAAAAACTGGTAGTTGCCTATTCACACCCCCCCTCTAGTCAACCATATCGATCCTTTCAGAGGTAAAATAACATAAACGGTTACATAGATGAAGATGTGTGTGATAGACGGCATATATGCCACTGGGATGAACTGTGTGCGATAAGCAAAAATAACACAAACGGTTTCTCAGATCAAGATGTGTGTGATGTACGCAGGCCACTCGGATGTGTTGTGGGCAAACGGTTCCGGATAAAGAACTGTCACGGACTGATGAAATCATCACCGACGGTTTTGGTTGTTTATTCCGTATGCGATGTGATTTGCTCAATCTGCCCACAAACATCTATGCTCTGTTTAGAAGAACATGATTGCATAACCAAATTAAGCATCCAATACACACATAACATTGGCGCACACCTTAATAAACTATTACAAGCACAATAAACTTATCCCTCTAAAACTACGAATATTTCTGCATAGAGGGAGTATGAGAATTGAGAAACGGTCATCAAATCATCTACTTCGTGTGACGCTTGCCGCCAGTGCTCTGGTTGTGGCTCGATCCCTCGTTGACTTCAGGTAGGAGGCACTTCCTCATGTCAATGATCCGCCTGAACATCTCGTAGCATGTGTACGCTTGCTTGGCCGCGGTCTGGAGGTGATATTCATCCAGTTTCTTCACCCACCCCCCGTGCTAGACAGGCTTGTTCTTGTCGCACTCAGCCTTCATGTCAGCGTAGTAGGGGTCAATGATGGCCTCGGCCAGGTCAACATGGGAGTCCATGTGTTTCTTGCTGCCCCAGACCCTGTAGTGGCCGCGGATGTCGACAAGCTTCTGGCAGGCCAAGCCCTAAGTCCTGAGCACATTTGGATCGTCAGTGGTGTCCACCGTAGCGAACCTATAGTTGGGGCTGTTGACAAACCTAGTGAAACGCTCGCAAGGCACTGTGGCCAGGCAGTAGTGGTAGAGGAGGATGTGATGGCCGACGCACAACTGGGCGACGGCAACCTTCTGATCATGCCCGGCACGACCGCCGGTGTAAGCGAGGTCGAAGTTGACCACTTTGTACTTGTCATCCGCATCAAGCAACTGCTCCATGGTGTCGATGGAGTCCTCCACCATGCCCGGATCGTTGGTGTACACCACCGTGAGGTCCGTCTTCCTCATGTGGGTCTCCACATGATGCACACCGAACTCCATTGGAGCGCCGCTGGACATCCTCTCTGTATGCATCGTCCAGGGTGCGCTTATTGTGTTGTGGGGCGCGATCGAAAGCGTGAAAAGACTATGGTTAATGGCCGTGGGTATAAATGGGGGTCGGGCGTCCTGGAAAACCGGCACGTCCGAATGGCAGTTTTTGCAGCGCGTGATTCAGTCGTGGAGCACGTAACTGCATGGGGCGACGCGCATGGCGCAACCGCATGCATATGGAGCCCCGAACGGGATCGTGGGCCGGCCCCAACCGCTGGCAGAGCGTGCGCGGAGGGGCGCGAGAGCAGAGCACGCGCAGGGGCGCGAGAGCAGAGCACGCGCAGGGACACGAGAGAGAGCATGCGGTGGGGCGCGAGGTCGAACCAGACCACTATGTACTTGTCCTCGTCAAGTAACAGGTCCATGACGTTGGAGTTCTCCATCCAGATCGGATGTTTGGTGTACGCCACTAATGGATAGGGCATGTCGCTACGGCATGCATGGTCCAAACACGACACATCAATCAGAGACCCTTCGACGAAACTGTGTGCGATGCATGAATCGCAAACGGTATAGTTCAAGCTCCGTCGCTAATGGCACGAACTGTGTGCGAAGGTGGATCCAAGAAATACGATTCAGAAAGTAGTTGCGTGTGCGATCTACGGCAGACAGTTTGTTCTTATGAACCGTTTGTTCTTATAAAAGAAACGGTTACCAAAACTACATATGTGTGCGAAGTACGGCATACAGTTCACTCGGATAAACTGTGTGCGCTGATGTCTACTACGCAACCTTCTTCTTGTAGACTCGTGTTGGGCCTCCAAGCGCAGAGTTTTGTAGGACAGTAGCAAATTTCCCTCAAGTGGATGACCTAAGGTTTATCAATCCGTGGGAGGCGTAGGATGAAGATGGTCTTTCTCAAACACAAAGAACTTCAAAGAGTGCCCCAAAGTTTCTACCGGAGAGTCAAGACGAAAACGTGTGCCAACCCGTATGCATAGATTCCCAAGGTCACGGAACCCGCAAGTTGATCACCAAAACATACATCAAGTGGATCAATAGAACATCCCATTGTCACCACGGACATCCCATCGCAAGACATACATCAAGTGTTCTCAAATCCTTAAAGACTCAATCCGATAAGAAAATTTCAAAGGGAAAACTCAATTCATCACAAGAAGATAGAGAGGGGAAAACTCCATATGATTCATCTATATTAATAAAGCTCACGGTACATCAAGATCGTGTCATCTCAAGAACACGAGAGAGAGAGATCAAACACATAGCTACTGGTACATACCCTCAGCCCCGTGGGTGAACTACTCCCTCCTCGTCATGGAGACCGCCGGAATGATGAAGATGGCCTCCGGTGATGGTTTCCCCCTTCGGTAGGGTGCCGAAACGGGCTCCCGATTGGTTTTTCATGGCTCTGGAGGCTTGCGGCGGCGGAACTCCCGATCTAGGTTTGTTTCTGGGGGGTTTCTCTATTTATAGGAATTTTTGGCGGCGGAAACAAGTCAGGGGGGTCCATGAGGTGACGACAAGCCAGGGGGGCACGCCCTAGGGGGGTGGGCACGCCCCCAGGCTTGTGGTGGCCTCGTGGCTCTTTTGGCCCAACTCCAATGCTCCCTGGGCTTCTTCTGGTCCATAAAAACTCACCGTAGATTTTTATTCCGTTTGGGCTCCGTTTGATATTCCTTTTCTGTAAAACTCAAAAACACGGAAAAAATAGAAACTGGCACTGGGCTCTAGGTTAATAGGTTAGTACCAAAAATAATATAAAGTTGTAGTAAAATGATTGTAAAACATCCAAGAATGATAATATAACAACATGGAACAAGCAAAAATTATAGATACGTTGGAGATGTATCAGCATCCCCAAGCTTAATTCCTGCTCGTCCTTGAGTAGGTAAATGATAAAAACAGATTTTTTTGATGTGGAATGCTGCCTAACACGTTCATCATATTCTTATCTTCTTTGTATAGCATGGAAATTTGGACTTGTAAATGATTCAAAGCAATAGTCTAGTTTTAACATAATGACTTCAATACTCAAGCATATCAACAAGCAACCATTTCTTTCAAAATATCAACACTAAAGAGAGTTATCCCTAGCCCGTCATGCTCAATCATTGATCCATTCATGAAACACACTCAAATATTAGCTATGCCCAATGCTCAAGTACGATCATAGTGCCCCCTAGTTGGTGCTTATAAGAGAAGATGGAGACTCAAAGCAAAAATAAAAATTGCATAAAGTAAATAGATAGGCCCTTTGCAGAGGGAAGTAGGGATTTGTAGAGGTGCCAGAGCTCAAGGTTTAGATTGAGAGAGAAAAATATTTTGAGTGGCATGCTTTTCCTGTCAACGAAAACGACAAAGTAGCTCACAATACTTTCCATGCTAGATACATTATAGGCGGTTACCAAACAGAATGGTAAAGTTTTTACTCCCCCTCCACCAATCAATCACACTCCATGGCGAGCCGAATCCACGGGTACCGTCCATACCTACAACATTCCTGAGGGAGTTTTGTTTCATTATTTTTTGATTTGATTTTTGAGCATGGGACTGGGCATCCCGAATACCGGCCATTTTCTCGTGAATGATAGTGAATCAACACATATCGTGAGAATAACACACCTAGCATGGAAAAATATTGGATACTCCCCACCGTTCCATTAGCGGTACGGGCACACAAAAGAGAAAATTTATTTTGAACATTTAGAGATGGCACATACAAATTTGCTTGGAACGGCATGGAAATACCGCATATAGGTAGGTATGTTGGACTCATAAGGCAATACTTGGTTTAAGGATTTTGGATGCACAAGTAGTATTTCTACTTAGTACAAATGAAGGCTAGTAAATAGATTGGGAAGCAACCAAACCAAGAAACGAAAATTCACATAAGTGAGCATTGAGTTATAACTAACACCGAATAATGCACCACAAGTAGGATGTAACTTCATTGCATAACTATTGACTTTCATGCATGCATAGGGAATCACAAACCTTAACACCAATATTCCTACTAAGCATAAATACTCACTAACATGACTCACATATTACTATCATCATGTTTCAAAACTATTAGAAAGAATCAAGTTTAATTTGTCCCATGATCTTCATGAAAGTTTTTATTATATCCTCCTTGCATATCTATCACTTTGGGACTAGTTTCATATATTGATATTGCTTTTTCGACAAGCTCAAACAAATTTAAATGAAGCACATGAGCATTAAGGTTTCATCCCTCAAAAAGGTATAAGTGAAGCATGAGAGGAAATGACAAGCTACTCTCAAAAGATATAAGTGAAGATCAATGAGTAGTCAAACAATTAAGTAGCTATGTGAGGACTCTCTCTCTCTCTCTCTCTCAATAAATATTTTCAGATCTTAAGCATTTTATTAAACAGCGAGCGAAAGAAAAATAGCACTCCAAAAATAGCACATATCATGTGAACGAATAAAAATTTAGGCTCAACATAGGCTAACCGATAATTGTTGATGAAGAGAGGTGGGATGCGTAGCATCCCCAAGATTAGATGCTTGAGACTTCTTGAAATATTTACTTGGGGTGCCTTGGGCATCCCCAAACTTGAGCTTTTGTATCTTGTTCAATCCTCACATATCATGGTTTCACCTATTCTCAAAAACATCATCCACACAAAACTCGAAAAGAACTCGTGAGATAGGTTAGTACACATAATAATAAATCAACTCTTTATGCACTGCCAAGACAAGTTGCATAATAATTTTCAAATATCGTCTACTGTTTACTATAATTTCCACAATTTATATCTACCAATGTAGGCTATGGAAACTATAGAAAAAGTGGATAACAAAACTATGACAGCAATCTGTCCAAACAGAACAGTCTGTAGCAATTTATGAAAACAGCGTACTTATGTAACTTAACAAATTATGAAAATTTAGGACATGCTATAAAATTTATATGACAATACTGTGTAAAAATTTCAGAAACTTTCCACGTTCCAGTAAAATATGAAAATTAAACACTACAGAAAAAGTTTCTGTTTTTTACACAGCACATATCAAACATGCAATGCAAGCATCCTAAAGGCAATTCTTGGAACTTTTATTGAAAAACAAGATTATAAATAACTCCTAACAGAGAAAAATAAAATAAAATGACGCTCCAAGCAAAACACATATTATGTGACGAATAAAAATAGAGCTCCAAGTAAGATATACCGATAATGTTGAAGACGAAAGAGGGGATGCCTTCCGGGGCATCCCCAAGCTTAGGCGCTTGAGTCTTCCTTGGATATTACCTTGGGGGTACCTTGGGCATCCCCAAGCTTAGGTTCTTGTCACTCCTTATTCTCCTCATATCGGTGTCTCACCCAAAACCTGAAAACTTCAATCACACAAAACTTAACGGAACTTCGTGAGAAGGGTTAGTGTAATAAAGATAGATCATTCACTTAGGTACCGTCAATACAAGATTCATAATTGTTCCCACATGATACCTACTGTATTCTATCATTTCCATAATTTATATCACTGAATATAAGCTATGGGAACACTAAAACAAGCAAACTATGCATGCAAAACAGAATCTGTCAAAAACAGAACAGTCTGTGAAGATCTGTAGTATATCCATACTTACCTGTCTCTAAAAATTCTGAAAAATTAGGACAATCTAGAAAATTTGTATATAAATCATGTGTAAAACATTCAGATCAAAAGCCCGTTCCAGTGAATTTACAAAATTCCTGGACTGAGGGCAAAAGTTTCTGTTTTTGCACAGAATCAAGTCAACTATCATCCACACTATCCCAAAGGCTTTACTTGGCACTTTATTGAAACAAAAGCTATAAAACATGATTATACAGTAGCTTAATCATGTGAACACACTAAAACATAAAGTTAAAGTGTTGGGTTGTCTCCCAACAAGCGCTTTTCTTTGAAGCCTTTTAGCTAGGCATGATGATTTCAATGATGCTCACATAGGAATAATAATCATAACATGCAAAAGAGCATCATGAATCTCATGACAAGCACATTTAAGTCTAACCCACTTCCTATGCATAGGGATTTTGTGAGCAAACAATTTATGGGAGCAAGAATCAACTAGCATAGGAAGGCAAAACAAGCATAACTTCAAAACTTTGAACACATAGAGAGGAAACTTGATATTATTGCAATTCCTACAAGCATATGTTCCTCCCTCATAATAATTTTTAGTAGCATCCTGAAGGAATTTCACAACATAACTAGCACATAAAGCATTATCTTCATGATCCACAAGCATAGAAAATTTGTCACTCTCCACATAAGCAATTTTCTTCTCATTCATAATAGTGGGGGCAAACTCAACAAAACAACTATCATGTGAAGCATAATCCAATTGAAAATTAAAATCATGATGACAAGTTTCATGGTTATTATTATTCTTTATAGCATACATGTCATCACAATAATCATCATATATAGGAGGCATTCTTTCATCATAATAAATTTGCTCATCAAAACTTGGGGGAGTAAAAATATCATATTCATCAAACATAGCATCCCCAAGCTTGTAGCTTTGCATATCATTAGCATCATGAATATTCAAGGAATTCATACTGACAACATTGCAATCATGCTCATCACTCAAAGATTTAGTGCCAAACTTTTTAATAACTTCTTATTCTAACACTTGAGCACAATTGTCCTTTCCATCATTTTCACGAAAGACATTAAAAAGATGAAGCATATGAGGCAACCTCAATTCCATTTTTTTGTAGTTTTCTTTTATAAAACCAAACTAGTGAAAAACAAGAAACTCAAAGATTCAATTGCCAGATCTAAAGATATACCTTCAAGCACTCACCTCCCCGGCAACGGCGCCAGAAAAGAGCTTCGTTGACGGGATGTGAGTGCCGCTTACCTAGCCTACCCGGCAACGGCGCCAGAAAAGTGCTTGATGTCTACTACGCAACCTTCTTCTTGTAGACTCGTGTTGGGCCTCCAAGCGCAGAGTTTTGTAGGACAGTAGCAAATTTCCCTCAAGTGGATGACCTAAGGTTTATCAATCCGTGGGAGGCGTAGGATGAAGATGGTCTCTCTCAAACAACCCTGCAACCAAATAACAAAGAGTCTCTTGTGTCCCCAACACACCCAATACAATGGTAAATTGTATAGGTGCACTAGTTCTGCGAAGAGATGGTGATACAAGTGTAATATGGATGGTAAATATAGGTTTTTTTAATCTGAAAATATAAAAACAGCAAGGTAGCAAGTAACAAAAGTGAGCAAAAACGGTATTGCAATGCTTGGAAATAAGGCCTAGGGTTCATAGTTTCACTAGTGCAAGTTCTCTCAACAATACTAACATAGTTGAATCATATGTAAATCCCTCACGTGCGACAAAGAGTTCACTCCAAAGTCACAAATAGCGGAGAACAAACGAAGAAATTATTGTAGGGTACGAAACCACCTCAAAGTTATCTTTTCCGATCAATCTTATGAGCTATCCCTATAAGTGTCACGAACAGCCCTAGAGTTCGTACTAAAATAACACCTTAAGATACACATCAACCAAAACCCTAATGTCACCTAGATACTCCAATGTCACCACAAGTACCCATGGGCTTGATTATATGATATGCGTCACACAATTTCAGATTCATCATGTTCAATCCAACACAAAGAACTTCAAAGAGTGCCCCAAAGTTTCTACCGGGGAGTCAAGACGAAAACGTGTGCCAACCCCTATGCATAGATTCCCAAGGTCACGGAACCCGCAAGTTGATCACCAAAACATACATCAAGTGGATAAATAGAACATCCCATTGTCACCACGGACATTCCATCGCAAGACATACATCAAGTGTTCTCAAATCCTTAAAGACTCAATCCGATAAGAAAACTTCAAAGGGAAAACTCAATTCATCACAAGAAGATAGAGAGGGGAAAACTCCATATGATTCATCTATATTAATAAAGCTCGCGGTACATCAAGATCGTGTCATCAAGAGAACACGAGAGAGAGAGATCAAACACATAGCTACTGGTACATACCCTCAGCACCGAGGGTGAACTACTCCCTCCTCGTCATGGAGACCGCCGGGATGATGAAGATGGCCTCCGGTGATGGTTTCCCCCTCCGGCAGGGTGCCAGAACGGGCTCCCGATTTGTTTTTCATGGCTTTGGAGGCTTGCGGCGGCGGAACTCCCGATCTAGGTTTGTTTCTGGGGGTTTCTCTATTTATAGGAATTTTTTGCGGCGGAAACAAGTCAGGGGGGTCCACGAGGTGACGACAAGCCAGGGGGGTGCGCCCTAGGGGGGTGGGCGTGCCCCCCCAGGCTTGTGGTGGCCTCGTGGCTCTTCTGGCCCAACTCCAATGCTCCCCGGGCTTCTTCTGGTCCATAAAAAATCACCGTAGATTTTTATTCCGTTTGGGCTCCGTTTGATATTCCCTTTCTGTAAAACTCAAAAACACGGAAAAAACAGAAACTGGCACTGGGCTCTAGGTTAATAGGTTAGTCCCAAAAATAATATAAAGTTGTAGTAAAATGATTGTAAAACATCCAAGAATGATAGTATAACAGCATGGAACAAGCAAAAATTATAGATACGTTGGAGACGTATCATGCGCTGATACAGCAGAGCACAAACGATTCGGCATAACAAGATGTGTGTGATATACAGCAAACATGTGAGTAATGAGAATCGTGTGCGAACACCAGATATAACACAGATGATTGGTGCTAATAACTTGTGTGTGTTGTGCGGAAACGTTTGCTGGTATACAACTGTCAGCGATTGATGAAATCATCACCGACGGGTTTCGTAGTTTAGTCCGTGTGTACTGTGATTTGCTCGGTCTGCACAACATCAATGTTGCGCCTACAGAACAACAACATATGTACTTATAAGAACATGATTGCATAAACAAAAAAGAACACAATGCAATTTCAAATATTGTATCACAAATACCAACAATATTACAGGGTTCAAATTCCAGCATAATGAGGCCCAAATTCAATGATTACAAGTTACAAACTGACATTAGAAATCAAATCCAATCTTCAGGATCCATGGGATGAAATATTTCTGCGAAGGGATCATCCACCGAGAAGCTATATATCGGCTCGATAGAATCGCTTTCGAATAATCTGTCATATGAACTTCCAAAGTGAAAATCAGCTTCTGCAGAGCCTTTTCCATTCCGCTGTAGACGCCTCCGTTGCTCAGTAAACCATCCATTGTGGCGCACTAAATATAGTGCAAACCTCATTACCTTGAGCACCCTAGCTTTCTGAACAAAGAAACTGGCAAATTGAATCTCTGGATTGGTGCCTCGGTACTCGTTCAAAGTAATTTCCGTGAGATGGAATTCAAGGCATTCGATGGGATTGTTATATTGCGCCACCTTTTCCACACCAACTCCTGCTTGTATCTGCAAAGGAAGACAACATATCAGTGCTTAGATGCAGTATCGAACACTACGGGCCTCTTTGATTTGCATGATTTATAAAATACACTAATAGATTGGCATGCCATCTTCGATCATTCATGATTAACATCTCAAAAAAATGTATAGTACACATTTCATTGTAATCATGGGTAAAAGTAACAACAAATTGAACTCTGTTGTGGTTAAGAATTAACAGTAAAGGAACAACACCTCGACATATAGCTTCTCCGTGCACGGAAAGCATATAAGGAACTTAACAACTTCATCCAGATTGGGGCCGATAGATTGTAGTGCCAAGATCTTCACTGTTCGCAGAGACAATGCGAGGCTTGTGGGAATCATTTTCTGGATGACAGCCGAACATAGATCAACAAAAACTAGATAAAATATGATGTACAATAATAAGAATGAGAAGAAGATTGTTGTACCTGAACGGGTATGGATCCAGCTGTAACAAGTTCAGAGAGTTCAGCACACGAATACCCCAACACTGTCAATTTCGATGCGCCAATGACCCTGATTCTTGTTCGACCTTCTTTATCAAGTACAAACAATCTCTCTAGGAAAGGCGCATTCTCAATGACCATATCATGAAACTCCCCAACTGACAGCGTGTTGCGGCACCAGCCATGAACATAAATCGTACGGAGATTCGTCATAGCGATGTGGAGGCTATTGAACCCAAACATCATCTGAAACGAAGGTACTCGAGCTTTGTACAGCCGCCGAGCAGGCGCTCCAAATCCGACTTCGAGATGCTGACGCCGATGAGCTCGAGGTGCTTTAGTTTAGGGAGATAAAGAGCGTGCGCGGCATTAATCTTGGGGAAAAGGCACCACATGAACGTAGCGCGGCGCAGCGTGGGCGCGAGGCGGAGGACGGACGGAGGCAGCGAGCACCCATGTCCAGCATCAAAGTTGAGCTCCTCGAGCTGATCTAGGGCGGGGGATAAGAACCAGTCGTGAAACTTGGGTTCGGCCTTGCAGTTTGAACGGAAAGTGCCAATGGCAAGGCGTCTGACGGGCGCAGTGTGCGTGGCGAGGATGTGGGACAATGCGTCCAAGCATTTGCGATCCCCGCTACAGAGCTCGTCGTCGTCGAGGAGGTCAATGGGGGTGGAGTGCCATAGGGGGCGCCACCACCTGGAGAGGATGGTGGTCTGCACGGCAGATTTGATGGGGAGGAGGGACATGATGGTTACCAACATCTCGTCGGGGATGCTGCTGATGAAGTCCACGCTCGCCGGAGGCTCGTGTGGTTCAGCCTCCACTCGCCCCCGCTTGTTGGCCGCCTCGTCGTCCATCGAAAATGGAGGTGATCCGCGGCGGCGGCACAAATAGATAAGACCGGAGGAGAAGGTGTAGCACTAATGGATAACTTGGGAGAGAATAGGGATGTGGGTGGAAGTCCGAGGTCCAATGGCTTGATTCCCGGTGAGCCAGCTGCGCCTACGCGGCAGACTACTCGCACGCATCCCTCTGAGCCTGCGTGGCGGACTGCTCGCACGCGTCCCGTCTAATCAAACCTGCACCCATACCACAGGCAGGGCCCACCTCTTATAGAGGCAGGGCCACGCGTCTATCGATGAGCCCGTTCCCAAACGGTTTCTAAAAACCATAAAGCGTTCCGTGCTTGGGAACTAAAACCATAAATAAATATTGAGCTTGCTTCCTTTCACATTTCAAATTACCACGCGCTAAATTTTTGTCACAAATCAGTTCACACCTACAAACTTAAACGTGTTCTCACTTAGCAGCTGTTTACAGTAGTAGGCTATAAAAACACAAACTCGTACTCGAAAATTACCGCTCATTCTTCACCCCCGACACCAAAAAGACATGCCTTTCTTTGTTAGTCCTTCATTCCGTCTGCCATGGCCGGTAGGGGGGGTTTTCTGGGTCGAGATATAATCAGGGAAGAAAGACCAAAAGCCGCGGAAGCAAGCAAGAGGTCCCGCCGCCGCGCCGCGGAAGTGCCAGAGAGCTCCAGCCACACCGCTTTGGCCGCAGCAGAGATGTCCGGTGGCGCCACAGACGCTCGGGAGGATCTTTCGTGGAGAAGCGACGGCTCTCATAGTCACAAGCGCATTCGCCTCAGAGGCGAACTGGACGATTTGGCAGTCTTTGATTTCTCAGCCAGCGACGACATGCGCGCTGAGCTTGATAGGAAGGACGCCATGATCGATGACCTGGTGAAGCCGCTGGCGAAGAGCGACGCCTCGGTTGACAGGGCGACCGGCCTCGTGGAGAAACTTATGGAGGAGAACGACGCCTGGAAGAAACTGCTCGAGAAGAAAAGTGCCTCGGAGGGGAGGCTGAAATAACTCGCCGAGGAACTTTTGGAAGACTTGGCGAATCTATGGAGCGTGTGAAGGAACTTCATGCGTATGCGACGCAGGCCATCGATGCTCTCGAGCAAAGAGCCCGCGCCATGGCCGCAATGCGAAAGATGTCGGATGAGAGGCGACAGGAGATGGAGGTCATGGCGGCGATGAAGAAGGAGATTGAGGAACTCCGCGCCCAGCAATCCATGAAGAATTAGATAGATTGTTTTCTTTGTCTTCCTTCTTCAACCTCTTCCTTCTTCTTTTGCCCCTGTGTCTTTGGGGAGTTGCCACATGTGGCATTTTTTTATTATCATGCATATGTAAGAAAATTATTATCTTTGCCGGTGCTAATTTGTTGTTATATTATTTCGTTCATTTGTACATGTATACGAGTCGAAAACAGACGAAACGTCAAAGTTCTCGGCTAGGCACGAACAAAATAGTGATCACAAGCAAACTAGTCCCTCCGTCCAGGCGCATTAACCACATGATAAACAGTGGGTAGGACGCCATTAATTCAGAAGTTGGGAGCGAGGCGAGCGGGGGGGGGGGGGGGGGTTGGAGGTCAAAGTATCGCTTCCCGATGAGCAGGCGCAGTAGACTCTCATACGTCCCATCGTGCATGCACGGCGGACAGCGCTCACGCATCCTATCAAGCCTGCGCGGCAGACAGCTCGCACGCGTCCCGTCGAGCCTGCGTGGCGGAAAGCTCACATGCGTCCTATCATCAACCTGCAGCTATACACGCACGGTTCTCCCATATCAAGTACTCCCTCCGTTTCTTTTTAGTTAGCATATAAAATTTGGTCAAATTCAAAATTTGTAAAGTTTGTCTAGCTTTATAGAAAAATAAATAAATATTTATAATTTAAAATCAACATTATTAGATGCATCGTCAAATTAACTTTCATACTATATAACCTTAGCATTGTAGACGTTGATGTGTTTTTTGTATAAATTTAGTCAAACTATGTTTAGCTTGACTTTGATCAAATCCTATATGCGAAGTAGAAGGAAACGGAGGGAGTAAAAAAATGGACGCGTGGCACCATATGGTTATCATACAAGTTTTGTATGTACAAGAATTCAATAAACCAATATTATCAATGATTGCGGCCGATCTATCATGCCTAAATGTTTCTAATTCATTCACATTCGTATGAAAAGGGCCCTAGAAAACTCAATTGATGTATAAAAAGGGCCGAATTGGTGCACTAGAGGACACGTTGAATGTAGTTTCGTCACAAAAGGTGGCATGTTCCATATCGAAACCACGAAGTCAGAGCATGTGCATCTAGTTCAAAATTTGAACTACGCATATTAAATCCCTAGAAAACTCAATTAATGTATAAAAGGGGCCGATTTGGTGGACTAACGACTCATTGAATGTAGTTTCACCAACAAAGGTGACATGTTCCGTGGATGTGCTGTGGCATGACACTGTGTAAGTTTCGTGAATTCATGGCGAGCTTTGGGTTCTCTCGGACTTTGAAACCAAGATTATCAATGTTTGCAGTCTAGTCACGACACCGAGATGTTTGTAATTCAGTGACCATCACATTAAGTGCTCGCCTAGAAAACTCAAATGTCGTTTCGACCACAAAGGTGACATGTTCCATATTGAAACCACCATGCTTGTCGTGGGAAGCTCCAATTTGTAAGAGGTTTGTCCCAAAACTTATATACCATGTCCTATAAGTGTCGTGTCAACACACTAGTTTCAATAATTTCACATTTTAGCATTGTAGTTGTATTAGCCTATGTTGCATGTAGATAAAATATCAACGCAAGAAGAGACATCGAATGTCGTTCCCTCCACAGAGGTGACATATTGTTCCATATCGAAACCACGATGGTTCTTGAGAGAAGTTTTGGTGTGCAAGAGACTTCTCCCACATTGGACAAAAAATTATCATGTTGTATAAGTGCCGTCTCATGACACCGGGGCATGTTTCAAGAATTTCTGTCGAGTTGTGGATTTATGATGATTTAATAGCCAAGTTTCTCAATGTTTGTGGCCTCGTCATGACTTCGAGATGTTTGCAATCCATTCACGTTAATTGCATGGGACCTAAACAAGGAACCCAAGGACACAAATACCTTTTTTCATCCCATTTTGGTGAAACGAAGCATGTTCTTTTAGTTCAAATTTGAATTATGCACATTAAGTGACTACAAACTTGATTAGTGTAGTATGCAAAAAGGTAACGAACCATGAATAATTTAAAGTAGTTCTATACGCCCGTCTGAAGCTCGTGCGTGTGTAAGTACGGTGTGCGCGTGTCGTGCTAGCTCGAGCTTTCTTCTTTGAGGAGTTATCCAATTTGTATTAAAATGATGTTCTATCCAAACACGCTTCTCCCACCACTCCCCCAATCGGTCTCCCGCCACTCCCCTAATCGGTCTCCCGCCACTCCCCTAATTGGTCTCCCACCACTCCCCCAATCGGTTTCCCGCCGAAGCACCGGCCCCGTCATCAACCTCCTGAACGAGGAGGACGAGAAGGAGCAGGCATAAGCGGCATCACGCCATCGAGCAAGAGCAAGACGTCATCATCAGCCCCCATGCCACCATCGCACACGGTTTCCAGTACTACCAGAAACATCTGTGATGCGTGTCTGGTCCCACCAGGTGCCCATCGGGGCACGCCTTGTATACGATAGGAGGCAACCGTTACTAGCAAGACACGGCTTTCTAGCCCGTTGCCATTCGATGGAACTCGGAAGTTAAGCGTGCTTTCGGTGGAGTAGTCAAGGATGGGTGACCGATTGGGAAGTTGCTAGATTTCAAGGTTCATTTAGGCGGTGTGATATGATCACTATAGGCATAAATAAAATGCTTATAGTTATATGGCATTCCGGCTAAATAAATCTTGAGATCCTTGTTTTGAAAATATCCATGATTTTATTTTGCTTCTTTTGCTGTTTTGAAATGTCAAGGATCGAGTGTGTGTGTGTGTGATATGTCATTATGGGTAAATAAATCTTGAGATCCTTGTTTTGAAAATATCCACGGTTTTCTTTTGCTGTTTTGAAAATGTCAAGGATCGAGTGTGTGTGAGTGTGTGTGTGTGTATACCAATGCCTGTGTGTGGACCATGTGCCTACATTGTGCGGTTTCTGATGACTGCTTCTTTTGTTGTTTTGAAAATGTCAAGGATCGAGTGTATGTGTGTGTGATATGTCATTCCGGGTAAATAAATCTTGAGATCCTTGTTTTGAAAATATCCACGGTTTTCTTTTGCTGTTTTGAAAATGTCAAGGATCGAGTGTGTGTGAGTGTGTGTGTGTATACCAATGCCTGTGTGTGGACCATGTGCCTACATTGTGCGGTTTCTGATGACAAACCTATCGGTGGGCCCTTAGGGTCTGCCATGCCTTTTACTGATAACGCTGGAAGGCCAAGGGTGTGTGTGTGTGCGTGTGTGTGTGTGTGTGTGTGTGTGTGTGTGTGTGTGTGTGCGTGTTGTGTGTGTGTGTGTGAACCCATATGCTTGTGTGTGGACCATGTGTCTACATTATGCGGTTTCCGACGACAAACCTATCGGTGGGCCCTTAGGGTGTGTCATGCCTTTTATTGACAATGCTGGAAGGCAAAGGATGGGTGACGGTGTGTGTGCGTGCGGGGGGGGGGGGGGGGGTGCGCGCGTGTGCGTGTGTGTGCGTGTGTGAACCCATGCTTGTGTGTGGGCCATGTGCCTACATTGTGCGGTTTCCGACGACAAACCTATCGGCGGGCCCTTAGGCCAAGGATGGGTCACGGTGTGTGCGTGTGCATGTGTGCGTCTCTCTCTCTCTCTCCCTCTCTCTCTCCCTCTCTCTCCCTCTCTCTCCCTGTGTGTGTGTGTGTGTGGACCATGCATGTAACCAATATAATATATATAACCAATCTTAAGGGGGGTATATATATATGTCCAGTTATCTCAGCTAGGTGCATGCCACATCATAGATAGTGTACCATTGTGTATTAATTGTTGAAACACCGGACCACACCATTTTCGCATATGCATTTGGCCAATGCAAGGGGGTGATGTTCTTCTAGCCCCGCTCAACCGATCTTCGACGACGCGCCAACTTGTGGGATCGCGTGATCTATATATCCCTCTTGTTCGACAACAATATGTGATGGTTTGGCCATATTAATTAAGGTATAAATTCTTTTGGTTGTCTTACGAAAATTCAGACATGGATAAATGTGTGACAAAGTTTGAACCAGGTCATGTGTTCATAGGACCCCATATATCCTCCGGCACATAGTGTAGGGGGCAACACCCTATATTATGTTTGTCATGAAACCCTTTTCTGTCACATTGGACACTTTTAGGCATGCACATATGCAGCATGTGCCACACATGAAAGTTGCGCATTGCGAATTTAAACATGACAACACCATGTTCGTACATATATATACTTCATCCGAACCTAATTACAAGTCTTTTTTAAAGATTTCACTACGAACTACATATATATTTAGGAACGGAGGGAGTATATATTTGGGCCACTAGCGGGCGTGGTTGTGTTTTGACCCTCTCTTGCGGGTTTTTTCTCGTTTATCTCAAAGATGCTAGTATTATGTAAAATAGCAAACGAAACTGATGAAACAACCGTATGCGATTGTACCCCGAGCAGACATGAATGTGCTACTCTAACCGTGTGCGATGCTCGTAGAAAACAAAATCGGCCTTGCCTAGTGGTGCCAACCGCAAGCGTCAGCCAGTGCAAAGGTGTAATTTGCACAGTACAAACCCAAACCCGATAGCGACCTATAAAAGATCTCGCCGCCGGCGGCTAACAGCTAATTTTTCCGCCGATAGCTCGCCACCACCACCACACACACCAAATGGAACCGTTGCTCAAGCATGGGGATGTGCATGGCGCCGTCCTGATAGTGTTGGACGACAACGTGATAGAGGATTCCGACGCGTTGGCCGCCATGGCCGGCAACGGCAAATAGCCAGCTACCGCGGCAGACGACGACGGGATAGAGGATTCCGACGCGCTGTCCTCCATGTCAGTCAATGGTCAACCGTCATCTGCTGCGGCCGCGGACGACGACGACGACCCCGATTTTCAGCGTCGGATCCAGATGGCCATCGCTCTGTCCGTCCAGGAATCAGGCCTCGATGCGTTCCTGTGCGACGAGGACGAGCGCCGTCACAGTGTCGGTGTGGAACAATCTATCGCATCTGCGGATGCCATCAGCAACGCGGATAGGGATCTGAAGCGGCAGAAACGGCGGGAGAGTGCGAAGAGGAAGCGGAACTCAGATGCAGAGGGCAAAAAGAGGCGGGAGCAGGACCATAAGGCGGCAGAGTAGGCCGCCGCATGCCTCGCAGCCGCGTTGGAGGCCAGTGCAGGCCTTGCAGCTGCGGCGGCAGCCCTGGCAACAGAGGCCACGGCGACCAGGGAGGCAGCTCTAGCGAGATCGGCGCCCGTCTATATCTTGATGGCCCACCTGGACGCCACGAGATCTTCGTCGACAGCGGCAGACCTGGCGAGAGGCTTCGCGGTCGCTCCGGCCGAGGTAGCCCCGCCGGTCTCCGCCGTGGAACCAGTGGAGCTCATCGACTTGACGAGCTCCTCTGAATACTCGTTCTAAGGCGAGGAAGGTCATGACGAAGGTGGAGGCGCGGCGTTTGTTTGCATCCATGGCATAGTGAATATTTTGTGCAGTTCATCTTCATGTAATTTGACGAACTGTTTGTAAATTACTGAGCGTATGAACTAATGTCAACTAATCCGCTGCAAAATAAGGCATTTTGTGTTGAAAATTTGCCAAATGTTTGTGTCATCTTTTTGTGGGCATGTGGAAATTTAGGATGAATTTGGCGTCTGCGACTGAAATTGAGGATGAACCGTGTGTGATGAACCCACCTTGAGAAATCTCAGAAAGAGCTACCCGCCTCGAGCGATGCTAAAATTTGTGATTTCACGGGACGGCATTTCATTACAGCGAAGAGCATACACACTTTATTATGTTTGGACCGTGTGCCATCTTGGTTGCTCCCGCCCAGTTCGTTTACCAAAATTTAATTGGAAGTGGTATTTCAACTGCATGCCGCCTTTCCTCGTCCACCGCACCGACCCTATAGTAAAATTTCAGCTGCCGAGGCATTTGAACCGTCGCCATCCCTCGTCCACCACCATCTCCACCCATGCCATTACTACTAAAATTTTCAGCAGCAGCGGCACATCCGCAAACACCCCCCCACCACCCCGTCCGCACAGCACCCCCCTCCCCCTTCCTCCCCCGCTTGAACCCTAGCTCTCCGCCGCCGCCGCCTCCCACCATCAACCTCAGCCGGTCTGCCCGTGCCTCATAGCTAAACAAGTTCAAGGTCCCCACCGATCCACATACACCATCGCCGCCCTAAGTTTTTAGATGAGGTCGGCGGTGTCCCTTTCCCCCAGATCCCCATCCCGTACTCCAGAGAGTCGCAGCCTAATCAGCCCGACCACATCTCCCGTGGACCTTGAGGAGTGTACGAGCAAAAAGAGGTCTATCATGGCCTCTCCGCCGTACGCTGGCGAGGTGGGCGCCGTTCGCGCCGACCCTTCGATCCCGGACAAACACCTCGCCGCGGGAGCCAGTGAGGACGCTACCTACGTTGCCATGCCGAAGGCTTCAAGTCTGCGGGAACGCGTGTTCCTGTATCTCAGGAGAGCCGGCTACGACATCAAGCTCGTCAACATCACCGGCTTCACCCGGGCCATGTCACAAGTTAAGTGGTCCACCGGCAACGCCTCTGGTTCAACCGCCGTCGATCTCTCCAAAGGCCTCGCCGCTGATCTCCTCCGCCTCGCGGTCATGGATTTGTGATCCTTCTATGCCATCGAGCCCCTTTTGTCCTTTCTAAAGGAAATGTTATACGGCGGTGGCTTGGGATCCTTAGCTCCAAAGTTAGATCTCATTCACCAAGATAATGGCACACACTACGGCTGTTACAAGGGGAAACGTGCCATATGCGACATCAGGGAGCGCACCCTGGGCACCTCATATCCCAAGTGGAAGGAGCCCATCCATGACAAGTGAGGCAACATCCTATGAGCAAATCATACCTTTTATAGCTAGCCGTCTCGTACCCATTGTTGTAGTAGCTTTTGCCATGCGATAATCATGTTGTGTTTAATTGAACATTTGTCCAGTTGTCAAGCAGATGCCTTGCTTTTCTGTATCTGGTTGTTAGGTTGGTTGCATTGAGTATTTGTCCAGTTTTCAATGGCTATAGTTGGTTGTTACAGTGAGCATGAATGCCTTGTTTCTTTCAGGTATTCACAATGTGATGTTCATTATGTGCAAGTATGAACTGTGTAGTTCAATTTCATCAATATCACCTGTTATGCCTAGTGTTGTTAACATGTGCCCTTAACTCCCGCTTTAAACATTTATGCCTTGTTTCTCTGAATTTGGTTGCCAGGTTGGTTGCAGTGAGCATTTGTCTAGTTTTCAAGTAGATGCATTGCTTTTCTGTATCTGGTTGTTAGGTTGATTGCAGTGAGCATTTGTCTAGTTTTCAAGCAGACGCCTTGCTTTTCGTTATCTGGTCGTTAGGTTGGTTCCATTGAGCATTTGTCCAGTATCAAATGGCTATATTTGGTTGTTATAGTGAGCATATAT
This sequence comes from Elymus sibiricus, assembly GCA_039707655.1. Taxonomy (NCBI): domain Eukaryota; kingdom Viridiplantae; phylum Streptophyta; class Magnoliopsida; order Poales; family Poaceae; genus Elymus; species Elymus sibiricus. The sequence continues at coordinate 89,539,667 of CM077663.1, forward strand.
GCCTTGTTTATTTCAAGCAGATACCTCGTATACTTGGCTGATGTTAAGCCTGATGTACTTATCATGACTTTACATGTACTTGCACAGGACAACAATGGGAGTGGCCAACGTTTTCCACCGAGGTTCTTTTCATCCCTCCGCTTATACTCCATCTGTTCCATCATGTAGTCCATATAGATTTTTGTGATGTATCTACATATACCATCTAAAATGTATACAATATAAAATTTTGTGATGTATCTAAGGAAATGGAATTGCAATTCTAGATGTAAATGTTTTTCTCTACAATCTTGGTCAAAGTAAGTAAATGTTGACTTCTCAAAATGTTTATATGCGACACATTGTGGAACTGGTGGAGTAATATATTACACCATTGTGCAACTGCATTTTAGCTTCTAATATTGGCTTCTTGCTTGTAGGTACATATGTCTTAGGTAAAGATCCATTCCTGGACCCTTTTTGCGTGTGGGGTAATGAAATATTCATGAACCAGCATCAAGTGAGGAAACTAAAAATGATTGTTAGGGAAAAGAGACAAATAATGCCAATTAGACTATTTGTTTATGCTCTATCCAACACAACAGTGAGCTGTAGGATGGTAACTACGAACTCTGTAGGCTTCTATTAGTACTGCCCATAATGAGTTGTCACACAACAATGTCTGAATCTTTTTATTTTGCAGTGGTTCCCAAAGCAGTTTACTCAAGATTACCTCGCAAAGTACATGATTGCTGGACATGCAATGAAGGTTAAAATAAATCATCGAGACTACAATGAGCATCGAGAAGTCGTAATGAAGACAGTGAAGGATGGGCGGGCGGCCATCACTAGGGGCTGACCTAGAGTCATTCGTGCGTTAGGCATGGAGGAGGGCACAATATGGGCATTCCGCTTCACCTTCTCCAGCATACAAAATGTCTTTCGGCTCTCTCTTTACCGTCTTTAGTACAACCGTGCTTCCATCATTCTTTATTTGTCCCTTCTGTAGTTTTCCTTTTTTGAGAATTGATGCTTATGTAGTTCTTGAGTATATGTACATGTGAATCGAATTATGCATTCGTTCTTAAACCTAAACATGGTTCGATATGAAATACAAGAATTCCTACTTTCAAATTTAAATTATGTGAATTATGAACAAATTAAAGGTATTTAACTAGGGGCAAATCCTGCTCTGCAGGCCATTACAATGCACATAATTTGAGAAAGCAAAACGTCTGCGATCAACTCCGACATCACACACGTTTCTCCATTCGAGGCGTCACTACTGGAATCAGCTAATTTGCCGTCTGCCAGTTCTTTGCCGTCAGCTGGCGGACGGCAAAGAAGCTCTTTGCCATACGTTTCCAAAAAACAGACGGCAAAGAACTAGCTGACGGCAAAGATAATATTTGCCATCAGCCGCTTCTTTTCCGTCTGCTAGCAGACGGCAAAGGAGGTTTGCCGTCAGCTAGCGGACGGCAAAGAGGGAGGTGGGCCCACTAACGAGCTGCTTACAAAAAAACCTAACGGCCCCCCTTCTTTGCCGTCTGCTAGCAGACGACAAAGAGCAAAAAGGCAGACGGCAAAGGCGGGACAGACGGCAAAGGTTTGACTTAACTATCGGCCGCGCCCCACCCCGCCTCTCTCTCTCTGTTTCTCTCCCTCTCCTCCCCGCCGCCCACCGCACGTGCGTCGCCGCCCCGCCGCCCCACCACCCCGCCGCCACCGCGGCCCCTTCGCCCCCGCCACCGCGCCCCGGCCCCCCTGCGCCCCACCACCCCGGAGCCCTGCGGCCCCGTCGCCACCGACGCCCGTCGCCCGCGCCCGCCGCCCCACCGGCCCACCGCCCCGGCCGGTGCCCTGCGGCCCCCCTCCGCCCCCCTCCGCCCCTGCCACCCGCCGCTCCCAGGCGCCCGGGCGCCCCTGTCCCCACCGCCCGGCCGCCACCGCCACCGCAGCGCTCCCCCGGCCCTCCCCGGCGCTCCCCCGCCCCTCCCCGGCGCTCCCCCAACCCTCCCCGACGCCCCCTGCCCCGCCCCCCTCCGGTGAGCTCTTCCCCTCTCCTCTTATTTCTGTTTTTTTGGTTTTTAGTTTAGGTTTAGATTATTAGGTATTAGGTTAGGTTTGGTTAGGGTTAGAGTTTAGTTTATTAGGTTAGAAAAGAAAAAATCTAGAAGAAAAAAAAGAAGAAGAAAAGAAGGAAAAAAGGAAAAAAGAAGAAGAAGAAGAAAAAAGAGGAGAGGAGGAGAAGAAGAAAGAAGAAGAATATAAGGAAGAAGAAGGAAAAGAAGAAGGAAAAGAAGAAGAAGGAAAAGAAGAAGAAGAAGAAGAAGAGGAGGAGGAGGAGGAGGAGAAGAAAAAAGAAGAAGACCCCCGACCACTGACCCCCGACCCCCGACGCCACTGACCCCCGACCCCCGACGCCACTGACACCCGACGCCACTGACCCCCGACCCCAACCCCCGACACCTCTTCGGCCTCCTGTTGACCGAAAAGATGCTCTTCGGCCTTCCAGAGGCCGACGGGGTCATAGTTTTGTAAATTATTAGTTAGGTCATATATATATCCTGATTTTGTTATGAAAAACATCATATTTGTGTTGATCAGGTGGATTTCAATGTGCAGTTGTTTCGTCGCTGCGAGGGTCTGGTGTTCGACGACCTCCCTGTGCGTTGGACGAGCTCCGCCCCTGCGTTCGTGGGTGAGCACAAATGACATCTCCTCCCCCCCCCCTTAATTTGCTCTGTTCCGGTCTTCGTGCCGATGAAACTTGCTAGCTATAGGTGTCTTCAATCATCAGTATGCATGACCAGTATGCGTCTCTCGTTCGAAAGGGCGGCATCTATAAATATGCATGTCTTTGCATATTTATAACCGCCATCCTTTCGAATTGTCCAATGTTATCCATGGACAGCCCGAGTATGTGTAGATTGGGTTCGTTTTCCCTTATGCTCTGCTCTGGATCCGATGCTGAATTTCGTCAGTGCCTCCCTGTTGTTCTCCGGGTACACATCCTCTCCGCTTATTGCCGAGACGTGTATCAGGAGAACAACGGGGAGGTGTTGCCGAAATTCTGCGTCGGATCCGGAGCAGAGCATGGGAAAACGAACCCAATCTACACATACTCGGGTGGGATTAGGACCTATCTCTACCTATTAGCGTGTAGGTTGCATGGACGTAATAAAACCGACAAACTTGATTAACGGATGAATATAGATGATGAATTATATATATATATTTTTTGTGTGTTTAGTAGGTAGGCATGATGAGTGATCGTGCGTGGATGTACACCGGTCACCCTAGTCAGAAAGAAATGAGCATTGAATGGTTAACAAAAACCAAGGGGTTTCTGAGCGCCGCATTTGCAAATGGCCAGGAAATAACCTGGTGCCCCTGTGTCCGGTGCGACAACCATAAAAAGTGGACACGGGATGAAATGGGTAAACACTTGCAGAAGTGGGGTTTTACGCCTGATTATACGGTGTGGAGATTTCATGGTGAGTCTACCCAACGTGTCAGAGCTGAGGTCGTTCGTCGTCGCACCAACGAGCATGGTACCGGGATCGAAGACATGGTGCAAGACTTTGATGATGCTCGGGATTCGGACGATGAGATGGAGGAATCTGCAAAGGCCTTCTATGAAATGTTGGAGTCTTCAAAACGTCCTCTCCACGAGCACACTGAGCTTTGTCAGCTGGATGCCATCGCGCAAGTAATGGCTCTGAAGGCTCAGTTCAACCTAGGCAGAGAATGCTACGACGCGATGATGACGATATTTGGAAGCTTTCTACCCAAAGGCCATGTATTGCCAGCAAACCTGTACCAGTCGGACAAAATCCTACGTGCGCTTAAGATGCCCTATGAGAAGATAGATGCCTGTGAGAATGGATGTGCCTTATTTAGGCTTGAGTATGCGGGCTTGAACTATTGTCTCATTTGCAAGTCTTCCAGGTATGTTGTGGTAGACAACGGTATGGGTGAGAAGAGTCAGACCAAAATCCCAGTTAATGTTCTTCGGTATATGCCAATCATACCAAGACTTCAACGTCTTTTCATGGTCGAAGAGACGGCCAGACAGATGACGTGGCATAAATTGGGCAAAAGAACCGAACTAGATGCAGATGGGAATCCGATGTTGGGACACACTTCAGACGCTTTTGCATGGAAGCACTTCGATGCATTACATAAGGACAAAGCGGCAGATCCAAGGCATCCTCGAGTCGCCATCAGCACAGATGGGTTCCAAGTGTTTGGTATGACGGCAACCCAATACAGTTGCTGGCCTGTATTTGTCATTCCCCCCGGAGTGATTATGAAAAGAAAGAACATTTTCTTGACGTTGATAATTCCAGGGCCCAACTATCTGGGGAAGAATATGAATGTGTACATGCAGCCGCTTAAGGATGAATTGCAAGAAGCTTGGGATAATGGGATCAAGACATATGACGCCGCTACAAAACAAAACTTCAAAATGCATGTGTGGTACATGTACTCGACGCATGACTTGCCGGCGTATGCGCTATTCGTTAGCTGGTGTGTGCATGGAAGGTTCCCGTGCCCAACATGCAAGGCAGCTCTTCAGTTCCGTTGGCTGCAGGCGGGTCGCAAGTATTCTTGCTTCGACTTGCATAGACAGTTCCTGGATCCTGGCCATAAGTTCAGAAAAGACAAGAAAAATTTCATGAAAGGTAGAGTTTTCAAAAACTCTACACCACCTGCATTGACAGGCCAACAGACCCTGGATCGGATAAATGCTCTCGAGCCTGATCCACAGCGTCCAGGATATTTGAAAGGGTATAATCCGGAACACACCTGGACTCACAAGATATGCTTGTGGGATCTGCCTTACTTTAAAGACCTCCTTTGCCCACACAACATCGACGTGATGCACACTAAAAAGAATATCGCCGAGGCCCTTTTTGGTACATTGTTCGGCATAGAGGGGAAGTCGAAGGATAATCCTAAGGCTAGAGTCGATCAGGAGGCTCTATGTGATAGACCGTTACAAAACATGCGACAACCGAAAGGAAAGAAGAACTGGAGGAAGCCAAAGGCATGGTTCAATCTTGGAAGGCCAGCTATGAGGGAAATGATCTTGTGGGTGAAAATGCAGTTGATGTTCCCCGATGGGTATGCAGCGAATCTAAAGAGGGGAGCGAGTATTGACAAATTGAAAATATTTGGTCTCAAGAGTCATGATTGGCACATATGGCTTGAGCGGGTAATGCCGGTGATGTTGCGTGGCTTTATCCCTGAGGATGAATGGCTAGTACTGGCAGAGCTGAGCTATTTCTTCTGTGCTCTTTGTGCGAAAGAACTATTGCCTGACATACTAGACGAACTAGAAGAGTTGGCGCCGGAGTTGATCTGCAAGTTAGAAAAGATCTTTCCACCGGGATTCTTTAATCCAATGCAGCATTTGATTTTGCATCTCCCGACCGAGGCAAGATTGGGGGGGCCCGTGGAAAATCGTTGGTGCTTCGCAACTGAGAGGATGCGGAAGACGCTTCGAGCAAAATGTAAAAATAAACGTAGAATTGAAGCATCGATGGCCGAGGCATTCATTACTGAGGAGACGGCAAACTTCGTGACAGCACACTACAAAGCCAAGAATCGTCATTTGCATAATCCGAAGCCTCGGTACAATGATGGCGACCGTGAAAAAGGTCGATCCAACCTCAGCCTATTCAAAGGGAAGCTCGCACCAGCCGGTGCTTCGAAAGCAATAGCGTTGGATGTCAAAGAATGGTAGACCATTTCATTGTATATCTTCAACAACCTAACAGAAGTGCGGCCGTACATCGAGTAAGTTCTCGGTACATTGTTTCGCAACTTCTAATTCCTTTGAAATGCTCTTATTCCCGGATATGTGATATAGTCGATACGTCGCCAAATTCTCGGATGGAGCGGTGATCCAAAAGGATTCCATCGAAGAGTATGAGCTTCTGGCAAAGCATGGAGGCGGCTATCCCGGTTTCATCTCTTGGTTCAAACAAACGGTAATTTCCATAAGACCATTTCATTTCTTCGTCTAGTTTGCGGCTAATGCAACAATCCTTTCGTATTAAACTTGTAGGCTAATGCAGAGTCTATGGACTCCGAATTGAGACAAGTCGCTAATGGTTTTGACTATAAGGTCCGTTCATTTGACAAATACGACATCAACGGGTATCGCTTTCGTACTTTTGGCAAAGAGCTATCTATGTCCGACCAAAAGTCTACAAATTGTTGTGTCTCCGCTGTCGGCGAAGGAGGGGTCGAGTATTATGGAAGAGTTGAAGCAATTTATGAACTTACATTCTTTGAAGAAAACCCACCAAACGTCGTAGTCTTCAAATGTTATTGGTTCCAGCCGAAGGAGACTAGAAGGACTCATGAACATATAGGGCTAGTCGAAATCAAACAAAGCACCCATTTAGATGTTCCCGATGTCTATATTACGGATCAACAGGCGACCCAAGTTTTCTATCTACCGTGGGCCTACCAAACTGATCCAAATCTGAATGGTTGGGATGTCGTTTATGATGTGCCGCCACATTTTAGACCACCTCCCCTCAATGAAGATGATTATGAACCTCACATTAACCCAGCCACATATGAAGGAGAATTCTTCCAAGAAACACGTGTTTCCAAAAAACGTTTCAAGAACCGCTCTACTTCACCCCAGAACATTGAGGTAGACAGCGACAGTGAATCCGACTTCACCCCTGAGCCGGAACAAGAAGAGACGGAAGAAGAATAGGTTATTGCTGCGGATGACCTGTCAATGCTTGACCGATTACATAAAGGAGGCCTTCCACATGTTGATGCATTTATTGATGATGCTGATGAGCACGTCATTAATGATAGTCATGATGATTATGCATTTATTGATCGCGGAGCATATATAGACGATGAAGATTAATATTAGTAATGTCAGGTATTCAATTATTATTATGTACATATATATTATTAATTAGTTCATGTTATTAGGTATTTAATTTTTTTATGTTGTACTAATTTCGTTTACTCTTTGTCATTGCAGGTGTTGACAGATGGTGGGCGCGGGTCGAGAGCGCTCCGAGCCTCCTTCCTCAGCGCGTGCTGGGAGGGGTGCTATTATTCCACCTGAGCACCTCCGGATAGCGTTGGTACACAGTATGCAGACACCGGCGGGCGCTTCTTCTTCGGCCGGGAGAGGTCGGGGGAAGACGAAGAGGGGTGCTAGAGGTGGACGTGGCGGCGGGAGAGGTAGGAAGGCTGCTGCGCCTTCCTCGCCGCCACCCCCAGCTGATTCTCCCGACCACAGGAGTGCTCCGTCTCAGGTGGACCCGTCTGACTTGGACCCGTCTCGGACTCCGGTCCACGAGCCTCGGGCCGACGAGCCTCGGGTCGCCGAGCCTTCGTCCCAGGAGACTCCGGTCCCAGAGTCTTCGTCCCAGGAGACTCCGGTCCCAGAGTCTTCGTCCCACGTGACTCCGGAGGCTAGTGGCCATGCTGATGGTGGCGAGGACAGCTTTTCTGAGGATAGCTATAGCGAGGGCGAGCTGGTTGTGGAGGGCAAGAAGGTCTACCAGCGTGGTGGTACAAAGCTCCCGCCCGTGTCGGCGACCCGCGATCAGAGGTGGTTGATTATGCCTAATGGGGAGAAGTAAGTGCATTTACTCTGTTTTAACCTTTTGCCTTCATGTTTCTACAAATTAATATCTAATGTGTTGGCCTTGTCATACTGCAGGGGTTGGAAACACGCCCCTGGTGTCCGCAGGCCCAACCAGGTCCTTGGTGTGCTTTGCCGGCACCACTTCCCGAGGTGGGTCACGTTGCCCGGTGAGGGTGAGGTTCGACAGCTAGCACTAAGCTGGGAGATGTACGTGGCTGCCCCGGCCCCGCCGGAGGAGAGGGTCGAAGGTGTCTTGTGCGAGACGGTGGCCGACATTGTGATCTGGCGGTTTTGGGTAATTTCTCCTTTACAGAATTAAAAATCAACAGCACCTAGTGATTGTACTAATCAGTGTTGTCTTGTTTGATTGCAGACCTTCTATAGGTGTCTTGAGGAACACGAGGTGGACGCGGCTATTGTTCTCGTAGCCGAGTGCAAGCGTCTATTTCAGAACTTACGGCATGAGACTCGGGTGCAGGCTGTTCGAGACTACTATGCCTCGACTAACATTAATTGGGCCAAGAAGAAGTGTCGCGCCAAGTTTCTGAGTAAGGAGAAGTACATGAAGGTAATTACCTATTCTTAAGGCCTTGTACTTAGTTTCCTTGATTTGATTCGTAGGCGTAGCGCTGGAATTTCTCTTGTCTAACTTAGGTGCCCCCGAGATGGTGTGCGGATAGGATGGACTGTTGGGAGGCGTTGGTGGATGAGTGGTGCTCTCCCCAATGGCTAGCCGTCCACAACAAGGCCAAGGATAAGCGTGCCCAAATGAAAGGTGTGCCACACCATCAAGGGAGCTCCAACCTGTTTGAGTTCGGGGATCACTGGGTATGTGGTTTGCTTCATGATTCATGCAATTTCATTCTTCATGCTAGCTTGAGCCCTTAACTAATATTTTGTTCCTCTCTTTTAGGCGCGACACAACAAGAAGGAGGTGCCACCGCTGTTCGACCTCTATGCCATGGCCCATACTGCCCCATACAAGAAGGCCAAGGCATTCTCTGAGGATGACCTCGATCATCCAGAGAGCTTCAGCAACATCTCCTCCCACAACAAGCTCGTGAGGTACAGAGATGAGGGGAAGACGAGGAAAGGGGAGGACTTCAACCCGAGCCAGAGTCCTTTTGATCCAGAGCTCGTGATGATATCTGGTGGCGGGAGGCCCCATGGCTCGATAGCCATTGGGGATGGACTGATACGTTGTCCTAGAACTCTACCGGAGATCAAGAAGCGCCAGACGAGCTCCGATCCTGAGATAAGGCCTCGTCCATGGCCAATGGAGCTCGCCATCGAGGCTAGGGCCCAGGAGCTTATGGCGGAGGCAAACAGGCAGGCGGCGGAGAGGGAGAGGGACATGGAGGAGAGGACGGTAGGCTAGTGGAGGAGGAGAGGAACCGGAACGACGCGTCTCACCGGGCCCTATACGAGCTCCTCGTGGTAAGTTTCTCCTGCATATTAGCCAAATCATGCACGTAATGTTCGTTTCATCACTAACTAATATGACTGACTCGTGAAAACAAAATGTGCAGACCGTGTGCCAGAACAACGGTCGGACCCCTCCGCCGATGCCCCAGATTGGTATAGCGCCCACGATGAGTTTCATTTGAATGGTCATTAGTTACTAGTATTCACATTTGAGTTGCATCATGCTAACGAGACATTGCAAATGATCTTTGGTGCAGCATGCCTCCCGACAAGCATCGACCGATCCTTCTGCGTCTGCCGCAACCCCGACCGGTCCTTCTCCTTCTCACACTGGCGCAAGCCCGACCGGTCCTTCACCTCCGTGATGATGGTAAGTTTTCCCAAGTGTTTTGCTTAACAAATGCATACTTAGCTTAAGAAATGACCTATTTAGCTCCAAAATGACCTATACTTAGCTTATTTTCCTCGAAAATGACATAATAACCTTACTTAGCTCCAAAATGACATATTTTACCTAGGATAGCTATAAAATGACCTATACTTAGCATTTTTTCCTCCAAAATGACTTAATATGCTTAGTTAGCTAAAAAATGGCATAACTACCTAGGATAGCTCAATAATGATCTATACTTACCTTAGCTAGTTCATTTATGACATAATTAGCTTACTTAGGTAAAAAATGGCATAATAACCTTGGTTTAGCTCCAAACTGTCATATCATTAGTTTATTTTCCTCCAAAATGACAAAATAACCTTACCTAGCTCCAAAATGACCGATTTTAACTAGGATAGCTCAAAAATGACCTATACTTACCATTTTGTCCTCCAAAATGAATAAATATGCTTAGTTAGCTCAAAAATGGCATAACTACCTAGGTTAGCTCAAAAATGACCTATACTTAGCTTCTTTAGTTCGTTTATGACATACTTAGCATACTTAGGTCAAAAATGGCATAATAATCTTGGTTACCTCCAAAATGACATTGACTTAGCTTATTTTCCTCGAAAATGACATAATAACCTTACTAACCTCCAAAATGACCTATTTACCTAGCTTAGCTCTAAAATGACCTACACTTAGCATTTTTACCTAGCTTAGCTAAAAAAGGGCATAATTACCTAAGTTACCTTCGTTAGAAGAAGAAGAAGAAGATAAAGAAGAGGAGAAAAAGAAAGAGAAGAAAAAAAAATTATTCTTCTACTTCTACTACTTCTTCTTCTTCTTCTTCTTCTTCTAACTTTCTTCTTTCCCAATTTGCAGATTTGCTTTAGATCACGAAAGCTTGCGTTGATGGAGTCTACTCTTCTCCTTGTCCTTCCTTTTTGTTTTGATTTTGTAGGATGAACAATGTGAAACTTGCTACCTATATATGTATGTATGGATGAAACCATTGTATGCTTGTTGTTGGATATATGTTGGCTATATATATGTTGGATATGGATTTTTGAGTTGGTATGTATATGTGTTGGATGATCATATCCATATGGCAGGGATATGTATGCTTGTTGAAAGTATTTTCAAATGTATATATATATATATATATATATATATCTGTGAAATTGATTGAATTTAAGAAAAAATAGAAAAAATAGGGGCAGTACAGGCACTTTGCCGTCCGCTGGCAGACGGCAAAGAGTTTTGCCGTCTGCCAGGAGACGGCAAAGTTGCCACGTGGCAGCTACCTGTGCAACCTGGGGGGAACTGGGCTGGCCTATGTGGTTGCTTTGCCGTCTGCTGGCAGACGGCAAAGAACTTTGCATCTTTGCCGTCTGCCAGCAGACGGCATAGCGAGCCATGTGGCAGCTACCTGGGGGGAACCTGGGCTGGCCTATTTGGCCACTTTGCCGTCTGCTAGCAGATGGCAAAGCATGCCGTTAACCCCTTAATGGACCTAAGCTTCCGCGTGTGCCGTTCATGCCCTTTGCCGACTGCAGGCAGACGACATAGACCTTTGCATCTTTGTCGTTTGCCAGCAGACGGCAAAGTGCCCTTTACCATGGCTTGTTCAGCCGGATGTGGTGTCGTCTGCTGGCTGACGGCAAAGACCTTTGCCGTCCGCCATGCATGCCTTTGCCGTCAGCCATGGCAGACGGCAAAGATCCTGATTCCAGTAGTGCGTGTGTGACGAATCTCGTCTTTGCGCACGGTCAGACGAGAAAGAACGTGTGAGATTAACAATACCAGCGTTTGTGCTAGTCTCCTTATCACACACTATTTCGTATTTTGAACTGTGTACCATCATAAACGTTGGTCAAAGAAGACAGCGTGCGATAGGCCTTCATCCGACACAGTTATTCTGGATGACATGTTTGGGAACTATGGATCACACGTTTGGGACGTTTTATAAATCACAAACGTTTAACAGAAACCCCGCATGTGGGATATATTCAACCTTCGCATATGGTTTTACAATGATAAATGTATGCACTCTTATATCATATCACAGACGGTCATGGTGGAACTAAATGTGTGCGATTGTCTCCTTATCATACACGCTTTATAATCATGAACTGTTTGTGATTTGGTGCACATCGTAAACGGCGCTTCACAGAATAGCGCGTGCGATGTTAGTGTGATCTCACACGAGTTGCAAGGATGAACCGTATGGGAAATACATACATCTCAAACGATTATCCGGTGATCCTCGTTTGTGATAGGTGCGGACATCCCATATACACTTAGTTTTGCCAAACGTTTGCGTTCGTTGGCCACCATCGCCGACGGGTTTGGCGTGTCGTGTGGGATGGACCCCCCTATCACCCACACATGCAAGGCGATGGTTTGGAACTAGGTCGCGGAAAGGGGTTAAAAACCGTTTGTATAGCACGTCGCTGCACCAGTGGAAATACTTACCGTCGCTGTGCTGCATCATCCCTTTCTCTTTGGGGAAATACCGACGCAGTCTCAAGCCACGTCAGTGTAACAAGCTGATTCAAAACAAAAGGTGAATCAAAAGCAAATCTAGATGGCAGTTCCTTACCTCCTCTCGTGCGAGAGGCGACGATCTTAGTTCGGTTGTCTTTCAGATTTCTCATAGTAGCAATTGGATATCCTTCAGTTAACACAATAAATAGAGCTATGCTCCCCGGCAACGGCGCCAGAAAAAGGTCTTCATAACCCACAAGTGTAGGGGATCACAACAATCTTCATGGGTAGTATTTCACCCTAATTGATTGATCGACACAAGGGGAGCCAAAGAATATTTATTGGCCTTGATAGTTCAGTTGTCAATTCATCCGCACTGAGGATATCTTTCTACAGCAAAGATTTAGTAGCACGGCAAATAGTAGTAGCAAAAGTAATAGTAATAGTCATGGTAGCAGTTTTGTAGCAAGTGTGACAGTAACAATAGCAATAGTAACTTGGCAAGATTCAGTATATGTAACGCGTAGGCACGTGGATCGGTGATGGATAATGATTTAGACGGCATTGATCATATAACAGTTACACACTAGGGCGACACAGAATTAGCTCCAATTCATCAATGTAATGTAGGCATGTATTCAGTATATAGTCATATGTGCTTGCGATAAGAACTTGCATGATATCTTTTGTCCTACCCTCCCGTGGCAGCAGGGTCCTATTGGAAACTAAGGGATATTAAGGCCTCCTTTTAATAGAGAACCGAAACAAACCATTAACACATGGTGAATACATGAACTCCTCAAACTACGGCAATCACCAGAAAGAATCCCAATTATTGTCACCTTGGGGTATGCAGATCATGACACATAATAGGTACATATAACTTGCAAGATAGGATCCAAATCACTCTTATATTCATGAAAACATAATAGGTTCAGATCTGAAATCATGGCACTCGGGCCCTAGTGACAAGCATTAAGCATAGCAAAGTCATAGTAACATCAATCTTAGAACATAGTAGATACTAGGGATCAAGCCATATCAAACTTAACTCGATTACATGATCAATTCCATCCAATACCACCACCGTCCAGAAAGCCTACAAAGGAATTACTCACTCCTGGTGGTGAGCATCATGGCGGTGTTGATGGAGAAGGGTTGGTGATGACGACGGCGATGATTTCCCCTCTCCGAAGCCCAAAACAGGCTCCAGATCAGCCCTCCGGAGGAAGAACAGGAGGTGAAGGTGGCTCTGTCTCGTGAAACGCGATGAAATCTTCTCTCTGATTTTTTTCTCCGCGATGTGAATTTATGGAGTTGGAATTAGGGTCGGAGGGGCCACGAGGGCCCCACAAGCCATCTGGCCACGCCCCTAGGGGGCACGCCCGGTTGCGTGGTGGCCTTCTGGTCCACCCCCTCCGGCGGTTCTTCGCTCCAAAATTCCTTATATATTCCAGAAAAAATCCACAAAAAGTTTCGTCCAGTTTCGAGAACTTTTATTTCTGCACAAAAATAACACCAAGGTAGTTCTGCTGAAAATAGCGTCACTCCGGGTTATTTTCATTCAAATCATGCAAATTAGAGGACAAAACCAGAGCAAAAGTGATTGGAAAAGTAGATACGTTTGAGAAGTATCAGGCGGTGGCGCCCTCTTCCCCAGCCTAGATGCTGACTGAGAGGATGACCAGGAGGTTGTCCTCCGTGATGACGATGACACCGATCAGGCAGGAGGCGGAGGCAGCCATGGCGCAGCTGGTCGGCGACGATGATGCCATGTGGTTCCACCTTAGCAGACCGCTTCCTGCGTCGTGCTCCTCTGATACCCACCGCCAAGGACTTGTAGTCAAGGTCACATTTACCCTACTATCCTTGAGTACATTTTTCATTCTGCAACTTTGGTTTCTTCTCTTAGAATTGGTAGGGGTAATCTGTAGTTGCCATGTGCATTTCCAGTATGCAGTGATTTTGCAAGTTTTGATATGTGCCCCCACTGCATTTTTGCCATGTTGTTTGCTTACGAAGATCATTTTTTGACATGAAAAATTCTCATAGTATGTCATCTATACAATATGATATTTTTTGATTTTCAATCATCCTACATTGAGAGTTTTCATGGCAATTTTCAACCTGCGTTTACCAAAGTAAATTTTAGTCTATGGGTTTGGGTTAGCATTATAGGTATATGATACTTGTGATCTGCGTTGGATTTTCCGTGAAGAGGAACGGGTAATTGCATCACAAAGTGGGTAAGTATTTCCCTCAGTTATGAAACCAAGGTTTATCGAACCAATAGGAATATCAATCCTCAACCGTCTTCAGCGGCTGCACACAAATGAACAAACAACTTGCACCCAACGCGGGCAAGAGGGTTATCAATCCCCTTGATCTCGTTATTTGCAAGCAAATGAATTGTGTAGATTATTGTTGGTAAATATAAATTGCAAAATAAAAAGGTAAATAAAGGCAGCAAGGTAATTGTAGCGTTTGTAAATATATAAGTGAATAGACCCGGGGGCCATAGTTTTCCCTAGCGGCATCTCTCATGTAGGCAGCATACGGTGGGTAACAAATTACTGTTGGGCAATTGATAGAAAAGCGGATAGTTATGCGATTTTCACGGCAATGATCATGTGTATATAGGCATCACGTCCATAAACCAATAGGCCGACTCATGCCTGCACCTATTACTATTACTCCACTCATCGACCGCTATCCAGCATGCATCTAGAGTATTAAGTAAAACAGAGTAATGCATGGAGAACGATGACATGATGTAGACAATGTAAACTCAAGCAATATGAATGAACCCCATCGTGTTATCCTTAGTAGAAACAACACAAAGACGCATCTTGTCCCCTACTTTGTCACTGTGGGATATAGAAACTCGTCAGGTTGAACCTACCACAACGCACCACTCCCACCGATGAAATATCAATCTACTTGGCAAAAGCACATCAATAGATTGGAGACCATTAGAAAGCTATAATGATCATGCAATTAAGAGACAATATATATCAGAGGTATCTCAAATACTTTTCATGAATAATCTGAACATAAACCCACAATTCATCGGATCCCAACAAACACACCGCACAAATAGGATTACATCGGATAGATCAAAGCGAAGATGCGATGATCATTGTATTGATGATCAAGAGATAGAGAGATTTCCATCTAGGTACTAGCTATGGACCCGTAGGTCTGTGGTGAACTACTCACACATCATCATGAGGGAAGCAAGGTTAATGAAGAGGCCCTCCGTGATCGATCCCCTCCTACAGGGTACCGGAATGGAGCTCCAGATGGCCTCGCGATAGAACAGAGACTTGCGGTGGCGGAAAAAGGGTTTCGGGACTGCCTTCAGGGTTTTTGCAATATTAGATAATTTATAGGCCAGAGAGGGACGTCGGGAGAGCCACAAGGGGGGCACCACTTATCAGGGCGCCCCCCCCCCCCAGGGCGTGCCCTAATGTGTGGTGGGGCCCTCGTGTGCCTTTCGACTTCCTCCCGGAGCTTCTAGGTCTTCTTTTGGTCCAGAAAAAATCATCAAAAAGCTTCGTGGCAATTGGAATTCGTTTGGTACTGTAAACCTGAAAAGGCAAAAACATGCAGAAAACAGCAACTGGCACTGGGCACTGGGTCAAAAGGTTAGTGCTCAAAAATATTATAAATTGGTAAATAAAGACCCAAAAAGTATCCTAGAATGATAATATATCAGCATGGAACAATCAAAAATTATAGATACGTTGGAGACGTATCAAGCATCCCCAAGCTTAATTCCTGCTCGTCCTCGAATAGGTAAATGATAAAACAGAATTTTTGAGGTGACATGATATCCATTATGTAATCTTATTCATGTATGTTCATTGGGAAAACATGAATCAACAAATATTAACATAGCAATAATTAAATTATAAGAAACAGAATCATCAATCCTTAAAAGTATACGATCCTTAAGAAATTTTTACCCCCCCCCCCAATTCATCTTATTATATTAGCAAGGCATGGCTCCATCTTCACCACATTGATACAAATGTCAAGCACCACAGTGTCCAAGTCAGGCAATTGGATCGTACTTTTTCAATATGCATCAACATTTTATTCTTCACGCAATACATGAGCGTGAACCATTGGACATAGCATTTAAGTGGAATAGAGTAAGGTGGTAGATATCAAAGGGGTAGAAAGTGGAGAAGATAGTCTCACATCAACTAGGCGTACCGACGGGCTATGGAGATGCCCATCGATAGATGTCAATGCAAGGAGTAGTGATTGCCATGCAAATGATGCACTAGAGCTATAAGTGTATGAAAGCTCAAATGAAGCTAAGTGGGGTGTGCATCCAACTTGCTTGCTCATGAAGACCTCAGGCATTTGAGGAAGCCCATCATAGGAATATACAAGTCAAGTTTGTAATAATGAATAAGTGATTCCCACTAGCATATGAAAATGATATATCATGAGACTCTCTACATGAGGAGCATGGTGCCACTTTGAGGCACAAGTGTGGTCAAAGATAGTAGCAAAGTCCCTTCTCTTATTTTCTCTCATTTTTTTGAATGGATGGTGGACTCATTTGGCCTCCCTCATATTTATTTTTCGTCCGGAGTCTCATCTCGACTTGTGGGAGAATCATCATCTCCATCATTCTTTC
This sequence comes from Elymus sibiricus, assembly GCA_039707655.1. Taxonomy (NCBI): domain Eukaryota; kingdom Viridiplantae; phylum Streptophyta; class Magnoliopsida; order Poales; family Poaceae; genus Elymus; species Elymus sibiricus. The sequence continues at coordinate 89,556,230 of CM077663.1, forward strand.
CTCACTGGGACAATGCTCTAATAATGACGATCATCACACTTTTATTTACTTACAACTCGATATGGAGAACTGATATGAAGATATGACTCTGTATGAATGCCTCTGGCAGTGTACCAGGATGTGCAATGATCTAGCATGACATGTATCAAAAATATGATGAATGGTGGCTTTGCCACAAATACTATGTCAGCTCTATATGATCATGCAAAGAAATATGATGATGAACGAACTAGTCATGTGAAGTGACGATGGAATTTGCATGGCAATATATCTCGGAATGGCTATGGAAATACCATGATAGGTAGGTATGGTGGATGTTTTGAGAAAGATATAATAAGGCTTATGTGCAACAGAGCGTATCATGTCATGGGGTTTGGATGCACCGACGAAAGTTGCACCGATCCTCGAGGTGACACTACTACAGAATGGTCCAAAGATGACACACCAATCAGAGACCCTTCATGGAAACTATGTGCGATCCATCAATCGCAAATGGTATAGTTCAAGCTCTGTCGCTAATGACACGAATTGTGTGCGATGGCGGATCCATCAAATACGATTCAGAAAATAGTTGCGTGTGTGATGCTGGGCATACAGTTGGTGCTTATGAACAGTTTGCGATTAGACAAGATAACACAAATGGTTCTCAAAATACATATGTGTGTGAAGTACGGCATACAATTCATTCGGACAAACTGTTTGCGTTGATCGAGCTAGAACACAAACGAGTTACCATAACAAGGTGTGTGTGATACCAGGCAAACAGTTCATTCATCAGAATTGTGTGGGAAGACCAATAATAACCCAAATGATTCATACTGACAAGCTGTGTGGGATGTTGGCAGACGGTTGCTGCCAAACAATTGTCAGCGATGGATGAAATCATTACCGACGTTTCATTGGGAAGTGTCGTTTCCTTGTATTAATATCATAGATGTTTTATAATTATGACTCATGTGCCTGCGCATCACCCCGTCCTCCTCTGTCGTGTCTTGTCACCGCGTTGCCGCTCGAGGATTCCAGTGCAAGCTTCGGCACCGCTTTTGTCCATGCGTCCGCTCGATGAGCCCGTTCCCACGCACAAAACCATCCTACGGCTCTAGCTTCCCGCCCGGCTCGGTGAAATCCCCAATGCTTGCCGGCCTGCTATATAAACCCTCACGGCCAGCGACTCCACATTGCCTTCATCCCCACCCTCCCCGTAGCTTGTCTAGTTTGATTCTCCCCCAATGGCCAATGGCACCGGCCGTTCGTCGTCGCCCAGCCACTCCGCCAGAGGACAGCGCCAGCTGGGAGGTTTCACCGCATCGGCACGGCAGTCCTCTGAAGCGTATGGTGCACGCGGCGTCCCTAGTGGGTGTGCGCACGCCACCAACTACACACTCAACCACCGTTGCCCGAAGGCAGCTGCTGCCGGTGGCCGCCGTGGCCGCCAACACGCCGACCGCCGTCGGGGCCGCCACCCCACCGTCGTCCGTCTTTGCTACGACCCCGCCGTCAGGCGGCAGGGTCATCACCCGCTCCGCCACCAAGGCTCGAATGTGGGAGGTGGAGGCCGCCAAAGGCCGCCGCCGGGCTTCTACGTCGCAACCCTTGCGTGCTACATCTACTTCCTAGAGAAGGAGGTGGAGCGCCAGGTTGCGCACGTGAAGAAGCTCACCGACGCCGTGGCTGTAGGAGAAGCCGCAGCTGCGGCACGGAATGTGGAGATCTACGCTGAGTCCCGTCGCTTCGAGGAGGGGCGTCTTGTGCGCCGGAGGGCAGCACTGGCAGGCAACGGACACGACTCCAGCAACTCGTCGGCAGGCTCCTCCTCCACTTGCTCTTACCGAGCGCGCTCGATTCTACTAGAAGTGGTACAAAGCCCCTCCGTAGTACTAGTATTTAGGGTCTATTTTGTTCAGTTCATCTAACTATAGATATGGTTGAACTGTACCACGTACTTTAAATTAGCTAGTATATATAGTTGAACTAGCTATTTCAGTACATGGTTGGCAACAATTGGGGAAAAGTTTGTTCGATTCAGCTGTCGAGTTGAACTATTTTGTACAAAGACCAATGGTTAATCTATGAATGAAATCCATGTTTGCTGAATTTCAGTTGGAAAAGTGCACCGTAATAGTGCTTTTGTTCCTATGAAATTCGACAAATGCCAGTGCTACAATGTTGACAAATGCCAATGTTACTAGATCGACAGATGCCAATGCTTCCGATTTGACACATGGAAATTTACCCAATATGATAGAGGCAAATCTTCCTGGATTGTCTGTACTAGGCACACGGGTCATATTAGAGAAACGTTTGCGGTGACGCATTGCACCAATCTGCGCGCCAATATTTTCACTTGGCTTACGGGCGAAGGAAAGATACTTGTCGATCTGTATACGGGTATTCAACCTGAACCGTTTGTGATGAGTGTTTATTCAGAGAAAACGATGATGGTTTTTTGTTTGCTATGTGAATTCAGAGATACATACTTAGTTCATCAAACCATAGATTTCATTCAGTCAAGCTTTGACTTTACATTCATACAATCGAGATACAATATAAAGAAAACTAGTTGTGGCGGCGGCGGCGTCCTGCGGCGGGGTTCTCGTGCTCCGGGGCGAAGTTGTACAGTTCTTCAAATGAGACCAGAATGTTATGGACTTCACAATCAAAGAGCCGGTCATCGCGCGATCGACGGGCGCGGGGCCGGGGGGCGGCGACTAGCGACGCTGCGAGGAAGCTGTCGACGGCGGCGTCCCAATCCACTGAGGGGCCCATGACGGGTGCAGGCGCGCGCACGGGGTCGGGCGCCATGGGTGCGGGCACGCGCACTGGTACCGGTGTGGCGTGTGCAGGGGCGCGCACGAGCACGGGCGAGGGAGGAGGCGCTGGCGCTTGCACGTACACGAGGTCGCGCGGGACCGTGGGGACCTCCCTGACGCCCGCGGTTTCCAGCGCTGCAATGATGCTCGGCGACCAGCCCGTCAATGCCACGGGGATGGTTGCTGGCGCGGGCGCGGGGATGGTTGCTGGCGAGTGCGTCGGGGCAGCATCCGTTGCGGCATGCAGCTCTTCCAGGGCCATGTCCATGGTGTCCCATTCGTCTTTATGTTCTATCTCTTCCGGCTCGGTGTCAACTTCACCAAACCGGAAGACTAGTGGCATATGATCCTTGTACACCATGGCGTAGGTCGCCGTGGAGGTCTGAATGATGGAGGGGAATGGGAGGCGAAGATGTAGAGAGGATTGTGAGTGAGTGGGCAGTAAAGCCGCCTATTAAACAGTGGCTCGGGTGCCATTGATGGACAGGTTGGAAGCGAGGAGGGCGGATACGATGGTCAAAGGGCTCGCTTCCCGGTGATCCTACGTCGTAGAGCCCGCACGCCTCCCAGTGAGCCTGCGCAGCGGAGGCCAGCTCGCACGCCTCCTGTCAACTCTAGCAGCTCCTCGCACGGCACCTCCTAAGCCCCAGCCAATAGAAGAGTGCGACGCTTGGCAGTATGTAAGGGCAGTAAAACGCCCACGGTTTGAAAATAATGCAACCGTTTCCGTGGAAACATGACACTTCTTTGTTCCAAAAAGATTTTGTTAGCTATTAATGTGTTCGTCTTTTTCCAAAATGGACACGAAAAATACCACAGCATATTTGTGCTATATCATGACGCCGTGCAATTTCTTGAATTTTGTGTCAGTTCTAGATTTACTATGATTTAACGTATTATTCTCAATGTTGGCTCTAAAAGAAAAAATATATTAAAAAACGAGCCTCAAATAGGAAAACAAAATGATATGACGCCTTTATGTGCCATGTTCATGACAGCAAGCCAAGTTTCATGAATCTTCTGACGAGTTTTTTGATTTACATGATTTAAAACCCGAGTTTCTCAATGTTTCTCTCGCCTAGCCAAGACCCCGAGATGATTGAAATTCATTCCCATATCTTGCATGGGACCTAAAGATGCATGCACACTAATATGGTTTTCTAACCATTTTGATGCACTGGACCTTGTGTTAGTAGTTCAAATTTGAATTATGCATATTAAATAATGCATATACAAGTCAATTAATGTATAAAAAGTCCAAACGAACCATGTATAATTTCATATTTTGGCACGACACTCATTTTGGTATATGTTGCCTCTGGAAATATATAGTTCAAGATGAGAAGGTGCAGCGGATGTCGATTCGCCCACAAAAGGTGACGTGTTCCATATCGAAACCACAAAAGCTTCCCGTGAGAAGCTTAGGTTTGTTAGAGGCTTGTGCCAAAACTTGTCCCAAATTGGATATTATTTTACTAGGGCACATATGAGCCATGCATGTCATGACACCATGCCAAGTTTCATGACTCTTCTCATGAGTTTTTGATTTATACATGATTTAAAACCCGAGTTTCTTAATGTATGTGTGCCCGAGCCAAGACCGTGTGAGATGTTTGAAATTCATTCCCATATCTTGCATGGGATCCTAAAGATGCATGTACACTTATATTATTTTCAACTCATTTTGATGCACCAGACCTTGTGATTGTAGTTCAAATTTGAATTATGCACGTTAAATAATGCATATAAAAGTCAATAAAGTATAAAAAGGCCAAACGAACCATGTATATTTTTCATATTTTTGGAACGACACTCATTTTGGTATATGTTGCCTCTAGAAATATATAGTTCAAGACGAGAAGATGCAATGGATGTCGATTCGCCCACATAATGTGATGCGTTCCATATCAAAACCACAAAAGCTTCCCGTGAGAAGCTGAGGTTTGTAAGGGGCTTGTTGCAAAACTTGTCCCAAATCGGACATTTTTTCACCAGGGCGCGTATGAGCCATGTCATGACACCATGCCAAGTTTCTTGAAATTATGACGAGTTTTTGATTTATACATGAATGTAAAACCAAGCGTCTCAATGTATGTGGCCGAGCCAAGACCCCGAGATGTTTGAAATCCATTCACATATCTTGCATGGGGCCCAAAGTAGCCATGGACACTTCTATGTTTTTTCAACCCATTTTGATGCACCAAACCTTGTTATTTTGTTCAAATTTTAATTATCCACATTAAATGCCTAGAGAGATCAATTAACGTAAAAAATGCAAAAATAACCCTAAATAATTCCATATTTTAGCAAGACACTCTTACTGGTCTTTGTTGCCTCTAACAAAAGTTCAAGGCGAGAAGATGAGCAGATGTCGTTTTGCCCACGTAATTAAGGTGACATGTTCCTTATCGGAACCACAAAGCTTGCAGTGAGAAGCTCCGGTTTGTAAGGGACTTGTGCCTATAATTGTCCCAAGTTGGACAAAAAAAATTCAATGGCACATATGTGCCATGTCATGACAACATGCCAAGTTTTTAGAATTTCTGACGCGTTTTGGATTTACAATAATTTAAAAACCAAGTTTCTCAATGTTTGAGGCCGAGCCAAGACCCCGATATGTTTGAAATTCATTCCCATTTCTTGCCCGTGACCTAAAGATGAAGCCATGGACACTAATATGATTTTCATCCCATTTTGACGCACCGGACATTGGGACGATCGTTCAAATTTGAATTATACACATTAAATGCCTAGAAAACTCAATTAATGCATAAAAATGCCAAACGGAGCCTGAATAATTCCATATTTTAGCACGACCCAGCTATTGGTAAGTGTTCACTGCAGATAAATCTTATTGCGATCCAAACACCGTCCTTTGTCGAAGTAACCTCATTTTTTGTTTTAAAAAATCAAGTCTTTCACAAACAGTTCAAGTTCACGAATCGTGTGTGATGCAGTAAAAAACATCTTGGGCCAATCCTCATAAAGTCATAATGCATGGCTTAGGACGGAAGCTTCGTCGGCTACAGTACGCCGCCGGCCAGTTTACCGCACGGACTCCCCAGAGCATTTTACTTTTCAATCGTCGCCGGTGAAAGATGGGGACGTGGATCCCCGTCGTGAGGGCAACTTCGGCAACCCACTCCGGCCCGAGCGCGGCCGCATCAGCCATGAGCGCGCTCTCAAGATGCTTGAACGCGGCCGCTACCTCCGACAGGGCGGCTACAGGAATCGAAAGGGAAGCTGCTGCAGCTGAGAGGGTGGCAACAACAACCGCGACGGGGATAGCAAATGGCGAGAACGGCACATCAACTGTCAGTTTCTCGATGATCGCCGTAGCCCAGATGGCGGACGCCAAGTCCCATATCGAGGCCGCCCACGCCCATCTTGTGTCGGTCACTGCACAAATCACATCTGCCTTCTTCGACACCGGTCGACAACCCACGTCCGACGAGTTGGTAATCGCTGAGTGTGCTCGAGCAGGCGTCCGTTCGTCGGCGGCTTCCCTAGCCAAGATTGTGGCCGTCCATGCCCGGAGCAACGCCTCCTATGCTCGAGCAGGAAGACTGCGAGGTGCTGGAGTATGTGGCGACAGATCCCGTGGATCTCCTTACCCCGGAGGTCGTCGAGCGGGAGCCGGTCATCGAGCAGGCGGCGGAGATCGAAGAATGCCAGGCGGAATATTAGTCTCTGTCTAGCGCGATGGTCTTTTGTTAGAGTAATGTTTAGGTCAACTAACTAATGTTTATTAGTTGCTCGATTAAGGAAGTGCGAGCAGTGCTGTAGGCTCTTTTGTGTAGTACTCAAATTTGCAAGTGTCGTTAAATTAAGCAATGACGTCGATGACCAATGTAACGAGGGAAATTCGGACCAAAATTTGCTGCCGTATCCCCATTTTCTCTTCCAAATGAAAATGAAGTGCAAGTACCGTGTGCAATGTAGTATCCGATATCTTACGCCGGAAGCTTGGAGGCCAAAATATCCACGTTCAGTCTCATCACACACGGGATCAACTATAGGATTCGTTTGTGTTTTTGAATATCTCACACAGTTATGGTAAAGGGACTGTGTCCGATGTGACTATGTGTGCTACTTTTTCGCCGCACCGAACAAAATTTTGGGCTGCCACGCAAATATCTACCTCCCTCGCCCCTCGTACCAACCAAAAGCCACACCCCCCCCCCCCGCTTCCCCCTTCCTTTCCTAAGTTCAAACCTGCACAACTTGCTTGTAGCGCCGCCTCCTCGCCGGCGACGCTCCTTCCTGCTGCTCGCCCTCCTCCATCTAGTTAGGTAATCCACACCTTCCCCACACCCCTCTCCCTCCACCCCTCCTCCATTCCACATGCCCCGACCGCCGGCGCGACACATTCCACCAAAATCACCGGCCCACCCCCCACATAATCACCGCCGAATGACATGGTGCACGCAGTATAGCCAGGATCTCAAGGAGCACCTGGCAGCGAAGAAGCAAATCGCGACCGCACACGCAGATGAGGCCACGATGGCTGCCATGCGTGCCGACCCCCAGATCTTGGAGCAGCACATCGCCATCGAGGCAACCGTCGATGCCTCGCGCGCGGACGCCGCCACGCGGTTGTCTGATTTGAACAACAACTTGGAGTGTTATCTCGAGAGATCCGCTTTTGCCTTCGACGACGACTACGAGTTGTTTTCTCATTGTGCCCGTGCTTTCCTCAACTCCAGAGCCAGTAGGTTGGTTCCTAGACAGGCTGAGGCCACTCACCACTACGAGGAGGGCACCCACGATGTGGAGGCCTCGCCCTCTTCCAAGCCCATCGTTATCGATATCTCCGACAATGAGGAATAGCTTGTTTTTTAGCTTAATTACTAATGACCCGTGTTCAGGTAGCTACGCCTGTTAAGCATGTTTGCTTTACCTGTTGCATGTGCTGCTCTTGCCTTTCCTTAAGAAATTCTAGCGAAATATGCAAGTAATGCTACTATGCAATCTGACCTTCTAGTATGTTCTATTGTCCAATGTGATGCTCAGTTAACTGTTTGGTTCATTTGTTTTGGTGATCATCTGCAATGTGATGTTCGATTATTGTTGGTACAATTTTGTATTGTTATGCATGTGGAACATACAATTGCTACATTTCATTGTTATTAGCACGCTTAGCTTTTCCATGTGGCTTGAATTAATATGTTGGATCTGCAATGCGTTTATTTTTCATTAACATATTTTACTAATAGCACGCCAAATCTCACTTAAAACCTGATCAATATCTATCTTAAATGCGTTAGAGGGGGAACAATGGGAGACACTGAAGTTTACCATCGAGGTTTGTACTTTCATGATCCTTTGGCTAATAGTACATTATTGTGCAATTGCAGGAACCATTCTAATATTTAGGTTTCTAATAATAATTTGGTCTTGCACATGTAGGTCCTGTTGTAAGAGGTTTAGACCCACTGTTCGACCCATTTTGCATGTGGGGAAATGATGTGTTCATGAATATCAGTCAAATCAAGAAACTCGGAAAGATTGTTAAGATAAAGAATCTTGCGACGAAAAACAACAAGTTGTTTGTCTGCACAATGAAGAAGACATCAGTGAACTATAGGATGGTACTATCGCTTTTACCTTGTCTTTTTTCCCTTTGTGACATTACAATTTTTCGAAACGAAATTTATGCATATCTTTGTTTGCAGTCCTTTCCAAAGCAGTTCATCGATGAGTACGTCTCAAACCACCTGTATGGTCAAGAGGCGAGGAAGGTATTCATACAACACCCCAGGTATAATCTTGAAGTCTTCCTCAAGAGGATGAAGGATCGACGGGCAACCATCCACAAGCACTGGCATAAAGTTTCAAGGACCTTCGACATCAGTATATTTGCCTTCCGCTTCAACAGTTTTCTAGACGAGATTCATCTTTCTATTTATCGTATATGATGCTATTTTCCAAAGGTTTTAGATGTTGCATGTGAAACTCGGTCCTGTCGTGTAATTGGGTAGCTAGGTAGTATATGCCTATATGATGTTGTACTCTGATGTATTCCAATTATGAAATCCTGGTTGCCGTAATACGAAATGAAATATATTGTGTTCTTGATATGAAGTGTCAATTTTTTTACTAGCTGGATTATAAATAATAGAGCAATTAGCCTGATTATTGTGGTTTCATATTGCAGACGGTTTGCCATAGAACACCGTGGGCGATTACCTCACCAAACCCACACGGTTCCTGGAAATTTGGCGTGTTGGATCAGTGAAAAATCACACACGACTTCCGGTAGTAAACTGTGTGCGTTAGAAGACAGATTCGCACACGTTTTCACGTAAAACGTGTGTGTGATGGATAGCCCTATGCCAAACAGTTTCTTCTAGGAACCGTGCGTGATGGCCACCCCTAACACAGACGATATGATGCAGAAAATTGTGTGTGATGTAGAATGCGAACGGAAATGTACGTTTGGGATTCACTATGTGGGATGCTAAGCACATCTCACACGACTTCCCAAAAATATATGTTTGTGATGGCCCCTCCAATCGCACACGACATATTTTTGCTCATCGTGTGTGACCGGGCGCAGCCATCGCCGACGGGTTTTTTGTGTCATGTGGGATAGCCCCCCCTATCGCCCACACATGCAAGGCGACGGTTTGAGACTACATCACGGAAAGGGGGTAAAAACTGTTTGTATAGCAGGCGCCTGGACTAGTGTGAGAACGGGCTATGCACGGTACCAAAGAGGCTAGCAAAATATGAGAAGGTGAGATTGCGTATGTCCATGGTTTCACATTAGTCATAAAGAACTCATATGCTTATTGCAAAGTTTTATTAGTTTATCATAAATCAAAGTACTACTCGCATGCCCCGAGGGAAAAGGTTGGTAAGAGTTAACCATCGCGCGCTTCCGACCCGAAACAACAACACTAGGATTTCAACGAGGAATAGAAATGCTCACACATCATCACCATGCCTCTTTAATTTTTAGATGAACAAAAGGGTCAACCTCTCTTAATATCGACACTTCTACGGTTTAACAATTATGAACTCGCACCTATTTCATATTACCACATCAATATCATTGACCCACAATTTCTCTATATGTGCTACATGATGGTTTTGATTATCACTCATTGAATACCTAATCTTTTTGGACTAGTATTATGACCCATGCAAATTACCATCACATTTTATTAACTCTCAAACAAATATAAGTGAAGAATGAGAGTGAAATCATTTCTATAAAATCTACACGCCACCGTGCTCAAAAAGATATAAGTGAAGTACTAGAGCAACTGCGAAGCTCAAAAGATATAAGTGAAGCACATAGAGTATTCTAACAAATTTTTATGAAGGTGTGTCTATCTTAAATAGGTGTGTCCAGCAAAAAATGATTGTAGCAAACTGAAAGTAAAACCAAACAAAAGCAAACGACGCTCCAAGCAAAACTCATATCATGTGACGAATAAAAATATAGCTTCAAGTGACATACCGATGGATTTGAGACGAAAGAGGGGATGCCTTCCGGGGAATCCCCAAGTGTAGACGCTTGAGTCTCCTTTAAAATATTACATTGGGGTGCCTTAGGCATCCCCAAGCTTAGGCTCTTTTTACTCCTTATTCCTTTGTCCATCACGATAACACCCAAAACATGGAAACTTCAATCACACAAAACTCAACAAAACTTCGTGAGATATGTTAGTATAAGAAACATATTTCATACTTTAGATACTGTTATAAATTGATTCCAATTTCATAAATGTGTAATAGGTAATGTATTCTAACTTCTCCATGGCTTATGCCCCCCGATACAATCCATAGCATAATTAAAACAAGCAACTATGCAAGCAAAAATAGAATCTGTCTAAAACAGAACAGTCTGTAGCATTCTGTAGAGAACCTATACTTCTGAAACTCTAAATATTTTTAAAAATTAGGAAAACCTCTAAAATTTGTATATAAACACTGTTTAAAAATTTCAGATCATTATCCCACACCAGTAAAAAATGAAAATTCCTGTACTGGAGTCAAAAGTTTCTTTTGTTTCAGCATCGATTCTAATCATCTTGTGAGTCATCCCAAAGGATTTACTTGGCACAAACACTAATTTAAACACAAAAACATAATCATTACAGAGGCAATAATCATGTTATTAAAAATAAACAGAAAGTCTAAGGCAAAAATTTAAAGATAACTATTGAGTTGCCTCCCAACAAGCACTATTGTTTTATGCCCCTAGCTAGGCATAATGCATAGTTTCAAGTATTGTCATCTTTGACATCAAACTCCTCAATAACACAACCATAGATAATAGGGGAAATAGGAGGCTTGGCAATAGGATACTTTATCAAATTTCTAAAGTTAGGATGAACACTAATCATCTTAAGATCCTCATTTCCTTTTGGTAGGAGGTGCACTAATGCTCTTAGGAATATACATGAACTTGGGGGTTTTGTTGTGAGAGGTACCAGCATTAGCTTTAGAAGGTGTGAAGGTGGAACCTACTTTGTCAATGACCGCTTCCATTTTATCAATTATATTCAAACCTTGTTCTATCCTCTCATCAATAGTAGTGTCTTTTTCCTTTAAGGTTTTCAAAGTCATTCCTACCCGTGACCCAAGTTGAGTGATATGAAGTTTTTTATCCAACTCCTCAATTGATTTATTTGTGATCATATTCTTTTCAATAGCATCAAGCCTTTGCATAACATTTTTCAAGGTCAAATTTGTTTCATTAACATTAATGGGTGGTGTCCCTACAAGATTTTCAATTGCGGTGTAGGCATCCAAGGTATGACACATTAAGAAGTTTCCACCGGTGATGGTGTCAAATACAAACCTATACCAAGTGGTCACACCAACATAAAAATTGTGAAGCAAGGTAGTAGTGGATAACTTTTTAGTTGCTTTATTTTGAGCAAATCAAATCCTATACCATGCATCTTTTAAACTTTATCCGCCGCTTTGTTTGAAATTTACTACATCATCATTGGGAGTAAAGCGAGCGGAAGAAGAACTAGCCATGACGGCGAACAAGCTAGTAACAAGCAAAGATAAATATATTTTTGTATTTTTTATTTTTATGAGACAAGCTAAATATAACAGCAAATAAAAAGAAGAACAAGTGAATGAAAATTTGTGTGAAGTTACTTGATAGTTGATGATGATATTCCCCGGCAACGGCGCTAGAAATCCTTCCTGATACTTGTGATCTGCGTTGGGTTTTCTGTGAAGAGAATCGGGTAATTGCAGCACAAAGTGGGTAAGTATTTCCCTCAGTTATGAAACCAAGGTTTATCGAACCAATAGGAATATCAATCCTCAACCGTCTTCAGCGGCTGCACACAAATGAACAAACAACTTGCACCCAACGCGGGCAAGAGGGTTGTCAATCCCCTTGATCTCGTTATTTGCAAGCAAAGGAATTGTGTAGATAATTGTTGATAAATATAACTTGCAAAATAAAATAAAAGGTAAATAAAGGCACCAAGGTAATTGTAGTGTTTGCAAATATATAAGTGAATAGACATGGGGGCCATAGTTTTCCCTAGCGGCATCTCTCATGTAGGCATCATACGGTGGGTAACAAATTACTGTTGGGCAATTGATAGAAAAGTGGATAGTTATGCGATTTTCACAGCAATGATCATGTGTATATAGGCATCACGTCCATAAACAAATAGGCCAACTCCTGCCTGCACCTATTACTATTACTCCACTCATCGACCGCTATCCAGCATGCATCTAGAGTATTAAGTAAAACAGAGTAATGCATGGAGAACGATGACATGATGTAGACAAAGTAAATTCAAGCAATATGAATGAACCCATCGTTTTATCCTTAGTAGCAACAACAAAAAGTAGCAACCACAACACACCACTCCCACCGATGAAATATCAATCTACTTGGCCGAAGCACATCAATAGATTGGAGAGCATTACGAAGCTATAATGATCATGCAGTTAACAGACAATATATATCAGAGGTATCTCAAATAATTTTCATGAATAATCTGAACATAAACCCACAATTCGTCGGATCCCAACAAACACACCGCACAATAGGATTACATCGGATAGATCAAAGCGAAGATGCGATGATCATTGTATTGAAGATCAAGAGATAGAGAGATTTCCATCTAGATACTAGCTATGGACCCATAGGTCTGTGGTGAACTACTCACACATCATCATGAGGGCAGCAAGGTTGATGAAGAGGCCCTTCGTGATCAATCCCCCCTCCGACAGGATACCGGAACAGAGGTCCAGATGGCCTCGCGATGGAACAGAGACTTGCGGCGGCGGAAAAAGAGTTTCGGGACTGCCTTCAGGGTTTTTGCAATATTAGAAAATTTATAGGCCAGAGAGAGACGTCGGGAGAGCTACGAAGGGGCCACCACATATCAGGGCGCCCCCCCAGGGCGCGCCCTGATGTGTGGCGGAGCCCTCGTGTGCCTCCCGACTTCCTTCCGAAGCTTCTAGGTCTTCTTTTGGTCCAGAAAAAATCATCAAAACGTTTCGTGGCAATTGGACTTCGTTTGGTACTGTAAACCTGAAAAGGCAAAAACATGCAGAAAACAGCAACTGGCACTGGGCACTGGGCCAATAGGTTAGTGCTCAAAATATTATAAATTGGTAAATAAAGACCCAAAAAGTATCCTAGAATGATAATATATCAGCATGGAACAATCAAAAATTATAGATACGTTGGAGATGTATCAGTATAATATCTAGTTGCCACTAGGCAAATCAATTTATGATATGTATCCCCACTGCAATTTTGCCATGTTTCTTGCTTAGGGGGGATCAAACCATTGTTTACCATGGCAAATTTTGGCGTGTATGGCCCCGATCCAACGATTCGTGCTTTTTTATTGTTGCAACGAAACTAATAGAAGGTTGTGTTGCCATGTAAATTTATGGTGTGTCGCCTGTAATTTTGTTAATTTTATAGATGTGTTTTCCATGGAAACTAGAAGCTTATTTTGCCATGTATTTTTCTTTTAATTTTATGCGTGTTTTTGACATGGCAACTAGAAGCTTTATTTTGCCATGACGACAACATTTGTTGTGTGTTTTGTCATATCTATTTGAAGAATATTGCCATGGAAATTGCATTTGTTGAAAACATGGCAAATTTTTTATTCTAACTTTGTTTTGCCATGACAGAACTTATGATCTTTTGCCATGTTATTTTCTCGTACAAAAAAATGAGGGTTTCCAAATATGTTTCATAATTCATGGCAAATCTTCTATTTATACTATGTTAATCTAACACAAGATGGTAATTGTTGCCTATGTATCATGCCAAATTTTCCTTGTGTCCACGGAAAATATAGTCTATGCAATATGACAGTTTTTCTGAACTTATCATGCCAAATTCCTATACTCATGGCAAATTCCTATACTTGCTATAGCGTGTGGCAAATTTGATGACTAATCCATGGTTGATATTAGGTCCATTTTACCATGCTTCACCTAGCAATATTTATGGAATTCATCCGACGACAAATTTGTGACGACATTGATTAAGCTAATGGAGCATGCATGGCAACTTAAGTTCATGGATCATGACAATTTTTTTACGTTTTACAAATATTTTTGAAATAAAAATCATTGTAATATGACCATGGCAACTTAAGTTAATGGATCATGGCAAATGTAGGTTATCGTTCATGGCATTTTTATTACATGCATACATACATGGCAATTTTCCCTCACACAAAGCATGCCAATTATTATTTAATAACCATGGCAAATCTTAATATGCATTTGCCATGGCAAAAAATTTGTGTGTGTTTACATGAATGGCAAATTTATCACTAATACCAGGCATTTTGTAAATTTTGAAACTTGGCATTTTTTAGTTGATGCTTTTGGTTTTGAACATCATGCGAATTGGGTTTGTATGTATCATGGTAATTTACTCTAATTTTTCATCATAGCAAATTTACACTAACTTTGCCATTATGTCAAACATATACATTTTTGCCACTAATGATTTTTGGTGTAACCATCATCGTAAGCATCTTTGTGTGCATCATGGAAAACTTAATACTTTTATGTCATTGAAATTTTTCGTACATGACATGCGTAATCATCTTTTCTATTTTACATCATGGTGAATTTGTTTCTTCACAACAAGGAAAAAATATCACTTCCTATGTGCGCAAGGCAATTTTGGTTTTACGGATCAGAGCAAATGTAGTTTATACAACATGGCAATTTTCACTTTTTTGGACCATGGCAAATTTCATTGTTTTTCAACCATGACAAGAATTGCTTTTTATTTCCCATGGAAAATTTACCTTTATTTTGGCATGGATAAGCTTCCTATATTCCCATGGAAATTATACTGTAACATTCTCCCTTCGGCCATGAATAAGTGAACATCTAACTTTTGTCCCAAGTCAAAGTTTTAAAAGTTTGACCAACTATATAGAAAAAAGTAGTAACATATATGACATCAAATTAATATATTATGAAAGTACATTTCAAAACGGATCTACAAATAATAATTTAGTGTCATAAATGCATCTACTTTTCCCTATAAAGTTGGTCCAAATTTTAAAACTTTGACTTAAGACAAAAAATAGATGTACACTTATTCATGGACGGACAGAGTACACGACAAATTTAATTTTAAATGCTCATTGCAATTTTTTACATTCTATTTTCTCCATGACAAATTTATTTTTATGGACAATGGCAGAAGCACTTATACTACATGACAATTTCATTTTTTTGGACCATGGCAGATTTTCATTACTTTTCAACCATGGCAAAATTTACTTTCTATTTCCCATGGCAAATTTACCTTCATTTTTGCCATGGAAATTTTACTTTAACATGGGCATCAAATATAATTTAAGCATTCATGTCAATTTTTTACTTTTTATTCTGCCATGGAAAATTTACTTTTATGACCATTGGCAAATTTAATATACATATGTGGCAAATATTAGTCATTGAAGGGATTTCTTTTCTTCCATGGGACCATGGTAAATATAATTCTCAAACACGTCAATTACTAATTGAAAAAAATATTTGCACAGCTTTCGTGTTCTACATGTTTGACAAATTTTAATCGACATTTTTTGTGTGTTCACTTATATACTAAAATACCTTACAAAGTTCAATCGATATTTTTTCGCCACAATGTATGTATACATGGAAATCTTTTAGGTCATTGCCAAAAAGTATCTCTTTACCAATGGCATATTTCTGCTTTAAAAGATGATGGTGATTTTTCGTAGCACAACACAAACTAGGCTTTATTAGTCACATACAAAAAATATGGTCTTTTCTTTTGTTTCACTACTTGACATTTTTTTTGTCTTTTACAGGGAAAATGCCTCTAAGGGCGATGGGGAGTGCGTTCGGGCTATGGGGTTCTCCCATCATACGAAATCGTTTGTTGGGGGATGATCCCTCGTACCGAATGATTCGTTAAGTCTGAGGGGTCCCCTGACCGAACATTCGGGCATTATCGGCGTACAAAAACTATGAGCCATAGTGTAGTGTTTGTAAATAATAACAATTATTTTTCTTGTGGCCTTGTGGGATATGGAGTCTTGGCTAACGTGCACTTCATGCATCAAAATTACCCCCGGTCTCTGCATCAAAATTATGCATGCAACCATCTTTATTAAGTTATTCAACTAAGTCTGACAAAATAAATACAAAGATCAACTCAAAGCCACATTTGAGGTGAACAAAGTCGCTACACCTATAAGTATAAAGATATGCTCTGACCGCATCAATGGACACCATCTAATCTAGTGGCCTTAACAAGCCGCCGCCCGACAAACCAAGAGCACCAACCAGTCTAGGCGTCCCACAACGCGCACCGCACGCTCGCTCTAGGATCTGATGCTGACATCTTGCACCGTCCCATCTCTAGGAGGGACCATTGCACCGACCTTGCCAGGCCCATCCGTCGTCGACGTCACTACGACGTCAAACAACTCCACCAACATGCTCGTGTACATCAAACCGCGTCCAACACCGAAACTCCACTGCTCCACGCCGCCGAGACCCGTTGTCTTCAATGCGGTAGATGCAACACCGCTCCACCTGCTGGCCCCCCCTAGTGAACCTCTGCCCCAAAACAATGCCCTCGGGAGGGGAAACGACACCACAATCTTTGTCATCATCCGACCCGGGAGACCCAAATCTATGGTTCTCGCCGGAACAGATGCCCCCTGGAGAAAGAGGGGCACCCATATGCACCTATCAACGAACCCAAACAGTTCCCACCATCACAAAGCTCTCACGACAACGCCTTCAGGAAGGACACGACGCCTTGAGCATCGTCGCCGTCCACCGCGGTTAGGGTTTTTACCCGAGCAGCGGTGAGGTGGGAAAAGGTAGGGCGGACCCGAACGACGTCTCCAAGAAGAATACCTGGGCGGACCCGAACGACGTCTCCAAGAAGAATATCTGCACCTGCGGGCGTCGTCGTTGTTGCCTGCCGAAATCGACAAAGGAATTATCCCGATCTGGCTCCCTACCTCCCGCTCCACCCACAAACCGATGACTGTCTAGCTAGCCAGCACGGCCAAGTCCGGCAAGATTGGAGCGCACGTAGATGGGATAGTAGGCAGCTGACAAAACGACACCGTCAGCCATCGGGGCACCGCTGCCACGGCCCAAACCCGCAGGTGGTCCAGTTAGTTGAAAGCCGGGCTCATTAGAAGTCTGGAATCTTTGTCAAGACACTACACCACAGTCAAGTTTTGGTGACACACCAATCTGTTGGCATAGAGTACCTTTGCCGATAGAAAATTTGTAGCTAACACCTATGCCGACAAAAGATAAAACAGTTGGAGGGCTTGTTGTGGGCAAATGTATTGCCGACAAAAGTCTACTGGAGCTACGCTCTAGTCGACTCTTCTACGAGACTGCATAATAACACTAACACTCCTACACCCTCACAAACAGTAAATTAAAAAAATTGAAATTTTGTATCATCAAATGTTCTCAAACGTTTTAGGTGCTTGAAAATTTTCGTTGAGAAATATCATCCAATGACCTTCCCACATGAGAAACAAAAATCAATGCTAACAATTGCTCAAAACTTTGAACAATTATATCTTTTTCCTGGGTAGAGCTCCTCCGCTGTTTTTTCTGCATGAAATCTTGGAAGCACCTACAAAGTTTGAGCATATTTGACATAAAAAAATCGGATTTTTTCATTTTGTTTTTTTTACTTTTTTGAAATTACTGTTCATGAGGGTGCAGGGACACGCGGGAGCTACCACAATGCCTTCTGGTGCGGTAAAGCTGTAACTGTTGTGCCCTGTTTTGACTGTATGGATAGAACACCGAATGCGTGACACTGCATCTGTCACTTGTCGGACAAAGCGCACACAGTGGTTAGATAATGGCAGCTTGAGTGGTCAGGTTAGATCACCACAGCCTACCAATTTTTGCATAGTACTTTCTCAAAATATAAGACGTTTTTTGACATTGTCATAGTATCAAAAGAAAAATGTCTTTTATTTTGTCACAGAGGAAGTATCTTGAAACGGTGATTGTAAAATGGATGTATATTGCCAAAAAAGGCTTTCGCCCCGCTTTATAGATAAAGCAACCACCACAGCCACAGAGTACCACAAAGTCACACACGCACACAGAGTTACACAACGACAAGTACGAAAGGATTCTGCTGAGGGCACAGCTCAACAAGCCCTAAAAGAAAACACAAAAGGGGGCCAACATGTGCCCAGGAGATGCACGAAGCACCGCGTCTAGTCTAGCTCGGGTGGTGGAGGGGGGAGCGGCGGCGCCAAGCGGAGAGCCATCGTTCGGACATCAGCAGTGCGGGTGTTGATGGCGTCCTGGTCCTGGTGACGGCTAAGCGGCCGCTAGAGCTGCATAAAACCACACATTTTGAAAACGGCGTCAGAAGCGCGACGGAGAGGAACTCGTTGGATCACCAGCTTATTGCGGACCGTCCAAAGTGTCCAGGCAAGGACCCCGATGACGAGCCACCTAATGTGGCGTTGCGATTGGGGGGGGGGGGGACTGGACCTCGGTGAATAAGTCCGGGAAGTTGGTGCAACACCAACTCACGCCCAGGAGCTCCCGAAGGCAGCTCCAGAGGAACTGGGCGGAACGCACGAGAAGAATATGTGGTTGGAGTCCTCGGCAGTATCGCATAGGGGGCAAAGCCCATCACCCGGACCATTCCTCTTAAGCACCTCGACACCGGAAGGGACGCGGCCGCGGATCCACTGCCACAGGAAAATCCGGATCTTCAGGGGCAGCCTGATCGTCCAGATCAGTTCGAAGGCCGCTGGTGCAGGAGAGGGAGCAATGGCCCGGTAGAGCGACTTCGTGGAGAAACATCTCGAAGGCTCTAGTCGCCACGAGATGCGGTCGGCGGGCTGGTCCAGGGCAGGTTCGTGGAGCGCAACCGTCTCCAGGAGGTCCAACCAGGCGAGTTGGTCCTCGGGGCCGAAGGGACGTCTGAACCCCAGGCGTCCAAGATCAGTAAGAGCGGATGCAACAGAAATCCTAGCATCCACCGCGATGGCGAAGAGGTTCGGGAACCTCGCCGCGAAAGGTTCGGGCCCGGCCCAGCGGTCAAACCAGAATAGGGTGGATGAGCCGGAACCAACCTCAATAGAGGTCCCGATCCGAAGTACCGGGAGCAGCTGGATGAGCGACTGCCAGAACTGGGAGCCGCCGGAACGCTGGCAGAAGGCGAGCGGCTGGCCCCGAAGGTATTTATTCCGGATGATCTGGAGCCAAAGGCCACCCTCGCCGTTGGCAATCCGCCAGAGCCAACGTGTCAGGAGGGCAATGTTCATGCGTTTAGACGACATGATCCCAAGGCCACCCTGGTCGCGGGGCCGACAAATATCGGACCACCGAACCATATGGTACTTCTGCTTGTCCCCGGCACCGGCCTAGAAGAATCGAGCCTGGATCGTATCGATCTCATGGTGCAGAGTCTCGTGCGGGCTGTAGAAACTCATAATGAACAAGAGCAGGCTGGAGAGGTAGGAGTTAATGAGGACCGTCCTAGCTGCCGAGGACAGCCACCGGCCTTGCCAGGACTCAATCCGGTGTTGAAGCTTGAGCACCGCTGGCCGAAGATCGGCGACGGACAGGCACGAGTCACTGATGGGGATCCCCAAATAAGAGGTGGGGAATACGCCCAATTGACAGTTCAGTCTGTCAGCGATACTCTTACTCAACTCGGGTGAGTATCCCATCACCATCACTTCGCTCTTGTCGAAGTTGATCTTAAGCCCGGACATTTGCTGGAAGCAGAGCAGGAGGAATTTGAGGTTCGTAATATCGTCGTCGGATCCTTGGACCATGATGATGGTGTCATCCGCATACTGAAGGAGGGACACTCCCTGGCCATTGACAAGGTGGGGGACAAAGCCCTGGATGTGGCCCGCGGCCTTAGCCTTGTCCAGGATGTATGCCAAGGCGTCAGCCACCATGTTGAATAGGAAGGGGAGAAGGGGTCACCCTGGGAAGTAGGGGCCAATCTCCCCATTGATGTTAACCGCGGTCTTACCGGACGAGACCAGCTGCATGACCTGGGTCACCCATCTGTCATCGAACCCCTTCCGGAGAAGCACCTCCCGAAGGAAGGGCCAACTGACCGTGTCGTAGGCCTTATGGAAGTCGGTCTTGAGGAAGACCGGTCGGAGGTGTTTGGCACGGACCTCATGGAGGACCTCGTGGAACACCAGGACCCCATCCAGGATATATCGTCCGCGGATGAAAGCAGACTGGTCCGGGTGGGTGATGCGGTCAGCCAAAGGGGTCACCCTATTGGCATACCCCTTTGCCAAGATACGGAAGATCACATTGATCACCATAATGGGACGGGACTGGCGGATCTCCGAAGCGCCAGTCATCTTGGGGACCAGGGAGATGATCCCGTAGTTGAGGCGGTGGAGGTCAATGGAGCCCACGTAGAACTCCTCGAACAGGGCCATCACCTTGTGCTTAATGGTTCCCCAGAAGGCCTGGAAGAACTTAATCGGCAGGCCATCGGGGCCCGGGGCAGACGATGGGTTCATCCCTTTGGTGGCCGTCCACACCTCGTCCTCGGAGAACGGGACCATCAGGGTCGCGTTCTCCTCAGGAGAAATGCGCTGGGACTCGGCCCAGAAGTCGGACGCCAAGGACAGGCCACTCCTAGGGGGAGGGGAGAAGAGAGCCTTATAGAAGCCGTCCACATGCACTCGAATATCGGTTGGCCGCTGGAGAAGGGTCGCTCCATCCCAAAGCAAGGGGATGGAGTTACGACGTCTACGGCCATTCGCAATGGCCTGGAAATAGGCTGTATTGGCGTCTCCCTGGAGGACCCACTTCTGGGTTCCCCATGAGACGCCAATATGCTGCCTCGTCCGAGTAAATGGTCGAGAGCTGGTCCTCAAGATCGTAACGGAGCATCCACTCGTCGGGGGAGATGCCCACTGAATCAGCCCGCATGTCTAGAGCCTGGATGGCTGCGAGGATGGATTGCTTGCGTTCCCGCAAGCCCCGGCCAAGGTTTGCACCCCATCCTTTCATGAACTGCCTAGATCGCTTGGCACAAAAGTGCCAGTGATCCGCCACCGAGGTAGACCGATGAGGTGCACTCCGGGCCTCCGTCCAACGAACGTGGACCGCGTCAGCGAAACCCAACTGGTTAAGCCAGAAGGTTTCGAACCGGAACCGAGGAGGCGGAGGGGGCGGTCATCGTCAGAGGAGAGGAGTAGCGGGACATGGTCCAAGCCAATGCGGGTGATAGCCCGGAGCGAGGCGAGGGGGCACCGAATATCCCATTCCGGGGATACCAGGACTCGGTCCAGCACCGAGCACGTCGGGGTGGCCTGGCGATTGGTCCACGTGTAGCGGGCACCCACCCGCTCCAACTCTCGAAGGCCAAGCTCGGCGATGCAGTCGTTGAACATCTGCATCTTGGGGAAGTTGACTAGGTCGTTGTTTTTATCCTCAGCAAAGCGGATGAGGTTGAAATCACCTCCTACCACCACCGGCAGGGGAGCTGCCGAGACCTTCCTCCTAAGCTCCTCGAGGAAGGTCGCAAATCGGCGGTGGTCCGTCGGTCCGTATACTATGATGATCTCCCATTTGAAGTTAATATCCCGCTCGAAGATCTCCATATTGACATAGAACTCGCCCCGGTCCATGCTCCCTACCTCGAAGGAGGCATCCTTGACTCCGAGAAGGATGCCTCCCGAGTGGCCGGCGCTCCCACTAGAAGGGAGCCAGTGCCAGGCGAACAGGTGGGTACTAAGGCGCTCCAGTTCTGACAGCGAGAACTCGGAGCGCATGGTCTCTTGAATTGCCACTATGTCGATCCGTTCGTCTCTCATGTACTCGCTGAGTTGGCGGCGTCGGCCATCATGACCGAAGCCGCGAATGTTCCAGAAGAGTGTCCGCATCAGGGCGCCATCGGGGGGCTGCTTGACCCCAAGACACGGGAGGCACTCAGTGCGCGAAGCGCAGCAGTACGGGAGCGGGTGCGGCCCCGGATGTCCGCGGCAGCCAGAGGTGGCCGCGCGGAGGGGGTAGGCGCACTAGGTCAGAGGGCGGGGGGGCGGCTAGGCAGGCACGGGTCTCGGCTAGCCGTCCATCCAGGATTTCCCGCGCGCGGATGGCGGCAATCTGAACTAAGGGGGGATCGACTTCCCCCCTGAAAATGATCCCCGAGTCCGCTGCAAACTCGAGCGCGGAAAATGAGCAGGTAGAGGAGCTAGCTGGAATGTCTGGATTACCTGGCTCGAGGTTGCGGGCCGCCGCACGCAGCCCAACGCGGTCCTGTACGGGCAAGGCAGGGCTCCCAGGGGGCCGGGCCGCGTCGATCCGGGCCCTGCGGCAGGACGAGACCACCGGAGTCGAGGTCGACCTGCCCCTCCAGGAGTACGCGGCCGTGCGTGGCAGGTGGGGGTGTGCCGTCAGAGGTGTGGTCACCACCGAGGGGCCCACCACCACGGCGGCAGGCGGGGGGGAGGTGCAGGCGGGCGTGGAGCAGCTGTAGAGGAGGTCCGTAGAAGCCGGTGGAGGTGGAACCCGGGGGGAGGCAGGCTGGCTCTGAGGGGATCTAGGGGCCGTCTCCACAGCCGGCAGCGTGCCTCCCGGCGTCGAGACCTGGCCGGCAGACGTGCCAGCCGCGGTCGAAGGGGAGGCAGGCGGTCCCGGCAGCGGAGCCGGAGTCACTGATACGGCCTGGGGCCCGGGAGGGGAGGGCACAGGCGGGGCCGAGGCCGGGGAGCGGGGGGACGACGCCGGGAGAACCACCAGCCCCATGCTGGATACGTCACTCCCACCGGACGTGCAGTCCGGCGAATCTGCAACCTCCTGAGGGGGAGAGCCGGATGGGCCAGACGGCAGCATAGGAGGTGGGGCTGGAGCAGCAGCCAGAAGGGGGAGCTGACTCCCAGTGCCCCGGTCGCCCAGACCCCCACCCCGAGATGAGGAGGCCACCGTAGGGCCGGGGGGAGGGGGAGCGGCTGTCCTCGGAGCCGTCGAGGTTGTCATCGAAGTGGCGTGAACGTCTGTGGCGCCCACGGTAGTCGTCGTTCCCGCCCTGGCCGCCACCACCGGGCCCATCATCGGAGTAGCGGGGGCGGCCCACATGGTTAGGCGGCTCAGGGGAGATCCTGATGTCAAAGCCCTCGTCGTTGAAGAAGATCCTGACCACGGCGCGGAGCTTGGAGGAGTCGAGGGGTTTGACCTTGACACGGACATCCTCCTCCTTGCGCAGAGAGAGCTCGTCAACCACGACCACCACACCAAGGAGCTTGGACATGCTGCGAATCACGCGCTCCTTCCGAGCAATATCAGGTAGGCCTGAGAGGAGGATCCATGCCGTGTCGAGTACAACAACCGCCATGGCATCGTGGGTGGGCACCGAAATGTCCACCACAAGCTTGTGCAGGGCGAGAGTGAGGTCGCCGCTCCGGGTGGCATAGCCATAGCTGGCAGCATCAGGGAAGACCACAGTGAACTGGTTGGCCGCAGTCGGAGTCACCATCCAGTCCCACTAACAGCAGTAGAGGTGGTTGAGCTCGGACTCCAGCATCTCCGGAGTGGCCGCGCCCTCACCAATCACAGACACGATCGCCTGGAGGGACGGCACCGGTGTCGGGGTGACCGGGACCTCGATGTGAAAGAAGCCAAGGCCCTCGATGCCATGACCATACATCATGAGCTCACCCGTCACAGGACGATCTGGGCAAAGGAAGTCGGGGTGGCCAGGATCCTTGCAGAGGTAGCAGCCCAGCAGGTTGGTGCAGGAGACTTGAGAGTACCCAAAGAGCCCACAGTTGAAGCACTGGACGCGATCCCCCCCGGGGGCATTGGTGCCCGGAGCCGGGCCTCGTGGGGCAGCGAAACCGGAGCCCGACGCGGTGCCGTTGGTGGCTGCGCGGCCCTAGCCCCGGCGCTTCTTCTTCTTTGCAGGGCTCGGTCCTTGGCGACCACGCGGAGCACCGGCGCCGCCGCCCTGGGCCGCCGGAGGTGGGAGCTGCGGGTTGGTGCGGGGCGGTTGGTATCGCTCCGCCGCGGCCGGAAGGGCTGGAGGGTGCTGCGCGCGGGGGTAGGGGGAGGGGTCCGACCGGTCCTGCCCGGAGAGAGGCTTTGGCCCTGCCGGCCGGCAGGGGACACCGAGCGCCGGCGGCTATAGTGCCGGTCATCCGGTCGGATGGGGGAGCGGGACCGGGCCCGGGCCCGGTCGTGGTCGCGGTGGGCCGGGCGAGCCGGAGAGCGATGGTCGGGGGAGCGCCGGTAGCCGCTCCTCGTCGGGGAGCGCCGGCCGTCGCGGGAGGAGAGGTGGCAGCGCAGGTCTTCCTCCCAGCGGACGGCCTCGGGGGAGGGGCGGGGAGGGTCCCGGGCATCCGAGCTGCGGCGCTTGTGGCGGTCTCCACCGTCATCCCACTCCCGAGGCATGGCCGGAGCAGCCGGCGGCGGCTGCTGGATGCCGGGGCTGGGGACGGGAGGTGAGGGGCGAGGGGAGGCGGCGCAGGAGGGTGCGGGAGGGAGGAGGCGGGGGGGGGAGGGGGGGAAGGAGCGGAGTGGCGGCTGGGAACCCTCGGGGGAGCCAAATTAGGCTCCCCGAGCCCCGATGGGCCGTAAGGCATTGAGAGCCCACCCACGGGGTGGGACGGCCTGGTGGGCCGCCCAGCAGGCCCCGGCCCAGCAGAGGTGGGGGGAGCACCGGAGGGCATCGTCCACCCCGAGCTAGGGCAAGCGGGGGCACCGCCGCCGGCGCCGGCGGGGGCCGCAGGGGGGCAGGGGGGCGGCACGGAGAGGTCCTGGGCTGGATCTTGAGCGCTGACCACCCGAAAGTCGCGATGAAAGGGCGGAACGGAGAAGAGCGCGGCGCCGGCACCGGGGAGATCACGGGCGGCCGGGGGGCCGGCAGCAACGGCGGCGCAGGGCGGCGCCATGAGGACCGCGCGTTGCCCGCGTCGGACCGGCCAGCCACGCCTCACGGCCGTCGACGGCGAGCCGCCCCACCGCGCAAGGCGGTTCCTTTACCCACGGGCGGCCGAGCGGGGGCCGAGCACTCCGGCGGGAACGCGTGGACCTCACCGGGAGGCTGCGGGGAGAAAGGAGGAGAGGGGGGCCTGCGCGTCGCACGCCGGGGACGCCGGCAGCCAGGTCGGCGGCCTCGGCGAGGTCAGCCCAGCAGGGGCGGGAGGGAGCAGGGGAGGCCGCCGGGGGGTGGGGGGCACGTCGCCGCCGCGGCCAGGGGAGAGGTCGGGGGGGGGGGGGGGGGGGGGGCGACGGTCGGCGAAGGGTCCGTCGGAGGGTGAGGGGGCCGGCGGCGCAACCAGCGGCGGGGCGAGCGCCCGGTCGCCAGCGGGGTCGCAGGAGCTCATCCCTACAGTCTGTCCGTCGCAAAGCCCAGGGTCCGATGTATATTGCTACGGCCAACGAACAATCATGAATAGGGAGTCCTTCTCCAATCTCCACAAAGGGCACATATGCAGCGGGGTCAGATCAGCTCAGCTCGCCGGAACTGGACCAAATATAGAGCTCACAAGTCATTCATATTAGCAGACCAAATATGGGGACTCCTACTTTTTGTAGGTAGTACTTGATACACTGAGTGAAACTTGCTTTTGGATTTAACTTCAAAATTCCACCTCAGGATTCAAACCGTGCAGTATTGCTGCGCTCATCCACTCACGTTATTAGCAGACCAAAGCAGCAAGAAATAAGTATCAGAATGGATGCATACATAATTTCCCTTTTTCTGTTGTTATTATTCTGATCTTGCAGATTATTGTATTGGAAGCATATTAGCAGTACGATGACACAACTATCAGTTCAGAACTCACAAGTCACCTGTAAGGCTGTAACAGAAACGAAAGGCGCATTGGTTGGGAAAGTTGTGACTGAGCACATTTATTTCAGTACAAGGACATAACTATCAGAAGGCACTTGCTCACAGAAATGAAAGGCACAATAATCTCCTAGAACATGTATGGAATTACATAAAGATATCTCTTGTGTTGCAGCTCACAGTTTCAGCAAGAATGTTCGTATCTCCATGGGCCCGAGCTCGACAACAAGGGCTTGACTGTCAACTGAGCTACCCGTAACTGGGGCATGACTACTTTCAGTGTCTCCAACAACCCTCCACTTGAGCTTCCTCATCCCAGACTTCTTTTGGTTGGCGGACAGGTTAGTTTCAGTCAATTCCTTGATCTGCGCAATGGAACAGCACTGAGCATTGCGGGCTAGATCTCTTTCCGAAAGAAAAAATATTCATGACTAATTCATGCAACGGAACTTTTTTTTTACAACTAATTCTTATCATGCAAAGAGATAAAGTACAATAAATTACTTACAGTTCTCTTTCCAAACAATTTTTTCAGTTCAACTTTTGCCATCACTGAATATTGTGGGTCTTCTGCAGCCTGCAACTCCGACAAAAAATATTCATTGAACCAAGTAGAAATAAATATGATATAAACTACAGTTTCGTAAAGTAGGAATATACCTGAAACAAATGTGCCAGGCGGAGAAGTGTGGTACCATCATCGAGAGTCTGAAATATTAAGCCATACTCTGTTAGTGACTAATAGATGCTATCAATATTTACATATATAAGATCCGTGATATTATTCTTTTTTTGAGAAATAGATAAATAAATTATGAACCTGCAAGGTGATGATTGCCACATTATCAGGAAGACTGTAATTTGCATCCATCATGCTCGCTTTCACAACACTGTAGGATTTCCAACTGCTCTCATCCTGTAAGAACAATATTACAACTGTAGGAATAATGACATGAAAATACTTAAAAAAAAACAGGCTGAGAGAACTATACAAATATACCTCATGAGCGAAACCAAGAAGAAAGGGTGAATAAACTTTTTGTCCTTGTGTCCTTCGCCAGTGAGCTCCATGTCCAAGCTTGTTGACATTGACATAATAAGTACCCCTAGCCTGTAAGAGTTTATATGAGGCAGAGTTATATTTTTAGAGGGAAACAGTAGGGACTCCTACTGCATGTATATATTGATTTTTATATAGTGAACATAATGCATATGATGTCATGTCAGTACTGGAGGAAATAGAAATGGATACAATACTGTGAGTGAATGTATACCGTGAGACCATCACATTTGCTGTCAACGCAAACAGTTTCAGAGAGCGGCTCCCCTACACCTCTGCCATCATCATGAAGTATACGCCTGACATTCACATTATCATGATTAGAGGTTGAGCGTACAAGGACGCGTGGAACTTGATTACACAGATTTATGATTGACTTCAATAGGTTGAAAACAAAGTTGGTAAAGATATCTGTAGTTAATAATACACACTAAACGGTATATTTCATAGTAAGTTTGAAAATAGGTAGTTCCATAAGAGATGAGAAACTGCTAGCTGTTTTAATGGACAAATTGGCATTTCTTTGTAGTTCAAGCTGTCTGCTAGCTTCAAGACAATGACACCACAGTTAGATATAGAAACCAACTAGAATTGGATCGGTCTATCCTGGTAAATAACACAAATAATAGCTCTCCTGACCCGATGGCTCTGGCGTATCGCCAATGGGGAGGGGGGACTCTGGCTCACCATTATCCGAAATAAGTACCTTCGGGGCCAACCACTTGCTTTCTGCCAACGTTCTGGTGGCTCCCAGTTCTGGCAGGCTGTGATTCAGCTTCTCCCAGTGCTCCGCATTGGCACGTCCATCTCGGTTGGCTCCGGGTCATCGACCCTGTTCTGGTTCGATCGTTGGGTAGGGGACTCCCCCCTGGCCGCTCGATTCCCGGAACTATTCTCCATAGCGGTTGACCCTCGGGTCTCTGTCGAGACGGCCCTTATTGACTTAGGGCGTCTCGCCTTTCGGCGCCCCTTCGGCCCCCTTGAGGTTGCCGCTTGGGACGCCCTCCTGCAGGACATCGCCCTTCTGCCGATGGACGTTGAGGGCGCCCCTGACTCCATCTCTTGGCGACTGGATCCCTCCGGCCGTTTCTCTACTAAGTCCCTGTACGCGGCTATCGCTCCTTCGTCGGCCCCAGAGCCGTTTAGCCTGATCTGGGACATTCGCCTCCCGCTAAAGATCAGGATCTTCCTGTGGCAGTGGATCCGTGGACGCCTTCCCTCCGGGGTTGAGGTCCTCAAGCGTAATGGACCAGGGGACGGGATGTGCCCCCTCTGTGGCACGGTGGAGGATGCTAACCACATCTTCTTCTCCTGCTTCACAGCCCAATTCCTGTGGTCCTGCTTTCGCGAGACGGTCGGTGGACAGTGGTGCAACACCAACTTCCCGGACCTGCTTGCCGAGATCCATGCCTCCCCCCCTCGCCACCGCCATATTAGATGGCTGTGCGTTGGGGTTCTCGCCTGGACGCTTTGGACCATCCGCAACAAGCTTGTCATTCAGAAAGTGCCTCTTCCACGTGCGACTGATGCGATCTTTAAAATGTGTGGCTACTTGCAGCTTTGGCGGCCGCTTAGCCGCCCCCAGGACCGGGACGCCATCAACACCCTCCTCGCCGATCTTCGCTCGATGGCCTTCCGCGTGGCGCCACCGCTGCCGCCCCCTCCTCCGGAGCCCGACTAGGCCTGTCGCTCTGGCTGCTGTCTTTGAGTTTGTGTTTTGGATTTCAGGGCTTGTTGAGCTGTGCCCTCAGCAGTAACCCAGTGTGCTACTTTATGTGTCTGTGGAACCTGCGTGTGTGTGTGTGCGTGTGTTTGTGAACCCTGTTGGATGTTTGGCTTGGGCGGTTGGCTTTATTTATAAAGCGGGGCGAAAGCCTTTTTCGGTAATAACACAAATATGGTACTGCAATAGAAGCTATAATACCTGTGGAACATAAATTCTATTTGACCATCCTGAATACTTGAAGCTCCAACAGCACGATCAACAAGGACACTAAGTTCATATTTCCCATCTGTTACATACATTCCGAGATTGACCTGTAAAGTCAATATGAGAGAAAATTCTATAAGAAAATAAAGCAGTTGAAATAACAACAGCCACGAAAGCATGATAAAATAGGAAATTTATTTGGTGAATGAAAAACGAGGGAGTGTCACGCGTAGTTCTGAAAATAAATGCTCTCTTATACAGGTGTAAAATGATTCCAGTTTTATGCCTACTGATGACAGAACTACTCGTTTAAATTATTCTGAAACGGAGGTAAACTATTTGCCTCATCAATTAATCAAGAGGAGTTTGACAAAAGTTTGAAAAAGCAAAAAAGAGACACCGCTAGCTCTACTTTTAGAACAAAACTATATTTAAAGTACTACTATGGTATATTAGAAATCAAAGAGTATCTCAGTATTAAAATGTGAATATTGTGCATACGGGGTAGTAATTTCCTGCAACCGGTTGAGTCACTTGAAGATTCCAATCTTCCCTGTAATTTCTCACCTATAGATGAAATAACAAAAAACGTCAGTGTAAAAGAGAGTACAGAGGCATTCAAAACTCAAAGGTATTAAATTCAGATAGATGTTCAGTAGGGCCTTAACAGTCACCCATAAAATAATTTAGGAAAGAAATGAGAAGGTAGCTATAGCATAGCTCATAATGATAGTTACCCTCTTGAGAAAATCTCTTCCATTAGAATCTGTATAGAAAGTGTGGTTTGTGACCATATTTGCTGTCAGTCTTGTGATGACCTCCTTTCCTATGCCATCATCTACCGGGATTGGCCCAATCTTTTACATATGAGAGGAAAAACAAACTAAACTTCAGTGCATGTTCAATAATGATGGATATCATTTTTTCTGGAATGGAAAAATACAATTCAGGCCCTTATTCTCTAAGGTAGAAGAAATTACTAACCGTGTATTCTACTTCAGCATGCTCCTTATCCTTATAGAGTCTTGTAACCTACATATACAATATTTTAACAGATATTCAAAGAGAGCTTTATTATAATTAATACTCCGTATATTACACCTGGAAAAAAAAGATGTTAACATGAAGGCACGACGAATTTGTTAGGAATGAGCAACTAACATTCACAGGGGCCAAAGGCCAGAACATATACAAGATTACAGTATAAGCGGTAGTACCGCACTCCTGAGCGGTACTACCGCTCGGGCGGTAGTACCGGCTACACCAAGCGGTAGTACCGCCCAACACACCTCAACACACACATCTAACACCCCCCCTCAAACTCATGGTGGATCAACAACACTGAGTTTGGAGAGAAAAAAGGCATGCTGCGCTCGAGTCTGTGCCTTCGTGAAGAAGTCCGCCAACTGTAACTCAGAGGGCACATAGTGAAGTGCGAGAGTCTGATCCTGCACTGCAGCACGCACAAAGTGGGCATCCACACCGATGTGCTTGGTGAGCTCATGCTTCACCGGGTCACGAGCAATACTGAGAGCACCGGTACTGTCTGACAATAAGGGGGTCGATGTAGCAGCAGTCACACCAAAGTCCTCAAGTAACCATCGTAACCAGATCACCTCAGCCGTCAGCATAGCCATCGCTCGCAACTCAGCCTCTGTACTCGAGCGAGAAACTGCAGTCTGCTTCTTTGTCTTCCAGGCAATGAGAGAACCACCAAGAAAAACGCAGAAAGCAGACAGCGAGCGTCGATCAGAGGGATCACTAGCCCATGTAGCATCAGAGTAGGCCTGGAGCTCGAGAGAGCTGGAGCGGGGAAAGAAAAGGCGATGAGAGATCGTGCCACGAAGATATCGTAGAACACGGAGGAGGTGACTATAGTGGACAGAGGTGGGGGCTGAAACGAACTGACTGAGGATGTGGACAGGGTAGGAGATGTCAGGACGCGTAACAGCAAGGTAGACAAGGCTCCCAACGAGGTGACGGTAGCGAGTGGGATTAGGAAGAGGATCACCGTCAGAAGCACGGAGCTGAACGTTGAGCTCCATAGGAGTCACAACAGTGCGCTCATCGCCAAGAGCGGCGCGATCAAGAAGATCCTGAATATATTTCTCCTGGGAGATGAAGAAGCCATCAGAGGTCGAGGAGATCTCAATCCCAAGAAAGTAGCGAAGAGGACCAAGATCAGTCATGAGGAACTGGTCGCGAAGGCGAGCCTTAACAAAGGCAATGTAGTCAGAGTCGTCACCAGTGATGATCATGTCATCAACATAGAGAAGGAGAAGAGTCCGACCACGAGGAGACGTGTGAACGAACAAGGCGGGATCATGATCACTGGGCGAGAAGCCCGCGGCAGTGACGACAGAGGCGAACCGCTCAAACCAGGCACGAGGGGCCTGTTTAAGACCATAGAGAGAGCGGCGAAGACGGCAGACCATACCATCAGGAACAGAGTACCCTGGGGGTGGCTGCATATAGACCTCCTCACGCAACTCACCATTGAGAAAAGCGTTCTGGACGTCAAGCTGAGAGACAGACCAATGACGAACAGAAGCGACAGCAAGAAGAGTGCGAACAGTGGTCATGTGGGCCACAGGAGCGAATGTCTCATCATAATCGCGTCCCTGTTCCTGCTGAAAACCACGAGCCACAAGACGAGCTTTGTAGCGCTCAAGGGAACCATCAGAGCGAGTCTTAATCTTATAGACCCACTTGCATGTGATGGGACGAACACCAGAAGGGAGGGAAACCAGATCCCACGTGCCAGAACGCTCAAGGGCAGCAAGCTCCTGGGCCATCGCAAGCTGCCATTCAGGCTGGGTCAGGGCAGCCTGATAGGAAGTCGGCTCAGCAACGACAGAGAGGCCGTACCGGTCAGGAGAATAGCGATCAGGGGGGGGACAAGGCCTAACACGGAGGTGATGGACCGGAGTAGGTGTGAGCGGGGGAGCACTGGAAGTGGAGGGCACATCAGAAGGATCATCCACAGCACGAGGACGACGAGTGTAGTGGAGAGGAAAAGGGGAGTGAGGGCGAAAGACTGGGGAGGAGGGTGGGGAGGGAGATGACGAGGGAGAGGGGTAGGAGGGAGGAGATGGTGGAGACGAGGGAGAGGAGGAGGAGGGAGGGGATGGTGGTACCGGTGGAGGAGGGGGACTCACCGAGGGAGAGTGGAGAACAGGAGGCACAGAGGGAGAGGTGTCAGGAAGGAGAAGAAAGGAAATGTCTTCCACGGAAAAGCTCGATGAGGAGGGACGCGGATAGTAAGAACGAGACTCATCAAACGTCACATCCCGCGAAATGCGGAGCCGGCGACCAACAGGATCCCAACACCGATAGCCCTTGTGCTCATCACTGTAGCCAAGGAAAACACACTCAACGGACTGAGCAGTCAACTTGGTTCGTTCTCGCGGAGCAAGAAGAACATAACACACGCATCCAAACATACGAAGAGCGGAGTAGTCAGGAGAGCGACCAGTGAGACGCTCCAGAGGAATACCACCCTGCAAGGCAGCCGATGGCTGAATGTTGATGAGGTGGGTGGATGCAGAAACTGCCTCAGCCCAAAAATGGGGTGGAAGAGAGGCAGCGATCATCATCGCCCGAGCCGTCTCAAGCAAATGGCGATGTTTGCGTTCAGCAACACCATTCTGAGCATGGGCACCGGGGCAAGAGAACTGGGCAAGAGTACCCTGCTCCGCAAGAAATCCACGCAACATATGAGAGATATACTCTCCAGCTGAGTCAGCACGAAAGATACGAATGGGCGTGGAAAACTGGGTGTGAACCATGGCAGCAAATCGTTTATATATAGAGAGAACTTCGCTACGAGATTTCATGAAGTAGAGCCAAGTGTAGCGAGAGAAATCATCAATAAACAACACATAGTAGCGATGACCACCTTTCGAATCAAAGGGAGCAGGACCCCAGACATCAGAATGAACTAAGTCAAAAGGATGCTGAGATACAGACTCACTGGTGGGATAAGGTAACTGGGTCTGTTTGCCAAGTCTGCAACCATTACAATGTAAGGAGACATCTCCAGTTACAGACCCTAAGAGGCCCTGACGAACCAAAGAAGACAAGCGAGAGCCACAGATGTGACCAAGGCGATGATGCCACTGCTGGAAGGACGCAGACGAAGAGGCAGCAAGAGCATGAGAGCTGGCAGAAGTGGTGGCAGCGGAAGGAACACAGAGCCAGTCAACCTCCCAAAGGCCCTCCGACTCACGGCGCCGGGGGCCAGCACCAACCAAAGCCTTGGTGCGGCAATCCTGAATGGAGCAAGAGTCGGTATCAAGAATGACACGACAACCAGAATCAGTAAGTTGGGCAGCGGAAAAAAGATTCATGGTAAGACGAGGAACATGAGAAACACTAGGAACAGAAAACGATGGAGTAGAGAGAATGCCTCGACTAGAAACAGGAAGAGGAGTGCCATCGGCAGTGAGAACATTAAGAGGAAAAGCAAGAGGTCGAAGAGAGGATAAAACAGAAGAATCAGAGGACATATGGAAGGATGCTCCAGAATCCAGAACCCACGAGGATGTACCTGACTGAGTAGGCTCCGGCGGGGGCTGAGTGGTGGTGGCAGTCACGGCAGCAGCAGAACCCGTCGAGGAAGAACCAGAGGAAGCCAGCATGCGCTTGAGTCGCATAATGTCCTGGTCAGTGAGTGACGGAGTCGAGGGAGACACATGAGTCCCACTGGAAGAAGAGCGCCTCTGGTCTCGCTGTTTCTGGCGGCACTCAGACTCTGGATGACCTTGCCTGGAGCAGTAGCCACAGAAAGTGTCACGGCGCGACCGGCCCCTCCCTGAAGGTGTGGGCAGAAGCGGTGGAGCAGTGAGACGAGCAGACGACACAGGAGCTCGAGCAGCCAACACAGAGGGAACAGCAAGCAATCCAGCAGAACGGAGGCGGGTCTCCTCAGCACGAAGCTCAGCAAGCACCTCCGAGAGAGGAACACGACCACGAGCAAGCAAGTGAGCACGTCGAGGCTCAAACTCGGAACGGAGGCGAGATAAGAACTCATGGACACGCTGAAACTCCAAGTCGGACCTCACAGTCTGGCAGCAACGGCAGGTTCCACAAACAACTGTCCGAAGAGAGTCAAGCTGGCGCCAGATGGCAGAACTCTGTGTGTAGAACTCATCAACAGAAGAGTCACTTTGCTGAAGAGCGTGCTCCTGACGCACCACAGATAGGTAGAGCGCATCACCAGAGGGCTGATACCGCTGACAGAGGTAAGACCACATGGATGCAACTGGGCCAAGTCCCATGAACTCCGAAGCAAACTGAGGGAGGACACTCGCTGTGAGAACAGCAGCAGCACGAGCATCATCATTGCACCACTGAGTGTAAGCAGACAGATCATCACGGTACACAGAGAGAGCATGTGAATAGGCGGATACCTGCTGATCATAGGCATCAACCGCAGCATCATCGAGAGCCTTGGCTGCATCCCGGTCAGCCTGAGAAGCATCAGCAGCAAGGACCGGTGGCACCGGGGGTATTGGGGCCACGGGCGCAACAGGGCATGGCGGACAGGGGACCTCGCCAGAGAGAACCCCCCACAGGAGAAGACCGCGCATGTGGATACGCATGAAGCCCACAAACTCAGCATAGTTGGTGCCATCGAAGATTACCGAGCATCGAGGAACAGCCACATAGCCCGAGGAAGACATGACGAGCTCAACCTGCAGTGCGGCAGTACCAGCGGTAGTACCGCCAGGGCGGTAGTACCGCTCTGGGCAGCGGTAGTACCGCTTCTCAAGCGGTAGTACCGCCTCTTGGAAGCGGTAGTACCGCTTTGATACGAGCGGTAGTACCGCTTTGCTCCTAGCGGTAGTGCCGCTTCAACCTACTGGAATGCCTGGCCTTTAAGCGGAAGTAGAGCGGCAGTAACAGGCGGTAGTACCGCTTCGGGCGGTAGTACCGCTCTTTGCCAGCGGTAGTACCGCGCAGAGCCGCGATCTGGATCGGGATCGAGGCAGAGGCCGAGCGAGGAGCAGTCGCGGCCGGGCGCGGGACGGCGCGGAGGAGGAGGAGGAGGCCGGGCGGAGGGGGGGGGGAGGCCTGGCGGCGAGGCGGGCGGCGGCCACTGCGGGGCGAGGCAGGCGGCGGCGGCGGCAGCCCCAGCGGCCGGACGAGGAGGAGGCGGGGGCGAGGCAGGCGGCGACAGCGGCGGCCGGGCAGGCAGCGACGGCGGCGGCTGCCGGACGGGGAGGAGGCGGCCGGCCAATCGGACGGCGACGGCGACGGGAGGAGCACGGAGCTGCGAGCGTGCGGGAGCGGGAGAGCAACCTAAGCATCTGATACCATGTTAGGAATGAGCAACTAACATTCACAGGGGCCAAAGGCCAGAACATATACAAGATTACAGTATAAGCGGTAGTACCGCACTCCTGAGCGGTACTACCGCTCGGGCGGTAGTACCGGCTACACCAAGCGGTAGTACCGCCCAACACACCTCAACACACACATCTAACAGAATTGACAAGTCATAACTGAAACTGTACTAGAAAATAATTACAGCTAAAGTAATTTTGAAGGGGCTGGAGACCGCGATATAGCTGCTAGCTCGACATGGCCAGTGATGACCACCTTCTTCTGTTGCAAGGCAGTGGCAAAAAAATTACCGCGAAGTTCACCGATGAAGCGATTGGCAAAGAACGGCATAGGTGACCCTGGTGATGAGAGCATCTGGAACAAGGACAAGCTCGACAAGCCCAGTGGAGATCACAAAAACTATTGTGTACAAGAGTTTGGAAGGGGTAAGATAGAAGATTTTTTTTTCTATTTTAACTTGATTTATTCTCATAGGGTTCCCCGAATCAAGTCTAAGTAACAAGTCGTAGATCTTATCTCTGTATGGTTAAGGCCAAACCAAAACTATCTTCCTAATTTAAATGACAAGCTTCCACTGAGAGATCATAGGGATCTTCTCCATAACTTGATACTGGATGGACCATGTATTTTATAACAACTGTGGACGACCCACTACTTCTCACCTGAACAGGAGCCACATTGGGGTGGAAAAAGACGTCAAGAAGTTTAGCTTTAGCCACAAGACATGTTATCATGGTGACCTAAGTTGTTGGAGCTAAATAATATCTAAAAATTTGTCCTATCTAGGATTATGAAGTCCTATAATCATCTATCTTTTCAGAAGATCTTAGCACATAAAAGTGCAACAGCAGAGAAGGTTTAAATTAATAGCAAAATCAGATTGCAAATAGAACCCATGTAATGCTATTACTATAGGCTCAAAATTAATCTTAATCCTCGAGTTGACTAAATTTATATCTGACCTGATAAATCCATGGGCTGAATTGCTGGTGGACTTCATCAACCAGAGGTCCACGGATGACTTTTAATGGTATCTAACATAAAATAAACATAAATCAATAGGTCACATAGAAAATGTATGTAAAGTTTGAAATAGTAAATAATGCAGAAGTGAAGTTATTCAAGTAACATCAGAAAGGTAATCCGAATACTCAAATGCTATCTCTTTTGTTGGGTGTGAGTTAGTGTGCAAGATGGTACGGGAAAACATAACTACTAGAGGTCATGTGTGAGCCAAGTTGTAAGCCAGGTTGAGTTAAATATATAAGAGTGTGGAGGTCCTACTCCAGGAATAAGCCATCAAGAAATTTCCCCCAAAATCAACATCTGTTACAATAGCACCTTGAAAGACTAATTGGATTAAATTTTGACTGTTCATCACGCATTTTAGATCTATATATTTGAAGTCTTGTGATATTAGGTACCAAAAGGGAACAATAATAGATACCATGCTTTCATCTATGGGATCCCTTCATCTATTCTAGTTTGCAGAAAATATATCACCAGATAAGTTCAATATACACTATTTATTGTAACTTTTGGAGGTAGGTGATCATCATCAGCTATAGTTTGCTGGGTAGATAAACTAATGCATAAAAATACAGAAAGCACAAGTAATTTGTGAGTTAAAGTTAATAGGTTACCCTGCTTCCAATGGGTGCATAGATTAACAGATAAAAAAAAGAACTTAAATGCACAAGTAAGTATTACCGATCTCGAAACAGCAGTTGGTGTAGACCCATCTGGTCTAAAAATATAAGCTCCAGATGCCTGGAGTAACATATACAGACAAACAATCAAACGTGTGAATCAGGTATAATTTAATAGAGAAAAAATTAGCTCCATAATGAAACCTGTGAATCCTTGGCATCACCGGTGCTTGAACCATACCAAAGATAGCTCTGTTGAATTGGTAAATCCACCTAAAACAGATATAAAGGTTTACTACTGCATATCAGGATGAATAAACATGTGGTAGAACTCCTGCAACTTGCGAACATAATAAATTTCTTTAAACTCTGCATACTGAGAGAGTACAGAAAAGCAATGTTGGTCGGTTATGAGAATTATCTTCTGGCAATAATTTTCAATACCACGGAATATGCTGATGCATAAACATCTACAAGCTAAATCAAATTTTATATGATGTAACATTGTTTTGTAACAAAATGTTAGACAAAATGGTCAATGCCAGCAATAGTAAATGATAGGGTAGTGTTTCTTCATGACATTGCGAAGACACCTGCTTCCGCGAGGCTTCAGGTCTGCATTACAACCTTACGATGAGCTCCGTCTCTCCTATCCGGTGCGCCATCGATCTCCAACCGATCCTTGACGTTCAGGCCTGACCAGTACGTTCGTTTCTGATCCTCTATCTTGGTATGCGCCCCTCTAAGGCTCTACATCAGTGGCCTGCGGAAGTCTGACCTTCAGCCCCTGACTGACAGGATCACTGGCCGTTTGGCAATGTGAAAAGCTTCTCTACTCACCCGCCGACCTGAGCATGAAGTTTAGTCATGTTCAACTCCGTCGTTGGTGTATCACATGGTCTCGCTTGACGCCTTGACTTACCGCTATGGTTCATCAACTGTATCGACAAGTTTCGCAGCGGCTTCTTGTGGCGCAGCATGGAGGAAACCAAAGGTGGGCACTACCTCGTCGCCTGGAACGTTGCCTGCTTGCCACGTGCATCGGGACGCCTCGGCATTCACAACCCGCAGATGCTCAATAAGGCTCTTGCATCAGATGTTGCTGGTTCGAGAAAGTAGTCCACGACAAGCCATGGCAAGGGGTGTCAATCTCCGTTCTCCGCAAAGCAGAGGATCTGTTCCTTTGTCCCTAGACCACAGATCCAGGTTATTTTCGGGCATGATCAGTGGATCAGCAGGCGGAGCATCTCCCAGACGCCGAATCTGCTGCCCTCCGTTCGTTCAGAGAGACAGCTTCTGCCCCATCCACCTTGCTGCCAGCTCTCTGACGAAGCGCCGGAGGACCTGAGCCACATCTTGCTGCAGCGCTCCTTCTCGAGGGAGGTTTTGGTACTCCATCCTGCTTTTCGATGGGCCTTGGTTGATTCACTCCTAGCGCTGCAACTTCTCTACCGGAATGGTAGCTGGCGCTTAGCGTGGCTGTGGAGCCAAACTGTTGGAAGGAGGTGAGCCCGCTGATCATCCTCTGCATGTGATCTGAACAAGCACGTCTCCGACAAAGTGGCCACCATACCGGCAGCATTTTTTTCTTCTTTTGGCTAGTGCCTATACCAACCTATCTAGCAAATACTACATCATTTCTCACAATGATACCTACCTACAACCCCACTATGAACGCCAAATTTGAACATATAAACTTAAAAAAAACTGTTTTCTTACCTAATTTTGCACACACACATACATATATTGATAAATAACAGTCTTCAATTAATCTTTTATACTTAATTATTTGTGAAATATTATTGGATGTTAATTGATTTACGTTTTTAGCAGAACCAGAATGTGTTAGGACTCACTCCTGTGATAGAATTGAACATCCGCGTAAGTTGTCCAGATGCTGACGAGAATGTCATCTTTAGAGACCCTGGTCCAACTTCAACGGTGTCTTTGCTTGGAGAAGCAATGCTTGAGACATACCCCATTCTGTTAGATCCTGGATAGTGCAATGGTAAATGATATAAAACGAATGGAATAAATTAATAATAAACACTCATGTGAAAGCCAGATTTTTCATATTGACCTAGCAAAGAATATAATCACTAATCATATTTGTATGTGTTGCATTAGCAGGAACCATAAATTTCTGCTTAGTGATTAAAGTTGATGTTAGTGAAGATAACAAAGTAATTTGAAAGCTCATTATTAGTCTGAAGATGACTGAAGCATACATCACATGCCATATTATCAGCACATCAGAAGAAAAACATAGTAAAAATTATTCTCTTGTAATATCCTGTTATCCAGGTCATCACCTTCATCAGAAATATATTATATCATCACTACATTGTCCATATACAAAAGTTTCTTTGCTCTAAGAAGAATAAAATCCAGCAGCTCTTTCTAGTGGGAAATTCACAGTTCGATGAAAGAATATAAATTGGAATCAGAATATCTTAAGCAGATGCAATTTCACCTGGTCCCTTGGGTTTTGTGACAAAGTAAGTATTCCATCCCATTGGTGGTACAGAAGCTTGAAATACTAGCCAATACTTTGGGGGTTTGTCTGTATTGATTCCGAGATAAGCCTTCACATACAACTTACTTAAATTGCTAGTCACATTATCAACCTCAACTAGTTGTGAATCGACAAAAGTTCCATCAGAGCTTTTTACGACTAGGTGTAAATCATTGACCTGAAAAGTTATAATAATTATGAGTATGTACAAGTAAATTAGCTCAAGACCTAGGATTAAAAACAGGTACATTTCCGTATGTCACAAAGTACCAAAAGGTTTTGAAACAATTCAGGGTATATTTATCTCCTAGTGAGTGTTGCTCTGTTACAGAGAATCAAAATCTATTAG
This sequence comes from Elymus sibiricus, assembly GCA_039707655.1. Classification (NCBI taxonomy): domain Eukaryota; kingdom Viridiplantae; phylum Streptophyta; class Magnoliopsida; order Poales; family Poaceae; genus Elymus; species Elymus sibiricus. Next base: position 89,596,196 of record CM077663.1, read on the forward strand.
ATAAAAGTGCACAGTATAGGTTTAGATGCATACCGGAACCCGTATGAAGTCACTATGTTCCCATCCAAGAGGATTATAAGCAGTTATAACCTGCAGAAGATAATCTAAGTATTTGCAACATCATAACTGGCAAACATTGCGTTAAAACAGACAGTACTTACTAAGCCCTTTCCTCCTGCAATTTGTTCCTCAGTTGAAGGGCAGTAGCTTATATTGAGCAGTTGGCACTAAAAAAAATTGATTCACCAATGGAACTGTTAGATCACGTGAACATATACCAGGAAGGCAGGAACAAATGAGGCTATGTGTAAATGAGTAAAGTATTATGCTAAAACACAGCTAACTCATAAATGTTGAATAAGATCCTATTGTCGTGTTTCCTTTTGAGACGAAAAATAGTGATGTTGACATATATGTACAAACAAATTGTGATAAGCTTAAGCATTATTACAGAACATAAATTCCATCCTAGCTCACCTGACTAAACTTTACTGCGGGAGACATACATGTTCCTTTAGAGCTTGTCAGACAAGCCAGAGCAGTATTTACACCTTTCTCGACCTACACGGTATGAATAGCTACTCCATCACTTTATTTGAAAGACTGAAAGAGCATTGTCACTAAAGCATTTCTGCAAGAGAAAATTGTGAACCTGGGATGCTCCGAGAGCAAGGCGTTTCGAGTAATCATCAGTTGTGTGTTGTTTTGCTGTTCCTGAGACAGCATCATGATGCTGGGCGATTCCCAATGCGTCCTCCAAGCTAGAAGTGAACGATCCTCCCACAAGAAATTCTATTTGACGTGCAGCCTGTTAGGAAAGGGCATTTTCCTAAAATTAGCCACTTCCAAACTTAAATATATGATTTTTAATCATCACAATTATGTGGTTTTAGGTTTGTATTGAAATATATTATACCAGGTAATATCCACTGAGCATTCGAACATATCGCTTGAAAGTCGGGCGGCTCGTAAAATACCCAGTCCAGTAAGCATTTGTTGAATCAGCATATCTGCAATTTGCAGTAGCATAAGGGCGTAAAGAATGAACTCTTATCATTTTACTGAGTAATCGATAACTTACGGGAAATAATCATCTTGTTTGAGTGGCCAAGATTCATTTGATGCATGTTTTGCATCAGTGTAAATGGATGGAGTAGAATACAGCGCATGCACTCGTCCATCCTGCAGTGTTCAGGACATAATTTCTTATCTTCGAATACTTTCAGGATATTAGTTAACCATTTATATCATCCAACTGCATAGATAACTCACTTTAACTAATGTGTTCAGTAGATGTTTAGATTTTTTTTTACAGGGGGGATATGTAACTAGTTATGTATGCTCTTCTCTTCCTGAATGAAATGCAGTCTTGTAACCCTGTCATTATACATGAACATAGGGGCATCACGCAAAGCTCATAAATATTATGCATGTCCTTATAATATATACGGTTTTCTTGCCCCCCGATTGGGATGTGCACTAGGTTCCAGTGCTGTGTGTTGTGTTTTCCTAGCCTTTAGGCTTGTAAATACTGGTTTTACCTTCTTTGCATTTTCTTGAAAAAATATATACGGTTTACCTTTCAAGAAAAGTATGAGAGTCAGCAGAATGCCAAGAAAACGAGAACATAACGGTATACATCAAAACTTGAGAGCCTCAACTAGTCAACTGGCATTCTGACAGTCGAGATCTATTCCCTCCGTCCGGAAATACTTGTGAGAGAAATGGATAAAAATGGATGTATCTAGAACTAAAATACGTCTAGATACATCCATTTCTCTGACAAGTATTTCTGTACGGAGGGAGTATTAACCAAATAACCAGCATACCTTGTTCACGTAATGAATAAGTCTATCCATATTCCGGAACCAGGATTCAGCATACTGATAATTAAAATCATCGCCCATGGTCCACATTATGTGGTTTGTCCGCGTAACGTTTGCCTGATTAATAGAAACATCAGAAGTCAGATCCAGGTTTCTGTTCAAAGTCCACTTCCAAATTGGTCGAGTAAACCAAAAGCTTTTACAACAAATGAAAGTTTACCTGTGCTATGGCTGCAGAAACAAAATCCTTAACGCGTTGCTCAACATTAGTGTCAAACAGCAATGGGTCGTCCTACAAATGATTGTTCATGAATATTGAATATGTGAGAGTTTCTTCCAAGAACTGGAGATCATTGAAACTGCTTGCCTAAAGCCATATACCTGAACAGGTGTCATGTCATTCAAAACTTCAAAACTAAACCCATCGGGAGGGCTATAATGGACAGGAAATGCATTTGTAAAGATCTGCAGTTTAGTCATACATTTAGATGAACAGAATACAGGCCAATATTTTCAACATAATCACACATGCTGATGAATAGAATGCATATAATTATTTTCAACAGAAGAATACTATGTAGTAACCTGAGAAGATGAGCCAAATGTTCTTGAGCCCTGCCATATAACTTCCAGGCCTTTATCGTCTTTACGCTTTGCCCTATCTTGGTAATCAATTCTTGCAAAGTGCATAGAATCAAAACCAAGCTACAGTTACGACAACAAAAAAACAAATATAAAATCTCCACATTATAGCAATGCTCCAGGAAGAGATATTAGATCACAAATAAAAGTATGAAACAAGATTAATGTTTTTCAATCAGTCATTATATCACAACATAAAACTGAGGAGTAAACTTTACCATCATAAGCAGGAGTTCCTGTAACTCCAGACTAGTAAATGAAAACTAACTAGTACTGGTCTAGTGGTAAAGGGAGACCATGATGCTACCAAGTTGACAAACCACTAATGAAGTTTAATCAAAGCCACCTACTCAATCTTGCTCCAATTTACCATGACTCTGATCAAAGATCTGTTTTAACTATTAACCAAACCATACAAAAATGAGAGACTAAACAAGGGACTAAGTATGTATTTACCTCTTGTTTTGCAAAAAACTATGTTTAACTTTGCTGAGTCAGATTGGAATGAATTAAGATGTGAATTTTTTCCAGTCCAACTGTATAATATATAGCATGCGGCATGCCTACTATACTGAATTCACATTATCTTTCTGACAGCAGAGGGAATATGCCAACATAAAAGGGCTACTAACTTCTGACGTTCCGAGGAACAGTCATGTGTATGTACTACAATAAAATAGCAAAAGACATTACGAAATACTGAATGCTCAGATCGAACTATGACTTCAATCATGTCAAGGCAAGACGAAATCACTAGAATCACTTACATAGCCAAACTACACGTACAATATACATCCATCTATGCATATGAAGCAAATTATCACACTTAGCTAATAAAACAGAGCATCTTGATTTCAACAAAATCTTAAGGAGAACTGCACACAACTACATTTGCATAAATGCATGCCAATAGAATGCAGGGCTTTCATAGAGTTGTATTTTCTACTTGGTCCATGTGTCAATTTATACCAGTAATCTAGTACTTCAATGCTTTCAGAACAATCTGGAAATGTGAAGTTAACATTACCTCTGTTCCTAGCAAATAAGCTTGCACAGCAGAATGACCGAAAGGATCGATTTGCCATCCAGCTCTTGGAGTCTTGTTGAATTGTTTTTTAATCACCCGATGACCAAGTGTGGTCTGATCAATCATGTCAATATAATGGGTGGCAGCTTCATCATGCATACACCACCCACCATTTCTGAACCGTAATATCCAAAGTTTATCAAAATTATATATTATATACTCCCTCCGTCCCAAAATAAGTGTCGCAGATTTTGTACTAAACTAGTACAAATTTTGTACTAGATCATCGACACTTATTTTGGGACAGAGGGAGTACATGCTTATTTATTTATAAAAGATCCAAGGTAATAATGAAATCACATTACATACATGAACTCCAGCTGACCAGAATCAACTAGCTTGTGCACTATGGCCTGGATTTTTGGGCTTTTCTCTACCCACCACCTTTGGAAGAAGGCCTAAATGCAAAAGACACAAGTCATATTCAGAGTTACGAAGATTCAATATAACTTGTCAAGTAACATAAAGAGAGAAACAATTTTCTGGCCATCAAACAGTGGTCTAGATCCATTTCATCCTTTTGAAATTTAAAACATCTAAGCCACTAACTAAAATTGTGTGATTCATGACAACCGAATTATAGGGGCTAACACCTAACGTCCTGTGTCAAGTTTAAGTGTTTTCATGTCTAAATTGAGGATAGTGGTGAAACGGGCAAAGTGAGGTAATCCCAGTTCAGATGTTAAGATTGAGCAAAAAAAAAGGGGGGGGGGGGGGGGGGGGGGGGGCATTCTAGCTTTTTTGATTCAATGTTTCCATGAGCTACCTTTTTTCTTCCAAGATTTTTCTTATTTCTTTATTTATTTTCTGCGTAACTTCCACAAGAGACATCGTACATTCATATATACCATGTCACCGGATACTGCGGCTGATTCATACGGCCAATCATTAGAAGCCAACTGAAGGATGAACAGTCGTACAGAGTCATCGAGCAAGATATGGTCATTAAAATATCAAGGATATTGGCTTCATATGGTATTTGAATAGAGCAAAGGATACCCCGCACGGGAGAACCCAACCTCCCCCGTGCGGCGGCGGCGCCCCGCACCGGGGAGCCCCCGCCCTCCTCCTACAGCCGCCCCCCACCTCCTCTCCCCTCCGCCGCCGTCGCCCGGGGCGTCACAGGGCAAAGCCCTTGTGGCGTGGCAGCGGCGGCGGTTTTCTCCTCGGATCTCGATCTGGTTGGGAGGCGGCGCTCCTTTCCGGCCAGATCGGCGGCGGTGGCGCAGATCGGCGGCGACATGGCTGTGGTGCGGCGGCGGTGGTGGTGGACGGCACCAGCAGCGGCGGATCTGGCCTTGACTCAGTCGGGCTGATTCGGTGTGCTACCGATCTCAATCGCCGTCAGCGGTGCACTGCTCATGGACTTGATCTGCAACACGAGGATGTCTGGGGCGCCGGCCCTAGGCTTGGTGGTGGTGGCCTTCTTCTTCGTCGGAGGTGGTCGGCCGGCTGGCTGTGCATGGAGTGGGGACGGGCGGCTGCCGGTGAAAGCCGTGATCCGACTTCGGTCGTGGCGGGTGACGACGGCGCCTAAGCGTCGTTACCTTCTTGAAGGCGTCACCTTTGCAGTCTCCGTCTTCCCACTCGCGGTCCAGTCAGTGTCGGGCTGCTTTGGCACCGTGGTGGTGCCGCGGCCGGTCAGGCGGCGGTGGCTGGATCCTTTGATCTAGTCTCCGGCAGAGAAGGCGGCGACCCGTGCACAAGAAGCTGGATGGAGTTCTCCGAACAGATCTGGGTGAAAACCTGCTCTTGGCTAGATGCCAAGGCCGGCGATGGCGACGCTATACGGCGTCGTTCCCTTCTTGAAGGCATCGCCGAGGAGAAGTTCTAGACCACTATCTGCTACCTCCGGGGGAAACCCTAGATCGATAGATCAGAAGACGGCGGCGCGCTTGTGTCATCTCCCCCTTGGGGGCGTCATTCTTGGAGGTGTACGCGGGCTCAGGGGACCAGTGGATGTTTTCTTCGGTGGAGCGGTGCTTCATCCTGCACATTAAAGGCGACGGATCTCGATGGCGTGGCGCCCTGGTGATTAGGCGTCTATTGAAGGCGACGGATCTCGATGGCGTGGCGCCCTGGTGATTAGGCGTCTGATGTGCGAAGATGGACTCGCGCAGGAGGGCGACGCTGTCTGGCGTCGTGGTGGCGTCGACGGCAGCTAGACCGGGCAAGGTGGATGCGTCAGTACAGTTCTGAAGATGGATTGGTGGCAGTTGGCGGCGGCGACCTCTGAGTGTGCGCCGGACCGGTGGGTGCCCCATACCCGGCAGGTGGCTTGGTTGGGGCCTCAGGTCTTAGATGTTAGGTTTGGCTGCGAGGGTTGTTTGGTATTAGGCCCAGACTATCAGCATCCCTTCATCAATTGTATAGAAGTAGCGACATATGTTGCCTAGACGGTGGATTTAGTCTTACTGATGTATTACTTTGTAAGGTCTTTTGTGAATAATTAATAAAATGGCTGCATGCATCGCTCAGATGCAGAGGCCGGGGTCTTCCTCCTTTTCTAAAAAAAAAACATTCCGGATAAGCTGATCACGTGAACGGTGCGGCCCCACCACCAATTAACTAGATGGGGTTGCCGGCTTGCAGTGAAGCAGTGGATTTGATTCGTGCTCTTTTAAAACAGGACCACCCATCCATGATACAAGCAAGCAACAATGGCTGTCAAATCATTAGTTCATTACCGTGTTCAATCATGAGGAGGAGGTAAAAGAAGATATTTCCGTGGGCAAGGCAAACAGAAACAAGGGAAGAAACTTCCAAAGCAAAGAGGAGGAGGAGGAGAATTCGATGGGAAATTTGGGCGAGCACGTGACCTGCTCCGCGACGACGAACTTGCGGCCGGGGTCCCTGGCCAGCGCGTCCACCACGGAGTCCAGCGTGTTCATCACGCACGCGCCCTGCAGCAATGCACGCAGACGGCAGAAATCACGAACCACGGCCATGGAAGAGGACGAGAGCGGGGAGGGAAGGAGGCGGCGCCCGCGCGCGCACGCACCTGGATGGAGTTGTTGGACCCGACGTAGTACTGGTCGACGGTCTTGAGCCAGCCGACGTCGTCGTGGGAGTGCGGCACCAGGTGCACGTTCAGCAGCCCGGCCACCGTCCCCGCGCTCGTGTTGTACGCCACGTACCCGTGCGCCGTCCTCGCCGCCGCCACGGCGGCGAGCAGGGCCAGCAGGACCAGCGGCAGCGCCATGGCTCGGTACTCTTCGGTGCCTCCGTGCGAAATGGTCAGCTTCAGCTTCGCTCGCTTTGTTCCCTCGGGAGTGGGGCGGCGGAGTGGCCTAAATACGTACATGGGTGGGGCGCGCGCTGGCTGCCCGTGCCCGGCCGGCTGGCAGGCATTATTTTTCTTCTTTTTTGTGAGGGACGCTGGCGGGCATTTATCGATTTGTTTTACTGTAGAGTCGCCGGCAGTCAAGGAAAGGGAGCTGCCACCGATAGATAGCAGGTCCATGTACGAGACCGAAAGAGTAAAATACCGGTGTCTTTGGTTGAAATTTTGAGAGATTTTAATTTATAGATTTTTTTCTGTGGAAATCTTAGGTTCATAGGAATGGATTCATCAAAGATGTCAATGTACAACGTCAAAAAAAAAAAGAGATTTCAATGTACTCCCTAGTTTCCGGTTTAAAAGGCTCATATCTTATTTGGACACGCTGAATTAGTTCTTACATTTACTAACTTAATGACCGTGCGTTTCCATGAAATGACAAGGAAAATTAATTATAGACACATTGAGAGAGAAGACGACGGCCTATTATGACTTCACGGTGGCTTCCTCGTGTGGTCTTGTGGTAAGTTGTAGGGGTTTATTGGTTAGAACTTGATGATAAGTTATACTTAAATATAAATACAACAAATGTGGCGGTAGCTGTGGCACCCTTGAACAGAATAAGACATTTTGGGGACATAAATCTACGAATCTTAACATTTATTGTTTAAATTTATAGTTATGTACTGTATTTATGCTTTTCCAATAATGTCACGATTGCAATATGACTTTTGATTTGTAGCAGGATGCTAAATTTCTCTCTTTGTAGATTAGAAAGAAAAGTAACACAATCACACATTGCCCATTTTTTCCCCTTTGTAGCTCCGAGCATGTCCGGCACATGTTTACTTTTGGATCTGTAAGCTTGGAATTCTTGTAGTAATCCTGGGCTGGTTATGGCACAAGGGTCATTTACTGGGATTTTATGTCTCGAAAAACCGGCCCTGACAACCTTGGTATCAGAGCCAGGCAGACCATTGGCTAATCCTATCTTAGTTGGGTCGCTGTCCCTAGGCTTTAACCCCGTCCAAACCTTTTCTTGCCCATAGTCAAGCCTACCCTATCTGATAACATGCATAGTGTCCGACCAACACCTTTCGGCAGTCGGTGCCCATCCTATCGCCCCAACCTATAGGCCATGCACCATGGCCGACACCTAAGTTGTCCCAGCCACAAGCGTGCGATGGAAGACTCCACTGGCCTATAAAGGAAAGATTTTCCTCAACCCAGCACATCACAACCTCTTTCGATACCCAACCCACCAAGATGCCTGGCCCCGTCGATCGCAACGAGACCACCACATCCGAGCTTGGAGATTTCGTAGTCGTCCTCGCCAATCTCACTCATCGTGCTTTTTGCATAGCAGAGCCCCCGGAATATGTTGTGTACCAGGAGCACGCGAGTGATGCCATCCATAACTTCTGAGACACGGTGCACATCTACGGAAGGCGTACCACTCCAGCAAGCCCCTACCGGTTCACCGGGAGGACCACCTCTGACGAGCCCCAAGCCATCCATCTACCATCCCGAGAGGCTATAGTTCAACTCTGGCATCTGTCGCCGAGGGTTAACCGTTGCCCTTTCTACTACTACCCCAGCCGTGAAAGCTATGGTAGCCCGACCCAAGTCGCCAGCGGAGACCACGAGACGGACCCTGCATTGGTGCATCTAGTGCGCTACTTAAGAGCGCAGGAGGCACTATTTGATCAGGCCTCCCTTGACCTGGTTGCAACCCGCAGGACATTTTCTCTCCTGACCCCAGTGAGCAGTGAAGCTGCACCCGCCTCTAACAATCCAGTAGTGCTGTTCTGAAGACCGGTCAAGCCCTCAAGGTTTGCCCCTGTTGCCGACCCATGCAATGTGCTCGTTTCCCTAGGAGAACTCCGTCGCCTCTTGGATAACTAATCCAACGGGACGGTCACCCCGACACCCCATGAGGGAAACCATTGCTACCCCAACCCTGTAGCTCCCCATCCTACCCTGGTCAACTATGACACTTAAGCACACGGAGAAGCCTCGACATCTACGAGACGCGCCCGACTGGATGTCAACAAAGTGGACTAAGCCCACCATAGTAGTTATCAATCCCCTAGTATCCATGTATCATGTAATCTTGTACTTCCGCATCCTTAACGTTGTAGTAGGATATCGTAGTAAGTTGCAGACTGCTTGTATGCCATTGTTCTAATGGTACTATGTGTGACTGGGCGTAAATCATTTGGTGTGTGGTTGCAGAATAAATTCTGGGCGTAACTACCAGAGCCAACCTAACCGACAACCACAGTAATATGTCACTTTAGGGATTTATATATGAGACTTTGACTCAACCCTAGAACGGAGCCGATCTCAAAGTCATACCGGCGTTGAATTATGTTTCCTAACCCAGGCACCCTATAAGAGGCCACTTCCGTACCCATCCCTAGCATCCCTCACCTTGTACACTGCCTCCACAGCCAGTCCTTCCATGTCTCACCTTGGAGTCTATCTGAGAACTCTGGATGCAAACTGTTGGAAATATGCCCTAGAGGCAATAATAAAGTGGTTATTATTATATTTCCTTGTTCATGATAATCGTTTATTATCCATGCTATAATTGTATTGATTGGAAACTCAAATACATGTGTGGATACATAGACAAATAAAGTGTCCCTAGTAAGCCTCTACTAGACTAGCTCGTTGATCAAAGATGGTTAAGGTTTCCTAGCCATAGACATGAGATGTCATTTGATAACGGGATCACATCATTAGGAGAATGATGTGATGGACAAGACCCAAACTATAAACATAGCATATGATCGTGTCAGTTTATTGCTATAGTTTTCTGCATGTCAAGTATCTGTTCCTATGACCATGAGATCATGCAACTCACTGACACCGGAGGAATGCCTTGTGTGTATCAAACGTCACAACGTAACTGGGTGACTATAAAGATGCTCTACAGGTCTCCGAGGGTGTCTGTTGAGTGGGCATGGATCAAGACTGGGATTTGTTACTCCGTGTGACGGAGAGGTATCTCAGGGCCCACTCGGTAATACAACATCACTATAAGCCTTGCAAGCAATGTGACTAAGGTGTTAGCCACGGGATCTTGTATTACGGAACGAGTAAAGAGACTTGCCGGCAACGAGATTGAACTAGGTATAGGGATACCGACGATCGAATCTCGGGCAAGTAACATACCGAAGAACAAAGGGAACAGCATACGGGATTAACTGAATCCTTGACATAGAGGTTCGACCGATATAGATCTTCGTAGAATATGTAGGAACCAATATGGGCATCCAGGTCCCGCTATTGGTTATTGACCGTAGAGGTGTCTCGGTCATATCTACATAGTTCTCGAACCCGCAGGGTCTACACACTTAACGTTTGGTGACGATTAGTATAGTTGAGTTATTGTGTTGGTGACCGAAGGTTGTTCGGAGTCTCGGATAAGATCCCAGACATGACGAGGATCTCCGGAAGAGTCCGGAGGTAAAGATTGATATATGTGATAATAGTGTTTTAATCTCCGGAAGGGTTCCGGAATTCACCGGAAGGGGTTCCGGATGTTTACCGAAGTGTTCGGGTGCAGCAACACTTTATATGGGCCAAAGGGGTAAAACCCACGAGGTATTGGAAGGTGCAAAAGGAAGTTTTGCTGCTGCCTTAAGCGGTACTACCGCTGGTAAGGCAGTACTACCGCTTGTGCGCGGTACTGCAGGGATCCGAGTTGGACTCTTTCCTTGCGGGCCAAACCGACCTTGTGCGGGCAAAACCGACCTTGTAGAGGTTTTCTCTCCAAGTTTAGACCCCAGGACTCAACATATAAATAGAGGGGCAGGGCTAGCACACGGGAGACATCAGGATTTCCCAAGCCGTGTGCCGGCAACCCTAGCCCTCTAGTTCCTCCGTCATAATCTCCGTAGTGCTTGGCGAAGCCCTGCAGAGATTGTTCCTCACCACCATCACCACGCCGTCGTGCTGCTGGAACTCATCTACTACTTCACCATCGCTCGCTGGATCGAGGAGGTGAAGGCGTCATCAAGCCATACGTGTGTTGAACGCGGAGGTGCCGTCCGTTCGGCACTAGTTCGTGATCGGATCGAGGGACGACTTGCGATTTGGATCGCGGAGACGTTCGACTACATCAACCGCGTTTCTTAACGCTTCCGCTTAGCGATCTACAAGGGTATGTAGATACAATCTCCCTCTCGTAGATGCTCATCACCATGGATAGGTCTTGCGTGTGCGTAGGAAAATTTTTGTTTCCCATGCAACGTTACCCAACAGTGGCATCTGAGCTAGGTCTATGCGTAGATGAGATCTCGAGTAGAACACAAAGGAGTTGTGGGCGTGGGTGTATACATATTGCTTGCCGTTACTAGTTGATACTTGATTCGGCGGTATTGTGAGATGAAGCGGCCTGGACCGACATTACGCGTACGCTTACGCGAGACTGATTTCACCGCTGCGTGCACTTGTTGCATAAAGGTGACTGGCGGGTGTCTGTCTCTCTCACTTTAGTTGAATCGGTTCAATGAAGAGGGTTCTTTTAGAAGATCAAAAAGCAATCACTACACCACGTTGTGGTTTTGCGTAGGTAAGAATCGTTCTTGCTAGATACCCGTAGCAGCCACGTAAAACTTGCAACAACAATTAGAGGACGTCTAACTTGTTTTTGCAGGGTATGTTGTGATGTGATATGGCCAATTACATGATGAGATATATGTGATGTATGAGATGATCATGTGTTGTATAGAATATCACGACTTGCATGTCGATGAGTACGGCAACTGGCAGGAGCCATAGAGTTGTCTTTAATTATTTTCGCCGTTTTGCTTTACTTTATCGCTATGAGTTAGCAATAGTCATGGAAGCAACAGTCGGCGCGACAACCTCATGGCGACACGTTGATGGAGATCAAGATGATGGAGATCATGGTGTCATGCCGGTGACGATGGGGATCATGCCGGTGCTTTGGAGATGGAGATCAAAAGCACAAGTTCATGGCCATATCATGTCACTTATGATTTGCATGTGATGTTAATCCTTTTATGCATCTTATTTTGCTTAGGACGACGGTAGCATTATAAGGTGATCCCTCACTTAAATTTCAAGATAAAATTGTGTTCTCCCCGAGTGTGCACCGTTGCGAAAGTTCGTCGTTTCGAGACACCACGTGATGATCGGGTGTGATAGACTCTACGTTCGCATACAACGGGTGCAAGCCAGTGTTGCACGTGTGGAACACTCGGGTTAAACTTGACGAGCCTAGTATGTACAGACATGGCCTCGGAACACAAGAGACCGAAAGGTCGAACATGAGTCATATAGTAGATATGATCAACATGAAGATGTTCACCATTGAAACCACCTCAACTCATGTGATGATCGGACTTGAGTTGGTTGATTTGGATCATGTGACACTCGAATGACCGGAGGGATGTCAATTTGAGTGGGAGTTTTTAAGTAATATGATTAACTAAACTCATTATCTTGAACAATAGTCTAAGTTGTCTTTGCACTATTTATGTTGTAGATCATGGCTCGCGCAGTAGCACCCCTGAATTTTAATGCGTTCCTAGAGAAAGCTAAGTTGAAAGATGATGGAAGTAACTTTGTGGACTGGGCCCGTAATCTAAGGATTATCCTTACGGCTTCCCAGAAGGCTTATGTCCTTGATGCACTGCTTGGTGATCCACCCGCTCCAGTTGAGTCTCCAGACATTGTGAATGCCTGGCAGGCTCGTTCTAATGATTACTCAATAGTTCAATGTGCAATGTTGTATGGCTTAGAACCGGAACTTCAAAGACGTTTTGAACGTCATGGAGCATATGATATGTTCCAGGAGTTGAAGTTTATCTTTCAGAAGAATGCCCGGATCGAGAGGTATGAGACCTCCGATAAGTTCTATGCTTGCAAGATGGAGGAGAACAGGTCTGTCAGTGATCACATACTCAGAATGTCTGGGTACTCCACCCGTCTGGCTGAATTGGGGATGCCCCTTCCACTAGAGGCTATCACTGACAGAGTTCTTCAATCATTGCCACCGAGCTACAAGAGCTTCGTGTTGAACTATAACATGCACGGGATGAACAAGTCAGTCGCCGAGCTGTTTGCGATATTGAAAGTCGCTGAGTCTGAGATTCAGAATGAGCATCAAGTGTTGATGGTCAATAAAACCACTAGTTTCAAGAAGAATGGCAAGGGTAAGAAGGATAACTCCAAGAAGAGTGGCAAAGCAGTTGCCCCTCCCGTGAAGAAACCCAAGGCTGGACCCAAGCCTGAAACTGAGTGCTTTCATTGCAAGGGAACTGGTCACTGGAAGCGGAACTGCCCCAAGTATTTGGCTGACAAGAAGGCGGCCAACAACAAACAAGGTATATATGATATATATGTTATTGATGTGTACCTTACCAACTCTCGTTATAGTGCCTGGGTATTTGATACCGGTGCGGTTGCTCACATTTGCAACTCAAAACAGGAACTGCGGAATAGACGGAGGCTGGCAAAGGACGAAGTGACGATGCGCGTGGGAAATGGTTCCAAGGTTGATGTGATCGCCGTCGGCACGCTCGCTCTTCGATTACCATCGGGATTAGTGATGAACCTGAATAATTGTTATTTAGTGCCTGCGTTAAGCATGAACATTATATCTGGATCTTGTTTATTGCGAGACGGTTACTCATTTAAATCTGAGAATAATGGTTGTTCTATTTATATGAGTAATATCTTTTATGGTCATGCACCCAATGTGAGGGGTTTATTCTTATTGAATCTCGATAGTGATGATACACATGTTCATAACACTGATGCCAAAAGATGTAGAATTGATAATGATAATACCACTTTCTTGTGGCACTGCCATTTAGGTCATATTGGCGTAAAACGCATGAAGAAGCTCCATGCTGATGGACTTTTGGAGTCACTTGATTTTGAATCACTTGACACATGTGAGCCATGCCTCATGGGCAAGATGACTAAGACGCCGTTCTCTGGTACAATGGAACGGGCAAGTGACTTGTTGGAAATCATACATACTGATGTGTGTGGTCCGATGAGCATTGAGGTGCGCGGTGGTTATCGTTACTTTCTCACCTTCACTGATGACTTAAGTAGATATGGGTATATTTACTTAATGAAACACAAGTCTGAAACGTTTGAAAAGTTCAAGCAATTTTAGAGTGAAGTTGAGAATCATCGTAACAAGAAGATTAAATTCCTACGATCTGATCGAGGAGGAGAATATCTGAGTTATGAGTTTGTCAGTCACTTAAGACAGTGTGGAATTGTTTCACAATTGACACCGCCTGGAACACCACAGCGTAATGGTGTGTCCGAACGTCGTAATCGAACCTTATTGGATATGGTGCGATCTATGATGTCTCTTGCCGATTTGCCACTATCGTTTTGGGGTTATGCATTAGAGACAGCTGCATTCACTTTAAATAGGGCACCATCGAAATCCGTTGAGACGACGCCATATGAATTGTGGTTTGGCAAGAAGCCAAAATTGTCGTTTCTTAAAGTTTGGGGATGTGATGCTTATGTCAAAAAGCTTCAGCCTGAAAAGCTGGAACCCAAAGCGGAGAAATGCGTCTTCATAGGATACCCAAAAGAGACACTTGGGTATACATTCTATCTCAGATCCGAAGGCAAAGTGTTTGTCGCTAAAAACGGAACATTTCTTGAGAAAGAGTTTCTCTCGAAAGAATTGAGTGGGAGGAAGATAGAACTTGATGAGGTTATTGAACCTTTACTTCAACCAGAGAGTAGCGCAGCACAGAAAGATGTTTCTGTAGAGCCTACATCAGTTGAAGAGGAAGTTAATGATGATGATCATGAAGCTTTGGATCAAGTTGCTATCGAACCTCGTAGGTTGACAAGGACGCGTACTGCTCCTGAGTGGTACGGCAACCCTGTCTTGGAGGTCATGTTGTTGGACAACGATGAACCTACGAGCTATGGAGAAGCGATGGTGGGCCCGGATTCCGAGAAGTGGTTAGAGGCCATGAAATCTGAGATGGGATCCATGTATGAAAACAAAGTGTGGACTTTGGAAGTATTACCTGAAGGGCGTAAGGCCATTCAGAACAAATGGATCTTTAAGAGGAAGACGGACGCAGACGGTAATGTCACCGTCTATAAAGCTCGACTTGTGGCAAAGGGTTTTTCACAAGTTCAAGGAGTTGACTATGATGAAACTTTCTCACCCGTAGCGATGCTTAAGTCTGTCAGAATCATGTTAGCAATAGCTACCTTTTTCGATTATGAAATTTGGCAGATGGATGTCAAAACAGCGTTCCTTAACGGTTTCCTTAAGGAAGAGTTGTATATGATGCAACCAGAAGGTTTTTTCGATCCAGAGAATGCTGACAAAGTTTGCAAACTCCAGCGATCCATTTATGGACTGGTGCAAGCATCTCGGAGTTGGAATCTTCGCTTTGATGAGGTGATCAAAGCGTTCGGGTTTATACAAGTTTACAGAGAAGCTTGTATTTACAAGAAAGTGAGTGGGAGCTCTATAGCGTTTCTAATATTATATGTGGATGACATATTACTGATTGGAAACAATATAGAAATGTTGGAAAGCGTGAAGGAATATTTGAACAAGAGTTTTTCAATGAAGGACCTAGGAGAAGCTGCTTTTATATTAGGCATCAAGATCTATAGAGATAGATCAAGACGTTTAATAGGACTTTCACAAAGCACATACCTTGATAAGATTTTGAAGAAGTTGAAAATGGATCAGTCCAAGAAGGGGTTCTTGCCTGTTTTGCAAGGTGTGAAGTTGAGTAAGACTCAATGCCCAGTGACTGCAGAAGATAGAGAAAAGATGAGTGTCGTCCCCTATGCTTCAGCCATAGGCTCTATCATGTATGCAATGCTGTGCACAAGAGGACCTGAAAAGTGATCCAGGAATGGAACACTGGAGGGCGGTCAAGAATATCCTGAAGTACCTGAAAAGTACTAAGGACATGTTTCTCGTTTATGGAGGTGATCAAGAGCTCGTCGTAAAGGGTTACGTCGATGCAAGCTTTGACACTGATCCGGATGACTCTAAGTCGCAAACCGGATACGTATTTATTCGCAATGGGGGTGCGGTTAGCTGGTGCAGTTCCAAGCAAAGCGTGGTAACTGATTCTACATGCGAAGCGGAGTACATCGCTGCCTCGGAGGCGGCGAAGGAAGGTGTCTGGATGAAGGAGTTCATGACAGATCTTGGAGTAGTGCCTAGTGCACTAAACCCAATGACTCTGTTCTGTGACAACACTGGTGCCATTGCTCTAGCCAAGGAACCCAGGTTTCACAAGAGGACCAGACACATAAAGCGACGTTTCAATTCCATCCGCGATTACATCAAGGAGGACGGCATAAATATTTGCAAAGTGCACACGGATCTGAATGTTGCTGATCCGATGACTAAACCTCTTCCAAGGGCTAAACATGATCAACACCAGAACTGTATGGGTGTTAGATTCATTACAATGTAAATCACATAGTGATGTGAGCTAGATTATTGACTCTAGTGCAAGTGGGAGACTATTGGAAATATGCCCTAGAGGCAATAATAAAGTGGTTATTATTATATTTCCTTGTTCATGATAATCGTTTATTATCCATGCTATAATTGTATTGATTGGAAACTCTAATACATGTGTGGATACATAGACAAATAAAGTGTCCCTAGTAAGCCTCTACTAGACTAGCTCGTTGATCAAAGATGGTTAAGGTTTCCTAGCCATAGACATGAGATGTCATTTGATAACGGGATCACATCATTAGGAGAATGATGTGATGGACAAGACCCAAACTATAAACATAGCATATGATCGTGTCAGTTTATTGCTATACTTTTCTGCATGTCAAGTATCTGTTCCTATGACCGTGAGATCATGCAACTCACTGACACCGGAGGAATGCCTTGTGTGTATCAAACGTCACAACGTAACTGGGTGACTATAAAGATGCTCTACAGGTATCTCCGAGGGTGTCTGTTGAGTGGGCATGGATCAAGACTGGGATTTGTTACTCCATGTGACGGAGAGGTATCTCAGGGCCCACTCGGTAATACAACATCACTATAAGCCTTGCAAGCAATGTGACTAAGGTGTTAGCCACGGGATCTTGTATTACGGAACGAGTAAAGAGACTTGCCGGCAACGAGATTGAACTAGGTATAGGGATACCGACGATCGAATCTCGGGCAAGTAACATACCGAAGAACAAAGGGAACAGCATACGGGATTAACTGAATCCTTGACATAGAGGTTCGACCGATATAGATCTTCGTAGAATATGTAGGAACCAATATGGGCATCCAGGTCTCGCTATTGGTTATTGACCGTAGAGGTGTCTCGGTCATGTCTACATAGTTCTCGAACTCGCAGGGTCTACACACTTAACGTTTGGTGACGATTAGTATAGTTGAGTTATTGTGTTGGTGACCGAAGGTTGTTCGGAGTCTCGGATAAGATCCCGGACATGACGAGGATCTCCGGAAGTGTCCGGAGGTAAAGATTGATATATGTGATAATAGTGTTTTAATCTCCGGAAGGGTTCCGGAATTCACCGGAAGGGGTTCCGGATGTTTACCAAAGTGTTCGGGTGCAGCAACACTTTATATGGGCCAAAGGGGTAAAACCCACGATGTATTGGAAGGTGCAAAAGGAAGTTTTGCTGCTGCCTTAAGCGGTACTACCGCTGGTAAGGCAGTACTACTGCTTGTGCGCGGTACTGCAGGGATCCGAGTTGGACTCTTTCCTTGCGGGCCAAACCGACCTTGTGCGGGCAAAACCGACCTTGTAGAGGTTTTCTCTCCAAGTTTAGACCCCAGGACTCAACATATAAATAGAGGGGCAGGGCTAGCACACGGGAGACATCAGGATTTCCCAAGCCGTGTGCCGGCAACCCTAGCCCTCTAGTTCCCCCGTCATAATCTCCGTAGTGCTTGGCGAAGCCCTGCAGAGATTGTTCCTCACCACCATCACCACGCCGTCGTGCTGCTGGAACTCATCTACTACTTCACCATCGCTCGCTGGATCGAGGAGGTGAAGGCGTCATCAAGCCGTACGTGTGTTGAACGCGGAGGTGCCGTCCGTTCGGCACTAGTTCGTGATCGGATCGAGGGACGACTTGCGATTTGGATCGCGGAGACGTTCGACTACATCAACCGCGTTTCTTAACGCTTCCGCTTAGCGATCTACAAGGGTATGTAGATACAATCTCCCTCTCGTAGATGCTCATCACCATGGATAGGTCTTGCGTGTGCGTAGGGAAATTTTTGTTTCCCATGCAACGTTACCCAACACAAACCCTGGTAGTCTTGTTAAGATTTTTTGGGATTTCACCCGCAACACTCTTGGCTCCACCCACCAACCCTAGTATGAGCTGTTCAAATTGAGGATCACTCCCAGTTCCTCGAAATATTGGGCGGTTGTGCACATCCCACCAATAGACTGAAGCCAAGGCCCTCCATATGTCGTCTTCATCGGAAAATCCATGCCACCTCTCGACATGGCCATAGAAATCACTGCCTACGAAGCAATTACATGTCTTCGATTCGCAGTGCCATGTGCCAGCGAAAGAGAGTATTATTACTATCCAAGCCGCACAGTGCCGGGAGTAGAATCAATGTTTCCCCGTAGACAGATAGAAGCCGATCTAGTGATGGCCCAACCTGGTTCAATATGTAATCGCTTAGGAGCGTTTGACCTGGCAACTGATGGATTATCTCTAGATTCTTGCTGTTATGAACCCTCGGATCGCCATCGATGGACCACCTTTGCCAACCCAGGAAGGGCACGTTCTCCGTCTCCTCCCTCCACTTTCCCCAGAGGAAGAAGAATGTGTCCCAGCACTAGGGATATTTCCTCAGAACCCTGCAGATTTTCCTTTGTGCCGTAGATGATCGGAGGCGCGTTTGTTAACACTTGTCTACATGATGCGACATCTGTGTTGTATCTTAGATTTTATGCTATGAATGAATTGCTTTGATTGTAGTTGCATATGAGTAATTTTTGTTGGGGTGGTATACAATCGATTTTTTCACTCTTCACAAATCTCGGGAGTGAGATTTTCTTAGGGCCACTGCCACAAAAAATTTCCCAGCATAAATTTAACTCACGAGCCGCCATGACATCCGGCTCACTGCCACACCCACTTTACCACATGCACTTAGTGCAGATACCACACACACATTTAGCACCTAATTGACCGCTTCGCTCACTGGATCACTAGCACCACGCCATAGTTTTCCGAAGAAAAATTTGTGGGTTTTTATTTCTGTGAAACCTACCACCAAACACACTAACACCCACTCGTACCTGACACCGATGCCCAGTCCTCATAACCGCCGTCGTCATGGAGAGCCATGATACATCTCCAACGTATCTATAATTTTTTATTGTTCCATGCTATTATATTATCAATGTAGGATACTTTATATGCAATTATATGCTATTTTATATCATTTTTAGGAACTAACCTATTAACCCAGTGTCAAGTGCCAGTAGTTGTTTTCTGCCTGTTTTTGGTTTTCCAGGAAATATGTGACAAACGAAGTCCAAATGTTAAAAAACTTTTTAACAAAAAATTTCTGGACAAAAGACACCCAGGAAGCTTTGGGAGGAGTCGGGAAGCCGCACGAGGAGGCCACAAGGCACCTGGGCACGCCCAGATGCCTTGTGCCCCCCCTGCGGCTCTGGTTGACCTAATTACACTTCTATAAATTCTCGAATATTGGGAAACCCACACAGAGCCACCCGAAACACTTTTTCCACTACCTCAAGCCTCTATTCCGACGGGAGGCCATCTGGAGACCTTTTCCGGTGATCCGCCGAAGGGGGAATCGATCACAGAGGCCATTCACATCAACCTTGCTGCCTCCATGATGATGTGTGAATAGTCCACCACAGACCTACGAGTCCATAGCTAGTACCTAGATGGCTTCTTCTCTCTCTTTGATCTTCAATAGAAAGTTCATCGCGATCTTCGCGGTGATCTATTCGATGTAATCTTCTTTTGCGGTGTGTTTGTTGGGATCCGATGAATTGTGGGCTTGTGATCAGATTATTCATGAAAAGTTATTGAGTCTCCTCTGAATTTCAATATGCATGATATTATATCTTCGTATTTCTCTGTGATCTATCGGTTTTGTTTGGCCTACTAGATTGATTTATCTTCAGTGGGAGTGGTACGTTGTAATGGGTTCAATCTTGCGGTGCTCTATCCTCATGAGAGAAGGGGTCAAGACACGTATTTGTATTGTTGCCATTAAGGATAAAACGATGGGGTCTAAACATATTGCTTGGCTTACTTTGTCTGCATCATGTCATCTTTCTCCAAGCATTACTAATTTGTCATGAACTTAATACCATAGATGCATGTTGGATATCGGTCGATTGGTGAAGTAATAGTAGTAGATGCAAAATCGTTTCGGTCTACTTGTTTATGGACGTGATGCCTATATACATGATCATTGCCGTCAATAACATGTCATAACTATGCACGATTCTATCAATTGCCCAACAGTAATTTGTCTACCCACTGTATGCTACTTTCGAGAGAGAAGCCTCTAGCGAACACTATGGCCCCCGGGTCTACTTAAACATAAAAACAAAAACATATAAATTACCTTGCTTCATATTATTTACTTTTATTTTATTTTGCATTTACAATATCTATTCTATGAAGATTTAATCCTTGCAAGTAACAAGTTCAAGGGGCTTGACAACCCTCTTGCCCGTGTTGGGTGCAAGTGTTTGGTTTTGTGTGTGTAGGTGTTGTTTAAGCGAATTTGCATTGGTTCTCCTATTGGTTCTATAACCTTGGTTTTCACTGAGGGAAATACTTATCTCTAATGTACCGCATCTCCTCTCCTATACGGGGAAAATCCCAACGGAGCTCACAAGTAATAAGCCACCACTCGAGCAACAGCATCACGGTGATCATCTAGAATTATCGCACACAGGAGTAGAGAGAAGCCAACTAACGCCGCCAGCATTCCGGCCAGGAGGATCGTGAGTGACCCCGAAACCATGTCCCCCATTGGAGCCTCATCTCGAGCTCTTGCAACGAGAAGGAGAAGTAGTAAAGGAAGAAGTGAGGCAAGGTATGAGGAAGAAAAGAGAAAACCTCATCTGTTTTTATAGCTCGAGCTCGGTGCACGGTGAGCGAAGTCCACTAGCGCCGCTAGTCGCTCGGTTCCGGTATTCGGAGGCGAATCCGTGAGCAGTGCCAAGAGGGTACTGGCCCGCGAGGTGAGTGCACGCTGCGCCAGCAGCAAGCATGCCGCACACTATCGTAGTATGGCCCTAGATGCCTTACACGCTAGACGCCACAGGTGAAGAAAGTGCAAGAAAGCGCGAGAGAGAGGGAAGAGAGAGGAGAGCCAAAGGTAGAAGAAGAGACTGACAGTGGGCCCTGGGTCCACCTGTCAGCAGAAGAGATCAATGTGCAGTGGAGTACGACAAGCAAAAACTTGGAATTTGAAAATTGTACTTTTTCCAAATTTGTCGTAGCTCTAAGTGGCAAATCCTCAGTTACCCTGGACGTAGAATTATATCCATAGCACCAGTACCTTACTATAACTGCATCGATTATCAGTATCCACACATTGACAGTGCCTAATTAGATAACCAAATAATTAGCTCATTAAAACCTCCTCGGAGCGGTGGATACACTTTTGGTGACCACCTTAACAAATCTCGAGGACGAGATTTTTTTCAGGGGGTAGATTTTGTAACGCCCCAAAATTTTAACCATGTTTTTATTAATTAAAATTCTTCCAAAAATAAATTTTTAATTATAATTGGTCCTTTGTTGATTTTAGAATCTTCTATGTTCTCTGTTTTATAAAATCTTTCCCTCTATGTAGAAATTTTTGGAAAGTATTGTCATTTCATGTAACTTTTAAAATTCAATGGGGAATATTTTTATAATAAATCTTGCGCAATCTAATTATTTTAATAGCATTTTCACACTCTGAGATGCCTCTGTTGCACTAAAACTATTACAAATATTTCTTTTAAAATTCCACAAAAATTAGGAGAGGTCATATGCTGTCTATAGATCACTTTGATGAAAAAAACCATCATGGGCATTTGTAAATTTTAGCACAGCTTCCTACTTTCAAATCTGGTCCAAATTGAGCATTGCACTACAACCCTATTTTTCCTAGCTCAATAATATCTAGAACGTTTCCATCTTATAGTCCTTCCAACCAAGCCCTTAAGTCCAGGAGACTAGCCTCATTGGAGCACTATAAGTCCACCAAATAAACCTATGCAATTTTGGGTCAGAACTAAACTTATGTAAAACTTGCATAGAAAGTTTTATCCTTCCACAAAACAACACCAACACCATCTTTGCCATCTAATGAGACATCATCGTGTCAAGTTTCACATCCAGAGGAATTTTTTAAATAGCCTTAGCATTCTGTCGAACACCGTGAGTGTAGGACAGAATTTTGGCTACCACTCAAGTTCCATGGCCAACTTCCTCCTGTGGAAAAACAAGCTTGTCCAACGTCACTAGGAACTAGCTTTTCATCATCCTGCTAACACTACTGGAATCAGGCTCTTTGCCGTCTGCCATAGCAGATGGCAAAGGCCTGCCTGGCGGAAGGCAAAGCCATTGCCGTCCGCCAGCAGACGGCGAACAGTTCGGCCGAACAGCTGCCGGCAAAGGCCTCTTTGCCGTCTGCTGGTAGACGGCAAAGAAGCCAAGCTCTTTGCCGTCTGCTGGCAGACGGCAAAGCCCCTGGACGGCAGACAAAAGGTGCCAGCCCCGTTAGGGGGCTAACGGCGCTCTTTGCCGTTTGCTCGCAGACGGCAAAGACCTTTGCTTCTTTGCCGTCTGCCAGCAGACGGCAAAGAGCTGCAGCTGACGTCAGTTGACGTCAGGCGTCAGCTGGGCCAACGCAGGCTCTTTGCCGTCTGCCAGTAGATGACAAAGAAGCAAAGGTCTTCGCCGTCTGCCAGCAGACGGCAAAGAGGCCAAATAGGCCAGCCCAGGTTGAACAGGCTGCTGCCACGTGGCCTCTTTGCCGTCTGCTGGCAGACGGCAAAGTGGCTATATTCCCACTGTTTTTTTTTCTTAAATTCAATCAATTTCACAGATATATATATATATATATTCATTTCAAAATATTTCAACAAGTACATATAGCCAACATATCCCTGCCATATGGATATGATCATCCAACACATATATACACCAAATGAAAAGTCCAACATATCCAACAATTAAGCAAAAGGTCCATATAGTTTCATCCATACATACATATATAGGTAGCAAGTTTCACATTGTTCATCCTACAAAATCAAAACAAAAAGGAAGCACAAGAAGAAGAGTAGACTCCATCAGCGCAAGCTTCCTCATCGAAAGCAAATCTGCAAATTGGGAAAGAAGAAAGTTAGAAGAAGAAGAAGAAGAAGACTAGAAGAAGAAGACTAGCTAGAAGAAGAAGAAGAAGAAGAAGAAGACTAGAAGAAGAAGACTAGCTAGAAGAAGAAGAAGAAGAAGAAGAAGAAGAAGACTAGAAGAAGAAGAAGAAGAAGAATTTTTCTTCTCTTTCTTTTTCTCCTCTCCTCTTCTTTATCTTCTTCTTCTTCTAACTAAGAAGTGCAGATGGCAAAGACCCTCTTTGCCATCAGTTGGTTCTTTGTCTGCTTTGGCAAGACAGACGGCAAACAGCAGACGGCAAAGACCTGACAGACGGCAAATGTTCTGATTCCAGTAGTGTAAGCGCCAGCCTAGATTAGTTTTAGTCACCCTGGCATTTCGTCAAACACGCCAAGGGTGTGTCCAGGGCGCGACCAGAGCACACTTATTGCATTCGGTGGCACTGAGCCGCCACGGTCCCCTTCTGTCTCCCCTATCTCCTTGGTCCTCCTCAGGGTCGCCACCCAGCACCGCCTGCACTGTCCAACGTCGCCGCCCGTAACCACTGTGGCAGACACAACATTGCCCGAGCATCCTAGGCCAGACAGCTCCCCATGGAGTAACTCTGGACGGCCACCGACCCTCACCGACCAATCACCGTCCTCGCACCGACCTCACCGGCCTCATCAGCACCACACTTGGCCCTTAATGGCCGCCACCAAACTCTGCTGTGGCCGGCGCAGTCCGAGCCACCTGGGGCCCTCCCTAGCAAGCCACTGCACTGCGAAGTAAATTTCGGCGGCCTCCGTCCACACTGAACACCCACCGACCGCCACCGACCTCGCCAGCTGCCTACACCACCATCAATGGCGATTGCCATCGTGTCCGAATCCTGTAGCCATGGGAGCCGACCTTCGTCGGCTATAAAAGGACACCCAAGGCGCTCCTAGGCCCACACCACCACCCCTTCATCCTCTGAGAGCCACCCATGGCAATGAAACAACCAGAGCTGGTCGTCCTCTCCACCTCCGTCCGAGGCATCCGCCGTCACTCTCCGATTGATTCTGGCGCCACCAAAGACACTCCTCCCCCACTCTCCTCACCAATGGCCTCGCCTTAGCCCCACGAACCCATTCCCCTCTCCAATTTCACCTGGGAGAACCCACCACCAGAACCCCCAATATGGCCTCGCCAGAGCTTCTCGGGAGAGCTTGCCACCGGCTAGTTGGGGACTTCCACTGACCATGTCGTACCCCACCAGGACAGCCTTGGGCTCCTGATCATGCTCCTGCACCGAGATCCTCGAATGGGTCCGACGTTCATTGCCGAAGCTCCGCCTAGCTCGGCTGCAGGGGAGAGAGAGTGCAGGCGACCATTCAAACCTGACTGGTGGACCCGCGGGGCCCCTGTCAGCGACCCCTGGGAGACGCGCCTCGCTATCAAGTGAAGGCGTATTCCCTCGATTATATTTTCTCCTGTAGGAAAAATGGAGGGAAGAGATTTTTCAAAACTTTTGGAGTGCACCCAACCCTTCTACATACTCAAGGCAAACATCTTGAACACCTGATATTATAAATGTGGGTTGTTTGTTTGCTAGGATAAGTGAATCATGATTATGTTAAATTCAAATAAAATTTTGCATATGAGAGATATTCAAACATGGATTCCTTCATAGGGATTGTTTTCAATTAAGCATGAGATATATGTGGAAAAGCCATTTATGTGGTGTCGCTTCAGATGCCCGACTGTGGCATTCTTTTAATATTTTTCTTGTGTTCTTTCGGGGTGGTTCTATCTCCTAAAACCCGTCTTTAAATCTTGGTAATAATATGATTACTTTATCTAATCTTTCTTTTATGTACAAATAAATTATCTGCATAACTGTATTCTTGAATTAACCTCATGCCATATTGAATACATTTAAAATTTTACTGCATGCATTTCACCTGCTTTATTATATCTTTTGTTCATGATGTTTGCGAGTACATTCAAAAGTACTCACTGACTTGTCTCCGACTATTGTCTTGGCCAGATCACGATTTGGAGAGGAGCACTACGGAGACACCCCCACAACCTAGGAATCAGAAATAGCAGCCACATGAGATAGGGGTTATCCAGGTCAGTTGTTCCTGTGCGAATGGAGTCCCATAGACGTTGGAGATCCACGAGTCACTTCCGCCATCAGGCACTAGAAATCATTTTGTACTCAATGGACCTTTATGGTCTTGTACTCAAATTCTTGTAATTCCTTGGAATTCTGTATCAAGGTAGTGCCCACCAGCAAACAGTAATCCTGGGCTAGTTATGGCACAAGGGTCATTTGCAGGGATTTTATGTCCCGGGAAACTGGCCCCTACACGACACCGCCAACAGGGGCACCGGAGAGTAGCCATGCTGGTCGCCCGGGAGAGGCAGCCGAGCCGGAGCACAGTGCGACCACCACTACGAGATATGCACGGTACAACCCCTCATCATGCGAGGGTGAAGGCCCCACCGCCACCGTTCGCTAGCGGGTTTCGCCCGGCAACGTGAGATGGTGCAGCAAGAGGAGGGGGGTGTTGGCGCAGCTACTGGGGGTCCCCGTCCGAGCCGCCCTCTGGAAGACGACACGGGAAGGGGAGAAGAAGTTATGGAG
Source organism: Elymus sibiricus (assembly GCA_039707655.1). NCBI lineage: Eukaryota > Viridiplantae > Streptophyta > Magnoliopsida > Poales > Poaceae > Elymus > Elymus sibiricus. Next base: position 89,622,034 of record CM077663.1, read on the forward strand.
ATTTTGCTTATAACCCTCTTAGGTTCATACGTGAAACATATAAATCCTTTTTTATAAATTATCACCAACTATGATAAATCTCAAGCATGTGCAAAACATAGCCTAAAATATTTTCCACAAGCCATATGAAACACATATAACGAAGCACAATGAGAATGGATTTGAAACATCCTTTGCACTGTCTAATACTCCCTCTGTTTCATAATATTGTAGAAAATTTGTATAAGTTTGAAACTAATACATCTGTGTAGTATAGATTTTTTTAGAAGTCAAACTTTGTATAAGTTTGTAGAGAAAACTATTAATATTTAAGATACCAAATATATAAAATGTGAAACTAGGTCTTACCATGAATCTAATGATATCTGTTTAACATTCTAGATGTAAATGTTTTTCCCCATAAACTTGATCAAAGTTTGTGAGGTTTGACTTAAAAAAACATACACACTACATAATAAAGGAATGTGCATCCCATGTCCATCCTATGTCATAAACTCAGTCATGACATGGCATAATGGCATACAACATTTGTTCACCAGCTTAATTTGCAAAACTCAAAACCATAATGAATCATTATATTTTGCTTGATCATTGAATTAGAGTTGTCATGTGCATCATGAGATAAGATATGTTAATTTTTTTATCACTTGAAACTAGTTAAATTAATTCATATACATAACTTTATATATTTTTGTGGCATTTGGCTATATAATATCTTGAAATGACAATACAAGTACTTCTAATTTATGGTCGGATAGCCAATAGTTGTGTAGATCATTGATGTTAGTTGTGGCTAATGAAAGAAAAATGTCAAAATTATACAAGGGATAGGAATAAAACAATTGCCTCTCATTTTTTTCTGTGCCAAACCACACCACAAAGACCACAACATTCGATTTTGATTGACCGTGTATCCAGATTACTCACATATCATCCAATAATCAAGAAAGGTTTGAAGCTATTTTAATAAATTGCCACTGATGAAAGTGTTAAAACGTTATCAAATCATAACACTAGGTTATATGGGTAATATTAATCATGTGATTAGTGACAAATATCAATCATGTATGTTGAGAAAATGTCACAATGTATAACTAGGGAAGAAAGTTAATCACGCAATTAGTTAGTGGCTAACTAATCGCATCTCCATCTCCCTCATATTGCGTAACTACTGATTCGTATCTTTAGAAACTAACTAATGTGTCATAGCTACTACTATAAAACTGTCCAATTATGAAAATTTAGGACACGCTATAAAATTTATATGACATCACTGTGTAAAAATTTCAGAAACTTTCCATGTTGCAGTAAAATATGAAAATTCAAACACTACAGCCAAAGTTTCTGTTTTTACACAGCACTGATCAAAACATGCAATGCAAGCATCCTAAAGGCAATTCTTGGAACTTTTTATTGAAAAAAAAGATTATAAATAACACCTAACATAAAGTAACAAAATATAATGACGATCCAAGCAAAGCACATATTCTGTGACGAATAAAAATATAGCTCTAAGTAAGATATACCGATAGTGTTGAAGACGAAAGAGGGGATGCTTCCGGGGCATCTCCAAGCTTAGGCACTTGAGTCTTCCTTGGATATTGCCTTGGGGGTGCCTTGGGCATCACCAAGCTTAAGTTCTTGTCACTCCTTATTCTTCTCATATCGGTGTCTCACCCAAAACTTGAAAACTTCAATCACACAAAACTTAACGGAACTTCGTGAGAAGGGTTAGTGTAGTAAAGATAAATCATTCACTTAGGTACTGTCAAGACAAGATTCATAATTGTTCCCACATGATACCTACTATATTCTATCATTCCCATAATTTATATCACTGAATATAAGCTATGGAAACACTAAAATAAGTAAACTATGCATGCAAAACAGAATCTGTCAAAAACAGAATAGTATGTGAAGATCTGTAGCGTAACCAAACTTCCCTGTCTATAAAAATTCTGAACAATTAGGAAAATCTAGGCAATTTTTATATAAATCATGTGTAAAAACTTCAGATCAAAAGCACGTTCCAGTGAATTTACAAAATTCCTGGACTGAGAGCAAAAGTTTCTGTTTTTGCACAGAATCAAGTCAACTATCATCCACACTATCCCAAAGGCTTTACTTGGCACTTTATTGAAACAAAAGCTATAAAACATGATTACTAAAGTAGATTAATCATGTGAACACACCAAAACAGAAGGTAAAAGTGTTGGGTTGTCTCCCAACAAGCGCTTTTCTTTAATGCCTTTTAGCTAGGCATGATGATTTCAATGATGCTCACATAGGAATAGTAATTGAAACATGCAAAAGAGCATCATGAATCTCATGACCAGCACATTTAAGTCTAACCCACTTCCTATGCATAGGGATTTTGTGAGCAAATAATTTATGGGAGCAAGAATCAACTAGCATAGGAAGGCAAAACGAGCATAACTTCAAAACTTTGAACACATAGAGAGGAAACTTGATATTATTGCAATTCCTACAAGCATATGTTCCTCCCTCATAATAATTTTCAGTAGCATCATGAAGGAATTTCACAACATAACTATCACATAAAGCATTATTTTCATGATTCATAAGCATAGAAATTTTACTACTCACCACATAAGCAAATTTATTCTCATCAATAGTAGTGGGAGCAAACGCAACAAAATAACTATCATGTGAAGCATAATCCAATTGAAAATTAAAATCATGATGACAAGTTTCATGGTTATCATTATTCTTTGTAGCATACATGTCATCACAATAATCATCATAAATAGGAGGCATGCTTTCATCATAATATATTTGCTCATCAAAACTTGGAGGACTAAACATATCATCTTCATCAAACATAGCATCCCCAAGCTTGTAACTTTGCATATCATTAGCATCATGAATATTCAGAGAATTCATACTAATAATATTTCTATCATGCTCATCATTCAAAGATTTAGTGCCAAACATTTTAATAACTTCTTCTTCTAACACTTGAGCACAATTTTCCTTTCCATCACTTTCCGAAAGATATTAAAAAGATGAAGCATATGAGGCAACCTGAATTCCATTTTTTTGTAATTTTCTTTTATAAACCAAACTAGTGATAAAACAAGAAACTAAGAGATTCAATTACAAGATCTAAAGATATACCTTCCACCACTCACCTCCCCGGCAACGGCGCCAGAAAAGAGCTTGATGTCTACTACGCAACCTTCTTCTTGTAGACTCGTGTTGGGCCTCCAAGCGCAGAGTTTTGTAGGACAGTAGCAAATTTCCCTCAAGTGGATGACCTAAGGTTTATCAATCCGTGGGAGGCATAGGATGAAGATGGTCTCTCTCAAACAACCCTGCAACCAAATAACAAAGAGTCTCTTGTGTCCCCAACACACCCAATACAATGGTAAATTGTATAGGTGCACTAGTTCGGCGAAGAGATGGTGATACAAGTGTAATATGGATGGTAGATATAGGTTTTTGTAATCTGAAAATATAAAAACAGCAAGGTAACTAATGATAAAAGTGAGCACAAACAGTATTGCAATGCTTAGAAACAAGGCCTAGGGTTCATACTTTTACTAGTGCAAGTTCTCTCAACAATACTGACATAGTTGAATCATATGTAAATCCCTCATGTGCGACAAAGAGTTCACTCCAAAGTCACAAATAGCGGAGAACAAACGAAGAAATTATTGTAGGGTACGAAACCACCTCAAAGTTATCTTTCCGATCAATCTTATGAGTTATCCCTATAAGTGTCACGAACAGCCCTAGAGTTCGTACTAAAATAACACCTTAAGATACACATCAACCAAAACCCTAATGTCACCTAGATACTCCAATGTCACCACAAGTACCCATGGGCTTGATTATACGATATGCATCACACAATTTCAGATTCATCATGTTCAATCCAACACAAAGAACTTCAAAGAGTGCCCCAAAGTTTCTACCGGAGACTCAAGACGAAAACATGTGCCAACCCCTATGCATAGATTCCCAAGGTCACGGAACCCGCAAGTTGATCACCAAAACATACATCAAGTGGATCAATAGAACATCCGATTGTCACCACGGATATCCCATCGCAAGACATCCATCAAGTGTTCTCAAATCCTTAAAGACTCAATCCGATAAGAAAACTTCAAAGGGAAAACTCAATTCATCACAAGAAGATAGAGAGGGGAAAACTCCATGATTCATCTATATTAATAAAGCTCGCGATACATCAAGATCGTGTCATCTCAAGAACACGAGAGAGAGAGAGAGATCAAACACATAGCTACTAGTACATACCCTCAGCCCCGAGGGTGAACTACTCCCTCCTCGTCATGTTGACCGCCGGGATGATGAAGATGACCTCCGGTGATGGTTTACCCCTCCGGCAGGGTGCCGGAACGGGCTCCCGATTGTTTTTTCGTGGCTCTGGAGGCTTGCGGCGGCGGAACTCCCGATCTAGGTTTCTTTTCGAGGGTTTCTGTATTTATAGTTGTTTTTGGCATCGGTTTCATGTCAAGGCGGTGCCCGAGGAGTCCACAAGCCAGGGGGGCGCGCCCTAGGGGGGGCGCCCCCCAGGCTTGTGGCCTCCTCGGTCACTTCTTGGCCCAGCTTTTTGCTCCAGTATTTTTTATATTTTCCAAAAATATTCTCCGTAAATTTTCAACCCATTCTGAGAACTTTTATTTCTGCAAAAAACAACACCACGGTAGCTCTGCTGAAAACAGCGTCAGTCCGGGTTAGTTCTAATCAAATCATACCAAAATCATATAAAATTATTCTAAACATGGCATGAATACTTCATAAATTATAGATACATTGGAGACGTATCAAGCTTGCATACCTTTTAGCATTCTTAGGACCGACAAAACCTTCTGGTTTTATCATATACAATCTTTCCTCACGGAAACCGATAAGGAAACTCTGTTTTGACATCCATCTACCAGATTTCATAATCGAAAAATGCAGCAACTGCTAACACAATTCCAACAGACTTTAGCATCGCTACGGGTGAGGGAGTCTCATCGTAGTCAACTCCTTGATCTTGTCGGAAACTACTTTGCAACAAGTCGAGCTTTATAAATAGTGACAATTGCCATCAGCGTCTGTCTTCTTCTTAAAGGTCCATTTGTACTTAACGGCCTGCCGTTCATCGGGTAAGTCTACCAAAGTCCATACTTGGTTTTCATACATGGATCCTATCTCGGATTTCATGTCTCCTAGCCATTTGTTGGAATCCGGGCCTACCGTCGCTTCTTCATAGCTCGTAGGTTCATTGTTGTCTAACAACATGACCTTCAAGACAGGATCACCATATCGCTCGGGGCAGTACGTGTCCTTGTCGACCTACGAGGCTTGGTAGTAACTTGATCTGAAGCTTCATGATCATCACCATTAGCTTCCTCTTTAATTAGTGTACACGCCGCAGAAACATCTTTCTGCGTTGTGCTACCATCCAACTGAAGTGATGGTTCAATAACCTCATCAAGTTCTACCTTCCTCCCACTCAATTCTTTCGAGAGAAACTCTTTCTCGATAAAGGACCCGATTTTAGCAACAAACACTTTTCCCTCGGATTTGAGATAGAATGCATACCCAACTGTTTCCTTAGGGTATCCTATGAAGATGCATTTGTTCGCTTTGGGTTCGAGCTTATCAGGTTGAAGTCTTTTCACATAAGCATCGCATTCCCAAACTCTAAGAAATGACAACTTAGGTTTCTACCAAACCATAATTCATACGTTGTCATCTCAACGGACTTTAGATGGTGCCCTGAATATAGTTGTCTCTAATGCATAACCCCCAAAATGATAGTGGCAAATCGGTAAGAGACATCATAGTACGTACTATATCCAATAGAGCACGGCTACGACATACGGACACACCATCACACTATGGTGTTCCAGGCGGCGTGAGGTGTGAAACAATTTCCACATTGTCTTAAGTTGCATACCAAACTCGTAACTCTCTACTTGTCATGATGATCTTCAACTTCACTCTGAAATTGCTTGAACTTTTCAAACGTTTCAGACTTGTGTTTCATTAAGTAAATATACCCATATCTACTAAAATCATCAGTGAAGGTAAGAAAATAACGATATCCACCGCACGCTTCAACACTCATTGGACCGCATACATCAACATGTATCATTTCCAATAAGTCACTTGCCCGCTCCATCAAACCGGAAAACGGGGTCTTAGTCATCTTGCCCATGAGGCATGGTCCACATGTCTCAAGCAATTCGAAATCGAGTGACTCCAAAGATCCATCAGCATGGAGTTTCTTCATGCGCTTTACACCAATATGACCTTAGCGGCAGTGCCACAAGTATGTTGTACTATCATAATTAACTTTGCATCTCTTGGCATCAATACTATGAACATGTGTATCACTATGATCGAGATTCAATAAACCATTCACATTGAGTGTATGACCATTGAAGGTATTATTCATGTAAACAGAATAACTATTATTCTCTGACTTAAATGAACAACCGTATTGTAATAAACATGATCTAATCATGTTCATGCTCAACGCAAACACCAAATAACATTTATTTAGGTTCAACACTAATCCCGAAGGTAGAGGGAGCGTGTGATGGAGATCACATAAACCTTGGAAACACTTCCAACACACATCGTCACCTCACCTTTAGCTAGTCTCTGTTTATTCCGTACCTTTCACTTCGAGTTACCAATATTAGCAACTGAACCGGTATCTAATACCCAGGTGCTACTAGGAGTACTAGTAAGGTACACATCAACAACATGTATATCAAATATACTTTTGTTGACGTTGCCAGCCTTCTTATCTGCCAAGTATCTGGGGCAGTTCCGCTTCGGTGACCATCCCCGTCATAACAGAAGCACTCAGTCTTGGGTTTGGGTCCAACCTTGGGTTTCTTCACTAGAGCGACAACTGGCTTGCCATTGTCGAAGTTTCCCTTCTTGCCCTTGCCCTTTTTGAAACTAGTGGTCTTACCATCAACACTTGATGCTCCTTCTTGATTTCTACCTTTCGTGATGTAAAACATCGCGAATAGCTCAGGGATTATCATCTCCATCCCTGGCATGTTATAGTTCATCATGAAGCTCTAGCAGCTTGGTGGCAGTGACTTGGAGAATTGTATCAATCACTATCTTATCAGGAAGATCAAGTTCCACTTGATTCAAGCGATTGTAGCACCCAGACAATTTGAGCACATGCTCACCGATTGAGCTATTCTCTTTCATCTTGCAGGCAAAGAATCTTGTTGTAGGTCTCATACCTCTCAACACGAGCATGAGCCTAAAATCCCAATTGCAGCTATTGGAACATCTCATATGATCCGTGACGTTCAAAACGTCTTTGGAGCCTTAATTCTAAGCCTTAAAGCATGGCGCACTGAACTATCAAGTAGTCATAAAAAATGTGCCTATCTGATGTTCTCAACACCCACAGACGACGCTTGAGGGGGTGGCGCACCGAGCGGCGCATCAAGGACATAAGCCTTCTGTGCATCAATTGAGGACAATCCTCAGATCACGGACCTAGTCCGCATAATTGCTACTACCATCTTTCAACTTAGTTTTTTCTAGGAACGTATCAAAATATAGGGGAGCTATAGCGCGAGCTATTGGTCTACAACATAATTTGCAAAGATATTTTGACTATGTTCATGATAATGATTTCAATTAATCATATTACTAAAGAACTCTCACTCAAATCAACATCCCTCAGGTTGTCTGAGTGTAACATGATCCAAATCCACCAACCCAAGTCCGATCATCACGTGAGATGGGGTCGCTTCAATGGTGAACATCTCCATGTTGATCATATCTACTATATGATTCATGTTTGACCTTTCAGTCTCCTGTGTTCCGAGGCCATGTCTGTACATGCTAGGCTCGTCAAGTTTAACCAAAGTATTCCACGTGTGTAAATCTGGCTTACACCTGTTCTATGGAACGTAGAGTCTATCACACCCGATCATCACATGGTGCTTCGAAACGATGAACCTTCGCAACTGTGCACACTTGTGGAGAACACAATTTTATCTTGAAATTTTAGTGAGGGATCATCTTATAATGATACCATCGTCCTAAGCAAAATAAGATGCATAAAAGGATTAACATCACATGCAAATCATATAAGTGACATGATATGGCCATGAACTTGTGCTTTTGATCTCCATCTCCAAAGCACCGGCATGATCTCCATCGTCACCGGCATGACACCATGATCTCCATCATCTTGATCTCCCTCATCTTGATCATCATCTTGTGCTTTTGATCTCCATCTCCAAAGCACCGGCATGATCTCCATCGTCACCGGCATGACACCATAATCTCCATCATCGTGTCGTCATGTGGTTGTCGTGCCAACTATTGCTTCTACAACTATTGCTAACTCATAGCGATAAAGTAAAGCAAGAATGGCGAAAATAAATTAAATACAACCCTATGGCTCCTATCAGTTGCCGTACTCATCGACATGCAAGTCGTGATAATCTATACAAAACATGATCATCTCATACATCACATATATCACATCATGTCTTTGGCCATATCACATCACAACATGCCCTGCAAAAACAAGTTAGACGTCCTCTACTTTGTTGTTGCAAGTTTTACGTGGCTGCTATGGGCAACTAGTAAGAACTGTTCTTACCTACGCAAAGCCACAACGGTGATATTCAAGTTGCTATTTAACCTTCTACAAGGACTGCCTCTGTCGAATCCGATTCAACTAAAGTGGGAGAGACAGACACCCGCCAACCATCTTTATGCAACAAGTTGCATGTCACTCAATGGAACCGGTCTCTCGTACGTGCACGAGTAAGGTTGGTCCGAGCCGCTTCATCCCACAATACTGTCGAATCAAGATAAGACTAAGGAAGTAAGCAATCTGAACATCAATGCCCATAAACTCTTTTGTGTTCTACTCGTGCATATCATCTACGCATAGACCTAGCTCTGATACCACTGTTGGGGAACGTTGCATGGGAAACAAAAAATTTCCTACGCACACGCAAGATCTATCCATGGAGATGCATAGCTACGAGAGGAGGAGTGTATCTACATACCCTTGTAGATCGCTAAACAGAAGCGTATATAACGCGGTTGATGTAGTCGTACTCTTCACGATCCAATCACGATCCGATCCAATCTAACGCCGAACGGACGGCACCTCCACGTTCAGCACACGTGTGGCTCGATGACGTCTCCTCCTTCTTGATCCAGCAAGCGTGGGAGGAGAAGTAGATGGGATCTCAACCAGCACGACGACATGGTGGAGATGGTGGTGGAGCAATCCCGGCAGGGCTTCGCCAAGCGCTACCGTAGATGCGATCTGAGGAGAAAACGATCTAGGGAGAGAGGTAGGACTGCCACCGGGGCGTGGGATTGTTGTATCCAGCCCTCCCCCTACCCTCTACTATATATAGGAGGCAAGGGGAAGGGTTTGGTCACAGCCCTAGGCCCCTCCTCCAAGAAGGGCCGGCGGCTAGGGAGGAAACTTGCCTCCCAAGGCAAGTGGACTCCCTCCCACTTAGGGTTTCCCCTTCCCCTTGCGCATGGGCCTTGTGGGGCTGGTGCCCCAGTCCCAATAAGGCTAGGGCGCCCCCCCGCAGCCCATGCATGCCCTAGGATCTGGAGGGATCCTTACGGACTCCTCCGAAACCCTCTGGAACCTTCCGGAAGCTTCTCGGTACAATACCGGCAAAACCCGAAACTTTTCTGGTAGCCAAAATATGACTTCCCATATATAAATCTTTACCTCTAGACCATTCCAGAGCTCCTCGTGACCTCCGGGAAATCATACGGGACTCCGAACAACATTCGGTCTCCAACGTACATATCCCAATACTACTCTAGCATCACCGAACGTTAAGCGTGCGGACCCTACGGGTTCGAGAATCATGTGGACATGACCGAGACACCTCTTCGGTCAATAACCAATAGCGGACCTGGATGCCCATATTGGTTCCCACATATTTCACGAAGATATTTATCGGTCGAACCACGATGCCAAGGATTCAATCAATCCTGTATGCAGTTCCCTTTGTCCAGCGGTATGTTACTTGCCCGAGATTCGATCGTCGGTATCTCCATACCTAGTTCAATATCATTACCGACAAGTCTCTTTACTCGTTCCGTAATACAAGATGCCATGACTAACTCCTTAGCCACATTGCTTGCAAGCTTCTTGTGATGTTGTATTACCGAGAGGGCCTAGACATACCTCTCCGTCATACGGAGTGACAAATCCCAGTCTCGATCCATGCCAACCCAACAGACACCCTCGGAGATACCTGTAGAGCACCTTTATAGTCACCCAGTTATGTTGTGACGTTTGATACACACAAGGCATTCCTTCGGTATCAAGGAGTTGCATGATCTCATGGTCGTAGGAACATATACTTGACATGGATAAAGCAGTAGCAATAAACTGACACGATCAACTGCCATGCTTATGGTTGGGTCTTGTCCATCACATCATTCTCCTAATGATGTGATCCCGGTATCAGATGACAACTCATATCTATGGTCAGGAAACCTTGACCATCTCTGATCAACGAGCTAGTCTAGTAGAGGCTCACTAGGGGCATGGTGTTGTCTATGTATCCACACATGTATCTGAGTTTTCGATCAATACAATGCTAGCATGGATAATAAACGATTATCATGAACAAGAAAATATGATAATAACCAATTTATTATTGCCTCTAGGGCATATTTCCAACATAAATATGATAAGTTTTATTCTTTGCAATAGTTTTGCGAGATTGAGGTGGTAATACGTAGACATGCTAGTAAAAGAATTCAAGTTGAGTATTAATAATGTTGCTAAGGGAAGTAAGACCTCACACATGTAAAGTGGCGGTCGTTGACATTAGTGGAGAGATCGGAGCATAATTTATCATTGATTGATCTTTTGTGTTGTCCAAATCGGGCGCGTGCGATGGTTAACTCCTCCCACCCTCCCCTCTAGGGGCATGCGAGTAATACTTTACTTCGAGGGCTTCTAGACTTTCAATACAAATAGTTGAGTTCTTTATGATTAATGTGAGTTTGTTGACTATACACACTTCCACCAATTTCCATTTTGCTAACCTCTTCAGTACCGTGCATTGCCCGTTCTCACCTCAAGACTTGGTGCAAACTTCGTCGGTGCATCCAAGCCCCATGATATGATACACTCTATCACATATAAGACTCATATATCATTCCTCAAAATAACCACCATATCTACATACCTATTATGGAATTTCCATAGCCATTCCGAGAAATATTGCCGTAGACGCGATCGGAGGACAAAACGATCTAGGGAGAGAGGGAGGGCTGCACAAAGCCTTGGTGTGTGGCTTCCCTCACTACTAGAAAACTGGCTATAGCCAATATCCCTATTAGTGGCGCACCATGGTGGTGGTGCGCCACTGATATATAGCAATGGCGCACCAGAAACAGGTGCGCCATTGTTATTTTTTTAGTAGTGGCGCACCACTTGAGCAGTGCGCCATTGTTATATTTTTTGCCCACCCCCCCACCTCACCAGACATAGCAATGGCGCACCACACCTAGGTGCGCCATTACTATGCTACATAGTAATGGCGCACCTTGGTGTGGTGCGCCATTGCTATGTGTGTGTGGTGTGGTGTGTCTGTGTGTGTGAGCAATAGTAATGGCGCACCCTCCCTGGTGCGCCATTGCTAAGGTTAGCAATGGCGCACCAGGGAGGGTGCGCCATTACTATTGCTCACACACACAGACACACCACACCCCACCACACACACAAACACCCCCCCCCCCCCCCCCCCCCCCCGTGGATCGCCTTTTCGGTTTAAAAAAAATAAAAGAAAATGATAAAAGATTCAAAAAAATTCAAAAAAATAGATGCCCATGTGTTATGTGTTCTAGTTGTTACGAAAATTAACAAACATGAATTTTGAATTTTTTTGCAAAAAAAAAACCGTCGTGTTTCGGTAAAATGGCCGTAACTTTTGCATACGATCTCCGATGAAAAAGTTTTTTATATGAAAAAGATACTACTCGAAAAGTTACATCCGAATTTAATTGGCTACGCCCGTTATCGATTTTTTAGAATCCTCAAAAACCTAACAGAAAAAAAGTTACAGCCATTTTAAGATCTGGAGGCAAAAAAATAAAAAAAATTAAAAAAAGTTAGCAATGGCGCACCAGTGCATAATGCGCCACTACTATTTTCCCGCCTTCAAAATTCAAAAAAATTTAAAAATAGTAATGGCGCACCACACCTAGGTGCGCCATTACTATGTACCTTAGTAATGGCGCACCTAGGTGTGGTGCGCCATTACTAAGGTACATAGTAATGGCGCACCACACCTAGGTGCGCCATTACTAAGTCTGGGCAGTGACGTGGCAGTTCCCACCCACCACCGGTTCCCTCTCTTATCCTCTTTGACCCCTCTCTCTCCTGCCATCCCGCTTCTTCCTTCCCCTTCCCCTTCTTCCTCCCTTCGTAGGAGCCACAGGAGCGCCGCCGCCCGCAGCTCCTCCCGTTTGCCTCCCAGGTGAGTGCCCGAGGCCGCGCCTCCGCGCCCGACCTCCTCAACGCCCTCGCCGGAGCACCACCAGAGCCGGTTCCGGCCGTCCCTTCTCGCCGCTGGCCTCCTTCTCCCTCTCGTTGCTCTTCTCCCTCATCTCTCTCTGTCTTCCCCCTCGCAGGTACATTCCATGGCGCCGCCAGAGATGCCCAGTCAGACCCATCCTCCGTTTGCCAAGCCGCCATCGGATCTGAGGTGCCCGTCACCGGATACGCCCGTTTCCCCCTCGCCTCCATGCCGTTCCGACCATCGAGGAGCCTCGCGCCGCCGCCCCTGTTCTATGCAGCGCCGCCATGGCCTCCTGCTCGTGCGAGGGACGGAGGGAGACGAGCGCATCGCTCGCCTCTCACGGGTGGTCCGGCCCAACTTCGTCGGCGGTTGTCCAGAAACGAGCAAAAACGAGCAAAAACAAGCAAAAAGAGCAAAAAAATGAGCAAAAACACGAGCAAAAACGAGCAAAAAAAGAGCAAAAACGAGCAAAAAAAATCGTGATCCAGATTTCAAAAATATAGCAGTGGCGCACCAATTCTAGTACCAGTGGCACACCAATTCTAGTACCAGTGGCGCACCATTCAAAAAAAAATTCAAAAAAATTCAATAAAAAAAGTTACCAGTGGCGCACCTGTAGCAATAGTAATGGCGCACCACATGGTGCGCCACTAGTATTTGGATTACTAATGGCACACCAGAGGTGCGCCATTACTATTTGTTACTAATGGCGTGATAATAGTGGCGCACCTATAGTGCGCCATTAATAGCCAAAATAGGTGCGCCACTAACAGCCTTTTTTCTAGTAGTGCCTCCTGAGGGAGTCCTGGTTTAAGGGGTCCTCGGGAGGCCGACCTATTTCTTATGGGCCGGACTGTATGGGCCACTTGCCGAGCATTGGATGGATCGAAGACCCCGTCTCCAGGAAGGAAGCTTTGGGAATCGTGGTGTATCCTCCACATTTGGAGTAGTGAATAGGCATGTTTATCCCTTCGACGTGTAACCGACCATGTGTAAACCCTAGGTACCCTCGACGTCTATATAAGCCGGAGGGTTTTAGGTTGTAGGACAGAAGAACACATCTAGGGTTTTAGCTATACGATCTCGAGGTAGATCAACTCTGTAACCCTCATATGATAAATATAATCAAGCAGGACATAGGGTATTACCTCCATTGGAGGGCCCGAACCTGGGTAAACATCGTCTCCTTCGTCTCCTGTTACCATCGATTCTAGTCTCACAGCTCGGGACCCCCTACCTGAGATCCACCAGTTTTGACACCGACATTGGTGCTTTTATTGAGAGTTTCGCTGTGATCGCCAAAGGAATCGATGGCTCGCCTTGTCAACAACGAAGAGGTCCACAATACGGACACTTTCGTCCCCGGACAGATCTTTGCTTTCGGCAGCATTGTGCTGCACACCGACCCGACCGGCCATCTAGGCCGTGTCGGAAGTTTCGCCCCTGATCAAGAGGTCAGATTCGGAAACCTGGAGTTCTCCGTAGATTCTCGGGGCGACCTGTCACTTACCGGGCTCGCAGTCTCGCCTGCCACGCCCGAAGACTCTGAGGCTTTAACCTCAGATCCATCTTTCGGTCCTGCCCATGGGATCTGTCCGGGCAAGTACCCAACTTTCAGTCCGGACCCGGTCATAGTGCCAGACGCTCGGACACCCGTTCTTGCCGAACACCCCCCCCCCGCGCGGACGCATCGGAGGTTAACTCAGGAAGCGCTGAGCGGGCTGACCCGATCGAGCTCTCGATACTCAACGAGGCCCTAGATCGGATCTCGTCGATGAAGATTGCCGACGACCCAACCCCGATCTATGCTCACACCGGGCTCAAGGCGGGTCAGGGCAAATTTTTCGTCCCACCCACCACCCACTTGGTAGCCACTGTCGAGGATTTAACCGACATGTTGGACTATGCCTCAGAGGAGGCAGAATACATGGATGAGGAGGATCGCGCCCTCACCCCCGTTAACACCGGGCGGTGGACTGCCACCTCCACACACGACGTCTACATGGTGGACACTCTGAAAAATGATGGTGACATATCGGATGAAGCGCCGTCAAGACGCCGAAAGCCGCATAAACGGTCAGAAGGAAAAAAGGGAAGAAAAGCTATTGACGGCACTAGGGACGTAGACACCCCGGAAGACCACGGCGACCATGAAATCCCCGAACACCCGTTAGAGGGACAGGAGAAGCCGGAAGACCGGCGTAACCCCGACGATCTAGATGATTCCGAGGACGACAATTACCGCCGCCCCGCCGAGGAGGAGGACATCGCGGAAGCCGATGAATTCGCCATCCCCGATAATCCCGAAGATCAGGAACTATTCAGGCAACAGCTTATTGCCACGGCCCGCAGCCTGAAAGCAAAAGAACGGTAGCTTAAAGCCGAACAAGACGACCTCAACGATCGATGGACGAGAGTCCTCTCAGCTGAGGAAGGATACAGTACCGGTCTATCGGACCAACCTAAGAGCTATCCACGCCGAAGGCTGCTGCCACAGTTCGATGACGAGCTCACTGACACGCCGTCTCCCAAACATACCCCATACGACAAGCCAGACCGCCCTCCTCGAGGACGAGACAGGATGGCTGACGACACCGGCTATAGGCCGGCGATACCCCGTAGACGGGGAAAAGAGCCACTAGAGCCCGATGACAGGTTTGACCTGCGACACGACCTGGACTACAAAGAAGGTCGTACGCGATCCATCTACGGATCCAGAGGATACTCACCCGATAGACGGGAAGGGTACCGCCCTTGGTTCGACCGCAACAATGAAGGTCGGGAACGAAACCGGGCTAGGACAGACGCCGATCACCGGCGCGACATAGCTCAGGTCAGAGGCGCTGCCCACCCACTGTGCTTCACGGACGAGGTGATGCGGCATCAGTTCCCGGAAGGGTTTAAACCCGTAAACATAGAACAATATGATGGGACAACTGACCCAACCGTATGGATCGAGGATTTCCTCCTCCACATCCACATGGCGCGAGGAGATGACCTCCACGCCATCAAGTACCTACCCCTGAAGCTTAAGGGGCCAGCTCGGCACTGGTTAAATAGCCTCCTCAAAAATTCCATTGGGTGCTGGGAGGATCTAGAAGATGCATTCCGATCTAACTTCGAGGGCACTTATGTTCAGCCTCCGGACTCCTCTGACCTAAGCAACGTCGTTCAGAAACCAGGAGAATCCGCGCGACTATTCTGGAATCGGTTCTTGACCAAGAAAAACCAGATTGTCGACTGCCCGGACGCCCAAGCAATAGCCTCTTTCAGGCATAATATTCGGGATGAATGGCTGGCTCGTCAGCTCGGCCAGGATAAACCAAGGACAATGTCCGCCCTTACATCACTCATGACTCGCTTTTGCGCGGGCGAGGATAACTGGCTAGCATGACGTAGCCACAACCCCGAAGATCCCGGAACCTCCAAAGTTCGGGATGGAAACGGGAAACCAAAGCGTAACAAGAATAAGCGCCGGCACAACAATAGTGATGCCGATGACACGGCCGTTAACGCCGGCTTCCGCAACTCCCGGCCAGGGCAGCGGAAGAAGCCTCCTAAAGTCAATCGCGACGGACCCACCCCGCTGGACATGATCATGGAGAGGCCTTGCCAGATCCATGGTACTCAAGAGAAGCCCGCCAACCACACCAACCGTAACTGTTGGGTATTCAAACAGGCCAGCAAGCTCGCATCTGAGGACCAAGGCAAGAGCCCACGCAGCGAGGACGAGGATGAGCCCCGCGATCCGATTGGTGGCGGACAAAAGAAATTCCCTCCAGAGGTAAAAACAGTAAACATGATATACGCCACTCATATACCCAAAAAGGAGAGGAAGCGTGCCCTTCGAGAGGTCTACGCCGTAGAGCCTGTAGCCCCGAAGTATAACCCATGGTCGGCATACCCGATCACCTTCGATCGACGTGACCACCCGACTAGTATCCGTCATGGGGGTTCGGCCGCCCTCGTCCTAGACCCCATCATAGACGGGTATCACCTTACTAAAGTCTTAATGGACGGCAGAAGTAGCCTTGATCTGATTTACTCAGACACGGTGAAAAGATGGGCATAGATCCGTCAAGGATCAAACCCAGCAACACTACCTTTAAAAGAGTGATCCCAGGCGTCGAAGCCCGGTCCACGGGCTCTGTAAGCCTGGAAGTAGTGTTCGGCTCGCCCGATAACTTTCGAAGTGAGGACTTGATCTTCGACATAGTACCTTTCCGCAGCGGCTATCACGCCCTGCTCGGCCGTACAGCGTTCGTTCGCTTTAATGCCGTCCCACACTACGCATACCTCAAGCTCAAAATGCCCGGTCCCAAGGGGGTCATTACTGTCAACGGCAACACGGAGCGCTCCCTCCGAACTGAGGAACATGCGTTGGCCCTGGCGGCCGAATTCCACTACAATGATGATCGGCAAACGCCGATATCCGCAGTAAAGGCACGTAAGGCTGGGAAGCGAGCTCGGTTTCAACCCGAGGTCTCAGAACCTTCTTCTCCCCATAAATAGGGACTCGCCCCCCATCGCACAGCCCTAGACCCAGCAAAGTACGTGCCGAGGAGGCACAACTTCGCGCTTAAAATTCTATGGGCAGCGGTGGGGAAAAACTATCAAAGGGTAAGTGTTCGGCTGGACCGCACTATCACCATCAAAACGTCTTCGGACGTACTACAGGTACCATAAACTACCTACTAAGGCATAAAGCTCATTCACACTTCGGCGACTTCTCAAGATTTTTCTTCAAAATCCG
Organism: Elymus sibiricus; assembly: GCA_039707655.1. NCBI lineage: Eukaryota > Viridiplantae > Streptophyta > Magnoliopsida > Poales > Poaceae > Elymus > Elymus sibiricus. The sequence goes on from CM077663.1 coordinate 89,639,341, forward strand.
CTCGCCGAACAGCAAAACCCATAGCGGTATACAACTCCTTAGGAGACGCAGGAGCGGACAAACGACAGGGCACACCGAGGACGTCAGGTCACCCATCGAAGATCCCTGGTACAACCCCTCCTGTAAAGTTCATATTTTATTTTCAAATACCTGTAAGTCGCATCGGCAATTTGAATAATAAGAGTTGTTGAGCAAAATACAGATCCTTTATACATGATCGCTTCGCTGTCTTTTTTGGCACTCTCTCTATTTTCTCCCTCTTCTTGCGAACCTGTTTGGTATACCTTACGATGCAACCAGCTAATAGACCGGGGGCTCGAACTTAAAAAATCGCCCTAAGCACAACTAATTTTGCCTTCGGCGTTATGGAATTCTGCTTTATATGCATTGGTTTCGAACTATGTCTTGGGTCAATAGTTGGGTTGCCCGGCTCCTATGCTTGCCCCTTTACGTTCCGCTCGTTCGGCTAAAAGGGCAAAGGGAGAACCACTGTGATTGTGCTTCCGGCTAGCCTGGTCAAGCACCTCAGCGGAGAAAGCTGAAAACTTACTGTCATAGTATGCGAGAACCGGTCTGCGAATCCGAGCTTATATAAACCTCGTTAGAGGTTACTCCGCGTCATGCGACGGGTTTGGTATTCGTACAAACCATGTGATATCGGCTTTAGCCGCGGTTCATCCAAACATCACAAAACCCTGGGGGCTAGTCATCAGCCCCCCGCACTCCTTTCTCGCGCCCCTACGGATAAGTGAAAGCAATAAAGCATTATGGTCCGATTGCCTTGTCCGCCCCACACTACCGCCTTCGGGTACCGATAGCTTGACTAAGGGTCACAGTGCGTTGGCAGAGACACCCCGCGTAGTATCTACATGGGGGCTGAAGCCGACGACTCGCAGCTTTCAGTTTCAACGGCCACACAGGAGTTATAAAGGATGCAAAACACGAAAGACATGATAAACCATGCATCTTAAATATAAACGCATTAAAAGGTCTTCGGACATATTACAACGCATTTACTCACAAATGTTTTCTCTCGAACATTGAGCCTTTATTGCCCGAGCACCCTGCATTACTCCGGAGAAGTATAGCTCAGGGCTCCTATGCTCCTTTCTAGGAGGCGGAGGGGCGGTGGCTATCCTCATCGGATCTAGCCCCAGCCAGTGCACCTTGGCCTTCGCAAAGGCCATCCGAGCTCCCTCGATACAGGAGGAACGCCTTAGTGTGTCGATCCGGGGTAAGGCGTCGCTCAGCTTCTGCACCAGGCCGAAGTAGCTGCCCGACAGCGGCTCGTTGGGCCATAGCCGGATACAGAGATCCTTCATGCCCGGCTCCGCCATCCGGTGTAGCTCCATCAGCTGCTTCAGCTGCTCAATAAAAAGAGGAGAGCGCTCGGGGGCTTCAAACTGCGCCCAGAATAAACGAGCTTCATCTCCGTCTCCCCACGAAGCATAGAATCGGTTTGCGTCCGCTACGCTCTTCTGGAGGTTCGAGCAGGCGCCTGAGGAACGCCACACCTGGGTAAGCAACTCGAACTTGCTATCCCCGAAGACACACTGCAATAAATACGGCTTACCATCCATGATAACCTTCGCTTGGCGGACTTGCTCCTCAAAGGACCGCCTATCCACCCACTCCTTTTGGAGATTGGTTTGCAGGGTTGATAGTTCGGCGGCCTGCTCCTTGCCTTTCCGCTCAAGGTCCTCGCACTTTTGGCCGGCGTCCTTGAGCTCCTGTTGGATTTCCTCCACCCGAGCCACATGCTTGTCGCTGGTGGCTCTTAGGGCGGACAGCGCGGCAGCCGCTTCTTTGGCTGCCGCCCTCTCAACCGCAGCCTCCTGCTTCGCCTTCTCAAGCTCGGCCTTGAGCTTCTCAATTTCCTTCGCCGAGGCTATGTAAGCATTAAACATATCAAAAATATTGCGTTGATAGTACGGTTATGAAGAATTTGGATACTCTAATCCGGCTTACCTTGCGCCTCGTCGAATCTCTTACTCAGAGCTTCGAGCTCATCTTCGGAGCTCTTGAGCTTCCGATTTAGCTCGTCCAACTCGGCAGCATTAATATCCGCCACCGATGACGAAGCCTGTACAAAACAAATCCCTATCAACTTACATGGGTTCACAACTTCCGAACTATCATAAAAATGATCCTATGTCCGGTCCTCTTAAGGGCTGTTAGAACGTTCCGAACAAATACTGTCCTGTACATAGTTCGGATAGTGATCAACGATTGACCCCCAGGTAAGTTTGTTCCAAACTTACCAAGGGCTTGGGGGCTGCCATGTATATAATGATAACTCAAAGAAATTAATATTTCACAAACAGAGCATTACGTGGCTCACCTGAAAGCCTGTCAGGAGACCGTTGAAGGCCTCCCTCAGTCCGCTGTCTATGGACTGAATGCTCTGCAATACCGCACCCATAAGGGTGCGGTGCTCCTCGGAGATGGAGGCGCTTGACAGAGCCTCCCCCATAGCCGGCCACCCATTGGTCGGTGGCGCCGGTGGGGATCGGTTGACCCGATCTCCAACCGGGGATTGAAGTGGTGCCTCCGGAGGCATGGTGCGCTCCGGAGACGACCTCAGAAGGGACTGGACATCCCCTCGTCCGGTCTCCTCAGTATCTGGGAGGGGCTATCCCCCCCGGTCTTCGGCGGCCGAGGCGTTAGCCTCGGCCATGACGACGTCGCCCCCACCTCTGGCGTCCGGCTCCAAAGGAGCCTGTTGGGATGACACCTCCACGGCATCCTTCGCGGCGCCCGGAGGAGAGGGGTGCGACGCGGTCCCGCTCTCCACTAGCTCGGCAGGCGGGGTCTCCCCATCTAAAACTTGATTGGTGGGGAGAACACGTGGTGGGCTGCGAAGTCGATAGGCGCTCACATGTTAATAACATTCAAAACTTAGAACTAATAGCTCAGGAAGTCTTCAGATCTTTAACTTCGAGCTGGGGGCTTGACCCTGAGGTTCCTTCGTGGAACCCTTTCGAAGTCTTCGGACTCGGTATCCGAGTCCGAACTGTCGTCGGACAATACTACCTGTGTCCGGCGCGCTTTCTTTGGGGCGGGAGGAGGTACATCCTCTGAGGCGCCCGATGACGCCGCCCTCTTTCCTGCGAGGGGGGAATCGCCTCCCCCCTCACCCTCGTGCTCCTCCTCTTGATTCGAGGAGGCATGGGTTTCCTCGGACACAGCCTCCGGTTGGTCCCTGATGCGCAGGCCTACTCGGCCTGGTTTCTTCTTCTGCTCCTTCTTCTCTGGCGCCTTGTAAGGCGCCACGACGAGCATCTCCGACAGCAGCTGGGACCTAGGGTCTTCGGGCTGTGGAGCCGGTCATTTGATGCCCGTGGCCTTGCTCAACCATTCCTGCGGAAGTAATCGGAAAGAGCTTAGATTTTCTTTAGGAAAACGAAGCCGATCAAGCGAAACTGTGTTATACCTCGGAAGGGGGCTTGTCGGCGCGCAGGCCCTGGTCCTCCTTCTTCGCTGGCCAGTTCTCCTACGCCTTGAACAACGCCTTCCACAGCTTCTCCCGAGTGGTGCGGAAGAGCTGACGAATCATAGGTTCATCGTCAGTCTGATAAGTCCACATAGGAGAGCCCCGGCACTGGCAGGGGAGGATGCGCCGCCGGAGCATAATCTGGACCACGTTGGTCAGCTCGATTTTGTCCTAGATCATGGAGGCGATGCCCCTCTGCAGGTCATCAACCTCTATATCCGACCCCCAGTCGAGGCCCTTTCGGACCCATGAGGTCAATCTGGTCGGTGGGCCGGATCTGAATTCGGCAGGAACAGTTCCGCCCTCCTCCCTTGGCTCGGTGATGTAAAACCACTCTTTTTGCCAAGTTTTGATGGTGTCGATGAAGGTGCCGGATGGCCATACTGCGCAGGGAAGCTTGCTGATGACCGCTCCGCCGCAGTCTGCGTGTTCGCCTGCGACACACTTCGGCTTGATATTGAATATCTTGAGCCATAGTCCGAAGTGTGGTTCCACCCGCAAGAAGGCCTCGCAGACGATGATGAAGGCCGATATGTGCATGAAGGAGTTCGGCGGGAGGTCGAGTCCGTAGAAGAACATGAGGCCCCTAACGAAGGGGTGGAGCGGGAAGCTTAGTCCTCGGATGAAGTGAGGAATGAAGACCACCCTCTCGCCTGGTTTGGGGGTGGGGATCACCTGGCCCTCCTCCGGAGCGCAGTGGAAGATGTTGGCGGGGAGGTAGCCGGCGTCCTTGAGGTCCCGGATATCCTGGTCTATGACCGTGGAAGCCTCCTACTCGCCATTGGAGACTGAGCCGGCCATGGCTGAGCTCAGAGGAGGAAGGGTGTAAAACCTAGATCTGGGCTCTAGAGGCTCAGGAGATTGGGGAAGCGGGGATGCGAAAAGGAAGTGCGGTTAAGCCTTGGGGTTTTCTTCCCCTTTTATTGGGCTTGTCGCCGGTTAGCCTCCCTTCACTGCGCCGTGAATCCCTCCGCTTCCCAAGACGTGTGTGCTATTATACGCGCTGTATTAAACATATCCCGTGTGAAACGGAGCACGATCTGTGCATTGATGGGTCGTGCTGATGGAAACGGCCTCGAACCGCGAATTGAGCTTTTGTGACTGGTTCAGCGGTCGCGGTGGGCCGTGACCTTTCATCTGAAAGGTTGTCATGGGGCACTATTTACTCCTTGACGTTTGGCCTTTAGGGCCGGGTTATACATGGTGTTCGGACGATCCATGATCGGGAAAACTACACGTCGTCGGAGGCCGAACTAAACTCGGCCGATCACTGTTTGGAGAAAGGAACTCGCCTCGCAAGCCGAAGACTCTGATCATATGAAGCAGCTGGAGCTAGGACCCTTGGCGTTGGAGGCTAGTTCGGGGGCTACTGAGGGAGTCCTGGTTTAAGGGGTCCTCGGGAGGCCGACCTATTTCTTATGGGCCGGACTGTATGGGCCACTTGCCGAGCATTGGATGGATCGAAGACCCCGTCTCCAGGAAGGAAGCTTTGGGAATCATGGCGTATCCTCCACGTTTGGAGTAGTGAATAGGCATGTTTATCCCTTCGACGTGTAACCGACCATGTGTAAACCCTAGGTACCCTCGGCGTCTATATAAGCCGGAGAGTTTTAGGTTGTAGGACAGAAGAACTCATCTAGGGTTTTAGCTATACGATCTCGAGGTAGATCAACTCTGTAACCCTCATATCATCAATATAATCAAGCAGGACGTAGGGTATTACCTCCATAGGAGTGCCCGAACCTAGGTAAACATCGTCTCCTTCGTCTCCTGTTACCATCGATTCTAGTCTCACAGCTCGGGACCCCCTACCTGAGATCCGCCGGTTTTGACACCGACACATCCTCTCCTCTCCTATATATAGGGGGAAGGTAGGAGGGGGCCGGCGCCTTAGGGTTTCCCCTAGGGGTGGGGGCGGCCTAGGGGTGGCTTGGCCCCCAAGCTAGGGTGGCGCCCCCTAGGGTTAGCCCTCCACCAGCCCTAGCCGCATGGGCCTAGGTGGGGAGGGGCGCCCAGCCAACCAAGGGATGGTGCGCACCCCTCTTAGCCCATGTGGCCCCCTGGGGCGAGTGGACCCCTTCCGGTGGACCCCCGGAATCCTTCTGGCACTCCCGATACACTACCGGTGATGCCTGAACTTTTCCGGTGACCAAAACGGAACTTCCCATATATGAATCTTTACATCCGGGCCATTCCGGAGCTCCTCATCATATCCGGGATCTCATCCGGGACTCCGAACAATTTTCGGTCACCAACATACATAACTCAATAATACTATATCGTCACCGAATGTTAAGCGTGCGGACCCTACGGGTTCGAGAATCATGTAGACATGATCGAGAAACCTCTCAGGTCAATAACTAATAGCGGGACCTGGATTCCCATATTAGTTCCTACATATTCTCCGAAGATCTTTATCGGTCGAACCACGATGTCAAGGATTCAGCCAATCCCGTATGAAGTTCCCTTTGTCCATCGGTATGTTACTTGCCCGAGATTCGATCGTCGGTATCTCCATACCTTGTTCAATCTCGTTACCGACAAGTCTCTTTACTAGTTCCATAATACAAGATCCCGCGACTAACTCCTTAGTCACATTGCTTGCAAGCTTCTTGTGATGTTGTATTACCGAGAGGGCCCAGAGATACCTCTCCATCCTACGGAGTGACAAATCCCAGTCTCGATCCATGCCAACCCAACAGACACCCTCAGAGATACCTGTAGAGCACCTTTATGATCACCCGGTTACGAAGTGACGTTTGATACACACAAGGCATTCCTTAGGTGTCAGGGAGTTGCATGATCTCATGGTCATAGGAACGGATACTTGACATGAAGACAGCAGTAGCAATACACTAATACGATCAAATGCTATGCTTACAGTTGGGTCTCGTCCATCACATCATTCTCCTAATGATGTAACCCTGTTATCAAATGACAACTCATGTTTATGGTTAGGAAACCTTAACCATCTTTGATCAACTAGCTAGTCTAGTAGAGGCTCACTAGGGACATGGTGTTGTCTATGTATCCACACATGTATCTGAGTTTCCGATCAATACAATTCTAGCATGGATAATAAACGTTTATCACTGGCGGTGTCCTGGACTAGGGGGTACTCACCACGTCGTCTCCCAACCAGTGGGTCGGGCCGAGGACCCCCGTGATGATTCACTATTGGGCCAGTTCGGACAGCCCATGCCGAATACAAGGAGGAGTCCACAAGACTTGGCGCACAAGACAAGGACTCCTCTAAAACCCTAGGCCTACGGTGCATATATAAACCGAGGCTAGGCTAGTCACTAGATGATGACATTACATATCATAATCTTGTGGTAGACACATGTACTCTATACTATCCCCATATGAATATAATCAAGCAGGACGTAGGGTTTTACCTCCATAGGAGGGCCCGAACCTGGGTAAACATCGTCTCCTTCGTCCCTTTGTTACCATCTCTCCAAGACGCCTAGCTTAGGACCCCTACTACGAGATATGCCGGTTTTGACACCGACATTGGTGCTTTCATTGAGAGCCTGCTGGGTAGTCGCCATGGTGCGATGGGAATTCAGATCGGCTCCATCGCGATCTACGCGTCGGAACCGAGCTACATCGTCAACGTCGGCATCTTCGTCGCCGGGTTGACTGGTCACCTCGGCTAGGCCGAGGACTGCGCACCACGTCGGATCATCTAGATCGGACGGGTGTCTTCATCAACATCAACTCCAATCTCAACCAAGATCATGGAAGAATCCTCCATGGTGCTCGGGGGCTCAACGTCAACATTGCCCCCGCGCGATCATGCAATTTTTCTGGACAGCGAATTCGTATTCGTCGTCCCCGCCTCCTCGAGTGTTGCTTTGACGATTGCTTCAGTGGAATTGTGCGGAATTGACTCTAGAACAACCCTGCAAAATTTCGTCGCGTTTCGGTGGAGGAATCTCCGGCGATCTACAATATATCGGAGCCCTGTCAAATCTGGACGTGAATCTGGACGAGTTTAGGGCAATATGTCCAGCTTCCAGCTCAGACATTGTTTGGATGATCCAACCGTTCATCGGCTGCGGAATTCCTATACCGATCACCCCTCAAAATTTCAGCTCGATCCGACCGTTCAAACTCCGGGAAACGTCCGATGAGTGCATCAATTTTCTGATCTGTTTTCTACGCGAAAACGAATCCGACCCGAATTCATCTTTCTTCATGAACGGGATATTGGACATCCTTTTTGAGGAATTTTTTCCCTAGGGTATGGTGTGTTGTTTTCAAACACGTGCCCACAAATTTTGAAGTCTTTTTCGGGCCTATCTTCACCGTCGCGCCGATGTCAAACCGGCCCGATAACATTGCTCCACGGCTGCCGACCTGCATTAGACAGCTCGTCACTTCGCCGAGCTGAGGTCAATCTCATCGGATCATCACCTCAGTGAGCCGACCAATAGTTCGGCTAGCCGACAAAGAGTTCGGCATCGCGAGGGCCGAATAATCATCACTCGAACCTCGCCATCCGTGGGTTGTATGGGTCAGGCGCTCCGTGGTTTCATCAAAGCCTGCATTTACCTCGTCACAAATTCCGACCTGCGTCGGCATCGCCGCGCCGTTACTTTTTCAAGCTGACGTCCACCACGCCGACCTGCTTCAACACCTCGGCTGGTCTAATACTTCGGCGTCACCAGCCGACCTGCTTCGACACCTCGGCTGGCCTAATACTTCGGCGTCACCAGCCGACTTGCTTCGTCACCTCGGCTAGACTGGGGCTTTGGCATCCCTTCATCAACCTGCTCCGGGGACTTCGGCGTCACCAGCCGACCTGCATAAGACTTCGGCGTCCGCCGATCACAGCTTCTCCATGTTAACTGGACCGAGGACTTCATCCCGCCACATTGACCGTGCAGCGTCGCCACTTCGTCAAGTTGAACTCTTCGTTCAGGCACCTCGGCGCGCAGGCCATATTCCTTTGCTTATTTGCTTCACTTAAATTAACTAAGTAGAAGAATGTTTTTTAAATATATTATTACCTTTATTTGTTATTACTCTTGGGTTGCACTATTTTATGTGTGCAGGCAATCGGCTTCGGCTGCGTCGCGCGGTCAGTTCGGCGTCACCTTGCCGACCTACTCCGCCACCTCGGCTGGACCGGGGGCTTCGCCTCACCACATCGGCCGAGCCATGACACTACTTCGGAGTGCCGAACTCCTCGTTCGGTCACCTCGGGACCGGCTTGGGGGCTGGGACCTTGACCCGCTATAAGCTCGGCATGCGTCGTCAACACCGAGCACATTAACCAGCTGAGTTGCTTTAATGCTCAAATTTCTAAATTTTTGCTCGGTTCTACCGAGCATTATATTTATGTTAAATAAAAAAGTTTGTTTGTTAACAACACTTTCTTTTCCCATGATAACTGGGGGCTTCGTCGTCACGCTGCCGAACTATTCTGTCTCCTCGGCTGGACCGGGGGCTTCGCCTCGCCGCAGCAACCGTGCTGTGTTGCCACTTCTCGACCCGAGCTCTTCGCTCGGTCACCTCGAGCTTGGGGGCTAGGACCTCGGCCAGGCCGAGGACTACGTCTTTGTCCCGCCACAACCCCGGACCGCGCCGAGCACATTAACCAGCTAAGTCGTTTTCGTGCTCAGCTCTCTTTAGAATTTTACTTTTTGTTCGGTTCGACCAAGCACTATACCTTTTTGACAAAAAGTTGGTTGCGAAAAACTTTCTTTGTCAAAACTTTGTTTTTACAAATAAATTTAAATACCAAGTTTACTTGGGGGCTTCCTTTATGAAACATTTTCTCTTTGCATGCGATTATTATTGTACAGCTTCTTTCCTTGCTCGTGTATTATGCCAAAATATGCATCATGTTGACTTAAGTGTTCCGCAAAGCTGGGTTGCCTGGCTCCTGTGCTTACCCCTACGTTCCCGATTGTTCGGCTAGGGAGTAAAGGGAGCACCTCTGCGATTGTTACGATCGGGTCATCCGAACTCGTACCTCAGACGGGTGAAGCCGAAAGCTAGCGCTCTTATTGTTTTCAACTATGGTCGGCACACGACGGAACTCACGCGTACACAAATCTATTGCACAAGTCTCATAGTAATTACGAGCGACCAAAGAAAGGTACCGTTGGGGGCACTATTTTCTTTGAAGATGCTTCTTACGTTGCATAAGTAATATAGCATAAGTTCCCTGGGCGCGCTTTGTCTGTTACAGCCTCATGGCCTGATTGCCTGGTTATCCGAAACACCGCCGATATTTTTGGTAGGCAGAGTAGATAACACTTTTCGGCCCTTGGCCGAAGAGGGAGAAGTCGTCGGTCGGTTAAGACGCGTTCACAGTTCGGGCGAACACAGATATTATATAAGTACTTCGGTACATACAATCATTATACATAAAATTCTTTTACCCAAGTCACTTGGGGGCTCTTAAATTAATATGAGCCGTTTTATAATAGATGTTTTCTTCTCAGTCGTTGCAAAGTCTTTTTCTACCACTCCTTTCTCGACTCAAGTGTATGATCAATAGCCGGGTAGCCTGGTTTCTCTCTAAAGCCGCTCGCGTTTAGTTCGCTAAACTGGCCTGAGAAACACTCCGCCTTCGGGATAGGGAGGTTGAAGCCGAAGGCTGGCCCACTTGAAGTCTAGAGATCGGATGTATCATGTTAAAGCACGACCGAAGCACATATTAAATTTTATACCGCTTTCGTATTGGCACAATTTTATTTTATCTAAACATAAACCTTTTTGCATAAGTTTTTTGTTTTTTCCGAGCATAACTCTCGCAGTACACTTTTAAAGCATCGGCAATATCAACGGGGGGCTCCGACTAGAGCCGAACCCACCAAAAGCCAAGGTACTCCGAATAGTCCTCGGCAAACATTCTCGGATATTGCTTTATATGCATCCGTTTCGAATTGTGTCTTTGGTCAATAGTTGGGTTGCCCTGCTCCTGTGCTTGCCTCCTATGTTCCGCTTTGTTCGGCTAGGTGTGCAAAGGGAGAACCACTGCGATTGTGCTTCCAGCTCGAATGGTTAAGCGCCTCAGTGGAGAAAGCCGAAAACTGACTGTCACAATGAGCGTAAACTGGTGAGCGATCCGATGACTGTGTCAAAACTACAGATTGATAGAGGTCACCCCGTGTTAAACGATGGTCCTTTCATAAGATTGGCCGAAGTGTTACTGGTTTGACCTCGGCTAATGCCGAACACTATTCGCGCTTATCATTTACAAATATTAAAGGGGCACATCGATCCCCTGATCTGGTGTTGCCACCCGACCAGTGGCTCAAGGGCTACTGCATTGCCTATTCAATGCAGAAAATTCAAAATGCTCAGTGTTCGGCTTGACCGAGCTATGGGCAAACGTGTCTTCGGACAACAATAGGTACCATCTGGACCTATCCGGCATCAAGCTAATATATTATGGCAACTTCTCAAGACCCTCTCTCAAGGGCCCGCTTGCCGATCACTAATTCCTCTAATATATTACACCGCGTTTCTATTCCTAAGTATGCTGCAGAGCTAGGACTTGATCCTCAGGCCGATTTTGTGAATCGACCTGAGTCTCAGGGGCTACTGGGATCAGCGGTTTTATGTTTTCCTTTCAGGAAGCGGGACATCCTCTTGGTCGAGGTGTTCGGCGTGATGGTCTTGCCTGGAAACTCTTTTCCGAACTATAGTTCGGCATCTGTCCTGCCGAACTCCACCTCGGCGTTGTTAAAACGTACATGACGGTTGAACTAGTTCCCGAGGAGATACGATCCTAGGGTCGGCCATATTGCCCAACCCAAGTCTCGGGGGCTACTGCATTGACAATTCAATGCAGAAAATTTAAGTGCAATACAGTTTCCGAGGAGATTATGATCCTTGGGTTGGTTGGCCGCACCCAACCTGAGTCTCGAGGTCTGTGCACACCGCTTTTGTGTTCCGAAGTATGCTGCCAAGCTAGGAGTTGATCCTCAGGCCGATTTTGCGAATCGACCTGAGTCTCAGGGGCTACTGGGATCAGCGGTTTTATGTCATCCTTCAGGTGCATCTCGGGTTTTAGACCGACACACACCTTGAGGGCTACTGGCTATATATCCGGTAGAGAATAAATTGCATAATTCGGAATTAAATTTACAAAAATCAGCCCGCGGTCGGGGTGGTGCACCACCTCGGAAGCAGTCCGGCATAAAGCTCGGGCGCAAGTGGCTGGCTCCATAGAGAGCATTCCCGGCATTAAGCCCGGATGAATTCCTTTAATTTTTAAGGTCCAAGGTAGTTTTTGATACCTCGGACGCCGATCATCATTGGAGCTCGGATGCAGTCCGGCATTGGAGCTCGGAAGCAGTACGGCATAAAGCTCAAGATCGGAGACGCCTTAGGAGCAGTCTGGCATAAAGCTCGGATGTGAATGGCTGGCTCCATAAAAGACTATTCCGGCATTTAAGCTCGGATGAAGTCCTCCAAACTTTCCAAAACTGAGGTAATCTATGACACTTCGGATGCCGAACATCATTAGACTTCGGCTACAAAAGGACACCTCGGACGCAGTCCGGCATCAAGCTCGGACGCGAGTGGTTGTCTCCCTAGAGGGTTTTTCCGGCATTATGTTCGGTTGAACTCCTTCAAACTTTTCATAACCGAGGTAGTCTATGACACCTCAGATGCCGACCAGCGTTGGAGCTCGGACATAGTCCGGCGTTGGAGCTCAGCTAAAAATACACCTCGAACACAGTCCGGCGTTGGAGCTCGGACATAGTCCGGCGTTGGAGCTCGGCTGTAAAAAGACACCTCAGATGCAGTTCGGCGTTGGATCTCGGACGCAAGAGGACACTGCCACACTGGAAACACTTCGACCCCGAAGTATGGCGTAAACATTACAAGGCATTGATAAAGGCCAATAACTTAAAGGGGCTCCTCGGATGCCCGACGTGTGAACTCTTCGGATTCAGTTCGGCGATCCTCAAGATCGGACATGGGAAGATTTGTTGAACTAGTTTTCAAGACCGACGACCGAAGACGAAGAATAGTTCGGAAGAACCGAGGAGCGTCCCCAACTTGAAGACCGGTTCAGGGGGCTATTGACGGTGTCCTGGACTAGGGGGTACTCACCACGTCGTCTCCCGAGGACCCCCGTGATGATTCACTATTGGGCCAGTTCGGACAGCCCATGCCGAATAAAGGAGGATTCCACAAGACTTGGCGCACAAGACAAGGACTCCTCTAAAACCCTAGGCCTACGGTGCATATATAAACCGAGGCTAGGCTAGTCACTAGATGATGACATTACATATCATAATCTCGTGGTAGACACATGTACTCTGTACTATCCCCATATGAATATAATCAAGCAGGACGTAGGGTTTTACCTCCATAGGAGGGCCCGAACCTGGGTAAACATCGTCTCCTTCGTCCCTTTGTTACCATCGCTCCAAGACGCCTAGCTTAGGACCCCTACTACGAGATATGCCGGTTTTGACACCGACAATCATGAACAGGGAAATATGATAATAACCAATTTATTATTGCCTCTAGGGCATATTTCCAACACTAAATGATCTTATAGTTCTTTACAGAGAAAGTACAACCATAAGAAATCCAAGGACATCTAGCGTTAGTATGTCTCTAAGAAATATTCATGCCCTCTGACAGTGACCTATGTATTTTACTCGCAAGTTAAACTCCTGGTTAACGTTAGCCCGTAGTAATTCAAGAGGAGATGTGAAAGTGTCATTCTGCTCGTAGATGGACATGCACCCAGATGAATTGTAAATTCTGAAAAATAGCAAGAGAAATTTCATAAATGTGATGTTTAAATTTTGGAGTGTAAGATTATTGAGTGTTCTTCTTACGCACATTTTTCGTGAAGAGGTGACATTCACGATTCTTTGGGTAGAAAAAAATAGGCCCTCCAAAAGGCTTAGAAAATAGCCTTATCAGAGTACTGATTTTGTTTCTCCCTAGGCATGTTGAATGTTGTTTTCATCAAATTTCTATGGGAGTAGAATACCGAAACAGTTTTGTTGTCAAAATAAGTTTTTTTTTACATTTTCACAATTGTTCCGAATTTTACTAATCATTTGGATGTCGGGCATTTGAGCGTGAAAACTACAGTAACTAGGATGCATTAGTTAGTTTCTAAATATATAAATAATCAGTCATTCAAGAGGGAGTTACAGAAGTACACTGTTTTCGTAAATTGCTACAGACTGTTCTGTTTGGACAGATTGCTGTCATAGTTTTGTTATCTACTTATCCTCTAGTTTCCATAGCCTATATTGGTAGATATAAATTGTGGAAATGATAGTAAACAGTAGATGATGTTTGAAAATAATTATGCAACTTGTCTTGGCAGTACATAAAGAGTTGATTTATTATTATGTGTACTAACCTATCTCACGAGTTCTTTTCAAGTTTTGTGTGGATGATGTTTTTGAGAATAGGTGAAACCATGATATGAGAGGATTGAACGAGATACAAAAGCTCAAGCTTGGGGATGCCCAAGGCACCCCAAGTAAATATTTCAAGAAGTCTCAAGCATCTAAGCTTGGGGATGCTACGCATCCCACCTCTCTTCATCAACAATTATCGGTTAGCCTATGTTGAGCCTAAATTTTTTTCGTTCACATGATGCGTGCTATTCTTGGAGTGCTATTTTTCTTTTGTTTGCTGTTTAATAAAATACTCAGTTCTAAAAATATTATTGAGGGAGAGAGAGTCCTCACATAGCTCCTTAATTGTTTGACTACTCATTGATCTTCACTTATATCTTTTGTGAGTAGCTTGTCATTTCCTCTCATGCTTCACTTATACCTTTTTGAGGGATGAAATATTTATGCTCATGTGCTTCATTTAAATTTGTTTCAGCTTGTCAAAAAAAGCAATGGCAATATATGAAACTAGTCCCAAAGTGATAGATATCCAAGGAGGATACAATAATACCTTTCATGAAGATCATTGGACAAATTAAACTTGATTCCTTGTAATAGTTTTAAAACATGATGAAAGTAATATGTGAGTCATGTTAGTGAGTAATTATGCTTAGTAGGAATATTGGTGTTAAGGTTTGTGATTCCCTATGCATGCACGAAAGTCAATAGTTATGCAATGAAGTTATATCCTACTTGTGGTGCATTATTCGGTGTTAGTTATGACTCAATGCTCACTTATGTGATTTTTCATTCCTTGGTTTGGTTGCTTCCCAATCTATTTGCTAGCCTTCATTTGTACTAAGTAGAAATACTACTTGTGCATCCAAAATCCTTAAACCAAGTTTTGCCTTATGAGTCCACCATACCTACCTATATGCGGTTTCCATGCCGTTCCAAGCAAATTTGTATGTGCCATCTCTAAATTTTCAAAATAAATTTTCCCTTTTGTGTGCCCGTACCGCTCATGAAACGGTGGGGAGTATCCAATATTTTTCCATGCTAGGTGTGTTATTCTCACGATATGTGTTGATTCACTATCATTCACGAGAAAGTGGCTGGTATTCGGGATCCCCAGTTCCATGCTCAAAATTCAAATCAAAATATAATGAAACAAAACTCCCCCTGGATTGTTGTTTGTATGGACGGTACACGTTGATTCGGCTCGCCGTGGAGTGTGATTGATTGGTGGAGGGGGAGTAAAAAACTTTACCATTCTGTTTGGGAACCGCCTATAATGTATCTAGCATGGAAAGTATTGTGAGCTACTTTGTCGTTTTCGTTGACAGGAAAAGCATGCCACCCAAAATATTTTTTCTCTCTCAATTTAAAACTTTGAGCTCTGGCACCTCTACAAATCCCTACTTCCCTCTACGAAGGGCCTATCTATTTACTTTATGCAATTTTTATTTTTGCTTTGAGTCTCCATCTTCTCTTATAAGCACCAACTAGGGGGCACTATGATCGTACTTGAGCATTGGGCATAGCTAATATTTGAATGTGTTTCATGAATGGATCAATGATTGAGCATGATGGGCTAGGGATAACTTTCTTTAGTGTTGATATTTTGAAAGACATAGTTGTTTGTTGACATGCTTGAGTATTGAAGTCATTATGTTAAAACTAGACTATTGCTTTGAATCATTTACAAGTCCAAATGTCCATGCTATACAAAGAAGAAAAGAATATGATGAAAATGTAGCTAGCATTCACACTTCATCAATTATTTCTTTTATCATTTACCTACTCCAGGACAAGCAGGAATTAAGCTTGGGGATGCTGATACGTCTCTAACGTATCTATAATTTATGAAGTATTCATGCCATGTTTACAATAATTTTATATGATTTTGGTATGATTTGATTAGAACTAACCCGGACTGACGCTGTTTTCAGCAGAGCTACCGTGGTGTTGTTTTTGTGCAGAAATAAAAGTTCTCGGAATGGGCTGAAAATTTACGGAGAATATTTTTGGAAAATATAAAAAATACTGGAGCAAAAAGCTGGGCCAGGAAGTGACCGAGGAGGCCCCAAGCCTGGGGGGCGCCCCCCCCTAGGGCGCGCCCCCTTGGCGTGTGGACTCCTCGGGCACCGCCTTGACGTGATACCGACGCCAAAAACTCCTATAAATACAGAAACCTCCGAAAAGAAACCTAGATCGGGAGTTCCGCCGCCGCAAGCCTCCAGAGCCACGAAAAACCAATCGGGAGCCCGTTCCGGCACCCTGCCGGAGGGGGAAACCATCACCGGAGGCCATCTTCATCATCCCGGTGGTCTCCATGACGAGGAGGGAGTAGTTCACCCTCGGGGCTGAGGGTATGTACCAGTAGCTATGTGTTTCATCTCTCTCTCTCTCTCGTGTTCTTGAGATGACACGATCTTGATGTATCGCAAGCTTTATTAATATAGATGAATCATATGAAGTTTTCCCCTCTCTATCTTCTTGTGATGAATTGAGTTTTCCCTTTGAAGTTTTCTTATCGGATTGAGTCTTTAAGGATTTGAGAACACTTGATGTATGTCTTGTGATGGGATATCCGTGGTGACACTGGGATGTTCTATTGATCCACTTCATGTATGTTTTGGTGATCAACTTGCGGGTTCCGTGACCTTGGGAATCTATGCATAGGGGTTGGCACAAGTTTTCGTCTTGACTCTCCGGTAGAAACTTTGGGGCACTCTTTGAAGTTCTTTGTGTTGGATTGAACATGATGAATCTGAAATTGTGTGATGCATATCGTATAATCAAGCCCATGGGTACTTGTGGTGACATTGGAGTATCTAGGTGACATTAGGGTTTTGGTTGATGTGTATCTTAAGGTGTTATTTTAGTACGAACTCTAGGGCTGTTCGTGACACTTATAGGGATAGCTCATAAGATTGATCGGAAAGATAACTTTGAGGTGGTTTCGTACCCTACAATAATTTCTTCTTTTGTTCTCCGCTATTTGTGACTTTGGAGTGAACTCTTTGTCGCACGTGAGGGATTTACATATGATTCAACTATGTCAGTATTGTTGAGAGAACTTGCACTAGTGAAAGTATGAACCCTAGGCCTTGTTTCTAAGCATTGCAATACCGTTTGTGCTCACTTTTATCATTAGTTACCTTGCTGTTTTTATATTTTTAGATTACAAAAACCTATATCTACCATCCATATTACACTTGTATCACCATCTCTTCGCCGAACTAGTGCACCTATACAATTTACCATTGTATTGGGTGTGTTGGGGACACAAGAGACTATTTGTTATTTGGTTGCAGGGTTGTTCGAGAGAGACCATCTTCATCCTACGCCTCCCATGGATTGATAAACCTTAGGTCATCCACTTCAGGGAAATTTGCTACTATCCTACAAAACTCTGCGCTTGGAGGCCCAACACGAGTCTACAAGAAGAAGGTTGCGTAGTAGACATCAAAGCTCCAGCGATCCTTTTGTGGACTAGAGCAAGCATCTCGGAGTTGGAATATACGCTTTGATGAGGTGATCAAGGCTTTTGGGTTCATACAAAGTTTATAAGAAACTTGTATTTACAAGAAAGTGAGTGGGAGCACTATAGAATTTCTGATATGTATATGTATGACATATTGTTGATCGGAAATAATGTAGAATTTCTGGAAAGCATAAAGGGTTGTTTGAAAAGAGTTTTTCAAAGGAAGACCTGGATAAAGCAACTTAAATATTGGGCATCAAGATCTATAGAGATAGATCAAGACGCCTGATAAGACTTTCAATGAGTACATACCTTGACAAGATTTTGAAGGAGTTCAAAATGGATCAGTCAAAGAAGGAGTTCTTGCCTGATTTGTAAGGTGTGAAGTTGAGTAAGACTCAAAGCTCGACCACGGAAGAAGAAAGATAAAGGACGAAGGACGTCCCCTATGCCTTAGCCATAGGCTCTATATAGTATGCCATGTTGTGTACTGCACCTAGTGTGTGCCTTGCCATGAATCTGTCAAGGGGTACCAGAGTGATCCAAGAGTGGATCACTGCACAACAGTCAAAATTATCCTTAGTAACTAGAGGACTAAGGAAATGTTTCTCGATTATGGAGGTGATAAAGAGTTCGTCGTAAAGGGTTACGTCGATGCAAGCTTTGACACCAATCCGGATGACTCTGAGTAGCAATCCGGATACGTATTGTGGAGCATCCATTTGGAATAGTTCCAAGTGGAGCGTGGTAGCAGCATCTACAGTATGACATAGAGATTTGCAAAGTGCACACGGATCTAAATGTTAAAGACCCATTGACTAAAACCTCTCTAACAAGCAAAACATGATAAAACCCCAGAACTCATTGGGTGTTAATCACATGGTGATGTGAACTAGATTATTGACTCTAGTGCAAGTGGGAGACTATTGGAAATATGCCCTAGAGGCAGTAATTAATTGGTTATTATCATATTTCCTTGTTCATGATAATCGTTTATTATCCATGCTAGAATTGTATTGATCGGAAACTCAGATACATGTGTGGATACATAGACAACACCATGTCCCTAGTGAGCCTCTACTAGACTAGCTCGTTGATCAGAGATTGTCAAGGTTTCCTGACCATAGACATGAGTTGTCATCTGATAAAGGGATCACATCATTAGGAGAATGATGTGATGGACAAGACCCAACCGTAAGCATAGCAGTTGATTGTGTCAGTTTATTGCTACTGCTTTATCCATGTCAAGTATCTGTTCCTACGACCATGAGATCATGCAACTCCCTGATACCGAAGGAATGCCTTGTGTGTATCAAACGTCACAATGTAACTGGGTGACTATAAAGGTGCTCTACAGGTATCTCCGAGGGTGTCTGTTGGGTTGGCATGGATTGAGACTGGATTTGTCACTCCGTATGACGGAGAGGTTTCTCTGGGCCCTCTCGGTAATACAACGTCACAAGAAGATTGCAAGCAATGTGGCTAAGGAGTTAGTCACAGGATCTTGTATTATGGAACGAGTAAAGAGACTTTCCGGTAACAAGATTGAACTAGGTATGGAGATACCGATGATCGAATCTCTGGCAAGTAACATACCGCTGGACAAAGGGAACTGCATACAGTATTGATTGAATCCTTGGCATTGTGGTTCGACCGATAAATATCTTCGTGAAATATGTGGGAACCAATATGGGCATCCAGGTCCCGCTATTGGTTATTGACCGGAGAGGTGTCTCGATCATGTCCACATGATTCTCGAACCCGTTGGGTCCGCACGCTTAACGTTTGGTGACGCTAGAGTAGTAATGGGATATGTACGTTGGAGACCGAATGTTGTTCGGAGTCTCGGATGAGATCCCAGACATCACGAGGAGCTCCGTAATGGTCCAGAGGTAAAGATTTATATATGGGAGTTTCGGGTTTTGCCGGTATTGTACCGGGAAGCTTCCGGAAGGTTCCGGAGGGTTCCGGAGGAGTCCGGAAGGATCCCTCCAGCTCCTAGGGCATGCATGGGCTGTAGGGCGGCGCCCTAGCCTTATTAGGCCAGGGGCACCAGCCCCACAAGGCCCATGCGCAAGGGGAAGGGGAAACCCTAAGTGTTAGGGAGTCCACTTGCCTTGGGAGGCAAGTTTCCTCCCTAGCCGCCGGCCCTCCTTGGAGGAGGGGCCTAGGGCTGCGACCAAACCCTTCCCCTTGCCTCATATATATAGTAGAGGATAGGGGGAGGGCTGGACACAACAATCCCACGCCCCGGTGGCAGCCCTACCTCTCTTCCTAGATCCTTTTCTCCTCAGATCGCATCTACGGTAGCGCTTGGCGAAGCCTTGCCGGGATTGCTCCACCAGCATCTCTACCATGCCGTCGTGCTAGTTGAGATCCCATCTACTTGTCCTCCCACGCTTGCTGGATCAAGAAGGAGGAGACGTCATCGAGCCACACGTGTGCTGAACGCGGAGGTGTCGTCCGTTCGGCGCTAGATCGGATCGGATCGCGATTGGATCGTGAAGAGTATGACTACATCAACCGTGTTATATACGCTTCCGCTTAGCGATCTACAAGGGAATGTAGATACACTCCCCCTCTCGTAGCTATGCATCTCCATGGATAGATCTTGCGTGTGTGTAGGAAATTTTTTGTTTCCCATGCAACGTTCCCCAACAATTTAGTGATCTACAAGTTTTATGCAGGTTCTTATGAATAACCATGTGGAAAATTAGTTCATGTTAACTCCCTAAATAGATATAAGTGAAGCATGAGAGTTTAATTCTTTCTACAAAAGACTCAGTGTCGGTGTGAAAACCGGCAGACCTCGGGGTAGGGGGTCCTGAGCTGTGCATCTCGGACGGATGGTAACAGGAACAAGGGAGACGACGTTTACCCAGGTTTGGGCCCTCTAGATGGAGGTAATACCCTACGTCCTGCTCTTGTTTATATCAATGGAGAAGTATCAAGTACAGAGTTGATCTACCTCGAGATCGTGAGATGTGTTCTAACCCTAGGTCTAGGTGAGTTGTGTTGCGTTAAGGTCCCCTCTACGGGCTGAACCCTATAGCTTATATACACGCCTGGCAGGGTATCTAGGGTTACAAGGTCGGTATCGGGGTGTCGAGGCGGCAGGAGAAGTGTTGGAGTATACGTCAAGTCTTCGGTTGATACAGTCCCGTTCATGCGCCATCGTGCAATCTCCAGAGTCCATCTTCAGAGGGTGGAGGGGCCCTCGGCCCAATCCGAAGAGTCTGGGCCAACTAGGTTAGGCCCCCCTAGTCCCGGACACCGTCAGTAGGCATAGAACTAGTCTTCTATGCCGAGGACGATTCCATTGATGAAGATAACTTCGGACCCGAAGTCCTTGGCTTGACAGACGAGTTCCCCTTTATGATTTCAAAACACCCGAACCGTCCTTAAAAGAAACATCGTCTTGTAATAAGACCGAGCTAGGCTCATTCTTCACCCGAAGAGGTGGGATAGCTTAGCCTCGAAGGCCGACAACGTAGGTATGAATAGTGTCACTTAACTTGACAACTTCATCGAAGTGGCACACCCCATGACAGGTCGAGCAGTTACTGCCTTCCTCAAATCGCAGCCTGATGCATCCTTTTTACTAGCATGTCCCATCAAGGTGGAGATCGTGCCCGTTTTATCAGGGATATCATCAAGATTTTGTTTCTTCCCATGTGTATAACGACATCTTCACGAGGGTGGCGTTTTTATCGGCACAGTAAGGGAGACTCTTGGCCTTTCCGTAGACTATAAGAGTGTAAAGATAATAGCGCAAGCAACCACGCTCTCATCCCCCCTCTGCTTACTGCCTCGTCGAGCTCCATTGCCCCGATCAAATCTCGTAACCTTCTCTCCAGTGAAATCCACACTCCCCCTCCAGCCATGGCTGGTACCCTCAAGGGGCACGGGGTGGTTCCTCTGTGATGGACGGCACCATCCTAAAGATGCGCGTTGTGGGGTACCTCTCCAGGGAGATCAGCGCCCGCGCTCCCAGTGCTAACCAACAAGTGCATGTTCCCAAAGCAGGGGAGCGGGTAGTCTTCGTTCCCCACCTCATCCGAGGCCTGGGGTTCCCGCGGCACCCCTTCGTGCGCGGGAGAATGTTTTACTATGGGCTCGACTTCCACCACATGGCCCCGAACTCCATCCTCCACCTTGCCTCCTTCATCATGGTTTGCGAGGCCTTCCTCCACTGCGAGCCGCACTTTGGCCTCTGGTTGAAGGCCTTTCGGGTCAAGCCGAAGTCCAGCGGCCCCAATCTGGTGAAGTGCGGAGGGTCCATGGTCAGCAAGAACCAGAATGCCAAAGACGGTGAAGGAAGGGCAGCACGAGTGGTTCTACATCACTGAGCCGCTCGCCCCTCGCCAAGCCGAGGTCCCTGCCTTTTTGGCCGAACCTCCACGCAAGCTCAAGTCATGGACGGATAAGCGCGTCACTTGGGGGAATGCCAACGAGGTGAAGGCTCTACTGGGGAAGATCCAGTGGTGGTCCCTCGAGAAGGACCTCGAGCTTCCCGACGTAATCAACGTCATGCTCAACCGCTGGATACTCCCACTCCAACTTCGGGCAAAACAGATGTGGGAGTATAAACTCGAGGAGGTGGGACCATTTCTCCACTTCTTCCACACCAACCTCTCCGACATGTGGGCGCGGCTACTTGAGCTGGCCAAGGACGACATCCCCGAAGAGGGCCACGGCTTCGAGGCCGCCTATGGAGCCCCACCAGTAAGTGCTCTAACACACGTGTTCGTATTCTTTCTCCTACACATGGTGAGACCCATCATAATGAATCATTTTACTTGACATGTAGAGAATTGGTCAGCAAAGATGTAGTACATGCGGTGCCCAGCCCCATTGTCGGAGGAGGCAAGAACTCCTTAACTCACGGCGATCCTGATCGAGGAGCCGCACGTGATGGTCCCCAAGGGGACGAAGTCCTAGGGGGGAGGGCGGGTCTTCGGAAGTGGGAGGCCTCAGTCCCCCGGTCCGAGGAGACCCACACCTCTATCGTCCATGAAGACGCCGAGGACGACGATCCTTCCCTTAAAGGGAAGAGGGCGGCGTTAGAGGATGTTGAGGCCAGTGCGCGGCCGTAGGGCCAGAAGAGGTTGAAGAAAACCTTGGTCGGGGCCGCCGACAAGATGTTGGGGAAGATCGTGCTTTCCGACAACTCCGAGGATGATCCCCTCGTTCTAGGGAGGAAGAAACTCGCACCCCGAAGGTACGCTACCACTTTCTATGTTCTGTATTTTATTAGGACTACGTTTTAGTAGGAATAAGCTTATATATGAGCGTCTTCCCGCAGTCTTCCGAAGGTATGCCCAAGCGATTCTTCGAGTGGGTTGTCATCCCCCAGCGGGTCCCCGGTGCCCTCTCCTCCCTCGCCAACCCATGACGGGTCGGGGTAGGCGACTTCTGCTCTGGCTCCCCAGGTTGACACCACGGGGGGCGGAGGCTCAACTGTCATGGCCTAGACTGAGGCATCGGTCCTGCCGGGCCAAGGGGATGAGATTCCCGAGATTGCCAGGGAACCGCTGGACTAATCATTGGTCCAGCCGGAGTCTGCCCCGGCTCAAGCGCCGCAGCCAAAGACCCCTCCGCCCATCGCCCAGGTGCGGGGGCCTGAGGTCCTGCCACCCCCACCTCCTGCCAAGGGGAGGTCCAGCGCGGGGTGGACCGAGGAGGTGAGGAGACTTTGAAGATCTCCTCCCTCAAGGAAGAGCATTGTACCTTCATAGGCACAATGCTTCAAGGCTTCCAGTCCGCGGAGGCAAGATTGCACGAGGTCTTCAAGGGCCTCGTTACAGGCTTCGAGGTATTCCTTTATCTCTCTGCAGATAATTCTCTTTTTGCATTTGATTCGCAAATCCGAATATCTGTTCGAGGACAAGTTCTCATGGCCTTTCAAATGGCATGGTCAGTGAGTAGCCCCCGAGTGCGAGACTGGTTTCAAAGAACCGGGGTTGGGATCAAATAGAAGTAATAGCCTGATAAATAGCCCCCAGGACGCTGGCTAAAGCCCTCGTCCTAGGTAGAAAATTTAACCGTGAGGCTTATGTAAAGAACTTTTTATTGCAGGCTTCTACCTCGGCTCCGGGCTTCGTCTCCGAGGAGATAGCGGAGATAAGCCAGAAGCTTGAGAGGTCCAAGAAGGACCTCGCCCTGATGAATCGGAAGTTCGAGCAGACTCAAGGTAAGCAAGTAGCACTTCATGTTTCTGTTTTTTTAATATTACTTTAAATTATGAGAAGTGTACTTCCTTTGTTACTGAATTAGTGGCCGATGCCGAACTGTTTGGATGACAGCGGCCTTGGCCAAGCTTGAGAAGCTCAAGGACGAGCTCAAAGAAGCTCGGCGAGAGGCGGAGCAGCAAAAACTTGTGGCCGCGAAGACGGAGGAGGCCCAAGCTGCTGAGAAGGTGGCCCGGGAGAAGGACCAAGCACGGGTCCTGGAGGTCGAGGAGACCCTGAAGGATGTGTACGAAGCACGCGACAAACTTTAGGTCGAGGGAGCACAGGCGAAGGAAGAGCTCAAGAAGCTTCAGCTTGCTCACTCCGAGCTCCAGACCGCGGCGCGGTCTGACCGACAGGAGCTCCAGGAAGTGAAGCAAGTAGCCGCGGGTAAGCCATATTTACCATAATGTGTGTTTGGTAGAAAAGGGTGCATTAAGTTCACCCAACTATGGCGTTCCAGAGAGGTCTTTGAGGATCTTCCAAAGAGCGTGGCAGACATTGTCATCCAAAGAGCGTGGCAGGAACTTTGTTCAGCTGGAGGGCCATGAGGGAGTCCGGGATTAAGGGGTCCTCGGTCTGCCGGCCTATCTTTGTGGGCCGGACAGTGGGCCGCCTTGTGATTGTCAATGAAGGTCCAGACACCATAACGAAGACGGGATCTCTCAGGTCGTGACGTGCACTCCAAGTACAAGACGATGGGTTCGGCATATTCCTTTCCTGATGTAACCGACATTGTGTAACCCTAGATACCCCTGGTGACTATATATAAGCCAGAGGGTTTTAGTCCGCAGGACAAGTTAAGCTCATTACTCTTAGGGTTTAGACCACATCATACGATCTCGAGGTAGATCAACTCTGTACTCGATACCCCATATTCAATACAATTCAAAGCGGGACGTTGGGTTTTACCTCCATTAAGAGGGCCCGAACCTGGATAAATATCGTCTCCCTTGTCTCATGTAACCCATCAATCCAAGATCCACAGTTCGGGACCCCTACCCGAGATCTGCCGGTTTTGACACCAACAATGGTAGTTTCATTGAGAGTTGCGCTGTGGGATCACCAGAAGGATCGATGGCTCGCTTGATCATCAGTAGAGAAATCTGTAACAGGGACGATTCGTCCCCGGGCAGATGTTCGCTTTCGGCAGCATTGTACTGCATGCGGATCCAGCCGGCCGCCTTGGCTAGGTCGGATGTTTGGCCCCTGTCAGGAGTTCAGGTTCGGGAACTTGGAGTTTGTCGCCGACTCCCAGGGGGGTCTTGTTTTAAACAACGTATTGGCTCGTCTTGAAGAGATCACAAGCCCAATACCACAACTCCAACGGTGGTGGACCGTGTCGTAGAGGCACCCTCCACCCTGGATCCGGCCCTAGAGCCTGATCCCGTGAGCACGTATAGTTCCTTACCGGCCGAAGAGCGCCCGGGCATATCCTTAGAGACCCCGAGCACAACAGCAGTGCGGATCGACCCAGCGTACTCCGGGAACAAGGACCCCATGGATGTCTCATCTTTGAACGAGTTACTGGGACGAATCCAAACCATGGGAATAGTCGACGACCAACCCTCAGTCTATGACTAGATTGGGCTTAAACCCAATGACAGAGAAATTCAGGTCCCGCATATCACACATCTGGTAGCCACCATCGAAAGTTCGGTTGAAGGCTCGCCATCTCAGCTTTCGGAGCTGAGGACGGTCTATGTTTCAACATCCGACCACCACGACTGCTCAATGAGTTTGGAATCCGGACTTGGTCCCGTGGATAGTTCGGAAGTGATTCTCGATATGACCCCCGACCTTGAGTCAGGAACGAAGAGTCCGGCCGACAACCTAGACCATGAACCCGGTACACTGAATATCATAACGACGCAAGACCCGACCGTCCTGTCTTCGGCCTCCCGACCTGTCAGGATAAGAAATTTTTTCCCACCCACCACCCACGTAGAGTACTCTCCAACCAATTCGGGGAATCCCGACATATGGGATCTGTTGTATGTCATACAATAGCCAGGGGAAACAGTCCACCATTGCTGGGCTCGATTCCTCCTCACCAAAAACAAGATAACAGGCTGCAACGATCAAGAAATCATAGCGGCCTTCCGGCATAATGGCCGGGATGACGGGATCCTAAATGCCCTCTTTCGGCGCCACATCCGCAACTTCTCCGAGCTATCAAACCTAGTGTGCAAGTATTGTGCCATGGAGAGCACCTGGCAAGCTCAACGTCTAGAGTTAATCCAGACCAGCGAGCCCACAGGGGCTCAGAGGAAGCGCACATCCCCACGACGGTCAGCCGACCTCGAGGGACGCCGAACGGTTCTTGACGAACCCATACACTCTTCATCGCCGAATACAAACCCGACTCACAACCTTCGAGCTGGCTGGGTCATGAGGCAAGTTGCAAAGAGCGGGGAGGCTATCCTTGGTGCCTCACTTCCAACAAGACAATCAGCCACACCGCCAGATGACAATACGGAGATCTTGACAATCTAGGAAATGTTCTCTTCAAAAAATTAGAGGAAGAGATCCCTTTGAGAACTCGATCAAATACACCATGTGGTAGCCATGAACTCTTGGGCGGACACAGCCATAACCTTCAGCGAGGAGGACCAGCCGAGAATTCGTTCCAACCGAACACCGGCTGCTCTGGTGCTCAGCCCCATATAGACGGTTTTCGGCTGCATAAAGTGCTCATGGACGGTGGCAGTGGCTTGAACCTCATCTATGAGGATACATTGGATGAAATGCAGTTTGATCGATCTCGTGTCGAACACAGCTCTACAACCTTTTGGGGGATTATCCTCGGAAGAGAGGCGCGATGCACAGGACAGGTTACCCTTGATGTGGTATTCGGTAGCCCTGAGAATTATAGGTCCGAGGAACTTGTCTTTCATATCGTACCTTTTCACAGCGGCTATCACGCCTGCTCGAGCGAGAAGCCTTCACCAATTTTCAGGCCATACCGCACTACGGGTACATGAAGCTTAAAATGCCAGGACCCAACGGTGTCATTACAATGATAAGTGACGCGGATAGAGCCCTTCGGGCCAAAAATACAACTGCGTCATTTGCCGTGGAAGCATTATCCGAAGCCGTCGCGGCCGAATAGTTAAACGCACTCCGCTCAATGGTAGACAAGGATGATGTAACCCTCAGCAAGAGGCCAAAGTCTACTTCCTTCGAACCAGCGAATGCGATAGTCAAATTCCAGGTACACCCAACGGACCCAAATAAAATAGCGTCCATCGGAGCTCAGCTGGATCCCGTGATGGACGAGGCGTTGCACACATTCTTACGTGAAAATTGGGACATATTTTCCAGGCACCCCTCAGATATGCCAGGAATCCCACGAGGGCTCGCAGAGCACATCCTGGATATAATCACAGGTTTTAAACCAGTTAAGCAGGCATTACACCGATTTTCTGAACCTAAGCGTCAAGCCATGGGTACCGAACTAGCAAAATTGCTAGAGGCCGGATTCATTTGTGTAATTAAGCACCCGGAATGGTTGGCAAACTTGGTCATGGTGCCAAAGAAGGATAAATCCTGGCGACTGTGTGTGGATTTCAAAGACCTAAATAAAGCCTGCCCTAAGGATCCTTTCCCCTTATGCATCGACCAAATCATGGACGCCACCGTCAGACACGACTCGCTATGCTTCGTCGACGCCTACTCCGGATACCACCAAATAAAAATGAAGGAGTCCGAACACGCCACAACCGCGTTCATCACTCCTTACGGGCCTTTCTGCTTTAATACAATGCCATTTGGATTAAAAAATGCATGCGTCACGTATCAGCGCATGATTCAGACATGCCTCGAAAAACAAATCAGCAAAACAGTCGAAGCATACGTGGACAATGTGGTCATCAAGACCACACGTCAGCCAGCTGGTCGACGACCTCCGAACAACCTTCAACAATCTGTAGACTTACGACTTCCGGCTTAACCCGGACAAATGTGTGTTCGGGGTTCCTGCGGGTAAACTGCTCGGATTTATCGTTTTCGATAGAGGAATAGAAGCCAATCCGGCTAAAATTCTAGCCCTATCCCAACTAGCAATTCCGACAGAGTTGAAACACATACAAAAATTGGCGGGCTACGTGGCAGCTTTAAGCCGCTTTATATCTTGCCTCGGCGAAAAGGCACTGCTGCTCTACAAGCTGCTCAAACGGACCAAAAACTTCGAATGGACCGACGAAACAACAACCTCATTGGAAGAAATCAAAACACTATTGTCCAGTAACCCCATTCTTACGGCACCCACAACTGGTGAACCAATGTTGTTGTTCATATCGGCCACTAACCAAGTGGTCAGCGTAGTCCTTGTTGTTGAGCGCAAGGCAGAGGGCCATAAGCTCCGGGTGCAGAAGCCAGTCTACTACATATCTGAAGTGCTCACCCCATGCAAGACACGTTATCCGCATTATCAGAAGATAGCCTATACAGTTTTTATGGCATCACGAAAGCTCCAACACTACTTTCAAGAGTGTTCGGTCACGGTAGCATCCGAAGTGCCCCTCAACGATATAATCAACAACAGGGACGCCACGGGCCGCATAGCCAAATGGGCCATCGAGCTCCTACCTTTTGAAATCGTGTACAAGCCACGCCAAACTATCAAATCTCAGGTGCTGGCCGATTTCCTGTCCGAATGGACGGAGGCCGAACTCCCTAAAGAGTACAGTACATACTCCCATTGGACAATGTACTTTGACGGCTCCAAAACACTTGTCCGACTAGGGGCTGGCATCATACTTACATCCCCCACCGGTGATAACATCCGGTATGTACTACAAATCATGTACACTGATTCCAATAACGCGGCCGAATACGAGGCCCTACTGCACGGACCTCGGATAGCAACTTCAATGGGGGTGCAACGCCTCGAGGTACGAGGGGATTCCAACCTCGCCATCTCACAAATCAATGGCGAGTTCGATGCCAAAAATCCAAAAATGGTGGCATACAGGAACGACATTCTCAAAATATCAGCATGGTTCGAGGGCCTTGAATTCCATCATGTCACCAGAGACAGCAATCAAGCTGCCGATGTCCTTGCCTGCATGGGCGCTAAACGCGACCCGGTTCCTAAGAATACCTTCTTGGAACGGCTCTTTAAGCCATCTGTGGTGTGGCAGGATGGCGACAACATTGCTGGAACCAGTGATCAGGAGTTGATCACCCCTCCCACAGTTGAACTAGATGAACAAATCATTGGCAGCTTGGCACCCGAAGAAACACCTTCGGCCCACGAAGTCATGGCAGTAATCGCGCCATGGACCAAACCCTTTCTTGCCTATCTACTATGCCAAGAGCTCCCTGACGACCAAACGGATGCAAGATGAATAATTCGACGATCCAAGGCTTACAAGGTCTACGAGGGTGATCTATACAAGATAAGCACCACTGGGACACTCCAACGATGCATATCCGAAGAAGAAGGTAAGCTACTCCTAGCCGAAATACATGCGGGTATGGGCGGCCATCACGCAACCGCTCGGGCCCTTGTTAGCAAGGCTTTTCGGGCTAGTTTCTTCTGGCCCACGGCTCGCGCTGACGCTCACACACTCGCCAAGCACTGCGTTGGCTGTCAGCTCTTTGCAAATCAAAGCCACATGCCCGCAACCTCTCTTCGGACGATTCTAATCACATGGCCTTTTGCAGTCTGGGGACTGGACATGGTCGGGCCACTTAAAGATGGGACCAAGAAGAAGAAATATTTACTGGTAATGGTGGACAAATTCACTAAGTGGATCGAAGCCAAGCCAGTAAGTTCTGCTAAATCCGGCCCAATTATCGACTTTATATCTGGCGTGGTTCACCGTTATGGTGTTCCTCATAGCATAATAATGGATAATGGGTCAAATTTCACTGCCCGGGAAGTTAAGGACTAGTGTGCTAATTTAGGCATTAAACTTGATTACGCCTCTGTATACCACTCACAAACCAATGGACAGGTTGAACGGGCAAATGGGCTAATTATGAGCGGCATTAAACCGCGCTTGGTTCGTTCCTAGACAGAATCTAACTGCCACTGGGTGGAGGTGCTCGACTCCGTACTCTGGGGCTTGCACACCACCCCCAACCGATCAATAGGGTATACACCATTCTTTATGGTATACAGGGTAGAAGCAGTGTTACCCTGCGACATTATCCATGACGCACCTTGAGTGTGCATGTACGAGGAAAAGGAAGCCGAGCTAGATCGGCAGGACAACTTAGACGCCTTGGAGGAAGAGCGCGATATTGCTTTGGCACGATCTACATTTTATCAACAACAGGCTCATCGCTATCAGAGCAGGGAAGTTTGGGCTAAAGCATACAATGTGGGCGAATTAGTGCTACGCCTCCTGGAGAAAAAGAAAAATAAACTATCACTCAAATGGGAGGGCCCCTTCATCATCGATGAAGTCCTTACAGGAGGAGCATATCGTCTACGCAACACATCGGATAATCACCTCGAACTGAACCCATGGAACACTGCTCGTCTTTGGCGCTTCTACGGATAACAATGGTGTCATCAACCAACTTAGTTTTTCTCCCTTGTTATTTTCCTTCTTTCAGTTTTTCGTCAGGTTATGTTCGGCTACACCGAGTTGTGCCGTCAAATTCCCGGGCATACATCTTTAAATGTATTTTTCTTAAACACCTGGGGGCTTTCTAGTAAAGCCGGTTAATATACTTTCATGCGCTTATTCTTTTCGTCTTTGTCGCATATATACACTTTTCCTATTGTCAATGTTGAGGAAATCGTTAACTGGTAGCTGCTCGCTCGGGTTGGGAGTAGCGATTAATCGCTGAATCGGCATATTAACTGGATTAATCGGTCGACCATTAATAGGTGTAATTTTAAACTCAATAGAAGCAAATTTTGTAAGGAGAAATAATGCACATTACAAATATGAAGGAAATGACACCATTTTATTTTCTCAATAGATCACAAACATGTATACAACAACAATTATCCATGTGGGCGTAAAACATGATCAACAAATATGTATACAACAACACTTTTTGGCTTATTTCTGCCTGGGATGCAACTATGAGAGATGACGGCCACATGACGGCGATGGACAGAGGGAAGGTGATGGCGGCCACGTCGGGCATCTCAGTTTCCGGAGGTGGCATGTCGCGAAGGAAGAGGGTAAGTGGGGGCGCGCAGAGGGAGAAGAAAAGGCAACACAGGGGAGGAGGGGAAATGCTGGCGCGCCGGCGAGGACCTAGCAAGCCGCCATCTAGGTTGGGAGAGAATGAGAGGAGCAAGAGAGGGTGGGTGGAAGGCTGAACCCTAGCTATTTAGGTGCAGCAGGGGCGGGGAGGGATTACTGGCCAAATAATAGGATTTTGTTTGCCCATGAATTAGCGGGCCAACAACGATTGATGGACCTAACAACCAATTAGTCAGTCCAAATACCAGGGAAACATTTAAAGTTTGGATGTAGCAGAATCTTCTACTTGTCTTTAACCCACAAGTGTATTAGTTTTGGAATCTTGTACTTGTCTTTAACCGGCCTTCGGCTTTCTAAAACTAAATTCTTATCCACAAGTGTATTAGTTTTGATAACCCACAAGTGTATTTAGTTTGATAACCCACAAGTGTATTTGTCTTCGGACCGACTAATTGCTTGTTATTCCAAAACTAATAGCACCTTGATCATGCTCCTCGTCGCCTGTTGGCCTCGTTCATGTACAATGGCTAAAGCCTTTAAAAGGTTCTCTCTATATGAGCTGTCCTCTTCTTCGGGACGCCCGGTGATAACCCACAAGTGTAGGGGATCGTTTGTAGCCTTTTTCGATAAGTAAGAGTGTCGAACCCAACGAGGAGCTAAAGGTAGAACAAATATTCCCTCAAGTTCTATCGACCACCGATACAACTCTACGCACGCTAATGCTTGCTTTACCTAGAACAAGTATGAAACTACTTTGCAGGAATAAAACTAGAAGTACTTTGCAAGAAAATAAAGTACGTGGAAATAAAAGTTAGGTGCTTCTTTAATAAAAGAACAAAAAGAGTAAATACCTTAGTAGAAAGCTTTTTGTGTAACGCAAGAGAAAGATTGTTCCTAGGCAATTGAATATAATATGATAGATACTTGTCATATGCAATTGGGGAGAGGCATACACTAACACACTTTCCGTACTTGGATCATATGCACTTATGATTGGAACTCTAGCAAGCATCCGCAACTACCAAAGATCATTAAGGTAAAACCCAACCATAGCATTAAGTATCAAGTCCTCTTTACTCCCATACGCAACAACCCACCTACTCGGCTTTATGCTTCTGTCACTCAAGCAACCCACCATAGGCAAATATGAACATATTGCAACACCCTACAGTGGGGATCCCTCACGTTTGCACGACACGGAGGGCACCATAGGACAGCACCATATCAACATACAACTCACATCCATAACATCATACCACAATTAACCCATAGGACAAAAGAGATCTACTCAAACATCATAGGATAGCCAAATATCATTGGGAAATAATATATGGAGTTGAGCACCATGTTTAAGTAGAGATTACATCGGGGAAGAGAGGTTTTACACCACTGCATAGAGGGGGAGAGAGTTGGTGTTGACGACGGCGAAGTAGTTGGAGTAGATCGCCGTCACGATGCTTGCCCCGACGGTGTTCCAGCGCCACCGGGAGAGAGGGGGAGAGAGCCCCCCCTCCTTCCTCTTCTTCCTTGGCCTCCCCCCTAGATGGGAGGAGGGTTACCCCTCTGGTCCATGTCCTCCATGGCCGTGGAGGGGCAGGAGCCCCTCCTAGATTGGATCTCCCTCTCTGTTCTCTTATGTTTCACGTTCCTATTTTCTGGCCGAAAACCGTTTCTTATATTCCCGGAGATCTGTAACTCCGATCGGACTGAAATTTTGAGGGGATTTTTATCCAAAAATTATCTTCCTTGCGCCCGTAGGAGAGATCCAACTGACTTATGAGGTGGGCATAACCCACCAGGGCGTGCCTGGGCCTCCTGGTCGCGCCCTGGTGTCTTGTGGGGGCTATGGGCCTCCGTTTGCATTGATTCCACTTCTCAAAATTCACAAATATTACAAAAATAATCTCCGTAAATTTTTATCACGTTTGGACTTCATTTGATATGGATATTCTGTGAAACAAAAAACATGCAACAAACAAGAACTGGCACTAGGCACTGGATCAATAGGTTAGTCCAATAAATCATATAAAATGTTGCCAAAAATATGTGGTTGTATAATATTGGCATGAAACAATCAAAAATTATAGATATGACACAGATGTATCACCCGGTTAACAGAACTGCCAAGAGACGTGGTGTGGTCGTTAGCTCAAATATAATTTGTATACACAGCTACGAGTTCGGAGTTACACTTACCAAAGATACCACCTTGCAATCTCTGATTTTCTTCACAGGCACAGGCCGGCTGGGCTTTTAAATCCTCTATTTCACCAGCCTGTCGTTGTTTCTCCGTCTGAAGTTTATTCTTTTCTTCAAGATTTCGGGTCAGTACTCGATGGCCGGCCTCGAGTTGCGATTCAGCATATCTTTGCGACTCTCTCGCTGCATCAAGATCTTTTTGTAGTTGACCTATAGATTCATCTGCTATAAAACAAATCCTAATTAGATATTGATGCCTTGAGCACTTACGTATCTCGCGAAGCTGTTACTCACCGTGCGCTTCCCTAGTGAATTTTTTAACTCCTTCTAGCTCGGGTTTTGCAGCCTCTAGCTGTGTTCGGCTTGTCTCAAGGTCTTCGGACAGCTTGTCATTTTGTTCCTTCGTGGCCTATGGAAGGTAACAAGCAGATTTTGTTGGACCTTTAATATAGTCATCTCGCCCAGATTAAGGCTCGGGGGCTGCCGGATTGGAATTTGTATTCGGTCATCGAAACTGTTACTTACCCGAAGACTATCTCGCATAATATTGGCGATCCCTTCAAGCCCTGATCGGGTTGCACCAAAATGCATATCCCTTCCAATCCCTTCCGACGTCGGTGGTTCAACGCGCTTTCTACCTTTGAATTAGTGGCGGAAACATCACCAGCCTCTTCTGGATGCTGGTCCATGGTAGGGGCTCCCGCATTACCACCTGCGGACGTGGGACGCTGCTGTTCGAGGCCGCCACTGAGGGAGTCCTGGATTAAGGGGTCCTCGGGAGGCCGACCTATTTCTTATGGGCCGGACTATATGGGCCGTTAGCCGGACACTGGATTGATCGAATACCCTGTCTCCGGGATGGAAGCCTCGAGGATCGTGGCTTATCCTCCAAGTTTAAAGTAGTGAATAGGCATGTTAATCCCTTCGACGTGTAACCGACCATGTGTAAACCCTAGGTACCCTCGGCGTCTATATAAGCCGAAGGGTTTTTAGCTTGTAGACCAACAGAACTCATCTAGGGTTTTAGTCATACGATCTCGTTGTAGATCAACTCTGTAACCCTTATACCATCAATATAATCAAGCAGGACGTAGGGTATTACCTCCATAGGAGAGCCCGAACCTGGGTAAAACACTGTCCCCTTCGTCTCCTGTTACCCTCGATTCTAGTCTCACAGCTCGGGAACCCCTACCTGAGATTCACCGGTTTTGACACCGACATTGGTGCTTTCATTGAGATTTTCGCTGTGATCGCCAGAAGGAATCGATGGCTCGTCTTGTCATCAACGAAGAGGTCCGCAACCCGGGCACTTTCGTCCCCGGACAGATCTTCGCTTTCGGCAGCGTTGTGCTACACGCCGACCCGACCGGCCATCTAGACCATGTCGGAAGTTTCGCCCCTGATCAAGAGGTCAGATTCGGGAACTTAGAGTTCTCCGTAGACTCTCGGGGTGATCTATCACTAACCGGGCTCGCAGTCTCGCCTGCCATGCCCAAGACTCTGAGGCTTTAACCTCAGATCCATCTTTCGGCCCCGCCCACGGGATCTACCTCGGCGAGGGCCCGACTCTCAGTCCGGACCCGGTCGTAGTGCCAGATGTCCGGACATCTGTTCCTGCCGAACACTCTCCCCGCGCGGACGCATCGGAGGTTCACTCCGGAAGCTCTGGGCAGACCGACCCGATCGAGCTCTCGATACTCAACGAGGCTCTAGATCGGATCTCGTCAATGAAGATTACCGACGACCCAACCCCGATCTATTCTCAGATCGGGCTTCAGACGGGTCAGGATGAATTTTTCGTCCCACCCACCACCCACTTGGTAGCCACTGTCGAGGATTTAACCGACATGTTGGACTATGCTTCTAAGGAAGCAGAATACATGGATGAGGAGGATCGCGCACTCACCCCCGTTAACACCAGACGGTGGACTGCCACCTCCACATACGACGTCTACATGGTGGACACTCCAAAAAACGATGGCGACAAATCGGATGAAGCACCGCCAAGACGCCGAAAGCCGCATAAATGGTCAAAAGGAAAAAAGGGAAGAAAGGCTATCGATGGCACCAGGGATGGAGACACCCCGGAAGACCTCGGCGATCCCGAAAACCCCGAACACCCGTTAGAGGGTCAGGAGGGATCGAAAGACCGGCGCAACCCCGACGATCTAGATGATCCCGAGGACGACGATTACCTCCGCTCTGTCGAGGGGGAGGACAATGCGGAAGCCGATGACTTTGTCATTCCCGATAATCCTGCAGATCAGGAACTATTCAGGCAACAGCTTATAGCCACGGCCCGCAGCCTGAAAGCAAAGGAACGGCAGCTTAAAGCCGAACAAGACAACCTCAACGATTGATGGACCAGAGTTCTCTCGGCTAAGGAAGGATACGGTACCGGGCTATCGGACCTACCTAAGAGCTATCCACGCAGAAGGCTGGTGCCACAATTCGATAACGAGCTCACTGATACGCCGGCTCCCAAACATACCCCATACGACAAGCCAGACCGCCCTCCTCGAGGACGAGACAGGACGGCTGACGACACCGGCTATAGGCCAACGATACCTCGTAGACGGGTAAAAGAGCCACTAGAGCCCGATGACAGGTTCGACCTGCGACACGACCTAGACTACAGAGCAGGTCGTACGCGATCCATCTACGGATCCAGAGGATACTCACCCGATAGACGGGAAGGGTACCGGCCTTGGTTCGACCGCAACAATGAAGGTCGGGAACGAAACCGAGCTAGGACAGACGCCGATCACCGACGCGACATAGCTCGGGTTAGAGGCGCTACCCACCCACTGTGCTTCACGGATGAGGTGATGCGGCATCAGTTCCCGGAAGGGTTTAAACCCGTAAACATAGAACAATATGATGGGACAACTGACCCAACTGTATGGATCGAGGATTTCCTCCTCCACATCCACATGGCGCGAGGAGATGACCTCCATGCCATTAAATACCTACCCCTGAAGCTTAAGGGGCCAACTCGGCACTGGTTAAACAGCCTCCCCGAAAATTTCATTGGGTGCTGGGAGGACCTAGAAGAGGCATTCCGATCTAACTTCCAGGGCACTTATGTTCGGCCGCCGGACTCCTCCGACCTAAGCAACGTCGTTCAGAAGCCAGGAGAATCCGCACGGCTGTTTTGGAATCCTTTCTTGACCAAGAAAAACCATATCATGGATTGCCCGGACGCCAAAGCTATAGCCTCTTTCAGGCACAATATTCGGGATGAATGGCTAGCTCGTCAGCTCGGCCAGGACAAACCACGGACAATGTCCGCCCTCACATCACTCATGACCCGCTTTTGCGCGGGCGAGGATAACTGGCTAGCAAGACGTAGCCATAACCCCGAAGACCCCGGAACCTCTGAAGTTCGGGATGGAAACGGGAAACCGTAGCGCAACAAGAACAAGCGCCGGCACAATAATAGTGATGCCGATGACACCGCTGTTAACGCCGGCTTCCGCAACTCCCGGTCTAGGCAGCGGAAGAAGCCTCTTAAAGGCAATCGCGACGGACCCACCCCGCTGGACAAGATCCTAGAGAGGCCTTGCCAGATCCACGGCACTCAAGAGAAGCCCGCCAACCACACCAACCATAACTGTTGGGTCTTCAAATAGGCCGGAATCTCGCATCCGAGGACCAAGGCAAGAGCCCACGCAGCGAGGACGAGGATGAGCCCCGTGGTCCGATCGGTGGCGGACAAAAGAAATTTCCTCCAAATGTAAAAACAGTAAATATGATATATGCCACCCATATACCCAAAAAGGAGAGGAAGCGCGCCCTTCGGGATGTCTACGCCATAGAGTCTGTAGCCCCGAAGTATAACCCATGGTCGGCATACCCGATCACCTTCGATCGACGCGACCATCCGACCAGTATCCGTCATGGGGGTTCGACCGCGCTCGTCCTAGACCCCATCATAGACGGGTATCACCTCACTAAAGTCCTAATGGACGGAGGAAGTAGCCTCAATCTGATTTACTCAGACCCGGTGAAAAAGATGGGCATAGATCCCTCAAGGATCAAACCCAGCAACACTACCTTTAAAGGAGTGATCCTAGGCGTTGAAGCCCGCTGCACGGGCTCTGTAAGCCTGGAGGTAGTGTTCGGCTCGCCCGATAACTTTCGAAGCGAGGACTTGATCTTCGACATCGTACCTTCCATAGCGGCTATCACACCCTGCTCGGTCGTACAGCGTTCGCTCGCTTTAACGCCGTTCCACACTACGCATACCTCAAGCTCAAGATGCCCGGCCCCAAGGGGCTCATTACTGTCAATGGCAACACAGAGCGCTCCCTCCGAACTGAGGAACATGCGTTGGCCCTGGCGGCCGAATTCCATTACACCGATGATTGGCAATCGCCGACATCTGCTGTCAAAGCATGTAAGGCTGGGAAGCGAGGTCGGTCTCAACCCGAAGTACCAGAACATTCTTCTCCCCATAAATAGGTATTCGCCCCCCATTGCACGGCCCTAGATCCGGCAAATTACGTGCCAAGGATGCACAACTTTGCGCTCAAAATTCCATGGGCAGCGGTGGGGGAAAATTATCAAAGGGTAAGTGTTCGGCTGGACCGAACTATATCCATCAACATGTCTTCGGACACACTACAGGTACCATAAAGTACCTGCTACGGCGTAAAGCTCGTTCATACTTCGGCGACTTCTCAAGACTTTTTCTCCAAAGTCCGCTCGCCGAACATTACACCCATCGCGGTATACAACTCCTAGGGAGACGCAGGAACGGATAAGCGACAGGGCACATCGAGGACATCAGGTCACCTATCAAAGACCCTTGGTACAATCCCCTCCTGTAAGGTTTAAATTTCATTTTTTATACATGTAAGCAGTTGTATCAGCAAATTTGAATAATAAGAGTTGTTGAGTAAAATACAGATGTATCATGCATGATCGTGTCGCTATTTTTAGCGCACTCTCTATTTTCCCTCTCTTCTTGCGAACCTGTTTGGTATACTATATGATGCAACCGGCTAATAGACCGGGGGCTCGACCTTAAAAAATTGCCCTAAGCACAACTGATTTCGTGGTCGGCGTCTTGGAGTTCCGCTTTATATGCATTGGTTCCGAACTATGTCTTGGGTCAATGGTTGGGTTGCCCAGCTCCTGTGCTTGCCCCTTTATGTTCCGCTCGTTCAGCTAAAAGGGCAAAGGGAGAACCACTGCGATTGTGCTTCTGGTTAGCCTGGTCAAGCACCTCAGCGTAGAAAGCCGAAAACTGTCTGTCATGGTATGCGAGAACTGGTCTGCGAATCTGAGCTTAACTAAATCTCGTCAAAGGTTATTCTGTGTCATACGATGGGTTTGGTATTAGTACAAACCATGTGATATAGGCTTTGGCCACGGTTCATCCGAACATCACAACCCCTGGGGGCTAGTCATCAGGCCCCCCGCACTCCTTTCTCGCGCCCCTACGGCTAAGTGAAAGCAATAAAGCATTATGGTCCGATTGCCTCGTCCGCCCCCACACTACCGCCTTCGGGTACCGATAGCTCGGCTAAGGGTGAT
Organism: Elymus sibiricus; assembly: GCA_039707655.1. NCBI lineage: Eukaryota > Viridiplantae > Streptophyta > Magnoliopsida > Poales > Poaceae > Elymus > Elymus sibiricus. Next base: position 89,677,815 of record CM077663.1, read on the forward strand.
AGTGCATTGGCAGAGACACCCCACGTAGTATCTACGTGGGGGCTGAAGCCGACGACTCGCCGCTTTCAGGTTTAACAGCCAGAAAGGAGTTATAAAGGATGCAAAACACGAAAGACATGATAAACCATGCATATATAAACACATTAGAAAGTCTTCGGGCATATTACAACGCCCTTACTCATACACGTTTTCTCTCGAACATTGCGCCTCTATTGCCCGAGCACCCTCCATTACTCCGGAGAAGTACAGCTCGGGGCGCCTATGCTCTTTTCCAGTAGGCGGAGGGGCGGTGGCTATCTTCATTGGATCCAGCCCCGGCCAGTGCACCTTGGCCTTCACAAAGGTCATCCGAGCTCCCTCGATGCAGGAAGATCGCCTTAGCACGTCGATCCGGGATGAGGCGTCGTTCAGCTTCCGCACCAGGCCGAAGTAGCTGCTCGGCAACGGCTCATTGGGCCATAGCCGGATGCAGAGATCCTTCATGGCTGGCTCCGCCATCCGGTGTAGCTCCATCAGCTGCTTCAGCTGTTCAACAAGGAGAGGAGAGCGCTCAGGGGCTTCAAACTGCACCCAGAACAGCCGAGCTTCATCTCCTTCTCCCCGCGAACCATAGAACTGGTTCACATCCGCTGTGCTCTTCTGGAGGTCCGAGCAGGCACCTGAGGAACGCCATACTTGGGTAAGCAACTCGAACTTGCTATCCCCGTAGACACACTGCAATAAATACGGCTTACCATCCATGATAGCCTTCGCCCGGTTGACTTGCTCTTCAAAAGACCGCCGATCCACCCGCTCCTTTTGGAGATTGGTTTTCATGGTGGATAGTTCGGCGGCCTGCTCCTTGCCTCTCCGCTCAAGGTCCTCGCACTTTTGGCCGGCGTCCTTGAACTCCTGTTGGATTTCCTCCACCCGAGCCTCATGCTTGTTGCTGGTGGCTCTCAAGGCGGATAGCGCGGTAGCCGCTTCCTTGGCCGCCGCCCTCTCAACCGCAGCTTCCTGCTTCGCCTTCTCAAGCTCGGCCTTGAGCTTCTCAATTTCTTTCGCCGAGGCTGCGTAAGCATTACAAATATATCAAAACATATTGCTTTGACAGTACGGCAATGAAAAATTTGGATATTCTAGTCCGGCTTACCTTCCACCTCGTCGAATCTCTTATTCAGAGCTTCGAGCTCATCTTCGGAGCTCTTGAGCTTCCGATTCAGCTCGTCTAGCTCGGCAGCATTCACAGCCGCCGCCGATGACGAAGCCTATACAAAACAAAACCGTATCAACTTACATGGGTTCGCAACTTCCGAGCTGTCATAAAAATGATCCTATGATCGGTCCTCTTAATGGATGTTAGACCATTCCGAACAAATATTGTCCTATACATAGTTCGGATAATGATCTAGGATTGACCCCCAGGTAAGCTTTTTCCAAACTTACCTAGGCCTCGGGGGCTACCGTGTACATAATGATAACTCAAAGGAATTAATATTTCAAAGAACAAAGCATTACGTGGCTCACCTGAAAGCCCGTCAAGAGACCGTTGAAGGCCTCCTTCAGTCCGCTGTCCACGGACTGACTGCTCTGCAATACCGCACCCATAAGGGTGCGGTGCTCCTCGAAGAGGGAGGCACTGGATAGAGCCTCCCCCATAGCCGGCCACCCATTGGTCGGTGGCGCCGGTGGGGATTGGTTGACCCCATCTCCAACCGGGGATTGAACCGGCGCCTCCTGAGGCATGGTGCGCTTTGGAGACAGCCTTGGAGGTGACTGGACATCTCCTCGTCCGGTCTCCTCAGTATCCGGGAGGGGCTTCTCCCCCGGGTCTTCGGCGGCCGAGGTGTTAACCTCGACCATGACATCATCGCCCCCACCTCCAACGTCCGGCTCCAAAGGAGCCTGTTGGGACGACACCTCCGCGGCATCCTTCGCGGCGCTCGGAGGAGAGGGGTGCGACGCGGTCCCGCTCTCCGCTAGCTCGGCGGGCGGGGTCTCCCCGTCCAAGACTTGATCGGTGGGGAGGACTCGTGGTGGGCTGCAAGTTAATGGGCGCTCACATGATTGTAACATTCAAAGCCTAGAACTAATAGTTCAGGGAGTCTTCGGATATTTACCTTCGAGGTGGGGCTTGACCCTGAGGTTCCTTCATGGAACCCTCTCGAAGTCCTCGGACTCAGTATCCGAGTCCGAACTGTCGTCAGACAGAACTACCTGTGTCCGACGCGCTTTCTTCTGGGGGGGAGGAGGTATATCCTCTGAGGCGTCCGATGACGCCGCCCTCTTTCCTGTGAGGGGGGAATCGCCTCCCCCCTCAACCTCATGCTCCTCCTCTTGATTCGAGGAGGCATGGGTTTCTTCGGACATAGCCCCTGGCTGGTCCCTGTTGCGCAGGCCTGCTCGTCCTGGCTTCTTCTTCTCCTTCTTCTCTGGCGCCTTATAAGGCGCCACGACGAGCATCTCCGACAGTAGCTGGGACCTAGGGTCTTCGGGCTGTGGAGCCGGGCACTTGATGCATGTGGCCTTGCTCAACCATTCCTGCGGAAGTGATCGGAAAATACTTAGATTTCCTTCAGAAAAACAAAGCCGATCAAATGAAGCTATGACATACCTCGAAAGGGGGCTTATCGGTGCGCTTGCCCTGGTCCTCCTTCTTGGCCGGCCACTTCTCCTGCACCTTGAACAGCGCCTTCCACAGCTTCTCCCGTGTGGTGCGGAAGAGTTGACGAATCGTAGGATCATCGTCCGTCCGATAAGTCCACATAGGAGAGCCCCGGCGCTGGAAGGGGAGGATGCGCCACCGAAGCATAACCTGGACCACGTTGGTCAACTCGACTCCATCCTTGATCATGGAGGCGACGCCCCACTCCAGGTCATCCACCTCTGTGTCCGACCCCCAGTCGAGGCCCTTTCGGACCCATGAGGTCAATCTGGTCGGGGGGGCGGATCTGAATTTGGCAGGAACAGTTCCGCCCTCCTCCCTTGGCTTGGTGATGTAAAACCACTCTTTTTGCCAAGTCTTGATGGTGTCGATGAAGGTGCCGGATGGCCATACTGCGCGTGGAAGCTTGCTGATGACCGCCCCGCCACAGTCTGCGTGTGCGCCTACGACACACTTCGGCTTAATGTTGAAGATCTTGAGCCACAGTAATAAGTGTGGTTCGACCCGCAAGAAGGCCTCGCAGACGATGATGAAGGCCGATATATGCATGAAGGAGTTCGGTGAGAGGTTGTGGAAGTCGAGTCCGTAGAAGAACATGAGGCCCCACATGAAGGGGTGGAGCGGGAAGCTCAGTCCTCGGATGAAATGAGGAATGAAGACCACCCTCTCGCCTGGTTTGGGGGTGGGGATCACCTGGCCCTCCTCCGCGGCACAGTGGAAGATATTGGCGGGGAGGTAGCCGGCATCCTTGAGGTCCCGGATGTCCTGGTCTGTGACCGTGGAAGCCTCCCACTTGCCGTTGGCCATGGCTGAGCTCGGAGGAGAAAGGGTGGAAAACCTAGATCTGGGCTCTGGAAGCTCAGGAGATTGGGGGAAGTAGGGATGCGAATGGGGAGTGCGGTTAAGCCTTGGGGTTTTCTTTCCCTTTTATTGGGCTTGTGGCCGGTTAGCCTCCCTTCACTGCGCCGTGAATCCCTCCGCTTCCCAAGACGTGCGTGCCATTATACGCGCATGGTTGAACATATCCCGTGTGAAACGGAGCACGATCTGTGCATTGATGGATCGTGCTGATGGAAACGGCCTCGAACCGCGAATCGAGTCTTTACGACTTGTTCAGTGGTCGTGGTGGGCCGTGACCTTTCATCTGAAAGGTTGTTAGAGAGCACTATTGGCTCCTTGACGTTTGGCCTTCAGGGCCGGGTTATACATGGTGTTCGGACGATCTATGATCGGGCAAATTACACGTCGTCGAAGGCCGAACTAAAGCCCGGCCGATCACTATTTGGAGAAAGGAACTCGCCTCGCAAGCCAAAGACTCTGATCATATGAAGCAGCTGAAGCTAGGACCCTTGGCGTTGGAGGCTAGTTCGGGGGCTACTGAGGGAGTCCTGGATTAAGGGGTCCTCGGGAGGCCGGCCTATTTCTTATGGGCCGGACTATATGGGCCGTTAGCCGGACACTGGATTGATCGAAGACCCTGTCTCCGGGATGGAAGCCTCGAGGATCGTGGCTTATCCTCCAAGTTTAAAGTAGTGAATAGGTATGTTAATCCCTTCGATGTGTAACCGACCATGTGTAAACCCTAGGTACCCTCGGCGTCTATATAAGCCGAAGGGTTTTTAGGTTGTAGACCAACAGAACTCATCTAGGGTTTTAGTCATACGATCTCATGGTAGATCAACTATGTAACCCTTATACCATCAATATAATCAAGCAGGACATAGGGTATTACCTCCATAGGAGGGCCCGAACCTGGGTAAAACAATGTCCCCTTCGTCTCATGCTACCCTCGATTCTAGTCTCACAGCTCGGGACCACCTACCCGAGATCCGCCGGTTTTGACACCGACAGCCACCTTGAACCCGCCAAACTTGTTCAGACATTGGGGGTTGTGTTCGGCTCCTATAATAGGTCGGTCGAGACCGTGGAAATTCATAAGCAGTCGCAAGCAGCTCTTGACTTGTAAAAAGTTTGAATCATTACCTTTTGGAGGCAGGTGCAGTCGAAGTAGTTCCTCCAGTGGCCCCGCGCTTGACACCACCTTGAGTAGGTTCTGGCAGAGACACATTGTCCTATGTCCGGCGTGCGCTACGGTGGCACTTGGGGACGAGGAAAGATGTCTATGAAGTAGTAGGAGGTGGGCGCCCTTTTCGGGCAGGAGCCTTCTTCTTACCTCCGTTTTGGGAGGGGCGAATCCTTGGATGATCGACTATGATGGCCACCACAGAGCCATCAAGACTATCTTGGTAAAAAACTCCATCTTCAAAAATGATCGAGGTATTCGGATCATCATGAAATCATGGGTCTTCATCTCGAGAATAACTCTTGGGTTGTGGGGAGGATAGTTGACTGTCTCGATCCAGCACCTCCAATCCTGTTTGGTAAAATTTCAATAGATTTGAGTCAAAAACTAATATGAAAACGCCTGAAGTAAGGGCGTAAGATTACACTCACCCATTCGATGGGATTGTGGTTTGAATATCCGTCCCTGACATTTAGGTTAGTAAACCCGTCTTTTTCTCCTTTAAAGAGATCGGCCAGTATGGCAGCCATTGCCTCCTGGTTAGCAGGACCTTCCCGCTTATAGCGGGTCATGTCGCTTGAGCCATTATAGTGCCACAAAGGATGCATCCTTTGTTGAAGGGGTTGGACGCATCATCTGATAGGCGTGGCTACCACTTCAATGATGGTCAGTCTGTAGTGTGCTAATAACTTCACCTTGGCGGCCAGTCGTCTTACTTCGGCACTATCCTCTTGGTGATAAATTTTTGGGCACTAGTTGAAACGCTTCTTCAAAGGAGCAGGAGATAACTCGGGAAGAGCCCTCCTAGCTGGGTCGAATAAGGGAACATCCTCAATATAAAACCATTCAGAGGTCCACTCTTCGGGGTCCTTCTTTGGAGTACTGATACGTCTCCAACGTATCTATAATTTATGAAGTATTCATGCCATGTTTACAATAATTTTATATGATTTTGGTATGATTTGATTAGAACTAACCCGGACTGACGCTATTTTCAGCAGAGCTACCGTGGTGTTGTTTTTGTAAAGAAATAAAAGTTCTCGGAATGGGCTGAAAATTTACGGAGAATATTTTTGGAAAATATAAAAAATACCGGAGCAAAAAGATACCGGAGGGGGGTGCTCGAGGGGCCCACAAGCCTAGGGGGCACCCCCCCCTAGGGCGTGCCCCCCTGGCTTGTGGGCCCCTCGAGCAACCCCCTGACGTGATTCCAACGCCAAGTGCTCCTATAAATCGAGAAACCTCCAGAAAGAAACCTAGATCGGGAGTTCCACCGCCAGAAGCCTCTGTAGCTACGAAAAACTAATCGGGAGCCCGTTCCGGCACCCTGCCGGAGGGGGAAACCATCACCGGAGGCCATCTTCATCATCTCGGCGGTCTCCATGACGAGGTGGGAGTAGTTCACCCTCGGGGCTGAGGGTATGTACCAGTAGCTATGTGTATGATCTCTTTCTCTCGTGTTCTTGAGATGACACGATCTTGATGTACCGCGAGCTTTATTAATATAGATGAATCATATGGTGTTTTCCCCTCTCTATCTTCTTCTGATGAATTGAGTTTTCCCTTTGAAGTTTTCTTATCGGATTGAGTCTTTAAGGATTTGAGAACACTTTATGTGTGTCTTGAGATGGGATATCCATGGTGACAATGGGATGTTCTATTGATCCACTTGATGTATGTTTTGGTGATCAACTTGCGGGTTCCGTGACCTTGGGAATCTATGCATAGGGGTTGGCACACGTTTTCGTCTTGACTCTCCGGTAGAAACTTTGGGGCACTCTTTGAAGTTCTTTGTGTTGGATTGAACATGATGAATCTGAAATTGTGTGATGCATATCATATAATCAAGCCCATGAGTACTCGTGGTGACATTGGAGTATCTAGGTGACATTAGAGTTTTGGTTGATGTGTATCTTAAGGTGTTATTTTAGTACGAACTCTAGGGCTGTTCGTGACACTTATAGGGATAGCTCATAAGATTGATCGGAAAAGATAACTTTGAGGTGGTTTCGTACCCTACAATAATTTCTTCGTTTGTTCTCCGCTATTTGTGACTTTGGAGTGAACTCTTTGTCGCACGTGAGGGATTTACATATGATTCAATTATGTTAGTATTGTTGAGAGAACTTGCACTAGTGAAAGTATGAACCCTAGGCCTTGTTTTCAAGCATTGCAATACCGTTTTTGCTCACTTTTGTTACTTGATACCTTGCTGTTTTTATATTTTCAGATTACAAAAACCTATATCTACCATCCATATTACACTTGTATCACCATCTCTTCGCCGAACTAGTGCACCTACACAATTTACCATTGTATTGGGTGTGCTGGGGACACAAGAGACTCTTTGTTATTTGGTTGCAGGGTTGTTTGAGAGAGACCATCTTCATCCTACACCTCCCACGGATTGATAAACCTTAGGTCATCCACTTGAGGGAAATTTGCTACTGTCCTACAAAACTCTGCGCTTGGAGGCCCAACACGAGTCTACAAGAAGAAGGCTGCGTAGTAGACATCAAGCTCTTTTCTAGCGCCGTTGCCGGGGAGGTGAGTGCTTGAAGGTATATCTTTAGATCTTGTAATTAAATCTTTTAGTTTCTTGTTTTTCACTAGTTTGGTTTTATAAAAGAAAACTACAAAAAAATGGAGTTTAGGTTGCATCAATTGGTTCGTCTTTTTAATGTCTTTCGTGAAAATGATGGTTTGGAAAATTGTGCTCAATTGGTAGAGGAAGAATTTATGAAAATACTTAATGAGAATTCCTTGAATGATGAGCATGATTGCAATATTGCTAGTATGAATTCTCTGAATATCCATGATGCTAATGATATTCGAAGCCACAAGCTTGGGGATGCTATGTTTGATGAAGATGATATTTTTAGTCCCCCAAGTTTTGATGAGCAAATTTGTTATGATAATGACATGCCTACTATCTATGATGATTATGATGATAACATGTATGCTATAAAGAGTGATAGTAACCATGAAACTTGTCATCATGATTTTAATATTCAAAATGGTTATGTGAATCAAGTATCTCATGATAGTTATTTTGTTGAGTTTGCTCCCACTATTATGAATGAGAAGAAAATTGCTTATGTGGAGAGTGACAAATTTTCTATGCTTGTGGATCATGAAGATAATGCTTTATGTGATAGTTATGTTGTGAAATTCCTCCATGATGCTACTGAAAATTATTATGAGGGAGGAACATATGCTTGTAGGAATTGCAATAATATCAAGTTTCCTCTCTATGTGCTCAAGGTTTTGAAGTTATGCTTGTTTTGCCTTCCTATGCTAGTTGATTCTTGCTCCCATAAATTGTTTGATCACAAAATCCCTATGCATAGGAAGTGGGTTAGACTTAAATGTGCTTGTCATGAGATTCATGATGCTCTTTTGCATGTTTCAATTATTATTCCTATGTGAGCATCATTGAAATCATCATGCCTAGCTAAAAGGCATGAAAGAAAAGCGCTTGTTGGGAGACAACCCAATATTTACCCTTTCTGTTTTTGTGTGTTCACATGATTAGATACTGTAGTAATAATTTTTTGTGCCTTTTATTTCAATAAAGTGCCAAGTAAAGCCTTTGGGATGACTCACAAGATGAGTAGAATTGATGCTGAACCAAAACACAAACTTTTGACTCCAGTACAGGAATTTTCATTTTTTACTGGAGAGTGATAATGATCTGAAATTTTTACAAAGTCTTCATATATAAATTCTTCAGGTTTTCCTAATTTTTGAGAATTTTGAGATACAGGGAAGTATGGTTACACTACAGATCTTCACAGACTGTACTGTTTTTGACAGATTCTGTTTTGCATGCATAGTTTGCTTGTTTTAGTGTTCCCATAGCTTATATTCAGTGATATAAATTATGGGAATAGTAGAATACAGTAGGTATCATGTGGGAACAATTATGAATCTTGTATTGACAGTACCTAAGTGAATGATCTATCTTTATTACACTAACCCTTCTCACGAAGTTCCGTTAAGTTTTGTGTGATTGAAGTTTTCAAGTTTCGGGTGAGACACCGATATGAGGAGAATAAGGAGTGACAAGAACCTAAGATTGGGGATGCCCAAGGCACCCCCAAGGTAATATCCAAGGAATACTCAAGCTCCTAAGCTTGGGGATGCCCCGGAAGGCATCCCCTCTTTCGTCTTCAACACTATCGGTATATCTTACTTGGAGCTATATTTTTATTCGTCACATAATATGAGTTTTGCTTGGAGTGTCATTTTTTTCTTGTTCTCTGTTAGGTGTTATTTATAATCTTGTTTTTCAATAAAAAGTTCCAAGAATTGTCTTAGGATGCTTGCATTGCATGTTTGATGTGTGCTGTGTATAAACAGAAACTTTTGCTGTAGTCTTTGAATTTTCATATTTGACTGGAAGGTGGAAAGTTTCTGAAATTTTTAAACAGTGTTGTCATATAATTTTTTTAGCATGTCCTAAATTTTCATAATTTTTTGAACTACAGAAGTACACTGGTTTAATATATTGCTACATACTGTTCTGTTTGGACAGATTGCTGTCATAGTTTTGTTATCTACTTATCCTATAGTTTCCATAGCCTATATTGGTAGATATAAATTGTGGAGATGATAGTAAACAGTAGATGATGTTTGAAAATTATTGTGCAACTTGTCTTGGCAGTACATGAAGTGTTGATTTATTCTTATGTGTACTAACCTATCTCATGAGTTCTTTTCGAGTTTTGTGTGAATGAAGTTTTTGAGAATAGGTGAAACCATGATATGAGAGGATTGAACGAGATACAAAAGCTCAAGCTTGGGGATGCCCAAGGCACCCCAAGTAAATATTTCAAGAAGTCTCAAGCATCTAAGCTTGGGGATGCTACGCATCCCACCTCTCTTCATCAACAATTATCGGTTAGCCTATGTTGAGCCTACATTTTTATTCGTTCACATGATGCGTGCTATTCTTGGAGTGCTATTTTTATTTAGTTTGCTGTTTGAAAAAAAACTCAGATCTGAAAATATTTATTGAGAGAGAGCCCTCACATAGCTACTTGATTGTTTACCTACTCATTAATCTTCACTTATATCTTTTGGAGTAGTTTGTCAATTTGCTCTAGTACTTCACTTATATCTTTTTAGAGCACGGCGGTGGTTTTATTTTATAGAAATTGTTGAACTCGCATGCTTCACTTATATTATTTTGAGAGTCTCTAAACAGCATGGTAATTTTCTTAGGTTATGAATTTAGTCCTAATATGATGTACATCCAAGAGGGATATAATAAAAACTTTCATATAAAGTGCATTGAATACTATGAGAAGTTTGATTTCTTATGATTATTTTGAGATATAAAGATGGTAATATTAGAGACATGCTAGTGAGTAATTGTGGATTGGTAGAAATACTTGCGTTAAAGGTTGTGATTCCCGTAGCATGCACGTATCGTGAACCGTTATGTGACGAAGTCAGAGCATGATTTATTTATTGATTGCCCTCCTTTGTGTGGAGGTCGGGATCGCGCGATGGTTAACTCCTACCAACCCTTCCCCTAGGAGCATGCGTTTAGTACTTTGCTTCGATAACTAATAGACTTTTGCAATAAGTATGTGAGTTCTTTATGATTAATGTGAGTCCATGGATTACAAGCACTCTCACCCTTCCACCTTTGCTAGCCTCTCTAGTACCGCGCAACTTTCGCCGGTGCATTACACCCACCATATATCCTTCCTCAAAACAGCCACCATACCTACCGATTATGGCATTTCCATAACCATTCCAAGATATATTGCCATGCAACTTCCACCGTTCCTTTTATTATGACACGCATCATCATTTTCATATTGCTTTGCATGATCATGTAGTTGACATCGTATTTGTGGCAAAGCCACCGTTCATATTTTTTATACATGTCACTCTTGAGTCATTGCACATCCCGGTACACCACCGGAGGCATTCATATAGAGTCATATCTTGTTCAAGTATCGAGTTGTAAATCTTGAGTTGTAAGTAAATAAAAGTGTGATGATCATCATTTTAGAGCATTGTCCCATGTGAGGAAAGGATGATGGAAGCTATGATTCCCTCACAAGTTGGGATGAGTCTCCGGACTTTACAAAAAAATAAAAGAGGTCAGAGAAGCCCAAATAAAAAAAGAGGCCAAAGATGCCCACCAAAAGAAAAAAAATGAAAAAAAAGAAATAAAAAAATGAGAGAAAAGAGAGAAGGGGCAATGCTACTATCCTTTTTCCACACTTGTGCTCCAAAGTAGCACCATGATCTTCATGATAGAGAGTCTCCTATATTGTCACTTTCATATACTAGTGGGAATTTTTCATTATAGAACTTGGCTTGTATATTCCAATGATGGGCTTCCTCAAAATTGCCCTAGGTCTTCGTGAGCAAGCAAGTTGGATGCACACCCACTTAGTTTCGTTTTGAGCTTTTATACACTTTTAGCTCTAGTGCATCCGTTGCACGGCAATCCCTACTCACTCACATTGATATCTATTGATGGGCATCTCCATAGCCCATTGATACACCTAGTTGGTGTGAGATTATCTCCTTCTTTTTCGTCTTCTCCACAACCACCATATTCTATTCCACCTATAGTGCTATGTCCATGGCTCACGCTCATGTATTGCGTGAGAGTTGAAAGAGTTTGAGAATACTAAAGTATGAAACAATTGCTTGGCTAAAACCGGGGTTGTGCATGATTTAATACTTTGTGTGATGAAGATGGAGCATAGCCAGACTATATGATTTTGTAGGGATAACTTTCTTTGGCCATGTTATTTTGAGAACACATGATTGCTTTATTAGTATGCTTGAAGTATTATTGTTTTTATGTCAATATTAAACTCTTGTTTTGAATCTTATGGATCTGAATATTCTTGCAACAATAAAAAATATTACACTGATAAAAATGTAGCTAGCATTCACTCTTCATAAATTATTTCTTTTATCATTTACCTACTCGAGGACGAGCAGGAATTAAGCTTGGGGATGCTAATACGTCTACAATGTATCTATAATTTATGAAGTATTCATGCCATGTTTACAATAATTCTATATGATTTTGGTATGATTTATTTAGAACTAACCCGGACTGACGCTGTTTTCAGCAGAGCTACCGTGGTGTTGTTTTTGTGCAGAAATAAAAGTTCTCGGAATGGGCTGAAAATTTACGGAGAATATTTTTGGAAAATATAAAAAATACCGGAGCAAAAAGATACCGGAGAGGAGTCCCGAGGAGGCCACAAGCCTAGGGGGCACCCCCCCCCTAGGGCGCGCCCCCTGGCTTGTGGGCCCATCGAGCACCCCCCTGAAGTGATTCCAACGCCAAGTGCTCCTATAAATCGAGAAACCTCCAGAAAGAAACCTAGATCGGGAGTTCCGCCGCCAGAAGCCTCTGTAGCTACGACAAACCAATCGGGAGCCCGTTCCGGCACCCTGCCGGAGGGGGAAACCATCACTGGAGGCCATCTTCATCATCCCGGCGGTCTCCATGATGAGGAGGGAGTAGTTCACCCTAGGGGCTGAGGGTATGTACCAGTAGCTATGTGTTTGATCTCTTTCTCTCATGTTCTTGAGATGACACGATCTTGATGTACCACAAGCTTTATTAATATAGATGAATCATATGGCGTTTTCCCCTCTCTATCTTCTTGTGATGAATTGAGTTTTCCCTTTGAAGTTTTCTTATCGGATTGAGTCTTTAAGGATTTGAGAACACTTGATGTATGTCTTGCGATGGGATATCCATGGTGACAATGGGATGTTCTATTGATCCACTTGATGTATGTTTTGGTGATCAACTTGCGGGTTCCGTGACCTTGGGAATCTATGCATAGGGGTTGGCACACGTTTTCGTCTTGACTCTCCGGTAGAAACTTTGGGGCACTCTTTGAAGTTCTTTGTGTTGGATTGAACATGATGAATCTGAAATTGTGTGATGCATATCGTATAATCAAGCCCATGAGTACTCGTGGTGACATTGGTGTATCTAGGTGACATTAGGGTTTTGGTTGATGTGTATCTTAAGGTGTTATTTTAGTACGAACTCTAGGGCTGTTCGTGACACTTATAGGGATAGCTCATAAGATTGATCGGAAAAGATAACTTTGAGGTGGTTTCGTACCCTACAATAATTTCTTATTTTGTTCTCCGCTATTTGTGACTTTGGAGTGAACTCTTTGTCGCACGTGATGGATTTACATATGATTCAACTATGTCAGCATTGTTGAGAGAACTTGCACTAGTGAAAGTATGAACACTAGGCCTTGTTTCTAAGCATTGCAATACCGTTTGTGCTCACTTTTATCATTAGTTACCTTGCTGTTTTTATATATTTCAGATTACAAAAACCTATATGTACCATCCATATTACACTTGTATCACCATCTCTTCGCCGAACTAGTGCACCTATACAATTTACCATTGTATTGGGTGTGTTGGGGACACAAGAGACTCTTTGTTATTTGGTTGCAGGGTTGTTTGAGAGAGACCATCTTCATCCTACACCTCCCACGGATTGATAAACCTTAGGTCATCCACTTGAGGGAAATTTGCTACTGTCCTACAAAACTCTGCGCTTGGAGGCCCAACACGAGTCTACAAGAAGAAGGTTGCGTAGTAGACATCAAGTACCCACAAGGTATCCCGACCCGGCTATGCGACACACTTCGGCCCCACCAACTTCCAGAATCGGCCCCTCGTGAGTATGGAGAACAAGGCAGAAAAATTTCCTCCACGGTTCGAAGTGGGCTTCACAACCCAAAAACATCTCACAAAGGGCAACGAAACCTGTGATATGGAGGCTAGTTCCAGGGGTGAGGTAGTGGTGTTCTATCCCATAAAATTCTAACAAACCCCTTATGAAAGGGTGGATGGGAAAGCCCAAACATCGTAAAAGGAAGGGAACAAAACATACCCTCTCCTCCTTGCGAGGAGTGGGAGATTTCTCCGTGAAAGCTTCACTCTTAGCGGAAGTCAATCCAGAACGGGAGGGCATCAGATCTGAAGAGGGGAGGTATCCCTGAACTTCTAGATCACATAGGCGGAGACGGGAAACTGAACAGCTAGCCTAGTCGCCTGGGAGAGGACCATGAGGACGCGAGGAAAAAATGGGGATATTCGCCATGATTCTCTAGTGTTTTGCTCGATAAGAGGGAGGCGAGATGGAATGCTCAATGCTCGCCAATTCTATTTAATGGATGGTTCATCCCAGATCCTTGAGGGGCATTTTTGGAATTTACTGACCCCGATTGGCACACAGGAATCGAGGAATCGCAGGAAGACCGGAAGTTGTGGGCCATGCAATGCTTCGAAGTTCGGGAATACGCCAGAAACCGAATTGGAGTCCGAGCTATTAAGGGGGAACTCGCCCCGCAGGCCGAAGACTTTCGACGTACAAATGGGCACATGATACTACGACATTGGATGCTAGTTCAGGTGGTACTAAGGGAGTCCGGGATTAAGGGGTCCTCGGGCTGCCGGCCTATCTTTATGGGCCGTACAGTGGGCCGCCTTGTGATTGTCAATGAAGGTCCGAAGACCATAACCAAGACGGGATCTCTCAAGTCATGACGTGCACTCCAAGTACAGGACGATGGGTTCGGCATATTCCTTTCCTGATGTAACCGACATTGTGTAACCCTAGATACCCTTGGTGACTATATATAAGCCAAAGGGTTTTAGTCCACAGGACAAGTTAAGCTCATTACCCTTAGGGTTTAGACCACATCATACGATCTCGAGGTAGATCAACTCTGTACTCGATACCCCATATTCAATACAATTCAAAGCATGACGTAGGGTTTTACCTCCATTAAGAGGGCCCGAACCTGGGTACATATCGTCTCCCTTGTCTCATGTAACCCATCAATCCAAGATCCACAGTTCGGGACCCCCTACCCGAGATCTGCCGGTTTTGACACCGACAGGCCCCGGATGCTCCATACAGCTGTTGAACCATCAAATGAAGCAGCTGGCGGAGCTACTCCGCGTGGTGGGGCCATTCTCCAAGACCTCTACATCAAGATGTGGGCCACCGAAGCTCTGCCCAATAGTCTCTTTGGCCTCCTGGCCCGGTTGCGTGTTACTGGCCCGTAGGTGGATCATTGGAAGCGATATGCATGCTTCGAAGGAGCACGGCGGGTGTACGCCTGCGTGAACATGCACTTCCGGAAGGTTGAGGTGTCGGTCGTTTCTGCAGGGCCCCCTCCTGGGAAGCAGCACACCGTAGAGCAACTCTTCACTGAGGTGGAGCACGACGCCTGTCTTACCGAGGCCATGTGTCCCAAAGACACTTTGTATCAGCAGTACTTGGGGTGTAAAAACATCTTTTGTCTTAATGAGTATATCGTTCGATTTCCTCATATATGTGTTTTATGTTAATTGATTTTCCTCATGTTTGACCGTTTTTAACTGAAAGTTTCCTGTCGTCGGCTTCTGTCCCAATGTAGAGTATACTGAGGGTGTTCCTTGATGCAGCTCTGACCATGAGCCGACGTCTCAGTACCCGAAGGCAGTTCGTGCTTTGTAGGAACTAGGCAATCGGACTATTATGGCTTTATTACTTTCACTTAGTCGTAGGAGTTTGACTGTGGGGGATGATGACGAGCCCCGGTGTCTGAAGTGGTCAGCTTCAAGCAGCCGAGGTCTATGCCATTATCCACTTCGGCTTATGCTATCAATAAGCCCTTCGTTTAACACGGGTGACCTCTAACAACACGTGGCTTAACACGGTCTTTGGATTGCCGAGTAGTTTTCGCTTACCCAGATAGTCAGTTTTCGGCTTTCTCCATTTAACTGGCGACACAATTGCAGTGGTTCTCCCATTACACCCTTAGCCGAATTTGTTTGGAAACGTAAGGGGTACACATAGGTTTCGAGCAACCCAACTATTGACCGAAATCTAGGTTCGAAACTGATGCATATAGTGCAAAATCCAAGACGCCGAGTACTTCGGACTTGTATTTAATGACAGGGGAACGAAACCCCTTGGCAGTTGTATCTTGAAGACGTTCTCATAGCTTACATGTAGTTCTTGTATAGTAATACATTAAGAACCTTTAGGGGCATGTTTTCTTTACTTTATATGTTTGAGCTTTACACCCCGAACTATAACGAGAGAAACTAAAAAGATACAATGCAATAAGGTAGGTAAAGCAGCATAAAAATAGGGCGTATATGATCATCGGGTTTATATGCCCGGGCCGCCATCTGCCGCACGTATGCGTCTCCATGCTATTGACCAGCTTATCTTTGTTGATGGCGAAGATTGAGGCGGGCTGTATGTGACCTCGGTCTTGCATGTGCTTGAAGCGCTTGCTTGCTGAGCCCTTTTAAGAGGTCTGTAGATGTCCGTTGTGTGGTTAAAGCCACATGAGTGTGTTTTCCTGGCTGGCTCTTTAACGGGGCCTTGCCAATATAGAAGCTCGAAGCTTAGCCGTTCCTCGGTCTAGCCGATCCGACGTTTCCATGGGTTATGGCTCCTCGGCGGCCCAAGGGATTTTTAGCGCAAAATTGTGCAACCTGGGGACGTAGTGCCCCTCCCAAGGGAAGCACACGAGGAGTTCGCACCCCTATTTGGGATGTGGGGGTATGTGTCCGAGGTCGACTTGTGCGGCCCGCGGACGCTTCGAAGAGCCAGAATTGCATTTACCGCTACGGGTCGCGTCCTCGGTTGCTTACACCTCTTCTGTGAAGGCCGCGGTCTGCTCCCCGGTGCGGAGGCAGCGTTCGTTGTTACCGTTGATCATGATAACACCGCTAGGTCCTGCCATTTTAAGCTTGAGGTAAGTGATAACCCACAAGTATAGGGGATCGCGGCAGTCTTCACGGGTAGTATCTCACCCTAATTTATTGATTTGACACAAGGGGAGCCAAAGAATATTTATTGGCCTTGACAGTTGAGTTGTCAATTCAACCGCACCTGGGATATCTCTCTGCAACAAGGGTTTAGTAGCACGGCAAATAGTAGTAGCAAAAGTAACAGTAATAGTGACAGCAGCAATTTTGTAGCAGTTGTGACAGTAGCAGTAGCAATAGTAACTTAGCAAGATTCGGTATTTGTAAAGCATAGGCACGTGGATCGGTGATGGATAATGACTTAGATGACATCAATCATGTAACAGTTACACACTAGGGCGACACAGAACTAGCTCCAATTCATCAATATAATGTAGGCATGTATTCCGTATATAGTCATACGTGCTTGCGATAAGAACTTGCATCACATCTTTTGTCCTACCCTCCCATGGCAGCGGGGTCCTATTGGAAACTAAGGAATATTAAGGCCTCCTTTTAATAGAGAACCGGAACAAAGCATTAACACATGGTGAATACATGAACTCCTCAAACTACGGCAATCACCGGAAAGAATCCCAATTATTGTCACCTTGGGGTATGCGGATCAAGACACGTAATAGGTGTCTTGTATTCAGAGATAATAAAATATGTTCAGATTTGAAATCATGGCACTCGGGCCCCAGTGACAAGCATTAAGCATAGCAAAGTCATAGCAACATCAATGACAGAACATAGTGGACACTAGGGATCAAGCCCTATCAAACTTAACTCGATTACATGATCAATCTCATCGAATCCCACCACCGTCCAGCAAGCCTACAAAGGAATTACTCACTCCTGGTGGTGAGCATCATGGCGGTGTTGATGGACAAGGGTTGTTGATGACGACGGCGACGATTTCCCCTCTTCGGAGCCCCAAACGGACTCCAGATCAGCCATCTCGAGGAAGAACAGGAGGTGGCGGCGGCTCCATCTCGCGAAACGCGATGAAAACTTCTCTCTGATTTTTTCCTCTGAATATGTGAATTTATAGGACTGGATTTAGGGTCAGAGGAGCCTCATGGGCCCCAGCACACAACAGGGCGCGGCCACTCGTGCCTTGTTGCCTTGTAGGCCCCAAGGGCACCCACTCTGGTGGGTCTTGGCTCCATAATTCATTATAATTCCCACAAAAAATTCAAAAAAAGTTTTGTCCAATTCCGAGAACTTTTATTTCTGCACAAAAATAACACCAAGATAGTTCTGCTGAAAACAGCGTCAGTCCGGGTTAGTTCCATTCAAATCATGCAAATTAGAGGGCAAAACCAGAGTGAAAGTGTTTAGAAAAGTAGATACGTTGTAAACGTATCAACTCCCTCAAGCTTAACTCATTGCTTGTCCTCAAGCAATTTAGTTGACAAACTGAAAGTGATAAAGAAAACTTTTACAAACTCTTTTTTTCTCGTCGTTATACACATGCTTAGCTAGTGTTCAAGTTTTCGGCATAAATCATAAATAACCATATCCATGATAACAATTAAACCTCACATTAACTCATGGCCATACATAACCAACTAGCAAGCAATAATGAAGTATCTCACATGACAACAATTTATCAAAACAATCATGATATAATATGGTGACATGGTATTTCAATAGCCCTTTCTGAGACCGCAAAACATAAATGCAGAGCACCTCTGAGGTTCAAGCAGCGACTAAACATTATAATTCAGGGTAGAAAAGATCTAGTCATGCTCACATCCAACATTAACTAGACTCAATGCATAAGAATGACAATAGTGCTCTCCAGTCTGGTGCCTTTAGTAAGAGGGTGATGACTCAACATAAAAATAAATAGATAGGCCCTTCACAGAGGGAAGCATTGATTTGTAGAGGTGCTAGAGCTCAAGTTTTAAAACAGGATTGAAATATAGTTTTTGGTTGGTGCACTTTTCTTGTCAACTTTACGACAAAGGTTTTCAATATCTTCCATGCTAAACTCATTATTGGTGGTTCCCAAACAGAATAATAAAGTTTACTCCTATCCATCCATACACAAGCCATGGCTGGCCGAATCCACGGATGCCTGCCAACATATCAACTGTCCCAAGGAGTTTTATTTAATTAATTTTAATTATGCAGGACTGGGCATCCTTTTTACCAGCCTCTCTCATGCAATGACGCCGAATAAACGACCGTCTTGAGAATAACTCACTTAGCATGGAAGATACTGACCGCCTCATTGCTCCATGAGCGAGACGAGTGCACAAAATGCATGTTTATTTGAATATTTAGAGATGGCACGTGCAATTTACTTGGAACGGCAGGGTAATACCGCATATAGGTAGGTATAGTGGACTCATGTGGAATAACTTGGTTTTAAAGGTTTTGGATGCACAAGCAGCATTCCCGCTTAGTACAAGTGAAGGCTAGCAATAGGTTGGGGAGCGACCAGCTAGAAAGCGAAAAAGGTCATAGGTATGCATTGTGAATAATTAACATTGGACATAGCATGAGTAGGATATGAACACTCTGAACTTAAATATCATGAAGGATGCATTGGTTTTGAATCAACTACATGTTTACACATGGGCCAAGTCAAGCCGCTCGAATTTCTCTAAGGGAAATACCATACTACCATACCACATCATAACTATTTTAATTGCACGTTGACCTATAAGATAAATCATTATTCACTACTAGCTATTTAAGCTTGGCATGAGAAGCTATAATATCTAATTGTCATCATAAACATGTTCACTTATAATATACTGAATCAAGATCGAACAGGCTAAACATATTTACAAAAACGGAAAACAAGAAGAGTTCATACCAGCTTCCTTTGCCACGATCATTTCATCAAATATCGTCATTATTGCCTTTCACTTGCACGACAGAATGATGTGATAATAATAGTAGTGCAAGAATACCGTGGAGTAAGCTGGAATCTGCAGTGCAGTTTTAGACAAAGGAGAAGACAAGGTAATATTGGCTCTCTGTTATATCAACAATAAAGCATATAAGAGCCACTCAACATTTTCATCATGCTCCTCTCCTTTCAAAGACTCAACAAAAAGAAAAAAATCAGAGAAACACACTAAAATATTTTTGGAGATTTTGTTTTCCTCAAGCAAGCAAATAAATTAAGGGAAAAAAGAACGAGAAAAACTATTTACACGGGAAAACTCCTAACATGCAAAGGAAATCTTTTTGGGTTTTCTTTTTAGTACTAAAGATAATTAAACGGAGAAAGAAAACTGAAAAGAAGCGAGAAATATTTTTGGGTTTTCTAAAGTTTTTCAAAAACACAAGAAGAAAGCGGAAAAATAAAGCTAACATGGATATACAATGAAAGAGGATGAACACCGACAATTTATACGAAGTGTGTGAACATGAATGTAATGTCGGTGACAAATACGTACTCCCCCAAGCTTAGGCGTTTGCCTAGCTTGGTAATCACCACTGATAATAGCCATTAGGTCTGGGAAAGTGTTCCTGCGGGGGCACCTGAGCATCCCATGCCTGGACCTCGGCCTCCGCAGCAGCCAGCTCGTTCTGGTAAGCAACTATATCTTCTGGCATTATGATTTATCCGTTCTTGGCATGATAATTAAACAAAGAGGGTGTAGGCAAGGGAATGATATCGCAAGTCTTCACGCTAAATACTAAGCTGTAACGAAGATGTTGCGATGGTTTAGGTTCCTTGATGAAGTGGTGTTCCATCATAGACTCGTGATCAAGATAAACCTTAGGCAACAAGTAATCAGGAGGGTGTATAGCAACTTTAAAACGCTTTGCCAAGCGAGTGGCATAAATACCACCATGAATCTTGCCCTTGGTTCGGTTGAGATTTAATCGGCGTGCGACAATAGCTCCTAAGTTGTAAGTATTATCACCATAAAGTGCACGGCATAGAATAGCCAGGGTAGGGGCACTGAGACCACCACCCTGCTCCATGGCAGTTATGCATTTTCCTATAAACAGAAAAATAGTGCACAGACGGAAATTGCAAACTAGTGGCTCTCGCGTTTGACACGCCCCTAGTTTCTCCCATAGTTAAGGTGAGGAGGAAGTCCTCAAACACCTCGGGCTTAGGCTCACGCATTCCCCCGTCAGAGGGAAGCAAACATATTTCACAAAATTCATGTAGAGGCATTTCATAGTTTGTGGCATAAAGATCAAAATGTACTGTGGGAGCACCGAGCGTATTTGTGAAGTAAAAGTTTTGCACGAAGGAATTAGTAAGGAGATAATATTGGTCATGCTCATCTGTGAGGAAGTTGCTAAGCCCGGCATTTGCAACGAATTGCATGAATTCTTCATAGAAACCCGCTTCGTTCATGAAGGGCGTATGCGGCCATTCATAGGGCCTAACCTCCGCATTGCGAGGGATGTTGATGTCGCGATCCTGAGTTCTCCCAACAACTCCCTTGGGGCTCCGGCTTGAAGAACCTTTCTGTAAGAAATTCATTTTCCTAAGCACAAATTTCTAAAAAAATTGAGCCACAAAATTATGTCAATAAAACTTTACAAGATTGATAGCAACTACTCATATGGATGCCTAGAGGCCATATAAAGCACTACCACTACTTGGAACTCAAAGAATTCAACATGCAAGCTCATTTTTTGTAGCACCAAGTGCAGCATATTATGCCAAATATAAACCACTAAAACAAAAACTAATTGGAGGAGTAGAGGAGTCACATACCAAGGAACAATTCCTCAAAACAGTTTCGGAAACGGAGTTCCGAGCAAAGAGATCGAAAATTTCAGTTTCTAGAGGAAGAACACGGTAGAGAGATCTAGGGAATTTTTTCTGGAGGTAGGAGAAGGAGTGAGCTGAAGGGATATGCCAGGGGGGCTGTGGGCCCCACAAGACATCAAGGGCCGCGCCCTGTTGGCTTGTGGCCCACAAGTGCACTTCCCTGCTGCAATTTTTATGCCAAAAATCATATATATTCCAGAAAAATTCATGTTAAAATTTTGTGACAATCTGAGACTTTTTATTTTCGGGCATTTTTTTATGCACGGAAAAAACAGAAACCCAGAAAATCAAACTAATTTATTTTATATAAACTGCAAATAACAGAGAATAAACTTTTGATACAGAGAGTTGTGAGTACTAAATTCATAAATCACATGTCTTTCGAAAAGGATCCATTAATAAGGTTGATCAAGTCTTATTAACAACCGTTTCTGATTAACATGCAACCGAAGAATTTTTGTATGTCACTAGGTTACTTCAATGGGGATTTGCATCTCCCCAACAATAAGATTATAATATTTCTTCTTGACAGTAGGTAGAGGAATTGTAAAACTTCCAATGATAACCGTGAGAATACGCTCAATGACATTAATATTATTAACCAAAGTTTGCTTCTTCGGGAAATGCACGGTATGTTGCTTGCCATTGACATGAAAGGTAACCTTGCTTTTATTGCAATCAATAACAGCCCCTGCAGTATTTTAAAAGGGTCTACCAAGGACGATCGACATTTTGTCGTCCTCGGGCATATCAAGAATAACAAAGCTGTCAAGATAGTAACATTTGCAACCACAATAGGAACGTCCTCGCAAATTCCAATAGGTAAAGCAATGGATTTATCAGCCATTTGCAAAGATATCTCAGTAGGTGTAAGCTTACTCAAATCAAGTCTTTTATAAAGGGAGAAAGGCATAACACTAACACCAGCCCCTAAATCACATAGAGCAGTCTTAGCATAATTTCTTTTAATAGAGCAAGGTATTGTGGGTGTGCCAGGATCTCCTAGCTTCTTAGGTATTCCTCCATCAAAATAATAATTAGCAAGCATAGTAGCAATTTCAGTTTCAGGTATTTTTCTTTTGTTGGTAACAATATCTTTCGTATACTTAGCATACGGAGGCATTTTCAATATATCGGTCAAACGGGTACGCAAAAAGACAGGTATAATCATTTAAGCAAAGCGCTCAAAATCTTCATCGTCCCTACTTTTAGAAGGCTTACGAGGGAAAGGCATGGGTTTTTGGGCCCATGGCCCTCTTTCCTTTCCATGTTTTCTAGCAACAAAGTCTCTCTTGTCATAATGTTTATTTTTAGGAGGTGGGTTATCAACATCCTCGGCAGGTTCTATCTCTACATCGTTATCATGTTCTTTATTACTATCCGGTGGAGCATCTGCATGCACGATATTATTTTCATCCTCCTTTTCATTATCACTAGTGTTGGGGATATAACCCTGTGGTGAGACCCGCCCAGGTGGGGCCGGGTCATGCGGTTGGCAGCTTAACAATAAGGTTTGGTATGAGCTTGTTCAATGGGCTTGGAGGCCCGGAAGCGAGAAGACAATGTGTAACCCGGTGGTGTCAGCCGCCGTAGGCGGCTTGTTAGACAAGGCAAGTATGGTTAGAGGTGAGGTCGGTTGTTAAGTATAACCCGGCCCGGACTCTTGTAAGCCCAAGGCCTTGACCTGTGTATATAAAGGCGGGTTACCTGGGCGGCTTAGGGTACGAGGCAACTCATCGACAGCTAGGTCAAGCGAACCCGCTCCCTTGTAATCAATAATTAGTCAATACAACACAAAGCAGGACGTAGGCTTTTACCTCTTTCCGAGGGGCCGAACCTGGGTAAACCCTTGTCTCTCGATTCCGATCAACCCCTTCGAGCTCACCGCCTTAGCGATGGCCTCGAACCTAAGTCCTTTCACTAGGACATCTGCCGTGACAAAACCATGAAAGTTGGCGCCCACCGTGGGGCAGATGCTCGGTGGTGTGGAATACTCGAAGGGCTCTCTCCCAGGGATCGAGGGATACGCCGTTGGTAGGATGACCAAGAGTCGCCGCGGCAAGCTCTACATCGACGACGTCGGCTGGGGCCCCGAGGCCGACTCAATTGAGTACCGGTACCGGGTCCCCTTCGGCAGAATTCACGTCTTCATCGGCAAGATCGGCGGATCTAAACCCGGGCCGGACATCTGCACCGACCTCATCGAGCCGGCCCGGCGCGCGCAACCCGGCCGAGTTAACCCGGGCCGAAAGTGCGTCTTCGTCGGCTTCACCCAAGGCGCGGAACTTGAAGGTTCTATGTCACGGGAGGAAAACCTCATCTGCTCAGAGGATGGATCCTCGAGCGGGGAGGCGGAATCAATTTACCAGCTTCACAACGGCGGGCTTGGGGGCTACTTCGAGGGCTACCCTGAGCCGGAATACTATGAGCCGCCGAGCCGCGCCGCTGTCTTCATGGCAGGATCGGCACCAGCCCCTGGTAGCACGGCTGCTGGTGCGACCGGATCTGGATCAGGCAGGCCGTCGGCTCAAGTTTTGCTGGATCTGATGAATGAGCTTACAACTCTGATGGGAACCGAGGTCACGGTCGAAAACCAAGCAGCCCGTAACACGGAGATCGCGAGGTTGAAGGACCAGATGGCCGGGGTCCAAGGGGAAATCAATGCACTGAAAGCCCAGATGGATGCTGAATCGGAGCGCCTCCGGGCGGAAGCTTTTCGCCTAGACCTGGAGCAGCAGACCGCGGATGCAGTTCACCGGATGAGGCATCAGACCCGTTTGCCGGCTCAATATGAGGCCAGGAATCTTTTCAACACGCCAGGGACGGGACGGAATGCACCTCTGACCGTAACCCGGACGGCGGAAGTACCCAGGAGCAGGGCGGCGGTTCAGCATCGGCAGCCAGACCCGCCCCGCAGGAACCAGACCCCACCACAGCCTTTTCCGACACCGCCCGATCATTATTCTAACCCGGTGGAGAACATGGTGGCAGCGGCGGTTAGACTTGGCACGATCCCCATCCCTGATGGGACGCCTTTTGCGGAGGAAGTACGGAACGCCGTTGGATACTTGCAGACAGCGGTGGCACAGCAGGAGAAGTATACCTATAGCCGAAGTCGCGTGCACTCAACCCCCATCCCGAGCCGCAGTTATAGCCGGCGCTTAGAGTCACCTGCGATCTCTAGCAGTGAGCGACGTTGGAACCCGGCGCGAGATGATCAGCCAGCTCTTGATGCCCAGGCGCTAGTAGACCGGGCGAGAGCACAGTGAGAGGCGGCAGCAGCGGCAGCTGCGGCGGCTTATCAAGAACCCACAGTAGCACCTTCTGTTTCGGTAGGAGCTGGAGTAACCTCCAGGGCTGTGGGAGTGCCATGCTTAGTGCCGTCTTTACGAAATGAACGCATGCCGAAGGACTTCAAAGGTCCCCGAAAAGTGCCCAATTATACTGCTGATCTGCCTCCGGAGGCTTTGATCGAGAGTTATGAACTAGCCATGGAGATGTTAGACGTCAGTGATGCAGTCTGCGCCAAGTATTTCCTTCTGATGCTGGAAGGGCCGGCTCGCATGTGGTTGAAGTGTTTGCCACCCAACACCATTAATTCCTGGGCCGAGTTGAAGGCGAAGTTCATCAAGAATTTTCAAGGAACGTGCAAGCAGCCCATGACGATTGTGGATTTGGATCATTGCGTGCAACGTGAGGATGAGTCGGCCCATCATTGGGTCGGACGAGTCTCAACCATCATTCACTCCTCTGATAACATTACGGCGGCTCAAGCGGTTCTGACTCTGGAGAAGAATTGCCACTTTTTGCCCCTGAAGCAGAAGCTTGGCCCGCACAAACGTTCATGCCAGGACATGGGGGAACTCATGGCGGCTCTCACTAAGTATGCAGATTCTGACATCACGAAAGACCCTAGTTCCGATGATGAGAAATCGGCCAAGGGTAAGAAGAATAACAATGGCAAGAGTCAACAGCAGAACGGGGGAGGAAATAATAATAATGGCAACGGCGGAAAGCCGAAGCACCCGGACAGCGGGTCAGATCTGGTGGCCAACACTAGTGCTGGGAATAACCATGGCAAGGGCAACAGCAAGCCGCCTTTCGGTAAGTCCAAGCCTTTCAATATGGAGGCGATGTTGAACGCTCCTTGCCCAAAACATAGTCTTCCCAATAAACCATCCACTCATGCCTGGAGGGATTGTTGGGTCATGCGGGAGTTCCGGAATTACAGCATTAACCAGCATCAAGGTGGCGGCAGTGGGCCTTCCGGCGGGTCAGGATCCGGCTCCCCTGGGTCCGGCTTTGGTGCAGGCGGCTCAAGTTCTGGCTATCAAGGCCAGGGAAAACATGAAGGTAATAATCAATAGTCTGGCAATGGAGGTCAGCAACAAAACAACCAGTCCGGGTATCAGAGTAACCCAAAGCAGCTTAATGGAGGCCAATATCATGTTTTTACGACAAGCCTTGACAAGCGGGATCAGAAAGTGCGCAAGCGGGCGGTTAATGCGGTCATGCCGGCTCTCCCTCGGTACTTAAGGTGGTCTGAATATGATATAACTTGGAGCAGGAAGGATCACCTGCCGCGTGTGGATAACCCGGGGCAGTTAGCTTTGGTGGTGGCCCCCCAAGTAGGAGGATATGTGTTCACCAAGGTGCTTATGGATGGTGGCAGCAGCATCAACATCCTGTACTATGACACGTTCCGCCGAATGAATTTGCTTGACAAAGATCTTAAACCATCTTCGACGGTTTTTCACGGTGTGGTGCCTGGAAAGTCGGCTTATCCAGTTGGAAAGATTTCCTTGGAGGTAGCTTTTGGGGATGAGTTTAACTATAGGGTGGAGACCTTATGGTTTGAGGTGGTCAAGATCAAGAGCCCGTACCACGCTTTATTTGGGCGACCGGCTTATGCCAAGTTCATGGCTAGGCCTTGTTATGTTTACTTGCAGCTCAAGATGCCCAGATTAAAGGGAACGATTACAGTGCATGGTGATCGGAAGATCGCTCTTGAGTGCGAGGAAGGCGATGCTGCATATGCAGAATCGAGTTGTACGGAGGCGGAGCTCAAGTTTTATAAAGAGAATGTTGACCCGGTAGATATGACCCCGTTGAAGAAGCCTAGCACGGACTCTGAGCCACCCCTTAAGTTTGTGGCAGAAGATACCAAGCTAGTGGATTTCACTCCTAGCGATTCATCATAGCAGTTCACTATTGGGGCCAATATGGATCCCAAATAGGAAAGCGTGCTCATCGAGTTCATCCGTGAGAATTGGGACATCTTTGCATGGAAGCCTTCTGACATGCCGGGTGTACCGAGAGAATTCGCTGAGCACCACCTTAATGTAGATCCTAAGTTTAAGCTTGTCAAACAGTTCCAGCGTCGTTTCAATGAGGAGAGGCATAAGGCTATTGGAGAAGAGGTGGCCCGGCTCTTGGCAGCAGGGGTCATCGTTGAAGTTTTTCACCCAGAGTGGTTAGCTAACCCGGTGTTGGTACTTAAGAAGAACGGCACATGGCGCATGTGCGTGCATTACACGGATCTTAACAAGACGTGTCCGGTTGATCCATTTGCTCTCCCCCGTATCGACCAGATCATTGATGCAACAGCGGGTTGTGAGAGTCTATGTTTCCTAGATGCTTATTCAGGTTATCATCAGATCAAGATGGCAGTCAAAGACCAAGAGAAGACGTCTTTCATTACGCCTTTTGGAGCTTTCTGCTATGTGTCTATGCCTTTCGGGCTCAAGAGTGCTCAGGCGAGTTATCAGCGCTGTGTGCAGAATTGTCTTCATGGTCAGATGGGGCGCAATGTTCATGCTTATGTGGACGATGTTGTGGTTAAATCAAGGAAGAAGGAGACTCTATTGGCTGGTTTGAAGGAAACTTTTGATAATCTGCGGGTTTACAAGATGATGCTTAACCCGGCAAAGTGTGTGTTCGGTGTACCTGCGGGCAAGCTCTTGGGTTTCTTGGTCTCCGAGCGTGGCATTGAGGCTAACCCGGACAAGATAAAGGCCATCACTTCTTTGTCTAAGCCGGCATGTATTAATGATGTTCAGCGCCTGGCGGGTCGTATTGCTGCTTTGAGCCGGTTCATAAGCCGCCTGGGTGAGAAAGCTATTCCTCTATATCAGATGATGAAGAAGACAGACGATTTCGTCTGGAGTGATGCGGCTAATGAGGTGTTTGAGGCGCTCAAATAACAGTTGGCTGAGCCGCCCATTTTGGCTGCGCCGGTGGAAAAGGAGCCTTTGCTTTTGTACGTGGTGGATAACAACAGAGCTGTCAGTGCTGCAGTTGTGGTGGAGCGCAAGGAGGCGGGTAGGAGTACCCAGTCCAGCGGCCGGTTTACTATGTCAGTGAGGTCTTGACGGAATCCAAGCAAAGATATCCACATTGGCAAAAGCTGGTGTTCGGTGTATTCATGGCCAATCGCAAGCTGAAGCATTATTTCCTTGGGCATCCGATCATAGTGGTCAGCTCTGCTCCGTTGGGAGATATTATTCAAAACAGAGAAGCTACTGGCAGGATTGCTAAGTGGGCAATTGAGCTTGGGCCTCTTAATCTGAAGTATGTGCCCCGGACGGCTGTAAAGTCTCAAGCCCTGATGGACTTTATCAATGACTGGACAGAGTGTCAAGCACCTGAGGAAAAGCCGGACAATACATATTGGACGATTCATTTTGACGGCTCAAGGCAATTGGAAGGCTCGGGGGCTGGAGTTGTTTTAACTTCCCCGCGAGGTGACAAGTTCTGTTATGTTTTGAGGTTAATGTTTCCTTGTACTAACAATGCAGCTGAGTATGAGGCCTTGCTTCATGGGCTCTGTGTGGCTAAGGAGATGAATTTGAGCCAGGTCAGATGTCTTGGCGACTCAGACCTGGTGGCTCAACAAGTCTCTGGCACGTGGGACTCTAAGGACCCTCGCATGGCGGCTTATCGCCAGGCGGTCGATGTTATTGCTGGCCATTTCAAGGGATATCAGGTGGATCATATTGATCGGCGGAGGAATGAGGCGGCTGACGCATTGTCAAGACTCAGGTCTCAGCGTAAGCCGGTGCCGCCTAATGTGTTCCTGGACGTATTGCATCACCCGTCGGTCAAGTTACCGTCGGAGGAGGATTTGGCTATACCTGACCCGGAGCGACAGTTGGTGGCGGCTCTCCATGCAATCCCTAATTGGACATTGCCTTATCTGGCGTATTTTATCCGCGGCAAGTTACCTCAAGATGAAAATCTGGCGCGGCAGATCATAAGGCGGTCTAAGTCTATGACTATTGTCAATGGCGAGTTACACCGGCGCAGTGTGACTGGTGTCTTTCAGCGATGTGTTTCTCCGGATGAGGGCCGTGAGATCTTGCAAGAAATCCATGCCGGCGATTGTGGTCATCATGTCGAGTCAAAATCTTTGGTAGCAAAGGCTTTTCGACACGGTTTTTACTGGTTAACGGCTCATAAAGATGCAGAGTACTTGGTCAGTAAATGTGACGGGTGCCAGAAATTTGGGCGGCGTGCCCATGTGCCGGCTCAAGAGTTACGGATGATCCCAATCACTTGGCCATTTGCAGTCTGGGGGCTTGATATGGTGGGACCTTTTAAGAGGTCCAAAGACAAGAAGACCCACCTCTTGGTGGCGGTTGACAAGTTTACTAAATGGGTTGAAGCTGAGCCGGTCAGCAAGTGTGATACAGCAACAGCAGTTCAGTTCGTCAAAAAGCTGATCTTTCGGTTTGGTTATCCTCATAGTATCATTACTGACAATGGCACAAACCTGTCCAAGGGGGCTATGAAGGAGTTTTGCGATGATGTGCATATCCGCCTCGATGTATCTTCTGTGGCTCACCCGCAGTCTAATGGTCAAGCTGAGCGTGCTAACCAGGAAATTTTGAGAGGTATAAAACCCCGGCTCATGGTTCCTTTGGAACGCACGCCGGGTTGTTGGGTAGAGGAGTTACCTTCTATTCTTTGGAGCATAAGTACCACCGCCAACAGGTCTACATGCTATACGCCTTTCTTCATGGTTTATGGCGCAGAAGTTGTTCTACCCAGTGATATTCGTCATGACTCACCCAGACTGGCGGCTTACGTGGAAGCTGATAATGAGGCGGCGCGTCAGGATGCTTTGGATGCTTTGGATGAAGAACGGAATCTTGCAGCAGCTCGGTCTGTGATTTATCAACAAGACCTGCATCGCTATCATAGCCGTAGGGTCAAGACCCGGACGTTCCAAAAAGGCGACTTAGTACTCCGTTTGATCGAAGACCAGTCAGATATGCATAAGCTATCACCTCCTTGGGAAGGACCGTTTGTGATCAGCAGAAATCTCAACAATGGTTCCTATTACCTCATCGACATACAGGAGGGTGACGAGTCGCGCACTTCCAGTGAAGAGACTAAAAGGCCGTGGAATATCGCTCACCTTCGGCCATACTACACTTGAGCCGCCAGTCCGGCTCTTATCAATGTATATATTCATGTCATTGTATATACCATCTTTTATGATATAATAAAGTTGGCATCCCCATGATTAGGGGCCTCTGCCGTTTTCTCGCACTTAAATTCATGCAAAGGAGTTGATCCTTCATTAGGTCACTTGGGGGCTTCCAACCCACTGGGTTTAGCTTTCATACCCTCTTGGCCCGGCTTTACATGCCATGTTCGAGTTAAACCTGCCTGTTTGCAACTTGCTACTCCGCCATGTGACCCGCCGAACTCTTGACAGTCAATCTTGCTCAGAGACCCTGAACTTTCATAAAGTTATTCTCGCACAAAGACCCTGAACTTGTCAAGGTTTAAACGGCGGCTTTTGTCACGAGACAGCCGGCTTACAGTGAGCTAGGATAAACTCGCCTTGTCGGCTGTAGTCTCTGTGCTATGTGGCCCGTTCATACTCTTAGCAATGTCAATCTTTTAAAGACCCTGAACTTGCTAAGGTTTAAATGACAGATTTATGTCACGTGAGAGTCGGCTTACGAGGTTTTAAGGCTTTTATGCCTCGCTTCTTCGGAGGCAATACAAAACTTTTTCACAAAAAGCAAGAACTATCTTGTCCTGCTGTGCCTTTAAAGCCGGTTTGTAAGGCAAGAAATATGCACCTTACTTGTTTTTTGCAGGTGTTTTTTCATGATAAGATTCTAAGTTTTTGGGTAGCTCCGGCTTAGCATTGCTCATGGAATATAACCCGCCGGGCGAGTCAAAGCAGTCAGATTGTTATGTATCAAGACAATCATGCTAAATCGCCGGTGTATGGATTAAAAGATGTTGTAAAGTGCACGAAGGCGCTAGAGCAGGTGATCAAAGTGTTTTCTACTGTTATTACAAGGTTGTCAAGGAGTCCAAAATCTGCGGACTTAAAATTTTTGCAGCAAATTGTAACCCGGCATATTAACAGGGCCGGGTTACCTTCACAAGAAGCCAACTCTGCATTTAGCTCGTCGCCGAGTCATCCTACGCCGGGTCTTCGGTCTCCCGGATCTGGAGGTTGTCCACATCCCAGTTGCAGTTTGTTAAGGCCTCAAATTTGGCTTCATCGTGCATGATTGGAGATGGGTCAAGATCGGGAACGAAGAGGTGCTTACGGCATTGAGGAATCATGTTTTTTGCTTCAAAGGTGGGCCCTCGAACTCGCTTGTTATCCTCCGAATAAGCCGCCTAGTATGATGACAGGTCAGCTTCTTCGGCGAGCCGGCTTGCCAAAATTTGGGATGCCTTCATACAGCGGGCATAGTCATCTTGCGTGAACTGTGAGCCGTCGTCCTTCAGCTGAGGAAAGCCATCCATCATCTCGGGCATGTTAAGCTCGGGTGCATAAGCCAGTGACCGGCTCAAAGCACCAATTGCGCCCTTACGGGCGGCTGATCTCTTCAGTTCTTCTATTTGCTTCGGGATGGTGGAGAGGACTTCGAGCACGCCCTTCATAAACTTTGGCACACCTTTCTCAGTCATAACAACTTTAATGGTGAAAAGTGATCCGGCATAGAGCTGTTCAGAAAGTGAGTATAAAGCCTTCAGCTTTAATAGGCTGTCATCTGACAGTTGGCGGCTCCGTTCACCTACAAGCAAGACAAATCTTATAAGCTGCCCGAAGGATTCTCGAAAATTTCTTTTTGAAGGTTAAGAACACTTACCAAAGACGGCTCCAATCATACGAGATATCTGGCCCTTCGGATTGCTCAACTCGTCAGTCACCATTTTAAGACGGCCTTCTACGTCTTCAGCACGCTTGGTCAAGGCGGCTTGGCTCGTTTCAGCAGATTTTTTGAGTGCTTTGAGCTCAGCCTTGATAACATCCAGCTCTGTCAAGGCGATCTGATACTTGGCGTCAGCTTCTGCTCGGCCTTTTTGTTGCAGTGCCAGACTCTTTTTAAGGTCCAACACGTTAGACTCACCGGCGTTTAAAGATTCTTGCAAAAGACAAATCATAACAAGGCAACATTATCAGTTTTAAGCCGCCAGTCCGGCTCACATCGGTTTTTAGAAGTTCTGGCAGAGTCATTACAAGTCCCAAGTAGATTGCAAGCAATATACTTGACACTTGGGGCTAATGTGTCTCAGTTTTCTCTTCTAGACCCGGATTAGTTTCCTGAAAATAACCCGGCCCTTGGGGGCTACATCTGGCTCTAATTTTATGATTAAGTGTCGGCTCATTACTTGCATAAAGACCCGGCCCTTGGGGGCTACATCTGGCTCTAATTTTATGATTAAGTGCCGGCTCATTACTTGCAAAAAGACCCGGCCCTTAGGGGCTACATCTGGCTCTAATACTATAACTAAGTACCGGCTCATTACTTACATAATGACCCGGCCCTTGGGGGCTACATGACGACTTATGAAAACTTGCATGTGATTGAAGACCCGGCTGACCTTTTGAGAGGTAAACCGGCTCTTGGGGGCTACATAAGTATATATACGTGCAAAGGCAAGGTAAGTGGAATACCTCGTATTTTTTCTTCATCATGCCAACCAAGTTGGCCTCCATGTCCCGGCTTGCAGACAGACGGCTCAAATAGCCAGAGTGTAACTCTTCAGCAGTAAGTTTTCCAAGTTAGGAAGATCAAATTGAGTCTGACCTTCCTTAAGATGAGCCGCCTCGTCTTCACCGGTATGCTTTGATAGTACATGGGAGGGAGTTGGAGATTTTTAAGCCGCCCCGGTAACAGTAACTTCTTCATGAGAAGTCACATTTTCAGTTGTTGGCTGGGGGCTGGGCGGCTTAGGATCGGCTTCTGGATGAGCCTCAGGAGCCTCAATATCCATATTATCCGTCTCATTATGCTAGGGAGCTTCTTCAGAGGCGTCTTTGTCGGCCTTAGACGGTTCAATGTGAGCTTCAGGGGTGCTAGGCTTAGGGTTTGCCGACTCCGAAGCTTTAGGAGTAGCAGCTGACCCGCCTACCTTCCTCCGTTTGGCTTGAGCCCTATGAGCAAAGGTGAAGTTACACATCAATGAGCAAGACTATTAATGCACGGAGTGGGATGTAAAAATGCTTACCCCGGGTTGATAATAAGAGGAGGCAACTTCGAGGTGGTTGAGTCGCCGGAAGAAGGAGGCGAGTCCTGGAAAGTTAAGTATTGTCAAATACAAGTGAATTGCAACACAAGATTAGCATACAGAAGAAATAAAGTCAAGGCAGGGATGTACTTCAGTGCGCCGTTTCCGAGGAGTCGAATCATTTGATAAGCCGGCTAAAAGATCTTCAGAGCTGGTGCTCCGGGTCTGACGCTTGTTGTCATCTTGCTGCTTCTTCAAAAGAAAGTTGGGATCCAAGTGAGCAAAAGGGCGAGAACATTTTACCTTTCGTACAGCCCGCCGTATTCTCTTTACTGGTAAAAGTTCCGAGTCAGAGGAGATAATGGTTACCTCTGCAACATCAGCATGGTTTGTTTCTGCTTCCTCCTGTGAGTAATCATTGTCAATGAGTTGCATAAAGAGAAGGCCAAGGGAGTCAAGTTCTACCTCTGAGTCATCTAAATCAAATAGATCCTCGGTTGATTGCCTCTTCCTATGAGCCGGCGCCTTAGCCTTGGTCGCTTTGCGAACTTTGCTTTTCTTCTTGAGGGAAGGGGGTAGCTTTTTGTTCCAGAAGGAAAGGTTAATAAAGTATACAGCATCAAAAGAATGGATGAGGATTAGGATGGAAAGACTCGCATCTAGAGCCGGGTTAAGTGCAGAAAAGGGACTTAACCCCGTCGTGCTGCAGGCGGCTTGTGATTCTCCCAGCAAAGACTTAACAATGGTATTGAGATCCTGGTCTGTCAAAGGGGTCTGGTTGAAGCGTTGAGGATTGTTCACTTCACCAGTGTATTGGCACATTAAGGCGCCGCGGCGGCTTAATGGCAGAATCCTCCAAGAGACCTAGCAGCGGGTTAGATCAACACCTATTAACCCGTTGGCTAACAGGGCCCTTATTTTTGAGAAAGTTGGGGCATATTGAGCACGCTCGGCGGCAGACATCCGGTCTGGAAGCTCCATATCAGTGCTAAGCCGGTAAGAACGGTAACCCGGCAGTGGGTTCTCCCCTTCTGGCGAAGTATCTTGGCAGTAAAACCAAGTTTTATTCCATTCTTTGGGATGACTCGGTAGAATTGCTGCTGGAAAAAGTACATCCCTCCGCCTTTGAAGAGTGACACCTCCCAGCTCGAGGCTTAATCCATCTGCCATCTCTGTTTGGCGGTTGATGTAGAAGTACTCTTTGAAGAGGTCAACAGACGGCTCTTCTTGCAGATAGGCTTCGTAGAGGGTCTGAAACTGGCACAGATTGGTGACAGAGTTGGGGCCAATGTCTTGAGGATGCAGGTTGAATGAGTGTAAGACGTCCCGGAAAAACTTAGACCCGTGCGGGGAGAAGCCATGAAGAAGATGGTATGTGAACACAATAACTTCCCCGTCCTTGGGCTTAGGGGCGGTTTCGTTGCCTGGAACCCGCCAGTGGATGACATCCTGAGCCGGCAGAACTCCCATGGTGACAAAGTCCTTGAGCGATTCCTCAGTCACCCCGGACCTTACCCAGTTGCAAGTGGCTAGGACTCTAGACATGGCGGCGGCTTAAAAGACTGCCGAAGAGTATGAATATATGGCGGGTTAAAAACTTGTTATGACCAAGGCCGTTGTGACTCTAAAAATGGTGACGATATTTGGCGGGTCAAGTGAAATTATGAGCCGCCGAAGTAAGCCACAATATGACAGTGTGAGCCGGCAATGCGACGGCGGGTCAAGTTTGACAGTAAGTGCTGAAAAACTTGCTAAGTGTGGAGAAACAGATTCCAACAGCCACAGCTATTGATTTCAGATCTACGGGCAAGGTAAAAAAGAAAAATATTCCTAAACCTAAAAAACCAGTGGAAGAACAGGAGGCCTCTATGCAGATTAAAATGAGCCATAGATCTACAATGAGTATGGCATGATTATTGAGCGGACGGCCGCGTGATTTGAGCGGCGTTATAAGGTTTAAAGAAGTGTTCTTTATCTAATTTATGACGAATGCTTCGATGGGCGGAGATGAACACCGAGGAAACCCGATGAACTCGGGAGGAATCTGTAAAGCTAGTGTAGATCTAGATAAGGGGCAACGATGGAACCTTGAGGATACGGATGAACGCGGGAATGCTCTGGACGAGATCAGGTTGATGCAGCGGCTAGTGTTGGAGAAGACGGCGAGGTCCGGTCGGCGCGGCGAGCTTCGGCGGCGCGGGTGTCTGGAGGAAGAAGAAGAAGGCAGCGGTAGGAAAGTGAAAGTAATGCCCCTCCCCCTGTGCCTATTTATGAGGATGTGATGGAACAGCAACGGTCCAGTGCGGGAATCGAGGAGGCACGATGATGATTGACTAAGAAAGTGCCTCGATTCTCGGGCTGGTCATATTAATGGAGAAAGATCCGCTCTGACATCAGGGGAATCTTTTTTGATTTTCTTGATGACATCACGGCGGGTCATGAGGATTTGTCAGAAACAGCACCTGCCCATCTTTGGCGGGTAATGAAGATTTATCAAAGAATGCAAGACTCGCCAACCAGAAGATTTGAAGATTGACATGAACCGGTTCAAATCAATCTGGGGCCTAATGTTGGGGATATAACCCTGTGGTGAGACCCGCCCAGGTGGGGCCAGGTCATGCGGTTGGCGGCTTAAAAATAAGGTTTGGTATGAGCTTGTTCAATGGGCCTGGAGGCCCGAAAGCCAGAAGACAATGTGTAACCCGGTGGTGTCAGCCGCCGTAGGCGGCTTGTTAGACAAGGCAAGTATGGTTAGAGGTGAGGTCGGTTGTTAAGTATAACCCGGCCCGGACTCTTGTAAGCCCAGGGCCTTGACCTGTGTATATAAAGGCGGGTTACCTGGGCGGCTTAGGGTACGAGGCAACTCATCGATAGCTAGGTCAAGCGAACCCGCTCCCTTGTAATCGATAATTAGTCAATACAACACAAAGCAGGACGTAGGCTTTTACCTCTTCCCGAGGGGCCGAACCTAGGTAAACCCTTGTCTCACGATTCCGATCAACCCCTTCGAGCTCACCGCCTTAGCGATGGCCTCGAACCTAAGTCCTTTCACTAGGACATCTGTCGTGACAAAACCACGACAACTAGGTACATGTTCGCTACTAGACTGGGTCTCAGCATCAAAAATAGAAACATCATTATGGTTCTCAGTAGGTGTTTCTGTAACAGGTTCACTAGGAGCATGCAAGTTCCTATCATTTTTCTTCTTCTTTTTCTTATTAGATGAACTAGGTGCATCAACATTAATTTTCTGAGAATCCTGTTTTATTCTTTTAGGATGACCTTCCAGATAGAGAGGTTCTTGGGTCATACGACCTCCCCTAGTCATTACTCTAACAGCATGATCATTCATATTATTATTTACTTCAGCAAGCAAATCATTTTGTGACTTACCAACTTGGTCTAGCTGAGGGTGAACCATAGAAGCATGTTTACCTAGACCTTTTACATCATTAGCAATTCTAAACATCAGATCACTTAAGCGGTCTATCATCAAGGCATTACGTCTCAATTGATCCTTAACATAGTTATTGAAGTGTTCTTGCTTAACAACATAATTATCAAATTCATCCATGCATTGTTCAGGAGTCTTAGTGTAAGGTATATCATTTTCACTAAAGGAACAGAGAGAGTTTACCTCTACTACCTGGGTCGGGGTATCAAGCCCATGTATTTCTTCAATAGGTGGTAGTTTCTTGACATCCTCAATTTTAATACCTTTCTCCTTCATAGATCTTTTTGCTTCTTGCATATCTTCAGGGTTGAGGAATAGAATACCTATTTTCTTTTGAATAGTTTCTGGAGGTGGTTCAGGAAGCGTCCAATCATCGGCATTTTGCAATATGTTATTCAATAGTTCTTCAGCTTGACTGACAGTTCTTTCCCTAAAAACACAACCAGCACAACTATCTAGGAAGTCCCTAGAAGCATCAGTTAGTCCATTATAAAAGATATCAAGAATTTCATTTTTCTTAAGAGGACAATCAGGCAAAGCTCTAAGTAACCGGAGAAGCCTCCCCCAAGCTTGAGGGAGATTCTCTTCTTCAATTTGCGCAAAGTTAAATATTTACTGTAAGGCAGCTTGTTTCTTATGAGCAGGAAAATATTTTTTAGAAAAATAGTGAAGCATATACTGGGGACAACGCATAAAACCAGGGGCAAGAAAAAGGAACCATTCCTTGGCCTCGCCTTTTAGTGAGAAAGGAAAAAAGGTTAAGGATATAATAGTAGTGTATCTTTTCATCACTGGTAAACAGAGCAGTAATATCATTTAGTTTCATAAGGTGTTCGACAACAGTTTCATTCTCATAACCATGGAAGGGATCAGATTCTAGTATCGGAATTAACTCAGGTTCCATAGAGAACTCATAATCCTTATCAGTAACAAATATAAGAGAAGTAGCAAATTTAGGATCATATTTCATTTCTCCATCATAGATTTTTCGTTTAGTTTGCATACCAGTTTCTTCAATTCATCTATATTTTCACAAGCAAAGAAATCCCTAATTGTTTCCTTATCCATGACATAACCTTCAGGTACATAAGGCAATTCATATATATTAGGAGAGCGAGGTGTAACAGGTGATTCAAAATCCTTGTCAGTTTCAGCATCTTCATGTCCCTAGCTTTAGCAATATGAGCATCAAGTAGTGCATTCAGTGGCACAATTTTAGTTTCAACATGTGTAGCAATAGTATCATCATTAATTTCAGAAGTAGCATCATCAAGTTCATGTGACATATCAGGACGATCAATAGGCGGTGGTGTAACAAGCTGATTCAGAACAATGGGTGAATCAAAAGTAGAGCTAGATGGCAGTTCCTTACCTCCTCTCGTGCGGGAGGGGACGATCTTAGTTCGATTTCTTTCATATTATTCATAGTGGTAATTGGATATCCTCAAGTTAACACAATAAATAGAGCGGTGCTCCCCGGCAACGGCACCAGAAAAAGGTCTTGATAACCCACAAGTATAGGGGATCGCGACAATCTTCACGGGTAGTATTCCACCCTAATTTATTGATTTGACACAAGGAGAGCCAAAGAATATTTATTGGCCTTGACAGTTGAGTTCTGAATTCAACCGCACCTGGGATATCTCTCTGTAGCAAAGGTTTAGTAGCACGGTAAATAATAGTAGCAAAAGTAACAGTAATAGTGACAGCAATTTTGTAGCAGTTGTGACAATAGCAGTAGCAATAGTAACTTAGCAAGATTCAGTATATGTAAAGCTTAGGCACGTGAATTGGTGATGGATAACGATTTAGATGACATCAATCATGTAACAGTTACACACTAGGGCGACACAGAACTAGCTCCAATTCATCAATATAATGTAGGC